>JAZHRO010000057.1:17500000-20000000 GCA_037157565.1 Thalassia testudinum
CAATTTTACCAGTACAATCTGCATACAGGGTAATTCAGGGCCCAAACACAGGTCAAAACAGCTTAATAAGAATAAAAGTGGGATGAGATGATCTAGCAAGGGCCACAGCACTTCCAAGGAACCAAATGATAACCTGTAACCCTAAAACAACCCGCTTCAATTCACAAGGTTCGGGGCAAAGTAAAAATAGAATAAACCCTCTAAAATTCATAGAAAAATAATCTCTAGGGTTTAGAACCTTCAATTTGGCCTTTAGAACCCATTTTGACCTACATTGAGAACCATGCCCAATTAATAACTTAATTTGGGTCTTTACGCAAATTGACCGGTCAAACAAGGTTTAATATGAAAATGAAATTTACCATCAGATTCCTTAGGTTCTAATTAGTCATGTATAAAAACTTGAGCCTAAGAAGAAACCTCCTTGACCGACTTTACACTTTGGTCCTCATATATTTACTCTTTGGCCCTCAACTTTTGAACCCTCGCATTTTGGCCCCTAACTCTCCTTCGTTCTTTGCAATCAGGTCCCTCCTGCAAAACCCTGCCAGCACCATGCTCCGGCGACCTTGCGCGGAGCATGGCGCCGCGCAGGGTGAGGTAGGGGACCTGGCAAGTAAACCGGGGGTGCCCTGCGTCGTCAGCCGTCGCAGGAGCACCCCCCTGGTCATTGTAGGCCACCATACCGGCCGTGCGAACGCACGGACGGTATGGGTTCATGTTCCGACCATTCTCCGGCGAGGGAGACACGTCGTCTCCCTCCGCCTTCCTCCCTGCTTCATCCCTATAAATACCCCCCGCCGCTCCACCGACGAGGGGAGCCTGGATCTGACGGAGAAAACCCCCAGCTTTCTTCTCTTCTTCCTCCGGCAGACGCTCACCAGCTCCGGCGGCTTCCTCCCCCTCCACCTCTTCGCTCTGCCGCAATACCAGCAGCAGAAACTTCCTCCCCTGTTCTTCCCGCGCCACGCCGCACCCAGCTGGCGCCTCTCCAGCCCTCTGCTCGCCGCCGCCCCTCTCCCTGAGCATCGTCTTCTCCGGCGACAGTCGATACGACTGTCGCCCTGTTCCTCCCCCTTCGTCCCTGCAAGTAAGTTAGACCTACTCCCCTTCTTCTCCTCTTTCTTTCCCCGCTTTCAATTTAGTCAATTAAATCCTCGACCGCTCCTGTTCACCCTCATCCTCTCCATCTCCGACCACCCTCCGGCGAGCCGCTCCCATCACCTCAGCGACCCACACGGCTCGCCGACCACCGCAGAACCTCCGCCTCCCCACCCTGATCCTCTTCCGCCCCTCCACTTCCCACCAAACACCCTCTGCAGATCCACCGAACACACCCACTTCCTCGCTCACAGTTTGACCTAGGACGACCTGTTAGCTCCATCTCGCCCCCTGCAGACCCCCTGACCACCTTCGCCGTGCCACGGCGAAGGTCCCCCGCCTGTCTGATTTGGCCGAGAGGCCGTTCTTCTGTGACCAGGTGACTCGCCCGCCGTCGCCACTACTGCGCAGGCAGAGCTGCTTCACCTGCAGGTGCAGGCACGCCTTCGCCCAGAATTGACTCCCAGGTTGCGCAGGGACTCTCCGCGAAACGTCCCTGGTTCACAGACGGGGCGAAGGCCGCTCGGGAAGCCACGATCGCCCACTGCTCCATCCGCGACGCGCGCTCAATTGGGGTGGGACATTTAGTCCCACCTCGGAACCTCTCGGAGGCGCGCGGACGCATAAAGGCAAAAAGTGCCTTATGCTGTCTGCCTCCTGACCACGGGGTGAGGTCCCTCTCACCCGACCCGACTCGACCCGGCCTCGTCCGTGACCACGCTCCGCGGACCTGGCCCGACCCGATTAGACTGACCTGCACTCCTCGCCCACCACGCACGCCGGTGGGCCTGGACCCGGGCCTGACCCGAACCCGATTACCCGGTAGCGCTCTGGGAGAGCTTCCGAAGAGTGATTTCAGAGAGAAAGAGAAACGCGGGGGAGGGGGTAGAGTAGGTTTTTGCCCTCTGATGCTGGACTCTTGAGCGTGCAGGCACAGGTGAAGGACTGCGGAAGAAGAACTGAAGCGGCACTGTAGCATCCGTGGGTTAAGTCGTCTGATTGGAAACTGAAGACAGGTGAAGACAAAGAAGAAGAAGAAATGAAGAGAAGCAAGAAGCAAGAAAAGAAGAAGAAGATCTGAAGAAAAAGAAAGAAAGAAAACAAGGAAGAACAGAAGACAGAAGAAGAAGAGCACGAGGGGAAGATCTGAAGAAAGCAGAAGAAGAAGAAGAAGAAAAAGAAAGAAAACAAGGAAGAACAAAAGCCAAAGAGGAAGAAAGAAGAGAGGAAGAAGAAGCCAAATTTTCATCTCTCTCTCTCTCTCTCTTTATTTTTGTAATAGAACTTGTATATCTCTAGAATACAACTTGCTCCCTGAGTTCGACCTCGGGAACTCTTTCATTTTTCCGAGTAAAAAAATTTTTATGAAACGTTGGTAACAACCGGCTTTACTACAATGATATAACAAATACAAAACCGACGTCTTCATTTTGGCGCCGTTGCCGGGGAGCAACGGCTATTCTAGAGGTAAACATTCCTGTCTCTTTTAAGTTCTGATAATCTCCTCTCTTTTGTGCAGCTACAGGAACTCAAGAAGACAAGCAACCACACAAACCACTCCGAAGACAGGTAAATCTTTTCTCTCACTATTAACCCCTACACTCTAAAGAGGAAGAAAAGAAAAGAACAAGCAATATAGGGCTAACCTGTCTTCCATACTTAGTAACCATAAAAAGGTTGCATGTTTTCAACTCATCACTCCTGCACACTATTAAGGGTATTTAAGGGCTAACACATTCTTGCTTGAGCCCTAATTGCCCAACAAAGAGTTAAATGGACCAAGTAGAGCCAACATAAGGTCAAACATTAGGATTTCAGTAGAGACACACCCCTTAATCAAGAATTGAGGAAATCCAAAAGAGGTGTGCCCAAGCCATTGATTGAAAATAATTAACAAGAAAAATCCTAAACAATTGGCTCTCTCTAAACACTTGAACCCTAAAAGACAGGACCCAAAAAGCTCTCAAAGAAAACAAGAGGTAAAGTTGACCCCTTTGGGTTAACCAACCTTAAATTAGGTCACTCTTTGCACTTAAAAAGACTAAAGTTCAAGTGAAACCTTAAGCACCCTGATCTTAAAATTGGTAGACTTAAGAGGTCAAGATCCCCATTCTGGTCTACCTGGAACCGCAGTGACAAGAGAGGTCGGGTGGGGGAAACCCTGTAACCCGTGGGGACGCTCTACCGTGTAGGGGTCTTCGCGGGACTCTCCCTCTCTGGCTGCCCAGGTAATTCTCAGGTGGACGATCTTTCTGATCAAGGGGTCCATCTGCCCCGCACCTCTATAGTCACCCAACACATTTTTGGGTGTCTTGATTGGGTCCAGCACCTTCTAAACTTACCTCTCCCAACTGTGCATGTACGGAAGGAGGTCTCTAAGACCCTTAAGACCTCCATTAGAAATTCGCTCTCGTCAAGGCCAAGCCTCGACTCCCGTATTTGTGCAGCAACACCCTCACATTATTCTCTCTTCTGATTCAGAACCAAGTTCTTCTTCCCCCATCATGGCTCAGCCAGTTGAGGAAGAAAATAATCTGGAACACCAGCTCCAGCGACTCAATGACCTCTTCCAAAACTTCGTGCACCCACCACAGCGTCCTATGATGCGGGACCACTACAATCCTGCTGCGGTGGCCATTGAGCCTCGAGTTAGAATCCCGATTGGAGGACCTGATTCCGAACTAAAGCCCAACATGATTCACGCTATACCTAAATTCCATGGGCTTAATTCTGAAGATCCCTTCCAGCACATCAAACAGCTAAAGCATCTGGCCCACACTTTTGGATCAGATGCGCAAAATCGGGATATTCTTCTCATGAAGATGTTCTCCTTTTCTCTTATGGACAAGGCCGCCCATTGGTATCAAACACAGACCCGGCCGATCAACACTTGGGAAGAACTTCAATCCGAGTTTTTGAAAAAGTTCTTTCCCGTTGGTCGGACCAACGCCTTGCGCCATCAGATTACACACTTCACTCAACAATCAGGAGAACCTCTCCATGAGGCATGGGATCGTTTTCAGGATCTCATGAGGAAGTGCCCCCATCACGGAGTTCCTAAATGGGAACAAGTCCAATCTTTTTACCAGGGACTCCGTCAGGACATCCGCCTTTTCGTCAATGCAACCTGCGGAGGAAATATCATGGGTCAACATGAAGACACCGTATGGGAGATTCTCGAAAACATGTGCGAGAACTCCATCAACAATGACTCCATGGGATTATTCGACAGGACGAATACCCGCGCAGCGACGAATCTTAAGGGAGCACATGAGACGCAGGACCTGTCCGCATCAGTCGACCTGGAGTTAATGGCCAGTCGATTGGACAAGGTCTCAATTATTGAAAAGAAGGTGGATGAGCTGACTCAGCACTTGCAGCGAGCCACCTCTGCGCGTAACTCCTTTGCACAACCTCCTTCCACACAGGAGACTGTGCAAAACATCCTCCACCGATCCTCCCCTGGGATGGATCCATATCCATCCCCATCTGATTCTTGGACTGGAAGATCATCCGATCCTTTCTTCACCAGCCGGGGGAACTCCATTCCTCCTTTCCCTGATTCTCAGGAGGTTCCTCAGACCTGCGAGGACCTCAACGCCATCCAGAACGACCCATTCTCCAACACTTACAACCCTGGATGGCGAAACCATCCCAATTTTCAGTGGGCGGGAAATCCCCAAACCCAAAGACCACCTTTTCAGTCCCGCCCACAGCCCTCTCATCACTACCAGCCGCCTCAGCCTCGGCCCAACCCTACTTATCCATCAGGGCCAAATCAAGATCAAATGTCCTTAATCCTTCAGACTCTGGCTGACATTCAAAAATCGAATGCGGCCATTCAAAAACAGCACAAGGACGAGCTTACTGAAGTTAAAACTCAACTGGCCCAGTTGGCAAATTCTCGCCAGCCAGGCACACTCCCTTCCCAACCCCTTCCTAACCCAAATAACGTGCCAACCCAGAAGCGCGTTATGAATCCAAATTTAGGCCACGCTCAATGGATTTATCAGGCCCCCACTGCTCCATCTCCAGACGAGATGGAAGCCTCAACTTCGCGTGCGGGATTTCAGCAGCAGCCACCCCTCCTACCAAACCCAAACCAAAATCAGGCCGGATTAAATTCTGTAACAACACGTAGTGGTAAGACAACTCAGGACCAGCATTATCCAAACCACGCCCAGCCTGATAACCATGACCCTAGGATAGTTAGCCAAGGTACCGCTGCTCCAGACCCACAACCTGGACCTATCCTAGAGGAACCAACCAAGATCCCGTTTCCCGAGGCCCTGACCAAGGGAAAGAAGACCACCAAACCCGTGGCCCCTGAGGAGGACCTGGTCAAGCTCTTTGAGCAGGTCCACATAAACATCCCCTTAATGGATGCAATCCGCCACGTACCAGCTTACGCACGATTTCTAAAGAATATATGTACACCCCAGCGTAAGCCGCGAACCAAGGGAGGGAGCCCAATTGTTCTGTCAGAGCAATCCAGCTCTGTAATCCTTAGTAGACTCCCACCCAAAGCAAAAGATCCTGGAACTCCCCTGATCTCCTGTAAGATAGGTGGTACCCAATTTGATAGAGCATTGTTAGACTTAGGTGCATCTATAAATCTGATACCCACATCCTTACTTGACCATCTGGAAGAATCTGAGCTGAAACCAACCGAGGTGACATTACAATTAGCAGATCGATCTATAAAGTCACCAAAAGGGATTCTCGAGGATGTTATCGTGAGAGTGCGGGATTTCTATTTTCCAGTGGACTTTATAGTCTTAGACATGGATGCACCTGAGAACCCTAGGGATACACCAATCATTCTAGGGAGACCTTTCTTGGCTACTGCTAGAGCCAACATCAGCTGTGAGGAGGGCCAAATAGAGCTTAAGTTTGGAGATCAAACACTGAAAATTGATATATTTAAGGCCCAACAAGGAATTAATTGCGGCGTCATCGAGCAAATTTGTGACATCAAGACTTTGGTTGATGAATCACACCTCCAGAATGACTTGAGTATGCCTCATCAACCACAGAAGGATCTTGACCCGCAAACAGAGGAGTCCAATCCGGATGTGAACAACCCAGTAACTCCCACCCTTGAACCTCACATCTATACTGAACCACCCGCTGCTGCTGAAAACCCCATCCTCGAACTGAAACCCCTTCCTGCTCATTTGAAATACATCTTTTTGGGTTCTAATCAGACCCTTCCTGTGATCATCAATTCCAACCTCAATCCTGAACAGGAATCCCGTCTGATTGTTGTCCTCCAGCAACATCGCAGAGCCATCGGATGGACCCTCGATGATTTGACTGGAATAAGTCCCTCTTATTGTACTCATCATATCTATTCAGAAGAGGGCACACGACCTTCTCGTGAAATGCAGAGACGCTTAAACCCCAATCTGCAGGAGGTCGTGAAAAAGGAGATCATCAAGTGGTTAGATGCCGGGATCATCTACCCGATCTCCGATAGTCGTTGGGTGAGCCCAATTCAGGTCGTGCCTAAGAAGGCAGGACTCACCACTATAACGACTGAGACCGGAGAAATCATTCCTACCCGATTAGCCAACTCGTGGAGAGTCTGTATAGATTACCGTCGACTTAATTCCTCCACGAAGAAGGATCATTTCCCACTACCCTTCATTGATCAAATTCTCGAAAAACTAGCGGGAAATAGGTTCTTCTGCTTTCTTGACGGGTACTCCGGTTATAACCAGGTGGCAATCCATCCTGAGGACCAAGAAAAGACCACATTCACCTGCCCCTTCGGAACATACGCTTTCCGAAGGATGCCCTTCGGTCTTTGCAATGCACCCGCTACTTTTCAGCGATGCATGCTTGCCATATTCTCAGATATGGTAGGTGATTATCTGGAAGTCTTCATGGATGACTTTTCAGTTTTCGGAGCATCATTCGACGATTGCCTCCAACACTTGGTCCAGATACTCAGGCGGTGCATCGACGTGAATTTGGTTCTTTCTTGGGAGAAGAGCCATTTCATGGTGCCTGAGGGAATTGTCCTGGGACACTCAATTTCGGAGAAAGGTATCCAAGTGGATCGAGCTAAGGTTAATCTGATTTCTCACCTTCCTATGCCTAGCTCGATCAGGGACATCCGATCCTTTTTAGGGCATGTCGGTTTTTATCGACGATTTATCCCTGATTTTTCAAAAATCGCACGCCCCCTGACCACTCTTCTCTCCAAGGATGTTCCCTTCAAAATCTCCAAGGAATGCACTCAAGCATTTGAAATCCTGCGTGACCGAGTCACCCAAGCCCCGATCCTACAGTCCCCTGATTGGTCTCAACCCTTTGAGATCATGTGTGATGCATCCGACTTCGCTGTAGGAGCGGTTTTGGGGCAGAAAAATGACAAGAAACCTGTGGTCATTTACTACGCCAGCAAAACACTCGATGAGGCTCAGCGTAACTATACAGTTACTGAGAAAGAGCTGCTAGCTGTAGTATTTGCCCTAGAGAAGTTCAGATCGTACCTTCTGGGTTCCCATGTCATCATATACTCAGATCACACGGCTGTGAGGCATCTCCTTGCAAAGAAGGACGCGAAACCTCGATTGATCCGATGGATCTTGCTGTTGCAAGAATTTGACCTCGAGATTCGCGATAAAGCGGGAAAACAAAACGTGGTAGCTGATCACTTGTCCCGTCTTCCTTCTGAAATGATAGACCCTTCCGGACCCATCACTGAGCATTTTCCCGATAAGCACCTGCTGACTACTAGTACTAGCCTTCCATGGTTTGCTAATATTGTAAATTACTTGGCATCTCATCAGACCCCGTCCGATTGGCCGAAGGCCAAGAAAGACAAATTACGCTCCGATGCCAAGTATTACATTTGGGAGGACCCGTACCTCTTCCGCATAGGTGCCGATCAGATCATCCGGAGATGTGTCCCGGAAGGGGAAGTCAACAATATCCTCTCTTTCTGCCATGACCAGGCATGCGGTGGCCATTTTGCCGGGCATAAAACCGCATCAAAAGTCCTCCAGTGCGGCTTTTACTGGCCCACACTGTTCAAAGACGCATACAGTCATTGCAAGGCATGCAGTCGTTGCCAGACTTTGGGCAACATGAGCCATCGCGACATGATGCCTATGCAACCGACTCTAGTATGCGAAATCTTTGATGTTTGGGGGATTGATTTTATGGGCCCCTTTCCTGTTTCGGATGGTTTCGAATACATTCTGTTGGCTGTGGACTACGTGTCCAAATGGATCGAAGCCATACCGACCCGAACCTGTGATCACAAAATCGTTCTCAAATTCATTCATCAACACATTTTCTCAAGGTTCGGGATTCCTCGTGCAATAATCTCTGATGGGGGGACCCATTTCACAAATGCTCAGTTTAGGTCACTGATGACCAAATACGGGGTGTCTCACCGAATCTCTACTCCTTACCACCCCCAAACTAATGGTCTAGCTGAGCTGTCAAATCGGGAGATCAAGAAAATCCTGCAGGTCACTGTTCGACCTGACAGGAAGGACTGGTCGTCCCGACTTCCGGAAGCATTGTGGGCCTATAGGACCGCCCACAAGACCCAATTAGGCATGTCTCCCTTTAGACTGGTGTACGGAAAGGCATGCCACCTTCCCGTCGAACTGGAGCATAAAGCCTATTGGGCAGTACGGAACTGTAATCTAGATCTTTCTAAGGCTGGGACCCACAGAAAACTCCAAATCAGCGAGATCGATGAATTGCGCATAGACGCGTACGAGAACTCGCAAATCTACAAGGAGCGGGTTAAAGCCTTCCACGACAAACACATCTCAAGAAAGATCTTCCATCCTGGTCAAAAGGTCCTACTCTTTGATGCCCGACTCAAACTCTTCCCAGGAAAACTGAGATCTAAGTGGGTCGGACCATATTTGGTCCGACAGGTTTTTGGAAATGGAGCAATCGAAATCAGTCCACTCAGCCACGATTCTGAACCTTTCATCGTGAATGGTCAAAGACTCAAGCCGTTCATTGATGTAACTTCTACTGATTTGGCTGAGGCATCTTATATCCTCCTTTCCCCTTGAGCTTATTGCGCCCAGCCGATGGCGTAAAACTCAGCGCTTAACGGGAGGCAGCCCGTCATTCTCTTTGAAAACCTGAAACTTGTTCTGACACCTTTCAGCACTCGAAGTTCACCCTTGTAGACAGCCGACCCCAACTCAGATGTTTGCATCTGGGATTTGAAATCGTCCGCAAAAATTCAACCCGACCCATTCACTCATCCAAATTTCTGTCTTAAGGAATGAACTAAGACCCCCTAGGTTACAATGAGGACATTGCAACTCTTAGGCATGGGGGGGTAGGAAAGTGC
This sequence comes from Thalassia testudinum, assembly GCA_037157565.1. NCBI lineage: Eukaryota > Viridiplantae > Streptophyta > Magnoliopsida > Alismatales > Hydrocharitaceae > Thalassia > Thalassia testudinum. The sequence continues at coordinate 17,509,440 of JAZHRO010000057.1, forward strand.
AAAAACGTGTAAGAAAAGGTTTCAAACAAAAAATTCACATATGCCAAACAAAAAAAAAAAAAAAAAAAAAAAAATGCTTCGAAGAAGAATAAGAGGAGAAGAGGAGAAGGAAAATTTTGTGAAGGAGAAAAGAAACAAAATGAAAAAGGAGCACAAAATTATGAGAAAAAAAGGTGATAGTCATTAGTAAGGGAACTAAGGAATTAACCTAAGTTCTAGACCTCATTCAAGAAAATAACTGAAAAGTGCACAATAAGATTAGTAAGAATGCAAACCTTAGGCATTCTTGAATAGACTCTTAGTACTCATTAAGATCTGGACACTCCTCAAGAGGTTGAGGAAAATGAAAAGCTGAAGTATTAGGTCTAAGGCTTAGGAAGTATTCGGCCTCGTTAACTAATTTTTGGTTTACGGGACTCAGTAACCTAAGCACCCTAATCTCACACACAGCCTGGTTCAGTAAGCGTAAAAATCAGAATCACGCAGAAGCGTCGCAAAAATCTGAAAAGAACACCTAGAATAGGAATGGCCGATCAACACAAGTTGATTTGGACGAGTTCCCAGCGCGGAGAGGCGGGAAATCCCCTCGAAGATGCGTAACAAAATATCATCTCCTCGGTGCTTGTCTCTTAGGATATTTACATATCCTACGGGGGGCATGTAAGCACTCTGCTGGTTCAGATTCCATGGATGGCATTATCTCGAAGTGTCAATTGCCAGGGTCTGGATTCGGCCACGGAATACCATGGATGGGATTATCTCGAAATCTCAATAGCCAGGGTTCTGGGGGTTGCCATGGGCGGTGCTATCTCGAAGCATCGATCGCCAGGAACCCTTGAGGATTGATGATGGGAGCAAGGAATCTGATACAGACCGTGTTGAAAAGCCAATCCTAGGCTAGAACTAAAAAGAAAAAGAGAGAGAAAACTCTCCAAACAGAAAAAAACTTTCTATCTCTCTCTTACAAAACGCACTGCGAACTGGGCCAGGGCTAAAATCATTTCAAGCACGGGTGTTTTAACCACGAAGTCCAATAAACCTTAGGTTAGTTCTTGCGGGCCTTAAAAACCTTTGCTAAAAGACTGAGGCTAAGGCTAGACAGATTTGGATCTTGATTGGTACTAGAGTATCTTTTAGGCCTATGGTCAGCATTCTAACCTAATCTATGCTCAAATAAAAAAGGCACTTATCTAAAACCATTAAAAACTTCATGGTCTAGAACAAGGGTTGAAACCTTAAGTTTTTGCTAAGGGACTAGCAAAAGTTAGGCATGGGGGTATGATGAGAACCTCATCATGAGCCATAACTAGCTCATTTTGACCCAATACAAAGGATAAAAGCTCCTACATATCTCAAGGAAAGGCTTAACTCAGAGAATTCTGAGTTTGAGAAGAAAACCAGTCATAAGGGGTAAAAGTGCAATTTTACCAGTACAATCTGCATACAGGGTAATTTAGGGCCCAAACACAGGTCAAAACAGCTTAATAAGAATAAAAGTGGGATGAGATGATCTAGCAAGGGCCACAGCACTTCCAAGGAACCAAATGATAACCTGTAACCCTAAAACAACCCGCTTCAATTCACAAGGTTCGGGGCAAAGTAAAAATAGAATAAACCCTCTAAAATTCATAGAAAAATAATCTCTAGGGTTTAGAACCTTCAATTTGGCCTTTAGAACCCATTTTGACCTACATTGAGAACCATGCCCAATTAATAACTTAATTTGGGTCTTTACGCAAATTGACCGGTCAAACAAGGTTTAATATGAAAATGAAATTTACCATCAGATTCCTTAGGTTCTAATTAGTCATGTATAAAAACTTGAGCCTAAGAAACCTCCTTGACCGACTTTACACTTTGGTCCTCATATATTTACTCTTTGGCCCTCAACTTTTGAACCCTCGCATTTTGGCCCCTAACTCTCCTTCGTTCTTTGCAATCAGGTCCCTCCTGCAAAACCCTGCCAGCACCATGCTTCGGCGACCTTGCGCGGAGCATGGCGCCGCGCAGGGTGAGGTAGGGGACCAGGCAAGTAAACCGGGGGTGCCCTGCGTCGTCAGCCGTCGCAGGAGCACCCCCCTGGTCATTGTAGGCCACCATACCGGCCGTGCGAACGCACGGACGGTATGGGTTCATGTTCCGACCATTCTCCGGCAAGGGAGACACGTCGTCTCCCTCCGCCTTCCTCCCTGCTTCATCCCTATAAATACCCCCCGCCGCTCCACCGACGAGGGGAGCCTGGATCTGACGGAGAAAACCCCCAGCTTTCTTCTCTTCTTCCTCCGGCAGACGCTCACCAGCTCCGGCGGCTTCCTCCCCCTCCACCTCTTCGCTCTGCCGCAATACCAGCAGCAGAAACTTCCTCCCCTGTTCTTCCCGCGCCACGCCGCACCCAGCTGGCGCCTCTCCAGCCCTCTGCTCGCCGCCGCCCCTCTCCCTGAGCATCGTCTTCTCCGGCGACAGTCGATACGACTGTCGCCCTGTTCCTCCCCCTTCGTCCCTGCAAGTAAGTTAGACCTACTCCCCTTCTTCTCCTCATTCTTTCCCCGCTTTCAATTTAGTCAATTAAATCCTCGACCGCTCCTGTTCACCCTCATCCTCTCCGTCTCCGACCACCCTCCGGCGAGCCGCTCCCATCACCTCAGCGACCCACACGGCTCGCCGACCACCGCAGAACCTCCGCCTCCCCACCCTGATCCTCTTCCGCCCCTCCACTTCCCACCAAACACCCTCTGCAGATCCACCGAACACACCCACTTCCTCGCTCACAGTTTGACCTAGGACGACCTGTTAGCTCCATCTCGCCCCCTGCAGACCCCCTGACCACCTTCGCCGTGCCACGGCGAAGGTCCCCCGCCTGTCTGATTTGGCCGAGAGGCCGTTCTTCTGTGACCAGGTGACTCGCCCGCCGTCGCCATTACTGCGCAGGCAGAGCTGCTTCACCTGCAGGTGCAGGCACGCCTTCGCCCAGAATTGACTTCCAGGTTGCGCAGGGACTCTCCGCGAAACGTCCCTGGTTCACAGACGGGGCGAAGGCCGCGCGGGAAGCCACGATCGCCCACTGCTCCATCCGCGACGCGCGCTCAATTGGGGTGGGACATTTAGTCCCACCTCGGAACCTCTCGGAGGCGCGCGGACGCATAAAGGCAAAAAGTGCCTTATGCTGTCTGCCTCCTGACCACGGGGTGAGGTCCCTCTCACCCGACCCGACTCGACCCGGCCTCGTCCGTGACCACGCTCCGCGGACCTGGCCCGACCCGATTAGACTGACCTGCACTCCTCGCCCACCACGCACGCCGGTGGGCCTGGACCCGGGCCTGACCCGAACCCGATTACCCGGTAGCGCTCTGGGAGAGCTTCCGAAGAGTGATTTCAGAGAGAAAGAGAAACGCGGGGGAGGGGGGTAGAGTAGGTTTTTGCCCTCTGATGCTGGACTCTTGAGCGTGCAGGCACAGGTGAAGGACTGCAGAAGAAGAACTGAAGCGGCACTGTAGCATCCGTGGGTTAAGTCGTCTGATTGGAAACTGAAGACAGGTGAAGACAAAGAAGAAGAAGAAATGAAGAGAAGCAAGAAGCAAGAAAAGAAGAAGAAGATCTGAAGAAAAAGAAAGAAAGAAAACAAGGAAGAACAGAAGACAGAAGAAGAAGAGCACGAGGGGAAGATCTGAAGAAAGCAGAAGAAGAAGAAGAAGAAAAAGAAAGAAAACAAGGAAGAACAAAAGCCAAAGAGGAAGAAAGAAGAGAGGAAGAAGAAGCCAAATTTTCATCTCTCTCTCTCTCTCTCTTTATTTTTGTAATAGAACTTGTATATCTCTAGAATACAACTTGCTCCCTGAGTTCGACCTCGGGAACTCTTTCATTTTTCCGAGTAAAAAAATTTTTATGAAACGTTGGTAACAACCGGCTTTACTACAATGTTATAACAAATACAAAACCGACGTCTTCATTTTGGCGCCGTTGCCGGGGAGCAACGGCTATTCTAGAGGTAAACATTCCTGTCTCTTTTAAGTTCTGATAATCTCCTCTCTTTTGTGCAGCTACAGGAACTCAAGAAGACAAGCAACCACACAAACCACTCCGAAGACAGGTAAATCTTTTCTCTCACTATTAACCCCTACACTCTAAAGAGGAAGAAAAGAAAAGAACAAGCAATATAGGGCTAACCTGTCTTCCATACTTAGTAACCATAAAAAGGTTGCATGTTTTCAACTCATCACTCCTGCACACTATTAAGGGTATTTAAGGGCTAACACATTCTTGCTTGAGCCCTAATTGCCCAACAAAGAGTTAAATGGACCAAGTAGAGCCAACATAAGGTCAAACATTAGGATTTCAGTAGAGACACACCCCTTAATCAAGAATTGAGGAAATCCAAAAGAGGTGTGCCCAAGCCATTGATTGAAAATAATTAACAAGAAAAATCCTAAACAATTGGCTCTCTCTAAACACTTGAACCCTAAAAGACAGGACCCAAAAAGCTCTCAAAGAAAACAAGAGGTAAAGTTGACCCCTTTGGGTTAACCAACCTTAAATTAGGTCACTCTTTGCACTTAAAAAGACTAAAGTTCAAGTGAAACCTTAAGCACCCTGATCTTAAAATTGGTAGACTTAAGAGGTCAAGATCCCCATTCTGGTCTACCTGGAACCGCAGTGACAAGAGAGGTCGGGTGGGGGAAACCCTGTAACCCGTGGGGACGCTCTACCGTGTAGGGGTCTTTGCGGGACTCTCCCTCTCTGGCTGCCCAGGTAATTCTCAGGTGGACGATCTTTCTGATCAAGGGGTCCATCTGCCCCGCACCTCTATAGTCACCCAACACATTTTTGGGTGTCTTGATTGGGTCCAGCACCTTCTAAACTTACCTCTCCCAACTGTGCATGTACGGAAGGAGGTCTCTAAGACCCTTAAGACCTCCATTAGAAATTCGCTCTCGTCAAGGCCAAGCCTCGACGCCCGTATTTGTGCAGCAACACCCTCACATTATTCTCTCTTCTGATTCAGAACCAAGTTCTTCTTCCCCCATCATGGCTCAGCCAGTTGAGGAAGAAAATAATCTGGAACACCAGCTCCAGCGACTCAATGACCTCTTCCAAAACTTCGTGCACCCACCACAGCGTCCTATGATGTGGGACCACTACAATCCTGCTGCGGTGGCCATTGAGCCTCGAGTTAGAATCCCGATTGGAGGACCTGATTCCGAACTAAAGCCCAACATGATTCACGCTATACCTAAATTCCATGGGCTTAATTCTGAAGATCCCTTCCAGCACATCAAACAGCTAAAGCATCTGGCCCACACTTTTGGATCAGATGCGCAAAATCGGGATATTCTTCTCATGAAGATGTTCTCCTTTTCTCTTATGGACAAGGCCGCCCATTGGTATCAAACACAGACCCGGCCGATCAACACTTGGGAAGAACTTCAATCCGAGTTTTTGAAAAGGTTCTTTCCCGTTGGTCGGACCAACGCCTTGCGCCATCAGATTACACACTTCACTCAACAATCAGGAGAACCTCTCCATGAGGCATGGGATCGTTTTCAGGATCTCATGAGGAAGTGCCCCCATCACGGAGTTCCTAAATGGGAACAAGTCCAATCTTTTTACCAGGGACTCCGTGAGGACATCCGCCTTTTCGTCAATGCAACCTGCGGAGGAAATATCATGGGTCAACATGAAGACACCGTATGGGAGATTCTCGAAAACATGTGCGAGAACTCCATCAACAATGACTCCATGGGATTATTCGACAGGACGAATACCCGCGCAGCGACGAATCTTAAGGGAGCACATGAGACGCAGGACCTGTCCGCATCAGTCGACCTGGAGTTAATGGCCAGTCGATTGGACAAGGTCTCAATTATTGAAAAGAAGGTGGATGAGCTGACTCAGCACTTGCAGCGAGCCACCTCTGCGCGTAACTCCTTTGCACAACCTCCTTCCACACAGGAGACTGTGCAAAACATCCTCCACCGATCCTCCCCTGGGATGGATCCATATCCATCCCCATCTGATTCTTGGACTGGAAGATCATCCGATCCTTTCTTCACCAGCCGGGGGAACTCCATTCCTCCTTTCCCTGATTCTCAGGAGGTTCCTCAGACCTGCGAGGACCTCAACGCCATCCAGAACGACCCATTCTCCAACACTTACAACCCTGGATGGCGAAACCATCCCAATTTTCAGTGGGCGGGAAATCCCCAAACCCAAAGACCACCTTTTCAGTCCCGCCCACAGCCCTCTCATCACTACCAGCCGCCTCAGCCTCGGCCCAACCCTACTTATCCATCAGGGCCAAATCAAGATCAAATGTCCTTAATCCTTCAGACTCTGGCTGACATTCAAAAATCGAATGCGGCCATTCAAAAACAGCACAAGGACGAGCTTACTGAAGTTAAAACTCAACTGGCCCAGTTGGCAAATTCTCGCCAGCCAGGCACACTCCCTTCCCAACCCCTTCCTAACCCAAATAACGTGCCAACCCAGAAGCGCGTTATGAATCCAAATTTAGGCCACGCTCAATGGATTTATCAGGCCCCCACTGCTCCATCTCCAGACGAGATGGAAGCCTCAACTTCGCGTGCGGGATTTCAGCAGCAGCCACCCCTCCTACCAAACCCAAACCAAAATCAGGCCGGATTAAATTCTGTAACAACACGTAGTGGTAAGACAACTCAGGACCAGCATTATCCAAACCACGCCCAGCCTGATAACCATGACCCTAGGATAGTTAGCCAAGGTACCGCTGCTCCAGACCCACAACCTGGACCTATCCTAGAGGAACCAACCAAGATCCCGTTTCCCGAGGCCCTGACCAAGGGAAAGAAGACCACCAAACCCGTGGCCCCTGAGGAGGACCTGGTCAAGCTCTTTGAGCAGGTCCACATAAACATCCCCTTAATGGATGCAATCCGCCACGTACCAGCTTACGCACGATTTCTAAAGAATATATGTACACCCCAGCGTAAGCCGCGAACCAAGGGAGGGAGCCCAATTGTTCTGTCAGAGCAATCCAGCTCTGTAATCCTTAGTAGACTCCCACCCAAAGCAAAAGATCCTGGAACTCCCCTGATCTCCTGTAAGATAGGTGGTACCCAATTTGATAGAGCATTGTTAGACTTAGGTGCATCTATAAATCTGATACCCACATCCTTACTTGACCATCTGGAAGAATCTGAGCTGAAACCAACCGAGGTGACATTACAATTAGCAGATCGATCTATAAAGTCACCAAAAGGGATTCTCGAGGATGTTATCGTGAGAGTGCGGGATTTCTATTTTCCAGTGGACTTTATAGTCTTAGACATGGATGCACCTGAGAACCCTAGGGATACACCAATCATTCTAGGGAGACCTTTCTTGGCTACTGCTAGAGCCAACATCAGCTGTGAGGAGGGCCAAATAGAGCTTAAGTTTGGAGATCAAACACTGAAAATTGATATATTTAAGGCCCAACAAGGAATTAATTGCGGCGTCATCGAGCAAATTTGTGACATCAAGACTTTGGTTGATGAATCACACCTCCAGAATGACTTGAGTATGCCTCATCAACCACAGAAGGATCTTGACCCGCAAACAGAGGAGTCCAATCCGGATGTGAACAACCCAGTAACTCCCACCCTTGAACCTCACATCTATACTGAACCACCCGCTGCTGCTAAAAACCCCATCCTCGAACTGAAACCCCTTCCTGCTCATTTGAAATACATCTTTTTGGGTTCTAATCAGACCCTTCCTGTGATCATCAATTCCAACCTCAATCCTGAACAGGAATCCCGTCTGATTGTTGTCCTCCAGCAACATCGCAGAGCCATCGGATGGACCCTCGATGATTTGACTGGAATAAGTCCCTCTTATTGTACTCATCATATCTATTCAGAAGAGGGCACACGACCTTCTCGTGAAATGCAGAGACGCTTAAACCCCAATCTGCAGGAGGTCGTGAAAAAGGAGATCATCAAGTGGTTAGATGCCGGGATCATCTACCCGATCTCCGATAGTCGTTGGGTGAGCCCAATTCAGGTCGTGCCTAAGAAGGCAGGACTCACCACTATAACGACTGAGACCGGAGAAATCATTCCTACCCGATTAGCCAACTCGTGGAGAGTCTGTATAGATTACCGTCGACTCAATTCCTCCACGAAGAAGGATCATTTCCCACTACCCTTCATTGATCAAATTCTCGAAAAACTAGCGGGAAATAGGTTCTTCTGCTTTCTTGACGGGTACTCCGGTTATAACCAGGTGGCAATCCATCCTGAGGACCAAGAAAAGACCACATTCACCTGCCCCTTCGGAACATACGCTTTCCGAAGGATGCCCTTCGGTCTTTGCAATGCACCCGCTACTTTTCAGCGATGCATGCTTGCCATATTCTCAGATATGGTAGGTGATTATCTGGAAGTCTTCATGGATGACTTTTCAGTTTTCGGAGCATCATTCGACGATTGCCTCCAACACTTGGTCCAGATACTCAGGCGGTGCATCGACGTGAATTTGGTTCTTTCTTGGGAGAAGAGCCATTTCATGGTGCCTGAGGGAATTGTCCTGGGACACTCAATTTCGGAGAAAGGTATCCAAGTGGATCGAGCTAAGGTTAATCTGATTTCTCACCTTCCTATGCCTAGCTCGATCAGGGACATCCGATCCTTTTTAGGGCATGTCGGTTTTTATCGACGATTTATCCCTGATTTTTCAAAAATCGCACGCCCCCTGACCACTCTTCTCTCCAAGGATGTTCCCTTCAAAATCTCCAAGGAATGCACTCAAGCATTTGAAATCCTGCGTGACCGAGTCACCCAAGCCCCGATCCTACAGTCCCCTGATTGGTCTCAACCCTTTGAGATCATGTGTGATGCATCCGACTTCGCTGTAGGAGCGGTTTTGGGGCAGAAAAATGACAAGAAACCTGTGGTCATTTACTACGCCAGCAAAACACTCGATGAGGCTCAGCGTAACTATACAGTTACTGAGAAAGAGCTGCTAGCTGTAGTATTTGCCCTAGAGAAGTTCAGATCGTACCTTCTGGGTTCCCATGTCATCATATACTCAGATCACACGGCTGTGAGGCATCTCCTTGCAAAGAAGGACGCGAAACCTCGATTGATCCGATGGATCTTGCTGTTGCAAGAATTTGACCTCGAGATTCGCGATAAAGCGGGAAAACAAAACGTGGTAGCTGATCACTTGTCCCGTCTTCCTTCTGAAATGATAGACCCTTCCGGACCCATCACTGAGCATTTTCCCGATAAGCACCTGCTGACTACTAGTACTAGCCTTCCATGGTTTGCTAATATTGTAAATTACTTGGCATCTCATCAGACCCCGTCCGATTGGCCGAAGGCCAAGAAAGACAAATTACGCTCCGATGCCAAGTATTACATTTGGGAGGACCCGTACCTCTTCCGCATAGGTGCCGATCAGATCATCCGGAGATGTGTCCCGGAAGGGGAAGTCAACAATATCCTCTCTTTCTGCCATGACCAGGCATGCGGTGGCCATTTTGCCGGGCATAAAACCGCATCAAAAGTCCTCCAGTGCGGCTTTTACTGGCCCACACTGTTCAAAGACGCATACAGTCATTGCAAGGCATGCAGTCGTTGCCAGACTTTGGGCAACATGAGCCATCGCGACATGATGCCTATGCAACCGACTCTAGTATGCGAAATCTTTGATGTTTGGGGGATTGATTTTATGGGCCCCTTTCCTGTTTCGGATGGTTTCGAATACATTCTGTTGGCTGTGGACTACGTGTCCAAATGGATCGAAGCCATACCGACCCGAACCTGTGATCACAAAATCGTTCTCAAATTCATTCATCAACACATTTTCTCAAGGTTCGGGATTCCTCGTGCAATAATCTCTGATGGGGGGACCCATTTCACAAATGCTCAGTTTAGGTCACTGATGACCAAATACGGGGTGTCTCACCGAATCTCTACTCCTTACCACCCCCAAACTAATGGTCTAGCTGAGCTGTCAAATCGGGAGATCAAGAAAATCCTGCAGGTCACTGTTCGACCTGACAGGAAGGACTGGTCGTCCCGACTTCCGGAAGCATTGTGGGCCTATAGGACCGCCCACAAGACCCAATTAGGCATGTCTCCCTTTAGACTGGTGTACGGAAAGGCATGCCACCTTCCCGTCGAACTGGAGCATAAAGCCTATTGGGCAGTACGGAACTGTAATCTAGATCTTTCTAAGGCTGGGACCCACAGAAAACTCCAAATCAGCGAGATCGATGAATTGCGCATAGACGCGTACGAGAACTCGCAAATCTACAAGGAGCGGGTTAAAGCCTTCCACGACAAACACATCTCAAGAAAGATCTTCCATCCTGGTCAAAAGGTCCTACTCTTTGATGCCCGACTCAAACTCTTCCCAGGAAAACTGAGATCTAAGTGGGTCGGACCATATTTGGTCCGACAGGTTTTTGGAAATGGAGCAATCGAAATCAGTCCACTCAGCCACGATTCTGAACCTTTCATCGTGAATGGTCAAAGACTCAAGCCGTTCATTGATGTAACTTCTACTGATTTGGCTGAGGCATCTTATATCCTCCTTTCCCCTTGAGCTTATTGCGCCCAGCCGATGGCGTAAAACTCAGCGCTTAACGGGAGGCAGCCCGTCATTCTCTTTGAAAACCTGAAACTTGTTCTGACACCTTTCAGCACTCGAAGTTCACCCTTGTAGACAGCCGACCCCAACTCAGATGTTTGCATCTGGGATTTGAAATCGTCCGCAAAAATTCAACCCGACCCATTCACTCATCCAAATTTCTGTCTTAAGGAATGAACTAAGACCCCCTAGGTTACAATGAGGACATTGCAACTCTTAGGCATGGGGGGGTAGGAAAGTGCAAAAACGTGTAAGAAAAGGTTTCAAACAAAAAATTCACATATGCCAAACAAAAAAAAAAAAAAAAAAAAAAAAATGCTTCGAAGAAGAATAAGAGGAGAAGAGGAGAAGGAAAATTTTGTGAAGGAGAAAAGAAACAAAATGAAAAAGGACCACAAAATTATGAGAAAAAAAGGTGATAGTCATTAGTAAGGGAACTAAGGAATTAACCTAAGTTCTAGACCTCATTCAAGAAAATAACTGAAAAGTGCACAATAAGATTAGTAAGAATGCAAACCTTAGGCATTCTTGAATAGACTCTTAGTACTCATTAAGATCTGGACACTCCTCAAGAGGTTGAGGAAAATGAAAAGCTGAAGTATTAGGTCTAAGGCTTAGGAAGTATTCGGCCTCGTTAACTAATTTTTGGTTTACGGGACTCAGTAACCTAAGCACCCTAATCTCACACACAGCCTGGTTCAGTAAGCGTAAAAATCAGAATCACGCAGAAGCGTCGCAAAAATCTGAAAAGAACACCTAGAATAGGAATGGCCGATCAACACAAGTTGATTTGGACGAGTTCCCAGCGCGGAGAGGCGGGAAATCCCCTCGAAGATGCGTAACAAAATATCATCTCCTCGGTGCTTGTCTCTTAGGATATTTACATATCCTACGGGGGGCATGTAAGCACTCTGCTGGTTCAGATTCCATGGATGGCATTATCTCGAAGTGTCAATTGCCAGGGTCTGGATTCGGCCACGGAATACCATGGATGGGATTATCTCGAAATCTCAATAGCCAGGGTTCCGGGGGTTGCCATGGGCGGTGCTATCTCGAAGCATCGATCGCCAGGAACCCTTGAGGATTGATGATGGGAGCAAGGAATCTGATACAGACCGTGTTGAAAAGCCAATCCTAGGCTAGAACTAAAAAGAAAAAGAGAGAGAAAACTCTCCAAACAGAAAAAAACTTTCTATCTCTCTCTTACAAAACGCACTGCGAACTGGGCCAGGGCTAAAATCATTTCAAGCACGGGTGTTTTAACCACGAAGTCCAATAAACCTTAGGTTAGTTCTTGCGGGCCTTAAAAACCTTTGCTAAAAGACTGAGGCTAAGGCTAGACAGATTTGGATCTTGATTGGTACTAGAGTATCTTTTAGGCCTATGGTCAGCATTCTAACCTAATCTATGCTCAAATAAAAAAGGCACTTATCTAAAACCATTAAAAACTTCATGGTCTAGAACAAGGGTTGAAACCTTAAGTTTTTGCTAAGGGACTAGCAAAAGTTAGGCATGGGGGTATGATGAGAACCTCATCATGAGCCATAACTAGCTCATTTTGACCCAATACAAAGGATAAAAGCTCCTACATATCTCAAGGAAAGGCTTAACTCAGAGAATTCTGAGTTTGAGAAGAAAACCAGTCATAAGGGGTAAAAGTGCAATTTTACCAGTACAATCTGCATACAGGGTAATTCAGGGCCCAAACACAGGTCAAAACAGCTTAATAAGAATAAAAGTGGGATGAGATGATCTAGCAAGGGCCACAGCACTTCCAAGGAACCAAATGATAACCTGTAACCCTAAAACAACCCGCTTCAATTCACAAGGTTCGGGGCAAAGTAAAAATAGAATAAACCCTCTAAAATTCATAGAAAAATAATCTCTAGGGTTTAGAACCTTCAATTTGGCCTTTAGAACCCATTTTGACCTACATTGAGAACCATGCCCAATTAATAACTTAATTTGGGTCTTTACGCAAATTGACCGGTCAAACAAGGTTTAATATGAAAATGAAATTTACCATCAGATTCCTTAGGTTCTAATTAGTCATGTATAAAAACTTGAGCCTAAGAAGAAACCTCCTTGACCGACTTTACACTTTGGTCCTCATATATTTACTCTTTGGCCCTCAACTTTTGAACCCTCGCATTTTGGCCCCTAACTCTCCTTCGTTCTTTGCAATCAGGTCCCTCCTGCAAAACCCTACCAGCACCATGCTCCGGCGACCTTGCGCGGAGCATGGCGCCGCGCAGGGTGAGGTAGGGGACCTGGCAAGTAAACCGGGGGTGCCCTGCGTCGTCAGCCGTCGCAGGAGCACCCCCCTGGTCATTGTAGGCCACCATACCGGCCGTGCGAACGCACGGACGGTATGGGTTCATGTTCCGACCATTCTCCGGCGAGGGAGACACGTCGTCTCCCTCCGCCTTCCTCCCTGCTTCATCCCTATAAATACCCCCCGCCGCTCCACCGACGAGGGGAGCCTGGATCTGACGGAGAAAACCCCCAGCTTTCTTCTCTTCTTCCTCCGGCAGACGCTCACCAGCTCCGGCGGCTTCCTCCCCCTCCACCTCTTCGCTCTGCCGCAATACCAGCAGCAGAAACTTCCTCCCCTGTTCTTCCCGCGCCACGCCGCACCCAGCTGGCGCCTCTCCAGCCCTCTGCTCGCCGCTGCCCCTCTCCCTGAGCATCGTCTTCTCCGGCGACAGTCGATACGACTGTCGCCCTGTTCCTCCCCCTTCGTCCCTGCAAGTAAGTTAGACCTACTCCCCTTCTTCTCCTCTTTCTTTCCCCGCTTTCAATTTAGTCAATTAAATCCTCGACCGCTCCTGTTCACCCTCATCCTCTCCGTCTCCGACCACCCTCCGGCGAGCCGCTCCCATCACCTCAGCGACCCACACGGCTCGCCGACCACCGCAGAACCTCCGCCTCCTCACCCTGATCCTCTTCCGCCCCTCCACTTCCCACCAAACACCCTCTGCAGATCCACCGAACACACCCACTTCCTCGCTCACAGTTTGACCTAGGACGACCTGTTAGCTCCATCTCGCCCCCTGCAGACCCCCTGACCACCTTCGCCGTGCCACGGCGAAGGTCCCCCGCCTGTCTGATTTGGCCGAGAGGCCGTTCTTCTGTGACCAGGTGACTCGCCCGCCGTCGCCATTACTGCGCAGGCAGAGCTGCTTCACCTGCAGGTGCAGGCACGCCTTCGCCCAGAATTGACTTCCAGGTTGCGCAGGGACTCTCCGCGAAACGTCCCTGGTTCACAGACGGGGCGAAGGCCGCGCGGGAAGCCACGATCGCCCACTGCTCCATCCGTGACGCGCGCTCAATTGGGGTGGGACATTTAGTCCCACCTCGGAACCTCTCGGAGGCGCGCGGACGCATAAAGGCAAAAAGTGCCTTATGCTGTCTGCCTCCTGACCACGGGGTGAGGTCCCTCTCACCCGACCCGACCCGACCCGGCCTCGTCCGTGACCACGCTCCGCGGACCTGGCCCGACCCGATTAGACTGACCTGCACTCCTCGCCCACCACGCACGCCGGTGGGCCTGGACCCGGGCCTGACCCGAACCCGATTACCCGGTAGCGCTCTGGGAGAGCTTCCGAAGAGTGATTTCAGAGAGAAAGAGAAACGCGGGGGAGGGGGGTAGAGTAGGTTTTTGCCCTCTGATGCTGGACTCTTGAGTGTGCAGGCACAGGTGAAGGACTGCGGAAGAAGAACTGAAGCGGCACTGTAGCATCCGTGGGTTAAGTCGTCTGATTGGAAACTGAAGACAGGTGAAGACAAAGAAGAAGAAGAAATGAAGAGAAGCAAGAAGCAAGAAAAGAAGAAGATCTGAAGAAAAAGAAAGAAAGAAAACAAGGAAGAACAGAAGACAGAAGAAGAAGAGCACGAGGGGAAGATCTGAGGAAAGCAGAAGAAGAAGAAGAAGAAAAAGAAAGAAAACAAGGAAGAACAAAAGCCAAAGAGGAAGAAAGAAGAGAGGAAGAAGAAGCCAAATTTTCATCTCTCTCTCTCTCTCTCTTTATTTTTGTAATAGAACTTGTATATCTCTAGAATACAACTTGCTCCCTGAGTTCGACCTCGGGAACTCTTTCATTTTTCCGAGTAAAAAAATTTTTATGAAACGTTGGTAACAACCGGCTTTACTACAATGTTATAACAAATACAAAACCGACGTCTTCACTTACTCCTTGCTAGTCCCTAGCAAGGTTTATTCTAGCCTTTATTTCTTTGGCGAATTCAAGAAGTAATTGCTTAGGCACTTCGTTACTTGTTAATAAGAGGAAATATACGAAGATCTTAATCTACAAAGACTAAGCAGCGCCCGGGTGTCTGCCAAAATACGAATCGCCCGAATCCTTGCTTTGTATATATAACTATACTTATGTATACGTATATATCTATATATGTCTTTTTAGAATTTTTAGAATTCAGTGTGGGTTGGTAACTTTTTACGGCTACCCAACCCACCCAAAACTCGGTCAAAACCCTAAGTGCTAAGCATCTTGGTGTGAATGTTGTGATAGACTTACTTAACGGTAATTGAGACAGACTTCGAGTTTCTACGCCTCTAGGTGACCGGAAAAGAAAATAAATTTTTGCCTAAAGGTGTATTTGTTCGATTGGTAGCTTTCTCCCTGCGTTCATTTTACTTGGGGTCAACACAAGGATTTTCCAGTGTATATCTCCCCGGCTTGTACTACTTCCCCGCTTCTTCCTTAGGTGTTTTTGGTCTTCTTTTTTTTTGTGCAATTATTGAGCTGGGCTCTGGACAACCGACCAATGGGCTGTTACCCACGATCACTTGCCAGCCATACTTGTGCGGTGAAGTGTGGTTTATTTTCTTTTCTTCTTTTTTTTTTTTTTTTTTATTTTATTTATTTATTTTTTTTTACGTAGGTGGCTTCCCTAATCTCAAATGTACCTAGAGGCAGTGAAAAAGAAATGGCCTGTGGCTGGGTTCTGGACAACCTGCCAATGGGCTGTTACCCACGACAACTTGCCAGCCATACCACCCTAGAGAGTTCATTAGCTATCCAATTTCTGTCAAAATCTCCGAGAAGTGAGTATGTGCAGAAATGTGTGCAGATGCTTAGACTCAAAGTTTTCCTGAGTTAGAGGATGAGTTGATAAGTCGTATACTTATCACCTTATTTATTAGGTGGATTAGAATAGCTTAAAGTTGCAAGGATTCGCCGCTAAATCCATATTTTAATGGACACTAGGGCTGATTAAGCCTGAAGGCCTGAAAAGTCTAAGCGTTTAAGTTCTTTTTGTATTATTTCCCACTATTGGCAAGTTTCTAATGCCTAAGTTTTTCTTCCTAAATTCAATTTTTTTTTTTTTCATTCAGACTGATTAATTAAACTCAGGATTATGCAGTTTACCATCCCCCCCATTCTTAAGTTGGACAATGTCCTCATTGGCAGATGCATGGATGCAGAAGGGTTCAAGAAGATAGTACCTGAGTGACGTAAACTACCAGATCAGTCTGAATCCGCTGGGTTGCCTCCCAGGAAGCGCTGAGTTTAACGCCTCCAGCTGGGCGGTGCCTGGTGTCAGCCCTCAACAAGGGTGACACTCTCCTTGGGGGGTACCTGGGCCAGGAAATGCTTCAATCTTTGACCATTGACTGTAAAGGTGTGCCCGGTATTAAGATCGGCGATTTCGACTGCCCCATTGGAATAGGGCTTGACCACCCGAAATGGTCCTGTCCATTTGGACCTAAGTTTCCCTGGAAAGAGTTTCAGGCGTGCATCAAATAGCCAGACTTGTTGGTTTGGCTCAAAGGTTTTCCTATGAATGAGTCGGTCGTGGACGGCTTTCATTTTCTCCTTATATAGCCGACTATTGTCAAAGGCGTCCTGACGAATTTCTTCAAGCTCAGATAATTGAAGAGTCCTTTGCGCACCAGCTAACTGGGGATCCATGTTACATTGCTTAACAGCCCAGTAAGCCTGGTGTTCCAATTCGACAGGGAGATGGCAAGCTTTGCCAAAGACCAAGCGGTAAGGTGACATGCCTATCGGGGTCTTAAAAGCGGTCCTGTATGCCCACAGGGCATCATCAAGTCGTGTGGACCAGTCTTTCCTGTCAGGTCTCACAGTCTTCTGTAAAATGTTCTTGATTTGTCTGTTTGAGACCTCAGTCTGCCCATTTGTTTGTGGATGATACGGGGTGGCAATGCGGTGGGTTACCCCGTATTTTCTAAGTAGGGCATGGAACTGGGAATGGATAAAATGGCTTCCACCATCACTGATCATGGCCTTGGGTATTCCAAAATGGGAAAAGATGTTCTTCTTTACAAAGTCCATGACCGTCTTGTGATCGCATCGTCGGGTGGCGACGGCTTCAATCCATTTGGAAACATAGTCTACCGAGACCAAGATATACTCGAAGCCGTTGGATGGTGGAAAGGGGCCCATAAAATCGATACCCCAAACGTCGAAAATTTCGACAATCAAAATGGGCTGAAGGGGCATCATATCTTTTTTGGTCGTTGTCCCTAGTGTTTGGCATCGTGAGCAAGTCTTGGCAAAGATGTGTGCATCCTTGAATAGGGACGGCCAATAAAATCCAGACTGCAAAACTTTTGCAGCTGTTTTCTTGCCAGAGAAATGGCCGCCACATGCTTGGTCATGACAAAAGGAAAGCACACTCTGAACCTCGTCTTCGGGGAGGCACCTCCTGATGATCTGATCAGCACAGAGGCGAAACAGCATGGGATCATCCCAGAAATAGTGCTTGGCCTCAGCCAAGAACCTGTCCCGTTGCTGTTTGGACCAGCTGTGCGGGGTTTGTCCAATAACCAGGTAGTTGACATAGTCAGCATACCATGGCATTTTCTTGTCTTGCACGGCTAGGATGTGTTCATCAGGGAAGGTATCAGATAGAGGTAGGGAGGGTCCAATGTGGTCTGGATGAAGTCTTGACAGGTGGTCAGCCACCACATTTTTCGATCCGGCCTTGTCTTGGATTTCCAGGTCAAATTCCTGCAAAAGCAGGATCCATCTGATGAGCCTGGGTTTTGCATCCTTTTTGGCCAACAGGTGCCGGATGGCTGAATGGTCGGTGTAGATAGTCACGTGGGATCCCAGTAAGTATGATCGGAATTTTTCCAGTCCAAAGACTACAGCAAGCAACTCTTTTTCTGTGACCGTATAATTACGCTGGGCCTCGTCCAACGTTTTGCTCGCGTAGTAGATCACCACGGGCTTCTTGTCTTGCCTTTGTCCCAGGACAGCGCCTATGGCAAAATCTGATGCGTCACACATAATCTCAAAACCCTGGGACCAGTCTGGGGGTTGAAGTACCGGTGCGGTGGAGACTAAGTCCCGGAGGGTATGATAAGCCTGGGTGCAATCAGGAGACATGTGGAAAGTTGCGTCGTTGGCTAGAAGGTCGGTCAAGGGTTTGGAAAGTTTGGAAAAGTCCTTGATGAACCTTCGGTAGAAGCCAACATGTCCTAGAAAAGAGCGAATCTGTCGGACCGAACTAGGTGGAGGAAGTTTGGAAATTAAATCAACCTTAGCTCGATCTACCTCGATGCCCTTATGTGAAACGATGTGTCCGAGGACAATTCCTTCTTGAACCATAAAATGGCTCTTTTCCCAACTTAACACCAAGTTAACTTCGATACATCGTTTCAGGATTTTCTCCAAGTTGCTCAAACAATGGTCGAATGAATTCCCGAATACAGAGAAATCATCCATAAAGACCTCCAAGTATTCACCCACCATTTCTGAAAAAATGGCTAGCATGCAACGCTGGAAGGTTGCGGGTGCGTTGCATAACCCGAACGGCATTCGACGGAATGCAAATGTGCCATACGGGCAAGTGAATGTGGTCTTTTCCTGATCTTCCGGAGCAATTGCGACTTGGTTATATCCTGAATATCCATCCAGGAAGCAAAAATACTTCTGCCCTGCCAATCTTTCAAGGATTTGGTCAATGAATGGCAAGGGGAAGTGGTCCTTCTTAGTGGCTTCGTTAAGCTTCCTATAATCAATACACACCCGCCATGCGGTGGTGGTGCGGGTGGGAATGGATTCGCCATGATCATTAGTGACAACGGTGAGCCCAGCCTTCTTTGGAACCACTTGAGTGGGGCTCACCCAGGGGCTATCAGAGATAGGGTAGATGATGTCGGCGTCGAGCCACTTGATAATTTCTTTTTTAACGACCTCCCGCATGTTAGGGTTTAACCGTCTCTGCATCTGGCGGGAAGGTCGGGCCCCGTCTTCCAGGTAAATCTTGTGGGTGCAATAGGTGGGCCTAATTCCTCTTAGATCTGAGATGGTCCAACCAATGGCGGCCCGATGTTCTGAAAGAGTTGCAGTCAACCTTAGTTCCTGATCCTTGGTTAGATGGGAATTAATAATCACTGGGAAGGTCTGGCCAGGTCCCAAGAAGACGTACTTGAGATTCTCGGGCAATGGTTTAAGTTCAGGTGCGGGTGGGACCACAGTCGATGGGAATGGAAAGGGCGGTAGTTGATCAACATTGATTTCTTCAAATGGTGTCATGTGATGATACTCAGCCTTACAGAGGTCCACAGGTAATGATGGTGACGAGTCAGAACTACGGGTTTGGTGGTCTGAGACAGAATTGAGGGTAAGGCATTCCTCGATTAAAGTTTCCACGGGATCATGTTCCTCAATGTAATCACAATCAAAAGACTTTGTTGCCCGGAAGATATCTAATTGCATTTTCCTGTCTCCGAAGGCGATTTCCATACATCCCGTGTCGCAATCGATGTTTGCTTTAGCCGTGTCTAAGAAAGGTCTGCCTAAGATTATGGGTGCGTTCTGTAATTTTTCAGGGACTTCCATGTCGAGCACCAAAAAGTCGACTGGGAAATAGAAGTCCTTGACCCGTACAATCACGTCCTCGACAACCCCCTTCGGGGTTTTCACTGATCTATCCGCCAGCTGGATGGTGACAGGGGTTGGTGCCAGCTCCCCAAAACCAAATTGGTGGTACAAGGTTGTGGGAATTAGGTTGATAGAAGCACCTAGGTCCAGGAGCGCTCTATCAAATGTCATGTCCCCGATGTTGCAGGAAATCAGGGGTGCTCCTGGGTCAGTTCGTTTGAGTGGAAGGTTGCTTGATATTACGGAACTGGCTTGCTCAGAGAGTACAACCTTCCTAGGTGCCTGAGGTCTCGTCTTACGCTTGGGTGTACAGGCATCCTTTAAGAACTTGGCGTAAGCGGGGATGTGTTTGACAGCTTCTAGAAGCGGAATATTAATTTGTACTTGTTTAAAAATTTCCATCAGCTCCTCAGTTTCCACAGTATTCTTTTTTCTCTTGATTGTTTCCAAGGCCTCAGGATAGGGTGTCTGGATTGGTTCCATGTTTGGGTCCTTGGTTGGTGCTTCTTCTAAGTCGGGTAAAGTCTCGGGGAGAGTCGGCCATTTGGGATCCTGGGTTTTGGTGCCGCTTCTCAAGGTCACCGCATTCGCAGAGGCATTGGGGCCATGGGGTGATCCTTGAGAAGATGAGGATGAAGAGGCGCCAAACCCAGGAGGTGTTTGTGGAGCCGGTTGGACCATATGAGCCTGCCCGGGGTTGCCTTGGAACCCTTGCGAATTGGGGCCTCTGTTAATTATGTTTCGCGGGTTTGGTTGTGGTTGGGAAGGTAGAGATCCTTGCTGTTTACAGTCCAAGAGTTGGCTTAACTGTCCCTTTACCAAGGCCATTTCCTCCAGATGTTTTTGGTTCATGTCAGCCATCATCTTTATTAGGGTGTCCATTTGGTTTTGTGGGGGAGGGGCCGCCCTATTTTGGTTATATTGGGGTCTAACTGGTGGTCCTTGCTGATAGGGGGACAAGTGTGGCTGTTGGTTTGGCCTGGGCTGGTTTTGGAATTGCGGTAGTTTCTGGTTTGTCCAACCAAAGTTGGGGTGATTACGCCAGCCGGTGTTGTAAGTGTTGGAGAAAGGGTCAAGTTTTGCATATCCTTGGACGGCTTGCACATCTTCTAGAATAGCCGATGTTGATGAAGAAGGAAGGGAGTAATCAAGGGTCGAGGGAGCAAAGGTCCCTCCTTGGAGCATGGTTGGGGGTTGTTCCAGGTTTAGTTGGGTGAAGGGTTGGACCAGGTCAACATTATGTGCTCCTTTTGCTAGAGTGAAAGTCTGCAAGGGGTTCCTGGTCTGGTTTAGAAGCTCATCAATCTTCTTGTCCACCAATTCCACTCGATCCAACTTTTTGGCAATAATGTCCATGTCAACCATTCCAGAATTTGCTTGCACCTCATAAATCCCACCACGGGGTTGACTGGATCTGTTAAACTGGTTCATGGAGGCATTGTTGAGCGAATTCTCGCTCGTAGACTCAAAGAGCTCAAACGCGCTCTCCTCGTCTTTGTTTAGGAAGTTTCCCCCGCATGAGGCATCGACGAAGTTCCGTAGGTTGCTATCCAGACCGTGGTAGAAGATCTGGGCTAATTGCCACCTTGGAACTTCGTGGTGTGGGCATTTCCTCAAAAGTTCATTGAATCTTTCCCACGCCTCATGAAATTGTTCCCCACCCTGGAGTGTGAAGGTAGTGATAGCTCTTCTGAGGGCATTGGTCTTTCCTATGGGGAAGAATTTCTTTAAAAATGCATGCCTTAGTTCCTCCCAGGTGGTGATGGGTCTACCTAGGGTTCTAAGCCAATGAGAAGCCTTGTCTCTTAATGAGAAAGGGAACATCTTGATTAGAACAATATCAAGGCTAATGTTCCTAGGTTTTACTGTTCTTGCTATGCGGTCGAGATCTTCTAGGTGCTGAAAGGGGTCTTCATTTGAGCTTCCATGAAAGTGGCTCTGGATTAGACTTAATACATTAGGTTTTAGCTCAAAATCGTCTCCCCCTTCAGGGATCCTAAGGTGTGGCTCGACTCTAATGGCAGAAGGGTTATAGAAATCACGAAGGGGTCTTGGCTGGTTCTGAAACGGTGGTAAATCAAGTGGTGGTTGTCCTGGTATGTCATTGAAAGGTGGTGGTTGTTCTTGCGGGTTCTGTAACCGTTGTATGGCTTGCATGATGGTGTGGATTTGTCGTTGCTGAAGCCGATGGTTAGCATTGATTTGAGCCTGGACGACAGCCATAGCATCTGGTGGGGGTTGATCTTCAGCCTCATCTACCCTAGGTTCAGCCATGTTTTCAACAGAGTTACGTCGCCTAGATTCCTGCCCCAAAACACACAATTCGGGATGCAGTGAGCGCCTCCCGTGCATACACTAGAGAAGAACTGGAGGGGATGCGGAGGGCGACAGATGCGAGAAATGTGTTTCAATCAAGCACGCAAGCCTAATCCTTATGGTGTATTCCTTAGGAGACCTAGAAATCTCACAAAGGGTGATTAAGTCCGTAAGCACTGGACTTCCCTTCTCAAGGCTAATCTGGCCAGGTTGATTACGAGGGGATTGCAGGGAAGGTTCTTCCTTTGGCTTACGCCTCCGGTTCCATAGACCCCACAACCGCGGTCGTTTGACACTGCCCCGCAGCCTAGCCACCAGATTCTACCAAGGGAATGAAAGCCAAGTGCCTAGCCGACAAAACCTCTCCTTTTGAGACTTAACTCAGTCCTGCCTAGGGCACGTCTACTCAGTTTTAAAGGGCTAGGATAGTGCTTGTGCTTAGGGTGATGTGATGAGGCGTTGATTGGGGTGGTGCCTCTTAATGTTTTACTTTCAAAGTGTGTGCTTCTAGCAAAACATGATTTTCAAGCAAGGATTTGTTAAGATATAGTGTCTTTTTAGTGTTCATCCTTACTTAAGTACTTTTTAGGGTTGACGTGTCTTAATTTTTTCAAACAAGTTTCAGTGGGCACGTCAAGTTCTGCACACAACTTAGTGAAAGTAGATTTCCTTTTATTTTGTAGAGGCTCTAAAACCCTAGTGTACTCATCCTGATAATCATGCAGCTTCTATTAGATGAGTCAGTTTTAGGGTTGAGTGGTGCGGCCCAGGTCAACTCACGGTGGCTTCGCAAACACCACTCAAGAGAAAGAGAAAAGAGCACTCCAAGAATTTATCCAGCATATTAGAGTGTACATTTTTTGTAGGGTGATGTGTTAAGAATGTGGGTCAAGCAATCATTCACCACGCCAATTTTTTTCAGTTTTTATGATTTTTTTAGATTTTTCACGCAAGCAAACAATGAGAGAGAGAGAGTACTCACTATCGGTCCTCGAGGCGTCTACTTCCTTGCTACCATAGTGGAATGCATCGCTTCGCCGTCCATGCGCCGAATTCCTGCATCCGTCAAGTAAAAAGGAAAATAGGGCATTAGACGATATGAGAATGAAGGTGGAATGGAGGTGATAAAACCAATCCGTTGCCTCCCCGGCAACGGCGCCAAAAACTGACGTGCCTTCGTGCGTGTGTGTTAAGAGGTGTCGTTATAGTTGCACTTGATACGTCGGTTTTAAAAGAAGTAAACGGAGGTGAGTCCGAGTGTCGATCTCAGGGAGGCGTGGAAATCGGATTTTGTTTACCACTTGTTGTCACGAAAAAGGCGGAGTTTTGCTTGCGAAAGAAACGGTTTTGAAAAGCGAGAGATAGAGAGAGTTTAGGGTTAGAAAGTTCTTGGTTTTGATCATGCACTTTAAACAGAAATTAAAAAGGCAACTAAATGAAAAACAATTTCATTAAACATGCATTCATAGTTCATGGTTTACAATATTAAATACATGCTTCAACAAAAGTAAATGAAAGCTTAAAAGAGAGAGAGAGAGGTAGAGAGAGAGTGGAGAGCGACGAGGCAGCCACGGCGGTGGAGGAGGCTCCGTCAGCGGCTCGTCGTCTCCGGCGATTACAAGAGTGCCTAAGACTAGCTAGGAGAGGAGTGGAGTAGTTGCAAGTGGGAGAGGATGCCTTGAATGGTGGTAGAAGGGGGTTTAAATAGAGTTAAGGGCTTCCTAAAAGAAGAATGTGCTTTAGCGACATCCAGAACGTCGCTAAAACCGCTTCCATATACGTCGGTGAAGGTCTTCTGCCGCCGGTCAGCCGCCCGCCCCTCTCTCTCTTCAGGCGCGATCCGTGGGCGTCGAACGAGAGCCGTCCGATTGATGATCGGACGGCTGAGATCCTCCCGCGCCTACGCTAGGATCGCGCTTCGGGCGCGCGTGTGCGCGCGCGTTTCTGCCCGGCGTGCGCGCGCGCGTGGGAGGTGGGGCGCTGTCGTCGCGCCGCGTGGCGCGATCCTAGCCGCTCGCTTCTGATCGTGCGGCTCAATTTTGCCGTGCCTTTCGCCCGCAGATGATTTTCGCTCCGCGCGAATCGAACGCGCGTCGCCGCGACGCGGGCGTGCGCGCTAACCGTTGCGCCACGCCCGCGCTTTGTCGCGGCGACTGCGGGCGAGCGCGCGGATCTCGGCCGTTCGATCGAAGATCAACGGCCGAGATGCGTCCTTGGCTGGCTTGGGGGCGTGCGGCCGGCGGGGGTGGGGCGACGTGGCGCGTTCTAGGCCGTTGATCTCCAGATCAACGGTCAGGATTTCTTGGGCCCATTGTGGGAGCTCCGGATGTCGGATTTGGCCGATTTTGAGTCCGTTAGACTCCGTTCGTCGTCCTGAATCCATCCGTGCGGTCCGATTGCTCATCTGAGGCCTGCTTTGACAAATGCTTTACACAAATGGCCATTAATACAGTTTATAAGCAATCTTGGTACTTGATGCATGCAATGCTCCTATTCTACTTTATGTTGTGCCTTTTATTCTAAAGATGGGCCATATTCAACCTAATTACTACCCCCTTGCGTGGTGTTATCAATTTTCAAGTTGGTATCTTCTCTCTTGTCACACCTAAATTAAAAGACTACCAAATACATTAAACTTGGCTTTCAGGACATTGAATAACTTAATTAAGAGGAGTGGTACTTTTTAAAACTCATTGATTGCTTCTTTGCATCATCAACACCATTCCATGTCAAGTATTGGTGTTCTATTTTTCGGGTCCAGATTTCTGTCCAGAATTGAAAAATCAATCCCTAACACCACAAACCTCCTAAAATCATAAAATTTCATACAGAGATTTCAAATTAAGATAGGAACATCTATTCAAAACTTCAGATCAATTGGATTTGCATTTAATTTTTAAAAATTCGTGGATTACAGAGGGATCACACCCTCTAGTCTTCCTATTTTGTTACTATCCATGAATTTTCAGAATTTTCATACTCATCTAATTTTTGTGAGATTTAAGTTTTTCGAATCCTTGTAAAATTTCACATATCATATAAAATCACCAAAATTTTCTGAGGTCGGTACTAATACTAAAAAGTCCAAAATACCCACAGGTGTCATTTCTAGACTTTGACACCAGTATAATTAAAAATTCAAAACAATTATCAAACAAATTCCTAAAATTTTACAAAAATATTTTCTGGAATTTTTTTTTGATTCTCTTCAATGTAGTAGTGTTGTTTGAATTGTTTAGACAACTACTTAATACAGAAAGCCTCAAAATATCTCATTGATAGTTAAATTTCTATCCTTGGACCAATTGGATTATGGCTTCTTTTTCATTTTTAGAGATAAACAACCAAAAGGGAACATATCCTCACCCATACAACTTTATTTCTTCTTGTTTGTGGAATCTTAAACTTGTTTGAAAACTTAACAAGAAAACCCTAAAAGTACACTAAGTTAAATCCAATCCTGAAAGACAAAAATACAATAATTGTGTGACAACTTACTTTGCATTGGAACCACTTTCCAATTCCTGCACACACACAAAAAATTGAAATAACAGGGCAACAACCCAAACAACACCCTCGACACTCGGTGTGCACACTAGTATCCTAGCCCTAATAAAATCTGTAGCAATTTGACCCCTAAGGTTTCATCAATTTAGGTTTGCTATATAGGACTTATGTTTTCTCTAGTTAATACCAATTTTGTCATCTATATCTGGTGTTCAGGCTGAGGGGCCGTGTCAAATGACTAGGCACGGGTTTGTACAAGCACTTGGGGATTTTCTTGGGAAACGCTTGGGCCCAAACCTCCCCTTAAACAACTTGGCTAGATTTGTTAACAGAACAGGTATTCACTGTTGATTACTTATTTCCTAGGTATACCAACTCTTAGGTTAAATTCTAGGGAGTCACAATTAAGTTAGGTCTAGAATTTGATTGCTTGTATGCACACTTCTCTCATCTCCATCTCTTCTCCTCCCCTACCATTTCTTCCATTTTTGCATGGGCAGTGGTCCAAAACTCCACACTTGGAGGGACCACTTGATTTTGCCTCCGCGAAAAAGAAAGACCTGTCCATGAATTCTTCCTCTTCTTTAAAAATGGAAAATCAAAATTGGTCCTCTAACCTGCATGCTAATTTTTCTTTCCCCCATTTTTCCACCCAGGAGCTACTTAATCAGGCCCCTCCACCTAATCTCTACTCTATCATGGCTCAGCTACAAGTTAAGCAACAATAGTTGCATAAGGATTTAACAAACCTAGCCAACCAAGGGAGTCTTGTCACACCTGCCCAAGCTCCACACATTCCACATCTCACCCCTTTTAACACCCGCAAGAGAGAAAATCTGCATAAATCCCATGCTGGGTATAATTATTATTCTGAGGCTTTCTATGGTTCAACAGGGAATTATGTTTATCCCAATCATCACCCCACCCAAAATGTCCATACTTTACAGGAGAAATTGAAAAATTCCTCTAATGGGGGGAATTATCCGGCTCACTCCTGGGCCAATCCAGTTCCACACCAACAACAGAACATGTTTGGAGGGTATGGTTCAAATCAGACTTATCAATCTAGGCAATCTCAAAAAGACATTAATGCCTAGATGATGAAAACCCTGCAGGAGTTACAAAGAAAAACAAAGGAAACAACCCATCTTATTAACAATCTCAATGATCAAATTAGGGATATTCTGACTCAAAGACCTATAGGACACTCACCATCCCAACCCACACCAAACTTTATTAATCACAGGAACCAACACCCGGGTGGATACCAAAATCAGAACCACACAGTTCAGCCTCCTATTAACCCAATATCACAGCACCAACCCATTTTCTATCAACATCAGGCCCCTCCACCTCCTCCCAGTGATCACCAAGCTATGTATGTAGAGACTTTGAGGAGTGAGGAAACCACGATGGATTTAAGGCCTTCACATTCAAATGATGAAACTGATTCTCAACCAATGCAGATTGACTCCCCTAACCTCAACAAGGATGAAGAAAAAGAAATTCCACAAACACCTGATTCAAACCCTATTTCCCACTCTCAAAAACTACAATCCAACAATCCAAAATCAAAGCCCTCTGACCACAATCCTTTGTGCTTATTTGAGCAAGTAGAGAGGAATATTCCCTTTCTAGATTCTCCCCATGCCTCTAAAGAATTTACTTCAAAAGGGCATGATCAGAATCTAGAAAGATTGGTCCTTTTAAAGACAGCCAGCTCAGTTTTTCAGAGCAAGTTGCCTTTCACAAAAAAAGACAAGGGCACGTCACTCATCTTAGTTGTCATAACTGACACCATTTTTTTTCGTGCCCCTCTTGACTTAGGTACCTCTAGTAATCTCATCCCCCCGGTCTTATTTGAGGAATTTCAATTCAGCGATTTAAAACCTACTAAGGTTTAATTTCAATTGGAAGACTAATCTACCATTCAACCGTGGGGAGTTGTTGAGGATAGTATTACCATGGTCCCGAATTGTCTATTTTCGGCAAATTTTCTAGTCCTTGACATAGAGGTACCTAAGGCTCTCATTAATGCCATTCTTGGAAGACCCCTTTTGATTACCACAACAACTAATATCCACTCTCACTCTGGGAAAATGAATATAAGTTGCGGTAACCAGATTTTCTCATTAGATTTATTTCAAGCGTCCAAGAGGCCCATTGGTCATAAAATTTTCGACACTGATAATACAATGGAAGTAATTTGTGAGAAATCTTTGTTGATCAAATCCTACTTAGCTTTGACAACTATGGATCTAGATTTTATTGATTATTATTCTAAGGATGATTTTGTGGTTCGAGACTTTCCAGATCAACTAGGGTTTGACTTTCCCCCTTTTCATCTTCCTGATTTTTCACCAAAAATATCCACACTAACTTCACTAATCTTGCATCTCATTAACTCCTTTCCCCTCCCTTTTCTATTAGACCTACCACCTGATCCACCTGAGTTTGGCTTTCATCATCAATTCAAACCATGACCAGACCGGGGTCCTTTTTCCATTTCTCTATTTTATTTTGATCCCTTTATCTTTACCACTCATCTTTTTAGGGATCTTGAGGAAGACACTTTTATTAAGGACATTCAAGTGTCCAACCTTTTACGAGATTTTCCATCTTCCGTGCATACCTTCACGCCCGGCTGAATGGCGTAAAAGATAGCACTGGATGGGAGGTAACCATCATTTCATTTCCTGCTTTCCTTTTTCCTTCTTTTTTGCAGGTTTTGACCATCCTAAACCCAACCGCACTTCATTAAGGTGATCCCTTTTCCCTCTTAATGCATGAGGACATTGCATATCTTAAGCATGGGGAGGTGATTTTAAAATTTAACAATCGATTTAGGATTTTCAAAACTTAAAAACATGTAATTTTCTTTAGTTATTTTCCTACGTGCATACCCAAAAATATAAAAATGATGAAAACTTTTTGAGGAAAAATTTTGAAATTGGGACTAAGGTCAAGAAACTCACTTTTGGTACAATGGGATTTAATCTTTAACAAACTAGGGATGAGGATTTAGAGCTGATCATTAAAATTTCACAGTCTATTTGAGACTAGATCAGATATCCTTCTCTAAAATTCCACCTGAACTCATGATAGCTCAGGTGACTTGATCCTATTTTGTAATATGGAAAGTATTTACTTAGTTTCTGATTCAAAAACTTGCATTTCTTGAGGAACTTCTTGTGTCAATTTTCACACACAAGCCAACACTTAAAAACAACTAAAAAATTGAAAAACTCCCTTGTTTGGACTTAGTAAAAGTCTGAAGCAGATCATTGGTTTGATATCCCACCGTTGAGAAGGAGGAAAATGCGTCCTTTGAGGACGTGATTTCAACATGTTACCGCCTCGGTGCTACTCCATATCTATATTTCATATCTTTAGATAGAGCATTAAAGTGCATTTTAGCAGCTCAAGTGTCTTGGACGATGCTCTACCTATAGTGTCGGAGCAAGAGCTTGAGTTTGCTTGGAGCGCCCCTTTACACCGGATTGTGTTTTGGGGTTGTGAGCTCTTGGGTGGTGTCATGGATAGTGCTAACCTGAAGTACTAGCACTAGAGCCTCCTCGAGGATTGGTAACGGGAATGATGATCCCGGCACATCTGTTGTAAGACTAAGCTAAAAATAAGCATGGGGGAGAAAAAAAATTAATTAACCAAAAACATGCCCCTATAAATGTTGCCTTTTCACAAGCATGGACACAAGGTTTTAAAGGATTTTGCAAGTTGCGAATCAGATTCATGAGCCAGAAAAATCCTAAAAACAAAAATTTTAAGTTATCTAAATTAATAAGGGGTTAATTTGTAGATTTTCTGGAGGATATATTGATCCCGTTTTGTCTAATGGTTGGATCCAAAAATAAATCCCAATGTTTATCCTTAACAAATCCCGTGCCTCTTGTGTTTATATCAACCAAGGTCCCTTAATCCTTTTCTCCTCAAAAGTTGAAAAGTTAGATTTCCCAAAAATTTTGTTTTCCAAAAAAAATTAAAGTTTTGCTAAGAGACTAGCAAAAGATAAGCATGGGGGTGTGATAAATGCCAGTTTATCATCATTCTTATGCAATAAAACAAACCTAGCTCTTATGATTTTTCTCCGCAAAAGGGTTTCTGGGCTGCATTTAGGCATTAATTAGGTTAGGCATGCATTGCAATTTTTATTATCTTTTTGATGTGTTTTTGTGAGTGTTAGGGATGAATAGATATACATATCCCTAAAACCCTAGCACTCAAGAAGGCAAACGGTGAAGGAGGAGCTCAAACTAGCTGGAACTCAGCTTGATCCAGCTCTCCACAGCTAGAACCTAGCTCACTTGGGCTAGGGTTAGCTCATCCCAGCTCCATTCAGCTAATCTCAGCTGAATGGTAGCTCAAGAGAGCTCATCTTAGCTCACCCTAGCTAAGGACAGCTCAGATCCAGCTCAACTTAGTTGAGACTAACTCATCTTAGCTCCTACTAGTCCACAAGGAGCTGTATCTAGTAGCTCATCTGAGTTGACTGGAGTTCACCCTAGCTCAGATCCAGCTACATCAAGCTCCACTCAACACCAGCCAGCTGAAGAAGAATTCATCCAAGCTCAGGAAGCTCAAGTCCAGCTCTCGGGGACTCATCTTAGCTCAACTTAGTTTAGCTAAGCTACCTTAGCAGCCTCAACCAGCTTGATCCACCCTGAGAGCACTAGACCCAGCTCACCTCAGCTAGTGTAGCTCCATGCCACTCTCTTCAGCAGCTGCCAGCTCCAGGCTTCTCCCCCTCAGCTCCTCTCTCCAAACCCTAGCTCCAACACCTCCTCCTCTACTCCACTATTAGCTAAGCTAGCTTAGCTCAGCTTAGCTTAACTATGCTCTAGCTCCCTTTGCTTTTACCACCTAAAAATGCTTCCCCACTAGCTCCACCTAAGCTCCACATAAGCTAACCCTACTTGGCACCAACCTAGCCTACCCACTACCTCCAAAAGACACCATAAAGTGCTGCCAATACCAACCTAACTACCTCCTTATTGGTGCCACTCTTTCCCTCCAAAACACCCTCCACATCATGGCCCTACACATAACCCTACAGCCCATCCTAGCCATCCACCTACCCCTCCTTCTAGAACCCTACTTGATGCCACCTAAACCCCTCTTCTAGAAGCTATTTTGGCACCAACTTCAAGGGGTGCCACCACCCATAACCACCACCTAGGTGCCCCTTGGGTTGGCGCCAATTACCCTTAGCCATAGGATCCCCAACCACCTCCATCTTCCCATCTTGGCCCTCCATTTCAAGAGTCACCTTAGCCCCCTTCCTACTCTATATAAACCCACCACCTACCACCATTTTAGAGCATCCTCCATTAGTGTTTACTTCCACCTACATCCACCTATACCTTCGGCCAAGAAGAAGGAGTAGAGAAGAAGATTAAGGGGGCGCATCACCAGCACCTTTGGTGCCTTCTCCCTACTCTCTTCAACTTGGGCCACGCCAGGGAGGAGGACCTTTCCATTTCAAGGAGGATGGCCAGGAAATGGAGAAGGACCTAGGGTGGACGTCCACCCTTGGAGAAAAGCTTAGGGCACACCCCCTTAAGGCTTGCTTTGGAGGACATTACCTTGGTGGAGCTATAGAAGGAAGGAGCTGAAGATTTTCTTTTCAAGCCCGAGAGCTACCAGGCTTGGAGCAAGAAGAGCTTCATCCTCTTCATCACCATCATCATCTAAAGGATTTGTCTTTATTTTGTTTTCAATTTTTTTTGTAGAAACATTCATCTACTAGTAGACAATTTCCTTTAATATAAAAAAGAAGTTGCCTTGATTTATTATTGCACTCCTTTTTGCATTACCTTGCTTTATATTTAGTGTAGTTCACTCCTTTCTAATTAACCTAGGCCTCCATGCGCCTAGGTTGAGCTTAGAAAGTGGATTATTTTTGTCACTTAGACTAGCATAGTAGGTGTAGTCACTTTTTTTTTCCCGCCAACAACTTCGCATGTTGCCTTTATTTCAAAAATCATAAAAACTATATATTCAAAAATACCAAAAAGAATGTTGAGATTTATTTTCCAAGCAAGAGATTTAATTTTTGTAAACTTGCCTCCTTGGACGACACTAGATACCCCACTATCTAGGAATATAAATTTAAAAGTGAATCCCTTTTTGCTTTGCAACAACTTAAAACCCTAAATTAACAAACTGTGCAAAAACGCAATCAGTATGGAGAGCTAGAAATGAGAGTTTGTTTCAGGAGAGTCTAGTAAATGTGGATAATATTTTCAATAATTGCTAGAATCTCATACACCAATGGGGTTCGCTCATGTAATCCTTTGCTATCTTTTAATCAATAAATGCTCTCCTGGATTACTATCGATGATTTGATAGCATTGCTTTTCACTTCAAAAAGAAAAATGATACATTGTAGTATAGCCACTAAAGTGTGAAAACAAATAAAATTTATACTCGAATAGAAATCTAAGGTCGAATGCGGGGAGAAATTAGCATTTTAATCACAAGATCAAAATTCATAAGCAATTGCAACCAGAATTGATTTAAGAATGATATATCAAGATTTCAAATATCAATGTACAAAAAAGTGATGGGTTAAAATGGTGATTTGAATCACCAATTAACCCTTTTAGTTAAGCTAAAATATATCAAATGTATCAATAGTGATTATCAACCAATATTCCATGTCAACAAGGTATCTCAATAATGCAACAGTAGCTTAGTACCAGCAGTAGAGGCAAAGGCCTCCCTTTTCTCCCTCAAGCCTCAAGGGAGAGGCACGGGCACAACATTATAGCACAGTGGCAAAGGCCACTCAAATTCTCTAAGTGTAGAAAGCAGCAGAGGGCAAAATCGTCCTCCTTTCTCTTTCTTTCTCTTCTTTCTCCCTCTGAATAAAGTGAACTAGACCGAACCCAAGTATTCGGTAATCAGACCAAGGCCTAGACCTACATGGCTTGAGCGCAAGCGAGGGCATGCGTATGTGTGTGCGTGAGGGAGGACCTCATCCCCTATGCATGTTGAGACAACGAGCCGTAGGTCCAAAAGTAATTTCTGTGCTGTCGCAGCATCCGTGCTATCCGATGTGGGACTATCCCACCCGCCTCCATCTTAGCTCAGCAGCAGAAGGTTGAGCTTTCAATTGAGGCAAAAGATGATGCTAGCAACCGCAATTGGGTGCCTAGGAAGACACCTGGGAATCATCTGCACCTTCAGGAGATGCTTGTGGGGAAGAGCGTGGTCAGAGTACTGCGGATGAAGTCGAAGTAGTCAAGGTAGAGGTGGAAGTGCGGTGAAGCACCTACAATAGAAAATATGGTGTTTCGACCTCGTCAAACCAGCTCAAAAGGTCCTCCGAAACATAGCGAATGTAGTGGTGGTGGTAGTATGGCATGAAAGTGCCTGTGGTGGTCTGACATTGTCATGAAGGTATTCCGTAGGTGGTGGTGTTCAGTGGCACTAAGAAGAGGCCAATAGCCTCAATAACTAAAGGGTTTTGCTCTCTGGAATATGGTGGGGCTAATGGGTGTGATGCGGTGGCGTTTCGAGTAGTGGCGCAGCGGGAAGGCTTCGCCAAAGCATTGCTAGAGCAGATGAAGATCATGGTGTGATGGGTGATAACTTAGTTGACTTGAAGTCCAGGTATGGGGCAAACGATGTTGGGGAGTACAAGGGAAGGTAGAGGGGCTTAGGAATGAGGAAGAATGCTGGAGAGCTCCGAATGTGGCTTGATCAAAGCCAAAGAAGTAGATGAAGACAAAGAGGCGGTGACAGCGAATGAGGCAGAGGAATAACCTCCCTTTGACCGGAGAGGTGTGCGAGGAAGAGCGGAAGACGGTGGCACCTCCAATTTGATGGTTGGAGGTGCAGAGGAGTGGGACGGAGGGTGCTGTCGGAGCAAATTTTGAAGGTGGCCAGAGAAGGTTGATTAGGGTGATTTTGCTCGGCAAAACTTGCTAAGGAATTCGGCCTTGCGACCTAGGTCCTTAAATAGGGCTTAGAAGGGCATTTTATGCTTGGAAACAAACCTTGGAAGCATGTGGTGCTTGCTCGACAAGGAGACCCAAATCTTTCCAAGCTTTGCATTAGGCTATGAGTAAGATTCAGAGCTCAATGCATGGCTTAAATGGAATAGGATTTCATTAAGGATCTCGCTTTCTAATTTGGGAGGGATTCATCAAGAAATCAGAGAAATCTCTAATCGAAGGTTGCCAGAGTAGGAGTTCCTCTGTGGTAATGGTGGAGGGACAAATTTGTAAAGAATGAAGACAAAGCTAGGGGGAAATTTTTAATTATTTCAAAAGTTAGGGCCTTAAATGTGGGAGAAAAGAGTTAGACAGGACTGAAATGTAAACTATGTCAAGGTGATCTCTGATTATGCCCAAATTTTGGTAGAAACCTAATTTGGGCCAAAGGAATCTGATGGTGAAGTTGGATTTAGGTTTACACCAACTTTGACTAGGTAAATTGCACAGAAATGCAAATTAGGGCAACTGTCAGTCTTAGACTCTATTTTAGGTTAAATTGGGTTCTAATGGTCAAATCAAGGATGCAAAACCCTAGAGAATATTTTTCTATGATTTTTACAGGGTTTAGGTGATTTTCTTTTGACCAGAACCTCAGTTAATTAAGTAGGTCTATTTTTAGGGTTTTAGATGTCCATTAATCTTCAAATGCGTGAAAACCCATTTCTATTTGCATGGACAGACTTATTGGATATTAATGACCATATGATCTTTAATAAACCCCTAGAATACCCTATGGTTATTCTATATTTGTGAAATGAGATTAAAATTGCAGAAATAACCTTGGTTTCTTATCATTTTCTCAAAATAGCTCATTATGCTTATATGACCCTATGATGGTTATGAAGGAGCCTTTATCAACTTTATCAGACAAAATTGAGCTAGTCATGGCTCATGATGGTGTTCCCATCAATATTCTCGATTTTTTATCAATAATGGTCGAGAATGTTTACATTGTCGTCCGTTTGTGAACGGACGAGAATATTAATATTCTTCACCGTTCGTATATAATGGTTGGAAATTCAAATATTCTTGTTCAACTTCAAACAATCAAGAATATTAATATTGTTGATGTTTCTTAAATAACGGTCGACAATACTAAAATTGCCATCCATTAAAAATGGTTGAGAAAGCATTTTTTTTAAATGTGTTTAATATATGTCGAAGACCTTTAAAGAATTACAAATCTAGTAAAAATTTAATCAATCACACAACTTAAAACATCTTGCATCTAATTAAAACACACCAAACCGAAAAAAAATTTCATACATGAAAAACATATGTAGAGTTCATTACAAACGATAATGTATATAAAAAATATAATCATGCTATGGCACCAATGCCTCCAGCATCACTACCACCTAAATCATCACCATCACGACGATCTCTATCCATATAAAAGGATGGGTGATCAATACCTCCCTTCTGAAGTAATGCTAGCAGCTCCATGATGGTCTTGTTGGATTCCTTGGCTTGCATAGCATTGTCCTGACTAGCATTGTCAGCTCATCGATCCGCTAGTCCTTCTCGACTCTTTGTAGTGTAATGCCGTAATTTCCTTCCTCATCTCATGCAGCTCAGTTGAAGAGGATGATGCTCCCCTTCTTCCATACCACCCCGAGACGGTCTCACTCCTCCCTGCACTACGGATGTACCCGCCATGCTCAGGTGGCATGACGGTCTGGCAGGCCTCCTCTATTGTTAGTGGCTACTGAACTGTAGTAGAGTTGGCATCTTCAGGAGGATGCATTAAGTTGATCATATTATCCTGAAAGATATTTAATTACATTAAGTAATTTCATTTAATTATATAATTACAAAATCGAATAAAAGTATTGCCTTTTTGAACTTACATGTCTTTCTTGGTATGTGTCATGAAGCTACTCTCTATTTCCGTCATCACTCATCTTGCTATGACTGGCTTCATATACTCCCGCCCGATCAAGCTGGGGACCTTGATGCATGGTGAACTACAATAATTTGAAATAATTAATTTAAAAAAAATTAAAAATTTTTCTAGGGTTTAAAAGAAAATAATAATTAAAGGTACTTCCGTATGTATATGAATTTCATTGAGCCTATCCTCCTCCTAACGAAGACATGCGTCTCCGGTGGAGCCTTATCCCTATTTTCCTTATTCTTCTTGGCCTACTCCTGAAATAAAGGTGCAATTTATTAACTTAGAAATTAGTTAAATAAATGATAACATATGAAATACTTTTACCTGTGTTGCTGGATCATGCCAATGCTTGAACGATTCCTTCCAAGTGTACAGTTGTATCGAAAGAGGGACATTTTGCAATGCCTCATCATGATTCTTGTTCTTATAATACTAACAAATATAATTGTAATGTTGGAAATAAATAGTTGAAATTAAAATTTATTTTTTTCCTTATTCTTTATCTCCAATCTCCAATCTTTATGAATCTTTGCAACGTGTTAAGGATATATTTCACGATGTTTGGATCATTGCCCCAATTGAATGTGGCTTGCATTAGTAAGAGAACAGAAATTGTTACATAATTAAAACTTATGTAAAGCAATGTACATAAGTTATCAATTTTTACCAACTACCTCTAACTCTGGAATGAGCTACATTTTCAATTCGTTTGTCACCTTCCTCCAATCAAAGTAGGATAGTGGGATAATCGCCTTCATCAACGTACCTAGTCTGCTGACGAATCAAGGATAGTCCATTGCTTCCCCCACTTGTGTGATCCACACTAGAAATGTGGACCCCATGTGGAATTCTCTCTAAGTCCCTATTCCACATGGGACCTCTTCCCCTACGTGCAACTATAAGATAGAATTATAGCATAAAATTAAATAACAAAGAAATAAATAAATCTTAACATTTACTAAACCTTTAATTCATACCTAAACTATGGAAGGGTGGTGGTGGTGCAGAGCATCCTGACTAAGAAGGATCTGGGTCAGCCGTCTACTCTGGTTGATTATCCAAGCCAATGTCCTCCTCATCAACTGAAGTACTATCCTCCTCATCCTCATCGACAGTCGCATCCTCCTTGTAATTAGAATCCTCTGCTAGTAGATCTGTAGGGGGAGGCATCGGACTCTTCCCCTTCCCCCTACCTCCCCTCCCCTAACTCTGGAACTATCAAGCCACATCTCCAGGCCTCAAGAACTATTGGTGAGGTGCCCGTGGCTGAGTGGGCTGCTGTCGATGGTGAGCCTGAAGGTGAGGCTGAGGCTGCTGGCGGGGGGCCTCAGGCTACTGGGAGGCCTGACCTTCCTATCTACAACTCCTATTAGCCTTCTTCTTGAAAGTAACATGCGTAAAAACATCACAAATAATATTTTAAAAAAAAATTCGGCAGTATTTCCCCTATATAATGTGATATTTCAAAAATCCTATATAAAATAAGCATACAAATAAATGAAAATGAAATAAGCAAATATAAATGAAACTGAAAATGAAATGATATCTCCCTTCCCCTTTCCCCTTCCCATTCTTCCATTTCCCTTATCTTCCCCTTCTTTTCCCTCCACTTCTCCCTTCCTCTTTCTCCCTTCTCCTTCCCATCCCTCAATTTCCATTATCTTCCCCCTCATTTCCCTCCACTTCTCCCATCCTCTTTCTTCTCATTCTCTTTCTCCCTTCCCCTTGCCCCATCCCATCCCTCCATTTCCCTTACCCTCCCGTTCTCCCTTCCTCTTTCCTCTCTTTCTCTTTCTCCCTTCTCCTTTATCCTTCCCATCTCTCCATTTCCCTTCCCCTCTCCTCCATTTGCCTCCACATTTTCATACCTAATACCAAATGCCCAAAAAATAATCCTAAACCTAACCTTAAACCTTAAACACTAAACCCTAAAACCTAACGTAAAAACAAATAGCCATAATCCTCAGCCCTAAACACAAAATCATAAACCCAAAATGTAAATCCTAATCATAAACCCTACACCTATACCTACATGCAAATTGTAAGCTAAAAAGTTTCGCCAGAGTTTTCACTAAAATGTGGGATTTCTCTCAAATCCTACATAGATAAAAGTGCATCACAACAGATGTGGGTACACCCCACATTTCACTTCTTTAAATAAAATGCCACACAAGCAATCAAATTAAATGCAAATTTAACTAAACATTTTAATGAAATTAAGAGTAGGAATACCTCACAACTAATCACTACAAATGTCGGCACACCCCATGAATAACAATTAGTAACAATTTAACTAAACCAAATTAACTAAGAATTTAACTAAAAATAAAATATAAACTAATAACATGTTAATTGTTTCAATGCAATGCAACTAAGAAATATAACTTGTAAAATATCTTAATTGCATTCACATAAAAAAATCAAAACAAAGTACTTAATAGAAAAAATAATTAACCTAGCTATTTGAGAGGAGGGGGCAGTGTTAGAGGGTGGTGGTGGGAGGAGGACGTGCTGGTGGCCGGCAGGCGGTGGTGGCACAGATGGTGGGGGGAAGAGGATTGGGTAGGTGGCAGTGGGAAGAGGATGGGACAGGTGGGAGCGGTGGCTGTTGGTGGTGGTGGACAGCCACGCAGCGAGGGAAGGGGAGGGAGCATGCGACCATGGATGGGGAGGGGGAGGGGGAGGCATGAGGCGAGGTTGAGTTGGCGATGGGAGAAGGGGTGGCTAGCTATGGTTATGGTGGTCATAGCTGCATTTCAAGAGGGATGGGGAGCGAGGCTTGGATGGCAAAGGAGGTTGGGTCTTGCTGGTGAGGGTAGGTGAGGGGAGGGCGGTCTTGTGAGAGGAGGTCCTACCTAACGAGGACGTGAATGGAGACAAAGAGGAGGGGTCGCATGAGGATCGAACCATGTCGACGTCAGAGTCGGCAGGGAGGTAGTTGGAGGTGGCGTCGAGAGGAGGTTGGTCGCAATGCGTTGAGAGGAGGTCGATGAGGAGGTATGGAACGATATGTTTTGAGAGGAATGGAGAGTGAGTCGAGGACACAGGGGCAATTTAGGTCAACATTTCTCACCATTCCAGAGACAACGGTTGACGAATGCGTTTGAAAGTTAACTTTGCAATTCGGCAGTTTCTAAAAAGACTATCGTAGCCTATTTTCTCATAAACGGTCGACATACATACTATTCTAGAATGTTAGAAATGGTCCCAAATGACTGCAACCAAACCACCTATGAGGTAGGTGGGAAAGTTAATGATTAGCTTATTCTCGACCGATCTACCTAATAACCTTCGAGAATATTATTATTAACGATCATTGTATAATGGTTGAAAATTCTCCATCGAGAATAGTGCATGTACTACTAGTGGTATACTTGAATGCTCTTATATATTAAGAGGAGCATTTGAATTATATTTTATTGATGAATAGTTTCTCCTTTGTGCATTTTGTTCCAAAGGATCGGGGCTTAGTAGTTTAATTCATGGAGTTTCTTTTTTCTTACAAGAATGCATATGGTGCCAAATTTGATTCAATTATGTTCAACAAGTACATATTTCAAATATATATGATGTACCTATTTAATGCTTCAAGTAATTTAATTTTAAGATAAATTTGAAAAGGATAGGTGCCTAAATTGTCCTGATGATAAATGTGCATTGTTTCACAGAAACATTTGGTATAGAAAATTTTCCTTTATTTTATTCATTTTTGTTGTCACAAACTAATTCAACAAAGAAGGTGTTTTGACATTCAATCAGTTCTCATATGATAAAACACTTTTGGATTCTAGAAGACTTTTTGGAGAAATTATTTGTTCATCTAGGCTTTATGTTTGTATATATATAATTTTGTACTAATGTGTTGCACCATTTTTTTTTTTGGTAAAAATTTTTGATCTGGAGACCACAATTCTGTCCTTATATAGTGTCAACATGAATTTGTGAAAGAACACGAGGTAATCATGATATAAAATTACTTTCTAATCACAATAACAAATTAAAATCAATCTTTTAAACCCATTTTAAAACACTACCAACTTGCAACTCACCTTCGATACAAATAAGGCCAAGGTGCGTAGAATTGAACTCGTGTTTCTCATCAAATTGCAGTTAAGTTATTTAAAATATAATTTACATATAATTTTTGATTCAACTTAGTATATGCCTTTCGGTAAAAAAGTTAGTCTAAAAAATATTTAATATTTGAAGAAATACGGATCATCAGTCAACATAGAAGAGAAAGAAGCATGATAACAAAAATTGACTATATTGAAAAGCATGTAGCCAAACTTTTAATTAATCTTCCATTATTAAATTTTATTGTGCATACTACTCTACTAAGATTTGAATTTGATTTGTTGCACTTCATAAACAAGTCTAGTGCGTAAGTAATGATTGTTGTATACATAAGGGACTTAATAGTTGCAGGGCCTCTTATAGTGCAAGCAACTAGTCGTAAGTATGTGCTTCATGAATCCTTGCTTTGGGTGCTTTATGTCTAATTGTAGTTACATTACTACGGATTGAACTTGTTTCTTTACTAATTACCTTTGAGTTCCACACATTTCTAAACACTTACTGAGCATACAGTAGCATTTTAATCTTCATTTTATGGTTCAATTGTTTGGGCAATGAATCTTCAGTGTATGTCATGGCCAATTGTGCACCTCGTGTTACTTAGCTCAAGCAACAATTTGGAACTCTTCAAGTGCTTTTATTGTTTCAGGTTTGCATTGTCATCTTCATACTATACTGCATGTTTCTTATTCTGCTTGTTTAAAATGTGCTTGTTTACTGATTGGTTGGAATTGTAGCATTTGTTAGCATTAATGGTGAAAATTTTCACTTAAGATTCAATACAGTGGTATACATAAAATATGTGAATTTCATATGTCTCAAAATTACTGATTTGAAAATAAAATGGATTTCCCTTATTCCTGAAAATTTGGTGAATAGGATTTATTAAATGATTTTT
Source organism: Thalassia testudinum (assembly GCA_037157565.1). Taxonomy (NCBI): domain Eukaryota; kingdom Viridiplantae; phylum Streptophyta; class Magnoliopsida; order Alismatales; family Hydrocharitaceae; genus Thalassia; species Thalassia testudinum. Next base: position 17,549,646 of record JAZHRO010000057.1, read on the forward strand.
CTATGTTCAATTATTATTCCAAATTGACTTTACAATAAACATTATTCACGTTAATATATATCCACTTATAATGTGATAACAAATGTACTTGTAAATTAGGTATTATATTGCAATTAACCAATTATATTTGCCCAGAGAGGCTTGGTATTAGTAGTAGTTATAAGCAAAAGAAAATAACTTTAAGGTCTCTGAATTCTTCACTTTGTTTTAGAGTAAATTACTGGCAATAGATTAAGCACTGCGTAGCTAACTACCTGAGTTATTTGCATTGAAAAAGTGAAATTCAATTTTGATGGCCAATTTCATAAGAAATGTAGGGTCCCATGTTAACGAGCATCTAAAGTTACGATGCAAAACTAATAGAGAGGTAATACGAGATAACATTCCAAGGAGGGTCTATGTCTTAGACATCCATCGTCACCGATGAAATGACCAGATGTGCATTAGCTTTTGTCATTTTCATTATTTTGCAAGGCTATCAGAATAATGGCAACTAGGATTAGTTGTTGGGAAAGTCCATAGCATGATCACATACTTTGCAACAATCATCACTTCGTACAAGTAACCTTCATCGCATAGAAAGTACTATTAATTTAGAGGAAGTTTAATAACCTCAGTAAATATTTTCTTATATGACATGGAAGTGAATAGGTAACTGCAATGAGATGCCCACAGTTTTATTATAAGGTAGCTAACCATAATGAAAATAAGCAATAGGATTGTTTCAAAGGGGTAATGGCATGTGACGACTACAATATGACAATAGATAGTTAATAATTTTTCAAGTTTCCATTAGTAACATACCATTTCAGGGATTACGAGTGCTTTCTATAAAGACATGAAATGTCGGCATACATTTCAAAGCCACTGTGGCATGGAAAGATTATATTGGGAATTATCCTCGAAACATGGCAATTCCAAGATGGCTCTCATGTTTGCTAGTTGTTGAAAGTGCGAAATTGGTGTTTAAGATTGATATGTTGTAGTACAGACCAAATTCGCTCGTCAACAAATACAATTTATTACTCGAATTGAAGTCTGAGGTCGTCTGCTAGGAGCAAATATGGAATTCACGCACTAATATCTAATAATATATATATGAGCATAAGTAATTACTCTAAAAATAATATGCAATGTATAACATGAGTATATGGGGAGATAAAAAGAACTTTAGACAAAATAATGGTGATTTGGATCACCAATTATTACCCTAACACATATATAGTATTTACTGAATATAATCAAATGAAGGAACAATGAATTGCTATAGTGCATGAGCACTTGGTCATCTTGATTCTCCTTCTCTCCTTTCTTTCTCAACTCCTCTTCTTCTTTCTCTCTTTAAGGTCCTCTTATTCTACCTTGCCTCTTTTCTTCTACCTTCTTTCCTTCCTTTTGTTTCTTCTTCAGCCTCTTCTCAGGCACAGGGGGAACAACTTCTCAAATGGCCAAGTGTTAGCCATTCTTCTCCATGGCAAAACCCTCCCTTTCCCCGCACTCTCTCTCTTTCTCTTCTTCTTCATCTTCTAGGGATAACAAGTATTCGGGTTTGGATTAGAGCGTACCCAAGACCAAGGCTGCCTGCAGTGGGTAGTAGCCGAGGTGTGAAGCTTAGGCGAGTAATCAAGATGAGCTAGACCCGTGTGGAGGTGTCATGGGCGAGGCGTCAAGGGGTGCATGGGACCTCACCCCCCTGTGTGTCTTGATGCAGTAAGGCCGGTGTGACAAATTCAATTTATGCGCACACACTGCGTCTTCTCTTCATGAGGTGGGACTAAATCCTATGGCTCTTCCTCACGCAGCTGTTGTTGGAATGCTCTCCCAATCAAAGCTAAAGGAGAACACGATGCTCCCAATTGGATGCTTGGGTCACTTCCTAAAAGTAATCTGCATTACCTAGAGATAGTGCCTGGAGTGTGTGTGGCTTCGAACTCAAACAACAAGGCTGGAGATGGCGACGACAGTAGAGGTACAAGATAAGACCTAAAATTCAAAAGAATGGCCTCTCAGCCATGTTAAACCAGCTTAAGAGCTTCACCGTAGGGCATGGAGTGCATTGGTAGTGATTTTGTGACTTTTGGAGGTGTGTGGTGGTCTGCGGAGGTCAAAGGAGGAGTGCAACGGTGGATTTTTTAGGAGGGGGTGGAGTAGGAAATAAAGATGGGGCTTTGATGCAGGTGGATATGGTGAGGGTGTATAGGGTTTCGGTGAGGTGGATGGAGGGATGTAGATGCGGGGATGCCTCAACGAAGGAGTAGCTAGAGACGGAGAAGACAAGGGTGGTTCACGGTGTCGAGGGATTGAAACGAACTTTGAAAGGGGGAGAATTAACCTAAGAGTCTAAGGGAACTAAACTACTACTAAACTAATAGATGAAAGGGGGAGAACGACTTGTAGTGGGTATGTCGGCGTCGGGGACGAAGGTGCTCCGATGGGGGCAGGATGGCAAAGATGATGGAGGGAGAGATGTCGGCTGGTACAACGTGACGTAGAGGAAGACAAGGAAGGAGAATCCACTACCGGTATTACCAGCAGACGACGAGGGTGGTCAGAAGAAGTCGCTGGACATCGAGGAGCTATTCGATCGGAGAGGAGGGAGGACTTGAGGGTGATTCCGATCGAATTCGAGCGTGCGAGTTTAGGCAGGCCCTAGGGGTCATTATATAAGCATCAGGGGGTCAATTGGAGCTTGAAAGCCAATCTTTCAAGCTTGGAAGGTTCAATGAAGTTGTAAACCTAAGCGATACCCGAATATCTCATGCGTTCGCTTGAGAGATTTGGAAGGTTATATGATTCGAGCTCGGGTGTGTTGGAAAGAGAACTTCTTAAGGAATCTCCCTTAAAATTTTAGAAGGGATTCATTGATTAGAGGAGTTCTATTCAATCAAAGGTTTCCGAAGAGGGATTCCTCTACGATAATGGTGGAGGGACCTATTTGCAAAGAGTGATGACAAAGATAGGGGCCTATTTGAAAGGATTTTGAAAGTTAGGGGAATGTGTGTGAGAGAAAAGAGTGACATAGGACCAAAATGCAAAATAGGTCAAGATGATCTTAGATTGGGTCCAAGTTTTGTTAAAAACCTAATCTGGACCCAAGGAATCCAATGGTGAAGTTGGATTTAGGTTTTGACCAATTTTAACTTGGTAATTTATGCAAAAAACCAAATTGGGATAATAGTCTATCTGTGGCTCTGTTTTGGGTAAAGACGGGTTCCGATGGTCAAATTGAAGGTACCAAACCCTAGAGAATATTTTTCTATGATTTTTAGGGGGTTTATGTGAATTTTATCTTGACCATAACCTCAGTAAGTTAAGCAGGTCTATTTTTAGGGTTTCAAATATCCTTTAATTCTCGAAACACGCAAAAACCCATTTCTATCTGCAGGGACCAACTTGTCAAACATTTAAGACCATTTGACCATTAATTAACCCCTGAGAAATCGCATGATTGTTCTACAATTGAGATATGGTGTTAAAACTGTAGTTTTACCCCTATTTTCTTGTTATTCTCTCAGAATGGATTATGTAATGAATTATAGTCCTCTGGCGGTTATGTAGGAGCATTTATTCCATAATTGTGACAAATAAAGCTAGAGATGGCTGATGATGACATTATCATCACTAGCTCTCTCATTCCTTCTAACAGCATGTATCTCCGTGGCTTGTCAATCTGAGGCAAGGGTAAGGATGCACCCACCATTTAGAAAAAGTAAGAAACCTCCACAAATTTGTGGTGGATATATTATAGGGATGGGAAAATGAGTTTATATAATGGCTCGAAATAAATTACGACATGGAGAAATGATGGATAAAGTCTGGAACATTGCTAAAACCATTTATTTTAAATGAAATTATTTGTATCGAGATATGATTGATGCAAAATTTGGCGTGATTTATAAAAGCGGGTTTTTAAACTCATAACACGCGAAATCGCATACGCTTTTATAATTTATAACCTAAATAGGGGAGTATCTAGAGTTGTTGAAGGAGGCAATATGCTTGCAAATCAAATCTCTTGCTTAGAAAATAAATCTCAACTTTCTTTTTTTGTTTTGTATTTGAAATGACAAGGATTTCGAATTGATGAAAACTACTCCTAATGGTAACCCTAGGTGACAAGAGCTACCTTCCATCTAAGCTCACTCTAGGCACATTAAGGCCTAGGGTAATTAGAGAGGGAAGGAAGTGAGTGCACAAAAGGGAAATTTAAATTGCAATCAAGACAAAAAGAATCTAATGAAGGAAACTTGTATAAAATTGAGGAATTGTTTTATAAAAATCTAGTAGAAAAATGCTTAAAATACTCAAATTAAAAATTCATGTAATGAAAACACAAAAATCCTCTAAAATGATGGTGAAGATGGTGAGGCTCTTGCTCTAATTGTGGCTGCTCCCATAATCAAAAAGTGCTCCTCCTCCTTATGAAATTCTTCAAGGTGTAGCTTCCTTGGCAAACCCCAAAGTAGGGGGCATGTCAAGGCTTTCCTCCAAGGTGGCATGGACCACCTCTAAGCTCTCCTCCAAGGATGGTTGTATACCACCCTCAAGACCTCCTCCAAAGGTCCTCCTTGCCTGGCTTGTCCTTTGGTTGGCATGGGTACAAGAGAGAAGGGAAGAGGAGAAGGCACCAAGGGGATAGAGTGTCCCCTTAATTTTATTCTTCTTCTTCTCTCTTGGGCATGAGCTATAGGTAGAATATAAGAGGTACTATGCTAGCCAAGGATGGATTGTATGCTGGTGGGTGTTGGTCTTTTTATAGGGTAGGGTGGGAGGGCTAATGTGAATCTTGAGATGGATGGTTAAGATGGGAAGATGGGGGCGCTTAGGTGATCCTAGGGCTAAGGGGAGTTGGCACCGCCGAAGGGATGTAACGGGGGTAGTTATGGGTGGCCAAGGGACACCTACAAGTGGCGCCAACCATGGAGTGGTGCCATGGGTTGGCGCCACCTTCTAGGCTTCTAGAAGGGGGTTGAGGAGGATGGTGGATGTGGCTTGAAAGGGTTATGTGTACGGTGGATATGGGAGGTGAAGTTGGCGCCAAAAAGGGGGGTGGTTAGGGTGGTTTTGGCACCAACATCAAGGTGTCTTTTGGTGGTGATTGAGGGGTGAAGGGTGCTGAAGAAGGTGGCGCCAACTTGAGTAGATGTGGAGCTAGCTAGGTGGACTTGAGTTTACTTAGTAAATGGAGCTAGCTAGGGTTAAGTTATGGCTGATGGATGGCTAAGGAGCATGATGCTAGCTAAGCTAAGCTAAGCTAAGTTAGCTTAGCGAGTAGTGGGGTGGAGGAGTAGGCATGTAGAGCTTAGGGTTTGAGGAGAGGAGCTGGATATGAAGAATCTAGAACTGAATTGGAGCTGTAGCTACTGAAGAGATCAACATGGGGCTACTCTAGCTGGCTTAGCTTGCTAGTTCTTTGCTAGCTGCTAAGCCAAGCTAAAGTGAGCTGGCTTCTGCTGAATGGAGCTGAGGTGAGCTGGGTCTGGTGCTCCCAGGGAGGATTGAGCTCATTGAGGCAACTAAGGTAGCTTAGCTCAACTAAGTTGAGCTAAGCTGAGTCCCCGGGAGCTGGACTTGAGCTTCCTGAGCTAAAATGAATTCATCTTCAGCTGGTTGGAGTTGAGTGGAGCTAGATCAGGCTGGTCCTGAGCTGAGGTGAACTCCAGTCAACTCAACTGAGCTAGCTAGAACTCCCTGTGAACTCATGGGAGATGAGATGAGCTAGACTAATCTAAGTTGAGCTGAATCTGAGCTGACCTAAGCTAGGGTGAGCTGAGATGAGCTCTCTTGAGCTGTCATTCAACTGAGATGTGCTGAGTGGAGCTCGGATGAGTTGACCCTAGTCCAAGTGAGCTGTATCCCAGCCATGGTGAGCTTGATCAAGCTGAGTTCCAGCTAGTTTGAGCTTCTCCTTCACTTGTTGCCTTCCTTAGTGCTAGGGTTCTAGGGATCTGTTAATTTGTTCATCACTAACACTCACAAAAACACATTAAAAGACAAGAAAAATGCAATGCATGCCTAACCTAATTTCTAACTAAATGCAACCCAAAAACCCATTTGCAAAGCAAAACCCTAAGAGCTAGGATTGTTTTAATACAAAAGAATGATGATAAACTGGTGTTTATAATTGATATCACACAATCCTAAACACTTTTTCCTGCTATATTCAAAAAAATGGCAATCAGCTAGAAATAGGACCAGATTATACACATATATCATGAAAAATGAAGTGGTATTTACCAACTTATCAAGAAGTTAAGCTCATATCAATTGAGTAGTACAAGCATAAAAGGTTGGGCTTATATTTATGAGGGAGTTGCCAAAGAACATTGCCTCGGTCATTGAGTTAAAGGTATCTCTTCCCTACACAAGCGATGGAGAGAGAAGCTATGGTTGGAGGTAGATGGTTAGTTCACTTATAGAAGGTGCTTCACATTAGGGGACATGGAAGAAGAAAGTTGAGTTTAACTGATTGATGCAATGTTATTCTCAGATTAATTTGTAACCCTTGCAATGGTCTGTGAGTGAGGAACAAGTGTTGGCTGGAGTTGCTGGTTAGGTGATTTAACCTCTATGAGAGTGTATCATTTGTAGTTTGATTGAAGCGAGTGAAAGATTTAGATTTCTTTGTGAAATTGTAAGAAGATGATAGATTCTAAATCAATTTGATTTGTAGTTAAGTTAATAGAATAATTGAAAAATTAGGTATTTCCATTAGCATTGGGATATGTAATAAACATAAAATTAAATTTCTTGCTTCAAAATTTTCTCAATTGGTATTTCTTGACTCATCGAAGACATTCAAAATGATTTAATTTTACGGGCACCAAAAATTGATCAAAGTTCTACCATTTCTTTTAGAATAGCTATATGGACAAGAAGATGAGAGGATGAACACATAGGGGAAGCATGGAATAAGCTTGAATAAGCTAAAATATTCCACCAGAATTCTGTGCCTTTGTAGTATACTTGAATGCTCTTATATATTAAGAGGTGCAATTGAATTATGTTTTATTGAGGAATAGTTTATCCTTTATGCATTTCGTTCCTATGGATCAGGGCTTAATAGTTTAAATTCCCAAAATTTCTTGTTACTTACTGGAATGCATATGGTGCGAAATTCGATTCAATTATGTTCAGCAAGTACATATTCCAAACATATATGATGTACCTATTTAGTGCCCTAAGTAATTTAATTTTAAGATAAATATGAAAAATCCAGGTACCTTAATTGTCCTGATGATAAATGTGCATTATTTAAAAGGAACATTTGGTATAGAATTTTTTTCTCTATTTTATTCTTTTTCATTGTCACAAAGTAATTCAACGAAGTCGGTGTTTTGACATTCAATTAGTTCTCATATGATAATAAAAAAATTCTGGTTTCTAGAATATTTTTTGGAGAAATTATTTGTTCATCTAGGCATTATGTTTGCATACATATAATTTTGTGCTAATGTGTTGCATCATTTTTTTGTTTGAAAAAAATTTTTAATCTGGAAAGCACAATTCTATCCTTATATAATGTAAACATTAATTTGTGGTAGAACACGAGGTAATTATGATATAAAATTACTTTGAAATCACAATAACAAATTAAAATCAATCTTTTAAACCCGTTTTGCAACACTACCAACTTTCAACTTTGCTTGGATAAAAATAAGGCCAAGGTGTGCTGAATTGAATTTATGATTCTCGTCAAACTGAAGTCAAGTTAATTTAAAATATAATTTTCATATAATTTCTTATTCAACTCATTAAATGCCTTTCAGTAAAAATGTTAGTCTAAAAAATTTTCAACATTTGAAGAAATATAGAACATCATTTAACAGAGAAAAGAAAGAAGCAAGATAACAAAAATTGACTACATTGAAAAGTGTGTAGCCAAACTTTTAATTAATCTTCCCTTATTTACTTTTATTGTACATACTACGCTACTAAGATTCGAATTTGATTTGTTGCACTTCATATGAAAGTCTAGTGAGCAGGTAAAAATTGACTGTACATAAGGGACTTAATAGTTGTAGGGCCTCTTATAGTGCAAGCAACTAGTCGTAAGTATGTGCTTCATGAATCCTTGCTTTGGGTGCTTTATGTCTGATTGTAGTTACATTACTACGGATTGAACTTGTTTCCTTACTAATTACCTTTGAGTTCCACACATTGCTAAACACTTATTGAGCATACAGTAGCATTTTAATCTTCATTTTATGGTTCAATTATTTGGACAATGAATCTTCAGTGTATGTCATGGCCAATTGTGCACCTCGTTTTACTTAGCTCAAGCAACAATTTGGAACACTTCAAGTGTTATTATTATTTCGAGTTTGCATTTTCATCTCCATACTATACTGCATGTTTCTTATTCAACTTGTTTAAATATGCTTATTTACCGATTTGTTGGAACTGAAGTATTTGTTAGCATTAATGGTGAAAATTTTCACTTAAGATTCAATACAGTGGAAGACATAAAATAGGAGAATTTGATATGTCTCGTAATTACCAATTCAAAAATAAAATGTGTTTCTCTCTTTCCTAAAAATTTGGAGAATAGGATTCAGTAATTGATTTCTCTATGTTCAATTGTTATTTCAAATTGACTTTGCAACAAACATTCATCATGTTAATATATATCCTTTCATAACGTGATAGCAAATATGCTTGTAAATTAGGTATTATATCGGGATTAACCAATTATATTTTCCCAGAGTGGCTTGGTATTGGTAGTGGTTATAAGCAAACAAAAAAAACCTTTAAGGCCTCTGAATTCTTCACTTTGTTTTACAATAAATTATTGGAAATAGATTAAGCAATCCCTAGCTAACAACCTGAGTTATTTGCATTGAAAATGTAAAATTCAATTTTGAAGGACAATTTCAAAAGAAATGTGGGTCCCATGTTAACGAGCATCTAAAATGACAATTCAAAACTAATAGAGGTAATACGCGATAACATTCCAAGGAGTTTCTATCTCCTAGGCATCGATCCTCACTGATCAAATGACCAGATGTGCATTAGCATCTGTGATTTTCATTATTTTGCAAGGTTATCGAAATAATGGTATCTAGGATTAGTAGTTGGGAAAGTCCTTAGCATGATCACATACCTTACAACAATCAAAATTTCCTACAAGAAACCTTCATCTCATAGAAAGTATCATTAATTTAGGGGAAGTTTAATTACCTCAGTAAATATTTTCTTATATGAAATGGAGGGAAATAGGTAACTACATTGAGATGTTGCCTGCAGTTTTCTTGCAAAGTAGCTGACCATAATGAAAGCAAGCAATAGGATTGTTTCAAAGGAGCAATGGCATGTAACAACTACAATATGACAACAAATAGCTAATAATTTTTTAAGTTTCCATTAGTAACATGCCATTTCAAGGATTATGAGTGTTTACTATAAAGACATGAAATGTCGACATACATTTCGAAGTCATTGTGGCACGGAAAGATTATATTGGGAATTATCCTCGAAATATGGCAACTCCAAGATGGCTCTAAATTTTGCTAGTTCTCTCATTCCATCTAATAGCAAATATCTCCATGCCTTGTCAATCTGAGGCAAGGATTAGGATGCACCCACCTTTTACAAAAAATAAGAAACCTCCATGAATTTGCGGTGGATGTGATTTTGGGATGGGAAAATGAGATTATATAGTGGCTCGAAAAAACTTATGACAATAAGAAATGATGGACAGAGTCTAGCACTTTGTCAAAACCATTTATTTTGAATGAAAATATTAATATTGAGATATGATATCGCTCAATCCTATGCACTTTTGTCTGCTATGTTCAATGAAATGGCAGTCAGCTAGAAATAAGATCGGATTATGCATATATATCAAGAAAAATGAAGTATTTGTTCGCGGAGTAGATCACGTAAAAGATGAACACATTGTAGTATAGTGTGAAATACGCCTCGAATAAATAATTAACAGAACTGGTGAGTCTCGGTCAATCACAGGGAGGCAGAAAGCACTTTGATTTCATGAGTTTATTTCAAATATAAAGTCTAAGTAAAAGGAACAATCAATCACAATATTTATATCACAAGAAGAGATTGAACATAAACTGGATACATGTATTTGAATAAAACATAAAACAAACTACTATTGTAATAGAACAAGGGAACCACGGGTGGTTCGTGGTGGCCTTTTGGAGAGACTGGGAGGAACAGCAATGATCCGTCAGGGTGGCCCAACGGACACTTTAAACGGGGATGTAGAGAAGGTGGGAAGAAGAAGAAGAAAGAAATGTTGAAGAAGGAGAAAGATGAGGAGAATGAACGAATGCCTTCAAATGGGGGCCCTTTGGGCTCTTTTTATAGCTTTGGTGGGGGTAAAGAGGGCATTTTGCCCCCTTAATCTCGTGCAAAAGCCTTCCAAATCCTTCTTTTTCCCTTGGTTCACTCTGATGTTGCCACGTAGCACTCCATGGAGTGTTGATCCTCCATCGAACGGTCGCAGATCGCCCACATGTGCCCTTCGCGTTTTCATCTTCACCGCTCGCCTCTTCTGAGCACTTCAACCTTAGCCATCTGATCTTATAATCGGATAGCTTACTCGCACTTGCCTCGCCTTCCTAATCTCTCAAAACACGTGTGATTGCACATCCACCAGCGGTGCGCTCTGATCGTGGCACGTGGTCACACCTCTGCCCTTCAATCATGCAATTGCACCTGCATGTGTCCGCACAACCAATGCCACTTCAATTTCCCATAGTGCATGGCTCGAACCCATGTCCCAAGCTTAGGTGCACGTGCATTAGCCAGTGCACTGCACAAACCTTTTGTTATATATACTTGTTTGTTTCTATTTATGCTTATCCAATCTGGGCGGGCGACGTGTTGCGCTCGTGGCCGTTGGATGAAGATCCAATGGTCCACAGCGTGTGGTGCATCCTTCCTTGATGGGGTGGTGGTGTGGGATCGACTGTGAGGGCACCAGGTGGTGCCATCATGGCCGTTCATCTTCTTTTCCTTGCATCTGGTGATGTAGGCCTCTGATTGAATTGATTTCTGTGCTGTTGGGCTACGAACATCGATCTGGATCCTTCCATGTGGTTGGATTTGTCTTATGAGGTCTGAATCTTCTTTAATTTTCCCCTTGGCTCTTATTCTTCTGTGGATTCCCTAGGGTGCTATGAGAGTTTGATTGATGAGATCTTGGTAGTATTGGACTCCGGTCGTAGTTCTGAATAGATCCATGCGGTTGGATCGGTCATTCGTAGCCTCAAATTACCTGTAAGGAGTGATACCTCTCAAATAGAACAGTTTTATGCATAAAACACATATATCAACTACGATGTAGAATACAATGCATATGCATGCAGAACATTCTTGTTAAGCTAAGTTCTAGCTTAATTCAGGTGATTTAAGGCCTATGATTGTTGTGCAATCATACCCCCATGCCTAAATCTTGCTAGTCCCTAGAAAGTCTAAGAGTAAATGCATTTTATCAAGAGTTTAACTAAAGGTTTATTTCTTTTTGTTTCATTCAAAAATTCAGAATCCATTTAACTATGTACATATGATGTTGTAGCTTCTACAACGGAACCAAGTGAAGAGTCGATACACATTTAATGTTTGTACTTGCTCTCTAGTAAAATTCTATTGGGATAGGAAAACGTCTTCTCTTGGGGATATAAAATATTCTCTGATTTTAGCCCTGGCTTTTGGCTTAGATAGAAGATGTTTGAGTTAATTGGATTTGTATTTGGTGGCTCACTCGCTTTTGGTGCTACATAAGGCTAGTATTTCAGAATCTAGATTATTAGATTATTGAATAACTTAACTTAGAAAAGGGCTGGATAACTATGCTCTCTTTAATCTTTTGTACTTTTTTTTTTCTCTCTTTCTCTTTCTTTTTCTTCTTCTTCTTCTTTTTTGTTTTTTTTCCTAGGCTCACACCTTACTGGATTTGCAACTATATTTCGTGGTCTTACATGACATTACACTTTAATTAGGTTCTGATAACCCTATGACTAAGTCATACTCCTCAGCCCATATTCAGGCGATTAGAAATATAGAAAAATAGGTTTAGGTTGTATTTGGTTGTTCGTGAGGGTGGTAGGCATTTTTGCCTCAAAACATTTTGACTTACATAATTCAAACTTCTTAACATAACATTTTTTTTCTTTTTTTTCTTACAAAGCAAATATCCCTTTTGTATGCTTTTTCTTTTATATGTATATATCTACTGGCACAATGCCGTTACCAACATAACATAACGCAAAAATTTAACATGACATACATACTTTTATTCACGAGGAATTATTTGGGATTTTTGGGGGAGACTAAGAGGATCTCGGGTGGCTTATTTGGTGGAAGTGCCTACTCTCAGCACTGGGTAGGGAATGGATAGGACGACGTATTTCTGACCTTGACATCAATAGCCTCCTTTAGCTGAGGATTCCGTAGAGGACGGTCGTGACAATACCTCAGTCCTAGTTATATCAGAACCTGCTCTCTGTGTTTTTGCCTTATTTGGTGGCTCTCGTATGGAATTTCTCACAGATGTAGTACGCAAGAACTGAGAGTGAAAACTATGCCCATCTCCGTGTATTATTATTCAATTAATAAAGATTAAAGATTCCTTACACTAGCCTTAGAGCACCAGTAGACTCTCTACTCATCTCACGTATGTTTTGGTGGGTCTACTAGAAGATGGTTCACCTGACTCCCTGATTGCTGTCCAAGGGTTTAAGAGAAGAGGCAATGCTTTTTCTTAACAAACTAAATATGTCTATTAGTTTTCACAGTGGATCCATTACAAATTCTACATGCAAGTATGAAATTATACCAGATTCTAAGTCTAGGAATCTACTAAAGAATAATTCTCTAATAAAACCTCTTGATAAAGCGATCCAATCACCCAATTGTTGGTAGAAAATTTTCAATTTTTATGGACTACCCCCCCATGCCTATGTGTTTGCATGTCCTCATGTATGAATAAAAGAAATAAGATTGGGTGTATATGGATAGAAATCACCTGTAACTGCTTCTGAGTTGTCATTGAGCTCATTTTATTACTGCAATGCCATACACAATATGCAAAACAATATGCAAAACCTTGTGTAAATGAAATATGCTATGTATACATGGTATGTATATATGTATACGTGTTGAGTTTAACGCCTCCAGCTGAGCAACTCATCAGTCATACGTCCTTAAGAAGATGTATCGTTTTGTCAATAGGAGGTGGTTCCTGAGCAAATAATGGTTTGAGGCATTGGCCATTAACCGTAAAAATTTGCCCAGATTTCAAGTCTCTAATTTGAATGACCCCGTTAGAATATGGGTGGACCACCAGGAATGACCCAGTCTACTTGGACTTGAGCTTTCCCACAAAGACTTTAAGTTGGGAGCCAAACAGCCAAACCTGCTGGTTAGGTGAAAACTCCTTCCTCCGGATGTGTCGATCATGGAAAGCTTTTGTCTTGTCTTTATATATTTTTGAATTCTCATAAGCTTCTCGCCTAATCTCCTCTAACTCACTGAGCTGGAGCTTTCTTTCATAACCTACGACCTCAAGGTTAAAATTACACTTCTGCACCACCCCAAAGGCACGGTGCTCCAGCTCCACAGGAAGGTGACAGGCCTTTCCATACACCATGTGGTATGGTGACATTACGAGTGGGGCCTTGTACGAGGTCTGATATGCCCACAGTGCATCAATCAATCGATCAGACCAACCCTTCCTATCAAGTCTTACCACCTTTTAAAGGATAAGCTTGATATGGTGGTTTGATACTTCAGCTTGCCCATTGGTCTGTGGGTGATATGGGGTAGCAATGCGGTGCTGTACCCCATATTTGTTCAATAATAACCTGAAATGGACATGCATGAAGTGGCTTCCCCCATCACTTATCAAGGCACAGGGAACTTCAAATCTCGCAAAAATAAATTCTTGGACAAAGGATATAATAATCTTATGATCAGCTCATCTTGTTGAGATAGCTTCTACCCACTTTGAGACATAGTCTACTACGAGGAGTATGTACTCAAAGCCATGCGAGTTTGGGAAGGGGCCCATAAAGTCGATGCCCCAGACATTGAACACTTCTACGACCAGAATGGATTGGAGAGGCATCATATCTCTCCAGGTCATAGAATAGACTGCCTGGCATCGCTTACAGCACTTGGCAAACTCATGTGTATCTCTGAAAATGGTTGGCTAGAAAAATCCCGTTTGCAACATCTTTGCAGCGATGTTTCGACCAGAGAATTGACCCCCAGAAGCATCGTTGTGGTGGAAGGATAGCACAATAGAGATTTTTGAATCAGGGATGCATCTATGGATGATCTGATCACCCTCAATGCGAAAGAGAAATGGGTCATTCCAAAAAATAGAATTTAGCCTCTGATATAAATTTCAGCTTTTGATCCTTGGATAATCCTACAGGTAGCCTGCCTGCGACAAGATAGTTTGCTATATCATCATACCAAGGAAACTCAACAGAGTTAATAGATAGCAGAGACTCATTCGAAAATCAATCTGATATTGGCAAGGAGTATGGCATGTAGTCTGGGTCAAGCCGAGACAAGTGGTTTGCTACAACATTATGTGCTCTGGCTTTGTTGCGGATTTCAACATTAAACTCCTGCAAAAGAAGGATCCATCTGATAAGGTGGGGTTTGGTGTCCTTCTTTGCCAACAAATGCCGGAGGGTGGAATGGTCAGTGTAGATGATAACTTTGGACCCAAGTATGACTTAAATTTCTCCAAACCGAATACTATTTTTAGCAATTCTTTCTCAGTGACTATATAGTTACGCTGGGACTTGTTCAACATTTTGCTAGTGTAGTATATTACAAATGGATGCCGCTCCAGACATTGGCCAATAACGGTTCCGACAATGAAGTAGGAAGCATCACACATCATCTCGAAGTCGAGTGACTAGTCAGGGGGTTGGAGAATAGGTGCACTGGAGACACGAGGTCTCGAAAGTGCTAAGGCACGAGGAATCGAACTCAAAGGGCATGTCAATTACCAGAAGATTTGTTAATGGTCGAGCAATTTTCGAGAAATCTCAAATGAATATTCGATAAAATCCGAGATGCGCTAAGAATGATCTGATTTTCCTGACTGAGCTAGGCGAAGGTAATCGCAAAATGATTTCAGACTTAGCTCGGTCGACCTCGAGTCCATCAGAGGAGATCCTGTGACCTAGCACGATGCCATCCCTCACCATAAAATGGCTTTTCTCCCATGAAAGTACTAGGTTAACCTCTATGCGTCTCCTCAGAATTTTTGTGAGGTTATTGAGACAAGATGAGAAATCATCTCCAAGCATGGAGAAGTCATCCATGAATGCTTCTATGCAGTCCCCAATCATGTCTGAAAAGATGGCCATCATGCATCGCTGAAAGGCAGTTGGTGCGTTGTAGAGGCTGAAAGGCATCCGCTTAAAAGCAAATGTTCCAAAGGGACACGTAAACGTCATCTTGTCTTGGTCTTCCGGCTTGATTGCAACTTGATTGTACCTGGAGTA
This sequence comes from Thalassia testudinum, assembly GCA_037157565.1. Classification (NCBI taxonomy): domain Eukaryota; kingdom Viridiplantae; phylum Streptophyta; class Magnoliopsida; order Alismatales; family Hydrocharitaceae; genus Thalassia; species Thalassia testudinum. Next base: position 17,565,140 of record JAZHRO010000057.1, read on the forward strand.
TCCATCCAAAAAACAGAACAAACTACGCCTGGCTAGCTGTTGAGGGCGACACTGCTCGATCGTGTTTTAACAGTTATTGCGTCGTAGTATAGGTGATCAAGCGTCGTCAACAAATAAAGATTTTTATTACTCGAAAATCGGAGTATCCGAGGTCGAACACAGGGAGCAATTGGAATTTACTACTAATCTCGAATGTAATTGAACACTCTAATTTACTCAAAACTTGAATTCAAATATGAATGTATGTGGTTAAAAAGTAATTGTGACAAAGGAGTAAAATTGGATGTCTGATCTTGTGATCAGACGTCTTAAAAGTGTTTCCCTTTCTCTTTTGCTTTCTTTCTTCTGTAGTCTTCACTTTGCCTTCTTCTTTCTCTGCAGTCTCTCTTCCTTCCTTCTCTTCTCTCTTCTGCGAAGGCTTCTTCTTTGGTCTCTTCTCTTCTTCCTCATTTTGTCTGCAGTTCCTCTTCTTGCCTTGGTCTTCTTCCTGCCTTTGCTTCTTTTCTCTTCTGTCTTCTTCTTCTTTTTGTCTGCGGTCCTCCTTTTCTTCCTTGGCTAAGTTTCTTCTCTTCTTCGCTCAGCCTGCCAGCACAGAGAGGTGGAAGCAAAACCTACCCTACCCCTCAATGCACACGTCTCTCTCTCTCTCTGAAATTCACTCTAGGATGCTCTCCCAGAGCCGCGGGTAATCGGGTCGGGCTTCGCATCCAGGACTAGGCACACCAGCGTGAGGGTGATGCGCGAGGTATGCTCAGATAGGGTCGGGTCAGAGCCTGCCAGATCCGCGAGATGAAGCCGTGGACGAGGCGAGCGTGCGTTGGGTGAGGGACCTCACCCCTGTGCGTTCGGAGGTGAAGAGCTAATAACACAAAATCAATTTATACCTCTTCAGCCACTTGTAACTTCACGATGTGGGACTATTAGTCCTGCCTTGCTCTCATGCGCGCCCGCAGAAGACCTTCGTGCAATCGCCACAGCTGCGGCCTCAGTTGGTGTTGATTACTGGATTAGATGACTTCGCGTTGCTTGCCCGAGTTCGCTGCACCTGAAGCCTGGAGCTGCTCCGCATCATCGTCAATGGCGGCAGGGGCTGAAATAATGTCAAACACAAAACAAGCCTCTCGGCTTAATCAGACCGGCTGGGAACCTTCGTCGTGGCACGGCGAAGATCGTGCACGGTGAAGCAGATTGTGGGACGGCCTAGGTGTGCGTGCCTGGGTAGTCCTGTGACCGAAAGTGTGGGGGTGTTCGGGGGGCTGTGGTGGAGGCGTAAAGGGATGGTGGATGGGCGAAGAGTGTTCCTTGTGGTGAGGCAGAGCTTATGAGATGGTTGACGAGGTGTGTGGAGGGGCAGAATGATGGGGGCGACTATCCGGATGTTGGTCGGAGGAGAGGAAGATGAGGGTGGTCAGGCGGTGTCGAGGGGCAATCAATTGAAATAAAATTGGGAAAAGAAAGAGGGGAGGTTGTGGAACAATTCTAACCTACTTACAGGGATGAAGGGGATGGAGAGGTGGACAGCTGTACCTGCTGTCGCTGGAGAAGAAGCTGCCCAGTGGAGGAAGACAACGGCGACGACAGGTCTGAGGCAGCGTGCGCGGGTATTGCGAGACGCGGATGAGAATCAGGAAGATGACTCTACCACTGGTTTTGTGGCAGAGCGAAGAGGGAGGGTAGGGGGGCTCGTCGGAGCTCGCTGGACCCTTGGCCGGAGAAGAAAGAGAAGAATTTGAGGTGGAAGTCCGGCCAAGTCAAGCTAAAAATGAGTGGTCGGGTTTGGGGGTACTTTTATAGGCACTAGGCCGTGCTTTCAGAGCATGGAGGGCATGCCATTACCTCTGCTGGCTCATCGGAGAAGGAAAGGGGGTGGATACCCAAATCCCTCATGCATTCGCACGAGAGATTGGGTTCACACCAGGGATCAAGATTGGCCTTAGATGGAAGGGAATTCCTCAGAGAATCTCCCTTCCATTTCTGGGAGGGGATCTCTGAGGAATCAGAGAGTATTCCCTCTCTAATCCTCGCCGGAGCAGGATTCTGCCCCAATAATGGCAGAAGGACCTGATTGTAAGGCTGGAGAGGAAGTTTGGGGGCTCTCTGCGATGATTTTCAAAACTTAGGGACCAAATTGTGATTTGGGTGTACTAAATTGCAAAGTAGGTCAAGATGACCTCCCCTTAGGTCCAAATTTTGGTAAAAACCTAATTTTGACCTACGGAATCCAATGGTGAAGTTGGATTTTATGCTTGACCTCGTTTGACTGGACATTTTGCGTAAAAAACCAAATTAGGTTAATTGAAGAGCTAGAACACTAATCTAGGTCAAACTGGGTTCCAAAGGCCAAATTAAGTGTTCTAAACCCTAGAGGATATTTTTCCATTATTTTTGGAGGGTTTAATTGATTTTTATCCTAACCGAAACCTTGTTAATTTAAGCGGGTCTGTTTTAGGGTTACCAAATGTCATTTAATTCCTAAATTGCACATAAACCCATTTCTGATTGAATCAACCCACTTTTTATCTCATTTAGACCATTTGACCTATGTTTTGCCTCTGAAAAATACCGTTTATGTACTACAATGGTAAAATTGCAGTTTTAACCTTTATTTCATGTTTTCTTCTCAGAACACTTGTTTCTCCAATTAAGCCCTCTTCTAGGTTATGTAGGAGCTTTTATCTTCTTTATTGGGTGAAAATGATCTAGTTGTGGCTCATGATGAGGCTCTCATCACTAGCCATTCTAGAATCTAGTCAATAAAGGGTAAAGGAAATTGGTCCTTTTTGGTAGCCGAGTTTAGCTTCCTGTAGTTAATGTAGGCCCGCCAAGAAGTCGTGGTGCAGGTTGGGATGGATTCACCCACTTCATTTTTTATTACGATGAGTCCCTCCTTTTTGGGCACTACCTGAATGGGACTCACCCACTGGCTATCGAAAATTGGATAGATAATGTCCGCGTCCAACCATTCAATGATCTCCTTCTTGACAACCTCCAACATATTTGGATTTAGAAGTCTCTGAGGTTGTCTCGACTGTCTCACCCCTTCATCAGTGTAGATATGGTGAGTGTAATATGAGGGGCGTATTCCATGGAGGAGAGCTTGAGGGTGGTGCATGCACACCCTTGGAGGAAAGAATTGACGTGGAGAGTGATAAACGATAGTTTCTCATCATTCTTTTGCATTAAAACAAACCTAGCTCTTAGAGTTTTGCTCCGCAAATGTGTTTTTGGGATGCATTTAGGCATTAACTAGATTAGGCATGCATTGTGTTTTCTTTTCTTGTTTTAGTGTATTTTTGTGAGTGTTAGGGATGAATAGATATACAGATCCTTAAAACCCTAGCACTCAAGAAGGCAAATGGGGAAGGAGGAGCTCAGACTAACTGTAACTCAGCTTGATCCAGCTCACCTCAGCTGGAACCTAGCTCACTAGGACTAGGGTTAGCTCACCCAGCTCTATTCAGCTAATCTCAGCTAAATGGCAGCTCAGGAGAGCTCATCTTATCTCACCCTAGCTCTGGTCAGCTCAGATCCAGCTCAACCAAGTTGAGTCTAACTCATCTCAGCTCCCACTAGTCGACAGGGAGCTCTAGCTAGCTCAGCTGAGTTGAATGGAGTTCACCCCAACTCATATCTAGCTACATCCAGCTCCACTCAACTCCAGCTAGCTGAAGAAGAACTCATCCCAGCTCAAGAAGCTCAAGTCCAGCTCCCGGGGACCTAGCTTAGCTCAAGCTAATTGAGCTAAGCTACCTTAATTATCTCAACCAGCTCAACTCTCCTTGGGAGCACCAGACCCAGCTCACCTCAGCTCCATTCAATAGAATCCAGCTCACTTTAGCCTGGCTTAGAAGTAGCAAAGAATTAGCACGCTAAGCTAGCTAGAGTATCCCCATGTTGACCTCTTCAGTAGCTTTCAGCTCCAATTCAGCTCCAGACTCTGCAAATCTAGCTCCTCTCCTCAAACCCTAAGCTCCACATGCATATTCCTCTACTCTATAGCTAGCTAAGCTAGCTTAGCTTAGCTTAGCTTAGCTAGCATCCACCTCCATGGTACCCAAAACCTATCCCTAACTCCACCTACATAACCTTCCACTCCAAGTCCACCTAAGCCTACTTAAGCTTCCTTCACCTCTACTCAAAGTTGGCACCACCTCTTCACCACCTTTCACCCCTCAACTAACCACCAAAAGAAACTTAAAGTTGGTGCCAAAACCAACCCTAACTACCTCCCTTTTGGCGGAAACCTTAACCCCCATATCCACCCTACACATAACCCCTCCAAGCCATCTCCACCATCCACCTCAACCCCCTTCTAGAAGCCTAGAAGTTGGCGCCAACCCATGGCACCTCTCCATGGTTGGCGCCACTTTTATGTGTCCCTTGGCCTCCCATAACTATCCCCCTTACAACCCTTAGGTGGTGCCAACCATCCTTAACCCTTGGATCACCAAATCACCGCCATCCTCCCATCTTAGCCCTCCATTTCAAGAGTCACCTTAACCCCCCATCCTACCCTATAAAAAGACCACTACCTACAACCATTCAAACCATCCTTGGCTAGCAAATTTCCTCTCATATTCCTCCTAGAGCCTGCACCCAAGAGAGAAGAAGAAGAAGATTATGGTGATATTCTGTCCCTTTGGTGCCTTCCCCTCTTCCCTTCTCTCTTGAGCCCACGCCAACCAAAGGAGGAGCCAGGAAAGGAAGATCTTTGGAGGAGATCTTGATGGTGGTCCACACCTCCTTGGAGGAGAACTTGAGGGTGGTGCATGCCCACCCTTGGAGAAGAGCATTGAAGGTGGTAGCATCCACCTTCAATGAGCTTTCAAGGAATGAGAATGAGACCCTCTTTTCAAGCGAAGGAGCAGCTAGGCTTGGAGCAAGAAGACTCCCTTTTTCACCATATTCTGCAAGAGGATTTGTGTTTCTTCTATTGCTTTTAGATTTTTCATTTCTAGTAGAAGCATTCCTCTACTTGTCTTTGAAAAGAACACAAATTCTACTTAATCAAATTGCCTTCGTTTTACTTTTTGTTGCAATTGTTGTTTTTGTTCCAGCACTTGTTTCCCCTCTTCTTCCTAATTACTCTAGGCCTCCACTTGCCTAGAGTGAGCTTAGGGAGAGGATATATCTATCTCTTAAGTTTTAGTTAAGTAATTATAGGTGTTAGTACTTTCCATCACAATTCGCATTTTGCCCTCATCATTTCAAAACAAAAAAAAAATTACATATGTAAAATACCAAAAACAAAGTTGAGATTTATTTTCTAAGCAAGAGAGTTGTTTTGCAAGCAACCCGCCTCCTTGGACAACCCTAGATACTCCCTTATCTAGGAATATAAATTTAAAAGTGTATGCAAATTCACATGTTACGACATTAAAAACCAACTTCTACAAATCACGCGACTTTTCGTATCACTTTTTGGCAACGTTGCTGGGGATCCACCTGAGTTTGGCTTTCATCATCAATTGAAACCACGGCCAGACCGGGGTCCTTTTTCTATTTCTCTATTTTATTTTGATCCCTTTATCTTTACCACTCATCTTTCTAAGGATCTTGAGGAAGACACTTTTATTAAAGACATTCAAGTGTCCAACTTTTTACATGATTTTCCATCTTCCTTGCACACTATGCCTGGCTGAATAGCGTAAAAGATAGCACTGGATGGGAGGTGACCCACCATTTCTTTTCCTGCTTTCCTTTTTCCTTCTTTCAGGTTTTGACCATCCTAAAATCGACCACCCTTCACTAAGGTGATCCCTTTTCCCTCTTAATACATGAGGACATTGCATATCCTAAGCATGGGGGGGTGTTTTAAAAAATTTGATGATCGATTTAGGATTTTCAAAACCCAAAAACATGCATTTTTCTTAGTTTATTTCCTACTTGCATACCCAAAAATGTAAAAATGATGAAAGCTTTTTGAAGAAAAATTTTGAAATTAGGACTAAGGTCAAAAAACTCACTTTTGGTACAATGGGATTTAATCTTTAACAAACTAAGGACGAGGATGTGGATTTATCATTAAAATTTTAGGATCTATTTTAGATTAGATCATATATCCCTCTCTAAAAATTCCACCTGAACTCATGATAGTTCAGGTGACTTGACCCTATTTTGTAATATGGAAAGTATTTGACTTAGTTTCTGATTCAAAAACTTGCATGTCTTGAGGAACTTCTTGTGTCAATTTTCACACACAAGCCAACACTTAAAAACAACTAAAAATTTGAAAAACTCCCATGTTTGGACTTAGTAAAAGTCTGAAGCAGATCATTGGTTTGAGTTCCCACAACCGAGGAGGAAAATGCCTCCTTTGAGGATGCGATGCCAACATGTTATCGCCTCGGCGCTTCTCCATATCTATATTTCATATCTTTAGACGAAGCATTAAAGCACATTTTAGCAGCTCAGGTGTCTTGGACGGTGCTCTACCTATCTTGTCGGAGCAAGAGCTTGAGTTTGCTTGGATCGCCCCTTTACACCGCATTGTGCTTGGGGGTTGTGAGCTCCTGGGTGGTGTCATGGATCTATCCCAAGGTACTGCACCAAAGCCCCCTCGAGGATTGGTAACGGGAATGATGATCCCGACACATTTGTTGTAAGACTAAGCTAAAAATAAGCATGGGGAGAAAAGAAAAATAGATAAATAAAATAATAAATTAATTAATTAATTAACATGCCCTTATAAATTTATCTTTTCACAAGCACTGACATAAGGTTTCGAAGATTTTGCAGGTTGTGAATCAGATTCATGAGCCAAAAAAATCCTAAAAACAAAAATTTCAAGTCATCTAAATTAACAAGGGATTAATTTGTGAATTTTCTGGAGGATATATCGATCCCATTTTGTCTAATGGTTGGATCCAAAACAAATCCTGATGTTTATCCATAACAAATCCCGTGCCTCTTGTGTTTAGATCAACCAAGGTCCCTTAATCTTTTTCTCCTAAAAAGTTGAAAAAATTAGATTTCCCAAAAATTCTGTTTTCCAAAAAAAATTAAAGTTTCGCTAAGAGACTAGTAAAAGATAAGCATGGGGGTGTGATAAATGATAGTTTATCATCATTCTTATGCATTAAAACAAACCTAGCTCTTAGAGTTTTGCTCCTCAAATGGGTCTTTAGGCTGCATTTAGGCATTAACAAGGTTAGTCATGCATTGCATTTTCCTTTGTTGTTTTAATATATTTTTGTGAGTGTTAGGGATGAACAGATATACAGATCCCTAAAACCCTAGCACTCAGGAAGGAAAATGGTGAAGGAGGATTTTAGACTAACTGGAACTCAACTTAATCCAGCTCACCTCAGTTGGAACCTAGCTCACTGGGACTAGGGTTAGCTCCATTCAGCTAATATCAGCTGAATGGTAGCTCAAGAGAGATCATCTTAGCTCACCGTAGCTTAGGTCAGCTCAGATCCAGCTCAACCTAGTTGAGTCTAGCTCATCTCAGCTCCCACTAGTCCATAGGGAGCTCTAACTAGCACAGCTGAGTTGACTGGAGTTCACCCCAACTCAGATCCAGCTACATCCACCTCCACTCAACTCTAGCCAGCTGAAGAAGAAATCATCCCAGCTTAGGAAGCTTAAGTCCAGCTCCCAGGGACCTAGCTTAGCTCAAGCTAATTGAGCTAAGCTACCTTAGCTATCTCAACCAGCTCAATTCTCCCCGGGAGCACCACACCCAGCTAACCTTAGCTCCATTCAAGAGAAGCCAGCTCACTTTAGCCTGGCTTGGCAGCTAGCAAAGAACTAGCAAGCTAAGCCAACTAGAGTAGCCTCATGTTGACCTCTTCAGAAGTAGTCAACTCCAATTCATCTCCAGACTCTGCAAATCCAGCTCCTCTCCTCAAGTCCTAAGCTCCACAGGCGTATTCCTCTACTCTATAGCTAGCTAAGCTAGCTTAGCTTAGCTAGCATCCACCTCCATGGCACCAAAAACCTAACCCTAAGTCCACCTACATAACCTACCACTCCAAGTCCACCTAAGCCTACATAAGCTAGCTCCACCTGTACTCAAATTTGGTGCCACCTCTTCACCACCTTTCACCTCTCAACTAACCACCAAAAGACACCTAAAGTTGGCACCAAAACCAACCCTAACTACCTCCCTTTTGGCACCAACCTTGACCCCCATATCCACCCTACACATAACCCCTCCAAGCCATCTCTACCATCCACCTCAACCCCCTTCTAGAAGCGTAGAAGGTGGAGCCAACCCATGGCACCTCTCGATGGTTGGTGCCACTTTTAGGTGTCACTTAGCCACCCATAACTGCCCCCCTTACACCCCTTAGGTGGCGCCAACCATCCTTAACCCTAGGATCACCTAACCACCTCCATCCTCCCATCTTAGCCCTCCATTTCAAGAGTCACCTTAACCCCCCATCCTACCCTATAAAAAGACCACTACCCACCATCATTCAAACCATCCTTGGCTAGCAAATTTCCTCTCATATTCCACCTAGAACCCACACCCAAGAGAAGAGAAGAAGAAGATTAAGGGGATATTTTGTCCCTTTGGTGCCTTCTCCTCTTCCTTTCTCTCTTGAGTCCACGCCAGCCAAAGAAGGAGCTAGGCAAGGAGGATCCTTGGAGGAGATCTTGAAGGTGGTCCATGCCACGTTAGAGGAGAACTTGAGGGTAGTGCATAGGAGGGCATTGATGGTGGTAGCATCCACCATGGAGGAGCTTTTAAGGAAGGAGAAGGAGACCCTCTTTTTGAGGAGCAGCTAGGCTTGGAGCAAGAAGAATCCCTTCTTCACCATATTCTACAAGAGGATTTGTGTTTCTTCTATTGCTTTTAGATTTTTCATTTCTAGTAGAAGCATTCCTCTACTTGTCTTTGAAAAGAACACACATTCTGCTTAATCAAATTGCCTTCTTTTTACTTTCTATTGCAATTGTTGTTTTTGTTCTAGCACTCGTTTCACCTCTTCTTCCTAATTACTCTAGGCCTCCACTTGCCTAGAGTGAGCTTAGGGAGAGGATATATCTATCACTTAAGTTTTAGTTAAGTAATTATAAGTGTTAGTACTTTCCGTCACAATTCGCATTTTGCCCTCATCATTTGAAAACAAAAAAAATTACATATTTAAAATACCAAAAAAAAAGTTGAGATTTATTTTCTAAGTAAGAGAGTTGATTTGCAAGCAACCCGCCTCCTTGGACGACCCTAGATACTCCCCTATCTAGGAATATAAATTTAAAAGCGTATGCGAATTCGCGTGTTACAACGACATTAAAAACCCGCTTTTATAAATCACGTGACTTTTCGTATCAGAGAGCATCCACCTTGGAGGAGCTTTCAAGGGAGGAGAAGGAGGAGACCCTCTTTTCAAGCCAAGGAGCAGATAGGCTTGGAGCAAGAAGACTCCCTTCTTCACTAGATTCTGCAAGAGGATTTGTGTTTCTTCTATTGCTTTTATAATTCCATTTCTAGTACAAGCATTCCTCTACTTGTCTTTGTAAAAGAACACAAATTCTGCTAAATTAATTTGCCTTCTTTTTAATTTCTTTTGTCAATTTCTTATCTTTATTCTAGCACTTGTTTCACTTCCACTTACTAATTACTCTAGCCTTCACTTGCCTACAGTGAGCTTAGGGAGGGGTCATATTTATCTCTTAAGTTTTAGCTTAGTAAATATAGGTGTTAGTTACTTTTTTTGTCATAATTCGCATTTTTCCCTTGTTATTTCAAAACTAAAAAAATTATATATTTAAAATACCAAAAGGAAAGTTGAGATTTATTTTCTAAGCAAGAGAGTTGATTTACAAGCATATTGCCTCCTTAGACAACCCTAGATACGCCCCTATCCAAGAATATAAATTTAAAAGCATATGCGAATTTGTGTGTTATAATGACTTTAAAACCCTAATTACAAATCACGCTTATTTTCACATCAAGGTGGTGGTGTGTGGAGTGGAAAGGAGAGGAGTGGAGGGGTGATTGTATAGATGGCTGGGGTTTAGGGTTTGGGCAGGAAGGGAGGAAAGGAGAGAGAGAAAGAGGAAGTTTTGTGCACTGCCCATATGTAGAGTGCAAAGCGCGTACGAAAATTCATTTTCAGACATCCGGGAAAGGGTCCAGATGTCTGGACAGACGCTTGACTGAGACTCCAGACATCTTAAAAGGCTAAAAGTGGGACGGGTCTTTACACACTGTCATTTGATATTGTGCTGCAGGCTTAGTCACCAGGTTTTGCAAGAGTGGTTGGAATACCCAGTAGTTTCAAGCGAAATGCAGGTTATTTGATGTATTTTCTTGAATTCTTAACCTATTTCTTCAATGTAGTAGATGGTCGGTGATGTAAACAAATTTACACTACTTAAGATGTCTATTTTTGCATGTTCTTAAGCATAGGATTGCATTTCATGATATAAATATTGTATAACATGCATCATCTTGCATTTAGAGTAGTTTGAATAAGATGGAGGTTAATTATCTCCTTTTATTTGCTCGGACAGGGCAAATATTTTATCGAAGCCTCGGATCAAACATCCAACCGTATGGATGTGATCAGGGCCACGATTGGCATTCAACGACCCCAAGATCGCCCTAATCAAGCATCTGTAGCATCAGTTAGTGACCGGGGAACCCTAGAAGATCATGGGCCAGGACGGTGAAAATCCACACTTTAAATGACAAATCCGATCACATGGATGAATTCAGATCGACGATCGCAGCCAAACGACGCAAAAATCAAGTCAATCCGACATCTGTGGCACCATCTACAACTTCCAGAAGATGGACGGCCAAGATGGCACCACGTGGCGCTATCTTGGCCGCCCAAACGGCCGCACGCATTCTACGAAGGCCCCACACCCGCTCGCTCTTCGCCGTTGGATCTTGATCCAACGGCTATGATCGGCTATGCCTAAAAGCGTCCGCTCGACCATCCGCGCCTCGTAGCGCAGCGGTCGAGCGCGCTTACGCGAGCGGTGGGCGCAGGTTCGAGCCACAGCAAAGGGCTGAAGGCATGAGTGATTGGGCGCGGGCGGGCGTTGGATCGCGATCGGATGGCCGCATGTGCCCGATAGCGTTCACGCCCGATTGAATGCCCGACATGGATGGATGATCGCACGCGGGCGGGCGCACAGCGTAGCGGGTGGAGATGCGTCTTAAGCCGTCCGATCTCACGATCGAACGGCTGAGAATCAATGAACGTGCGATGGCGTTGAGCGCGCGGGCAGCTAAAGCGGCATGCATGGGCACGAAAGCTACGCCCACTTTGGGGGCTTTAGTGACGGATTTATCCGTCACTAAAGACCCTCATTTATTATTTTGAAGTTGTAATATCCATTTTGCCCCCACTCCTTGCAACTATAAAAGGAGACCCCCTCCATACGAAATTCTCATCCCTTCCTTCTCCTCTCTAGCCCTCCAAAGCTCAAGAGAATCTTGTCCCACACCCGGGATGCTTCTCGCGAGATAAAGTCAAAATTTTCATTCCCCTTCGGAGGTGGATCCCGCGACAACGACGGCGTGCTGCTTTGTTCCCATTCTTCTGCTTCGTCCTCCTTCATCCTGCTTCGTTCCCCTTCGTCCAGGCGTCGTCCCATCCGGCTCATCCTCCAAGCAACCGTCGAGGAGGATTTCTCTCTCCCTATTCTTTTTACTGCTTTCTAGTATAGATTTACTGCTTTCTAGTGTTGTTTTTCTCGTCCTCCAAGCAATCGTCGAGGAGGATATTTCTCCCTCCATTCTTTTAATGCTTTCTAGAGTAAATTTATTGCTTTCTAGTGTAATTATTTTATGCCTTCTAGTTGTAATGAACAATCTCCTCAATGATAATTTCTTGTTTATTCCACATCTCATTTTGATTTCTCTGTGTAATATTCTCTTTCTCTCTTACTCTCTCTCTCTCTTCTATTTATTGTAAATAATTAGATAGTTTTAAATTAAATTATTCGGTGACAAATGAAAAGAAATGCGTAGTTTTTAAATCAAACGTCCGCCTCCTTGTGTTCGACCCGGAATTTCAATTTCGATATAAATTTTATTTGTTGAACACGAATTCTTCGCTTTCAAGCTACAATGACAGATTTTCCAAAACCAAACACGTTAGCGAAGCCATTCGTAAACGTTCAACATTTTGGCGCCGTTGCGGGGGAGGCGACGCTCTTTGATTTTTCTTCACGTTTTGTAACTTACAAATCATTTACCTCACTTTTCTCCTTTCTTATTGTAATTGCAGGTACTCCTTTGAGACGAGTAAAAGCAGTAGATTGGAGTAAAGTGCTGTGGAAGGTTTTGTAAGTTATCCCCCATTCTTTCCCCCTCCATAGATTTCATTCGCCACGTTGAATCCAAATTCCAGTTAACCTAGGTGTTTGCATAAATCCTAAGAATAGTTTGGCTGTTTGGATTCTCACTCACATTCATTCCACCTTCATTTATATATAAAAAAAAAAAAAAGATAATTCTGTGGGGCAATTTTCAACAAACACACAACGTAAACCCACATTTAAAGGCACTTAACCAAATTGATTTGTTTCTACTCAACCGGGTTCTGATCTGTGGAACCGGTACACATAAAGCAACACATAAAAGAGTAGAAATCATTCTAGATTAACCATCTTTGTGTGCCTAACTTAGTGGTGCATTTGTGGCCAGTTGTTTGAGTTGTTTGGGCCGCACTACTTCAATTAAAATCAACTCATCAAGTAGCTGCCAATTAGGTTCAACTCTTAGGGATTTACCAGGCACTCCACATTCTTTTTAAACTTTAAAGGAAAACATTTTCACCTGTGCTTGTAAAACTTGGTGTGCCAAAGAAACTTGTTTGAAAATACCTAAAGTTGAATCCTAAAAGCTACTAAGCAAGATTTGAACCATAAAATTCACCACATCAAAAACAATCTTGCTTGAAAACCACTTGTTGTGCACGCACACACAAATCAATCAATCATTAAGGGCACAACCCATTTAAAGGGCCCATCACATTCCAAAGCACATTCAAACCTAGCCCTAAATAAAACAGAGTAGACGTTGGCCTTAAGGATTGGAATCGCTCTTCAGAACCCAAAACGAGATTATTTTCGATTAGTCTATTTCTACTGTTCAATCTGATGTCTAGCTAGGGGAGCGGAGTTAAACGATTGCGGAAAGGGGGTACACTAGGAACCGGAGGTGCAAGCCGAAGGAAGAACCTTCTCCCTAGTCCCTCCTTCTAACTGGTTGGATTGAACAGACAGAAGTAGATCAAATCATTCTTTTATCTCAAGACGGGTTTTAGGAGTCTGTAGGTCTGTAGGCTAACCCATTTAAGGATAGGTTTGATTTTTTGTATTGCAGGGCGCCTTTCTTCCTCCCGTGTCTCATGAATCCTTCCACATATTTCACACATTCCTGCTCTTTCCCTCCTGTTGTGAATTACCCTCAACATGACGATTATCCCAACTCATATTGTAATCAACCATCAGTCAGTTGGGATAATTCGGATTGAGGATACAATTCCAGACCCCCGTGTTTAGGGTCTAACCCTGAACACTTTGATTATGATTTCTATCCTTCTCAGAGCTACATCGATTATAGATTGTCTTCCTTTCATGGACAGCCTAATACGATCTACAATCAAGAAGGATACACCAATCCTTACCCATCCTCTAATTTCACTGCCTTTAGGTCATCCCCATCTTTTCAATAATCTGAAATGACCTATTATCAGGAAGGGTATAACGAATCTCAATTTGTTAATTCCCTACATTGAGCCCAAACCTGCCCAACCCTGAACCAACTCATTTGGTTCAGGTTAACCAGGTTCAGGATAAGGTTTTGGCTAACTTGAGGAATATCATTCAATCTTTAGAAGTTCAGCCAATACCTTGCATTGAGAGATTGGAGCCCTTGATTGAAATGATTGATGATTTGAATAAGACTTTGTTGGATTGGCTCCAGGATGTTAAGGATAAGAACCCGGGTGAGTTTCTACTTGGGAAATTAGCGAAATTGAGGATGAGATTCGTGGTTGCTTTGATTCAATCTTGGAATAATTCCTAAGATGAACCCTCCTCAGGAAAGCCAATGACAGAACCCGCTCAGGCACCTGTTGGGGGGGACACGTGTTACGAGGCTGACCAGATTGAATTAAAACAACCAATTAAGGATGATCTGACTTCTTCACCTGAGATCCCTGAGCCAGGTTACGAGGAAACGTATGTCTCCTTGAAACAGAAAGTGACAAATGATTTTGGGACATACATTGATACTGATCCTGATTTCTTTGATGGTAAAGATTCAATTTGCAAAGTCTCACGCGAGTTTTCTGAACACGATTTCTATGAGACGATTGGGCTTGAGGAATCTGATAGATCATTTGATAGCCCAATAACTGAGGAAACTGATCTTAGGGCACACATTACAGATCCAGGATTACATTTTCTAGATGAATCAATTCAATGCCCTGATTATCAGTTACACCCCGTTGAGCTTATCGATAATTCTATTTCTAAGATAATTAGACCCAAGTCAATTCTGATTTTTCCACATCATTTAGACTTGGAGATTTCAGATGGGGTGATTAACATGCAAGAGGTCTCAGAATTTAACATTTGGAATGAGGAGGCTAGGAGCTGGGAAGTTCTGATTTGGGAAGTTAATTTTGGAGGAAATGGAAGATTGAGTCGAAGGGTTCCTTTTAAGCTGAAACCATCAAATCAGAACCCTTAAGAAATTTGTTTCGAGGATGTTCAACTCAAGCACACATTCAACGATTATCCTTTTGAGCTTCAATTCTCTGTAACCCAACTTTTTGGTCTTGGGTTGCATCCTCATAAATTGTAGGCCCGACCCCGCTTGCATTCTGATTGTAGGTTTTGGGTAATTTTTATCCAGAACCTAAGATATTCTCGATTATGGGGGATGGGTCTGCACCACAATCTAGTCCACATCTGTGGACCACTGTTGATAGGTCAGAGGATTCTTCTGTTTATTCTATTTTTGACCTACACTTGTGAATTCTTCATTTCTTTTCTTTGTACAGTGTGCCTAGCTGAAGGCACTAAACTTAGCACATATATAGTTTTTCTTAGTTTTCATCTCGTAGCAGACCTGACATTCATGTAATTCAGGTGCTTTCTTCATTTTTCCACTCTGTTTTATGTCTTTTCAATACAATGAGGATATTGCATTAGATAGGCATGGGGGGGTGGATATTCATCTCTAAATTCATTCGTCAGCTCCATAGATTTGTTTTATTTTCTTTTATATAGAAAAAAATATTGAAATTAGGAAAGAGAATTTGGGTTTAAGAAAATTTTCAATCTTAGGAAATACTACATTATGATTTGAATACAAAGACCCTTCAGGTCTTTGGACTTAATCAGCCTGTGTATCCACTAAAATGTGGATTTGTCTTTGAGTCCTCGCCATCTTAATTCTATTATGATTGGAATAAATAAGTTTGGGTGATAAGTACACGACTTATCAACCCGCCCTCTGATTTGAGGGAATTTTGAGTTTTAAGCATCTACACACTTTCTTTGCACTGACTCGTTGTTCGACGATTCTAACGAAATTTGGGTAGCTAATGAACCTTCTAGGGTGATATGGCTGGCAAGTTATCATGGGTAACAGCCCATAGGTAGGTTGTCCAGAGCCCAGTCACTGGACCTTTCTCGTTTTCCTGCCCTTAGGTAAATCTTAGACCAGGGAAGCCACCTACTTAAAAAAAAAAAAAATCAAAAAAGAAAAGGAGAAAAAAAAAAGAAATAGGCCACAATCACCGCACGAGTATGGTTGGCAAGTTGTTGGTGGTAACAGCTCATCGACCAGTTGTCTAGAACCCTGCTCAGTAAATGCACTAAAATTTCCCCAAGCACATAGGAAGAAGTGGAGTAGAATAAACCAAGGAGATATACACTGGATTCACCCTTGTGTTGACCCCGTAAAAAAAAAAAGTAGGGAGAAAGCTACCGGTTGTAAAGATACACCTTTAGGCAAAAGTTTTTTTTTTTTGAGGTCACCTAGAGGCGTAGAAATCCAAAATCCATTTTAATTGCCGGTCAACGAGTCTATCACAATCAAATAAGATGCTTAAAGCTTAGGGTTCTCATCAAATCTTGGGTGAGTTGAATGGCCGTAGAAAGCCACTCTTAACCCCTAAAATTTGAAAATCCAAAAAACTTAGAAAAGAGTAAAAGAAAAAGAAATTTTTCTTTAAATAAGGCAAGGGCTTGAGGCAGTCTGCATTTTGGCTGATACCCGGTCACTGTTGTGTCTTTAAAAGTTCAATTTTTAAGTAGACAATTTCTTAATGATTGAAAATAAATGAGGCCCAAATAATCCAACCTAATTCTTTTATAAATAGCATATAGTTTTTGATAGGGTCTAGCAAAAGATAGGCATGGGGGTATGATGTAAACACATTTACACTACTTAAGATGTCTATTTTTGCATGTTCTTAAGCATAGGATTGCATTTCATGATATAAATATTGCATAACATGCATCATCTTGCATTTAGAGTAGTTTGAACAAAATGGAGGTTAATTGTCTCCTTTTATGTGCTCGGACAGGGCAAACATTTTATTGGGGCCTCGGATCAAAGATCCAACTGTATGGATGTAATCAAGGCGACGATTGGAGTTCAACGACTCCAAGATCGCCTTAATCAGGCATCCGTAGCATCAGTTAGTGACTGAGGAATGCTAAAAGATCAAGGGCCAGGATGGTGAAAATCCGCACTTCAGATGACAAATCCGACCGCACGAATGAATTTGGATCGACGATCGCAGCCCAGTGACGTAAAGATCGAGTCAATCCGACATCCATGGCACCATCTACAACTTCTAGAAGATGGACGGCCAAGATGGTGCCACGTGGTGCCATCTCAGTTGCCCAAACTGCCACACGCATTCTACGAAGGCCCCGCACCCGCTCGCTCTCCACCGTTGGATCTTGATCAAACAGTTGTGATCGGCTGCACCTAAAAGCGTCCGCTCGACCATCCGCGCCTCGTAGCGTAGCGGTCGAGTGTGCTTACGCAAGCGGTGGGCGCGGGTTTGAGCTGCACTAGAGGGCTGGAGGCGCGGGCCGGAGTTGGATCGCGATCGGACGGCCGCGCGCGCCCGATAGTGTTCACGCGCGATTGAACGCGCTTCATGGACGCGCGATCGCACGCTGGTGGGCGCGTAGCGCAGGGGGTGGAGATGCGTCTTAAGCCGTCCGATCGCGAGAATCAATGAACGTGCGATGGCGTTGAGCGCGCGGGTAGTTGAAGCGGCGTGCGTGGGCGCGGAAGCTACACCCACGTTGGGGGCTTTAGTGACAGCTTTATCCGTCACTAAAGACCACTCATTTATTATTTTGAAGTTGTAATGTCCATTTTGCCCCTAGTCCTTGCAACTACCTCCTCCATACGAAATTCTCATCCCTTCCTTCCCGTCTCTACCCCTCCAAAGCTTAAGAGAAGCTTGTCCCACACCCGAGATGCTTCTCGCGAAATAAAGTCTAAATTTTCGTTCCCCTTCGGAAGTGGATCCCGCAACGACAACGGCGTGCTGCTTCATTCTCATTCTTCTGCTTCGTCCTCCTTCGTCCTGCTTCATTCCCCTTCATCCAGGCGTCGTCCCATCTAGCTCGTCCTCTAAGCAACCGTCGAGGAGGATTTCTCTCTCCCTATTCCTTTTACTACTTTCTAGTATAGATTTACTACTTTCTAGTGTAGTTTTGCTCGTCCTCCAAGCAATCGTCGAGGAGGATATTTCTCCCTCCATTCTTTTAATGCTTTCTACAGTAAATTTATTGCTTTCTAGTGTAATTGTTTTATGCTTTCTAGTTGTAATGAACAATCTCCTCAATGATAAATTCCTTGTTTATTCCACATCTCATTTTTATTTCTCTGTGTATTATTCTCTTTCTCTCTTACTCTCTCTCTCTTCTATTTGTTGTAAATAATTACATGATTTTAAATTGAATTATTCCGTGACAAATAAAAAGAAACGTGTAGTTTTTAAATCAAGCGTCCGCCTCCCTATGTTCGACCCAGAATTTCAATTTCGGTATAAATTTTATTTGTTGAACACGAATTCTTCGCTTTCAAGCTACAACGATAGGTTTTCTAAAACCAAACACTTTAACGAAGCCATTTGTAAACGTTCAACAGTGGGCAATCCACAAGGTGGCTCATCTCATTGACTAACTTTGGGGCTTGTCAGAGTCTAAGTTAGTCAATGTGGTCCATCTGGCTCGTGCACTTCTAAGTTCTTTTTCAAATTGTAGACCACAATTCCAAAGTATACTCTAAGGTGAGATGGAATCCAAACAATTTAAAACTTCACAAGAAGATTCCTTTAACAATAATCTTTTCAGAGAGTATTTTTCAAAAAATTTTTCTACTTTCAACAATTAGTTATGAATATTTAGCTAACCAGGGTTCAAATCTAGGATTTAGAACCCGTGCTGATTTTTCTGTTGGAAACTATATCACATATGCTCCAAAAAATATGATATTGAAAGCTAATTTGATTATCTTTCACACCCCACAAATTTTGAGTCAATCCGCTTTGTATGTTAGTCAGAATTAATTTTTAAATTTCATAAAAGTGCTATTTTCAAGAAATCTAACAAGTATGTACTCCATGAATTTTGTAAAAATTCCATAGAAGGAATTTCTATTTGGGAAAGGTGGCATTGGAAAGATAATTTGAAAATCTAGTTCGGGTCCAAATTTTAGGATTTTTGGAGCATTAGAAGCATGGCTATTGAATTTTAAAGATAAAACTTACCTTCTAATGAATTTCTAATAGGAATGTGTGCACCTAATTTTCGTAGCACCTGCTTTTCCTCATTCATTGCTTTGTGTCGTTGTTCTTGCACACAAAAATATTATATTAGAGATAAATCAAAAGTCACCTTGCCACCCCAGCAACGATGCCAATTTGTTCGTGGTGTACATCATTTAAAAGATGAATGCGTTGTACTATAGCATGAAATACGTCGCGAGCAAATAGTTAACGAAACTTGTGACTCTCGATTGACCATAGGGAGGCAGAAAACACTTTTGACTTCATGTGTTTATTTCAAATATAAAGGCTAAGTAAAAGGAACAATCAATCACTATATTTATATCACAAGAAGAGATTGAACATAAACTGGATACATGTATTTGAGTAAAACAAAAAATAAACTACAGTTGTAACGGAAAAAGGGCACCACAGGTGGTTTGTGGTGGCCTTTTGGAGAGGTTGGGAGGTGCAGCAACGATCCGTTGTGGTGGCCCAATGGATGCTTTAGATAGGGATGCAAAGAAGGCGGGAAGAAGAAGAAGAAAGAAAAGTTGAAGAAGGAGGAAAAAGAAGAGAATGAAGGAATGCCTTCAAAGGGGGGTCCTTTGGGCCCTTTTTATAGCTTTGGTGGGATGTAAAGAGGGCATTTGGCCCCCTTAATCTTGTGTAAGTGCCTTCCAAATCCTTCCTTTTCCCTCGATTCTCTCTAATGTTGCCACGTGGCCCTCCTTGGAGCATCGATCCTCCATCGCATGGCTACAGATCGCCTACATGTACCCTTCACATTTTCTCCTTCGCTACTCGCCTCTTCTGATCGCTTCAACATGAGCTGTTCGATCTTACAATCGGACAGCTTACGCACACTTGCCTCACCTTCCTAATCTCACAAAATGCATGCGATCGTGCATCCGCCCGTGGTGTGCTCTGATTGCACCACGTGATCACGCCTCTGCCCTCCGATAGCGCAATTGTGCCTGCACGCGCTCACACAGCCAATGCCACTTCAATTTCGCGCAGCTCACGGCTCGAACCCACATCCCTTGCTTATGCACGCACGTGAACCAACGCACTGTGCAAACCTTTTGTTATATATACTTTTTTGTTTCTATTTATGCTTATCCGATCTGGGTGGGCGACGTGTCACGCTCGTGGTCGTTGGATGAAGATCCAACGGTCCACAGTGTGCGGTGTGTCCTTCCTAGATGGGACGATGGTGAGGGAGCGATTGTGATGGCTCCACGTGGCATCATCATGGTCATTCATCTTCTTTCCCTTGTATCTGGTGATGTAGGCCTCCAATTGAATTGATTTCTACGCCATTGGGTTGCGAACATCGATCCAGATCCATCCGTGCTGTTGGATTTGTCATCTGAGGTTCGAATCTTCTTTAATTTTCCCCTTGGCTCTTGATCTTCTGCGGATTCCTTAAAGTGCAACGGGAGTCTGATTGATGAGATCTTGGAAGTGTTGGACTCCCGTCATAGTTTTGAACAGATCTATGCAGTTGGATCGGTCATCTATAGCCTCGAATTACCTTCAATGAGTGATACCTCTCAAATAGTACAGTTTTATGCATAAAACACATATATCGACTATGATGCAGAATACGATGCATATGCATGCATAATGTTCATCTTAAGCTAAGTTCTAGCTTAATTCAAGCGAATTAAGGTCTATGATTGTTGTGCAATCAGTAGTTACTCACTTATCAAGAAGTTGAGCTCATACATAGCTGGTTTTGATGTTTTTATGTTGGGAGTCAACATATTAATTGAATAATACAAGCGTAATACACAATAATATTCTTCAAAATGACAATCTATATACTTTACTATTGCACGTTCTTGATCTAAAGATTTGCAAATAAATTTTACTTATCAATGTCATAAACAAATTTTCATTTGAAGAACTTAATATCATACAATTCGAAAACTTATGTTAAGAAGATTTCTAGTTGGGTCGGCATAGATTTGACTAGGACTCCTTGTTTTACTAACCCTAATCTCTCGAGCCTTGTTTCTCTTCATATTGAATCCCAACCATATCTATGTTCTCATCACTCTTCATATAGAATATGTACGATTACTAGGTTAATGAATAAGGTTAAAATAGTTGCTCGAAGTAGTGCCAAATGTGGTGTCAATTTGCTCATGCAAACTAAGATGTCAGTCTTGAATGACGCAAGGTATTTCTGTGAGCCCTGTAGAAAATATGTGCTGAGTAGAATAGTGGTGGGAATATTGGCATATGAAGATTCTTAGAGGGTGAAGGGTAACTGTGTACACATATTGAACATTGCAAAGGTAGTAACTTTTTGAAACACCATTCCCTATCCACTAAAGCAAATGGATGGTTGAGAAAATTTGCATCTCCATTCCAAGGAAAAATTTGTAAATCATCTCATCTCATAATGAGATCAATGTACGATTATCTTAGTAAGCTTGATTTTGATTAAATCATTCTTCCATTAATACTTCGTAAGGAAGTTGGGCTGATATTGATGAGGGAGTTTCCAATGACCATCGCCTAGGTCAATGAGTTAAAGGTATCTCTTCCCTAGAGAAGCCATGGAGAGAGAAGCTAAGGTTGGAGGTGGATGGTTGGTTCACTTACCGAAGGTACTTCAAATTGTGGGATGTGAAAGAATAAAAGTCGAGTTTAATTAATTGATGTAATGCTATTCATGGATCAATTTGTAACCCTTTCAATGCTCTATGAGTGAGGAACAAGTGTTGGCTGGAGCACATGGCTTGGAGTTGCTTGTTAGGTGATTTTACTCCTATGAGAGTGTCATTTGCAGTTCGACTGAAGCAAGTGAAAGATTTAAATTTCTTTGTGAAATAGTAAGAAGATGGTAGATTCTAAAGTGGTTAGATTTGTAGTTAAGTTAATAGAATAATTAGAAAATTAGGTACTTCCATTAGCATTGGGATATCTATTAAAAATAAGATCAAATTTCTTTATTCAAATTTTTCTCCATCGGTATTTATTTACTCATCGTAGACATTCAAAATGATTTAATTTTATGGGCACCAAAAATTGAACAGACTTCTACCATTTTTTGTTACAATAGCTATATGGACAAGAAGATGAGAGGATGAACATGTAGGGGAAGTATGGAATAAGCTTGAGTAAGCTAGAAGATTCCATTAGAATTCTCTACTTTAATAGTATACCCAAATACTCTTATATATTAAGAGGAGCATTTGAATTATGTTTTATTAAGGAATAGTTTATCCTTTATGCATTTTGTTCCAAAGGTTGAGGCGTTAATAGTTTAAATTAGTGAAGTTTCTTGTTTTTTACTGGAATGCATATGGTGCCAATTCGATTCAATTACGTTCAACAAGTACATATTCCAAATATATATGATGTACCTATTTATTACTTCAAGTAAATTATTTTTAGGATAAATATAAAAAAACTATGTACCCTAATTGTCCTGATGATAAATGTGCATTGTTTTGTAGAAACTTTTGGAATAGAATTGTTTTCTCAATTTTATTCATTTTTGTTGTCACAAAGTAATTCAATAAAGAAGGTGTGTCGACATTCAATCAGTTCTCATATGATAAAAAAAATTGACTATATTGAAAAGCATGTAGCCAAACTTTTAATTAATCTTCCCTTATTAACTTTTATTATACATACTACTCCAGAAAGATTCAAATTTGATTTGTTGCACTTTGTACACAAGTCTTGTGCGCAAGTAATAATTGTTGAATACATGTGGGACTTAATAGTTGCAAGTTCTCTTATAGTGCAAGCAACTAGTCGTAAGTACGTGCTTCATAAATCCTTGATTCAGGTGCATTATGTCTGATTATAGTTGCATTACTACGGATTGAACTTGTTTCTTTACCAATTAGCTTTGAGTTGCACACATTTCTAAACTCTTATTGAGCTTACGGTAGCATTTTAATCTTTATTTTATGGCTCAATTGTTTGGACAATGAATCTTTAGTGTACGTCATGGCCAATTGTGCACCTCATGTTACTTAGCTCAAGCAACAATTTGGTACACTTCAAGTGTTATTACTATTTCAAGTTTGCTTTGTCATCTTCACACTATACTGGATGTTACTTATTCAACTTGTTTAAAGTATGCTTGTTTACCGATTAGTTGGAACTGAAGCATTTGTTAGCATTAGTGGTGAAAATTTTCACTTAAGATTCAATATAGTGGCAGACATAAAATAGGCAAATTTCATGTGTCTCGTAATTACCGATTCGAAAATAAAGTGGATTTCTATCTTTCCTAAAAATTTAGAGAATAGTATTTAGTAATTGATTTTTTTGCGTTCAATTATTATTTCAAATTGACTTTACAACAAACCATGTTCATGTTAATATATATCCTTTTATAATGTGATAACAAATATGCATGGAAATTAGCTATTATATCACGATTAACAAATTATATTTTCCTAGAGTGGCTTGGTATTGGTAGTAGTTACAAGCAAAAGAAAATAACCTTTAAAGGCTCTGAATTTTTCACTTTGTTTTACAGTAAATTACTGGTAATAGATTAAGCACTCACTAGCAGACTACCGAAATTATTTTCATTGAAAATGTGAAATTCAATTTTGAATGCCAATTTCATAAGAAATGTCGGTGATGAGAGCCTCATCATGAGCCATAACTAGCTCATTTTGACCTAATAAAGAAAGTAAAAGCTCCTACATGGCTTAGAAGAGGGCTTAATTGAAGAAATAAGTGTTCTGAGAAGAAAACATGAAATAAAGGTTAAAAATATAATTTTACCATTGTAGTACATAAATGGGATTTCTCAGAGATAAAACATAGGTCAAATGGTCTAAATAAGATAAAAAGTGAGTTGATTCAATCAGAAATGGGTTCATGTGCAATCCAGGAATTAAATGACATATTGTAACCCTAAAATAGACCTGCTTAATTCAACAAGGTTTTGGTCAGGATAAAAATCAAGTAATCCCTCTAAAAATCATGGAAAAATATCCCCTAAGGTTTAGAACATTCAAATTGGCCTTTGGAACCTAGTTTGTCCTAGATTAGGGTCCTAGCTCATCAATTGACCTAATTTGTGTTTTTACACAAACTGTCTAGTCAAATGTGGTCAAACCTAAAATCTAACTTCACCATTAGATTCCTTAGGTCCAAATTAGGTTTGTACCAAAATTTGGACCAAAGGGGAGGTCATCTTGAGCTACTTTGCAATTTAGTACACCCAATCACGTTTTGGTCCCTATCTTTTGAAAACCATCACATAAACCCCCTATCTTCATTGTAATCTTACAATTAGGTCCCTCCACCATTATTGGGGAGAGAATCCTTCTTCGGCAAGGATTAGAGAGGGAATACTCTTAGATCCCTCAGAGATCTCCTCCCAGAATTGGAAGGGAGATTCGCTGAGGAATCCCCTTCCATCTGAGCCTGATCATGATCCCAGGTTTGCACCCAATCTCTCGTGCGAACGCACGAGAGATTTGGTTATCTAACCACCTTCCATCTTCGGTGAGATGTCAGTGATAGAAGGCGTGCCCTCCACGCACCAAAAGCACGGCCAGCACCTATAAATTAAACCCCAACTCTGGCCGCACCTCCTGAGCTTGACTTGGCCAGGATTCCTCCTCAAATTCATCTCCTTCTTCTCCGGCAAAGGGGTCCAGCAAGCTCCGGTGAGCCCCCTCCTCTTCCTCGTCGCTTGGCCACAAAACTAGTGGCAGAGCTGTCTTCCTCATCCCCCACGTCGCGCAACACCCGCGCACACTACCCTAGCCCCGTCGTGGCTACTGCCTTCCTCCACTGGACGTCTTCGTCTCCGACAACAGCCGGTACTGCCGTCCGCCACCTCGTCCCCTTCGTCCCTTTAGTTAGGTTAAAACTATTCTTCTCTATCCCTTCTTTTATCTCCCTCATTTTATTTCGTCAAACATCCCTCGACCGATGCTATTCACCACCACCTTCCTCATCTCCGGCCACCCTACGGCGAGATGCTCCCATCACTCCGCTGCCCCACACGCCTCGCCGACCATCGCACAACCTCTGCCTCATCTCACTGAGTTACCTCCACCCGTCCATAGGCCCTCTACACCTACACAACAGTCCCCTAAACACACACCCATCCATTCGGCCGTAGGGTGACCTAGGCACGCATGCCTAGGCCACCCTGCAGCCTGCCACCTAGCGTTTCACCTTCGCCGTGACACGGCGAAGGTCCCCCGGTGATATGATTAGGCTGTGAGGCTCTTTTCCTGTCTGACAGATTTCACGCCTCGGTCGCCATTGATGGCAACTTGAAGAAGCTCCACGCTTACTCCAGGTCGCAGGACTGTAGAGCTCTAAGTGTAGCTAACTCATGGAAGCATCGTGAAGACATCTGATCCAGTAAGCAACGCCCACAGAGCCTGCAGTTGCGGGAATTGAAGGTATGGTCAGCTGCGGGCGCGTGAGAGAAGGAAGTGGGTATTAGTCCCACGTCGTTAACTCACAAAGTGGTGGAGTGATTTATAATGTTTTTGTCATATATGCCAGTTGCCTCCGAACGCACTTGCGGTGAGGTCCCTCACCTATCTCACTACCTCGTCTGTGATTTCACCACACAGATCTGGTGACCCGACCCGGCACTGCCCTGAGCACTCCTTGCGCACCACCCTCTTGTCGGTGTACCTAGACTAGGGCACGAGATCCGACCTATTCACCCGGCACTGGGAGAGCATGCTAAGAGTGATTTACAGAGAGAGAGATGCGCGGGTAGAGGGTTAGGTTTTGCTTTGCTGTGGTTTGTGCAGCGAAGGAAGGAAGAAGGAAGAAGCCAACACTTATCCACTGCAAGTAGAGGAAGAGAGATGGAAGGAGGCTCTACCAAGGAAGAAAGGCAAGATAGAAAAGAAGAAGAAATGCGAAGGGAAGCAGAGGAAGGAAGGAAGCCTTCGCAGAAGGGAAAAGAGAAGAACTGAAGAAGAAGAAGAGGAACTGAAGGCAAACAGAACCAAGGAAGGAAGCAGAGCCAAGGAAGAAGAAGAAGACCAGTAGAGAGAAAGTAACTGCAGAAGAAAATAAGAAGAAAGAAGCAAGGCACTACAGAAAAGAAAGAAGAAGCTCAAAGAAGAAGAAAGGAAGAAAATCAGAAGAAGAAAAGCACATTTTTAAGACGTCTGATCCCATGATCAGACGTCCAAATTCCTCTTTTTTCCATAATTACTTTTCAAACTCATGCATTTATATTTGAATTACGTTTTGAGTAATTAAGTGTTCAATTACATTCTTGAGATTAGTAATAAATTCCAATTGCTCCCTGTGTTCGACCTCGGATACTTAGGTTTTCGAGTAATAAAACTTTTATTTGTTGATGATGCTTGATCACCTATACTACGACGTAATTAACTGTTAAAACACGATCGAGAAGAACGTCAACAGTGGGGTCCCAAGTTATTGAGCATCTAAAGTTACGATACAAAATTAATAAAGGTAATACGAGATAACATTGCAAGGAGTTTCTATCTCTTAGACATCCATCCTCACCGATCAAATGAGCAGATGTGCATTAGCATTTGTCATTTTCACTATTTTGTAAGGCTATCAGAATAATGGCATCTAGGATTAGTAGTTGGGAAAGTCCATAGCATGATCACATACTTTGTAACAATCTGAATGTCATACATGTAACCTTCATCACATAAAAAGTATCATTAATTTAAAGGAAGTTTAACAACCTCAATAAATATTTTCTTATATGAAATGGAAGCAAATAGTTAACTAGAATGAGTTGTTGACTATAGTTTTCTTAAAAAGTAGTTGACCGTAATGAAAGTAAGCAACATGACTATTTTAAAGGAGTAATGGCATGTAACAACTAAAATATGACAATAGATATGTAATCATTTTCCAAGTTTCCTTTAGTAGCATACATTTCAGGGGATTACGAGTGTTTACTAGAAAGACGTGAAATGTTGACATACATTTCAAAGTCATTGTGACACGGAAAGATTATATTCGGAAATATCCTTAAAACATCGCAATTCCAAGATGGCTCTCAATTTTGCTAATTCTCTTATTGCTCTAATAGCATACATCTCCATGGCTTGTCAATCCGAGGCATGGATTAGGATGTGCCATGATGAGCATACATCTGAATAGCCAAAATTATCTATTAATGCATTTCTTAGTATCATATAAGTATCATTCATTGTAAATATTGCATAACAAGCATCATCATGCATTTTGGTCAAATTGTGCAAATTGTATTGTAATTTCTTCTTCTTGGTGGCCAGGACAAGGCAATGTTTAATTTGGGCCTCGGATTGAAGATCCAACCGTACGGATTTGATCAGGGGAATTATTGGAGTTCAACAACTCCAAGATTACCCTGATCGGACTTCCATAGCATCAGATATAATCCCAGGAAGATCAGACATCAAGGGCCAAGATGGTGTAAATTTACACTTCAGATGACAAATCTGACTCTACGGATGGGTTCGGATCGACGATCGCAGCCCAACGGCGTGAAAATTGATCCAATCCGACATCCATGGCACTATCTACAACACATAGAAGATGGATAGCCAAGATGGCACAATGTGGCGCCATCCTAGCCATCCAACTCGTCCAAGGTCACCCACAAGACTTCCTCTCCACCTGCTCAAGCAAATCCCAACCGTCGATCGAAGATCCAATGCTGAGATTTAATCTCAGCCGTGCATCATAGAGATAAAGAGATTAAACGCTCGAGTGATCTTGACCATTGGATGTTTATCCAATGGTTGCGAGTGCTTAAGTGTTAAATCAAAAGCACGACAAAGAACAGCTGATAGTGCAACAGTTAAGAGTGTTGCATGCATAGTGGTTGGGCATTCGAATCAAGCGTAGTGCCCCTCTTCTTCGCAGGTGAGCATGAAATCAAGCCACTCGATCAATCGACCGCATGTGCAAGATGACGCCTGATCCCATGCTCGATCTCACATGCAGGAGGCGCGATTCTTAAAGGCAGAAGATTGCATGTTCTGGGCTGTTGATTCCTCATCGGACAACCAAGAGAGTGCGGATATATGCAAGCATGGTTGAGCATGGCAAAGGAAGAGGCGGCGAGTGCACGCGAGCTAAGGCCACCTTCACGCTCTTTAGTGATGTTTAAATCCGTTACTAAAGGCCCCTACATTAATGCTTTTAACTTGAAATGACCTTTTTGCCCCCAACCTCTATAGCTATAAAAAGGCCTACGCCCCCCACATTTCATTCATCCCTTCCTCCACCACTCTCCCTCTCAAAACCTTTAAAGAGGCTTGTCCCAAACTCGGGATGCTCCTCTAGAGTTAAAATCAAAGTTTTCTTGGCCCCATTCTGGAAGTGGATCCCCCGACAATGACTGATAAGTCCACTTTCGTGGACCATTTTTTGCCTAAGTACTCTTTAATTAGTCATTCTTAGTTGATATTTGATTTGGAATTAAGTAGGAATTCAACACAGTCTGCATATCCTATTATGCACCAATGTTATGTTTAATAACATATGATATGTTATGATAATCATTTGGTGCATGTAGGCTAAGCACAAGATACTCGAAGGTACCATTCAGATGGTCAAAATCATTGTACATGACGTCTAGAGCTCAATTTGGATGTCGAAGAATTACCATCATAGATCCCCTAAGGCCTGCACATTTCAAGATGCCTGAAGAATCACTCAGATGTATGATGAAGGCCGCCAACATTTATCCTTCTGTTCCAACCACTCGTAATTCTAGCCAAGTGGTTGGAGAAGGTGGCGACTAATGAGAGCCTCATCATGTCCTCTAATTACCCTTAATTAACTAATCTTCCTAGTTAATTAGCTACGAATATGTAAATATTTGGGTTAATTATTAAATAAGGGATAAAATATTAAAGGACCTTAAAATAAGTTAAAAATGCTATATTATTTTCCAATTAATATTATTAATAATTTAATTAATAAATGGACTCGAAATATCATCAATAATTTACCTAATTAATGTGTTAACTAGCTTAAGTATGACCTAAACTTAAGTATGTAATAACCTAAGTAACTTTACTTAATTAAATAAATTAAGCTAAAAAGGTCAAAAATGTAAATCCAAGGTTTAAATATAATATTTGTCTTATTTATAATCATATAAAAGTTGAAAAGGATTTAAATAAAAATAGACCTTGAAAGGCTTAGTTTACATTTTAGTCCCTAAGTTTTATTTCAATCGAGTCCTTATTTTTCACCTAGGTCCTTAGCTTTCATTATAGACAAGTCCCTGAAAACATCTTCTTCCTCTTCTTTCCTTCTTCAGCCTTTTCGACGGCTGACAACAGGAGGTGCCCATACCCACCGATCACCGCACATTTGATGTCCTCCCTTCCCTTCCAAGCTCCTAGAGCTTGTGCTCACCATCCTCCTTTCATCCATCAGTCTAGATGAAGGTCAAATCCTATTTAGGGCTTAGAGCTAACCACACCGGCGTCGGAGAAGATGCCAGCGATTATTTCACTCCTAGATTTTTTCCCATCAAGATTCACCCTCCTCAGCCACCGCAACCTATAAATAACCCTCCACCTCCTCGATTTCAAGGAGTTAGATCCCTTCCCTCTTCTCGCACTAAGCTAGTAGATAGGCTATTCACTCCAAAATCTGACAACCTTCCTCCGTTTCCATCGTCTTCCTCCTTTCATCTTCGCTTGTTCTGGATCTCCGCCGTGGTCCACTGAGTCTTCTGACGTAGTGCTGACGCTGGATGTCCTCTTCTACACTTTGCCTACACCCGCCGAACTTCTTCCTCCGCCCCTCGGATTTCCTCCTCCATTAAGGATCTTTGACAGAGATTCTCTACCCCCTTCGTCCAGGTAACAGTAGGTTATGTAAGTAGTTTAATTAGAGCGGTTAATTAGGTAGGTTAGTTAGAGTTAATGTTAGATTTTCGGTCATCTTCTTCAGCTCTGGCGAGCTGTTTCAGCTTGACTGGAGAACCCTTTTTTCCTTTTATTTCACTGAACACCTTCCTTAATCTTGCATGATCATCTCTGACACCTTAATTCTCTGATTTGAACACCTAATTACCTAAACCATCTCCACCTTCACCAGCTGCTTCCACTGTCCATGGAGGAAGTATCTGAGGATAATTCACTTCAACTGGGGCCCTCCACCACTTAATCATCATATTAGGGCCCCTATCTTCACCCTAATTTGAGTAACAATCATTCACATAATAAATGCCTAAATTTCATACAACCTCCTGAGATCACTGTCAATGGCGGCTCAGGAGGAGTTCCTCCAGCTAATCAACCACCTGTGCACCATCGCCACATCCTACTGACTTGTTCTCTCTACTCAATTGAGAGAGAGAACTTGTCTTGAGTTCTAGCGAACTCAGATTACACTCACTGCCAATTCATTGGATATCTTTTAGTTTAATTATTAATTAAATGAATTAATGTGTTTATGAGGTTCCCTGTGACCTCGGGAGACCTTTTAGATCCTTAATGGCTTGTTTTGATGACTTTTATACATGGTTAGCCATTTTCTAGACTCACCGGTGCTCCGATAAACTCTAGCGAGTCAAAAACAATCTTCAGCATATGGAACTCCTTGAGAAGCTCCAGATTGCTTATCTAAGGACTAGGGATTCTATTTTGGTGATTATTTTGGTGATTTGAAGTGTGGAGCTAGATATAGACTATTGTCCTCTCCAACTCCAGCGGAGTTGGAGAGGTATCTCCATTAGGGTTTAGGATAGGTTCAGAAGCAAGATTGAGGATTATAGAATTCATCCTAACCCTCTGATTTCTTAGAAAAGCTTTATTTTGTTCTGTCGAGCAAACTCATTTTAGATCTCAGGTGATAGACTTGAGACCCTAGGATTTCTGGTTTAAATCACTTCATGAGATCTTGAATCAGTTCCTGAGGCAAAATAGAGCAGATCTACGGTGTTAATTTCATTTTAGTGAGCATAGCTTAGAAAGTAAACTCTAAGCTCATCAAGGTCAATCTCAGGTTCAATTTGAGAGTTAAGCACTTAATTCTTTGAATTTAAAGATTGAAATTCTTTCTGGGATGATTTAGATTGTGTTAGAGTAGATTTAAATAAGTTTTATTGAGGATTTTGTATAGATTAGATCACTATTCAGTTTGGGTTATTTTTGAACCCAAACTGATGTCAGTGCATTTCTAGTGAAATTCAAATGTAAATTCTGCTTAGATAGACCCTCAACAACCTTTAGAGGTTGTTTGATCTGACAAAAATGACCTTTAACTTTCTGTTGAGCTAAATAGAATGAGAAATGGAGCTTTGAAGCTCCTTAGCAAAGCAGTTGAGCTTCTTCGCCTTCCTAAAGCTCTTCAGAGTCTCTTCCCTTCTTCAATAGATGTGGAAACATCTTCTGAATTTGTTTAGAACCTTGTCTAAAGTCAAAGAACTTCACTGCAAGTCCTTAGACCTGAAGAAGACTCACTATAGGCCCGAATGGCCATGACAATCCTTCACTTTCACCCTTCAAATTGAAAGGCAAGACCTTTTCTGAGCATCAAATTGATGCTGCAAACTTGTAGAGCACCTTCAGAGCTTTCTAGTAGGCCTTTACTTGCTTGATTTGGAGCTCTGAGTTGGCTGGAATCTTCAATTGAAGTTTGGCTTGGAGGGGACTAACATAGTCCCACATCGGTAGAATAGGAGCACTTGCCTTGGGATAAAATGATTTTATGTTATGGGTTGTCCGGTCATCAACGATGGGCGCACAATGAGTATGAGCATGTGTGTGGGCGCATGTGGTGTGCGTGCCCAGGTGTGTGTGCGCCTGTGGGCGTGCAAGCGTGGGCCCGTGAGCGAGCATGTGCATGTGGGCCTAGGAGGCCGGAGATTGGGCCTGGGAGGCCAAAGATTGTGCACATTGAAAAACGCACCAGAAATAAACCAAACGTAATAACTAGGCTCGGACCTAGTAGGGTCTGGTCCCACCCTGAGATGAGTGCTGTGTATCCTTGACTAGTCCGAACCACCAACCATAAAACCAAATTTTTGGTTTGGTTCATCAGTTCAATTCCACCCAATTGCCATTCAAGTGCACAGCTGAAAGGTTAAGGAAAAGAAGTAGAAAAGGAGAAGAGCTTGTAGCACTGAATAAAAAAAAAAGACAAAGGAATGGTAAATAGATAGAAAAAGATAAGAGGAAAGAAAGAGAAGAGAGGTTAAGAGAAGAGCTCACTCGAGACAGAGGTTAAGAGAAAGGTAAAGAGAGAAAGGAGAGAAAGAGAGAAGGTAGAATGAGAAGTGAAGAAGAATGAAGGCTGAAGATAGAAGAAGAAAGAATGGAATTAATTATTGTAATTTTTACTTGAATATAATTTCTTTTAAGCCTAAATGATGTAATAAGGCACTTATTCATTTGAATTTCTTCTTTTCTTGCCTTAATCTCTTGTAAATAAGAAGAAATTAGTGAAATAAACATGTTTACTTGCTTGTAATAACAAATCATGTGTAAATAAGTTTTTCTTATGGAATTTTGCATGACTTTTAATTGGAAATCCTTTATGCAAGATTCATATTCTTAAAGTAAATTTAATTATAATTTTCGTTAATTAAGTAGCTTACGATTTAATGGTGAATTAAGTTAAGTTATGCCTCCCAGTGAACCACCTCGACTCAACTAGTTAAAAAGAATTAAAATCTAAAATGTTAGGTTAGCTTGACCCTATACTACTCAATTGACATTAATTCAAGTTAACCTAAGTTACTTTCTCTTGCACATAATTAAGCCTAATTAACTTAATTAACTGTGTTTAGAAAATTAAACACCATTTTAATGGCACCGTTGCCAGGGAGGTTATTGTAGCTTATATTCGCCATTACTATTTTTTATTTTATTTATTTTGTTTTGTACTTATTAGCCTTGTTTTGTTATGTTTTCTGTCTTCTTTTCAGCTTTGCCTCTGTAGGTATTCTCAGGAAAGGAGGCCGGTTTTTTATTTCTATTTCTATTTTTCCGACCATTATACATACCATTGTGAGTAATTCTTTCTTAGTCTTTAGTATAGTTTGTATTTTTGCATTTAGCTAGTTAAAAAAAATTAAAAAAATGCAAAAATACACACTTCTTGACTATTAGTAGCATGTTTTAGGCATACACTCCTAGGAGTACATATACTTCCTAGTCTTTCTACGCTCTGACTCGGGAATTTTTCTACTATTTTTCTTGCATCAGTGGGAAAACACGCGCAAAACCTGCATAGATCCCTATCTTGGAGCTAATAACAAGACTATATTTTTGTTTGAAAATACTTAAAAAGTGGTCGCTTTACTTCTTTCTATCATTTTTGTGAAAAAATTAGGTAAAAAGAGGATAATAAAATTTGTGACATAAATCTGTTTGTAGAATACATGCGGGTTTATCACTATCGTCTGTTGCATACTATCGTGCACACCGTGCCATCACTAGAGTCATGTGAGTCTAATTTTTCTACCTCTCCTCTTTACACCTCTTAGGGCTTTGGTCAAAGATCAACATGTCTGTCTCACTACTAGAGCCTCAGGGAGACAGTAGTGAGTGGTCTCGATCCTAGACCTTAGATCTTTGAGCTTTAAGGATACGCACTTGCGTAGAGAAGAGTTTAGAATGTGTATTTTGATATTGATATTATACTTGTTTGCATCCAAATTATTTGGCATATTCTAGGACTCTTTTCTTTCCTTTGAAATAAGAGAAAAACTCGCTTGTTCGTGCTATTTTGCGGGTCTTGTTTGCTGCTGTTTTAGTGCTGTGAGTGTGCCTTTGCGCATTTTTTTTGGCTTATGCACTGGAGGCAATCCTTCAAACCACCTCTTGTATCTCCGTCGATAGGTATTCCTAGACCGATTGCAGCTAGGCAACCAATACATTTCCCAACTGATGCATCTAGTTTTTCTGCATTTGATTCTATGGATCAATTGCAGAACCAAAATCCTGAGATCTCTTCTTCTGGTCAGGGGGAGATGCTGCCTTTTGATGTTCATGTGGCGCTCCTGAACCAGAAACTCCAAATGCTTGAGCAAAATTACCAAATTTATCTGTTGACAACTGCTCTCAATAATCTGCAAAATTTGCAAGCCCATCCTTCACCTCGACATGAGGCGGGTTCTGATATCCCTGACCTACCGATCCCCCATCCTAGGCCTCTACTATGAGACTATTATAATCCATCAAATGCACAAGTAGAGCCTAATGTTAGGATTCCCATTGGGGAAAATTGTTGGTGCTAGAGCACCATGATCGTTTATTTTGATGATAACAAAACACGTGTCTTTAGCAATTGCTTTTGAGTCCTAGTTTTCAGGTCAAATTGCAAAATGGAGATGTGGTTAGATGGAGTTCGAGCTTGCATCCATGGTGGATTGGAGGAGCTTGATGGAGAACAAAGGAGCTTCACGAGGAGCGATAGTTTGAAGAAGGAGATGAAGAATAGGGTAGATTTCCTTTCCTTTGTACTATGTATTTTTGTTTCTTTTGTTGCTCTTTATTTTTGTTTCTTAGATTCATGTTAAAGAGTCTCAAAGAACCCTCACAGTAGTCCTAGGAACACTTGCACAATCCTAGGATACTTAGGTTTTCTATAGAGAACTTAGAAAACCAAAATAGGCTTCAGACAACCTTTTTAGACGTCTAATCTGGATTTCAGACATTTGATCAAAACTTTTAAGACGTCTGACTATTGACTCAGACGTTTGATTATTTATGCTAGACTTAGTTAGTTCTGTCTGATAAAATCAGATGTCCAGACCTTAGTCTAGACGTCTTAGGGGACATCTGCTGCCTTTGCTAGAAGTCCAACGAGTGGAACATTGGCTGCCTTAGCAAACAATGAGGAAATGACCATTAGCCTTTATTAGATGTCCATAGAGGACCCCAGACATCTGATACATGACCATTTTGCCTCAGCTGGCCTAAAATCTCTTCTCGGAGATTCTCTAGCTATTGTACTTCCTTGGGAATCCATTTCTGCAGAAAAATAGGTTTCCGGACATCCAGACCTTATGTCAGACGTCCTGTGTGTCATCTGATGGACATGCACTAGAACCCTGTTTAGATCTGATTCAAGTCAGGAAGGAATCCCGCATAAAATCAGATGTCTAACTTAGTTCCCAGACGTCTTAAATGGGTTTTCTAGACATTTGATGCCAGGGCCAGACGTCAGATGACCCTATCAGAATCATGATTAATTTTGACTATAGCCTATTTTGCCTTGGATTTGCACCCAACGGCTATGGAAGCCTTCCAAGGCCTTCCAAAGCCTTGGCCCTCCATAAATTTAGGAGGACCCCTTGGCTTGAACGATGCACCCAAGACAAACCCTAGCTAGAATATTTCCACTCACTTCCATCTAAAAGAAGAAGAAGATCAAATAGAAGAAGCTCTAACTCTACATGCACTCACTTCACACATAAGAGCTTCGTCCTACTATGCACCCGCTCTCCCGCCGATGTTACGAGAGTGCAGTTGTGCCAAAGTGTGGTACATGCATCCGCGTCGTCACTTCGACACACTTCCACTAAAGGGAAGTTTCCTAACTCCTATAGAAGCTAGGATTAAATATTCGAGGCTCTATAGGATTGTTGTATTTTATATTATTTTTGGTTAGGTATTCGCTTTGCGAATTCTCGTCTCCTTCGTGAGACAAATTCTTTCTTGTGAAGAGAAGGGGTGTTGAGGTACACTACCCTCGGTCCAAGTAGTGTGGTTGTAATTGAGGTTCGGTCACCCTTGTTTAAGTGACTGGGTTTAGTGGATTTGATCAACTAGGTCAATCGGGAAATCCGAACTCGAGAGGGTTAGATGGTGATTTTCACTCGGTTTGGGTTTTCACCTAAAAATACTTCTGCCCATTGTGTGATTGTTCATTTTGTGAGATTGTCTATTTTACTTCTATAATTTCCTTTTATTACGTCACGCCCTTCTCACCCCCTCCAACCAGGGAATTACATTTGGTATCAGAGCAGGTTCCGCATTTTCTGCATTACACACCTGCGAGGATCCAATGGAGGGAAGCAGTTCTGCAAGTAGGATTTCCGAGGGGCAGTCTGCCACCCGTCCGCCATTCTTCTACTGGAGCAACTACCCCTACAGGAAGCTGCGGATGAAGACTTGGCTACAAGTCAATTACTTCACGATTTGGGCCAGATGCGAGATGCCATTTGACATCCTAGAGAAACCCGTGGGAGGCTACTCGCAACAACAAATCCAGGAGCTCTCTCTCAACGCAAAGACAATGAACGCATTGTATTGCACTTTGAGTCTGGAGGAGTTTAACAGAATCTCGCAATGCGCCACTGCATACGAGATTTGGCACACACTCGAGGTAACTCACGAAGGTACCTCAAAGGTAAAGACTTCTAAAATAAATTTACTTTCTCAAGAGTTTCAATCTTTTTCTATGAAGTCTAATGAATCTTTACGTGAGATGAACACTAGGTTCACTCTCATAGTAAGTAGTTTAAAAGCTTTAAGTAAGACCTTCATCAAGGGGGAGCTTCAAGGAAAGCTACTCCGTTCCCTTCGACTGGAATGGGAGTAGAAGGTCACCCCCATCGAGGAGGCGAACGAGATGGAGGAGCTCAACATGGAAGATCTCCTAAGTAATCAAATGGCCTACGAGACAAAGCTGAAGCAGAAGAAGGATACACCAGAGCAAAAACCGTAGAAGACCCTCGCATTCAGAGCCACATTAGATAGTGAGGTAAGTTCCGACAACAAAAATTTCAAAATTTTACTTAAGAAATTTTCAAAGTTTTATAGGGAATCAAAGAAAGAAAAGGTGAAGAAGGAAAGCCCGAGACGTTGCTACCATTGCAATGAGAAAGGACATCTACGACCCAAGTGCCCTCTACTCAAAAAGGAGAAGAAGAAGGAAAAGGAGAAGTCTAAGAAGAAAGCACTCCAAGCAACTTGGGATGACTCGAGCTCGGAGGAAGAGGAAGAAGAAAATTCTGAGAAGGATGAAACCGCTTGCTTTGGTTTCATGGCCATAGGAGAAAGCGACAGAGAAAGCGGAAGCGAGTCCGACGACGAGGTAAATTCCGATTTATAGAATGCATTTAATGAGCTTTTTGAAGTTAATAAATCACTGAAGGTAGAAAATAAAAATATCAAAAAGAACCTTACTTTTCTTAAAAATGGAAATGAAAGGTTAGAAAAACAACTTAAAGATCTAGAAGCTAGTCCTAAAAATGATGACTTATTGTTAGAAAATCATAACCTTACTGATGAAAATAATAAGTTGATTGAGGAAAACACCAGCTAAAAGATAGAAATTTCTAGCTTAAAAATCAAGATGCATGCTATTGAAGGTGAACTTGCATGTCTTAGGGAGAAATCAAGTAATTTGATAAATAAGGTAGATAACTTATATAGCCCTAAGGTTGAGAAAGGATCTCCATCAAGGTGACCCGCTAGCAAATCTGGATCCAAGCTCACTTGGATACCGAAGAAAAAATTGGAATCTTGTTTTGTATGTTTCAAGGGTGACTATAATACAAGAGATTGGACCTACAAGCTCAAGAATGGTCAACTCTAGTTGGGAGGACCAAAGAGTAGACCAAGGAGAAGGACAACAAGACCAACGAGACGACGAAGAAATAATAGACCCGCTGCACGTCGACCGCCAGACTGGAGACTGATGCCGATGCCTGGACCTCCAAGCTATGGATGGGAGCCCCATCCGATATGGCATCCACTACCTCCATTTGGGCCATTATATTGGCCATGGTAGGTGAGGTAACCTTTAAGCCGATCTTTTTATCATTAGCATATCGATAGGGGGAGTTAAAATTATGAGCTATTTGTCAATGATTAAGGGGGAGATCTTATTAAGTTGGCTTTATTTCCTTTAGAAAGGGGGACAAAAATAATTGGTATCTTGTTACAAAAAGGGGGTGGTCATTTCAACCCAATTATAGAAGAGCATGTTTTAAGGGGGAGTTATAGGAAATTTAAAATCGATAAAAACCTTCTTGATAATGTCAAAAAGGGGAAGGATTTTATGCTTTATTATTTATGATTTTGTCATCTTCAAAAAGGGCGAGATTGTTGGTGCTAGAGCACCATGATCGTTTATTTTGATGATAACAAAACAGGTGTCTTTTAACATTTGCTTTTGAGTCCTAGTTTTCAGGTCAAATTGCAAATGGAGACGTGGTTAGACGGTGTTCGAAATCGCATCCATGGTAGATTGGAGGAGGTTGATGGAGAACAAAGGAGCTTCGCAAGGAGCAATAGTTTGAAGAAGGAAGGAGATAAAGAATATGATAGATTTCCTTTCCTTTATACTATGTATTTTTGTATCTTTTGTTGCTCTTTATTTTTGTTTCTTAGATTCATGTTAAAGAGTCTTAAAGAACCCTCATAGTAGTCCTAGGAACACTTACACAATCCTACAATACTTAGGTTTTCTATAGAGAACTTAGGAAACCAAAATACGGTTCAGATAGCCTTTTTAGACGTCTAATCTAGATTTCAGACATCTGATAAAAACTTTGAAGATGTATGACTGTTGACTCAGACGTCTGATTATTTAGGCTGGACTTAGTTAGTTCTGTCTGATAAAATTAGACGTTTAGACCTTAGTCCAGATGTCTTAGCAGACGTCTGATGCCTTTGCCAGACGTCCAGTTAGTGGAACGTTTGCTGCCTTAGTAAACATTGAGGAAATGACCATTAGCCTCTTATCAGACGTTCGTAGAGGACCCTAGACGTTTGATACATGACCGTTTTGCCTTGGCTGACCTAAAATCTCTTCTTGGAGATTTTCTACCCGTTGTACTCCCTTGGCAATCCATTTCCGCAGAAAAATAGGTTTCCAAACGTCTAGACCTTATGCCAGACGTCCTGTGTGTCATCTGATGGACATGCACTAGAACCCTGTTTAGATCTGATTCAAGTCAGGAAGGAATCCCGCATAAAATCAGATGTCTAACTTAGTTCCCAGACGTCTTAAATGGGTTTTCTAGACATTTGATGCCAGGGCCAGACGTCAGATGACCCTATTAGAATCATGATTAATTTTGACTATAGCCTGTTTTGCCTTGGATTTGCACCCAACGGCTATGGAAGCCTTCCAAGGCCTTCCAAAGCCTTCTCTGGCCCTCTATAAATAGAGGAGGACCCGTTGGCTTGAAAGATACACCCAAGACACACCCTTGCTAGAATATTTCCACTCACTTGTGTCTAAAAGAAGAAGATCAAATACAAGAAGCTCTAGCTCTACCAGCACTCACTTCACACCTAAGAGCTTCGTCCTACTGTGCACTCGCTCTCCCGCCGATGTTACGAGAGCACTGTTGTGCCAAAGTGTGGTTCACTCATTCGCGTCATCACTTCGATGCACTTCCACCAAAGGGAAGTTTCCTAACTCCTATAGAAGCTAGGATTAAATATTTGAGGCTCTATAGGATTGTTGTATTTTATATTAATTTTGGTTGGGTATTCACTTTGCGAATTCCCATCTCCTTCGCGAGACAAATTCCTTCTTGTGAAGAGAAGCGATGTTGAGGTACACTCCCTCAGTCCAAGTAGTGTGGTTGTAATTGAGGTTCAGTCACACTCGTTTAAGTGACTGGGTTTAGTGGATTTGATCGACTAGGTCGATCGGGAAATCCTAACTCGAGAGGGTTAGGTGGTGGTTTTCACCCGTTTGGGTTTCCACCTAAAAATACTTGTGCCCATTGTGTGATTATTCATTTTGTGAGATTGTCTATTTTAATTCTGCAATTTTTTTTATTACGTCACCCGCATCTCACCCCCTCCAACCTAGGAATTACAAAAATGACCCAGAAATAAGGCCAAACATTGTAGGTCTAATCCCACATTTTCATGGATTTGCTTCCGAGGATCCATTTCAATATATCGAAGATCTTAAAAATCTATCTCGAACTCTTGGACGTCGAAATCAGAACAGGGAAATCCTACTAATGAAAATGTTCTCTTTTAGCCTTAAAGATAAAGCTGCATATTGGTATAGAACTATTGCAATACCAATCTCAACTTGGGCTAAACTTGAATCTGCATTTTCGAAGAAATTCTTTCCTATTGGTCGTACCAATGCTTTAAGGTGAGCTATCACGACTTTTACTCAAAATCAAGGAGAACCAATTCATGAAGCATGGGAACACTTTCATGATTTACAAAGGAAATACCCACATCATGACACCCCTCATTGGCAACTAATGCACATCTTTTACTATGGATTGCAAGAGGGCATTCACAATCTAGTCGATGCCACTTGTGGAGGGAATTTTCTAAATCGAAACGCAGAATCTGCTTTAGAATTATTTGAAGGGGTGGCAGAAAACTCGATCAATAATGCATTTATGTCACAATTCACACGGCGCACTAATACGGCACATCAAAATCCGTATAAGGGCATTCACGAGATCGGTAATCCATCCATTTCCAAGGACTTAGAGATTATTGCAGAAAAATTGGACAAAGTTGACATCATAGCAAAGCATCTCGACGAGGTCTGAAACACAATGAAAACTCTTGCACACGCATTTACCTACTTCGCAAATTCCCACAGAGAGGGAATTTGTGAATAATCTAGATTCTAGAGATCCATCTTCCTTGGGTTTCCTATCTACTCCTGCACCAACCCAACGAGGGACCTTTGTCCCACAATCCTTCCCACCTCTTTCCCCACATCCTATTTTTGTGGAAAACACACTTTATCCTTCATATTTGAATGCCATTCAGGGATATAAACCAAGATCGAATGCATATTCTAATTCCTATAATCCTGGATTGCGTAATCACCTAAATTTTTCTTGGTCTGACCACTCACAAAGACCATCATATCCGACTCAAACTAGGCAAAACCCGCCTACATTGCTATTTCAGCAACCTAATGCGAGGCCATTTTACGTGGGTTCACAAAACCTCACAGGACTAAATAAAGATTCCCAGCTCGACCAGATTTTGCAAGCTGTGACTGAGAGCCAGCAACAAAATGCTTAGGCTCTTGTTGAAGTCCAACAGCAATGTTCGGTAGAATTGGCTGATCTTAGGGGTCAAATCATGCAATTAGCAGAATCTCATCAGCTAGGAGCCCTTCCATCCCAGCTAGTTCCAAACCCTAGGAATATCCAATGGAGACCATACCCGGGAGTTCAAAATCCGAATCAGGGACATATCCATTTCCTTAATCAATTACCCTTGAATCAAAATCTAAATCAAAATCCGAATCAAAATCCACCCTCTACTAATCATGATTATGAGTATCTTAATCAACAGCAATCATTTTTAAATCAAGGAACTCAACTTTTACCCTCTAATTCATCTTTCTAGTGTCAACAAGAATATTCTTCTTCATCAGCTTCCTCTTCACATGCGGGTTTTAACTCTGTTACAACCCACTGTGGAACTTTCACTAGGGATCTAGTTTATCCAAGGAACCTATCCCAAGACCCTAGTACATCTAGAATGACTCCTGTTTCTACACTTGTAAGAGGTGCAGAACACGATCCTGCAATTCCCACTAATTCGCGAGATCCAGGAAATACCTTAGTAGAATAGGAAATCCAAGTCCTATTTCCAGAAGCTTTGAAGAAGACTAGGAAACAAAAACAACCTGTTATATTAGATGATGATTTAATTAAAATTTTTGAATAGGTACACATTAATATTCTACTCCTAGATGCTATCAAACACATTCTGACTTATGCGAGATTTCTTAAGGAGTTGTCTACTCCTAAGCATAAGCCAAAGAAAGGAAGCACTGTGGTTCTTTTAGAGCATGTGAGCTCCATTATCTTGAGTACGCTTCATTTGAGAAAGAAAGATCCAGGATCTCCATTTATTTCATGTATAATTGGGGACCAATGTTTTGATAGAGTCCTCCTAGATTTAGGAGCATCTATTAACCTCATTCCTTCATCTTTGGTAAAACATTTCCAAATAGAAAATCTTAAGTCTACCAATGTGACTTTACAATTAGCTGATAGATCTATTAAGTCACCTAAAGGAATGTTGGAGGATGTAATTGTAAGAGTTTGGGATTTTTATTTTCTAGTAGATTTTATTGTACTTGATATGGAAGTACCCAAACACATTAGAGATACCCCAATTATTTTAAGGAGACCCCTTTTGGCCACTGTAAAGGCCAACATAGATTGTGAATCTGGAATGATTGAGTTGAAATTTAGGTAGAATACAATTAAATTTGATATATTTAGAGCTTCTAGAGGATTGGATTGCAATTGGATTGAGGAAATCAGATGTATTTCAGTTTTTAAGGATTACCTTAGTTCCTTAGAACTACAGAGCACATCTTTGATATCTTATACCCTCAAAACGAAAACCCATTATTAGAATCTATAGTAGATCCTGAATTTAAATCTCAAGACCCATTTAATTCACTCTTTGGAGTCAAAAATCCCACTCCAAATCCTGCTACTGATTCTACTCTTGCATTAGAATTGAAACCATTACCTGATAATCTTAAATATGTTTATCTTGAATCTGATCAAACATATCATGTAATCATTAACTCTCATCATTCTGAATCACAAGAATCAAAATTGATCAAGGTTCTACGAGATTACATGAAGGCAATTGGGTGGACTTTACATGATCTCACCGGGATTAGCCCCAATATTTGTACTCATCGCATCTATATTGAAGATGGGGCGCAACCTTCAAGAGAAGCTCAAAGACGTCTAAATCTAAGTTTAAAGGAGGTCGTAAAGAAATAAATAATCAAGTGGCTAGATGCTGGCATTATATATCCTATATTTGATAGCCCTGGGGTGAGTCCAATTCAAGTGGTACCTAAAAGGTCAGGACTCACCATAATTAAGACTGAATCTAGAGAAACCATTCCAACATGAATTCTGAATTCTTGGCGGGTTTGTATTGACTATCGTAAGCTTAACATAGTTACAAAGAAGGACCACTTTCCTTCGCCATTCATTGATCAGATCCTTGAGAGATTAGCTGGTAATAGGTTCTTCTGCTTTTTGCATGGTTACTCTAGATATAATCAAGTAGCAATTTATCCCGAAGATCAAGAGAAAATGAGTTTCACCTACCCCATCGGAACCATTCTTTCCAAAGAATGCCATTTGGGCTTTGCAATGCACCTGCAACTTTTCAGCATTGCATGTTAGCCATTTTTACCGAAATGGTGGGTGAATATGTGGATGTTTTTATGGATGATTTTTCAGTCTTCGGGGAACATTTTGATATCTGTTTGGATAATTTGTCGAAGGTTCTTAAGAGATGTATAGAAGTGAATCTTGTCCTCAGTTGGGAGAAGAGCCGTTTTATGATTCTAGAGGGCATTGTACTTGGCCACCTTGTGTCAGAGTGAGGTATCCAAGTAGATCAAGCTAAGATCAATCAAATTGCAAATCTTCCAATTCCTAACTCGATCAAAGGTATTAGATCTTTTCTCGGGCATGTGGGATTTTATAGAAGATTTATACTTGACTTTTAAAGATTGCCCGACCACTTACAAACCTCCTCACAAAGGTTACTACTTTTGAGATGAGTGAGGAGTGTATATCTGCATTTGAAACATTAAGAGACAGCGTTACATAGGCTCCGATCTTACAACCACCTAATTGGGATTTACCATTTGAAATCATGTGTGATGCATCAGATTATGCAATTGGAGCTGTTTTGGGACAGAAAATTGAGAAGAATCTGGTAGTGATTTACTATGCTAGTAAAACTTTGAATGAGACACAAAGGAATTACACAGTTATAGAAAAGGAATTACTGGTGATAGTATTTGGATTAGAAAAATTCAAAT
Source organism: Thalassia testudinum (assembly GCA_037157565.1). NCBI lineage: Eukaryota > Viridiplantae > Streptophyta > Magnoliopsida > Alismatales > Hydrocharitaceae > Thalassia > Thalassia testudinum. The sequence goes on from JAZHRO010000057.1 coordinate 17,608,615, forward strand.
CTTATATACTCGGATCTCGAATCATTGTGTACTTTGATCACTCATCTATTCGACACCTTCTATCCAAAAAGGACACGAACCTAGGTTGATCAGATGGATCTTGCTTTTGCAAGAGTTTGACCTAAAAATTTATGATAAGGTAGGACGACTAAATGTTGTTGTCGATCATCTTTCCCGTCTTCCTTCTGATACTATTGAATCATCTCCTCCAATAACTAAACACTTTCTTGATGAACATCTTTTGACTATAACCTCAAATCTTCCTTGGTATGCAGATATTGTTAATTATTTTGTTACATTTCAATTCCCGCAAAATTGGGATGGGAACCACAAATCACGACTCAAATCAGAAGCCAAATATTATTTCTAAGAAGATCTATATCTTTTCTGACTTTGTAATGATCAAATCATTAGGTGTTGTGTTACTTCTTCTGAGATTGATTCTATCCTTTTTTTTGTCATGACCAAGATTGTGGCAGTCATTTTTCTGGTCGAATGACTGCTGCAAAAGTTCTGCAATGTGGGTTTTATTGTCCCACTTTATTTGCAGATTCACAAACATATTGTAAGGCATGTAGTCGCTGCCAAACTCTTGGTGGCATGTCCTGCAAAGACATGATGCCTTTGAATCTGATTGTTGTCTGTGAAATCTTTGATATTTGGGGCATAGACTTTATGGGTTTGTTCCCGTCCTCCTTTGGCTTCGAGTATATTTTACTTGTTGTTGATTATGTTTCTCGTTGGATTGACGCCATACCCACATGCATAAATGATCATCAAGTTGTCATTCCTTTTATACAAAGTCATATTATCGCTCGTTTTGGGGTACCTCGCGCTATCATTTCTGATGGCGATTCCCATTTTAATAATGCCCAATTTAGAAATTTACTTAGAAAATGTGGGGTTACACATTGTATTTCCACCTTATCATCCCCAAACTAATGGGCAAATTGAGGTCTCTAATCGGGAGATCAAAAAGATCCTTCAAATGACAATCCAACCAGATAGGAAGGATTAGTCTTCCCATTTAGATGAGGCTTTGTGGGCTTATAGGACTGCCCACAAAACACCAATAGGCATGCACCATACAAACTTGTTTATGGGAAACCCTGTCATCTTCCTGTAGAAATTGAACACAAGGCCTGTTGGGCAATTAAAGCCTGTAATTTAGACCTCGCGAAGGCTGGTGATCATCGTAGGTTGCAGCTTAGTGAAATTGAGGAATTGCATCATGATTCCTATGAGAGTTCAAAGCTGTATAAGGAAAAACTTAAAGCCTTCCATGATAGACACATTTCTTGCAAATCTTTTACACCTGGTTAGAAGATGTTGCTTTTTGATGCCCGTTTGAAGCTCTTCCTTGGGAAACTTAGATCTAAATGGCAAGGACTATTTATTATTGTTAGAGTCTTTGACAATGGAGCTGTCAAAGTCACTAAACTCAGCAAGGATCAACCCTTCAAGGTTAATGGTCAATGTTTAAAACCTTTCTTGGAATCGCATGCTTTGTGTCTTGTTGGAGACTGTTACACTCTCCATTAGGGTTTGTCAACTTTCCATCCACACCTTGTGTATAGCTGTTTCCTATTTTCTACACTTTTCTCTTCTTATACACTTGAATCTATATTTGATTTTTCACCTCATTCTACATTGATTACCTTCACTTAGTCCGACTGTTCACTCTAACCTTTTGTCAGAATAAAATTTTGGCTTGGGAGGGTGTGAAGTGAAATTTTCATATCAAGTTTATTTGAAGAGAAAATAAATATAAAAAAACACATAAAAATTGAATACCCACGAAATTTTGAAAAAATAGAAATATTAAAAAATTAAAAAAAAATACCATAAAAATTTGAAAATTTTTCAAAAAATTCATAAAAATTTGAAAATTTTTGAAAAAATTCATAAAAATTGGAAAGTTTTATAAAACATAAAAATAAAAATATACAAATATAAAAATTTGAAAGTTACAAAATTATAAAAATAATAAAAGGGGCTTTTACATCTATAATAAAGAAAAGAAGCAAAAGAAGAAGAGATAAAAAAATATGTATACTTATTTATATTTGTAATTAAGAGCTTAATTTCTCTTTTTGGTCGAAGACCAAAAAAATTAAATATAAATATAATATAAGAGCATTAAATCCTTATTTAGATTTCTACTTATAACATTTTGCAGAACACACTTTTATTTGTGAAATCATAAATGGGATTTTATTTAAGTTAGAACTTTCAACCTTAAAGATTTGTTTTTCTATTCTTTACCATGAAATTAAGTAACTAAGGTTTATTAAGTTCAAAGCTTAAGTTTTGGAATTAAATTGTAACTGTTTAATCAATTAGACTAAGTAATCCTTTTGCTTTTTGAACATATATTTTTATCATCAAATTAAGTAAAGAGTTAGTATAATTTTAGTCTTCAAGTCTATTAGGCTATAGTTAGCTTAATCAACTAACGGACATTTGGCTAGACTTGGCGAGTTTTTGTCTTGACAGATCCTATAGGAGGAAACTAAAAGTTTAAAGGACCTAAGCATCCAAAATTCACACACAGAGTTGTCTTGTTGGCATCTGAGACTGCAAAAACATAGAGGTTAAGAGATCGATTCTAAATCCACTTTTGTCCAAGGATTTCTATGGGGTAGCTCTTGAAAGGGTGAAGGATGTGCCACTCACCTAGAAAAAGGATTTGGAGTATAATGTCAGTAAGAAAAATGAGAAAGGGGAGAAAAATAAACAATAAAGGAAAATAAAATAAAATACCATGTAGTTAAGTACCTCTCTACAAATGGGTACTTATGCAGTTTTTCCACAAAATAAAGCATCTCAGTATAAATGGATGCTATCCTTCCTTTCATCAAATAAAAGAACACCTCACTACATATGGGCATTTTATCCTATAGAAAAAAGTAAAAAAAATATGGAGATAAAAATTAGGAATAAGAGACCCAGTGGTCCACTGAGGAGATATACACAAAAAGTGTTGACCTCGGGATAGAAAATTGGTGAGGAGAAAGCAACCAAACCTGAGTAAGGCCAAGCCAAAGGCTTGAATTTGAATAATCTGGATTGGAAATTGATGTCTTAAGATCTGGATTTTTGCAAATTTGGATGTCTTTAGGACAATTCTCTTCACATGCATGGATGTTTTGAAATCATAGCTACTAAACCTTTATATTGGGCAGTGAAGCATAAGAAATCAGGTTTTGAGGACTTGCAGTTGAGACCTAAAGGAGAAGGATTGACAAAATCCTAGCTTTAGAAGTCTAACCTTGGTGCTGTAGGCTGGCAGATTAAAGTTTTACTACTCTAAGTTTGGTTAATGATGAGTATCTGGCTAATTTGCTAAAACCTAGATTTATAGAAATCAAATTTCATAAACTAAGGATTAACTTAAGTCTGTTGAGTTTTTGAGTTAAAATTTAATTTCCAACTCTTAAGCCTTGTTTTCGTAAAACACTTTGAATTTTGAGTTTTTAGGGTTTAGAATGATTACAAATAATAAGTGGTTTCTGGGATTCTAATTTTTGATAAAATTCTCGTTAAAAACTCTATTTTTAATAGAGTGTGTTTTGAAGGTGTTTAAGTTATAAGTCTAAGTAAGAAGATTCTCACAGAATGCTCTGTATATTTATGGATATTTATATATATATAAAATCTAAAAAAAATAAATATTCAAAATTATGACCTAAGCATTCCTCTACTTAGTTTTTATTTATAATAATTTAAACCCAAGTGTTTAAATCAGCATATTTCTAGTTAATTTTGCTAGGGACTAGCAAAACTTTGGCTTGGGGGTATGATGAGAGACTCATTATGGCCTTTAATTACCTCTAATTAACTAGTCTTCCTAGTTAATTAGCTAAGAATATGTAAATATTTGGGTTAATTATTAAGTAAGCGATAAAATATTAAAGGACCTTAAAATAAGTTAAAAATGCTATATTATTATCCAATTAATGTTATTAATAATTTAATTAACAAATGGACTGGAAATATCATTAATAATTTAGCTAATTAATGTGTTAACTAACTTAAGTATAACTTAAACCTAAGTATGTAATAACTTAAGTAACTTTACTTAATTAAATAAATTAAGCTAGAAAGGTCAAAAATGTAAATGCAAGGTTTAAATATAATATTTGTCTCATTTAGAATCATATATAAAAAGTTGAAAAAGATTTAAATTAAAATAAACCTTGAAAACCTTAGTTTGCATTTTAGTCCCTAAGTTTTATTTCAATCGAGTCCTTCTTTTTCACCGAGGTCCTTAGCTTTCATTACAAACAAGTCCCTAAAAGCATCTTCTTCCTCTTCTTTCCTTCTTCAACCTTTTTGACGGCTAACGACAAGAGGTGCCCACACCCACTGATCACCGCACATCCGACATCCTCCCTTCCCTTCCAAGCTCCTAGAGCTTGTGCTCACCATCCTCTTTTCATCCATCGATCTGGATGAAGCTCAAATCCTATTTAGAGCTTGAAGTTAACCTCACCGGCGTCGGAGAAGACACCGGCGGTTACTTCACTCCTAGATCTTTTTCCGTCCAGATTCACCTACCTCCTCAGCCGTCGCAACCTATAAATACCCCTCCACCTCCTCGATTTCAAGGAGTTAGCTCCCTTCCCTCTTCTCCCGCTGAGCTAGCAGATAGGCAATTCACTCCAAAATCTGCTGACCTTCCTCCATTTCCTCCATCTTCCTTCGTTCATCATCTCTTGTTCTGGATCTCCGCCATCGTCCGCTGAGTCTTCTGACGCAGTGCTAACACTGGACTTCCTCTTCTACGCTTTGCCTACACTCGACGGACTTCTTCCTCAACTCGTTTGATTTCCTCCTCCGTTAAGGACCTTCGACGGAGATTCTCTGCCCCCTTCATTCTGGTAACAGTAGCTTAGGTAAGTAGTTTAATTAGAGTAGTTAATTAGGTGGGTTAGACTTAATGTTAGATTTCCGGTCATTTTCTTCACCTCCGGCGAGCTCTTTTGAGCTTGACTGGAGCACCCTTTTGTCTTTTTATTTCACTGAACACCTTCCTTAATCCTCCATGATCATCTCTTACACCTTAATTCCCTGATTTGAACACCTAATTGCCTAAACCATCTCCACCTTCACCAGCTGCTTCCGCTGTCCATGGAGGAAGTATTTGAGGATAATTCACCTCCACTGGGGCCCTCCACCACTTAATCATCATATTAGGTCCCCTATCTTCACCTAAATTTGAGTAATATTCATTCACATAATAAACGCATAAATTTCATACAACCTCATGAGCTCACTATTAATGGCAGCTCAAGAGGAGTTGCTCCAGCTAATCAACCACCTATACACCATCGCCATATCCTACTGACCTATTCTCTCTACTCAATTGAGAGGGAGAACTTGTCCTAATTTCTAGTGAACTCAGATTACACTCACTGCCAATTCATTGCATATCTTTTAGTTTAATAATTAATTAAATGAATTAATGAGTTCCTGAGGTTCCTTGTGACCTCAGGAGACCTTTTTGATCCTTAATGGCTTGTTTTGATGACTTTTATACACTATCAACCATTTTTTGGACTCACCGGAGCTCTAGCGAGTCAAAAACAATCTTCAGCCTATGGAACTCCTTGAGAAGCTCCAAATTGCTTATTTGAGGACTTGGGATTCTATTTTGGTGATTACTTTGGTGAAAGATTAAAGATTATAGAATTCATCTTAAACCTCTGATTTCTTAGAAAAGCTTTAGTTTGTTCTATTAAACAGACTCATTTTAGATCTCAGGCAACACACTTGAAACCCTAGGATTTCTGGTTTAAATCACTTCATGAGATCTTGAATCAATTCCTGAGGCAAAATATAGCTGATCTACAGTGTTAATTTCATTTGAGTGAGCATAACTTAGAAAGTCAACTCTAAGCTCATCAAGGTCAATCTCAAGTTCAATTTGAGAGTTAAGCACTTAATTCTATGAATTTAAAGAGTGAAATTTTTTCTGGGATAATTTAGAGTGTGTTAGAGTAGATTTAATTATGTTTTATTGACGATTTTGTATAGATTAGATCACTGTTCAGTTTTGGTTATTTTTGAACCCAAACTGATGTCAGTGTAGTTCTAGTGAAATTCAAATGCGAATTATGCTTAGAAAGACCCTTAACAACCTTCAAAGGTTGTTTGATATGATGAAAATGACCTTTAACTTTTTATTGAGCTAAACAAAATGAGAAATGGAGCTCTGAGGCTCCTTAGCGAAGCTCTTGAGCTTCTTAGCCTTGTTGAATCTCTTCAGAGTCTCTTCCCTTCTTCAATAGGTCTAGAAACATCTTCTGAATTTGTTTAGAACCTCGTCTGAAGTCAAAGAACTTCATTGCAAGTCCTTAGACCTGAAGAAGACTCATTGCAGGCTAGAATGGCCATGACAATCCTTCACTTTCAACCTTCAAATCGAAGGGCAAGACCTTTTCTGAGCATCAAATTGATGCTGCAAACTTGTAGAGCACCTTTAGAGCTTTCCAACGAGCCTTTACTTGCTCAATTTGGAGCTCTAAGCCTGGCCGGAATCTGCAATTGAAGTTTGGCCTGGAGGGGCGTAACATAGCCCCACATTAGTAGAATAGGAGCGCCTACCTTAGGATAAAATGATTTTGTGTTATGGGCTATTCGGTCCTCAACGCTGGGCGCACAATGAGCATGAGCGTGTGTGTGGGTGCATGCAGTGCGGGTGCCTGGGTGTGTGTGCGCTTGTGGACATGCGAGTGTGGGCCCATGAGCGGGTGTGTGCATGTGGGCCTGGGATGCCGGAGACTGTGCACATTGAGAATCGCACCAGAAATAAACCAAACGTAGTAACTAGGCTCGGACCCAATAGGATCTAGTCCCACCATGAGAGGGGTGCTATGTATCCCCGACTAGTCTGAACTACCAACCATAAAACCAAATTTTTTGTTTGGTTCATCTGTTCAATTTGGCTCAATTGCGGTTCAAGTGCACAGCTGAAAGGTTAAGGAAAAGAAGGAGAAAAGGAGAAGAGCTCATAGGGTTGAATAAAAAAAAAACAAAGGAAAGGTAAACAGACAAAAAAAGATAAGAGGAGAGAAACAGAGGAAGAGAGGTTAAGAGAAGAGCTCACTCGAGACAAAAAGGTTAAGAGAAAGGTAAAGAGAGAAAAGAGAGAGAGAGAGAAGGTAGAATGAGAAGAGAAGAAAGAATGAAGGCTGAAGATAGAAGAAGAAAGAATGGAATTAACGTTTGTAATTTTTACTTAAATATAATTTCTTTTGAGCCTAAATGATGTAATAAGGCACTTATTCCTTTGAATTTCTTCTTTTCTTGCCTTAATCTCTTGTAAATAAGAAGAAATTAGTGAAATAAACATGTTCACTTACTTGTAATAACAAATCATATGTGTGAATATGTTTTTCTTTTGGAATTTTGCATGACTTTTAATTAGAAATCCTTTATGCAAGATTCATATTCTTAAAGTAAATTTAATTATAATTTTCATTAATTAAGTAGCTTAGGATTTAATGGTGAATTAAGTTAAATTATGCCTCCCAGTGAACGACCAGGACTCAACTAGTTAAAAAGAATTAAAATCTAAAATGTTAGGTTAGCTTGACCCTATACTACTTAATTGACATTAATTCAAGTTAACCTAAGTTACTTTCTCTTCCATATAATTAAGCCTAATTAACTTAATTAACTGTGTTGAGAAAATTAAACACTAGCGGCCACAAAGAAACAGATGGGGGATTTTTTAAAAAAAGAGGTTGCTCCAACGCACTGGGGGGATCTACACACTCTCGCTCTCCATCCTCTTCTTCTCACCTGCACCGAGCTCTAAACGTGCACCGTGGACCTAGGCCTGCACTGTGGATCGACGCCAACCTCACATATCCTCCATTCGCCTCAACGTCGTGGTGCTCGAGGATAAAGAGCGCCACCACTAGCCTTTCCTCCAGCCATCTCCACCTTCCCTATCAAATAGCACCCCTCCCCCCCCCATGGCTACAACACGATCATCTTCTTCAAACTCCTACAGGGGCACTTATTCCACCTTCACCACCACCTTCCTGTCCCACACCAAGTCTCCACTTTCCCACTCCTTGTACTCACATAGCCACCACCCACTCCCTCTTCGTCTTCCTCTTCTTATCTTCTTCTCCTCCCCTACTTCTACTACCAAGAGACCCAAACTTGCAGCCATCGGCCCTCCACCCAACAACCACCATCGACCTCCAACCTTGACTCCAAGCATTGCCAATGCACCTTCGATGATCTTAGAGACCACACACGGCCACGTGCGGCTCAAGGACGCTACCCCCGCAGACCACAACAACTCACCACCACTGTTGTCGTTGGCCATTCCTCCTCAGACCAACTGCCTCCGGCGATCATCTACTACCCCATCACCGCCATCTCGATGCCCGTCCTCTAGTGCACCTCCACTGCTTGCAGGCCGGCCGGTGGCCACTCCATGCATGCGAGGAAGAGAGAAACATATTCCTCTATTCTCACCTGAATTAATATTTACATTGATGTGCCATTGCGTGAGTTTTTATTTTAAATAAAAATTTTTTGATTTATTGCATAATATTGTTGGCTAGTCCCTCAGCTTTTCTATAATTATCTGGTGAATCTTTCCTTTCTCCTATGCATTCTGTCCCTCTCCCAACGTACATAGCTAATTCAATAATGCAAGAGGATTAAGTTGTTGGCTGACTTTCTTGGGTTAGAACACTGTGGGTTATTTCTCTTAGAATATTTATTTATTGTGTGAATTACAGCCAGCCCTTTAGTTCTTGCTATATTATATGATTGCATATCTATTCAATGTATTCACCTCATGTACATTGCATGTTAAACTATAATTGTAAGCGACATCATGATGGAATAATAAGGTAAGGAATTTGTGAGTTTATTAGGCTTAAACCTCCCTGTAAATATGACACACTGATTTCGTGGTTAGACTACAATTTATTTAAGTTTTGATAGAGAGATATTCTGCCACGCGACTACAATGACGTATTATCCTTCTATTAGCTTAATTAATCAAGCAAATTTCTCTCCATCAAATGGCACCATTGCTGGGGGGGCAACAGGCCTAGTAAACTCGTAAGTAATTTTTCCTATCTGCTTTGAGTTCTAATTGATATTATTCATCCATTGACCTATCTTTTTTTTCTTTGCAAGGTACATCATTGGAGAAGGTGCAAGCAGTAGACAGCTCATCTTGGCAGAACTTGTTGCCACCTCAAAGATAATCGTAGGAGCCTGTGGCCCTTGATCCTACATGCGTAGGGATGCACGGAGGGCCATCTAGGAGGATTCTTGCTCGTAGACTTTTCGTTCAGCATTTTAGTAGACTCTTTAGGTTTAGTTTAATTATTTGTTTTCTCGCCTTTGTACTCTAGAGCTAGTTTTTGGGGGTATCCCCGATTCTTTAGATTCAAGGTTCATTCTATGGTAGTTAGATCTTTTGATTGTGCATTTATTTTTAACACAAAATAATAATAATAATAATAATAATAATAATAAATCCAAACTACCTCCTAGAAGCTGCATATCATTAGGATGACCATCTAGGATTACTTGAACAACATTTGGATTTTCTTATTGCATTGCGTGCATTTTTGCATCGAAGAGTGTTGGAGCAAGGTACATACTCCCATCTTTGGCATCAGACCACTTAAGCTAACTTGAAAAGATTAATCAGGTAGTCACATTGCTCCTCAAAAAGAAAGTAAAATATACAGGAAGTGTTTGAATAACTTGATTGCGATTTTCAAAAGAAAAATCACTTTTTGCAGTGTGATGCACACTTCCTGCATTGAGCATGCACTATAGGCACTACATTAGGACTTGGACCTTTAAGGCTATAGGCATTGATCTCTTTATCAGTGTGAACCATCCTATCTCACTTTGAAATGTTGGTATTAACTTTTGCTCGAGTGACTTGATACTCTAAGGAGGGTGACACCCCTTAAAGGAATTCAAGGGTAGTTAAGAGGCATTACTAATGCAATGCCTCAAAGGAAGGGTTCTCCCTACATGCAACCCTTGGTTCCATCCTTGGAGTACCCTTTTACTTGAGCATTAGTGAATATCATTGCAGTAAAGTATACGTCTCTAGGGCACTCGAAGGTCAATTTAAGGTGTGTAATTACTTGACAACTTGATTGATCACCTAAAACAGACTTAAAGTAACCTCAACCTTCTTAACAGTCATTGACCAGAAATTTCAAGTGCCTCATTTCTCTTATACCACTTACGTGGGATCGGAGAAACATTGCCTTGGCTATAAGAAGGTTGGAAGAGGACTTAAAGAACTTTAGATCAAGAAATGACCTCTTACCTTGTGTTTTCTTGGTGTATGCTTGGTAGGTGCTCTCTTAGAAGGAGTCTCCTCTTCAACCCTGAGTTCGAGAGAATTATAAGGAAGCTAACTAAGAAAGAAGAAAAATGGCTGAAGAAAGACCTAAAGAAGAGATTAGAGTTGGCGAAAATCGGAGAAACTTGGGAGACTATTTCCTCCCTACAACCCACCAAGCCCTACCTATTTGAAGACCTGGAGTGGATAATCCATATGAAATCAAGAGCAGCACTGTTGAACATGCGAATTGCTACGCTAACATGTTCAGTTTTGAAAACCTGTCGTTGTAGTTTGAAAGCGAAGAACTCGTTTTCAATAAATAAAATTTATACCGGAATGAAAATCCCGAGTCGAACACATGGAGACGGACATTTGATTTAAAAAATTCGCGTTTGTTTTATTTGTCATGAAGTAAATTAATTGATTAGAATAATCTTACTATTTACACAAAAAATAGAAGAGAGAGAGAGAATAAGAGAGAGAGAATAATACAAACAAAAATTAAAAGAGATATAGAATGCACATAGAATTCATTATCGAAAGAATTGTTCATTACACTAAATATTACGACTAGAAAGTTGGAAAATGATTACACAAGAAAGCAGTAAATCTACTCTAGAAAGCATTAAAAGAATGGAGAGAGAAATATCTTCCTCGACGGTCACTTGGAGGACGAGCTGGACGGGACGACACCTGGACGAAGGAGGATGGAGCAAGACGAAGGAGGGCGAAGTAGGAAGAACGGGAACGGGGTAGCACGTCATCATCGTCGTGGGATCCGCTTCCGAAAGGGGGACGAAAATTTAACTTTATCTCACGAGAAGCATCCCAGGTGTGGGACAAGCTTCTCTTGAGCTTTGGAGAGGGAGAGAAGAGAAGGAAGGGAAGAGAATTTCGTATGGAGGGGGTCTCCTTTTATAGTTGTAAGGAGTGGGGGCAATTTGGTCATTACAACTCTAAAAACATTAATTCAGGACTATTAGTGACAGATAAAATCGTCACTAAAGGTCCGAACATGACCTTTGTGGGCGGCGCGCGTGTGCCCGCTCACCTCCTTGTGTGTAACGCACACACATGTCTAGCCACAATCGAACGGCTTAAGTTGTCCCTTCGTCCGCTCCTCAACGTATGCCTGCCCGCGTGCGATAGAGAGTGGGCCAGATCGGGCAATCTGAGCCGTCCACAGCTGATCAAGCGGTCAAATTTAATCTCGCGCGTGCCGCAGATCGCGGGTCGAACTCGCATCCTGTGATCGCGCAACAACTTGCGACCACTGTGCTGCATGGTGCATTGTGTCGCGTGGATGAAATCAGGCATGCACATCCACAGCCGTTGGATGTGCATCCAACGGCAGAGAAGCAGCGCTCTGATTGAAGAAGAGAAGGTGCAGCGGATGCTTCAGCCGGTTGGGCATCTCAGATGGCACCACATGGCACCATCTGAGCCGTCCATCTTCTGGATGATGTAGACGGTGCCACGGTTGTCGGATTGAGTCGATTTTCGCATCGTTAGGCTGCGATCGTCGATCCAAATCCATCCGTGCAGTCGGATTTGTCATTTGAAGTGTAGATTTACACCATCTTGGTCCTTGGTCTTGTAGGGTTCCCTGATCTCTATCTGATGCCACAGATGCCTGATTAGGGCGATCTCAAAGTCGTTGAACTCTAATCGTTGCCCTGATCACATCTGTATGGTTGGATCTTCGATCCGAGGCCCTGATAAAAAGTTTGCCCTATCCATGAACATAAAAGGAGACAATTAACCTCCATTTTATTCAAACTACTCTAAATGCAAGATGATGCTTGTTATGCAATATTATAGCATGCAATGCAATCCTATGCTTAAGAACATGCATAAATAGACATCTTAAGTAGTCTAAACATGTTTACATCATACCCCCATGCCTATCTTTTGCTAGTCCCTAGCAAAAACTATATGCTATTTATAAAAGAATCAGGTTGGATTCTTTGGGCTTGAGTTATTTTCAATCGCTAAGAAAATGTCTACTTAGGATCTTTCAAAGATGTAACAGTGCCCGAGTATCTGCCAAAATGCAAACTGCCTCAAGCCCTCACCTTATTCAAAGAAAATTTTCTTTTTCGCTTTTTTCCTCTTTTCTAATTTTTTTGGATTTTCAGGTTTTAGGGATTAAGAGTGGCTTTCTACGGCCATTCAACTCACCCAAGATTTGATGAGAACCCTAAGTTCTAAGCATCTTATTGTGAATGTGATAGACTCGTTGACCAGTAGTTAAAACAGACTTCAGATTTCTATGCCTCTAGGTGACCTAAGAAAGAGAATTCTGGCTAAAGGTGCATCTTTACAACCGATAGCTTTCTCCCTACTTTTATTTTTTACGGGGTCAACACAAGGGTGAATCCACTGTATATCTCCCTGGTTTATTCTACTTCTCCACTTCTTCCTATGTGTTTTGGGATTTTTCAGTGCATTTATTGAGCTGGGTTCTGGACAACCGGTCGATGAGCTTTTACCACCGACAACTTGCGTGGTTTATTTCTTTCTTTTCTCCCTTTTTTTTCTTTTCTTTTTGACTCCCTTTTTTTTTAAGTAAGTGGCTTCCCTAGTGTAAGATTTACCTAAAGACAGCAAAAATAAAAAGATCCAGTGACTGGGCTCTGGACAACCTACCTATGGGCTATTACCCACAATAACTTGCCATCCATATCACCCTAGAAGTTTCATTAGCTACCCAATTTCCGTTAAAATCGTCGAACAATGAGTTAGTGCAAAGAAAGTGTGTACATGCTAAAAACTCAAAGTTTCCTCAATTCAGAGGGCGGGTTGATAAGTCGTGTACTTATCACCCAAACTTATTTACTCCAATTAAAATTGAATTCAGGCTGGCGAGGACTCGAAAAAAAATCCACATTTTAATGGATACAGAGGCTGATTAAGTCTGAAGACCTGAAGGGTCTTTGTGTTCAAATCATAATGTAGTATTTCCTAAGATTGAAAATTTTCTTAAACCCAAGTTCTCTTTCCTAATTCCATTTTTTTTTAATAAAAGAAAATAAAATAAATTTACAGAGTTGACAAATAAATTTAGAGATGAATATCCACCCCTCCATGCTTTCCAATGCAATGTCATCATTGTATTAAAAAGACATAAAACAGAGTGTTATAGCATAGAAAGCACCTGAATTGCGTGAATGTCAAGTCTGCTCTAAGATGAAAATTAAAAAGAACTGTATACGTGCTGAATTTAGTGCCTTCAGCTAGGCACACTATACAAAGACGAGAAATAAAGAATTCACAGGTACAGATCAGAATCAGAATAAACAGACGAAACCTCTGACTTGTCAGCAGATGTCCACAAATGTGGACCAGATTGTGGTGCAGACCCATACCCAATAATCGAGAATATCTTAGGTTCTGGACAAAAATTACCCAAAACCTAAAATCAGCATGCAAGCGGGGTCGAGCCTGCAATTTATGAGGATTCAACCCAAGACCAAAAAGTTGGGTTACAGAGAATTCAAGCGGATAATCAATGAATGTGTGCTTGGGTTGAACATCCTTAGAGAAAATGTCATAAGGGTTTTGGTTTGATGGTTTCAGATGAATAGGAACCCTTTTACTCAGTCCTTTGCTTCCTTCGGAGTTAACTTCCCAACTCTTATCCTCCTCAATCAGAATGTTAAATTCCAAGACCTCTTGCATATTAATCACCTCGTCTGAAATCTCCAAGTCTAAATGATGTGGCTGAATTAGAATTGACTTGGGTATAATTATCTCAGAAACAGAATCATCGTTAAGCTCAATGGGGTGTAACTAACAATCAAGGCATTGAATTGAATCCTCCAGAAAATGTGACTCTGGATTCGTAATGTGAGCCCTAATAAAATCAGTTTCCTCAGTTACTAGGCTATCAAATGATCTTTCAGATTCCTCAGGGCCAATCATCTCAGAAAAATCGTGTTCTGTAAACTCGTGTGAGAGTTTGCAAATCGAATCTTCACCATCAGAATCAAAGAAATCAAGATCCGTATTAATGTATGTCCAAAAATCATCTATCACTTTCTTTTCTAAGGAGACATACATTTCCTCGTACCCTGGCTCAGGGATCTCAGGTGAAGAGATCAGATCATCCTTAACTGGTTGCTTTAATTGAATCTAGTCGGCCTCGTAACATGTGTCCCCCCAACAGGTGCCTGAACGGATTCTGACATTAGCTTTCCTGAAGGGAGTTCATCTTGGGAATTATCCCACGACTGAACTAAAGCAACCACAAATTTCATCCTCAATTTCGCTAACTTCCCAAGTAAAAACTCAACTGGGTTCTTATCCTTAATATCCTAGAGCCAATCCAACAAATACATATTCAAATCATCAATCATCTGAATCAGCGGCTCCAATCTTTCAATGGAAGGTGTTGGCTGAACTTCTAAAGTTTGTATGATATTCCTTAAGTTAGCCAAACCTTTTCTTGAACCTAGTTACCCTGAACCAAATGAGTTGGTTCAGGGTTGGGCAGGTTTGGGATCAATGCAGGGGAATTAACGAATTGAGATTCATTATACCCTTCCTGATAATAGGTCATTTTGGATTGTTCAAAAGGTGGTGATGACCTAAGGGCAGTGTAATTAGATGATGGGTAAGGATCAGTGTATCCTTCCTGATTGTAGATCGTATTAGGTTGTTCATGAAAGGTTGACGATCTATAATCGATGTGACTCTGAGAAGGATAGAAATCACAATCATAGTGTTCAGGGTTAAACCCTAAACACGGACGTCCAGAACTATATCCCTAATCCGAGTTGTCTCAACTAACTGATGATTGATTACAGTACGAGTCAGAATAATCGTCATGTTGAGGATAATTCAAAACAAGAAAGAAAGAGTGGGAATGTGTGTAATATGTGAAAGGATTCATGAGAGATGGGAGGAAGAAAGGTGCCCTGTAATACAAACAATCAAATCTATCCTTAAGTGGGCTAGCCTAAAGACCTACAGACTCCCAAAACTCATCTTGAGATAAAGGAACGATTTGATCTACTTCTGTTTGCTCAATCCAACCAGTTAGAAGGAGGGACTGGGGAGAAGGTTCTTCCTTTAGCTTGCGCCTCCGGTTCCTAGTGTACCCCCCGGCCACGATCGTTTGATTCTACTCCCCTAGCTAGACATCAGATTGAATAGTAGAAACAGACTAATAAAAAATAATCTCGTTCTGGGCTCTGAGGAGCGAGTCAAATCCTTAAGGCCAACGTCTACTCTATTTTATTTAGGGCTAGGTTTGAATGTGCTTTGGAATGTGATGGGCCCTTTATATGAGTTGTGCCCTTAATGTCGATTTATTTGTCTGTGTGCATGCACAACCAATGGTTTTCAAGCAAGATTATTTTTTATGCGGTGAATTTTAGAGTTCAAATATTGCTTAGTAGCTTTTAGGATTCGACTTTAGGTGTTTTCAAACAAGTTTTGTTGGCAGACCATGTTTTGCAAGCACAGGTGAAGATGTTTTCCTTTAAAACTGAAAAGAATGTGGAGTGCCTGGTAAATCCCTAAGAGTTGAACCTATGTGGCAGCTACTTGATGAGTTGATTTTAATTGAAGTGGTGCAGCCCAATCAACTCAAACAATTGGCCAGTTGCACCACTTAATTAGGCACATAAGTGATTACCTAATCTGATTTCTACTCAAATTTGTGTTTGAATGTGTGTACTGGCTCCAAAGATCGATTTACCGGTTGAGTTTGAAAATCAGATGAAGTTGTAGAGGTTAGGGCGGGTGTGGGTGTCAAACGACAAACAATCTAACCTTAGAGTTTATAATAACACCTAGGTTGATTGATGTTTGTGTTATTATGTGGTTGAATGAAATCTAATGGGTGGGAGGTGGGGGATAACTTACAAAACCTTCCATAGCACTTTACTCCAATTTACCGCTTTTGCTCATCTCGAAAGAGTACCTGCAATCACAATAAGAAAGGAGAGAAGTGAGGTAAATGATTTGTAAGTTTGAAAATGCGAAGAAAAAAATCAAAGAGCGTCGCCTCCTCGGCAACAGTGCCAAAATGTTGTACGTGCAAGTTGCTACGCTAATGTGTTCGGTTTTGAAAACCTATCGTTGTAGTTTGAAAGCGAAGAACTCGTGTTCAACAAATAAAATTTATACCGGAATGGAAATCCTGAGTCGAACACATGGAGGTGGATGTTTGATTTAAAAAATTCACGTTTGTTTTATTTGTCACGAAGTAAATTAATTGATTAGAACTATCTAACTATTTACAAAAAAATAGAAGAGAGAGAGAGAGAATAATACAAACAAAAATCAAAAGAGATATAGAATGCACATGGAATTCATTATCGAAAGGATTGTTCTTTACACTAAATATTACGACTAGAAAGCGGGAAAATGATTACACTAGAAAGCAGTAAATCTACTCTAGAAAGCATTAAAAGAATGGAGAGAGAAATATCCTCCTCGACGGTCGCTTGGAGGACGAGCCGGACGGGACGACACCTGGAATAAGGAGGATAGAGCAGGACGAAGGAGGGCGAAGTAGGAAGAATGGGAACGGGGCAGCATGTCGTCGTCGTCGCGGGATCCGCTTCCGAAAGGGGGACGAAAAATTGACTTTATCTCACGAGAAGCATCCTAGGTGTGGGACAAGCTTTTCTTCAGCTTTGGAGGAGTGAAGAGAAGGAAGGGATGAGAATTTCATATGGAGGGGGTCTCCCACTATAGTTGCAAGGAGTAGGGGCAATTTGGTCATTACAACTCAAAAAATATTAATTTAGGACCTTTAGTGATGAACAAAACAGTCGCTAAAGATCCGAATGTGGCCTTCGTGGGTGGTGCACGTGCGCCAGCTCACCTCCTCGCGTGTAACTCTTGTGCACGTAGTCGTCCCTTCATCCGCTCCTCAGCACACGCTCGCCCGTGTGCGATCCTGCGTCACGAGCAGGCGTGCGATAGAGCGTGGGCCCGATCGGGCGATCCGGGTCTTCCACAGCCAATCAAGCGGTCGAATTTAATCGTGCACGCGCTGCAGATCGCGAGTCGAACTTGCGTCCTGTGATTGCGCAACGACTCACGACCACTACGCTGTGTGGTGGATTGTGTCGCGCAGATGAAATCAGGCGCACGCATCCACAGCCATTGGATGCGCATCCAACGGCAGAGAAGTGACGTTCCGATTGAAGAAGAGAAGGTGTAGCGGATGCTTCGTCCAGTTGGGCAGCTCAGATGGCACCACGTGGCACTATCTAAGCTGTCCATCTTCTGTATGATGTAGACGGTGCCACGGTTATTGGATTGAGTCAATTTTCAAGCCGTGAGGCTGTGATCGTCGATCCGAATCGATCTGTGCAGTCGGATTTGTCATTTGAAGTGATGATTCACACCATCTTGGCCCTTGGTCTTCTAGGGTTCCTTGATCTCTATCTGATGCTACAGATGCCTGATTAGGGCAATCTTAGAGTCGTTGAACTCCAATCGTCACCCTGATCACATTTGTACGGTTAGATCTTCAATCTGAGGCCCTGATAAAAAGGTTGCCCTGTCCATGAACATAAAAGGAGATAATTAACCTTTATTTTATTCAAACTACTCTAAATGCAAGATGATGCATGATATGCAATATTTATAGCATGAAATGCAATCCTATGCTTAAGAACATGCATAAATAGACAGCTTAAGTAGTGTAAACATGTTTACATCAACCACCATATCTTCGCTCCCATCTTTTTATGGTACTACTAGGGAGGATTCCTACGGGAATCTGGAGGAATTCACCGAGGTTTGTTCCATGGTGAAGCTCCAGGGCTTTACTGATGAAGCCCTGATGAGGACTCTATTTCCATTCTCCCTAGAGGATAAGGCCAAGCACTGGTATCATACGCTCAATGAATGGGTAAATTATTGGGCCACCCTTAATGGAGAATTCTTGAAAAAGTATTTTCCTATGAGTAAGACCAACCATTATAGAAGAGAAATTATGGGTTTTACTCAACAAGAAGGGGAGCAATTTCACGAGACTTAGGAGCACTTTAATGACCTTCTTAGGTTATGCCCCCACCATCAAGTGCCAAGATGGTAGTTGGTTGAAAGGTTCTATAACAGATTATCTGAAAGGCACAACCAAACCATCGATGCAACCTGTGCAGGAACCTTCATAAACAAAACTGAGGATGAATCCTGGGCATTATTTGAAACATTAAGTGACAACTCCTTACATATGTCCTCTACCTATCAAGAGAGAAAACCATCAATCTTGCAGAGGAAGATAGAAGCCCATTAGGCTGGGGCTAGTCAAGATTTGGCCTATCAGATTCAATTATTGAGCAAAAACTTTAATAGGCTTTTAGCAAACCCTAGAATAAACCCACAAGAAGCCTCTATCTTTCAGGCATCAAGTGAATGCTCAATTTTCCAAAGCACAACACATGCCACTGCGGAGTGCCACCAGGCAAATCAATTCCCTAAGTTGATTTAGGCCAACCTGAATGTGGCCCAAGGTTTCCACCCACCTCCTCGTAATAACCTGTATTCTAATACCTATAATCTGGGATGGTGAAACCATCCAAACTTCTCATGGAAGAAAGGTGATGCTCCCAACTCAGAGAATGCAAGACCTCTACCTCCCCAACCCATATACCAGCCATCCTATGCAAACCCCCCTCAAAATAAGCCTTCTGAGATGGATGAACTTAAATCCATTATGAAAGCGATGCAAGTGCATCAAAATATGGTCATCCAATCTTAGAATAAGTTGATTACTCATATGCAATCCCAAATTCGTCATCTTGCTGAGGCAGTTAGGCAGCAAGATCCAGGGAAGTTGCTTAGCTCTTCTGAGGAGATCCCAAAGGGCAAGGGGGTCATATTCAGGGAGCACGGCCAAGCTGTGACTGTGCTGAGTGGAAAGAAAATCGACAAGCCTGATAGCACTCCTACGGTCACCCCTCAGGATTCCCCTCCTACACCAGACCCGACTTACATCTCCACTGAGAAAGAGCCACACTGCTCTCCCTTGCTTGAAATCACCCAACTTGAGGATGCCGTCATTCCACCACCCTTTTCCTGCCATGACAACCCCTCTACCCAAAATCCGAGGGTGCCCTATCCAGAGCACCTATCTACTCCTAGGGAATCTTTTGTTGGCTCATCTGGAGCCAAGGATTGGACGGAGGAGATTATGGACACTTTTAGCCAAGTCCATATCAGCATGCCTCTGTTGGAAGCTATCAAATAGATCCTGTCCTGTGCCAAGTTTCTAAAGGACCTGTGCACCTAGAAGTGATGATCTAGGAGACAGGTCCAAGCTAACGTCATCCTGCCTGACCATGTTTGCTCAGTTCTCCAACATGGAACACCCTGCAAAATGAAAGACCCAGGGGCCCCATATATTTCAGTGGTTATAGGTAACCAACACATTGACGAGGTTCTGCTCAATCTGGGTGAAGGGGTGAATGTTTTACCAAGCTCTATCTACAACCTTTTGGGAGGAGGTGAGTTAAAGCCTAGCCCAGTCATCCTCCAAGTCACAAATAGATTGCTTAAGACACCACGGGGATTACTGGAAGATGTCCTGGTGAGAGTGGACTTTCTCTTCCCTGTTGACTTTCTTGTGCTAGATACTGACCCATCTAATAAGCCTACCAAGCCATCCATTATTTTGGGATGCCCCTTCTTAGTCACAGCCAATGCCTTTATCAATTGTAGATCTGGGGCACATATAATGGGATTTGGGAACAATAAGATCTGATTGAATGTTTTCTATACCTACAAGCAATCCGAATTTGAAGATTGTTCTTAGATTGAGGTTGTTGACAAAATAATTGAGGAGACTACTCCAGGACTCCTATGTAAAGATCCCCTTCAAAAGGTCATATCTAAGGATCATCCTTCAACTATTGAAGAAACTGAAGGGGATATACCCGAAATAGATGAGTTGCTGGGGTTACACATAGAGTCTCTATCCCTACCCTGGACTGTGAAGGTAGATCCGCTACCTGAGTTGGGGACATCTCAACTTAAACCCTCAATCCAAAAGGCTCCTGAGTTGGAGCTGAAACCTCTCCTGAGCACATTGAAGTATGCTTTCCTTGGCCCTAATGACTCGCTCCCTATTATTATCTTGTCTGCATTATCTAAATCGTAGGAGGGAGCTCTGCCTGAGTGTTTACAAAGGCATAAGGAAACAATTTCTTGGTCAATTGCAGATATTAAGGGTGTTGTTCCCTCTGCACGCATCATATATACACAGACGAGTCTGTGAAACCCTTCCGAGACATGCAAAGAAAGCTCAACCCCAATATGCGGGAGGTTATTAAAAAGGAGATTCTGAAATAGCTAGATGTAGGAATTATCTATCCCATTTCAGAAAGTAAATGTGTCAGTCTTACTCATGTGGTGCCCAAAAAGGCAGTAATCACTATCGAAGAGAATGACCAAGGAGAGTTGGTAACCAATAGACCCTCAATTGGTTGTAGGGTCTACATTGATTACAGTCATTTGAACATGGTTACCTAGAAAGATCATTTCCCCTTACCATTTATCAATCGGACTTCGGAACGATTGGCAGGGAACAAGTACTTCTATTTCCTTGACAGGTACTTTGAGCATAATCAGATAGCCATCTTTCCTGATGATCAGGAGCATACCACCTTCACGAGTTTATATGGCACTTTTGCATTATGCCGAATGCCATTTGGGTTATGCAATGCTCCTGCCACTTTCAAATGATGTATGATGGCTACCTTTTCAGATTTGATTGACGACTTTGCTGTGATATTTAGGGATGATTTCTCCATTTACAGCTCGTCATTTGACCTATGCCTTTCGCACCATGATAAAGTCTTAACTCATTGCGAAGAGGCAAAGCTGGTGCTTAGCTTAGAGAAAAGCCACTTTATGGTCCAGCAGGGCATTGTTTTAGGGCATGTAGTTTTTGAGAGAGAATTAGAGGTGGATCCTGATAAAATTGATTCCATCTCTAAGCTTCCATCACCCACCAACATTTGTCAAGTTAGATCATTTCTTGGCTATGCTAGATTCTATAGGCGCTTTATTAGAGATTTCAGTAAAATCTCTAAGCCACTTTGCGACCTATTAGCGAAGGATGTGCACTTCAATTTTGATGACAGATGTAACGAGGCTTTCTAAGTCTTGAAGAAAGCCCTTATTACCACGCTGATTCTTCAAGCACCAGATTTGACCCTCCCATTTTAGCTAATGTGCAATGCTTCTGATTTCACAGTGGGAGTGGTCTTAAGTCAAAGGGTTGATGGCAAACCTCATGTGTTGCATTATGCCAGCAAGACCCTTACGGGTCCTCAACAAAACTACACGGTCACTAAAAAGGTGCTTCTTGCTGTATTGTTTGCTTTGGAAAAGTTTCATTCTTATCTTTTGGGATCCAAGGTTGTGGTGTTCAGTGATCATTCTACTTTAAAGCATCTTCTTCCTAAAAATGACACCAAACCTCGCCTAACTCGTTGGATTATGCTACTCTAGAAGTTTGACCTGGAAAGTAAAGATAAGAAAGGAGTTGAGAATGTGGTAGTAGATCATCTGTCTAGGATCCCTATTGAGGCATCAACCCCTACTGGCGATATCAAAGAGACTTTTCTTGATGAGTCTCCGATGGCTGTGGAGGCCAAAACTCCTTGGTTCACTGACATAGTGAACATCTGGTCTCAGACATTACCCCCAGTACTTGGGACAAGCAAAAGCGAGACAGGTTTCTTACTGACGCTAAATTTTATCACTGGGAGGAACCCGAGCTTTTTAGAATAGGCCCTGACCAGCTTTTCCGCCATTGCATCCCTGATGAAGAACAAGGGAGTGTTCTGATTTTTTGCCATGACCTCCACTATGGAGGACACTTTAATGGAGAAAAGACTGCCAATAAGGTTTTTCAGTCTTGCTTTTGGTCGCCCACATTATTCTGAGATGCACATACATATGTGGATGCATGTCTACGTTGCTAGCATATGAGAACCATCGGAAAAACAGATGAGATGCCCTAGCAACATATTCTCTCAGTTGAAATCTTTGATATTTGGGACATTGACTTCATGGGTCCCTTTCGTGTGTCCTTCGGATATGAGTACATCCTTGTGGCTATGGACTATGTATTGAAATGGATAGAAGCCATTCCCACGTGAACTAATGACCATTTTGTCGTCTTGAATTTTGTTAGGGCTAATATCATTTCTCGATACAGGTTCCCAAGGACGATCATAAGTGATGGAGGACCTCACTTCAAGAATGTACACCTCACAAGACTACACCAAATTTTGGGAGTCAACCACATGATAGCCACACATACCATCCCCAAACGAGTGGATAAGTTGAAGTGTATAATAGGGAGATAAAATAAATTTTAGAAAAAAACTGTCAGGCCCAACCGTAAAGATTGGTCTAAAAAAACTAAGTGATGCTCTTTGGGCCTATAGAATAGCGTATAAGACTCCCTTGGGCTTGTCTCCATTCCATCTTGTCGACGGAAAGGCATGCCATCTTCCCGTTGAAATCCAACACAAAGCCTATTGGGCTATTAAGACATTAACTTAAATCTAGATAAAGTAGGAATGGCATGTATGCTGGAGTTAAGTGAGCTTGAGGGGCTTCATAATGAAGCCTATGAAACTTCTCAAGCTTACAAGCAATGTACAAAGGTCTTTGATCGCACAGGTTTTGAGTGTTTGAAATCAGGTTACGAGTAACCCGTCGTTGTAATTGCAAAACTCCTGATCAAATATAATTTATATTGAAACTCCAAGGGAGTCCCGGGTCGAACACAGGGAGGCAATGTTTACTTTGTATAAAAATCTCTCTTCGATTTGTTTCTTTTTGGTCTTTTAGGGTTTTGTTATTTCTTATTTTTGAAATAAAATGACAATCAATCACAAGAGAGAGATATAATTGAATCTGATATATGGCACGAATGTCAATTACAATAATATAGAAAACATAAAAAGAGAGGGAGGTGAGAAGAAATCTCCCAAAGAGGCTGTTCGGTGAGACAATGGCACGTGGCAGGAGCTCGAATGAAGTAGTTTGGAAGCAGGTTGATAAAGGTGAAAAGCGGGAGCACGTCGGGTAGAGGAAAGCTTCAATGCAGTTCCAGAATGGAGGTGAGAAAGTGGAGGTGATTTGCTACTGGAAAGGAGGTAGGAGGACCGCTCCAAGGTGACCTATAAATGGGGATGGGAAGTTAGAGGAGTAGTTGCTGGGGCAGTGTCTCGTAACACTAATAGGTGCCTTAAGAGCTTGAGAGCAAACTCTAACTGAGCGTTGGTAGGCTTTCTAGAGCTTGGGAGTAGGTGGGAGTAGAGTAGGTAGAGATGGCATGGAAGGGAGGGGGTGCAGGTCCTAGAATAGGCATGGACCACAAATGACCTCCAAGTCATCGCTGTGAGTGTCACTATAGGCAGCTCATGCCTGCTCACGCCCACAGCTGGCCTTGCTAGAGTGCAAATAATTAGTGACAGCTATAAGCATCGCTGTAGGTCCAACTCATGCATCACTCTAGGATGGCGCCAAACAAGCATGCGTCCATCTGCAGGTGGCCCGTGCATTACATGCCCCTGGTCGCTCGCTGGTGCTACGCTGGTTGTGCACCTAATTTCTATTTGGGGCATCCACAGGTCTCTAAGCTGCGTCCCCTTGATCCGCAAAGAGTGCTTAGCCGCTGCATTGGGCTCTCCCTTGAGTCACGAAGAGGCAGGCGGTGCGGAGGCTTCTCAGCCGTTGGATCAAGATCCAATGCCTGGTAATGAAGGTCATGGATGATGTTGGCTGGTGTTGGGCCACCTGGATGGCACCACATGGTGCCATCTGGGTTGTCCATTCTTCTTTCTATTGCAGGGGGTGCCACTGTGATCAGATCAAGATGATTCTCACATTGCCAAATTGCGATTGTCGCTTCGGATCCATCCGAAACCTGTATGGATGCCGCATTGCCCCCTATCAGTTGATCTTCCTTGGACTTCATATGGCGCTACGGGACTCCGATCTGGATAATTTCGAAGGCATTAGCCTTCGATCGTCGTCCTGATTAGATTCATATGGTTTGGTCCTCTATTCGAGGCTGTGAAATAAATCCTCTTCTCTCTTGAACATAAAAAAACCTAATTAACCAAAAATATATACAACTGCTCTAAATGCAGAATGATGCATGCTATGCAATATTTATAACATGAAATACAAATCTAATCCTAGGAACATGTATGTTTAGGCATTTTAACCTAAATAGATGTGTTTACATCATACCCCCTTACCTATTTTTTGCTAGTCCCTAGCAAAATTAAACTACATGATATCAATAAAAGCAGAAATAGTATTAGATCACTTAGGCCTAAGTCATTTATTAACAATATAAAATTTCAACTAAGATCCTAAACAACGAAAACTCAACGGTACTCAGGTGTTTGCCAAAATGCGGACTACCCAAGTCCTCACCTTATTTGAAAGGGAAGATACATTTCTTTATTTTTCTTCTTTTCTATTTTTGTTGTACTTTTGGAGTTTGAGAGTTTCAGGATAACTTATTATGGCCACCCGATCCGCCTAAGACTCGAAATGGACTCTATGTGCTAAGCATCTTGTGAAAGTAGTGAAAGACTCACTGGGCAGCCGTTGAAACGAACTTCAGGTTTCTATGGCCCTAGGTGACCTTGCCTAAAGGTTTATCTTTTCAATTGGTAGCTTTCTCCATACTTCTTTTATTTATGGGGTCAACACAAGGGCGAACCTAGTCTATATCTCCCCAGTTTATTCTACTTCCCCACTTCTTCCCTAAGTGTTTTGGGAATTATTGTGCATTTTTTTCACCTGGGTTCTAGACAACCGGCCAATGGACTGCTACCCACGATAACTTGCCAGCCATACTCGTGCGGTGAAGTGTGGTTTTGCTTATTTTTTTATTTTTTTCTCCTTTTTCTTTATATTTATTTTGTTTTTCTTTTTTTTTTTAAGTAGGTGGCTTCCCTAATCGAAGATTTACCTAAAGGTAGTACAATGAAAATGGTCTTGTGACTTGGGACTGGACAACCTACTGATGAGCTGTTACTACTGACAACTTGTCAGCCATACCACCCTAGATAGTTCATTAGCTGCCAAAATTATGAAGAAACCACCGAAAAGTGAGTCGTGCAAAAAAAGTGTGTAGATACTTAGGCTTAAAGTCCCACCAAATTAGAGGGTGGGTTGATAAGTTGCATACTTATCATCATAATTTAATTACCAAATTGAAATGAATTTTAATTGGTGAGAACTCGAGACTATGTCTACATTCGAGTGGACACCCGGGCTAATTAAGCCCGAAGACCTGAAGAGTCTAAGTATTCAGGTCCTATCGTATAATTCCCTAAAGTTAATAACTTTCAAATACCTAAGTTCTCTTTTCCTAATTTCTTTCTTTTTTTATCTTTTTGAAGTTTCCAAAATTTTTTTATTATTTTATAAGAAACTAAAAGAAATTCTACGGAGTTAACAAAATGATTTCACCCCATGCCTAAATGATGCAATATCCTCATTGTAAAAACGAAGACATGAAAAGGGCAAAGTAAATAGAATATCACCTGAATTTTGTAACAACTTGGTCAGCTCCACAGAGAGAAGAGAGTATACACACTGACAGAAAGCCATTTTCGCGCATTTGAAAGTCGTCGAAAGTCGTAATATAGTCACGCAAAAACGTTCGTCAAAAATATTATTTTGAAAATAATGAGACTTTGAGTCCCGGTCGTTCGTCTCTGGGAGGCGTGTTTCTATTTTTGAAATCGATCTTAAAGCCGCTCTACTTAATATTCTGGTGCGCAATATATAGGCGATTAAAGAACAGGCACTTAAATCACGCAAATAAAATAATCATTCAGCTCATGGTGATTTCAAACACATAAAGATATATATATATGCATTTTTCATTCATTCATTGGGGGAGAGTTGTTTGTACAGGAAATCTAGAGGAAAGCTTATACAGGAATGCTAAATTAAACCTAGCTACCAGAAAACGATTGCATACAAGAATCGACGGGGGGATTTCGCATGCATCATTGGGGGAGAAGAGAAACTACTCTACTAAGTAGTAAATGAAAGCAGTAAAACTTATGAAAAGCATGATCTAGAGCTAACAATGTAGAGGGCATTCAGGGGTGGTCCCCGATGGCCTTGGAGTGGTTGAGAAGAGAATGAGGGGCGGCCAATGTAGCTTAGGCCGACCCTTGTAGAGAAGTACGGTTGATCCAGCATCTCGACATGGTGTCCTCCATGGTGGTGGTAGTGAGCTCGTGGAGGTGGAGTGAGTGGCTAAGTGGAGGTGGCGTGAATGGCACCAATGGAGAGTAATTGCCAAGGGAGTGAATGGGTGCAAATGGCCACCCAAGGGGTCTTTTTATAGACCTAAGGGAGAGCTCTCTAGAGAATTATGGAATTCTCTAGAAGGCCTATGGTGGGAGCTCGTGGGAGAGAGAGAGAGAGGGTGGATGGTGGTTTTTAGATCCACTAAATGTGGATCTAAAAATTGAATGGCTCTTGGTTGCTATTTTTGGAAACCAAGGCAACCACACATGGTAGAGAGTTCTAGAGAACTCTAGGCTAGGTATTTTCATATGGATGGTGTGTGTGGGTCGAAACTTAGGTGGCTAGGTTGATTAGGTTAGGTTCTAGTTGGTTTAGGTCATGGTATGTCTCAAATTAGGGTTATAAACCCTAATTCACTAAGGTAAAGTGCAATTAAACTTAATAAAAGTTTAATTGGGTGTGTGGAAAATTAATTGAGAGTAAAACAACTCAATTAATTAAGGTCAAGGTCAATTGGACTGTCATTGAGTCCAATTGGACAGTGTGTGCTGAGATCAGGGCTCAATTGGACTCAATGAGTCCAATTGAATAGGCTGATGGAATTGACTAAGATCCAAGTCAATTAGGTTTAGTGAGGACCTAATTAGGTCCTTAGGGAGGTCTAGAGGTGATGTACTAGGGTTAGGGCACCTTAATTTAGGTTCCTATGGGGTTGGAATTGGGTTTAGGGACCTAGAGATCCAAGATCAAGGCTTAAATCTCAAAATAGGAATTGGAGAGCAGTATCAGATGTCTAATTATAGAATAAGATGTCTTATACTCAAAAATCAGAAGTCCAGACTTGTTGTCTAGACGTCCAATCAGAGTCAGGAAGGATTTTGGGTTCTATTTTGGGTATTCTGCAGAAATTGGACATCTGACAAAGTGTCTGGACGTCCAATAACACTGCAGAAGTGGGTTTGAAGTGTGTGGGAGTTGGCTAAGGGTCCTGGATGTCTTAAAACTTATCTGGACATCTAGAGAAGGGTTGGAACTAGGGTTTTGGGGCTTCCTAGGGTGTTGTGACCTAATCTAAGGGTGGCTAAGGCTTGGGGAAGTCCCTAGGCTATCCTAGGGCTAGGATGGACCTAAGCTCTTCACATTTTACTACTTTATTCCTACTTAATAGAATAGCAAACTTTTAACCCCCTTGCATTATTGTTCCTACATCTAAACTAGGCCTTCTGGTCCAGCTCTACTACAACTCCTGTTATTCCTGATCCAACTTCAGATCCAGCTCTTCATCAGCTTATTCCCTGCAATCGACATAATGCACTTAATCAGCACATTATAACATTATTTTATGCATAGCTAAAGGAAAGCAGTAAAGATGCAGATAATGCGTATGCATGCATGAATAACCCTAACTTATGCTAAGTCCTAGCTTAATCTAGGCTAATTAAGACCTATGATTGCTGCGCAATCACACACACCCTAAGTTTAATGCCTTCAGCTATGCATAATATACATACAAAGAAGAAATTAGGAATTCACAGGTGCGGGTCAGAATTAAAATCAAAAGGTTGATCCTGAAACCAATCAGCAGAAGATGTCCACAGATGTGGACCAGATTATGAAGCAGACCCATGCCCCAGGGTTGAATGGTTCTCAGGTTCTGGATGAAAATCATCCAAAATTGAAGGTTGTTGATCTTGCGGGGCTAGGCCTGCGGTTTGGTGGTATGCAACCCAAGACAAAAGTGTCAGACAATTTGTAAAGATGGTTCATTAGGTGCGGAAGTCCACTTAATGTTTAGCTCATAAAAATAATTAGTTATTTTGAACTTGGGTTGCATGTGAAAGATATCGTAAGTGTCCTGGTAGAAAGTAGGTGGTTTCAAGTCAATAGTTACCGTTAGATCCAAAATCAAAGTTCCCTCAAAATTAACCTCCCAAATTTTCATTTCAACAATTCTGTCCTCCATCATCAAGAGCTCAGGTTCCAGGATCTCTGGCACGTCATTCACCCCATACGATTTATCCAAGTCCAGAAATCATGGTTGAATCAAGAATGACTTGGGTGCAATTATCTTAGAAGTCATCTCATTGGGGAGCAGATGTGGAATGGGGTCACTGATTGAATCATCAAGATTCAAATTCTCCAAGTTAACCCCAACCGAATCAGAATCTTCAATAGTCGGGATATCAAATGATTTATCAGATTCCTCAAGCCCGTTTGTCTCACTAAAATCATTTTTCCTTAAGCTCAAGTGAGACTTCACTAAGAGATTCTTCATCCTCAGAATCAAAGAATCCATGATCCTCATTTATATATCTATCAAAATCATATATCATTTCATTATCTAAGGAGACATATTTTTCTTCGTTTCCTAGTTTTGGGATCCCGGGTGAATCAAGCTGTTCATCCTCAAGGGGTTGCACAAGACCAATCTGGTCATCTCCAATCTCCAAATATGAATCCTCCCCAACAGGCGCCTGAGCGGGTTCAGACATTGGCTCTCCTAAAGAGGGTTCATCTTGAGAATCATCCCAAGATTTGACTAGTGCAAGCACAAATTTCATCCTCAACCTCGACAACTTCCCAAGTAGAAACTCACCCAGGTCCCTATCCTTAACATTTTGGAGCAAATCCAATAAAGAACTATTTAGTTCATCAATCATTTTGATCATAGGCTCCAATGATTCAATGTATGGTGTTGGCTGAGCTTCTAACAATTATATAGTGTTCCTCTAATTAGCCAACACCCTATCTAGGATCTGGTCCACCTGAACCAACTGGTTTGATTTAGGTTTGGGTGGGTTTGGATTAAATCTAGGGGAGTAAAGATGTCAAGGTTCTTGGGTTCCTCCCTGGTAGTAGGTTGTCTCGGGTTGTTCAAAGAATGGTGGTGGCCTATATTCAGTGGAATACTGGGGAGGGTAGGTGTTATAATCATCATATCCTTCCTGATTGTAGATCGGGTTGGTTTGATCATGAAAGGATCGAGATCTATAATCATTGTAGCTCTAAGAGGGATGGTAAACATAGTCTTGTTATCCAGGGTTAGGCCCTGGACATTGAGGTCCGGATTCATATCCCCAATCAAAGTTATCCTGGCTAGTGGATGGGTAATTACAAGTCACGTCGGGATAGTAATCATCTTGGGGATAAGTGGTGGTAGGAGGGTAGGATTGGAAATGTGTGAAAGGTGTGCAAGGATACATGGTAGAATTGGAGGGAAATCAAAAGAAAAAAAGGAGCCCTACAATACAATCAACCAAGCATGTCCTTATGTGGGTAGCCTAAAGACCTACAGACTCCCAGGACCCATCTTGAGATTATAAACGATTTGGTCTACTTTTATCCGGTCAATCCAACTAGTTAGAAGGAGGGACTAGGGAGAAGGTTCTTCCTTTGGCTTACACCTCCAGTTCCTAGTGTACCCCACAGCCACGGTCGTTTGACGCTACTCCCCTAGTTAGACATCAGATGGACAAGCAAAAGCAAATTAATCGAAGAAAATCGCAGTCTGAGCCCCGAAGAGTGAATCAATCCTTAAGGCCAATGTCTGCTCAGTATTAATTAGGCTTGGGATGACTATTTTCTTGGAATGTGATGGGCCCTATAAATGGGTTATGCTCTTAATGATCAGTTGAAATGTGTGTGCGTGCACAACCAGGGTTTGCAAACAAGGTTATTTGACGATGTGTGTTTTAGGGTTTAATTCTTAGGTTGGTTCAATCAAGGTTTAGTGGAACACTCCAGGTTTCGAAAGCATGGGTGATGATATGTTCCTTTAAAAATCAAAAATAATGTGGAGTGCCTCGTTTAGCCCTAAGAATCGACCCTAAGTGGCAAGATACTTAATGGATCGATTTTAGATTGAGTGGTGCAGCCCAAATAGTTCAAGAAATTGGCCTATTTCTCTAGTTGATTAAGGCACACCAAAAGTCTTAACCTAATCAGATTTCTACTCACTTATTTGTGTGTCAAGTTAAGCTTACCGGGTCCATAGGACAAATCCCGATTAAGTGGTAGAATCGATGTGATTGTGCACCTTAGGGTGAGAAGTTATGGGTGTTATTTGTGTAGCTTTCAGCAATTCCCAAAAGAGAAGGGTATATATTTTTTTTCTTTTTCCTTTTTATTATATATGATGGGGTGAGATGAGTAGAGGTGGCAAAGAAACAACCAAATCTATCCTAGGGTTTATAAAAGCACCTAAGTTTATTTGGGATTGAATTATTAGTGTAGTGAAATGAACTAGTGGTTGCAGGTGGTGTGGGGGCACTTACAAAGCAGTGTACCTGCACTTTACTCCAATCTACCGCACTTGGATCTCCATGCTAGGGTACCTACAAGATACTTGATCAATGACAAGCAAGGTTAGTGCTATGTAAATGCAAAGAAGCACAGAAAATAATAAAGTAAATTCTGTTGCCTCCCCGGTAATGGGGCCAAAATGATTGCATGGGTTTTGCATGTTTGAAATCAGGGTTACAAGTAACCCATCATCGTAGTTGCAAAACTGATGATCAAATATAATTTATATCGAAACTCTAAGGGAGTCCTGGGTCGAGCACAGGGAGGCAACGTTTACCCTGTTTGAAAATCGTACTTCGATTTGTTTCTTTTTGGTGTTCTAGGGTTTTGTTTTTCTTTTTTGGTTTTGAAATAAAATGACAATCAATCACAAGAGTGATATAGAATTGAATCTGATATATTGCGTGAGTGTCAATTACAATAACAGAGAAAATATAAAAAGAGAGGAAGTGAGATGAAATCTCCCGAAGCGGCTATTCGGCGAGATGACGGTGCTTGGCAGAAGATCGGATGAAGGAGTTGGGAAGCAAGTCGACAGAGGTGAGAAGCGGGAGGATGTCGAGTAGAGAAAAGCTTCAGCGCAGCTCCAGAATGGAGGTAAGAAGGCGGAGGTGATCTGTTATTGGAATCGAGGTGGGAGGATAGCTCCAAGGCGACCTATGAATGGGGATGGAAAGTTTTGAGTATTTGGTAGGGCAGAGTCTCATTACACTAATCGGTGCCTTGGGATCCTGAGTGTAAACTCTAACAGAGCATTGGTAGGCTTGCCAGAGGGTAGGAGTCGGTGGGAGTAGAGTAGGTAGAGATGGCTTGGAAGGGAGGGGGTGTAGGACCTTTTATAGTGGAGGAGAAGAGGTTGGAATAGGCATGGGACCATTAGTGACCTCTAAGTCCTTACTGTAAGTGTCGCTGTAGGCAGCTCATGCCCACTCACTACCATAGCTGGCCTTGTTGGAGTGCGAATAATTAGCAACGGCTATAAGCGTCGCTGTAAGTCCAGCTCAGGCATCACTGTAGGTTGGCACTAACTAAGCACGTGCCCGGGCGCAGTTGGCCCATGTATCACGCTCCCCTGGTCGTGCGCGCATGCTCGTGCCCTAGCAGTGCGCTGGCAGTGCACCCAATTTCTGATTTGGGGTGTCCGCGGGTCTCAAACCCCTGCCCCCTTAATCTGCAGAGAGCACTCAACTGCTACATTGGGCTCACCCTTGAGTCACGAGGAGGTGCCCGATGCGGAGGCTTCTCAGTCATTGGATCAAGATCCAACGGCTGGGAATGAAGGTCGTGGATGATGCTGACTGATGTTGGGATACCTGGATGGTGCCACATGGCACCATCTAGGCCATCATTTCTACATTCTGTTGAAGAGGTGCCACAGTGCTCAGATCAAGATGATTCCCATTAATGTAAACATGTTTATATTACATAAAATGTCTATTTATGCATGTTCTTAAGCATAGACTTGCATTACACACTATAAATATTGCATAACATGCATCATCTTGCATTTAGACTAGTCTAAATAAAATGTAGGTTAATTGTCTCTGTTTTATGGTCAGGGATAGGGTGACCTTTTATCGAGGCCTTGGATCAAAGATCCAATCGTACTGATCTGATCTGGGCGACGATTAGAGTTCAATGACTCCAAGATCACCCTAATTGGATATCCGTAGATTCAGATAGAGACTGAGGAACCCTAGAAGATCAAGGGCCAAGATGGTGTTAATCCGCACTTCATATGAGAAATCCGACGACACGGATGGGTTTAGATCGACGATCGCAACCTAACGGTGAGAAAATCGATCCAATCCAATACCCGTGGCACCATCTACATCTCTAAGAAGATGGATGGCCAAGATGGTGCCATCTCAACCGCCCAACCGACCGCACGCACTCGCCTAAGCTCATCTGGCCAGCGCTTCTCCGTCGTTGGATCAAGATGCAATGGCTACGATGCTCGCGTGCTTGAGTTGAGTGCTCGACATAAACGTGCCCGTAGCGCGTTGGTTAAATGCCATATCAAGATGTGGAGGCACGAGTTCGAGCCCCTGCACGCCTTAAATTGGAGCAGGTGCACGGGCGCAATCAGCCGCACGGTCGAGATCCAACGGTGCCACGTGGCCGATAGCGCCCACGTGGTATATGACGCCCTCGTGTGATGTGGGATCTCACGCTTAAGGCGCGCGGTTGAGGCGTGGCATGGTGAGATCTTAGCCGTCCGATCTCACGATCGGACGACCAAGATTTGATGGACGTGGTGCAAGCGTTTTGTTGCAGAAGGCGAATGGGCACGTGAGCACCGCCCACGAAGGCCACCTTTAAGCCTTTAGTGACAGATTTATCCATCACTAAAGGTCCTAAAATAATGTTTTTCAAAATGTAATGACCAAAATGCCCTCACTCCTTGTAACTATAAAAGGGGACCCCCTCCATAGGAATTTCTCATCCCTTCTCTTCTCTCCCTCTCCAAAGCTCGAGAGAAGCTTGTCCCACACCCGGGATGCTCCTCAAGCAATAAAGTCAATTTCTCGCCCCCATTTCAGAAGCGGATCCCGCGACGACGATGAAGTGCTGCCTCATTCTTGTTCTTCCTGCCTCGACCACCTTCCAGCTCCATTCCTCGTCTTCTAAGTGTCGTCTTGTCCAACTCATCCACCAAGCTATTGTCGAGGAGGATAACTTCTCTCTCTCGTTCCTTTTTCCTACTTTCTAGAGTAGAATTTTCTGTCTTTCTAGTTGTAATTGTTTTCTTGCTTTCTTGTGTAATTTCTCGCTTACTTAGTTGTATAAACATTTTGAAGTATCAAGTGGATGTTTTCTCTCTTTCTCTCTCTCTTTCTCTGATTGTTTATAGTGCTTCATTTCATTGTAATTACTCCGCTTTCTAACAAAAACAAGAAAAAAATATAATTGCGAATTTGGATCGACGTAACCTCCCTAAGTTCGTCCCGGGATTTCTACTCAGGTATAAATTGTATTTGTTGAACCCAAGTTCTTCGCTATTCAAACAACAACGATAAGTTTTTTTAAAACCAAATTCGATAGGGTAGTACTTTGTCATTTCAACATTTTGGCGCCGTTGCTGGGGAGGCAACGATTTTTCGATCTTCTTTTCGCATTTCATGCAGTTTATTGTCTTCTAACTTGCTTTCTCTTGTGTCTATTATTTGCAGAGACCTCCATTAGGGAATCGTCAAGCGGTAGACCAGAGTAAAGTGCAGTTGAAGACGACTGTAAGTGCTCCCCATACTTCACCCTTCATAGATTTAATTTGTCACATTAAATTCAAATTCCAATTAACCTTGGTGTTTGCATAAATCCTAAGATTAGTTTAGTTGTTTGGATTTCCACTCACACTCAGTTCACTCTCGCTTATATATTAAAAAAAATAGACAGATAATTTTGTGGGGTAATTTTCAACATACACACAACATACACCCACATTCAAGGCACTTAAACTACTTGATTTGCTTCTACTCAACTAGGTTATGATCTGTGGAATCGGTACACACAAATCAACCCATAAAAGAGTAGAAATCATTCTAGGTTAACCATTTCTGCGTGCCTAAACTAGTGGTGCAGTTGTGGCTAGTTGTTTGAGTTGTTTGGGCCGCACCACTCAACCTAAAGTTAACTCATCAAGTAGCTTCTTCCTAGGGTTTTCAATCTAGGTTCCTACCAGGCACTCCACTTTATTTCAGGTTTTAAAGAAAGGCAATCTTCACCCATGTTTGAAAACCTAGTTTGCCTCAAACTTGATTGAAATCAACCTAATTCTAAACCCTAAAAGCTACTTAAGCAAGATTTGAACATTAAAATCTACGCATCACAAGTAATCTTGCTTGAAAACCCTAGTTGTGCACGCACTTACACATACTTAATCAATCATTAAGGCACAACCCATTTTAAGGGCCCACCACATTCCATAAGCACTACAATCCCAGTCCTCAATAAAATCTAGTAGACGTTGGCCTTAAGGACTGATTCGCTCTTCGAGGCCTAGTCTGAGATTGTTCACGATTAACCTACTTGTACTGATTAATCTGACGTCTAGCTAGGGGAGTAGCGTCAAACGACTGTGGCTGGGGGGTACACTAGGAACCGGAGGCACAAGCCAAAGGAAGAACTTTCTCCCCAATCCCTCCTTCTAACTGGTTGGATTGAGAAGACACAAGCAGAGTAAATTGTTTATAATCTTAAGGTGGGTTTTGGGAGTCTGTAGATCCTTAGGCTACCCCACTTAAGGACAGGCTTGTTTTGTTGTGCTGCAGGGTCTTTATCCCCAGTCTTTCCGACCTTTTCCTAGTTTATGCTCATTGAATCCCCGATTTGAAGGGCAACTAGAGTATTCTAGGAGGTGTAAATTGGATTTTGGTCAAATTGATCCCATGGCCAATCAACAACCTCCTCTACCCCAGGATCCACAAGAGGAATTCTGGAGGCAGTTGGAACAAATGCAGAGAATGCAGGAATGGTTCAGAGAATGTAGGGTGCTCAGCCCTTGAAGGACTTTTATGACCCTTCAAATTATGGGGAACGTCCTGGCATCCAGATTCTGGCCGGAGATGTAGAAATCAAGCCCCAAGTGTTAAGCCTGATCAAACCTTACCATGCGCTTGGCTCTGAAGACCTATTTCAGCACTTGGAGGACTTGACCACTTTGGTGCAGACCACCAAGGCATGAAACGTGAATGAGGAGCAAATGATCATGAGGCTCTTCCCCCACTCTCTTAGGGATAAAGCTGCTCATTAGCACTGGACTATAGGAAGACCAATTGCAACTTGGAATGAGTTGAAATTAGCCGTTCTGAGGAAATTCTTCCTTGTCAGACGTACCAATGTTTTGAGGTGGGCAATCACTACCTTTACACAGCAGCTGGGGGAGCAGTTTCATGTGGCCTGGGAGCGATTCAAGGACCTATTGTGGAGGTGACCACACCACGAGGTGCTGAAATGGTAACTCGTGTAGATCTTCTACCATGGGTTGACTGAGCAACTCAGAAATCATGTGTATGCTTCCTGCGGAGGCAATTTCCTCAACAAAGACGTAGATAGCACAGACGATTTGTTTGAGGAAATGAGTGAGAGTTCAATTAACCATGCCTCCCTGGAAACTTTTAATCGGTCCTAGTAGCTGAGATCAAATGTTAATGAAGTCCATGACTCCCATTCATTTGATATAGAATTGATTTGTAACAAACTTGATAAGGTAGACTTGGTTGCTAAGAGAATGGATAAGTGGATGGCTGGAAATTCAATGAACAACTCTTGATCCACTCAATCCTAGAATTCGGGATTCCACTCGTCGCAATCTCCTTCTGGACGGGAGTTTGTGAATCAACTTGATGTGGCTCAACCTACGAGTTAGCATTATTCGGAACCCCACGGGTTCCAAACTAGGGCCTTTGATCCTAGTTTTTCTTATTCTTCCCTTTCCTTCTCTCCATCCTCACCTTATGAGGATGTCTGTGTTATACAGGAGAACGTTAGATTCAACCCCTACTCTAATGCTTACAATCTGGGTTGGAGAAACCACCCTAACTTCTCCTGGAAAAACCTTGGGCAACAGACCCAATTCCGACCTAGCAATTATGCTCCGCAACGAACAATGGGTCAGGGTCATGTGTATACTCAGTTGCCCACAAATCAGGTCAATCAGCCAGCTTGGAATGCCTGTCAACTCGTAGAGATGCAAGGATTCATGCTCCAGCTCATGCGGTAAATGAAAACCTCACTGGACAACTTGCAAACCAAGCACATCGCTAACTCTCGTCAACCCAGATCTCTACATCCCAACCCGTACCCAACCCGTGAAACATCCTGAATCTGGGCAACCAAGCCCATGGGTACAAAAATCAGAGGGACTCACACGCACATGCTCAGGTGGTTAAGCAAGGTCCTTCCTCTTCTTCTTCTACACATCAACAATTCTTGGCTAATCAAGCCCCTCCAATCTTTCCTAACCCTCCCCAAGACCCAAACTCGTATGCATCCACAAATTCTGTTACCTTCAGGAGAGGTAAACAAACTTAGGATCCACAACCACACTGTTCTGATTTACTGAATCGTGAAGAATATAAGGAGAGAGAGGAGAATTCTGGAGAAGAAATCAAGGCTCAGGAACCTGATTCTGAAGATCTAACTCATGTTCCTTTTCCTAAAGCCTTGATCAGATCAAAGAAGAAGAAGTCTATTGATAGCAATGAGGAGCTTTTGAATATTTTCAAGAATGTTGGGATCAATATCCCGCTCCTCAATGTTATCAAGTATATACCAGCTTACGCAAGATTTTTAAAGGATTTATGTACACAAAAGCGTAAGTCGAGAGAGTCTGTTCTAAGGAAGGTGGTACTCTGCGAGCAGGCTAGTTCTGCTATCCAGCACCACCTCCGTTAGAGAAAGAGAGATCCAGGTGCTTCGTTGATTTCTTGTGTCATCGGAGATCACACTTTTGATAGAGCACTTCTGGATCTAGGTGCATCCATCAACCAAATTCTGATTTCTCTTTATGAGAAGTTTAGATTACGTGAACTTCAGCCATCTTCAGTAACACTACAGTTAGTGGACCGTTCAGTCACAAATCCATGAGGCGCTATTGAAGATGTTATAGTTAAGGTTAAGGATTTCTATTTTCCTATATATTTCCTTGTCCTTGATATGGATGTACCAGGAAATCTAAGGAACACGCCCATCATTCTGTGGCATTCATTCCTGGCTACCGCTAAGGCCAACATTAAGTATGAAAGTGGTAGCATGGAAATTGCCTTTAGGGATCAACGAATGAAATTGAATATCTTTAAGGTGATTAATAAATTTGAGGATTGTGGAACTTGAGGAGGATAATGTGAACATTAAAACTTGTTTGATTGTTTCCGTAATTGAAAGTTCCTCCTTTGGTGATGAATTGGACCCACAACCCTCTATGGTAGACCTGCCATCTTCTGAAGAGGTTATTGATTTTGTTCACTCTCAACCTCCTCGTCTTGATGAGTCATCAGCATCTTCCTTACCTTCAATCATCAACCTACCCCAGCTTGAACTGAATCCATTACCTGAGAATTTGAAATATCAATTTTTAGGACCATAGAAGACTCTTCCTGTGATTATCAATGCTAAATTAACAAAGGAGTAGGAGATTAAATTGATTAAGGTCCTGAAGGAACATAAGGAGGCAATTGGTTGGACCATTCATAACCTTAGGGGGATCGAGCCATCTTACTGCAATCATAGAGTATTCTTGGAAGAAGGATCCTGCCCTTCTCGCTAGATGCAGAGGAGATTAAATCCAAATATGAGAGAAGTGGTCAAAAAGGAGATTATTAAGTGACTCGATGCAGGAATTATTTATCCGATCTCTGATAGTCCCTGGGTAAGTCCTGTGAAGATTGTTCCCAATAAAGCCAGGATTACTGTTGTGACTAATGAGAGAGGAGAATCTGTCACAACTCATTCAGCTTCCTCTTGGAGGGTTTGTATCGATTACAGGAAGCTGAACATGGCCACGAAAAAGGATCATTTCCCTCTACCTTTCATTGATCAAATCTTGGAATGATTTGCTGGGCAGAAGTACTTCTGTTTTCTTGATGGCTACTCAGGATACAACCAAGTTCCTATCCATCCTGAGGATCAGGAAAAAACTACTTTCACCTGTCCCTACAGAACCTTTGCTTTCCGTAGGATGCAATTCGGCTTATGCAATGCACTTGCTACTTTTCAAAGGTGTGTGTTAGCCATATTCTCTAACATGGTGGGAGAGTTTATGGAAGTCTTCATAGATGATTTCTTTATTTTTGGAGAATGGTTTGACTCTTGTCTATCTAATCTAGAAATGATTCTTAAATGATGCATCAAAACACGATTGGTCTTTACCTGGGAAAAGAGTCATTTCATGACACAAGAAGGCATCGTCTTAGGTCATGTAATCTCTGAGCAGGGAATTGAAGTGGATAAAGCTATGGTTGATGCTATCGCTAAACTTCTTCCTCCCACATCTGTTAAACAAATTCGATCATTTCTTGGCCATGTAGGATTCTACGGAAGATTCATCAAGGATTTCTCGAAGGTTGCTTGTCCTCCGAGCAATCTTCTCGCCAAAGAAATGCCATTTGTTTTTGACAAATCATGTCATAAGGCATTTGATTTCCTTAAAACAGCAGTCACTTGTGCTCCGATGTTGCAACCACCGGTTTGGACAACCCCTTTTGAGATCATGTTCGATGCTTCTGATTACGTGGTCAGGGCTGTTTTGGGTTAGAAAGTTGACAGGAGGCCATCTGTCATCTACAACGATGGTAAAACTCTAGATGAAGCCCAGAGGAATTATACTGTTACTGAAAAGGAATTACTAGTCGTAGTATTTGCTTTGGAAAAATTCAGGGCTTATCTCTTAGGGTCTCATGTCATCATTTATGCCGACCACTCGGCCTTGAGACATCTCTTAGCCAAAAATGATGCCAAACTCTGGCTTATTCATTGGATTCTTCTACTTCAAGAATTTGATCTTGGAATCAAAGATAAATTTGTGGTACAAAATGTAGTGGAGGATCATTTATCGAGACTTCTAAGTGACACTTCTCATCTGGATATCCCGATTGCTGATACTTTTTCGGGCGAAACCATCCTTACAGTTTTAGGTGTCCAAACCCCGTGGTTTGCTGGCATTGTTGATTATTTAGACGCTGGTCAAATCCCCCAGGATTGGACTAAGCAACAATGGGACAGACTCAAATCTGAGGCTAAATACTATTTCTGGGAGGACCCTGAACTGTACCACATTGACTCTGATCAGATTATTCGTCGATGTGTTCCAGAGAATGAATTTAACAGTATACTCGAGTTCTGCCAAGCATTTGTGTGTTGTGGACATTTCTCCAGGAAAAAGACAGCTGTAAAGATTTTGCAATCTGGCTTCTATTGGCTATCTCTATTCAATGATGCCTAGGATTTCTCAAGGTCATATTCCCGATGTCAGGCATTTGGGAGCATAACTAAGAGAGATATGATGCCCATAAACCCAATTCTTCCTGTCGAAATCTTGGACGTTTGGGGCATCGATTTCATGGGACCCTTTCTCCCTTCATTTGGACATCAGTACATTCTCATCGCTATTGATTACGTGTCCAAATGGATTGAGGCGATTCCCACCCGAACCAATGACCAGAAGGTGGTTATCGATTTTGTCAAGAAAAATATCTTCAGCAAGTTCGGGATTCCGAGGGCCATCATCAGTGATGGTGGCACTCATTTTACTAATGCCCAGTTTCGTAATTTGCTGGCCTAATATGGGGTTAATCACCGAATCTCCACACCTTACCATCCCCAGACAAATGGACAGGCTGAGATCTCTAATTGGGAGATCAAGAATATTCTGTAGAAAATGGTTAGGCCTGATCCCAAGGACTGGACTCAAAAGGTTGAGGATGCTCTTTGGGCCTACAGTACGGCATATAAAATGCCCATTGGCATGCCTCCGTTTCATCTGGTGTATGGAAAGGTGTGCCATTTACCCGTAAAGATTGAACATAGGGCATTCCGGGCAATCAAGCAGTGTAATTTAGATCTGAGTTTAGTCGGGAAGACTAGGAAACTCCAACTATCTGAGTTGGAATAGCTTAGAAATGATGCATATGAGAATGCCAAGATCTACAAGTCTCGGACAAAAGCTCTACATGATCGATTGATTTCCTACAAGTGCTTTGAGCCGAACTAGAAGGTCTAGTTATTCGATTCTTAAGCTTTTTCTCGGAAAACTTAGAACGAAATGGAATGACCCGTTCATTATTGACCAGATTTTTCCAAACGGAGGCGTTCAGATCTCTGACCCAAAGATGGGTAACACATTTAAAGTCAACGATCAATGTCTAAAGCTTGTTATTGACCGTACTCTTCCAGAACCTGTATCAGACACAATTGCTCTAGCCATATTGTGACTTCTTGGCTAGACTTCGTCTAGCTAACTGCATTAAATTCAGCAGTTGTACATATGACACAAAGCCGACCCGAGCTTCATATTCAGGTGATATCTTTCATACTCTACCCTTTCTTTCATGTCTCTTTTTCTCAATGTGGACATTGCATCAGCTAGGCATGGGGGGGTGGATTCATTTCTGAATCATTTTGTCTGCTCTATGAAATTCTTGTAAATTGCATTTCTCTTCTTATATATACATAAAAAAAGAATTGAATTAGGAAGGAATACTTGGACATTAGGACTTTTCAATCTTAGGAAATATTACATTAGGATCTGAACACAAAGACCGTTTAGGTCCTTGTGCTTAATAGGCCCGTGTATCCACTAAAATGTGGATTTGTTTTTGGAGTCCTCACCATCTTAATTCCATGGTAATTTGATTAAATAAGTTTGGGTGATAAGTACACGACTTATCAACCCACCCTCTGATTTGAGGGAACTTTAAGTCTAAAGCATCTACACACTAACTTTTCACTGACATGTTGACCAGTAGTTTTAACGGAAATTGCGTAGCTAATGAGCTTTCTAGGGTAATTTGATAAGCAACTTATCGTGGGTAACAACCCATAGGTTGGTTGTCCAGAATCCAGTCATTGGACCATTCTCTTTTTACCGCATTTACGTAAAACTTAGACCACGGAAGCCACCTACTTAAAAAAGGAAAAAGAAAGTCAAAAAGAAAAGAAAAAGAAAAGGAGAAAAGAAAAAAAAGAAAACAAAAGAAAAAAAAAGCCACACTTCGCCGCACGAGTAAGGCTACAAGTTGTCGGTGGTAACAGCTCAACGACCGGTTGTCTAGAACCCAGCTCAAGAAATGCACTGAAAATTCCCAAAACACTTAGGAAGAAGCAGAGAAGTAGAATAAACTGGGGAGATATACACTGGATTCACCCTTGTGTTGACCCCATAAAAATAAAAGTAGGGAGAAAGCTACCGTTCTTAAAGATACACCTTTAGGCATAACTCCCTTTTTAAGGTCACCTGGAGGTGTAGAAACCTGAAGTTTGTTCTAATTGTCGATCAATAAGTCTATCACATTCACAATAAGATGCTTAGAACTTAGGGTTCTCATCAAATCTTGGTGAGTTGAATGGCCGTAGAATGCCACTCTTTAACCCTAAACTCAAAAATCCAAAAAAATTAGAAAAGAAGAAAAAGAGAAAAAGAAAATTTTCTTTGAATAAGGCGAGGCCTTGAGGCGATTTGCATTTTGGCAAATACCCGGGTGCTGTTGTGTCTTTGAAAGTTTAGATCCTATGTAAAAATTTTCTTAATGTTGAAAATAACTTATGCCCAAATAATCCAACCTTATTCTTTTATAAATAGCATGTAGTTTTTGCCAGGGGCTATGATGTAAACACATTTACACTACTTAAAATGTCTATTTATGCATGTTCTTAAGCATAGGATTGCATTTCATGATAGAAATATTGCATAACATGCATCATCTTGCATTTAGAGTAGTTTGAATAAAATGGAGGTTAATTGCCTCCTTTTATGTGCTTGGACAGGGCAAACATTTTATCGAGGCTTTGGATCAAAGATCCAACCGTATGGATGTGATCAAGGCGACGATTGGAGTTCAACGAGTCCAAGATCGCCCTAATCAGGCATCCATAGCATCAGATAGTGACCGGGGAACCCTAGAAGATCAAGGGACAGGATGGTGAAAATCCGCACTTCAGATGACAAATCCAACCACATGGATGAATTTGGATTGACGAACGCAACCCAACGACACAAAAATCCAGTCAATCCGATCCGTGGCACCATCCACAACTTCCAGAAGATGGACGACCAAGATGGCGCCACGTGGCACCATCTCAGCCGCCCAAATGGCCTCC
Organism: Thalassia testudinum; assembly: GCA_037157565.1. Classification (NCBI taxonomy): domain Eukaryota; kingdom Viridiplantae; phylum Streptophyta; class Magnoliopsida; order Alismatales; family Hydrocharitaceae; genus Thalassia; species Thalassia testudinum. Next base: position 17,651,360 of record JAZHRO010000057.1, read on the forward strand.
AGCACCGCCGCACCTTTTCTTCTTCAATCAGCACGTCGATTCTTCGCCGTTGGATCAAGATCCAATGGCTGTGGATGCGGCTGGCTAATTCATCCACGTGACCATTTCGAAGGTGTAGCCCAGCGGTGACGCAGCCGCGGGCAAAGTAGAGGTCGCGGGATCGAGTCCCGCAAGCCTCAAATTGGGCGCAAGCAAGTAGGCGCGTGGAGCGTCAGATGGAGATCGGACGGCCGCGCGTGCTCGATAGTGCCAATGCGCAATTGAAAGCGCGGTGCGGACCCGCAATCTGACGCGTCAGGCGGGCGGGCTGTAGCGGGTGAAGCGCGATCTAAGTCGTCCGATCTCGCGATCGAACGGCTAAGACCCAGCAGACGTGCGCAGGCATTGCGCGCGTGAGCAGGCGATCAGGCGCGCACGAGCCACCCACGACGCCCACGAAGGAGGCTTTAGCGACAGTTTTATCCGTCACTAAAGACCCCTTATTTATTATTTTGAAGTTGTAATGCCCATTTTGCCCCCACTCCTTGCAACTATAAAAGGAGACCCCCTTCATATGAAATTTTCATCCCTTCCTTCTCTTCTCTACGCCTCCAAAGCTCAAGAGAAGCTTATCCCACACCCGAGATGCTCCTCACGAGATAAAGTCTAAATTTTCGTTCCTCTTCGGAAGTGGATCCCACGACGACGATGGCGTGTTGCTTCGTTCCCGTTCTTCTGCGTTGTCCTCCTTCGTCCTGCTTCGTTCTCCTTCTTCCAGATGTCGTCCCATCCGGCTCATCCTCCAAGCAATCGTCGAGGAGGATAACTTCTCTCTCCCATTCTTATTTACAGCTTTTCTAGTGTAGAATTTTCCTGCTTTATTGTGTAATTGATTTTTCGCTTTCTAGTGTAACATTTATTTAGTTTGATTATATAAACAATTGAAATATTGAATGCATGTTCCCTTTCTCTCTCTCTCTTCCTTTTAGTCTAATAGCTCCATTGTAATTATATCTCCTTGCTTATCAAAAATCCTAAAAAAATATAATTGCGAATATAGATCAACGTAGCCTCCCTGTGTTCGACCCGGAATTCATTTTGGTATAAATTTTATTTGTTGAACACGAATTCTTCTCTTTCGATCTACAACGACAAGTTTTCCAAAATTGAACACGTTAGTGTAGCCATTCGTAAACATTCAACATTTTGGCACCGTTGCTGGGGATCGAACCCGGGTCCTCCGCGTGACAGGTAGGAATACTCACCACTATACTACAACGATAGGTTTTCCAAAATCGAACACGTTAGCGTATCCATTCATAAACATTCAACATTTTGGCGCCGTTGCCGGGGAGGCAACGATTTTCGATCTTTTCTTCGCATTTCTTGCACTTTATGTTGTTTTCTAACTAGCTTTCTCTTGTGTCTATTGTTTTGCAGAGACCTCCATCAAGGAATCAACAAGCGGTAGACTGGAGTAAAGTGTAGTTGATGACAACTGTAAGTGTTCCCCCATTCTTACCCCCTCCATAGATTTCATTCGCCACATTAAATCCAAATCCCAATTAACCTAGGTGTTTGCATAAATCCTAGGAATAGTTTGGTTGTTTGGATTTTCACTCACATTCATTCCACCCTCATTCATAAAAAATAACAAAATGATAATCTTGTGGAGTAATTTCCATCAAACACACAACACACACCCACATTCAAGGCACTGATCAACTTGATTTGTTTTCTACTCAACCGGGTTCTGATCTGTGGAACCGGTACACACAAAGCAAGACATAATAGAGTAGAAATTATTCTAGGTTAACCATTTTTGAGTGCCTAACTTAGTGGTGCATTTGTGGCCAATTTTTTCAGTTGTTTGGGCCGCACCACTTTATTTAAAACCAACTCGTTAAGTAGCTCCTCCTTAGGGTTTTCAATCTAGGTATATTCCAGGCACTCCACTTTCTTTCTGATTTTAAAGGAAAATAATTTTCACCCGTGTTTTACAACTTGGTTTGCCTAGAAACTTGATTTCAATTCACCTAATTTGAAACCCTAAAAGCTACTTAAGCAAGATTTGAACATTAAAATTCACGCATTATCAATAATCTTGCTTGAAAACCCTGGTTGTACACGCACTTACACAAATCTCAATCAATCATTAAGGGCACAACCCATTGTAATGGCCCATCACATTCCATAAGCACCACAATCCCACGCCTTAATAAAATTGAGTAGACGTTGGCCTTAAGGTTTGATTCGCTCTTCAGGGCCTAGTCTGAGATTGTTTTTGATTAACCTACTTGTACTGATTAATCTGATGTCTATCTATGGGAGTAGCGTCAAATGATCGCGGCTGGGGGGTACACTAGGAAGCGGAGGCGAAAGCCAAAGGAAGAACCTTCTCCCCAGTCCCTCCTTCTAACTGGTTGGATTAAATAGATGCAAGTAGAGTAAATCACTTACAGTCTTAAGGCTGGTTTTGGGAGTCAGTAGATCCTTAGGCTGCCCCACTTAAGGACAACCTTCTTTTGTTGTGCTGTAGGGTCCCTATCCCCAGTCCTTCCGACCTTCTCCTAGTTTATGCTGGGAAGACGGTCATTGAATCCCCGATTGGAAGGACTGTTAGAACATTCTAGGAGGCACAAGTTAGATTTTGGTCAATTTGATCTCATGGCCGAACAACTGCCTCCGCTGCTTGAAAATCCATAGGAAGAATTTTGAAGGCAGCTGGAACAAATGCGAAGAATGCAGGAATGGTTCTAGAGTATGCAGGGCGCTCAGCCCTTGAAGGATTTTTATGATCCTTCAAATTATGGGGAATATCCTGGCGTCCAGATTCTAGCTGGTGACGTAGAAATCAACCCCCAGCTGTTAAGCTTGATTAAACATTATCATGGGCATGGCTCCGAAGATCCGTTTCAGCACTTGGAAGATTTGACCACTTTGGTCCAGACCACCAAGGCTCGAAACGTTAACGAGGAGCAAATGATCATGAGGCTCTTCCCCCACTCTCTTAGGGATAAAGCCGCGCATTGGTATAGGACAATAGGAAGACCAATTACAACTTAGAATGAGTTGAAATCGACCTTTCTGAAGAAATTCTTCCCGGTCGGTCGTACCAATGCTTTGAGACGGGCAATCACTACCTTTACCCAACGGCTGGGGGAGTAGTTTCATGTGGCCTGGGAGCGATTCCAGGACTTATTGAGGAGGTTTCCACACCACGAGGTGCCAAAATGGCAACTCATGCAGATCTTCTATCATGGGTTGAATGAGCAACTCAGAAACCATGTGGATGCTTCTTGCGGAGGCAATTTCCTCAATAAAGATGCAGATAGTGCACATGATTTATTTGAGGAAACGAGTGAGAATTCAATTAATCATGCCTCCATGGATAATTTTAACCGGTCCGAGTAACCCAGATCAAATGTCAATGAAGTCCATGACTCTCATTCATTTAATATGGAATTGATTTGTAATAAACTTGATAAGGTGGACTTAGTTGCCAAAAGAATGGAAGAATGGATGGCTGGCAATTCTGTTAACAACTCTCAATCCACTCAATCCCAAAATTCGGGATTCCATTCCTCACGAGCTCCTTCTGGATGGGAGTTCATGAATCAACTCGATGCAACTCAACCTATGAGTCAGCATTTTTCGGAACCCCATGCGTTCCCAACAAGGGCCTTAGATCCCAGTTTTTCTGATCCTTCCCTTTCTTTCTCTCCATCCTCACCCTATGAGGATGTCTGTGTTGTACAAGAGAATGTTAGATCCAACCCCTACTCGAATGCCTATAATCCAGGTTGGAGAAACCACCCTAACTTCTCTTGGAAAAATCCGAGGCAATAGACCCAATTCTGAACCGGCAACTATGCTCCGCAACGACTAATGGGTCAGGGTCAAGTATATACTCAGTTGCCTCCAAATCAGGTCAATCAGCCAGCTTGGAATGCCCGTCAACCCGCAGGGCAGGCTGATTTGAACCATCAAATGGTAGAGATGCAAGGATCTATGCTCCAGCTCATGCAGCAAATGAAAAACTCGCTGGACAACTTGCAATTTGGGCTCATTGTTAACTCTCGTCAACCCGGATCTCTACCATCCCAACTCGTACCCAACCCGCGAAACATTATGAATTCGGGCAATCAAGCCCAAGGGTACGAAAATCAGAGGGACCCGCACGCACATGCTCAGGTGGTTGAGCAGGGTTCCTCGTCTTCTTCTTCTGCAAATCAACAATTCATGGTCAATCTAGCCCCTCCAATCTTTCCTAATCATCCCCAAGACCCCAATTCTTATGCTTCTGCAAATTCTGTAACTTTAAGGAGTGGTAAGAAGACTCAGGATCCACAACCACACTATTCTGATCTTTTGAATCCTGAAGAATCTGAGGAGAGAGAGGAGAATTCTAGAGGAGAAATCAAGGCTCAGGAACCTGATTCCAAAGATCTGACTCATGTTCCTTTTCCTGAAGCCTTAACCAAAGCAAAGAAGTCTGTTGATAGTAATGAGGAGCTTCTGAATTTATTTAAGAATGTTGAGATCAATATCCCGCTCCTTGATGCTATCAAGCACATACCGGCTTACGCAAGATTTTTAAAGGAATTATGTACACAAAAGCATAAGTCGAGAGAATCTGTTCCGAGGAAGGTGGTACACTCCGAGCAGGCTAGTTCTGTTATCCTACACTACCTCCCTCAGAAAAAGAGAGATCCTGGTGCTCCTTTGATTTCTTGCAATATCGGAGATTACACATTTGATAGAGCACTTTTGGATCTCGGTGCATCCATCAACCTAATTCCGACTTCTCTTTATGAGAAGTTTCGGTTAGGTGAACTTCGGCCAACTTCAGTAACGCTACAGTTAGCAGACCGTTCGGTCACAAACTCGCGAGGCGTTATTGAAGATGTTATAGTTAAGGTCAAGGATTTCTATTTTCCTGTAGATTTCCTTGTCCTTGACATGGATGTGCCAGATAATCTGCGGAACACACCCATCATTCTGGGGCGTCCGTTCCTGGCTACCGCAAAGGCCAACATTAATTGTGAAAGTGGTAGCATGGAAATCGCCTTTGGGGACCAACGAATGAAATTGGATATTTTTAAGGCGATCAACAAATTTGAGGATTGTGGATTTATTGAGGAACTTGATGAGGATAATGTTAATATTGAAACTTGTTTGACAGTTTCTTCAATTGAAAGTTCCTCTTTGGTTGATGAATTTGAACCGCAACCCTCTGACCTGACATCTTCGGAAGAGGTTATTGATTTTGTTCACTCAAAACCTCTTCTTGTTGTTGAATCTTCAGCATCTACCCTACCATCAATCATCTCCCCACCCCAGCTTGAATTGAAACCATTTCCCGAGAATTTAAAATATCAACTTTTAGGACCGTAGAATACACTCCCTGTGATTATTAGTGCTAAATTGACAAAGGAGCAAGAGATTAAATTGATTAAGGTCCTAAAGGAATATAAGGAGGCAATTGGTTGGACCATTCATGACATCAGGGAGATCGAGCCATCTTACTGTAATCATAGAATATTTTTGGAAGATGGATCCCGCCTTTCTCTCCAGATGCAAAGGAGATTGAAACCAAATATGCGAGAAGTGGTCAAAAAGGAAATCATCAAGTGGCTCGATGCAGGAATTATTTATCCAATCTCTGACAGACCCTGGGTAAGTCCCGTTCAGATTTTTCCAAAGATAGACGGGATTACTGTTGCGACTAATGAGAGAGGTGAATCTGTCACAACTCGTTCAGCTTCCTCTTGGAGAGTTTGTATTGATTACAGGAAGCTGAACACAGCCACTAAAAAGGATCATTTTTCCCTACCCTTCATTTATCAAATCTTGGAAAAATTAGCCGGGCAGAAGTACTTCTATTTTCTTGATGGCTACTCGGGATACAACCAAGTTCCTATCCATCCCGAGGATCAGGAGAAAACTACTTTCACCTGTCCCTACAAAACCTTTCTTTTCGTGGGATGCCTTTTGTGTTATGCAATGCACCTGCGACTTTTCAAAGGTGTATGCTAGCTATATTTTCCGACATGGTGGGAGAGTTTATGGAAGTCTTCATGGATGATTTCTCTATTTTCGGAGAATCATTTGACTCTTGTTTGGCTAATTTGGAAATGATTCTTAAGCGATGTATCAAGACACGACTGGTCCTTAGCTGGGAAAAGAGTTTTTTCATGACCTAAGAGGGCATCATTTTGGGTCATGTAATCTCTAAATGGGGAATTGAAGTGGACAAAGCTAAGGTTGATGCTATCTCTAAACTTCCTCCTCCCACATCTGTTAAACAAATCAGATCATTTCTTGGACATGTGGGATTTTATCGAAGATTCATCAAGGATTTCTCGAAGGTTGTCCGCCCTTTGAGCAATCTTCTTGCAAAAGAAACGTTGTTTGTTTTTGACGAATCATGCTAAAAGCCATTTGATTTCCTAAAAATGGCAGTCACCTGAGCTCCAATTTTACAACCACCAATTTGGATAGCCCCATTTGAGATCATGACCGACTCTTCTGATTACGCGGTCGGGGCTGTCCTGGGTTAGAAAATTGACCGAAATCCCTCTGTCATTTACTACGCTAGTAAAACTCTGGATGAAGCCCAGAGGAATTACACTGTTACTGAAAAGGAATTGCTAGATGTAGTATTTGCATTGGAAAAATTCAAGGCTTATCTCTTGGGGTCTCATGTTATTGTTTGTACCGACCACTCGGCCTTGAGACATCTCTTGGCTAAAAAGGATGGTAAACCCCGGCTTATTCGTTGGATTCTTCTTCTTGAAGAATTTGATCTTGAAATCAAGGATAAAATCGGGGTATAAAATGTGGTAGCGGATAATTTGTCGATACTCCTAGGTGATTCTTCTTGTCTGAACATTCTGATTGCTGACACTTTTCCGGACGAAACCATTCTTACAGTTTTAGGTGTCCACATCCCATGGTTTGCTAACATTGTTAACTATTTGGCCGTTGGTCAAATCCCCCAGGATTGGACCAAGCAACAACGGGATAGGCTCAAATCTAAGGCCAAATATTACTTCTGGGAGGACCCTGAACTGTGTCGCATCAGCTCTGATCAGATTATTCACCGATGCATACCGGAGAATTAATTCAACAGTATACTCGAGTTCTACCATGCATCTGGGTGTGGTGGACATTTCTCTGGGAAAAATACGGCTGCAAAAATCTTGCAATCTGGCTTCTATTAGCCATCTTTGTTCAAGGATGCCCAGGATTTCTCAAGGTCATGTTCTCGATGCCAGGCACTCGGGAGCATAACTAAGAGAGACATGATGCCCCTAAACCCTATTCTTCCTGTCGAAATTTTCAATGTTTGGGGCATCGATTTCATGGGACCCTTTATCCCTTCATTTGCACATCAATACATTCTTGTTGCTGTTGATTATGTGTCCAAATGGATTGAGGCAATTCCCACCCGAACCAATGACCACAAGGTGGTCATCAATTTTGTCAAGAAAAATATCTTCGGTAGGTTTGGGATTCCGAGGGCTATCATCAGTGATGGTGGCACTCATTTTACTAATGTCCAATTCCGAAATTTATTGGCCAAATACTAGGTTAATCATCGAATTTCCACACCTTACCATCCCTAAACGAATGGACAAGCCGAGATCTCCAATCGAGAGATCAAGAACATTCCGCAAAAAATGGTTAGGCCTGATCGCAAGGATTGGAGTCAAAAGCTTGAGGATGCTCTTTGGGCCTACCGTACGGCATATAAAACACCCATCGGCATGTCTCCATTCCATTTGGTGTATGGAACGGTGTGTCATCTATCCGTAGAGATTGAACACAGGGCATTCTGCGCAATCAAACAATGCAATTTAGATCTGAATCTAGCTGGGAAGACCAGGAAACTCCAACTATCTGAGTTGGAGGAGCTTAGAAATGATGCTTATGAGAATGTCAAGATCTACAAGGCTCGGACGAAAGCTCTACATGATCAATTGATTTCCAGCAAGAGCTTTGAGCCAAACCAAAAGGTCTGGTTATTTGATTCTAAACTTAAGCTCTTTCTTGGTAAACTTAGATCTAAATGGAATAGCCCATTCATAATTGATCAGATTTTTCTAAATGGTGCCGTTCAGATTTCTGACCCAAAGATGGGTAACAACTTTAAGGTCAACGGTCAACGTCTGAAGCCTGTTGTTGACCGCAATCTTCCAGAACCCGTTTCAGACTCTGTTGCTCTAGCCATTCTATGACTTCTTTGGCTGGACTTCGCCTAGCTGACAACATTAAACTCAGCAGTTGTACATATGACACAAGGCTGATATGAGCTTCATATCCAGGTGACATCTTTCATATTCTACCCTTTCTTTCATGTCTCTTTTTCAATGAGGGCATTGCATCAGCTAGGCATGGGGGGTGGATTCATTCTTGAATTATTTGGTCAACTTTGTGAAATCGATATAAATTTTCTCTCTTCTTATTTAAAAAAAAAAAAATCAAAATTAGGAAATAGAATTTGGGTTTAAGAAAATTTTCAATCTTAGGAAATACTACATTAAGATCTGAACACAAAGACCCTTCAGGTCTTTGGACTTAATTAGCCTGTGTTTCCACTAAAATGTGGATTTGTCTTTGAGACCTCGCCATCTTAATTCTATTATAATTGGAATAAATAAGTTAGGGTGATAAGTACACGACTTATCGACCCACCCTCTGATTTGAGGGAATTTTGAGTCTTAAGCATCTGCACACTTTCTTTGCACTGACTCGTTGTTCGACGATTTTAACGGAAATTTGGTAGCTAATGAACCTTCTAGGGTGATATGGCTGGCAAGTTATCGTGGGTAACAGCCGATAGGTAGGTTGTCCAGAGCCCAGTCACTAGACCTTTCTCTTTTTGCTGGCTTTAGGTAAATCTTAGACCAGGGAAGCCACCTACTTAAAAAAAAAAAAAAAAAAAATCAAAAAAGAAAAGGAGAAAAGAACAAAAAGAAATGAGCCACACTTCGCCGCAAGAGTATGGCTGGCAAGTTGTCGGTGGTAACAGCTCATCGACCGGTTGTCCAGAACCCAGCTCAGAAAATGCACTAAAAATTCCCAAAATAGTTAGGAAGAAGCGGAGAAGTAGAATAAACCGGGGAGATATACACTGGATTCACCCTTGTGTTGACTCCGTAAAAAAATAAAAGTAGGGAGAAAGCTACCAGTTGTAAAGATACACCTTTAGGCAGAATTCTTTTTGAGGTCACCGAGAGGCGTAGAAATTTGAAATCCGTTTAAATGCCGGTCAATGAGTCTATCACAATCACAATAAGATGCTTAAAACTTAGGGTTCTCATCAAATCTTGGGTGAGTTGAATGGCCGCAGAAAGCCACTCTTAAACCCTAAAATTTGAAAATCCAAAAAAATTAGAAAAGTGTAAAAAGAGAAAAAGAAATTTTTCTTTGAATAAGGCGAGGGCTTGAGGCGATCAGCATTTTGGCTGATACCTGGGCACTGTTGTGTCTTTCAAAATTCAGTTCCTAAGTAGACAATTTCTTAATGATTGAAAATAACTCAGGTCTAAATAATCCAACCTAATTCTTTTACAAATATCACATAGTTTTTGCTAAGGACTAGCAAAAGATAGGCAAGGGGGTATGATGTAAACACATTTACACTACTTAAAATGTCTATTTATGCATGTTCTTAAGCATAGGATTGCATTTCATGATATAAATATTGCATAACATGCATCATCTTGCATTTAGAGTAGTTTGAATAAAATGGAGGTTAATTGTCTCCTTTTTTGTGCTTGGACAGGACAAACATTTTATCGTGGCCTTGGATCAAAGATCCAACCATATGGATGTGATCAGGGCGACGATTGGAGTTCAACGACTCCAAGATCGCCCTAATCAGGCATCCGTAGCATCAGATAGTGACCGGGAAACCCTAGAAGATCAAGGGACAGGATGGTGAAAATCAGCACTTCAGATGACACTTCCAACCACACAGATTAATTCGAATTGATGATCGCAGCCCAATTACACAAAAATAGTCAATCCGACATCCGCGGCACCATCCACAACTTCCATAAGATGGACAGCCAAGATGGCACCACGTGGCGCCATCTTAGCCGCCCAAACGGCCTCTAGCACCGCCGCACCTTTTCTTCTTCAATCAGCGCGTCGATTCTCCGCCGTTGGATCAAGATCCAACGGCTGTGGATGCGGCTGGCTAATTCATCCGCGCGACCATTTCGAAGGCGTAGCCCAGCGGTGACGCAACCGCGGGTGAAGCAGAGGCCGCGGGATCGAGTCCTGCGAGACTCAAGTTGGGCACAAGCAAGTAGGCGCGTGGAGCGTCAGATGGAGATCGGACGGCCGCGTGCTCCCGATAGCGCCGACGTGCGATTGAACGTGCGGCGTGGACGCGCAATCTGACGCGCCAGGCGGGCGGGCTGCAGCAGGTGAAGTGCGATCTAAGTAGTCTGATCTCGCGATCGGATGGCTAAGAACCAGCGGACGTGCGCAGGCATTGCGCGTGCGAGCAGGCGATCAGGCGCGCGTGAGCCTTCCACGACACCCACGAAGGAGGCTTTAGCGATGGTTTTATCCGTCACTAAAGACCCCTTATTTATTATTTTGAAGTTGTAATGTCCATTTTGCCCCCACTCCTTGCAACTATAAAAGGAGAACCCCTCTATACGAAATTTTGATCCCTTCCTTTTCTTCTCTACCCCTCCAAAGCTCAAGAGAAGCTTGTCCCACACCCGGGATGCTCCTCGTGAGATAAAGTCTAAATTTTCGTTCCTCTTTGGAAGTGGATCCCACGACGACGACGGCGTGCTGCTTCGTTCCCGTTCTTCTACTTCTCCCTCCTTCATCCTGCTTCGTTCTCCTTCTTCCAGACGTCGTCCCGTCCGGCTCGTCCTCCAAGCAATCATCGAAGAGGATAACTTCTCACTCCCATTCTTATTTACAGCTTTTCTACTGTAGAATTTTCCTACTTTATAGTGTAATTGATTTTTCGCTTTCTAGTGTAACTTTTATTTAGTTTGATTATATAAATAGTTCAAATATTGAATGCATGTTCTCTTTCCCACTCTCTCTCTCTCTCTCTCTCTTTCTTTTAGTCTGATAGCTCCATTGTAATTATATCTTCTTGCTTATCAAAAATCTAAAAAAATATAATTACGAATAGAGATCAATGTAGCCTCCCTGTGTTCGACCCGGAATTCATTTCGGTATAAATTGTATTTGTTGAACATGAATTCTTCGCTTTCGAACTACAACGATAGGTTTTCCAAAACCAAACATGTTATCCTAGCCATTCGTAAACGTTCAACAGGCTAGCAAAAGATAGGCATTGGGGTGTGATGTAAACATGTTTATATTGCATAAAATGTCTATTTATGCATGTTCTTAAGCATAGAATTACATTACACACTATAAATGTTGCATAACATACATCATCTTGCATTTAGATTAGTCTGAATAAAATGTTGGTTAATTGTCTACATTTTATGGTCAGTGACAAGGTGACTTTTTATCAAGGCCTTAGATCGAAGATCCAACCATACGTATCTGATTAGGGTGACGATTGGAGTTCAACAACACTAAGATCGCCCTAATCGGATATCCGTAGCATCAGATAGAGATCGAGGAACCATAGAAGATCAAGGGACAAGATGTTGTTAATCCACACCTCAGATGACAAATCTAACCACATGGATGGGTTCTGATTGACGATCATAGCCTAACGGCATGAAAATTGATCTAATCCGATACCCGTGGCACCATCTACATCACTCAGACGATGGACAGCCAAGATGGTGCCACGTGGCACCATCTCAGCCATCCAACCAACCGCACACACTCGCCTAAGCTCATCTGGCCAGCGCTTCTTTGCCGTTGGATCAAGATCCAATGGCTGCTAGGCGCGCGCGCTTGAGTTGAGCGCTCGACACAAACATGCCCGTAGCACGTTGGTCAAATGCCTTATCGAGACGAGGAGGCACGAGTTCGAGCACCAGCAAGCCTCAAATTGGAGCGAGCGCGTGGGTGAGATCAGCTGCGCGATCAAGATCCAATGGCACCGCACGGCTGATAGCGCCCATGCGCTATCTGATGGCCACACATGACGCGGGATCTAGCGCGCAAGGTGCGCGGTTGAGGCAGGGCGAGGAGAGATCTTAGCCATCCGATCTCATGATCAGACGACCAAGATTTGATGGGTGTGGAGTGAGCGTTGAGGCGCGGAAGGCGAGCGGGCATGCAAGTGCTACCCACGAAGGCCACGTTCAGGCCTTTAGTGATGGATTTACCCGTCACTAAAGGTCCTGAATTAATGTTTTTCAAAATGTAATGACCTTCTCTTCTCTTCCTCTCCAAAACTTAAGAGAAGCTTGTCCCACACCCGAGATGCTCCTCAAGAGAGAAAGTCAATTTCTCGCCCCCATTTCGGAAGCAAATCCCGCGATGACAATGACGTGCTGCCTCGTTCCCATTCTTCCTGCCTTGACCTCCTTCATCCCGCTTTTTTCTTCGTCTTCCAGGCGTCATCTCGTCCGGTTCGTCCTCCAAGTGACCGTCGAGGAGGATAACTTCTCTCTCCCATTCCTTTTTCCTGCTTTCTAGTTGTAATAGTTTTCTTGTTTTCTAGTGTAATTTCTCGCTTAGTTGTATAAACATTTTGAAGTGTCAAGTGGATGTTTTCTCTCTTTCTCTCTCTCTCTCTTTCTCTGATTATTTATAGTGCTTCATTTCATTGTAATTACTCTGCTTTTTAACAAAAACATGAAAATAATATAATTGTGAATTTGGATCGACGTAGCCTCCTTGAGTTCGACCCGAGATTTTTTTTCCGGTATAAATTATATTTGTTGAACCCAAGTTCTTCTCTATTCAAACAACAACAATAGGTTTTTTTAAAACCAAATTCGATAGCGTAGTACTTCGTCGTTTCAACACCAGTGTTGTCAGACTGCTATCGTCACTTCGGATCCATCTGTATGGTCGGATTTTCCATCCAAAACCCATATAGATACTGCATTGCCCCTAGCTTTGATCTTCCTCGGACTTTTTATGATGCTACGGGACTCCGATCTAGACGATTTCGGAGGCATTGGCCTCCGATCATCATCCTAATCAGATCCGTACAGTCCAATCATCCATACGAGGCCCTAAAATAAATCTTCTCTCCTGACCATGAAAAGGACCTAATTAACCCAAAATATATACAACTACTCTAAATGCAGAATGATGCATGCTATGCAATATTTATAACATGAAATGCAAATCTAAGCCTAGGAACAAGAATGAGTAGGCACTTTAACCTAAATAGATGTGTTTACATCAGTCTTCCATGATAAGCACATCATTAGAAGGACATTTGAGCCCAACCAGTGGGTCTAGCTTTTCAATTCCAGACTTAAATTATTTCCTAGAAAGTTAAAGTCCTGTTGGGATGGGTCGTACATTATTATCAATATCCTCCCTCATGGAGCTGTAGAAATTCGAAACCCTACTTTTGGTGTGAGCTTTAAGGTAAATGGCCAATACATAAACCTTATGATACTCTTTTAGATGGCCAGGTTTTGGATGCACTTCAACTTGGGGAGCCTTATCACCTCCCAGTCTCCTCCTCAGGTGCTATTCTTCTATGTCTTTATTTTTCCAATGAGGGCACTAACAGTTGTATGCTTGGGGGGATATAACCTGAGGATGTTTAGAGCATTTATAAATATTTGCATGCATTTAGGATAAAAAGAAAATCTTTTATTTTCTTGAGCTAAATTGGTTAGTCCCTAGTGATTAGCCCATATTTGTGGGCTATTTAAATGCGTAAATGGTTAGATATTAAGATATCCCTAACATTTATCTAGAACATATTAGAATGCAAATAAATTACTTCATATTTTTTTCGCTTAATTGCATAATTCATTCATTGCATGCATTTAGAATTAACTTACAATTACATGCTTTTTGATTAGTTAATCAATTAGGTGAATTACTTGAATTATTTTAATTTACCATAGAAGTTAAGGGTTTGTGCATAAATAACCATAATATTTTATTATTTTCTTATTCTCTTCCTACACGGGTAATGGTTGCTTCTCCTCCTCACACACCCATTCACGCATAGCTGCAGGCATTCATTGGCCATGAAGAGGATCTGATCCCGCCTCTTTGTTTTCAAATTCATCACCTATAGCTGCAAAGGGAGGAGGAGACGACCATGCACAGGGAGACACCACCCCACTCCATCACCATGTACTCCACCCCACCACCGTGGTCTCCATGGCCAAGCTCCACGACATCACAGGAAGGCAAGGTGACAGCTCGTCGCACTAAGCCCGCAACCACCACCGTAGCCACCACAGCTCCATGCCCTCCATCTTCATCTCCCCCGTTAGTTAAGATGTCCGAGAAATTTCCTGAACTTTTGAATCCTAGCCGCATATCTTCTTCTTCTTGTTCCTTTGTTTCACTTCACCTCAAAAACAAACCCAACGCCACGCCATCCCCAAGCACAACAATAGCCACCTCCTATTGCCTAAGCACATCTTCCCTTCCACACACAGCCTACGTGATCGCCCTCCGGCTCCACTGTCCGCAGGCACGCGATGCCCTCACTGCGCTTCCTCGCCATTCTCGCATACACACAGCCCATAGATGCAGTAGCGTGCGTGCCCATGCTCCCTTGCACACATGCCCAGTACGCAGGTGCCGTCCTCTGTGCTTTTACCTCCATCCTGCAGCTGGCGGCACACCTCCGCACGCACTCCTCGCATGCATCTGCTTCTGTAGACACACCGACAGCCACCGCATGCAGCCACAACTCCCTGCATGCATGCGTGTGCCTCCATAGCAACACCTCCAACAACCTACTACTGGCAACTTCAGCCATGCCGTCGGCTGCCACCCACCATCTCCCACCTCACCACCACCGTCATTGAACTCCTAACACACCAGCCGACCATCCCTCAAAGCCTCGCCTACCGCCGTTCCCCTTCCCATGCACGACAAAGTGAGAGAAACATTCCTCTGTTTTGCCTTGAATTAAAATTTACATTGCTTTGCCATTGTAAGAGAATGATTTTTGTTTAATTAGTATTATATTGCAGCTGTTTTGCTTGAAAACCCCTCCACTTCCACACAAATGCAATTTCAGCAAAACTTCTCATTGTTAACTTTATTTAAAGGTGGATTTGGATTGATTTCTTGACAAAATCAATAGTGAACATTCATTTTTGGTATTTACAAGTTTAATTTGGCAATTGTCTCCCTGTGGATACGATCGGCTCCTCATTGAGTGGTTTAATTTCTATTGTTTTGATTTGTGATTTTCCATCACTTGCATACTCAACACGAGATTCTTTATGCGAAACAACAAAAGCAAAAATTGACTCATCAAATGGCATCATTGTTGGGGAGGCAATAAGCTTAATTAAATCATATTCATTCATTTGTTCACATTGATTTAAATTTTGAATCATATTTACTCTGGATGTTTTTATTCTAGTGCAAGTGCAATGTTTTGCGACACATTCTACGACTCGCCACCACCCCAGCCATCGTGAAAGGTGTCTCTTGACATTACCAGAGGAGAAATTGTTTGAGCCATTTTGCAAGGAACCAAATTGCCAGGAGGGGAAGGACGAGGATGTGACAATCATCTCCACACATTTAATCTTTGACTTGATTAAAGTAGGATTCAAACTTAAGACTTAATTTTCCTTGCACATTTGGTTTAAGACCCTTGTTCTTGGTACATTTTAGGGTTTTGTTCCCCGACTTTCTTTTAGGCCGCCTGCGTGGGTAATTTTTGCAGGAGTCTGTTCCCATTTATTTAGACTTAGGTTTTTACTTTCTTTTGTGGATTGAGTTTATTTTTTTCTTGATTATGCATAAGTAGCTAAAAAAAAAAAACAAAAACAAAAAGCCGAGCTACCTGGTAGAAGCTACCTACCTTAGGATGACCATTTAGGTGTGAATGAGTAGCCTCTAGATTTTATTTTGCATTTGCAGGCATTTCATTGAAGATTGCTGGAGGCAAGGTACGTTTTCTTTTCCTTGCATTTTATATTGTACACGCATTTGCATTCGAATTTAATTGTAAGACCACCTAATTGAATTGAAAAAAAAAAATCTAAGTGGTCACATATTTTCCTGGAAAAGGACTTTAAGTAAGGAGGAACACAAAAAAAAAAAACCAAGAACATGTGTTGAAAACTTGTCATGCATTTCAAAATTTTAACTCAAATCTTTTATGGTGTATGCACACGTGTTTTCACCTTGCACTGAAGCACACATTTAGACACTCCTTAGGTTTTGAATCGCTAGGACTAAAGCCTCCTACTACTAGGTCTAAAGTGACCCGAACTTTAGTTCAGAGGTGAAGTTGCCTCAAAACCATGCGGATTGAGGGTAGTTAAGAAGCACCGTGAAAGCAATGCTTCAAAGGAAGGGTTTAACCCTACTTGCATCCCTCTTTGCCGTGTTTGGTTGTGACTAAATGTTTCGGGCTTTAGGGAGGATCACCTAAGTCCCAGTTAGGTCTTCTTAGGTGTATCGTAGGTCGACAAGTAGACGCGTAACTGTTTTGATAACTTGATTTGTCACCTACAAGTAAACTTAAAAACTCAAAATCCTAACTAATTAAAGACCTAAAAAATCCTCTGATTTGTGTTTGCTTGGGGAATCTGAATGTGGTGTGAGTTAGACTGGACCACGTTGACTTTCATCCTTTCACATCTTGCCCACACCCCTACCCCCACTCTATGATCTTTGATCCCATACACCGAGATGGTCCATCCTTTGATGGACATAATGACAATCATTGGGATCCTTTCTACTCCTACTATAGTAGTATTGGCCTAGTTAAGCCCCAAATCAGTAAACAGAACCTAGGAGCGGGATTTGCCTTGCCCAATATCGCATACACCATAGAAATACCCAACCCACCCTCCCTGAATGATTACAATGGTCGGACAGAAACTCCTAGGTACTATAAGCCTGAGCATGACTTCTCTCCTGATAGAAATGATGACCTCTCCTCCTTGAAGTTGCAAATACAAAAGATACAAGAATAAATGATTGAATTATTAGGAGAATCTTTGAGACTAGGCCAACAAGAAAAAGAAATTAGCCACCCAATCTACCTCATTGAGGATGAAGTGCACCCCTCTACGCTAGATGCATCTCCTATGGGAGAGCCACACCCTAAGTTGGAGGGAAATTTTGGGGATTACGTATGGGAGAATAGCTACTTTTTGAGGATTGATTTTGAACCCTCCCCGCTAGATGACACTTCCTTGAGAGGTCCATGCCTTAAGTGGGAGGAGGATATGTATGAAAGTAGCTATACATTGGATGAAGAATGGTGGCAACTAGAGGAAGATGTTGATCAAGTTGAGTATCCACCTGAATTATATAAAAGAAGGGAATGATGGTATCATTGGAAGACCTTGACCTAGATGATAGTATTTTCGTCACATTTGATGAAGTGGGCCGAAGTCAAGTTCTTAATCCCACCCTCCCTTCTGATCACGAGATGGAACTCAAGCCCAAACTTAGGGAACCTAACCTTCAAGATATTCACCTATCTGAGGAATCTGATGTTATCGGTGTAAACCATTTACCCCATATAGAGCTCCCTAGGGGATATGTTGAGATTTTAGATGATTCCAGACTTTGGGTACATGATGAATCATATGATGAGGAGAAGGATGAATTATATGAGGAACCTACATTCAAGATTTGGAGTGATACTAAGAGTGATTATGTCTTATTTGGAGAATTAGCCCACGAGAATGTCACAAAGTTGACCAAATTAGGTTTCCTTAGCATACCTATTGATGACATCTCTCCTCATGATGAAATAATGGAAAATTTGGAAGCAACTTCTAAGATTAATGTGGATTCACATATAGACTTTAGGGTGGATTTGAGTAAAGAAGAAGAACCCGGGGATGACATTGATAGGATAATCCATAGATTTGTTGCTTCCAACCTGCCTTCATTTGATTCGGAGTCACCTCTGATTCACCAATGTCTGAAGGTGAAATTTTGACTCCATACCTTGAAATGATCACTAATGAAATGCAGGAAGATACTTGTGATAGTACAAGGGATGCTAGGGATGTAATTAAGGAATTAGGAAGGTTGTTAGGAATGGGCACTAAGTCGATTAGGCCCAACCTTGATCTTATGGCCATCCCGTAACCTCGAAACTTAGACACCCTAGACAATCCCTGGGTTAAAGACATGCTCACTACTGTTCTGACCATGGGGCTTAACAGATCAATAACTCTTTTAATGGGGTATCGGGTATGGATTGATGCCTTCTATGGTCAGTCCATCACCCTGGGGGTTTATTTCTGCACCATTCCTTCCCCATTTCTTTTAGAGGATCCTCGTCATCCTTCCCTTACCCCTTTGGAGGTTGTTATGCCAGTTTATCCTTTGGAACCTCCTCTGGTAACCTGGGATGATTTCATCTCCATCTTTGTTGGGTGCGCATTTGCTATCGGGATTCATCATTAGCTCGCCAACATCCTAGGTTACCTATTTTCTAGGCCAACATTACTTTGCTCATTTTCAAGGCCTATTTCTGTGATCCTTGAACCTGATTTGTAGGTTCTTTGACTACTCAGCTGCTAGCAAAGTAACGACAGCCCATCTCTGACCCAGGTAATATCCTTCTATACAATGGGGACATTGTAGATTTTAGCCATGGGGGGGTGTACTTGGGGATATACGTAGCATTTATACATAGTGCATTCATGCATTTAGTTAAAGGATTTTGCATTGCATACATTTGCATTGAAAAAAAAAAAAGAACATTTTACATGGTGCTTAACTGGCTGGGCCCTGCATTCTTAGGCAGACCTGAGCTTTAGGTTAGACTAAGTTGACTCTAGGTGTTTGAATTTAGAAGCTAAGTTGAGATACTAGCTTTAGAATCTTTAAGGTCCTTTGTGGACTTAAAAACTTAAGTAGGAGTTAAGTTGCAAACCATTCCTTAAGAGGTTGCGGAAGGAATGCTAGGGTTTGAGTTAAAGGTTGGGTAGAACCTGATGTCTTTTTCTACCTTTTGTTTTACGGGTCCTCGTAACCTAAGCATCCACATTTCACACACACTTGGCCTTGTGTAAATAGTGATCACCCTAATTCATTTCTTAAAGAAAATTTGGTTCTATTAGTTATGATTTAGGAGAAGCCTGAAAACACAATTTAATTGGAAGAGTTCCTGTCGCAGGAGAGGTGGAGTATATACTCACCTTGAGGATGTGATGATAACATGTCATCTCCTCGGTGCTTGTCTCTTAGTATATCCATCCTACTGGGGGCATGTAAACACATTGTGCTATTCAGGTACCACGGGCGGCCCTGCCTCGAAGTGCTGATTGCCACAAGCCTAAATTCGCTTAAGAAATCCATGGGCGATACTATCTCGAAGTGTCGATTGCCAGGAGTTCTTGGAGTCACTATGGGTGGTGCAATCTCGAAGCATCGAAAGCCAAGCACTCTTCGAGGCTCGGTGATGGGGACAATGAATCCGACACAGACTATGTTGATAGTAGATCCAAGGTTAAATGTAGAGGAATCAAATAAAAAAATATATATTACAAAAAAGAAAATCATTCTTACTCTCTTTCAAGGTTGGCAATCATACCAACCACAAATAACTCAGACCAATGCACATGCATGGATGCTTTAATCTGTGGGATTAATAAACCATAGGGTAGAGTTAGAAACCAGGGAAACCTATGCCTGCAAATCGTCTTTAGCTGACCTAGTTTATAACTTAGCAACTACTTGGGAACCTTAGGTCTAAAGTTTGAACTTAAAATGTTTCTAAGGTAAGACCGATTGGGCTAGCTAGTCAACTTGGGTAGTTGGGTTATTGCTTGAGTTTGCTAGGGACTAGCAAAAACTAAGCATGGGGGCATTTGATTAGCAAATATTTGTGGGCTATTTAAATGGGTAAATGCCTAGATATTAAGATATCCTTAGCATTTAGCTAGCATATATTAGGATGTAAATAAATTACTTCATATTTTTTTAGCTTAATTGCATAATTCATTCATTGCATGCATTTAGAATTAACTTAGAATTTCATGCATTTGATTAGTTAATCAATTAGGTGAATTACTTGCACTATTTTAATTTAACATAGAAGTTAAGGGTTTGTGCATAAATAACCATAATATTTTATTATTTTCCTATTCTCTCCCTCCACAGATAACGACATCTTCTCCACCTCATGCACCCATTCACGCATAGCTACAGGCATTCATTGGCCATGAAGAGGATCTGATCCCGCCTCTTTGTTTTCAAATTCATCACCTGTAGCTACAAAGGGAGGAGGAGACAACCATGCATAGGGAGACACCACCCCAGTCCACCACCGTGTACTCCACCCCACCATCGTGGTCTCCATGGCCAAGCTCCACCACATCGCAGGCTGGAGAGCTGACAGCTCGTCGTGCCAAGCTGGTGGACTCGTGCCAACACCGTAAGCATGTGTCCCCAATGGCCATGCATCCATCACTGTGCTTCACCAGAATCAACATCACCACCCTGACCGCCATCATGAGCAACCACCATCACAGCTGCCGCAACTCCACACCTTGCATCTTCATCTCCCCCATCAGTTAGGACATCTGGGAAGTTTCCCAGACGTTTGAAACCCAGCCCCATATCTTCTTTCTTCTTCTTCCTCTATCTCTCTTCACCTCAAAAACAAACCCAATGCCACACCATCCCCACGCAAAGTAGCAGCCACCTCCCACAGCACGAGTGCATCTTCCCTTCCATGCACAGCTCATGAGACCGCCCATAGCAACACCGCATGTAGGCATGCGACACCCTTGCTGCACTCCCTTGCCTTTCCTGCGCACACACAGCCCGCAGGCGCAACAACGTGTGTGCCCCTGCCCCTTGCACGCGTGCCTAGCATGCAAGTGCTATCCTCCGTGCTTTCACCTCCAGCCTGCAGCCAATGGCACACCTCCGCATGCACTCCTTATGCGTGTCCACTCCTGCAAACGCACCAACAGCCACTTCGTGTAGCCATAACTCCCCGCATGCATGCATGCGCCTCCACAGCAACACCTCTAGCAGCCTGCTGCCGGCCACTTCAGGCATGTCGCTGGCTGCCACCAGCCATCTCCCACCTCACTGCCATCGCCATTGAACTCCCAATGCACTAGCTGACCTTCCCTCAGAGCCTCACCAGCCATCATTCCCCTTCCCATGCTTGACAAAGTGAGAGAAACATTCCTCTGTTTTGCCATGAATTAAAATTTATATTGCTTTGCCCTTTTAAGAGAAGGATTTTTATTTAATTAATATTATATTATGCCGATTTTGATTGAATACCCCTCCACTTTCACACAAATGCAATTTCAACATAACTTCTCATTGTTATCTTGATTTATAGGTAGATTTGGCTTGATTTCTTGACAAAATCAATAGTGAACATTCATTTTTGATATTAACTAGTTTAATTAGGCAATTGTCTCCCTGTGGATATGACCTGCTCCTCATTGAGTTATTTAATTTCTATTATTTTGATTTACGATTTTCCATCACTTGCAAACAACAGCATGACATTCTTTATGCATAACAATGAAAGCGAAAATCGACTTGTCACCTAGCAAAAAATTTTTATCTAGGAGGTATCATTGAAGATTTTCTTCTTAAATTGTTTCTTAAGTTTAGAATCCAGTACAATTACTTCACTTGCTCGTAGAGTGGGTAATGGATCCTTAAAGAAAACCAATAAGCATTTTTAGTCTACTGAACCCTTGAATAGTGATTGCATGGGTTTCGCGCGTTCGAAATCAGGGTTACGAGTAACCCATCATCGTAGTGGCAAAACTCATGATCAAATAAAATTTATATCGAAACTCCAAGGGAGTCCTGGGTAGAACACAGGGAGGCGACATTTACTTTGTATGAAAATCGTGCTTCGATTTGTTTCTTTTTGGTGTTTTAGGGTTTTGTTATTTTTTTTTTTATTTTTGAAATAAAATGACAATCAATCATAAGAGAGAGATAGAATTGAATCTGATATAATGCGTGAATGTCAATTACAATAATATAAAAACATAAAAAGAGAGGGAGGTGAGAAGAAATCTCCCGAAGTGGCTGTTCGACTAGACGATAGTGCCTGATGGAAGCTCGGATGGAGTTTGGAAGCAGGTCGACGAAGGTGAGAAGCGGGAGGACATCGAGTAGAGGAAAGCTTTAGTGCAGCTCTAGAATGGAGGTGACAAGGCAGAGGTGATCTCCTACCAGAATGGAGGTAGGAGAATGGCTCTAAGCCGTCCTATGTATGGGGATGGGAAGTTGGAGGAGTATTTTGGTGGTGAAAATGTTCACTACAATAATTGGGGCCTTGGGAGCTTGAGAGCAACCTCTAATAAAGCGTTGGTAGGCTTGCTATAGCTTGGGAGTAGGTTGGAGTAGAGTAGGTAGAGATGGCTTGGAAGGGAGGGGGAGTTGGTCCTTTTATAGTGGATGAAAAGAGGCTAGAATAGGCATGGGACCATTAGTGACCTCCAAGCCATCGTTGGAAGTGTCGCTGTAGGCAGCTCAAGCTCACTCATACCCACAGCTAGCTTTACTAGCGTGCGATGAATTAGCGATGGTTGTAAGTGTCATTGTATGTCTGCCAAGATATCATTAAAGGCTAGTGCCAACCGAGCACGCACCGGCCCCATGCTTGCTACGCTATCTCGCCTCATGTGCGAGGATTGCGAGACAGCCCTACTTATGTATGCGCTGGCATGCACTAGTGTGCACGCGTGCGCACTCTGTTGGTGCGTGCTGGGGCTACGCATGCGCTGGCTGAATTAAGAATGGGGGGGCTGCGAGGACTCTAACCCATGCCCCTCCATTGCAAACTGCCTCGCCCACCATTGCATCATGTCTGCGGGTGTGCTATGATGAGGAGTTACGGCAGAGTGGTGAGTGCATGCTCTCAACCATTGGATTTTCATCCAATGGCTAAGATCAGTTGATAGGCGGCCTTTTTAGATGTGGCAGGTGGCTTTGGGCACTCCAGATGGTGCCAGGTGGCACCATCTGGATCATCCACCCTTCATTGCTTTTAGAGGATGCCATGGTGCTCGGATCGAGGTGATTTCTACGTTATCAGACTGCGATCATCGCTTTGGATCCATCCGTACGGTCGGATTTTTTATCCGAAGTCTGTAAGGACGTCGCATTGCCTCATGGCCATTTAAAATGAAGGAATTAATATACAAAACATCCAACTATCCTAAATGGCATACAATGGATGTTATGCGATATTTATACCATGGTATGCAATGCTAAGCATAGGAGCTATCATAAATAAGCATTTTCATGTATGTTTATCATAACCCCACGCTTACTTTTTGCTAGTCCCTAGCAAAATTAGCCTAAATGATATTTGTAAAACTAGAATTAGGATTCAATCTCTTAGGAAAAATTTGTTGGTTGTTTTAGGAACTTTCAACCCAATTCAAGGTTACAAAGACTCGACAATGCCTGGGTGTCTGCCAGAATGCAGGTTGTCCAAGTCCTCGCCTTATTTGAGAAGAGAAGATAAAAAAAAAAATTCTTATTTTTCTTCTTTTCTAATTTTCTTTTGTACTTTTGGAGTTTGAGAGTTTCGGGATAACTTTTTACGGCTACCCGACCTGCCCAAGACTTGAAAAGGACTCTAAGTGCTAAGCATCTAGTGAAAAGAGTGAAAGACTCACTAGGCGACTGTTAAAACTGACATTAGGTTTCTACGACCCTAAGTGACCTTGCCCTAAGGTTTATCTCTTCGAACGGTATCTTTCTCCCTAATTTTATTTATGGGGTCAACACAGGGGCGAACCTAGTGTATATCTCCCCAGTTTATTCTACTTCCCCGCTTTTTCCCTAAGTGTTTTGGGAATTATTGTGCATTTTTTTTTGTGAGCTGGGTTCTGGAGAATCGGCCAATGCGCTGTGATGTAAACACATTTATACTACTTAAGATGTCTATTTATGCATGTTCTTAAGCATAGGATTGCATTGCATGCTATAAATATTGCATAACATGCATCATCTAGCATTTAGAGTAGTTTGAATAAAATGAAGGTTAATTGTCTCTTTTTATGTGCTTGGACAGGGCAAACCTTTTATTGGGGCCTCCGATCGAAGATCCAACCATACAGATGTGATCAGGATGACGATTGGAGTTCAATGACTCTAAGATCACCCTAATCAGGCATCTACAGCATCAGATAGTGATCAGGGAACCCCAAAAGATCAAGGGCCAAGATGGTGTGAATCCAAACTTCAAATGACAAATCCGACCACACGGATGGATTTGGATCGACGATCGCAGCCTAATGGCACGAAATCGACTCAATCCGACAACCATGGCACCATCTACATCATCCAGAAGATGGACAGCCAAGTTGACACCACGAGGCACCATCTCAGCTGTCCAACTGGCCCTCGGTCCACCACTGCCTTTCCAAAGAGAATCCAACGCGTGATCTAGGCTGTTGATCTCGATCCAACGGTCCTAAAGGTGCGTTCAAAACTTCGACCGCCGGCCCCATCCACGAGTGCAACACAGTGGATAAGGCTCTCGACTGCTTTTAAACGCATGATCGATTCTTCGCGAGCAAGCCAGTGGCGCGGGTGAGCGGGCGCGGGCGAGCGTCGAATCATGATCGAACGGCTGAGCGCAGATGATAGCGCTTACGCGTTATTTAACGCACGACGGTAACGTGGCATCGCACTCGATCTGGCATGCGTTGAGGAGGCGGGCATAGCGCGATTTGGGCCGTCCGATCTCACGATCGGACGATTAAGGATGGCCGAACGTGCACGAGCGTTCAGCACATGGGTAAGCGAGCAGGCGCACGTGCGCTGACCACTACGCCCATGTTCACACCTTTAGCGACGATTTTATCCATCACTAAAGGTCCTGAATTAATGTTTCTAAAGTTGTATTGACCAAATTGCTCCCACTCCTTGCAACTATAAAATGAGACCCCCTCCACACGAAATTCTCATCCCTTCCTTCTCTTCTCTCCCTCTCCAAAGCTCAAGAGAAGCTTGTCCCACACCCGGGATGCTTCTCTCGAGATAAAGTCAATTTTTCGTCCCCCTTCAGAAGTGGATCCTGCGACGACGACGACGTGCTGCCCCGTTCCCGTTCTTCTGCTTCATCATCCTTCATCCTACTTTGTCCTCCTTCCAGGCATCGTCCCGTCTGGCTCATCCTCCAAGCGACCGTCGAGGAGGATATCTCTCTCCCCATTCTTTTTACTACTTTCTATAATAGATTTACTACTTTCTAGAGTAGTTTAGCTCGTCCTCCAAGAGACCGTCAAGGAGGATATTTCTCCCTCCATTCTTTCAATGCTTTTTAGAGTAGATTTACTGCTTTCTAGTGTAATTGTTTTTTGCTTTCTAGCTAAAATGTTTAGTAAAACAAACAATCTCTTTAATGATGAATTCCCTGTTCATTCTACATCTTGTTTTGATTTCTATTTGTAATATTCTCTCTCTCTATTACTCTCTCTCTCTTCTATTTATTGTAAATAGTTAGATAGTTTTACTCAATTGAATTACTTTGTGACAAATAAAACAAACACGTAGTTTTTAAAACAAACATCCGCCTCCCTGTGTTCGACCTGGGATTTCCATTCTGGTATATATTTTATTTGTTGAGCACGAGTTCTTCGCTTTCATACTACGACAACAGGTTTTCAAAACCAAACACGTTAGTGTAGCAACCCGACATTCAACATTTTGATGCCGTTGCCGGGGAGGCGACGCTCTTTGATTTTTTTTTCTTCGCATTTTTTAACTTACAAGTCATTTACCTCACTTCTCTCCTTTCGTATTGTGATTGCAGGTACTCTCTCGAGACTAGCAAAAGCGGTAGATTGAAGTAAGGTGCTGTGGAAGGTTTTGTAAGTTATCCCCCACATCCCACCCATTAGATTTCATTCCACAACATAATAACAGAAACATCAATCAACCTAGGTGTTCTTACAAACTCTAAGGTTAGATTGTTTGTTGTTTGACACCCACACCTACCCCACCCCCCACATTAAAAAAAAAGAAAAATTTTAAAAAAAATCTCATTGAGGTACACAACCTCATCTGATTTTCAAACTCAACCGGTAAACCGATTTTTGGACCCGGTACACACATCCAAACACATAATTAAGTAGAAATCAGATTAGGTAATCACTTGTGTGCCTAATAAAGTGGTGCAACAGGCCAATTGTTTGAGTTGATTCGGCCGCACCACTTCAATTAAATTCAACTCATTAAGTAGCTACCACTTAGGTTCAAATATTAGGGATTTACTAGGCACTCCACATTTTTTTAACCTTCAAAGAAGAATATCTTGACTTCTGCTTTCAAAAACCTGGTGTGCCAACAAAACTTGTTCGAAAACACCTAAAGTTGAATCCTAAGAGCTACTAAGCAAGATTTGAACATTAAAATTCACCGCATCAAAAATAATCTTGCTTTAAAACCACTGGTTGTGCACGCACACACAAATCAATCAATCATTAAGGGCACAACCCAGATAAAGGGCCCATCACATTCCAAAGCACACTCAAACCTAGCCCTAAATAAAACAGAGTAGACGTTCGCCTTAAGGATTCGACTCGCTCTTCATAGCCCA
The DNA here is from genome assembly GCA_037157565.1 of Thalassia testudinum. NCBI lineage: Eukaryota > Viridiplantae > Streptophyta > Magnoliopsida > Alismatales > Hydrocharitaceae > Thalassia > Thalassia testudinum. The sequence goes on from JAZHRO010000057.1 coordinate 17,678,004, forward strand.
TAACAAGATTATTTTCGATTAGTCTGTTTCTACTGTTCAATCTGATGTCTAGCTAAGGGAGCAGAATCAAACGATCGCAGTTGGGGGGTACACTAGGAATCGGAGGCACAAGCCGAAGGAAGAACCCTCTCCCCAGTCCCTCCTTCTAACTAGTTGGATTGAACAGACAGAAGTAGATCAAATCGTTCCTTTATCTCAAGATAGGTTTTGGGAGTCTGTAGGTCTGTAGGCTAACCCACTTAAGGACAGGTTTGATTGTTTGTATTGCAGGGCACCTTTCTTCCTCCTGTCTCTCATGAATCCTTCCACATATTGCATGCATTCCCGCTCTTTCCCTCCTATTTTGAATTATCCTCAACATGATGATTATCCTGACTTGTACTGTAATCAACCATCAGTTGGTTGGGATAACTCGGATTGGGGATACAGTTTTAGACCTCCGTGTTTAGGGTCTAACCCTGAACACTATCATTGTGATTTCTATCCTTCTCAGAACCACATCGATTATAGATTGTCACCCTTTCATGGACAACCTAATATGATCTACAATCAAGAATGATACACCGATCCTTACCCATCCTCTGATTACACTGCCTTTAGGTCATCACCACCATTTGAAAAATCTGAAATGACCTATTATCAAGAAGGGTATAACGAATCTCAATTCGTTAATTCCCCTGCATTGACCCCAAACCCGCCCAACCCTGAACCAACTCATTTGGTTCAGGTTAACTGGGTTCAAGGTATGGTTCTAGCTAACTTGAGGAATATCATACAACTTTAGAAGTTCATCCAACACCTTCCATTGAAAGATTGGAGCCCCTATTTCAGATGATTGATGATTTGAACAAGTCTATGTTGGATTGGCTCCAGGATGTTAAGGATAAGAACTTGGGTGAGTTTCTACTTGGGATGTGATGAGATTTGTGGTCACTTTGATTCAATTATGGGATGATTCCCAGGATGAACCCTCTTAAGGAGAGCTAATTTCAGAACCCGCTCAGGTACCTATTGATGGGGACACATGTTACGAGGCTGACCAGATTGAATTAAAGCAACCAATTAAGGAAAATTTGATTTCTTCACCTGAGATCCTTGAGTTGGGGTACGAGAAAATGTATGTCTCTTGGAACAGAAAGTGACAGATGATTTTGGGACATACATTGATACTGATCTTGTTTTCTTTGATGGTGAAGATTCAAGTTGCGAATTGTTACATGAGTTTTCTGAACATGATTTCTATGAGATGATTGGGCCTAAGGTATCTGATAGATCATTTGATAGCCCAATAACTGAGGAAACTAATTTTATTAGGGCTCATATTATGGATCCAGAATCGCATTTTCTGGAGGATTCAATCAAATGTCCTGATTGTCAGTTACACCCCATTGAGCTTATCGATGATTCTATTTCTAAGATAATTCGACCCAAGTCAATTCTAATTCAGCCACATCATTTAGACTTGGAGATTTTAGACGGGGTGATTAATATGAAAGAGGTCCCGGAAATTGACATGCTGAATGAGGAGGATAGGAGTCGGGAAGTTTTGATTTGGGAAGCTAGTTCTGGAGGAAGTACAAGACGGAGTTGAAGGGTGCCTATTAAGCTGAAACCATCAAACTAGGACCCTTACGACATTTGTTTTGAGGATGTTGACTGGTCGATCTTTCGCTTTTAAGTTGTTTGTAGTTTAATGCGGTGGAAAAAATCGACTAATCAATTTTTAATAAGAAATAACTACTCGCAGAGGAGCGGGTCGTATCCACAGGGAGGCAATAACGTATTAAAATTCGCACCACTTAAAAATGTTTGTTCGGAGTCAATTTGGACAAGAACCAAGCCAAGATTGCCTTTAGATTAAGGTTTAAGCAAGAAACAATGCTGAAATGGCAATTATGAGAAACTACAGGATATTTTCCGCAATGCAGAGTGAATAGAATATGATTAAAATGTGGCAATGGCAGAAAATGTAAATTTTAATTAAAGTTTTACTGTAGCAAAACAGGGGAACTTTTCCTCGTTGTCTTGCGCGACGAGGAGCCGATGGCCGGGCGCGGGAAGCTCGGAGGAGGTCCCTTGGATCAAGGGCTTCGAATCGGTGGTGGTGGCGAGTCGCGCGGCGGTCGGAGGTGGCCGGACGAGCTCCGGCGGAGGTGCTGCAGCCGGCAGCTTGCGCAGCCTATTGGCGTGAAGTCCGCCGCTTGCTACTGCTGCGGGGGTGGCTGCTGCTGCTGCCGTGGGCATTGCTGCGGCTGGCGTGGCAGGCGTTCGTCTGCCGGCGCGGGGAAGAGGGCGCTGCAGGTGGTTCTGCAAGCGCGACGGAGGGTGCTGCAGCGCGGTTGGAGGATGGCGTGCGCTGCGGAGGGTCTGCGGAGGGCGCTGCAGGCGGTTCTGCAGGCGCAGTGGTGAATGGCGTGGACTGCAGGCGCTGTTGGAGGGTGCAGGCGCGTGGGCGAAGGACTCTGCAGTCGCGAGTGAATGGCGCTTGCAAGCGGCAGGCGTGGGAGGAGGGTCTGCAGGCGGTTGGCGTGTGCGGTGGAAGCTGCAGGCGGTTGTTGGAGGATGCTGCAGGCTGGTCTGCAGGCGTTGGAGGAGAGCGCGGGCTGATCTGCAGGCGTGCGCAGGTCTGCAGCCGGTGTGCGGTGGAGGGTGCAGGCGGTCTGGTGGCCGGTTGGAGAGTGCAGGCTGAGGAAGTGGAGGTGAGCGGGTAACTTCAGACGTCTGGGAAATTTCCCAGACGTCTTAAGTTACTGAGAGGGTGGCTGATCAGTAGCTCGGTGGTGGTGGTCTGCGACGACGGCGAGGGAGTTGCACGCTAAGGTGCTCACGGTAATGCAGGCGAGCTCCGGATGGCGGTGTGGCCTGTCACACCACACGGCCACGGTGGTGGAGACTCGCCGCCACGGTAGAGGCCGGCAGTATGGAGTGGAAGAGAGAGGTTCTCTCTCTGCACAGTGGTGGGTCAGTGGCGGAGGCCTCCTGAGCTCGGCTGCCTCCCTGCTCCTTTTGTAGTGTCTTGAACAAATTTGAAATCAGCGGCCGACCAGATCCACCACATCCGCTCCCCCTTGAATGGCTTCTTCACTACATCAGCCGGGCGTTCGAGCGGCAGCCAGCCGTTCTGAAAGAAGACGAATAAAGAAAATATTATTAAAATATTAGGGTTATTTATGTATAGACCCTCAACTTCAATGTTAATAAAAATAATATACCTAATTGGTTATCTAATTAGATGAATGCTATTCTAAGCTAATTCTAAATGCACTTAAGATATGAATGCAATGTATGGATTATGTAATTAGATTAAAACTATGAATTAATCTATTTACATCCTAATTTATACTAAATAAATGTTAGAATTAACCTAATGTGTAGGCACTTAAATACTTAAATAGCCCACAACTATGGGCTAATCAAATACCCCCATGCCTAGTTTTTGCTAGTCCCTAGCAAAATTAAGCGAAACCTAGCACTCTAAGTAGACTAGTCAACTCACTTAGTCTTCCTTCAGAAGCATATTAAGTTCAGGTTCTAAACCCAAGGTCCCTAAGTAGTTGCTAAGTTACAGACTAGGTCGGCTAAAGACGAGTTGTAAGCATAAGTTTCCCTGATTTCTGACTCTACCCTAAAGTTTATTGATCCCTGAGATTAAAGCATCCGTGCTTTTGCATTGGTCCGAGTTATTTGAGTTAAAGGAAATTTTTTTTTTTTAATATATATACTTTTTTTTTTTTTGTTTGATTCTTCTAAGTCTAACCTCAGATCAGCTATCAACACGGTCTGTGTCGGGTTCATTGTCCCCATTACCATACCTCGAAGGGTGCCTGGCTTTCGATGCTTCGAGATAGCACCACCCATAACGACCCCAAGAACTCCTGGCAATCGACACTTCGAGATAGTATCGCCCATGGATTTCTTAAGCGAATTCAGGCCTATGGCAATCGGCACTTCGAGATAGGGCCGCCCATGGTACCTGAACCGCGCAATGCGCTTACATGCCCCTAGTAGGATGGATATCCTAAGAGACAAGCGCCGAGGAGGTAATATGTTACCATCGCATCCTCAAGGTGAGTATATACTCGACCTCTCCTGCGGCGGGAACTCTTCCAATCAAAATGTGTTTTCAAGCCTTTCTTAAGTCAAAACTAAGAGAACCAAATCTCTTTTCAGAAATTAAGTTAATTACCAGACCAAGTGTGAACAATTTGGATGCTTGGGTTACAAGGACCCGTAAACCAAAAGGTAGAATAAGACTCCAGGTACTACCCCACCTTTTAACTCAAACCCTAGCTTCCCTTCCTCAACCTCTTGAAGAATGGTCCGCAACTTAACTCCTACTTAAGTTTTTAAGTCCACAAAGGACCCTAAAGGTCTAAAGCTAGTAGCTTATTTAGCTTCTAAAGTTTGACCCTAAAATTAACTTAGTCTACCCTAGAGTTCTGATTTGCTTAAGACTGCAAGATCTAGCCAGTTAAGCTCAAAACTTTTTTTTTTTTTTTTGTTCTCTTTTTTTTCTCTCTCTCTCTTTTTTCTCTTTTTTTTTTTTTTTTTATAAATGCATGCTATAAACAAAATGCCTCAGGTCCTCTCTCCCATCCCTGGTTCAAACAATGTCCTCATTGAAAATAAAAAATAGCTAAAGGAAGATATTACCTGAGGCGGAGAATAGTAGGAGCTAAGGCTCCTCAAGAGTGACTTCGTCAACTAGATGGCCATCTAAAGTTATGTACGGTTTTAACCGTTGACCATTGACGATAAAGGGAGTTGCTGAAGAGGAAGGATTTTTGATCTCCACAGCTCCATGGGGGAATACTTTGGTGATTATGTAAGGCCCATCCCAATGAGATTTTAATTTCCCAGGAAAAAGCTTAAGTCTGGAATTGAAAAGCCAGACTTGTTGGTTGGGTTCAAAGGTCTTTCGAAGAATAAACTTGTCATGCAAGACCTTAGTTCTTTCTTTATAAGCTTGAGAGGTGTCATAAGCATCATTCCTTAGCTCCTCAAGCTCACTTAATTCTAGAAATCGTGCCTTACCTGCCTTCTCTAAATCCATGTTAACACTTCGAATAGCCCAAAGTGCTTTATGTTCCAACTCAACAGGTAAATGGCACGCTTTTCCATACACAATCCGAAAGGGAGAAGTACCCAAAGGGGTCTTATAAGCCGTTCGATAAGCCCACAAAGCATCATCGAGCTTTTGGGACCAATCGTTCCTATCAGGTCTAACGGTCTTTTCCAAAATATTTTTTATCTCCCTATTTGATACTTCAACCTGACCACTTGTCTGAGGGTGGTAAGGGGTAGCAACCTTGTGAGTCACTCCCAAACTCTTAATTAACCGATTGAAGTGGTGGTTTCGAAAATGAGGTGCCCCATCACTTATAATAGTCTTGGGGCAGCCGAAACGGGATATGATATTGGCCTTCACAAATTTCAAAACCACAGAGTGGTCATTTGTGCGCGTCGGAATGGCCTCTATCCATTTAGAGACATAATCAACTGCCACCAAGATATATTCAAAACCATGGGACGACGGGAAGGGGCCCATAAAGTCAATTCCCCACACATCAAAAATTTCAACAGATTGAATAGGATGTTGAGGCATTTCATTCTTCTTCCCAATCGTTCCAGTCCGTTGACATCTAATACAGGCCTTAACAAAATTATGAGAATCCTTAAATAAGGAAGGCCACCAAAAACCAGACTGGAGAACCTTAAAAGCAGTTTTCTTAGCACCAAAGTGTCCTCCACAATGAAGTTCATGGCAAAATGTCAGCACACTTTGTTGTTCCTCTTCAGGCACACAACGTCTCAAAACTTGGTCTTGTCCAATTCTAAATAATTCTGGCTCTTCCCAATGAAAATATCTCGCTTGAGAAATGAATCTCTTTCTTTTCTGCTTATCCCAAGAGCCAGGAGTTTGTCCAGTGACCAAGTAATTTACAATGTCTGCATACCAAGGTAAAGTTGGTGTTACCGCCATCAGAGTTTCATCGGGGAATGTCTCGCGAATGTCTTCAGAAATAGAGTCGTTAAGAGGAAGACGAGACAGGTGGTCAGCCACAACATTTTCTACTCCTTTCTTTTCACGTATTTCCAAGTCAAATTCTTGAAGGAGTAAGATCCACCTAATCAGACGTGGCTTAGAATCTTTCTTAGCAATGAGATGTTTCACTGCTGCATGATCAGTAAAAATAACCACCTTAGACCCAAGTAAATAAGACCTAAACTTCTCCAGAGCAAAAACTACAGCAAGTAATTCTTTTTCAGTGACGGTGTAGTTTTGCTGAGGTTCAGTTAAAGTCTTGCTTGCATAATGCAGCACATGAGGTCTTCCCTCAACCCTTTGTCCAAGGACTGCTCCCACTGCATAATCCGAAGCATCACACATAAGCTCAAAGGGGAGTGCCCAATCAGGAGCTTGGAGAACAGGCGCAGAGATCAAGGGCTCCTTTAGAGTTTGAAAGGCCTCGGCACACTTTGAATCAAAACTGAAGGAAGATTCCTTCGCCAATAAGTCACAAAGTGGCCTAGAAATCTTACTAAAATTTTTAATAAAGCGCCTGTAAAAGCCAGCATGGCCCAGAAAGGATCTAATCTGTTTGACATTCGTAGGCAATGGAAGTTTGGAAATAGAATCAATCTTGGCTTTATCTACTTCCAAACCTTGCTCAGATACAACATGCCCAAGTACAATTCCTTTCTGTACTATGAAGTGACTTTTCTCCCAGCTGAGGACTAAACCAGTCTCCTTACATCGTTTCAACACATTCTCCAGGTGCAGGAGACACTGGTCGAAAGACGAGCCATAAATAGAGAAGTCATCCATAAATACTTCGACACACTCGTCAATCATGTCCGAAAAGATAGACATCATACACCGCTGGAAAGTTGCAGGGGCATTACAAAATCCAAACGGCATACGCCTGAATGCAAAAGTACCGTAAGGACTCGTGAATGTCGTCTTTTCCTGGTCATCAGGAAAGACTGCCACCTGATTATACCCAGAATATCCATCGAGAAAGCAATAATACTTATTCCCTGCCAATTTTTCGAGAATTTGATCAATAAAAGGCAAAGGAAAGTGATCCTTCTGGGTAGCGGTGTTCAGCTTGCGGTAATCAATACAGACCCTCCATCCAGTTGAGGGTCTAGTGACACTTGTTCACCTTGGTCGTTGAGTTCCATAGTAAAGCCTGCCTTCTTTGGCACCACATGAATGGGACTGACCCATTTACTATCAGCAATGGGATATATGATCCCAGCGTCCAACCACTTCAGGATTTCCTTTTTTACAACCTCCCTCATATTAGGGTTCAGACGTCTCTGCATGTCCCTAAAAGGCTTGATTGAATCATCAGTATAAATGTGGTGCATGCAGAGTGTAGAGTCTATACCCTTAATGTCAGCAATGCTCCAAGCAATAGCTTCCTTATGCCTAGACAGGCATTCAATCAAGGCTCCCTCCTGTGCCTTAGACAGCACAGCCGAAATGATAACTGGGAGCGTATCATTGGCACCTAGGAAAACATACTTGAGAGTGTCAGGGAGGGGTTTCAACTCAAGGTTGGGGGCTTGTATGGTTGAGGGTTTCATAATAGATGTCCCCATCTCAGGTAGCAAATCTGCCTTCGGCGGAAATGATGGGGGAAGAGACTCTGCAGAAACTCCTAGCAATTCCTCTAGTTCTAGTATATCCCCTTCACATTCCTCCAAGAGATGGGAATGCTCATTTAGCATGACATGCTGAAGGGGGTCATCACATAACATTGCAGGAGTTGCCTCTTCAATCAGGTCATCTATCACCTCAACTTGAGAACAATCCTCAAGTCCAGCTTGTTTGTAAGCATCAAACACATTAAGCCGTATTTTCCTATTCCCAAAGCCCATTTTCAATGCCCCAGTATTGCAATTAATTGAAGCATGGGAAGTTGCAAGGAAGGGGCGGCCCAAAATGATGGAGGGTTTGGTTGGCTTGTTGGTAGGGTCAGTGTCCAAAACTAAGAAGTCAACGGGAAAGAAGAAATCCTCCACTCTTACGAGGACATCTTCCAAAATTCCCCGTGGTGTCTTAAGTGATCGATCAGCAACTTGAAGGACTACAGGGCTAGGCTTCAGATTGCCTCCCCTAAGTTGTTCATATACATAGCTCGGAAGGATGTTCACCCCCGCACCCAGATCAAGCAGAGCCTCATCAATTTGTAAGTCACCAATAACTACAGAGATATATGGGGCCCCTGGGTCCTTAAGTTTTGGAGGTGTGCCCTGTTGAACAATTGAGCTAACAGAATCAGGCAGGACAACTTTAGACTGGACCTATTTTCTAGATTGCCGCTTTTTCGTGCACAAGTCCTTTAAGAAGCAGGCATAAGACGGAATCTGCCTGATAGCTTCAAGCAAAGGCAGGTTAATCTGCACTTGCTTGAAAGTTTCCATAATCTCATCCGTCTTATCTTTGGCTCTAGATGAGCCAGCAGAAGTCTGCCCAGAGGTGGATAAGCGCTCTGGAAATGGCACTCTCGATCTCTGGGTGGAAGGGTTGTCATGTCGAGTAAGGGGTGGAACGGGGGCAACTTCTTCCGGTGAGGTGATTTCAAGCGGAGAAGATTTGGGCAAATCTTCTTCGGTGGGGGTGAAAGTCGGGGTGGATGTTTTTTTAGGGGGTGAGACTATAGGAGCATCGGGTTTGGAAATTTCTTTCCCACTCCTCAGAATAGTCACCGCCTGAGCATGCTCCCTAAAGACAATCCCTTTTCCTTTAGGATTTTCCTCAGCAGCACTTGGAAACTTCCCAGTCTCCCTCTGTCTAACGGCCTCAACAAGGTGTCCAATTTGTGATTTCATCTCATGTATAGCCTTGTCATGAGATTGGATGATGGCACTTTGACTTTCTTGCATAGTTTTCAATATCGCCTTCAATTCATCCATCTCAGAGGTTTTAGGTTGGGCAAAGGTTTGAGGTTGGTTCATTTGATGGTTTTGAAAGGATTGCGGTTTGTAATTCCCTGAATTTGAGACATTTCCTTGTCTCCATGAAAAGTTTGGGTGGTTCCTCCATCCCTCATTATAAGTGTTGGAGAAAGGATCATTACGAGGTCTTGGACGGAACCCTTGAGCGGCATTCAAATCTGCTTGTACAAGCTCAGGGAATTGGGAGGCTAAGTGGCAATCCACAGTGGCGTGTGTATTGCCTTGACAAATTACACATTCGGAAGCTTGGGATGTGGAGGTGTTAGGTGTGAATGAACTCGGGTTCGACATAAGCCTTTCCATGTTTTGATTCAGTAATTGAATTTGATAAGCTAAATTCTGGGTTTCCCTTGCTTCATTCGCCTCCAACTTTCTTTGCATGAGAGTGGGCTTTCTATCCATGTAGGCAGAATTCAAGTGAATAGAATTCTCACTCAAAGTATCAAATAAGTTCCAAGCTTCATCCTCAGTCTTAGATAGAAAGGTTCCTGCACAGGCACCATCCACAGTTTGCCTATGAGAATCATTAAGTCCGGTGTAGAACCTTTCAACCAGTTGCCATTTAGGCACCTGGTGATGTGGACAAAGTCTCAGCAAATCGTTAAAGCGCTCCCACGCATCATGGAAAGCTTCCCCATCCTTTTGAGCAAAACTCATGATTTCCCTCCTAAAGTGATTTCTTTTGCTCATGGGGAAGTACTTCTTCAAAAACTCCCTTTTCAGGGCATCCCAAGTATTTAAATTATCAAGGGTGTGATACCAATACTTGGCTTTGTCCTTCAGGGAGAAGGGAAAAAGGGTCCGCATTTGAGCGTCATCAGTAACGCCCTGCAGCTTCACCGTGGAACAGACCTCGGTGAATTCCTCAATATGCCTGTAAGGGTCTTCCCTAGTAGTACCATAAAAGGAGGGTAGCAAGGATATGGTACTACTTTTGATCTCATATGGATTATCCCCTCCAGGTCTACGTAGTGCTGGGCCAGCTTGGTTGGTTGGGATGAAATATTCCTTAAGGCTCCTTTGACCGGCCATTTCTACCCTTGGGAGGTCTTTTCTTAGGATTCTTTCCGGTTCAGGATCAAATACAAGTTGTCTCCTAAGAGAACGCCTACCAAGCATGCACTACAAACACAATTCAAACGGACTTGTTTGGTCTTTACAGATTTAGGCTTTTGATTTTAAGTCAGATTGTAGGTGACAATACAATTTGTTCAATCAATTTACGCGCCTATTGTCGACCTACGGCTCGCCTAAAAAGACCTAGTTGGAGCTTAGGTGTTCTTCCCTAAATCTCAAATGGTCCAGTAAATCCAAAGACGGAAGATCGAGGGATGAAAGTAGGCCTAAGCCTTCCTTTGAAGCTGTGCTTTCGCGGTGCTCCTCAACTACCCCCAGAAATCCGTGACAGGGTATCCCCCTCTTTGGATTTACAAAACCTTTGATCTCAAGTTCCGAACACTTCAAAATCCAACGAAAGGAGGGCTCTTGTCCTAGTATTTCCAAACCTAAGGAGTGTCTAGAAGCATGCCGTGGTGCAAGTGAAATAAGTGTGCATACACCGTAAAAGATTTTGAACTTTGAATCGCACGCCAAGTTTGAAAATGAAATCCTTGGTTTTTAAAATGTCCTTCCTTTAATTAGTCCTTTTTCTAAAAAAAATATGTGACCACTTGTTAGATTTATTCAGTACAGATTAGGTGGTCTTCGCATTAAATCCCAAATGCAATGCGTGATCAAAAATAGGATGCAAAGTAAGAGAATACGTACCTTGCCTCCAGCGATCTTCAATGCAAAAATGCACGCAATGCAGAAAAGCAAATCTAGAGGCTGCTCATACAGACCTAAATGGTTCATCCTAGGGCAGGCAGCTTCTAGCAGGCAGCTCATTTTTTTTTCTTTTTTTGTTTTTTTTAGAACTACTTATGCACAAGCAAAAAAAAGAAATAATAAAAAAAAAAAATAAACCTAAATCTAAAGAAAAGGGAACAGGCTCCCAAAAATTACCCAACACGGGTCCAAAACAAAATCGGGGAACAAACCTCTCAAAATTTGCCCCAGAACAAGGGTTTCAAACTAACTGTAATGAAAAATTAAGTCTTCAGTCTTAATTCTATTCTAATTAAATTAGCGATTAAATACAATGGTGTCCGTCGCGTCCTTGTCCTTCTCCTCCTTTCAAAATTGTTTGTCCACTTCTTGTCTGGCGACGTCAAGGGTCGCCTCTCACAGTGGCTGATTCTTGCACAAAATTTCTCGCACAGAAAAGAAAATAATAGATGGTCAAATCTCTGTTCAATTGACAAATAATCAAACTAAAATTAGGCGAAATTATTACGTCTGTTGCCTCCCCGGCAACGGCGCCATTTGACTGGTCGATCTTTCGCTTTTAAGTCGTTTGTAGTTTAATGTGGCGGAAAAAATCGACTAATCAATTTTTAATAAGAAATAACCACTCGCAGAGGAGCGGGTCGTATCCACAGGGAGGCAATAACGTATTAAAATTTGCACCACTTAAAAATGTTTGTTCGGAGTCAATTTGGACAAGAACCAAGCCAAGATTGCCTTTAGATTAAGGTTTAAGCAAGAAATAATGCTGAAATGGCAATTATGAGAAACTACAGGATATTTTCCGCAATGCAGAGTGAATAGAATATGATTAAAATGTGGCAATGGCAGAAAATGTAAATTTTAATTAAAGTTTTACTGTAGCAAAACAGGGGAATTTTTCCCCGTTGTCTTGCGCGACGAGGAGCCGATGGCCGGGCGCGGGAAGCTTGGAGGAGGTCCCTTGGATCAAGGGCTTCAAATCGGTGGTGGCGGCGAGTCGCGCAGCGGTCGGAGGTGGCCGGACGAGCTCCGGCGGAGGTGCTGCAGCCGGCAGCTTGCGCAGCCTGTTGGCGTGAAGTCCGCCGCTTGCTGCTGCTGCGGGGGTGGTTGCTGCTGTTGCCATGGGCACTGCTGCGGCTGGCGTGGCAGGCGTTCGTCTGCCGGCGCGGGGAAGAGGGCGCTGTAGGCGGTTCTGCAAGCGCGATGGAGGGTGCTGCAGCGTGGTTGGAGGATGGCGTGCGCTGCGGAGGGTCTGCGGAGGGCGCTGCTGGCGGTTCTGCAGGCGCAGTGGTGAACGGCGTGGACTGCAGGCACTGTTGGAGGGTGCAGGCGCGTGGGTGAAGGACTCTACAGTCGCGAGTGAATGGCGCTTGCAAGCGGCAGGCACGGGAGGAGGGTCTGCAGGAGGGCGCTTGCGCGGTGGTCTGCAGGCGGTTGGCGTGTGCGGTGGAAGCTGCAGGCGGTTGTTGGAGGATGCTGCAGGCTGGTCTGCAGGCGTTGGAGGAGAGCACGGGCTGATCTGCAGGCGTGCGCAGGTCTGCAGCCGGTGAGCGGTGGAGGGTGCAGGCGGTCTGGTGGCCGGTTGGAGAGTGCAGGCTGAGCAAGTGGAGCTGAGCGGGTAACTTCAGACGTCTGGGAAATTTCCCAGACGTCTTAAGTTACTGAGAGGGTGGCTGATCAGTAGCTCGGTGGTGGTGGTCTGCGACGACGCCGAGGGAGTTGCACGCTAAGGTGCTCACGGTAATGCAGGCGAGCTCCGGATGGCGGTGTGGCCTGTCACACCACACGCCCACGGTGGTGGAGACTCGCCGCCACGGTAGAGGCCGGCAGTATGGAGTGGAAGAGAGAGGTTCTCTCTCTGCACATTGGTGGGTCGGTGGTGGAGGCCTCCTGAGCTCGGCTGCCTCCCTGCTCCTTTTGTAGTGTCTTGAACAAATTTGAAATCAGCGGCCGACCAGATCAACCACATCCGCTCCCCCTTGAATGGCTTCTTCACTGCATCAGCCGGGCGTTCGAGCGGCAGCCAGCCGTTCCGAAAGAAGACGAATAAAGAAAATATTATTAAAATATTAGGGTTATTTATGTATAGACCCTCAACTTCTATGTTAATAAAAACAATATACCTAATTGGTTATCTAATTAGATGAATGCTATTCTAAGCTAATTCTAAATGCACTTAAGATATGAATGCAATGTATGGATTATGTAATTAGATTAAAACTATGAATTAATCTATTTACATCCTAATTTATACTAAATAAATGTTAGAATTAACCTAATGTGTAGGCACTTAAATACTTAAATAGCCCACAACTATGGGCTAATCAGATGTCGAACCCAAGCACACATTCAATGATTATCCTTTTGAGCTTGAATTCCCTGTAACCCGACTTTCTGGTCTTGGGTTGCATCCTCATAAATCGCAGGCCTGACCCCGCTTGCACACTAATTTTAGGTTTTGGGTAATTTTTACCCAGAACTTGAGATATTCTCGATTATGGGGTATGGGTCTTCATCACAATCTGGTTCACATCTATGGACCTCTGCTGATAGGTCAGAGGTTGCTTCTGTTTATTCTGATTCTAACCTGCACGTGTGAATTCGTTATTTCTCTTCTTTGTATAGTGTGCCTAGCTGAAGGCACTAAATTCAGCACTTATACAGTTCTTTTTAGTTTTCATCTCGGAGCAGACCTGACATTCACGTAATTGAGGTGCTTTCTAGGCTATTCCACTCTGTTTTATGTCTTTTTAATAAAATGAGGACATTGCATTAGATAGGCATGGGGGGTGGATATTCATCCCTGAATTTATTCATCAGCTCCGTAGATTTGTTTTATTTTCTTTTATTAAAAAAAAATTTGGAATTAGGAAAGAGAACTAGGGTTTAAGAAAATTTTCAATCTTAGGAAATAATACATTATGATTTAAACACAAAGACCCTTTAGGTCTTTGGACTTAATCAGCCCGTGTATCCACTAAAATGTGGATTTGTTTTTGAGTCCTCACCAACCTAAATTCTATTTTAGTTGGAGTAAATAAGTTTGGGTGATAAGTACACGACTTATCAACCTACCTTCTAATTTGAGGGAACTTTGAGTCTTAAGCATCTACACACTATCTTGTCACTAACTCGTTGTTCGGCAATTTTAACGGAAATTGGGTAGCTAATGAACCTTCTAGGGTGATATGGCTGGCAAATTATTGTGGGTAACAGCCCATAGGTAGGTTGACCAGAGCCCAGTCACTGGATCTTTCTCTTTTTGCTGCTTTTAGGTAAATCTTAGACCAGGGAAGCCACCTACTTAAAAGAAAAAAGTCAAAAAGAAAAGGAAATAAGCCACACTTCGCCACACGAGTATGGCTGGCAAGTTATCGATGGTAATAGCTCATCGACCGATTGTCTAGAACCGAGCTCAGTAAATGCACTGAAAAATCCCAAAACACTTAGGAAGAAGTGGAGAAGTAGAATAAATCGAGGAGATATACACTGGATTCACCCTTATGTTGACCCCGTAAAAAAATAAAAGTAGGGAGAAAGCTACCGGTTGTAACGATACACCTTTAGGTAGAATTCTTTTTTAGGTCACCTAGAGGTGTAGAAATCTGAAGTCTGTTTTAATTGCCGGTCAACGAGTCTATCACATTCACAATAAGATGCTTCGAACTTAGGGTTCTCATCAAATCTTGGGTGAGTCGAATGGCCGTAGAAAGCCACTCTTAAATCCTAAAACATGAAAATCCAAAAAAATTAGAAAAGAGAGAAAAGAGAAAAAGAAAATTTTCTTTGAATAAGGAGAGAGCTTAAGGCGGTCTGCATTTTGGCAGATACTCGGGAATTGTTGTGACTTTGAAAGTTCAAATCTTAAGTAGACAATTTCTTAATGACGGAAAATAAACTCAAGCCCAAATAATCCAACCTGATTCTTTTATAAATAGCATATAGTTTTTGCTAGGGACTAGCAAAAGATAGGCATGGGGGTATGATGTAAACTCGTTTACACTACTTAAGATGTCTATTTTTGCATGTTCTTAAGCATAGGATTGCATTGCATGCTATAAATATTGCATAACATGCATCATCTTGCATTTAGAGTAGTTTGAATAAAATGGAGGTTAATTGTCTCCTTTTATGTGCTTAGACAGGGAAAACTTTTTATCGGGGCTGCGGATCAAAGATCCAACAGTGCAGATGTGATCAAGGCGACGATTGCAGTTCAACAACTCCAAGATCACCCTAATCAGGCATCTGTAGCATTAGATAGTGACCAGTGAACCCTAGAAGATCAAGGGCTAAGATGGTGTGAATCCACACTTCAAACGATAAATCTGACCGCACGGATGGATTCGGATTGACGATCGCAGCCTAACGACATGAAAATCGACTCAATCTGACAACTGTGGCACCATCTACACCACGTGGCACCATCTCAACCGTCCAACCGACCCTTAGGTCCACCACTGCCTTTCCAAAGAGAATCCAACACACGATCTGGGTCGTTGGATCTTGATCCAATGGTCCTGAATGTGCGTTCAAAACTTCGGCCGCCCGCCCCAACCACACGCACAATGTAGTGGATAAGGCGCTCGGCTACCATCAGACGCACGATCGATTCTTCGTGAGCAGGCGAGCGGGCGCAGGCGAGCGTTGGATTGCGATCGAACGGCTGTGCGCGTCCGATAACGCTTACGCACTATTTCACGCACGGGTGTAACACGGCATCGCACATGATTGGGTGCATGCTGAGAAGGCGGGCATAGCACGATCTGGGTCGTTCGATCTCGTGATCGGACGATTGAGGATGGCTGAACGTGCGCGAGAGTTGAGCGCATGGGCAAGCGAGCGGGCACGCACGTGCCGCCCACTACACCCACGTTCAGACCTTTAGTGACGGTTTTATCCGTCACTAAAGGTCCGGAATTAATTCTTTAAAGTTGTAATGACCAAATTGCCCCCACTCCTTGCAACTATAAAAGGAGACCCCCTCCACATGAAATTCTCATTCCTTCCTTCTCTTCTCTCCCTCTCCAAAGCTCAAAAGAAGCCTATCCCACACCCGGGATGCTTCTCGCGAGATAGTCAATTTTTCGTCCACCTTCGGAAGTGGATCCCGCAACGATGATGACGTGCTGCCTCGTTCTCGTTCTTCTGCTTTGTCCTGCTTCATCCTCCTTTGTCCAGGCGTCATCCTGTCCGGCTCATCCTCCAAGAGACTATCGAGGAGGATATCTCTCTCCCAATTCTTTTGACTACCTTCTATAATAGATTTGCTGCTTTCTAGAGTAGTTTGGCTCATCCTCCAAGCGACCATCGAGGAAGATATTTCTCTCTCCATTATTTTAATGCTTTCTAGAGTAGATTTACTGCTTTCTAGTGTAATTGTTTTCTGCTTTCTAGTTGTAATGTTTAGTGAAACAAATAATCTCTTTAATGATGAATTCCCTATTTATTCTACATCTCGTTTTGATTTCTGTTTGTAATATTCTCTCTCTCTCTTACTCTCTCTCTCTTCTATTTATTATAAATAGTTAGATAGTTTTAATCAATTGAATTACTTCGTAACAGATAAAGCAAATGCGTAGTTTTTAAATCAAACGTCCGCCTCCCTATGTTCGACCCGGAATTTCCATTTTGGTATAAATTTTATTTGTTGAACACGAGTTCTTCGCTTTCAAACTACAACGATAGGTTTTTCAAAATCGAACACGTTAGCGTAGCAACTCGTATGTTCAACAGGTTGTTACCTATGACAACTTGCCAGCCATACTCGTGCGGTGATGTGTGGTTTTATTATTTGTGTTTTTTCCTTTTTCTATTTTTTTTTCCTTCATTTTTTTTTAAGTAGGAGGCTTTCCTGATCTAAGATATACCTAAAAGCAGTACAATGAAAATGGTTTTGTGACTGCGCTCTGGACAATCGGCTGATGAGTTGTTACCACCGACAACTTGCCAGTCAAACCACCCTAGATAGTTCATTAGCTACCCAATTTCTTAAGAAACTGCCGAAAAGTGAGCCAGTGCAAAAAAAGTATGTAGATGCTTAGACTTAAACTCCCCCTAAATCAAAGGGCGGGTTGATAAGTCGCATACTTATCATCCCAATTTATTTACCAAATTAAAGTGAATTTTAATTGGCGAGGTTGCGAGACTAAGTCCACATTCGAGTGCACACTTGGGCTAATTAAGCCCGAAGACCTAAAGAGTCTAAGTATTCAGGTCTCAAAGTATCAATTCCTAAACTTTGCAACTCCTAATGCCTAGGTTCTCGTCTCCTAGTTCTAATATTTTTTTATAATAGAATCAAATAACAGGAAATTATTGTTATAGCTAACAAAAAGATTATTTGATATATCCACCCCCTCATACTTATCTATTGCAATGTCCTCAATCTTAAAAATGAAACCATGTAGGAGAGTAGAAGTGGAAGAATAACACTTGGTTTTTGTGAGACTCTAGTCAGCTTGGAAAAGTCATTACATGTGCTGAGTTTAGTGCCTTCAGCAGGGCGATGATTGGCCCACAGTGGTTAAAGCATGGCAAGAGTAACCTTGTTCGAGAAGGGTTCAGGGAGCACATGGTCAACGAAGGGTTTGAGATGTTGTCCGTTAACCTTGAAGATATTACCTATCTTTGGGTCAGAGATTTCGATGGCCTCGTTATGGAAAATCCACTCAATAATGAATGGGCCGTCCCACTTAGGCCTGAGTTTTCCAAGGAAAAGCTTCAATCTAGAATCAACAAGCCAGACCTTCTAGTTTTGCTCAAAGCTCTTACGTGAAATCATCTGGTCATGGAGAGCTTTGGTCCTTGCCTTATAGATTCTAGCATTTTCATAAGCATCATTTCAAAGCTCCTCCAACTCAGATAGTTGGACTTTCCTAGTTTTCTCGGCCAACTCTACGTCAAAATTACACTTCCTGATGGCCCAAAATGCCTAGTGTTCAAGTTCTACGGTACATGCCTTACAAAACACCAGATGAAATGGAGACATACCGATAGGCATTTTGTACATCGTACGATAGGCCCAAAGAGCATCATCTAGCTTTTGGGTGTAATCCTTCCTATCAAGCCTAATGGTTTTCAACAAAATGTTTTTGATCTCCCGATTGGAGACCTCAGCCTATCCATTCATCAGAGGGTGGTAAGGTGTTGAAATCCGATGATTCACTCCGTATTTCCCCAGTAAATTTCAAAATAGGGCATGAGTGAAATGTGTTCCACCATCTCTTATAATTGCCTGAGGAACCCCAAATCGACTGAAAATATTTTTCTTCACAAAATCAATGACCACCTTGTGGTCATTGGTCCAGGTTGGAAATGCCTCAATCCATTTGGACATGTAATCAACAGCGACCATAATATACTGGTGTCAAAATGAAGGAGGGAAGGGTCCCATAAAGTCGATGCCCCAAATGTCAAAAATTTCGATAGAAAGAATTGGGTTCAGGGGCATCATATCTCTCGTAGCCATGTTCCCGAGTGTCTGGCATCGGGTGCATGACTTTGAGAATTTATTGGCATCTTTAAATAATGACGGCCAATAGAATCTGGATTGCAAGTTTTTTGCTGCCGTCTTTTTCCCGGAAAAGTGTCCACCACATGCAGATGTATGATAGATCTCTAGTATGCTATGGAACTCAATTTTCGAGATGCATCAACGAATAATTTGGTCTACACCGATCCGGCATAGCTCGGGATCATCCCAAAAATAATATTTTACCATTGACACAAGTCTATCCCGTTGTTGTTTAGTCCAATCCTGGGGGATTTGACCAACAGCCAAATAATTGACAATATCCACAAACTAGGGGGTTCATATACCCAAGACTGTAAGGATAGTTTCATCTAGAAAAGTATCAAAGATCGAGACATCTGGATGTGGAGAATCAATTAGGATTCTCGAAAGGTGGTCTGCCACTACATTTTGTGCCCTAACTTTATCCCTGATTTCAAGATTGAGTTCTTGAAGCAGTAGAATCTAGTGAATAAGCCAGGGTTTGGCATCCTTTTTGGCCAAGAGATGTTTCAAGGCCGAGTGGTCGGTAAAGATGATGACACGAGAACCTAAAAGATAAGCCCTAAAATTTTCTAAAGTGAAAACTATAGCTAGCAATTCTTTTTCTGTAATGGTGTAGCTCCTTTGGGCTTCGTCTAAAGTCTTGCTAGTGTAGTAAATCACAGAGGGCTTTTTATCTATCTTCTGACCCAAGATAGTGCCAACGGCATAATCAAATGCATCAACCATAATCTCAAATGGGGTTGTCCAGACCGGTGATTGCAACACCAGGGCATAGGTGACTGCCATTTTTAATAAATCAAATGCCTTATGGCATGATTCATCAAGCTTTAATTGCATGTCTTTGGCTAGAAGGTTACTCAAGGGCCGAGCAACCTTCGAGAAGTCCTTAATGAATCTTCTGTAAAAACCCACATGCCCAAGGAAAGAGTGAATTTATTTTACAGATGTGGGTGGAGGAAGTCTAGAGATAGCATCCACCTTATCTTTATCAACTTCAATACCCCGACTGGAGACCACATGACCATGGACAATGCCTTCCTCAGTCATGAAGTGGCTCTTTTCCTAGCTAAGGACCAGCCATGTTTTGATGCATCTCTAGAGGATCAATTTCAAGTTAGCTAGACAAGACTCAAAAGAATCTCCAAAAATGGAGAAATCATCCATGAACACCTCAAGACAATCTCCCACCATATCAGAAGAAATAGCCAACATGCACCATTGAAATGTTGTAGGTGCATTGAAAAGCTCGAAAGGCATTCTATGGAATGTAAAGGTTCCATAGGGACATGTGAAGGTTGTGTTTTCCTGGTCTTCAGGATGGATAGGGACTTGGTTATATCCCAAATAACCATCTAGGAAACAAAAGTACTTTTGCCCAGCTAACCTTTCAAGGATTTGATAGATGAATGGCAAGGGAAAGTGATCCTTTTTAGTGGTTGTGTTCAGCTTGCTATAGTCAATACAGACACTCAAAGTAGAAGCTGAACGAGTGGTGAATGTTTCCCCTTTCTCGTTAGTCATAACGGTTATTCCTACCTTCTTGGGTACAATATGAATAGGGCTAACCCATGGACTATTCGAGATTGGGTAAAAAAACCTAGCATCGAGCCACTTGATTATCTCCTTATTGACCACTTCTTGCATATTTGAGTTTAGTCTCCTTTACATTTTGCGAGAAGGGCCGGATCCATCTTCCTTGAAAATATGATGATTACAATAAGATGGCTTGATTCCCCTATGGCTGTGGATGGTCTAACCAATTGCCTCCTTGTTATTCTTAAGGACCTTAATTAACCTCAATTCTTGCTCCTTAGTCAAATCAACACTAATAATCATAGGGAGAGTGTTTTCAAGTCCTAAGAACTCATATTTCAAATTTTTGGGCAATGGTTTTAATTCTAGCTGGGATGGGTTTAGAATAGAAGGTAGGGAGGATGCTGATGAAGATTTATCAGGACAATCCAGTGGAAGAAGCTGGGAATGAACAAAATCAACAACCTCTTCATGATGTTGCAGGTCTACCATGGAGGGTTGTGTGTTGGCTTTGCTAAAGCTTGTCGAGTCCTCGAGTGCTCTGATTGTCATACAAGTCTCAAGATCCTAATCCTCGAGCTCCTCAATGAATCCACAATTCTCAAATCCTCTTATCACCTTAAAAATATCCAGAGTTAACTTCATATCCCCAAAGGTGATCTCCATACAATTGCTTTCACAGTTTATGTTGGCCTTGGCAATACTAGGAATAGACACTCCAGAATGATGGGCGTGTTCCTCAAATCATTAGGTACATCCATGTTAAGGATGAGGAAATCTACAGGAAAATAGAAATCCTTGACTTTGACAATTACATCCTCAATAATGCCTCTCGGTGTGGTGATCGAATGGTCTACTAATTGTAGCATTACTGAGGTTGGCCTGAGTTCACCTAAACCAAACCTCTCATAAAGAGAAGTCGGGATTAGGTAGATGGATACACCTAGGTCCAATAGTGCCCTACAAAAGTGTACACCCCAATAATGCATGATATCAAGGGGGCACCTGGATCTTTCTTCTTTTGAAGAAGGTGATGCAGGATAACTGAACTTGCCTGCTCAGAGAGAATCACCTTCCTCGGAGTTGGTTCTCCCGGCTTACCCCTTTAGGTACATAGTTCTTTCAAGAATTTAGTGTAAGTTAGGATATGCTTAATAGTGTCGAGGAGCAGAATATTTATCTCTACACTCTTGAATAAATTTAGGAGCTCCTCGTTGCTGTCTATGGTTTCTTCTTCCTAGTTTTCAATATGGCCTCAGGGAATGAGATATGGGTGGTATTTTCATTTTTCGGTCCCTGGGCCTTATTGTCTTCTTCAACCTCCTTGTTTTCTCTCAAGCTCCCTAGGGTTTTGACTTCTAGAAGGTAATTCAGGGTTCTGGATCTGCTTCCCACCTCTCAAGGTGACAGAGCTTGCAGAGGCATAAGGGTTTAGGTCTTGAGGTAGGTTAGTGAAGATTGGAAGGGCTTAGTTGGTCATGTAACTAGAAGAAGATGAGGGACCCTGCTCAACCACCTGAGCCTGTGCATGTGGGTCCCTTTGATTCTCATACCCTTGGGCTCTATTAAACTGATCTTGAACATTGCATAGGATGGGTACGAGTTGAGATGGTAGAGATCTGGGTTGTCGGGTGTTACTAATTAACCCGAATTGCAAGTTATCCAATGATGTCTTCATTTGATGCATAAGCTGAAGCATGGACCCTTGCATTTCTACCATTTGCCGATTTAACTCAGCCTGCCCTGCAGATTATTAGGAATTCCAAGATGGCTAAGCAATCAGTCTCGGGGGCAACTAGGTGTATACTTGACCCTGACTCGTAGGTCTTTGAAATGCATAGTTACTAGGTCAAGTTTGGGTCTGTTGCCCCTGACTTTTCCAGGAGAAGTTAGGGTGGTTCCTCCAACCCAAGTTATAAGTGTTGGAATATGGGTTGGACCTAACATTCTCTTGCATTGCATACACATCCTCATAGGCCGAGGATGGAGAGAAGGAAGGATCAGAAAAACTGCGATCAAAGGCCCCAATTTGGAACCCATAAGGTTCCGAGAAATACTGGCTCACAGGTTGAGTCGATTCAAGTTGGTTCACAAACTCCTGCCCCGTGTGATCTCGTAAGGAATGGAATCCTCAATTTTGGGATTGAGTAGGTATAGAAGTGTTTCCTGAATTCCCAGACATCCATTCTTTCATTCTCCTAGCAACCAAGTCCCTTTTAT
Organism: Thalassia testudinum; assembly: GCA_037157565.1. Taxonomy (NCBI): domain Eukaryota; kingdom Viridiplantae; phylum Streptophyta; class Magnoliopsida; order Alismatales; family Hydrocharitaceae; genus Thalassia; species Thalassia testudinum. The sequence continues at coordinate 17,700,073 of JAZHRO010000057.1, forward strand.
CTAGTTTATTACAAATCAATTCCATGTCAAATGAATGAGAATCTTAGATCTCATTAGCACTTGACCTGGGTTGTTGGGATAGGTTGAATGCATCCATGGAGGCATGATTAATTGAGTTCTCACTGATTTCCTCAAATAGGTCGTATGCGCTATCTACATCCCTCTTGAGGAAATTGCTTCGGCAGGACGCATCCATTTGATTAAGGAGTTTTTCCACCAAGCCATGATAGAAAATCTGCACGAGTTACCATTTCGGCACCTTGTGGTGCGGACATTTCCTCAAAATTTCCTGGAATCGCTCCCAAGCGCCATGAAACGGTTCCTCTAGCCGCTGGGTGAAAGTGGTAATCGCTCGTCGCAAGGCATTGGTTCCCTCGATATGGAACAATTTCTTCAAGAAAGCTGACTTAAGAGCAGCACAAGTTTCTATCGGCCTTCCTATGGTCTGGTACAAATATGCGCTTTATCCTGAGAGAGTGGGGGAAGAGCCTCATGATGATTTTCTCTTTGGTCACATTCATTGCTTTGGTGGTCTAAACCAAAGTGGTCAAATCCTCCAAGTGTTGGAATGGGTCCTCCGAGCCAAGCCCATGAAAATGCTTAATCAAGCTTAAGACTTGGGGTTTGATTTCTATGTCTCCGGTGGGAATCATGATGCCTGGACATTCCCCATAGTTTGAAGGATCATAAAAATCCTTCAAGGGCCGAGCACCAAGTCCATTCATACATTGGAACCATTGATGCATCTGTTGTATTTCTTCCAACTGCCTCTGAATCAGCTCCTGCTAGTTCGAGGGCGGGGGAGGTGGTTGTTGATTAGCCATAGGATCTACTTGGCTAAAGCTCAACCTCTACCTCCAAGAATGGTCTAAAAGGACCTTCCAATCTAGGGTTCAATGACCTCCTTTCAAGCATGCATGGGAAGGAAGTCTGAAGGATGGGGAAGAGAGGGAACCCTGCAACATAAGAATACAAGCCTATCCATAGGTTGGGTAGCCTAAATGTCTATAGAATCTCAGAATTTCTCCTAAGATTATGGATGATTTACTCTCCTTATGTCCAGGCAATCCAACCAGTTAGAAGGAGGGACTGGGGAGAAGGTTGTTCCTTTGGCTTATGCCTCTGGTTCCTAGTGTACCCCGCAGCCAGGATTGTTTGACGCTACTCCCCTAGCTAGACATTAGATTGACTAGTACAAGTAGGTTAACCATGAATAATCTCAATCTGAATCCCATAGAGGGAACCAATCCTTAAGGTCAACGTCAACTCAATTTTAATTAGGCTTGGAACAATGGTGCTTCTGGAATGTGATGGGCCCTTAATGGGTTGTGCCCTTAAAGATTTGTTTGAGAATGTGTGAATGTGCACAAGCAAGTGATTTTCAAGCAAGATTATTAATAATCAGGTGAGTTTTAGAGTTTGAATCATGCTTAATAGCTTTTAGGATTCAAATATTAGGTGCTTTCAACCAAGTTTTGTGAGGAAAATGAAGTTTGCTTTTAAAAGCATGTGTTCAAGTATTTTCGTTTAGAAATCAAGAACAATATGGAGTGCCAAGCTTGACCTAGTTATTGAATCCTATGGGGCAACTACAAAATGGACCTTTTTTAGATTAGGTGGTGTGGCTCAAACAATTCAATCAATCAGCTCAAATGCACCATCGATTAAGGCACAAAAAGCTGATTAACCTAATATGATTTCTACTCTTTCATGTGTTGAATTTGTGTACTGGGTCCACAGGTCGGAATCCCAGTTGAGTTGATGAAAATCAACTCAGGTTATGTGGCTCTGATGTGGGTGTGTAAAGTGTGTAAATTGATTTGTCCCACAGAAAGTATCTTTTTATTTTTTTTTATAAGAAGTGGGTGAGATGGGTGAAGGTGGCAAACAAGACAAACAATGTCTATCCTAGGGTTTATGGAAACAGCTAAGTAGATTAGGTTTTGGTTATGATTGTGGTGAAATGAACCAGTGGAGGGGGAATGTGGGGGACACCTACAAAACACTCTACCCACACATTACTCCAGTCTATTGCACTTGGATCTCCATGTTAAGGTACCTACAACTCAGTAGATCGAAGACAAGTAGGGTTAGTGCTATGTAAATGCAAAGAAATGCATGATCGCACGAGTTTCGCGTGTTTGAAATTGAGGTTACAAGTAATCTACCATTGTAGTTGCAAAACTCATGATCAAATAAAAATTGTCATGAAACTCCAAGGGAGTCCCGGGTTGAACACAGGGAGGCGACGTTTACTTTCTATGAAATTCGTGCTTTGATTTATTTCTTTTTGGTGTTTTAAGGTTTTGTTAATTTTATTTGCTTTTGAAATAAAATGACAATCAATCACAAGAGAGAGAAAGAATTGAATCTTATATATTGCATGAATGTCAATTACAATAATATAGAAAACATAAAAAGAGAGGGAGGTGAGAAGAAATCTATTGAAGTAGCTATTCGGCGAGACGACGGTGCCTGGCAGAAGCTCGGATGGAGTTGGGGAGCAAGTCGACAGAGGTGAGAAGTGGGAGGATGTTGGGTAGAGGAAAGCTTCAGTGCAGCTTCGAAATGGAGGAGAGAAGGAAAAGGTGATCTACTACCGGAATGGAGGTGGGAGGATGGCTCCAAGGTGACCTATGAATGCAGATGGGAAGTTGAAGGAGTATTTGGTGGGGTAGAGGTTCGCTACACTAATAGGCACCTAGGGAGCCTGAGAGCAACCTCTAACAAAGCATTGGTAGGCTTGCTAGAGCTTAGGAGTAGAGTAGGTAGAGATGGCTTGAAAGTGAGGGGGTGTTGGTCCTTTTATAGTGGATGAAAAGAGGCTAGAATAGCCCTGGGACCTAGGATACTCGTCTACTAATGTTAGAAAAAGAGAGTCCTAGGGTCATTTTATAGAGTTTAGGACCTAGGATACTCGTCTACTAGATGTTGGGAATTAATTCCCAATGTTCACATTGTTGGAATTTGTTTTCTAGCCATTCTGAAATGAACCAACGGCTACCTGGTACCGCTACTAAAGTGCTTATACCAGTACTCGTTGCTTCCAGATTTTGGTTTCAAACTCTTAACACAAATCTGTAACCCACCTGTACCAGCACTCATGACTAGTACCGGTACTCATTACCTCCAGTACTGGTACTGATCATGAGTACCGGTACTTGTAGGGTACAGGTTTGTTTCTTGACAAAACCCAAACCTGTAACTCACATGTACCGATACTAAATTTTAGTACCGGTATTTGTTGGTTAACAAGTACCTTTTTTCAAGTGATTTAATCCATTATGTACTTTGCAAATGATCGCAATATAAATCATAATTTATCTCTAATTGATTTTACGATCTAAGTTGTGATTTTTTGTTAAAAGGCAAATACAATCCATGAAAACAAAATCTAAACTACAAAAACTAAGGTCGAAGATGATCTTCTCCTCGACTCATCCTTGTCATTCTCCATGACAAGATCATGCCTCCATCATTTCTTGTTTGCCTTGCTCTTTCACCTAAATATGAAAAACACTTAATGCAAACATTAATCCATAATAATTTTGTTAACACCAAAACAAGATGTGGAATAAGGTTTCAACAATCTCCCCCTTTTTGCTACAGACAAAACTATTTTGCAAATAGATAAATAATTTTTAGCAATGTTATATGAAGTAAAATTTTTTCATTTTAATCCTCCCCCTCAATATAAGCTCCCCCTAAAAATATTACTATTTGCCCTTTATTTTTCTCGCCCTTTTTGTCAATCACAAGAATTGAAGAAATATAATACCATAAAATTTACCAATAGTAAAATGATGAATGCGGGTACCAAGCTCCATTAGGCCATCGTTCTTGATCTTCATTCAACCTATAGAAAGGTTGAAATATTCCGTTATGTTCCTTGAGCACCTACTGATCTCTTTGATCTATTCCTACTAAATAAATATCCTTTCTAGGTACCCATTTTCTTTTGGGTCTTTTAGAGTTAGCACCGTTCAAATCCTGAGATTTATAGACCTTTTTAGTATTAGATCTATAATTCCTGGAATTTTAAGCCTTTTGACACATCCATGCATGCCTGGGTGCATGTGATTGATTTTGTGTATTCTTTCTAATTTTAAACCTTGCTTTTAGATCATCACAAAATTCTGCATTTAACCTAGTTGTTTTTAAATTATTTAAAGTTCCCTCAAAATGTTCATAAATGTCCTCTAGTTCTACTATTTTTGCATGCAATTGCGTGTTAATCTCTTTTGACATTTCTAATTCTATTTCTAAACATGACTTTTCTAAGTCTAATGCTTGGTAATTATTCTTTAAAACCTTATTTTCTTTTTTAAATGACCTAGCTTTATGATATAGCTCTTCATTTGATTCTAATAATTCTCCAAATGAAAAATCAGGGTTTACCTCATTGTCCATATCTTCTAAAGTTGCCACCAAGTAAAGTTGTGCGACCTCGTCTTCAGATTTCGATTCACTGGAGTCAGTATCCATGTCGGAGTCGCTATCATCCCATGTCGCTTTAAACACTTTCTTTTTCTTCTTCTTGAGCTTATTTATTTCTTTCCTATTGTTCTCCTTCTTCTTGTTTACGGGGCAATCCTTTCATAGGTGACCCTTTCTCTTGCATTCATAGCAAACAATATCAGATGAACTTTTATTCACTTTCTTACCTTGCTTTTGAAGAAATTTCTGGAACTTTCATGTGAGTATCTTCATCTCTTCATCTTCAGATTCTGAGGTGCTTGAATCCGAGTCCTCCTTGATTGCTCTAAAAGCAATGCTCTTCTTCTTGCTTGTTGCCTTCTCCTCGTTCTTCTTCATATTCTCCAATTGGACTTCATATGGCATGAGGCTTCTGAAAGACAACTTTTCACTTTGCGTTATAGTATTTAAGTGGTGGAAAAATCGACTAATCAAAAATAATGAAAATAACCACTCACAGAAGAGCAGGTCGTGTCCACAGGGAGGTAATTATGCAATAAATACTTAATTATTTAATATTATTTCAGATAGTGCAAAATCCCTATTCAAATTTGACTTAAAATGTGAAGGAAAGTAGATCTGCAATAACTTAAAAAGATAAGGGTATATGTGCAATTTTCCCTCATAGAAATCCGCAATAAATTGATGATGAATTTATGCAATTTTCACGTGATGTGTACTAGAGGAAATTAGTACTTAAGTTAAGCCCAAAAATCAATATTCAAACTAGTGAATATCAATATCATGCAATTATAAGGAACTATGAGTGTTCAAATGCAATTCTGCCATAATATAATAATAAATAAAATCAAATTAGGTGGCAATGGAATTGATTGTAAATTTTAATTGGTGTGAAAATAGAGCATTCTTGCTCTCTCCTCCTCGTAAGAAAAAGAGAGAACCGGCGGGGCTGTCGCAAGGATTAGGAGGACGGCGAGGATGAGGGCTCTCTGATGGTGGTAGCGGCGTGGCCGGAGGTGGCCGAAGATGGCTGGCGGAGGTGGCCAGAGAGTCAGCTTATTGGCTCTGCTGAAGGATGAAGGTGCACGCAATGCCTACGGCTAGTGGCATGCGAGCGTGTGCGTGCTGGTGCACGCCCATGCAGGTGAGGCGGGTGCTCTGCACGTAGCATCGGCAGCTAGTGGCGTGCGGACACATTGCTGCAGTGCGGTGCAAGAGCGGGAAATCGGAGTGCCTGCAGATGGAGCGGGTGAGCGGTGGGGCTTGCAAGCGTGCCTGCAGGGTGGAGAGGCGCGCGGTTGGGTGTGCTGGAGTGGCAGGAGGAAGGTGCGTGGGCGATGAGAGGGTGCTGTGAGGGGGAGGCAGTCTGCACGCAGCGCCTGCAGTTGGTTGTGTGCAGGCTTGGTGAGCCGGAGATGGGAGGAAGGCACGTAGGTGATGAGAGGGTGCTGTGAGGGGGAGGCGGCTGTGGGAAGGCTTGGTGCGTGCCTGTGATGCGGTGCAGGGCTGGCTGGAGATGGGTGAGTGGGTGGTTGCTGAGGTGGGTGGAGATCTGGTGATGGAGGTTGCGAGCAGAGGTGGCGTGAGTGCCTAAACTCTATAAAATGACCCTAGGACTCTCTTTTTGAATAGCCCTGGGATACTCGTATACTAGATGTTGGTAATTAATTCCCAATGTTCACATTGTTGGAATTTGTTTTCTAGCCATTCTGAAATGAACCAACGGCTACCTGGTACCGCTACTAAAGTGCTTGTACCAGTACTCATTGCTTCCAGATTTTGGTTTCAAACTCTTAACACAAATCTGTAACCCACCTGTACCAGCACTCATGATTAGTACCGGTACTCATTACCTCCAGTACTGGTACTGATCATGAGTACCGGTACTTGTAGGGTATAGGTTTGTTTCTTGACAAAACCCAAACCTGTAACTCACATGTACCGATACTAAACTTTAGTACCGGTATTTGTTGGTTAACAAGTACCTTCTTTTAAGTGATTTAATCCATTACGTACTTTGAAAATGATCGCAATATAAATCATAATTTATCTCTAATTGATTTTACGATCTAAGTTGTGATTTTTTGTTAAGAGGCAAATACAATCCATGAAAATAAAATCTAAACTACAAAAACTAAGGTCGAAGATGATCTTCTCCTCGACTCATCCTTGTCATTCTCCATGACATGATCATGCCTCCATCATTTCTTGTTTGCCTTCCTCTTTCACCTAAATCTGACAAACACTTAATGCAAACATTAATCCATAATAATTTTCTTAACACCAAAACAAGATGTGGAATAAGGTTTCAACAATCTCCCCCTTTTTGCTACCGACAAAACTATTTTGCAAATAGATAAATAACTTTTAGCAATGTTATATGAAGTAAAATTTTTTCATTTTAATCCTCCCCCTCAATATAAGCTCCCCTAAAAATATTACTATTTGCCCTTTATTTTTCTCCCCCTTTTTGTCAATCAAAAGAATTAAAGAAATATAATACCATAAAATTTACCAATAGTAAAATGATGAATGCGGGTACCAAGCGCCATTAGGCCATCGTTCTTGATCTTCATTCAACCTATAGAAAGGTTGAAATGTTCCATTATGTGCCTTGAGCACCCACTGATCTCTTTGATCTATTCCTACAAAATAAATATCCTTTCTAGGTACCCATTTTCTTTTGGGTCTTTTAGAGTTAACACCTTTCAAATCCTGAGATTTATAGACCTTTTTAGTATTAGATCTATAATTCCTGGAATTTTAAGCCTTTTGATACATCCATGCATGCCTGGGTGCGTGTGATTGATTTTGTGTATTCTTTCTAATTTTAAACCTTGCTTTTAGATCATCACAAAATTCTGCATTTAACCTAGTTGTTGTTTTTAAATTATTTAAAGTTCCCTCAAAATATTCATAAATGTCCTCCAGTTCTACTATTTTTGCATGCAATTGTGAGTTAATCTCTTTTGACATTTCTAATTCTATTTCTAAACATGACTTTTCTAATTCTAATGTTTGGTAATTATTCTTTAAAACCTTATTTTCTTTTTTAAATGACCTAGCTTTATGATATAGCTCTTCATATGATTCTAATAATTCTCCAAATGAAAAATCAGGGTTTACCTCATTGTCCATATCTTCTAAAGTTGCCACCAAGTAAAGTTGTGCGACCTCGTCTTCAGATTTCGATTCACTGGAGTCAGTATCCATGTCGGAGTCGCTATCATCCCATGTCGCTTTAAACACTTTCTTTTTCTTCTTCTTGAGCTCATTTATTTCTTTCCTATTGTCCTCCTTCTTCTTGTTTACGGGGCAATCATTTCATAGGTGACCCTTTCTCTTGCATTCATGGCAAACAATATCAGATGAACTTTTATTCACTTTCTTACCTTGCTTTTGAAGAAATTTCTGGAACTTTCATGTGAGTATCTTCATCTCTTCATCTTCAGATTCTGAGGTGCTTGAATCCAAGTCCTCCTTGATTGCTCTAAAAGCAATGCTCTTCTTCTTGCTTGTTGCCTTCTCCTCGTTCTTCTTCATATTCTCCAATTGGACTTCATATGGCATGAGGCTTCTGAAAGACAACTTTTCACTTTGCGTTATAGTATTTAAGTGGTGGAAAAATCGACTAATCAAAAATAATGAAAATAACCACTCACAGAAGAGCAGGTCGTGTCCACAGGGAGGTAATTATGCAATAAATACTTAATTATTTAATATTATTTCAGATAGTGCAAAATCCCTATTCAAATTTGGCTTAAAATGTGAAGGAAACTAGATCTGCAAAAACTTAAAAAGATAAGGGTATATGTGCAATTTTTCCTCATAGAAATCCTCAATAAATTGATGATGAATTTATGCAATTTTCACGTGATGTGTACTAAAGGAAATTAGTACTTAAGTTAAGCCCAAAAATCAATATTCAAACTAGTGAATATCAATATCATGCAATTATAAGGAACTATGAGTGTTCAAATGCAATTCTGCCATAATATAATAATAAATAAAATCAAATTAGGTGGCAATGGCATTGATTGTAAATTTTAATTGGTGTGAAAATAGAGCATTCTGGCTCTCTCCTCCTCGTAAGAAAAAGAGAGAACCGGCGGGGTTGTCGCAAGGATTAGGAGGACGGCGAGGATGAGGGCTCTCTGATGGTGGTAGCGGCGTGCCCGGAGGTGGCCGAAGATGGCCGGCGAAGGTGGCCAGAGAGTCAGCTTATTGGCTCTGCTGAAGGATGAAGGTGCACGCAATGCCTACGGCTGGTGGCATGCGAGCGTGTGCGTGCTGGTGCACGCCCATGCAGGTGAGGTGGGTGCTCTGCACGTAGCGTCGGCAGCTAGTGGCGTGCGGACACATTGCTGCAGTGCGGTGCAAGAGCGGGAAATCGGTGTGCCTGCAGATGGAGAGGGTGAGTGGTGGGGCTTGCAGGCGTGCCTGCAGGGTGGAGAGGCGCGCGGTTGGGTGCGCTGGAGTGGCAGGAGGAAGGTGCGTGGGCGATGAGAGGGTGCTGTGAGGTGGTGGCAGTCTGCACGCAGCGCCTGCAGTTGGTTGTGTGCAGGCTTGGTGAGCCGGAGATGGGAGGAAGGCACGTAGGCGATGAGAGGGTGCTGTGAGGGGGAGGCGGCTGTGGGAAGGCTTGGTGCGTGCCTGTGATGCGGTGCAGGGCTGGCTGGAGATGGGTGAGTGGATGGTTGCTGAGGTGGGTGGAGATCTGGTGATGGAGGGTGCGAGCAGAGGTGGCGTGAGTGCCTGCAGCAGGGGAGAGGCGCGCGGTTGGGTGGATGCACCTGCTGTGGCGTGGGTTCTGTGCGTGCGGTGAAGGCAGGTGCAGTGACTGCAGGGCTGGCTGGGGATGGCACACGCCTGCGGGCGTGCAAAGTGGATGGTCACTCAAGCCAAGGTGCACTCTGGATCCACAGTGTCCACTGGGTAGTTCCCCTCAAGGAGGAAGATGAAGATCCCCGTTCTTCTCTCCACCTCCTCTCTTTAACTACTCTCTCTCCCCGCGTGCGTGAGTTAAGGGATTTTCAAATCTCTTAACTATTTCTGGACTCGTTTGTTGAGGGAGGGCGGAGGAAGAATAACCCCATGTGCGGTGGGGGGGGGGGAAGAGTTGCGCTGTGTTGGGGAAATTTATCTCCCCACCCTTGTTCTTTCTGAATATTATTACCTGCACACAAAAACAATAAGATCATTACATATTAAGTTATAGAATGTTATAAACTTAAACCATGATGCATACAAATATTCTACAACTTAATTGTAATTACTAACACACCTAAACTGTACGATTAAAGATAGTTAGGCTTAATATTAGTCCATTAAAATGGACTCATCAAATACCCTCAGGCCTAAGATTTGCTAGTCCCTAGCAAAAGTAAAAGATAATAGAAATAATCATAAGATTTCTTCTTTTCTTATTTCAAAACTTTAGAAATCCAGACAAATGTGAAGTGTTGATAGCCTAGGTAATAGATCCAAGTGAAAGAGCTGACTCGCATTGGGAGTTCGTACATCACCCTTGGCAAAAATCTATGTCGAGATAGGCAACTACTTCCCTTATGGATAAAGTAGGCGATAATCTGTAATTTGACCCTGGCATTTGGCTTAGGTAGGAGATATCGAGTTGAATGGATTTGTATTTGGTGGCACACACTCATCTGGTGCTACATATAGTCTAGTACCGCAGACTCTAGATTTCTAGACTATTAGACAAGTCAACTCTGAGAGAGGCTACACAATTGTGCTCTCTTGATGTTCCTGGGCACTCTCTCTTTTCTTTCTTTCAGAGATCTTGAATCTCTCCAGATTTAGAAATTGTACTCACTATTTAGTGGCCTCACATGGCATCCACACTTCAATTAAAGTCCTAATAATTCTACAACTAAGTTATAGTCCTCAACCAGTATTCTGGCGATCAGAAATACTAAAAGGTAGGTATGGGTCATATTTGGTGGAATGCGAAAGGTGTTTTGTTGCCTCGGAAACATTATTTTATTAGAAACTTGGATTTTTTTTTTTGTAATATAACTATTTCTTCTTTTTCTACTTCTTTTCTCTTTTCCCTTTTTTTTCTATTTATTTATTTATTTTTATTATTATTATTATTTTTCATCTTGTTTTTGTTTCTTTTTCAATCAACACAACACGATACGGACTTTTATTTACGAGGCATTATTAGGGATGATGATGGTCAAGAGGAAGTTGTGTGGCTTATTTGGTGGAAGTGCCTATTCTCGGCACTGGAAAGGAATGGATAGGACAGGCGTATTTCTAACCTTTGACATTATTGCCCTCCTTCAGCTGAGGACTCTATGAAGGACGGTTGTAGCCATCCACCATAGTTATAGCTTTATTAAGACTCAATCTCTGTATATCTGCCTTATTTGGTGACTCTCAGGAATTCACTCAAAGTACGCACACAGAAACAGAGAGTGAAAACTATGCCTAACTCTGAAGTATCATCATGTAATTATCCAGAACTTAAGAGTCCTTGCACTAGACTTAACGCACTAATAATCTCTCTGCTTATCATAAATATGAGGTGGATTTATTAGAAGATGGTATACCTGACTCTCTATGAACTGTCCAAGGGTTCAGTGGACTACAAATGCTTATTGGTTTTCCCCAAGGATCTATTACCAAGTCTATGTGCACATGAAATAAATGCACTGGATTCTAAACTTAAGAAATAATTCCGAAAGAAAAACCTCAAATAACAATGGTATTTTGCTAGGGACTAGCCCAATCAGCTCAAGAAAAGGAAAATTTTTTTTTTTATTTTTTAATATATATAAATATGTATGCAAATATTTATAAATGCTATAAACACTATAAACATTCTCAGGTTATATCCCCCCATGCCTAAGACTGACAATGTCCTCATTGGAAAAATATAGACATAGAAGAATATCACTTGAGGAGGAGAGTGGGAGGATCTAAGGCTCCTCAAGCCGTAGTGCGTCCAAAACTTGGCCATCTGAAAGAGTAATATACGGTTCAAGTTGTTGGCCATTTACTTTAAAGGTCGCACCTGAAATAGGGTTCCTAATCTCTACAGTTCCATGAGGGAAGGTATTGATAACAACATATGGCCCATCCCAATGAGACTTGAGCTTTACAGGAAATAATTTAATTCTAGAATTGAAAAGCCAGACCCACTGGTTGGGCTCAAAAGTCTTTATAATGATGTGCTTGTCATGGAAGACTTTTGTACATTGCTTGTAAGCTTGAGAAGTTTCATAAGCTTCATTATGAAGCTCCTCAAGCTCACTTAATTCTAACATACGTGCTTTTCCCGCTTTATCCAGATTTAAGTTAACATTTTTAATGGCCCAATAAGCTTTATGTTGGATTTCAACGGGAAGGTGGCACACTTTTCCGTAGACAAGACGAAAAGGACACATGCCCAAGGGAGTCTTATATGCAGTTCCGTAGGCCCAAAGAGCGTCATTTAGTTTTTTAGACCAATCCTTCTAATCAGGTCTGACAGTTTTTTCTAAAATTTGCTTAATCTCCCTATTAGACACTTCAAATTGTCCACTCGTTTGGGGATGATAAGGTGTGGCTATCATGTGGTTGACTCCCAAATTTTGGAGTAGTCTTGCGAAGTGTACATTCTTAAAGTGAGGTCCTCCATCACTTATGATCATCCTTGGGCACCCATACCGAGAAATGCTATTAGCCTTAACAAAGCCCAAGACCTTGGAATGGTCGTTGGTTCTCGTGGGGATGGCTTCTATCTATTTTGATATATAGTCAACAGCCACAAGGATGTATTCATATCCGAAGGACACAAGAAAGGGACCCATGAAGTCAATGCCCCAAATATCAAAGATTTCAACAGGGAGGATTAGTTGTTGGGGCATCTCATCCCTTTTTCCAGTGGTTCCCATCTACTGGCAACATAGACAAGCGCCCACATACGTATGTGCATCTCAGAATAATATGGGCCACCAGAAACCAGACTGAAGAACCTTATGAGCAGTCTTCTTCCCACTAAAATGTCCCCCACAGTGGAGGTCATGGCAAAAACTCAGAACACTTCTTTGTTCCTCATCAGGGACGCAGAGGCGAAATAGCTGGTCAGGGCCTATTCTAAAAAGCTCGGGTTCCTCTCAGTGATAAAATTTAGCATTAGCGATAAACCTGTCTCGCTTCTGCTTATCCCAAGTACCAGGGGTGATGCCCGTGACCAAATAGTTCACTATGTCAGTGAACTAAGGAGTTTTAGCTTCCACGACCATTAGAGACTCATCAAGGAAAGTCTCTTGAATACCGCCAGCAGGGTTTGATGCCTCAATAGGGATCCTAGACATATGGTCTACTACCACATTCTCAACTCCTTTCTTTTCTTTAATTTCCAGGTCAAATTCTTGGAGTAGTAGAATCCAATGAATTAGGCGAGGTTTAGTGTCCTTTTTAGCCAAAAGATGCTTAAGGGATGAATGATCAGTGAACACCACAACCTTGGATCCCAAAAGATAAGACCGAGACTTTTCCAAAGAAAATACTACAGCAAGTAATTCCTTTTCAATGACCATGTAGTTTTGCTGAGGATCAGTAAGGGTCTTGCTGGCATAATGCAGCACATGAGGTTTGCCATCAACCCTTTGACCTAAGATCGCTCCCATTGCAAAATTTGAAGCATTGCACATAAGCTCAAATGGGAGGGTCCAATCTGGTGCTTGGAGAATCGGCATGGTAATGAGCGCTTTCTTCAATGCTTGGAAAGCCTCGCCACATCTATCATCAAAATCGAAGGTGACATCCTTCGCTAACAGGTCGAAGAGTGGCTTAGAGATTTTACTGAAGTCTCTAATGAAACGCCAATAAAATCCAGCATGGCCAAGGAAAGATCTAACCTGACGAACATTGGCGAGCAATGGAAGTTTAGAGATGGAATCGATTTTTGCTGTGTCCACCTCTAATCCTCTCTCGGAAACTATATGTCCTAACACAATGCCCTGTTGGACCATAAAGTGGCTTTTCTCCCAGCTAAGCACCAGTTTTGCCTCTTCGCAATGGGTTAAGACTTTATCAAGGTGCGAAAGGCATAGGTCAAAGGACGAGCCATAAATGGAGAAGCCATCCATGAAAATTTCAATGAACTCATCGATCATATCAGAAAAGATAGCCATCATACAACGTTAGAAAGTGGCAGGAGCGTTACATAACCCGAATGGCATTCGGCGGAACGCAAAAGTGCCATAAGTACTCGTGAAGGTGGTACGCTCCTGATCATCAGGAAAAATGGCCATTTGATCATACCCAGAGTACTCGTCAAGAAAACAAAAGTACTTCTTCCCCGCTAATCATTCCAAAATTTGATAGATAAACGGTAAGGGAAAATGGTCTTTCTGGGTAGCCGTGTTTAAACGGCGGTAATCAATGCAGACCCTCCAACTAGTTGAGGGTTTAGTGGTCACCAGTTCTCCTTGGTCATTCTCCTCCACTGTGATTCCTACCTTTTTTGGAACTACGTTAATCAGAATAACCCATTTACTATCTGAATTGGGATAGATAATCCCTGCATCCAGCCATTTCAGAATCTCCTTTTTAACAACCTCCCCCATATTTGGATTGAGCCTTCTCTGCATGTCTCGAAAAGGCTTCACGGACTCATCCGTGTATATATGATGCATGCAAAGAGAGGGATCAACACCCTTAATATCAGCAATTGTCCAGGCAATTGCTTCCTTGTGCCGTTGTAAACACTCAAGCAAAGCTCCCTCCTGTAATTCAGATAATGCAGATGAGATAATAATGGGGAGCATGTTATTGGGGCCAAGGAAAGCATATTTCAATGTGCTCGAGAGGGGTTTCAACTCCAATTCAGGAGCCTTCTGGATTGAGGGTTTTAGTTGAGATGTCCCCACCTCAGGCAGTGGATCTACCTTCACAGTTTAGGGTGGGGACAGAGACTCAGTGTGTATCCCCAGCAACTCTTCTAGTTTGGGCATTTTCCTTTCAATTTCTTTAATAATCGAGGGATGGTCCTGAGATATGACCTTCTGAAGGGGATCTTTACATAAGAGTGTTGGAGTAGTCTCTTCAATTATTTCATCAACGACCTCAATCGGAGAACAATCTTCAAATCCGGGTTGCTTGTAAGTATCAAAAACATTCAACAGAATCTTCTTATTCCCAAAGCCCATTTTAAGTGCCCCGGATCTACAATTGATAGAGGCATTGGCTGTGGCAAGAAAAGGGCATCCCAGAATAATGGACGGCTTTGTGGGCTTATTAGATGGGTCAGTATCAAGTACCAGAAAGTCAACGAGGAAGAAGAAATCCTCCACTCTCACAAGGACATCTTCCAACAATCCCCGCAGTGTCTTAAGTGATCTGTCTGCAACATGGAGGATTATTGGACTAGGCTTCAGCTTTCCTCCTCCCAAAAGGTCATAGATAGAGCTCGGTAGAATGTTTACCCCTGCACCCAGATCAAGCAGAGCCTCGTCAATGTGTTGGTTACCTATAACCACTGAAATTTACAGGGCCCCTAGGTCTTTCATTTTGGGGGGTGTTCGATGCTGAAGAACAAAGCTAACATGGTCAGGCAGGATGACTTTGGTATGACTTGTTTCCTAGATCGGAGCTTCTGGGTGCATAGGTCCTTCAGAAACTTGGCATAGGACGGAATTTGTTTAATCGCTTCCAACAGAGGCAAGTTAATCTGAACTTGCCTAAAAGTATCCATAATCTCTTCCGTCATATCCTTGGCTCCAGACGAGCCAACAGAAGATTCGCCAGGAGCAGATAGGCACTCTGGATAGGGCACCCTCGTCTGCTGGGTAGAGGGGTCTTCATGGCTGGAAAGGGGTGGTGGAATGATGAGCTCCTCATTGTGGGTGATTTTTTGTGAGGGAGAGTGGTGTGGCTCTTCCTCGGGTGAGATGGAAGTTGGGTTAGGTGTGGAAGGGGAATTCTGAGATGTATCCGTAGGAGTGTTATCAGGCTTGTCAATCTTTTTTCCACTCCTCAACACGGTCACTGCTTGGCCGTGCTCCCTGAATACAACCCCCTTGCCCTTAGGGTTCTCCTCAGAAGAGCTAGGCAGCTTCCCCGGATCACGTTGCCTAATCGCCTCAGTAAGATGACCAATTTGGGATTGCATATCAGTAATCATCTTATTCTGAGATTGGATGACCATATTCTAATGCTCTTGCATTGCTTTCAACATGGCTTTCAATTCATCCATCTCAGAGGGCTTATTCGGAGGAGGGTTTTCATAACAAGGTTGGTATGTGGGCTGGGGAGGTAAGGGTCTTGTATTCCCTGAGTTAGAAGCATCAGCTTGCTTCGAAGAGAAGTTTGGATGGTTCCGCCACCCAAGATTATAAGTGTTGGAGTAAGGGTTATTGCGAGGGGGGTAGAAACCTTGGGCAGCATTCAAGTCGGCTTGAATCAACTCACAGAATTGGTTTGGCTGATGGCACTCCACAGTGGCATGCGTTGCGCTTTGGCAAATGGAGCATTCTCTTGAAACCTGAAAAATAAAGGCTGCTTGTGGGTTCATGCTGGGGTTTGCTAGAAGCCTATCAAAGTTTTTATTCAATAATTGAATCTGAAAAGCCAAATCCTACGAAGCCCCAGCTTCATGGGTCTCTATCTTCCTCTGCAAGATTGATGGTTTTCTTTCTTGATATGCAGAGGACAGATGTATGGAGTTGTCGCTTCAAGTTTCAAATAATGCTCAGGCTTCATCCTCAGTTCTGGTGATGAAGGTTCTTGCACAGGCTGCATCAATGGTTTGCCTATGTCTTTTAGATAATCCGTTATAGAACCTTTCGACCAACTGCCATCTTGGCACTTGATGGTGGGGGCATAACCTAAGAAGGTCATTAAAGCGCTCCCAAGTCTCATGAAATTGCTCCCCTTCTTGTTGAGTAAAACCCATAATCTCTCTTCTGTAATGGTTGGTTTTACTCAAAGGAAAATACTTTTTTAAAAATTCTCCCTTAAGGGTAGCCCAATCATTTACCCTTGCATAGAGGGTATGATACCAGTGCTTGGGCTTATCCTTTAGGGAGAAAGGAAATAGAATCCTCATCAGGGCTTCATCAGTAAAGCCCTGGAGCTTCACTGTGGAATAGACCTCGGTGAATTCCTCCAATGTTGGTAGGGGTCCTCCCTAGTAGTACCATAAAAAGAGGGCAATAAAGATATGGTACTGCTCTTGATCTCATACGGATTATCCCCTGCCGGTCGTCTTAGTACTTGTGCAGGTTGGTTAGTAGGAATAAAATAGTCCCTTAGGGTCCTTTGTTGATTTGCACCTTGCTTAGCCATTTCTTCTCTTTCTTCTCCTAGGTGAGCTCTCCTAAGAATTCTCTCAGGCTCAGGATCAAACACTAGACTACCCTAAAGCGAGCATCTACCAAGCATACAAAACACAATTCAGAATTTCTTTTTTTATTGAGTAAGTCAAACCTCCACTCCAAAGATAAGTCAAAAGATCAAGAGTTATCCCTCCGTTTCCACATAAGTGGTATAAGAGGGGTGTGGACTTGAAATCTTAATCTTCTTTATTGTGGATGTTGAATTATAAATGGCCAAACAAGTTTTTCACTGTAATTACATGCCTTAATTCAACCTTCGAGTGCCCTAGGACCTATACTTTGCTTGGATGATACTCCCAGGTGATCAAGTGAGAAGTTACTCCAAGGACCAGCAAAGGGATGCAAGTAGGCCGAACCCTTCCGTTGAGGCGATGCGTATGCGGTGCCCCTTAACTACCCTTTTGTTCTTTTAAGGGGTGTCCCCCTCCGTGGAGTATCAAAACACTTGATCAAAAGATAGTATCACCACCACCACAAAGCATAATAGGAGGGTCTGCACCAATAAAGTGATCGGTGCCAATAGCCTTAAGGGATCAAGCCTTAGTGCAGTGCCTAATGTGCGTGCTCAGTGTCAAAAGAGTGCAACACACCGCAAATCTTTGTAATTTCTTTTGAAATCGCAGACAAGTCCCTTAGAATCAGATCAAATGTGAATTGCTTTTTGGGTTGAATCTGATTATTAGTTTCGCTTTTAGTTATGTAACCACTGAATTAGTAAATTCAAATAACTTGGTGGTCTTGAATTTAAATTTGAATGCAAATGCGTGAATAGGAGCTGGATGCAAAAGTTAGAAAGATATACTTGTCTCCAGCAATCTTCATGCTAATATGCTTGCAATGCAATAATAAGATCTAATGTGCTGCTCAATCACCCCTAAATGCGCGCACCTAAGGGCATGCAACTTCTAAATAGGCAGCTCGATATTTTCTTTATTGGTTTTTAAAAGCAAGTAAGTAGAAAATATAATCACGCATGCACCAAACAATGTTGTAAGCCCTAGTAGCTAAAGAATGCGGGGACAAACCTCCAAAAATTTAGCCCCAATTACTACAAGGGCGAAAAGACATATTTGAATTGTGATGACGAAGAATACTCTGCAAAATAGGATCTTGGTCTCCGTGTGGAGTACCAGTCATTACAACCATTATTATTATTTACTTATCTAATTTTTACTGATTTTATTCCACGTCGTTCACTAGGAGGCAATTTATTGAATTACATCGCTCTTTGATCTCAAAATTATCCTCTAATTCCAAAAGGAAGCTTTACATCTTTTTAAAGAATGAACGAATGTGGACATTGTTTATCTACTTAATAAGAATCAATTGTAATGCTTGCAAAAACTAGCTATAAACAAGCACCAAACAATTTATCACTATACTTTAAACTATATCTTTACAAGTTATAATATTAATACTTACATGAGAGTACACAATAGACTAAGATTACATAGTATATTAACTTAACTTACCTGTCTAATACCTACAGTAACACATACAACAGTTTTAGTGACAGACATAAGCATCGCTAGATCCCAGAAAACACTATACACAAACCTAAGGAATGAAACTGGGATCTGTAGCGACACATATGGTGACATTTTATTCTGTTAGTAAATATATTGGTTTATTTAAACAATTAATTGTCTATACTACGTATAAATATATATATATATATTTATTTATTTATATTTTTATTGTATGCGTATTTACTTACGTATACACAACAACTCTCTCTCTTCTCCTTCACATCGATCTTCATTAGGTGTTCTTCTGTGTTTTTATTCTGCCTTAACAACCTTAATACGCTGCGGCTGAGAGGCGCTTAACAACTGTCACTAACTTTCTTTAATCAATTAAAAATGTGTTTAATTTGCGGGCGCACTTTTCGAGGGATACACAGCACCCAGAGGGTGGGACCAAACTTCTACTAAGCACGCCCTAATTCTCATTAGGCCGCTTAATTACGTTTTGCTTAACTCAGCACAGAGCCTTCAAAGCCCCACGCACATGCCTCTCCGAGCCCCCGGCCCCACATATCATGTTCAGAATGCTCATAAGTATGCTCGGTATACGGTTGTTTTGGGTGCCCAGCGCCCGTGATGACTGAACCACATATGCACATTTTACATATATACCGCTGCGTGCGGTTTGCAACACACGATGTGGCGCTATTCGAGCGCCACATCTGCGTTGGAAACCGCATGCAGCTGCGGTCTGGAAGCGATTTTGGCCCTCAATTCGAGGGCCATAATTTATTTAAAAATAAAAATAAATTATGGAAAATAAAGTATTTACATAATGCCATATAATTGTTCAATTAATTTTAAATTTCAATTAGATTTGCTATATAAATAAATTCACTAAAGTGGCCTATTTTTACGCATTGATTTTGATGTTTTCTTGGTTAATTACTTATAAATTAGTTACTAGAAGGTCTAATTGACCTTATACAGAGTTAGATTACATACATAAGTATTTTATACACATTTTTATTATATTTCTCCGAGTTAATTTCTATTTTATTTACATTTAAATAGCAATTTTTGACAGTTTTACTTTTAAATTAAGTTAAAGTAATATAAAAAAGGTATAAATATACTTCAACTAACTTAAATTACTTAAGATATATTAGCCTAAGTATATAGATTCAATTAACTTAATTATAACCCTCAATTACTCATTTATCTAATTTAATTTAACCACTTAGTTGTTAAACGAATAAATTCTTTATTTATTATATATAAAGGATTAAATTAAGGTGCAGAATTTTATTTACTTGTAATCTACACATGCATAGATATATATACAGTTTTATAGAGTATACAATATACTACATATATATACTTACAGAGTAATATACTATTTACATACTGCCTATATACAGAATAATATACATATATTATTTTAAATCGGATTACAGTATATAATATACTTACATAGTTAGTTATACAGTTATATGTATATAATGCCTATTTACATATATATATATATAGTAATATATACAGTTTAATATTTACATAGAACTTATGTATATAGGAGTATACAGAGTAATATAAATAAGTAATTTTCTATATATATTGTCTATCAGAATTTCGTATGTATTTTTGGAAGCAATAGGAGATGAGAAAGGAAGAGCTAAATGAGATAAACAATCTACTGTCAGCTTCCAGACTCTGCAGCAGTTTAATTTACTGCCCAAAAGGTGAAAAGGGAAGAGTTAAAATGGGCTAACAGAGTTTTATATGCATGGTTTTCAGATTTCTCTTTTAATCAACAGCTTAAGCCACTGTCCAAATGGGCTAACAGAGTTTTAATTGTATGGTGTTAAGTTTAGGGGTTTTTCTCACTTTGATTGGTTCTAAAAGTCCTACAGTAGTAGGAGATGAGACAGGAAGAGCTATCTGAGGAGAGAGTCCTCAGTTCAGATGTTTTTGTCTTTTAACAGCAGCCTAAGCCACTGTCCAAATGGGCTAACTGATGCTGCAGTTAGTCCATTTGAGAAGAAAGGTGAGTTTGGAGAGAAAGAAATATGTAGCTGCAAGATGCAGCACTTTGCTTTGTTACTGGGATCAGAGTCAATCAAAACCAACTGAAAAGCAAATAAGTAAATCCCATATCTGACAAGGGTTCAATTTCTCACGAAAATCACTAAGTATCTGAATTCAGATGCCAAAAACCCTCATCAAAAACTCCATTTCAGATGAAATCCACGAATATCACTGAATTAGCTCATCCTAATGCTGTAGACAGCATGAAGGAAGAGTCAATTCAATCAGTTAAAGCCATTAGATTAGATCCTAGTTTCATGAAACCTTATGGAGTATTAAGAACTCCTTAGGTTAGGAAATCACCAAACAACCATTAACAAAACTTGCTTATGAATGCAAGATCAGACTTCAAATTACCAAAGTAATTATCCTTAGATTTGACTTGCATTCAATGCATTCAAGGCATTCTCAAATCAGATTTATGCATGGCTCTTCTGAGATGATTTCTGTCACCAAAAATCCTCTCAGATTCCTTGCCAACAAGGAATTCAAGTCCATTTTTTTCAATTCATCAGATCTGGCAGTAAAACCAAAAAGAAAAATCCTGAAAATCCAAACTCAGGGAAAATCTGACAAACTGACAATTTCGACCCAAAATCAGGGGCTTTTGTGACCAAGAGTGAGGTGAGTGGGAAGCCCCTCAAGTGCTTGTGATGCCAATTTCAGATCTGAGGTTGAAAACCAATCAGATCTGAAATTGGGTCAGAGTGTATGGCTGGAAGATGAAAAACATGTCGTGGAAAATCAAAAATGGATATGACAGTATGAGGAGGTAGAGAATTTGAAAACATGAATATATGAAATCTTCCCGTCTGATGTGGAATGATCAGAGGAGGTGAGGGGGTAAAATTTAAGCCTAATTCTACTACTACTGCTACTTTATCCTACAGAGAAATTAAACATTAACAATTACCTTAATTCTACTCTAAACTACTTAACTATGGCTAAAACTGATATGCAGAATTATAAACCTAATCTAACAGGAAGATTGGGACCAATGGGTCCTTAGCCGGTGGCTACGGAGGAAGAAAGGAGGAAGATGACTCCAGCGGAGGAAACAGTCTGCTAGTGAGGCTCCAGGGTTGTCCTCAGGTGCTACGAAGTCGTTAGCGACGAGGAGGTCAAGAGAAGGTGAAGATTTCAAACCTGGTGGTTGTGAAATCAGAGGCTGGATGGGGAGGGGAAACTGGAGTGGACGAATGATCGCTAAGAGGTGTAGGAGGGAGCGATCCCTTGCGCGTGACACCACTGAGGTGCTTAAGTAGCATGCTCAGTGGCTGAGATCACCGCGTAGGTGAGGATAATCAAGATGTAACCAGCGGCGAGGATGAGAGGGGCAGAGCGCACGGTGAGCTAAGCACAAAATCTGACCGTCAGATGAGATCTGGGGGAGGGGTGATCGCACGAGCCGATTCGCGCAAAACTTCCATTCGAATCTAACTACAGATCAAGATCATGAAGAGCGACGGACGACTGAGATTAGCCGTGTTCTTCGCGTGCTACAGTGCGTGCAAAGAGCAGCAGGCCTCTCTCTGAAATAAGGGAAAATTGCAAACAGGCCCTTGAATGAAGGGGTAGAAGAATTGCTTGCAGGCCCATAAGTGAAAAGAACTACAACTGGAAGGGCCCTACAGCCTTTCGAAAGGGTCCCTGCGACTTACAAATATGTCCAAAGGGGGGTTTTTAAGGGTGAGAGTGTAATGCATGAAGGACCTAAGTGTAAACTACCTATTTCATAACCTAAATGATGTCCAATTGTCTTCAAATTGTTATATGTGCTTAATTGAACATTTAAGACATTGATTATACTTTTGATTTGGCCTTTCAAACTTATTTATGTGTTCAATTGACACATGGATCATCATTTGTACTTTGCTTTCAGAATATTCGATTTTGTGACCTAATTATGAAGTTTTAACACAGAGTAAAGGTTTTAGGTCTTTTTCTTTAATTCCCACACTTAACCCTTTTTATCTGTTAATTTGATATTATTTTACTTAGTGTCTACCTTAACTTCATCTTTTTAGCTATGATGGGTAGCCACTCATCATACCCCCATGCTTACGTTTTGCTAGTCCCTTAGCAAACAATCTGTTGAAGTGTAAGGCAATTTGAGTATCAGCAAGGTAAGTGTGAAGAGATGTCTTTTTCTTCTTTCAAAAATTTTTAAGTGTTTGATGATGATATTCAGGCTGAAAGATTTTTCAATAAAGCAACTATGTTTTGGACATTGTGAGAACCTTATTACTAAGGATAACCAACAGAACTCGAGGCTTAAATGACATAGACCATCTCTCAACCAGCAAGGACTCTTGATATTTAAACCTTAAGTCGAATTCCAAGACTCAGGGGCTTTTACAGAGACTCAGAATGCTATGAGGTTATGACTGTGCTTTGTGATAAGTCAGGACTAACCAAGTGAATTCTAATGCTCACTCCTAGGGTTTCACTTCTTTTTAAGTCCAGGATGGTCCTAACTTCAGCTCATTTTTTCGGATGACTCTCAAGAATTGAAGACTATTCAAACCCAACCCTTATTGTGTTTGTGGCTCAGAGAACTTTTTTGGTGGACAAACAGGGTATTTGTTTTGAACCCTGAAAATAATTTTTGGTGGAATAATTGTGTTTTTCTAGATTTTGGCGAACATACTTGACTTTTTTTTTTTTTTATTAGTATGTCTCCGGAACTTATTTGGTAGAGCGCATTGTATTTGGTGGGTGAATTTATTTGTGGAAAGAGTTTCTCCTAGACACAAGACTAAAGATTAGGTCAAAGAGTCTACCTGCACGCACAGGTAAGGACTCCACCTTCCCTAATGAACACAAGGGTTGAAGTTTAGGTTCAAGTGGTCTTTCCTGAAATTGTGTAGTGTAAGCCAAGGTTACTTAAACACCTAAGTAAAAGCAAACCAACGAATCCTGTACTGGTGACTCAGGTACAAGAATATGTCCTAAAGTTAGGAGAGACTGTGGTCTATCTTGTCAAGGCTTGAAGTGTATTAAGGCCAAGCTTGTGTCAAGCTCTTATAGCCCAGCAAGTCAAATCAGTAACGGTTGAATGTCCATAGACACTCATTCAAATTTTTGTTTTCAGCTAGAAGATCATAGTTAAACACTTATCTTTTGTCTTTTTCTCCTTTTCTCCTTAAAATTAATGTCCTCCCATGGCAATAGAGTACATGTCCCTTATTGTATTTTTGGAATTTTTTTGTAATTTGTTATTTTTTGTATTTTTAGCTTTGTAATTTTTTCAAAAAAATTTTTTTCAAAATTTTTCAATTTTTTTATGTATATATTTTTTGATAATACTATATGTACTATAGGTGTGTCTACAATTACATTTCAGTTTAAATAGTTCACCATTTACACCCCCCCATGCTTAAATGTTGCAATGTCCTCATTGAATGAATAGGGTGGAAGCAAATGCATGCTCTGCTTTTCACTATCCTAGACTGGGTGATGGAAGGAAGTCGGAATGAGGAGATAAAATCTCTGTGCAGAAGATTTTAAGTCTGATCTTGGATCAGAGTGAACAGTCGGGCTAGAAAGTGAAATGCATGACATGTGTGTCAATGAAAGTATACTCAAAATGCAAGGGTAGACACTATATACAAATAAAGGCAATAGTAAGAAAGGTGGAAAACAGCTATATACAAGGATAGGTTTTGCTAAGTTTAACGCCTTCAGCTAGGCGAAAACTTAGTTGGTAGTTCAAAATGTAGGAGCGAAATGGTGGAATTGACAAGTCTGAGATCATGCGGCTCAATGAAAGGTTTTAGTCTTTGACCATTTATAGTAAAAGGTTCAGATTTGTCAATTTCAGTGATCTCAGCGGCTCCATTGTCAAATATTCTTACGATTTTGAAAGGTCTAGTCCATTTTGATCTTAGTTTCCCAGGAAAGAGTTTTAGTCTAGAGTCAAAGAGGACTTTTTGACCAGGGTGAAAAGATTTCCTAAGAATGTGACGGTCATGGAAGGCCTTAACTTTATCCTTATAAATACTTGAGCTTTCGTAAGATTCATTCCTTAATTCATTGAGCTCAGAAATTTGTAATTTCTTAAGATCACCGGCCTTCTCTAAGTCCAAGTTACACTTTCTAATGGCCCAATAGGCTTTGTGCTCTAGTTCTACGGGAAGATGACAGTGTTTCCCATACACAAGTATAAAAGGAGACATGCTTAAAGGGGTTTTGTGGGCTGTCCTATATGCCCACAACGCATCAGAAAGGCAGGAAGACCAATCCTTTCTATCTAGTCGGATGGTAGTCTGTAAAATCTTCTTGATCTCTCAATTATACAATTCAGCAAGTCCATTGATTTGTGGGTGATAAGGTGTAGCAATCCTATGTGACACCCCATACTTTTGAAGTAGGGACTGAAAATGTGTGTTTCTAAAATGAGACCCTCCATCACTAATGATGGCTTTTGGTACCCCAAATCTAGAGAAGATGAAGTCTTGAACAAATTGTGTCATAACTCTATGATCATTAGTCCTCGAGGGGATGGCTTCAATCCATTTTGAAACATACTCAACTGCCAACAATATGTACTTGAAGCCAGAAGATTTAGGAAAAGGTCCCATGAAGTCAACGCCCCAAATGTCAAAGATTTCGCACACCATGATCGGATTTAAGGGCATCATGTCTCGGCGGCCAATACTACCGAGAGACTGACAGCGTGAACATGCCCTGCTATATTCGTGTGCATCTTTAAAAATTGTGGGCCAATAAAAATCGCTCTGCAAAATCTTTGCAGCGGTCTTTTTACCAGAGAAGTGACAGCCGCACGCCTGGTCATGACAGAACGATAAGATGCTTCTAATCTCCTTACCTGTAACACACTTCCTAAGATCTGGTCTTTGCAGTGCTTGAAAAGCCCGGGTTCTTCCCAGTAATAGTGCTTGGCCTCGGATTTAAGACTGTCTTTTTGATGTTGAACCCAATTAGTGGGGAGGATTCCAGAAGCCAGGTAGTTGACAATGTCAGCATATAGGGAAGATTAGAATGAATGACCAGCAATTGCTCGTCAGGGAAGTGGTCAGAAATGGGTAAAGAAGGAGAGATCGCTTCAGAAGGAAGGCGGGATAAGTGGTTAGCTACCACATTCTGCTTTCCAGCCTTATCATGAATCTCTAAATCAAATTCCTGTAAAAGCAGGATCCATCTAATCAGACGAGATTTCGCATCCTTCTTGGCAAGAAGATGTCGAACTACCGTGTGGTCAGTGTAGACTATAATGTGGGAACCTAAAAGATAAGGTCTGAATTTCTCCAGTGCAAATACTACAGCTAGCAATTCCTTTTCCGTGACGGTGTAATTCGTCTGGGCTTCATCTAAGGTTTTGCTAGCGTAATAGATGACTGTGGGTTTCCCGTTCAATTTTTGACCACGGACAGCTCCTACTGCATAATTAGAGGCATCACACATGATCTCAAAAGGGTGAGACCAATTCAGGGGTTGCAGTATGGGTGCCTTGTGTTGAACGTTACGAATCGCTACGCTAACATGTTTGGTTTTGGAAAACCTGTCGTTGTAGTTCGAAAGCGAAGAATTCGTGTTCAACAAATAAAATTTATACCGAAATGAATTCCGGGTCGAACATATGGAGGCTACGTTGATCTATATTCGTAATTATATATTTTTAGAATTTTTTATAAGCAAGGCGATATAATTACAATGGAGCTATCAGACTAAAAGAGAGAGAGAGAAAGAGAGAGAAAGAGAAAGAGGGAGAGAAAGAGAACATGCATTCAATATTTCAACTATTTATATAATCAAACTAAATAAAAGTAACACTAGAAAGCGGAAAATCAATTACACTATAAAGCAGGAAAATTCTACACTAGAAAAGCTGTAAATAAGAATGGGAGAGAGAAGTTATCCTCTTCGACGATTGCTTGGAGTACAAGCCGGACGGGATGACGTCTAGACGAAGGAGAACGAAGCAGGACGAAGGAGGACGAAGCAGAAGAACGAGAACGAAGCAGCACGCCGTCGTCGTCGCGGGATCCACTTCCGAAGGAGAACGAAAATTTAGACTTTATCTTGCGAGGAGCATCCTGGGCGTGGGACAAGCTTCTCTTGAGCTTTGGAGGGGTAGAGAGGAGAAGGAAGGGATCATAATTTCGTATGGAGGGGGTCTCCTTTTATAGTTGCAAGGAGTGGGGGCAAAATGGACATTACAACTTCAAAATAATAAATGAGGGGTATTTAGTGACGAATAAATCCGTCACTAAAACCTCGATGTGGGCGTAGCTTCCGCGCCCACGCTCGTCGCTTCAGCTGCCCGCGTGCTCAATACTATCGCACGCACAACGACCCTCAGCCATCCGATCGCAAGATCGGACGGCTTAAGATGCGTCTCCGCCCGCTACGTTGCGTGCCCGCCCATGTGCGATCGCGCGTCCGCGCCGCGCGTTCAATCGCGTGTGGACGCTATAGGGCACGTGCGGCCGTCCGATCTCCATCTGATGCTCCACCCGCGCCCAATCGCCCGTGCCTCCAGCCCTCTACTGCGGCTCGAACCCACACCCACTGG
This sequence comes from Thalassia testudinum, assembly GCA_037157565.1. Taxonomy (NCBI): domain Eukaryota; kingdom Viridiplantae; phylum Streptophyta; class Magnoliopsida; order Alismatales; family Hydrocharitaceae; genus Thalassia; species Thalassia testudinum. Next base: position 17,726,949 of record JAZHRO010000057.1, read on the forward strand.
TCACGTAAGCGCGCTCGACCGCTGCGCTATGGGGCGCAGATGGTCGAGCAGACGCTTTTAAGCGCGGCCAACCACAGCCGTTGGATCAAGATCCAACGGCAGAGAGAGAGCGGGTGCGGGGCCTTCGTAGAATGCGTGCGGCCGTTTGGGCGGCCGAGATAGCGCCACGTGTCGCCATCTTGGCCGTCCATCTTATGGAAGTAGTAGATGGTGCCACGGATGTCGAATTGACTTGATTTTTGCGTCGTTGGGCCACGATTGTCGATCCGAATTCATCCGTGTGGTTGGATTTGTCATCTAAAGTGTGGATTTTCACCATCCTGGCCCTTGATCTTCTAAGGTTCCCTGGTCACTATCTGATGCTATGGATGTCTGATTAGGGCAATCTTGGAGTCGTTGAACTCCAATCGTCACCCTGATCACATTCATATGGTTGGATCTTTGATTCGAGGCCCCGATAAAATGTTTGCCCTGTCCAAGCACATAAAAGGAGACAATTAACCTCCATTTTATTTAAATTACTCTAAATGCAAGATGATGCATGTTATGCAATATTTATATCATGAAATGCAATTCTATGCTTAAGAACATGCATAAATAGACATTTTAAGTTGTGTAAATGTGTTTACATCATACCCCCATGACTATCTTTTGCTAGTCCCTAGCAAAAACTATATGCTATTTATTAAAAAATTAGGTTGGATTATTTGGACTTGAGTTATTTTCAATCATTAAGAAATTGTCTACTTAGGAACTGAACTTTCAAAGACACAACAGTGCCCGGGTATCAGGCAAAATGCAGACTGCTTCAAGTCCTCGCCTTATTAAAAGAAAAATTTCTTTTTCTCTTTTTCTCTTTTCTAATTTTTTTGGATTTTCAAATTTTAGGGTTTAAGAGTGGCTTTCCACAGCCATTCAACTCACCTAAGATTTGATGAGAACCCTAAGCTTTAAGCATCTTATTGTGAATGTGATAGACTCGTTGACTGGCAGTTAGAACGGACTTCGGATTTCTACTCCTTTAGGTGACCTAACAAGAATTCTGCCTAAAGGTGTATCTTTATAACCGGTAGCTTTCTCCCTACTTTTATTTTTTTACAGGGTCAACACAAGGGTGAATCCAATATATATCTCCCTAGTTTATTCTACTTCTCCGCTTCTTCCTAAGTGTTTTTGGAATTTTTAGTGCATTTTCTGAGTTGGGTTTTGGACAACCGGTAGATGAGCTGTTACCACCGACAACTTGCCAGCCATACTCGTGGTGTGAAGTGTGGCTTATTTTTTTTTGTTCTTTCTCCTTTTCTTTTTGATTTTTTTTTTTTTCAGTGGCTTCCCTGGTCTAAGATTTACCTACAGGCAGCAAAAAAGAGAAAGGTCCAGTGACTAGGCTCTGGACAACCTACCTATGGGCTATTACCCACGATAACTTGCCAGCCATATCACCCTAGAAGGTTCATTAGCTGCCCAATTTCCGTTAGAATCGCCGAACAATGAGTCAGTGCAAAGAAAGTGTGTAGATGCTTAAAACTCAAAATTCCCTCAAATCAGAGGGCGGGTTGATAAGTCGTGTACTTATCACCCAAACTTATTTATTCCAATTATAATAGAATTAAGATGGTGAGGACTCAAAGATAAATTCACATTTTAGTGGATACACAGGCTAATTAAGTCCAAAGACCTGAGGGGTCCTTGTGTTCAAATCCTAATGTAAAATTTCTTAGGATTGAAAAGTCCTAATGTCCAACTAATCCTTCCTATTTTTTTTTTTTAAATAAGAAGAGAGACAATTTATATGGATTTCACAAAGCTGACCAAATAATTCAAGAATGAATCCACTCCCCCATGCCTAGTTGATGCAATGTCCTCATTGAAAAAGAGACATGAAAGAAAGGGTAGAATATGAAAGATGTCACCTGGATATAAGGCTCGTATCAGCATTGTGTCATATGTACAACTGCTGAGTTTAATGCCGTCAGCTAGGTGAAGTCCAGCCAAAGAAGTCAGAGAATGGCTAGAGCAACAGAGTCTGAGAAGGGTTCTGGGAGATTATGGTCAACAACAGGCTTCAAACATTGACCGTTGACTTTAAAGGTGTTACCCGTCTTTGGGTCAGAAATCTGAATGGCACCATTTGAAAAAATCTAATCAATTATGAATGGGCCATTCCATTTAGATCTAAGTTTTCTAGGAAAGAGCTTAAGTTTAGAATCGAATAACCAGACCTTTTGGTTTGGCTTAAAGCTCTTGCGGGAAATCAATTGATGATGTAGAGCTTTGGTCCGAGCCTTGTAGATCTTGGCATTCTCATAAGCATCATTTCTACGCTCCTCCAACTCAGATAGTTGGAGTTTCCTGGCCTTCCCAGCTAGATTCAGATCTAAATTGCATTGTTTGATTGCCCAGAATGCCCTGTGTTCAATCTCTACGGGTAGATGGCATGCCTTTCCATACACCAAACGGAATGGAGACATGCCGATGGGCGTTTTATATGCCGTACAGTAGGCCCAAAGAGCATCCTCAAGCTTTTGAGTCCAATCCTTACGATCAGGCCTAACCATTTTTTGCAGAATGTTCTTGATCTCTCGATTGGAGATCTCAGCTTGTCCATTCGTCTAGGGATGGTAAGGATTGGAAATATGATGATTAACCCCGTATTTGGCCAATAAATTTTGGAATTGGGCATTAGTAAAATGAGTGCCACCATCACTGATGATAGCTCTCGGAATCCCAAACCTACTAAAGATATTGTTCTTGACAAAATTAATGACCACCTTGTGGTCACTGGTTCGGGTGGGAATCGCCTCAATCCATTTGGACACATAATCAACAGCAACAAGAATGTACTGATGTCCAAATGAGGGGATAAAGGGTCCCATGAAATCGATGCCCCAAACATCGAAAATTTATACAGGAAGAATAGGGTTTAGGGGCATCATGTCTCTCTTAGTTATGTTCCCGAGTGACTGACATCGAGAACATGACCTTGAGAAGTCCTGGGCATCCTTGAATAAAGACGGCCAATAGAAGCCAGATTGCAAGAATTTTGTAGCCGTGTTTCTCCCAGAGAAATGTCCACCACACCCAGATGCATGGCAGAACTCGAGTATACTATTGAATTCATTCTCCAGTATGCATCAACGAATAATCTGATCAGAGCCAATGCGATACAGTTCAGGGTCCTCCCAAAAGTAGTATTTGGCCTCAGATTTGAGTCTATCCCGTTGTTGCTTGGTCCAATCCTGGGGGATTTGACTAACGGCCAAATAGTTAACAATGTCAGCAAACCATGTGGTGTGGACACCTAAAACTGTAAGAATGGTTTCGTCCGGAAAAGTGTCAGCAATCAGAATGTTCAGACAAGAAGAATCACCAAGGAGTCTCGATAAATGATCCACTACCACATTTTGTACCCCGGCTTTATCCATCATTTCAAGATGAAATTCTTGAAGAAGAAGAATCCAACGAATAAGCCGGGGTTTAGCATCCTTTTTAGCCAAAAGATGTCTCAAGGCCGAGTGGTCGGTATAAACAATTACATGAGACCCCAAGAGATAAGCCCTAAATTTTTCCAACGCCATTACTACAGCTAGTAATTCCTTTTCAGTAACAGTGTAATTCCTCTAGGCTTCATCCAGAGTTTTACTAGCGTAGTAAATGATAGAGGGCTTTCGGTCAATTTTCTGACCCAGGACAGCCCCGACCGCGTAATCAGAAGTGCCGGTCATGATCTCAAATGGGGCTGTCCAAATTGGTGGTTGCAAAATTGGAGCACAGGTGACTGCCGTTTTTAGAAAATCAAATGCCTTTCGGCATGATTCGTCAAAAACAAACGACGTTTCTTTCACAAGAAGATTGCTCAAAGGACGAGCAACCTTCGAGAAATCCTTGATGAATCTTCGATAAAATCCCACATGGCCAAGAAATGATCTGATTTATTTAACAGATGTGGGAGGAGGAAGTTTAGCGATAGCATCAACCTTAGCTTTGTGTACTTCAATTCCCCGCTCAGAGATTACATGACCCAAAATGATGCCCTCTTAGGCCATGAAATGACTCTTTTCCCAGCTAAGGACTAGTCGTGTCTTGATACATCTCTTAAGAATCATTTCCAAATTAGCCAAACAAGAGTCAAATGATTCTCTGAAAACAAAGAAATCATCCATGAAGACTTCCATAAACTCTCCCACCATGTTGGAAAATATGGCTAGCATACACCTTTGAAAAGTCGTAGGTGAATTGCATAACCCGAAAGGCATCCTATGAAAAGCAAAGGTTCCGTAGGGATAGGTGAAAGTAGTTTTTCCTGATCCTCGAGATGGATAGGAACTTGGTTGTATCCCGAGTAGCCATCAAGAAAACAGAAGTACTTCTGCCCAGCTAATTTTTCCAAGATTTGATCAATGAATGGCAGGGGAAAATGATCCTTTTTAGTGGCTGTGTTCAGCTTCCTATTATCAATACAAACTCTCCAAGAGGAAGCTGAACGAGTTGTGACAGATTTTCCTCTCTCATTAGTCACAATAGTTGTTACGAATGCGTGCCCCAGACGTCTTTTAAGACGTCTAGGAGGTGGCCCAGACGTCGGACCAGACATCTGGGATCACATCCAGACGTCTGACCAGATGTCTGGGATAGTTTCCAGACGTCTGGAAACCAGTTATTTTCAACACGCGCGGGTCGTCTGCGCGCCTGAGCGTACAGACCCCATATTCGCTTATTCTTCTCTCTGCGGTTGCAGACGCCACTGCCTTGCTCTCTCTCTCTCTCCTCCTCGCGCGGCCTTAAAAAGACCACGCCTCCCCTTACTTCCGTCGCCTCCACCCCTTTCCTCTTCTTCTTCCAGTGAGCGAGCGCGAGAGCGGGCGCGGGGTTGCTGCGGCGGCGACTGCCGCAGTGAGCGCGGAGGGGGTGCTGCGTGCGAGAGCGGCGCTCAGCCGTGAGGGCGAGCTCGCTGGGGCTGTCAGGGCCGGCCGGCGGGGAGCGCAGCAGGCGCGGAACGACGCGGGAGGCCTCTTGCAGCTCGAGCAGCAGGCGCACGAGGTGCAACGAGGCGCGACGTCTCGAGCGGAGGGCGAGTCGCGCCCTGGTTCTGGAAAAAATTTCCAAAATCGGACGTCTGTGCTGATAGCCAGACGGCGGGGTCGACATCTGGAATACTGTCAAGACGTCTGAAAGGTGAGTTTTCCGTCTTCTTCTTCCTTCCTGTCGACTGACCGTACTGAGGGAGAGAGATGGGTGTGTGTAGGCTCAGTGATTCGCCATCCAACGTAGATCAGACGTCTGGCTGTAGTACCAGACGGCGGGAGAGACCTCCAGACGTCCGGGGTGACCATCGGACGTCTGGGAACTAGGACAGAAGCCCCTGCAGGCTTCTGGACGTCTGAGAAACCACGCAGAACAAGGTAATTCTCTGATCCACTTTTTAAGACCTCTGGAAGAAGTTCCAGACATCTGATTTTGCACAGTGTCGTCGTTTTAGACCCGTTTAGGGCCTGTTCGGCTTCCGTTTTCCACGATTCGAGTTGCATTCTTTTCGGAATTAATTCCTCTACCCGTCTATAGTAGCTATACACTATTTTGAGACACTCCTTGTGTTTGGTCCTTGTGATAGGACCCCGTTCCGTTGCAGTCTCGGGGGTCGCGGAGGCACGCGGGATTCCCGATCATGCCCCCATTACTCCCGTTGTACCTGGTAGAGTGGCTTTAAGTTATCAATAAAATCTGTTAAATTATGGAACCATAAATAGAACCTAGGACATTGCATGAATCCTAGGAATGAAAAATAGATGGAATGATAGCTCCTAGGTGTTGCATGAATCCTTGGGCTGGAAAACTAGATTGTATGATAGATCCTAGGATATGGCATGAATCCTAGGATGGGAAAACTAGCGGAATGTATAATACTGCAGTCTTGGAAAATGGAAAGAGATATAAAGCTGCCTGTAATTTGAATTAACAGCTGCCTGTTGTGAATAAATAACGTGGTTGAGAACATGGATTGTAAGAACGTGAAACTGGAAAGTGAAACCTGGATGTTTGAGTAAAAAGGATGGAACCCTACGGGGAAGTAGGAGTAGAACTCCTGGAAAGTGAATGGAATAGTATTGGGGAAGTGAGCTGGCCCTTGAGTACGGAGTACCAAGGAGAGCGACTATCCCCGTGTTTAGTGCAAAGCGGAGCCAGCCTCCCCAGGGACCCGGGGTTAGGACTGGCCACTCCGTACCGACTTGCTGGCCCTCGCGTACGTAGTACAGAGGAGAGCTACTAGTGTAGGGAGGTACGAGCTACCCCACGGGCCCCGGGGTTCTGCTAGCCTCCCACACCGACTTGTTAGGCCCGCTGGGACAAACCAGGGTAGTCAGGCGAGGGTGCGCGGACTGTGGAGGGGCAAGGCCCCGGTTTGGTTACTGTGGAGGGGTTGGACCCCTGTTACCGAGAGGGCTCTGCCCTGGACTGGTTCCGTGCTGTGCTTTGGGCGCACCCATTAATGGAAACGACTGACTGCGTGCCATTACGGGTTAGCTACCTGTGCGTTTATCACGCGTGCCGTAGTCACAGTTACGTCTGTCAGTGACCTTGGGGTGGTTGACTGAGGGTAGGATCACCACGGGGGACTCTCCCGACCAGGAGAGCACCACGTGCTACTTCTACTTTTTGGAAAAGACTGCAATCAAGATCGTTCCCACGAGGAACATTCGAGATCAAGAAAAAGATCTGAGGAATAAATGAAATAGTGAGACAATTGAAAGATGTGAACAAAGAAAGTAATTGAACATAACAGCTACTGTACACTCTATTGTTGTCTTTAGTTTAGTTGCCACTCTACTCAGCGTTTTGCGGACGTGTTACACTCGTTACCTTTTTCAGGACCAAGTGTTGAGCAGCCAGGGTCAGCGGCTGTAGAGGACGCTAGGCCGGGTAGGGTCCAGTAGAGTTACCACTGTCTCTTGTACCTCTTTTTGTTACGTTGTAGTGAGTAGTTCTTGTTTCCGCTGTACTTTCTTTACCTGCAGTTCAAATTATATTATGAATGTTGTTCTACTATTGTGGTGGTACATACTGTGGTAGTTTCTTTCCTTACTGTTGTACTTTCTTACTGTTAGTTATATGCATGCTGAATGTGGTTTATTTTACTGCTCTTTTGGTTACTTCCTCGTTGGACGACTAGGTCTTGGGATTAGTTGAGTCGGTCCGGTTCTCGTGTCTCGTAGGGACTCGGGAACCAGGTCGTTACAATAGTAATCCCAGCTTTCTTTGGATCAATCTGAATAGGACTTACCCAGGGACTGTCAGAGATTGGATAAATAATTCCTGCATCGAGCCACTTGATGATTTCCTTTTTAACCACTTGCATATTTGGATTCAATCTCCTCTGCATCTGGCGAGAAGGGTGGGATCCATCTTCCAGAAATATTCTATGATTACAGTAAGATGGCTCGATCCCCCTGAGGTCATGAATGGTCCAACCAATTGCCTCCTTATGTTCCTTTAGGACCTTAATCAATTTAATCTCTTGCTACTTTGTCAATTTAGCACTAATAATCACAGGGAGCGTATTCTGCGGTCCTAGAAATTGATATTTTAAATTCTCGGGCAATGGTTTCAATTCAAGCTGGGGTGGGGTAATGATTGATGGTAGGGTAGTTGCTGAAGATTCAACAAGAGGAAGAGGTTTTGAGTGAACAAAATCATTAACCTCTTCCGAAGATGTTAGGTCAAAGGGTTGCGGATCAAATTCATCAACCAATGAGGAACTTTCAATTGAAGAAACTGTCAAACAAGTTTCAATATTAACATTATCCTCATCAAGTTCCTCAATAAATCCACAATCCTCAAATTTATTGATCACCTTAAAAATATCTAATTTCATTCGTTGGTCCCCAAAGGCGATTTCCATGCTACCGCTTTCACAATTAATGTTGGCCTTTGCGGTAGCCAGGAATGGACGCCCCAGAATGATGGGCGTGTTCCTCAGATTATCTGGTACATCCATGTCAAGGATAAGGAAATCTATAGGAAAATAGAAATCCTTCACCTTAACTATAACATCTTCAATAACGCCTCGCGGGTTTGTGACCGAACGTTCTGCTAACTGTAGCATTACTGAAGTTGGCCGACGTTCACCTAACCCAAACTTCTCATAAAGAGAAGTCGGAATTAGCTTCATGGATGCACCAAGATCCAAAAGTACTCTATCAATTGTGTAATCTCCGATAACGCAAGAAATCAAAGGAGCACCAGGATCTCTCTTTTTCTGAGGGAGGTAGTGTAGGATAACAGAACTAGCCTACTCGGAGAGTACCACCTTCCTCGGAACAGATTTTCTCGACTTACGCTTTTGTGTACATAATTCCTTAAAAATCTTGCGTAAGCCGGTATGTGCTTGATAGCATCAAGGAGCGGGATATTGATCTCAACATTCTTAAATAAATTCAGAAGCTCCTCATTACTATCAATAGACTTCTTCTTTGCTTTGGTTAAGGCTTCAGGAAAAGGAACATGAGTCAGATCTTTGGAATCAGGTTCCTGAGCCTTGATTTCTCCTCTAGAATTCTCCTCTCTCTCCTCAGATTCTTCAGGATTCAAAAGATCAGAATAGTGTGGTTGTGGATCCTGAGTCTTCTTACTACTCCTTAAAGTTACAGAATTTGCAGAAGCGTCAGAATTTGGGTCTTGGGGAGGATAAGGAAAGATTGGAGTGGCTTGATTGACCATGAATTGTTGATTTGCAGAAGAAGAAGACGAGGAACCCTGCTCAACCACCTGAGCATGTGCGTGCGGGTCCCTCTGATTTCCGTACCCTTGGGCTTGATTGCCCGAATTCATAATGTTTCGTGGGTTGGGTACGGGTTGGGATGGTAGAGATCCGGGTTGACGAGAGTTAACAATGAGCCCGGATTGCAAGTTGTCCAGTGAGTTTTTCATTTGCTGCATGAGCTGGAGCATAGATCCTTGCATCTCTACCATTTGATGGTTCAAATCAGCCTGCCCTGCGGGTTGACGGGCATTCCAAGCTGGCTAATTGACCTAATTTGGAGGCAACTGAGTATATACTTGACCCTGACCCATTAGTCGTTGCGGAGCATAGTTGCCGGTTCAGAATTGGGTCTGTTGCCCCGGATTTTTCCAAGAGAAGTTAGGGTGGTTTCTCCGACCTGGATTATAGGCATTCGAGTAGGGGTTGGATCTAACATTCTCTTGTACAGCACAGACATCCTCATAGGGTGAGGATGGAGAGAAAGAAAGGGAAGGATCAGAAAAACTGGGATCAAAGGCCCCAGTTGGGAACCCATGGGGTTTCGAAAAATGCTGACTCATAGGTTGAGTCGTATCGAGTTGATTCACGAACTCCCGTCCGGAAGGAGCTCATGAGGAATGGAATCCCGAATTTTGGGATTGAGTGGATTGAGAGTTGTTCATAGAATTGCCAGCCATCCACTCTTCCATTCTTTTAGCAACCAAGTCCACTTTATCAAGTTTATTACAAATCAATTCCATATCAAATGAATGAGAGTCATGGACTTCATTGACATTTGATCTAGGTTGCTGGGACTGGTTAAAAGTATCCATGGAGGCATGATTAATTGAATTCTCACTCATGTCCTCAAATAAATCTTGTGCCCTATCTGCATCTTTATTGAGGAAATTGCCTCCGCAAGAAGCATCCACATGGTTTCTGAGTTGCTCATTCAACCTATGATAGAAGATCTGCACGAGTTGCCATTTCGACACCTCGTGGTGTGGACACCTCCGCAATAAGTCCTGGAATCGCTCCCATTCCATATGAAACTGCTCCCCTGGCCGGTGGGTAAAGGTAGTGATTGCCCGTCTCAAAGCATTGGTACGACCGACTGGGAAGAATTTCTTCAGAAAGGCCGATTTCAACTCATTCCAAGTTGTAATTGGTCTTCCTATTGTCCTATACCAATGTGCGGCTTTATCCCTAAGAGAGTGGGGGAAGAGCCTCATGATCATTTGCTCCTCGTTAACGTTTCGAGCCTTGGTGGTCTGGACCAAAGTGGTCAAATCTTCCAAGTGCTGAAACAGATCTTCGGAGCCAAGCCCATGATAATGTTTAATCAGGCTTAACACCTGGGGCTTGATTTCTCCGTCACCGGTTGGAATATGGACGCCGGGACGTTCCCCGTAATTTGAAGGATCATAAAAATCCTCCAAGGGCTGAGCGCCCTGCATTCTCTGCATTTGTTCTAGCTGCCTTCGAAATTCTTCCAGTGGATTTTCAAGTAGAGGAGGCTGTTGTTCGGCCATGGGATCAAATTGACCAAAATCTAACTTGCGCCTCCTAGAATGTTCTAACGGTCCTTCCAATCGGGGATTCAATGACTGTCTTCCCAGCATAAACTAGGAGAAGGTCGGAAGGACTGGGGATAGGGACCCTGCAGCATAACAAAAGAAGGCTGTCCTTAAGTGGGGTAGCCTAAGGATCTACTGACTCCCAAAACCAGCCTTAAGACTGTAAGTGATTTACTCTACTTGCGTCTGTTTAATCCAACCAGTTAGAAGGAGGGACTGGGGAGAAGGTTCTTCCTTTGGCTTTCGCCTCCGGTTCCTAGTGTACCACCCAGCCGTGGTCGTTTGATGCTACTCCCCTAGCTAGACATCAGATTATTCAGTACAAGTAGGTTAATCAAAAATAATCTCAGACTAGGCCCTAAAGAGCAAATCAAACCTTAAGGCCAACGTCTACTCAATTTTATTAAGGCCTGGGATTGTGGTGCTTATGGAATGTGATGGGCCCTTACAATGGGTTGTGCCCTTAATGATTGATTGAGATTTGTGTAAGTGCATCCATAACCAGGGTTTCCAAGCAAGATTATTGATAATGCATGAATTTTAATGTTCAAATCTTACTTAAGTAACTTTTAGGGTTTCAAATTAGGTGAATTACAATCAAGTTTCTAGGCAAACCAAGTTGTAAAACACGGGTGAAGATTGTTTTCCTTTAAAATTAGAAAGAAAGTGGAGTGACTGGAATATACCTAGATTGAAAACCCAAAGGAGGAGCTACTTGATGAGTTGGTTTTAAATAAAGTGGTGTGGCCCAAACAACTCAAACAATTAGCCACAAATGCACCACTAAGTTAGGCACTCAGAAATGGTCAACCTAAAATAATTTCTACTCTGTTATATGTTGCTTTGTGTGTATCGGTTCCACAGATCAGAACCCGGTTGAGTAGAAAACAAATCAAGTTGATCAAGTGCCTTGAATGTGAGTGTGTGTTGTGTGTTTGTTGGAAATTACCCCACAAGATTATCTTTTTGTTATTTTTTTTATGAATATGGGTGGAATGAATGTGAGTGAAAATCCAAACAACCAAACTATTCCTAGGATTTATGCAAACACCTAGGTTAATTGGGATTTGGATTTAATGTGGCGAATGAAATCTATGGAGGGGGTAAGAATGGTGGAGCACTTACAATTGTCTTCAACTGCACTTTACTCCAGTCTACCTCTTATTGATTCTTTGATGGAGGTCTCTACAAAAACAATAGACACAAGAGAAAGCTAGTTACAAAACAACATAAAGCGCAAGAAATGCGAAGAAAAGATCAAAAATCGTTGCCTCCCTGGCAACGGCGCCAAAATGTTGAACGTTACGAATCGCTACGCTAACGCGTTTGGTTTTGGAAAACCTGTCGTTCTAGTTCGAAAGCGAAGAATTCGTGTTCAACAAATAAAATTTATACCGAAATGAATTCCGGGTCGAACACAGGGAGGCTATGTTGATCTATTTTCGCAATTATATTTTTTTAGGATTTTTGATAAGCAAGGCAATATAATTACAATGGAGCTATCTGACTAAAGGAAAGAGATAGAGAGAGAGAGAGAAAGAGAACATGCATTCAATATTTCAACTGTTTACATAATCAAACTAAATAAAAGTTACACTAGAAAGCGGAAAATCAATTACACTATAAAGCAGGAAAATTCTACACTAGAAAAGCTGTAAATAAGAATGGGAGAGAGAAGTTACCCTCCTCGACGATTGCTTGGAGGACGAGCCGGACGGGACGACGTCTGGACGAAGGAGAACGAAGCAGGACGAAGGAGGATGAAGCAAAAGAATGGGAACGAAGCAGCACGCCGTTGTCATCGCGAGATCCACTTCCGAAGGGGAACGAAAATTTAGACTTTATCTTGAGAGGAGCATCCCGGGTGTGGGACAAGCTTCTCTTGAGCTTTGGAGGAGTAGAGAGGAGAAGGAAGGGATCACAATTTCGTATGGAGGGTGTCTCCTTTTATAGTTGCAAGGAGTGGGGGCAAAATGGGCATTACAACTTCAAAATAATAAATGAAGGGTCTTTAGTGACGGATAAATCCGTCACTAAAGCCCCGACGTGGGTATAGCTTCCGCGCCCACACGCGTCGCTTCAGCTGCTTGCGTACTCAACGCTATTGCACGCACAACGATCCTCAGCCGTCCGATCGCAAGATCGGATGGCTTAAGATGCATCTCCTCCCGCTACATTGCGCACCCACCCGCGTGCGATCGCGCGTCCGCACTGCGCGTTCAATCATGCGTGGACGCCATCGGGCACGCGCAGCCGTCCGATCTCCATCTGACGCTGCACCCGCGCCGAATCGCCCGCGCCTCCAGCCCTCTACTACAGCTCGAACCCGTGCCCGCTGGTCGCGTAAGCGTGCTCGACCGTTGCGCTATGGGGCGCGGATGGTCGAGCGGACGCTTTTAAGCGTGGTCGACCACAGCCGTTGGATCAAGATCCAACGGCGGAGAGCGAGCGGGTGCAGGGCCTTCGTAGAGTGTGTGCGGCCGTTTGGGCGGTCGAGATGGTGCCACGTGGCACCATCTTGGCCGTCCATCTTCTGGAAGTTGTAGATGGTGCCACGGATGTCGGATTGACTTGATTTTTGCGTCGTTGGGCTGCGGTTGTCGATCCGAATTCATCCGTGCGGTCAGATTTGTCATTTGAAGTGCGGATTTTCACAATCTTGGCCCTTGATCTTCTAGGGTTCCCCAGTCACTATCTGATGCTACGGATGTCTGATTAGGGCAATCTTGGAGTCGCTGAACTCCAATCGTCGCCCTAATCACATCTGTACAGTTGGATCTTTGATCCGAGGCCCCGATAAAATGTTTGCCCTGTCCAAGCACATAAAAGGAGACAATTAACCTCCATTTTATTCAAACTACTCTAAATGCAAGATGATGCATGTTATGCAATATTTATATCATGAAATGCAATCCTATGCTTAAGAACATGCATAAATAAACATTTTAAGTACTGTAAATGTGTTTACATCACCTCGGTAACCAGATCATGAAGTGTCGTATAGGCACGAACACAATCGTCAGAGATCTGGAAGTCTACATCTTTAGAGAGGAGAGTAGTGAGAGGTCGGGCTCTTTGTGAGAAATCCGCTATAAAGCGGCAATAATAACCAACATGCTCGAGAATAGATCAAATCTGTTTACTCGACGAAGGTAGTGGTAAATCAGAAATCAACTTTACCTTCGCTCGTCAACTGCAATTCATCTCTCAGAAGTAAGGTGACCTAATACTAGTCCTTCTGTTACCATGAAATGAGATTTCTCCCAGGAAAGTACGAGATTCACATTTATGCATCTTTATAGGACCTTAGTCAGGTGGTCTAAGCATGCATCAAATGTGCTCCTGAAGATCGAGAAGTCATCCATGAAGACTTCTAAGCGATCACCTACTAAGTCAGAATACCGCTGAAATGTACTAGGTGCGTTGCACAATCGAAAAGGCATCCTACGGAATGCAAAGGTTTCGTAGGGGCAGGTGAATGTCATTTTTTCCTGATCATCGGGGTGAATTGCCACCTGATTATATCCTGAATAGCCATCCAAAAAGCAGAAAAATCTATTCCCTGCCAGTCTTTCCAGTATCTGATCAATGAAGGGCAAAGGGAAATGATCTTTCTTCGTGTCTTGGTTGAGTTTTCGGTAATCCATACATACTAGCCATGAACTAGCAATGCGTGTATGGATGACATCTCCAGAATTAGTGGTGATGATGGTAAGTCCAGCCTTCTTTGGCACAATTTGAACAAGACTTACCATCTACTGTCAGAAATTGGGAAGATAATTCCATTGTCCAACCACTTAATCATTTCACTTTTTACCACCTCTTGTAATGTAGGGTTCAGTATACGTTGGGGCTGTCTAGTAGGTCTAAATCCTTCTTCAGTAAAAATCCTATGTGTGCAATAAGAAGGACTGATGCCAATTAGGTCAGAAAGGCTCCATCCTATAGCCTGTTTATGTGCTCTTAGGACAGATAAGAGTCGTGATTCCTGATCAGATGATAGGGAAGAGTTAACAATCACCGGATAGGTCTGATCAGGTCCTAAGAAAACATATTTAAGAGAGTCAGGAAGAGGTTTGAGTTCAACAGGTACAGGATCAGAAGGAGTAGATGTGAAAGTTTCAGGAGATCCTAGAGATACTAAAGGAATAGGAGGTAGGTCCTCAGTCTCTAAATTTGGTATCTCAGTGGAAGTCAAGTCAGAGTCCAAAGAGTGTTGAGGTTCTAAATTTAATGAATTGATTAAGGTATCCTCAACCAACTGATCTAAGGAATCCAGAGAAAGGATTTCTTCAATTAAACTATAGGTTGGTCCTCTTTGGGCCTGAAAAATATCAATTTTTACTTTCTGATCTCCAAACTTCAATTCTATAAGGCCCTCCTCACAACTGATGTGTGCCTTGGCCGTAGCCAAGAAAGGTCATCCTAAAATGGTAAGTGTGTTCTGGATATCTTCAGGTACTTCCATGTCAAGGACTATAAAGTCTACAGGAAAGTAAAAATCCTTGACCCGCACTATGACATCTTCCAACACTCCCCGAGGTGTCTTAACTGATTTGTCAGCTAATTGCAGGGACACCTCGGTTGGCTTCAGATTGCCAACCTCAAAATGTGTCAGTAGAGAGGTTGGGATAAGATTGATGGAAGCACCTAGGTCAAGTAGTGCTCTATTAAATGTGGTGTTACCTATCATGCAGGATAAGAGAGGGGTGCCTGGGTCTTTCATCTTAGTTGGGAGGGTACTAGAGATGATGGAACTAGCTTGTTCTGAGAGGATGATTGGACTACTCCCTTTCTGAATTCTTGCATTACGCTTAGGTGTGCATAGGTCTTTTAAAAACTTAGAGTAAAGAGGAATGTGGCGGATTGCATCCAACAAGGGGATGTTTATGTGGACTTGCTCAAAGAGCCTAAGCAAATCCTCCTCAGGTGCCACACAAGTCTTTTTCTTTCCTTTCTCCTTCTTCTTTAAATCTTCAAGAAAAGGTACAGGATTGGTGAAAAGAAGTTCAGTCCTAGGTAGAGGAGAAGTAGGAAGTGGAGGAGCAGAACTAGAAGTGGTAGGTGTTGGAAAAGATGGATATAGTGTGCTTTTACCACTCCTAGTGACTATGGCATTTAGTTCAGCTCTAGAGGTAGATGGTAAATCAGTGTTAGGTAGCAGAGGTGGTTGTGTTTGTGCAAGAGAAGAATTTGAGTCAGTGAAGAATTCAGTGTTGTGTATAGGTTGTGAAATGACATGTGCTTGGTCTTGCATTGCTGGTCTAGGTTGGACATACCTCTGAGCAGGTATGTTCCTATGGTTGGGTTGTGCTTGAGATGGGAGTGAATGTGGTTGACGGGACTCCGTCAAGTGTGATGGCTGGGCTCTCATCTCAGCTAATGCTGCATCCTGTCTCTGCTGCATAGCAATATTCTGTTGTTGCATATCAGCAAGAGTTTTCATGATAGACCCCAACTGGTCATCTCGTGTAGGCCCAGATTGAAAGTATTGGGTGAGCCTGGGTTGGGGTTGCTGGTAGGCACGCGATGGATATCCATGTGATTGTGGAGGTGGTGCTCGGATCAGGTTGTGCAGTGTTGGTGCAGAAGGTTGTTGAAAAGGAGGTCTCTGTGAATTTCCCGACCAACAGAAATTTGGATGATTGCGCCATCCAGGGTTGTAGGTTTGTACGAAAGGGTCACTATGAATGGCATGGAGTTCCTCCGAAACTCCAGAAGGTGCAAGGAAGTCAGTGTAGGGTTGAACAAAGGTTCCTCCAACCGGTGAAGGATATGGAAATGGAAAATCCGGTAATGCAGTTTGTGTCATAGAGAGGTTATTCACAGTTTCCCTCCCTGTGGGAAACTGAGAAGAAGTGTTTTGTGCTGGTGACTGAGAAGATGAAGATGAGGGTTTTGAGAGAAATTTCCATACTTCATCTACTTTCTTCTAGATTAAGCCCACTTTATCCAATTGACTAGCCACTATCTCTAAGTCTTTGCTACTGGATTGGGCTTCGTGTACCCTAGTATGTGAATGGGAATGTGAGGACTTTCTATTAAACACGCTCATTGAAGCATTATTAATAGAGTTTTCGGCCATGCCTTCAAAGAGCTCAAAGGCTGAGTCATCATCCCGACACAGGAAATTGCCTCCACAAGCGGCATCTACGAAATTCCGTGTGTCATCATGGAGCCCATGGTAGAAGATCTGGACCTATTGCCATCGTGGGACACCATGGTGGGGACATTTTCTCAGAAGCTTGTGGAATCTCCCCTAAGCCTCGTGCATTGGTTCTCCTGAATTCTGAGTGAATGTAGTGATGGCACGCCTTAAGGTGTTAGTGCGGCCTATAGGAAAGTACTTCTTTAAGAACTCATGTTCTAAAGAAGCCCAGGAATCTATAGGTGTAGTCCGTGCAAGTGTTCGAAACCAAAAGGCTACCTTATCTTTCAATGAAAAGGAGAACATTTTCATTAAAAGCATGTGCTGATCATGTCCTTGCGGACCCAAAGTTTGGGCAAGATTCTTCAGCTCCTCTAAATTCTGAAAAGGGTCCTCAGAAGCAAGTCCATGGAAGTTAAGAATGAGTGCTATAATGTTTAGCTTCAGTTCAGCAACACGATCGCCATTGGGATAACGTACCACAGGCATTGGTTGGGCAACTGCGGGATTATAATAATCCCGTAGTTGAGGTCTACAGGGTTGGGGTGGTGCCTGGGGATTTCTAGGTTGAAGTGGTTGTGGTTGGGGGTTAGCTAAAAGATTAACAGCTTGAGCAAGCTGTTGCACATGTTGGGTTAGGGTATTCATTTGTAGTTGTGTATTGAATAGGTGCTGAAGATGAGGCATAGGTCCTCTCTTCGGGGGTGGATTAGGATAATTAGGATAAGGTGGAGGTTGGAACCTAGGGATAGGTGGTTGCTATGGTGGAGGATGTGCAACTAAGTCTGGAGGAAGTTCTTCAAAATCCACGAATTGTGATGACTCAAGATCATCCTCTAGGTGAATGGGATTGTGAATAGGATTTTGAGACTCGGGAGGTAAAGGATTAGAAGTGGAGGGCAAAGAGAAAGATGCAGTAGCTTGGGTACCAGTACCCAAGGGGAGTACAAGTTCTGGGTTTTGGGATCTCCTACTTTCCATTGAGTTGGTTTTTGAAAACATGTTTACTACAATTCGTTCCAACTCAATGGGAAAAATATTTTAAGCACGTTCACAGAAAGCGGAAAAATCCCAATTAAATCTCAATTCATTTAGAAGACAAATCAAGCAAGATAAATCAAAATTTTTTTCTAGAGGCTGCTACGCAAAATTATGTTGTACGCAAGCAATTGTTTCAAACAATTGTACGTATCCTAAGATAAACCTAACGATGTGCAAACCTCTAAAATCCACTGGAAATTTGGATAAGACAGCGTGCGAATCCAGATCTTGAGGTTGCAGAAAGAGATGAGGTAGAAACCCATGTGTTGTGGCCTTAAGTGATCGTGTTGTGTGCATGATAGCAATCAACACAAGGCAATGAAAATCTCAATCATGGTTTCACCCAAAGTTAATATCTTATTTTTGACTTAATTCAAGTGATTATGATATGATTTCTATGCTGCTTGTCTCACTTTTTACTTAGTTCAGTACAAGAGATGGTCTTCTTAATTTTAAGTCAAATGCAATAATGACAGGAGTTAGAGTAAGGTAAAAAATGCGTACTTGACTCCAGCAATCTTCTAAATGCATATTTGACTTGAATTGAAATCTAGCAGAGAAATATGCAACCTAAGATGGATGCCTAAGGTTTTGCTGCTGCTAGATAAGTATGAGATCTTTTTGATTTTTTATTTTTTTTTATATGCAACATGCAAAAACAAGGAAAGAAATCGATTCAGAAAATCGCAATGCAAAAACCGTATCTATGAGGGAGAAGTAGAAAATAAAAGTCCAGACAGTCCACAATTATTACAATGAATGTGTGAGAACAAGCTCTCACAACTTATGACTAACAATTCTTCCTAGTTAATATACCTAAAACTATCTAAACTATACTACTATTATTAATAATCCTATAGCTACTCCGAGGACAAACTCCACTAGGAAGACGGGTCAAGAGCATAGCGACTCCACCAGGAAGACGACCTTTACCTGGACGATGATACTGCTTCTCCTCCTCCTCAAGTGCTATGGAAAAATAACAAATGATTAGTAAAAGAATAAAAGAATGTAAACACAAATAAATCAATGGAATAAAGCAATTACAATCAACGGATTTAAATGAAATGAAGAATTTCTATATACAAAAGAATTAAAGGGTAATTTTGGCATAAAGAGCGTTGCCTCCCCGGCAACGGCGCCAAAAATAATAAAACAAATGGTTATAATGATGGGATTGTAATGGATTGTGGTAATGATTGTTGTAGTATGTTGTGATTTGAAACATCATGAGTGTCATTGTGGTGAGTTCTATGGAGTACCAGTCATTACAACCATTATTATTATTTACTTATCTAATTTTTACTGGTTTTATTCCAGGTCGTTCACTGGGAGGCAATTTATTGGATTACATCGCTCTTTGATCTCAAAATTATCCTCTAATTCCAAAAAGAAGCTTTACATCTTTTTAAAGAATGAATGAATGTGCACATTGTTTATCTACTTAATAAGAATCAA
The DNA here is from genome assembly GCA_037157565.1 of Thalassia testudinum. Taxonomy (NCBI): domain Eukaryota; kingdom Viridiplantae; phylum Streptophyta; class Magnoliopsida; order Alismatales; family Hydrocharitaceae; genus Thalassia; species Thalassia testudinum. The sequence goes on from JAZHRO010000057.1 coordinate 17,745,910, forward strand.
TTGTAATGCTTGCAAAAACTAACTATAAATAAGCACCAAACAATTTATCACTATACTTTAAACTATATCTTTACAAGTTATAATATTAATACTTACATGAGAGTACACAATAGACTAAGATTACATAGTATATTAACTTAACTTACTAGCCTGATACCTACAGAAACACATACAACAGTTTCAGTGACAGACATAAGCGTTGCTAGATCCCACAAAACACTAAAAAAAGCCTAAGGAAACTGGGGTCTGTAGCGACACTTATGGTGACATTTTATTCTATTAGTAAATATATTGGTTTATTTAAACAATTAATTGTCTACACTATGTATACATATATATATATATTTATTTATATATTTATTGTATGCATATTTACTTACATATACACAACATCTCTCTCTCTTCTCCTTCACACCGATCTTCATTAGGTGTTCTTCTGTGTTTTTATTCTGCCTTAACAACCTTAATACGCTGCGGCTGAGAGGTGCTTAACAACTGTCATTAACTTTCTTTAATCAATTAAAAATGTGTTTAATTTGCAGGCGCTCTTTTCGAGGGATACACAGCACCCAGAGGGTGGGACCAAACCTCTACTAAGCGCGCCCTAATTCTCATTAGGTCGCTTAATTACGTTTTGCTTAACTCAACACAGAGCCTTCAAAGCCCAACGCACACGCCTCTCCAGGCCCCCGGCCCCACACATCATGTTCAGAATGCTCATAAGTATGCTCGGTATACGGTTGTTTCGGGCGCCCGGCGCATGTGACGACTGAAGAGCGTAAGCACATTTTACATATATACCACTGCATGCGGTTTGCAGCACATGATGTGGAGCTATTCGAGCACCACATCTGCGTTGGAAACCACATGCAGCTGTGGTCTGGAAGCGATTTTGGCCCTCAATTCGAGGGCCATAATTTATTTAAAATTAAAAATAAATTATGGAAAATAAAGTATTTACAAACTACTATATAATTATTCAATTAATTTTAAATTTTCATTAGATTTACTATATAAATAAATTCACTAAAGTGGCCTATTTTTACGCATTGATTTTGATGTTTTCTTGGTTAATTACTTATAAATTAGTTACTAGATGGTCTAATTGACCTTATACAGAGTTAGATTACATACATAAGTATTTTATACACATTTTTATTATATTTTTCTGAATTAATTTCTATTTTATTTACATTTAAATAGCAATTTTTGACAGTTTTACTTATAAATTATGTTAAAGTAATATAAAGAAGGTATAAATATACTTCAACTAGCTTAAATTACTTAAGATATATTACCCTAAGTATATAGATTCAATTAACTTAATTATAACCCTAAATTACTAATTTATCTAATTTAATTTTACCTCTTAGCTGTTAAACGAATAAATTCTTTATTTATTATATATAAAGGATTAAATTAAGGTACATGATTTTATTTACTTGTAATCTACATATGCATAGATATACATACAGTTTTATAGAATATACAATATACTACATATATATACTTACAGAGTAATATACTATTTACATACTGCCTATATACAGAATAATATACATATATTATTTTAAATCAGATTACAGCATACAATATACTTACATAGTTAGTTATACAGTTATATGTATATAATGCCTATTTACACACATATATATATGGTAATATATACAGTTTAATACTTACATATAACATATGTATATTGGAGTATACAGAGTAATATAAATAAGTAATTTTCTATATATACTGTCTATCAGAATTTTGTATGTATTTTTGGGAGCAATAGGAGATGAGAAAGGAAGTGCTAAACGAGATAAACAATCTACTGTCAACTTCCAGACTCTGCAGCAGTTTAATTTACTGCCCAAAAGGTGAGAAGGGAAGAGTTAAAATGGGCTAATAGAGTTTTATATGCATGGTTTTCAGATTTCTCTTTTAATCAGCAGCATAAGCCACTGTCCAAATGGGCTAACAGAGTTTTAAATGTATGGTGTTAAGTTTAGGGGTTTTTCTCACTTTGATTGGTTCTAAAAATCCTACAGTAGTACGAGATGAGACAAGAAGAGCTAACTGAGCAGAGAGTCCTTAGTTCAGATTTTTTTGTGTTTTAACAGCAGCCTAAGCCACTGTCCAAATGGGCTAACTGATGCTGCAGTTAGTCCATTTGAGATGAAAGGTGAGTTTGGAGAGAAAGAAATATGTAGCTGCAAGATGCAGCACTTTGCTTTGTTATTGGGATCAGAGTCAATCAAAACCAACTAAAAAGCAAATAAGTAAATCTCAAATCTGACAAGGGTTCAATTTCTCACAAAAATCACTAAGTATCTCAATTCAGATGCCAAAAGCTCTCATCAAAAGCTCCATTTCAAATGAAATCCACGAATATCACTGAATTAGCTCTTCTTAATGCTATAGACAGCATCAAGGAAGAGTCAATTCAATCAGTCAAAGCCATTAGATCAGATCCCAGTTTCATGAAACCTTAAGGAGTATTAAGAACTCCTTAGGTTAGGAAATCACCAAACAGCCATTAACAAAACTTACTTATGAATACAAGATCAGACTTGAAATTACCAAAGTAATTATCCTTAGATCTGACTTGCATTCAATGCATTCAAGGCATTATCAAATCAGATTTATGCATGGCTCTTCTAAGATGATTTCTGTCACTAGAAATCCTCTCAGATTCCTTGCCAACAAGGAATTCAAGTCCATTTTATTCAATTCGTCAGATCAGGCAGTAAAAACAAAAAGAAAAATCCTGAAAATCCAAACTGAGAGAAAATCTGACAAACTAACAATTTCAACCCAAAATCAGGGGCTTTTGTGACCAAGAGTGAGGTGAGTGGGAGCCCCTCAAGTGCTTGTGATGCCAATTTCAGATCTGAGGTTGAAAACCAATTAGATCTGAAATTGGTCAGAGTGTATGGGTGGAAGATGAAAAACATGTCGTGGAAAATCAGAAATGGATATGACAGTATGAGGAGGTAGAGAATTTGAAAACATGAATATATGAAATCTTCCCCTCTGATCTAGAATGATCAGCGGAGGTGAGGGGGGAAAATTTAAGCCTAATTCTACTACTACAACTACTTTATCCTACGGCGAAATTATACATTAACAATTACCTTAATTCTACTCTAAACTACTTAACTACAACTAAAACTAATATGCAGAATTACAAACCTAATCTAACAGGAAGAATAGGACCTGTGGGTCCTTAGCCGGTGGCTAAGGAGGAAGATGACTCCAGCGGAGGGAAGAGTTTGCTAGTGAGGCTCTAGGGTCATCCTCAGGTGCTACGAAGTCCTTAGCGACGAGGAGGTCGAGAGAAGGTGGCGATTTCACAGCTGGTGGCTGTGAAATCAGAGGCTGGATGGGGAGGGGAAACTGGAGTGGACGAATGATCGCTAAGAGGTGTAGGAGGGAGCGATCCCTTACGCGCGACACCACTGAGGTGCTTAAGTAGCATGCTCAGTGGCTGAGATCACCGTGCAGGTGAGGATAATCAAGATGTAACCAACGGCGAGGATGAGAGGGGCGGAGCGCGCGGTGAGCTAAGCACAAAATCTGACCATCAGATTAGATCCGGGGAGAGGGGTGATCTCACGAGCCGAATCGCGCAAAACTTCCATTCGAATCTAACTGCAGATCAAGATCATGAAGAGCGACGGACGACTGAGATTGGCCATGTTCTTCACGCACTACAGTGCGTGCGAAGAGCAGCTGGCCTCTCTCTAAAATAAGGGAAAATTGCAGACAAACCCTTGAATGAAGGGGTAGAAGAATTGCATGCAGGCCCATAAGTGAAAAGAACTACAACTAGAAGGGCCCTGCAGCCTTTCAAACAGGTCCCTGCATCTTATAAATAGGTCCAAAAGGGAGTTTTTAAGGGCGAGAGTGTAATGCATGAAGGACCTAAGTGTAAACTACCTATTTCATAACCTAAATGATGTCCAATTGTCTTCAAATTTTTATATGTGCTTAATAGATCATTTAAGACATTGATTATACTTCTGATTTGGCCTTTCAAACTTATTTATGTGTTCAATTGACACATGGATCATCATTTGTACTTTGCTTTCAGAATATCTCATTTTGTGACCTAATTATGAAGTTTTAACATAGAGTAAAGGTTTTAGGTTTTTTTCTTTAATTCCCACACTTAACCCTTTTTATCTGTTAATTTGATATTGTTTTACTTAGTGTCTAGCTTAACTTCAGCTTTTTAGCCATGATGAGTAGCCACTCATCACTTAACTCGTGGTTACTGTCGCCGCTCTGTTGCACCTCGTCACATCTTTAGATTCCACACACAATAATCAAAATGATTAGATAATTTTGCAAATCAAAAGATTTAAAAATAATAAAGTAAATCTATTGCATCTGTTGCCTCCTCGGAAACGGTGCCAATTTGAAAGATGACAATTCATTTTGCATTATAGTATTTAAGTGGTGGAAAAATTGACTAATAAAAAATAACGAAAATAACCACTTGTAGAAGAGCGGGTCATGTCGACAGGGAGGCAATTATGCAATAAATACTTAATTATTTAATATAATTTCGGATAGTGCGAAATCCCTATTCAAATCTGACTTAAAATGTGAAGGAAAGTAGATTTGCATTAACTTAAAAAGATAAAGGAATATGTGCAGTTTTCCCTCACAGAAATCCTCAATAAATTGTTGATGAATTTATACAATTTTCACATGATGTGTACTAGAGGAAATTAGTACTTAAGTTAAGCCCAGAAATCAATCTTCAAACTAGTGAATATCAATATCATGCAATTATAAGGAACTATAAGTGTTCAAATGCAATTCTACCAAAATATAATAATAATAAATAAAATAAAATTAGGTGGCAATGGCATTGAATGCAAATCTTAATTGGTGTGAAAACAGAGCATTCTTGCTCTCTCCTCCTCGCGAGAAAAAGAGAGAACTGGCGGGGCTATCGCGAGGCTCAGGAGGATGGCGAGGACGAGGGCTCTCCGATGGTGGCAATGGCATGGCCGGAGGTGGTCGAAGATGGCCGGCGGAGGTGGTCGGAGCTCCGGCCTATTGGCTCTACTGAAGGATGAATGTGAACGCAACACCTGCGGCTGGTGGCATGCGAGCGTGCGTGCATTGGTGCATGCCCGTGCTGGCGAGGCGAGTGCTCTGCATGCAGCGTCGGTGGCTTGTGGGGTACGGGCGCATTGCTGTAGTGAGGTGCAGAAGCCGGAAGTCCGTGCGTCTGCAGATGGAGCAGGTGAGCAGTGGGGCTTGCGGGCGCGCCTGCAGGGTGGAGAGGCGCTCGTTTAGGTGCGCTGGAGTGGTAGGAGGAAGGCGCATGGGCGATGAGAGGGTGCTGTGAGGGGGTGGCGGTTTGCACGTAGTGCCTACAGTTGGCTGCGTGCGGGCTTGGTGCGCTGGAGAAGGGAGGAAGGTGCACGGGCGATGAGAGGGTGTTGTGAGGGGGAGGCGGCTGTGGGAAGGCTTGGTGCAGGGCTGCCTGTAGATGGGTGAGTGGGTGGTTGCTGAGGCGGGTGGAGATCTGGTGATGGGGGGTGTGGGCAGAGGTGGCGTGAGCGCCTGCAGCAGGGGAGGGGCACGTGGTTGGTGGATGCACCTACTGTGGCATGGGTTCTGTGCGTGCGGTGAAGGCAGGTGCGGTGACTGTAGGGCTGGCTAGAGATGGCACATGCTTGTGGGCGTGCAAAGTGGATGGTCGCTCAAGCCAAGGTGCACTCTGGATCCACAGTGTCCGCTGGGTAGTTCCCCACTATGAGGAAGATGAAGATCCCCATTCTTCTCTCCACCTCCTCTCTTTAACTCCACTCTCTCCATGCGTGCGTGCGTTAAGGGATTTTCAAATCCCTTAACTATTTTTGGACTCGTTTGTTGAGGGAGGGTGGCAGAAGATTAACCCCATGTGAGGCGGGGGAGGGGGGAAAGAGTTGCGCTGTGTTGGGGAAATTTATCTCCCCACCCTTGTTCTTTCTGAATATTATTACCTGCACATAAAAACAACAAAATCATTACATTTTAAGTTATAGAATGTTATAAACTTAAATCATGATGCGTACAAATATTCTACAACTTAATTGCAATTATTAACACACCTAAACTATACGATTAAAGATACTTAGGCTTAATATTAGTCCACTAATATGGACTCATCAGCTTCCAATTAGATCATCCAAGGAGAGAGTAGAAAGGTCTTTCGCCTCTTGGATGGCTGTGGTCTTTGGAGACCAATCACTTGTAAGTTATCTTAAAACCTTTCTTACAAGCTGCTCTTCCTTCAGGTTGATCCTAAGATTCTTCATGGGGTTCACGATCTCTCCAAACCTCGTGTACATATCTTTCATTGACTCTCCTTTCGTCATCCTGAAACACTCATATTCTTCGGTTAGAATAGAAATATGGGTTTCTTTAACCTTGTTAGTAACTTTGTAGGTGATTTGAGGTGTGTTCCATATCTCAAATGCTGACTCGCATGCTGAGATACAATTGAATTCTTCCCTTGACAATGCACAATAAAGTGCATTCATCACCCTCACATTGCCGGCAATGCTTTTCTTTTGCTTTGCCATCCATGGCACTCCTTCTTGCGGCTCCGAATATGAGAATTTCTCTTGAATGAGTGTCCACAACTCCTCATCCATTGCCTTCAGGAAGACTTGCATCCTCCTCTTCCAATACTCGTAATCCATCCCATCAAAATAAGGAGGACATGTAGAAGGTTGTCCTTCCATGCGCCTTGTTGTAGATGCCATTGCGAGTTGATTTGTTATGTCTTCTCACAACCTACTCTGATACCAATTGTAGAAGGATCTAAAGATATGTATATGGCTATCTATGCACACACAAACTTAATCATAATGTTATTAATAACAAGAAAGATTTGCACAATCAATTCAAACCACAAAAGGACACAAAATGTATAATGATTCCCCTCCCTTGGATACTCCACTACCTAAGCCTCCCAGCTTAGGGTTTTTAACCTAATTCTCTCAACCCCGAGGGAATCAATTTACTAAGCCGAGGTAATTAATCGGTTACCTGAACCCAATTACAACAACAGGTTTGTTACAACCCAAACGAGCAAATGCTCAAATACAAAAGAAGTACTGGTGTAAGAAAGACTAATCCTACAACTAACTTCCTAAGCCTCTCAACAATATATAGAATAATATTGCCGATTTGAGAACCTAGAAGGAACATGATTCGCTTCATAGATGCGTACAAAAATGCGTCATTGAAGTGTTTGCAAAAGCATAGCATGACGAAAAGCAGCAGACATGATTCCTTCTCATGAATATGTGGTGGAAAATATGAATTATAGCTCTAGGAATTTTCTTCTATTTTCTCTTGTCTCTTGCATGCAAACAAAGAGTTCTAGGGTCATTTTATAGAGTTTAGGACCTAGGATACTCATCGACTAGATGTTGGGAATTAATTCCCAACATTCACATTGTTGGAATTAGTTTTCTAGCCATTTAGAAATTAACCAACGGCTACCTGGTACTGGTACTATAGTACTTGTACCGGTACTCATTGCTTCCAGATTTGAGTTTCAAACTCTTAACACAAATCTATAACCCACCTATACCAGTACTCATGATTAGTACCGGTACTTGTTACCTCTAGTATCGGTACTGATCATGAGTACCGGTACTTGCACGGTACAAGTTTGTTTCTTGACAAAACCCAAACTTGTAACTCACATGTACCGGTACTAAACTATAGTACCGGTACTTGTGGGTTAACAAGTACCTTTTTTAAGTGATTTAATCCATTACATACTTTGAAAATGATCAGAATATAAATGCTAATTTATCTCTAATTGATTTTACGATCTAAGTTATGATTCTTTGTTAAGAGCCAAATACAATCTATGAAAATAAAATCTAAACTACAGAAACTAAGGTCGAAGATGACCTTCTTCTCCTCGACTCATCCTTGTCATCCTCCATGACATGATCATGCCTCCATCATTTCTTGTTTGCCTTGCTCCTTCACCTAAATCTGAGAAACACTTAATGCAAATATTAATCCATAATAATTTTGTTAACACCAAAAGAAGATGTGGAACAAGGTTCCAACAGTTTGCGTGTGTGTCGTGAAGAGAAGTTGCGGCCGCGTGGTGAGGGCAGGCTCTCAGCCATCGGATTTTCATTCAGCGGTAGAGATCACTTGATGGGAGGCTTATGGGGATGTGGCGGGTGGCTTTAGGTGCTCTAGATGGTGCCACCAGATGGTGCGACATGGCACCATCTAGACCATCCACCCTTCATTGCTTGCAGAGGATGCCACAGTGCTTGGATCGAGGTGATTTCTATGTTGTTAGACAGCGATCGTCGCTCTAGATCCATCCGTATGGTCGGATTTTTCATCCAAAGTTCGTAAGGATGTCGCATTGCATCCTGGCCATATAAAATGAAGGAATTAATATACAAAACATACAACTATCCTAAATGTCGTGCAATGGATGTTATGCAATATTTATAACATGATATGCATTGCTAAGCCTAGGAACTATCATAAATAAGCATTTTATCATGAATTCATGTGTGCTTATCAGATAGTTAATAGGTAGTCAGGCATACTATCTTCTATTAGATCCACCTCATATTTGTGAGAAGGAAGTGGAGAGACTATTGGTCCACTAAGTCTAGTGCAAGAACTCTTATGTTCTGGGCAATTAGATGATGATACCTCAAAGTTAGGCATAGTTCTTGCTCTTTGTTCCTGTGTGCATACATTGTGTGAATTCCTGAGAGTCACCAAATAAGGCAGACACACAGAGATTGAGCCTTAATAAAACTATGACTATGGTGGATGGTTACAACCGTCCTTCATAGAGTCCTCAGCTGAGGGAGGTTAATAGTGTCAAAGGTTAGAAATACGCTTGTCCTATCCATTCCTTCTTGGTGCCGAGAGTAGGCACCTCTACCAAATAAGCCACACAATATCCTCTTGACCATCATCTTTCATAATAATGCCTCATAAATAAAAGTCTGCAACAAGTTGTTTTAAGAGTTAAAAATAATAATAATAACACAGAGAGAAAAGAGAAAGGAGTTCAAGTTTTTCATGTCATTTTATGAGTCAATGTTTTTGAGGTAACAAAAAAAACACCCATCGCGATCCACCAAATATGACCTATACCTACATTTCAGTATTTCTGATCAGCCGAATACTGGCTGAGGACTTCTAACATAGTTGTAGGGTTACTAGGACATTTATTGACATGTGAATGCTATGTGAGGCCACCAAATAATGAGTACACTTACAGAATTATGGTTAGATATGTGATCCCAAAAAAGAAAGAAGAAAGAGATAAAGAAAGAGAGAGTGACTGAGACAAAAGGGAATGTAGAGAGCACCATGTTTCACCTTTCTCTGAGTTGACTTGTTTGATTGTCTAGAGATCTGGAGTCTGTAGTATTAGATTACATGTAGCACCAGATGAGTGTGTGCCACCAATTACGAATCCATTTAACTCAGTATGTCCTACCTAAGCTATAAAGCTGGGGTCAAATTATAGATTATTTTCTACTTTATCCTCGAGGGAAGTAGTTGCCTATCCCGATAGAATTTTATTAAGGGTGCAGTGCGAACAGTGAATGTAAGTTGGCTTTTCACTTGGATCTGTTACTTAGGTTGCTATCACTTCACTTTTGTGTAGATCTCTAAATTTTTGGAATAAGGAAAGAAGAATTCTTCTAGTTACTTCTATTGTTTTTCACTTTTTCTTAGGACTAGCAAAACTTAGGTATGGGGGCATTTGGTAAGTCCACTTTCGTGGATCATTATTTGGCCTAGATACTCTTTAATTAGTCGTTCTTAGTTGATATTTGATTAGGAATTAAGTGGGAATTCAACATAGTCTACGTATCATATTATGCACTAATGTCATGTTTAATAACATATGATATGTTATGATAATAATTTGGTGGATGCAAGCTAAGCACAAGACACCTGAAGGTACCATTCAGATGGACAAAATCACTTTACATGACATCTGGAGCTCAATTTGGTTGTCTAGGAATTACCATCATAGATCCCTTAAGGTCTGCACATTTTAAGACATCTAAAGAATCACTCAGATCTCTGATGAAGGCCGCCAGAGATAACGCTACATTTTATGGTGATAATTCTACCAACCGGAGTTTCTCTTAAGAATAACATGCACAAATAACACATCATAAATGGGCATGGGAGCATTACATGCATCAAACATTGAGATTGCTTATAATTCAATGTTAATGGCCATTTGAACAAGTTCATGTCAAAACAAGCCTCAAATGAGCAATCGGACCACACGGATGGATTTAAAACGATGAACGGAGTCCAACGAACTCAAAATCGATCAAATCCGACATTCGGAGCTCCCGCAACTAGCCCAAGAAGTTATGGCCGTTGATCTGATGATCAATGGCCCACAAGCTGCCACATGGCAGCATCTTGTGCACCTGCACCCGCAGCACACCTCATCATCACGCCAAGCATTCTAAGCTGTCCGATCAGACGATCGGACGGCTGAGAGGCCACCACTTCGCCCTCGCTCTCTACATAGCACAAAGATCCGACCGTTGGATCTTAATCCAATGGTCGGCAGCAGCCGAGCACAAATCCATCGTCATGACCATCTGCAGATAGCAGTACAGTGGTCAACGCTCTTTCTCCGAGCACTCAATGTAGGATCGAGCTACACCACGAGTCAAATCCAAGGTGAAGGCATGTGCAAAAGAAATTGAACCATCGATGAGGATGTGGACGGCAAAGATCACGCTACATGGCACCCACAGATGCGTGCAGACGTTCACGCGTGCAATGACGCGCGAGGTGCGCTACATGGCCACAATCCTTAGTGCGTGCTCTCGTGAAGCCTCAACCATCCGATCTTTGATCGGACGGTGCACAGCAAGTGCACATGGATCGCAAGCTCGACGGGCAAGAGGAAGGACGAGTGTGCAAGGAAGATCAGCGGGCAGGGGACTTCACTGACATTTCTGGGGTGGTTTTAGCGACATCCTAGACATCATTAATGCCCCTACTTATTTTAGAAACCCCTTCTTCCTATATGAACCCCTCCAACTACCCATGTAAGGCATTCATTACACTTGCAAGACTTCTACCTTACTCCTAGCTACCCTTAGCACGTTTTTGTACTCGTCGGAGTCGACGAGCTGTCGACGGAGCCCTCCTCCACCACCATGGCCGCCTCGCCATCTTCTTTCTCTTTCTCTCTCTCTTCATCCAAGCATTACTTTACTTTTCTTGAAGCATTTTTCTATTGATGTATTTAGGAAAGCTCAAGTTGCATGTTGAATTATGTTGGCTCTCCTTTTATCGAGTTTTCTCTCATCATGATTTGCATGAACGCTATGAGCAAAAGATTCTAACCTGACTCTCTCTCTTTCTCTCTCTCTTGCTTTTCTCTCCTGCATTTTCTTGCAAGAAAGCAAAAGAACCTGCCATTTACGTGACAACTAAGTTACAGAAAAAAACTCGCTTTCACGCCTCCCTGTGTTCGACACTCGGACTTACATCCATTCTTATATTTGAAACCAACGTTGCGAACGGGAAGCTACAACGACCTAGTTAAACAAATGCATCCATAGAACGTCAGCCAACGTTTATCCTTCTATTCCAACCACTCGCAATTCTCACCGAGTGGTTCGTGAAGGTGGCGGCCATAGAGAAATAGATGGGGGATTTTTTTAAAAAGGAGGCCGCTCCAATGCACAGGGGGGATCTACACATGCTCGGTCTCCATCCTCTTCCTCCCACATGCACCATGCACTGAACATGCATCGTGGACCCAGGACAGCACTGTGGATCGACATCGGCCTCACCTCTCCTCCACTCACCTCAACGTGGTGGTGCTCGGTGACAAAGAGCACCACCACTAGCCGTTCCTCCAGCCATCTCCACCTTCCCCGTCAAATCGCACCCCCCCCCCCCCCCCCCCCACAGCTTAAACACCATCATCTTCCTCAAACTCTTGTAGGGGCACCTATTCCATCTTCACCACCACCTTCCTCTCCCACACCAAGTCCCCACTTTCCCTCTCCAAGTACTCACACAGCCACCATCCACTCCCTCTTCGTCTTCCTCTTCTTATCTGTTTCTCCTCCCCTACTTCCGCCGCTAAGAGACCCAAACTTGTAGCCACCGACCCCTCTGCCAACAACCACCATCGACCTCCAACCTCGACTCCAAGTATCACCAGTGCACCCTCGTCGATCTCAGAGACCAACGCAGCCACGCGTGGCTCAACAGCGTTACCGCCACAGACCGCAGCAACTCACCACCACCGCCGCCGCCGGCCATTCCTCCTCTGAGTAGCTACCTCTGGTGATCATTTGCCACCTCGTCACCGCCATCTCAATGCTCGTCCTTTAGTGCATCACCACCACTCCCAAGACGGCTGGTGGCCCCTCCTCCATGTGTGCGAGGAAGAGAGAGATGCATTCATCTGTTCTCAAGTGAATTAATATTTACATTGATGTACCATTGCATAAGTTTTTATTTTAAATAAAAAATTCTAATTTATTGAGTAATATTGTTGGCTAGGCCCTCAACTTTTCTATAATTATCAGATTGCATATCTATTCAATTTATTCACCTCACATACATTGCATGTTAAATTATAATTTTAGGTGACATCATGATGGAATAATAAGGTAAGGCATTCGCGAGTTTTATTAGGCTTAAACCTCCCTATGGATATGACACACCGATTTCATGGTTAGACTATAATTTATTTAAGTTTTGATAGTGATTATCCACCATGTGACTACAACGACGTATTATCCTTCTATTAGCTTAATTAATCAAGCAAATTTCTCTCCATCAAATGATCTTTCTTATTTGATATTTGATTAGGAATTAAGTAGGAATTCAACATAGTCTACGTATCATATTATGCACCAATGTTATATTTAATAACATATCAACAACCCCCTGCCTCACCCCTGATTCTTCCCGCTTTGTTCTCTATCTTCCATCTTCGCTCTCTGCCTTCCAGGTGTCACCCTGTCTGGCTCATCTGCCAAGCAGTCGTCAAGGAGGATAACTTCTCCCCTCCATTCTCTTTACTACTTTCTAGAGTAGGTTTTACTGCTTTCTAGTTGTAATATTTCTCATTTTCTAGTTGTAAAAACATTATCCATATTATCAAGTGTTTGTTCTCTCTCTCTTTCTCTCTTTCTCTCTTTCTCGTATTGTTAATATAGAATTCATTGTGATTATCTCATTTTCTAAACAAAAACAACAAAAAAAATAATATAATCATGAATTTCAAATTGACGTAGCCTCCCATTGTTTGACCCGGAATTCTTTTTGATTTTCGGTAAAATTTATTTGTTGATGGATTTCTTTGCAAATAACACAACAACGATGGGTTTTCAAAACTTAACTTCCATTTGCAATGATTTTCTGCATCAACACGCCTACCTTTTAGGAAAAATAGGAAACCTCCACAAATTTGTTGCGGATGTGTTTTTGGGATGGGGATATGAGATTATATAGTGGGCTAAAATAAATTATGACAGGAAGAAATGGAGGGCAAAGTCTGCCACATTATCAAAACCATTTATTTGAAACGAAAAGATTCATATCGAGATATGATATCTCTCATTCCAAAACACTTTTGTCTAGTATGTTTAATGGAATGGCAATCAACTAGAAATAAGACCAGATTATACATATATATCATGAAAAATGAAGTGGTATTTACTCACTTATCAAGAAGTTAAGCTCATACATAGCTCGTTTGGATGTTATTATGTCGGGAATCAAGATAGCAATTCAATTGTACAAGCATAAAAAGTAATAATATTCTTCAGAATGAGAATATGATATACATTACTACAGCACATTCTCGTTCGAAAGATTTGTAAATAAATTTTACTTGTCAATGTCCTAATCAAATTTTTGTTCGAACAACATAATATCATATAATTCAAAAACATATGTTAAGAAGTGTTGTACTTGGGTCAGGATAGATCAAGCTAGGATTCCTCATTTTGCTCACCCTAATCTCTCCAATCTTGTTTCTCTTCATATTAAATCCCTACCATATCTTGGTTCTCATCACTCTTCAAATAGAATGCGTACCATAACTAGGTTAATGCACAAGGTTGAAATCGTTGCGCAAAATAGTGCCAAATGTGGTGTCAATTGGCTCATGCAAACTAAGAAGATGGTGGTCTTGAACGACACAAGGTACTTCTGTGAGCCTTGTAGAAAATATGTGCTGAGGATAATAGTGGTGGGAATATTGGTCTATGAATATTCTTGGAGGGCGAAGGCTAACTGTGTACACTTGTTGAACATTGAAAAGACGAAATTTTTTTGAAACACCATTCCCCATCCACTAGAGCAAATTGATGGTTGAGAAAATTTTCATCTCCATTCCAAGGAAAAACTTCTAAATTTTGTCATCTCATAATGAGATCGATGTGCGATTATCTTAGCAAGATTGACTTTTATTAAATTCGCAGAGTTTGTTGTTTGTTACTTGAATGCATATGATGCCAAATTCAATTCAATTACGTTCAACAAGTACATATTCCAAATATATACGATGTACCTATTTAATGCTTCAAGTAATTTAATTTTAACATAAATTCAATGAAACTTCGGTATAGAATTTTTTTCTCTATTTTATTCATTTTCATTATCACAAAGTAATTCAACGAAAAAGGTGTTTTAACATTCAATCAGTTCTCATATCATAATAAAAAAATTTTTGTTTGTAGAAGATTTTTTGGAGAAATTATTTGTTCATCTAGGCTTTATGCTTGTATACATATAAATTTGTCCTCGGATGTTGCGTCATATTTTTCTTTTTGAAAGAAATTTTTAATCTGGAGGCCGCAATTCTGTCCTTATATAGTGTCAACATGAATTTGTGATAGAACATGAGGTAATCATGCTATGAAATTACTTTCTAATCACAATAACAAAATAAAATCAATCTTTTAAATCCATTTTGCAGCACTACCAACTTTCAACTCCTTTTGCATACAGATAAGGCCAAGGTACATAGAATTGAACTCGTGTTTCCCGTCAAACTACAGTCAAGTTAATTTACAATAAAATTTACATATAGTTTCTTATTCAATTAAATATATGCCTTTCAGTAAAAGAGTTAGTTTAAAAATTAATTATCATTTGAAGAAATACATATCATCAATCAACAAAGAAGAGAAAGAAGCATGATAACAAAAATTGAGTATATCAAAAAGCATGTAGCCAAACTTTTAATTAATCTTCCCCTATTAACTTTTATTGTACATACTACTTACTAAGATTCAAATTTGATTTGTTACACTTCGAACACAAGTCTAGCGCGCGTGTAGTGATTGTTGTATACATAAGGGACTTAATAGTTGCAGGGCCTCTTATAATGCAAGCAACTAGTCGTAAGTACATGCTTCATGAATCCTTGCTTCAGGTGCATTATGTCTAATTGTAGTTGCATTACTACGGATTGAACTTGTTTCTTTACCAATTAGCTTTGAATTCAACACATTTCTAAACTCTTATTGTGCCTACAGTAGCATTTTATTATTCATTTTATGGATCAATTGTTTTGACATTGAATATTCTGGGTATGTCATGGCCAATTGTGCACCTCGTGTTTTGTAGCTCAAGCAGTAATTTGGAACTCTTCAAGTGTTATTAATGTTATGGATTTGCGTTGTCATCTTTATACTATACGGCATGCTTCTTATTCAACTTGTTTAAAATGTGCTTCTTTAGCGATTGGTTGGAACTGAAGCATTTGTTAGCATTAATGGTGAAAATTTTTACTTAAGATTCAATACAGTGGTAGACATAAATTGGTGAATTTGATGTGTCATGTAATTACTGATTCGAAAATAAAACGGATCTCTCTTTCCTAAAAATTTGGAGAATAGAATTTAGTAATTCATTTCTCTATGTTAAATTATTATTTCAAATTGACTTTACAACAAACATTGTTCACATTAATATATATCCTCTTTTAACGTGATAACAAATATGCTTCAAATTAGGCATTATATCATGATTAACTAGCTATATTTGCCCAGAGTGGCTTGGTATTGGTAGTAGCTATAGGCAAAAGAAAATAACCTTTAAGGCCTCTGAATTCTTCAATTTGTTTTACAATTAATTACTGGCAATAGATTAAGCACTCCCTAGCTGACTACTTGAGTTATTTTCATTGAAAATGTAAAATTCTATTTTGAAGGTCAATTCCATAAGAAATTTGGGGTCTCATGTAAATGAGCATCTAAAATGACGATATAAAACTAACAGAGTGCTAATACGAGATAACATTCCAAGGAGTTTCTATCCCTTAGATATCCATCCTCACCGATCAAATGACTGTATGTGCATTAGCTTTTGTCATTTTCATTACTTTGCAAGGCTATTAGAATAATGGTGTCTAGGATTAGTAGTCGTGAAAGTCCATAGAGTGATCACATACTTTGCAACAATGAGAATTTCATACAAGTAACCTTCATCGCATAGAAAGTATCATTAATTTAGAGGAAGTTTAATTACCTCAGAAAATATTTTCTTATATAAAATGGAAGCAAATAGTTCAATGAGATGTTGCCTACAGTTTTCTTGAAAAGTAGCTGACCATAATGAATCCAAGCAAGAGGGTTGTTTCAAAGGAGTAATGGCATGTAACAACTACAATATGACAAAAGATAGCTAATAATTTTTTAAGTTTCAATTAGTAACATACCATTTCAAGGATTACAAATGTTTACTATAAAGACATGAAATGTTGGCATACATTTCAAAGTCATTGTGCCACGGAAAGATTATATTGGGAATTATCCTCAAAACATGGTGATTCCAAGATGGCTCTCAAGTTTGCTAGATCTCTAATTCCTTCTAATAGGATATATCTCCTTGGCTTGTCAATCAGAAGCAAGGATTAGTATGCGCCCACCTTTTAGGAAAAACAAAAAACCTCAACAAATTTGTTGTAGATGAGATTTTGTGATGGGAAAATGAGATTATATTATCGCTCAAAATAAATTATGACATGTAGAAATGATGGACAAAGTCTGCCACATTGTCAAAACCATTTGTTTTAAAAGAAAAGATTCTTATCGAAATATTATATTGCTCAACCCCATACACTTTTACCTGCTATGTTCAACAAAATGGCAATCAGCTAGAAATAAGACCAGATTATACATATATATTAGAAAATATGAAGTTGTAACTTACCTATCAAGAGCTTAAGCTCATACATAGCTGGTTTCGATGTTTTTATGTTGGGAATCAACATATCAATTGAATAGTGCAAGCATAATAAACAATAATATTTTTGGAAAAGCGAATCTAATATACTTTACTACAGTACATTCTCGAAATAAAGATTTGCAAATAAATTTTAATTATCAATGTCATAAATGAATTTTCCTTTGAACAACTTAATATCATATAATTAAAAGACATATGTTAAGAAGTGTTGTAATTTGGTCAAGATAGAGTTGGCCTGGACTCCTTATTTTGCTCACCCAAATCTCTCCATTCTTGTTTTCTTCATATTGAATCCCTACCATATCTAGGTTCTCATCGCTTTTCAGATAGAATGTGTACGATAAATAAGTTAACGAATAAGGTTGAAATCGTTGCTCAAAATAGTGCCAAATGTGGTGTCAATTTGCTCATGAAAACTAAGATGGTGGTCTTCAATGATGCAAGGTACTTCTCTGAGCCCTGTAGAAATTATTTACTAAGGAGAATAGTGGTGGAAATATTGGTCCATGAAGATTCTTGGAGGGTGAAGGCTAACCATCTACACATGTCTAACATAGCAACGACAGTAATTTTTTGAAACACCATTTCCTATCCACTAGAGCAAAGTGATGGTTGAGAAAATTTGCATCTCCATTCCAATGAAAAACTTCTAAATCATGCCATCTCATAATGAGATAGATGTACCATTATCTTAGCAAGCTTGATTTTGATTAAATCATTCTTCCATTAATACTTCATATGGAAGTTGGCTTATATTGATGAGGGAGTTGCCAAAGACCATCGCCTTAGTAAATGAGTTAAAGGTATCTCTTCCCTAGACAAGCCATGGAGAGAGAAGCTAAGGTTGGAGGTAGATGGTTGGTTCACTTAAAGAAGGCACTTCACATTAGGGGATGTGAAAGAAGAATGTCGAGTTTAATTGATTGATGAAATGTTATTCACGAATCAATTTGTAACCATTTCAA
The DNA here is from genome assembly GCA_037157565.1 of Thalassia testudinum. Classification (NCBI taxonomy): domain Eukaryota; kingdom Viridiplantae; phylum Streptophyta; class Magnoliopsida; order Alismatales; family Hydrocharitaceae; genus Thalassia; species Thalassia testudinum. The sequence goes on from JAZHRO010000057.1 coordinate 17,764,149, forward strand.
TGCTCTGAGAGTGAGGAACAAGTGTTGGCTGGAGCACATTGTTAGGAGTTGCTAGTTAGGTAATTCAACCTCTATAAGAGTGTGTCATTTGTAGTTCGATTGAAGCAAGTGAAAGATTTAGATTTCTTTGTGAACTAGTAAGAAGATGGTAGATTCTAAAGCGATTAGATTTGTAGTTAAGTTAATAGAACAATTATAATGTTAGGTACTTCCAATAGCGTTGGGATATCTAATAAACATATGATTAAATTTCTTACTTCAAAATTTTCCCTATAGGTATTTGTTGACTCATCAAAGACATTCAACATGATTTAATTTTATGGGAATAAAAAATTGATCAGAGTTCTACCACTATTTGTGACAATAGCTATATGGACAAGAAGATGAAAGGATGAACACGTCGGGGAAGTATGGAATAAGCTAGAAGATTCCACCAGAATTCTCTGCTTTAAGAGTATACCCGAATACACTTATATATTAAGAGTAGCATTTGAATTAGGTTTTATTGTGGAATAGTTTCTCCTTTGTGCATTTTATTCCAATGGATCAGTGCTTAGTAGTTTAAATTCGCAGAGTTTCTTATTTTTTACTGGAATGCATATGGTGCCAAATTCAATTCAACTGCGTTCAACAAGTGTATATTCAAAATATATATGATCTACCTATTTAATGCTTCAAGTAGTTTAATTTTAAGATAAATATGAAAAAACTAGGTACCTTAATTGTCGTGATGATAAATTTGCATTGTTTAATAGAAACAGTTCGAATAGAATATTTTTCTCAATTTTATTCATTTTCGTTGTCACAAAGTAATTCAACGAAGAAGGTGTTTTGACATTCGATCAGCTCTCATATGATCATAAAAAAAATTTTGTTTGTGGAAATTTTTTGGATAATTATTTTCTCATGTAGGTTTTATGTTTGTATACATATAATTTTGTCTAAATGTGTTGCATCAATTTTTTTTGAAGAAAAATTTTAATCTGGAGGCCACAATTCTATCCCTATATTGTGTCAACATGAATTTGTGATAGAACACAAGGTAATCATGACATAAAATTCCTTTATAATAACAATGACAAATTAAAATCAATCTTTTAAACCTATTTTGTAGCACTACCAACTTTCAACTCCTCTTGGATACACATAAGGCAAAGGTGCATAGATTTCAACTCGTGTTTCCGATCAAGCTGCAATCAAGTTAATTTAATATAGAATTTACATATAATTTCTAATTCAACTCATTATATGCCTTTTAGTAAGAAAAACTAGGCTAAGAAATAATCAACATTTGAAGAAATATAGATCATCATTCAACATAGAAGTGAAAGAAGCACGATAACAAAAATTGACTACATTGAAAAACATGTAGTTGAACTTTTAATTAATCTTCCCAAATTAACTTTTATTATACATACTACTTTGTAAAGTTTCAAATATAATTTGTTGCACTTCATACACATGTCTAGTGCATAAGAAATGATTGTTGTATACATAAGGGACTTAATAGTTGCAGGGCCTCTTATAGCGCAAGCAATGAGTCGTATGTACGTGCTTCATGAATCCCTGCATTGGGTGCATTATGTTTGATTGTAGTTGCATTACTACTGATTTAACTTGTTTCTTTACCAATTAGCTTTGAGTTCCACACATTTTAAACTCTTATTACGCTTCCGGTAGCATTTTAATCTTCATTTTACGGGTCAATTATTTGGACAATGAATCTTCATTGTATGCCATCGACAATTGTGCACCTCTTGTTACTTAAGTCAAGCAACAATTTGGAACTCTTGAAGTGCTATTATTGTTTCAGGTTTGCGCTGTCATCGTGATACCATACTGCATATTTCTTATTCAACTTGTTTAAAGTGTGCTTGTCTACAGATTAGTTGGAACTGAAGCATTTGTTGGCATTAACGGTGAAAATTTTCACTTAAGGTCCAATACAGTGTTAGACATAAAATAGGCAAATTTGATGTGTCTCGTAATTTCTGATTCTAAAATAAAATCAATTTCTCTCTTTCCAAAAAATTCGGAGAATATATTTTATAACTGATTTTTCTATGTTCAATTATTATTTCAAATTGACTTTACAACAAACATTGTTCACATTGATATATACCCTTTTATAACGTGATAACAAATATGCCGGGAAATTAGGTATTATATCGCGATTAACCAATTATATTTGCCCAGAGTGGCTTAGTATTGGTAGTAGTTACAAGAAAAAGAAAATAACCTTTAAGTGCTTTGAATTCTTCACTTTTTTTTACATTAAATTATTGGCAATAGATTAAGCACTCCCTACCTGACTAAGTTATTTTCTTTGAAAATGTGAAATACAATTTTGAAGGCCAATTTCATAAGAAATGTGGGGTCCCAAGTTAACGAGCATCTAAAATTACGATAGAACATTAATAAAGAGGTAATACGAGATAACATTCCAAGGAGTTTCTATCCCTTAGACATTCATCCTCACCAATCAAATGACCAGATGTGCATTGGATTTTATCATTTTCATTATTTTGCAAGACTATCAGAATAATGTTCTCTAGGATTAGTTATAGGGAAAGTCCATAGTGTGATCACATACTTTGCAACAATCAAAATTTCAGACAAGTAACCTTCATCGCATATAAAGCATCAATAATTTAGAGGAAGTTTAATAACCTCAGTAAATATTTTCTGATATGAAATGGAAGAAAATAGGTAACTGCAATGAGATGTTGCCTACAGTTTTCTTGCAAAGTAGCTGACCATAGTGAAAGCAAGCAACAGGATTGTTTCAAAGGAGTAATGGCATGTAACAACTACAATTTGACAAATGATAGGTAATAATTTTTTAGGCTTCCATTAGTGGCATACCAATTCAAGGATTACAAGTGTTTACTATAAAGACATGAAATGTCGACATACATTTAAAAGTCATTGTGGCATGGAAAGATTATATAGGGAATTATCCTCGAAACGTGGTGATTCCAAGATGGCTCTTAAGTTTGCTAGATCTCTAACTCCTAATTGGATATATCTCCTTGGCTTGTCAATCTAAGGCAAGGATTAGTATGCGCCCACCTTTTAGGAAAAACTAGAAACCTCCACAAATTTGTTGCAGATGAGTTTTTGTGATGGGAAAATGAGATTATACCGTCGCTCAAAATAAATTATTACATGAAGAAATGATGGACAAAGTCTGCCACATTGTCAAAACCATTTATTTTGAATGAAAAGATTCATATCGAAATATTATATCTCTCAACCTTGTACACTTTTGCCTACTATGTCCAATGAAATGGAAATATGCTAGAAATAAGACCAGATTATATGTATATATCAGGAAAAATAAAGTGTTATTTACTCACTTATCAAGAAGTTAAGCTCATATGTAACTGGTTTTGATGTTATTATGTTGGGAATCAACATATCAATTCAATGGCACAACCGTAATAAGCAATAATATTCTTTGAAAAGAGAATCTGATATACTTTACTATAGCACATTCTAAATGTAAAGATTTGCAAATAAATTTTACTTATCAATGTCATATCAAATTTTCCTTTAAACTACTTAAAATCATATAATTGAAAAACATATGTAAAGAAGTGTTGTAATTGGATTGGAATAGGTCAGGCCAGGATTCCTTATTTTGCTCACCGTAATCTCTCCAATCCGGTTACTCTTCATATTGAATCCATACCATATCTTTGTTCTCATCACTCCTCATATAGAATGTGTACGATAACTAGGTTAATGAACAAGGTTGAAATGGTTGCTTGAAATAGTGCCAAATGTGGTGTCAAATTTCCTCATGCAAACTAAAAAGATGGTGGTCTTGAATGATGCAAGGTACTTCTGTGAGCCCCGTAGAAAATGTGCTGAGGGTAATAGTAATGGGAATATTGGTCTAAGAAGATTCTTGGAGGGTGAAGGCTAACTGTGTACACATGTTGACCATTGCAATGACAGTAATTTTTTGAAACACCATTCCCCATCCACTAGAGCAAATTGATGGTTGAGAAACTTTGCATCTCCATTCCAAGGAAAAACTTCTAAGTCATGACGTCTCATAATGAGATCGATGTACAATTATTTTAGCAAGCTTGATTTTGATTAAATCATTCTTCCATTATTACATCATGTGGAAGTTGGGCTTATAATGATGAGGGAGTTGCCAAAGACAATGGCCTACATCATTGAGCTAATGGTATCTCTTCCTTAATCAAGACATGGAGAGAGAAGCAAAGGTTGGAGGTAGACGGTTGGTTCACTTATAGAAGGTGCTTCACATTGGGAGACTAGAAAGAAGAAAGTTGAGTTTAACTGATTGATGCAATGTTATTCTCGGATCAATTTGTAACCCTTTCAATGGTCTGTGAGTGAGGAATATGTGTTGGTTAGAGCACATGGTTAGCAGTTGCTAGTAAGGTGATTTAACATCTATGAGATTGTGTCATTTGTAGTTCGATTGAAGTGAGTGAAAGATTTAGATTTCTTTGTGAAATAGTAAGAAGATGGTAGATTCTAAAGCGATTAGATTTGTAGTTAAGTTAATAGAACTAATAGAAAATTAGGTACTTCCATTAGCATTGGGATATCTACTAAATAGAAGATTAAATTTCTTTCTTGAAAATTTTCTCTATCCGTATTTGTTGACTCATCGTAGACATTCAGAACGATTTAATTTTACGGGCACCAAAAAATTGATCAGAGTTTTACATTTTTTTGTTACATTAGCTATATGGACAAGAAGATGAGAGGATGAACACATAGGGGAAGCATGGAATAAGCTCGAATAAACTAGAGGATTCCACTTGAATTCCCTGCATTAATAGTATACTCGGACACTCTTATATAATAAGAGGAGCATTTGAATTATGTTTTATTGTGGAATAGTTTCTCCTTTGTGCAATTTGTTCCAAAGGATCTGGGCTTAGTAGCTTAAGTTCGCATAGTTTTTTGCTTTTATTGGATTGCATATGGTGCCAAATTCAATTCAATTACATTCAACAAGTACATATTCCAAATATATACGATGTACCTATTTAATGCTTCAAGTAATTTAATTCTAAGATAAATATGAAAAAACCAGGTTCCTTAATTGTCCTGATGATAAATGCACATTATTTAACAGAAACATTTGGTATAGAATTTTTTTCTCTATTTTATTCTTTTTCGTTGTAACAAAGTAATTCATCGAAGAAGGCATTTTGACATTCAATCATTTCTCATTCGATTATAAATAAGTTTCAATTTCTAGAAGATTTTGGAGAAATTATTTGTTCATCTAGGCTTTATGTTTGTATAAATATAATTTTGTCCTAATGTGTTACATCTTTTTTTTTTTTGAAAAAGAATTTTAATCTGGAGGCCGCAATTCTGTCCTTATATTGTGTTAGCATGAATTTGTGATAGAACACAAGGTAATGATGAGATGAAAGTACTTTCTAATCACAATAACAAATTAAGATAAATCTTTTAAACCCATTTTGCATCACTACCAACTTTCAACACCCATTAGATACAAATAAGGCCAAGGTGTGTAGATTCAAGTCGTGTTTCACATAAAAATGTAGTCAAGTTAATTTAAAATAGAATTTACATATAATTTTTGATTCAACTCATTATATGCCTTTCAGTAAAAAATTTAGTCTAAAAAATAATCAACTTTTGAGGAAATACAGTCATCATTCAACATAGATGAGAAAGAAGCATGATAACAAAAATTGACTATATTGAAAAGCATGCAGCAAACTTTCAATTAATCTTCCCTTATTAACTTGTAGTGTACATACTATTCTACTAAGATTCGAAATTGATTTGTTGCACTTCGTACACAAGTGTAGTGTACAACTAATGGTCGTTGTATACAAAAGGGACTTAATAGTTGTAGGGCCTCTTAAAGTACAAGCAACTAGTCATAAGTATGTGCATCATGAATCCTTGCTTTGAGTGCATTATGTCTAATTGTAGTTGCATTACTATGGGTTGAACTAGTTTGTTTACTAATTAGCTTTGAGTTCCACGCATTTCTAAACTCTTTTTGAGCTTACATAGCATTTTATCCACATTTTTTGGTTCATTTGTTTGGACAATGAATCTTCGGTGTATGTCTTGGCCAATTACGCACCTCGTGTTACTTAGTTCAAGCAACAACTTGGACCACTTCAAGTGTTATTATTATTTCGGGTTTGCGTTGTCATCTTCATACTATACTGCATGTTTCTAATTCAACTTGTTTGAAATGCTGTAGTTTATTGATTAGTTGGAATAGGAGCATTTGTTAGCATTAATGGTGAAAATTTGCACTTAAGATTCAATGTAGTGGTAGAGATAAAATAGGCGAATTTGATGTGCCTCGTACTTGCTGATTAGAAAATAAAATGGGTTTCCCTCTTTCCTGAAAATTTAGAGAATAGAATTTAGTAATTGATTTCTCTATGTTCAGTTATTATTTCAAGTTGACATTGCAACAAACATTGTTCATGTTAATATATATCCTTGTATATTGTGATAACAAATATGCTTGTAAATTAGGTATTATATCATGATTAACCAATTATATTTGCCCAGAGTGGCTTGGTATTGGTAGTACTTATAAGCAACAAGAAAATAACCTTTAAGGCCTCTGAATTCTTCATTTTGTCTTAGAGTAAATTACTGGCAATAGAATAAGCACTTCCTAGCTGACTACCAAAGTTATTTGCAATGAAAATGAGAAATTTGATTTTGATGGCCAATTTCATATGAAATGCGGGGACCCATTTTAACGAGCAGGTAAAATGACGAAACAAAATTAATAGAGAGGTAATACGAGATAACATTCTAAGGAGTTTCTGTCACTTAGATATCCATCCTCACCGATCAAATGACTAGATGTGCATTAGCTTCTGTCATTTTCATTATTTTGCAAGGCTATCAGAATAATGGCATCTAGGATTAGTAGTAGGGAAAGTCCATAGCATGATCACATACTTTCCAACAATCATCATTTCATACAAGTGACCTTCATCACGTAGAAATTATCATTAATTAAGAGGAAGTTTAATAACCTTAGTACATATTTTCTTATATGACATGAAGCAAATGGGTAACTGCAATGAGATGTTGCATACAATTTTCTTGCAAAGTATCTGGCCATAATGAAAGCATCCAATAGGGTTGTTTCAAAGGAGTAATGGCATGTAACAACTAGAATATGACAATAGATAGCTAATAATTTTTCAAGTTTCCATTAGTAACATACCATTTCAAGGATTAGGAGTGTTTACTATAAAGACATGAAATGTCGGCATACATTTCAAAGACAATGTGGCACAAAAAGAATATATTGGGAATTACCCTCGAAACATGGCAATTCCAAGATGGCTCTAAAGTTTGCTAGTTCTCTTAATCCATCTAATGGCATATATCCCAATGGCTTGTCAATCTAAGGCAAGGATTAGGATGCACCCACCTTTTAGGAAAAACAAGAAACCTCCACAAATTTTTGGTCGATGTGTTTTTGGGATGGGAAAATGTGATTATATAATGGCTTGAAATAAATTACAACATGAAGAAATGATGAACAAAGTCTGGCACATTGTTAAAACCATTTATTTTAAACAAAATGATTCGTATCGAGATATGATATCTCTCCATTCTAAACACTTTTGTCTTCTATGTTCAATGAAATGGCAATCAGCTAGAAATAAGACCAGATTATACATATGTAGCAGGAAATATGAAGTGGTATTTACTCACTTATCAAGAGGTAAATCTCATACATAGTCGGTTTCTATGCTTTTATGTTGGGAATCAACATATCAATTCAATAGTACAAGCGTAGTAGGCAATAATTTTCTTCAAAAGGAGAATCTGATATACTTTACTATAGCACATTCTCGATCTAAAGATTTTCAAATAAATTTTACTTATCAATGTCATAAACAAATTTTTGTTTGAACAACTTAATATCATATAATTTGAAATCATATGTTAAGAATTGTTGCATTTCGGTTGGGATAGATCTGGCCAGGACTCCTTATTTTGCTCACCCTAATCTCTCCAATCTTATTTCCCTTCATATTGAATCCCTACCATATCTAGGTTCACATCACTCTTCATATAGAATGCGTATGATAACTAGGTTAAAGAACAAGGTTCAAATCATTGCTCAAAATAGTGCCAAATGTTGTGTCAATTTGCTCATGCAAACTAAGAAGATGGTGGTCTTGAATGACACAAGGTACTTCTTTGAGCCCTGTAGAAAATATGTGCTGAGGAGAATAGTGGTGGGAATATTGGTCTATGAAGATTCTTGGAGGGTGATGTCTAACTGTGTACACATGTTGAACATTGCAGAGATAGTAACTTTTTGAAACACCATTCCCCATCCACTAGTGCAAATTGATGGTTGAGAAAATTTGCATCTCCATTCCAAGGAAAAGCTTCTAAATCATGTCATCTGATAATGAGATCGATGTACGATTATGTTAGCAAGCTTGATTTTGATTAAATCATTCTTCCAATAAGAGTTCATATGGAAGTTGGGCTTATATTGATGAGAGAGTTGCCAAAGATCATCTCCTAGGTCATTAAGCTAAAGATATCTCTTCCCTATAGAAGCCATGGAGAGAGAAGCTAAGGTTGGAGTAGACTGTCGGTTCACTTACAAAAGCTGCTTCACAATGGGGGATGTGAAAGAAGAAAGTTGAGTTTAAGTGATTGGTGCAATGGTATTTTCAGAGCAATTTGTAACCCTTTTAATGGTCTATGAATGAGGAACAAGTGTTGGTTGGAGCACATGGTTAGGAGTTGCTAGTTAGGTGATTTAACCCCTATGAGAGTTTGTCATTTGTAGTTTTATTGAAGTGAGTGAAAGATTTAGATTTATTTGTCATATAGTAAGAGGATGGTAGATTCTAAAGCGATTGGATTTGTAGTTAAGTTAATAGAACAATTAGAAAATTAGGTACTTCCAATGGCATTGGGATATCTAGTAAACATAAGATTAAATTTCTTGCTCCAAAATTGTCTCTATCAGTACTTGTTGACTCACCCTTGCTCGTGGTGTAAATCGCATTTTTAAATGATTCCATCGTAGTATAGCACAAAATACGTCTCGATGAATAAATTTTATCGGAATAGGTGAGTCCCAGTCGAACTCAGTGAGGAGCAAAGCATTTCAAATTTCATTACTTGATTTAGATCTAACTACTGACTACATAATACTAATCACAATATATATAAAGCGAATCACAAGAAGTACTTGATCATAAATTGCAGTAAACCATAGTTGCAAAGTAGAATTATAACTACAACAAGTACTTGCTATCTAACTATAACAAGAATTAAAATCACTATATAGCAGAATAAGGGCACCACAGGTGGTTCGTGGTGGCCTTCTAGAGAGGCTAGGGAGTGCAATAGTGGTTCGCCAATGTGGCTTGGTGGGTGCTTAAGGAGGATAGTTGGAGATTGAGAGAGACATACAGGAAGGTATGAAGAGTTGGAGAGGGTCTGGAGAAGTTCTAGTGGAAGATGGAAGAGTTTGCTTTAACTGGGGGGGCCTAAACCTTCTTCTATAGATTTTATGAGGGGCAAGATGGGCATTTGTGCCCTCAAAATCATGCAACAACCATCTGGTGATCAGATCTGTTGATCGGAAGTTCAACGGATCAGATCACACCTCAATAGGCCTTCATTTCTACCTTCATCACACAGATTCATTCTGGGCTTGAAACATGGCATCTTCTCGTTACTTGATCTTCATCGCACGGTCCTGCACTCTCCTCGCTTGTCGTCGCGATTTTTTCTCTCTCCTCATGTGCTTGTTCGCCTTTAAATCGTGCCTTACACGTTTTAGCAGATCTCAGCCATCTGATCTCACGATCGGATGGCTTAAGAAGCTACATCCACTGCCTCTTGAAATTCAAAAAAGCATGCTCACGCGGTCACTTGCTCATCATCATGTCCGCCATCATCCGATGTCCCTCCGTGTGCCACGTGGTCATGGCTCCATCGCCTAATGGCCATCAGTAGATGGATTTCCTCTGAGCCTGCAACTGCCTTGGATCAGAGCTGGTTACGAGTTGACCTCGCATTGTGCACTATTGGCTAATCATGCATGCCAATGCACTACACAGCCAAGTTATTATGGTTCCCATCGCATGTGCATCAACCCTCAATAGTTGGATGAAGATCCAACGCCTGAGGCTTGATCATCTTGATGAACTACACGAAGACCGATGACGTGGGTGCATCATGGTAGTTGGATGGCGATCCAATGGCCCACGATGCGTGGGGGTTGCTTTCTGGAGTTGGGGACGGTGTGGGGGGCAGCTGCGATGGTACCATGGCACTATCATGGTTGTCCATCTTCTTGCTTTTGTAAATGATGATGCAGGCCTTCAATTGTGATGATTCTTGCATTATTGGACTGCGATCGTTGTTCTAGATCCATCCGTGTTGTTGGATTTATCATCTGAGCTCCGAATTTTCTCCTATTTGCCTCTTGGCTCTTACTCTTTTGTGGATTCCATAGGATTCTATGGGAGTCTGATCGATCTGATATTGAAATCATTGGACTCTTGTCATTATTCCTGAGCAGATCAGTATGGTTGGATCAGTCAACCATAGCCTCGAATTACCAGCAATTGTTAATGCCTCTCAATTGGCACATAATATGACATTATTATTCACAAATCTAATAAATCAAATGTGATGAAAAGTACGATGCGAATGCATATGTTAAGCTAGGTTTTAGCTTAATTCAAGTCGATTAGGGCATATGATTGCTTTGCAATCATACCCCATGCCTAAATCTTGCTAGTCTCTAGGAAGTGCAAGGCTAAATGCATTCTATCAAGAGTTTGACTAGAAATTTATTTCTTTTTGTTTCATCCAAAAGTTTGGAATCCAGATAACTGTGAACGTGTAGTGTTGTAGCTTCTATAATGGATCCAAGGGAAAAGTCAACACACATCTAGGCCTTGTACTTGACCCTTGGTAAAATTCTGTTGGGATAGGCAAACCACTTCTCTCAGGGACTGATGAGTGGCTACTCATCATAGCTAAAAGGCCGAAATTAAGCTAGATACTAAGCAAAACAATATCAAATTAACACATAAAAAGGGTTAAGTGTGGGAATTAAAGAAAAGACCTAAAACTTTTAATGTGTGTTAAAATCTCCTAATTAGGTCACAAAAATGAGATATTCTGAAAACTAAAGAACAAATGATGATCCATGCATCAATTGAACACATAAACAAGTTTGAAAAGACAAATCAGAAGTAAAATCAATGTCTTAAATGTTCAATTAAGCACATGTAAAAATTTGAAAGCAATTGGACATCATTTAGGCTTAGAAATAAATAGATTACAAGTAGGTCCTTCATGCATTACATTTCTACCCTTCAAAACTCCTTCTTGGACCTTTTTGCAAGCCGCAGGGACCCTTCTGTATGACTGCAGGGCCCTTCCGATTATAGTTCTTCTCACTTTTGGACCTGCACGCTATTCTTCTACCCCTTCGTTTAAGGGTCTTCCTGCAAGTTTTCCCTCATTTCAGAGAGAAGCCTGTGTTCTTCACGCGCACTGTAGCGCGCGAAGAACACAGCCATTCTCGACCGTCCATCGCACTTTTGATCTCGATCTGCGGCTGGAATCAAATGGAACCTTCGCGCGATTCGGTGCGTGCGTTCACCTCTCTTTCCAGATCTCATCGGACGGTCAGATCTCTCTCTTGACTCGCCGCGCGCTCTACCCATCTCATCCTCACCGCCGGCCTGATTCTGATTAACCTCACCCTTGCGGTGATCTCAGTCTATTTAAGCACCTCAGTGGTGTCGCGCGCAGGGGATCGCTCCCTCCTACATCTCTTAGCGATCAATTCTTCCACTCCAGTCTCTCCTCCTCATCTAGACCCTGATTTCACAGCCTCCGGCTGTGGAATCATCGCCTGCTCTCGACCCTCCTCGTCGCTAAGGACCTCGTAGCACCTGAGGGCGACCCTGGAGTCTCACTAGCAGACTCTTCCCTCCGCTGGAGTCACCCTCCTCCTTTCTTCCTCCTTAGCCGCCGGCTAAGGACCCATAGGTCCCATTCTTCCTTTTAGTTTAGTTTTTAATTCTGCACAAGTAGTGTTAGATTTAGTTTGCAGTAGTTTAGAAGAGATTTAGTTTTAATTGTTAGTGTTTAATGTTAGCTGTAGTTAGATTAGTCTTAGGAGTAGAATTAGTATTAGATCCCCTCCCTCACCTCCTCTGATCAGTCCAGATCAGAGGGGAAGAATCATCTGTTCACTATTCAATTTATCTCCCTCTTCATGTTTTGTTTTTCCCATCATCCAGATTCTGATTCTTGTTTTTTTTCCTTTTAACGACGAATTTTTCACCAATCACCCACACATCCTGACCCAATTTCAGATCTAATGGCGCACTGCCTCAGATCTGAAAGTGGCGTCACAAGCACCATTTGGGGCTTCTCACTCATTCCGTTTGTTTCATAAAAGCCCCTCTGTTTTAAATGGATTGCCTCAGTTTGTCAGAGCACTTTTGATCTGGATTTTAAAGGATTTTTACTCTCTGAAATGTTTTGACAGATCTGACAAATTGAAAGGATTTTTGGTTTTCATTGTAGGCAAGGATTCTGAGAAGTTCTCTGGTGACAGAGAACCAATCAGAAGAGCCTTTCATAATTCTGTTTATACCTTGTTTTGAATGCATTCGCCAGCTTCCATTAAATTTCCTTAATGCATTCTTAGTCTCTTTTTGCTATTTCAGAACTGCCATGCACTATTTGTGTTGATGATCATTTCTGTATGGTGATTCTCTAACCTAAGGAGTTTTCCATACTCCTTCAGGTTGCAAGAAACTGGGATTGTGTTTCTTTGGTTTTAATTGATTGAGCTAAGTCTTCCTTCATGCTGTCTATGGCATTAGGAAGACTAACTCAATGCCATTTGCTGTTTTGATCTGAAAGGATGCTTCTGCTAAGTTTGTTTTCTAATGAGTGTTTGAGCTGAATTTACATGAGATTTTCGTGAGATTTAAACCCCTTTCAGATTTGGATTTCAACTCTGTAAATTGTAGTTTGTTTTGAATTTTATCTTACTCCCAGTTATACAGCAACATGCTGCATATAGCAGCTACATTCCCCTCTTCTCTAAACTCCCTTCTTCTCTAAATTTCCCTCTTCTCTGTAGAATACTTCCCCCCTCTTCAAGTGGACTAACTGCAGCAGCAGTTAGCCATTTGACAGTGGCTTAAGCCACTGCCACTGTAAATAACACTAAAACAACACATTGTTCTCTTCTCCATCTCCTCTGACAGTAGCTGAAGCTGCTGCCTAAACTCAAATAAAAAAAAAATCAATCAACTCTAATTCCCTAACTTTATACAAAAGCCTAATGTCATAGACTTATTTTAAAACTGTAAATACACCCATTCATAGTATTATAACTATAACTATAGCATATCAGTTAGATACATAGTTATACTGTAAATATGTATAAAACCTGTACAGAAATTCGTATACATATGTAATCTATGTAAAAATATGTATATATACTAATCTAGTATGAATGTATCTACTGATCTATGTATATATATATGTACAGATTTATATTTACTGATTTAGTAGCTAAGTTAATAGGTTAGAGCAATAATCAAGTAAATAAACCTATAAACTAGGGAATATATATATATATGTATATATTAAGTAATTTAAGTTAGTCAAAGTATAACTATACCTAGTATAACTTACTGTAACTTAGTTTTAATTATAAACTACACAGAATTGCTATTTTAGCCTAAATAAAACATAAATAAATTCGTAAAAATACAATAAAAATATGTATTAAATACTTAAGTATGTAAGTTAAAACTGTTTAAGGTCAATTAGACCATTTACTAATTATTTTATAAGTAATTAACTATTTAATCACCTAAATCAACCTGTATAATCAGCCTAGTTTAGCGAATTTATTTATATAGTAAATATATTTAAAATTCAAAATTAATTAATCAATTATGTAGTATTATGTAAATATTTTATTTACCATATTTTCTTTTATTTTTTTTAATAATTTATGGCCCCCAAATCGAGGGCCAAAAACGCGCACAGACGCAGCTGCGTCTGGTTTCCAGCGCACGATGTGGCGCTGGAATAGCGCCACATCGTGGGCTGCAAACGAAACGCAGCATATAAATATAATTTATGTTATAACCTTACCAGTCGTCATGGCGCCGGGCGCCCGAAACTTCACCTGTTCCGTCTGATCCGATAACCCGATTCTGATATGTGCTGAATACTGAATGCGTGATTCCTGTGTGGGGCTGGGAGCCCGAGCGTGTGCGAACTTGTTGAAGGCGTTGGGCTGAGGCCCTGCGCTGATACGAAAACGTAATTAAGCACCTAATCTGAGATTAGGGCGCGCTTAGTAGAGGTCTGGTCCCACCCTAAGGGTGCTGTGTATCCCTCGAAAAGCGCGCCCGCTAATTAAACACATTTTACACTAAGGACTCCACCGCAGCCTCTGAAAGACTACACAGAACAAAATGAAAGGACAGACGACTTAAAAAAAAAAAGAGATAACACGAGATAACAACAGAAAAGACTCTGTACATATGTAAAATTAAACCCACATAATTACTAACAGAATAAAACGACACTATAAATGTCGCTAAAGACCTCAGTTTGCTTCTTTAGGTTGTATATAGTGTTTCCTGAGATTTAGCGACGTTTATATCTGTCACTAAAACTGATATATATGTCACTATAAATAAATGACTAGTAAGTTAAGTTTTTACACCATGGTATCCTAATGGAGTATGAACTAACATATTAGTGTTAATAGTATAACTTGTAAATACATAGTTTAGAGTATAATAATAGATTGTTTGATGCTTGTTCATAGTTAGCATTTTTGCAAGCACTTCTTAGTAACTAGGTAAACAAAACATTCATTCATTCTTTAAATGTAAAGTTTCTTTTTGAATAAGAAGACAATTTTGGAGATAATCAAAGAGTGACCGAATTAAATTCAATAAATTGCCTCCCAGAGAACGACCTGGAACAAAACCAGTAAAAATTAGATAAATAAGCAAATGATAATAATGGTTGTAATGACTGGAACTCACCCATACTCACCACTATACGACATCCTTAATGTTATATTATACACCCTATACTACAACGACATAATCAACAATTATTACCAACAAACATTTACAACAACCATCAGCATCATTATTTTGGCGCCGTTGCCGGGGAGGCAACGCTCTTTGCACCAAAATTTTCTTTTTATTCTTTTGTATATAGAAATTCTTCATTCATTCATTATAATTGCTTTTATTTTCCATTGAATTAATTGTGTATACATTCCTTTATTCTTTTACTAATCATTTGTTTTTTCCACAGCACTTGAGGAGGAGTGTCGTCTTCCTGGTGGAGTCGCTGCGCTCCAGATCCGTCTTCCTGGTGGAGTTTTGCCTCGAAGTCGCTGTAGGATTTTAGTATTAGTTTTAGTCTAGATAGTTTTAGGTTTATTGATTAGGAGCAATTGTTAGTCATAAGTTGTGAGAGCTTGTTCTCACACAATTTTTGTAATAATTCTGGACTATCTGGACTTTATTTCTTTATCTTCTTAATTTCTTTCCTTACTTTTGAATTGCATATAAAATTTTTCAGAAAAAATCAAAAAGACCTCATACTTATCTAGCAGCAGCATAACCTTAGGCATCCATTTTTAGGATTGCATTTCATTCCTGCTAGATTTTAATTCAAGTCAAATCTGCATTAGAAGATTGCTGGAGTCAGGTACGCATTTCTTGCCTAACTCTAACTCCTGCCATATTTGCATTTGACTTAAAATTAAAGAAGACCACTACTTGTTCTGAATTTAGTAAAAAGTGAAACGAGCAGTATAGAAAACATATTTTAATCACTTCAATTAAATCAAAAAGGAGATAGCAAAATTGGGTGAAACCATGTTTGAGATTTTAATCGCCTTGTGTTGAATGTTATCGTGCACACAGCACGATCACTTAAGGCCACAATACACGGGTTTCTACCTCATCTTTCTGCAACCACAGGATCTGGATCCGCACGCTCAGTCTAATCCAGATTCCCAGTGGATTCTAGAGGTCTGCACTTCGCTAGGTTTATCTTAGCATACGTACAATTGCTTGAAACAATTGTTTGCGTATAACATACTTTGCGTAGCAGCCTCTAGGAAAAATTTTCTCCGATTCATTTCGATTGATTGGTCTTCTTGAATTGAGATTTTATTGGGATTCTTCTGTTTTATTGTGAACGTTAAAAATTTTTTTTTTCCCATTGAGTTGGATCGAATTAGAGTAAACGGGATTTCAAAAAAAAAAAAAAAAAAAACCAACTCAATGGAAGGTAGGAGATCCCAAAACCCAGAACTTGTACTCCCCTTGGGTACTGCTACCCAAGCTACTGCATCATCTTCTTTGCCTTCCACTTCTAATCCCTTACCTCCTGAGTCTCAAAATACTTTCCACAATCCCCCTCGCCAAGAGGATGATCTTGATTCTTCACACTTTGAGGATTTTGAAGAACTTCCTCCAGACTTAGTTGCACATCCTCTACCATAGCAACCACCTATCCCTAGGTTCCAACCTCCACCTTATCCTAATCATCCTAATCCACCCCCGGAGAGAGGACCTATGCCTCATCTTTAGCACCTTTTCGATACACAACTACAAATGAATACCTTAACCCAACAGGTGCAACAGCTTGCTCAAGCTGTAAATCTATTAGCTAACCCCCAACCACAACCACTTCAACCTAGAAATCCTCAGGCACCACCCCAACCCCGTAGACCTCAACTACGAGATTATTATAATCCCGCAGTTGCCCAACCAATGCCTGTGGTACGTTATCCCAATGGGGGTCGTGCTGCTGAACTGAAGCCGAACATTATAGCACTCATTCCTCACTTCCATGGACTTGCTTCTGAGGACCCTTTTCAGCATTTAGAGGAGCTGAAGAATCTTGCCCAAACTTTGGGTCCGCAAGGACATGATCAGCACACGCTTTTGATGAAAATGTTCTCCTTTTCATTAAAAGATAAGGCAGCCTTTTGTTTTAGAACACTTGCACGGACTACACCTATAGATTCCTGGGCTTCTTTAGAACATGAGTTCTTAAAGAAGTACTTTCCTATAGGCCGCACTAATGCCTTAAGGCGTGCCATCACCACCTTCACCCAGAATTTAGGAGAACCTATGCACGAGGCTTGGGAGAGATTCCATGAGCTTTTGAGAAAATGTCCCCACCATGGTGTCCCACGCTGGCAACAGGTTCAGATCTTCTACCATGGGCTCCATGATGACACACAGAATTTTGTAGATGCCGCTTGTGGAGGCAATTTCCTGTGTCGGGATGAGGACTCAGCCTTTGAGCTCTTTGAAGGCATGGCCGAAAACTCTATTAACAATGCTTCAATGAGCGTGTTTAATAGAAAGTCCTCACATTCCCACTCACACACGGGGGTACATGAAGCCCAATCCAGTAGTAAAGACTTAGAGATAGTGGCTAGTCAACTGGATAAAGTGGGCTTAATCGAGAAGAAAGTAGATGAAGTATGGAAATTTCTCTCAAAACACCCATCTTCTTCTTCTCAGTCACCAGCACAAAACACTTCTTCTCAGTTTCCCACAGGGAGGGAAACTGTGAATAACCTTTCTGTGACACAAACTGCATTACCGGATTTTCCATTTCCATATCCTTCACCGGTTGGAGGAACCTTTGTTCCTCCCTTCACTGACTTCCCTGCACCTTCTGGAGCTTCGGAGGAGCTTCATGCCATTCACAATGATCCTTTCACACAAACCTATAACCCTGGATGGCGTAATCATCCAAATTTCTCGTGGTCGGGAAATTCACAAAGACCTCCTTTTCAACAACCGTCTGCACCACCATTACACAACCCGATCCGAGCACCACCTCCACAATCACACGGATATCCACCGCGTACCTACCAGCAACCCCAACCCAGGCCCACCCAATACTCTCAATCTGGGCCTACACGAGATGACCAGTTGGGGTCTATCATGAATGCTCTTGCTGATATGCAACAACAGAATATTGCTATGCAGCAGAGACAGGACGCGGCCTTAGCTGAGATGAGAGCCCAGCTATCACACTTGACGGAGTCCCGTCAACCACATTCACTCCCATCCCAAGCACAACCCAACCCTAGGAACATACCTGCTCAAAGGTATGTCCAACCTAGACCAACACTGCAAAACCAAACACAAGACATTTCACAAGCAGTGCACAACACTGAATTCTTCACTGACTCAAATTCTTCTCTTGCACAAACGCAACCACCTCTGCTACCTAACAATGATTTACCATCTACCTCTAGAGCTGAACTAAATGCCATAGTCACTAGGAGTGGTAAATGCACACTAGATCCACCTCTTCCAACACCTACCACTTCTAGTTCTGCTCCTCCACTTCCTACTTCTCCTCTACCTATAACTGAACCTCTCACAACTCCAGTACCTTTTCCTGAAGCTTTAAAGAAGAAGGAGAAAGGAAAGAAAAAGACCTGTGTGGCACCTGAGGAGGATTTGCTTAAGCTCTTTGAGCAAGTCCACATAAACATCCCCTTGTTGGATGCAATCCACCACATCCCTCTTTACGCTAAGTTTTTAAAAGACCTATGTACACCTAAGCGTAAAGCAAGAATTCAAAAAGGGAGTAGTCCAATCATTCTCTCAGAACAAGCTAGTTCCATCATCTCTAGTACCCTCCCAACTAAGATGAAAGACCCAGGCACCCCTCTCTTATCCTGCATGATTGGTAACACCACATTCAATAGAGCACTACTTGACCTAGGTGCTTCCATCAATCTTATCCCAACCTCTCTACTGACACATTTTGAGGTTGGCAATTTGAAGCCAACCAAGGTGTCCCTGTAATTAGCTGACAGATCAGTTAAGACACCTCAGGGAGTGTTGGAAGATGTCATAGTGCGGGTCAAGGATTTTTACTTCCCTGTAGACTTTATAGTCCTTGACATGGAAGTACCTGAAGATATCCAGAATACACCTATCATTTTAGGAAGACCTTTCTTGGCTACGGCCAAGGCAAACATCAATTGTGAGGAGGGCCTTATAGAATTAAAGTTTGGAGATCAGAAAATAAAAATTGATATTTTTCAGGCCCAAAGAGGACCGACCTGCAGTTTAATTGAAGAAATCTTCTCCCTGGATTCATTGGATCAATTGGTTGAGGACACCTTGATCAATTCATTAAATTTAGAACCTCAACACTCTTTGGACTCTGACTTGACTTCCACTGAGATACCAAATTTAGAGACTGAGGACCTTCCTCCCATTCCATTAGTATCTCTAGGATCTCCTGAAACTTTCACACCTGCTCCTTCTGATCCTGTGCCTGTTGAACTCAAACCTCTTCCTGACTCTCTCAAATATGTTTTCTTAGGACCTTATCAGACCTATCCGGTGATTGTTAACTCTTCCCTTTCTTCTGATCAAGAGTCACGACTCTTATCTGTCCTAAGAGCACATAGGCAGGCTATAGGATGGAGCCTTTCTGACCTTACTGGCATCAGTCCTTCTTATTGCACACATAGGATTTTCACTGAAGAAGGATCTAGACCTACTAGACAGCCCCAGCATAGATTAAACCCTACATTACAAGAGGTGATAAAAAGTGAAATGATTAAATGGCTGGACAATGGAATTATCTACCCAATTTCTGACAGTAGATGGGTAAGTCCTGTTCAGGTTGTGCCAAAAAAGGCCGGACTTACCATCATCACCACTGATTCTGGAGAAGTCATCCCTACACGCATTGCTAGTTCGTGGCGAGTATGTATAGATTACCGAAAACTCAACCAAGCCACGAAGAAAGATCATTTCCCTTTGCCCTTCATTGATCAAATACTGGAAAGAGTGGCAGGGAATAGATTTTTCTGCTTTTTGGATGGCTATTCAGGATATAATCAGGTGGCAATTCACCCCGATGATCAGGAGAAAACGACATTCACCTACACCTACGGAACCTTTGCATTCCGTAGGATGCCTTTTGGATTGTGCAACGCACCTGCTACATTCCAGCGGTGTATGTTTGCAATCTTTTCTGACTTAGTAGGCGATTGTTTAGAAGTCTTCATGGATGACTTCTCGGTCTTCGGGAGCACATTTGATGCATGTCTAGACCACCTGACCAAGGTCCTGCAAAGATGCATTAATGTGAATCTGGTACTTTCCTGGGAGAAATCTCATTTCATGGTAACTGAAGGACTTGTATTAGGTCACCTTATTTCTGAGAGAGGAATTGAGGTTGACCGCGCGAAGGTAAAGTTGATTTCTGATTTACCACTACCTTCGTCGGTTAAGCAAATTCGATCTTTCCTCGGGCATGTTGGTTTTTATCGCCGCTTTATAGCGGATTTCTCGAAAATAGCCCGACCTCTCACTACTCTCCTCTCTAAAGACGTAGACTTCCAGATCTCTGACGATTGTGTTCGTGCCTATACGACACTTCGTGATCTGATTACCAAGGCACCCATACTGCAACCCCCGAATTGGTCTCACCCTTTTGAGATCATGTGTGATGCCTCTAATTATGCAGTAGGAGCTGTCCTTGGTCAAAAACTGGACGGGAAACCCACAGTCATCTATTACGCTAGCAAGACCTTAGATGAAGCTCAGAGGAATTACACCGTCACGGAAAAAGAACTGCTAGCTGTAGTATATGCACTGGAAAAATTCAGACCTTATCTTTTAGGTTCCCACATTATAGTCTACACTGACCACACGGCAGTTCGATATCTTCTCGCCAAGAAGGACGCGAAATCTCGTCTGATTAGATGGATCCTACTTTTACAGGAATTTGATTTAGAGATTCGTGATAAGGCTGGAAAGCAGAATGTGGTAGCTGACCACTTATCCCGCCTTCCTTCTGAAGCGATTTCTCCTTCTTTACCCATCTCTGACCACTTCCCTGACGAGCAATTGCTGGTCATTCATTCTGATCTTCCCTGGTATGCTGACATTGTCAACTACCTGGCTTCTGGACTCATCCCCACTAATTGGGTCCGACATCAAAAAGACAGACTTAGATCCGAGGCCAAGCACTATTACTGGGAAGAACCTTGGCTTTTCAAGCATTGTAAAGACCAGATCTTTAGGAAGTGCATCCCTGATAAGGAGATTAGAAGCATCTTATCATTCTGCCACGACCAGGCATGCGGCGGTCACTTCTCTGGCAAAAAGACCGCTGCAAAGATTTTGCAGAGTGGTTTCTATTGGCCCACAATCTTCAAGGATGCACACGAATATAGCAGGGCATGTTCACGCTGTCAGTCTCTTGGTAGTATTGGCTGCCGAGACATGATGCCCTTGAATCCGATCATGGTGTGCGAAATCTTTGACATTTGGGGCATTGACTTCATGGGACCTTTTCCTAAATCTTATGGCTTCGAGTACATATTGTTGGCAGTTGAGTATGTTTCAAAATGGATTGAAGCCATCCCCTCAAGGACTAATGATCATAGAGTTGTGACACAATTTGTTCAAGATTTCATCTTCTCTAGATTCGGGGTACCTAAAGCCATCATTAGTGATGGAGGGTCTCATTTTAGAAACACACATTTTCAGTCCCTACTGCAAAAGTATGGGGTGTCACATAGGATTGCTACATCTTATCACCCTCAAACCAATGGACTTGCTGAATTATCTAATCGGGAGATCAAAAAGATTTTACAGACTACCATCCGACCTGATAGAAAGGATTGGTCTTCCCGCCTTTCTGATGCGTTGTGGGCATATAGGACAGCCCACAAAACCCCTTTAGGCATGTCTCCTTTTAGACTTGTGTACGGGAAACACTGTCATCTTCCTGTCGAATTAGAGCACAAAGCCTATTGGGCCATCAGAAAGTGTAACTTAGACTTAGAGAAGGCCGGTGATCTTAGGAAATTACAAATGTCTGAGCTCGATGAATTAAGGAATGAATCTTATGAAAGCTCAAGGATGTATAAGGACAAACTTAAGGCCTTCCATGACCGTCACATTCTTAGGAAATCTTTTCACCCTGGTAAAAAAGTCCTTCTCTTCGACTCTAGACTGAAACTCTTTCCTGGGAAGTTAAGATCAAAATGGATTGGACCTTTCAAAATCTTGAGATTATTTGATAATGGAGCCGTTGAGATCACTGAACTTGACAAATCTGAACCCTTTATTGTTAATGGACAAAGACTGAAACCTTTCATTGAGCCGCATGATCTCAGACTTGTCAATTCCACCATTTCGCTCCTACATTTTGAGCTACCAGCTAAGTTTTCGCCTAGCTGAAGGCATTAAACTTAGCAAACACCTACCCTTGTATATAGCTGTTTTACACCTTTCTTACTCTTGCCTTTATTTGCATATAGTGTCTACCCTTGCATTCTGAGCATACATTCATTGACACACATGTCATGCATTTCACTTCCTAGCCCGACTGTTCACTCTGATCCTAGATCAGACTTAAAATCGTCCGCACAGAGATTGTATCTCCTCATTCCGACTTTCTTCCATCACCCAGTCTAGGATAGTGAAAAGCAGAGCATGCATTTGCATCCACCCTTTCATTCAATGAGGACATTGAAACATTTAAGCATGGGGGGGTGTAAATGGTAAACCATTTAAACCAAAATGCAATTGTAGACACAACTATAGTACATATAGTATTATCAAAAAATTATATACTTCCAAAAAATTGAAAAATTTTGAAAAAAATTTTTGAAAAAAATTACAAAGCTAAAAATACAAAAATAACAAATCAGAAAAATTCCAAAAATACAATAAGGGACATGTACTTCATTATCAAAGGAGGACATTCATTTCAAGAGGGGAGGGAGAGAAAGAAAAAGAAAAAGAAAGAAAAGATAAGTGATCTTATAGCTGAAGTAAAAAAAAAAAAAATAATAATAATAATAATAATATTAGAATAAGTGTCTATGGACATTCAACCGTTACTGGTTTGACCTGCCGGGCCATAGAAGCTTGGTACAAGCTTAGGCTTAATACACTTCGAGCCTTGACAAGATAGACCACAGTCTCTCCTAACTTTAGGATAATTCTTGTACCTGAGTCACCAGTACAGGATTCGTTGGTTTGCTTTGACTTAGGAGTCTAAGTAACCTTGGCTTACACTACACAGTGTCAGGAAAGACCACTTGAACCTAAGCCTCAACCCTTGTGTTCATTAGGGAAGGTGGAGTCCTTACCTGTGCGTGCAGGTAGACTCTTTGTCCTAATCTTTAGTTTTGTGTCTAGGAAAAGCTCTTTCCACAAAAGAAATCCACCCACCAAATACAGTGCGCTCTACCAAATAAGTTTCGGAGACATACTGTTCAAAAAAAAAAAAAAAAAAAAAAAAAAAAAAAAAAGAAAGGGGTCAAGTATGTCTCAAAAAAGTTTGAAAAAACTACTCTTCCACCAAAAATGTTTTCAGGGTTCAAAACAATACCCTGTTTATCCAAAAAAAAAAAAAAAAATCTTCTCTGAGCCACAAATACAATAAGGGTTGTGATTGAATACCATCAATTTTTGAGAGTCATCCGAAAACATGAGCTGAAGTTAGGACCAACCTAGACTTAAAAAGAAGTGAAACCCCGGGATTGAGCCTTAGAATTCACCTGGTTAGTCCTGACTTATCACAAAGCACAGCCATAACTTCATAGCATTCTGAGTCTCTGTAAAAACCCCCTGAGTCCTGGAATTCGACTTAAGGTTTAAATATCAAGAATCCTTGTTGGTTGAGAGATGGTCTATGTCATTTAAGCCTCGAGTTCTGGTAGGTTATCCTCAGTAACCAGGTTCTCACAATGTCCAAAAACACAGTTGGTTTATTGAAAAAAATTTTTTTAGCTTAAAGATCATCATAAAACACTTAAAAATTTTTGAAAGAAGAAAAAGATATCATTACACACTTACCTTGCTGATACTTAAATTGCCTTACACTTCAACAGATTGTTTGCTAAGGGACTAGCAAAACGTAAGCATGGGGGTATGATGAGTGGCTACTCATCATAGCTAAAAGGCCGAAATTAAGCTAGATACTAAGCAAAACAATATCAAATTAACACATAAAAAGGGTTAAGTGTGGGAATTAAAGAAAAGACCTAAAACTTTTAATGTGTGTTAAAATCTCCTAATTAGGTCACAAAAATGAGATATTCTGAAAACTAAAGAACAAATGATGATCCATGCATCAATTGAACACATAAACAAGTTTGAAAAGACAAATCAGAAGTAAAATCAATGTCTTAAATGTTCAATTAAGCACATGTAAAAATTTGAAAGCAATTGGACATCATTTAGGCTTAGAAATAAATAGATTACAAGTAGGTCCTTCATGCATTACATTTCTACCCTTCAAAACTCCTTCTTGGACCTTTTTGCAAGCCGCAGGGACCCTTCTGTATGACTGCAGGGCCCTTCCGATTATAGTTCTTCTCACTTTTGGACCTGCACGCTATTCTTCTACCCCTTCGTTTAAGGGTCTTCCTGCAAGTTTTCCCTCATTTCAGAGAGAAGCCTGTGTTCTTCACGCGCACTGTAGCACGCGAAGAACACAGCCATTCTCGACCGTCCATCGCACTTTTGATCTCGATCTGCGGCTGGAATCAAATGGAACCTTCACGCGATTCGGTGCGTGCATTCACCTCTCTTCCCAGATCTCATCTGACGGTCAGATCTCTCTCTTGACTCGCCGCGCGCTCTACCCAACTCATCCTCATCGCCGGCCTGATTCTGATTAACCTCACCCTTGCGGTGATCTCAGTCACTGAGCTGCTATTTAAGCACCTCAGTGGTGTCGCGCGCAGGGGATCGCTCCCTCCTACATCTCTTAGCGATCAATTCTTCCACTCCAGTCTCTCCTCCTCATCTAGACCCTGATTTCATAGCCACCGGCTGTGGAATCATCGCCTGCTCTCGACCCTCCTCGTCGCTAAGGACCTCGTAGCACCTGAGGACGACCCTGGAGTCTCACTAGCAGACTCTTCCCTCCGCTGGAGTCACCCTCCTCCTTTCTTCCTCCTTAGCCGCCGGCTAAGGACCCATAGGTCCCATTCTTCCTTTTAGTTTAGTTTTTAATTCTGCACAAGTAGTGTTAGATTTAGTTTGCAGTAGTTTAGAATAGATTTAGTTTTAATTGTTAGTGTTTAATGTTAGCTGTAGTTAGATTAGTCTTAGGAGTAGAATTAGTATTAGATCCCCTCCCTCACCTCCTCTGATCAGTCCAGATCAGAGGGGAAGAATCATCTGTTCACTATTCAATTTATCTCCCTCTTCATGTTTTGTTTTTCCCATCATCCAGATTCTGATTCTTGTTTTTTTTCCTTTTAACGAGGAATTTTTCACCAATCACCCACACATCCTGACCCAATTTCAGATCTGATGGCGCACTGCCTCAGATCTGAAAGTGGCGTCACAAGCACCATTTGGGGCTTCTCACTCATTCCATTTGTTTCATAAAAGCCCCTCTGTTTTAAATGGATTGCCTCAGTTTGTCAGAGCACTTTTGATCTGGATTTTAAAGGATTTTTACTCTCTGAAATGTTTTGACAGATCTGACAAATTGAAAGGATTTTTGGTTTTCATTGTAGGCAAGGATTCTGAGAAGTTCTCTGGTGACAGAGAACCAATCAGAAGAGCCTTTCATAATTCTGTTTATACCTTGTTTTGAATGCATTCGCCAGCTTCCATTAAATTTCCTTAATGCATTCTTAGTCTCTTTTTGCTATTTCAGAACTGCCATGCACTATTTGTGTTGATGATCATTTCTGTATGGTGATTCTCTAACCTAAGGAGTTTTCCATACTCCTTCAGGTTGCAAGAAACTGGGATTGTGTTTCTTTGGTTTTAATTGATTGAGCTAAGTCTTCCTTCATGCTGTCTATGGCATTAGGAAGACTAACTCAATGCCATTTGCTGTTTTGATCTGAAAGGATGCTTCTGCTAAGTTTGTTTTCTAATGAGTGTTTGAGCTGAATTTACATGAGATTTTCGTGAGATTTAAACCCCTTTCAGATTTGGATTTCAACTCTGTAAATTGTAGTTTGTTTTGAATTTTATCTTACTCCCAGTTATACAGCAACATGCTGCATATAGCAGCTACATTCCCCTCTTCTCTAAACTCCCTTCTTCTCTAAATTTCCCTCTTCTCTGTAGAAACTTCCCCCCTCTTCAAGTGGACTAACTGCAGCAGCAGTTAGCCATTTGACAGTGGCTTAAGCCACTGCCACTGTAAATAACACTAAAACAACACATTGTTCTCTTCTCCATCTCCTCTGACAGTAGCTGAAGCTGCTGCCTAAACTCAAATAAAAAAAAAATCAATCAACTCTAATTCCCTAACTTTATACAAAAGCCTAATGGCATAGACTTATTTTAAAACTGTAAATACACCCATTCATAGTATTATAACTATAACTATAGCATATCAGTTAGATACATAGTTATACTGTAAATATGTATAAAACCTGTACAGAAATTCGTATACATATGTAATCTACGTAAAAATATGTATATATACTAATCTAGTATGAATGTATCTACTGATCTATGTATATATATATGTACAGATTTATATTTACTGATTTAGTAGCTAAGTTAATAGGTTAGTGCAATAATCAAGTAAATAAACCTATAAACTAGGGAATATATATATATATGTATATATTATGTAATTTAAGTTAGTCAAAGTATAACTATACCTAGTATAACTTACTGTAACTTAGTTTTAATTATAAACTACACAGAATTGCTATTTTAGCCTAAATAAAACATAAATAAATTCGTAAAAATACAATAAAAATATGTATTAAATACTTAAGTATGTAAGTTAAAACTGTTTAAGGTCAATTAGACCATTTACTAATTATTTTATAAGTAATTAACTATTTAATCACCTAAATCAACCTGTATAATCAGCCTAGTTTAGCGAATTTATTTATATAGTAAATATATTTAAAATTCAAAATTAATTAATCAATTATGTAGTATTATGTAAATATTTTATTTACCATATTTTCTTTTATTTTTTTTAATAATTTATGGCTCCCAAATCGAGGGCCAAAAACGCGCACAGACGCAGCTGCGTCTGGTTTCCAGCGCACGATGTGGCGCTGGAATAGCGCCACATCGTGGGCTGCAAACGAAACGCAGCATATAAATATAATTTATGTTATAACCTTACCAGTCGTCATGGCGCCGGGCGCCCGAAACTTCACCTGTTCCGTCTGATCCGATAACCCGATTCTGATATGTGCTGAATACTGAATGCGTGATTCCTGTGTGGGGCTGGGAGCCCGAGCGTGTGCGAACTTGTTGAAGGCGTTGGGCTGAGGCCCTGCGCTGATACGAAAATGTAATTAAGCACCTAATCTGAGATTAGGTCACGCTTAGTAGAGGTCTGGTCCCACCCTAAGGGTGCTGTGTATCCCTCGAAAAGCGCACCCGCTAATTAAACACATTTTACACTAAGGACTCCACCGCAGCCTCTGAAAGACTACACAGAACAAAATGAAAGGACAGACGACTTAAAAAAAAAAGAGATAACACGAGATAACAACAGAAAAGACTCTGTACATATGTAAAATTAAACCCACATAATTACTAACAGAATAAAACGACACTATAAATGTCGCTAAAGACCTCAGTTTGCTTCTTTAGGTTGTATATAGTGTTTCCTGAGATTTAGCGACGTTTATATCTGTCACTAAAACTGATATATATGTCACTATAAATAAATGACTAGTAAGTTAAGTTTTTACACCATGGTATCCTAATGGAGTATGAACTAACATATTAGTGTTAATAGTATAACTTGTAAATACATAGTTTAGAGTATAATAATAGATTGTTTGATGCTTGTTCATAGTTAGCATTTTTGCAAGCACTTCTTAGTAACTAGGTAAACAAAACATTCATTCATTCTTTAAATGTAAAGTTTCTTTTTGAATAAGAAGACAATTTTGGAGATAATCAAAGAGTGACCGAATTAAATTCAATAAATTGCCTCCCAGAGAACGACCTGGAACAAAACCAGTAAAAATTAGATAAATAAGCAAATGATAATAATGGTTGTAATGACTGGAACTCACCCATACTCACCCTAGCTTTTTTGCTTAGGTAGATTTCTATGTTAAATGGATTTATACTTGGTGGCTCACTCTCTTCTGGGGCTACATAGTGTTAAGACCGTGAAATCAAAACACTTTAAGACGTCTATGAGTTGGTCCAGACATCTGGATGCCTTCCCAAACGTCTGGAAATTAATTTTTGCGTGCATAAGAATGTAAGTCTGCATGTGTGCAGTGCGTAGACTGCACCCCAGCCACCCTCTTCTCTTTCTTACTCCCCTCATTGACCTGCAGACGCTCTTCCCCCACGCCTACAAATACCCCCGTCCTCTCCCTCATTTGCCACCCCACATCCCTCCATCCCCAGTCTTCCCTTCCTCCAGTGCGTGAGCGAGAGTGAGAGCGAGCCGCAGCTACTGCCGGGTGCAGTGGCGGAGAGGAGAGGTGCAGCGAGAGGGAAGAGAAGAGAGCGCGTGTGCCGTGAGAGAAGAGATCTCGCCAGAGCAGCTCGAGGCCGGCCAGCGTGTGCGAGGCGGAGTGTTGTGTTGGGAAGTCCTCCCTGACGCTGCTGCAACTAGAGTAGCGGGCGAACAAGCGCAGCACGGTCGCACGCAGCGGGAAGAAGACGATGGAGCTTCTAATTTTGGGATTTTTCCCAGAATCAAACGTTTGGACCTACATCCAGACGATGCGGACAATGTCTGGAAGAAGCTCCAGATGGCTGATAGGTACGTACTGTTCCTATACTTTCCTTTTTCCGAATATGGCCATGCAGGCCGTTCCGTTGAAGCTTTGTCGCGTGCCTTGCTGAGGGATTTTTGCATACGCGTGCAGGATTTGCTTCGGGAAGGCATAGGACATGCCCTCCCACACGGTTCAAAAGTCTGGGCGAGGCACCAGATGGTGGAGAGCATCTCCAGACGTCCGGAGTGATGGTTGGACATCTGGAACTAGGTCCAGACGGTTCAATATAATCCTGGACGTCTGAAGAGTAGTGCAGAGTGAGGTATGATCTAGACTCCCTTTTTAAGACGTCTAGAAGATGCTCCAGACGTCTAATTTGAGTCAGAATTGTCATTTTTGACCCGTTTAGGGTTCGTTTGAGGTCCGATTTTCGCGTTTAAGATTCCGTTCTTTGTATGAGTTCCTTTACTTGTTTGAAATACTTTTATCCTATTCTGAGTGGTTTCTTGTGGTTGATCCTTGTGTTAGGACCTCGTTCTGTTGCAGACTTGGGGGTTGTGGAGGCACGTGGACCTGTCGATTACGCCCCCATTTCTCCCGATTTTGCAAGTAGAGTGGCTTCCCTTAGTTAATTACAAACACAAATGCGTATCTAAAATAAATGATAGATCCTAGGGTATGGCATGAATCCTAGAACCTGAAAACTACATTGAATGATAGATCCTAGGGTATGGAATGAATCCTAGGACTAGAAACACTAGAATGAATGTCTTGAATGCCTGAATTGTAGTCTTGGATGAGTAGATAAAATAATGATAATTGCCTGTAATTGGGTAACAACTGCCTGTGAAATGTAGAGTACTATGCTAGTAACTGCTACATGTAATTTCTATTGTTTGGAAACTAAATTCGAGCTGCTTGTATATAAATTGGAAAAGAAAAGATTAAATGTTGGAAACACGTGCTATATGCGAATAAAATTGAAATGATGAAACCTAGTATGGCATGGCCTGAGAAACATGAGCATGAACCCTATGGGGAATTAGGAGTAGAACTCTTGGAAATAAGTAGAATGGAACTGGAAAACTGAATGTGAAAGTGTGTTGTCTCTTGGGTACGTGGTGCCAAGGGAAGCACATGTTACCTCTTAGTGCAGAGTGGAGCCAGCTGCCCTAGGGACCCGAGGTTAGGTCTGGCCACTTTGTACCGACTTTTGGCCCTCGCGTACACTGTACCGGGGAGAGCTACTAGTGTAGGGAGGGAACTAGCCACCCCACGGACCCTGGGGTTCAGCTAGCCATCCTACACCGACTTGTTAGGCCCATTGGGAAAACCAGGGTAGTCTGGCGAGGGTGCGCGAACTGTGGAGGGGCAAGACCGCTGTTTGGTTACTGTGGAGGGGCTAGACCCCTATTACTGAGAGAGCTCTGCCCTATACTGGTTCCATGTTGTGCTTTGGGCACACCTGTTAACGGAAATGACTGACCGCGTGCCAATGCGAGGTAGCTACCCGTGTGTTTATCGCACGTGCCATAGTCACCGTTGCGTCTGTCAGCGACCTTGGGGTGGTTGACTGAGGGTAGGACCACACCGGGGGACTCTCCCAGCCAAGAGAGCACCATGTGCTACTTCTAGTTTTCGGAAAAGACTGCAATCAAGATCGTTCCCATGAGGAACATTCGAGATCAAGAGAAAGACCTGAGAAATAAACCAAGAAAGAGTAAAACAAAGAAAGAAATTAAAAACAACAGCTACTTGTCCATCTTTACTATTTTTCTTAGCTAGCTGGTTGCCACTCTACTTAGCGTTTTCGCTGACGTGTCATACTTACCACCTTTTTCTGGTCCCGGTGTTGAGCAGCCAAAGCCCACGGCTGCAGAGGGTGCTGGACCTAGTAGAGCTCAGTAGTTGTACTTTTGTTGTACCGATTTTCTGTAGTAGTGAGTATTTTGTTACACTCCTATACTCTTTTATTGTAAACTTCATATTCTGTACCTATTTTAAATTTTTCTACTTTTGTGGTGGTGTGTACTGTAGTAGTTCTTTCCTTTACTGCTATACTTTTGTTTCTGTTCGTTACTTGCATGGTGAATGTGGTTTATTTTACTGCTTTTTGGTTACTTTCTCATTGGACGACTGGGTCTTGGGATTCATCTAATTGGTCCGATTCTCGTGTCCTGTAGGGATTTGGGAATCGGGTCATAACACATAGAGACTAGTATTTCAGAATCTAGGTTTCCAAATTATTAAATAAATTAACATGGAGGGAGGTTGGAAAGCTATGCCCTCTTAAGTCTTTCATACTTTTTCTTCCCTCTCTCTTTTTCCATTTTCCTATCTTCTTTTATTCTCTTTCTTTTCTCTTCTTTTTCTTTTCTTTTTCTTCCTGAGCTCACATCTCTCCAATTTTGTGGATATATTTGGTGGCCACTCATGGAATTACACTTCAATTAGGTTCTGATAACCCTATGACTACGTCAAAATTCCTTAGCACGTATTAAGGCCATCAAAAATACAAGAAAAAGTGGGTCAAGGCTATATTTGGTGGCTTGTGAGGGTGGTAGGTGTTGTTGCCTTAATATACTTAACACACACTTCTCAAAATGACTATTTTTTTCTTTTTCTCTTTCTCTTTTTTTTTCTTCTTTTTCTTTCTTTTTTTTTCTTTTTCTTTTCTCTTTTCTTCTTTTTTATATACTTTTTCTTTTCCTTTTCTTTTTTTTTCATACCTACAAGCATAACGCCATATCTGTCAATGCAACGCAACATAGCAGACGTACTTTTATTTACAAGGCATTATTTGGAATTAGGGCTGTTCAAGAGGATATCGGTTGGCTTATTTGGTGGAATTGCCTATTCTCGGCACTTGGAAGGGAATGAATAGGATAGAATGTTTCTGACCTTGATATTAGTACCCTCCTTCAGCCGAGGATTATGTGAAGGACAGTCATGACTATCTTCCTCAATCTTACTTTTATCAGAACCCGCTCTCTACGTATTTGCCGTATTTGGTGGCTCTTGCAGGGATTCTCTTTAAGAATTCATATGCAAGTACTGAGAGAGAAAACTATGCCTAACTCCAAGTATCATTATGCACTTATCCAGAAATTAAGATTCCTTACACTAGTCTTAGAGCACCAGCAGACTCTTTTCTCTGACCTCGCACATGTTTTTGTTGGATCTACTAGAAGATGGTTCACTTGACTCCCTGATTACTGTCCAAGGGTTCAGGAGACGAAGACATGCTTCTTCTCGAAGGGAGCTGTCTATCGGTCTTCGTTGTGGATCCATTGCAAATTCTAAATGTAAATGTGAAATTGCGCTGAATTCTAAGTTCAGGAATCTACTAAAGAATAAATTCCTAATAAATCTCTTGATAAAATGGTCTATTCCCCCCAAGTGTTTGCAAAAAATTTGCTATTTATATGTATAACCCCCCCATGCCTAAGTTCTTACATGTATTGATGCATGAATAAAAGAAATTGAAATAAGGTAGGTGAAGTGGATAGAAATCACTTGAAACTGCTCTTGACTTCTCTTTCAGCTCATACCAACACAATAATGGTAATCACAATCTGCAGAATACTATGCCAAAATGATATATGCTATGTATAACAGATATGTATATAAGTATATGTGTTGAGTTTAGTGCCTCCAACTAGGCGAAATGTTAGCCACACGTCCTCGAGAAGATGTATCGTTTCGTCAGTAAGAAGAGGTTCGTAGGCTAAAAATTGCTTGAGTTGTTGGCCATTTACCGTAAACACCTACCCAGATTTGGGGTCCATAATTTGCACCACCCCGTTAGGATACAGGTGGATCATCAGATACGGCCCACACTACAAGAAATTATGCTTTTAGCAGTAGATATTTACTGACGGTTATATATAACTGACGGGAATTCAAATATTTGGCAACGATTATTTTAGAACCACTAGGATACCAAAACTATATCTATTGTCGTCAGTTCTAAACCTCCAGCGCAGATGAAGTGTCATTCCCTTGCTGATCTAGGCCACCAACATACCCTAAACCCTCATCCCATCCAACTTACGTCGACTCCTCCCAAAACCCTCAACACCGCAACTGATCCCCTCATCCTTACCAACCTCACAATTGATGCTTCCTCTCCATCCTCACCATCGCAACTCCTCAATGCTTCCTCCTCATCCTCACCATTGTGTGACCTTTGGCATTCTCCGTCGTCCTCATTATCTGCGACCATTGTCTATTGTCCACCATCGTTCATCGTCATCTTCGCTCGCTTCATTGTCATCGTCGATCGATTATCCACCATCGCTTCACGACGATAACCCTCTTCCTCCTCTCTGCCAAACAAAACCTCCGATGACCTTGTCTTCTGGCATCACTCGTGTGTTCCCTTTCTCACAAAATTCTTTCAAAATCATCTTGATTGGGGATGAGTTTCGTTTCTCATGACCTTCCCTTTCTCACCTTGTCTCATCTTCCGTCATCCATAGTTATGTGGATCAACAAGATGTGGTGAACGAGCGCGGCGAGGGCTAGCGGTGAAGAAAGAATATCCCCTGTTGATGTTTAGAAAAAGGGTTAGCTTAAACCCTAACCCTTTACATGAATATCCCCTATTGAGATTGCTCAATATTTTTGATACTATGATGCTTTGTACACAACCCTTGACCAATTATGGATAGCAGGACAGATTTCGTGTCTATCATTATAAACTCTTGTCATAGGAAGAACCTTTCTTGGGAGTCATGAACAGTAGTTAGGAAGGGGAACTTACCACTTTGTGATGGTATTTGTTGGCTATCATGCCCTTAGTTGCTAATAAATTTCTTGCAAGACTGGGTGATGGATCTATTTTCCAAGTTTAGCATGATGATTGGACATCTTTTTTCCCTAAAAGAAATATCTAAATTGCTCCATCTGGGAGAACGTGGCGGATCAATTCTCTACCAATGACTTGATTAATGAGGTATGGAACTATGGTCCAAGAGCTATTTTGCTCTTCCTTGTTCCTTCTTAAAGATTTCAGAAGAATTTTGTCCTTAAAAATGGACCCAGACCTATGAAAGCAGATGTTCTTAGCTGCATTTATTATATGAGCTTCATGATTAATCTGTCTGTAGGTCACTTTTTGTTTTTGGTCAATATACCAAATCTGCTGATGAAATTTCTTGTTGGGTAGACAAAATCTATTTGTAGACCAAATGTTTCTTGACCAAATCTGCTGATAAAATTTTGTTGTTCCTTGACCAAATCTGTCTGTAGACCTATGAAATTTCTTATTGGGTTTCCAAATCAATTTGGTCACTTCCTTTTGATCAATATACCAAATCTGCTGATGACATTGGGTTTATGACAACAGGGTATGTGATTTGCCACTCAATTATGTGAACCTTGCTTGCCTTTGATTTTGAGGACTCAAATCATTTCTTGTTGCTCACTCAAAATTGTCAATCCTTACTTGCCATTAACCTCAATAAAATCTGGCATTTATATCCCTTAGAATTCTACTCCAATCCAAAACTCATCCAACTTTTTCACTTAGATATTGCACAACTCTTTCTCCCAAAAAAAAAGGAAATTGCATAACTCAACAGGTGTTGCAATTCCAATATCAAAGACTTCCAAAACAGTCATGTCAAACCCTTAAAATTTTAAAGTTTGCGGAAACAACCCAATGAAAACACTTCTGAATATAGATTCCTAATACAGTCATCATTTGGCAAGCATGCAACATGAGGCTTCCAAGCCTGATTTTTCTTTTTGGGCATTCTGTATAGCACTGCACTTGCTTTACTACACGATGAAAATTCATTCCTCAAGCACGAGAAAGAATAAATAAGACAAAATTGTTTTACTGATAATAAGCTTAAGTATGTTTTGACCTTCAAAATTTTTTACCAAGGATTGGAATAATTCCCACAATAGGATATACTGAAAAGGACTTGTCATTAAAATAACACATAATATTTAATATGTTACAGCAAGACATGTTAGAGGGCACACTCAATGCAAGGACTTTCATAATGCGAATCCGGGAGAGGATTAAAGTTGATATTTATAAAGGCGGTCAGGTAATAAATAAACCCGATTTCATTAGTAGGCTTGGGTACCTTATTCGTGCACACATTCCATTTGCCTCGTTTGATTGGAAGAAGGTGGAGCAACGTTAAAAGGATAATCTTTTGCGAGAGCTAGCGGTAAATCCTATTAATTTGTCATTTTAAATTTTTGTTTAGTTCGTATATTATTGACATAATGTTTATTATGTAAGGGATTTTGATTGGGGGAATTGCCCAATTGTTAAAGTAGCCATACTCGGAAGAGCAAGGAAGATGCATAATAATTGGAGGGTACAAATGAAAGAAAAGGTAAAGATACATTTACATCGTCAAGTATATAACTTTGAAAGTAATTACTAACTAGTTTTACATTTGAAAAATAGCATTGTGATGCACATGAAACATGGGAGGAGGCAGTGGCTTATGTACCTAAAGGCATCGATAAAGATCAATGGAGGACAGCATCTGAACATTGGATGACGTTGCAAGTGATGGTAATTTTTATAACCATCATTTATACATATATTCTATCCTTACGAATAATTAATTTTAATATGGTATTGTACAGGATCAATTGGAAAAGAATAAGACAAATAGGTCCAAAGCTCCTGGCCCTACACGTGTTCTAGGAAGAAGGAGCATAGATCAAATGAAACAAGATTATATGAGTTTATTAACTAAACACATTTTCATATGATTAAGGATTATAATAACAAAGTTATCTTCTTTTTTCAGTCTAAAACTCGCAATGGTGATACACTTGATTGGGTCAGGACATATGAATATTTAAGAACTACAGTTGCTTCAGATGGCTCTCGATCTTGTTGTCATTTGACATATCAACAAAATCATGTAAGTATTAACATTCATCTACAAGTCCTAATAGATTTCTCATTTAATAGTAGATGTCTAATATAATGCCTAAACATTCTCTCAGTCGCAAACACTTGGGAAAGGTCTAAGAATCTTCTTGGAAAAGGTCTATGAATCTTCAGAAGCTTCCTAAAAAAGGTCTTAGAATGAAATTCAATCACAGTAGCTCATATTAGTTTAATTTTCTCAAGTTATTTATTTTAAGTATGAAATTTTTGATCTTCATGGACTTACCCATTAAGTTTTCATGAGGATCAAGTGATTAGTAGCATGATGATGCTTGACAAACTTCAAGTAAATGTTAATATGCTTGGGGTCAGCTCCACATCCAGACCACAAACCAAAAACCTCTTTCACATTCAAACCAAAAACCTCTTTGAACCTCACACATCCTAAAAGTTAGCTAACACTAAATGTTAACACCCTACTAAGCATAACCTGGAAGAATCCTCAACAAGTCCCCATGTCCACTCCTGCCTCTTGCCTTTTGCTAAAGGATTCTGCGCATGCATTAATGCTGCTAGTGAAAGTATTGCTTGGGACATATTACAAATTCAAGCTGCAATAATTCCTTGTTTGGTAGGTTGAGAATGTGATATCTCCTTCTAAGAAGTAATTTTTATTCAATATTTTTACCTTAAGAAATTTAATATACAAGCCCAAAAGTTGGTGCACCATATCAATCACTCTGTATAGGTGATTACGCAGCAATCGTAGGTCTTAATTGACCTAAATTAGGCTTGGACTTAGCATAAGTTAGGGTAATTCATGCATGCATAAGCATTATCTGCATCTTTACTACTTTACTTTAGCTATGCATAAAATAATATTATAATGTGCTGATTAAGTGCATTATGTCGATTGCAGACAATAAGCTGATTAGGAGCTAGATCTGGAGCTAGATCTGGAGCAGGATCTGAAGGTGGATCAGGAATAGCGGGTGTTCCAGCAAAGTTGGAGTAGAAGACTTAGATTAGATGTAGGAATAATGATGTAAGGGAGTTAACATTTTCTATTCTATTAAGTAGGTATAAAGGAGTAAAATGTGAAGAGCTTAAGTCCATCCTAGCCCTAGGATAGCCTAGAGACTTCCCCAAGCCTTAGCCACCCTTAGATTAGGTCACAATACCCTAGGAAGGCCCAAAACCCTAGTTCCAACCCTTATCTAGACGTCTAGATGAAGTATAGGACGTCCAGAACCCTTAGCCAACTCCCGTACACCTTAAACCCACTTTTGCAGTGTTATTAGACATCCAGACACTTGGTCAGACGTCCAATTTTTCAGAATACCCAAGACAGAATCTTGAATCCTTCCTGACTTAGATTGGATATCCAGACAACAAGCTTGGACTTCTAATTTTTTAGTATAAGATGTTTGACACTATTATTAGACATCTGATACTGCTCTCCAATTCCTATTTTGAGATTCAAGCCTTGATCTTGGATCTCTAGGTCCCTAAACCCAATTCCAACCGAATAGGAACCTGAATTAAGGTGCCTTAACCCTAGTACATCACCTCTAGACCTCCCTAAGGACCTCATTAGGTCCCCACTAAACCTAATTGACTTGGATCTTAGTCAATTCCATAAGCCTATTCAATTGGACTCATTGAGTCCAATTGAGCCCTGATCTCAGCACACACGGTCCAATTGGACTCATTGAGAGTCCAATTGACCTAGACCTAAATTAATTGAGATTTTATACTCTCAGGTAAGTTTCCACACACCCAATTAAACTTGTATTAAGTTTAATTGCACTTTATCTTAGTGAATTAGGGTTTATAACCCTAATTTGAGACATACCTTGACCTAAACCCACTAGAACCTAACCTAATCAACCTAGCCACCTAAGTTTTGACCCACACACACCCACACATGCCATCCACATGAAAATACCTAGCCTAGAGTTTTCTATAACTCTCAACCATGTGTGGTTGCCTTGGTTGCCAAAATTAGCAACCAAGAGCCATTCAACTTTTAGATCCACATTTGGTGGATCTAAAAACCACCATCCATCCTCTCTCTCTTACTCTCCCACGAGCTCCCACCATAGGCCTCTCTAGAGAATTCCATAATTCTCTAGAGAGCTTCCCTTAGGTCTATAAAAAGACCTAAGGGGTGGCCATTTGCACCCATCCACTTTTTGGACATACTTGCTTGGCTCCATCCACCTCCAATTAGGCTAGCCAGCACCATCTCCATGAGTTGAGCACCACTATGAAGGACACCATGCCGGGATGCTGGATCAGTCCTCTCTCTCTCTAAGTGCCGACCTATGCTCCATTGGCCACCCCTCATTCTCCTCCCGACCACTCGAAGGCCATTGGAGACCACCTCCGAATGCCCTTCTGTTCTACTAGATCTAGATTAGTAGTCTATGCTCTTCGTAGTTTTACTACTTTTAATTACTTCTTAGTAACGTAGTCCTTATTCTCCTCGAATGATGCATGAAAAATCCCCCCGTAGATTCTTGTGTGCGATTATTTTTTGATAGCTAGATCTATATTTCTAAGCATTCATGTACAAGCTTTCCTCTAGATGTTCATGTTGCAAGCACTCTCCAAATGAACGAATAAAAAGTATATTTTCCATACATATATGTCTAATGTTTTGAAATCACCATGAGTTTATTGATTGGCATCATTTTTGAGTTATTCAAGTTACCTGTTTTCACTCATTTATCCATTTCGCAAAAAGCATGTCATTTCCTGAGAATATAGAAAATCAAACAATATATGCATTTTCTGTAAACAGTCACCACCTTACTAGAATCGTGCACACAGAAACTCACACTTTCACCTTTGTGATATATTTAACACACGCGCACGTAATCAGGGTTCACAATAGAAGTGGTGAAATTTTAATTTGAAGACTAGAAGCTGGCGTGCGATTTTGAACAAAGTAGAGCAGTAAAAGATCGAATTCAAAAGTAAAACAAATGCCTCCCAGAGACAAACGACTGGGACTCAAGTCTCACTATCTTTTTACAAATATCTTTGTTTGATCATATTGCACACTATACTACGATGCTTTTCCTATCAATACATGCTCTATGACTCCCAAACAATAGGGTTTCCCAATTGAGTGGTCTAAGCTGTAGATTTGAGGCAACAAGGAAATTCACATAACACTCAAGTTAAGGAATAACATATGAGGCTGAGATGGCCACAGATCGATTGTGCACTTGGATCATGCTTCCACTTCCCAAGTGTAAGACAATTCAAAGGATCATAGAAAATACGAAAATTATTGCATTGCTAATTTTTTACGGCCTAAAAATCCAATTATTACATAAATGTCCTGAAAAAAAGTGGAAATAGGGAAGGGGGGTTTAATCCAAATAAGTTGAGAGTATAAATGATTTCTATGGTTTATCAGATTTCCCAATGTTAGGAAGCAGTGGGGTTTGAAATAAAATAATATAGCAGTAGAGGTAGGTGTGAAATCGAAAAAAATTGTATCAAACTAAGTGGTTGACAGAAGATCCTAACTTGCTCTGAGCAAACGAACTAGAATATAACGATTTTAGATGCATCGGCTTTCAAGATTGTGGTAATTTTAGATGTCACCTGATGAGAACCTCATCATGAACCCTAACTAGCATAATCTAACCTAGGTATGCAAGAAAAAGCTCCTACATAACTCAAAGAAAGGCTTAACTCAGAGAATTCTGAGTTTAAGAAGAAAATAAGTCATAAGGGGTAAAAATGCAATTTCACCAACACAATCTGCAAACAGGGTAACTCAATGTCTAAACATAGGTCAAACAAACCAAATAAGAAGGAAAGTGGGATGATTTGATCCAACAAGGGCTACAACAACTCCAAGGAATTAAATGACATTCTGTAACCCAAAAATATATCCGCTTCAATTCACGAGGTTTGAGGTAGGTAAAAATCAACTAAACCCTCTAAAATTCATAGAAAAATAATCTCTAGGGCTTAGAACCTTCAATTTGACCTTAGAAATTCATTTTGACCTACATTGAGAACCATACCCAATTAATGATTTAATTTGGGTTTTAGTAAATTGGCGAGTCAAACATGGTCTGACCTAGAAACAAAATTCACCATTAAAATCCTTATGTCCAATTTAGTCATGCATAAAATCTTGAGCCTAAGAAGAGACCTCCTTGACCGACTTTGCAATTTGATCCTCATCATTTACTTTTTGACCCTCAACTTTCGAAACCCTTGCATTTTGGCCCCTAGTTTCCTCGTCATTCGTTGTATTTTGGTCCCTCCTGCAAGTCTCTACGCAGTGCCATGCTCCGGCGACTTTACGCGGAGCATGGCACCGCGTAGGGTGAGGGGGACGTCCTGCAAAGAGAATGCGGAGTTCCCTGCAACATCTACTGTCGCAGGGACTCGGCCATGCCACCTGACGACGCCCACACCTTCCATGCG
The DNA here is from genome assembly GCA_037157565.1 of Thalassia testudinum. NCBI lineage: Eukaryota > Viridiplantae > Streptophyta > Magnoliopsida > Alismatales > Hydrocharitaceae > Thalassia > Thalassia testudinum. The sequence continues at coordinate 17,804,282 of JAZHRO010000057.1, forward strand.
AATGCGTGGAAGGTATGGGTCTCATCTCTGACCATACTCCGGCGAGGGACGCACGTCGTCTCCCTGCATCCGACCCTCTGCCACCGCCTTTATAAAGACCAGCATCGCTAGCCCGTTCTGGCAACTTGGTCTTGATGGAGAATACCTCATCCCTTCCTCTCTCCCCACTCTGACAGTAACCCACCAGCTCCGGTGGCTCCTCCTCCTCCTTCTCGTCACTCTGCTACAATACCAGCAGCAGAGTCACCTGCACCTAATCTCCCCGCGTCGCGCCGCACAAAGCGCGCGCCTCCCTTCCCTCTTCCTCGCCGCCGCTCTCTCCCTCTGGGTGTTTCTTCTCCGTCGACAGTCGGTACGGCTGCCTACCGCTCCGACCCCCCTTCATCCTTGTAGGTAAGTAATAGTTATTTTCCATCCTCCCCTCTTTCTTTTCCCTAACTTGTTTTTCTTGATCGCCCTATGCCCACGCCTGACCACCTTCATATTCCCCACCTCCGGCCACTCTCCGGCGAGTCGTTCCTGTCCTCCCACAACCCCATACGACTCGCCAACTGCACCAAAAGCTCCGCCTCACCTCACCAAACACCCTCCGCCTCTCCATTGCCATTGCACACCTCCACAACAACCCCCCGAACAAACCCATTTTTTCGACTACAGTATGACCTAGGGCTGCCGCCATACACCGCCTCACGCATCGCCACCACCCGCACTAGCTTCGCCGCACTCCGACGAAACTCCCTGCTTCTTCTGACTGGGCCAAGAGGCCATATTCCTACTTTCAGGTCATGCCCCCTTTGCCGCCATTGCTGGGCAGGTGAAGCTCCTTCACCTGCAGCAGCAGCTTCGATCTTGCCCAGGCGCTGGTGTCAGGTTGCGCGGAGAGTCTCTGCGAAGACTCCTAGGTCTGCAGCTGAGGCAAACCCCTCGCTAGTTGCTGCAATTGCCTGCAGCCTCCTCGCCTGCAGATGCCAGTCGGGAGGTGGGACTTTAGTCCCACCTCGGGAGTGCGTGGCTCAGTGCCCGCACATAAATTGTAAAAGTCTTCGAGGCTATTCGCCTTCAAACACAGGGGTCAGGTCCCTCACGCACGCGCACGCCACGCGCTCGCCCTCGCCGCTCTCTCCCTCTTGGTCTTTCTTCTCCGGCGACCGTCGGTACGGCTGCCTGCTGCTCCTGCCCCCCTTCGTCCCTGTAGGTAAGTAACAGTTATTTCCCTTCCTCCCCTCTTTCTTTACCCCAACTTGTTTTGCTTGATCGCCCTACGCCCATGCCTGACCACCTTCATCTTCCCCACCTCCGGCCACTCTCCGGCGAGTCGTTCCCGTCATCCCACAACCCAATACGACTCGCCAACTGCACCAAAAGCTCTGCCTTACCTCATCAAACACCCTCCGCCCCTCCACTGCCATTCCACACCTCCACAACGACCCCCCGAACAAACCCATTTTTCCGACTACAGTTTGACCTAGGGTTGCTGCCATACACCGCCTCACACCTCACCACCACCCACACTGGCTTCGCCGCACTCCGGTGAAGCTCCCTACATCTTCTGACTAGGCTGAGAGGCTGTATTCCTGCTTTCATGTCACGCCCCCTTCGTCGCCATTGCTAGGCAGGTGATGCTCCTTCACCTGCAGCAGCAGCTTTGATCTCGCCCAGGCACTGGTCCCAGGTCGCGCGGAGTGTCTCTGCGAAGACTCCCAGGTCTGCAGCTGAGGCAAACCCCTCGCGAGTTGCTGCAATTGCCTGCAGCCTCCTCGCCTGCAGATGCCAGTCGGGAGGTGGGACTTTAGTCCCACCTCGGAAATGCATGGCTCAGTGCCCGCACATAAATTGTAAAAGTGTTCGAGGCTATTCGCCTTCGAACACAGGGGTCAGGTCCCTCACGCAAGTGCTCGCCATGCGCTCGTCCTCGTCGGCGCTCACACCTCGTGGGTCTCGGTAGGATCCGAATACCCAACATTGTGCACACCTCGCTCACCACCACATGCCGGTGGGCCTGGTCCCAGGCGCGATACCCGTACCCGAATACCCGGCTCTGGGAGAGCGATCCTATGAGAGAAATCTGAGAAAGAGAGAGACGTGGGGAAGGGTAGGGGTAGGTTTTGCTCTGACCAGTTGTGTGAGTGTGCAGGAGCAGAAGAAGAAGAAGCAACGAAGGAAGAAAGGAAGGAGAAGAAGAGAAGCAATGTAGCAGACCTGTAGTTAAGTCGTCTGACCACTACATTAGACGATGGTTGAGCAGCGGCCAGAGGAGACAAAGCAGAGAAGAAGGAAGAAGAAAAGAAGAAGACTCTGCAGCTGAAGGGAAGAAGACAGGACGAGCAGAAGAAGAAGACTTGGCCGCCAGAGAAAAAGAAATCAAAAGAAAGAGAAAGAAAGAAATAGGAAGAAAAGAGTACAAAAGAAGAAGAAGAAGAAAGAAGAGGGAAGAAGACAGAAAGCACAAAAAGAAGAAAGAAGAAGGCACAGCCGTGAGAGAAGAAGAGAAGAAGAAGAAGCCAAGATAAAAAATTCTCGCTCTCTCCTCCTCTCTCTCTCTCTCTTATTTTTGTAATCCAATAGAGAAACTTTGTACTTCTAGAATTCCAGTAGCTCCCTCAGTTCGACCTCGGGAAAACTATTTCCGAGTTAAAAAAAATCTATTGTAATGATAACCGTAGCTGTCTTGTCTTATACTGTAACGATTGTACTATAATAAACACAAAGCAGCACCGTGGTTTGCCGTTATCATCGCCACGTGGTGCCATCTTGGCCATCCATCTTTTGGATGTTGTAGATGGTGCCAAGGGTATCAGATTGAGTTGATTTTCGCGCTGTTAGGCTGCGATCGTCGATCTGAATCCATCTGTGCGGTCGGATTTGTCGTTTCAAGTGCGGATTTACACCATCTTCACCCTTGATCTTCTAGGGTTCCCCAGTCACTATCTGATGCTACGAATGCCTGATTAGGGCGATCTTGGAGTCATTGAACTCCAATCATCGCCCTGATCACATTTGTAGGGTTGGATCGTCGATCCGAGGCCCGGATAAAATGTTTGGCCCATCCAAGCACATAAAAGGAGACAATTAACCTCAATTTTATTGAAACTACTCTAAATGCAAGATGATGCATGTTATCCAATATTTATAGCATGCAATGCAATCCTATGCTTAAGAACATGCATAAATAGACATCTTAAGTAGTGTAATCGTGTTTACATCAAACCCCCATGCCTATCTTTTTCTAGTCCCTAGAAAAAACTATATGCTATTTTTAAAAGAATTAGGTTTGATTATTTGGGCTTGAGTTTATTTTCAGTCATTAAGAAATTGTCTACTTAAGATCTGAACTTTCAAAGACACAACAGTTTCCAAGTATTTGCCAAAATGCAGACCGCCTCAAGCCCTCGCCTTATTCAAAGAAAAATTTCTTTTTCTCTTTTTCCTCTTCTCTAATTTTTTTTTTTTGGATTTTCATGTTTTAGGGTTTAAGAGTGGCTTTCTACGGCCATTCAACTCACCCAAGATTTTATGAGAACCCTAAGTTTTAAGCATCTTATTGTGAATGTGAAAGACTCGTTGACCGGCAATTAAAACGAACTTCGGATTTCTACTCCTCTAGGTGACCTAAAAAAGAGAATTCTACCTAAAGGTGTATCTTTACAACTACTAGCTTTGTCCCTACTTTTATTTTTTATGGGGTATACACAAGGGTGAATATAATGTATATCTCCCCGGTTTATTCTACTTCTCCGCTTCTTCCTAATTGTTTTAGGAATTTTCAGTGCATTTATTGAGCTAGGTTCTGGACAACCGGTCAATGAGCTGTTACCACTGACAACTTGCCAACCATACTCGTGCGGGAAGTGTGGTTTATTTCTTTTTCTCTTTTCTCCTTTTCTTTTTGATTTTTTTTTTCTTCTCTTTTTTAAGTAGGTGGCTTCCCTGGTCTAAGATTTACCTAAAGGCAGCAAAAAGCGAAAGGTCTAGTGACTGGCTCTGGACAACCTACCTATGGGCTATTACTCACGATAACTTGCCAGCCATATCACCCTAGAAGGCTCATTAGCTACCCAATTTCCATTAAAATTGTCGAATAATGAGTCAGTGACAAGATAGTGTGTAGATGCTAGAAACTCAAAATTCCCTCAAATCAGAGGGCTGGTTGATAAGTCATGTACTTATCACCCAAACTTATTTACTCCAATTATGATAGAATTAAGATGGCATGGACTCGAAAGATAAATCAACATTTTAGTGGATACATGGGTTGATTAAGTCCAAAGACCTAAAGGGTCTCTGTGTTCAAATCATATTGTAGTATTTCATAAGATTGAAAATTTTCTTAAATCGAAGTTCTCTTTCCTAATTCAAATTTTTTTTTAATAAAAGAAAATAAAACAAATATACGGAGCTGACAAATAAATTTAGAGATGAATATCCCCCCCATGCCTATCTAATGAAATGTCCTCATTGTATTAAAAAGACATAAAACAAAGTGGAAAAGCGTAGAAAGCACCTGAATTGCGTGAATGTCAGGTCCGCTCCAAGATGAAAAATAAAAAAAAAACTGTATATGTGCTGAATTTAGTGCCTTCAGCTAGGCACAATATACAAAGAAGAGAAATGAAGAATCCACAGGTGCAGGTCAGAATCAGAAGAAACAAAAGAAACCTCTGACCTGTCAGCAGAGGTCCACAGATGTGGACCAAATTGTGGTGCAAACCCATACCCTATAATCGAGAATATCTTAGGTTCTGGATAAAAATTACCAAAAACCTAAAATCTGTATGCAAGCAGGGTTGGGCCTGCGATTTATGAGGATGCAACCCAAGACTAAAAGGTCGGGTTACAGAGAATTGAAGCTCAAAAGGATAATCATTGAATGTGTGCTTGGGTTTGACATCCTCAAAACAAATGTTGTAAGGGTCCTGGTTTGATGGTTTCAGCTTAATAGGAACCCTTCGACTCAATCTTCTACTTCCTCGAAAGTTAGCTTCCCAAATCAGAACTTCCCAACTCCTATCCTCCTCAATCAGAATGTTAAATTCCGAGACCTCTTGCTTGTTAATCACCGCATCTGAAATCTCCAAGTCTAAATGATGTGGCTAAATCAAAATTAACTTGGGTCTAATTATTTCATAAATAGAATCATCAATAAACTCAACGGGGTGTAATTGACAATCGGGGCATTGAATTGAATCCTCCAGAAAATGCGATTCTGGATCCGTAATGTGTGCCCTAATAAGATCAGTTTCCTCAGTTCTTGGGCTATCAAATGATCTATCAAATTCCTCAGGCCCAATCGTCTCACAAAAATCATGTTCTGTAAACTCGTGTCAGACTATACGACTTGAATCTTCACCATCAAAGAAATCAGGATCCGTATCAATGTATGTCCCAAAATCATCTGTCACTTTCTGTTCCAAGGAGACATACGTTTCCACGTACCCCGACTCAGGGATCTCAGGTGAAGAAATTGGATCTTCCTTAATTGGTTGCTCTAATTCAATCTGGTCAGCCTCATAACACGTGTCCCTCCTAATAGGTGCCTGAACGGATTTTGTCATTGGCTTTCCTGAAGGGAGTTCATCCTGGGAATCATCCCATGATTGAATCAAAGCAACCACAAATCTCATCCTCAATTTCACTAATTTCACAAGTAGAAACTCACCTGGGTTCTTATCCTTAACATCCTGGAGCCAATCCAACAAAGACTTGTTCAAATCATCAATCATTTCAATCAGGGGCTCTAATCTCTCAATACAAGGTATTGGCTAAACTTCTAAAGATTGAATGATATTCCTTAAGTTAGCCAGAACCTTATCTTGAACCTGGTTGCCCTGAACCAAATGAGTTGGTTCAAGGTTGGGTGGGTTTGGGATCAATGTAGAGGAATTAACAAATTGAGATTCGTTATACCCTTCCTGATAATAGGTCATTTCAGATTGTTCAAAAGGTGGTGATGACTTAAAGGCAGTGTAATCAGAGGATGGGTAAGGATTCGTGTATCCTTCTTGATTGTAGATCGTATTAGGTTGTTCATGAAAGGATGATGATCTATAATCGATGTGGCTCTGAGAAGGATAGAAATCACAATCAAAGTGTTCAGGGTTAGACCCAAAACATGGAGCTTCGGAACTGTATCCCTAATCTGAGTTATCCCAACTAACTGATGGTTGATTACAATACGAGTCGGGATAATCATCATGTTGAGTATAATTCAAAATAGGAGGAAAAGAGTGGGAATGCGTGTAATATGTGGAAGAATTCATGAGAAATGGGAGGAAGAAAGGTGCCCTGCAATACAAACAATCAGACCTATCCTTAAGTGGGTTAGCCTACAGACCTACAGACTCCCAAAACCCATCTTGAGATAAAGGAACGATTTGATCTAGTTATGTCTGTTCAATCCAACCAGTTAGGAGGGACTGGGGAGAAGATTCTTCCTTCGGCTTGCGCCTCTGATTCCTAGTATACCCACCAGCCACGATCGTTTGATTCTGCTCCCCTAGCTAGAGATCGGATTGAACAGTAGAAACATACTAATCAAAAATAATCTTGTTCTTTGCTCTAAAGAGCGAGTTGAATCCTTAAGGCCAACGTCTACTCTATTTTATTTAGGGCTAGGTTTGAATGTGCTTTGGAATGTGATGGGCCCTTTAAATGGGTTATGTCTTAATGATTGATTGATTTGTGTGTGCGTGCACAACCAGTGGTTTTTAAGCAAGATTATTTTTTTGATGTGGTGAATTTTAGGGTTCAAATCTTGCTTAGTAGCTTTTAGGATTCAACTTTAGGTGTTTTAAAACAAGTTTTGTTGGCACACCAGGTTTTCAAAGCATAGGTGGGATGTTTTCCTTTAAACTTAATAGAATGTGGAGTGCCTGATCAATCCCTAATAGTTGAACCTAGATGGTAGCTACTTGATGAGTTGATTTTAATTGAAGTGGTGCGACCCAATCAACTCAAACAATTGGCCTGTTGCACCACTTAATTAGGCACACAAATGATTACCTAATCTGATTTCTACTCAATTATGTGTTTGAAAGTGTGTACTGGCTCCAAAGGTTGGTTTACGGGTTGAGTTTGAAAATCAGATGAGGTTGTGTACCTCTGTGAGATTTTTTTAATTTCCTTTTTAATGTGGGGGTTGGGGCGGGTGTGGGTGTCAAACAACAAACAATCTAACCTCAGAGTTTATAAGAACACCTAGGTTGATTGATGTTTGAGTTATTATGTCGTGGAATGAAATCTAATGGGTGGGAGGTGGGGGATAACCTACAAAACCTTTCACAACACTTTACTCCAATCTACTGCTTTTGCCTGTCTCGAAAGAGTACCTGCAATCACAATAAGAAAGGAGAGAAGTGAGGTAAATGATTTGTAAGTTGAAAACACGAAGAGAAATCAAAGATCGTCGCCTCCCCGGCAACAGCACCAAAATGTTGAACGTACGAATTGCTACGCTAATATATTTGGTTTTAAAACCTTGTCGTTGTAGCTTGAAAGCAAAGAACTCGTGTTCAACAAATAAAATTTCTACTGAAATTTAAATTCTAGGTCGAACACAGGGAGGCGGACATTTGATTTAAAAACTACGCGTTTGTTTTTATTTATCACGGAATAATTCAATTGATTATAACTACTTACAATAAATAAAAGAATGAGAGAGTGAGAGAGAATAAGAGAGAGAATAATACAAACAAAAATCAAAAGAGATATAGAATGCACAAGTAATTTATTATCAAAAGGGATTGTTCATTACACTAAATATTACGACTAGAAAGCAGGAAAATGATTACACTAGAAAGCGATAAATCTACTCTAGAAAGCAGTAAAAGATTGGAGAGAGAAATATCCTCCTCGACGGTCACTTGGAGGACGAGCTGAACTACTCTAGCAAAAAGAATGGGGAGAGAGATATCCTCCTCGACGGTGCTTGGAAGACGAGCTGGACGGGACGACACCTGGCTGAAGGAGGACGAAGGAAGACGAAGGAGAACGAAGCAAAAGAACAGGAATAGGGCAGCACGTCGTCATCATCGCGGGATCCACCTCCGAAGGGGGACAGAAATTTGGACTTTATCTCGTGAGAAGCATCCCGGGTGTGGGACAAGCTTCTCTTGAGCTTTGGAGAGGTAGAGAAGAGAAGGGATGAGAATTTCATGTGGAGGGGGTCTCCTTTTATAATTGCAAGGAGTGGGGGCAAATTGGTCATTACATCTTTAAAACATTAAATAAGGGGTCTTTAGTGATGGATAAAACCGTCGCTAAAGCCCCATCATGGGCGTAGTGGGTGCTGCCCGTGCGGCTGCTGGCTTCCACGCACGCTGAATGCTTACGCACGTTCGCTAAATCTCAATCGTCCGATCGCGAGATCGGACGGCTTAAGATGCGCCTTCCCCGATCCTCAACGCGTGCCCGCTCGCGTGCGATGCCGCGTGAGGCGCGGGCGTGCGATAGTGCATGGGCGCTATTGAGCGCCCGTAGCTGCCCGAACGAGATCTAACGCTCGCCCTCTCACGCGATTCCGCACCACTCGCCCTCTCGCGCGATTCGATCGCGCATCTGCTGCTCGTGATAACACCCTCGTCCACTACGCTACGGAGCGTGGATGGGCTTGAGGATGTTTTAAGGAGCACGTATCCACAACCATTGGACTGAGATCCAATGGCCTAGATTGCACGCCAAAACTTCTTTGAAAAAGCAGCGGCAGTCTTGAGGGCCTGTTGGATGGCTAAGATGGCACCACATGGCTTCATCTTGGTCGTCCATCTTCTGGATGTTGTAGATGGTGCCACGGATGTCGGATTTAGTTGATTTTCGCATCGTTAGGCTGCGATCGTCGATCCGAATCCATCCGTGCGGTCGGATTTGTTGTTTCAAGTGTGGATTTACACCATCTTGGCCCCTGATCTTCTAGGGTTCCCCAGTCACTATCAGATGCTACGGATGCCCGATTAGGGCGATCCTGGAGTCGTTGAACTCCAATTGTCGCCCTAATCACATCTGTATGGTTGGATCTTCGATCTGAGGCCCTGATAAGAAGTTTATCCTGTTCAAGCACATAAAAGGAGACAATTAACCTCCATTTTATTCAAACTACTTTAAATACAAGATTATGCATGTTATGCAATATTTATACCATGCAATGCAATCCCATGCTTAAGAACATGCATAAATAGACATCTTAAGTAGTGCAAACGTGTTTACATCATGGACTAAATGGAAGTGAACGGAGGTGGCAGGCCATGATGGAACAAGCTAGTGACACCGTTGATGGAGAGGGGGTTGATGTAGTGATTGGCAAGAGGTAGGAGGTCGGAATCATTAAAGGGTTCTGTGTTGTGGGGTATGATTAGTGTTGATTCCAATAAGAGATAAGATGTATATTCGTCAGAGAATGTAAGGAAAACCAAAATAGAGTTTCTTCATCTTCAAGCAATCTACATCCATATCATCAAATCATTTTGAGTATTAATTTACCTATGAATAATTAAATTTATAGCCCATATTTATCTATTTTTTAAGCATAATCACTAGATAGAGGACCATTGTTGCATAAGGCATGTGTAACATATATACTCATGCATATTCATAGTACATGCATCAAGAAATTCATTATCTATCTAGATCGCTTCCTACACTAATGTATGCTGACTTTCCATAGAACTACCCTACATCAATTCTTGTGTCTGGAAAATAAAAAATGGATAATATTTCTTGCAATACATCCATGAAAAATCGACAATTCATGCTCCCTTCCTTGCAATACACTTACGCAAGATCATTAGCCAATATTCATATCAGAACACATCCAAATTGCTAGGACAATATTTCTTGTCTAGATATTGTTTCCAAAATTTTGTTGCCTCTAAATTTATATAGGTAGCAGTGTTTACTTTATTTGCTCCCTCTAAATTTTATTGTTTGTGTTACAAAAATGAAGCTCACAAGCAAGAGTTATAATGTTTTATTTTGGATAATTTAGTTTTGCTCCAAAGTTATATTAAATAATATATTGACTAACATTTTTTAAGTTAGGAGTGAGTGACACAACTGATGACTTTGGTAGAGAGTGGTGATGAATGCTCATCAACACTGATACTACAGAGGATGCATTTAGGACAATACATCCAAAAGAGCATCTAGGTCGTGTCCTATGTGGTAGAGTAGGTGCCACTATTAGTAGCTGGTATGGTAGAAAAGATGGAGGAGTATCACAAGAGCAATGTAACAATCTCACAACTTAGGTGGAAAATCTTGCCACTTAGGTGGAGGAACTTCCTGAAGATAGGATGGAGCATAAAGAATTAATATAAAAAAAATCAGAAGATTGACCGGCTATTCGAGCTTGTTAGTACATTTGTTGAGCATAGATCCTTAGATTGATTTAGCTATGTTGAAATATGTTGAGAAAGTGATGTTCTAAAACTTTTATGTATGCTATACTTTCATATGTTTGACTTTTATGTGTTCTAAATTTTAGTTTGTAGGATTATATTATTTGTATGTTATTTTGTGAATGCTATGTGATGGAATACATGCTTGTATACAGGTTATTATGTGAATGCTATGTGAGTTTGTGTTATTATGTGAATGCTATAGATTTGCATGTACATGATTGGTATGCAGGTTATTAACTGAATGCTATATTATATGATTGCATATAGGATATCTGATCTACGCCGATAGTTATGGAATTGTCATGAAAAGAAATTTGACGTTCAACATATTTACCGACAGATTCTATCATTGCTGCTAAATGTTTTACTAATGGATTTAAAACTATCGCCATAAGTTATACCGACAGTTATATAACCCATGGTAAAATGTTACATTTAATGGTCGTTATCAAACCCTTGGTAAACGGTTACATTAACCGGTGATTAATAAAATCGTTGGCAAAGGTAAATATTTGCCAGTGGTTCGTCATTGTAGGGGTTTTCAATGTATGCCGATGGTTCTACTGGGAACTGATAGCAAAAATCTTTGCTGACAAGGAACTCACCTTCAGTTCTTAGCGACGATTTTATACCATTTGCCGATGGTTTTGAACCTTCGCGAAAAGGTTAATTTCTTGTAGTGAAAGTCCACTTGGACTTGAGCTTTCCCATAAAGAATTTGAGCCTAGAATCAAATAACTAGACCTACTGGTTAGGCTAAACTCCTTCCTCCAGATGTATCCATCATGGAAAGCCTTAGTCTTATCTTTCTATATCTTTACATTCTTGTAGTCTTCCCTCCGAATCTCTTCTAACTCGCTGAGCTGGAGTTTTCTTTCATAACCTCTTGTATCATGGTTAAAATTACACTTCTACACTACCCAAAAGGCACGGTGCTCCAGTTCTACAGGAAGGTGGTAGGCCTTTCCAAACATCATGTTGTATGGTGATGTTCCAAGCGGGGCATTGTACGTGGTCCGATATGCCCAATGTGTGTTGACCAATCAATCGGACCAGTCCTTCCTATTAGGTCTAACCGTTTTTTGAAGAATGAACTTGATTTGACGGTTAGGCACTTCAGCCTGCCCATTGGTTTGTGGGTGATATGAGGTAGCAATACGGTGATGTACCCTGTATTTCTTCGAAAGAGATCTGAAATGGGCAAGGATGAAGTGACTGCCTCCGTCGCTAATCAGAGCTTGGGGAACTCCGAATCTTGTGAAAATAAATTCCCAGACGAAGGATATAACGGTTTTATGATCAGCTCATCTTTTTGGGATAGCTTCAACTGACTTTTAGACATAGTTAATTGCAACAAGTACGTACTCAAAGCTGTGCGAGTTTGGCAAATGGCCCATAAAGTTGATGCCCTAGATGTGGAACACTTCTATGACCAAAATAGGTTGGAGAGACATCATGTCTCTCCAGGTCATACAACTGATCAACTGACATCACTTACCTAGCTAGTTGAGGTAGCTAAGGTAGCTTAGCTCAACTAAGTTGAGCTAAGCTGAGTCCCCGGTAGCTGTACTTAAGCTTCTTGAGCTAAGATGAAGTCATCTTCAACTGGCTGGAGTTGAGTGGAGCTGGATGTAGCCGGTCCTAAGCTGAGGTGAACTCCAATCAACTCTGTTGAGCTAGCTAGAGCTCCAAGTGAACTGATGGGAGCAGAGATAAGCTTGAACTAGCTAAGTTGAGCTGGATCTTAGCTGACTTGAGTTAAGGTGAGTAAGATGAGATCTCTTGAGCTGCCATTCAATTGTGCTGAGCTGAATAGTGCTAGGATGAGCTAACCCTAGTTCAAGTGAGCTAGATTCCAGCTATTGTGAGTTGGATCAAGCTGAGTTCCAGTTGGTTTAAGCTTCTCCTTCACTAGTTGCCTTCCTGAGTGCTAGGGTTCTGGGGATCTGACAATCTATTTATCCCCAACACATCAAAAACACATTAACAAATGCAATGCATGCCTAACCTAATTAATGCCTAAGTGCAACCCAAAAACCCATTTGCGGAGAAAAATCCCAAGAGCTAGGTTTGTTTTAATGTATAAGAATGATGATAAACTGACATTTATCACACGCCCATGCTTATCTTCTGATAGTCTCTTAGCAAAACTTTAATTTTTAGAAAACAAAATTTTTGGGAAATCTAATTTTTTCAACTTTTGAGGAAAAAGAGATTACGGGACATAGGATGATCTAAACATAGTAGGTATGGGATTTGTTAAGGATAAACACTGGGATTTGTTTTTGGATCAAAAAATTAGACAAAAATGGGATGAATATATCCTCCAAAAAATTCACAGATTAACCCCTTGTTAATTGAGATGACTTGAAATTTTTGTTTTTAGGAATTTTTCGGCTCTTGAATTTGATGTGCAAATTGCAATAACCTTTAAAACTTTGTGTTTATGCTTGTGAAAAGCCAACACTTATAGGGACGTGTTTTTGGTTTAAAACTTTTTTTTTCTTCCCCCATGGTTATTTTTAGCTTAGTCTTACAATTGATGTGTTGGGATCATCATTCCCACTACCAATCCTCGAGGGGACTCTGGAGCTAGTACTTCAAGATAGCACTGTCCATGACACCACCCATGAGCTCACAACCCCAAAACCCAATGCGGTGTAAAGCGACGCTCTAAGCAAACTCAAGCTCTTGCTCCGACACTATAGGTAGAGCACCGTCCAAGACACTTGAGTTGCAAAAATGTGCTTTAATGCTCCATTTAAAGATATGAAATATAGATATGGAGTAGCGCCGAGGCGGTAACATATTGACATTGCATCCTCAAAGGGGGTATTTTCCTCCTTCTCGGTGGTGGGAACTTAAACCAATGATCTGCTTTAGACTTTTACTACGGCCAAATAGGGGGTTTTTTTCTCTAATTTTTAGTATTTTAAGGCGTTGGCTTACGTGTGAAATTTGACATAGGAAGTTTTGCATGAAATACAAGTTTTTGAATCAGAAACTAAGCTAGATACTTTCGATATTACAGAAGGGGATCAAGTCACCTGAACTATCATGAGTTTTGGTGGAATTTTAGAGTGGGATATCTAATCTAATCTAATGATAGACCCTGAAATTCTAATGATCAGATATATATCCTTATCCCTAGTTAGTTAAAGATTAAATCCCAATGTACCAAAAGTGAGCTTTCAACTTAGTCTCGAATTCAAGATTTTCCCCAAGAAGCTTTCGATATTTTTATTTTTTTCTGTATGCAAGTAGAAAACAAGAAAATGACAAGAAAATGCATATTTTTAGGCATTGAAAATCCTAAATCGATCGTCAAAATCTAAAAACACCCCCTCATGCTTATGATATGCAATGTCCTCATGCATTAGGAGTGAGAAGGGATCATCTTAGTGAAAGGCAGTAGAGTTTAGGATGGTCAAAACTTGGAAAAAAAAGGAAAAAGAAGGCAGGAAAAATGATGGGTTACCACCACCCATCTAGTGCTATCTTTTACGTCATTCAACTGGGTGTGAAGGTATGCACATAAGACAGTAAATCATGTAAATAATTGGACATTTGAATGTCCTCAAGAAATGTGTTTTCCTTAATATCGCTAAAAAGATGATCGATAAAGAAATAGGGATCAAAATAAAATGGAATGGTGGAAGAATGACCTGGATCTGGCCATGGTTGAAGTTCATGTAAAATGCCAAAGTCGGGAGGGTCATGTGGTAGGTCCAATGGAAAGGGAGGGAGAAAGTAGTGAATGAGATGTAGGGAGGGTGAAGTTAGTGTGGATTTTTTTGGTGAAAAATCATGAAGATTGAAAGAGTAAAGGTCAAACCCTAGTTGATCTGAAAATTTTTGGATCACATAATCATTAAAAAAATCTAGATCCATGGTGGTCAAAGATGAGTAGGATTTGATCAACATTGACTTCTCAAATATTGCTTCCATTGTATTATTAGTGTCCTAAAAAATGTCATGATCAATGGACCTCTTGGAAGCTTGAAATAAATCTAATGAGAAAATCAGGTTACCACAACTTATATTCATTTTCCCAGAATGAGAGTTGATATTAGCTGTTGTGATAATCAGAAAGGGTCTACCAAGGATTGAATTAATGAGAGCATCGGGCACCTTTATGTCAAGGACCAGAAAATTCACCCGAAATAGATAATTTTGGACCTTAACCATACTATCCCCAAAAATTCCCCTTGGTTGAATGATAGATCAGTCTTCCAATTGAAATTGAACCTTAATAGGTTTAAAATCACCAAATTTAGTTTCCTTGAATAAGATCTGGGAAATGATATTAATGTAGGTACCTAAGTCAAGAGAGGTGAAAAAAAAAGTGATGTCATTGATGACAACCGAGATGGGTGATGCACCCGGGTCCATTTTTGTAAAAGACATCGTGCTCTGAAAAACTTAGCTGGCTATCTTTGAAAGACCATCCATTTTAGATTTTGAGCTAGCCCTTTTCGAGTAAACCTTTCTTTCAAACATTTAGCAAAGGTAGGGGTGGTATCTAGGAAGGGGATATTCTTCTTGACTTGCCTAAATAAGTTCGAAAGATCATGGTGAGAGGGCTCTAATTTCTGATTAAAAAGATTGGATTACTGTGTTTGAGAGTGAGAAGTAGGATTTGAATCAAGTGTTTTTGGTGTTTCGTTTTCTTCTTCTTGACTGTGGTTAGGAGAGTCGATTTGCAAAGGTTGAGAGTGGGTTTCATCAATTTGATTTGAAGGCCCTAAATTAGTGGTAGTGTTCCCACTCCTCAATGTATTTGCATATGCAGTTTGGATGTCACTGGGACGAGGTGGGGGTGGTTGATGTTGATGGAAACCGAGTTGGTACTGAGGTATTGGGTTAATGGGAGGCTAATTAGTGTGGTTCTGATGTTGGTGTCCATCGAGCTGTTGTTTCCTTTTATTGACAATGTTTGGTGTGGGCTAGGATGGTAAATGCTCTGCAGGTCATTGAGTTGGAATAAGCCCAATTTGATCATTGAGATTGTTAATAACACGGGTGATTTTCATAGTTTTTCTTTGCAGCTCCTACAGGGTCTTCATCATCTAGCCATTGATGTCTTCTTGAGATGGCCCAGGTTAATAAGTTTGATTTGAACCATTCCTTCCAAAAGGGTTTTGTTCTTGGTGAGGAACCGGATTGGTGCAGGAGTGAGTAGGATAATTCCTCCAATTAGAGGAATTTTGCAAGTGCTCCACGAAGGTGGAGACATTTTGAGTGGGATAATGATTTGGATAAGTATAATTTCCCGTTGAACCATAGAAAGCCTCAAAATAGTAATTACACTTAGCATGGGAATTATGCAAATCTTCACTCCTTGGCTTGTTCGAAGGGGTGAAATGTGCAATGTGTGGAGCTTGGGTAGGTGTGGCAAGACTCCCTTGGTTGGCTAGGTTTGTTAAATCCTTATGCAGTTGTTGTTGCTTAACTTGTAGCTGAACCATTATGGAGTAGAAATTTGGTGGGGGGCCTGATTAAGAAGCTTCTGGGTGGAAAGATTGGGGAAAGACTAATTAGCATGTAGGTTAGAGGACCAATTTTTATTTTGCATTTTTAAAGAAGAGGAAAACTGCAGGAGAAGTCATTTTGGGGAGGCAAAATCAAGTGGTCCTTCCAAGTGTAGAGTTTTGGACTATCGCCCATGCAAAATGGAAGAAACGGTAGGGGAGGAGAAGAGATGGAAATGAGAGAAAGTATGCACACAAGCAATCAAAATTCTAGCCCAAACTTAAATGTGACTCTCTAAAAATTAACCTAAGACTTGATCTACCTAGCAAATTAGAAATCAATAGTGAATACCCATTCTATCAACAAATCTAGCCAAGTTGCATAAGGGGAGGTTTAGGCCCAAGCATTTCCCAGGAAAATCCCCAGGGGCTTTTGCAAACCAACACCTGGTTGTTTGACATGGCCCCTCAGCCTAACACCAGATATAGACGATAGAATTGGTACTAACTAGACAAAACATAAGACACAGATAGTAAGCCTAAGTTGATGAAACCATAGGAGTCAAGTTGCTACAATTTTTAGTTAGGCCTGTGATGCTATTATGCACATGGAATGTGGAGGATGTTGATGGGGGTATTACCCTGTTATTTTAATTTTTTCTGTATGTGTGAGTGTTGGAATTGTAAGTTGATTCCAATGGAAAGGAAGTTGTCATAAAATTTAATGTATTTCTATCTTTTAGAATTGGATTTAAGTTAGTGTGTTTTATGGTCTCCTTAAGAGTTCAAACAAGTTTCAAGCTCCACAATCAACGGGAAACAAGCTGTATTGGTGAAGAACAATTTCCTTTAAAGTAGGTCTCTAGAAAATGAAAAGGAAAACCCTAATCCAATTAGTCCTAAGACAGAAAATTAACTACCAATGAATATGTTTTAGGCTTTCTGTATTAAGTAATGGTCCAAACAAATTAAACAACACCACTACCTTATGGTAAATCAAACAAGGATTCCAGAAAAGATTTTTTTTAGGATTCTATGAATTGGTTTGATATTTTTAAAAAATTTCTCCTTATGCAGGTGTCAACGTCTAGAAATGATACCCGTGGGTATTTTGGACTTTTTAGTACCACCACTAGCCTTAGAAAATTTTTATGATTTTATGTTATGTGTAGAATTTCACAAGGATTCTAGAAAGCTAAATTTCAAAAAAAAATTGATAAGTAAAAAAATTCTAAAAATATGCAAATAGTAGCAAAAAAGTAAGAATAGAGGGTGTGACCCCTATGCATTCCATAAACTTTTAAGAATTAATTACAAATCCAATTGCTCTAAAATTTGGAATAGATGTTCCTTGATTTGGATTCACTGGGTGAAAGTTTATGATTTTAGGAGTCGTGTGGTGTCGGGAATTGATTTTCAGAATTCGGACAGAAGTCTAGACCCGAAAATCAGACTACCAACACTTGAGGTGGAGTGGTGTTTAATGATGCAAACATGCATACAATGGATTTTAATTTGCACCACTGCACTTAATTAACATATTTAGGATCCTGAAAGCCATGTTTAGTATTTTGGCTAAGTGTGACGAGAAAAGAGATGCTAACCTGGAATTCTACCGGAAGATAGGATACTTCAACCTTCTCAAAATTTATCGCTTTCTTCCCGCAACTAATTCCTACACACATAAGAGAAAATAGAGACAAGGGGATGAGATCCACTTCAAGTAAGAGAATTAATCAAGCAAAGTCGTTCCTCCCTGGTAACTGGGCCAAAAAGTTATTCGGATCTTACGTGATCTGTTAAATAGATCATTGCAATGCATAAAACCATTTCACTTTTGAATTTATAAGACCTAGATAGGGAAGTATCTAGGGTTGTCCAAGGAGGCCAAATGTTTGCAAAATCAAATCTCTTCCTTGCAAATGGAAATCAACTTCCTTTTTGGTCATTTTCAATATATAATTTTCATGTTTTGAAATAACGATGGCAAAATGTGAATTGTTGATGGAAGAGCAACTAACACGTACAATGACTATGTTAAAACCTAAGTGAAAAATAATTCCACTCCCTAAGCTCACCCAAGGCATGTGGAGTTCTGGAGTAATTAGGGAGAGGAAGTGAAGAGTGCTAGAGACAAAGAAAACAATTGCAACAAAAATTCAAACGAAGGCAACTTGATTAATGCAAAAGTGTTTTACACAATGCCCTAGTAGAGGAATGCTTCTATTAGTAGCAAGAAAAATGCAAATAAATAAAACACTAATCCTAATGATGTTTGTGAAGAGGAGGGGCTTCTTGCTCCAAGCCTAGTAGCTCGTTGACTTGAAAAGAAGCTCCTTCTTCTCTTTCCTCGAAAGGCTCCTCTAAGGTGTGGTCTCCTAGCAAGCACACAAGGGGGGTGTGCACTTGCTCTCCAAGGGTGGGCATGCACCACCCATCCTCTTCCAATGCCTAGCCATCCTCCAAGATAAAAATTTGCTCCTCCTCTTTGCGTGGCACAAGGAGAAGAGAGAAGGGGAAGAAGGAACCAAGGGGGCAAGTTGTATGCCCCCTTAATCTTCTTCTCTCCTCCTTCTTGGACGTGAGTTAGGTTGGATATAGGGTGGAATTAAACTAATGGAGGATGGTCATTATGTGGTGGTAGGGTAGGGTATTTATAGGATGGGAAGGAGGGTGGTTATGGTGTTTTTTTTGGAGGGAAATGAAGGGGTGCTTGGATATTTTTGGAGGAAAAAATGCGATCGAAATGAAGTGGTGCCTTGGTTTTCCCCCCAAAAACACCTTCTAGAAGGTATTGATTTTGGAGGGAAAAAATGGAGGGTGGAGATGGGTTTTGATGATGGATGCATGGTGGTGATGGAAGGGATAGTTGGCATCAAAATAAAGTAGGAGTAGGTGGTCTTTTTGCTGGAGCTTAGGTAGCAGGGTAATAGGGTAGTAGGTTTTGGTGCCATAGAGGTGGACTAGCTAAGCTAAGCTAGCTTAGCTAGCTTATCAAGTAGGGAGTAGGGTTGGAAGCATTTGGAGCTAGGGTTTCAAGGGAGAAGAGCTACAAGTAGTCATCTTGACCAGCACTAGAGCTGGTCACTACTGAAGAGAGTTGCAAGGAGTTACCCCAGCTGGCTTAGCGTGCTAGTTCTTTGCTAGCTACTAAGCCAAGCTAAAGCAAGCTGACTTCTGCTGAAAGAAGCTGAGGTGAGCTAGGTCTAATGCTTCCGGGGAGGACCTAGCTAGTTGAGGTAGCTAAGTTAGCTTAGTTAAATGATGTTGAGCTAAGCTGAGTCCCTGAGAGCTGGACTTGAGCTTCTTGAGATAAGATGAAGTCATCTTTAGCTGGCTAGAGTTAAGTGGAGCTGGATGTAGCTAGTCTTGAGCTGAGGTGAACTCCAGTCAACTCAACTAAGCTAGCTAGAGCTCCTAGTGAACTGGTGGGAATTGAGATGAGCTAAACCTAGCTAAGTTGAGCTTGATCTGAGCTAACTTGAGTTAAGGTAAGGTAAGAGGTGCTCTCTTGAGCTGCCATTCAAGTAAGTTGAATGGAGCTAGGATTTGCTGACCCTTATTCAAGTGAGCTGGATTCCACCTATGGTGAGCTGGATCAAGCTGAGTTCCAGCTGGTTTAAGCTTCTCCTTCACTAGTTGCCTTCCTAGGTATAGGCTTCTAGGGATCTAACAATCTATTTGTCCCTAACACTCACAAAAACACATTTAAAACACAATAAAAAATGTAATGCATGCTTAGCCTAATTAATGCCTAAATGCAACCCATAAACCCATTTGCGGAGCAAAATCCTCAGAGCTAAGTTTGTTTTAATGCGTAAGAATGATGATAAACTGGCATTTATCACAAATCTAGCTTTATTTAGTCATATTTTGTCATTAAATGCTCCTTTAAAATCGCCATAATACAGTAATTCGTTGCACATCCTTTATAAGAGAATAGTAAGAAACTAGGGTTAAAATTATAATTTTACCATTATATCATGAATGCAGAATAATCACAAGTTTCTCCGAGGGTTAATTAAATGTTAAATGGTCTTAAATGTCTAACAAGTAGGTCAGTGCAGACAGAAACGGGTTTTCGCATGTTTCGAGAATTAAATGGCATCTGAAACCCTAAAATAGACCTGATTAATTAATTGATGTTCTAGTCAGGATAAAATTCACATAAACACTCTAAAATTCATAGAGAAATATTCTCTAGGGTTTGGTATGCTTGATTTGACCATCAGAACCATTTTGTCCTAAAATAGAGTCTGAGATAGATAGTTACCCTAATTTGGGCTTTTGAATAAATTACCGAATGAAACATGGCAAAAACCTAAATCCAAATTCACCATTAGATTCCTTCGGTCAAAATTAAATTTTTACCAAAATTTGGACCCAATCTGAGTTCATCTTGACCTAGTTTACAATTTGGTTCTATCTAACTCTTTCTTCTCGCACACATGCCCCTAACTTTCAAAATCCTTACATACTGGACCCTACCATTGTTGTCACTCATTGTAAATAGGTTGTTGCGCCATTATCATGGAGGACTCCTTCTCCGGCGACCTTTGATTGAAGAGAATTCCTTCTCTGATCAACAAATTCCTTCCAAAATTGAATGGGAGATTCCTTGAGAAGTTCTCTCTCCAATGCACCCAACTTCGATCTCCATAACCTTCCCAATCTCTCATGCGAATGCATGAGAGATTTGGGTATCTCTTAGGTTTCCAACTCTGGTGAACCTTCCAAGCTTGAACCCTTGGCTTCAAAGCTCCAACCGACCCCTTGATGCCTTTATAAAGACCCCCAAGGCCTACCCAAACTTCGACACTCGAATTTGGCAAGAATCACCCTCAACTCCTCCCTACTCTCTATCCAAATAGCTCCTTGACGTCCAACGTCCTCTTCTAACCTCCCTCGTCATCCTCCTACAATACCAGTGGTGGATTCTCCTTCCTTGTCTTCCTCCGAGTCGTGCCGTCCCAACTGACGCCTCTCCCTCCATCGTGCTCGCCATCCTACACTTGCCGAAGCAGTTCTCTTCCACGACGCTGGCCATACCATACCCGACATCCTCCTTATCCTATTTAACCCTTAGAGTAGGTAGTTAGGTCTCTCTAGTTCTTTAGATTAATTTCCCTTACCAAAAGCCCAAAAACAAGTCCTCGACCCCGCCATTCACCCCCGTCTTCTCCGCATCTGGCCACTCCTCTAGTGAGGCACTTCCATCGCTACACACATCCACATGCCTCACCACCATTCCCTACACCTCCACCTTGACTCCACGAACAAAAGCCCTCTCTTTATTTCACAGTTCACGTTCTCACGATCGCCTCCAAACACACCCATCATCGGCTTCCATATCACCTCTGTCTGGCCATCACACTCACTCTCACACTAAGAAACCACCACTGCCACGTTCTCTATGCTCCGGTGAACCTTTCAAATTGGCTGAACATGGTCGAAAGATCATCTTATCGATTTCAAGTATAGGACCTGTTTGCGCCAATGTTGGTGCTTCTTCAAGAAGCTCCAGATGCTATTCTTGAGGTCCCTGCTCTAGGTGTTGGCTTCAGCCACTGTGAAATCATTCTACGAACGTCCTTGGACCATCAATTGGGGGCATTGAACACTCCCCCAAGCCAATTGAAAGGGAGCTACTGACTGCTGCTGCACGCGAAGGAAGTGAGACCTTTAGTCCCACATCGTTGGGAGAAGAGCACACGACCGCGCATAAATGTTTTTGTGAATGTGCCTTGTTACCTAAGAACATGACAGTGTGGTCGTCCTAACCCACTTTCACTAAACCGACCCGACCTTTCGCCATCAATCCTTGACTGTGATCATGGCTACAGCCCTGGTCCCGGGTGCACTTATGCTTGATTCCCTGATTGAGACTAGTTTGGAAGAGATAAGGAGCGAAAGGAAGAGAGAGTGCGGGAAAAGGGGTGGGTTTTGCTTTGTGCATTGGCTAACACTTAGCCAAATTCAAGAGTGCCTTCCCCTATGCATAAAGAAGAGTGATCGCGAGAATACGCAGTTTGTTAATTAGGCAATTTAGTGTTGTTGCAACGTGTAAATCTGCTTTCGCTTTTAAATTTATAACCTAGATAGTGGGGTATCTAGGGTCGTCCAAGGAGGCAATTTGGTTGCAAAAATCGATCACTTGCTCATAAATGGAAATCAACTTTCTTTTTGGTCTTTTTCAATATATCATTTTTACGTTTTTGAAATTAAGGCAACATGCGAAGTTGTTGGCGAGAAAAATTACTACACCTACTATGCTAATCTAAGTGACAAAAATTATCCGCTTTCTAAGCTCAACCTAGGCTCATGGAGGCCTAGGTTAATTAGAAAGGAGGAGTGAAATTATACTAAAGATAAAGCAAGGTAATGCAAAAAGAAAGAGTGCAACAAGAAATCAAGGCAACTTCATCTTTTACATTGAAGGAAATTGTCTACTAGTAGATGAATGCTTCTACAAGAAAAACATTGAAAATAAAATAAATACAAATCCTTTAGATGATGATGGTGATGAAGGGGATGAAGCTCTTCTTGCTCCAAGCCTGGAAGCTCCTGGGCTTGAAAAGAAGATCTTCAGCTCCTTCCTTCAATAGCTCCGCCAAGATGATGTCCTCCAAAGCAATCCCTAAGGGTGCATGCCCTAAGGTTTTCTCCAAGGGTGGACATGATAAACGCCAGTTTATCATCCTTCTTATCCATTAAAACAAACCTAGCTCTTAGGATTTTACTTCGCAAATGGGTCTTTGGGTTGCATTTAGGCATAAATTAGGTTAGGCATGCATTGCATTTTTTATTATCTTTTTGATATGTTTTTGTGAGTGTTAGGGATGAACAGATATACAGATCCCTAAAACCATAGCACTCAAGAAGGAAAATGATGAAGGAGAAGCTTACACAAGTTGGAACTCAGCTCGATCTAGCTCACCACAGCTGGAACCTATCACTCTTGAACTAGGGATAGCTCATCCATGATCCATTCACCTAATCTCAGCTGAGTGGCAGCTCAAGAGAGTTCATCTTAGCAAACCCTAGCTCAAGTTAGCTCAGATCCAGCTCAACCAAGTTGAGTCTAACTCATTTTAGCTCCCACAAGTCCATAGGGAGCTCTAGATAGCTCAGTTGAGTTGACTGGAGTTCACCCCAGCTCAGATCCAGCTACATCCAGCTCCACTCAACTCCAACCAGCTGAAGAAGAATTCATTCCTACTCAGGAAAATGAAGTCCAGCTCCCAGGGACTCAGCTTAGCTCAACTCAGTTGAGCTAAGTTACCTTAGCTCCCTCAACGAGCTTGATCCTCCTCGGGAGCACCATACCCAGCTCACCTCAGCTCATTATGGTAGAATCCAGCTTACTTTAGCTTGGCTTAGCAGCTAGCAAAGAACTAGCAAGCTAAGCCAGCTAGAGTAGCTCCATGCCAACTTCTTCAACAGCTGCTAGCTCCCGTTCGAGCTCCAGACTTCTCCTCCTCAGCTCCTCTCTTCAAACCCTAGCTCCAATACCTCATCCTCTACTCTTCCATTGGCTAAGCTAACTTAGCTTAGCTTAGCTTAGTTATTCTCCAACTTCCTTGGCTTGTACCACCCCAAAAACCCACCAAACAACTCCACCCAACTAGCTCCACCTAAGCTCCCCATAAGCTAACCTATTTGGCGCCAACTTAGCCTACCCACCACCTCCAAAAGACACGTAAAAGTGGCACCAAAACCACCCTAACTACCCCCTTGTTGGCACAACTTTTCCCTCCAAAAATCCCCTTCATCTCCACCACACATCTCCCCTTAAACCCATCTCCACCCTCCACATAACCCCTCCTTCTAGAACCTTTCTTGGCACCACCTAAGACCACCTTCTAGAAGCTATTTTGGCACCAACTTCAAGGGGTGCCCCCACCCATAACCACCCCCTAGGTGTCCCTTAGGTTGGCGCCAATTGTCCTTAGCCATAGGATCCCCAACCACCTCCATCTCTCCTTCTTAGCCCTCCATTCCAAGAGTCACTTTAGCCCCCTTCCTACTCTATAAAAACCCACCACCCACCACCATTTGTGAGCATCCTCCATTTGTGCTTACTTCCACCTACATCCACCTATACCTATAGCCAAGGAGAAGGAGTAGAGAAGAAGATTAAGGGGGCACATCACCAGCCCCTTTGGTGCCTTCTTTTCCCCACTCTCTTCAACTTGGGCCACGCCAAGGAGGAGGACCTTTCCATCTCAAGGAGGATGGCCAGGCAAAGGAGAAGGACCTAGGGTGGACATTCATCCTTGGAGAGAAGCTTAGGGCACACCCCCTTAGGGCTTGCTTTGGAGGACATCACCTTGGCAGAGCATAGCAAGGAATGAGTTGGAGGACTCTTTTCAAGCTCGGGAGCCAACAAGCTTGGAGCAAGAAGCCCTCTTCTTCACCATTTGTCTAGAGGATTTGTGTTTTATTTTATTTATTGCAATTCTCTAGTAGTAGAAGCATTCATCTACTAGGTTTTTCTGTAAAATACTTTTTCATTAATCTAGTTGCCTTCTTTTGTAATTTCTTTAGTTGCATTTTAATTACTGTGATTCTAGCACTCTTCACTCTCTCTTCCTAATTACTCTAGGCCTTCACGTGCCTAGAGTGAGATTAGGAAGAGGAATTACTTGTCACTTAGGTGTTAGCTTAGTAATCATAGTTGTTATTTACTTTTTTTTCACCAACAACTCGTGTTTTCTCTCGTTATTTCAAAACCCTAAAAGAATGATATAGTTGAAAAGACCTAAAAGAAAGTTGAGATCTATTTTGTAAGCAAGAGAACTAATTTTGCAAACATATTGCCTCCTTGGACGACCCTAGATACCCCACTATCTAGGTTTATAAATTTAAGAGTCGATCGATTTTGCGCGTTACAACGACGTATTTTACAAACCGCGTAAAATCTATTATCAGGTCGTCAACCCTAGGTCCTTCTCCTTTGCCTTGCCGTCCTCCTTGAAATGGAAAAGCCCTCCTCCTTGGCATGGCCCAAGCTAAAGAGAGTGGGGAAAAGAAGGCACCAAAGGGGATGGTGATGTGCCCCTTTAATCTTCTTCTCTACTCCTTCTTCTTGGCCGTAGGTATAGGTTGATGTAGGTGGAAGTAAACACTAATGGAGGATGCTCTAAAATGGTGGTAGGTGGTGGGTTTATATAGAGTAGGAAGGGGGCTAAGTTGACTCTTGAAATGGAGAGCTAAGATGGGAAGATGGAGGTGGTTGGGGGTCCTATTGCTAAAGGTAATTGGTGCGAACCCAAGGGGCACCTAGGGGGTGGTTATGGGTGGTGGCACCCCATGAAGTTGGTGCCAAAATGGCTTCTAGAAGAGGGGCTTAGGTGGTGCAAAGTAGGGTTCTAGAATGAGGGGTAGGTGTATGGCAAGGATGGGTTGTAGGATTATGTGTAGGGCCATGATGTGGCGGTGTTTTGGAGGGAAAAAGTGGCGCCAATAAGTAGGTAGTTAGAGTGGTTTTGGCACCACTTTATGGTGTCTTTTGGAGGTAGTGGGTAGGCTTGGTTGGCACCAAGGTGAGGTGGAAGTAGGGGTAGCTTAGGTGGAGCTAGTTGGGACGGGTTTTTAGGTAGTTGGGATGGGTAAAAGCCAAGGGAGCTGTAGCACAGTGATAGTGAAAATACGCGGCTTGTTAATTAGGCAATTTAGTGTCGTTGTAATGCGTAAATCCGCTTCGCTTTTAAATTTATATTCCTAGATAGGGAAGTATCTAGGGTCATCCAAGGAGGCCAAATGTTTCCAATAGTGATTCTCTTGCTTGGAATACAATCTCAACTTTCTTTTTGGTATTTTTCAATATATCATTTTTTTGTTTTAAATTAAGACAACATGCGGAATGGTGACGGGAAGGTAATTCACACTTCAATTTAACTACTACTTTCTAGTGGCAAGTAGAGCCTCTCCCTAAACTCACTCTAGGCAAGTGGAGGCCTAGAATAATTAGGGAGAGGGAGTGAAAAATGCTAAAAAGCAAAGAAAGTAGAAATGCAAAATAGAAAATTGCAAAGAAGGCAACTAGATTACTGAAAAATGTTTTACAAAAAAGGCTAGTAGAGGAATGCTTCTACTACTAGAAAAATTAAAATAAAGAAAAGCAAACACAAATCCTCTAGATAGATGGTGAAGAAGAGGGCTTCTTGCTCCAAGGTTGGTGGCTCCCAAGCTTGAAAAGAATCCTTCAACTCCTTCCTTGCAGTGCTCCGCCAAGGTGATGTCCTCCAAGGCAAGCCCAAAGGGGGCGTACCCTAAGCATCTCTCCAAGGGTGGACGTCCACCCTAGGTCCTTCTCCCTTGCCTGGCCGTCCTCCTTGAAGTGGAAGAGTCCTCCTCCTTGGCGTGGCTCAAGATGAAGAGAGTGGGGAGAAGAAGGCACCAAAGGGGCTGGTGATGTGCCCCTTAATCTCCTTCTCTACTCCTTCTTCTTGAACGTAGGTATAGGTGGTTTAGGTAGAAAAATATACTAAGGGAGGATGGGAATTATGTGGTGGTAGGGTAGGGTATTTATAGGATGGGAAGGGGGGTGTTTATGGTTTTTTTTTGAGGGAAATGAAGAGGTGCCTTGGTTTTCCCTCCAAAAATACCTTCTAGAAGGCAATTTTGGAGGGAAAAAATGGAGGGTGGAGATGGGCTTGATGGTGGATGTAGGGTGGTGATGGAAGGGATAGTTGGCACCAAAATAAAGTAGGAGTAGGTGGTCTTTTTGCTGGAGCTTAGGTAGTAGGGTAATAGGTTTTGGTGCCATGGAGGTGGACTAGCTAAGTTAAGCAGCTTAGCTAGCTTAGCTAGTAGGGAGTAGAGTTGGAGGCATTTGGAGCTAGGGTTTTCAGGGAGAAGAGCTGAGGAGGAGAAGTCTGGAGCTGGAGCTAGAGCTGGCTGCTGCTGAAGAGGCTGGCATGGGGCTACTCTAGCTAACCTAGCTTGCTAGTTCTTTGCTAGTTCTTTGCTAGTTGCTAAGCCAAGCTAAAGTGAGCTAGCTTCTACCAAAATGAGCTGAGGTGAGGTAGGTCTGGTGCTCCCGGGGAGAATCAAGCTGGTTGAGGCAGCTAAGGTAGCTTAGCTCAACTGAGTTGAGCTAAGCTGAGTCCCCGGGAGCTGGACTTGAGCTTCCTGAGCTGAGATGAATTCTTCTTCAGCTGGCTGAAGTTGAGTGGAGCTGGATGTAGCTAGATCTGAGCTGGGGTGAACTCCTGTCAACTAAACTGAGCTAGCTAGAGCTCCCTGTGGACTAGTGGGAGCTGAGATGAGCTAGACTCAGCTAAGTTGAGCTGGATCTGAGCTGACTTGAGCTAGGGTGAGCTAAGATGAACTCTCTTGAGCTACCATTCAGCTGAGATTCGCTGAATGGAGCTGAGATGAGCTAACCCTAGTTCAAGTGAGCTAGGTTCCAGCTGTGGTGAGCTGGATCAAGCTAAGGTGAGCTGGATCAAGCTGAGTTGAGCTGGATCAAGCTGAGTTGAGCTGGATCAAGCTGAGGTGAGCTGGATCAAGCTGAGTTCCAGCTAGTCTGGGCTTCTCCTTCACCATTTGCCTTCTTGAGTGCTAGGGTTTTAGGGATCAGTGTATCTGTACATCCCTAACACTCACAAAAATACATTAAAAGACAACAAAATATCCAATGCATGCCTAACCTAATTTATGCCTAAATGCAGCCCAAAAACCCATTTGCGAAGTAAAATCCTAAGAGCTAGGTTTGTTTTAATGCATAAGAATGATGATAAACTAGCGTTTATCACACCCCCATGCTTATCTTTTGCTAGTCTCTTAGCAAAACTTCAATTTTTTAGAAAATGAAATTTTTGGGAAATCTAATTTTTCTCAACTTTTGAGGAGAAAAAGAGATTAAGGGGCCTTGGTAGAAAAACACAGGAGGTACGGGATTTGTTGAAGATAAACATCAGGATTTATTTTTTGATCCAACCATTAGACAGAACGGGATCAATATATCCTCTAGAAAATTCACAAATTAACTCCTTGTTAATTCAGATGACTTGAAATGTTTGTTTTTAGGATTTTTCTGGCTCATGAATCTGATTCGCAACTTGCAAAATCCTTTAAAACCTTGTGTCTGTGCTTGTGAAAAGCCAACGTTTATAAGGGCGTGTTAATTTGTTTATTATTACTTTTTTTTTTTCCCCCATGCTTATTTTCAGCTTAGTCTTACAACAGATGTGTCAGGATCATCATTCCCGTTACCATTCCTCGAGGGGGCTCTAGCACCAGTACTTCGGGATAGCACTGTCCACGACACCACCCAGGAGCTCACAACCCCAAAACACGATGCGGTGAAAAGGAGCGCTCCAAGCAAACTCAAGCTCTTGCTTCGACACTATAGGTAGAGCACCGTCCAAGACACTTGAGCTACTAAAATGCACTTTAATGCTCCATCTAAAGATATGAAATATAGATATGGAGCAGCGTCGAGGTGGTAACATGTTGACATCGCGTCCTCAAAGGAGGCATTTTCCTCCTTCTCGGCGATGGGAACTCAAACCAGTAATCTGCCTCAGACTTTTACTAAGTCCAAACAAGGGAGTTTTTCAAAATTTTTTAATTATTTTTAAGT
Organism: Thalassia testudinum; assembly: GCA_037157565.1. Taxonomy (NCBI): domain Eukaryota; kingdom Viridiplantae; phylum Streptophyta; class Magnoliopsida; order Alismatales; family Hydrocharitaceae; genus Thalassia; species Thalassia testudinum. Next base: position 17,832,736 of record JAZHRO010000057.1, read on the forward strand.
GTTGGCTTGTGTGTGAAAGTAGACACAAGAAGTCTCTCAAGACACACAAGTTTTTGAATCAGAAACTAAGTCAAATACTTTCCGTATTACAAAATAGGATCAAGTCACCTGAACTATCATAAGTTCAGGTGGAATTTTAGAGAAGGATATCTGATCTAATCTAAAATAGACTCTGAAATTTTAATGATCAGATCCATATCCTCATCCCTAGTTTGTTAAAGATTAAATCCCATTGTACCAAAAGTGAATTTTTCGACCTTAGTCCCAATTTCAAAATTTTTCCTCAAAAAGTTTTCAACATTTTTATTTTTTTGGGTATGCAAGTAGGAAATAAAGAAAATTGTATGTTTTTAGGTTTTGAACATCCTAAATCGATCGTAACAATTTAAAAACACCCCCCCATGCTTAAGATATGCCATGTCCTCATGCATTAGGAGGGAAAAGGGATCACCTTAGTGAAGAATGGTCGGGTTTAGGATGAACAAAACCTGGAAAAAGAAGAAAAAGGGAAAGCAAGAAAAATGATGGGTTACCTCCCATCCAGTGCTATCTTTTACGCCATTCAGCCGGGCGTGAAGGTATGCACAGAAGACGGAAAATCATGTAAATAGTTGGACACTTGAATGTCTTTAATGAAAGTGTCTTCCTCAGGATCCCTAAAAAGATGAGTGGTAAAGATAAAGGGATCAAAATAAAATAGAGAAATGGAAAAAGGACCCGGATCTGGCCATGGTTGAAGTGCTTGTAAAATGCCAGACTCTGGTGGGTTAGGTGATAGGTCCAGTGGAAAGGGATGGGGAATGGAGTCAAAGGGATGTAGGGTGGGTGAAGTTAGTGTGGATGTTTTTGGTGAAAAATCAGGAAGATGAAAAGGGGGAAAGTCAAACCCTAGTTGATCTGGAAAGTCTTGGACCACTTAAGAATCAATAAAATCTAGATCAATAGTGGTCAAAGATGAATGAGATTGGATCAACATATACTTTTCAAATACTGCTTCCATTTTATTATCAGTGTCAAAAATTTTGTGATCAATGGACCTCTTCGAAGCTAGAAAGAAATCTAATGAGAAGGCCTGGTTACTGCAACTTATATTCATTTTCCCAGAATGAGAATGGATATTAGCTGTTGCGGTAATCAAAAGGGGTCTTCCAAGAATGGTATTAATAAGAGCCTTAGGTACCTCTATGTCAAGGACCAGAAAATTTACCGGAAATAGACAATTCTGGACCTTGATGATACTATCCTCAACAACTCCCCACGGTTGAATGGTAGATCGGTCTTCCAATTGAAATTGAACCTTAGTAGGTTTTAAATCACTGAATCGAAATTCCTCAAATAAGACCGGGGGGATGAGATTACTAGAGGTACCTAAGTCGAGGGGGGCGCGAAAAAAAATGGTGTCAGTTATGACAACTGAGATGAGTGATGTGCCCTGGTCCTTTTTTGTGAAAAGCAGCGTGCTCTGAAAAACTGAGCTGGCTGTCTTTGAAAGGACCGACCTTTCTAGATTCTGATCATGCCCTTTTGAAGTAAATTTTTTAGAGGCATGGGGAGAATCTAGGGAGGGAATATTCCTCTCAACTTGCTCAAATACGTCCAAAGGGTTGTGGTCAGAGGGCTCTGGTTTTGGATTGATGGATTGCAGTTTTTGACAGTGGGAAATAGGGTTTGAATCAGGTGTTTTTGGGATTCCTTGTTCTTCTTCCATATTGAGGTTAGGGGAGTCAATCTGCATTGGTTGAGAATCAGTTTCATCATTTGAATGTGAAGGCCATAAATCCATGGTGGTTTCCTCACTCCTCAAGGTCTCTGCATACGTAGCTTGGTGATCACTAGGAGGAGGTGGGGGGGCCTGATTTTGATAGAAACTAGGTTGGTGCTGTGATATTGGGTTAATAGGAGGCTGGACCATGTGGTTCTGATGTTGGTAGCCACTCGGGTGTTGGTTCCTGTGATTAATAAAGTTTGGTGTGGGTTGGGATGGTGAGTGTCCTACAGGTCATTGAGTCGGAATATCCCCAATTTGATCATTGAGATTGTTAATAAGACGGGTTGTTTCCTTTGTTTTTTCTTTGTAACTCCTGCAGGGTTTTCATCATCTGGGCATTAATGTCTTCTTGAGATTGCCTAGATTGATAAGTCTAATTTGAACCATACCCTCCAAACGGGTTCTGTTGTTGGTGCGGAATCGGATTGGTCCAGGAGTGAGCTGGATAATTCCCCCCATTAGAGGAATTTTTCAATTTCTCCTGGAAAGTAGGGATATTTTGGGTGGGGTGATGATTGGGATAAACATAATTCCCTGTTGAAGCATAGAAAGCCTCAGAATAATAATTATACTCAGCACGGGATTTATGCAGATTTTCTCTCTTGCGGGTGTTAAAAGGGGTGAGATGTGGAATGTGTGGAGCTTGGGCAGGTGTGGCAAGACTCCCTTGGTTGGCTAGGTTTGTTAAATCCTTATGCAACTGTTGTTGCTTAACTTGTAGCTGAGCCATGATAGAGTAGAGATTAGGTGGAGGGGCCTGATTAAGTAGCTCCTGGGTGGGAAAATAGGGGAAAGAAAAATTAGCATGCAGGTTAGACCAATTTTGATTTTCCATTTTTAAAGAAGAGGAAGAATGCAAGAAAAGTCCTTTTTTGTGGAGGCAAAATCAAGTGGTCCCTCCAAGTGTGGAGTTTTGGACCGCCGCCCGTGCAAAATGGAAGAAATGGTAGGGGAGGAGAAGAGATGGGGATGAGAGAAGTTTGCACACAAGAAATCAAATTCTAGACCTAACTTAGTTGTGACTCCCTAAAAAAATAAACCTAAGACTTGGTCTATGTAGGAATTAAGTAGTCAATAGTGAATACCTGTTCTATCAACAAATCTGGCCAGGTTGCTTAAGGGGAGGTTTGGGCCCAAACGTTTCCCAGGGAAAACCCTAGGTGCTTGTACAAACCCGCACCTGGTTGTTTGACACGGCCCCTCAGCCTGAACACCAGATATAGATGACAGAATTGGTACTAACTAAAGAAAACTTAAGACCTAAATAGCAAGCCTAAGTTGATAAAGCCTTAGGGGTCAAGTTGCTACAAATTTTAATTAGGTCTAGGATACTATAGTGCACATGGAATGTGGAGGGCGTTTATTGGGATGTGGCCCTGTTATTTTGATTTTTTTGTGTGTATGCAGGAATTGGAGAGTGGCTCCAATGAAAATCAAGTTGTCACACAATTTTTTTGTATTTTTGTCTTTTAGGATTTGATTTAATTAAATGTGTTTTAGGGTTTTTCTCTTTAAGTTTTCAAACAAGTTTGAAAGTTCACAATCAAAGGAAAGACCAGTTATATGGGTGATTGTATATTTCCTTTAAATTGTGTCTCTGAAGAGAAAGAAAGAAACCCTAAGCCAATTGTCCCTAAGACAGAAATTTAACTACCAATGAGTTATTTTTAGGCTTTCTGAATAGATAGTGGTCCAATCAATGCAACCAACACCACTACCTTGAGTAAAATCAAACAAGAATTATAGAAAATATTTTTGTAAGATTTTAGGAATTTGTTTGATAATTGTTTTGAATTTTTAATTGTACTGGTGTCAAAGTCTAGAAATGATACCTGTGGGTATTTTGGACTTTTCAGTATTACCACCGACCTCGTAAAATTTTTATGATTTTATATGATGTGTAAAATTTCACAAGGATTCCAGAAAGCTAAATTTCACAAAAATTGGATGAGTATAAAAATTCTGAAAATTCAAATACAGTAGCAAGATAGGAAGATTAGAGGGTGTGACCCCTCTGCAGTCCACGAATTTTTAAAAATTAGATACAAATCCAATTGTTTTGAAATTTAGAATAGACGTTCCTAACTTAATTGGGAATTAATCTATGAACTTTTATGATTTTAGGAGGCCTGTGGTGTTAGGAATCGATTTTTCAAGTTCGGACAGAAATCTGGACCCGAAAAATAGAACACCAATACTTACAATGGAGTGGTGCTAAAGAAGCATACAAGCAAACAATGGATTTTATAAGGCACCACTCCACTTAATCAAGTTGTTTGGGATCCTGAAAGCCAAGTTTAATATATTTTTGGTAGTTTTAATTAATTATGTGACCAGAAAGATAAACCAACCTGAATTTCCACGGGAAGAAAAGGAACTTTGAGCTCTCGCTTCCAGATTCCCACTTTCCCACTATAATTCCTGCACACAAAAAAGAAAGAAAGAGAAGGGGATGAGATCCACTTCAAGCAAGAGAAGATTAATTAATGCAAAGCCGTGCCTCCCCGGCAACGGCGCCAAAAAGTGATAGCGAAAATACGCGGCTTGTTAATTAGGCAATTTAGTGTCGTTGTAATGCGTAAATCCGCTTCGCTTTTAAATTTATATTCCTAGATAGGGAAGTATCTAGGGTTGTCCAAGGAGGCCAAATGTTTGCAATAGTGATTCTCTTGCTTGGAATACAATCTCAACTTTCTTTTTGGTATTTTTCAATATATCATTTTTTTGTTTTAAATTAAGACAACATGCGGAATGGTGATGGGAAGGTAATTCACACTTCATTTTAACTACTACTTTTTAGTGGCAAGTAGAGCCTCTCCCTAAACTCACTCTAGGCAAGTGGAGGCCTAGAATAATTAGGGAGAGGGAGTGAAAAATGCTAAAAAGCAAAGCAAGTAGAAATGCAAAATAGAAAATTGCAAAGAAGGCAACTAGATTACTGAAAAATGTTTACAAAAAAGGCTAGTAGAGGAATGCTTCTACTACTAGAAAAATTAAAATAAAGAAAAGCAAACACAAATCCTCTAGATAGATGGTGAAGAAGAGGGCTTCTTGCTCCAAGGTTGGTGGCTCCCAAGCTTGAAAAGAATCCTTCAACTCCTTCCTTGCAGTGCTCCGCCAAGGTGATGTCCTCCAAGGCAAGCCCAAAGGGGGCGTGCCCTAAGCTTCTCTCCAGCTCCACTTTATGGTGTCTTTTGGAGGTAGTGGGTAGGCTTGGTTGGCACCAAGGTGAGATGGAAGTAGGGGTAGCTTATGTGGAGCTTAGGTGGAGCTTAGGTGGAGCTAGTTGGGATGGGTAAACGCCAAGGGAGCTGGAGCACAGTGATAGCGAAAATACGCGGCTTGTTAATTAGGCAATTTAGTGTCGTTGTAATGCGTAAATCCACTTCGCTTTTAAATTTATATTCCTAGATAGGGAAGTATCTAGGGTCATCCAAGGAGGCCAAATGTTTGCAATAGTGATTCTCTTGCTTGGAATACAATCTCAACTTTCTTTTTGGTATTTTTCAATATATCATTTTTTTGTTTTAAATTAAGACAACATGCGGAATGGTGACGGGAAGGTAATTCACACTTCAATTTAACTACTACTTTCTAGTGGCAAGTAGAGCCTCTCCCTAAACTCACTCTAGGCAAGTGGAGGCCTAGAATAATTAGGGAGAGGGAGTGAAAAATGCTAAAAAGCAAAGCAAGTAGAAATGCAAAATAGAAAATTGCAAAGAAGGCAACTAGATTACTGAAAAATATTTTACAAAAAAGGCTAGTAGGGGAATGCTTCTACTACTAGAAAAATTAAAATAAAGAAAAGCAAACACAAATCCTCTAGATAGATGGTGAAGAAGGGGGCTTCTTGCTCCAAGGTTGGTGGCTCCCAAGCTTGAAAAGAATCCTTCAACTCCTTCCTTGCAGTGCTCCGCCAAGGTGATGTCCTCCAAGGCAAGCCCAAAGGGGGTGTGCCCTAAGCATCTCTCTAAGGGTGGACGTCCACCCTAGGTCCTTCTCCCTTGCCTGGCCGTCCTCCTTGAAGTGGAAGAGTCCTCCTCCTTGGCGTGGCTCAAGATGAAGAGAGTGGGGAGAAGAAGGCACCAAAGGGGCTGGTGATGTGCCCCTTTAATCTCCTTCTCTACTCCTTCTTCTTGGCCGTAGGTATAGGTGGTTTAGGTAGAAAAATATACTAAGGGAGGATGGGAGTTATGTGGTGGTAGGGTAGGGTATTTATAGGATGGGAAGGGGGGTGGTTATGGTGTTTTTTTTGAGGGAAATGAAGAGGTGCCTTGGTTTTCCCTCCAAAAATACCTTCTAGAAGGCAATTTTGGAGGGAAAAAATGGAGGGTGGAGATGGGCTTGATGGTGGATGTAGGGTGGTGATGGAAGGGATAGTTGGCACCAAAATAAAGTAGGAGTAGGTGGTCTTTTTGCTGGAGCTTAGGTAGTAGGGTAATAGGTTTTGGTGCCATGGAGGTGGACTAGCTAAGTTAAGCAGCTTAGCTAGCTTAGCTAGTAGGGAGTAGAGTTGGAGGCATTTGGAGCTAGGGTTTTCAGGGAGAAGAGCTGAGGAGGAGAAGTCTGGAGCTGGAGCTAGAGCTGGCTGCTGCTGAAGAGGATGGCATGGGGCTACTCAAGCTAGCTTAGCTTGCTAGTTCCTTGCTAGTTGCTAAGCCAAGCTAAAGTGAGCTAGCTTCTACCAAAATGAGCTGAGGTGAGGTAGGTCTGGTGCTCCCGGGGAGAATCAAGCTGGTTGAGGCAGCTAAGGTAGCTTAGCTCAACTGAGTTGAGCTAAGCTGAGTCCCCGGGAGCTGGACTTGAGCTTCCTGAGCTGAGATGAATTCTTCTTCAGCTGGCTGGAGTTGAGTGGAGCTGGATGTTGCTAGATCTGAGCTGGGGTGAACTCCTGTCAACTCAGCTGAGCTAGCTAGAGCTCCCTGTGGACTAGTGGGAGCTGAGATGAGCTAGACTCAGCTAAGTTGAGCTGGATCTGAGCTGACTTGAGCTAGGGTGAGCTAAGATGAACTCTCTTGAGCTGCCATTCAGCTGAGATTAGCTGAATGGAGCTGAGATGAGCTAACCCTAGTTCAAGTGAGCTAGGTTCCAGCTGTGGTGAGCTGGATCAAGCTGAGTTGAGCTGGATCAAGCTGAGTTCAGCTGGATCAAGCTGAGGTGAGCTGGATCAAGCTGAGTTCCAGCTAGTCGGGGCTTCTCCTTCACCATTTGCCTTCTTGAGTGCTAGGGTTTTAGGGATCGGTGTATCTGTACATCCTTAACACTCACAAAAATACATTAAAAGACAACAAAATACCCAATGCATGCCTAACCTAATTTATGCCTAAATGCAGCCCAAAAACCCATTTGCGAAGTAAAATCCTAAGTGCTAGGTTTGTTTTAATGCATAAGAATGATGATAAACTGGAGTTTATCAACAGCTATGCCAAGCTAAGCTAAGGTAGCTTAGCTAATAGTGGAGTAGAGGAGGAGGTGTTTGAGCTAGGGTTTGTAGGGAGGAGCCGAGGGGGAGAAGCCTAGAGCTAAACTGGAGCTGGCCACTACTGAAGAGGGTGGCATGGAGCTACTCTAGCTGGCTTAGCTTGCTAGTTCTTTACTAGCTGCTAAGCCAAGCGAAGGTAAGCTGGCTTGTCCAAAAATAAGTTGAGGTGAGCTGAGTCTGGTGCTCCCGGGGTTGATCAAGCTGGTTGAGGTAGCTAAGGTAGCTTAGCTCAACTAAGTTGAGCTAAGCTGAGTCCCCGGGAGCTGGACTTGAGCTTCCTGAGCTGGGATGAATTCATCTTTAGCTAGCTGGAGTTGAGTGGAGCTGGATGTAGCTGCATCTGAGTTGGGGTGAACTCCAATCAACTCAGCTGAGCTAGCTAGAGATCCTTGTGGACTAGTGAGAGCTGAGATGAGCTAGACTCAACTAAGTTGAGCTGGATCTGAGATGACCTGAGCTAGGGTGAAGTAAGATGATCTCTCTTGAGCTTCCATTCAGCTGAGATTAGCTGAATGGAGCTAGGATGAGCTAACCCTAGTCCAAGTGAGCTAGGTTCCAACTGTGGTGAGTTGGATCAAGCTGAGTTCCATCTAGTCTGAGCTCCTCCTTCACCATTTGCCTTCTTGAGTGCTAGGGTTTTAGGGATCTGTATATTTTTTCATTCCTAACATTCACAAAAACACATCAAATGGACAGTAAAAAATGCAATGCTTGCCTAACCTAATTACTACCTAAATGCAGCCCAAAATTCATTTATTGAGTAAAATCCTAAGATCTAGGTTTGTTTTAGTGCATAAGAATGATGGTAAACTGGCATTTATCACACCCCCATGCTTATCTTTTTCTAGTCTTTTAGCAAAACTTTAATTTTTTTGGAAAATGGAATTTTTTGGGAAATCTAATTTTTTTGACTTTTGAGAAAATGATTAAGGGACCTTGGTTGGTCTAAACACTGGAGGCACGGGATATGTTGAGGATAAACATTAGGATTTATTTTTGGATCCAACCATTAGATAAAACGAGATCAATATATCCTGCAGAAAATTCCCAAATTAACCCCTTGTTAATTCAGATGACTTGAAATTTTTTATTTTTAGGATTTTTCTGGCTCATGAATCTGATTCGCAACTTGAAAAATCCTTTAAAACCTTGTGTTCAAGCCTGTGAAAAGCAACATTTATAGGGTCGTGTTAATTTATTTATTTATTCTTTTTTCTCCTCCCCCATGCTTATTTTTAGCTTAGTCTTACAACAGATGTGTCGGCATCATCATTCCCATTATCAATCGTCGAGGGGGTTTGGCACCAGTACTTCAGGATAGTACTGTCGATGACACCACCCAGGATCTCACAACCCCAAAACACAATGCGGTGTAAAGGGACACTCCAAGCAAACTCAAGCTCTTGCTTCGACACTATAGGTAGAGAATTGTCCAAGACAGTTGAGCTGCTAAAATGCGCTTTAATGCTCCATCTAAAGATATGAAATATAGATGTGGGGCAGCGCCGAGGCGGTGACATGTTGACATCGCGTCCTCAAAGGAGGCATTTTCCTCCTTCTTGGCAGTGGGAACTCAAACCAATGATCTACTTCAGACTTTTACTTAGTCCAAACAAGGGAGTTTTTCTAATTTTTAGTTGGTTTTAAGTGTTGGCTTGTGTGTGAAAATTGACACAAGAAGTTCCTCAAGAAATGCAAGTTTTTGAATCAGAAACTAAGTCAAATACTTTCCATATTACAAAATAGGGTCAAGTCACCTGAACTATCAAGAGTTCAGGTGAAATTTTAGAGAAGGATATCTGATCTAGTCTAAAAATAGACCCTGAAATTCTAATGATCAGATCCACATCCTCATCCCTAGTTTGTTAAAGATTAAATCCCATTGTACCAAAAGTGAGTTTCTCGACCTTAGTCCTAATTTCAAAATTTTTCCTCAAAAAGTTTTCAACATTTTTATATTTTTTGGGTATGCAAGCAAGAAAATAACTAAAGAAAAATGGGTGTTTTTAGGTTTTGAAAATCCTAAATCGATTGTCAAATTTTAAAAACACACCCCCATGTTTAAGATATGCAATGTCCTCATGCATTAGGAGGGAAAAGGGATCACCTTAATGAAGAGCGGTCGAGTTTAGGATGGTCAAAACCTGGAAAAAGAAAGGAAAAAGAAAGCAGGAAAAAAAATGATGGGTTACCTCCCATCCAGTGCTATCTTTTACACCATTCAGTTAGGCGTGAAGGTATGCAAGGAAGTTGGAAAATCATGTAAATAGTTGGACACTTGGATGCCTGCAAAAAATGTGTCTTCTTCTAGATCCCTAGAAAATTGATTAAAGGAAATACTGGGATCCAGGTTTGATGGAAAATGATAAGTGTAGCCTGAGTGTAGCCATGGTTTTAAATTAGGTTGGATGCCAAACTCGGGTGGGGCTAGTGGTAGGTCCAAAAGAAAGGAGTCGGGGAAGGGATGGTGAGGATTGGGTGAAGTTAGTGTGGGAAAGTGGGGTGCGGGAAGAGTCGGTGGGTTAGGGTGATTAGCAGGTTCATCAGGAATGGATTTTGGGTCAAGACAAGTTTCTAGGTCACAGATTTCGCCAACCACTGATTTTGAATCAGACTCTTCAAAAAAATTGTGGTCGGTAAGGGTATTTATCAACATTGTCTCCTCCACCATATTAGAAATTTCTGTATCTGAGTCCTCAAAAAATTGTCATCATGGAATCTCCTAGAGGATTTGAAAATATCTAAAGTGATAGTTTGGCCGGTGCAAGTGATATCCATTTTGCCTGTGTGGCAATTGATATTTGCCTTTACAATGGCCAAAATAGGTTGTCCAAGGATTATTGGGGAATCCAGTAATGATTTAGGTACTTCAATGTCAAGGACCAGAAAGTTTGTAGGGAAGACACAATTCTGGACCTTGACCAAAACATCCTCGACAATCCCATGAGGTTTGATTGTAGATCGGTTGGCTAATTGCAGGGTAACCTCGACGGGTTTTAATTCACCGATCTGAAATTCTTCAAATAAAATTGTGGGAATAATATTAACTAAGGCACCAAGATAAAGGAGGGCGTCATCAAAGGTAGTATCATCAATAATTACTGAAATTAAAGGTGCCCCCAGACCTTTCATCTTAGGAGACAGCTTGCTCTGTATGACAGAGCTTACTGTCTCTGAAAGATGCACCTGTCCTAGATTTTTGGCATGCCTTTTAGGAGTACAGATCTCCTCCAAAAATTTGGCATAGGCAGGTATATATTTGATGGCATCTAGGAGAGGAATATTGATTTGAAATTGCCTAAATAGATCCATGACTTCTTCTGTAGTGGGATCAGATTTCTTTTTTCTATTGGTGGTGGGGTGGAGTGCTTATGGGAAAGGGATAGGAATCGTGTCTTGAGATTTTTGTATTTCTTTTAATTCCTGATCGAGAGGTGGGGAGTCAATTTGCACAGGGATTTCACCAGGTTTGTGTGAAGGCTCAGGATCAGTGGTGGTTTTCCCACTCCTCAAAGTAACAACATGTGCAGTCGGATTATTATTTGGAGGAGGTGGGGGGCCTGTGGTTGTGAAAACCTGGGAGGCTGCTGAGGTGGTGGATTAGTACGAGGCTGATTCGGGTAGTGTGGATTTCTACCCGGATATTGGTTCCTTTGGTGATTAGGGTTGGGCATGGGTTGGGACAGAAGTTGTCCTGCAGGTCTTTCTGTGGGAGTAACCCCAATCTGGTTGTTCAAATTTGTGATGGTGCAGGTTACTTCCGTCATTTTTGTTTGCATTTCCTGCAGTGTTCGCATCATCTGGGCATTGATGTCGTGTTGGGATGGCCTAGGATGGAAGGTTGGATTCAACCCATACCCATTAAAATGATCTGGTTGGGAGGGAACCTGATTATTCCAGGAGTAGTTTTGGTAATTTTCCAATTGGAAGAATTTTTAAAGGGCTCCAGGATGGCAGAAATATTTTGAGTGGCGTTAAGATCTGGATAGTTGTAATTCCCCAGTGAATCATGGGCAACCTCATAATACTGGTAATAATCAGTAGGAGTAGTGTTGAGATTGTGCAAATTTTCTCTTCATGGAAAGTTAGGTTGGGTTAGATGCGGACTGCGTGGAGCTTGGGTTGATGTGGCCAGTCTTTCCTCAATTTTCTTTTGATTAATAAGCCTCTGGTCGAGTTTTTGAGAGATCATTTGAAGATCGTCTTAGGTGACAGGGATAGATTGAGTGCCTACTTCATGAACACCAAACTACGGGTTTTGAGTTCTACAAAATGTGTTCATGGAAGCTTGATTAAATGAGTTTTCACTCATTTCTTCAAAAAGGACATAGGCACTTTCAGCATCCTTATTTAAGAATTTGCTGCCACATGAGGCATCGACGAAATGCTGGATTTGATCTTCTAATCCATGATAGAAGATTTGCACGAGCTGCTATAAAGGAATCTCATGGTGCGGGCAACTTCTTAAGAGGTCTTGAAATCTTTCCCAACAATCATGGAAAGTCTCACCAGATTTTTGGTGAAAGGTCGTAATAGATCTTCGTAGGGAATTACTATGACCTATGGGAAAGAATTTCTTGAGGAAGGCTCTTGAGCTGAGGCCAAGTTGTGATGGGTCAACCAATGGTCCTGAACCAATAAGCAGCCTTATCTTTAAGAGATAATGGAAAAAGCCGCATCAGCCATATGTCTTCTTGCACTTTTTGGGAACGGGTTGTTTATGCAAGAAGAGTCAACTCTTCAAGGTGGCTGAAAGGGTCTTCCCTAAGAAGGCCATGAAAGTGTTTAATTAGGTTCAGGACTGCAGGCTTGATCTCAAAGTCCCCCTATGGTATGACAACCCCTGGTCGTTCCTCATAATAAGACGGATCATAGAAATCTTTTAGAGGAATAACAGGCTGCTGACGGGGTGGTTGGTTTGGCCTCTGATTGGCTAGGTTTTGGATGTTCCTAGTCAATGTTTGTTGATTGGAATTTAATTTATCAATCTGCTCAGCCATCAATTTTAAAAGATCAGGAAGGGGGCCTTGATGTTCTGTTTGGGGCAATTCAAGATTAGGGAGCTCCAAGTGTGGGAAGTTAGGGGTGGGTGGGTTTTGAGTGGAAGGGTTAGAATTAGGGTTAGTAGTGGGGTTAAAGGTAAGATTAGAGGTGAAAGTGGAAGGGTTAGTGGACCCATTTTGTTGATTTTCCATTTTTTTAGAAGAAGAAGAAGACAGAAAAAGTGGTCTTTTTGCGTGGGGGGCAAAATCAAATGGTCCTTCTAGGTGCGGATTTTGAGACCGTTGCTTGTGCATAAAATGGAAGAGTGGGAGGGGAGGAGAGGAGAAGAGAAAGAGATGAGAGAAAGTGTGCAAATCAAACAACCAAAGCTAGACCTAACTTCAGTGTGACTCCCTAAAAATAAACCAAATACTTGGTCTATGTAGGAAATAAGTAATCAATAGTGAATACCCGTTCTGCCAACAAATCTAGCCAAGTTGTTTAAGGGGAGGTTTGGGTCCAAACATTTCCCAGGGAAAACACTAAGTGCTTATACAAACCCGTGCCTGGTCGTTTGACACAACCCCTCAACCTGAACACCAGATATAGATGACAGAATTGGTATTAGCTAAAAAAGACTTAAGACCTATATAGCAAGCCTAAGTTGATGAAGCCTTAGGGGTCAAGTTGCTACGGATTTTAGTTAGGTCTAGGATACAATAGTGCACACGAAATGTGGAGGGCGTTAATTAGGTTGTTGCACTATTATTTCAACTTCTTTTAGTGTGTGTGCAAGAATTGGAAAGTGGCTCCAATGAAAAGCAAATTGTCACACAATTATTGTATTTCTGTCTTTTAGGATTAGATTAACTTAGTGTATTTTTAGGGTTTTCTTTTTAAGTTTTCAAACAAGTTTGAGATTCCATAAAAAAGAGGAAATCAAGTTGTATGGGTGAAGATATGTTTCCTTTTGTTGTTTGTTTCTAAAAATGGAAAAAGAAACCCTAATCCAATTGGTCTTAGGACAGAAATTTAACTACCAATGAGTTGTTTTTAGGCTTTGTGCATTAAGTAGTGGACCAAAAAATTCAAACAACACCACTACCTTGAAGAGAATCAAACAAGAATTCCAGGAAATATTTTTGTATGATTTTAGGAATTTTTTTGGTAATTATTTTGAATTTTTAGTTGTACTAGTGTGAAAGTTTAGAAATGATACTCGTGGGTATTTTGGACTTTTTAGTATTACCAATGACTTTAGAAAATTTTCGTTATTTTATATGATGTGTAAAATTTCACAACCATTCCAGAAAGATAAATTACATAAAACTTGGATGAGTATAAAAATTATAAAAATTCATGGACTGTAGAAAAATAGGAAGACTAGAGGGTGTGATCCCTCTGTAGTCCATGAATTTTTAAAAATTAAATACAAATCGAATTAATCCAAAATTTGGAACAAATATTACTAACTTAATTTGGAATCATTGTAAGAAATTTTATAATTTTAAGAGAACTGTGGTATTGAGGATTGATTTTTCAAGTCTGAACAGAAATCTGGACCAAAAAAATAGAACACCAATACTTAAAATGGAGTGGTGTTGATATGCAAACAAGCAATCAATGAGTTTTAAAAAGTACCACTCCATTTAATTAAGTTATTTAATGTCCTGAAACCAAAGTTTAATGTATTTTTCTAGTCTTTTAATTTAGGTGTGACAAGAGAGAAGAAACCAACCTGAAAATCCGTGGGAAGAAAAGGAACTTTGAGCTTTTGCTTCCAAATTCCCGCTTTCTTCTTGCAATACCTACACACACAAGAGAAAAGAAAGAGAAGGGGATGAGATCCACTTCAAGCAAGACAAAGAAAGAATAAGCAAAGCCGTGCCTCCCCAGCAACGGTGCCAAAAAGTGATCGCCAGAATACGCGGTTTGTTAATTAGGCAATTTAGTGTCGTTGCAACACGTAAATCCACTTTCGCTTTTAAATTTATAACCTAGATAGTGCGGTCATCCAAGGAGGCAATTTGGTTGCAAAAATTGGTCTCTTGCTTAGAAATGGAAATCAACTTTCTTTTTGGTCTTTTTCAATATATCATTTTTATGTTTTTGAAATTAAGGCAACATGTGAAGTTGTTAGCGGGAAAAATTACTACACCTACTATGCTAATCTAAGTGACAAAAGTTATCCTCTTTCTAGGCTCAACCTAGGCGCATGGAGGCCTAGGTTAATTAGAAAGGAGGAGTGAAACTGTAATAAAGATAAAGCAAGGTAATGCAAAAAGAAAGAGTGCAACAAGAAATCAAGGCAACTTCTTTTTTTATATTAAAGGAAATTGTCTACTAGTAGATGAATGCTTCTACAAGAAGAAAATTGAAAATAAAATAAAGACAAATCCTTTAGATGATGATGGTGATGAAGAGGATGAAGCTCTTCTTGCTCCAAGCCTGGTAGCTCCTGGGCTTGAAAAGAAGATCTTCAGCTCCTTCAATTTAAAGCTCCGCCAAGATGATGTCCTCTAAAGCAAGCCCTAAGGGGGAAAACCCTAAGGTTTTCTCCAAGGGTGGACGCCCACCCTAGGTCCTTCTCCTTTTCCTGGCCATCCTCCTTGAAATTGAAAAGTCCTCCTCCTTGGTGTGGCCCAAGTTAAAGAGAGTGGGGAGAAGAAGGCACCAAAGGGGCTGGTGATGTGCCCCTTTAATCTTCTTCTCTACTCCTTCTTCTTGGCCGTAGGTATAGGTGGATGTAGGTGGAAGTAAACACTAATGGAGGTTGCTCTAAAATGGTGGTAGGTGGTGGTTTATATGGAGTTGGAAGGGTCCTAAGGTGGCTCTTGAATTGGAGGGCTAAGATGGGAAGATGGAGGTGGTTGGAGATCCTATGGCTAAGGGTAATTGGCGGCAACCCAAGGGGCACTTAGGGGGCAGTTATGGGTGGTAGCACCCCTTGAAGTTTGCGCCGAAATGGCTTCTAGAAGGGGGGCTTTGGTGGCACGAAGTAGGGTTCTAGAAGGAGGGGTAGGTGGATGGCTAGGATGGGTTGTAGGGTTATGTGTAGTGCCATGATGTGGGAGCGTTTTGGAGGGAAAAAATGGCGCCAATAAGGAGGTAGTTAGGGTGGTTTTGGCGCCACTTTATGGTGTCTTTTGGAGGTAGTGGGTAGGGTAGGTTGGCACCGAGATGAGGTGGAATTACTAGTGGCTTATGTGGAGCTAGTTGGGAAGGGATTTTAGGTGGTAAAAGCCAAGGGAGATGGAGCATGGCTAAGCTAAGCTAAACTAAGCTATCCTAGGTAATAGAGGAGTAGAGGAGGAGGTGTTGGAGCTAGGGTTTGGAGGGAGGAGCTGAGGGGGAGAAGCCTAGAGCTGAACTGGTGCTGGCAGCTGCTGAAGTGGGTGGCATGGAGCTACTCTAGCTAGGTTAGCTTGCTCGTTCTTTGCTAGCTGCTAAGCCAATCAAAAGTAAGCTGACTTCTACCAAAATGAGCTGAGGTGAGCAGGGTCTGGTGCTCCTAGGGTGGATCAAGCTGGTTGAGCTAGCTAAGGTAGCTTAGCTCAACTAAGCTGAGCTAATTTGAGTCCTTGGGCTCTGAACTTGAGCTTCCTAAGCTGGGATGAATTCATCTTCAGCTGGTTGGAGTTTAGTGGAGCTGGATGTAGCTGGATCTGAGCTGGGGTGAACTCTAGTCAACTCACCTGAGCTAGCTAGAGCTCCTTGTGGACTAGTGGGAGCTGTGATGAGCTAGACTCAACTAAGATGAGCTGGATCTGAGCTGACCTGAGCTAGGGTGAGCTAGGATGAGCTCTCTTGAGCTACCATTCAGCTGAGATTAGCTAAATGGAGCTGGGATGAGCTAACCCTAGTCCAAGTAAGCTAGGTTCCAGTTGTGGTGAGCTCGATCAAGCTGAGTTGCAGGTAGTCTGAGCTCCTCCTTCACCATTTGCCTTCTTAAGTGCTAAGGTTTTCGGGATCTGTATATTTGTTCATCCCTAACACTCACAAAAACACATCAAAAAGAAAATAAAAAATGCAATGCATGCCTAACCTACTTAATGCCTAAATGCAGCCAAGAAACCCATTTTCGGAGTAAAATGCTAAGAGCTAGGTTTATTTTATTGCATAAGAATGATGATAAACTGGTGTTTATCAAAGAGTTGAAGAAAAAGAAGGC
This sequence comes from Thalassia testudinum, assembly GCA_037157565.1. NCBI lineage: Eukaryota > Viridiplantae > Streptophyta > Magnoliopsida > Alismatales > Hydrocharitaceae > Thalassia > Thalassia testudinum. The sequence goes on from JAZHRO010000057.1 coordinate 17,849,140, forward strand.
TCGTGAGTGGAGAAGGGAAGGAAGTTAAATTGAAGGCAGGAAAAGAAGGAAGAGAAGCCAAAGAAGAAGCTAAGGGAAGGAGCCGTGCCAAAGGTTGAAGAAGAATGCGTGAAGAAGAAGAAGCCTCTTTGAGGCATTATAGCAAGGTTGAACTTAAGTCATTTGATGATAACACTTTGCCATTATTTCTGGTACTATGCATTTATTTAGATCATTAAGTGATTATTATATGTGTATCTAAGCGAATAATTGGTGATTCAAATCACCATTATTTTTCCTTAGATGTCTTTTTGCCACATTAGATTCCTGATCTACTCATGTGCTACAATTGAATATTAGTTTTGAATAATTATTATCATTAATTGTGCTCATTTAAATTATTTATTGAGATTAGCGCATGAATTCCATATTTGCTTCCTGTGTTCGACCTTGGACTTCAATTTGAGTTGTAAATTATATTTGTTGACGAGCGATTTTGGTTTGTACTGTAACATATCAATCGTAAACATCGATTTCACGCGACCAATGCCAACTTCAACCTGAGTTTGCTGCTAAGGTTTCTATGGCCTGCAAAACTACCCAGAGGTTCGTTGAACCCAGCGGTTAAAGCTCCCATGCGTAGAATGTGGCATGTGTAGGTTCAGTTTGACAGTGCTTTTTTTTTGTGAGAGAGAGGGATAGAAGTAGATTTTTCATTTAGAGTGTTTTTCTCTCTTTTCTTTTTCTACTTTTCCTTAAATCTAGCTTTGAATTGGCCCCAAACATGATCTATATCGGATTCCTTGTCCCCACCATCAATCCTCGAAGGGTCCTTGGCTTTTGATGCTTCGGGATAGAACCGCCCATGGCAACCCACAAATCCTTGGCTTTTGACACTTTGAGATAGTGCCGCCTATAGTGTTCTGTAGCTAAATTCAAGTCATGGCAATCGACATTTTGGGATAATCCTGCCTTTGGCACCTAAACCAGAGCAAGGCGCTTACATGTCCTTGATAGGATATTTAGATATCATAGGACACAGGCACCGAGGAGACAATATGCTATTATGCATCTTTAAGGGTAATTCCCCACCTCTCCATGCCGGGAACTCGTCCAATCAACTTGTATTGTTGAGCCACTCCTAAGCTAGATCTTTAAGATGACTTTTCATAATAGAACACTTTTGGCATATTTTTCTTTGCTAAGTGCAGTAGACCAAACAAAGTGTATGATTTTACCTGCTTAGATTACCACATCCCATAAACCAATGGGCAGGCAATGAGGCCGAATAATCCCTAAGCCTTAGACCTAATCCATCAGCTTTACACTTTCCTCAAATTCTTGAGGACTAATCATGATCTTAATGGATACGTGAATGTTTAAACCCTAAAAGCAAGCCCAAGAGGCCTAAGATCAACACTCATACTAATCTCTTTGTCTCCTTGTCATTTCAGGACTTAATTTTTCTTTTCTTTCTGATTAGGTTTAGAATTTAAGTAATCTCCATAATCAAGTGGTAATACTATCAATTTTGTTCTTGAATGTTGCTCCTTTTTGACATTTGAATTCTTCTTTTTTTCCTCCTCATGAAAGATATGCAATTAATTCTCAAAATTTTCCTCCCTTTTTCCATTTTTCTGTACGTTTTCAATTTTTTTTTCAATTTTTGTATATGTATATTTTTTTGTGAGAACCCCTTAGAGAATTGGTTTTTTTTCCATTTGCACTTTAACACCCCCCATGCCTAAGCTTTGCAATGTCCTCAATATAAATTGGAGGGTATCAAATCAGTTGGGTTAAGGATTAGAACAGAATCAAAGGGTAGGAGAACGGGTCAGGATGACTGTTGCAAATGAATACAAGCTTTGATACAAGTACCAAAGACGGAGTCGACTATTCTAAGGTTGAACTCAAAAGTACATTATGTGTGTAGCTCAAAATTTGATCAGAAGGGTCTCAGGTTTTTTAAATGACGGGTTGCCTCCTGTTAAGCCCTAAATTCAATGCCTTTAGCCGAGCAGAAGATTGTCAAGGAGAAGGGGTGGTTAGATCAGGAGACTTTTATATAACAAGCACCTTGATCAATAACCTAGTTGGTCCAACCAAATGCTTATTTAGATCAACAGGATAATGATGCAACCCAAACCAAATCAGTTTGGTGGGTTGATAGATGTGAATCAAAAGTTATGGAGCCCACCAAATACTTTGAGGCTCAAATGGATGTGGAAATGAGAATCCATGGTTTGGCTGAGTTGGTTCAACTTGGTCAGAGTAGGGATCCTCAAAAGAAAATAGAGCTATAGAGGATTAGGAACCGTACAATTGTGATCAGAGAAGGATAGGACATGATTAATGGTCTGATCAATGTTGGAATCTCGATTAAATGATGGAGAAGAATCATATGCGACCGTATTAGAGAGAGGTGAATCAGAGTAGAAGTTGATTCTGGTGCAAGTCGAGGTTGCAATCAAGTTTCGTAAAGCTCTGTGTGCAGATCAGAAGGTGTGGCTTCTTTGAGATCTGTGTGTGTTAAGGGCTCCTCTAGAAATGATTCAAAGGTAGGTTCATCTAGATGGTCCTCATGATGCTCGTAAAAATCAAAAGTAAATGCCTGGAGAGTGCTTATTGGATCATGGAAATCTAAGACAAAAGATTTGAATTCTGGATTGTAGATACTCTTTGCAATTACCATTTTCTATTCCTGTAGATCATTAAGGAATGATTCCATCTCAATGGAACATGATTTTAAATCAATGATCTTAGGAACAGGGACCTCAGAGTCAGAGTCAAAGAACGGATCATGGATACTAAGGTCATAAATTGGTTCATAATCATCAGGAAACAAAGGCTCTCCGAAATCAGTGTATGATTCGAAATCATTTGAGAATTTATGAAGATCGTGTTTTGAACCTCAATCCAGATCAAGATGTCCCCCATAGACTGAATCAAGATGTGTAGAATCAGCAACCTAACTTGAATCTAAGCTAATTTTAAATTCCGAGCTCAAAGAGATGTCCTTATTAGGCATGGGCTCAGGTTCTTGGTTCCTAGGATAGACCCAATCGAATCCCAGCTCTTCCAAACCCTTAATTTATATATCATAGATTAGTTTGACTTTCGAGAAATCAATCTGTATCTCTGAGGTGGTTGGAGAGGTGTAATTATCAAATATAGGCTCACAATCATAATCTAGATTCAAAATCTGATTCTCATCATAGTGGGCCTCTTTATCATCCCAAAAAGGCTCGAATCTAGATTCTAGGTCAAATGTAGGTGTTGGGTCACTGGAATTTTGACTAGGTTCTATTGGGATGTCAGAATCATTCTCGAGAACTACCTTAAAAAGATATGACTTGGAATTTACATTCTAGGTGACTCAATCTCATCATCATAGGTGTCAGGGAAACCTCGATTTGATGGACTAGCTTCATGATTTTCTAGGGCTGATTCAGAATTGTGAACACCTGCAATCGGATCCTCCCAACCCATCTCAAGATTAGGTGTGTCATTCTATATATAGTTTGTATCTAATTCCATTTGGGTTGCGGGTCCACAACAATTCTGAGTGTCTAACCCAGGCTCTGGAAAAACTCTAGAATCACTCCAAGATGTCTCATTAATGGTGTCTAGCAATAGATTTAGAATATCTGCATGTTGCTCAATGATATCTTGGTGTATTTCCCAGAGTGGTGGATTTGCAAAGCAGCATAAACCCTCTATGCTATGCAATTCCTAAATGTTATGACGTGCTGAATCAGTGTTTTAAGAGTGTTGCATTGTAGTATAGCTGGAATAACATTTAAAACAAATATAATTTTATTACTCGAAAAGATTCTGAGGTCGAACACAGGGAGCAAATGGAATTCACACACTAATCTCAACAATAAATGCAAATTGAATACATAATATTACTCAAAATCTAATTAGGAATGTAGAGCATATGAGTATAGACAAAATAATAATTACTCAAATTGACTAAAGAAGGATTATAAAATTCAGACATCAGATTTTGCAATCAGACGTCTTAAAATGACTTTGCTACAGTATCCCTCTTTTTCTTCTTCTGATTTCTCTTCTTCCTTTGGCTTCTTCTTTCCTTAGCTTTCTCTGCCTTTCTTCTTCTTCATTCTACCTTGGCTTCCTTCTTCTTTCTCCTTCTTTAGCCTTCTCTTCATTAGGTTTTCTTCTTTTCTCTTTCTCTACCTTCAGCTCTGTGGTCCTCCTCACCTTCCTCTCTTCTTCTACCTTCTGCCTTCTCTAAAGTCCTTCTATTTCTCTTCTTCTCTTCTTCTGCCTAGCCTCCTCTTCTTTCCCTTCTTCCTTCAGCCCTGCTGTGCCCTCTGAATTCGACTAAGTGTCGAAGGCAAACTCCTTAGAGCAAAACCCCCTAACCCCACACAGCTGTCCTCTCTCTTTCTCTCTTCTCTATTTGAGAATAGCTCTCCCTGAGCCTTAACTTGTCGAGTAATCAGAACTAATGCAGACCTGGGTCCAGGCTCACCGGCGTGTGTGGTGAGTGGGGAGTGTAAGGTCAGGTTGGGTACTCAGGTCATGGCCAAGACCGTGTACTAGGTGTCACGAATGAGTCCGATGAGAGGGAGGAGGACCTCACCCTCAGTGTTGCAGGCGAATGTCCTCCGGCATAAAATCAACTTATGCACACAAAGGCACCTTTCCACTTCCGAGGTGGGACAAAATGTCTCACCTTCCTTTTGCGCGTCACAGGAGGGAGTGCTTGGCCAAATTAGCAGGGCTGCAGTAGCTGAAGCCTTCTCTTGATAGATTCAATGCGTGTGCAAGAGGATTTTGCATAGCCTAAAGCGATCTCCTAGAGCAGAGCGAGGCCTGGAGAGCAGCAAACATGCTTCAAGCTTGGCAGCAATGGCGGACTATGGCTGGATACCGGGAATCAAGAAGAAGGCCTTATGGCCTCATCAAAATGTTCTGCTTGGTTGCCGTGGCACGGCGAATGTAATGGTGGCCGTGTTGTGGAGCAAAGGTTGCTATGGTGGCCGGTTGGTGAAGGGAATGGATGGTGAAGGTGGGTCTATTCGGGTAGGAGTTTGGGTGGTCGATGGAGTGATTGGAGTGAGGGAAAATGATTAATGTGGTGTGGTGGAGGTTGTAGGGTGGTTGGCGAGTTCGATGGAGGTGCGGAGAGATGGGGACACCTCGCCGGATGTATCGCTTGAGATGGAGAAGGTGACGGTGGTTAGTTGTGTCGGTGGATGATTTCGGGAAATAAAGAGGGGGAGAAAGTGTGGAGGATAGGGAACTTAAGAAGCCTAATCTAAAGGATGAATAGGGACAGGAATCCCATGCCAGTATGGTTGCCGGATGTAGGGAAGACGAATACTCCTTAGATGAGGTGGCAGTGAAGGCAGGGCAAGCGTGACGTCGATCGGTATTGCATGATGCAGGCGATCGAGAGGGAGATAACCCCTCCACTGGTATTGTGGTTGGGTAATGAGAGAGCTTGGGAATGCCGCTGGAGCTTCCGAAGGGTTGTGGCCGGAGGGAAGAGAAGAATATGATGGAATCCAGCCAAAATTCAAGCTGGGAGAATGCGGGAGGATCTGGGGCTTCTTAAATTGAGCTCTAAGGAGGTTTTGTGCTTGGAAGCCAAGATTCCAAGCTAGGCAGGCTTCATCAGAGATGGAAACTCAAAAGTGACCAAAATCTCTCATGCATTCGAATGAGAGATTGGGAAGAAATTAGGGATCAAAGGTGGGTTCAGATTGGCAGGAATTACTCAGAGAATCTCCCTTCCAATTTTGGAAGGGATTCTCTGAGAAATCAGTGAGAACTCTCCTTTCAAAGCTCGTCGGAGTAGGATTCCTCTACTATAATGGGGGAGGGACCTATTTGTGAAAATGATGAAGAAGCTAGGGGGCTAAATGTAAGGGTTTTTGAAAGTTAGGGTTAGAAATGTACTCAGACAGGACCTTTCTGCAAACTAGGTCAAGATGAGCTCCCCTTAGGTCCAAATTTTGGTACAAACCTAATTTGGACCTAGGAAATCCAATGGTGAAGTTGGATTTTGGGTTTAACCAAGTTTGGTTGGAAAATTTTTGCAAACTCCTAAATTATGGAAAATATCTATCTGAGACCCCATTCTAGGTCAAGATCGGTTCCAATGGCCAAATTGAAGGTACTAAACCCTAGAAAATATTTTTCTATGATTTTTAGAGGGTTTAAGTGAATTTTATCATGACCAGAACCATGGTTAATTAAGTGGGTCTATTTTTAGGATTTCAAAAGTTATTTAATTCTTAGAACACGCACAAACCCTCTTCTATCAAATCCAACCCACTTGTTGTCTTGTTAAGACCATTTGACCTTTGTTTAGCCCTTGAGAAAACCCATGGTTGTACTGCATTGGTAAAAGTATAGTTTTAAGCCTAGTTTCTTATTTTTCTCTCCGAAAGGTTATGCAGTGAATTATGACCTTCAGTTGGTTATGTAGAAGCATTTATTCTCTTCATTGGGTCAAAATGAGCTAGTTAAGGCTCATGATGGTGTTTCCATCATACCCCCATGCTTAGCTTTTGCTAATCCCTTAGCAAAATTTTACGATTTCAACTATGATTCTTGACCATGAAATCCTTTGATGCTCAAAACTGTGATGTGTGCTTTCTTCTATAGATTTGGTTAGAATGCCGATAGTAGGCCTAGAGGTACTCAAGTACCAACGAAGGTTCGGACATAACCAGCTCTAGCCTCAGTCTGCCACGAAGGTTTTTAAGGCCCACAGGAACTATCCTAAGGTTCGTTGAACTCCGTGGTTAAAGCACCAGTGCTTGTAAAATATTTTAGCCTCGGCTCAGTTTGCAGTGCATTTTGGTAAGAGGGAGACAGAGGAATTTTCCTTTTTGAGAGTTTTTGCCTCTCTTTTCTTCCAGCTTCAGATTAGCTTCACAACACGGTCAGTATTAGATTCCTAGTCCCCATCATCAATCCTCTAAGGGTCCCTAGCAATCGATGCTTTGAGATAACATCGCCCATGGCAACCCCAAGAACCCTGGCTTTCGAGATTTCAACATAATCCCGCCCATGGCATTCTGTAGCTAAATCCAAAACCTGGCAATTGACATTTTGGGATAATGCCGCCCATGGCATCTGAACCAGCATAGGGTGCTTACATGCCCTCGGTAGGATATGTAGATATCCTAGGAGACAAGCACTGAGGAGACAATATGTTATTGCGCATCTTTGAGGGGAATTTCCTACCTCTCCATGCTGGGAGCTCATCCAAATCAACTTGTGTTGATTGGCCTCCCCTAATCTAGGGGACTTTTTCAGAATAACTTAAATGCATTTGCGTGATATTGATGCTTAAGCACACTGAACCAGACTATGTGTGGATTGGGGTGCTTAGGTTACCGAGTCCCACAAACCAGAGGTTAGATAACGAGGTCAAATACTCACTAAGCCTTAGACTTAATACTTAAACTTCGCATTTCCCAACCTCTTGAGGATTATCCAGATCTTAATGGGTACTTGAATTTTTAAGCCTATGATCAAAGCCCAAAAAGGCCCCAAATCAGCGTTCTTTCTAATCTCTTTTCTGTTTCATTAGCACTTTTTTGCTTTTCATTTTCTTTCTTTTGATATGGTCTAGAACTAAGTCAATTCCTTAATTTCTCACTAATGATTATCTCTTTTCTTTTCTTCTCAATTTGTGCTCCTTTTTGGCATTTTTAACTTCTCCCCTTTTTCTCCTAAAAATTTGTATGGCGTCAAAATTTTCCCTCCTCTCATTTTTTTTGTTCTTTTTCACAATTTTCTATTTTTTTAGTATTTTTGGAATATGTGATTTTTCTTGTGAGAATCCTTCCGAGTTGATTTTTTTGTATGTTTGCACTTTACCAACCCCCATGCCTAAGTTTTGCATTGTCATTGTAAATGGAGGGTGTGAAGTAGTTTTTGGTTTAGGGATTTTGAACAGGATTATCAGGTGGGTAAACGGGTCAGGAATGACTATTGCAAACGATTTCAAGCCCTGGTATGTGTACCGGAGGTGGGATTGATTGTTTTAAAACTGAACTCAGGGTGCAATAGATGTGAAGTACAGAAAGATAATCAAAAGGATGTCGAGTTTTTCGAATGACGGGTTTCCTCCCATTAAGCGCTTAATTCAACGCCTTCAGCCGAGTGCAAAATGGTTTGGAGTGGTCAAATCAGCTGAGTTTTGTAAAACAAGCACCTTGATCAAAAGCCTAGTCGGTCCAACTAGGTACTTGTTCAGATCAACAGGCTAATGATGCTCCCCAAAACCAATCAATCTGGTGGGTTGATAAAGGTAGATCAAGAGATGTGTAACCCACCGTATACTATGGAACTTGAAATGATGCGGAAGTGTGGATCCAAGGGTTGGCTGAGTCAAATCAACCTGATCGGAGTAGGGATCCTCAAATGAAAAGGAATCAGTGGATGGTGTAGGAACCCTACAAGAGTGATCAGAGAAGGATGGGGCGTGTTTTGTAGTCTATCGATGTCCGGAACCCGATAAAGATGTAGAGATGAAACATTTGCTATTGGCTCAGTAAGAGGGGAATCATAATAAAAATTGAGTTCGATTGCAGGTCGAGGTTGAAAATAGGTTCGAATAGGTTCTCCATTAGTAGAGGAAGTGGCATCAATAGGAATTGTGTATGAGGGCTCATCTTAAAAACAATTAAAGGTGGGTTCATTTCGAGAGTCCTCATAGTAGCCAGCAAACTCAAAGGTAAATGCCTGAAGAGTGTGTATGGGATGAAGAAATTCTGAGTCAAGAAAAGATTCAAATTCTAGGATGTAGTCACTCTCGGCACTTTTTCATTTTGATTCCTAAGGATTGAAAAGAAATGATTCCATCTCGATGGAACCTGAATTCAAATCATTGATCTATGGATTAGGGACCTCAGAGTCAGAGTCGAAGAATAGATCATGTGAGCTGAGGTCGTAAATTGGCTCGTAGTCATTAGGAAACAATGGTTCCCCAAAATCATGGTAAGATTCAAAATCGTTGAAGAAATTGCGAGAATCAAGTTCTGAATTTGATTCGAGATCAGTGGTTCCACCACAGAATAAATCACAAGATGTAGACTCAGCAACCTGACTTGGGTCAAGCCTATTCTTAGATTCTGAGCTCAAAAAGGTGTTCCTATTGGATCTTGGCTTGAGTTCTAGGCTTTTAGGAAAGACCCAATCAAAACCCCACTCTTCCAACTCCTCGGTTTCTGTATCGTAGATTGGCATGACTTCCGAAAATTTGATCTGTATCTCTAAGGATGTTGGAGAGGTACATTCATCAAGTAAAGGCCCAAAATCATAATCCCAATTAAAACTTTGATCTTCGTCATACGGGGCCTTATACTCATCCCAATAACATTCAGATCCAGATTCTAGGTTAAGGATTTGGGTTGAATCACCAGAATCTTGGTCGAAATTGCCTTTGGGGGTCACCTTATCAGAATAAGGGGCGGGATTTACACCCTCGAAAGGTTCTACTTCAGTCTCATTATTATAGGAGTCTAGAAATTCTATGCTTGGTGAACCAGGGTTTTGGTTTTCTAGGACTGGCTCAAAATTGTGTTTTCCTGCAATTGGGACTTCCAAACCTATTTCAACATCAGGCATATCATATTCCATCTGGGTTGGGAATCCATAACAACCTTTTGTCTCAAACACAAGATTTTGGAAATCATGTTGATCCTCAATATTATTCAAAGATTTTCCTTAACTGTTTCAGGCATGTACGGGTACTTTTGATAGATAACTTGTTTCAACAATTTCATCATTTCTTCCCATTTTTCAAGAACATCTTGGTGTCTTTCCCAAAGTATACAATTTGTCATGCATTGGAGATTTTCAAGCTTATGCAATTTTTCTATCTCAATGTATCCTGTTATGGGAATATCTCAAGTTGATCTATTTGTTGCTTCTGTTAATAACAATTGGGTACAGTTTATGATGAAGGTTGTTGTTGTTGATACACTAACTTGAATCTCTTCTATTGGCGTTGAGGTTTTTTAATTAATCTCATCAAATTTAAGGGTATCCACAACCATTTTATCTCTCATGGATCTTTGTGATTCAGGTTTCCTCAATAGTTTCCCTAAGTAGCCAGACTACTTGTTTAAATCAGACGGTGGAATAAAGATGTAGAATCAAAATTCAAGTTTAGAATGAAGTGAGTCGAATTGGATAGAGCTCTCTATGAAAATCTGTGTGTGTGCTCTAAATAGAATGGATGAGGGACTGGATGTGGTATTGACCCAACAAGGCACAGAATGCTTTTTGGATGACTATAGAGGTTCGGGCCAGATGATACCCCCAGATAAGAAAGTCGTCCACCTGAGAATTACCTAGGCAGCCAGGAAGGGAGAGTCCCACAAAGACCCCTACATGGTAGAGCGCCCCCACGGGTTACAGGATTTCCCCCACCAGACCTTCCTTGTCACTGAGGGTCCAGTCCAAGTAGACCAGAATGGATAACTTGACCTCTTAAGTCTACCAGTTTTATGTCGTAATTTGTGCCTTTATTTTCACTTGAATTAGCAGTTGATTTGACTTGTGACCTAATTTGAAGGTTGGTTGGCCTACAATGCAGACCAACTTTACCTGACCTGCCCTAAAGATGGCAGAATGAACTCTAGGTCAAGACCTAGAAATCACCTTGATTTGACTCCCAGGTTATAAGGTCCAAGGATTTTAGGGTTCAAGTGATTTTAGAGCTTGATTTTAGGGTTTTGCTTGATTATATCTTTTCAATCAAGGGCTTGGGTAGTACACAAATGCCGATGGGTTTGTTTCCTTTTATGCAGGAAAAAGTGAACTAACACTCCAAAACCCTAAAAATTGAAACCATAATTGGTTCTATTTCCAAGTGCCATTTGATCTTTAAAAATGTTCTCCTTGGATTTCAAACAAGATGTGCGTAGTCGAAGAAGATTAGAAATTAAGCGTTATTCTTAATAGGCACAGGAATTTTGGCGTAGGAACTCTAACTAGAATCGCTTCAACTTCAATAAGATTTGAAAAAAAAAATTGCAAATCAAGAAACTTGCCTTTTAAATGATGATTACTATGAGAAATAAGGCAGGTGATTCCTAATTGATTGTTTCCTTTTTGTCTTCTTAAGATTAGGTGGTTGATTAGGAAGAATAAAGAAGTTACTTGCCCTGGAGTGGTTGATTTGCGTGGAAGATCTCCTCGTGAAGTACCTTGCAAAATCACAATAAAGCAAATAGGGCAAGTTAATGCTCAAATATAATCAAATATTGCAGAGAATAGTGGTGAATTGCACATTTCTTCCCAGCAACAGTGCCAAAATGTTTCGAGCGCTAAATCAGTGTTTTAAGAGTGTTGCATTGTAGTACAACCGAAATAGCGTTCAAAACAAATATAATTTTATTACTCGAAAAGATTCCGAGGTTGAACACAGGGAGCAAATGGAATTCACACACTAATCTCAACAATAAATGCAAATTGAACACATAATACTACTCAAAATCTAATTAGGAATGTAGAGCATATGAGTATAGAAAAAATAATAATTACTCAAATTGACTAAAGAAGGAAATATAAAATTCAGACATCTGATTGTGCAATCAGATGTCTTAAAATGACTTTGCTATAGTATCCCTCTTTTTCTTCTGATTTCTCTTCTTCCTTCCGCATCTTCTTTCCTTAGCTTTCTTTGCCTTTCTTCTTCTTCATCTTCCATCTGCCTTGGCTTCCTTCTTCTTTCACTTTCTTTTGCCTTCCCTTCCTTAGGCTTTCTTCTTTTCCCTTTCTCTACCTTTAGCCCTACAGTCCTCCTCTCCTTCCTCTCTTGTTCTGCCTTCTGCCTTCTCTAAAGTCCTTCTATTTTTCTTCTTCTACCTAACCTCCTCTTCTTCCCCTTCTTCCTTCAGGTTTGCTGCGCCCTTTGAATTTGGCTAAGTGTCAAAGGAAAACTCCTTTAAGAAAAACCCCCCTAACCTTGCGTAGCTCTCCTCTCTCTTTCTCTCTTTTCTATTTCAGAGCCGCTCTCCCAGAGCCTTAACCGGTCAAGTAATCGGACCTAACACAGACTGGGTCCAAGCTCACTGACATGTGTGGTGAGCGAGGAGTGTAAGGTCAAGGCAGGTAGTCCGGTCACGGCTAGGTCCACGTATTAGGTGTCGCAGACGAGTCCGGTGAGAGGGGGGAGGAGGACATCACCCTCAATGTTGGAGGGAAATATCCTCTGGCACAAAATCAACTTATGCACATGAAGGCTCCTTTACACATCCAAGGTGGGACTAAATGTCCCACCTTCCATTTGCACTTCACAGCAAGGAGCGCTTGGCAAAATTGGCAGGGCTGCAACAGCTGAAGCCTTCGCTTGAGAGCCTGGGTGCATGCACGATCGGATTCCGCACAGCCTGGAGCGATCTCCTAAAGCATAGCGAGGCTTAGAGCGCAGCAAAAAAACTTCAAGCTTGGCAGCAATGGCGGACCATGGCCGAATACCTGAAATCAAGAATAAAGGCCTTATCGCTGCATCAGAATGTTCAGCATGGTCGTCGTGGCACGACAAATGTAATGGTGGCCTTGGCGTGGAGCAAAGGTGGATGTGGAGGCTGGATGGTGAAGGGAATGGATGGTGAAGTTGGGTCTGTTCGGGGAGTTTGGGTGGTCGATGGAGTGATTGGAGTGAGGAAAATGATTAGTAAGGTGTGGTGGAGGTGGTAGGGTGGTTGGTGAGGTGGATGGAGGTGCGAAGCGACGGGAGCACCTCGTCGGAGGTATCGTCGGAGATAGGAAGGTGACGGTGGTCTGTGGCGTCGGTGGATAATTTCAGGGAATAGAGAGAGGGGGAGAAAGTATGGAGGATAAGGAACTTAAGAAACCTAATCTAAAGGACAAAGAGGGATAGGAATCCCACGCCGGTATGGTTGCTGTACGTAGGGAAGACGAATACCCTGTAGATGAGGCGGCGGCGAAGATAGGGCAGGGGCGACGTCAGTCGGTATTGCGCAACGCGGGTGATGGAGAGGGAGATAACCTCGCCACTAGTATTGTGGTTAGTCGACGAGAGAGCTAGGAAAAGCTGCCGGAGATTGCGGAGGGTTGCAGTTGGAGGGAAGAGAAGAATATGAGGGAATCTAGCCCAAATTCAGGCTGGGAGAATGCGGGAGGATCTGGGGCTTCCTAAATAGAGCTCTAAGGAGGTTTTATGCTTGGAAGCCAACCTTCCAAGCTAGGCAGGCCTTGCTGGAGATGGAAAATCGAAAGAGACCCAAATCTCTCATGCGTTCCCATGAGAGATTGGGAAGGAATCAAGGATCAAAGGTGGGTTCAGATTGGCGGAATTACTTAGAGAATCTCTCTTCCAATTTTGGAAGGGATTCTCTGAGCAATCAGGGAGAACTCTCCCTTCAAAGCTCGCTGGAGTAGGATTCCTCTACTATAATGGTAGAGGTACCTATTTGTGAAAATGATGAAGATGCTAGGGTGCCAAATGCAATAGTTTTTGAAAGCTAGGGGTAGAAATGTAATCAGAGAGGACCTTTTTGCAAACTAGGCCAAGATCCCCTTAGGTCCAAATTTTGGTAAAATCCTAATTTAAATCTAAGGAATCCAATGGTGAAGTTGGATTTTGGGTTTGACCATGCTTGACTAGAAAATTTATGCAAAAACCCAAATTAGTGTAAATATCTATCTAAGATCCCGTTCTAGGTCAAGATGCATTCCAATGGCCAAATTGGAGGTACTAAGCCCTAGAGAATATTTTTCTATGATTTTCAGAGGGTTTAAGTGAATTTTATCCTGACCAGAACCTTGGTTAATTTAGTGAGTCAGTTTTTAAGGTTTCAAAAGTCATCTAATTCTCAGAACACACACAAACCCTTTTTTATCAAATCCAACCCACTTGTCTTTTTAAGATCATTTGACCTTTTCTTAGCCCTTAAGAAAACGTGTGGCTATACTGCATTGGTAAGATTACAGTTCTAACCCTAGTTTCTTATTTTTCTCTCCAAAAGGTTATGCAGTGAAATATGACCTTCAGTTGGTTATGTACGAGCATTTATTCTCTTCATTGGGTCAAAATGAGCTAGCTAGGGTTCATGATGGAGTTCCCATCACTAAAATTCATTTAATTCTGGTATTAGGGTCTCCTGGGTTGAACCATTTTTTTAATTGAGTAAGGAATAGACCAGCACGCTTCAAAATGAATTTTGTTATTTCTAGGACATTAACTTGAATCATGCTAGCAGGATAATCTACAAAATATTCAAGGGCAGCCTCAATCACTTTGTCTTTTATGATAACTTGGGGTTTAGGTTTCCTAATTGGTCTTCCTAAATTGCTAGGTTGCATTTTCAAATCAGATGGTGGATCAAGATGTAGAATCAAACTAATGTTCAAATTGAATCAATTTGATCAGATTAGAAATCCCTCTAGAAGATCTAATGGGGCTTCTTAGGTTAAAAACATAAGGACCTTCTGTATGTGCTCTAGAGAAAGGATGAAGGACTTGATGTGAATTGGACACAATCAAGACACCGAAAAATTTTTGGATGACTAAGGCTGTTTTGAGGCAAATGATACCTCTGGATCAAAAATCTGCTGATCCAAGAATTACCTGGGAAGCCAAGAAGGGAGATCCCCACAAAGACCCCTAATTAGTAAAGCATCCCCACAGGTTACAAGGTTTCCCCCACCCAATGTTCCTTGTCACTGCGGTTCCAAGTAGACCAGTATGTGTGAATTGAGAGCGTAAGTCGGCTAATTTTATTCCTAATTTGTGCCTTGAATTTCACTTGATTAGAAGTAAATTTAGGCTGTAACCTAATTTGGAGGTTGATTGGCTTACAAAGTAGACCAACTTTACCTAACTTGCCCTAAAAGATGTAGAATGAAATCTGAGTCAAGACCCAAAGATTACCCTGAATTGACTCTCAGGTTATTAAGTCCACAATTTTAGGATTCAAGTGATATTTAGAGCCAGATTTTAGGGTTCTTCTGATTAGGTTTTTCTCAAGCAAGGGTTTGGGTAGCACACAAATGTTGGAGTGTATGTTTCCTTTTATGCAGGCAAAATGTTAGCTAATACTCCAAAAACCATAGAGTAGAATCCTTAATTGGCTCTATTCAAAGTCCACTTTGATCCCAAAATGTTCTCCTTGGACTTCATACAAGAAGTGCGTAGTACAAGAAGATTATAAATTAAGTGTAAATCCCTAGTAGGTACAGGCAATTTGGGTAGGGATCTCTAAATAAAATCGCCTCAACTTCAATCAGATATCGATTTTGAATTTGCAAATAAGGAAACCTGCTTTTTAAATGATAATTACTAGGAAATAAGGTAGATGAATCCTAATTAGTTTTGTTTCCATTTCTCCCTTCCAAAGGTTAGGAGATTGATTAGGGAAGAAGAGAGAGTTACCTGACCTTGGAGTGGTTGACTTGTATGGAGGATTTCTTCGTGATGTACCTCGCAAAATCACAATCAAAAGAAACATGTCAAGTTAGTGCTCAGATAAATATGAAGATAAGACTAATGTGTGAATTACACGTTACGCCCTGGCAATGACACCAAAATGTTTCCACGCGAAATTGATGCTTTAAAGGATGCAATCATTGTTGCAAGTCAAAATTGCTCGAAAACACTTCAAATTTATAACTCGCAAGTACGAGGTCATTCACTGGGAGCAATAATGTCAATTCATTCTCACAGATCACAATTCTAAGCAAAATATAAGCAATTAAAATTAGGAGAACAATTAAAAATAATATATCAATACATCTAAATATTAATGTGCAAGAAGATTAAGGTAAAATGGTGATTTGAATCACAAAATTACCCTTTAAGTTTAAACCTCACAAATACTCAAATATATGAATAGTAAGCTCAACCACAAAATCAAATGCCTCATAAATTAGATGATAGAGAAAAGGCCCCAAATGGCTTAAGTGTCAGCCTCTACAGCAACCTCAAGAGGCTCAAGGGCCTCTGGCCTTCTTTCTTCTCTTAAGCCTCAAGAGAGAGGCACAACATAGCTCCACAAGACTTAGATATGTGTCAAGAGATATGGAGGCAGTGCAAAAGCCCCCGCTCTCTCTTTCTCTTCTTCTCTCAGACCCAAGGGATAGTTAGCTTGCTACTCAAGTATCCAGGTGAAGCAGTATCGGGTCCAAGACCACGAGCGTAGGGTCAAAGATGAGGAGTGTTCAACTGTGCACATGTGGACCTGACCCTAGTGACTAGGGAAAATAGCTGGGGGAAGGAATTCCCTTTATGTGCTGTGGATCAGTCC
Source organism: Thalassia testudinum (assembly GCA_037157565.1). Classification (NCBI taxonomy): domain Eukaryota; kingdom Viridiplantae; phylum Streptophyta; class Magnoliopsida; order Alismatales; family Hydrocharitaceae; genus Thalassia; species Thalassia testudinum. The sequence continues at coordinate 17,865,390 of JAZHRO010000057.1, forward strand.
TCCATTTATGATGTGCGACAAAACCCATAGCCTTCTACATGCGTCAATCAACAGCAGTTCGATATCTCAATTGCGTGTGGGGAAGGTGTTGACTTCTCCAATTGTCGGCCTGGGCAAACCCCTAGAAGGCATCCGCATGACCTAGATGAGCAGGCAAGGTTGAATGCTGCTGGAGCACAGCTCCAAGGTCAGGTAAAGAAGCTCTGTTAATGGTGGTCGAGGGTGAACACTTGCAAAGATGTAAACGGCCTCTCGGCCACATAAAAAATGCTCAGGATGGTTGCACGGATGTAGCGAAGGTTGTGGTGGCAGTGGTCATAGAGGGCTGGTGAAGGTGGAATATGGAAGCGAAGGGGGAGGTGTTCGGTGGATCGATTGGCACAATAATCTCCTTGATTTCTTAAGGGGTTTTGCTCGAGTAGGCACGATGAAGGTGTAGGAGTTGATGGTAGGTGGATTGGTGGCGTGTAGCGGTTTGTTGAGGTCACTGGATGTATGCCAAAGATGGGGGAGATGATGGTGGGATGGGCAGATTCTTGAGCGAACCTGAAGTCAAATGATGCTAGGAGGATCAGTAGTAGAAGAGGAGTCTATGTGGGAAGCTAAAGATGAAGGGGAGTTGGAGAAAGCATCGACCGTGATGAGCCAGCGCGAAAGAAGGAGAATACTCTAGGAGGGAAAACGATGACGAAAAGGAGGTCGGAGAGTGCCGTGACGGTATTGTGCGATGCGGAATGAAGAGAGGAAGAAGATCCGACCACTTATTGTAGGTGGTGGCTGGCAAAGTGAACGGAGGAAGGTGGTCGCTAGAGCAAATCTTTGAGTAGGTCGGAGAGGGAGAATCGAAGAGGTTTGTTTCCCATAAACTTGCTAAGGAGGTGTGGCAGTCTGTGAGGGACTTTTATAGCCCATCAAGCAAGCTCCCAAGCTTGGAAACAAGCTTGAAAGGCTTGATTTTCCTGGAAGAAGGATTCCTGAAATCCTTAGGTTGGCATGAGCAATGTAGATGGATTTGGTGTCTATGATTAGGTTTAATTGATTAGCAATCTAGTTGATGTGGAAAATCATCGCAAATAGATTTGAGTTTGGAAAACTCGTTGTTATAGCATAATTTTGGGAGAAAAATCCGTCAACAGATTATTTTAACTGAAACTCAAACGGAATTTCAGGTCAAACATAGGGAGGCGTACATTTGATTAAAAATCACATTTGCTTTGTTGTCACAAAGTGGATTAGCTAGTTGAATTAAATCTATGCTAGCTATCTACTTAAGGAATAATTTATAGAAGAGTGAGAGAATAATACAAATAAAGATAAGATAGAGATAGAATAAACATGGATTCGATAACCGCAACGTAATGTTCATTACACTAATAACAACACTAGAAAGATGGAAATATTACAACTAGAAAGCGGTAAATCTACTCTAGAAAGAAGTAAAGGGAAGGGAGGTGAGAAATTATCCTCCTCGATGACTACTTGGAGGATGGGCCAGGCTAATGGAGTGCCCAGAAGATTGTGGTGAGATGTAGGATGAAGGAGAACAATGACAGACAACAGAGAGCAAGCTAGGGCGATGTTGCAGCGGGATCCGCTTCTAGAATGGCAATGAGAACACAACCACGGAATGCTCAATGAAGGAGGTGAGAGGATGGGAAATTATTTTTTTAACTCTAATGGAGCATCCTGGGTTTGGGACTAGCTTGTAAAGCCTTTAAGGGGGTGATAGAAGAGAGGAAGGGATGAGAAATTCAACTAGTGGGGGTCTCCTTTTATAGTTGTGATTGAGGATAATTAGGTCATTTTATTCTTTAAAACATTAATTCAGGGTCTTTAGTGATGAATTTATCATCACTAAAGACTTTAAATGTTGTCCTACTGCACATGCACGCTCTTGAATCCTCAGCCATCCAATCGTGAGATTGGAGGACTTAGGATTGAATGCACCAGCTCTTCATCCCATAAAGGCTTCATCCTGATCAGTTGTTGGATTCTACTTGGATGCTGCTGATCGTGCACAGAGGGCTCACACGATTGCATGTGCAATCGGAGGTTGAATTTTGCATGCGCTCAATGGCTTGATTTGAGGCAACGATCTTAGATCAGACGACCCAATTTTCCACATGCGCACAAGGAGAGAGTGCATTGTGGCAGCGCGAACCCACACTCCCCTATTGTGTAACACCTTAAGTGCTGTGCTATGTAGTTGTTTAAGGTGTGAATATATTTCGTCGCTCACGCATCCTCGACCATTGGATTAAGATCCAACAGTTGAGGGCACGTGAGCTTTGCCTTCAGTTGAGAGGAAAGGCGTAGCCAGAGTTGATCTCTGCCCTTGGATCAAAATCCAATGGCTGAGGTTGATTAAGCAGCTGATGAAAGATAGAAGGCAACAGGCATTCATGGCTGGTGTGGGTAGTTGAGATGGTGCCATGTGGCACCATCTTCACCGTCCATCTTCTTTGACTTATAGATGGTGCCACGGATGTTGGATTGAACCGATTTCACGCCGTTGAGCTGCAATTATCGATCTGAACCCATCTGTGAGGTTGGATTTATCATCTAAAGTTTGCATTTAAGCCATCTTGGCCCTTGACCTATGGTCTTTCACACACTGCATTTGATGCTATGAAAGTTTGATTGGGGCAATCTTGGAATAGTTGAACTCTTATCGTCGCCCTGATTAGATCCATACGGTTAGATCTTTAATCCGAGGCCTCGATATGATATTGACCTATTACCTGAGCATGAAAGGAGAAAATTAACCTAAAATTTATACAATCTAACCTATATGCAAGATGTTACATGTTATGCAATATTTAAAATGTAGGATGGAACTATACGTCTAAGAACATGCAAAAAAAGATGATTTATGTGATACAAATGTGTTTACATTGAACCCCCATGCCTATCTTTTGCTAATCCCTAGCAAAACTACATGTTATTTATAAGAGAATTAGGATTAAATTTCTTGGGCAAAAGTTATCTTTCAATTCTTAGGAATTTCAACTAAGACATGTACTACAGAGACACAATAGTGCCCGAGGGTCTACCAAAATGTAGACTGCCTCAAGCCCTCGACTTCTTCAAAGAAGGATCTTTTCCTTTTTCTTCTTTTCTTTTTTTTTTATTTTTGAGTTTAAGGTTTGATAGAACCTTTCTTCGGGCACTCAACTCACCCAAGACTTGATGAGAATTCTAAGTTCTAAGCATCTTCTTGTGTGAGGTGATAGACTCATTGATCGACAATTAGAATAGACTTCGAGTTTCTATGCCCCTATGTGACCTTTAAAAGGAATTCTGCCTAAAGGTTTATCTATCAGACCGATAGCTTTCTCCCTACTTTTACTTTTATGGGGTCAACACAAGGGTCAACCCAGTGTATATCTCCCTGGCTTATTCTATTTCTCTGCTTCTTCAAAAGTGTTTATGAATTATGCATGCATTTCTTGAGCTGGGATCTAGACAACCTACCAATGGGCTATCACTCATGATAACTTGCTAGCCGTACTCATGCAGTGAAGTGTGGCCTATTTCTTTTTTTCTTTTCTTTTTTCCTTTTCTATTTCTTTTTCTTTTCTTTTTGGATATTTTCCTATTTTTTTCTTTTTTTCTAAGTAGGTGGCTTCCCTGATATAAGATTTACCTAAAGCAAGTAGGAAAAGAATGGTCATGTGGCTAGGCTCTGGACAACCGACCAATAGGCTGTTACCAATGATAACTTCCCAGCCATTCCAACCTAGAAGGTTCATTAGCTACCCAATTTCCATAAAAATCGTTGAAAAGAAAGTCAGTGCAAAGTGTGTGTAGATGCTTAGACTTAAAATCCCCTCAAATCAAAAGGTGGGTTGATAAGTCATCTACTTATCACCCCAACTTATTAACGAATTAAAAATTGAATTCAAAATTGCGAGGGTTCGAGAAACAAGTCCACATTTTAGTGGACAGTCGAGATGATTAAACCCTAAGACCTGAAGGATCTCAGTGTTCAGGTCATATCGTATCATTCTCTAAGATTGAAAATCTTCTAAAGCCAAGTTCTCTATTCTAATTCCACCTTATTTTTTTTTTCAAAAATAAAGAGAAAATGAAAAGAATCAATGGAGCTAATAAGATGATTTAGATAATGATATCCACCGCCCCATGCTTATCTAATGCAATGTCCTCATTATATTAAAAAGACATAAAATAGAGTTGGAGTACCGAAGAAAGCACTTGAATTTCATGGTTAACAGGTCGACTCTGAGTTGAAAAAGAGACTGTATATGTGATGAGTTTAGTGCATTCAGTAAGGCACACTATACAAAGAAGAAGAAATAAAGAATTGACAGGTGCAGGTCAAAATCAAAATAAGAAAATCTATCTTTGGACCTGCTAAGAGAGGATGTCCACAGACGTGGACTAGATTATGGTGCAAACCCATGCCCAGTGATCAAGTATATCTAGGGTTCTGGAAAAAAATTATCCAAAACATAAGATCAGCATGCAAGCGAGGACGGGCCTGTATTTTGTAAGGATGCAACCCAAGACCAAAACATCGAATTACAAAAAAATTAAGCTTAAAAGGATAATCAATGAATTCATGCTTGGGTTGCACATCCTTAGAAAAAATGTCATAAGGGCCCTGGTAGATGCTTGGGGTCTTCAGCAAAATTGGAACCCTCAGACTCGGTCTTCTGTTCGGAATTGGCTTCCCATATCATCATTTCAAAATTCCTATCCTCCATAATCAGAATTTCAAATTCCAGGACCTCCTACACATTAGTCACCCCATCTGAAATTTCCAAGTCCAAGATTTGTGACTGAATCAGAATTGACTTGGGTCGATTGATCTTAAGAATAGAATCCACATTATGCTTAACAAGATGTGATTGAGGAATGGGGCTTTGAATTGAATCCTTAATAAAACAATCTGAATCTGCCATGTATGCCCCAACAGAATTAAGTTCCTCAATTTTAAGGCCGTCAAATGCCTCATCAAATTCCTCAGGCCCAATCGTCTCACTGAAATCGCGTGCTACAAACTCAAGTGTGACATCACTTAATGATTATTCACCTTTAGAATCAAAGAATTCTAAATCTACATTAATGTATGTCTCACTTTCTGATCGATGGAGCCATACATTTCCTTGTACCTCGGCTCAGGGATCTATGTTGAAGAAATCAATTCATCCTTATTTCATTACTCTAGAACAACATGGTCAACCCTGGTCTTGTAAAACATGTCCACCCTACAAGTGCCTGAGTGGATTTTGACATTGGATATCCTAACATGGGTTCATCCTAGAAATCATCCCAAGATTGGACTAGAGCAATCACAAATCTCATCCTCAATTCCGATAACTTCCCAAGTAAAAACTCACCCGCATCCTTATCCTTAACATCCTAGTGCCAATCCAGCAAATATTTGTTAAGATCATCAATTATTTTAATCGGAGGCTCTAATTCTTCAATGTAGGGTGTTGGCTGAGATTCTAAGGATTGAATGGTATTCCTTAAGTTAGCCAACACCGTTTCTTGGACTTGGTTCACTTGAGCCAAATGGTTTGGTTCAGGGTTGGGTGGGTTTGGGTTCAATCTGGGGGAGTCAAGGAATTGAGGTTCTTTGTACCCTTCCTAATAATATGTTACTTCTGGTTGTTCAAAGAAGGGTTGTAACCTATATTCACTGTAATTTGGGGGAGGGTAAGAGTTGTAATTAGGATATTCTTCTTGATTGTAGATAAGGTTAAATTGATCATTAACAGGTGGAGATCTATAATCATTACAGCTTGGAGAAGGATAGAAATCACAATCATGGTATTTAGGGTTAAACCCTAAACATGGAGGTCCGGAATTGTATCCCCAATCCGAGTTATCCAAACTAGTAGATGGATGATTATAGCACGGGTCTAGATAATAATCATCATATTTGGGATAAGATGTGTCAAGAGGGTCAGATCAGGAATGCGTGTAGAAGGTGGGAGAATTCATGACAAATGAGAGAAAGAAATGTGCCCTGTAATACAAACAATCAAACCTATCCTTAAGTGGGCTAGCCTAAAGACCTACAGACTCCCAGAACCCATCTTGAGATGAAGAAAAGATTTGATCTACTTCTTTCCAGTCAATCGAACCAGCTAGAGGAAGGGGCTGGGGAGAAGGTTCTTCCCTTCGCTTTCGCCTCAGGTTCCTTTGATACCCCCCAACCACGATCATTTGATTCTGCTCCCCTAGCTAGACATCTGATTGAACAATAGAAGTGGACTAATCGAAAATAATCTTGATCTAGGCTCCGAATAGTGAGTCCAATCCTTAAGGCCAATGTCTGCTCTATTTTAATTAGGGTTAGGTTTGAATGTGCTTTGGGATGTGATGGACCCTTTACCTAGGTTGTGCCCTTAATGATTGACTGATATGTGTATGCATGCACAACCAGTGATTTTCAAGCAAGATTATTTTTTGCATAAGGTGATTTTTTGCATTTAAATCTTGCATGGTAGCTTTTAGAATTCAACTTTGGGTATATTCAATCATATTCAGTTGGCACACCTAGTTTTGAAGGCACAAGTGAAGATGTCTTTCTTTAAAGCTTAAAAAAATGTTGAGTGCCTGGTAAATCCCTAAAAGTTGAACTGATAAGGTAGCTAGATAATGAGTTATTTTTAGTTGAAGTGGTGCAGCCCAAACAGCTCAAACAATTGGCCTGATGCACCACTTAATTAGGCACACATGTGATTACCCGATCTGATTTCTACTCAATTATGTGTTGATGAGTGTACCAGTCCCAAAGATCGGGTTACCGGTTGAGTATGACGAATCAGAAGTGATTGTGTATTTAAAAATTTTTTCTTTTATTTACGGAGGATGAGGCGGGTGGAAGTGTCAAACAAACAATCAAAACTAACCTTTGAGTTTATACAAGCCCCTAGGTTAATTAGGGTTTGCGTCATTAGGTAGTGGAATGAAATCTAATTGGTGGGGAGGTGGGGTAAACATACAAACCCTTCAACAGCACTTTAATCTACCGCTATTGCCTGTCTCGAAAGAGTACCTGCAATCACAATAAGAAAGGAGAGAAGGTAAAAGATAAGTAAGGCAGCAAAACATGAAAAATCAAAGAATGTTACCTCACTGGCAATGCCGCCAAAATGTTGTAGCGAAAAATCGTCGTAAATAGATTTGAGTTCGAAAAACTTGTTGTAGCGTAATTTGGTAGAAAAATCCATTAATAGAAAATTTTAACTGAAACTCAAAAGGAATTCCGGGTTGAACATAGGGAGGCAGATGTTTGATTAAAAATCGCATTTGTTTTATTTTCATGAAGTAGATTAGCTAGTTGAATTAAATCTACGCTAGCTATCTATTAAAAGAATAATTAATAAAGGAGAGAGAGAATAATATAACTAAAGACAAGATAAAGATAGAATAAACATGGATTTCATAACCACAGAGTAATGTTCATTACACTAATCACTACACTAGAAAGCTAGAAATATTACAACTAGAAAGTGGAAATCTACTTTAGAAAGCAATACAGGGAAGGGAGGTGAGAAATTATCTTCCTCGATGGTTGCTTGGAGGATGAGCCACATTGACGGAGCACTTGGAAGAATGTAGTGAGTTGTAGGATGAAGGAGAACGATGATGGATGATGGAGAATGGGGTAGGGTGATGTCGCAGCAGGATCCGCTTCTCGAACATCGGTGAGAAGACAACCACGGGATGCTCCACGAAGGAGGTGAGAAGATGAAAAATTATTTTTATAACACCAATGGAGCATCCCAGGTTTGGGACTAGCTCGAAGAGCCTTTTAGGGGGTGAGAGAAGACAGGAAGGGATGAGAAATTTGAGTGGTAGGGGTCTCCTTTTATAGCTGTAGGGATTAAGGGCAATTAGGGCATTTTATGCTTTAAAACATTAATTCAAGGTCTTTAATGACAGATTTAAGTGTCACTAATGACCCCAAACATGGGCTTAGTGCGCGTGCACCAGCGTTAAAAATACCCGTGCACATTCTTGAGTCCTCAACTGTCCGATCATCAGATCGGACGACTTAGGATTGATTGCACCACCTCTTCATCATGCGAAGGCTTCATCCTCATCAGTCATTGGATTCTACTTGGACTCTCCTAATCGTGCACTGAGGGCGTGCATGATTGCAAATGCAATCAGAAGTTGATTTGCACGTGCGCTCGATGGCTTGATTTGAGGCATTGATCTTAGATTGGATGACCCAATTTTCCTCATGCGTGCGTGGAGAGAGCGCATTGTGGTAGCATGAACCCGCGCTCCCCTGTTGTATAATGCCTTAATCGCTACACTATGCAGTTGTTTGTGGCACGAATATATTTCATCGCTCATGCGTCCTCGACCCTTGCATCAAGATCCAACGGCTAAGGTCACGTGAGCTTTGCCTTTAGTTGAGAGGAAAGGCATAGCCTGAGTTGAACTCAACCGTTGGATTAAGATCCAACGGTTGAGGTCGATCAAGGAGCCGAAGAGAGTGAGAAGGCAGCTAGTGTTCATGGTCAGTGTAGCTAGCTAAGATGGTGCCACATGGCAACAAATTGGCCATCCATCTTCTTTTACTTGTAGATGGTGCCACGGATGTCAGATTGAATCGATTTTCACGCCGTTGAGCTACGATCGTCGATCCGAACCTATCCATGTGGTCGGATTCGTCATTTAAAGTACGGATTTACACCATCTTGGCCCATGACAAATGATTTTCTCAGACTGCATTTGATGCTATGGAAGTCTGATTGGCCCATGTTATGAAATATTGATAATGTATGATGCAACTGTACATCTAACATGCAAAAATAGACTGTTTTTGTGATATAAACATGTTTACATCAGATCTCCTGAGGTTTTCACTTCCAATTTTGGTAGTGACTGGCCAAGTAATTAGGGAAGAATCTTTGATGAAGAGCTTGACTGCGTGGGTTCAAACCTGCCATGGCTGCAAGGACCCAAATGTGATGAAGGCAATGAAGTTAGGGGGTCTTTATAATTATTTCAAAAGTTGAGGGGATAATTGAAAGAGAAAGAGAGTTAGACTAGAATAAAATGCAAACTAGGTCAAGATAATCATTGATTGGGCCCAAATTTGGTACAAACCAAATTTTGACCCAAGGAATCTGATGGCGAAGTTGGATGTTGTTTTCCACCAAGTTTGAATGGGTAATTTACGTAGAAACCCAAATTAGGGAAACTTCTTTAAGACTATTTTAGGTCAAAATAGGTTCTGATGGTCAAATCAAGCATACCAAACTAACAGATAGTGATTCTCGCGCATGTTTCGAAAATAGAGATCTTGTCATAGTATATTGTGCAAAAATGCTCTTCAAAAATAATTTATAAAATAACAAGACTTGAGTCCCAGCCGTTCGTCTTTGGGAGGCATTTAGAAAATGTAGATTTGAATTCGATCTAGCTTGCTCTACTTATTTAGAATGCATGCTAGTTTATAATAATTCATATTGATGCACGACATGCTTAGTTGCAAAAGAATACAAATTTCACGCATGCAACTTTAATCACAAGGAAATATAGCAATCAGCTCATGGTGATCTTCCCACATAGACATAGAAATATATAAAAGATGATTTCATTATTTGCATCATGGTGGCTACAAAGTGAACCTCGCTGAAAGCTTGTATAGGAAAGCTTGAAAGCAATAAACTAGCTAACAGAAAATGACTGCATACATGAATCCATCGGGGGATTATGCATGCATCATTGGGGGAGGATATGGAGCTACACTACTAAGCAATAGTAAAGTGGTAAATCTACGAAGAACTATTCTACTTTGCTAACAGAAATAAGGGCATTCGGAGGTGGCTCCGATGGCCTTTGACTTGGTTGAGAGGACAAGGAGGGGCGGCCAATGGTGCTTAGGCTGACCCTTGGAGAGAGGTTGGAGGTGGTCTAGGCCTAGCGTGGTGGTGATGGAGATGCCATGGTGTGCTTGTGGAGATGGAGGTGGAGTAATGGAGTTGGAATGAAGCTAAAACTCGATGGAAGGCTAGATGGATGCAAATGGCCACCCAAAGGTCCTTTAAGTAGACCTAAGGGAGCCTCTCTAGAGAAGTGTGGAACTCTCTAGAGAAGCCTATGGTGGGATCTTGTCGGAGAGTGAGAGGATGGATGGGTGGTTTTTAGATCCACATTTGGTTGATCTAAAAATTGAGTGCATCTTGGTTGCTATTTTTAGCAACTAAGGCAACAGCACAAGGTAGAGAGTTCTAGAGAACTCTAGGCTAGGTATTTTCATGTGGATGGTATGTGTGGGTCGAAACCTAGGTGGCTAGGTTGATTAGGTTAGGTTCTAGTTGGTTTAGGTCAAGATAGGTCTCAAATTAGGGTTGTAAACCCTAATTCATTAAGGTAAAATAAAATTAAACTTGATACAAGTTTAATTGGATGTGTGAAACCCTAATTGAGACTAAAACAACACAATTAAGGTAGGCCTAGGTCAATTGGACTCTCTCTGAGTCCAATTGGATAGTGTGTGTAGAGATCAGGGCTCAATTGGACTCAATGAGCCCAATTAAATAGCCTGATGAAATTGACTATGATCTAAGTCAATTAGGTTTAGTGAGGACCTAATTAGGTCCTTAAGGACGTCTAGAGGTGATATACTAGGGTTAGGGCACCTTAATTTAAGTTCCAAGGGGGTTAGAACTGCATTTAGGGACCTTGAAATCCAAGATGAAGGCTTGAATTGCAAAACAGTAACTAGAGGATAGTATCAGATCTCTAATAAAGTTGTCAGACGTCTTGTAGTGAAAAATCAAAAGTCCAGACTTGTTGTCTCGATGTCCTATCAGAGTCAGGGAAGAATCAAGGTTTCGTCTACAGAAATTGGACGTCTGACCAAGTGTCTGGACATCTTATAATGCTGCAGAAGTTGGTTTGAGGTGTGCAGGTTGTGGCTAGGGGTTCTGGACATCCTGTAACTCATCTGGATGTCCAAATATAGGCTGGAAATTTGGTTTTAGGGCTTCTTAGGGTACAGTGACCTAATCTAATGGTGGCTAAGGCTTGGGGAAGCTTCTAGGCTATCATAGGGCTAGGATGGACCTAAGTTCTTCATAATTTACTACTTTATTCCTACTTAACAGAATAGAATACCTCAACCCCTTACATTATTGTCTACTACATCTTATTCTAGGTCTTTTGCTCAAGCTCCGCTGCAACTCTGGCTTCATGTACAGCTTTAGATCCAATCTCAGATCCAACTCTTGAGCTTCTTATTTCCAGCAATTTACATAATGAACCTAATTAGTATATTATAGCATTATTTTATGCATAGCTATAGGAAGAACAGTGACGTGCATACATCTGATTAACCTAAAATGTCTATTAATATATGTTCTTAGTGTCACATTAGCACTATACATTGTAAATAGTTCATAACATGAATAATTATGCATTTAGGTCAAGTTGTATAATTTTTTTTTTTTGAAATAGAAAGTAAAGCTATCGTGCATCGATAGCAATCCGGGAGAGCATTTTAATAATCAACATAAAACATGATTACAACGTAGAACCCCACATGTTTGAGAGACCAACAAGCATTTACAATTTGCTCCACACATATTGGTCTCTCCTGAAACAAAGAATCATTCCTTGCTCTCCATACAGACCACATGGTTGCCGCCATGTGAATAGGTAGATTATCATGCAACAAAAATTTTTTCCACAGGTCATCCTAAGTTGGGAGGGGTTCCCTGCAAACTTTTCTCCATATCGCATCAGTGGTTATGCATGAAGAAAAGATATGGATAGAACTATCAGCCAGCAACCACATAGCAGGCAAGACTGCAATACCATACCCATTCTTCTGTGTCTGAGATCACCTGTCACTAGTCCATCCCTCCTGCAGAGCCATAGAAAAATCTATATTTTAATTGGTGTCTTTAGCGGGAATTGTCAAGTTGTATAAATTATATAGTAATTGTCTACTTTCTATGGCTTGCGATAGGGCAACTTGTTAATTGGGGCCTCGGATCGAAGAGCCAACCATACAGATATGATCAGGGCGACCATTGGAGTTCAACGACTCCAAGATCGCCCTGATCGGACATCCATAACACCAGATAGAGACTGAGCAAACCTAAAGATCAAGGGCCAAGATGGTGTTAATCCACACCTTTGACGACAAATCTGACTGCATGGATGGGTTTGGATCGACGATCACAGCCTAACGGCATGAAAATCGGTCCAATCCAACACCATGGCATCATCTACAACATTCAGAAGATGGACGGCCTAGATGGTGCCACGTGACGCCATCATAGCTGGGCAGCACCAGCCGCAGCTCTTCTCTTCTTCAACTGCTTGACGAATCTACACCGTTGGATGCTCATCGAACGGCCACACGGACAAGCACACAAATTCATCTGCCGACAAAGACGCCGCCGCAGCTCAACGATCTAGAGCGTTGCGCGAGTGCGCAACATGAGTTCGATTCTGCATATGGTACACGTAGGAGAATTAGCGTGACCCTGTGATCGGCATCGAGCGACGTGGATTAGTCGATAGCCCCCACGTGCGATCTGACGCATAGTGTGAACGCCCGATCGCTCGTGGGCACGCGATGCTGGCCAGGAGCGATTTAAGTCCTCCGATCAGGAGATGGGATGGCTGAGCATGTGCGAACGTGCATAAGCATTTGAGGCACTAAATGTGAGCGGGCGCACGCGACACACACACGCCGGCCACGTGGCCTTTAGGGACGGATAAATCTGTCGCTAAAGGTCCTAAATTAATGCTTTTGATGTTGAAATGTCCAAAATGCCCCTACTCCTTGCAACTACAAAAGGAGACCCCTCCCCTAATAATTTCTCTTCCCTTCCTTCTCCTCTCTCCCTCTCCATAGCTTAAGAGAAGCTTCTCCCACACCCGGGATGCTCCTCAAGAGCTAAAACCAAAATTTCTCTCCTGTTACAGAAGTGGATTCCGTGATGACGACGATGTGCTGCTTTGTTCCAGTTCCTCCTACTTCGTCCTCCTTCTTCCTGCCTCATCCTCCATCTTCTAGGCATTGCCTTTGTCTGGCTCATCCTCCGAGCATTCGTCGAGGAGGATAATTTCTCTCTCCTTTCTTTTATCGCTTTCTAGAATAGAATTTCCTACTTTTTAGTTCTAACAATTTCCCTCTTTCTAGTGTAATCATTTCTTGCTTTCCTAGTTGTAAAAACATTATTCAACATCAAGTGATTGTTCTTTCTCTTTCTCTCTTATTGTTCATATTGCTTCCATTGTGATTATTTTTCCCTTTAAACAAAAATACAAAAAAATATAACTATGGATTTTGAGATCGATGTAGCCTCCCTGTGTTCGACCCAGAACTTCTTTACAGATTTTTCGATATAGATTTTATTTGTTGAATGGATTTCTTCGTATCTTGAACTACAACGATGGGTTTTCAAATCCAATTGTGAACGCGTAGTTTTCCACCTTCAACTTTTTGGCTTTGTTGCCGGGGAGGCAACAATTTTTTGATCTTCTTTCTGCATTTCATGCACTTTACTATTTTCTAACTTGCTTTATCTCGTGTCTATTGTTTTACATATACCTCTATCAGGAAATCGTCAAGAGATAGATCAAAGTAAAGTGCAGTTGTAGACAACTGTAAGTGCTCCCCCATTCTCCCCCCTCCATAGATTTCATTTCACCACATTAATTCAAACTCCAAGTAACCTAGGTGTTTGCATAAATCCTAGGATTAGTTTGGTTGCTTGGATTTCCACCCACATTCACTTTACCCTCGCATATTTAGAAAAAAAATGAAAAGATATTTTTGTGGGGTAATTCAACATATGCACAACATACACCCACATTCAAGGCACTTAACCTAATTGATTTTCTTCTACTCAACCGGATTCTAATCGGCGGAACCGATACACAAAAATCAACACATAAAAGAGTAGAAACCATTCTAGGTTAATCATTTTGTGTGCCTAACTCAGTGGTGCAATTGTGGCCAATTGTTTGAGTTGTTTGAGCTGCACCACTCAACCTAAAATCAACTCACCAAGTAGCTTCCTCTTAGGGTTTTCAATCTAGGTTCATACAGGGCACTCCACTTTATTTTTTATTTCAAAAGGAAAGCGATCTGCACCCATGCTTGAAAACCTGGTTTGCCTCAAACTTGATTGAATTAAACATAATTCTAAACCCAAAAAGCTACATAAGCAAGATTTGAACATTAAAATCGACTCATCACAAATAATCTTGCTTGAAAACCCAGGTTGTGCATGCACTCACACGTACTCAATTGATCATTAAGGGCACAACCCATTTTAAGGGCCCACCACATTCCATAAGCACTACAATCCCAGGCCTAAATAAAAATAAGTAGACGTTGGCCTTAAGGACTGATTTGCTCTTTCAGTTCCAATTTGAGAGTATTTACGATTAACCTGCTTATACTGATCAATCTGATGTCTAGCTAAGGGAGTAGTGTCAAACGACCGTGGTTGGGGGGTACACTAGGAACTGGAGGAGCAAGCTGAAGGAAGAACCTTCTCCCCAGTCCCTCCTAACTAGTTGGATTGAGAAAACGCAAGTAGAGTAAATCATATATAATCTTAAGGCGGGGTTCTGAGAATCCATAGATCCTTAGCTACCCTACTTAAGGATAGGCTTGTTTTGTTGTGCTGCAGGGTTTTTATCCCCAGTCATTTCGACCCATTCCTAGTTTATGACAAGAAGGAGGACATTGAATCCCTGATTGGAAGGACCACTAGATTATTCTAGGAGGTGTAGATTGGATTTTGGCCCAATTGATCCCATGGCTAATCAACAGCCTTCTTTTGCCACAGGATCCATAGGAGATATTTCAAAGGCAACTGGAACAAATGCAAAGAATGCAAGAATGGTTCCAGAGAATGCAGGGTGCTCTACCCTTGAGGGATTTTTATGATCCTTCAAATTACAGGGAACGTCCAGACATCCAGATTCCTGCTGGAGACGTAGAAATCATGCCCCAGGTATTAAGCCTGATTAAACATTTCCATGGGCTTGGCTCTGAAGACCCGTTTCGGCACTTTGAGTACTTGACCACTTTGGTCCAGACCACCAAGGCACGAAACGTGAATGAGGAGCAAATAATCATGAGGCTCTTCACCCACTCTCTTAGTGATAAAGTCACTCATTGGTACAGGACTATAGGAAGACCAATTGCAACTTGGAATGAGTTGAAATCGGCCTTCCTGAAGAAATTCTTCCCTGTCAGATGTACAAATGCTTTGAGACGGGCAATTACTACCTTCACCCAGTGGCTGGGGAAGCAGTTTCATGTTGCTTAGGAGTGATTCCAGGACTTATTGTGGAGATGTACATACCACGAGGTCTCGAAATGGAAACTCGTGCAGATCTTCTACTACAGGTTGACTGAGCAACTCAGAAATCATGTGGACGCTTCTTATGGAGGCAATTTCCTCAACAAAGATGCAGATAGCGTGCACGATTTGTTTGAGGAAATGAGCGAGAATTCAATCAATCATGCCTCCGTGGATACTTTTAACCAGTCCCAGCAGCCTAGATCGAATGTTAATGAAGTCCGCGACTCTCATTCATTCGATACGGAATTTATTTGTAATAAACTTGGTAAGGTGGACTTGGTTGCTAAGGGAATGGAGGAGTGGATGGCTGGAAACTCAATGAACAACTCTTGATCTACTCAATTCTGGAATTTAGGATTCCATTCATCGTGAGCTCCTTCTGGACGGGAGTTCGTGAATCAACTTGATGCAGCTCAACCTGTGAGCCAGCATTATTCGGAACCCCACGGGTTACAAACTGGTGCCTTTGATCCCAGTTTCTCTGATCCTTCCCTTTCTTTCTCTCCATCCTCACCCTATGAGGATGTTTGTGCTATACAGGAGAATGTTAGATCTAACCCTTCAATGCTTACAATCTGAGTTGGAGGAACCACCCTAACTTCTCCTGGAAAAACCCGAGGCAGCAGACCCAATTCCGACCTAGCAATTATGCTATGCAATGACCAATGGGTCATGGTCATGTTGACACTCAGCTACCTCTATATCAAGTCAATCAGCCAGCTTGGAATGCCTGTGAACCCAATGGGTAGGCTGATTTGAACCGACAAATGGTAGAGATGCAAGCATCTAATCTCCAGCTCATGCATCGAATGAAAACCACTCTAGACAACTTGCAAAATGAGTTCATTGCTAATTCTTGTCAACCCGAATCTCTACATCTCAATCCATACCCAACTCACGTAATATCTGGAATTCGGGCAATCAAGCCCATGGGCATGGGAATCAGAGGGACCCGCACACACATGCTCAAGTGGTTGAGCAGGGTCCTTCCTCTTCTTCTTCCTCAAATCAAAGGTTCTTAGCTAATGAAGCCCCTCCAATCTTTCTTAACCCTCCCCAAGACCTAAACCCGTATGCATTTGTTAATTCTATTACCTTAAGGAGTGGTAAACAAACACAGGATCCACAACCACACTGTTTTGATTTACCAAATCCTGAAGAACTTCAGGAGAGAAAGGATAACTCTAGAGAAGAAATGAAGGCTTAGGAACCTGATTTCGATGATCTGACTCATGTTCCCTTTCCTGAGGCCTTGATTAGATCAAGGAAGAAGAAGTTCATTGATAGTAATGAGGAGCTTCTGAATACTTTCAAGAATGTCAAGATCAATATCCCTCTCCTCGATGCTATCAAACATATACCGGCCCTCATGAATATTTTAAAGGATTTATGTACACAAAAGCATAAGTCGAGAGAATCTATTCCGAGGAAGGTGGCACTCTCCAAGCTGGCAGTTCTATTATCCTACACCACCACCCTCAGAAAAAGAGAGATCCAGGTGCTCCTTTGATTTCTTGTGTCAACGGAGATTACACTTTTGATAAAGCACTGCTGGATTTGGGTGCATCCATTAACCTAATTTTGACTTCTCTTTACGAGAAGTTCAAATTAGGTGAACTTCAGTAATGCTGCAGTTAGTGGACCATTTGGTCATAAATCCATGAGGCGTTATTGAAGATATTAATGTTAAGGTTAAGGATTTCTATTTTCCTGTAGATTTCCTTGTCCTTGGCATGGATGTACTTGAAAATCTGAGGAACACGCTCATCATTTTGGGGCGTCCATTCCTGGCTACTGCCAAGGCCAACATTAACTGTGAGAGCAGTAGCATGGAAATCGCCTTTAGGGATCAGAGAATGAAATTGGATATTTTTAAGGTGATTAACAAATTCGAGGATTGTGGATTTATTGAGAAACTTGAGGATGATAATGTGAATATCGAAACTTGTATGATGGTTTTTGCATTTGAAAGTTCCTCCTCTGATGATGATTTGGACCCGCAACCCTCTTTGACAGATCCACCATCTTCTGAAGAGGCTATTGATTTTGTTCACTCTCAACCTCTTCCTCTTGGTGAGTCTTCATCAGCATCTTCCTTACCTTCAATCATAACCTGCCCCAACTTGAATTGAAACCATTGCCTGAGAATCAGAAATATCAGTTTTTAGGACCACATAAGATGCTCCCTGTGATTATCAGTGCTAAATTAACAAAGGAGCAGGAGATTAAACTGATTAAGAACTTAAAGAAACATAAGAAGGCAATTGGTTGGACCATTCATGACCTTTGGGGGATCTAGCCATCTTATTGTAATCACATAATATTTTTGGAAGATGGATCTTGCCCTTCTCTCTAAATGCAGAGGAGATTAAATCCAAATATGTGAGAAGTGGTAAAGAAGGAGATTATCAAGTGGCTCAATGCAAGAATCATTTATCTGAGCTCTGATAGTCCTTGGGTAAGTCCCGTGCAAATTATTCCTAAGAAAGCTGGGATTACCGTTGTGACTAACAAGAAAGGAGAATCTATCACAATTCATTCAACTTCTTCTTGGAGAGTTTGTATTGATTATCGGAAGCTGAACGCAGCCACGAAAAAGGATCATTTTCCTTTTCCCTTCATTGATGAAATCTTGGAAAGATTAGCTAGGTAGAAGTACTTCTATTTCCTTGATGGCTACTCGAGATACAATGAAGTCCCTATTCATTCTGATGATCAGGAAAAAATGACTTTCACTTGTCCCTACGAAACCTTTGCTTTACGTAGGATGCCATTTGGCTTATGCAATGCACCTGCGACTTTTCAAAGGTGTACGCTAGCCATATTCTCTGGCATGGTGGGGGTGTTTATGGAATTCTTCATGGACGATTTCTTTGTTTTTGGAGAATCATTTGACTCTTGTCTAGCTAATCTTGAAATAATTCTTAAACGATGCATCAAAACAAGACTGGTCCTTAGCTGGAAAAAGAGTCATTTCATGACACAGGAAGGCATTGTATTGGTTCGTGTAAACTCTGAATGGGGAATTGAAGTGGACAAAGGTAAGGTTGATGCTATCGCTAAACTTCCTCTTCCCACATCAGTCAAACAAATTCGATCATTTCTTGGTGATGTAAGATTCTACAGGAGATTCATCAAGGACTTTTCGAAGGTTGCTCATCTTTTGAGCAAACTTCTCGTCAAACAAACGCCGTTTGATTTTGACGAATCTTTCTATAAGGCATTTGATTTTCTTAAAACGGCAGTCACTTGTGCTTCAGTGTTGCAATGACCAGTTTGGATAGCCCCATTTGAGATAATGACCGACGCTTCCGATTACGTGGTTGGGGCTATTTTGGGTCAGAAGATAGCTAGGAAGCTCTCTGTCATCTACTACACTAGTAAAACTCTAGACAAGGCCCAGAGGAACTACACTGTTACTGAGAAGGAATTACTAGCTGTAGTGTTTGCCTTAGAGAAATTTAAGGCTTATCTCTTAGGGTCTCACGTCATCATATATACCAACCACTTGGCCTTGAGACATCTCTTGGACAAAAAGGATGCCAAACCCTAGCTTATTCGATGGATTCTTCTACTTCAAGAATTTGATCTTGAAATCAAGGAGAAATCTAGTGTACAGAATGTGGTGGCGGATCATCTATCGAGACTTCTGTGTGATTCTTCTCATCCGGACATTCCGATTGTTGATAATTTTCCAGACAAGACCGTCCTTACAGTTTTAGGTGTCCAATCCCTGTTGTTTGCTAACATCGTTAATTATTTGGTCATTGGTCAAATCCCCTAGGATTGGACCAAGCAACAACAGGGTAGACTCAAATCTGAGGCCAAATATTACTTCCAGGAGGACCCTGAACTATACCGCATCGACTCTGATCAGATTATTCACGAATGTGTTCCAGAGAACGAATTCAAGAGTATACTCGAGTTCTGCCATGCATCTGTGTGTGGTGGACACTTCTCAGGGAAAAAGACGGCTGCAAAAATTTTGCAATTTGGATTTTATTGGCCGTCTTTATTCAAGGATGCCTGGGAATTCTCGAGGTCGTGTTCCCGATGCCAGGCACTTGGGAGCATAACCAAGAGAGACATGATCCCCTAAACCTGATTCTTCCTATCGAAATCTTCAACGTTTGGGGCATCGATTTCATGGGACCCTTCCTCCCTTCATTTGGACATCAGTACATTCTCATCACTGTTGATTACGTGTCCAAGTGGATCAAGGCTATTCCCACCCAAATCAATGACCACAAGGTGGTCATAGATTTCATCAAGAAGAACATCATCAGCCTGTTCGGGATTCCAAGGGCCATCATCAGCGATGGTGGCATTCATTTCACTAATGCCCAATTTCGTAATTTGCTAGCAAAATACGAGGTTAATCACAGATTCTCCACACCTTACCATCCCTAGATGAATGGACAGGGTAAGATCACCAATCGGGAGATCAAGAATATTCTGCAGAAAATGGTTAGGCTTGATCGCAAAGACTGGATTCAAAAGCTTGTGGAAGCTCTTTGGGCCTACCCTATGGCATATAAAATGCCCATTGGCATGTCTCCTCTTCGTCTGGTGTATGGAAAGGAATGCCATTTACTCGTAGAAGTTGAACATAGGGCATTCTAGGCAATCAAGCAGTGCAATCTAGATCTGAGTTTAGCCGGGAAGACCAGGAAACTCTAACTATCTAAGTTGGAGGAGCTTAGAAATGAAGCATTTGAGAATGCCAAAATCTACAAGGCTCGGTCCAAATCTCTTTATGACCAATTGATTTCTCATAAGAGCTTTGAGCCGAATTAGAAGGTCTGGCTCCTTGATTCTCGACTTAATCTCTTTCTCAGCAAACTTAGGACGAAATGGAGCGGCCCGTTCATTATTGATCAGATATTTCCAAACAGGTTTGTTCAGATCTCTGACTTGAAGACGGGTAATTCATTCAAAGCCAATGCTCAACGTCTAAAGCCTGTTATTAACCGTACTATTCTAGAACCCATCTCAAACAGGGTTGCTCTAGCCATGTTGTGACTTCTTCTGCTGGACTTTGCCTAGCTGACGGTATTAAACTCAATAGCTGTACAGTCTAACTTAGAGTTGACCCGAGCTTCATATTTAGGTGATATCTTCTGCATTCTACCTTTCCTTTCATGTCTTGTATTCTCAATGTGGACATTGCATCAGCTAGGCATGGGGGGGTGGATTCATTTCTGAATCATTTTGTCAGCTTTGTGGAATTCTTGTAAATTCAACCTATTTTCTAATATATACTGATGAGAGCCTCATTATGAGCCTTAACTAGTTCTTACAAAAGCTCCTACATAACCTCAAGGAAGACTTAAGTCAAGGGCTTACTGTTTTAAGAAGGAAACATGAACTAAAAGGTAAAAATTGTAGTTTCACCATTGCAGTACATAAAAAAATTTCTTAGAGGCAAAACATAGGTCAAACTGTCTGAATGAGATAAAGAGTGGGTTGGTTCAGTCAGAAATGGGTTATTGTACAATTCAAGAATTAAATGACATTCTATAACCCTAAAATAGGCCTGCTTAATTCAACAAGGTTCTAGTCAGGATAAAAATAAATTAAACCCTCTAAAAATCATGGAAAAATATATCTTAGGGTTTGGAACCAATTTTGGCCTAGATTGGGGTCCTAGCTCAGTATTTAACCTAATTTGGGTTTTTATGCAAAATATCTAGTCAAACGTGGTCAAACCTAAAATCCAACTCCATAATTGGATTTCTCAGGTCAAAATTAGGTTTATACCAAAATTTGGGCCTAAGGGAAGGTCATCTTGACCTACGTTGTGAAATGGTCCACCTAATTACATTCTGGCCCCTAACTTTTGAAAAAACCCTTACGCAGAGCCCCTAGCTTCCTCGCCACCCTTGCATTCAGTTCCCTCCGCCATTAGAGCGGAGGAATCCCATTCTGGCGAAGATTCAAGGCTAATATCTCCTCGAATCCTCAGAGATCTCCTCCTAGATTTGGAAGGAAGATTCTCTAAGGATCTCTCCATCGATTGAACGTGATCTCCAAATCAAATTTACCCCCAATCTCTCATGCGAACGCTCGAGAGATTTTGGTATCCTAACCACCTTCCTTCTCTGGCGAGGAGTTTGCGCTGGAAGGCTCGTCCTCCAAGCACCAAAAGCTCAGCTAGCGACTATAAAAGGACCCCCGGTCCTTTGCGAATCCCCCAAGTTTGATTTGGCCGAAAAATCCCTCAGAATTCCTCTTTCCCCTCTCTGGCCAAGTAGCCCACAAGCTCTGGCTACTATCCCTCCCTCCTCTCATCGCTTTGCCACCAGACCAGTGGCAGGGTTCACTTCACCTCGTTCTTCTGCATTGCGCTGCACCAGCGCACGCCTCTCTGACCTCCTCCTCGTCACCACTATCTCCACCTTAGGGCCATCTTCTCTGACAATGGCACATACGCACCGTTCGTCTCCTCTGCCTCCCCTTCACTCCAAGTACACCAGATAAGTTCCTCTTCTCCTACTCTCTATTTTCCCTCCTTTTATTTCACAAACCACCCCTCGACTGCCACTGTCCACCCTCATCTTCCTCATCTCCGGCTAACCTTTGACATGGTGCATCCATCACTCCACACACCAACACCCCTCGCCAACCACCTCACAAGCTTCGCCTCTATCCACTGTCCTCTTTCCGGCCACTCACTGCCTCGCACACACGCTCCACACCTCCACCGAACAACCCCACACACACGATTACAGTCTAACCTAGGCACGCATGCCTAGGCCGTTCTGAGCTGCACCGTCCCTCGCCTCACCTTCGCCGTGACATGGCGAAGGTTCTCCTATTGTTTGATAGAGCAGCATGGCTATTCGTGCAGGGTAGAGCCCCCGTCCGCCATTAACAAGCATACAAGCTTGCTTGCTTCCAAGCTCCAGGCCACGCGCTCCAGGTTTCAGGAACCCAAGCTGCGCGGGTTGAGTGTGCAAGCGAATCCAGCCTAAGAGCAGTCACTGTGAGAGCTTTAGCTACATCAATTGCGTGAAGATATCCTCCTGCAGGTGCCAGCAGAAGTGGGTGGGACTTTTAGTCCACTTCGAAAATGCAGGAGTGAGGTACGTTGTTTAAATTGATTTGTGATTTGTGCTATTTGCCTCAAGAACACGGGGGTGAGGTCCCTCGCCCTCACTTACCCCTCATCAGCAACATGCCCCTGTGGTCCTACCATCCGACCCGACTACCTAACCTAGCACTACTCGTGCACCACACCCACGCCGGTGTGCCTAGACTCGAGCGCACACTCGACCTGATTACCCAGCTTTGGGAGAGCATAACAAAGAGAGAAATAGTGAGAGAGAGATGCGGAGAGGGTAGAGGTTAGGTTTTCCTGCATGGTGTTGTGCAGGAAGAAGAAGCTAAGAGAGGAAGAGGCACAACAAGAGAAGAAAAGGAAGAAGGAAGCGAGCGAAGGACTTAGCAAGGAAGAAGGTAGCTGCAGCAAGGAAGGAGAAGAAGAAAAGAGACGCACTATAGTAGAGGAGCAGTAGACCAAGTGAAGAAGAAGAAGGTAGCTGAAGAAGGAAACGAGGCAAGAAGAGGGAGAAGAGAGAAAGCAAGGGCAGAAGAAGAAGAGAAGCAGGAGTGGACAAGCAAAAGAAGAAAAGAAGAAGCCAAAATAAGCTTAGCCGTAGAGCAAAGCAAAAGAATAGAGAGAAGACACAAAAGAACAATAATTCAAAGCACTGTAGTCAGAATTTTTAAGACGTCTGATAAAATATTATACGTCCAATCCTTTTTGAGCACTATTTCTGCATAACATTACTCTTCAATTTTGGTTGAATTAGTTATTGCATTTTATTGAAAGTTGTGCTCTTAAGTTTTGGAATACCCAATTGCTCCCTGTGTTCGACCTTGGATACTTTGATTTTCGAGTTATAATTTCTTGTTTGTTTTCGTGGAGATTTCATCTATATTACAACGAGACATCTTTTAAAACACGATCTAGCTGCATAAACATTTTGGTGCCATTGCCGGGGTGGAACGTGCATTTTTGAAGCTTTTGATCACAACTTCTGATTCAATACTGACTTAAGTTCTCTCTTTTGTTATGCTTGTCTCAGGGAAAGTCGAGAAAAGCAGCCACACAACAACCACACCAAGGAATAGGTAACTTTCATTAGTCCTCTCTCTTAATCACCTCAAAGTCAGAAAAGGGAAAAACAAAGAAAAATCAACCTAGTGCTACCTATTTCCATACTTAGTAATTCATCAAAGTTGCCTGATTTTCATTTCATCACATCTTGAATTGCACATCCAATTAAGGTAACTAGGGCCAAAAATTTTCTTGATTGAGCCCTAGATACCAATTTTTGAGGCAACTAAATTGGACTAGCTAGAGCCAACCTAAGGATTGCAAAGCTAGGGTTTTTAGAGACATCTTCTCTTAAACAAAGAAGCAAAAATTTCAAAAAGAGGTGTGCCTAAGCCTTGTTTGAAAAGACCTATACAAGAGAAACCCATAGCAAATCAGGCTCTTAATCCATTTGACCCCTAAAAGAAAGGACCTAAGAGCTCTCAAAGGAACAAGAGGTGAAGTTGATCCTTTGGGTCAACCAACCTTCAAATTAGGACACTTTTTCTTACACTCAAAAGGCCTAAAGTTCAAGTGGAACCCTAAGCACCTTGATCTTAATTAAAAAAGGTAGACTTAAGAGGTAAAGGTCCTCATTCTGGTCTACTCGGAATCTCAGTGACAAGAGAGGTCAGGTGGCGGAAACCTTGTAAATTGTGGGGATGCTCTACCATGTATGGGTCTTTGCGGGACTCTCCCTCTCTTGCTGCCCAGGTACTTCTCAAGTGGACAACCTTTCTAACTAAGGGGTATATCCGCCTCGAACCTCTATGCACCCAACAATTTTTGGGTGTCTCGATTGGGTCCAGCACCATCTAATCCCATCACATCCTTCAGTGCATGTTTGGTAGGAGGTCCTTAAGACCGTCCTTAAGACCTCCTTTAGAAATTCATTCTCGCTGAGGCCAAGCCTCGACGCCATTGTTTGTGCAACAACC
Organism: Thalassia testudinum; assembly: GCA_037157565.1. NCBI lineage: Eukaryota > Viridiplantae > Streptophyta > Magnoliopsida > Alismatales > Hydrocharitaceae > Thalassia > Thalassia testudinum. Next base: position 17,889,767 of record JAZHRO010000057.1, read on the forward strand.
TCACTACATAGACCTTTCCTCTGATTTAGAACCAAGTTCTCCTTCTTCTTCCATCATGGCACAACCCATTGAAGAAGAGAACCATAAGCACTAGCTTCAACGCCTAAATGATCTCTTCAAAAACTTTGTAAACCCACCGTAGCGTCCAATGATGGAAGATCACTATAATCCCGCTGCAGTGGCAATCGAGCCTCGAGTCCGAATCCCAGTTGCAGTCCTGATTCTGAACACAAGCCCAATATGATTCATGTCATACCAAAATTCCATGGGCTTAACTTCGAGGATCCATTCCATCCAATTAAACAACTAAAGCATCTTGCCCAGACCTTCAGGTCAGATGCACAAAACTGGGATATTTTACTCATGAAAATGTTTTCCTTCTCCCTTATGGACAAGGCTGCTCATTCGTATAAAACTCAGACTCGTCAGATCAACACATGCGATGAACTTGTTGAACATAAACGAATGCTACGCTAACGTGTTTGATTTTGGAAAACCTATCGTTGTAGTTCGAAAGCGAAGAATTCGTGTTCAAGAAATAAAATTTATACCGGAATGAAAATTCTAGGTCGAACACAGGGAGGCGGACGTTTTATTTAAAAACCACACGTTTCTTTTTATTTGTCACAGAATAATTCAATTTAAAACTGTCTAATTATTTACATTAAATAGAAGAGAGAGAGAGAGTAAGAGAGAAAGAGAATATTACACAGAGAAATCAAAATGAGATGTAAATTAAACAAGGAATTTTTCATTGAGGAGATTGTTCATTAAAACTAGAAAGCATAAAATAATTACTCTAGAAAGCGATAAATTTACTCTAGAAATCATTAAAAGAATGGGGGGAGAAATGTCCTCCTCGACGATTGGTTGGAGGACGAACAAAACTACACTAGAAAGCAGTAAAAAGAATAGGGAGAGAGAAATCCTCCTCGACGGTTGCTTGGAGGACGAGCCGGACGAGACGATGTCTGGACGAAGGAGAACGAAGTAGGATGAAGGAGGACGAAGTAGAAGAATGGGAACGAAGCTGCACGCTGTCGTCGTCGCGGGATCCACTTCCGAAGGGGAACGAAAATTTAGACTTTATCTCACGAAAAGCATCCCGGGTGTGGGAAAAGCTTCTCTTGAGCTTTGGAGGGGTAGAGAGGAGAAGGAAGGGATGAGAATTTCGTATGGAGGGGGTCTCATTTTATAGTTGCAAGGAGTGGGGGCAAAATGGACATTACAACTTCAAAATAATAAATGAGGGGTCTTTAGTGACGGATAAATCCATCACTAAAGCCCCGACGTGGGTGTAGCTTCCGCGACCACGCCGTCGCTTCAGCTGCCCGCGCGCTTAGCGCTATCGCAAGCACAACGATCCTCAGCTGCCCGATTGCAAGATCAGACGGCTTAAGATGCATCTCCGCCCGCTGCGTTGCACACCCGCCTACGTGCGATCGCGTGTTCGCGCCGCGCGTTCAATCGCGCGTGGACACTATCGGGTGCGCGCGGCAGTCCGATCTCCATCTGAAGCTCCACCCGCACCCAATCGCCCGTGCCTCCAGCCCTCTACTGTGGCTCGAACCTGCGCTCGCTGGTGGCGTAAGCGTGCTCGACCGCTGCGCTGCAGGGCGCGGATGGTCGAGCGGACGCTTTTAAGCGCGGCCGACCACAGCCGTTGGATCAAGATCCAACTGCAAAGAGCGAGTTGGTGTGGGGCCTTCGTACAATGCGTGCGGCCGTTTGGGCAGTCGAGATGGCGCCACGTGGCACCATCTTGGCCGTCCATCGTCTGGAAGTTGTAGATGGTGCCACGGATGTCGGATTGACTTGATTTTTGCATCGTTGGGCTACGATCGTCGATCTGTATTCATCCGTGTGGTCGGATTTGTCATCTGAAGTGTGAATTTTCTCCATCCTGGCCCTTGATCTTCTAGGGTTCCCCGGTCACTATCTGATGCTACGGATGTCTGATTAGGGCGATCTTGGAGTCGTTGAACTCCAATCGTCGCCCTGATCACATCCATACGGTTGGATCTTTAATCCGAGGCCCCGATAAAATGTTTTCCCTATCCAAGCACATAAAAGGAGACAATTAACCTCCATTTTATTCAAACTACTCTAAATGCAAGATGATGCATGTTATGCAATATTTATTTCATGAAATGCAATCCTATGCTTAAGAACATGCATAAATAGACATTTTAAGTAGTGTAAATGTGTTTACATCATACCCCCATGCCTATCTTTTGCTAGTCCCTAGCAAAAACTATATGCTATTTATAAAAGAATTAGGTTGGATTATTTGGACCTGAGTTATAGTCAATCATTAAGAAATTGTCTACTTAGGAACTAAACTTTCAAAGACACAACAGCGCCCAAGTATCAGCCAAAATGCAGACCGCCTCAAGCCCTCGCCTTATTCAAAGAAAATTTTCTTTTTCTCTTTTTACTCTTTTCTGATTTTTTGGATTTGCAAATTTTTTGGTTTAAGAGTGGCTTTCTACGGCCATTCAACTCACCCATGATTTGATGAGAACCCTAAGTTTTAAGCATCTTATTATGATTGTGATAGAATCGTTGATCAACAATTAAAACGAACTTCGGATTTCTACGCCTCTAGGTGACCTCAAAAAGAATTCTGCCTAAAGGTGTATCTTTACAACTGGTAGCTTTCTCCCTACTTTTATTTTTTTTACGGGGTCAACACAAGGATGAATCCAGTGTATATCTCCCCGATTTATTCTACTTCTCCACTTCTTCCTAAGTGTTTTGGGAATTTTTAGTGCATTTTCTGAGCTGGGTTCTGGACAACCGGTCGATGAGCTATTACCACCGACAACTTGCTAGCCATACTCGTGTGGCGAAGTGTGGCTTATTTCTTTTTGTTCTTTCCTACTTTTCTTTTTGATTTTTTTTTTTTTAAGTAGGTGGCTTCCTTGGTCTAAGATTTACCTAAAGGTAGGAAAAAGAGAAAGCTCTAGTGACTAGGCTCTGGACAACTTACCTATGGGCTGTTACCCACGATAACTTACCAGCCATATCACCCTAGAAGGTTCATTAGCTACCCAATTTCCGTTAAAATCGTCGAACAACGAGTCAGTGCAAAGAAAGTGTGTAGATGCTTAAGACTCAAAATTCCCTCAAATCAGAGGGTGGGTTAATAAGTTGTGTACTTATCACCCAAACTTATTTATTCCAATTATAATAGAATTAAGATGGCAAGGACTCGAAAGACAAATCCACATTTTAGTGGATACATGGGCTGATTATGTCCAAAGGCCTGAAGGGTCTTTGTGTTCAGATCTTAATATAGTATTTCTTAAGATTGAAAATTTTCTTAAACACAAATTCTCTTTCCTAATTCCGAATTTTTTTTTTTCTAAATAAAATAAATCTACGGAGCTGACAAATGAATTCAGAGATGAATATCCACCCCCCCATGCCTATCTAATGCAATGTCCTCATTGTATTAAAAAGACAAAACAGAGTGGAAAAGCGAAGAAAGCACCTGAATTGCGTGAATGTCAGGTCCGCTCTGAGATGGAAATTAAGAAAAACTGTATATATGCTGAATTTAGTGCCTTCAGCTAGGCACACTATACAAAGAAAAGAAATGAAGAGTTCACAAGTGTAGGTCAGAATTAATATAAACAGAAGAATCCTCCGACCTGTCAACAGAGGTCCACAGATGTGGACCAGATTGTGGTGCAGACCCACACCCCATAATCGAGAATATCTTAGGTTCTGGATAAAAATTACCCAAAACCTAAAATCAGAATGCAAGCGGGGTCGGGCCTGCGATTTATGAGGATGCAACCCAAGACCAAAAGTCAGGTTACAGAGAATTGAAGCTCAAAAGGATAATCATTGAATGTGTGCTTGAGTTTGACATCCTCGAAACAAATGTCATAAGGGTTCTGATTTGATGGTTTCAGCTTAAAAGGAACCCTTCGACTCAATCTTCTACTTCCTCCAAAATTAACTTCCCAAATTAGAATTCCCTGCTCCCATCCTCCTCATTCAGCATATCAAATTCCAGGACCTCTTGTATATTCATCACCCCGTCTGAAATCTTCAAGTCTAAATGATGTGGCAGAATCAAAATTGACTTGGGTCTAATTATCTCAGAATTAGAATCATCAATAAGCTCAACAGGGTGTACCTGATAATCAGGGTATTGAATTGATTCCTCCAGAAAATACGATTCTGGATCCGTAATGTGTGCCCTAATAAGATCAGTTTCCTCAGTTATTGGGCTATTAAATGATATATCAGATTCCTCAGGCCCAATCGTCTCACAGAAATCATGTTCAGAAAACTCGCGTGAGACTTCGCAACTTGAATCTTCACCATCAGGATCCGTATCAATGTATGTCCCAAAATCATTTGTCATTTTTGTTCCAAGGAGACATACGTTTCCTCGTAACCCGGCTTAGGGATCTCAGGTGAGGAAATCAGATCATCCTTAATTGGTTATTTTAATTCAATCTGGCCAACCTTGTAACACGTGTCCCCCCCAACAGGTGCCTGAGCAGGTTCTGTCATTGGCTTTCCTGAAGAGGGTTCATCCTGGAAATTATTCCAAGATTGAATCAAAGCAACCACGAATCTCATCCTCAATTTCGCTAATTTCCCAAGTAGAAACTCACCTGGGTTCTTATCCTTAACATCCTGGAGCCAATCCAACAAAGACTTGTTTAAATCATCAATCATTTCAATCAGGGGCTCCAATCTCTCAATGCAAGGTATTGGCTGAACTTCTAAAGATTGAATGATATTCCTCAAGTTAGCTAGAACCTTATCTTGAACCTGGTTAACCTGAACCAAATGAGTTGGTTCAGGGTTGGGCTGGTTTGGGCTTAATGCAGGGGAATTAACGAATTGAGATTCGTTATACCCTTCCTGATAATAGGTCATTTCATATTGTTGAAAAGATGGTGATGACCTAAAGGCAGTGAAATCATAGGATGGGTAAGGATCGGTGTATCCTTCTTGATTGTAAAGCGTATTAGGTTGTGCATGAAAGGAAGACGATCTATAATCGATGTAGCTCTGAGAAGGATAGAAATCAGAATCAAAGTGTTCAAGGTTAGACCCTAAACACGGGGGTCCGGAATTGTATCCCCAATCCGAATTATCCCAACTGACTGATGGTTGATTACAATATGAGTTGGGATAATCGTCATGTTGAGGATAATTCACAACAGGAGGGAAAGAGCGGGAATGCGTGAAATATGTGGAAGGATTCATGAGACACGGGAGGAAGAAAGGTGCCCTGCAATACAAACAATCAAACCTGTCCTTAAATGGGTTAGTGTACAGACCTACAGACTCTCAAAATCCGTCTTGAGATAAAGGAATGATTTGATCTACTTCCTTCTGTTCAATCCAACCAGTCAGAAGGAGGGACTGGGGAGAAGGTTCTTCCTTCAGCTTTTGCCTCCGGTTCCTAGTGTACTGCCCAGCCGCGATCGTTTGACTCTGCTCCACTAGCTAGACATCAGATTGAACAGTAGAAATAGACTAATCGAAAATAATCTCGTTCTGAGTTCTGAAGAGAGAGTTCAATCCTTAAGGCCAACGTCTATTTTGTTTTATTTAGGGCTAGGTTTGAATGTGCTTTGGAATGTGATGGGCCCTTCAAATGGGTTGTGCCCTTAATGAATGATTAATTTGTGTGTGCGTGCACAACCAGTGGTTTTCAAGCAAGATTATTTTTGATGTGGTGAATTTTAAGGTTCAAATCTTGCTTAGTAGCTTTTAGGATTCAACTTTAGGTGTTTTCAAACAGGTTTCGTTGGCACACCAGGTTTTGCAAGCACAGGTGAAAATGCTTTCCTTTAAAGTTTAAACAGAATGTGGAGTGCCTGGTAAATCCCTAAGAGTTGAACCTAATTGGCAGCTACATGATGAGTTTATTTCATTTGAAGTGGTGTGGCCCAATCAACTCAAATAATTGGCCTGATGCACCACTTAATTAGGCACACAAATGGTTACCTAATCTGATTTCTACTCAATTATGTGTTTGAATGTGTGTACCGGTTCCTGAGGTCGGTTTACCGGTTGAATTTGAAAATCACATGAGGTTGTGTACCTCTTTGAGATTTTTTTAATTTTTTTTTCTTTTTTTAATGTGGGGGTTGGGGAGAGTATGGGTGTCAAACAACAAACAATCTAACCTTAGAGTTTATAAAAACACCTAGGTTGATTGATATTTGAATTATTATGTTGTGGAATGAAATCTAATGGGTGGGGGGTGGGGGATAGCTCACAAAAACTTCCACAGCATTTTACTTCGATCTACCGCTTTGGCCTGTCTCGAAAGAGTACCTGCAATCACAATAAGAAAAGAGAAAAGTGAGGTAAATGATTTGTAAGTTAGAAAATGCGAAGAGAAACCAAAGAGCGTCGCCTCCCCGGCAACGGCGCCAAAATGTTGAACGTATACGAACGCTACGCTAACGTGTTCGGTTTTGGAAAACCTGTCGTTGTAGTTCGAAAGCTAAGAATTCGTGTTCAACAAATAAAATTTATACCGAAATGAAAATTCGGGGTCGAACACTGGGAGGCGGACATTTGATTTAAAAACTACGCGTTTCTTTTTATTTGTCACAGAATAATTCAATTTAAAACTTTCTAATTATTTACAATAAATAGGAGAGAGAGAGAGGGTAAGAGAGAAAGAGAATATTACACAGAGAAATCAAAATGATATGTAGAATAAACAAGGAATTTTTCATTGAGGAGATTGTTCATTACAACTAGAAAGCATAAAACAATTACTCTAGAAAGCGATAAATTTACTCTAGAAAGCATTAAAAGAATGGAGGGAGAAATGTCCTCCTCGACGATTGCTTGGAGGACAAACAAAACTACACTAGAAAGCAGTAAATCTATACTAAAAAGCAGTAAAAAGAATAGGGAGAGAGAAATCCTCCTCGACGGTTGCTTGGAGGACAAGCCGGATGGGACGATGTCTGGATGAAGTAGAATGAAGCAGGATGAAGGAAAACGAAGCAGAAGAATGGGAACGAAGCAGCACACCGTCGTCGTCACGGGATCCACTTCCGAAGGGGAACAAAAATTTAGACTTTATCTCGCGAAAAGCATCCCGGGTGTGGGACAAGCTTCTCTTGAGCTTTGGAGGGGTAGAGAGGAGAAGGAAGGGATGAGAATTTCGTATGGAGGGGGTCTCCTTTTATAGTTGCAAGGAGTAGGGGGCAAAATGGACATTATAACTTCAAAATAATAAATGAGGGGTCTTTAGTGACGGATAAATCCGTCACTAAAGCCCCGACGTGGGCGTAGCTTCCGCGCCCACGCACACCACTTTAGCCACCCACACGCTCAACGATATCGCACTCACAACGATCCTCAGCTGTCCGATCGCAAGATCAGATGGCTTAAGATGCGTCTCCGCTCGCTGCGTTACGCGCCCGCCCACGTGCGATCGCGCGTTCGCGCCGCACGTTCAATCGCACGTGGACGCTATCGGGTGCGCGTGGCCGTCCGATCTCCATCTGACGCTCCACCCGCACCCAATCGCCCGCGCCTCTAGCCCTCTGCTGCGGCTCGAACCTGCACCCACTGGTCCCGTAAGCACGCTCGACCGTTGCGCTACAGGGAGCAGATGGTCGAGCGGACGCTTTTAAGCGCGGCCAACCACACCCGTTGGATCAAGATCCAACGGCGGAGAGCGAGCGGGTGCGGGGCCTTCGTACAATGCGTGCGGCCATTTGGGCGGTCGAGATGGTGCCACGTGGTGCCATGTTGGCCGTCCATCTACTAGAAGTTGTAGATGGTGCCACGGATGTCGGATTGACTTGATTTTTGCGTCGTTGGGCTACGATCGTCGATCCAAATTCATCCCTATGGTCGGATTTTTCATCTGAAGTGCAGATTTTCACCATCGTGTCCCTTGATCTTCTAGGGTTCCCCGATCACTATCTGATGCTACGGATGTCTGATTAGGGCGATCTTGGAGTCGTTGAACTTCAGTCGTCACCCTGATCACATCCATACGGTTGGATCTTTGATCCGAGGCCCCGATAAAATGTTTGCCCTGTCCAAGCACATAAAAGGAGACAATTAACCTCCATTTTATTCAAACTACTCTAAATGCAAGATGATGCATGTTATGCAATATTTATATCATGAAATGCAATCCTATGCTTAAGAACATGCATAAATAGACATTTTAAGTGGTGTAAATGTGTTTACATCAGAACTGTAGTCTGAATTTCTGAAAATGTTCTTTCCTATTCGCCAGACAAATGCCTTGTGTCACTAGATCACTCATTTCACCCAACAAACGGGAGAACCACTTCTTGAAGCATGGGATCGATTCTTAGATCTCATGCGAAAGTGCCCCCATCATGGAGTTCCTAAATGGGAATAAGTCCAATCTTTTTACCAGGGACTCCGTGAAGACATTCGATTATTCGTCAATGCAACTTGTGGAGGAAACATCATGGGTCAACATGAGGACACGGTGTGGGAGATTCTCGAAAACATGTGCACGAACTCCATCAATAATGACTCCATGGGCTTATTCGACTGGATGAATGCTCGCACATCGATGAATCTTTGGGGAGCACATGAGATGTAGGACCTATCCACATCCGTCGGCTTGGAACTGATGGCCAGTCGATTAGACACGGTTTCTATCATAGAGAAGAAGGTGGACGAGTAGACTCAGTATCTACAGCAAGCCACCTCTACGTAGAACTCTTTTGCATAGCCACCTCTGGCGAGGGAAACTGTGCAGAACATCTATCACCAATCTTCTCAGGGGATGGACCCGTATCCACCCCCGTCTGACTCTCGGACCGGAGGGACCTCCGATCAACTCTATTCGAGTTGGGGGAACTCTGAACCCTCGCATTCTGACTTTCCTGAGGCTCCTCAGACCTGCAAGGATCTCAATGCCATCCAGAATGACCCATTCTCCAATACCTACAACCCTGGATGGCAAAATCATCCCAACTTCCAATGGATGGGAAACTCTCAAACTTCAAGACCACCTTATCAACCCTGTCGACAAGCTCCTCGTTCATGTTAGCCGCCTCGGCCTCGGCCCAATCCCACCTAGGCCAAACTAGGATCAAATGTCTCTTATCCTTCAAGCACTGGCTGACATTCAAAAGAAGAATGCGACAATGCAAAAATAGCACAAGGATTAGATCACAGAGGTTTGCAATCAACTAGCCCAGATGGAAAATTCCTGCAACCTGGCACCCTCCCTTTGCAACTCTGCCAAACCCAAATAACGTGCCAACACAGAGGCGCGTTATGAACCCAAATTCAGGCCACGCACATATGATTTATTAGGCCCCTACTACTCCATCACCAGACGGGATGGAAGCTTCAACTTCTTATGCGGGATTTCAGCAATAGCCACCCCTCTTACAAAATCCAAACCAAAACCAGGCAGGATTAACTTCGTAACAACTCGTAGTGGTAAAGCAACCCAAGACCCACATTATCCAAACCACTCTAAGCTTGGTAGTAGCCAAAACCCAAGGATAGTTATCCAAGATACCCCTATCCCAGATCAAGAACCTGGACATATTCTAGAAGAACCAACTAGGGTTCCATTTCTTGAGGCCTTGACCAAAGGAAAAAGGATAACCAAACCCATGGTTCCCGAGGAGGATCTAGTCAAGCTCTTTGAACAGGTCCATATAAACATCCCCTTGATAGATGCAATCCACCATGTACCAGCTTACGCAAGATTCTTGAAAGACTTGTGTACACCCAAGCATAAGCCGCGAACCAAAAGTGGGAATCTGATCGTACTGTCAGAGCAAGCCAACTCTATAATCTTGAGTAAACTCCCACCCAAGGCTAAAGACCCATGAACTCCCCTGATTTCATGTAAAATTAGTGAAACCCAATTTGATAGAGCCTTGTTAGACCTAGGTACCTCCATAAATCTATTACCTACATCCCTCTTTGACCACCTTGAAGAATTCGTACTTAAACCGACTGAGGTGACATTGCAGTTAGCCGATTGATCCATCAAGTCACCTAAAGGAATACTTGAGGATGTCATTGTTAGGGTATGGGATTTTTACTTTCCAATGGATTTCATAGTTCTGGATATGGACGCACTTGAGAACCCAAGGGATATGCCAATTATATTAGGGAGACCTTTTTTGGCCACTGCTTGGGCCAACATAAACTATGAAGAGGGACAAATGGAATAAAAATTTGGGAATCAAACTCTGAAGATTGACATCTTTAAGGTCCAACAAGGGATTAATTACGGGGTTATAGAGCAAATATGTGATATCAAAGCCGTGGTTGATGAATCGCATGTTGAGGACAACCCAATTATCCCCGATCAACCACTAGAAGATCAAAACCTGCAATTAGAGGAGTATGAACCTGATCTACACACACCCATAACTCCAACCCTTGTTTCTGATACAGACCCCGAACTGGCTGTTGCTGCTAATAATCTTGTTATGGAACTCAAGCCCCTTCCCGAGCATCTGAAGTATATCCTTTTGGGTTCCAATCAGACGTTTCCAGTGATTATCAACTTTTGACTCACACCTGACCAGGAATCTTGTCTGATTATGGTTCTCCAGCAACATCGTAGAGCCATTCGATGGACTCTCGATGACTTTACTGGCATAAGCCCCTCGTATTGCACACATCGAATCTACACAAAAGATGGTGCATGACCTTCACGAGAGATGCAGAGACGTTTAAACCCTAACTTGCAGGAGGTCGTAAAAAAGGAGATCATCAAGTGGTTAGATGCAGGGATCATCTACCCGATCTCTGACAGTCATTGGGTGAGTCCAATCCAGGTTGTGCCTAAGAAGGCCAGACTCACCATCATCATGACTAAAATCGGAAAGGTCATACCTACCCGATTAGCTAACTCATGGAGAGTCTGCATTGATTCCAGAAGACTCAATTCGTCCACGAAGAAGGACCATTTTCCACTATCGTTTATTAGTCAGATTCTCAAGAAACTAGCGAGAAATAGGCTCTTTTGCTTTCTTGACGGGTACTCCAATTATAACTAGGTGGCAATCCATCCAGAAGACCAAGAAAACACCATGTTCACTTGCCCCTTCAGGACGTACGCATTTCGAAGGATGCCTTTCAGTCTCTGCAATGTACCCACGACCTTTCAACCGTGCATGCTTGCCATATTCTCAGATATGGTAAGTGATTATCTGGAAGTCTTCATAGATGACTTTTCAGTTTTCGGATCATCATTTGACGATTGCCTCCAGCACTTGGTACAAATACTCAGGTTGTGCATCGATGTGAATTTGGTTCTTTCCTAGGAAAAGAGCCATTGCATGGTGCTTGAGGGTATCATCTTGGGACATCTAATCTCAAAGAAAGGCATCCAAGTCAATTGAGCCAAGGTTAACTTGATTTGCAAACTCCCTATGCCTAGCTTGATCAAGGACATCTGATCTTTTTTGGGGCACATCAGTTTTTACCATCGATTTATCCCTGATTTTTCAAAAATCACGCGCCCCCTGACCACTCTTCTCTCCAGGGATGTGCCTTTCGAAATCTCCAAGGAATGCACTCAAGCATTTGAGATCCTTCGTGATCGAGTCACCCAAGCCTCAATCCTACTGTCCCTTGATTGGTCTCAACCCTTTGAGATCATGTGCGATGCATCTGACTTTGCTGTAGGAGTGGTTTTGGGGCAAAAAATTGATGGGAAAAACATGGTCATTTACTACTCTAGCAAAACACTAGACGAGGCTCAGCGTAACCACACGATTATTGAGAAAGAGCTACTAGCTGTAGTATTTTCCCTAGAAAAATTCAGATCATACCTCCTGGGTTCACATGTTATCATCTACTCGGATCACACAGCTATGAAGCATCTCCTTGCAAAGAAGGACTTGAAACCTCGATTAATTCGATGGATCTTGCTGTTGCAAGAATTGGACCTCGAGATTTGCGACAAAGCGGGAAACAAAATGTAGCAGCTAATCACTTGTCTCGCCTTCCTTCTGAAATAATTGACCCTTCCAGACCCATCACAGAACACTTTCCTGATGAGCACCTACTGACTATCAATACAGGGCTTCCATGGTTCGCATACATAGTGAACTACTTGGCATCACATTAGATCTCATCTGATTAGCCAAAGGCCAAGAACAAGTTGCATTCTGATGCCAAGTATTACCTGTGGGAAGACCCATATCTATTCCACATTGGTGCTAATCAAATAATTTGACGATGTGTCATGGAAGCAAAAATCAAAGACATACTCTCCTTCTGCCATGACCAGGCATGCGGTGGACATTTCTCAGGACACAAAATCGCATCAAAAGTCCTCTAGTGTGGCTTTTACTGCCCCACAATTTTCAAGGAGGCATACGATCACTGTAAGGCATGTACCCATTGCCATTGGGCAAGAAAAGCCATCGAGACATGATGCCTTTACAGCTGATCCTGGTATGCAAGATTTTTGACATATGGGGGATTGATTTTATGGGACCCTTCCCTTTCTCGGATGCTTCGAATACATCTTACTTGCCATTGACTACGTGTCCAAGTGGATAGAAGCCATTCCGACCCGAACCAATGATCAGAAGGTTGTTATCAGATTCATTCATCAAAACATCTTCTCAAGGTTTGGGATTCCACGAGCAATAATTTCCAACAGAGGGACCCATTTCACAAACGCCCAGTTCAGGTCACTAATGACTAAATACGGGGTGTCGCATCAAATCTCTACTCCTTACCAACCCCAAACTAATGGTCTAGCTGAGCTATCAAACTGAGAGATCAAGAAAATCCTTCGAGTTACTATTCGACCTGATAGGAAGGATTGGTCATCTCGGCTTCCAGAAGCACAGTGGGCCCGTAGGACCGTCCACAAGACCCAATTAGGTATGTCTCCCTTCAAATTGGTGTACGGGAGTGCATGTCACCTCCTTGTCGAATTGGAGCATAAAGCCTTTTGGGTAGTACAGAATTGCAACTTAGATCTTTCTAAGGCTGGAACCCATAGAAGGTTTCAAATGAGAAATATCAATGAGTTATGCCATGACGCGTATGAGAACTCACTAATTTACAAAGAACGGGTTAAAGCTTTTCATGACAAACACATTTCTAAAAAGATATTTCATCCTGGTTAAAAGGTCCTACTCTTTGATGCCTGACTCAAATTATTCCCAGGAAAGCTACGATCTAAGTAGATCGGACACTACCCAGTCTGACAAATCTTTGGAAATGGAGCCATTGAGATTAGCCCACTCAGCCACGATTCCAAACCTTCTGTCGTGAACGGTCAAAGACTCAAACCGTTCATTGACATGACCAATACAAATTTGGTTGAGTCATCCTTTATCCATCATTCTCCTTGAGCTCATTGCGCCCAGCTGATGGCGTAAAACTCAGCACTTAACAGGAGGCAACCTGTCATTCCCTGAAAAGCCCGAAACCTTTTCTGACATTTCTACGCTAAATTCATATTGCACTTCAGGGCTCATCAATTAGAACAGCCGACTCCACCTCAGGTACCCCTACCTGAGAATAGAAGTCGTTCACAACAATCACTTCGACCGGTTTGCCTACCCAACACCTGTCCTAATGAATGAGCTAAGCTAAATTCAAACCCACCTAATTTATAATGGGAACATTGCAAATCGTAGGCATGGGGGGGTATGAAAGTGCAAAATGTCAGGAAAACTCATCAAGAAAAGGTTTCAAAAAAAAATCACAAATAGCAAAGAAAAACAAAAAAGCAAAAAAAATGAAAAAAAACACAAAAAATTAAATAATCTTGAAAAAGAAGAAAAAAACTGAGGAAGGGGGCGAGAAAATTTTTTAGGCTATACAAAATGGGAGGAAAGGAGCAAAATGGCAAAAAAGAGCACAAAATGAAAAAGAAAAAAAAAAGAATGGTCATTAGTAAAAGATTAAGGGATTAACTGAAGTTCTAGACCACATCAAGAAAAGAAAAAATGAGAAAAGAAAATGCTAAGGAGATACAAAAGAGATTAGTAGGAACGTTGATCTTTGACCTTTTGGGCTAGACTCTTAGGCTTAAAAATTCAAGTACCTGCTAAAATTTGGATACTCCTCAAGAGGTTGGGGAAAATGCAAAGCTTAAGTATCAGGTCTAAGGCTTAAGGAGTATTCGACCTCGGTAACTGACCTTTAGTTTGCTGGATTCGGTAACCTAAGTACCCCAATTCATACACAGCCTGGTTCAGTGCGCATAAATATCAAAATCACATAAAAAGAATTTCAATGTTCTGAAAGAGTTGCTTAGATTAGGATCAGCTGATCAACAAAAGTTGATTTAGATGAGTCCCTGATGCGGAGAGGCGGGAAATTCCCCTCAAAGATGCATAACAACATATTGTCTCCTCGGTGCTTGTCTCTTAGGATATTTAAATATCCTACTGGGGGCATGTAAGCACTCTGCTGGTTCAGATACCATGGGCGGCATTATCATGAACTGTCGATTTCCAAGGTCTGAATTTGGCCATGGAACACCATGGGTGGGATTATCTTGAAATCTTGAAAGCCAGGGTTCTGGGGGTTGCCATGGGCGGTGCTGTCACGAAGCATTGATTGCTAGGGACCCTTGAGGATTGATGATGGGGACGAGGAATCCGATATAGACCATGTTGAGAAGCCAATCTGAATCTAGAAATAAAAAGAAAAGAGAAAGAAATCTCTCTAAACAAATAAATCCTCTGTCTTTCTCTTACAAAAATTGCACTGCAAATTGAACCTACGCTAAAAATGTCTCAAGCACGGGTGCTTTAATTGCGGAGTCCAAAAATCCCTAGGATAGTTTCTGCAGGCCTAAAATACCTTTGCGAAAGACTGAGGCTAAACCGAGTCAGGTTTGGATTTTGGTTAGTACTTGAGTACCTCTAGGCCTTTTGTCGGCATTCTGAACTAATCACAAAAGAAAAAGAAAAAGCACTTGTCACAACTTGTAGAAGAAACTCATGGTCTAGAACAGAGGATAAAATCTTAAAATTTTTCTAAGGGACTAGCAAAAGCTAGGCATGAGGATATGATGAGAGCCTCATCATGAGTCCTAACTAGCTCATTTTTCCTGAGAAAATAAATAAAAGCTCCTGCATAACCTCAAGGAAGATGTAAGTCAAGGGTTTACTGTTCTAAGAAAGAAACATAAACTAAAAGGTAAAAACTGCAATTTCACCATTGCTGTATATAAATGGGATTTCTCAGAGGGAAAGCATAGGTCAAACGGTTTGAATAAGATAAAGAGTGGGTTGGTTCAGTCAGAAATGGGTTATTGTGTAATTCAAGAACTAAATGACATTTTGTAACCCTAAAATAGACCCACTTAATTCAACAAGGTTCTGGTTAGGATAAAAATCAACTAAACCCTCTAAAATTCATGGAAAAATATCCCTTAGCACTTATAACCTTTAATTTGTCCTTTGGAACCTATTTTGACCTAGATTGGGGTCCTAGCTCAGTATTTAACTTAATTTGGGTTTTTATGCAAAATGTCTAGCCAAACATGGTCAAACCTAAAATACAACTTAACCATTGGATTCCTTAGGTCCAAATTAGGCTTATACCAAAATTTTGGCCTAAGGGAAGGTCATCTTGACCTACTTTGCAAAATGGTCCACTTAATTACATTCTGGCCCCTAACTTTCAGAAAAACCCTTGCGCAGAGCCGTCTAGCTTCCTCGCCACCATTGCATTCAGGTCCCTTCAGCATTATAGTAGTGGAATCCCACTCCGGCGAGGATTTAAGGCTGATATCTCCTCAAATCCTCAGAGATCTCCCAGATTTGGAAGGAAGATTCTCTAAGGATCTCTCTATCGATAGAACGTGATCTCCAGATCAAATTTACATCTAATCTCTCATGCGAACGCTCGAGAGATTTGGGTATCCTAACCACCTTTCTTCTTTGGCGAGGAATTTGCATTGGAAGGCTTGCCCTCCAAGCACCAGAAGCTCGGCCAGCGACTATAAAAGGACCCCCGATCCTCTGCGAATCCCCCAAGCTTGATTTGGTCGAAGAATCCCCTATAATTACTCTTTTCCCTCTCTGGCCAAGTAGACCACAAGCTTTGGCGACTCTCCCTCCCTCCTCTCGTTGCTCTGCCACCAGACCAGTGGCAGGGTTCACTTCGCCTCATTCTTCCGCGTTGCGTCGCACCAGCGCACACCTCTCTGACCTCCTCCTTGTCACCATTATCTCCACCTCTGGGCTGTCTTCTCCGACAACAGCACATACTCACCATTCGTCTCCTCTACCTCCCCTTCACTCCAAGTACCCCAGATAAGTTCTTCTTCTCCTATTCTCTATTTTCCCTCCTTTTATTTCACAAACCACCCCTCGACTGCCACTGTCCACCCTCATCTTCCTCATCGTCGGCTAACCTCCGGCGAGGCTCATCCCTCAATCCACACACCCACACCCCTCTCCAACCACATCACGAGCTCCGCTTCAATCCACTATCCACTTTCCGCCCACTCGCTGCCCGCCACACATGCTCCACACCTCCACCGAACAACCCCACACACACGGTCACAATATGACCTAGGCATGCACACCTAGGCCATTCTGAGCCACGTCGACCCCCGCCTCACCTTTGCCGTGACACAGCGAAGGTTCTCCTATTGTTTGATAGAGCCACAAGGCTATTCTTGTGTCATGCAAGGTAGAGCCCCCGTCTACCATTAACAGGCGTACATGCTTGCTTGCTTCCGAGCTCTAGGCCGTACGCTCCAGTTTTCAGGACCCCAGGCTGTGCGGGTTGAGTATGCGAGCAAATCCAGCCTGACTGTAGTTGCTGCGAGACCTTCAGCTACACCAATTGCATGAAGATATCCTCCTGTAGGTGCCAGCAGAGGCGGGTGGGACTTTTAGTCCCACCATGGAAATGCAGGAGTGACGTATGTAGTTTAAATTGATTTTGTGCTTTGTGCTGTTTGCCTCAAGAACACAGGGGTGAGCACCCTCGCCCTCAGTTACGCGTCATCCGTGTCCTACCCCCACGGACCTGGCACCTGACCCGACTACCTAACCTAGCACTCCTCACGCACCACACCCACGCCGGTGCACCTGGACCTGGGTGCGCACCCGACCCGATTACCCAGCTTTAGGAGAGTGTACCGAAAAGAGAAATAGAGAGAGAGATGTGGGGAGGGTAGAAGGTAGGTTTTGCTATGTGGTGTTGTGCAGGAGGAAGAAACTAAGAAAGGAATAGGCGCAGCAAGAGAAGAAAAGGAAGAAGGAAGCGGCTAAAGGATGTAGCAAGGAAGAAGGTACTCGCGGCAAGGAAGGAGAAGAAGAAAAGAGACGCACTGTAGCAAAGGAGTAGTAGACCAAGGGAAGAAGAAGAAGGTAGCTGTAGAAGAAAAGAAGAGAGGCTGGAAGACAAAGAGGAGTGAAAGCAAGGGCAGAAGAAGAGAAGCAAGAGTGACCAAGCAAAAGAGGAAAAGAAGTCAAAAGAAGCATAGCCATAGAGTAAAGCAAAAGAAGAGAGAGAGAGAAGACACAGAAGGACAACAATTCAAGGCACTGTAGTTAGAATTTTTAAGATGTCTGATAAAAAATCAGATGTCCAATCCTTTTTTAGCACTATTTCTCCATAACATTACACTTCAGTTTTGGTTGAATTAGTTATTATTTTTATTGAAAGTTGTGTTCTTAAGTGTTGGAATACCCAATTGCTCCCTATGTTCAACCTCGGATACTTTGATTTTCGAGTTATAAATTCTTATTTGTTTTCACGGGGATTTCATCTATATTACAACGAGACATCTTTTAAAACACTATCTAGCCACGTAAACATATACATAAAAAGAATTGAATTAGGAAGGAATACTTGGACATCATGAACTTTCAATCTTAGGAAATATTATAGTAGGATTTGAACAGTAAGACCCTTCAAGTCTTTGGGCTTAATCAGTTCGGGTATCCATTAAAATATGGATTTATTTATCAAGTCTTCTCCATCCTGAATTCTATTTTAATTTGATTAAATAAGTTTGGGTGATAAGTACATGACTTATCAACCCACCCTCTGATTTGAGGAAACTTTAGGTCTAAGCATCTACACACTATTCGTCACTGACTCGTTGTTCAGTGGTTTTAACAGAAATTGGGTAGCTAATGAACCTTCTAAGGTGATATGGCTGGCAAGTTATCGTGGGTAACTGCCCATAGATAGGTTGTCCAGAGCGAAGTCACTGGACCACTCTCTTCGTACTGCCTTTAGGTAAATCATAGACCAGGGAAGCCACCTACTTAAAAAGAAAAAGAAAGTGAAAAATAAAAGAAAAAAAAAAGGAGAAAATAAAAAGAAAGAAACAAAAGAAATAAGCCATACTTCACTGCAAGAGTATGGCAGGCAAGTTGTCGTGGTAACAGCTCATCGATCGGCTATCTAGAACCTAGCTCAAGAAATGCACTAAAAATTCCCAAAACACCTTGGAAGAAGCGGAGAAGTAGAATAAGCCTAGGGATATACACTGGATTCACCCTTGTGTTGACTCCATAAAAAAATAAAAGTAGGGAGAAAGCTACCGGTCATAAAGATACACCCTTGTGTTTACCTTGCACTCCTCGCTCACCACCCACGTCGGTGCCCTTGTACCTGGGTGTGCTTGACCCAACCTGAATACCCAATTGGCTCTGGGAGAGTGGACCTAAGAGAGAAAAGAGAGAGAGCATACGTGGGGGAGGGTAGGGGTAGGTTTTGCACTTGTTTGCATGGAAAGGAAGATGGAAGAGGAGGCTGAAGCTGAAGGAGCCACAGAGGAGCTAAGGATCAGAGGATGCTAAGTAAAGAAGAAGAGGCACTGTAGCAGAGAAGGCATAGCTAAAGAAAAGGCAAAGGCAAACCTAAGGCAAGAAAGAAGAAGGAGAAATCAAAGAAGAAGAAAGAAGGTGCAGCTGAAGAGAAAAGAGAAAGAAGGAGAGCAGAAGCCAAGGAAGCTAAGGATTGAGAAAGCTAAGGTAGAAATCAAGGAAGAAGAAGGAAGGAAAAGGTAGGAAGCAAAGCAAAGCCAGAGAAAGAAAGAAAGCCAAGAAGGAGAAGAGAAAGAAGGAACAGAATACAAAGAAGAAGGAAGCCATCGACCAAAGCCAAGGAAAAGAAGAAAGAAAGAAAGGCGGAGAAGAATAGAAGCTAAAGAGAAAACTGAAGAAAGAGTCAAGAGAAGAAGAATCAAACATTTTTACGCACTTCTTCTCAATTTTTCTCTTTTGCTACATTTTAGTATTCATAAACTCCTACTTCATTTTTTGAATTAGATTTTGAGTAACTTTAGCTGTTCAGATTGCATTTATTATTGAGTTTAGTATGAATTCCATTTGCTCCTTATGTTTGACCTTGGACTAAACATTTGAGTAATAAAATTCCTATTTGTTTTCAAGGTGATTTCAACTATACTACGATGCAGCATTTATTCTTTATAAACCGATCTCGCCCTGTATTAAATATTTAGGCGCCCTTGCCGAAGTGTGAGAGACCTAAATCTCTTGAGTGTTCACACGAGAGATTGGGTGATAATTAGGGCTTGGAATTGTGCTCATCAGATCAGAAATTCCTCAGAGAATCACCCTTTCGAATTTGACAGGGAGTTTATGAGGAATCATAGAGAAATCTCCTCTGGAATCCTCGTCGGAGTAGGACTCCTCTGCTATAATGGCGGAGGGACATAATTGAAATGAGTGGCGAGGAAGATAGGGGGTATCAGCAAGGTTTTCAAAAGTTAAGGGTATAAAAGTAATTGGGTTGGAAGTGGAGAGAGAGAGGAAGAGAGGGTGGATGGTGTCTGGTGGTAGGCAGCGGCGACATGGAAGCGGCTAGGGCTGCAGAAGGGGGTGATTGGAAGACATGGAGGTCGAGGAACTGGAGGAGAAGGGAGAGGGTCTAGTAGGAGCGTGTTGGTTGGAGGATCAATAACTACCCAAGAAGGCCTTGGAGGAAAGATAATGGCGATGTCTTGTGCTTCAGATGTCGGCAAAGGGGGCACTTGCCTACGATCTGCAGAAACCCTCTAATCTTCCTGGTGTGCAGGAGTGAAGGACACAAATGTGACTCCTACCCTAGGATGAGGCCGCCACATACAAAGATGGCCTCTCTGCACCTCAGCTGGGTAACGTTGAAGGAGCCCCGACTGCCACCACCGCCGGTGCTTGGCAAACATTCAATTCAAGTGGAGATCCTGCTATCTGAGGAGATCTCTTCGGCGGAGATCATGTTGAGGGGTGCTCTGATTGGTGAGATTATGGCAGGCAAACCCTCGATCAAAAGATTTCAAAATCTGGTATGTTCCCTACAACCTTTGTCTGTAGGTTGGAAGGTTGCAATGCTATCTCAATCTCGCTTTCTAGTCTTCGGTTTGGGGATGATGGATGTGGAAAGGTTGAGATTTAGATCGAGTTCTTTTGAAGATATTAATGTGCTCTGGAGAATGGTGTCCCCCTTCGATGGGGCTCTCCCTGATCAACCTCCTCAAAGAATGGGTTCTAGGAGGGTGATTCTTGAGATCAAAGGACTTCCATTGCACTTAAGATCTAAGGGAGTTGTTGCCAAGATGGTTGCAGGCTTTGCTTCCATCTGTGAAGGATCTGAAGTCATGATTGAAGAAGGGGACATCCGATCACTTAGAATTGAGGCTGATGTGCTCAAGTCTGGCTCGGTTCCTGATAGGGTTACGATCAGATGTGGAGGCTCCTCATGGTTTATTCTCCTAGCAGTGGCTGGACAAGTGTCTGTGCATCCAGAGCATGGGCAAGTTATGACGTCTGTGGCTTGCTCTGAGGAGATGCAACAAGATGAAATGGTGGGCCGCATTTCACCAAATGAAGCCCCTGAGTCCAGAAAGAGGAGGGATTGTCATCAGGGTTATGCAGAGGACTTGATGCATATGGAAGATGTTAGTGCCTTAGGAGGTTGCAGCCAAGTCTTGGTAGCCAAAGGTGTTGGTTCTATGGATGATGCTGAAGCTTTTGAGGAAGACTTAGAGGTTCCTAGCAATAAAGAGGAGGGGAAGACAGGCATGGAGATTGTCCTCAGTAGTAACAGCAGAGCCCTCAAGGAGGTGAATCAGGTGTAGTTCATAGCCCCAGCTCATCTGAAATTTGGTAGTGGATCTAACCTGAAAAGGGGGGTCGGTCGATTCCCTTACATGGTCAGAAGGAGAAGGAAGGATAACCTGACCCCCATTGTGGAGCAGACCATTACAAATTCAATCATGGTTGAGTATGTGGGCAGTTTGGCTCAAGGGAATTGGTGTGTACTCGAATAGGTGTGTTAATATGGTGATTTTATTGTTGAAATGTGCATAGTGGTTAACCTAAATCGAGCCTAACCATCTCTTTACAAAATTTTTTTTACCTGGCCTACTTGATTTTATCTTAGTCAATTTTAGGCCTAGGGTCGAACTCAGGGAAGTGGGGATGAAGTCAAGTTTCTACACCTTTCATACAACGAATTTCTTCTGTTCGTTTATTATGTTTTTGGTGTTTTTCTATTTAGATTTCTTTTATGATAATTCTTGTCCTTGAGGCACACCCTCAAAATCAGGTTCTTGGCTTTGAGCCAAATCAGGGTTTCAAAATTGGTCCTGCTATTCGCAAGACTGAGTACCTGCAAGTCAAGGATTATCTTTTCTCTTTTATGTATTTTTTATCTTTTTACTGACAGGAAAGAGAAATAGAAATAAAGTAAATATAGTATATATATGTATTTATTTATTATATATGTATAAAGGGGTGGGGGTGGAGGCGGAGATGGCGTGTAGCACGGTGTCGAGTAGGTCGTCATCTAGAAAGATGCAACCAATAGGACGAAGTGCCGTGTGGAATGTAAGGTGGATTGGTGGAAGATGAATGCAAACAAGCTTTTTGTACACGTGTTTAGGGGAATATCAGCAACTGGTGTGGATATTCCCGCAATACAACATATGGTAAGTAATATGAAAATATATATATGTATATATGTAAATATATCTATATGTCTATATATATATATGATTATAAATATATAGATATACGTAGTTTTATATTTATGTATGTATATATATATATATGTATATATGTATATAGTAATATATGTATATAGATATATGTAGATAGATATGCATATATATATATATATATCTATGTATGTATAGTTATAGATATATATGTATATATGTATGCATATTTGTATATATATATATATATGTGTGTGTGTACAAGTATATGTGTATATATGTATATATATATATATGTATCTATACTTATACATAGTTATATAGGTAATAATATATATATATAGATATATGTATATATATATATGTGTATAATATATATTGATATAAATATGTATATGTATATATATAAATATATAAGTATATAATAGTGTATAGGTGAGAGTGTGTGTATGCAAGAGTGTGTGTGTGTGTATGTGTCGGCAGAGAGAGTGAGAGAGTGCTGTGTCTGAGAGAGAGAGAGAGAGGGGGAGACTGTTGGAGTGAAGGCTGGGAGAGTTAAGCCGTCTACAGCAGTGGGGCGTCATTTGATGCTTCACGCGTGTGTGCAGGCGCGTAGGCGCGTGAAGGCGCGCGCACGCAGGAGTGGGCGCGGGGAAGAGAGAACCGCAGTGCACTGTGCTGTGTGAAGAGGCGGGCATTGAAGCGAGCGAAGGAGCTGGAGCAGGCGAGGGCAGCGCTAGGTGAGGTGAGCACACACAAACACGCGGGCCGGCACTGAAGCGGGCACGGGCGCTGGAGTTGGCCAGTTGCAGTGTGCCAAGTGACTGGATAAGTGAGAAACTTACCGGTCATCGCACTGTAGCCACAGTGTTCCTCTGATTGGCATGGACAGTGGCTACAGTGCCAAGGCTAGCCGCACGACCGGGTGTGCTCGGTTCTGTGAGTGCGGGCAGCCAATGCGCAAGCTACCGCGCATGCGGAAGGTCTACGTCGGCTGGTTGCGGGCGGAAAGGTGAGTTCGGGTGCAAAGAAGCGAGAGGCGAGGGTAGCCTGCAAGCATGCGCTGGAGGGCCTTGCAGCTGCTGCCGCCTTGCTGTTGCTGCTGTGGAGCTTTGAGCTTCAAAGCTTAAAGCCTACAGCAATGGTGAAAGTGCTGGAAATGAAGAAGTTGGGGAAGAGAACCACCACGCCCACTGGCTCTTCGAAGAGTTGGGCGGTGGTGGACTCACAGTGGTGGTTGTGCACCTCTGTGCGTTGCTCCTGCCCGTAGAGTGTCTCCTCAGAGGAGGAGGGGCTGCGTATGGAGGGAGAGGGGAGGAGGCAGCCTGGAGAAGAAGAGCTGCTGTGTTGGGTTTTCTCTCTGTGGACTAGGCTCTCCTTTGCAAAGGAGTCGTGCTCTTTATAAAGAGGAAGAAAGCATGCACAGCCATGCCGTAGCTGCGAATGGCCGGCAGGGAGGGGCTGTGCAGAGCATGGTGAGTAGGACATGGCGCGAGGAAGAGGCCGCCATGAATTGTAGCCGCGGGAAGAATTCAAAGACAAATAAAAATAAAAATAAAGATGGTGAATTTTGCAAAGCAGCACTTGAGGAAAAATGTAAATTTCAAGGCAAGTTATTTCACTCTCCTCCCCTCTCAATTAAATGCATGCAGGCATGTATTTTTGCAATGCGACTATGGATACCTAATATGCACTAGTAATGCTAGGAAATAGCACAAGACGGCACAATTGTAGGTGTATTTTTGCGGTGAAATCATACCCCCATACCTATCTTTTGCTAGTCCCTAGCAAAACATTTTTGTATTGTATTTAGAAATGATGTTTAGCTGAAGATTTTCTTCTGAGGTGACATAGGTGTGTTTATTGTTGGATATTGTGAGAACCAATTGCAGAGAAGACTACCAGTACTTTAATTCTCACATGACATAGATCATCTCTCGAATAACTAGGACTCTTGATATTTAAACATTAAGTACGATTTCCAAGATCCAGGAGGTTTTTCCTGTACTCGAGAGCTCAAGAGATTATGGCTTGTGCTTAGTGAACAATCAAGACTGACCAGATGAACATTAAGAATCAAGCCCAGGGTTTCACAAATTTTTAAGTACAGGTTGGTCCCAATTTCTGCTAGTGTCTTCAGATTGACCCTTAAAAAGATGACGGAAACTCAACTCCCATTTTCTGACATTTGTGGCTCAAGGAAAACAGGGTATTTGCAACTTACCCTAAAGAATTTTTGTAGGGGAAGACTTTACAGATATTTGTGAGATATACTGACTTATTTGCATCTTTTTTTTTTTTTTGAAACACGTGTCAGTATATCTCTTATAACATTATTTGGAGGAGCACACTTTTCTTTTTGTTGGGAGAGTTTCTTTTTGGTGGAAAGAGTCTCTCCTAAACACAAGACTAAATCCTGGGATAAAAAGTCTACCTACACGCATCGGTAAGGACTCCACCTTCCCTAACGAACACTAGGGTTAGATCTTATGTTCACCTAGTCTTTCTTGATATGTGTAGTGTGAACCAAGATTACTTAGGCTCTCAAGTAGAAGCAAAACAACGGATCCTATACTGGTGTCTCAGGTACAAGAATACGTCCTCAGTTAGGAGAAATTCCGATCTATCTTGTCAATGCTCAAGTGAATTAAGCCTAGCCTGAGCGAATCAAGCTTCTATGGCCTGGAAAGTCTTCCAAACAGCAGTTCAATATCCATAAACACTTATTGTATTTTTGTTTCAGCCTTCAGATCATTACTAAACACCATTATATATATATATATAGGTGGAAACTGCATGATACCATAAAATACCTAGATCCTTTGGATGCCTATCCACCCCCTCATGTCAAACGATGCTATTTCCTCATATGCATGCAGGTTAGGGTAGAGGAAAGACGAAAGATCGGGTAACGAGAGTTGAAGTGAAGGGTATACAGCAGGGTGGTAGGGTGGGAGGATGGTGGGTGGTGAAGTGAAAAGTGAAGTGATCGTGATAGTGGCGTGAAAAGTGATGGTGGTTGGTGAGAGATCTGGCATTTCTTGGGACGAGAGTGTCCCAGGCGAATCGGAAAACAAGTCAGGAGGAAGAAGTTGGCCCTCAGATTGGACAAGAAGAGGGGCTTCTTGGATAGATGGATCCAAAAAGGAATAGCCCCAGTGAGTATTGTATGGGCTCAAGGTCCTAGTGTGGTGTTGCAAATCTTCCTGATTTGGCAGGAAAGAAAGGGCAATCCGGTCTTCAAGGGTGTGGACCAGTGGTGAATAGCCCGAATATGACTCACCACTAGGTATGGGAAGCGGAGAAAACCTTATCAGAAGTCTGGTCAGGAGAAGGTACGGGAATAGGGAGGGATGGGGGAACGTCACAGTATGTGTCGGTCAGGCAATCGTCAATGTTTACAGGTAATCCGCAGCAATCTAAATAGGTCTCAAATAGTCTAATACATGCGCTAACGGCCATGTCCTCATCAAACGTGTCATCCTCGATACTATCGCAATCAAAGTTCTTGGCTACCTTGAGGATGTTAAGCTTGATCTTTTCAGATCCAACAGCAATTTCAATACAGCCTGACTCGCAGTCGATATGGGCGTGGGCTATGGCCAAGAAAGGTTGACCAAGGATGATCAGACAATCAGAAAGTGAGCTGGGAACTTCCATATCTAAAACAAGAAAGTCAACAGGAAAATAGAGACTGTTGACCCTAACCACCACGTCTTCCACCACACCCTTCAGAATTTTGACAGAACGATCTGCCAATTGTAATGTGACAGGGGTGGGTTTCAGATTTCCCAAGGAAAATTTTTCCAGCATGATGGTCGGTATGAGATTTATGGAAGATCCTAGATCAAGCAGGGCACGATTAAAATTGCAACCTTGGATGCTATAGGAAATAAGTGGTGTGCCCGGATCTTTCTGCTTCGGTGGTAAATTTGACAGTATAGCACAACTCGCATGCGGCGAGAGAACCACTGGATTATTAGTTTTCTTTGACTGTCGCCTGGGTGTTGTGTAGTCTTTGAAAAATTGGGCGACAGTAGGTATGTGATCGATAGCGTCGAGCAGGGGTACCCTAATTTCAACATCCCTGAACAAATTACACAGGTTATCAAAGGCCTGCGTATCTTTCTTCTTGCCTTTTGGCTCCCTCAGTAGAGCCTCAGGGAATGGGACTGATTCTGGCACCAATTTGGGTGTATCGTCCTCTCACTAATGCGGTATGCATCTCGAATGAGAGAGCAATGAAGAAGATGGGCCAGGATCAGGTCGAGGCGGATCGACGGTCTGCTTACCGCTCCTCGTAGTGATAGCATTGGACGATGCAGGTTCAGTGGGATCATAAGGTGGACAGGGTTCGCAATGGGGACATAAGAGTGAGGTGCTGCAACGGGATTAGCCTGAAATCCCAGTGGAATGCTCGGAGCATTCATAATTTGTTGTACCTGCCCCTGAGAAGGTCGTACCTGTGGTTGAGGATCACGGGGTACGAAATTTCACGGGTTGGGAATAGGTTGGATGGTAAGAGTGCCCTGAGATCGAGTCGCCATGCTTAGTTGACTGATCTCATCATTTTGCTGCGCAAATTGGTGCTGAAGACTGGTCATGTTCTCTTCATGGTGCTTTGACATAACTGTCATCATTTGCATCAATTTGTCAAGAGGACTTGATGCGTGTTCGATTTGTGGTATGCAAGGGCCTGATGGCGGATTCGCCATAGGATTAGACTGGGCCCTTGGGATGACGGGTGTGGATGGTCGCATTGGTCCACCCGCGGGGTTTTGGCTCTGTGGGTTGTTGGACCATGTGAAATTCGGATGATTTCGCCACCCTGGGTTATAAGTGGCAGAGAACGGGTTGTTCCCTAGGGCGCAAGCGTCTTCTATGCCAGAAGATGCATCCCCATGTAAATATGAGTGCAAGCACATGGAGGCTTGGTCCTCTATGTCGAAATACTGGCTCACAGAAGCCAGATCCACATGACTTACCGAATCGTGCAGCGCGACACTCGGTAAGGAAGGTCTTACGGGGCTTCTCGGGATAAGCTTAGTGTTGGAAGAATTGGAATTGTGATGAATTGGTGAAGTGTGGGTGTTTGCCATAGATCGGGTAGGGTTGGCTAGAAGCTCGTCCAGCTTCTTGCGCACGACGGAGACTTCATCCAAATTTTGTGCGATAAGGCTAAGATCAGTGGATGAATGGGAGGGTCCTGTGTCAACTTCGTGGACATTTCGGGGCAGGTTGGTACGATTAAAGGCGACAATGGAGGCATTGTTCATTGAGTTTTCACTCATATTTTCAAGCAATTCGAATGCTCCATTCTCGTCTTTATTCATAAAATTCCCTCCGTAGGAAGCATCTGCAATCTGCTTTGAAGTCTCATTTAGCCCATAGTAGAAAATCTGGGCTATATGCCACTTAGGCAGACCGTGGTGTGAACAATTCCTAAGGAGGTCATTATATCTCTCCCATGCCTCATGAAACTGTTTGCCATTTTGTTGCGTAAATGAAGTGATAGCACGGCGAAGCGCATTGCTTCGCCCGATTAGGAAGAACTTCTTGAGAAATGCTGTTCGCATCTCTTCCCAAGAGTGGATGGTTCTCCCAAGGGTGTGTAACCACTGCGACGCTTTATCTCGCAATGAAAATGAGAACATTTTCATGAGGACTATAGGTAACCTAATATTTCTTGGTTTAACTATTTCAGCCAATCGGGTTAGGTCTTCCAAATGGAGAAATGGATCTTCACTTGCAAGACCATGGAAGTGAAAGTTTATTAAGCCAATTATGTTGGGTTTCAATTCAAAGTCGTCCCCACCCATGGGGACCCAAATTTGTCCTATGGTCTCTGTAGCAACGGGATTCTGATAGGAGCTAAGAGACCCAGGCTCCTCCCGTTCGAGAGGGTTCTGCATTTCCTCCAATGTTTTCCTTATGGCTTCAATTTGCTCATTATACATTTCCATTTGGGCTTAGAGGCAGGTTATGGGATCCAAGGCTCCACCACCTAGTGGGTTCTGAGGGAGATTTCCTCCCTCGGGATTTGGGGGTGGGCGTGCAGCTATGTTTGTGGAGGAGGACAATTCGGCTCCTTTTCTAAAATTATCATGGCAATTCACACAGTTCAGGGTTTTGTGACCTCCTCCCAAACATGCACTACTACAGGAAGAATTGGGGGGATACAAAGGGAAAAGAGATGAGAGAAATGAAGCTGCAAAGGTACACTTGATGACAAATCAATTCAATCAAATTCCTAACCTCTACAGTGTGCCCTTAGACCTAAAGATCTAAGTTACCTACTATCACGAACCACAGAACCGAATGCGAGCACCGCGGAACCATCGATTGAAAGGCTATTTCCCCCAGTCTTAGACACCCGATAGCACGCAGGAACCCTCACCCGCACGTAGGTGCTACATGGAGGTAGTTAGGCCTCCAATCCTTAAGAAGCGTCAAGTTGTTGCCAATTTTAGTTAGAGGCTTAGGATCAACTGCTTCTGGAATGTGAAGGGCATTTTTTACGGATAACGCCCAAGTGATTGATTTTTAGAGAGTGTGTAATCCAAGCATGCAACTGGGAAATCTCCCCGAATTGAAGTTTTAATTGGTGAATGGTTTTTAGAATTTCAACCTTAAGTAGTATGAATTTTAAGATTTCATTGAATTACCAATTCAACCAATCTTCGGGTTCTGACAGAATACAAGTTTTCTTCTAAGCCCAACAAACCCTTCTTCAATGTCAATTGGTTAATGCATGCTAAAATGCAATGGGCTTCCCTAAATGGAGATTTCTATGTGTGGATGCACGAGTCAGTTTTAGATTAGTGTGAAAGGGAGCCAAAGCACTTCAATTCAAGTGCTCCCAATCACCAGAATGATTTCCACACACAAGGCTCAACCAAAAGATAAAGAAAATCAAACTGTTGGGGTTGAAGTATTCGGGATTGAATCTTAGGCACATGAAAAGTCATGGTGGGGTTGGAATCAACTCAATTCCAAGTCTCCCCACCAAAAAGGTGTTCCCGAATTTGCAGATAAATGAGGCAAAGAGGGGTGCAATCAATCTTTTAATTTTTTCCTCAAAGACTACTTCACACAGCGAAAGATTCAAGAATCAAGATTCTTGGATTTTCACTATGCGAAGTTTGGCGGGAAATCCCAGGGCGATAGGAGTGATGACAAACAATCAAACAAGTGAATTTTAATCCACTTGCCCCAAGAGATCCCAAGAAGTTTTTTCTTTTTTTAGTTTTTTTATTTATTATGTTGACAAGTTAGCCTAGATTGCTAAGAAAGGAAGACCTACTTGTTTAGCAATGTGTGCGAAGCTCCAGTGCGGTGGAGCGTCTTCACGCTCTCGTTCTTGCCTTGGATCTGCCCACGTTTCCGACTTCGTCTGCCTACATTCTCTTTGCAACAGGTTCACCTACACAGCAATAAAAAAAAACACCCGTGAAGAGAAGGGTGTGAGAAGAGAAAAATTAAAAGAATGGAGTAGAAACTTACTTGAATGCGTACTTCCCCGGTAACGGCGGCATGAAAGGAATTGTGGTCATGCCAGGATAGGTGTGTTAAAAAAGTGATTTTATCGTTCAAATGTGTATAGTGGTTAACCTAAATCGAGCCTAACCATCTCTTTACAAAATTTTTTTTACCTGGCCTACTTGATTTTATCTTGGTCACTTTTAGGCCCAGGGTCGAACTCAGGGAAGTAGGGTTAGAAGTCAAGTTTCTATGCCTTTCCTACAATAAATCTCTTCCATTCGTTTATTATGTTTTCGGTGTTTTTCTATTTAGATTTTTTTTCTGATAATTCTTGTCCTTGAGGCACACCCTCAAAATCAGGTTCTTGGCTTTGAGCCAAATCAGGGTTTCAAAACTAGTCTTGCTATTCGCAAGACTAAGTACTTGTAAGTCAAGGATTATCTTTTCTCTTTTATGTATATTTTTATCTTTTTATTGATAGGAAAGAGAAGTAGAAATAAAGTAAATATAGTATATATATATGTATGTATATATTATATATGTATAAAGGGGTGGGGGTGGAGGTGGAGATGACGTGTAGCATGGTATCGAGTCGGTCATCGTCTAGAAAGACACAACCAATAGGACGAAGTGCCGCTTGGAATGTAAGGTGGCTTGGTGGAAGATGAATGCGAACATGCTTTTTGTACACGTGTATCGGGGAATATCAGCAACTGGTGCGGATATTCCCGCGATACAACGTATGGTAAGTAATATGAAAATATATATATATATGCATATATATATAGATATGTAAAAATATGTATAGATAGACATATGTATATATGTATATATAACTATATAGATGTATATGTATATATATATGTATATATGTATATAGTAATATATGTATATAGATATATGTAGATAGATATGTATATATATATATATCTATGTACATATAATTATAGATATATATGTATATATGTATGTATATCTAGATATATATATATATGTATAAGTATATGTGTACATATTTATATACATATATATATGTATATAATATATATAGATATAAATATATATATGTATATATATAAATGTATAAGTATATAATAGTGTATAGGTGAGAGTGTGTGTGTGCAAGAGTGTGAGTGTGTGTGTGTGTATGTGTCGGCAGAGAGAGTGAGAGAGTGCTGTGTGAGAGAGAGAGAGAGAGAGAGTGGGAGACTGCTGGAGTGAAGGCTGGGAGAGTTAAGCCGTCTGTAGCAATGGGGCGTTGTCTGATGCTTCACGCATGAGCGCAGGTGCCTAGGCGTGCGAAGGTGCGCACACACAGGAGTGGGCGCGGGGAAGAGAGAACCGCAGTGCGCTACGCTGCGCGAAGAGGCGGGCGCTGAAGCAGGCGAAGGAGCTGGAGCAGGCGTAGGGAGCGGGCGATGGTAGGCACTCGGAGAGGCGAGTGCACGCAGACGCACGGGCGGGCACTGGAGCGGGCGCGGGGCTGGACGTCGGCGCGGGTGTTGGCCAGTTGCGGCACGCCAGGCGACCGGATAAGTGAGAAACTTACCAGTCACCGCACTGTAGCCACAGTGTTCCGCTGACTTGCGTGAACAATGGCTACAGTGCCAAAGTGAGCCGCACGACTGGGTGCGCCCAGTTCTGTCAGTGCGGGGAGCTGATGTGCGAGCTGGCTTGCGTGCGGAGGGTCTGCGCAGGCTGGTTGTGAGAGGAAAGACGAGTTTGGGCGTGAAGTAGCGGGAGGCGTGCCTGTAGGCGCGTGCTAGAGGCGAGGGCGGCCTGCAGGCGTGTGCTGGAGGGCCTTGCGGCTGTTGCCGCCTTGCTGCTACTGTTGCGGAGCTTTGACCTTCAAAGCTTGAAGCTTGTGGCAATGGTGGAAGTGCTGGAAACGAAGAAGTCAGGGAAGAGAACCACCATGCGCACCAGCTCTTTGAAGAGTTGGGCGGTGGTGGACTTAGAGTGGTGGTTGTGCACCATTGTGAGGTGCTCCTACCCGAAGAGTGTCTCCTCAGAGGAGGAGGGGCTGCGTATGGAGGGAGAGGGGAGGAGGCGGCCTGGAGAAGAAGAGCTACTGTGTTGGGTTTTCCCTCTGTGGACCAGGCTCTCCTTTGCAAAGAAGGAGCCGTGCTCTTTTTAAAGAGGGAGAAAGCATGCACAACCATGCCCTGGTTGTGCATGGCTGTGCATGGCTAGCAGGGAGAGGCTGTGCAGTGCATGGTGAGCAGGACATGGCTCGAGGAAGAGGCCACCATGCATTGCAGCAGCGGGAAGAATTCAAAGACAAATAAAAATAAAAAATAAATATGGTGAATTTTGCAAAGCAGCACTTGAGGAAAAATGTAAATTTCAAGGCCATTTATTTCACTCTCCTCCACGCTCAATTAAATGCATGCATGTGTGTATTTTTACAATGCGACTATGGATACCTAATATGCACTGGTAATGCTAGGAAATAGCACAAGACGGCACAATTGCTGGTGTACTTTTGCGATGCAATCAGGAGTCAATCAGGCAAGGAATGAGAGTGCTAACATGGAATGTCCGTGGGTTGTGCAATAAGGTTGGAAGGGCTTCATTGTGTAGATACCTTTCTAAATGGGAAATTGATTGTGCTCTAATCCAAGAGACACATGTGGAGGAGGAGAATGGTCAGGTGTGGGACTTTTTAGGCAGTCTAGACATGCAGATGTTGTAGTGAAGAGTGCAACTGGAAGGTATGGTGGAATGGCTTTTTGGTGGAGAAAATCCTGTCCCATGGTAACTAAAGTCTTTCGTGATAGGCATGTGCTTACTTGCAGATGCCAATCACCTCGAGGAGACTTGGAATGGTTTGTCTCATGCATTTATGGCCCATGTGCTGTTGTAAACAGGGCAGGCCTGTGGGAGGAATTATCTGCAGTGCATCAAAGGGTGCAAGAGGTACCTTGGCTTATAGGAGGTGACTTTAATTGTCACCTATCAAGTGAGGATAGACCTAGGGGTAGGATGGACAGTTCAATGGCTATCTTCTAGATGGCTATGTAGAGTCTGGGTGTCACAGAGTATCCTATCAGTGGAGTTGAATTCACTTAGAGAAATGGTAGTGGATAGTCATCTAGGTTGGATAGATTCTTTGGTAGTCCAAGCCTGCTTGTTAGGCTTCAATTATTGGCAGATATGAGCCTTGATAGGCCCTTTTCTGACCACACTCCACTAGTGTGGGACAGTGGGACAAATTTTGACTTTTGGTCATATTTCAAACTCAAGAAGTCCTGGTTTAGGGAGGAGGGCTTTGTGCAAATGGTAACTCATTGGTGGTAGAATAAGACAGTGCAAGGATCTGTGATGAGAACCTCATCATGAGCCATAACTAGCTCATTTTGACCCAATACAAAGGATAAAAGCTCCTACATAACTCAAGGAAAGGCTTAACTCAGAGAATTCTGAGTTTAAGGAGAAAACAAGTCATAAGGGGTAAAAATGTAATTTTACCAGTATAATCTGCATACAGGGTAATTCAGGGTCCAAACATAGGTCAAAGCAACTTAATAAGAATAAAAGTGGGATGAGATGATCTAGCAAGGGCTACAGCAATTCCAAGGAACTAAATGATAATCTGTAACCCTAAAACAAACCCACTTCAATTCACGAGGTTCAAGGCAAAGCAAAAATGGAATAAACCCTCTAAAATTCATAGAAAAATAATCTCTAGGGTTTAGAACCTTTAATTTGACCTTAGGAACCCATCTTGACCTACATTGAGAACCATACCCAATTAATAACTTAATTTGGGTTTTTGCGTAAATTGACCAGTCAAACAAGGTTTAATCTAGAAATAAAATTCACCATCAGATTCCTTAGGTCATAATTAGTCATGTATAAAAACTTGAGCCTAAGAAGAAACCTTCTTGACCAACTTTACACTTTGGTCCTCATGTATTTACTTTTTGGCCCTCAACTTTTGAACCCTCGCATTTTGGCCCCTAACTCTCCTTCGTTCTTTGCATTCAGGTCCCCCCTGCAAAACCTGCCAGCACCATGCTCCGGCGACCTTGCGCGGAGCATGGCGCCGCGCAGGGTGAGGGGGAGAGCCTGGCAAGTAAACCGGGGGTGCCCTGCGTTGTCAGCCGTCGCAGGGACACCCCCCTGGTCGCTGTAACCCACCATACCGGCCGTGCGAACGCACGGACGGTATGGGTTTCCATCTCCGGCGTTCTCCGGCGAGGGAGACACGTCGTCTCCCTCCGCCTTCCTCCCTGATTCGGTCCCTATAAATAACCCCGTCGCTCCACCGTTCTTCCCAGCTCGGATCTGACGGAGAAAACCCCCAACTTTCCTCTCTTCTCACTCCGGCAGACGCCCACCAGCTCCGGCGGTTCTTCCTCTTCCTCCTCTTCGCTCTGCCGCAATACCAGCAGCAGAGACTTCTTCCCCTGCTCTTCCCGCGCCACGCCGCACCCAGCTGGCGCCTCTCCGGCCCTCTGCTCGCCGCCGCCCCTTCCCCCGGGCATCTTCTTCTCCGGCGACAGTCGATATGACTGTCGCCCGCTCCGGCCCCTCCTCCTCCTGCTAAGTAGGTAGAACTCCTCCTCTTCCTCCCCTCTTCCTTTTCCTCACTTTAAACATCTACTGTCGCCCTCGATTCCGACCCCTCACCCTCACCTTCTCCTCCTCCGGCGAGCCGCTCCCATCACTCCAGCAACCCACACGGCTCGCCAACCACCGCAGAACCTCCGCCTCCTCACCCTGATCAAGCCCCGCCCTTCCACTTCCCCCACATCACCCTCTGCAACCCCACCGAACAAACCCAACTTCCGACCCACAGTCCGACCTAGGGCAGCCCTTGCACGCCGCCCCACGCCTCGCCACCACCCACACGAGCTTTGCCGCACTCTGGCGAAGCTCCCGGCACCTTCTAATTAGGCCGAGAGGCCGTTTTGCTGTGAACAGGTCACCCATCCTCCGCCGCCATTGCCGTGCAGAAGGAGCTGCTTTCGCCTGCAGCTGCAGGCGCGCCACGCCCAGATTCGACTCCCAGGCCGTGCGAGGCATTTCGACAAAGCGTCAGG
Source organism: Thalassia testudinum (assembly GCA_037157565.1). Lineage (NCBI taxonomy): Eukaryota > Viridiplantae > Streptophyta > Magnoliopsida > Alismatales > Hydrocharitaceae > Thalassia > Thalassia testudinum. The sequence goes on from JAZHRO010000057.1 coordinate 17,924,222, forward strand.
CTGCAGCTGAAGCGAAGCCCTCGCGCGAAGGCCTCGCGTAACGCCGCGAGTACCAGTTGTTTCCCCCGCGCAGGAGCCAACTCGAGGTGGGACATTTAGTCCCACCTTGGAAAACTCTGAAGAGGCGCAGCGGTATAAAGTGAAAAACTGCTGGAGGCTTATTGCCTCAGCACACGGGGTGAGGTCCCCTTCACCCACCCGGTTACCCGGTCTCGTCCGCGCTCACGCCCCGCGGACCTGGCCCGACCCGACTTAGACTGACCTGCACTCCTCGCCCACCACGCACGCCGGTGGGCCTGGACCCGGGCGCGACCCGTACCCGGCAACCCGGCAGCTCTGGGAGAGCTTTCCCAAGAGTGGCTTCTGTGAGAGAGAGACGCAGGGGGAGGGTAGAGATAGGTTTTGCCCCTTCTCTGATCAAGCTGTGTAAGTGTGCAGGCACAGGTGAAGAAGAACCGTGGAAGAAGACGAAGGCTGAAGGAAGGAGGATCACCAAGCGGCACTGTAGCAGCGGCGGTTTAAGTCGTCTGATTGGAAAATCAGACGACGTCCTGAAGGCAAGGAAGGAGAAGGAAGGCGAGGCAGAGGAGAACGCAGAGAGGCCAAGACAAGAACTGAAAGAAGAAAAAGAGCACGAGAAGAAGATCTGAAGAAAGGAAAAGAAAGGAAAGAAAGAAGAAGAAGAAGAACAGGACCGCTCTGCAGAAGAAAGAAAAGAAGAAAAAGAAGAAGAACAAAAAGAAGAGAGCAGAAGATCTGAGAAGGAAGAAGAGGAGAAGCAAAGAGAAAAGAAGAAAAGCCAACAAATTCTCTCTCTCTCTCTCTTTCTTTATTTTTGTAAAAGAAACTTGTACCCCTAGAATACAACTTGCTCCCTGAGTTTGACCTCGGGAACTCTTTATTTCCGTGTAACAAATTGTATTAAACTGGTAATCACCTCCCTCTATACTATACTACGACGAAATAATAAAACTATAGAGGAAGGTCGCCCCACCAATTTTTGGCGCTGTTGCCGGGGAGCAACGGCTATTCTAGAGGTAAACATTCCTGTTTCTTTTTAATTTCTGATAATCTCCCCTCTTTTGTGCAGCTACAGGAAATCAAGAAGACAAGCAACCGCACGACAACCACTCCGAGGACAGGTAAATTTTTCCTCTCGCTATTAACCCCTAAACTCTAAAGAGGAAGAAAAGAAAAGAACAAGCAATATAGGGCTAACCTGTCTTCCATACTTAGTAACCATAAAGAGTTGCATGTTTTCAACTCATTAGTCCTGCACACTATTAAGGGTATTTAAGGGCTAACACATTCTTGCTTGAGCCCTAATTACCCAACAAAGAACTAACTGGACCAAGTAGAGCCAACATAAGATTCAACATTAGGGTTTTAGAGACACACTACTTAAATCAAGAATGGAGAAAATCCAAAAGAAGTGTGCCTAAACCATTGATTGAAAATACCTATTCAAAAGAAAACCTAAAACAATTGGCTCTCTAAACACTTGAACCCTAAAAGACAAGACCTAAAAGCTCTCAAAGAAAACAAGAGGTAAAGTTGACCCCTTGGGTCAACCAACCTTAAATTAGGTCACTCTTTGCACTTAAAAGACTAAAGTTCAAGTGAAACCTTAAGCACCCTGATCTTAAAATTGGTAGACTTAAGAGGTCAAGATCCCCATTCTGGTCTACCTGGAACCGCAGTGACAAGAGAGGTCGGGTGGGGGAAACCCTGTAACCCGTGGGGACGCTCTACTGTGTAGGGGTCTTCGCGGGACTCTCCCTCTCTGGCTGCCCAGGTAATTCTCAGGTGGACGATCTTTCTGATCAAGGGGTCCATCTGCCCTGCACCTCTATAGTCACCCAACACATTTTTGGGTGTCTTGATTGGGTCCAGCACCTTCTAAACTTACCTCTTCCAACAGTGCATGTACGGAAGGAGGTCCTTAAGACCACCCTTAAGACCTCCTTTAGAAATTCGCTCTCGTCAAGGCCAAGCCTCGATGCTCGTGTTTGTGCAGCAACACCCTCACATTATTCTCTCTTCTGATTCAGAACCAAGTTCTTCTTCTTCCCCCATCATGGCTCAGCCAGTTGAGGAAGAAAATAATCTGGAACACCAGCTCCAGCGACTCAATGACCTCTTCCAAAACTTCGTGCACCCACCACAGCATCCTATGATGCGGGACCACTACAATCCTGCTGCGGTGGCCATTGAGTCAGAATCCCGACTGGAGGACCTGATTCCGAATTAAAGCCCAACATGATTCATGCTATACCTAAATTCCATGGGCTTAATTCTGAAGATCCCTTCCAGCACATCAAACAGCTAAAGCATCTGGCCCACACTTTTGGATCAGATGCGCAAAATCGGGATATTCTTCTCATGAAGATGTTCTCCTTTTCTCTTATGGACAAGGCCGCCCATTGGTATCAAACTCAGACCCGGCCGATCAACACTTGGGAAGAACTTCAATCCGAGTTTTTGAAAAAGTTTTTCCCCGTTGGTCGGACCAACGCCTTGCGCCATCAGATTACACACTTCACTCAACAATCAGGAGAACCTCTCCATGAGGCATGGGATCGTTTTCAGGATCTCATGAGAAAGTGCCCCCATCACGGAGTTCCTAAATGGGAACAAGTCCAATCTTTTTACCAGGGACTCCGTGAGGACATCCGCCTTTTCGTCAATGCAACTTGCGGAGGAAACATCATGGGTCAACATGAAGACACCATATGGGAGATTCTCGAAAACATGTGCGAGAACTCCATCAACAATGACTCCATGGGATTATTCGACAGGACAAATACCCGCGCAGTGACGAATCTTAAGGGAGCACATGAGACGTAGGGCCTGTCCGCATCAGTCGACCTGGAATTAATGGCCAGTCGATTGGACAAGGTCTCAATCATTGAAAAGAAGGTGGATGAACTGACTCAGCACTTGCAGCGAGCCACCTCCGCGCGTAACTCCTTTGCACAACCTCCTTCCACACAGGAGACTGTGCAAAACATCCTCCACCGATCTTCCCCTAGGATGGATCCATATCCATCCCCATCTGATTCTTGGATCGGAGGATCATCCGATCCTTTCTACACCAGCCGGGGGAACTCCATTCCCCCTTTCCCTGATTCTCAGGAGGTTCCTCAGACCTGCGAGGACCTCAACGCCATCTAGAACGACCCATTCTCCAACACTTACAACCCTGGATGGCGAAACCATCCCAATTTTCAGTGGGCGGGAAATTCCCAAACCCAAAGAGCACCTTTTCAGTCCCGCCCACAGCCCTCTCGTCATTACCAGCCGCCTCAGCCTCGGCCCAACCCTACTTATCCATCAGGGCCAAATCAGGATCAAATGTCCCTAATCCTTCAGACTCTGGCTGACATTCAAAAAACGAATGCGGCTATTCAAAAACAGCACAAGGACGAACTTAAAGAAGTTAAAACTCAACTGGCCCAGTTGGCAAATTCTCGCCAGCCAGGCACACTCCCTTCCCAACCTCTTCCTAACCCAAATAACGTGCCAACCGAGAAGCGTGTTATGAATCCAAATTTAGGCCACGCACAATGGATTTATCAGGCCCCTACTGCTCCATCTCCAGACGAGATGGAAGCTTCAACTTCTTATGCGGGATTTCAGCAGCAGCCACCCCTCTTACCAAACCCAAACCAAAATCAGGCCGGATTAAATTCTGTAACAACACGTAGTGGTAAAACAACTCAACACCCGCATTATCCAAACCACTCCAAGCCTGATAACCATGACCCTAGGATAGTTATCCAAGAAACCGCTGTTCCAGATCCACAACCTGGACCTATCCTAGAAGAACCAACCAAGATCCCGTTTCCCGAGGCCTTGACCAAGGGAAAGAAGACCACCAAACCCGTGGCCCCTGAGGAGGTCCTGGTCAAGCTCTTTGAGCAGGTCCACATAAACATCCCCTTGATGGATGCAATCCTCCACGTACCAGCTTACGCACGATTTCTAAAGAATATATGTACACCCCAGCGTAAGCCGCAAACCAAGGGAGGGAGCCCAATTGTTCTGTCAGAGCAAGCCAGCTCTGTAATCCTCAGTAGACTCCCACCCAAGGCAAAAGATCCTGGTACTCCCCTGATTTCCTGCAAGATTGGTGGTACCCAATTTGATAGAGCATTGTTAGACTTGGGTGCATCCATAAACCTGATACCCACATCCTTACTTGACCATCTAGAAGAATCTGAGCTAAAACCAACCGAGGTGACATTACAATTAGCAGATCGATCTATAAAGTCACCAAAAGGGATTCTCGAGGATGTTATCGTAAGAGTGCGGGATTTCTATTTTCCAGTGGACTTTATAGTCTTAGATATGGACGCACCTGAGAACCCTAGGGATACACCAATCATTCTAGGGAGACCTTTCTTGGCTAATGCTAGAGCCAACATCAGCTGTGAGGAGGGCCAAATAGAGCTTAAGTTTGGAGATCAAACACTGAAAATTGATATATTTAAGGCCCAACAAGGAATTAATTGCGGCGTCATCGAACAAATTTGTGACATCAGGACCTTGGTTGATGAATCACACTTCCAGAATGACGCGATTATGCCTCATCAACCACAGAAGGATCTTGACCCGCAAACAGAGGAGTCGAATCCAGATATGAATAACCTAGTAACTCCCACCCTCGAACCTCACATCTATACTGAACCACCCGCTGCTGCTGATAACCCCATCCTCGAACTGAAACCCCTTCCTGCTCACTTGAAATACATCTTTTTGGGTTCTAATCAGACCCTTCCTGTGATTTCAATTCCAACCTCAGTCCTGAACAGGAATCCCGTCTGATTGTTGTCCTCCAGCAACATCGCAGAGCCATCGGGTGGACTCTCGATGATTTGACTGGAATAAGTCCCTCTTATTGTACTCATCATATCTATTCGGAAGAGGGCACACGACCTTCTCGTGAAATGCAGAGACGCTTAAACCCCAATCTGCAGGAGGTCGTGAAAAAGGAGATCATCAAGTGGTTAGATGCCGGAATCATCTACCCGATCTCCGATAGTCGTTGGGTGAGCCCAATTCAGGTCGTGCCCAAGAAGGCAGGACTCACCACTATAACAACTGAGACCGGAGAAATCATTCCTACCCGATTAGCCAACTCATGGAGAGTCTGTATAGATTACCGCCGACTCAATTCCTCCACGAAGAAGGACCATTTCCCACTACCCTTCATTGATCAAATTCTCGAAAAACTTGCGGGAAATAGGTTCTTCTGCTTTCTTGACGGGTACTCCGGTTATAACCAGGTGGCAATCCATCCTGAGGACTAAGAAAAGACCACGTTCACCTGCCCCTTCGGAACATACGCTTTCCGAAGGACGCCTTTCGGTCTTTGCAATGCACCCGCTACTTTTCAGCGATGCATGCTTGCCATATTCTCAGATATGGTAGGTGATTATCTGGAAGTCTTCATGGATGACTTTTCAGTTTTCGGAGCATCATTCGATGATTGCCTCCAACACTTGGTCCAGATACTCAGGCGGTGCATCGATGTGAATTTGGTTCTTTCCTGGGAAAAGAGCCATTTCATGGTGCCTGAGGGAATTGTCCTGGGACACTCAATTTCGGAGAAAGGTATCCAAGTGGATTGAGCTAAGGTTAATCTGATTTCTCACCTTCCTATGCCTAGCTCGATCAGGGACATCCGTTCCTTTTTAGGGCATGTCGGTTTTTATCGACGATTTTTCCCTGATTTTTCAAAAATCGCGCGCCCCCTGACCACTCTTCTCTCCAAGGATGTTCCTTTCGAAATTTCCAAGGAATGCACTCAAGCATTTGAAATCCTGCGTGACCGAGTCACCCAAGCCCCGATCCTACAGTCCCCTGATTGGTCTCAACCCTTTGAGATCATGTGCGATGCATCCGACTTCCCTGTAGGAGCGGTTTTGGGGCAGAAAATTGACGGGAAACCTGTGGTCACTTACTACGCCAGCAAAACACTCGATGAGGCTCAGCGTAACTATACGGTTACTGAGAAAGAGCTGCTAGCTGTAGTATTTGCCCTAGAAAAATTCAGATCGTACCTTCTGGGTTCCCGTGTCATCATATACTCGGATCACACAGCTGTGAGGCATCTCCTTGCAAAGAAGGATGCGAAACCTCGATTAATCCGATGGATCTTGCTGTTGCAAGAATTTGACCTTGAGATTCGCGACAAAGCGGGAAAGCAAAATGTGGTAGCTGATCACTTGTCCCGTCTTCCTTCTGAAATAATTGACCCTCCCGGACCCATCACTGAGCATTTTCCCGATGAGCACCTGCTGACTATTGGTACTAGCCTTCCATGGTTTGCTAATGTAGTAAATTACTTGGCATCTCATCAGATCCCATCCGATTGGCCGAAGGCCAAGAAGGACAAATTACGCTCCGATGCCAAGTATTACATTTGGGAAGACCCGTACCTCTTCCGCATAGGTGCCGATCAGATCATCCGGAGATGTGTCCCGGAAGGGGAATTCAACAATATCCTCTCTTTCTGCCATGACCAGGCATGCGGTGGCCATTTCGCCGAGCATAAAACCGCATCAAAAGTCCTCCAGTGCGGCTTTTACTGGCCCACACTGTTCAAAGACGCATAAAATCACTGCAAGGCATGCAGTCGTTGCCAGACTTTGGGCAACATGAGCCATCGCGACATGATGCCTATGCAACCGATTCTAGTATGCGAAATCTTTGATGTTTGGGGGATTGATTTTATGGGCCCCTTTCCTGTTTCGGATGGTTTCGAATACATTCTGTTGGCTGTGGACTACGTGTCCAAATGGATCGAAGCCATACCGACCCGAACCTATGATCACAAAATCGTTCTCAAATTCATTCATCAAAACATTTTCTCAAGGTTCGGGATTCCTCGTGCAATAATCTCTGATGGGGGGACCCATTTCACAAATGCTCAGTTTAGGTCACTGATGACCAAATACGGGGTGTCTCACCGAATCTCTACTCCTTACCACCCCCAAACTAATGGTCTAGCTGAGTTGTCTAATCGGGAGATCAAGAAAATCCTGCAAGTCACTGTTCGACCTGACAGGAAGGACTGATCGTCCCAACTTCCGGAAGCATTGTGGGCCTATAGGACCGCCCACAAGACCCAATTGGGCATGTCTCCCTTTAGACTGGTGTACGGAAAGGCATGCCACCTTCCCGTAGAACTGGAGCATAAAGCCTATTGGGCAGTACGAAACTGTAATCTAGATCTTTCCAAGGCTGAGACCCACAGAAAACTCCAAATCAGAGAGATCGATGAATTACGCCTAGACGCGTACGAGAACTCGCAAATCTACAAGGAGCGGGTTAAAGCCTTCCATGACAAACACATCTCGAGAAAGATCTTTCATCCTGGTCAAAAGGTCCTACTCTTTGATGCCCGACTAAAACTCTTCCCAGGAAAACTGAGATCCAAGTGGGTCGTACCATATTTGGTCTGACAGGTTTTTGGAAATGGAGCAATCGAAATCAGTCCACTCAGCCACGATTCTGAACCTTTCATCGTGAACGGTCAGAGACTCAAGCCGTTCATTGATGTAACTTCTACTGATTTGGCTGAAGCATCTTATATCCTCCTTTCCCCTTGAGCTTATTGCGCCCAGCCGATGGCGTAAAACTCAGCGCTTAACGGGAGGTAGCTCGTCATTCTCTTTGAAAACCTGAAACTTGTTCTGACACCTTTTTGCACTTGAGGTTCACCCTTGTAGACAGCCGACCCCACCTCAGATGCTTGCATCTGGGATTAGAAATCGTCCGCAAAAATTCAACCCGACCAATCCACTCATCCAAATTTCTATCTTAAGGAATGAACTAAGTTAAATAAAAACCCCCTAGGTTACAATGAGGACATTGCAAATCTTAGGCATGGGGGGGTATGAAAGTGCAAACTTGTAAGAAAATGTTTCAAACAAAAAAATTCACATATGCCAAAAACACCATAAAAATTAAAAATTTTTTCGAAAAAGAATAAAAGGAGAAGGAAATTTTGTGAAGGAGAAGGAGAAGAGAAACAAAATGAAAAAGGAGCACAAAATTATAAGAAAAGGTGATAGTCATTAGTAAGGAACTAAGGAATTAACCAAAGTTCTAGACCTCATTCAAGAAAATAACTGAAAAGTGCATAATGAGATTAGTAAGAACGCAAACCTTAGGCATTCTTGAATAGACTCTTAGTACCCATTAAGATCTGGACACTCCTCAAGAGGTTGAGGAAAATGAAAAGTTGAAGTATTAGGTCTAAGGCTTAGGGAGTATTTGGCCTCGTTAACTAATTTTTGGTTTACGGGACTCAGTAACCTAAGCACCCTAACCTCACACACAGCCTGGTTCAGTAAGCGTAAAAATCAAAATCACGCAGAAGCGTCGCAAAATTCTGAAAAGAACACCTAGAATAGGAGCGGCCGATCAACACAAGTTGATTTGGACGAGTTCCCAGCGCGGAGAGGCGGGAAATCCCCTCGAAGATGCGTAACAAAATATCATCTCCTCGGTGCCTGTCTCTTAGGATATTTACATATCCTACTGGGGGCATGTAAGCACTCTGCTGATTCAGATTCCATGGATGGCATTATCTCGAAGTGTCAATTGCCAGGGTCTGGATTCGGCCACGGAACACCATGGATGGGATTATCTCGAAATATCAATAGCCAGGGTTCCGGGGGTTGCCATGGGCGGTGCTATCTCGAAGCATCGATTGCCAGGAACCCTTAAGGATTGATGATGGGAGCAAGGAATCTGATACAGACCGTGTTGAAAAGCCAATCCTAGGTTAGAACTAAAAAGAAAAAGAGAGAGAAAACTCTCCAAACAGAATAACTTTCTATCTCTCTCTTACAAAACGCACTGCGAACTGAGCCAGGGCTAAAATCATTTCAAGCATGGGTGCTTTAACCACAAAGTCCAATAAACCTTAGGTTAGTTCTTGTGGGCCTTAAAAACCTTTGCTAAAGACTGAGGCTAAGGCTAGACAGATTTGGATCTTGATTGGTACTAGAGTACCTTTTAGGCCTATGGTCAGCATTCTAACCTAATCTATGCTCAAATAAAAAAGCACTTATCTAAAGCTATTAAAAACTTCATGGTCTAGAACAAGGGTTGAAACCTTAAGTTTTTGCTAAGGGACTAGCAAAAGCTAGGCATGGGGGTATGATGAGAACCTCATCATGAGCCATAACTAGCTCATTTTGACCCAATACAAAGGATAAAAGCTCCTACATAACTCAAGGAAAGGCTTAACTCAGAGAATTCTGAGTTTAAGGAGAAAACAAGTCATAAGGTGTAAAAATGTAATTTTACCAGTATAATCTGCATACAGGGTAATTCAGGGTCCAAACATAGGTCAAAGCAACTTAATAAGAATAAAAGTGGGATGAGATGATCTAGCAAGGGCTACAGCAATTCCAAGGAACTAAATGATAATCTGTAACCCTAAAACAAACCCACTTCAATTCACGAGGTTCAAGGCAAAGCAAAAATGGAATAAACCCTCTAAAATTCATAGAAAAATAATCTCTAGGGTTTAGAACCTTTAATTTGACCTTAGGAACCCATCTTGACCTACATTGAGAACCATACCTAATTAATAACTTAATTTGGGTTTTTGCGTAAATTGACCAGTCAAACAAGGTTTAATCTAGAAATAAAATTCACCATCAGATTCCTTAGGTCATAATTAGTCATGTATAAAAACTTGAGCCTAAGAAGAAACCTTCTTGACCAACTTTACACTTTGGTCCTCATGTATTTACTTTTTGGCCCTCAACTTTTGAACCCTCGCATTTTGGCCCCTAACTCTCCTTCGTTCTTTGCATTCAGGTCCCCCCTGCAAAACCTGCCAGCACCATGCTCCGGCGACCTTGCGCGGAGCATGGCGCCGCGCAGGGTGAGGGGGAGAGCCTGGCAAGTAAACTGGGGGTGCCCTGCGTTGTCAGCCGTCGCAGGGACACCCCCCTGGTCGCTGTAACCCACCATACCGGCCGTGCGAACGCACGGACGGTATGGGTTTCCATCTCCGGCGTCCTCCGGCGAGGGAGACACGTCGTCTCCCTCCGCCTTCCTCCCTGATTCGGTCCCTATAAATACCCCCGTCGCTCCACCGTTCTTCCCAGCTCGGATCTGACGAAGAAAACCCCCAACTTTCCTCTCTTCTCACTCCGGCAGACGCCCACCAGCTCTGGCGGTTCTTCCTCCTCCTCCTCTTCGCTCTGCCGCAATACCAGCAGCAGAGACTTCTTCCCCTGCTCTTCCCGCGCAACGCCGCACCCAGCTGGCGCCTCTCCGGCCCTCTGCTCGTCGCCGCCCCTTCCCCCGGGCATCTTCTTCTCCGGCGACAGTCGACACGACTGTCGCCCGCTCCGGCCCCTCCTCCTCCTGCTAAGTAGGTAGAACTCCTCCTCTTCCTCCCCTCTTCCTTTTCCTCACTTTAAACATCCACTATCGCCCTCGATTCCGACCCCTCACCCTCACCTTCTCCGCCTCCGGCCATCCTCCGGCGAGCCGCTCCCATCACTCCAGCAACCCACACGGCTCGCCAACCACCGCAGAACCTCCGCCTCCTCACCCTGATCAACCCCCGCCCTTCCACTTCCCCCACATCACCCTCTGCAACCCCACCGAACAAACCCAACTTCCGACCCATAGTCCGACCTAGGGCAGCCCTTGCACGCCGCCCCACGCCTCGCCACCACCCACACGAGCTTCGCCGCACTCTGGCGAAGCTCCCGACACCTTCTAATTAGGCCGAGAGGCCGTTTTGCTGTGAACAGGTCACCCGTCCTCCGCCGCCATTGCCGTGCAGAAGGAGCTGCTTCCGCCTGCAGCTGCAGGCGCGCCACGCCCAGATTCGACTCCCAGGCCGTGCAAGGCATTTCGACAAAGCGTCAGGCTGCAGCTGAAGCGAAGCCCTCGCGTGAAGGCCTCGCGTAACGCCGCGAGTACCAGCTGTTTCCCCCGCGCAGGCGCCAACTCGGGGTGGGACTTTTAGTCCCACCTCGGAAAACTCTGAAGAGGCGCAGCGGTATAAAGTGAAATAGTGCTGGAGGCTTATTGCCTCAGCACACGGGGTGAGGTCCCCTTCACCCGCCCGGTTACCCGGTCTCATCCGCGCTCACGCCCCGCAGACCTGTCCCGACCCGACTTAGACTGACCTGCACTCCTCGCCCACCACGCACGCCGGTGGGCCTGGACCCAGGCGCGACCCGTACCCGGCAACCCGGCATCTCTGGGAGAGCTCTCCAAAGAGTGGCTTCTGTGAGAGAGAGACGCGGGGGGAGGGTAGAGATAGGTTTTGCCCCTTCTCTGATCAAGCTGTGTAAGTGTGCAGGCACAGGTGAAGAAGAACCGTGGAAGAAGACAAAGGCTGAAGGAAGGAGGATCACCAAGCGGCACTGTAGCAGCGGCGGTTTAAGTCGTCTGATTGGAAAATCAGACGACGTCCTGAAGTCAAGGAAGGAGAAGGAAGGCGAGGCAGAGGAGAACGCAGAGAGGCCAAGACAAGAACTGAAAGAAGAAAAAGAGCACGAGAAGAAGATCTGAAGAAAGGAAAAGAAAGGAAAGTAAGAAGAAGAAGAAGAACAGGACCGCTCTGCAGAAGAAAGAAAAGAAGAAAAAGAAGAAGAACAAAAAGAAGAGAGTAGAAGATCTGAGAAGGAAGAAGAGGAGAAGCAAAGAGAAAAGAAGAAAAGCCAACAAATTCTCTCTCTCTCTCTCTCTTTCTTTATTTTTGTAAAAGAAACTTGTACCCCTAGAATACAACTTGCTCCCTGAGTTCGACCTCGGGAACTCTTTATTTCCGAGTAACAAATTGTATTAAACTGGTAATCACCTCCCTCTATACTATACTACGACGAAATAATAAAACTATAGAGGAAGGACTCCCCACCAATCTGCCACACAACAGTTGGCTTCAAAGCTAATAGGTCTACACTCCATGTTGAAAGAATATGGATAGGCAGTGGCACTAATCAGGGAACAAAGGATGGTGGAGGCATTGGCAGTGATCAGAGAGCTAGACTTGAAGGAGTGCAGGTAGCCTTTGAGTCCTTAAGAACAACAGCAAAGACAACAGATGAAGTCAGCGGTGGAGGAGGAAGTTCTAAAAAAAGAATTGGACTGGCATGAAAGATCTAGACAACTATGACTCAAAGAAGGTGATGCTAACATAAAGTTTTTTCATCTCGCAGCCAGTGCTAGGAGAAGATTCAATCTAATCTCATCAAGTAAAGTGGGTGAGAGAACTATTACTTCTATTAATGAAATCAGAAGTGAAGCAGGCAAGTATTTCAAAGAACTTGCCAAGGCTACACCAAGGGGCTCTTGGAGGCTTGGTGAAGGGGAACTTGCCAATCAGCTGATTTCCCGAGTGTCAATAGTGAACAGAGGGCCATGCTAGTTGCTCCTATTTCTGAACAAGAAACATTGAAAGCAATTAAAGACTTAAATAATGATGGGGCTCCGAGATCGGATGGGATTCAGGTATTCTTCTATGGAGAAATGTGGAGTGTTGTAAAAATGGATGTAATAAAGGTTATTCATGAATTTGAATTGGGTAACTGTGGGTTTGAGAGATTGAATAAGTCTTATTTATTCCTACTACCAAAACAATCAAGTGCGGAGAATTTCTCTGATTATAGACCCATTGCCTTATCAAATTCTATTTATCTTATTATCAGTAAGATTATAGCCAACAGAATGTGGGAGGTACTAAAGGATTTGATAATGCCGGTCCAGTCTGCCTTTCTTCCTGGGAGGTTGCTACAGGAATCCTTCATTATGGCACAAGAGATGGTAATGGGATGGCACAGGCGAATGACCAAGGCCTTTCTATGGAAAGTCGATTTCTCCAAAGCTTATGATTCAGTCTCTTGGCCGTACCTATGGGAAATCCTCAAAAGGAGAAAATTTCCACCTCAGTTGATACAGAGGGTAAAAAGGTGTATCACGACTGCCTCCATTTCCCCATTGATAAATGGGAAACCATGCCGAACATGGATCCAACCCCAATCTGGGCTTAGGCAAGGGTGCCCACATTGCATGCCCAATGTGGGGTTGCTCAAGAGAAGACGTACCTTACTCTAGCTTTCCTCGTGCAGTGTATGAATGCAATGCAATAAAAAATAAACTACATGCTGCTCATTAAGTCCTAGATGATCATCCTATAGATATGAAGCTTCTAATAGGTAGTTCGATTTTTTTTTTTTAAATAATAATAACAAACAGACCTAATCTAACTAACTAATTGAAATGCAGTTTAAAATAGTTCAAATAATCCTATAATCTAAATAAATGGGAACACGTTCCCAAAAATACCCAAGGGCCCAAAAGATAGTAATTTAAATTCTAATCTCCATCTAACTAGATCTAACTAAGACCTACTACCTAAATTAGAAATAGGCTTCTCCGTAAGCCTAAATGCGTGGGATCAAGGCCCACGTGTTCCTGTTGTCGTCCTCCAGGTGGCTTCAAGGTCCACCAAAAAGATCTCCACCGTGCGCGTTGTTCACGTTCAAAGTCGTCACCTTGCTGTGCCTCGTCGCCATGTCAGATTCCTCGCATAATAATAAAATTGATTAGATAATTTCGCAGCTCAAAATATTTGAAAACAATAACGTAAATTTATTGCGTCTGTTGCCTCCCCGGCAATGGCTCCAATTTGAAAGATGACTTTTTGCTTAGCATTGTAGTATTTAAGTGGTGGAAAAATCAACTAATCAAAAATAATGAAAATAACCACTCGCAAAAGAGCGGGTCGTGTCCATAGGGAGGCAATGATGCAATCAATGCTTAATTATTTAATGTTATTTTGGGTAGTGCGAAATCCCTATTCAAATCTAATTTAAAATGTGAAGGAAAGTAGATTTGCAATAACTTAAAAAGATAAGGGTATAAGTGCAGTTTTCCCTCACAAAAATTCTCACTAAAATTAGGATGAATTCATGCAGTTTTCACGTGATGTGTACTAAAGATATTTAGTACTTAAATTAAGTCCAAAATCAAGCTTTAAACTAGTTAATATCAATACCATGCAATTATAAAGAACTATGAGTGTTTGAATGCAATTCTGCCACAATATAATAATAATAATAATAAATCAAATTAGGTGGCAATGGCATTGAATGTAAATTTTAATTGAGAGGAAAACAGGGCTTTCTTCCTCTCTCATCCTCGGGAGAGAGAGAGAACCGCGGGGGTTGCTGCGAGGCTCAAGAGGACGGCAAGGTCGAGAGCTCTCCGATGGTGGTAACGGTGGTGACGGAGCTGGCCAGAGCTGGCCGGCGGAGGTGGCCAAAGCTCTGACCTGTTGATAAAGAAGGCGTAGCTACTGCAGTGCCGCTTGCAGCTGTGGGGTGCAGGCTTGTGCGCGCCCGCTGGTTCACGGGCAGGCACTTGTAGGCTGCGGTTGCAGATGGGCGGTGGAGCACACTGCTTTGTGGTTGGAGGTGGCTGCAGTTGGTGAGCGCTTGAAGACAGGAAGCGGCCTGCAGTGGCTGGAGGTGGAGCACGTGGGCGGAGAGGGCGTGAGCGCCTACAGTGGCTGGAGGTGGCAGCAGTTCGTGAGCGGTTGAAAACAGGAAGCGGCCTGCAGTGGCTGGAGGTGGAGTGTGCGGGCGGAGAGGGCGTGAGCGCCTGCAGTGGCTGGAGGTGGAGTACGCGAGTGTGCGCACTGGTGCACAGGCAGATGGGCGGTGGACCGCGCTTGCTGGCGTGCAGGTAGAGAGTGCGTGAGCGCCTACTGTGTGATGAGTCCATTAAATTGGACTATTATTAAGCCTAAGTGTCTTTAATTATACAATTTAGGTGTGTTAATAATTGTAATTAAGTTATAGAAGATTTGTACACCTCATAATTTAAGTTATAACATTCTATAACTTCATAATTCTATGGTTTCTATGTGCAGGTACTAAAATACACAAAGAGCAAGGGTGGGGGGATAAAATTCCCAAAACAACCGCAACTCTCTTTCCCCCCTCCCCCGCCAGACATTGGGCAAAACTTCTAGCGCCGCCTTTCTCAACAGCCATGACTGGGGATTTTGGAAAATCCCTGAACTCAAGCGATGAGGGGAGAACTTAACAAGAAGAGGCAAGGAGAGAAGAAGGTATCGGGAAAAAAAAAAAAAAGAAGAAAAGCGTGCACTGTGCCGCACTGCATCCTCTTTCCCATTGCGGGGAAAAAGTCTCTTCGCCCACACACCGCCGCCGGCGCATTCTCCTTGTGTGCTGCAGCCAACCATGCGCCAGCCACAACACCCTCTCCTTGCTGCGTCCCTGCACCTGCACGCCACCTAGCAGCCGTGGCCCGCTCGCACTAGCGCTACTGAAGGCGCGTCCTTGCTGCCCACTCGCTACTGAAGGCACCACTCGTGTGCCTGCACGCCACCTACAAGCGCTCCCTCTACCTGCCCGCACGCAAACCACGCACCCCAGCACCCTCTCTCCCACGCACGCCTCCACCTTCAAATCTGCAGACCATCTCACCTGCACCAGACTTCACCCTGCGCTCCTCCAAGCGCCATAGCAGGCGCTGCGTCTCCACCCTATGCACCTCCAAGCTCCACAACAGGCCCTGTGTCTCCACCCTGTAAGCCTCCAAGCACCACAGCAGGCGCTGCGTTTCAATGCACCGGCACGCGCGTGCAAGCCTGGATGCCACAACCGCTCGAATAGTCGCAGTAGCAGCCACTCTCTTGCTCCACAGGCCGGAGCTTCGGCCACCGCCGCTGGCCGCCTTCAGCCACCTTCGCCGTAGCCGCTGCCACCGTCAGAAAGCTCTCGACCTCGCCGTCCTCTGAAGCCCTGCATCGACCCCCGTGGATCTCTCTCTCTCACGAGGAAGAGAGTGAGGAAAAGCTCTTTCTTTGTTGGAATTAGAAATTACATTCAATGCCATTGCCAGCAATTTCATTTTTTTTATTAATATTATATTGTGGCAGAATTGCATTCAAGCACTCACAGTTCTTTTTAATTGCATGGTATTAATATTGGTTAGTTTAAAGATTGATTTTGGACTTGATTTAAGTAATAATTGTATTTAGTACACATCACATGAAAAATTGCACTAATTCATCCTAAATTTATTGAGGATTTCTGTGAGGGAAAACTACACTTACACCCTTAACTTTTTAGGTTATTGCAAACCTACTTTCCTTTACATTTTAAGTCCAATTTGAAAAGGAATTTCGCACTATCTGAAATAACATAAAATAATTAAGTATTGATTGCATCATTATCACCCTGTGGACATGACCCGCTCTTCTGCGAGTGGTTATTTTCATTGTTTTTGATTCATCGATTTTTCCACCACTTAAATACTATAACACTAAGTGAAAAGTCGACCTTTCACTGTGGTGTGGGCGGAAGGTGATGAGGGACACGGAGATGGCATGCGGGCCAGCAGATGGCGTGCGAGTTGGCAGATGAGCGGTGAGCACGCTGTGGTGCGCTGGAGATGAGGAGAGCGCCAGGTGCTGGCTTGAGGCGACTCTGAAGAATTTGGCGTGCGGCGCCTGTTGAGATGATGGGGGCATTGAAGGGAGGCGGATCTGCGGGCAGAGGTGGAGTGCGCCTGTTGGTGCGCCGGGGGATGCACCTGCAGATGGATGGAGGCAGGTGCGCGGGCGTGGTAGCCGTGCTGGCAGGGTGGCGTGAGCGCCTGCAGCAGGGGGCGCTTAAGGGCTTGGTGTTGCGCCTACAGGCTCTTAGGAGGGTGATGGTGCGGTGGCTGCAGGGATGGTACGCCTTCTCCATAATGTGTACTCTCCCCACAGTGGAGAGGAAGGATATCCCCCCAGGGGGAGGAAGAAGGATGATTCTCCTTTGCTCCCCTCCTCTTCCTTTTTAACTTCTCCGTTGTGCCTCTGAGAGTTAAGGGATTTTCAAATCCCTTAACTATCTCTGGCCGGCGGCTGTTGAGGGTTCCCCGGAGAATGGAGAAAAGAACAGTCGCCGATGATTTGAAAAAGGATAATTTATCCCTTTCCCCTCCTTTTTGCAATTATTTTTCCTGCATATAAAAAGAACCTATTAAGTTATAGAATAAATGCAAACCTAAATTATGATACATGCAAACCTTCTATAACTTAATATAGTTATTAACAAACCTGAAAGACATAATTAAAGTTACTTAGGCGTAATGCTAGTCCATTAAAATGGACTCATCACCCACTTGCCCCTTTGATAGTTAATCTTGCAGTGGATACATTAGCAAGATATGCATGTAAACTAGTAGCTGGTGGACTAATAAGGGGGTATTCAATGTCTAATAACAGGGCTGTTAAACGTGCGAGTTGCTATGCTAACGTGTTCGATTTTGAAAAACCTGTCGTTGTAGTTTGAAAGTGAAGAACTTGTGTTCAACAAATAAAATTTATACTGAATTTGAAATTCCGGGTCGAACATAGGGAGGCGGACGTTTGATTTGAAAACAACACGTTTGTTTTTATTTGTCACAAAGAAATTCTATTTAAAACTATCTAACTATTTACAATAAATAGAAGAGAGAGAGATAGTGAGAGAGAGAGAGAATATTACAAACAAAAATAAAAATGAGATGTAGAATAAACATAGAATTTCATCATTAGAACGGTTGTTCATTACACTAGAAAGCGGGAAAATGATTACACTAGAAAGCGGTAAATCTACACTAGAAAGCAGTAGAAGAATGGAGAGAGAAATATCCTCCTCGACAGTCGCTTAGAAGATGAGCTGAACTACTCTAGAAAGCAGTAAATCTATTCTAAAAAGCAGTAAAAAGAATGGGGAGAGAGATATCCTCCTCGACGGTCGCTTGGAGGATGAGCCGAATGGGACAACGCCTGGACGAAGGAGGACGAAGGAGAACGAAGCAGAAGAATGGCAACGGGGCAGCACGTCGTCGTCGTCACGGTATCCACTTCTGAAGGGGGACGAAAATTTGGACTTTATCTCGCGAGAAGCATCTCGGGTGTGGAACAAGCTTCTCTTGAGCTTTGGAGAGGTAGAGAAGAGAAGGGATGAGAATTTCATGTGGAGGGGGTCTCCTTTTATAGTTGCAAGGAGTGAGGGCAAATTGGTCATTACATCTTTAAAACATGAAATAAGGGGTATTTAGTGATGGATAAAATTGTCACTAAAGCCTCGACGTGGGCGTAGTGGCCGCTGCCTGTGTGTGCTCTCTCGTCAGCTCGTGCGTGCAACGCTTGCACACGTTCAGTGATCCTCAGCCGTCTGATTGTGAGATCAAACGCTTAAATCGCGCCTTCGCCCGCTGCATTGCGCACCCACCCACGTACAATGCCGCATCCTCACCGCGCGTGCAATAATGCGTGGGCGCTATCGGGTGCGCGTAACCATTCGATTGCGATCTGATGCACACCCGCGCCCACTCTCCCGCTTGCGAAGACTTGATCACGCGTCTGAAGGCAACCAAATGCCTTATCCACTATGCTGTGTGTGTGGATGGGGCAGGCAGTTGAATCTTGGAACGCACATTTAGGGCCATTGGATTGAGATCCAACGGTCCAGATCGTGCGTTGGTTTCTATTTGGAAAGGCAGCGGTGGACCTGAGGGCCGGTTGGACAGCTGAGATGGCGTCACGTGGTGCCATCTTGGCCGTCCATCTTCTGGATGATGTAGATGGTGCCACGGGTGTCGAATTGACTCGATTTTTGTGTCGTTAGGCTGCAATCGTCGATCTGAATCCATTCGTGTGGTCAAATTTGTCGATTGAAGTGTGGATTTACACCATCTTAGCCCTTGATCTTCTAGGGTTCCCTGGTCACTATCTGATGCTACAGATGCCTGATTAGGGCGATCTTGGAGTTGTTGAACTCCAAACGTTGCCCTGATCACATCTATACGGTTGGATCTTCGATCTGAGGCCCTGATGAAAAGTTTGCCCTATCCAAGCACATAAAAGGAGACAATTAACCTCCATTTTATTCAAACTATTCTAAATGCAAGATGATGCATGTTATGCACTATTTATAGCATGCAATGCAATCCTATGCTTAAGAACATGCATAAATAGACTTCTTAAGTGGTGTAAACATGCTTACATCATACCCCCATGCCTATCTTTTGCTAGTCCCTAGCAAAAACTATATGCTATTTATAAAAGAATTAGGTTGGTTTATTTGGGCTTGAGTTTATTTTCAGTCATTAAGAAATTGTCTACTTAAGATCTGAGCTTTCAAAGACACAATAGTGCCCGAGTATTTACCAAAATGCAGACCGCCTCAAGCCCTCGCCTTATTCAAAGAAAAATTTCTTTTTCGCTTTTTCCTCTTTTCTAATTTTTTTGGATTTTCAAGTTTTAGGGTTTAAGAGTGGCTTTCTACGGCCATTCAACTCACCCAATATTTGATGAGAACTCTATGTTCTAAGCATCTTATTATGAATGTGATAGACTCGTTAACCGGCAGTTAAAACAGACTTTGGATTTCTCTGCCTCTAGGTGACCTAAAAAAGAGAATTCTACCTAAAGGTGTATCTTTACAACCGGTAGCTTTCTCCCTACTTTTATTTTTTTACAGGGTCAACACAAAGGTGAATTCAATGTATATCTCCCCGGTTTATTCTACTTCTTCGCTTCTTCCTAAGTGTTTTGGGAATTTTTAGTGCATTTATTGAGTAGGGTTCTGGACAACTGGTCGATGAGCTATTACCACCGACAACGTGCCAGCCATACTCATGCGAGAAGTGTGGTTTATTTCTTCTTTTTATCTTTTCTCCTTTTCTTTTTGATTTTTTTTTTCTTTTGGTTTTTTTTTTAAGCAAGTGGCCTTCCTGGTCTAAGATTTACCTAAAGGCAACAAAAAGAGAAAGGTCTAGTGATTAGGCTCTGGACAACCTACCTATGGACTATTACCCACAATAACTTGCCAGCCATATCACCCTAGATGGTTCATTAACTACCAAATTTCCGTTAGAATCGCCGAACAACGAGTCAGTGCAAAGAAAGTGTGTAGATTGTAAAAACTCAAAATTCCCTCAAATCAGAGGGCAGGTTGATAAGTCGTGCACTTATCACCCAAACTTATTTACTCCAATTAAAATAGAATTCAGGTTGGCGAGAACTCGAAAACAAATCCACATTTTAGTGGATACATGAACTAATTTAGTCCACTGACCTGAAGGGTCTTTGTGTTCAAATCATAATGTAGTATTTCCTAAGATTGAAAATTTTCTTAAACCCAAGTTCTCTTTCCTAATTCAATTTTTTTTTTCTTAATAAAAGAAAATAAAACAAATCTTCAGAGCTGACGAATGAATTTAGAGATAAATATCCACCTCCCATGCCTATCTAATGTAATGTCCTCATTGTATTAAAAAGACATAAAATGGAGTGGAATAGCATAGAAAGCACCTGAATTTGCGTGAATGTCAGGTCCACTCCGAGATGAAAACTAAAAAGAACTGTGTATGTGCTGAGTTTAGTGCCTTTATTTAGTCACACTATGAAAAGAGGAGAGATGAAGAATTCACAGGTGCAGGTCAGAATCAGAATAAACAGAAGAATCCTCTGACCTATTAGCAGAGGTCCACAGATGTGGACTAGATTGTGGTGTAGACCCATACCCCATAATCGAGAATATCTTAGGTTCTGGATAAAAATTACCCAAAATCTAAAAATCAGAATGCAAGCGGGGTCGGGTCTGCGATTTATGAGGATGCAACCCAAGACCAAAAGGTCGGGTTACAGAGAATTCAAGCTCAAAAGGATAATCGTTGAATGTGTGCTTGGGTTTGAAATCCTCAAAACAAATCTCGTAAGGGTTCTGATTTGATGGTTTCAGCTTAATGGGCACCCTTTGACACAGTCTTCTACTTCCTTCGGAGTTAGCTTCCCAAATCAGAACTTCCCAACTCCTATCCTCCTCAATCAGAAAGTCAAATTCTAGGACCTCTCGTATATTAATCACCCCATCAGAAATCTCCAAGTCGAAATGATGTGGCAGAATCAAAATTGACTTGGGTCTAATTATCTTAGAAATAGAATCAACAATAAGCTCAACGGGGTGTAACTGATAATCAGGGGATTGAATTGAATCCTCCAGAAAATGCGATTTTGGATCCATAATGTGTACCTTAATAAGATCAGTTTCCTCAGTTATTGGGCTACCAAATGATCTATCAGATTCCTCAGGCCCAATTTTCTCACAGAAATCATGTTCAGAAAACTCGGGTGAGACTTCGCAACTTGAATCTTCACCATCAAAGAAATCAGTATCCGTATCAATGTATGTCCCAAAATCATTTGTCCCTTTCTGTTTCAAGGAGACATATGTTTCCTCGTACCCCGGTGTTAAACGTACGAATCGCAATGCTAATGTGTTTTGTTTTGGAAAACCTGTCGTTATAGTTTGAAAGCGAAGAATTCATGTTTAACAAATAAAATTTATACCGAAATTGAAATTCTGGGTCGAGCATAAGGAGGCGGACGTTTGATTTAAACACTACGCATTTCTTTTTATTTGTCACGGAATAATTCAATTTAAAACTATCCAATTATTTGCAATAAATAGAAGAGAGAGAGAGGGAAAGAAAGAGAGAATATTACACATAAGAATAAAAATGAGATGTGGAATAAACAAAGAATTTATCATTAAAGAGATTGTTCATTACAACTAGAAAGCATAAAACAATTACACTAGAAAGCGATAAATTTACTCTAGAAAGCAGTAAAAGAATGGAGAGAGAAATGTCCTCCTCGACGGTTACTTGGAGGACGAGCAAAACTACTCTAGAAAGCAATAAATCTATACTAGAAAGTAGTAAAAAGAATAGGGAGAGAGAAATCCTCCTCGACGGTCGCTTGGAGGACGAGTCAGACGGGACGATGCCTGGACGAAGGAGAACGAAGCAGGACAAAGGAGGATGAAGCAGAAGAGCAGGAATGGAGCAGCACGCCGTCGTCGTCATGGGATCTACTTCAGAAGGGGGACGAAAATTTGGATTTTGTCTCGCGAGAAGCATCCCAGGTGTGGGACAAGCTTCTCTTGAGCTTTAGTGAGGTAGAGAAGAGAATGAATGGATGAAAATTTCATATGGAGGGTGTCTCCTTTTATAGTTGCAAGGAGTGGGGGCAAAATGGTCATTACAACTTTAAAATAATAAATGAGGGGTCTTTAGTGACGGATAAATCCGTCACTAAAGCCCCCAACGTGGGCGTAGCTCCCGCACCCACGCGCGGCTCCTCAGCTGCCCGCGCACAATGCATACACCCATGTACTTCAAATCTCAGTCGTCCGATCGCGAGATCGGAAGGCTTAAGACGCATCTCCGCCCGCTGCTGCACCCGCCTAGCTCGTGCGATCGCGCACGACGCCGCGCGTTCAATCACGCGTGATGTCGATTGACTGCAAACGGCCATCCGACCAAGATCCGACGCCTGCCATCGCCTGCACGTCCGCTCCTTCCTCCCCTTTGCTGCGGCTCGAACCCGCGGCCATAGCTCGCGTAAGCATGCTCGACTGCTATGCTACGAGGCGCAGATCGTCGAGTGGATGCTTTTAGGCGCGGCTGACCACTGCTAGTTGGATTGAGATCCAACGGTGGAGAGTGAGCGGGTGCGGGGCGTTCATCGATTGCATGCGGCTGTTTGAGCAGCCGGGATGGCACCACGAGGCGCCATCTTGGCCGTCCATCTTCTGGAAGTTGTAGATGGTGCCACGGATGTCGGATTGACTTGATTTTCTATCGTTGGCCTGCAATCGTCAATCTGAATTCATCCGTGCGGTCAGATCTGTCATTTGAAGAGAGGATTTACACCATCCTGGCCCTTGATATTCTAGGGTTCCTTAATCACTATATGATGCTACGGATGCCTAGTTAGGGCGATCTTGGAGTCGTTGAACTTCAATTGTCGCCCTGATCACATCCATATGGTTGGATCTTCGATCCGAGGCCTCGATAAAATGTTTGCCCTGTCCAAGCACATAAAAGGAGACAATTAACCTCCATTTTATTCAAACTACTCTAAATGCAAGATGATGCATGTTATGCAATATTTATATCATGAAATGCAATCCTATGCTTAAGAACATGCATAAATAGACATCTTAAGTAGTGTAAATGTGTTTACATCATACCCCCATGCCTATCTTTTGCTAGTCCCTAGTAAAAACTATATGCTATTTATAAAAGAATTAGGTTGGATTATTTTGACGTGAGTTATTTTCAATCATTAAGAAATTGTCTACTTAGGAACTGAACTTTCAAAGACACAATAGTGCCCGGGTATCAGCCAAAATACAGACCACCTCAAGCCTCGCCTTATTCAAAGAAAAATTTCTTTCTCTTTTTACTCTTTTCTAATTTTTTTGGATTTTCAAATTTTATGGTTTAAGAGTGGCTTTCTACGGCCATTCAACTCACCTAAGATTTGATGAGAACCCTAAGTTTTAAGCATCTTATTGTGATTGTGATAGACTCGTTGATCGGCAATTAAAATGGACTTTAGATTTCTATGCCTCTAGGTGACCTCAAAAAGAATTCTGCCTAAAGGTGTATCTTTACAACACGTAGCTTTCTCCCTACTTTTATTTTTTTTACGGGGTCAACACAAGGGTGAATCCAGTGTATATCTCCCCAGTTTATTCTACTTCTCTGCTTCTTCCTAAGTGTTTTGGGAATTTTTAGTGCATTTACTGAGCTGGATTCTGGACAACCGGTTGATGAGCTATTACCACCGACAACTTGCCAGCCATACTCGTGTGGGGAAGTGTGGCTTATTTCTTTTTGTTCTTTTCTCCTTTTCTTTTTGATTTTTTTTTTTTTTGTTTTTTAAGTACGTGGCTTCCCTGGTCTAAGATTTACCTAAAGGCAGCAAAAAGAGAAAGATCCAGTGACTGGGCTCTAGACAACCCACCTAGGGGCTATTACCCACGATAACTTTCCAGCCATATCACCCTAGAAGGTTCATTAGTTACCCAATTTCCGTTAGAATCGTCGAATAATGAGTCAGTGACAAGATAGTGTGTAGATGCTTAACACTCAAAATTCCCTCAAATCAGATGGCGGGTTGATAAGTCGTATACTTATCACCCAAACTTATTTATTCCAATTATGATAGAATTAAGATGGCAAGGACTCAAAGACAAATCCACATTTTAGTGGATACACGGGCTAATTAAGTCCAAAGACCTGAAGGGTCTTTGTGTTCAAATCATAATGTAGTATTTCCTAAGATTGAAAATTTTCTTAAACCCAAATTCTCTTTCCTAATTCTAATTTTTTTTTTTCATATAAAAGAAAACAAATCTACGGAGCTGACGAATGAATTCAGAGATAAATATCCATCCCCCATGCCTATCTAATGCAATGTCCTCATTGTATTAAAAAGACATAAAACAAAGTGGAAAAGCATAGAAAGCACCTGAATTGCGTGAATGTCAGGTCTGCTCCGAGATGAAAACTAAGAAAAAATTGTATATGTGCTGAGTTTGGTGCCTTCAGCTAGGCACACTATACAAAGAAAAGAAATGAAGAATTCACAAATGTAGGTCAGAATTAGAATAAACAGAAGAATCCTCTGACCTATCAATAGTGGTCAACAGATGTGGACCAGATTGTGGTATAGACCCATCCCCCATAATCGAGAATATCTTAGGTTCTGGATAAAAATTATCGAAAACCTAAAATCAGAATGCAAGCGGGGTCGGGCCTACGATTTATGAGGATGCAACCCAAGACCAAAAAGTCAGGTTATTGAGAATTAAAGCTCAAAAGGATAATCGTTGAATGTGTGCTTGAGTATGACATCCTCGAAACAAATGTTGTAAGGGTTCTGATTTGATGGTTACAGCTTAAAAGGAACCCTTCGACTCAATCTTCCATTTCCTCCAAAATTAACTTCCCAAATAAGAACTTCCCAACTCCTATCCTCTTCATTCATCATATCAAATTCCAGGACCTCTTGTATATTAGTATTAGTAAAATATGTGATAATGGTTGTGATGTATTGTTCACAAAAACTAGATTTAAAATACTAAAAGAAGAAACTAATATAATTCTAATTGAAGGCTTTAGATATGAAAATATCTATGCTCTTCATTTTCCACAAGAGAAATTTGTGAAATGTTTGCTTGCCGCTCTTGTTTAGGTGGATTTATGGCTCCGTAGGCTAGGTCACAAAAATCACAAACATTTAAATAAGCTAACCAAAAATGAGTTAATAAGGGGCCTACCCAAACTAACTTATGAAAAAGATGTATTGTGCAAATCTTATGAACTCGGAAAAATGCACAAGGTTCCTTTTAAACCAAAAGACTTAGTTTCAACTACACATCCTTTAGAATTGTTACATCTTGATCTATTTGGGCCAACACGATTTGTGAGCCTAAATGCATCAAAATTTTGCCTAGTTATTGTTGCTGACTTTTGATTGCTGTATAATGCTTTGTTGTGTTTTAAATCAGTCTCGTTACAGGATAGTTGAAAAAGCACTATAAACAAATAAGAAGTTTTTATTACTCGAAAACCAAGGTATCCGAGGTCAAACATAGGGAGCAATTGGGTATTTGAAAACTTAAGAGCACAACTCTCAATTTTAATAAAAGGCAATAACCAATCCATTCAAAATTGAGAAGTAAAAATAATGTTAACATAGAGATAAGCATAAAATTGTTTCTGCTATAGTGTACAGCTGATTTTACCTTCCTTTCTATCTTCTTTCTCTTTCTCTGTGGCCTTCTCCTTTTTCTTCTGCAGTCTTCTTTCTTTCCTTGTCTTCTTCCTCCTTCTTCTATCTCTGCTTGGCTGCTCCTTTATCTTCTCTTCTTCAGCTTTTGCCTTCTTGAGCCTCTTCTTCTTCTTTCTTCTTCCTCTACAGTCTTCTGCGGCTAAGTCCTTCAACTTTGGCCTCCTTCGCCTTCAAGTCCTACCTTCAGCAGCTGCCTCTTCCTCCTCTTCTTCTTCTTCCCTACATTAGCTTTGGCTGCGGCTGCACCTTCAGCTTCCTCTTCTTCTTCCCTGCGGCTATAGTGCTTCTTCCTCCTTGGCTTTGTCTTCTTCAGCCGCACCTCCAAGTCCTTCCTTCTTCTTCAAGCGCCTGTCCTTTGCTTGCCTTCACTTCCTCAGCTCATTCCTCTTCCTCTCCCTGCATAGCACAGCAAAACTGACCCCTACCCTCCCCCACGTCACTCTCTCTCTGTTTCGCTCTTCAGTTCGCTCTCCCAAAGCTGAGTAATCGAGTCAGGTTTTACGTACCCAGGTCTAAGCGCACCGACGTGGGTGGTGCGTGACGAGTGCGAGGTTAATCGGGTCAGGCAAGCCAGGTCTGGATAGCGTAGGTTGCGGACTAGATGCAGGAGTGGACGAGGGGACCTCACCCTATGTTCTGAGGCAACCAAGAGAAAACACAAAACCAATTTAACGCCCTCAGCCCGCCCTAAATTTTCCGAGGTGGGACTAAAAGTCCCACCTACTTCGCTCGCACCTGCAGGAGATGCTTTACCTGATTACTGCAGCTGGGATCCTCGCTCAAGGTTGCGCTCTTACTGGATGTGTGCACACACTCCTTGCACATCACCTGGACCTGGAAGCCTGGGGCGCTACGTCCTGGAGCAAGCTTGCAAGCTCCTTGCTCCTACTCTAATGGCAGAAAGGGGGCTGGACCTGAAATCACTCAACACGGCCTTGCAGCCTTATTAAACCACATGGGAAAATTCGCCATGTCACGGCGAAGGTGAAATGGTGGTTGGCTAGCCATGGGGCGACCTAGGCGTGTGTGCCTAGGTCACTCTATGGCCATGGTGATGGGTGTGGTTTGGGGGAGCTTAGGGAGGTGATGGCAGTCGATGGAAGGGCGGAATGTTCTCTGTGGGTGATGGCGAAGGTGTTGAGGTGTCTGGCGAGGCGTGTGGAGGTATGGAGCGGTGGAAGCGCCTTCACTGGTGGTCGGTTGGAGATGGAGAAGGTGGTCGTGGTCTACAGCGTCGAGGGGTCAAAGGTGCAAATTAAGAGAGGGGAAATGAAGAGGGGAGAGAGAGGAGCTTACTAAAGGTAGTTGGATGAAGGGGGAATGGCGGAGGATGAGTGGCACGTAGGTGCCGTCATTGTAGAGGAAACCCTGAGTTGAGGATGGCAACGAGGAAGGGGTTGGAGAGGCATGCACGGGTATGGCGTGACGCAGAGGAGTATGGCGGAGAAGACTCTGCCATTGGTATGGTGGCAGAGTGATGAGAAGAGGGAGGAGAGATCGTCGGAGCTTGCGGGCAGATGGCCAGAGATGAGGGAGGACGAAATCAAGGGCGTATCTGCGGTTAAATCAAGCTTAGAAGATGCGGCCAGACCTAAGTCTTCTTTTAGAGGCACAGGTAGAGGGCCTTGTGCTTGGAAGGTGAGCTTCCAAGCGCAAGACTCTCACCAGAGGTATGGGTAGGACACCATACCCATGCCTCTCGAGCGTTTGCACCAGAGGTATGGTGCGAACCAGATCTTGGGAAGCTGCTTAGACAGTAGGGGATTCCTCAAAGCATCCCCCTGCCAAATCTGAGAGCAGCTCCCTCGGGAAGCAAGGAGAAATCCTCCTCGAAACCTTGCCGGAGGTATGGCTTGTCTGCTGAAATGGTAGAGGGACCGAAATGCAAAGTGACGAGGAAGTTGGGGGCTTTGGGTAAGGGTTTTCAAACGTTAGGGGCCAGAATTTAATTGGGTGGACTATTTTGCAAAGTAGGTTAAGATCACCTTCCCTTAGGACTAAATTTTGGTAAAAACCTAATTTTGACCTAAGGAATCCAATGGTGAAGTTGGATTTTAGGTTTGACCACGTTTGACTGGACATTTTGCATAAAAACCCAAATTAGGTCAAATATTAAGCTAAGACCCCAATCTTAGTCAAAATAGGTTCCAAAGTCCAAATTGAAGGTTCTAAACCCTGAGGGATATCCTTCAATGAATTTTAGAGGGTTT
Source organism: Thalassia testudinum (assembly GCA_037157565.1). NCBI lineage: Eukaryota > Viridiplantae > Streptophyta > Magnoliopsida > Alismatales > Hydrocharitaceae > Thalassia > Thalassia testudinum. Next base: position 17,952,140 of record JAZHRO010000057.1, read on the forward strand.
AGTTGATTTTTACCCTGACTAGAAACTTGTGAAATTAACTAGGTTTGTTTTAGGTTTATAGAATGTCATTTAATTCTTAAATCTCACAATAACCCTTTTCTGACTAAACCATCTCACTTTTCCTCTTATTAAGTTCAATTGACCTATGTCTAGGCCCTGAGAAATCCCGTTGATGTACTACAATGGTAAAATTATATTTTTTCCCTTTAGTTCATGTTTTCCTCCCAGAACAGTAATCCCTTGAATTAGGGCTTCTTTAAGGTTATGCAAGAGCTTTTGTTCACTTTCTTAGGTCAAAATGAGCTAGTTAGGACTCATAATGAGGTTCTCGTCGTACCCCCATGCCTAGCTTTTGCTAGTCCATTAGCAAAAATTCAATGTTTTAACGTCAGTTCTAGACCATGTGTTTCTTTCACATTTTATGATAAGTGCTTTTTCATTCTCTTTTGATTAGGTTGCAATGCTGATAGTAGGCCTAGAGGTACTCTGGCACCAAGCAAGATCCGGACCTGACCAGCTTTAGCCTCGATCCTCCACGAAGGTTTATAAGGCCCGCTGGAACTATCCTAAGGTTCATTGGACTCCGCGGTTAAAGCACCAGTGCTTGAGACATATTTTACCCTTGGTTTAGTTTGTAGTGCATTTTTGTAAGAGAAAGATAGAGGATTTATTTGTTGGAGAGTTTTCTCTCTTTTCTTTTTATTTCAGGCTTCGGATTGACTTGTCAACATGGTCTGTATCGGATTCCTCGTCCCCATCATCAATCCTCAAAGGTTCCTAGCAATCAATGCTTCGTGATAGCACCACCCATGGCAATCCCCAGAACCCTGATTTTCGAGATTTAGAGATAATCCTACCCATGGCGTTCCATGGCCAAATCCAGACCCTGGCAGTCGACATTTCGTGATAATGCCACACATGGTATCTGAACCAGCAGAGTGCTTACATGCCCCCGGTAGGTTATGTAAATATCCTAAGAGACAAGCACAGAGGAGATGATATGTTGTTACGCATCATCGAGGGGAATTTCCTGCCTCTCCACATCGGGAACTCATCCAAATCAACTTGTGTTGATCAGCCGCTCCTAATCTAGGAAACTTTTTCAGAACATTAAAATGCTTTTTGCGTGATTTTGATCGTTATGTGCACTGAACCAGACAGTGTGTGGATTGGGGTGCTTAGGTTACAAAGTCCCGCAAATCGAAGGTTAGTTAACGATGGCAAATACTCCCTAAGCCTTAGATCTAATATTTAAGCTTCGCATTTTCCCCAACCTCTTGGGGATTATCCAGATCTTAATGAGAAATAAGAGTCAATCCAAAAAGGCCTAAGGTCAGCATTCCTACTAATCTCTTTTTGTGTCTCCTTAGCACTTTTTCTCATTTTCCTCTTTTTTTTCTTGATGCGGTCTAGAACTTCAGTTAATCCCTTAATTTCTTACTAATGACTATTGTTTTTTTTTTCATTTTGCACTTTTTCCACCTCGTGTTTTGTATAGCCCAAAAATTTTCTCTCCCCCCTTAGTTTTTTTTCTTTTTCAAGATTTCTCATCTTTTTTTTTTTTAATTGTGAGATTTTTTGTTGAAAACTTTTCTTAATATGAGATTTCATAACATTTTGCACTTTCATAGCCCCCCATGCCTATGATTTGCAATGACCCCATTGTAAATTTGGTGGGTTAGAATTCAGCTTAGTTCATTCATTAGGACTGGTGTTGGGTGAGCGAATGGGTTGAGGTGACTGTTGCAGATGATTTTCAGACTTGGCTACGGGTACCTGAGGTGGAGTCGGCTATTCTAATGGATGAACTCTAAAGTGCAATTTGAATTCAGCATAGAAATGTCAGGAAAGGTTTCGGGTTTTTTGAAAGAATGATGGGTTGCCTCCCGTTAAGCGTTGAGTTTTACACCATCGACTGGGAATAATGAGCTCAGGGAGAATGGAGGATAAAGGATGTCTCAGCCAAATCTGTATTGGTCATGTCGATGAACAGATTAAGTCTCTGGCCATTCACGATGAAGGGCTCAGAATCGTGGCTGAGTGAACTGATCTCAATGGCTCCATTTCCAATGGTTCGTCAAATTAAGTATGGTCTGGTCCATTTAGATCATAGCTTTCCTGGGAATAATTTGAGTTGGGCATCAAAGAGTAGGACCTTTTGACCAGGATGAAAGATCTTTCAAGATATGTGCTGATACGATAAGTTGCGTGATTTGTAAAAGTGGGTTTTTAATGTCGTTGTAACATGCGAATTCACATACGCTTTTAATTTGTATCCTAGATAGGGGACTATCTAGGGTCATCTAAGAAGGCAAAAATTGCAATTCAATTCTCTTACTAAAAATAAATCTCAACTTTCTTTTTGTGTTTTGAAATAATACAGGCAAAGTGTGAACTGTGACGAAAATGTGCTAACACATACAATGCTAAGCTAAAACTTTAGAGATTAAAATGTCCACAATCTAAGCTCACTCTAGGCAAGTAGAGGCCTAGAGTAATTAGGAAGTGGAAGTAAAATAAGTTCTAGAAGAAAAGTAACGATTGCAATAGGAAATTAAAAAGAAGGCAATTTGATTAACTAGAATTTGTGTTCTTTTCAAAGACAAGTAGAAGAATGCTTCTACTAGAAATGAAAAAATCTAAAAGCAATAAAAGAATCACAATTTCTCTTGCAAAATTTGGTGAAGAAGGGAGTCTTCTTGCTCCAAGCCTAGCTGCTCCTTGGCTTGAAAAGAGGGCCTCCTTCTTCTCCTTTCTTGAGAGCTCCTCCAAGGTGGATGCTACCACCTTCAATGCTCTCCTCCAAGGGTGGGCGTGCACCACCCTCAAATTCTCCTCCAAGGTGGCGTGGACCACCTTCGAGATCTCCTCCAAAGGTCTTCCTTGCCTAGCTCCTCCTTTGGCTAGCATGGGCTCAAGAGAGAAGGGAAGAGGGGAAGGCACCAAAGGGATAGAATATCCCCTTAATCTTCTTCTTCTTCTTCTCTCTTGGGCGTGGGCTCTAGGTGGAGTATGAGAGTGAATTTGTTGGCCAAGGATGGTTTGAATGGTGGTGGGTAGTGGTCTTTTTATAGGATAGGGGGTTAAGGTGACTCTTGAAATGGAGGGTTAAGATGGGAAGATGGAGGTGGTTAGTTGATCCTAGGGTTAAGGATGGTTGGCGCCACCTAAGGGGTGTAAGGGGGGTAGTTAGGGTTGGTCAAGGGACACCTAAAAGTGGCACCAACCATGGAGAGGTGCCAACTTTGAAGGTTCTAGAAGGTGGGATTATGTGGATGGTGGTGATGGGTTTAAGGGGAGGTGTGGTGGAGATGAAGGGGATTTTTGGATGGAAAAGTGGCACCAACAAGGGGGTAGTTAGGGTGGTTTTGGTGCCACTTTTTGGTGTCATTTGGAGGTAGTGGGTAGGCTAGGTTGGTGCCAAGTAGGATTAGCTTATGTGGAGCTTAGGTGGAGCTAGTTGGTGGAGTTGTTGGGTAGGGCTTTTAGGTGGTAAAAGCCAAGGAAGCTGGAGCATAGCTAAGCTAAGCTAAGCTAAGCTAAGCTAGCTTAGCTATTGATGGTGTAGAGGAGGAGGTGTTGGAGCTAGGGTTTGGAGGGAGGAGCTTGATCTAAAGAATCTGGAGCTGAAGTGGAGCTAGCAGCTGCTGAAGAGGTCAACATGGGGCTACTCTGGCTGGCTTAGCTTGCTAGTTCTTTGCTAAATACTAAGCCAAGCTAAAGTGAGCTGGTTTCTATTGAATGGAGTTGAGGTGAGCTGTGTGTGGTGCTCCCGGGCAGGATTGAGCTAATTGAGGCAGCTAAGGTAGCTTAGCTCAATTAACTTGAGCTAAGCTGAGTCCCCAGGAGCTGGACTTGAGATTCCTAAGCTGGGATGAATTCTTCTTCAGCTGGCTGGAGTTGAGTGGAGTTGGATGTAGTTGGATCTAAGCTGGAGTTAACTCCAGTCAACCCAGCTGAGCTAGCTAGAGCTCCCTACAGACTAGTGGGAGCTAAGATGAGCTAGACTCACCCAGGTTGAGCTGGATCTGAGCTGACTTGAGCTAGGGTGAGCTGAGATGACCTTTCTTGAGCTGCCATTTAGCTGAGATTAGCTTAATGGAGCTGGGATGAGCTAACCCCAGTACAAGTGAGATAGGTTCCAGCTGTGGTGAGCTGGATCAAGCTGAGTTCCAGTTAGTCTAAGCTCCTCCTTCACCATTTGCCTTCTTGACTGCTAGGGTTTTAGGGATCTGTATATCTAATCATCCCTAACACTCACAAAAACACATTAAAATAATAAAAGAAAATGCAATGCATGGCTAACCTAGTTAATGTTCAAATGCAACCGAAAAACCCATTTGCGAAGTAAAATCCTAAGAGCTAGATTTGTTTTAATGCATAAGAATGATGATAAACTATCGTTTATCACACCCCCATGCTTATCTTTCGCTAGTCTTTTAGCAAAACTTCAATTTTTTTCGGAAAATGGAATTTTTGGGAAATCTAGTTTTTTTCAACTTTTGAGGAGAAAAAGATTAGGGGAACTTGGTTGATCTAAACACAGGAGGCATGAGATTTGATAAGGATAAGCATCAGGATTTATTTTTGGATCCAACCATTAAACAAAATGGGAACAATATATCCTCCAGAAAATTCCCAAATTAACCCCTTGTTAATTCAGATGACTTGAAATTTTTGTTTTTAGGATTTTTCTGTCTCATGAATCAGATTCGCAACTTGCACAGTCCTTTAAAACCTTGTGTCCGTGCCTATGAAAAGCCAACATTTATAGGGTCATGTTAATTAATTTATTATTATTATTTCTTTTTTCTGCCCCATGCTTATTTTTAGCTTAGTCTTACAACAGATGTGTCAGGATCATCATTCCCATTACCAATCCTCAACGGACAATAAAGGGGCCGGTCCATTTAGATTTTAGTTTGCCAGGAAAAAGACATAATCTTGCATCGAAAAGCTAAATGCGCTGATTAACGTCAAAGTGTTTCCAAACAATATATTTATCGTGAAATTTCCTTGTTCGGTCTTTATAAATTGGTCACGCATGTTTCGCGTGTTAGAAATCGAGGTTACAAGTAACCCATCATCGTAGTTGCAAAACACGTCTATCAGATAAAATTTATACCGAAACTCCAAGGGAGTCCCAAGTCGAACATAGGGAGGCGACGTTTACTTTATTGAAAATTGTGCTTCGTTTCGTTTCTTTTTTGTATTTTGTGGTTTTGTTATTTTTTCGGATTTTTGAAATAAAAGACAAGTAGAATGAATCACAAGATAGAAATGAACCAAATATGATATATATATCAAGCCAATGTCAGTTACAATGAACTATAAAAGCATAAAAGGAGACGACGGTGAGAGAAAATCTCCCAAATCGACTGTTCGATGAGACAATGGCACCTAGCAGAGGCTCGGATGGAGGAGAGGAGAGGGACGATGAAGGTGAGATGCTGGAGGACGCCGGGTTGAGGAAAGCTTAGGCATAGCACGGAATGGAGGTGAGAAGACGTAGTTGATCTATTACCGGAATGGAGGTGAGAGGACAGCTCCATGGTGACCAATGAAGGGAGATGGGAAGTGGGAGGAGTATTTGGTGGGGCAAAGGTTCTCTACACTAATAAGCACCTTGGGAGCTTGAGAACAAGCTCTAATGGAGTGTTGGTAGGCTTGCTAGAGCTTGGGAGTTGGTGGGAGTAGAGTAGGTAGAGATGGCTTGGAAGGGAGGGGGTGTAGGTCCTTTTATAGTGGTGGAGAAGAGGCAAAAATCGGTATGGGACCATTAGTGACATCCAGGTCGTCGTTGGAAATGTCACTGTAGGTAGCTCATGCTCGCTAGCGCCCACAGCTGGCTCTGTTGGCATGCGATGAATTACTGACGACTGTAAGCGTCGTAGTAAGTCTAGCTCATGGCACGTTGTAGTCCACCTCATGTTGCGTTGGTGCAGCTCTTGCCTTGCCTTGCACAGGTGTGTGCCCACGCACTAGCACTGTGCGCATGCGTGCCTACGTGCCCGTGCGTGCACCCGCATTGCTGCGCATGTGCAGTGCTGCGTGCATGTGCTCGTAGCCTGGGCTGCGTACGTGGCATAGTCTAGGCCGTCTATCTTCTTCTTGTTGTAGGGGTTGCTACAGAGGTTGGATTGAGTTGATTTTCACACCATTAGGCTACGATCATCGACTCGAATCCATCCGCGTGGTCGGATTTATCATTTGAAGCTTCGAATTATGTCTCCTATTCCCTTGGCCATTAATCTTCCTCGGACTGCATATGGTGCTACGGGACTCCGATTGAGGCGATTTCAGAGGCGTTGGACTCCAATCGTCGTCTTGATCAGATCCGTACGGTTGGATCGTCAATCTGAGGCTCCAAGGTAAATATCTTTCTCTCCTAACCACAAAATGACGTAATTAACCTAAATTATATGCAACTAATCTAAATGCAGAATGATGCATGCTATGCAATATTTATAACATGAAATGCAAATCTAAGACTAGGAACATGCATGAGTAGGCATTTTACCCTCAATAAATGTGTTTACATCATATCCCCATCCTATCTTTTGCTAGTCCCTAGCAAAATTAAACTCTATGCTATGTATAAAAGCAAAATTAGGATTAGTTCGCTTAAGCCTAAGTCGTTTATTAACAATAGAAAATTTCAACTAAGGTCCTGAACTATGAAAACTCAACAGTACCCAGGTGTCTGCTAGAATGCGGACCGCCCAAGTTCTCGCCTTATTTTAGAAGGGAAGAAATATATATTTTTTTATTTTTCTTCTTTTCAAATTTTTTTGTACTTTTGGAGTTTTAGAGTTCCGGGATAACTTTTTACAGCTACCCAACCCGCCCAAGACTCAAAAAGGACTCTAAGTACTAAGCATCTTTGTGAAAAAGTGATAGACTCACAAAACGGCTGTTAAGACGAACTTCAGGTTTCTACGACCCTAGGTGACCTTTCCTAAAGGTTTATCTTTACGATTGGTAGATTTTTCTCTACTTCTTTTATTTATGTGGTCAATGCAAGGGCGAACCTAGTGTATATCTCCCTAGTTTATTCTACTTCCCCACTTCTTCCCTAAGTGTTTTGGGAATTATTGTGCATTTATTTTTTTGTAAGCTGGGTTCTGGACAACCAGCCGATGAGCTGTTACCACCGACAACTTTCTAGCCATACTCGTGCAGTGAAGTGTGGTTTTTTTTTTTTTTTTTCTCCTTCTTTTTCTTTTTTTTGAGTGTTTCTTTTTTTTTTTCTAAATAGGTGGCTTCCCTGATCTAAGATTTACCTAAAGGTAGTACAACAAAAATGGTCTTGTGGCTGGGCTCTGGACAAACAGTCGAGAGCTATTACCACCGATAACTTGCCAGCCATACCACCCAAGTATGTCCATTAGCTATCCAATTTTCGTAAAAACTGCGGAAAGTGAGTCAGCGCAAAAAAAAAAGTGTGCAGATGCTTAGGCTTAAAGTCCCCCCAAATCAGAGGGTGGGTTGATAAGTCCCATACTTATCATCCCAAATTATTTACCAAATTAAAATAAATTTTAATTGGCAAGGACTCAAGACTAAATCCACATTCAAGTGGACACCCGGGCTAATTAAGCTCAGAGAACTGAAGAGTCTAAGTGTTTAGGTCCTCTCGTATCATTTCCTAATGTTAACGACTTCCAAATGCCTAAGTTCTCTTTTCCTAATTTATTTTTTTTATCTTTTTTGAAATTTTCAATTTTTTTTAAATTTTATAAAAAAATAAAAGAAATTCTATGGAGTTAACATAATGATTTCTGGAATTGATTATCCACCACCACATACCTAAATGATGCAATGTCCTCATTGTAAAAGTAAAGACATGAAAAGGGCGGAGTAAACAAAATATCACCTGAGTGTCGTGAAAATACGGTCAACTCCACAAAGAGAAGAGTGTATACACACATGCTAAGTTTAATGCCTTCAGTTAGGCATAACATACATACAAAGAAGAATTGTGGCTGATGTCTTCAGTACTGGCTCAATTCCTGACATGGTTACAATCAGATGTGGGGGCACTTCTTGGCTTATTCAGCTAGCAGTGCTTGGATAGGTGCTTGGGCAGGTTGAACAAGGGTAGGATAAGACGTCTGGAGCCAACACTGGGGTGAGGAAATAGGATGAAAGGCCTAGCCGCATTCCTCCTATTGATGCTCCTGAGTCTAAAAAGAGGAAGGACTGCCACCAAGACTATGCTGAGGAGGGCCTGATGGAAGAGGTTGATACAGCTGGTGATTGCAGCCGAGCCATGGTAGTCAAAGAGGATGGTTATTTGGAGGTTGCTGAGAATTTAGTGACAGATTTAGAGATGCCTAGCAGTAAAGAGGAGGGCAAGATAGGAAGGGAACTGGTGCTCAGAAATGAAAGTAGTGTGCTCAAAGAGGCAAACCAAATGCAGCTCTCAATTCCTACTGATTTGAAATATGGCAGTGGATCCAATCAGAAAAGAGGTGTGGGTAGATCTCCCTACATGCTTAGAAGGAGAAGGAAGGAGAACTTTCCCCCTATTGAGCAGAATATTGCAAATTCTATTAGGGTTGAGTTTATGGGTTGTATGGCCCAAGGGGACCACTCTATCAAGGAATGAGAGTGATGACTTGGAATGTGAGTGGGTTGCGCAGTAAGATGAGAAGGACTTCCTCGTGTAGATATCTCTCTGAGTGGGAGATTGATTGTGCTCTCATTCAGGAGACACATTTGGAGATGGAGAATGGTTAGGAATGGGATTACTTTAAGCAATCTGGTTGCAATGATGTTGTGGTTAAGGGTGCTTCTGGAAGGTCTGGTGGAATGGCCTTTTGGTGGAGAAAGTCTTGCCTTTTAGTAACTGAAGTTATTCGTGATAGGTACATGCTTTCTTGCAGATGCCAATCTCTGCAAGGAGATATGGAATGGTTTGTGTATTGCATTTATGGCCCCTGTGTGGCTGCAGATAGGGCTGGCTTGTGGGAGGAGCTCTCTGCAATGCATCAAAGAGTGCAGGAGGTCCCTTGGCTATTAAGGGGTGATTTTAACTGTTATCTCTCAGGTGATGACAATCCAGATGGGAGAGTGGACAGCTCAATGGTAGGCTTTCAAATGGTTGTGCAGAACATGGGACTGACTGAATACCCCATTAGTGGTGTGGAGTTTACTTGAAGAAATGGCAGTGGAAAGGTTTCTAAATTGGATAGGTTTTTTGGCAGTCCTAGCTTGTTGGAGAGGCAGTCCTAAATTGGATAGGTTTCTAACAGTTATGAGCCTTGATAGGCCTTTCTCTGATCATACTCCACTTGTACAGGACAGTGGGATGAGTTCAGACATTGGATCATATTTCAAACTCAAGCGATCTTTGTTTAGGGAGGCAGGTTTTGTGCAAATGGTGTCTCAGTGGTGGCAGAACAAGGCTGTGCAAGGTTCTGCTACAAAGCAGCTGGCTGCAAAACTGTTAGGCTTGCGTGATTTGCTTAAAGAATGTGGGCAGGTTGTGACTCTAATCAAAGAACAGAAGAAGAGGGAGGCTCTGGTAGTAATCAGGGACTTGGATCTGAAAGAATGCAAGCAGTCTTTGAACATCCAGGAATAGCAACTGAGGCAGTAGATGCAATCTGTAGTGGGGGAGGAGGATCTGAAAATAGAAATGGACTGGCATGAAAGATCTAGACAGCTATGGCTTAAAGAGGGTGATGTGTACATGAAGCTTTTCCATCTTGCGGCCAGTGCTAGGAGGAGATTCAATCTTATCTCATCAGTTAAAGTGGAAGAGAGAATTGTTACTTCTGTTAGTGAAATTAGAACTGAAGCAGGTAAATATTTTAAACAAATATCCAAGGCTACTCCAAGAGGCTCTTGGAGGATGGCATCGGTGGATCTCCCTTATGTCAGTGATGATCAGAGGGACTTGCTTGTCACTCCTATATCTGAACAAGAAGTACTAAAAGCTATTAAAGGTTTAAATAATGAAGGTGCTCCTGGTCCGGATGGATTTCAGGTGTTCTTTTATAAAGAGCTGTGGAGTGTTGTCAAGGTTGATGTATTAAAGGTTATTCATGAATTTTAACTGGGCAACTCTGGTTTTGAGAGGTTGAACAAGTCCTATCTGTTTCAGCTTCCTAAGAAATCATGTGCAGAGAGGTTTTCTGATTACTGACCCATTGCACTCTCTAATTCCATCTATCTTATTATTAGTAAGGTTATAGCCAACAGATTGTGAGAGGTTTTAAAGGACTTGATAATGCCTGTCCAGTAAGCTTTTCTTCCTAGGAGATCATTACAAGAGTCCTTCATTGTTGCACAGGAGATGGTAATGGGTTGGCACAGGAGAAAGACCAAGGCCTTTTTATGGAAAGTATACTTTTCCAAGGCCTATGATTCATTCTCCTAGTCGTACCTATGGGAGATTCTTAAAAGAAAGAAGTTTCCACCTTTATTGATACAGTGGGTGAAGAGGTGCATTATGATAGCCTCTTTTTCCCCATTGATAAATGGAAAACCATGTCGCTCTTGGATTCAGTCCCAGTGTGGAGTTAGGCAAGGCTGCCCAATTGCTCCTCTGATTTTCAACCTTGCTGTGGATACTTTGGCAAGATACATCTGCAAACTAGCAGTGGATGGTTTTATAAGGGGGTATTCAATGTCTAATCTTAGGGCTCTAGCTCCTATAATCCAATATGCAGATGATATTATTTTTTTTGTGGAAGGGGGAAAGAGGGAAGCCCAAGCACTTATACATATGGTAAAGATTTTTGGGGAGATTTCTTGTCTCAGACTGAATGGAAATAAATCCTCGGTCCGCTTTGGGATGAATGGTGTGTTACAGAATGACATCTCTACCATTCTGGGTACACCTTTGGTTTCATTGCCTATTAAATATCTGGGTCTGCTTTTAAAATGTTTTAAGATGAAGAAAATAGATTGGTCTTTCCTATATGAAAAGGTGGCTATGAAATTGTAGGGCTGGAGCAGTAGATACCTATCAAAAGGGGGGAGGTATATATTACTGAATTCTGTCATCACTTCGATTCCAGTATTCTTCTTCTCTGTTCTTAAAGCCTCGAACTTAACCTGGAAAAAACTTGATGTGATGCGCAAAAGATTCTTTTGGAAAGGGGCCTCTAACCAAGGGGCTTTTTTTCAACCATTGAAGTGTGACTCAATTTGCAAGCCAAAAAAGATGGGAGGTATGGGTGTTAGATCCCTTAAGGAATTCAGTGAAGCTTTGCTATTGAAGTGGGCTGTTCAGTTGCTACAGGGAGAAAAAAAAATTAGGACTGAAATCATTGAGGACAGTTATGGGATTGCCAATGATGAGAATAATCATCTAAACCCCCATAAACCTTCTCCCTTTTGGTCTTCAGTGGTGCGCACCCTGAGGGACAATTGGAATTTTCTCAAATATGTATTAGGTGAAGTGAAAAGCTTGAAGTTCTGGCTAGAAAATTGGGTACCTGGGGGGGTGTTTAAAGACAGGTTCCCCTTTACTTATGCAGCGGCCTCGGATAAAAATGCTGTGGTGTTTGATTATTGGGATGCGGAATCTGAGCAGTGGTCTTTCAATAATGTTGTGTGAATAATCATGAAACAAGAACATGAGTAGAGAATGAACGTCTCAAGCAAGAACTTGTTGCCTTCAAACCCATGCCTCATGAATATGACACATACAAATGGGAGGGTAAGTTTTCTACTACGGCTGCTTATGACAAGCTGATAATGTCTTCCAGGATGGCGGAATTTGATGAGATGGGGAAGAAGCTATGGAATTTAAAAATACCATTGAAGATACAAATTTTTTTGTGGCTCTGCAGAAGGGACGGCTTGATTACGAGAGATCTGAGGCACAGGAGGATGGGTACCCCCACCCAGTTTTGCCACCTATGTGGGATGCATAATGATTCTAGCATTCATTTCTTTTCTTCATGTATGATCACTGATTATGTATGGAGGAGAGTATGTAATGTGCCTCTACCCACATGGGAGAATCTGTGGCGTTGTCTAGTGGATGGGTATAAGCCATGTTTACATATGGTGGCTGTGTTATGGGCTGTATGGAGGGCTAGAAATGAGTGTGTTTTTTTGGAGACCCCAGTGTATGTGGATAATATTGTAAATTTTTGCTGGAGTCTCATACAGCATTAGGGTTCAATCATGTAATTATTTCATTTTTATTAATAATAGCTCTCCTGGTTTGCTATCGGTGATTCGGTAGCATTCCTTTCTTTCTCAAAAAAAAAAACATACATACAAAGAAAAAATTGAGAATTCACAAGTGCAGGTCAAAATCAAAATAAAAAGGTTGATCCTGAAACCCGTCTGCAGAAGATGTCCACAGACGTGGACGTGATTATGGTGTAGTCCCATGCCCCAGGGTCGAGTGGTTCTCAGGTTCTGGATGAAAATCACCTAGAATAGAAGGTTGTTGTGTTTGTGGTTTCGGGCTTGAAGTTTAGTGGTGTGCAACCCAAGACCAAAGTGTCGAACAACGGGTAAAGATGGTTCTATAGGTGCAGTTGTCCACTTAACATCTAGCTCAGAAAAATAATCAGTTATTTCGAGCATGGGTTGCACGTGAAAGATATCGTAAGGGTCGTGGTAGAAAGTAGGGGTTTTAGGTCAGTAGGTACCCTTAGATCCAAAATCAAACTTCCCTCAGAATTAGCCGCCCAAATCTTTATTTCAATTATTCTATCCTCCAACATCAAGGGCTCAGGCTTCTGGACCTCTAGCCTATTATTCACCCCATATGATTCTCCCAAGTCTAGAAATCATGGCTGAATCAAGATTAACTTGGGCACAAAGATCTCAGAAGTTAGCTCTTTGGGGTGCAGATGAGGACTGGGGTCACTGATTGAATCATCAAGATTCAGATCCTCCAAGTTAACCACAACTGAATCCAAATCTTCAATAATTGGGCTATCAACTGGTTTATCAGATTCTTCAAGCCCATTTGTCTCACTAAAATCCTCTTCCTTAAGTTCAAGTGAGACTTCACCAAAAGATTCTTCACCCTCAAAGTCAAAGAATCCATGATCCTCATTTATATATGTCTCAAAATCATATGTCATTTCATGGTTCGTGGAGACATATTTTTCCTCGCTCCTTGGCTCAGGGATCTCCGGTGAATCAATCGGTGCATCCTCAAATGGTTGCTCTAGCCCATCCTGGTCATCCCCAGTCTCAGAAAATGTATCCCCCCTGACAGGCGCCTGAGCAAGTTCAGATATTGGCTCTCCTGAAGGGGGTTCATCTTGAGAATCATCCCAAGATTTGACTAGTGCAACCACAAATTTCATCCTCAACCTCGATAATTTCCCAAGAAGAAACTCACCCAAGTCCCTATCCCTAACACTTTGGAGCAAATCCAATAGAGAACTATTAAGTTCATCAATCATTTTGATCATAGGCTCTAGTGCTTCAGTGCATGGTGTCAGCTGAGCTTCTAAAGATTGTATAGTGTTCCTCAAATTAGCCAGCACCCTATCCTGGATCTGGTTCACATGAACCGACTGGTTCGGTTCAAGTTTGGGTGGGTTGAAGTTAAATCTAGGGGAGTCAAGATGTCGAGGTTCTTAGGTCCTTCCCTAAAAGTTGGTCATTCTAGGTTGTTCAAAGGATGGTGGCGAACTATATTCAGTGGAATACTGGGGAGGGTAGGCATTATAATCATGATATCCTTCCTCATTGTAGATCGGGATGGTTTAGTCATCAATGGATGGAGATCCATAATCATTATAGCTCTGGGAATGATAATAATCATAGTCTTGTCATCCAGGGCTAGGCCCTGGACCCTGAGGTCCAAATTCATATCCCCAATCAAAGTCATCCCAGCTAGTGGATGGGTAATTACAAGTCAAGTCAGGATAGTAATCATCTTGGGGATAAGTGGTTGTATGAGGATAGGATGTGAAATGTGTGTAGGATGTGGAAGGGTACATGGTGAAGTAAGGAGGGAAAGCAGAAGAGAAAGGAGCCCTGCAATACAAAAATACATGCCTGTCCTTAGTTTGGGTAGCCTAAAGGTCTACAGACTCTCAGAATCCGTCCTAAGATTATAGACGATTTACTCTACTTATTTTCAGGCAATCCAACCAGTTAGAAGGAGGGACTGGGGAGAAGGTTCTTCCTTTGGCTTGCACCTCCGGTTCCTAGTGTACCCCCCAACTGCGGTTGTTTGATGCTACTTCCTGAGCTAGACATCAGATTGACTACTATAAGTAGGTTAATCATGAACAATCTCAATCTGGATCTCAAAGAGTGAACCAGTCCTTAGGGCCAACGTCTAATCAATTTTAGTTAGGCTTGGGACAATGGTGCTTCAAGAATGTGATGGGCCCTTTAGATGGGTTGTGCCCTTAATGATCAGTTAAAATGTGTGTGTGCACAACCAGGGTTTGCAAACAAGGTTATTTGATGATGTGCCTTTTAGAGTTCAACCTTGTTTACTAGCTTTCAGGGTTTAATCTTAGGTATATTCAATCAAGTTTAGGAAAACACTCCAAGTTTTGCAAGCACTGGTGATGATATATTCCTTTAGAAATCAAAGAAAAAAAAAATGTGGAGTGCCTGGTTCAGCCCTAAGAATCAACCCTAAGTGGCAAGCTACTTGATGAATCACTTTTATCTTAAGTGGTGCAGCCCAAACAGTTCAATCAATTGGCCTATTGCACCACTTAGTTAAGGCACACAGAAATTTTTGACCTATTCAGATTTCTACTCACTTATTTGTGTGTTGAATTAAGTGTATCGAGTCCATAGGTCAGATCCCGATTAAGTGGAAGAATCGATGTGATTGTGCGCCTTAGGGTGAGAAGTTGTGGGTGTTAAGTGTGTAGCTTACAGAAAATCCCACAATCAGATAACACTTTTTTTTTTTTTTTTTTTATTTATATGGATGGCGAGGTGAGCTGAGGTGGCAAACAAACAACCAAATCTATCATAAGGTTCATAAAAAGCACCTAAGTTGATTTGAGTTATTCGGTTATGGAATGAAAACTAAGGTGGGGTTGGTGTGGGGGACACTTACAAAATACTCTACCCGCACTTTACTCCAGTCTATCGCACTTGGATCTCCATGCTAGGGTACCTGCAAGACAGTAGATCAAAGACAAGTAGGGTTAATGCTATGTAAAAGCAAAGAAACGTAATAAACAATAAAGTAAATTCCGCTACCTCCCCGGCAAAACACGTCGATCAGATAAATTTATACCAAAACTCCAAGGGAGTCTCGGGTCAAACACAGGGAGGCGACGTTTACTTTACTTGAAAACCGCACTTCATTTTGTTTCTTTTTTGTATTTTGGGGTTTTGTTATTTTTTGTATTTTTGAAATTAAAGACAAGTAGAATGAATCACAAGTTAGAAATGGAACAAATATGATATATCTATCAAGCCAATGTCAATTACAATGAACTATAAAAGCATAAAAAGAGAGGGGGGTGAGAGAAAATCTCTCGAATCAGCTGTTCGATGAGACGAAGACACCTGGCGGAGGTTCAGACGAAGGAGGAGAGGAGCGGAACGACGGAGGTGAGATGCTGGAGGATGTCAGGTTGAGGAAAGCTTCGACGTAGCCTAGAATGGAGGTGAGAAGATGGAGTTGATCTGCTACAGGAATGGAGGTGAGAGGACGGCTCCAAGGTGACCTATGACGGGAGATGGGAAGTTGGAGGAATATTTGGTGGGGCAGAGGTTCGCTACACTAATAGGCACCTTGGGAGCTTAAGAACAAGCTCTAATGGAGCATTGGTAGGCTTGCTAGAGCTTAAGAGTAGGTAGGAGTAGAGTAGGTAGAGATGGCTTGGAAGGGAGGGGGTGTAGGTCCTTTTATAGTGGTGGAGAAGAGGCAAAAATCGGTATGGGACCATTAGTGACAACCAGGCAATCGTTGGAAATGTCGCTGTAGGTAGCTCAAGCCAGCTGGCGCCCACAGCTAGCTCTGTTGGCATGCGATGAATTATCGACGGTTGTAAGTGTCGCTGTAAGTCCAGCACATGCATCGCTGTAGTCCACCTCATGCTACGCTGGCACCGCTCCAGCCTTGCAACTACTGTAGCTAATGGTGGAGTAGAGGAGGAGGTGTTGGAGTTGGGGTTTGGAGGGAGGAGCTAGATCTGAAGAATCTGGAGTAGAAGTGGAGCTGGCAGCTACTGAAGAGGTCAACATGGGGCTACTCTAGCTGGCTTAGCTTGCTAGTTCTTTGCTAGCTACTAAGCCAAGCTAAAGTGAGCTAGCTTCTATTGAATGTAGCTAAGGTGAGTTGTATATGGTGCTCCAGGGGAGGATTGAGCTGATTGAGATAGCCAAGGTAGCTTAGCTCAATTAGCTTGACCTAGCTTTGTCCCCGGGAGCTGGACTTGAGCTTCCCGAGCTGGGATGAATTCTTCTTCAGCTGGCTGGAGTTGAGTGGAGCTGGATGTAGCTGGATCTAAGCTAGAGTGAACTCCAGTCAACTCAGCTGAGCTAGCTAGAGCTCCCTATGGACTAGTGGGAGCTGAGATGAGCTAGACTCAACTAGGTTTAGCTGGATTTGAGCTGACTTGAGCTAGGGTGAGCTAAGATGAGCTTTCTTGAGCTGCCATTCAGTTGAGATTAGCTGAATGGAGCTAGGATGAGCTAACCCTAGTCCAAGTGAGCTAGGTTCCAGCTGTGTTGAGCTGGATCAAGCTGAGTTCCAGTTAGTCGGAGCTCCTCCTGCACCATTTAACTTCTTGAGTGCTAGGGTTTTAGGGATCTACATATCTGTTCATCCCTAACACTCACAAAAACACATTAAAATAACAAGAGAAAATGCAATGCATGCCTAACCTAGTTAATGCATAAATGCAGCCCAAAAACCCATTTGCGAAGTAAAATCCTAAGCGCTAGATTTGTTTTAATGCATAAGAATGATGATAAACTATCATTTATCATGTGTCTATCGTGAAAGGCTTTAACCTGCTCTTTGTAGATTCACGAGTTTTCAAACGCGTCGTGGTGTAATTCAACAATCTCGCTCATCTGAAGCTTTCGATGGGTTCCAGCCTTAAAATGATCTAAGTTGCAATTCCGTACTACGCAATAGGCTTTATGCTCCAATTCGACGGGGAGGAGTCACACCTTCCCATACACCAGTCTGAAAGGAGACATACCTAATTGGGTCTTGTGGGCTGTCCTATAACCCCACAAAGCTTCCGAAAGTCGGGATGACCAATCCTTCCTGTCAGGTTGAACAGTAACCTGGAGGATTTTATTGATCTCCCGATTTGATAGCTCAGTTAGACCATTAGTTTGGGCATGGTAAGGATTAGAGATTCAGTGCGACACCCCATATTTGGTCATCAGTGACTTCAACTGAGCGTTTGTGAAATGGGTCCCTCCATCAGAAATTATTGCACATGGAATCCCAAACTGTGAGAAGTTGTTTTGGTGAATGAACTTGATAACAACTTTGAGATCATTGGTTCATGTTGGAATGACTTCGATCCATTTGGATACATAGTCAGCAGCGAGTAAAATGTATTTGATGCTGTCCGAGATAGGGAAGGGTCCCATAAAATCAATCCCCCAAATGTCAAAAATCTCGCATACTAGAATCGGTTGTAAAGGCATCATGTCTCGATGGCTCATGTTGCCCAAGGTCTGGCAACGGGTGTATGCCTTACAGTGATTGTATGCATCCTTGAAAATTGTGGGCCAGTAAAAGCCACACTGAAGGACTTTTGATGTAGTTTTGTGTCCTGAAAAATGTCCACCGCATGCTTGGTCATGGCAGAAAGAGAGTATGTCTTTGATTTCCGCTTCCATGACACATCATTGGATAATTTGATCAGCACCAATGTGGAATAAACATGGGTCTTCCCAAAGGTAATACTTGTCATCGGAATGTAATTTGTCCTTCTTGGCCTTCGGCCAATCAGACAGGATTTGATGTGATGCCAAGTAGTTTACTATGTCAGTAAACCATGGAAGCCCTGTATTGATAGTCAGAAAGTGCTCATCAGGAAAATGTTCCGTAATGGGTCCGGAAGGGTCAATGATCTCAGAAGGAATGTGGGACAAGTGATCAGGTACCACATTCTATCTTCTCGCTTTGTTGCGAATCTCGAGGTCAAATTCTTTCAACAGTAAGATCCATCGGATTAATCGAGGTTTCACATCCTTCTTTGCAAGGAGATGCCTCACAGCTGTGTGATCCGAGTAGATAATAACATGGGAACCTAGGAGGTAAGATCTGAATTTTTCTAGGGCAAATACTACGGCTAGCAACTCTTTCTTAGTAACCGTGTAGTTATGTTGAGCCTCTTCAAGTGTTTTGCTAGTGTAGTAAATGACCACGGGTTTCCCGTCAATTTTCTGCCCTAAAACTGCTCCTACAACGAAGTCAGATGCATCACACATGATCTCAAAGGGTTGAGACCAATCAGGGGACTGTAGGATTGGGGCTTGGGTAACTCAGTCATGAAGGATCTCCAATGCTTGAGTGCATTCCTTGAAGATTTTGAAAGGTACATCCTTGGAGAGAAGAGTGGTCAGGGGGCATGCGATTTTCGAAAAATCAGGGATAAACGACGGTAAAAATTGATGTGCCCCCAGAAAAGATTGGATGTCCTTGATCGAGCTAGGCATAGGGAGTTTGGAAATCATGTTAACCTTAGCTCGATCGACTTGGATGCCTTTCTCCGAAATTAGATGTCCCAAGATGATTCCCTCAGGCGGCATGAAGTGGCCCTTTCCCCAAGAAAGAACCAGATTCACATCAATGCATTGCCTAAGTATTTGGACCAAGTGTTGGAGGCAATCGTCAAATGATGCTCGAAATACTAAAAAGTCATCCATGAAGACTTCTAGATAATCACCTACCATATCTAAGAATATGGCAAGCATGCACCGCTGAAAAGTCGCGGGTGCATTGTAGGGACCGAATGGCATCCTTCAGAAGACGTATGTCCTGAAGGGGAAGTGAATGTGGTCATTTCTTGGTCCTCAGGATTGCCACTTTGTTATAACTAGAGTACTCATCAAGAAAGCAGAAGAACCTTTTTCCCGCTAGTTTCTCATGGATCTGATCAATAAATGATAGTGGGAAATGATCCTTCCTCATGGAGGAATTGAGTCTTCTGTAATCAATGCAGACTCTCCAAGAGTTAGCTATACGGGTCGGTATGACCTCTCCAATTTGAGTCGTGATGATGGTGAGTCCCGCCTTCTTAGGCACAACCTGGATTGGACTCACCCATTGACTATCGGAGATCGGGTAGATGATCACTGCATCTAACCACTTAATGGTCTCTTTTTTCACAACCTCCTGCAGATTTGGGTTCAAACATCTCTGCATTTCTCGTGAAGGTCGTGCTACCTCTTTGGAGTAGATATGGTGTGTGCAATAAGAGGGCCTGATACTAGTCAAATCATCGAGAGTCCATCCAATGGCTCTACGATGTTGCTGGAGAATAGTAATCAGAAGGGATTCCTAGTCAGGTGTGAGCCTGAAGTTTATAATCACAGGAAATGTCTGATTGGAACCCAAAAAGACGTATTTCAAATGATCGAGAAGGGGCTTGAGTTCCGGGACGGGATTATCAGTAGCAGTGGGTGGTTCAGGGTGTGTGTCAAGAACAAGGGTAGGAGTTATGGGTGTATCTAGATCAGGTACAGACTCCTCTATTTGCCAGTTTTGATCTTCTTGTGGTTGATAGGGGATAATCAGATTGTCCTCGATATGCGATTCATCAACCACGGCTTCGATATCACATATTTGTTCTATAACACGGTAATTAATCCCTTGTTGGGCATTGAAGATGTCAATCTTTAGAGTCTGATTCCCAAATTTTAATTCTATTTGGCCCTCGTCACAGCTTATGTTGGCCCTAGTAGTGGCCAGAAAAGGTCTCCCTAGTAAAATTGGTGTATCCCTTGGGTTCTTAGGTGCATCCATATCTAGAACTATAAAATACACAGGGAAGTAGAAATCTTGTACCCTAACATTGACATCCTCAAGTATTCCTTTAGGTGACTTGATGGATCGATCAGCTAACTGCAATGTCACCTCTATCAGTTTAAGCTTAGACTCTTCAAGGTGGTGAAGGAGGGATGTAGGAATTTGGCTTATGGAGGCACCTAGGTCTAACAAGGCTCTGTCGAATTGGGTTTCACCAATTTTACATGAAATCAGGGGGGTACCTAGGTCTTTAGCCTTGGGTGGAAGTTTACTTAAGATTACAGAGCTGGCTTGCTTTGACAGTATGATCGGACTCCCACTTTTGGTTCGCAGCTTACACTTGGGTGTACACATGTCTTTCAAAAATCATGCCTAAGCTGGTACGTGGCAGATTGCATCCATCAAAGGGATGTTTATATGGACCTATTCAAAGAGCTTGACCAGATCCTCCTCAGGAGCCATTGGTTTGGTTATCCTTTTTCCCTTGGTTAAGGCCTCGGAAAATGGAACCTTGGTTGGTTCCTCTAGAATAGGTCCAGGTTCTTGATCTTGGATTGGGGCATCCTGGATAACTATCCTAGGGCTTGGATGACTACCAAGCTTGGAGTGGTTTGGATAAGGTGGGTCTTGAGTTGCTTTGCCACTACGGGTTGTTACGGAGTTTAATCCTGCCTGGTTCTTGTTTGGGGTTGGTAAAATGGGTGGCTGTTGTTGAAATCCTACGTAAGATGTCGAAGCTTCCACTCCGTCAGGTGATGGAACAGAAGGGGCCTGATAAATCATATGTGCGTGGCTTGGATTCATAACGCGCCTCTGGGTTAGCACGTTATTTGGGTTCAGCAGAGGTTGGGAAGGAAGTGTGCCCAGTTGGCGAGAATTCGCCATTCGGGCGAGTTGGTTGCGAACCTCTGTGATCTCATCCTTGTGTTGTTTTTGTATTGTCGCATTCGTTTCCTGAATGTCAGCCAGTGTTTGAAGGATAAGAGACATTTGATCTTGGTTCAACGCAAATTGATAGATGCGATTGGGCTGAGGCTGAGGCGGCTGCTATGGACGAGGAGCTTGTGGCCAGGGTTGATATGGTGGTCTTTGATTTTGAGAATTTCCCGCCCATTGGAAGTTGGGATGATTTCACCATCCAGGGTTGTAGGTGTTGGAAAATGGGTCATTCTGGATGCCATTAAGGTCCTCGTAGGTCTAAGGAACCTCAGGAAAGTCAGAGTATGGGGGTTCAAAGTTCCCCCTACTAGAATAGAGCGGATCAGAGGTCCCTCCGGCTCTGGAGTCAGACGGGGGTGGATATGGATCCATCCCCTGAGAAGATCAGTGATAGATGTTTTGCACCGTTTCCCTCGCAAGAGGTGGTTGTGCGAAAGAGTTCTGCATAGAGGTGCCTCACTGCAGATACCGAGTCAGCTCATCCACCTTCTTCTCTATGATAGAGACCTTGTCCAACCAACTGACCATCAGGTCCAAGTTGACGGATGCGGACAGGCCCAGCATCTCATGTGCTCCCCTAAGATTCGTCGATGCGCAGGCATTCGTCCGATCGAATAAGCCCTTGGAGTCATTATTGATGGATTTCTCGCACATATTTTTGAGAATCTCCCACACCGTGTCCTCATGTTAACCCATGATATTTCCTCCACAGGTTGCATTGATTAATAATCGAATGTCTTCACGGAGTCCTTGGTAAAAAGACTGGACTTGTTCCCATTTAAGAACTTTGTGATGGGGGCACTTTCGCATGAGATCCAAGAATCGATTCCATGCCTCATGAAGAGGTTCTCCCGATTGTTGAGTAAAATGAGTAATCCAGTGGCACAAGGCATTTATCCGGCCAACGGGGAAGAACTTCTTTAAAAATTCAGACTGAAGTTTGACCCATGTGTTGATCGGACGAGTCTGAGTTTGATACCAATGAGCAGCCTTGTCAATGAGGGAGAAAGAAAACATCTTCATGAGTAGAATATCTTAATTTTATGCATCTAAGTTTGAGTTGCTTAATGTGCTGGAATGGATCCTTGGAGTTAAGCCCATGGAATTTTGGTATGGCATGAATCATATTGGGCTTGAGTTCAGAATCAGGACCTCTAGCCGAGATTTGGACTCGAGGCTCAATTGCCACCGCAGTGGGATTATAGTGATCTCTCATCATAGGACACTGCAGTGGGTTTACAAAGTTTTGGAAGAGATCATTTAAGCGGTAAAGTTGGTGCCCAAGGTTCTCTTCTTCAATGGGTTGTGCCATGATGGAAGAAGAAGAACTTGGTTTTGAATTGGAGGAAAGATCTATGTGGTGGGGTTGCTGCACAAATAAGGGAGTCGAGGCATGGCCTTAGGGAGAGTGGATTTCTAAAGGAGGTCTTAAGGACCTCCTACCAAACTTGCATCGAAGGATTTGATGAGATTAGAATGTGTTGGAGTCAATCGAGACACCCAAAATATGTTGGGTGACTATAGAGGTTCGGGGTGGATGATACCCCTTAGTCAGAAAGGTCGTCCACCTGAGAAATACCTGGGCAACCAAAGAGAGAGAGTCCCACAAAGACCCCTACACGGTAGAGCATCCCCATGAGTTATAGGGCTTCCCCCACCCAACCTCTCTTGTCACTGAGATTCCAGGTAGACCAGAATGGGAACTTTCACCTCTTAAGTCTACCTTTTTTTATTTAAGATCACGGTGCTTAGGGTTCCACTTCAACTTTAGGTCTTTTGAGTGCAAAGTGACCTAATTTTAAGGTTGGTTGACCCAAAGGATCAACTTCACCCCTTTGTTTCTTTAAGAGCTTTTAGGTCCTCTCTTTTAGGGTTCAAGTGAATTAAGAGCCTGATTTTCTTAGGGTTTCTCTTGGATAAATCTTTTTAAACAATGCTTAGGTACACCTCCTTTTGAAATTTTTGATTCTTTGCATAAAAGAAGATGTGTCTCTAAAACCCAAGATTGAAATCCTTAGGTTCTCTATTTGGTCCAATTTAGTTGCCTAAAAAATTGGTAACTAGGGCTCAATCAAGAAGGTTTTAGCCCTAGTTACCTTAATTGGATGTGCAATTCAAAATGTGTTGAAAGTAAAAATCAGGCAACTTTTATGGATTACTAAATATCGAAGCAGGTAGCCCTAGATTGATTTTTCTTTATTTTCCTTTTCAGATTTTTGAGAGGATTAAGAGAGAGGGAAAATGAAGATTTACCTGTTCCTGGTGTGGTTGTTGTGCGGCTGCTTTTCTTTTCTTTTCTTCCCTTGGAACAAACACAGCAGAAGAGAGAGATTAAGTCAGTACTGAATCAGAGGTTGTGATCAAAGTTTCTAAAATGCCCATTGCTCCCTGGCAACGGTGCCAAAATGTTTGCTATATAATGCTTTGTCTTATTTTAAATCAATCTTGTTGCAGGATAGTTGAAAAAGTGTTATAAACAAATAAGTAGTTTTTATTACTCGAAAACCAAGGTATCCGAAGTCGAACACAGGGAGCAATTGGGTATTTAAAACTTAAGAGCACAACTCTCAATTTTTATAGAAGGCAATAACCAATCCAATCAAAATTGAGAAGTAAATATAATGTTAACGTAGAGATAAGCTTAAAAATTGGATGTCTGATGTAAAGTCAGACGTCTTAAATGTTTCTGCTACAGTGCACGGCTGATTTTGCCTTCTTTTCTATCTTCTTTCCCTTTCTCTGTGGCCTTCTCCTTCTTCTTCTGTAGTCTTCTTTCTTTTCTTTTTTTCTTTCCTTCCTTGTCTTTTTATTCCTTCTTCTATCTTTGCTTGGCCGCTCCTCCTTCTTTTCTTCTTCAACTTTTGCCTTCTTTGCCTTCTTCTTCTTTTTTCTTCTTCCTCTACAGTCTTCTTCTGCAGCTAAGTCCTTCAACTTTGGCCTCCTTCTCCTTCAAGTCCTGCCTTTAGCAACTGCCTCTTCTTCCTCTTCTTCTTCTTCCCTACCTTAGCTTTGGCTGTGGCTACACCTTCATCTTCCTCTTCTTCTTCCCTACGGTTGCAGTGCTTCTTCCTCCTTGGCCTTGTCTTCTTCGGCCGTGCCTCCAAGTCCTTCCTTCTTCTTCAAGCACCTATCCTTAGCTTGCCTTCGCTTCCTCAGCTCTGTCTTCTTCCTTTCCCTGCACAGCAAAGCAAAACCTACCCCTACCACCCTCGCATCACTCTCTCTGTGTTTCTCTCTTTGGTTCACTCTCCTAGAGCTGGGTAATCGGGTCGGGTTTCGTGTGCCCAGGTCCAGGCACACCGGTGTGGGCGGTGCGTGATGAGTATGAGGTTAATCGGGTCAAACAAGCCAAGTCCACGTATCATGGGTCACGGACGAGGCACAGGAGTAGGCGAGGGGACCTCACCCTGTGTTCTGAGGCAACCAGGAGAAAACACAAAAACAATTTAAGGCCCTTAGCCTGCCCTAAGATTTTTGAGGTGGGACTTCCACTTCGCTCGCACCAGCAGGAGATGCTCTGCCTGATTACTGCAACTGGGATCCTTGCTCAAGGTTGCGCTCTTGCTTGATGTGTGCATGCACTCCTTGCGCATCACCTAGACCTAGAGGCCTGGGGTGCTGTGTCCTGGAGCAAGCTAGCGAGCTCCTTGCTCTTGCTCCAATGGCGGAAAGGGGGCTGGACCTGAAATCACTCAATACGGCCTTGCAGCCTTATTAAACCACATGGGTAGCTTTGCCATGTCATGGCAAAGGTGAAGGGGTGGGTGGCTGGCCACGGGGTGACCTAGGAGTGTGTGCCTAGGTCACTCTGTGGCCGTGGTGATGTGTATGGTCAGGGGGAGCTTAGGGAGGTGATGGCGGTCGGCGGAAGGGCGGAATGCGCTCAGTGGGTGATGGTGGAGGTGTTGAGGTATCTGGCGAGGCATGTGGAGGTATGGTCGGCCAGAGATGGAGAAGGTGATGAGTCCATCTGAATGGACTAATATTACACCTAAGTAACTTTAATCGTACTAGTTAGGTGTGTTCATAGTTGCAATTAAGTTGTAGAATATTTGTATGCATCACGATTTAAGTTTATAACATTCTATAACTCAATATGTGATGATTTTATTGTTTTTATGTGCAGGAATTGTATTTGGAAAGAGCAAGGGCTGGGGAGCAAATTTCCCCAACAACCGGCGACATCTTTTCCCTTTCCATCAGCCACCCTCAACAACCGTCAGCCTCAAGAATGCCTCCCCAACATTCTCCTGCCAAAATTAGAAAAGGGATTTGAAAATCCCTTGATTGGCACATGCGGGGAGAGAAAGGAGTTAAAAGAAGAGGCGAAGAAAGGGGAGGGGAGATCATCCAGAGAGAGTGGGTAACCCCAAGAGTGCACTGTGACGAGTACGTGTCCCACTCCACAGGCGCACGCCCATCTGCAAGCTCCCCACCGCACACCTGCAGCCGCACCCTTGCAAGCATCTCCGCAGCCTGCAGGCACCCGCTTCAACACGTAGCACTCTATGCAGACCACCTCACCCCCAGCGTTCCCCACAGGTGCATGTTCATCCGCACCACCAGCCTGCGAGCACCACACAACATCGCCCCTGCAGTGCGCCCTTTCTTCCGCAAGCATCCAGCGCTTGCTCCTGCACCGCAGGAGTGCCCGCAGTCGCTCGCCTCAGCCTCCAACGCCAGCCTTCTCTTCCCCCACCAGCGCCTTCAACCCTCTGTACCACACTGCCCTTGCCCCTTGACTGGTCGATCTTTCGCTTTTAAGTCATTTGTAGTTTAATGTGGTGGAAAAATCGACTAATCAATTTTTAACAAGAAATAACCACTCGCAGAGGAGCGGGTCGTATCCACAGGGAGACAATAACGTATTAAAATTCGCGCCACTTAAAAATGTTTGTTCGTAGTCAATTTGGACAAGAACCAAGCCAAGATTGCCTTTAGATTAAGGTTTAAGCAAGAAACAATGCTGAAATGGCAATTATGAGAAACTACAGGATATTTTCCGCAATGCAGAGTGAATAGAATATGATTAAAATGTGGTAATAGCAGAAAATGTAAATTTTAATTAACGTTTTACTGTAGCAAAACAGGGAATTTTTCTCCGTTGTCTTGCGCGACGAGGAGCCCATGGCCGAGCGCGGGAAGGTCGGAGGAGGTCCCTTGGATCAAGGGCTTCGAATCGGTGGTGGCGGCGAGTCGCGCGGCGGCCGGAGGTGGCCGGACGAGCTCCGACGGAGGTGCTGCAGCCGGCAGCTTGCGCAGCTTGTTGGTGTGAAGTCCGCCGCCTGCTGCTGCTGCGGGGGTGGCTGCTGCTGCTGCCGTGGGCACTGCTACGGCTGGCATGGCAGGCGTTCGTCTGCAGGCGCGGGGAAGAGGGCGCTGCAGGCGGTTC
Organism: Thalassia testudinum; assembly: GCA_037157565.1. Classification (NCBI taxonomy): domain Eukaryota; kingdom Viridiplantae; phylum Streptophyta; class Magnoliopsida; order Alismatales; family Hydrocharitaceae; genus Thalassia; species Thalassia testudinum. The sequence goes on from JAZHRO010000057.1 coordinate 17,978,386, forward strand.
TGCAAGCGTGACGGAGGGTGCTGCAGCGCGGTTGGAGGATGGCGTGCACTGCGGAGGGTCTGCGGAGGGCGCTGCTGGCGGTTCTGCAGGCACAGTGGTGAACGGCGTGGACTGCAGGCGCTGTTGGAGGGTGCAGGCGCGTGGGCGAAGGACTCTGCAGTCGCGAGTGAATGGCGCTTGCAAGTGGCAGGCGCGGGAGGAGGCATGATCGGTTGTGCGGGTCTGGAGGCGCGGTTGGAGGAGGGCGCTGCAGCCGGTGAGTGTGTGGAGATGGCGTGAGCTGCAGGCTCGTGGAGATGGCGAAGGCTGATGGTGGGTGCGGGGAAGGTGGCGTGGGCTGATCTGCAGGCGTGCGCAGGTCTGCAGCCGGTGAGCGGTGGAGGGTGCAGGCGATCTGGTGGCCGGTTGGAGAGTGCAGGCTGAGGAAGTGGAGGTGAGCGGGTAACTTCAGACGTCTGGGAAATTTCCCAGACGTCTTAAGTTACTGAGAGGGTGGATGATCAGTAGCTTGGTGGTGGTGGTGGTCTGCGAAGACGGCGAGGGAGTTGCACGCTAAGGTGCTCACTGTAATGCAGGCGAGCTCCGGATGGCGGTGTGGCCTGTCACACCACACGCCCACAGTGGTGGAGACTCGCCGCCACGGTAGAGGCCAGCAGTGTGGAGTGGAAGAGAGAGGTTCTCTCTGCACAGTGGTGGGTCGGTGGTGGAGGCCTCCTGAGCTCTGCTGCCTCCGTGCTCCTTTTGTAGTGGCCTGAACAAATTTGAAATCAGCGGCCGACCAGATCCACCACATCCGCTCCCCCTTGAATGGCTTCATCACTGCATCAGCCGGGCGTTGGAGCGGTAGCGAGCCGTTATGAAAGAAGACGAATAAAGAAAATATTATTAAAATATTAGGGTTATTTATGTATAGACCCTCAACTTCTATGTTAATAAAAACAATATACCTAATTGGTTATCTAATTAGATGAATGCTATTCTAAGCTAATTCTAAATGCACTTAAGATATGAATGCAATGTATGGATTATGTAATTAGATTAAAACTATGAATTAATCTATTTACATCCTAATTTATACTAAATAAATGTTAGAATTAACCTAATGTGTAGGCACTTAAATACTTAAATAGCCCACAACTATGGGCTAATCACCCCTCAGCACCCGCAGACGCTTACTCCTGGACCGCAGGTGCGCCCGCAAGCACGCGCCTCAGCCTCCAGTGTCCACCTTCTAGCACCTCCCCGCAGGTGCGCCCCCTACTGCAGTGTGCTGACGCCTGCTCACGCACCCGCTCTAACGCACGTGTTCCTCCTCCGCCAGTGCTCACCACTACATGCTGCACCTGCACTCTTGCCGGCGCACCTGTAGACATGCCCGCCTTCACCACTGCGCACCCTCCTTCCTGCTGCACGCCTTCACGCCTGTAGGCTTGCGCCCATCAACCTCTGCCACGCCACGCCCGCAGGAGCACACCTCCGTGCACCTCTCTCACAGCACCTTCATGACAACAGCAGCCTCCTCCAGCGTCTTCTCCTTCGCCGGCCGGCTATCTCCGTCGATGCCGCAACCTCCATCGGATCGGCCTCGTCCTCGCCAACATCCCTTGCTTGTGAAAGCCCTGCCGATGCTCTCTCTCTCTCGCGAGGAGAAGAGAGAGTAAATGCTTTATTTTGAATTCCATTAAAAATTACATTTACTGCCATTGCCACAGAATTTGATTTTTGATTTAATATTATTTTATTATGGCAGAGTTGCGCATGCACACTCATATTTTCTGATAATTGCACGTTATTGATATTCACCTATTTTAAGATTGATTTTGGGATCAACATGTGCACCAATTCTCTTTAGTATATGACACGTGAAAATTACACAAAACATCATATATTTATTGAAGATTTCAGTGAGAAAAAATTGCACATATACCTTTATCTTTTTAAGTTATTATGAATCTACTTTCCTTTGCATTTTATGTCAGATTTGAATAGGGATTTCATACTTAACCAAAAGAATATAAAATAGTCAAGAATTTATGGCATAATTGCCTCCCTGTGAACACGACTCGCTCTTCTATGGTGGTTATTTTTATTCTTTTTTATTAGTCGATTTTTCCACCACTTAAATACTACAACGTAAAGCGAAAAGTCGACTCTTTCAAATTGGTGTCGTTGCCAGGGAGGCAACAGACGCAATAGATTTACTTCCTTGTTTTTAAATATTCTGAGTTTCGAAATTATTTGATCAATTTTTTTTACTGTGCAAGGAATCTAAAGAGGCGATGAGGCATAACAAAGCGGTACAGTAACCACGAGTTAAGCCACACAAGGAAAAGACGAAGGAGACCAAAATCTTGTTTTCATAGAGGATTCTCTGTCGCCATAAATTTATTTCTGTCTTTTCGCCCTTGTAGTAATTGGGGCTGAAATTTTGGGGGTTTGTCCCTGCATTCTTTAGCTATTAGGGCTTATAATATTTTTGGTGCATACGTGATTATATTTTTTGCTTGCCTGTTTTTAAAACCAACAAAGAAAACATGGAGCTGCCTATTTAGAAGTTGCATGACCTTAGCTGCAGGCATTTAGGGGTGATTGAGCAGTACATTAGATCTTATTATTGCATTGCAAGCATATTAGCATGAAGATTGCTGGAGACAGGTACATCTTTCTAACTTTTGCATCCAGCTCCTGTTCACGCATTTGCATTCAAATTTAAATTCAACACCACGAAGTTGTTTGAATTTACTAATTCAGTGGTCACATAACTAAAAGTGGAACTAATAATCAGATTCAACCCTAAAAGCAATTCACATTTGATCTGATTCTAAGGGACTTGTCTGTGATTTCAAAAGAAATTACAAAGATTTGCGGTGTGTTGCACACTTCTGACACTGAGCACGCACATTAGGAACCACACTAAGGCTCGATCCCGTAAGGCTATAGGCACCGATCTCATTATCGGTGTAGACCCTCCTATTGTGCTTTGTGGTGGTGGTGATACTATCTTTTGACCAAGTGTTTTGATACTCCACGGAGGGGGATGCCCCTTAAAGGAACAAAAGGGTAGTTAAGGGGCACCACATACGCATCGCCTCAAATGAAAGGTTCGCCCTACTTGCATCACTTTGTTCGTCCTTGGAGTAACTTCTCAGTTGATCACCTAGGAGTATCATCCAAGCAAAGTATAGGTCCTAGGGCACTCGAAGGTTGAATTAAGGCATGTAATTGCAGTGAAAAACTTGTTTGGCCATTTATATTAACTAATTTGACCTCCGCAATAAAGAAGGTTAAGATTTCAAGTCCACACCCCTCTTATACCACTTACGTGGGAATGGAGGGATAAATCTTGATCTTTTGGCTTATCTTTGGAGTGGAGGTTTAACTTAATAAAAACCTGAACTGTGTTTTGTATGCTTGGTAGACGCTCTCTTGAGAGTAATCTAGTGTTTGATCCTGAGCCAGAGAGAATTCTTAGGAGAACTCACCTAGGAGAGGAAAAAGAAGGAATGGCTGAGCAAGGTGCAAATCAACAAAGGACCCTAAGGGCCTATTTTATTCCTACTAACCAACCTGCACAAGCACTAAGATGACTGGCAGGGGATAATCCGTATGAGATCAAGAGTAGTACCATATCTTTATTGCCCTCTTTTTATGGTACTACTAGGGAGGACCCCAACCGGCATTTGGAGGAATTCACCGAGGTCTGTTCCACGATGAAGCTCCAGGGCTTTACTGATGAGGACTCTATTTCCTTTCTCGCTAAAGGATAAGGCCAAGCGCTGGTATCATATCCTCGATGCAAGGGTAAATGATTGGGCCACCCTTATGGGAGAATTTTAAAAAATGTATTTTCCTATGAGTAAAACCAACCATTACAGAAGAGAGATTATGGGTTTTACTCAACAGGAAGGGGAGCAATTTCATGAGACTTGGGAGTGCTCTAATGACCTTATAGGTTATGCCCCCACCATCAAGTACAAAGATGGTAGTTGGTCGAAAGGTTCTATAATGGATTATCTAAAAGGCATAGGCAAACCATTGATGCAGCTTGTGCAGGAACCTTCATGACCAGAACTGAGGATGAAGCTTGGACATTACTTGAAACTTTAAGCGACAACTCCATACGTCTATCCTCTGCCTATCAAGAAAGAAAACCATCAATCTTGCAGAGGAAAATAGAGGCCCATGAAGCTAGGGCTTCTCATGATTTGGCTTATCAGATTCAACTATTGAATAAAAACTTTGATAGGCTTTTAGCAAACCTCGACATGAACCTGCAACCAGCCTCTATTTTTCAGGCTTCAAGAGAATGCTTCATTTGTCAAAGCACAATGCACGCCACTGCAGAGTGCCATCAGGAAAACCAATTTCTGAGTTGATTCAGGCCGACTTGAATGAGGCCCAAGGTTTCTGCCCCCTCGCAATAACCCCTACTCCAACACTTATAATCCAGGGTGGCGGAACCATCCAAACTTCTCTTGGAAGCAAGCTGACGCTTCTAACTCAGGGAATACACAACCCTTACCTCCCCAGCCCACATACTAACCTTCTTATGAAAACCCTCCTCCGAATAGGCCCTCTGAGATGGATGAACTGAAGGCCATGATGAAAGCAATGCAAGAGCAACAGAATATGGTTATCCAATCTCAGAATAAGATGATTAATGATATGCAATCCCAAATTGGTCATCTTACTGAGGCAGTTAGGCAACGTGATCTGGGGAAGCTGCCTAGCTCTTCTGAGGAGAACCCTAAGGGCAAGGGGGTTGTATCCAGGGAGCATGCCCAAGCAGTGACCGTGTTGAGGAGTGGAAAAAAGATTGACAAGCCTGATAACACTCCTATGGTTACATCTGAGAATTCCCCTTCCAAACTTGACCTGACTTCCATCTCACCCGAGGAAGAGCCACACCACTCTCCCTCGCATAAAATCACCCACAATAAGGATGTCGTCCTTCCACCACCCCTTTCCCACCATGACGACCCCTCTACCGAGAAGCCGAGGGTGCCCTATCCAGAGTGCCTATCTGCTCCTGGGGAATCTTTTGTTGGCTCATCTGGAGCCAAGGATAGGACGGAAGAGATTATGGATACTTTTAGGCAAGTCCTGATTAACTTGCCTCTGTTGGAAGTGATTAAACATATTCCGTGCTATGCCAAGTTTCTAAAGGACCTGTGACCCAGAAGCGCCGATCTAGGAAACAAGTCCAAACCAAGGTCATCCTGCCTGACCATGTTAGCTCAGTTCTTCAGCATGGAACACCCCCCAAAATGAAAGACCCAGGGGCCCCGTATATTTCAGTGGTTATAGGTAACCAACACATTGATGAGGCTCTGCTCAATCTTGGTGCAGGGGTAAACATTCTACCGAGCTCTGTCTATGACCTTTTGGGAGGAGGAAAGCTGAAGCCTAGTCCAGTAATCCTCCAGGTTGCAGACAGATCACTTAAGACACCACGAGGATTGTTGGGAGATGTCCTTGTGAGAGTGGAGGATTTCTTCTTCCTTGTTGACTTTCTGGTACTTGATATTGACCCATCTAATAAGCCCACAAAGCCGTCCATTATTCTGGGATGCCCCTTCTTGGCCACAGCCAATGCCTCTATAAATTGTAGATCTGGGACACTTAAAATGGGCTTTGGGAATAAGAAGATCCGGTTGAATGTTCTTGATACTTACAAGCAACCTAGATTTGAAGATTGTTCTCAGATTGAGGTCATTGATGAAATAATTGAAGAGACTACTCCAGTACTCTTATGTAGTGATCCCCTTCAGAAGGTCATATCTTAGGACCATCCCTCGATTATTAAAGAAATTGAAAGGAAAATGCCCGAACTAGAAGAGTTGCTGGGGGTACACACTGAGTCTCTGTCCCCACCCTGGACTATGAAGGTAGATCCGCTGCCTGAGGTGGGGACATCTCAACTAAAACCCTCAATCAAAAAGGCTCCTAAATTGCAGTTGAAGCCCCTCCCGAGCACATTGAAATATGCTTTCCTTGGCCCTAATAACATGCTCCCTGTTATTATTTCGTCTGCATTATCTGAATTACAGGAGGGAACTCAGCTTGAGTGTTTACAAAGGCACATGGAAGTAATTGCCTAGACAATTGCTGATATTAAGGGTGTTGATCCCTCTCTTTGCATGCATCATAAATACACGGATGAGTCTGTGAAGCCTTTCCGAGATATGTAGAGAAGCCTCAATCCAAATATGCAGGAGGTTGTTAAAAAGGAGATTCTGAAATGGCTGGATGCAGGGATTATCTATCCCATTTCAGATAGTAAATGGGTCAGTCCTATTCACGTAGTTCCGCGAAAGGTAGGAATCACTGTGGAAGAGAATGACCAAGGTGAACTGGTGACCACTAGACCCTCAACTGGTTGGAAGGTTTGCATTGATTACCGCTGTTTAGACACGGCTACCCAGAAAGACCATTTGCCCTTATCGTTTATCGATCAAATTCTTGAATGATTGGCAGGGAACAAGTACTTTTGTTTTCTTGACGGGTACTCTAGGTACAATAAGATAGTCATTTTTTCGGATGATCAGGAGCGTGCTACCTTCATGAGTCCTTATGGCACTTTTGTGTTCTGTCGAATGCCATTCGGGTTATGTAACGCTCCTGCCACTTTCCAACGTTGTATGATGGCTACTTTTTCTTATATGATCGACGAGTTCATTGAAATTTTCAAGGATGACTTCTCCATTTATGGCTTGTCGTTTGTCCTATGCCTTTCGCACCTTGATAAAGTCTTAACACGTTGCGAAGAGGCAAAGCTGGTGCTTAGCAGGGAGAAAAGCCACTTTATGGTCCAGTAGGGCATTGTGTTAGGGCATATAGTTTCCGAGAGAGGATTAGAGGTGGACACTACAAAAATCGATTCCATCTCTAAGCTTCCATTGCCCACCAATGTTCGTGAGGTTAGATCTTTCCTTGGCCATGCTGGATTTTATGGCGCTTCATTAGAGATTTCAATAAAATCTCTAAGCCACTCTACGACCTGTTAGCTGGTGGCGGCCTTCCTCTATAGTTTTATTATTTCGTCGTAGTATAGTATAGAGAGAGGTGATTACCAGTTTAATACAATTTGTTGCTCAGAAAATAAAAGAGTTCCCGAGGTCGAACTCAGGGAGCAAGTTGTATTCTAGGGGTACAAGTTTCTTTTACAAAAATAAAGAAAGAGAGAGAGAGAATTTGTTGGCTTTTCTTCTTTTCTCTTTGCTTCTCCTCTTCTTCCTTCTCAGATCTTCTGCTCTCTTCCTTTGTTCTTCTTCTTTATCTGCAGTGGTGATGTTCTTCTTCTTCTTTCTTTCTTCTTTTCCTTTCTTCAGATCTTCTTCTCGTGCTCTTCTTCTTCTTTCAGTTCTTCCCTTGGCCTCTCTGTGTTCTTCCTCTGCCTCGCCTTCCTTCTCCTTCTTTGCCTTCAGGACGTCGTCTGATTTTCCAATCAGACGACTTAAACTGCCGCTGCTACAATGCCGCTCGGTGCTCCTCCTTCCTTCAGCCGTCGTCTTCTTCCACGGTTCTTCTTCACCTGTGCCTGCACACTTACACAGCTTGATCAGAGGGGCAAAACCTAGCTCAATACTCCCCCGCGTCTCTCTCTCACAGAAGCCGCTCTTAGGAAAGCTCTCCCAGAGCGGCCGGGTTGCCGGGTACGGGTCGCGCCCGGGTCGAGGCCCACCGGCGTGCGTGGTGGGCGAGGAGTGTAGGTCAGTCTAAGTCGGGTCGGGCCAGGTCCGCGGGGCGTGAGCGCGGACGAGACCGGGTAACCAGGCGGGTGAAGGGGACCTCACCTCGTGTGCTGAGGCAATAAGCCTCCAGCACTTTTTCTCTTTATACCGCTGTGCCGCTTCGGAGTCTTCCGAGGTGGGACTAAATGTCCCACCCCAATTTCGCGCCTGCTCGGAGGAAGCAGCTGGTAATCGCAGCTTTACGCGAGGCCTTCGCGCGAGGGATTCGCCTCAACTGCAGCCTAACGCTTTGCCGAAATGCCCCCGCACAGCCTGGGAGCGTGACCTCGGCACGGCGCACCTGGAACAGCAGGTCGAAGCTGCTTCGCTTCAACAATGGCGGCGACGAGCGCAGGTACCTGCCCACAGAGAAACGGCCTCTCGGCCCAATCAGAAGCGCGGAGGACCTTCGCCGTGGCACGGCGAAGGTGGTCGGGGGGTGTGCAGGCGGCAGGGCGGAGCCTAAGGGCTGCCCTAGGTCGGACTGTGGGTCGGGAGATGGGTTTGTTCGGTGGAGTTGCAGAGGGTGATTTGGGGGAAGTGGAAGGGCGGAGGTTGATCAGGGTGAGGAGGCAGAGGTTTTGCGGTGGTCGGCGAGCCGTGTGGGTTGCTGGAGTGATGGGAGCGGCTCGCCGGAGGATGGCCGGAGGTAGAGAAGGTGAGGGTGATTAGGCGCGGTCGAGGGGTAATTAGATAAAAATAGCAGGGGGAAAAGAGAGAGAGAATAGAGGGAAGTAGTTCTAACCTAACTAAAGTGACGAAGGGGGCGAGGAGGCGGACGGCTGTACCTGCTGTCACCGGAGAAGAAGGTGCCCAGTGGGGGAGGACGGCGGTGACGACGGGGCAGACGCAGCGCGCGCCGGTATTGCGCGACGCGGGAATAGCAGGGGAAGAAGTCTCTGCTGCTGGTATTGAGGCAGAGCGAAGAGGAGGAGGAGGAAGAACCGCCGGAGCTGGTGGGCATCTGCCGGAGTGAGAAGAGAGGAAAGTTGGGGGTTTTCTCCGTCAGATCCGAGCTGCTCAGAACGGCGGAGCGACGGGGGTATTTATAGAGGCGGAATCAAAGAGGAGGGCGGAGGGAGACGACATGTCTCCCTCGCCGGAGGACGCCGGAGATGGAAACCCATACCGTCCGTGCGTTCGCACGACCGGTATGGTGGGTTGCAGCGACCAGGGGGTGTTCCTGCTACGGCTGACGACGCAGGGCACCCCCGGTTGTCTTGCCAGACCCTCCCCCTTACCCTGCGACGGCGGAGCATGGTGCTGGTCAGGTTTTGGCAGGAGGGACCTGGATGCAAAGAATGAAGGAGAGTTAGGGGCAGAAATGCGAGGGTTCAAAAGTTGAGGGCCAAAAAGTAAATATATGAGGACCAAAGTGTAAAGTTGGTCAAGAAGGTTTCTTCTTAGGCTCAAGTTTTTATACATGACTAATTAGGACCTAAGGAATCTGATGGTGAATTTTATTTCTAGATTAAACCTTGTTTGACCGGTCAATTTATGCAAAAACGCAAATTAAGTTATTAATTTGGGCATGGTTCTCAATGTAGGTCAAAATGGGTTCTGATGGCCAAATTGAAGGTTCTAAACCCTAGAGATTATTTTTCTATGAATTTTAGAGGGTTTATTCTATTTTTACTTTGCCTCGAACCTCGTGAATTGAAGTGGGTTTGTTTTAAGGTTACAGATTATCATTTAGTTCCTTGGAATTGCTGTAGCCCTTGTCAGATCATCCCACTTTCCTTCTTATTCGGTTTGTTTGACCTATGTTTGGACCCTGAATTACCCTGTATGCAGATTATACTGGTAAAATTGCATTTTTACCCCTTATGACTTGTTTTCTCCTTAAACTCAGAATTCTCTGAGTTAAGCCTTTCCTTGAGTTATGTAGGAGCTTTTATCCTTTGTATTAGGTCAAAATGAGCTAGTTATGGCTCATGATGATGTTCTCATCATTAGCGAAGGATGTCTCCATCGATTTTGATGATAGATGTGGCAAGGCTTTCCAAGTTTTGAAGAAAGCCCTCATTACTGCGCCTATTCTCCAAGCACCAAATTGGACCCTCCTATTTGAGCTTATTTGTGATGCTTCTGATTTTGTAGTGGGAGCTATCTTAGGTCAAAGGGTTGATGGCAAACCTCATGTGCTGCATTATGCCAGCAAGACCCTTACGAATCCTCAGCAAAACTACATAGTCACTGAAAAGGAATTACTTGTTGTGGTATTTGCTTTGGAAAAGTTTCGGTCATATCTTTTTGGATCCAAGGTTGTGGTGTTCACTGATCATTCAGCCCTTAAGCATCTTCTGACTAAAAAGGACACTAAACCTCGCCTAATTCGTTGGATTCCGCTACTCCAAGAATTTGACCAGGAAATTAAAGACAAAAAAGGAGTTGAGAATGTGGTAGCAAACCATTTGTCTAGGATCCCTATTGAGGCATGAAACCCTACTGGTGGTATTCAAGAGACTTTCCCTGATGAGTCTCTAATGGCTGTGAAAGCTAAAACTCCTTGGTTCGCTGACATAGTGAACTATCTCGTCACGGACATTACACCCAATACTTGGGACAAGCAGAAGAGAGACAGGTTTCTCGCCAACGCTAAATTTTATCACTGGGAGGAACCCAAGCTTTTTAGAATAGGCCCTGACCAACTGTTTCTCCGTTGCATCCCTGATGAAGAATAAAGAAGTGTTCTAAGTTTCTACCATGACCTCCACTGTGGGGGACATTTTAGTGGGAAGAAGACTACCCATAAGGTTCTTCAGTCTGGCTTTTGGTGGCCCACATTTTTCCGAGATGCACATATGTGGGTGCATGTCTTTGTTGCCAGTAGACGGGAACCATTGGAAAAAGGAATGAGATGCCCCAACAACCTATCCTCCCTGTTGAAATCTTTGATATTTGGGGCATTGACTTCATAGGCCCCTTTCCTGTGTCCTTCGGATATGAATACATCCTTGTGGCTGTTGACCATGTATCAAAATGGATAGAAGCCATACCCTTGCGAACCAATGACCATTCCATGGTCTTGAGCTTTGTTAAGGCTAATATCATTTCTCGGTATGTGATGTAAACACATTTACACTACTTGAGTCGTCTACTTATGCATGTTCTTAAGTGTAGGATTGCATTGCATGATATAAATATTGCATAACAAGCATCATCTTGCAATTAGAGTAGTTTGAATAAAATGGAGGTTAATTGTCTCCTTTTATGTGCTTGGACAAGGAAAACTTTTTATCAGGCCTCGGATCGAAGACCCAACTGTATAGATGTGATCATGGCGACGATTAGAGTTCAACGACTCCAAGATCGCCCTAATCAGGCACCTGTAGCTTCAGATAGTGACCGAGGAACCCTCGAAGATCAAGGGCCAAGATGGCATAAATCCACACTTCAAATGACAAATCCGACTGCACGAATGGATTCAGATCGACGATCGCAGTCTAAAGGCGTGAAAATTGACTCAATCCGACACCCGTGGCACCATCTATAACATCCAGAAGATGGACGGCCAAGATGGCTCCACGTGGTGCCATCTCAACCATCCAACTGGCCCTCAAGACCGCCGTTGCTTTTTGAAAGAAGATTTGGCGTGCTATCTGGGCCGTCGGATCTTGATCCAACGGCTATGGATTCGCACGCCTTAACTCATCCGCACGACCATTTCATCTCCAAAGAGCAACGTTTCAGCGCCTTATCGCGAGGCGTTGGCATAGGATAGAGCCGCAGTGAGTAGGCGAAGAGTGCGGGCGAGTGTCGGATTGCGATTGAACGGCTCTGCATGCCTGATAGCACTAATGCGCTATTACACCCATGGTGAGGACGCGGCATCGCACGTGGGCGGGTGCGCAGCGTAGTGGGCGAAGGCGCGACTTAAGCCGTCCGATCTCGCGATCAGACGGCTGAGGATCGCTGAACGTTCACAAGTGTTGCACACGCAAGCAAACGAGCAGGTGCGCGCGGGCAACGCCCACTACGCCCACGATGGGGCTTTAGCGACGGTTTTATCCATCACTAAAGACCCCTTATTTAATGTTTCAAAGATGTAATGACCAATTTGCCCCCACTCCTTGCAACTATGAAAGGAGACCCCCTCCACACGAAATTCTCATCCCTTCCTTCTCTTCTCTCCCTCTCCAAAGCTCAAGAGAAGATTGTCCCACACTTGGGATGCTTCTCGCGATATAAAGTCAAAATTTTCGTCCCCCTTCGGAAGTGGATCCCGCGACGACTACGATGTGCAGCCCTATTCCTGATCTTCTGCTTCGTCCTCCTTCGTCCTGCTTTGTCCTGCTTCGTCTAGGCATCATCCCATCCATCTCCTCCTCCAAGAGATCATCGAGGAGGATATCTCTCTCCCCATTCTTTTTACTGCTTTCTAGAATAGATTTACTACTTTTCTAGTGTAGTTCGGTTTGTCCTCCAAGCGACCATTGAGGAGGATATTTCTCTCTCCATTCTTTTACTGCTTTCTAGAGTAGATTTACCACTTTCTAGTGTAATCATTTTCCTGCTTTCTAGTCATAATATTTAGTGTAATGAACAATCCCTTTTGATAATGAATTCCATGTGCATTCTATATCTTTTTTGATTTTTGTTTGTATTATTCTCTTTCTTATTCTCTCTCTCGCTTTTATTTATTGTAAGTAGCTTTAATCAATTGAATTATTTTGTGACAAATAAAATGAAACGTGTAGTTTTTAAATCAAACGTTCGCCTCCCTATGTTCGACCCAGAATTTTCATTTCGGTATAAATTTTATTTGTTGAACACGAGTTCTTCTCTTTCAAACTACAACGATAAGGTTTTAAAAATCGAATACGTTAGCATAGCAACTCGCACGTTCAACATTTTGGCGCCGTTGCCGGGGAGGCGACGATCTTTGATTTCTCTTCACGTTTTACAACTTATGAATCATTTACCTCACTTCTCTCCTTTCTTATTGTGATTGCAGGTACTCTTTTGAGTTGAGCAAAAGCAATAGATTGGAGTAAAGTGCTGTGGAAGGTTTTGTAAGTTATCCCCATTCTCCCCCCCTCCATAGATTTCATTCGTCATATTAAATCCAAATTCCAATTAACTTAGGTGTTTGCATAAATCCTAGGAATAGTTTGGTTGTTTGAATTATCACTCACATTCATTCCACACTCATTTATGAAAAAAAATAACAAAAAGATAATTTTGTGGGGCAATATTCAACAAACACACAACGTACACCCACATTCAAGAAACTTAACCGAATTGATTTGTTTCTACTCAATCGGGTTCTGATCTGTGGAACCGGTACACATAAAGCAACACATAAAAGAGTAGAAATCATTCTAGGTTAACCATCTTTGTGTGAGTAACTTAGTGGTGCATTTGTGGCCAATTGTTTGAGTTGTTTGGGCTGCACCACTTCATTTAAAATCAACTCATCAAGTAGCTGCCACTTAGGTTCAACTATTAGGGATTTACTAGGCACTCCATATTCTTTTTAAATTTGAAGGAAAACATCTTCACCTGTGATTTGAAAATCTGGTGTGCCAACAAAACTTGTTTGAAAACACCTAAATTTGAATCCAAAAAGCTACTAAGCAAGATTTGAACCTTAAAATTCACCGCATCAAAAATAATCTTGCTTGAAAATCACTGGTTGTGCATGCACACACAAATCAATCAATCATTAAGGGCACAACCCATATAAAGGGCCCATCACATTGCAAAGCACATTCAAACCTAACCCTAAATAAAACAGAGTAGACGTCGGCTTTAAGGATTCGACTTGCTCTTTAAAGCCCAGAACGAGATTATTTTCGATTAGTCTGCTTCTTTTGTTCAATCTGATGTCTAGCTAGGGGAGCAAAATCAAAAGATCGCGGCTGGGGGGTACACTAGGAACCAGAGGTGCAAGCCGAAGGAAGAACCTTCTCCCCAGTCCCTCCTTCTAACTGGTTGGATTGAACAGACAGAAGTAGATCAAATCATTCCTTTATCTCAAGACAAGTTTTTAGAGTCTGTAGGTCTGTAAGCTAACCCACTTAAGGACAGGTTTGATTGTTTGTATTGCAGGGTGCCTTTCTTCCTCCCATTTCTAATAAATTCTTCCACATATTACACGCATTCTCGCTCTTTTCCTCCTGTTGTGAATTATCTCAACATGACGATTATCCTGACTCGTACTGTAATCAACCATCAGTTAGCTGGGATAACTTGGATTGGGGATACAGTTTCGGACCTCCGTGTTTATGTTCTAACACTGAACACTTTGATTGCGATTTCTATCCTTCTCAAAGCCACATCGATTATAGATCGTCAACCTTTCATGGACAACCTAATATGATCTACAATCAAGAAGGATACACTGATTATTACCCAACCTCTGATTACACTGCCTTTAGGTCATCACCACCTTTTGAACAATCTAAAATGACCTATTATCATGAAGGGTATAACGAATCTCAATTTGTTAATTCCCCTTCTTTGATCCCAAACCTGCCCAACCCTAAACCAACCCATTTGGTTCAGGTTAACCAAGTTCAAGATAAGGTTCTGGCTTACTTGAGGAATATCATTCAATCTTTAGAATTTCAACCAGTACCTTGCATTGAGAGATTGGAACCCCTGATTGAAATGATTGATGATTTGAACAAGTCTTTGTTGGATTGGCTACAGGATGTTAAGGATAAGAGCCCGGGTGAGTTTCTACTTGGGAAATTAGCGAAATTGAGGATGAGATTTGTGGTCACTTTGATCCAATCATTGGATGATTCCCAAGATGAACCCGCTTCAGGAAAGCCAATGACAGAACCCGCTCAGGCACCTATTGGGGGGACATGTGTTACGAGGCTAATCGAATTGAATTAAAGCAACCAATTAAGGAAGATCTGATTTCTTCACCTGAGATCCCTGAGCTGGGGTACGAGGAAACGTATGTCTCCATGGATCAGAAAGTGACAGATGATTTTGGGACATACATTCATATGGAACCTGATTTCTTTGATGGTGAAGATTCAAGTTGCAAAGGCTCATACAAGTTTTCAGAACATAATTTTTGTGAGACGATTGGGCCTAAGGAATCTGATAGATCATTTGATAGCCCAATAATTGAGGAAACTGATCCTTTTAGGGCTCACATTAAGGATCCAGAATCACATTTTCTGGAGGATTCAATCAAATGCCCTGATTGTCAGTTACACCCCATTGAGCTTATCAATGATTCTATTTTTGAGATAATTAGACCCAAGTCAATTCTGATTCAACCACATCATTTAGACTTGGAGATTTCAGATGGGGTGATTAATATACAAGAGGTCTTAGAATTTGACATGCTGAATGAGGAGGAAAGGAGCCGAGAAGTTCAGATTTGGGAAGTTAGTTCCAGAGGAAGTACAAGGCTGAGTCGTAGGGTGCCTATTAAGCTGAAACCATCAAACTAGGACCCTTACGACATCTGTTCTGAGGATGTCCAACCCAAGAACACATTCAATGAATATCCTTTTAAGCTTGAATTCTCCATAACCTGACTTTTTGGTCTTGGGTTGCATCCTCATAAATCGCAGGCCCGATCCCACTCGCATACTGATTTTAGATTTTGGGTAATTTTTATCCAGAACCTAAGATATTCTCTATTATTGGGTATGGGTCTGCACCATAATCTGGTCCACATCTGTGGACCTCTGCTGACAGGTTGGAGGTTTCTTCTATTTATTCTGATTCTGACCTGCACCTGTGAATTCTTCATTTCTCTTCTTTGCATAGTGTGCCTAACTGAAGGCACTAAATTCAGCACTTACACAGTTCTTTTTAGTTTTCATCTCAGAGCGGACCTGGCATTCAAGCAATTCAGGTGCTTTCTTCGTTATTCCACTCTGTTTTGTGTCTTTTCAATATAATGAGGGCATTGCATTAGATAGGCATGCGGGGGTGGATATTCATCTCTTAATTCATTTATCTGCTCCATAGATTTGTTTTATTTTCTTTTATTAGAAAAGAAAAATTTTTTGGAATTAGGAAAGAGAACTTGGGTTTAAGAAAATTTTCAATCTTAGGAAGTACTACATTATGATTTGAACACAAAGGCACTTCAGGTCTTTGGACTTAATCAGGCCGTGTATCCAATAAAATGTGGATTTATTTTTTGACTTCTCGCCAACCTGGATTCTATTTTAATTGGAGTAAATAAGTTTGGGTGATAAGTACACGACTTATCAACCCACCCTCTGATTTGAGGGAATTTTGATTCTTAAGCATCTACATATTATCTTATCACTGACTCGCTGTTCGGCGATTTTAACGGAAATTGGGTAGCTAATGAACCTCCTAGGGTGACATGGCTAGCAAGTTATCGTGGGTAACAACCCATAGGTAGGTTGTCTAGAGCCCAGTCACTAGACCTTTCTCTTTTTGCTGCCTTTAGGTAAATCTTAGACCAGGGAAGCCACCTACTTAAAATAAATAAATAAATAAAAATAAAAATAGAAAAAATAAAAGAAAAGGAGAAAAGGAAAAAGAAATAAACCACAGTTCCCGCATGAGTATGGCTGGCAAGTTGTCGGTGGTAACAACTCATCGACCGGTTGTCCAGAACCCAGCTTAATAAATGCACTGAAAATTCCCAAAACACTCAGGAAGAAGCAGAGAAGTAGAATAAACCAGGGAGATATACACTGGATTCACAGTTGTGTTGACCCGTAAAAAAATAAAAGTAGGGAGAAAGCTAGTGGTTTTAAAGATACACCTTTAGGCAGAATTCTTTTTTGTGGTCACCTAGAGGCGTAGAAATTCGAAGTCCGTTTTAATTGCCGGTCAATGAGTCTATCACATTCACAATAAGTTGCTTAAAACTTAGGGTTCTCATCAAATCTTGGGTGTGTTGAATGGCTCTAGAAAGCCACACTTAAACTCTAAAACTTGAAATTCCAAAAAACTTAGAAAAGAGGAAAAAGAGAAAAAGAAAATTTTCTTGGAGAAAGATGAGGGCTTGAGGCGGTCTGCATTTTGGTAGATACTCGAGCACTATTGTGACTTCGAAAGTTCAGATCTTAAGTAGACAATTTCTGAATGATTGAAAATAAACCCAAGCCCAAATAATCCGACCTAATTCTTTTATAAATACCATATAGTTTTTGCTAGGAACTAGAAAAAGATAGGCATGGGGGTATGATGTAAACACATTTAGACTACTTAAGATGTCTATTTATGTATGTACTTCAGCATAGGATTGCATTGCATGCTATAAATATTGCATAACATGCATTAACTTGCAATTAGAGTACTTTGAATAAAAAGGAGGTTAATTGTCTCCTTTTATGTGCTTGGACAGGGAAAACTTTTTATCAAGGCCGTAGACCAAAGATCCAACCGTAGAGATGTGACCAGGGCAATGATTGGAGTTCAACGACTCCAAGATCACCCTAATCAGGCATCTGTAGCATCAGATAGTGATCGGGGAACCCTAGAAGATCAAGAGCCAAGATGGTGTAAATCCGCAATTCAAATGACAAATTCGACCGCATGAATGGATTTGGATCGACGATCACAGTCTAAGGGTGTGAATATCGACTCAATCAGACACCTGTGGCACCATCTACAACATCCAGAAGATGGATGGTCAAGATGGTGCCACGTGGTGCCATCTCAGCTGTCCAACCGGCCCTCAAGACCACCACTGCTTCTTCAAAGAAGATTTGGCACGCGATCTGAGCTGTTGGATCTTGATCCAACAGCTGTGGATTCGCATGCCTTAACTCATCCACGCAACCATTTCCTCTCCGTAGCGTTGTTGTTCAGCGCCTTATCGCAAGGCGCCGGCGAGTCGCAGCAAGCAGGTGAAGGGCGCGGGCAAGCAGGCACAAGCGAGCATCAGATCGTGATTGAACGGCTCTGCATGGCTGATAGTGCTGACGCGCTATTGCACGCAAGGCGAGGACGTGGCATCGCACACGGGCGGGCGCATAGAGCAGCAGGCGAAGGCACGACTTAAGCCATCCGATCTAGCGATCGGACGACTTAGGATGGCTGAACGTGCATCTGTTCACACGCGCGGGCTAGCAGCGCCCACTACGCCCACGATGGGGCTTTAGCGACGGTTTTATCCGTCACTAAGGACCCCTAATTTAATGTTTTAAAGATGTAATGACCAATTTGCCCCCACTCCTTGCAGCTATAAAAGGAGACCCCCTCCACACGAAATTCTCATCCCTTCCTTCTCGTCTCTTCCTCTCCAAAGCTCAGGAGAAGCTTGTCCCACACCCGGGATGCTTCTCGTGAGATAAAGTACAAATTTTCGTCCACCTTCGGAAGTGGATCCCGCGACGACGACGACGTGCTGCCCCATTCCTATTCTTCTGCTTCGTCCTCCTTCGTCTTGCTTCGTCCACCTTCATTCAGGCGTTGTCCCGTCCGGCTCGTCCTCCAAGCGACCGTCGAGGAGGATATCTCTCTCCCCATTCCTTTTACTATTTTATAGAATAGATTTACTACTTTTCTAGAGTAGTTCGACTCGTCCTTCAAGCGACCGTCAAGGAGGATATTTCTCTCTCCATTCTTTTACTGCTTTCTAGAGTAGATTTACCGCTTTCTAATGTAATCATTTTCCCGCTTTCCAGTCATAATATTTAGTGTAATGAACAATCCCTTTTGATAATGAATTCCATGTGCATTCTATATCTCTTTTGATTTTTGTTTGTATTATTCTCTCTCTCTCTCTTTTATTTATTTTAAGTAGTTCTAATCAATTGAATTATTTCGTGACAAATAAAATCAAACGCGTAGTTTTTAAATCAAACGTCCGCCTCCCTATGTTCGACCTAGAATTTTCATTTCAGTATAAATTTTATTTGTTGAACATGAGTTCTTCGCTTTCAAACTACAACGACAAGGTTTTAGAAACCGAATACGTTAGCGTAGCAAATCGCATGTTCAACAGTATGGGTGCCTAAGGACGATCATATGTGATGGAGGACCTCACTTTAAGCATGTACACTTCACAAGACTACTCCAAAATTTGGGAGTCAACCACATGATAGCACACCTTATCATCCCCAAACGAGTGGACAAGTTGAAGTGTCCAATAGGGAGATTAAGCAAATTTTAAAAAAAATTGTCAGGCCTGATCGGAAGGATTTGTCTAAAAACCTAAATGATGCTCTTTGGGCCTACAGAACTGCGTATAAGACTCCCTTGGGCATGTCTCCTTTCCGTCTTGTCTATGGAAAAACGTGCCACCTTCCCATTGAAATCCAACATAAAGCTTATTGAGCTATTAAAAATGTTAACTTAAATCTGGATAAAATGGGAAAAGCACGTATGTTAGAATTAAGTGAGCTTGAGGATCTTCGTAATGAAGCATATGAAACTTCTCAAGCTTACAAGCAATGTACAAAAGTCTTCCATGACAAGCACATCATTAGAAAGACTTTTGAACCCAACCAGTAGGTTTGGCTTTTCAATTCTAGACTTAAATTATTTCCTAGAATGCTGAAGTCCCGCTGGGATGGGCCATACGTTGTTATCAATACTTTCCCTCATGGAGCTATAGAGATTAAGAACCCTATTTTAGGTGTGAGCTTTAAAGTAAATGGCCAGTGACATAAATCGTATATTACTCTTTCAGATGGCCAGGTTTTGGATGCACTTCTTCTTGAGGAGCCTTAGCTCCTCCCACTCTCCTCCTTAGGTGATATTCTTTTATGTCTACATTTTTTCAATGAGGACATTGTCAGTCTTAGGCATGGGGGGGTATAACCTCATAATGTTTATAGCATTTATAAATATTTGCATACATATTTATATATATATATATAAATTCCACTTTTCTTGAGCTGATTGGGTTAGCCCTAGCAAAATACGTTTATCATTGGAGCTTTTTCTTCCGGAATTATTTCTTAAGTTTAGAATCCAGTACATTTATTTTACGTGCACGTAGACTGGGTAATGGATCCTTGAGAAAAACCAATGAGCATTTGTAAGTCTACTGAACCCTTGGACAGTTCATACGGAGTCAGGCATACTTTCTTCTAGTAGATCCACCTCATATTTGTGAGAAGAAAGTAGAGCGATTACTGCTGTGCTAAGTCTAGTGCAAGGACTCTTAAGTTTTGGATAATTAGATGATGATACTTCAGAGTTAGGCATAGTTTTCACTCTCTGTTCCTTTGTGCGTACTTTTTGTGAATTCTTGAGAGTCACCAAATAAGGCTGATACACTGAGATCGAGTCTTAATAAAGCTATAACTATGGTGGATGGTTACGACCGTCCTTCATAGAGTCCTCGGCTAAAGGAGGGTAATAGTGTCAAAGGTCAAAAATACTCCTTTCCTATCCGTTCCTTCTCGGTGCCGAGAATAGGCACTTCTACCAAATAAGCCACACAACTTCCTCTTGACCATCATCATCCCTAATAATGCCTCGTAAATAAAAGTCTGTATCATGTTGTGTTGATTAAAAAAGAAACAAAAACAAGAAGAAATAATAATATAATAATAAAAAGGTAAGAGACAAAAGAAGATAAAAAAAGAAGAAATAGAAAGAACAGAAAGAGAAAATAGTTATATTACAAAAAAAAAGTCCAACTTTACGATGTAACACTATTTCTGAGGCAACAGAACACCTATAGCGTTCCACCAAATATGACCCATACCTACCTTCTAGTATTTCTGATCACCTGAATACTGGTTGAGGACTCTAACTTAGTTATAGAGTTATTAGGACTTTAATTAAAATGTGGATGCTGCTTATCGCGCTTGATCGGGTTTTAAAAGATAACACGTTGTAATATAGCCGACAAAGCATTCAAACAAATAGAGAATTTTATTACTCGAAAACTGGAGTATCCGAGGTCGAACACAGGGAGCAATCTGAGTACTTTTTAAAAACTAAAGAATACAACTTTTAAATGAAAAATAATTAATTCAAAGAGAGAGAGTTATAAAAAGAATTGCTAAAAGATAATAGGATTGGACATCTGATTTCTATATCAGACGTCTTAAATGCAACCATTCTTCTTTTTGATTCTGTCTTGGCCTTCTCTAATTTTTCCTTTCTCTTCTCTCTTTTGCCTTCTTCTTCTTCTTCGTAGGCCCTTCTTCTTCTTTTCTTCTGATCTACAGGTCTTCTTCTTCCTTGAACTTATTTCTCTTCTTTTCTCTTTCCTGCGAAGGCTTCTTCCTTGGTCTTCTTCCTTCTCTCTGCAGTCCTTCTTTCTTCCTTCTCTTCTCAGCCTCGCTCAGCCTCTTCTTCTGCTTCTTCTTTTTCTTCTTTGGATAAGTCTACACAGAGAGGTGGAAGCAAAAACCTATCTCGTCCCTCTACCCGCGCGTCTCTCTCTTTCTCTACAATTCACTCAAGGATGATCTCCCAGAGCCACGGGTAATCGGGTCGGATTTCACACCCGGGACCAAGCGCACCGGGGAGTGGGTGATGCGCGAGGTGTGCTCAGGTTAGGTCGGGTTGGAGCCCACCAGATCCGCGAGGTGAAACCGCGGACGAGGCAAGCATGGGATAAGGTGAGGGACCTCACCCTTGTGTGTTCGGAGGCAACGAGGCAATACCACAAAAATAATTTAAAGTATACCTGCGCTTCGCGTTCCAACGATGTGGGACTATTAGTCCTGCCCCACTCCCGCGCGCGCCCGCAGATCCTTCGTGCAATCGCCACAGCTGCGGACGTTGTTGCGCTCCTTGCTGGACATAGATGCTTCGCACTACTATCCCAAATATGCTACACCTGAAGATTGGAGAACCTGACGCCTGGAGTTGCTGAAGCTTGGAGGTACACCAACCGTCAATGGCGGTAGGGGCTGAATTCCTGTCAAACACAAAACAAGCCTCTCAGCTTAATCAGACTAGCTGGGCACCTTCGCCGTGGCACGGCGAAGGTGGTGCACGGTGCTGCAGGTCGTGGGACGGCCTAGGCGTGTGTGCCTAGGTCGACCTGTGACTGGAAGTGTGGGTGTGGTAGGGGGACTGTGGTGGAGGCGTAGTGGGATGGTGGATGGGCGGAGATTGTTCCTCGTGGTGAGGCGGAGCTTATGAGGCGGTTGGCGAGCCGTGTGGAGGGGCGGAATGATGGGGGCGACTCGCCGGAGGTCGGTCGGAGGCGAGGAAGATGGAGGTGGTCAACGACGGTCGAGGGGCAATTAAATGAAATAAAAGGGGCAAAAAAGAGAGGGGAAGATGGAGAATGTATCTGGAGTGTTCTGGAAGGGAGGGAGGCAGCGGAGTGGACGGCTCATAGCTGCCGTCGTCGGAGAGGAAGAACCCTGAGGGAGGGAGTGGCGACGAGGATGAGGTCAGGGGAACGTGCGCTTGGTACGGCACGACGCGGGAGGAAGAGATGAAGTGGACTCTGTTGCTGGTATGGCAGCAGAGCGACGAGGAGGGGCGGAGGTCGCCGGAGCTTGCGGGTTTCTTGGCCGGAGATGGAAGAGAGGAAAATTTGGGGAAATCTTCGCCAAGACAAGTCTGAAGATCAGCAGCCGGGTTTGGGGATCCTTTTATAGGTGCTGGCCGAACT
The DNA here is from genome assembly GCA_037157565.1 of Thalassia testudinum. NCBI lineage: Eukaryota > Viridiplantae > Streptophyta > Magnoliopsida > Alismatales > Hydrocharitaceae > Thalassia > Thalassia testudinum. The sequence goes on from JAZHRO010000057.1 coordinate 18,000,619, forward strand.
TTCTAGTGTGCGGAGGGCTACGCAATCATCTCCGACGACTCGTTGGAGAAGGAAAGAGGGTGGATACCCAAATCCCTCGTGCGTTCGCACGAGAGATTGGGTTCACACCAGAGATCGTGATTGGCCTTAGATGGAAGGGAATTCCTCAGAGAATCTCCCTTTCATTTCTGGGAGGGGATCTCTGAGGAATCAGAGAGTATTCCCTCTCTAAACCTCGCCAGAGGTCGATTCTGCCCTAACAATGGCGGCAGGACTTGATTGCAAATGTGGCGAGGAAATTAGGGGGCTCTCTACAATGATTTTCAAAAGATAGGGGCCAAATTGTGATTTGGGTGTACTAAATTGCAAAGTAGGTCAAAATGACCTCCCCTTAGGTCCAAATTTTGGTACAGACCTAATTTGGACCAAAGGAATCCAATGGCGAAGTTGGATTTTAGGTTTGACCTCGTTTAACTAGACATTTCGCGTAAAAACCCAAATTAGGTCAATTAATGAGCTAGGACCCTATTCTAGGTCAAACTAGGTTCCAAAGGCCAAATTAAGTGTTCTAAACCCTAGAGGATATTTTTCCATGATTTTTAGAGGGTTTACCTGATTTTTATCCGGATCGGAACCTTGTTGATTTAAGCAGGTCAATTTTAGGGTTACCAAATGTCATTTAATTGCTAAATTGCACATGAACCCTTTTCTGATTGACTCAACCCACTTTTTATCTTATTTATACCATGTGACCTATGTTTTGCCTCTGAGAAATCCTGTTAATGCACTGCAATGGTAAAATTGCAATTTTAACCTTTAGTTCATATTTTCTTCTCAGAGCACTTATTCCTTCATTTAGGCCTTCTTCGAGGTTATGTAGGAGCTTTTATATTCTTTATTGGGTCAAAATGAGCTAGTTATGGCTCATGATGAGGCTCTCATCATACCCCCATGCCTAGCTTTTGCTAGTCCCTTAGCAAAATTTCAAGGTTTTAACTTCCGTTCTAGACCTAGAGTGTCTGTCAACAATCATGATAAGTGCTTCTCCTTTTCTTTTGTGATTAGGTAGGAATGCCGACAATAGGCCAAGAGGTACTCAACTACCAACCAAAATCCGGACCTGACCCGCTTTAGCCTCAGTCCTCCGCAAAGGTTTTTACAGCCCACAAAAACTAACCTAGGGTTTGTTGGACTCCGCGGTTAAAGCACCCATGCTTGAGACATTTTTAGCCTAAGTTCAGTTTGCAGTGCATTTTTTGTAAGAGAGAGATAGAAGATTTATTTGTTTGGAGAGATTTTCTCTCTCTTTTCTTTTTATTTCTAGCTTCGGATTAGCTTCTCAACACGGTCTATATCGGATTCATCGTCCCCATCATCAATCCTCAAGGGTCCCTGGCTTTCGAGATTTCGAGATAATCCCGCCCATGGCAACCCCCAGAACCCTGGATTTCGAGATTTCGAGATAATCCCACCCATGGCATTCCGTGGCCGAATTCAGACCCTGGTGATCGACATTTCGTGATAATGCCGCCCATGGTATCTGAACCAGCAGAGTGCTTACATGCCCCCAGTAGGATATTTAAATATCCTAAGAGATAAGCATCGAGGAGACGATATGTTGTTACGCATCTTCGAAGGGAATTTCCCACCTCTCCGCACCGGGAACTCGTCCAAATCAACTTGTGTTGATTGGCTGCTCCTAATCTAGGTGACTTTTGTAGAACATTAAACGCTTTTGCGTGATTTGGATGTTTATGCGCACTGAACCAGATTGTGTGTGAATTTAGGGTGCTTAGGTTACCGAATCCCGCAAATCGGAGGTCAGTTAACGAGGTCGAATACTTCCTAAGCCTTAGACCTAATACTTAAGCTTCGCATTTTCCTCAACCTCTTGAGGATTATCTAGATTTTAACGGATACGTGAATTTTTAAGCTAACAAATATGGCCCAAGTGGCCTAAGACCAGCGTTCCCATTAATCTCCTGTTATGTCTCCTTAGCACTTTTCTTTTTCTTGATTTGGTCTAGAACTTCAGTTAAACCCTTAATATTTTAGTAATGACTATTTCTTTTCATTTTCATTTTGTGCTCCTTTTTGTCATTTTACTCTTTTCTCTCATCTCATTTGTATGACGCTGAATTGTTCCTCCCCTCCTTCAAGTCTTTTTTTTTTTTTTTAAATGAAACCCTTTCTTGATATGAATTTTCCTGACATTTTGCACTTTCATACCCCCCCATGCCTAAGATTTGCAATGTCCCCATTGTAAATTAGGTGGGTTCGATTTCAGCTTAGTTCATGCATTAGGACAGGTGTGTGGTGAGTGAATGGGTCGAAGTGACTTGTTGTGAATGATTTCTAATCTCGGGTAAGGATACCTGAGGTGAAGTCAGCTGTTCTATTGGATGAACCCTAAAGTGCAATATGAATTCCGCATAGAAATGTCAGAAAAGGTTTCGGGTTTTTCAAAGAAAGATGGGTTGCCTCCCGTTAAGCACTGAGTTTTACGCCATCGGCTGGGCGCAATGAGCTCAAGAGGAATGGAGGGTAAAGGATGACTCGGCCAAATCTATATCGGTCATGTCAATGAACGGCTTGAGTCTCTGACCGTTCACGACAAAGGGTTCAGAATCATGGCTGAGTGGGCTGATTTCAATGGCTCCATTTCTGAGGATTTGTCGGACTAGGTAGGGTCCGACCCACTTAGATCTTAGCTTTCCTGGGAATAATTTCAGTTGGGCATCAAAGAGTAAAACCTTTTGACCAGGATGAAAGACCTTTCTAGAAATGTGTTTGTCATGAAAAGCTTTAACCCGTTCTTTATAAATTCGTGAGTTCTCATACGTGGCGTAATTCATCGATCTCGCTCATTTGAAGTCTTCTGTGGGTTCTAGCCTTAGAAAGATCTAGATTAGAATTCCCTATTACCCAATAGGCTTTATGCTCCAATTCGACGGGGAGGTAACATGCCTTATCGTACACTTGTCTGAAGGGAGACATTCCTAATTGGGTCTTGTGGGAGGTCCTATAGGCCCACAATGCTTCCGGAAGCCGAGAAGACCAATCTTTTCTATCAGGTTGAATAGTGACCTGAAGGATCTTCTTGATCTCTCGGTTAGATAGCTCAGCTAGACCATTAGTTTGGGGGTGGTAAGGAGTAGAGATTCGGTGTGACACCCCGTATTTGGTCATCAGTGACCTGAACTGAGCATTTGTGAAATGGGTCCCTCTGTCGGAAATTATAACACGCAGAATCCCGAACCTTGAGAAAATGTTTTGATGAATGAATTTTATAACAACTTTATGATTGTTGGTTCAGGTCGGAATGGCTTCTATCCACTTGGAAACATAGTCAACTACGAGTAAGATGTATTCGAAGCCATCCGAGATCGGGAAGGGTCCCATGAAATCAATCCCCCAAATATCAAAAATTTTGCATACCAAGATCGACTGTAGAGGCATCATGTCTCGATGGCTCAGTTTGCCCAGAGTCTGCCAACATGAACATGCCTTACAGTGATCGTATGCATCCTTGAAAATTGTGGGCCAGTAAAAGCCACACTGGAGGACTTTTGATGCGGTTTAATGTCCTGAGAAATGTCCATCGCTTGCTTGGTCATGGCAGAATGAGAGTATGTCTTTGATTTCCACTTCCGCGATGCATCGTCGAATTATCTGATCAGCACCAATGCGGAATAGATACGGGTCTTCCCATAGGTAATACTTGGCATCGGAATGCAATTTGTCCTTCTTGGCCTTCAGCCAATCAGATGGAATCTGATGTGATGCCAGGTAATTTACTATATCTGCGAACCATGGAAGACTTGTACTGATAGTCTGGAGGTGCTCATCAGGAAAATGTTCTGTAATAGGTTCGGAAGGGTCAATTATTTCAGAAGGAAGGCGGGACAAGTGATCAGCTACCACATATTTCTTTCCTGCCTTGTCGTGAATTTCAAGGTCAAATTCTTGCAACAGCAAGATCCATCGGATTAATAGAGGTTTCGCATCCTTCTTTGCAAGGAGATGCCTCACAGCTGTGTGATCCCAGTATATGATAACACGGGAACCTAGAAGGTATGATCTGAATTTTTCCAGGGCAAATACTACGGCCAGCAGCTCTTTCTCAGTAACCGTATAGTTACGCTGAGCCTCATCCAGTGTTTTGGTGGCGTAGTAAATGACCACAGGTTTCCCGTCAATTTTTTGCCCCAAAACCTCTCCTACAGCGAAGTGAAATGCGTCGCACATGATCTCAAAGGGTTGAGACCAATCAGGGGACTGTAGGATCGGGGCTTGGGTGACTCGGTCACGCAGGATCTCAAATGCTTGAGTACATTCCTTGGAAATTTTGAAAGGCACATCCTTGGAGAGAAGATTGGTCAGGGGGCATGCGATTTTGGAGAAATCAGGGATAAATCGACGGTAAAAATCTACGTGCCCCAAAAAAGATCGGATGTCCTTAATCGAGCTAGGCATAGGGAGCTTGGAAATCAGGTTAACCTTAGCTCGATCTACTTGGATGCCTTTCTCCAAGATTAAATGTCCCAGGACACTTCCCTCAGGCACCATGAAATGTCTCTTTTCCTAGGAAAGAACCAAATTCACCTCGATGCATCGCCTGAGTATTTGGACCAAGTGTTGGAGGCAATCGTCAAATGATTCTCCAAAAATTGAAAAGTCACCCATGAAGACTTCCAGATAATCACCTACCATATCTGAGAATATGGCAAGCGTGCACCGCTGAAATGTTGCAGGTGCATTGCAGAGACCGAATGGCATCCTTCGAAACGCGTATGTCCTGAAGGGGCAGGTGAATGTGGTCTTTTCTTGGCCCTCTGGATGGATTGCCACCTGATTGTAACCGGAGTACCCATCAAGAAAGCAGAAGAACCTATTTCCCGCTAGTTTTTCGAGGATTTGATCAATAAACAGTAGTGGGAAATGATCCTTCTTCGTGGAGGAATTGAATCTTCTATAATCAATGCAAACTCTCCACGAGTTAGCTATTCGGGTCGGAATGGCTTCTTCGGTTTCAGTCATGATGATGGTAAGTCCTGCCTTTTTGGGCACTACTTGTATTGGACTCACCCAACGACTATCGGAGATCGGGTAGATGATCCCTGCATCTAACCACTTCATGATCTCCTTTTTCATGACCTCTTGTAGGTTAGGGTTTAGGCGTCTTTGCATTTCTCTTGAAGGTTGAGCGCCTTCTTCTGTATAGATTCGATGTGTGCAGTATGAAGGGCTTATACCAGTCAAATCATCGAGAGTCCATCCAATGGCTCTACGATGTTGTTGGAGAACAGAAATCAAACGGAGTTCCTGGTCAAGTGTGAGTCGAGAGTTGATAATCACAAGAAACGTCTGATTTGAATCCAAAAACACGTACTTCAGATGTTCGAGAAGGGGCTTGAGTTCCATGACAGGATTTTCAGCAGCAGCAGGTGGTTTGGGGTTTGTATCAGGAACAAGGGTAGGACACATAGGTGTGTCTAGATCATGTTCGCACTCCTCTGTTAGCGGGTTTTGATTCTCTAGTGGTTGATCAGGCATAATCAGGTTGTCCTCTATATGTAATTCATCAACCACGGCTTTGACATCACATATTTCCTCTATAACCCCACAATTAATCCCTTGTTGGGAATTAAAAATGTCAATCTTCAGGTTTTGATTCCCAAATTTTAATTCTATCTGGCCCTCTTCGCAGTTTATGTTGGCCCTAGCAGTGGCCAAAAACGGTCTCCCTAATATGATTGGTGTGTCCCTTGGGTTCTTAGGTGCATCCATGTCCAATACTATGAAGTCCACTAGGAAATAGAAATCTCGTACCCTAACAATGATATCCTCAAGTATTCCTCTAGGTGACTTGATGGATCGATCGGCTAATTGCAATGTCACCTCAGTGGGTTTAAGTTTGGATTCTTCAAGGTGGTCAAGGAGGGATGTAGGTATTAAATTTATGGAGGCACCTAGGTCTAGTAAGGCTCTATCAAATTGGGTTTCACCAATTTTGCAGGCAATCAAGGGAGTTCTTGGGCCGTTAGCCTTAGGTGGGAGTTTGCTCAAGATGATAGAGCTGGCTTGCTCTGACAGTACGATTGGATTCCCATCCTTTGTTCGCGGCTTACATTTAGGGGTACATATGTCTTTCAAGAATCTTGTGTAAGCCGGTATGTGGCAAATTGCATCCATCAATGGGATGTTTATCTGGACCTGTTCAAAGAGCTTGACCGGATCCTCCTCGGGGGCCACGTGTTTGGTTATCCTTTTTCCTTTGGTCAAGGCCTCAGGAAATGGGATCCTAGTTGGTTCCTCTAGGATAGGTCCAGGTTCTTGATCTGGGACAGTAGTATCTTGGATGACTATCCTAGGGTCTTGGCTATTATCAGGCTTGGAGTGGTTCGGATAATGTGGGTCTTGGGTTGTTTTACCACTACGTGTTGTTACAGAGTTCAATCCGGCCTGATTTTGGTTTGGGTTAGGTAGGAGGGGTGGCTGCTGCTGAAATCCCACATAAGATGTCGAAGCTTCCATCCTGTCTGGCGATGGAGCAGCAGGGGCCTGATAAATCAAATGTGCTTGGCCTGAATTTGGATTCATAACGCGCTTCTGGGTTAGCATGTTATTTGGTTTGGGTAGAGGTTGCGAGGGAAGGGTGCCAGGTTGGTGGGAATTTGCCATTTGGGCCAGTTGGTTGCGAACCTCTGTGATCTCGTCCTTGTGCTATTTTTGCATTGCCACATTTTTCTTTTGAATGTCAGCCAGTGCTTGAAGGATAAGTGTCAGTTGATCCTGGTTTTTCCTGGATAGGTCGGTGGGATTGGGCCGAGGCTGAGGCGGCTGATATGGACGAGGGGCTTGTGGACGGGGTTGATATGGTGGTCTTTGAGAATTTCCCACCCATTGAAAGTTAGGATGATTTCGCCATCCAGGGTTGTAGTTGTTGGAGAATGGGTCATTCTGGATGGCGTTGAGGTCCTCGCAGTTCTGAGGAACCTCAAGAAAGTCAGAATACGAGGGTTCAGAGTTCCCCCAACTCGAGTAGAATGGATCGGAGGTCAATCCGGTCAGAGAGGTAGACGGGGGTGGATATGGGTCCATCCCCTTGGCAGATTGGTGATAGTTGTTTTGCACAGTTTCCCTTGCCAGAGGTGGTCGTGCAAAAGAGCTTTGCGCAGAGGTGGCTTGCTGCAAATGCCGAATTAGCTCATCCACCTTCTTTTCTATGATAGAAACCTTGTCCAACCGACTGGCCATCAGTTCCAAGTCGACAGAATTGGACAGGTCCTGCATCTCATGTGTCCCTATTAGATTCGTCGATGCGCGGGCATTCGTCCTGTCGAATAAGCCCTTGGAGTCATTATTTATGGAGTTCTCACACATGTTTTCAAGAATCTCCCACACCATGTCCTCATGTTGACCCATGATGTTTCCTCCGCACGTTGCATTGACGAATAAACGAATATCTTCGCGGAGTCCTTGGTAAAAAGACTAGACTTGTTCCCACTTAGGAACTCCGTGATGTGGACACTTTCACATGAGATCTAAGAATCGATCCCATGCTTCGTGAAGAGGTTCTCCCGGTTGTTGAGTGAAATGAGTGATTTGGTGGCGCAAGGCATTCGTCCGGCCAACGGGGAAGAATTTTTTCAAAAATTCGGACTGAAGTTCCTCCCATGTGTTGATCGAACGGGTCTGAGTTTGATACCAGTGTGCGGCCTTGTCCAAGAGGGAGAATGAAAACATTTTCATGAGTAGGATATCCTAGTTTTGTAGATCTAACCCGAAGGTCTGGGCCAGATGCTTGAGTTGTTTAATGTGTTGGAATGGATCCTCAGAGTTAGGCCCATGAAACTTCAGTATGGCATGAATCATATTGGGTTTCAGTTCAGAATCAGGTCCTCCAATCGGGATTCATACTCGAGGTTCGATCACCACCGCAGCGGGATTATAGTGATCTCGCATCATACGTCGCTGCGGTGGATTTACAAAGTTCTTAAAGAGATCATTAAGGCGTTGAAGTTGGTGTTCAAGGTTATTCTCCTCTTCAATGGGTTGTGCCATGATGGAAGAAGAAGGAGGACCAGGGTCTGAATCAGATGAAAGATTTATGTGGTGGGGTTGCCGCACAAACAAGGGCGTCGAGGCTTGGCCTCGACGAGAGTGAATTTCTAAAGGAAGTCTTAAGGGTGGCCTTAAGGACCTCGTACCGAACATGCACCGAAGGATGTGATGAGATTAGAAGGTGCTGGACCCAATCAAGACACCCAAAAATTGTTGGGTGACTATAGAGGTTCGGGGCGGATGGACCCTTTGTCAGAAAAATTGTCCACTTGAGAAATACCTGGGCAGCCAGAGAGGGAGAGTCCCGCAAAGACCCCTACACGGTAGAGCGTCCCCACGAGTTACAGGGTTTCCCCCACCCGACCTCTCTTGTCACTGCAGTTCTAGGTAGACTAGAATGGGAACCTTGACCTCTTAAGTCTGCCTTTTCTTACTTTAAGATCAAGGTGCTTAATGTTCCACTTGAACTTTTAAGTATTTTGAGTGAAAAGGTGACCTAATTTTAAGGTTGGTTGACCCAAGGGATCAACTTCACCTTTTGTTCTTTTAAGAGCTTTTAGGTCCTTTTCTTTTAAGGTTCAAATGGATTAAAAGCCTGATTTACTTAGGGTTCCTCTTGTGTAGATCTTTTCAAATAAGCTTTAAGCACACCTCTTTTTGGAAAAATTTGTTTCTTTGTTTAAGAGAAGATATGTCTCTAAAAACCCTAGCTTTGTAATCCTTAAATTGGCTCTAGTGGGTCCAATTTAGTTGCCTCAGAATTTAGCACCTAGGGCTCAATCAAGAAAGTTTTAGCCCTAGTTACCTTAGTTGGATGAGCAGATAAAGTTGTGTTGAAATGAAAATCAGGCAACTTGATGAGTTACTAAATATGAAACAGGTAGCCCTAAGTTGATTGTTCTCTTTTTTTCTTTTCAGATTTTGAGAGAGTTAAGAGGGAGGGCTTATGGAAATTACCTGTTCCTTGGAGTGTCTATTGTGCAACTGCTCTTCTTTCCTTTTTGCTTTCCCCGTTTGAGCACAACAAAAGAGAGGAGCTATGTCAAATATTGGATAGAAAAGTTGTAATCAAAAGCTTTAAAAATGCCCGTTGCTCCCCAGCAACGGTGCCAAAATTTTTCACGCTTGATCGGGTTTTAAAAGATAACACGTTGTAATATAGTCGACAAAGCGTTCAAACAAATAGAGAATTTTATTACTCGAAAATCGAAGTATCCAAGGTCGAACACAGGGAGCAATCTGAGTACTTTTTAAAAACTAAAGAATACAACTTTTAAATGAAAAACAATTGATTCAAAGAGAGAGAGAGTTATAAAAAGAATTGCTAAAAGATAACAGGATTGGATGTCTGATTTCTATATCAGACGTCTTAAATGCAACCATTCTTCTTTTTGATTCTGCCTTGGCCTTCTCGGATTTTTGCTTTCTCTTCTCTCTTCTGCCTTCTTCTTCTTCTTCGTAGGCTCTTCTTCTTCTTTTCTTCTGATCTACAGGTCTTCTTCTTCCTTGAACGTCTTTCTCTTCTTTTCTCTTTCCTGAGAAGGCTTCTTCCTTGGTTTTCTTACTTCTCTCTACAGTCCTTCTTTCTTCCTTCTCTTCTCAGCCTCGCTCAGCCTCTTCTTCTACTTCTTCTTTTTCTTCTTTGGCTAAGTCTGCACAGAGAGGTGGAAGCAAAAACCTACCCCGTCCCTCTACCCGTGCGTCACTCTCTTTCTCTACAATTCACTCAAGGATGCTCTCCCAGAGCCACGGGTAATCGGGTCGGATTTCGCACCAGGGACCAGGCGTAGAGGGGAGTCGGTGATGCGCAAGGTGTGCCCAGGTTGGGTCGGGTCAGAGCCCACCAGATCCGCGAGGTGAAACCGTAGACGAGGCGAGCGTGGGATAAGGTGAGGGACCTCACCCCTGTGCGTTCGTAGGCAACGAGGCAATATCACAAAAATAATTTAAAGTATACCTGCGCTTCGCGTTTCACCGATGTGGGACTATTTGTCCTGCCCCTCTCCCTTGCACACCCGTAGAGCCTTCGTGCAATCCCCATAGCTGCAGACGTTGTTGCACTCCTTACTGGACTTAGATGCTTCACACTACTGTCCCGAATATGCTGCACCTGAAGATTGGAGAACCTGACGCCTGGAGCTACTGAAACTTGGAGCTGCTCCAACCGTCAATGGCGGCAGGGGCTGAATTCCTGTCAAACACAAAACAAGCCTCTCGGCTTAATCAAACCAGCTGGGCACCTTCGCCGTGGCACGGCGAAGGTGGTGCACGGTGTTGCAGCTTGTGGGACGGCCTAGGCGTGCGTGCCTAGGTTGACTTGTGGCCGGAAGTGTGGGTGTGGTCGGGGGACTGTGGTGGAGGCGTAGGGGGATGGTGGATGGGCAGAGATTGTTCCTCGTGGTGAGGCGGAGCTTATGAGACGGTTGGCGAGCCGTGTGGAGCGGCGGAATGATGGGGGCGGCTCGTCGGAGGTCGGTCGGAGGTGAGGAAGATGGAGGTACTTAGCGATGGTCGAGGGGCAATTAAATGAAATAAAAGGGGGAGGAAAGAGAGGGGAAGATGGAGAATGTATCTGGAGTGTTCTGGAAGGGAGGGAGGCAGCGGAGTGGACGGCTCGTAGCTGCCGTCATCGGAGAAGAAGAACCCTGAGGGAGGGAGCGGCGGCGAGGACGAGGTCAGGGGAACGTGCACTTGGTACGGCGCGACGCGGGAGGAAGAGACGAAGCGGACTCTGCTGCTGGTATGGCAGTAGAGCGACGAGAAGGAGGGGAGGAGGTCGTCGGAGCTTGCGGGTTTCTTGGTTGGAGATGGAAGAGAGGAAAATTTGGGGAAATCTTTGCCAAGACAAGTCTGAAGATCAGCGGCCGGGTTTGGGGATCCTTTTATAGGTGCTGGCCGAACTTTCTAGTGTGCGGAGGGCTGTGCAATCATCACCAACGACTCGCCAGAGAAGGAAAGAGGGTGGATACCCAAATCCCTCGTGCGTTCGCACGAGAGATTGGGTTCACACCAGAGATCGTGATTGGCCTTAAATGGAAGGGAATTCCTCATAGAATCTCGCTTCCATTTCTGGGAGGGGATCTCTGAGGAATCAGAGAGTATTCCCTCTCTAAACCTCGTCGAAGGTCGGTTCTGCCCTAACAATGGCGGCAGGACTTGATTGCAAATGTGGCGAGGAAATTAGGGGCCTCTCTGCAATGATTTTCAAAAATAGGGGCCAAATTGTGATTTGGGTGTACTAAATTGCAAAGTAGGTCAAGATGACCTCCCCTTAGGTCCAAATTTTGGTACAAACCTAATTTGGTCCTAAGGAATCCAATGGTGAAGTTGGATTTTAGGTTTGACCTCATTTGACTGGACATTTTGTGTAGAAACCCAAATTAGGTCAATTAATGAGCTAGGACCCTATTCTAGGTCAAACTAGGTTCTAAAGGCCAAATTAAGTGTTATAAACCCTAGAGGATATTTTTCCATGATTTTTAGAGGGTTTACTTGATTTTTATCCTTACCGGAACCTTGTTGATTTAAGCAGGTCTCTTTTAGGGTTACCAAATGTCATTTAATTCCTAAATTGCACATGAACCCATTTCTGGTTGACTCAACCCACTTTTTATCTTATTTAGACCATGTGACCTATGTTTTGCCTCTGAGAAATCCCGTTTATGCACTACAATGGTAAAATTGCAGTTTTAACCTTTAATTCATGTTTCTTCTCAAAGCACTTATTCCTTCATTTAGGCCTTCTTCTAGGTTATATAGGAGCTTTTATCTTCTTTATTGGGTCAAAATGAGCTAGTTATGGCTCATGATGAGGCTCTCATCAGATGCCATGTGAGGCCACCAAATAGTGAGTACAATTTCTAAATCTGGCGAGATTCGTGATCTCAGAAAGAAAGAAAAGAGGGAGTGCCCGGGAACATCAAGAGAGCACAATTGTGTAGCCTCTCTCAATGTTTACTTGTCTAATAGTCTAAAGATATAGAGTCTGCAGTACTAGAATATTTGTAGCACCAGAGGAGTGTGTGCCACCAAATACAAATCCATTCAACTTCATATCTCCTACCTAAGCCAAATGTCAGGGTCAAATTACAGATTATCCTCTGCTTTATCCCCGAGGGAAGTAGTTGCCTATCCCAGCAGCAGTATTTACCAAGGGTGAAGTATGAACTTCCAATGCGAATTGGCTTTTTCACTTGGATCTGTTACTTAGGCTATTATCACGTCACATTTGTCTGGATCTCTAAAGTTTTGAAATAAGAAAAGAAGAAATCTTTTGATTACTTCTATTACTTTTTATTTTTGCTAGGGACTACCAAATCTTAGGCATGGGGGTATTTGATGAGTCCATTTTAATGGACTAATATTACGCCTAAGTAACTTTAATCGTACCGTCTAGGTGTGTTAATAACTGCAATTAATTTGTAGAATATTTGTATGCATCATGATTTAAGTTTATAACATTCTACAACTTTTAATATGTAATGATTTTGTTGTTTTTATGTGCAGGAATTATATTTAGAAAGAGCAAGGGTTAGGGAGCAAATTTCCCCAACAACCGATGGCATCTTTTCCCTTTCCATCGGCCACCCTCAATAGGCGCTGACCTCAAGAACGCCTCCCCAACATTCTCCTACCAAACTTAGAAAAGGGATTCGAAAATCCCTTGATTGGCGCACACGGGGAGAGAGAGGAGTTAAAAGAAGAGGCGGAGAAAGGGGAGGGGAGATCATCAAGAGACAGTGCGTAACCCCAAGCGTGCACTGTGACAAGCATGCATCCCACCCCGCAGGTGCACGCCCATCTGCAGGCTTCCCACTGCGTGCCTACAGCCTCACCCTAGCAAGCCTCTCCACAGCCTACATGCACCCGCCTCAGCTCCTTGCACTCTCTGCAAACCGCCTCACCACCAGCTCTCCCTGCAGGCTCACGTTCATCCGCACCACTAGCCTGCGAGCACTGCACAGCATCGCCCCTGCAGTGCGCCCTCTCTCTCGCAAGCGTCCAGTGCTTGCTCCTGCACTGCAAGCACGCCTGCAAGCACGTGCCTCAGCTTCGAGTGCCCGCCTTCGCTTCCCCTGCCAGTGCCTTCAACACTCTGCACCGCATTGCCCTCGCCCCTTAGCTCCCGCTGATGCTTGCGCCTGCACCGCAGGCTCGCCGGTAAGCATGCGCCTCAGCCTCTAGCATCCACCCTCTAGTGCCTCCCCGCAGGCGCGCCCCCTACTGCAATGCGCTGATGCCTGCTCATGCTCCAGCGCACGCGTTGTTCCTCCTCCAGCGTCCGCCACTGTAGGCTGCACCTGCACTCCTACAGGCACACCTGCAGACACGCCCGCCTTCACCACTGCATGCCCTCCTTCCTGCTGCACGCCTTCACGCCTGCAGGTGTGCGCCTGCCCGCCTCTGCCAGGCCATGCTCGAAGGTGCACACCTTCGTGCGCCTATCTCACATCACCTTCACGACAGCAGCAGCCCCCTCCAGCGTCTTCTCCTTCACCGACCTTCCACCTCCGGCCATCTCTGTTGATGCCGCAACCTCCATCGGATCAGCCTCATCCTTGCCAACATCCCTTGCTTGTGAAAGCCCCACCGGTGCTCTCTCTCTTGTGAGGAGGAGAGAGAGCAAATGCTCTGTTTTGAATTCCATTAAAAATTACATTTAATGCCATCGCAACAAAATTTGATTTTTGATTTATTATTATTTTATTATGGAAGAATTACGCATGCACACTCATATTTTCTGATAATTGCATGTTATTGATATTCACCTGTTTTAAGATTGATTTTGGGATCAACACGTGCACCGATTCTCTCTACCATATGACATGTTAAAATTACACAAAATCATCATATATTTATTGAAGATTTCAGTGAGGGAAAATTGAACATATACCCTTATCTTTTTAAGTTATTGTGAATCTACTTTCCTTCGCTTTTTATGTCAGATTTGAATAGGGATTTCACACTTAACCGAAAGAATATAAAATAATCAAGAATTTATTGCATAATTGCCTCCCTGTGGACACGACCCGCTCTTCTGTGAGTGGTTAGTTTTATTTTTTTTGATTAATCAATTTTTCCACAACTTAAATACTACAACGCAAAGCGAAAAATCGACTCTTTCAGAAGGTGGTGGTGGTCTGCGGTGTCGAGGGGTCGAAAGTACAAATTAAGAGAGGTGAAATAAAGAGGGGAGAGAGAGGAGCTTATTGAAGGTAGATGGATGAAGGGGGAATGGCAGAGGATGAGCGGCACGTAGGTGCCATCCTCAGAGAGGAAACCTTGAGTTGAGGATGATGGCGACGAGGAAGGGGTCAGAGAGGCGTGCGCAGGTACGGCGCGATGCGGAGGAGTATGGTGGAAAAGACTTTACCACTGGAATGGTGGTAGAACGACGAGAAGAGGGAGGAAAGATCGCCGGAGCTTGAGGGCAGATGGCTGAAGACAAAGGGAGATGAAATCAAGGGTGTATCTGCGGCCAAATCAAGCTTGGAAGATGCGGCCGGACCTAAGTCTTCTTTTCAAGGCACAGGCAAAGGGCCTTGTGCTTGGAAGGTGAGCCTCCAACAACAAGATTCTCACTGGAGGTATGGGTCGGACACCATACCCTTGCCTCTCGAGCGTTCGCACGAGAGGTATGGTGCGAGCTAGATCTTGGGAAGTTGCTCAGATGGTAGGGGATTCCTCAAATGATCCCCCTGCTAAATCTGAGAGTAGCTCCCTAAGGAAGCGAGGAGAAATCCCCGTCGAAGGTTTCGCTCCTCTACTGAATTGGCAGAGGGACCGAAAATGCAAAATGTGACGAGGAAGTTGGGGGGTTTGCGCAAGGGTTTTCAAAAGTTAGGGGCCAAAATGTAATTGGGTGGACTATTTTGCAAAGTAGGTCAAGATGACCTTTCCTTAGGTCTAAATTTTGGTACAAACCTAATTTGGACATAAGGAATCCAATGGTGAAGTTGGATTTTAGGTTTGACAATGTTTGAATGGACATTTTGCACAAAGACCCAAATTAGGTCAAATATTGAGCTAGGACCATATTCTAGGTCAAATAGGTTCCAAAGGCCAAATTGAAGGTTCTAAACCCTGGGGGATATTTTTTGATGAATTTTAGAGGGTTTTATTGATTTTTACCATGACTGGAACCTTGTGAAATTAAGTGGGTTTGTTTTAGGGTCACAAAATGTCATTTAATTCTTAAATCTCACAATAACCCTTTTCTGACTAAATGTTTGTGAAAACATATCATGCGGTTTGATAGGGAAAACATCGTAGTATAGTGCGTAATACGATCAGACAAAAATATTTATAAAAAGATGCTAGCGAGACTTAAGTCTCGGTCGTTCATCTCTAGGAGGAGTTTGTTTCACTTTTGGATTCGATCTTTTACCGCTCAACTCTATTTAAAATTGCACGCCAATTTCTAGTCTTCTGATTAAGATTTCACCACTTCTATTATGAACCCTGATTACGTGCACATGTGTTAAACAGATCACAAAGGTGAAAGTATGAGTTTATGTGTGCACGATTCTGGTGAGGTGGTGACTATTTATAGAAAATGCATCTATAGTCAGATTTTCTATATTTTCCAGAAACAACATGCTTGTTGCAAAATATCAGAAATTAAAATAGGCAACATTAATTACACAAAAGATATTACAGTGAGCTCATGATAATTCTCAACACCTAGACATATATATATAGAAAATATATTTTTCATTCATTCATTTGGAGAGTGTTTGCAACATGAACTTGTAGAGGAAGGCTTGCATATGAATGCTTAAAAATGTAGATCTAGCTATCAGAAAATGATCGCATACAAGAATCTACAGGGGGATTTTGCATGCATCATTTGGGGAGAATAAGGACTACACTACTAAGTAGTAAATGAAAGCAATAAATGTAAAGAGCTCGCTACTAATCTATCAGAAGTAAGGGCATTCGGAGGTGGCCTCCGATGGCCTTGGAATGGTGGAGAGGAGAATGAGGGGCAGCAAATGGAGCTTAGGCCGACCCTTGGAGAGAGAGAGGAGTGATCCACCATCCCAACATGGTGTCCTTCATGGTGGTGCTCAGCTTGTGGAGTTGTTGTCGCAGATGGTAGTGGCTAGCCTAAGTTTAAGTGGATGAGAGCCATGAATGTGGATGGGAGCCAATGGATGTGAATGGGTGCAAATGGCCACCCCTTAGTTCTTTTTATAGACCAAAGGGATTCTCCCTAGAGAAGTGTGGAACTCTCTAGAGGGAGCCCAATAGTGGCCAGCCAAGTAACGATAGAAGTGGTTTTGAGATCCAAAAAATGTGGATCTCAATTTGAATACCTCTTGGTTGCTAAATTTTGCAACCAAGATTGGTGCCACGTGGAGAGAGTTCCAGAGAACTCTAGATGTGTGGGAGTGCATGAATGGGGGTGTGTGTGTGGTCGTGCTCTATGTGGCTAGGTGGTTTAGGTTAGGTCCTAAGGGGTTTAGGTAGGTGTATGCCATGAATTAGGGTTACAAACCCTAATTGCTAAGGGAAATTGCAATTAAATTTAACATAAGTTTAATTGAATGAGTGTGAATCTAATTGAGAGTGAAATAACTCAATTAGTTTGGGTTTAGGTCAATTGGACTCTCACTAAGTCCAATTGAACTTGTGTGGGTTGAGATCTAAGCTCAATTGGACTCAATGAGTCCCATTGACTTAGGTAAAGGTAATTGACTTTGATCTAAGTCAATTGGGTTTGGTGAGGACCTAATTAGGTTCTTAGGTTGGTCTAGAGGTGATGTAGTAGGGTTAGGAGACCTTAATTTAGGTTCCTATGGGGTTGGGATTAGGTCTAGGGAGCTAGAGATCCAAGATCAAGGCTTGAATCTCAAAACAGGAACTGGAGACCAGTTCCAGACATCCAAAAACACAATCAGATGACTTATACTCAAAAATCAGAAGTCCAGACTTCAGTTCTGGACGTCCAATCTGAGTCAGGGCTAAATCTAGGTTCTGTTTTGGGTATTATGTAGAAATTGGACGTCTAGCAAAGTTTCTGGACGTCCAATAACACTACAGAAGTAGGTTTGAGGTATGCGGGAGCTGGCTAAGGGTCCTGGATGTCCTATAACTTATCTAGACATCCAGATTAGGGTTGAAACTAGGGTTTTAGGGCTTCCTAGGGTGTTGTGACCTAATCTAAGGGTGGCCAAGGCTTAGGGGAAGTCTCTAGGCTATCTTAGGGCTGGGATGGACCTAAGCTCTTCACATTTTATTGCTTTATTCCTACTTAATAGAATAGCAAATCTTAACTCCCTTACATCATTATTCCTACATCTAATCTAAGCCTTTTGCTCCAACTCTACTATAACAACCGTTATTCCTGATCAAGCTTTAGATCCTGCTCCAGATCCATCTACTGATCAGCTTATTGCTTGCAATTGACATAATACACTTAATCAGCACATTGTATCATTATTTTATGCATAGCTTAAGGAAAGCAGTAAAGATGTAGATAATGCTTATGCATGCATAAATAACCCTAACTTATGCTAAGTCCTAGCTTAATCTAGGTCAATTAAGACCTTTGATTGCTGCATAATCACTTAACCATCCCGCTTTTCCTCTAATTAAGTCCAATTGACCTATGTCTAGGTCTTGAGAAATCCCGTTGATGTACTGCAATGGTAAAATTGCAATTTTACCATTTAGTTCATGTTTTCTTCCCATAACAGTAATTCCTTGAATTAGGCCTTCCTTTAGGTTATGCAAGAGCTTTTGTTCACTTTCTTAAGTCAAAATGAGCTAGGGCTAATGATGAGGTTCTCATCAACTTCTCAAGGTTCATGATAAGACGACTTTCGCTTTCGAATAATATGATTAAGATGGTTTGTCATTTTAATTTCAAAGTGGTGGAAAATCGCTTAAAAAAATAATTAAAATAAACCACTCGAGAAAGCTGGTCGTATCAATAGGGAGGTAATGGCCTATTTAAACTCGCACAGGTTATAAACAAATGTTCATTATTTATTTCCCCCAAACACCAAGTTAAAATCCCCTTTAGATTAGGTTAATCTATGACATGATATGCTAAAATAATAATAATGCAAAAGAGGAGGGCCTTCTTTATAAAATTACTACCATTGTAACAATAATAACCTTTAATTCAATGAATCCACAATGGCACTACAATGCAGAAACAAATACAAGGCAAAACAGGGAAAAATGTTTCCTTGCCGTGAGCGCACACGAGGGCTGATGACCGGAGGGGAGGAGCTCATCGGAGGGAGAAGGAGCCACGCAGCTTCCAATGGTGGTGGTCTTGCAGAAAATGGTGGTCGGAGAGAGTCACAGCGAGGAGAAGGGTTGGTGGGTGTGGTGGAGCTCTCTACTATTTTGCGTAGAAACGAGGAGATGCGAGTGGTGTGCTCGGCCACGCATGCGGGCAGGAGGTGCATGCAGCAACGTGCTCAAGCTACTGTCGGATGCACGTGCTTGCTGTGTGATCAAGTGCACTGCTACATGCTGGCAAAGGTGCTGAAGTGGACGACGGCGGGCAGCTAAAGGGCGTTGTTGATTCTGGGGTAGTGCTTGGCGGTGCTACAGGCGGAGGTGTAGCAAGGGTGGTGCAGGTGGAGGTGCAATGTGCTCTGTGCATGAGCGGAGCAACTGAAAGGTGTGCATGGTGAGTTGTTGTAGGGCACTCGAGTGGAGGTGCGGGCGTGCATAGGAGGCCAGTGGGTGCGCTGAGGGCCACTGGCGTACGGTCGCTGCTGCGGTGGAGCTAGAGGGTGGTGCACACAGTAAGGGCGTGGTGGCTGCTATAGTGTGCTCTACGCATGCAGGCATGTGCTAGGGGCTGGAGCGTGGAGGTCAGTCTCGTGGGGATGGCGAGGGAGCGCACACAAAAGGTTGTGCACTGCTGCAGGTGTTGCGTAGAGCTACAGCAAGGGGTGCAGGGATGGTTTTGTTCTGAAAATAGAGGCAGAAGAAGATGAAAAAGAAGAAGATGGTAGTTGGACGCTGATGGCCAAGCTCACCGGTTTGGTGCGGTGAGCTGTCACCTCGCCGACCCACAGTGTGATGGAGCTCGGCCTTGGAGGCCATGGTGGTGGAATGGTGTACAAGGAGGTGGAGTAGGGTGGTGTCTCCCCGTGTACAACTGCCTCCTTTTCTCTCTTGTACACGCAATTGCCCCAGACTAGATCCATCTCTCCTGCTCCACCATGAATTGGGTCCTGAGTGTATGCAGCTGGTGAAGATTGAATGTGTAGGAGGAGGAAGTGGAGCGGTTGCCTGCAGGAAGAAGAAGAAGAATTAATGAAATAAAATATTAGGATTATTTATGAACAAATCCTCAAGTTCTATGTTAATTAAAACAATGCATGTAATGCACCTAATTACAAGCCATTTTAAGATAATTCCCAATGCCTTTAATTATGAATGGAATGAATGAATTATGTAATTAAATAAGAAATATAAATTAATCTATTTGCATCCTAATGCATGGTAAATAAATGGATGCCTTACCTTAATGTTTAAGAATTTAGACATTTAATTAGTCCACAAATATGAGCTTATCAAATGCCCCCATGCCTAATTTTTACTAGTCCCTACCAAATCCAAGAAATAACCTAGCACTCCAAGTAGACTAGCCAACCCAATTGGTCTTCCTTTAGAAACATGTTATGTTCAGACTTTAGACCTAAGGTTCCCAAGTAGTTGCTAAGTTACAGACTAGGTCAGCTAAAGATAAGTTCAGGCACAAGTTTCCCAGATTTCTAACTCTACCCTAGGGTTTATTCGTCTCAGAGATTAAAGCATCCGTGCATGTGCATTAGTCAGAATTATTTTAGGTTAGTATAATTGCTAACCTAGAGAGCGAATATTATTATTATTATTACTTTGTAATATATATATTTTTGTTTGATTCCTCTAAGTTTAACCTTGGATCAGCCATCAACACAGTTTGTGTCAGATTCATTGTTCCCATCACCAAACCTTGAAGGGTGCCTGGCTTTCGATGCTTTGAGATAGCACCATCCATAGCAACCCCAAGAACTCTTGGCATTTGATACTTCGAGATAGTATCACCCATGGATTTCTTAAGCGAATTTAGACCTTTGGCAATCGACAATTCGAGGTAGGGTCGCCCATGGTACCTGAACCACACAATGTGCTTACATGCCCCCAGTAGGATGGTTATCCTAAGAGACAAGCACCGAGGACGTAGCATGTTATCATCGCATCCTCAAAGTGAGTATATACTCCACCTCTCCTACAGCAGGAACTCTTCCAATCAAATTGTATTTTCAAACTTCTCCAAAGTTAAAACTAAAAGAACCAACTTTTCTTTAAGAAATGAATTGGGGTGATCATTATTTACACAAGACCAAGTGTGCGTGAAATGTGGATGCTTAGGTTGGAGGACCCGTAAACCAAAAGGTAGAACAAGACTCCAGGTAATACCGAACCTTTAACTCAAACCCTAGCTTTCCTTCCTCAACCTCTTGAGGAATGGTCCGCAACTTAACTCCTACTTAAGTTTTTAAGTCCACAAAGGACCTTAAAGGTCTAAAGCTAGTAGCTTAGTTAGCTTCTAAAGTTCGACACCTAGAATCAACTTACTCTAAGCTAAAGTTCCGGTCTGCTTAAGAATGCAGGGCCCAGCCAGTTAAGCTTAATAATACAAAATGTCTTTCTCTTTATTCTTTTCTTTTTTTTTTATGCAAATGTATGCAATGTAGAATGCTTTAACTAAATGCATGAATGCACTATGTGTAAATGCTATGTATATCCCCATGTACACCCCCCCATAAATAAAATCTGCAATGTCATCATTGCATAGAAGTGTATTACCTAAGTCAGAGTTGGGCTACCATTACTTTGTTGGTAGCCGAGTAACAAAAGAACCTGCAAGTCAGGTTCCAAAACCAAAGAAATAGGCTCTAACAATGAGCAAAGTAATGCTGGCTTAAAAAATAGGTAACCTAGAATGTTGGCGAGCTGGTGATGAATCCCAATAGCAAATGCTCGCCCAACCAAGATGGGAATGAAATCATCCCAGGTCACCAGAGGAGTTTCTAAAGGATAAACTAGCATAACAACCTCCAAAGGGGTAAGGGAAGGATGACAAGGATCATTTAAAAGAAATGGGGAAGGAATGGTGCAGAGATAAAACCCCAGGGTAATGAACTGACCAAAGAAATCATCAATCCATACCCGATACTCCATTACATGAGATAGAGGTCTGTTAATCCCCCCAGTCAAAATAGTAGTGAGAATGTCTTTAAGCCAAGGATCGTCTAGGGTATCCAAGTTTTGAGGTTGCAAGATGGTCATAAGATCTATGTTGGGTTTAGTTGGCTCAGTGTCATCCATAACAATCTTTCCAATTCCTCAATTGCATCCCTAGCATTCCTTACACTATCAAAAGTATCTTCCTACACTTCATCAATGATCATTTCAACGTATGGAGTGAACATTTCACCTTCAGACATAGGCGAATCAGAGGATGACTTCGAATCAAATGAAGGTAGGCTGGAAGCAACAAATCTAGGAATTATCCTATCAATGCCATCACTGAGTTCTTGTTCTTTACTCAAATCCTCCCCAGAGTATATATGTGAATCCACATAAATCTCAGAAGTTGCTTCCAAGTTTTCCATTATTTCATGACAAGGAGAGATATCATCAATAGGTATGCTCAGGAAACCTAATTTGGTCAACTTTGTGACATCCTTAGGGGATAATTCTTCAAATAAGACAATCACTCTTAGTGTCAGCCCAAATCTTGAATGTAGGTTCCTCATATAATTCATCCTTCTCCTCATCATATGATTCATCATGTACCTGAGATGTAGAATCACCTAAAATCTCAGCAGATCCCCTAGGGCACTCCATTTGGGGAAAATGGTTTACACTAGTAACCTTGGACTCCTTAGATAGGTCAATTTCTTCAGGGTTAGGTTCCCTAAGGGTGGGCTTGACTTCCATCTCGTGATCAGAAGGGAGGGTGGGATTAACAACTTGACGTCGGCCCACTTCAACAAATGTGATGAAAATACTATCATCTGGGTCGAGGTCTTCCAATGGTACCATCATTCCCTTCTTTTGACTCCAATATAATTCAGCTGGATACTCAACCTGATCATTTTCTTCCTCGTGTTGCCACCTTTCTTCATCCCATTTATAGCTACTTTCATACATATCCTCCTCCCACTTAAGGCGTGGACCTCTCAAGGAAGTGTCATCTAGCGGGGAGGTTTCAAAATCAATCCTCGAAAAGTAGCTATTCTCCCTTACATAATCCACAAAATTTCCCTCCAACTTAGGGTGTGGCTCTCCCACAGGGAATGCATCTAGTGTAGAGGGGTGCATGTCATCCTCAATGGGATAGGTTGGCTGGCTAATGTCACTTTTTCTTATTGGCCTACTTTCGAAGATTCACCTAACAATTCAATCATTTCATCTTGCATTTGCTATATTTCCATCTTCATGGAGGAGAAATCGTCATTACTATCAGGAGAGAAGTCAGGCTCAGGCTTAAAGTACCTTGGAGTTTCTGTCCAACCATTATAATCATTCAAGGAGGGTGGGTTGGGTATTTCTATGGTGTGTGGGATATTGGGAAAGGCAAGTCCCGCTCTTAAGTTCTGCTCACTGATTTGGGGCTTAACTAGACCAATGTTCCTCTAATAGGAATAAAACGGATCCCAATGACTGTCATTATGTCCATGAAATGATGGACCATCTCGCCATATGGGATCGAAGATCGCAGAGTGGGGTTAAGGGTGTGGACAAGATGTGAAAGGATGAAAGTCAACGTTGTCCATTCTAACTCACACCACAACCAGATTCCCCAAGCAAACACAAATCAGAGGACTTTTTAGGTCTTTAATCAGTTAGGCTTTTAAGATTTTAAGTCCACTTGTAGGTGACAAATCAAATTATCAAAACAGTTACGTGCCTACTTGTCAACCTACGATACACCTTAGAAGACCTAACTGGGACTTAGGTGATCCTCCCTAAAGCTCAAATGCTAGCGCAACTCCAAAGACGGAAGATCGAGCGATGTAAGTAGGCCTAAGCCTTCTTTGAAGCTGTGCTTTCGCGATGCTTCTTAACTACCCTTAAAAATCTGTGATAGGGTATCCCCCTCTTTGGAGTTACAAAACCTTTGAACTAAAGTTCTAAACACTTCAGAATCCAACGGTAGGAGGGCTCTTGTCCTAATAGTTCAAAACTTAAGGAGTGTCTAAACACGTGTCGTGGTGCAAGAGAGATAATTGTGCATACACTGTAAAGGATTTTGAATTTTGAATCACATGCCAAGTTTGAAATTCAGGTCCTTGGTTTTTTAAATATCCTTCCTTTAATTAGTCCTTTTACAAAAAAATTAAATATGACCACTTGTTAGGTCTATTTAAATCAAATTTGGTTGTCTTTGAAATTAAGGTCCACATGTAATGCGTGAACAAATATGGATGCAAAGTCTAGAAAACGTGCCTTGCCTCCTGCAATCAATGATGTAAAAATGCATGCAATGCAGAAAATCAAGTCTAGATGCTGCTCATTCAAACCTAGATGGTCATCCTAAGACAGGCAGCTTCTAGCAGGTATGTTGTGCCTTTTTATATATATATATATACATCTACTATGCACAAGCAAAGAAAATTATAAACAACCACAAAATGAAATAAAAAACCTAGATCTAGAAGAAAGGGAACAGGCTCCCTAAAATTATTACCAAACACAGAACTAAAAGAAAGTCAGGGAACAAACCCCTCAAATATACCCCAGAACAAGGGTTTTCCAAATGAATGTACTAAAATAAAGAGAAGAAAGAAAAGTAAAAACTATCTACAACTAAACGGGTGAGATGATGATGTGTTCCTTCAAATATCTCCACCAGCAGTGGAAACAAGGTCAACTAAGGAGTTGTAGAGGCAAATGTGATGCTCCACCCAGTGTTGCAACTCTTCTGGTGATGTCAAGGATCACCTGATCTCTAACGCTAGTGCAACAAGATGTCTACAAATACATGTACCTCGCACGAAGCAAATAATTAAATTGAAATGTGCCCCAAATAAAATGTTAACAAATAATTAAATAAATGAGAGCCTAATAGGCTCATTGCCTCCCCAGCAATTGCACCATTTGATAAGATGGTTTTCGCTTTCAAATAATATGATTAAGATAATTTGTCACTTTAGTACCAAAGTGGTGGAAAATCGCTTAACAAAATAATTAAAATAAACCACGTGATAGAGCAAGTAGTATCCACAGCGAGGCAATGGCCTATTTAAACTCGCACAGGTTATAAACAAATGTTCAATATTTGTTTCCCACAAAAATCAAGTAAAAATCCCCTTTTGATTAGGTTAATCTATGACATGTGTTCGTCGCGCTTTTGTGCGGTTTGTTAAAAGATAATATCACGTTGTAGTATAGCCGCTAAAGCGTTCAAAACAAATAAAGATTTTTATTATTCGAAGACCGGAGTATCCGAGGTCGAACACAGGGAGCAAATGGAATTTACTACTAGTCAAAATGTAATTGAACACTCTAATTTACTCAAAATATCAATCCAAATGTGAATGTATGCAATTAAAAGTTATTAGGACAAAAATATGAAATTGGACGTCTGATCTTGTGATCAGACGTCTTAAAAGTATTTTCCCTTCTTTATTTTCTTCTTCTTTCTATGCCTTGGCGAAGCCTTTCTTTCCTTCCTATTTTTCCTTCTTCTTTGCTTCTTACTCTCCTCTTCTGTGGTCTTGCCTTGATTCTCTCTTCTCTGTTTTTCCTGCTTCTCGTGCGAAGGCTTCTTTCTTTCTTCTCCCCTGTCTTGCTCCTTTCTTCTCTTCTTCGCCTTGCCTTTCCTTCTTCTCTTCTGTAGCGGCCAAGTCCTCCTGCGTTCAGCCTGCCTGCACAGGAGCAAAACCTAACCCTTCTCCCTCTACCCGCGCGTCTCTCTCTCTCAAGCAATTCACTCTGAGCTGCTCTCCCAGAGCCACAGGCATTAATCGGGTCGGATCGTTCCCGGGACCAGGCGCACATGAAGGTGGTGTGATGCGCGAGGAGTGCGTAGGTCTAGGTCGGGTCGGATCCGCCAAGTCCGCGTGGTCAGGTCGCGGACGAGGCGGGTGTGGGGCCAGTGAGGGACCTCACCCCTGTGCTTACAGAGGCGATAAAGCTATATCAGAAAAACTCTTTATACCATACCTGTGCCTTGAGATTCCATGATGTGGGACTAATGGTTTCGTCCTTCCCTCACGCGCGCCCGTAAACTCTCGTGTGCAATTGCCCACGCTGAAGGCCCTGCTGGTGCTCCTTGCTGAACTCAGCCACCTCACGACACTTGCGAGAGCCTGCTGCACCTGCCGCCTGGGAAGCCTGACGCCTGCTGCTGCTCCAAGCTTCCTGCTGCTTCGGCTGTTAATGGCAGCTGGGGCGTTCACCTGAGATTCCACAGAACGGCCTATTGGCCCAATCAGAATAGCTGGAAACCTTCGCCGTAGCACGGCGAAGGCGGTGGGTGATGCTGCAGGTTGTCGGTCGGCCTAGGCGTGCGCGCCTAGGTCAACCTGTGGCCGGAGATGGTGGGTTGTTCGGGGGGTGGTTATGGAGGTCTGGAGTGGCAGTTGTGGGGTGGAGCGAGTTCCTGGTGGTGAGGCGGAGCTCCCGAGGTGGTTGGCGAGTCGTGTGGAGTGGCGGAGTGGTGTGGGCGGCTCGCCAGAGTGCGGTCGGAGGCGAGGAAGATGAAGGCGGTTAGGTACTGTCGAGGGGTAATCAAGTAAAATAGTTGGGGGAAAAGAGAGAGGAGAGGGTTGATGGCGAAAATACGCGGTTTGTTAAAATACATCGTTGTAACGTGTAAATCCGCTTTTGCTCTTAAATTTATATTCCTAGATAGGGGAGTATCTAGGGTCGTTCAAGGAGGCAATATGGTTGCAAAATTGATTCTCTTGCTTGGAATATATCTCAACTTTCTTTTTGGTAATTTTCAATATACCATTTTTCTTTATTTTTGAACTAAGGCAACATGCGAAATTATGGCGGGAAAAGTGTTTACACTTCCAATTAAGTAAACTACTCTAAAGTGGCAAGTAGAGCCTCTCCCTAAGCTCACTCTAAGCAAGTGGAGGCCTAGAATAATTAGGGAGAGGAAGTGAAGAATGCTGAAAATAAGCAAATAGAAATGCAAACAAGATATGCGAAGAAGGCAACTAGATAATTGATAAAGTGTTTAACAAAAATGCCTAGTAGAGGAATGCTTCTACTACTAGATAATTGAAATAAAGAAAGAAAACACAAATCCTCTAAATAGATGGTGAAGAAGAGGGCTTCTTGCTCCAAGGTTGGTGGCTCCCAAGCTTGAAAAGAATCCTTCAACTCCTTCCTTGCAGTACTCCGCCAAAGTGATGACCTCCAAGGCAAGCCCTAAGGGGGCGTTCCCTAAGTTTCTCTCCAAGGGTGGACGTCCACCCTAAGCTTTTCTCCTTTGCCTGGCCGTCCTCCTTGAAGTGGGAGAGTCCTCCTCCTCGGCGTGGCTCAAGTTGAAGAGAGTGGGGAGAAGAAGGCACCAAAAGGGCTGGTGATGTGCCCCTTTAATCTCCTTCTCTACTCCTTCTTCTTGGCCGTAGGTATAGGTGGTTTAGGTAGAAAATATACTAAGGGAGGATGCCCCAAAATGGTGGTAGGTGGTGGCTTTTTTTAGAATATGATGGGGGGTTAAGGTGCCCCTTGAAATGGAGGGCTAGGATGGAAGGATGAGGGTGGTTGGTGATCCTATGGCTAGGGTGAGTTGGCGCCAACCCAAGGGGTGTCAAAGGGGGTGGTTATGGTGGTGTTGGTGTCTTTTGGTGGTGGAGAGACACCCCCATGTTGGCGCCAACATGGGGTCTTCTAGAAGGGGAGTTAGGTGGATGGTGGAGATGGATTCAAGGGGGATTGTGTGGTGGAGATGAGGGGGGATTTTGGAGGGAAAAGTGGCGCCACTAAGGGGTGGTTATGGGTAGTTTTTGGCGCCACTTTTAGGTGTCCTTTGGACGTGGTGGGTAGGTTAGGTTGGTGCCAAGTAGGTTAGCTTATGTGGAGCTTAGGTGGAGCTACTTGGGTGGAGTTGGTGGGTGGGTTTTTGGGGTGGTACAAGCCAAGGAAGTTGGAGCATAGTTAAGCTAAGCTAAGCTAAGCTAAGCTAAGCTAGCTTAGCTAATGGAGGAGTAGAGGAGAAGGTGTTGGAGCTAGGGTTTGGAGGGAGGAGCTGAGGAGAAGTCTGGAGCTGAAATTTGGAGCTGGCTGCTGCTGAAGAGGCTGGCATGGAGCTATTCTAGCTGGCTTAGCTTGCTAGTTCCTTGCTAGCTACTAAGCCGAGCTAAGGTAAGCTAGCTTCTACCATACTGAGCTAAGGTGAGCTGGGTCTGGTGCTCCCGGGGAGAATCAAGCTGCTTGAGGCAGCTAAGGTAGCTTAGCTCAACTGAGTTGAGCTAAGCTGAGTCCCTGTGAGCTGGACTTGAGCTTCCTGAGCTGGGATGAATTCTTCTTCAGCTGGTTGGAGCTGAGTGGAGCTGGATGTAGCTGGATCTGAGCTGGGGTGAACTCCTATCAACTTAGCCGAGCTAACTAGAGCTCCCTGTGAGCTAGTGGGAGCTGAGATGAGCTAGACTCAGCTAAGTTGAGCTGGATCTGAGCTGACTTGAGCTAGGATGAGCTATGGTGAACTCTCTTGAGCTGCCATCCAGCTGAAATTAGCTGAATGGAGCTGGGATGAGCTAACCCTAGTTCAAGTAAGCTAGGTTCCAGCTGCGGTGAGCTAGATCAAGCTGAGGTGAGCTGGATCAAGCTGAGGTGAGCTGGATTAGGCTGAGTTCCAGCTAGTCTGGGCTTCTCCTTCACCATTTGCCTTCTTGAGTGCTAGGGTTTTAGGGATCTGTGCATCTGTACATCCCTAACACTCACAAAAACTCATTAAAATGACAATAAAAAATGCAATGCATGCCTATCCTAATTTATGCCTAAATGCAGCCCAAAAACCCGTTTGCGGAGTAAAATCCTAAGAGCTAGGTTAGTTTTAAAGCATAAAAATGATGATAAACTGGTGTTTATCACACCCCCATGCTTATCTTTTGCTAGTCTCTTAGCAAAACATTAATTTTTTTTTGGAAAACAGAATTTTTGGGAAATCGAATTTTTTTTGACTTTTGAGGAGAAAAAGAGATTAAGGGACCTTGGTAGATTAAAACACAGGAGATACGGGATTTGTTGAAGATAAACATCAGGATTTGTTTTTGGATCCAACCATTAGATAGAACGGGATCAATATATCCTCAGAAAATTCACAAATTAACCCCTTGTTAATTCAGATGACTTGAAATGTTTGTTTTTAGGATTTTTCTGGCTCGTGAATCTGATTCGCAACTTGCAAATTCCTTTAAAACCTTGTGTCGGTGCTTGTGAAAAGCTAACCTTAATAAGGACGTGTTATTATTATTATTATTATATATATATATATATATATATATTTTTTTTTTTTTTTTTTTCTCCCCCATGCTTATTTTTAGCTTAGTCTTACAACAGATGTGTCGGTATCATCATTCCCATTACCATTCCTCGAGGGGGCTCTGGCGCCAGTACTTCGGGATAGCACTGTCCATGACACCACCCAGGAGCTCACAACCCCAAAACATGATGCGGTGAAAAGGGGCGCTCCAAGCAAACTCAAGCTCTTGCTCCGACGCTATAGGTAGAGCACCGTCCAAGACACTTGAGCTGCTGAAATGCGCTTTAATGCTCCGTCTAAAGATATGAAATATAGATATAGAGCAGCGCCGAGGCGGTAACATGTTGACATCACATCCTCAAAGAAGGTATTTTCCTTCTTCTCGACGGTGGGAACTCAAACCAATGATCTGATTCAGACTTTTACTAAATCCAAACAAGGGAGTTTTTCAAATTTTTAGTTGTTTTTAAATGTTAGCTTGTGTGTGAAAATTGACACAAGAAGTTTCTCGAGAACCGCAAGTTTTTGAGTCAAAAACTAAGTCAAATACTTTCCATATTACAAAATAGGATCAAGTCACCTGAACTATCATGAGTTCAGGTGGAATTTTAGAGAAGGATATCTGATCTAGTCTAAAATAGACCCTGGAATTCTAATGATTAGATCCAAATCCTCATCCTTAGTTTGTTAAAGATTAAATCCCATTGTACCAGAAGTGAATTTTTGGACCTTAGTCCTGATTTCAAAATTTTTCCTCAAAAAGTTTTCAATATTTTTTTTTTTTTTTTTTTGGGTATGCAAGCAGGAAATAAATTAAAGAAAAATGCATGTTTTTAGGTTTTAAACATCCTAAATCGATCGTAAAAATTTAAAAACACCCCCCCATGCTTAAGATATGCCATGTCCTCATGCATTAGGAGGGAAAAGGAATCACCTTAGTGAAGAACGGTCAGGTTTAGGATGAATAAAACCTGGAAAAAGAAGAAAAAAGGAAAGCAAGAAAATGATGGGTTACCTCCCATCCAGTGCTATCTTTTACGCCATTCAGCCGGGCGTGAAGGTATGCACGGAAGACGTAAGATCATGTAAATAATTGGACACTTGGATCCCCGCAAAAAAAGTGTCGTCTTCTAGATCCTTAAAAAATTGATTAGAAATAATATTGGGATCAAGGTTGGATGGAAAATGATAAGTGTAGCTTGAGTCTGGCCATGGGTTTAAATTAGGTTGGGTGCCAAACTCAGGCGGGGTTGGTGGCAGGTCCGTTAGAAAGGAGTCGGGGAAGGAATGGTGAGGATTGGGTGAAGTTAGTGTGGAAAAGTTAGGTGCGTGAATAGTGGGTGGGTTAGGGGGGGTATCAGGAATAAATTTGGGGTCAAGACAAGTTTCCGGATCACAGATCTCGCCGACCACTGAGTCTGAATCAGAGTCCTCAAAAAAGCTGTGGTCGGTAAGGGTATCTATTAACATTGTCTCCTCCACCATATTAGAAATTTCAGTATCTGAGTCCTCAAAGAAGTTATCATCATGGAATCTCCTGGAGGATTTAAAAATATCTAAGGTGATAGTTTGGCCTGCACAGTTGATATCCATTTTGCCTGTGTGGCAATTGATATTTGCCTTTGCAGTAGCCAAAAAGGGGCGTCCAAGGATTATCGGGGAGTCCAGTAATGATTCGGGTGCCTCAATGTCAAGAACCAGAAAGTCTGCAGGGAAGACACAATTCTGGACCTTGACTAATACATCCTCGACAATCCCACGAGGTTTGATTGTAGATCGGTCGGCTAATTGCAGGGTAACCTCGACGGGTTTTAATTCACCGATCTGAAATTCTTCGAATAAACTTGTGGGAATAATATTTACAGAGGCACCAAGATCAAGGAGGGCGCGATTAAATGTAGTGTCATCAATAATTACAGAAATTAAAGGTGCCCCCGGATCTTTCATCTTAGGAGGCAGCTTACTCTATATGACAGAGCTTACTGTCTCTGAAAGATGCACCTGTCCTAGATTTTTAGCCTGCCTTTTAGGAGTACAAATATCCTTCAAAAATTTAGCATAGGCAGGTATATATTTGATGGCATCTAGGAGAGGAATATTGATATGAACTTGCCCAAATAGCTCCATGAGTTCTTCTGTAGTGGGCTCAGATTTCTTTTTTTTGTTGGTGGTGGGGTAGAGAGCTTGTGGGAAAGGGACAGGAATCTTGTCTTGAGATTTTTGTTGTTCTTTTTCTTCCTGATGGGGAGGTGGGGAGTCAACTTGCACATGTATCTTACCAGGTTCGTGCGAAGGCTCGGGGTCAGTGGTGGTTTTCCCACTCCTCAAAGTAACTGCATGTGCAGTCGGATTATTATTTAGAGGAGGTGGGGGGGCCTGTGATTGCAGAAACCTGGGCGGCTGCTGAGGTGGTGGATTAGGAGGAGGCTGATGTGGATAATGTGGATTTCTGCCCATATAATGGTTTCCTTGGTGATTAGGGTTGGGTATGGGTTGGGATGGAAGATGTCCTACAGGTCTTTGCGTGGGAGTAACCCTAATCTGATTGTTCAGATTTGTGATGTTGCGGGTTACTTCCGTCATTTTTGTTTGCATATCCTGCAGGGTTCGCAGCATCTGGGCATTGATATCTTGTTGGGATGGCCCAGGATGGAAGTTTGGATTCAACCCATACCCATTAAAATGATATGGTTGGGAGGAAACTTGATTATTCCAGGAGTAGTTCGGGTAATTTTTCCAATTGGAAGAATTTTTAAAGGGCTCCTGGATGGCAGAAATATTTTGAGTGGGGTTAAGATCTGGATAGTTGTAGTTCCCCAGTGAATCATGGGCAACCTCAGAATAATCAGCAGGGGTAGTGTTGAGATTGTGCAAATTTTCTCTTTGTGGAAAGTTAGGTTGGGTTAGATGTGGGTGTGGAGCTTGAGTTGAAGTGGCTAGTCTTTCCTCAATTTTCTTTTGATTAATATGCATCTGGTCGAGTTTTTGAGCAATCAATTGAAGATCATCTTGGGTGACAGGGATAGATTGAGTGCCTATTTCATGAACACCGAACTGCGGGTTTTGGGTTCTGCAAAATGTGTTCATGGAAGCTTGATTAAATGAGTTTTCACTCATTTCTTCGAACAGGTCATAGGCACTTTCTGCATCTTTATTTAAAAAGTTGCCGCCACACGAGGCGTCGACAAACTGTCGGAGTTGATCTTCTAATCCATGATAGAAGATTTGCACGAGCTGCCATAAAGGAATCTCGTGGTGCGGGCAACTTCTTAAAAGGTCTTGAAATCTTTCCCAAGAATCATGGAAAGTTTCACCAGATTTTTGGTGAAAGGTCGTAATAGATCTTCGTAAGGAATTGGTACGACCTATGGGAAAGAATTTCTTGAGGAAGGCACTCTTGAGTTGAGGCCATGTTGTGATGGGTCGGCCAATGGTCCTGAACCAATAAGCGGCCTTATCTTTGAGAGATAATGGAAAAAGCCGCATCAGCCATATGTCTTCTTGCACATTTCGGGAACGGGTTGTCTGTGCAAGAAGAGTTAGTTCTTCAAGGTGGCTGAAAGGATCTTCCCTAGGAAGGCCATGAAAGTGTTTAATCAGGTTCAGGACGGCAGGCTTGATCTCAAAGTCCCCCTTCGGTATGACCACCCCTGGTCGTTCCTCATAATAAGACGGATCATAGAAATCTTTTAGAGGAACAACAGGCTGCTGACGGGGTGGTGGGTTTGGCCTTGGATTGGCTAGGTTTTGGATGTTCCTAGTCAATGTTTGTTGATTGGAATTTAATTTATTAATCTGATCGGCCATCAATTTTAAAAGATCAGGTAGGGGGTCTTGATGTTGTGCGTGGGGCAACTCAAGATTGGGGAGCTCCAAGTGTGGAAAGTTACTGGTGGTTGGGTTTTGAGTGGAAGGGTTAGAATTAGGGTTAGAGGTGGGGTTAGAGGTAGACATGGAACGGTCAGTGGACCTATTTTGTTGTGTTTCCATTTTTTTAGGAGAAGACAGAAAAAGTGGTCTTTTTACGTGGGGGGCGAAATCAAATGGTCCTTCCAAGTGCGGATTTTGAGACCGTCGCCCGTGCATAAAATGGAAGAACGGGGAGGGGAGGAGAAGAGAAAGAGATGAGAGAAAGTGTGCAATTCAAACAAACAAAAACTAGACCTAACTTAATTGTGACTCCCTAATAATAATAACCTAAGACTTGGTCTATATAGGAAGTAAGTAGTCAATAGTGAATACCCGTTCTATCAACAAATCTAGCCAAGTTGCTTAAGGGGAGGTTTGGGCCCAAACGTTTCCCAGGGAAAACCCCAGGTGCATGTACAAACCCGCGCCTGGTTGTTTGACACGGCCCCTCAGCCTGAACACCAGATATAGATGACAGAATTGGTACTAACTAAAGAAAACTTAAGACCTAAATAGCAAGCCTAAGTTGATAAAGCCTTAGGGGTCAAGTTGCTACAAATTTTAATTAGGTCTAGGATTCTATAGTGCACACGGAATGTGGAGGGCGTTTATTGGGTTGTTGCCATGTTATTTGATTTTTTTGTGTGTGTGCAGGAATTGGAGAGTGGCTCCAATGAAAATCAAGTTGTCACACAATTTTTTTTTTATATTTTTGTCTTTTAGGATGTGATTTAATTAAATGAATTTTAGGGTTTTTCTCTTTAAGTTTTCAAACAAGTTTGAAAGTTCACAATCAAAGGAAAGACAAGTTGTATGTGTGATTGTATATTTCCTTTTAATTGAGTCTCTAAAGAGAAAGAAGAAACCCTAAACCAATTATCCCAGAGACAGAAATTTAACTACCAATGAATTATTTTTAGCTTTCAGAATTAAGTAGTGGTCCAAACAAGTCAAACAACACCACTACTTTGAAGAAAATCAAACAAGGATTCCAGAAAAGATTTTTGTAAGATTTTAGGAATTTGTTTGATAATAGTTTTGAATTTTTAATTGTACTAGTGTCAAAGTCCAGAAATAATACCCGTGGGTATTATAGACTTTTCAGTATTACCACCGACCTCAGAAAATTTTTATGATTTTATATGATATGTAAAATTTCACAGGGATTCCAACATGATAAATTTCACAAAAATTGGATGAGTATAAAAATTCTGAAAATTCGCGGACAGTAGCAAAACAGGAAGATTAGAGGGTGTGACCCCTCTGTAATCCACGGATTTTTAAAAATTAAATACAAATCCAATTGATCTGAAATTTGGAACAGATGTTCCAAACTTAATTAAGAATCACGCTATGAAATTTTATGATTTTAGGAGGCCTGTGATGTTAGGAATCGAATTTTCAAGTCTGGACAGAAATCTAGACCCGAGAAACAGAACACCAATACTTGCAATGGAATGGTGCTAAAGAAGCATACAAGCAAACAATGATTTTAAAATGCACCACTCCACTTAATTTAAGTGTTTAGGGTCCTGAAATCCAAGTTTAATATATTTTTGGTAGTTTTAATTAATTATGTGACTAGAAAGAGGAACCAACCTGAATTTTCGCGGGAAGAAAAGGATCTTTAAGCTCTCGCTTCCAGATTCCCGCTTTCCCACTGTAGTTCCTGCACACACAAAAGAAAGAAAGAGAAGGGGATGAGATCCACTTCAAGCAAGAGAAAATGAGTTAATGCAAAGCCATGCCTCCCCGGCAACGGCACCAAAAAGTGATGGCGAAAATACGCGGTTTGTTAAAATACGTCGTTGTAACGCGTAAATCCGCTTTCGCTCTTAAGTTTATATTCCTAGATAGGGGAGTATCTAGGGTCGTCCAAGGAGGCAATATGGTTGCAAAATTGATTCTCTTGCTTGGAATATATCTCAACTTTCTTTTTGGTAATTTTCAATATACCATTTTTCTTTATTTTTGAACTAAGGCAACATGCGAAATTATGGCGGGAAAAGTGTTTACACTTCCAATTAAGTAAACTACTCTAAAGTGGCAAGTAGAGCCTCTCCCTAAGCTCACTCTAAGCAAGTGGAGGCCTAGAATAATTAGGGAGAGGAAGTGAAGAATGCTGAAAATAAGCAAATAGAAATGCAAACAAGATATGCGAAGAAGGCAACTAGATAATTGATAAAGTGTTTAACAAAAATGCCTAGTAGAGGAATGCTTCTACTACTAGATAATTGAAATAAAGAAAGAAAACACAAATCCTCTAAATAGATGGTGAAGAAGAGGGCTTCTTGCTCCAAGGTTGGTGGCTCCCAAGCTTGAAAAGAATCCTTCAACTCCTTCCTTGCAGTACTCCGCCAAAGTGATGACCTCCAAGGCAAGCCCTAAGGGGGCGTTCCCTAAGTTTCTCTCCAAGGGTGGACGTCCACCCTAAGCTTTTCTCCTTTGCCTGGCCGTCCTCCTTGAAGTGGGAGAGTCCTCCTCCTCGGCGTGGCTCAAGTTGAAGAGAGTGGGGAGAAGAAGGCACCAAAAGGGCTGGTGATGTGCCCCTTTAATCTCCTTCTCTACTCCTTCTTCTTGGCCGTAGGTATAGGTGGTTTAGGTAGAAAATATACTAAGGGAGGATGCCCCAAAATGGTGGTAGGTGGTGGCTTTTTTTAGAATATGATGGGGGGTTAAGGTGCCCCTTGAAATGGAGGGCTAGGATGGAAGGATGAGGGTGGTTGGTGATCCTATGGCTAGGGTGAGTTGGCGCCAACCCAAGGGGTGTCAAAGGGGGTGGTTATGGTGGTGTTGGTGTCTTTTGGTGGTGGAGAGACACCCCCATGTTGGCGCCAACATGGGGTCTTCTAGAAGGGGAGTTAGGTGGATGGTGGAGATGGATTCAAGGGGGATTGTGTGGTGGAGATGAGGGGGGATTTTGGAGGGAAAAGTGGCGCCACTAAGGGGTGGTTATGGGTAGTTTTTGGCGCCACTTTTAGGTGTCCTTTGGAGGTGGTGGGTAGGTTAGGTTGGTGCCAAGTAGGTTAGCTTATGTGGAGCTTAGGTGGAGCTAGTTGGGTGGAGTTGGTAGGTGGGTTTTTGGGGTGGTACAAGCCAAGGAAGTTGGAGCATAGTTAAGCTAAGCTAAGCTAAGATAAGCTAAGCTAGCTTAGCTAATGGAGGAGTACAGGAGAAGGTGTTGGAGCTAGGGTTTGGAGGGAGGAGCTGAGGAGAAGTCTGGAGCTGAAATTTGGAGCTGGCTACTGCTGAAGAGGCTGGCATGGAGCTATTCTAGCTGGCTTAGCTTGCTAGTTCTTTGCTAGCTACTAAGCCGAGCTAAGGTAAGCTAGCTTCTACCATACTGAGCTAAGGTGAGCTGGGTCTGGTGCTTTCGGGGAGAATCAAGCTGGTTGAGGCAGCTAAGGTAGCTTAGCTCAACTGAGTTGAGCTAAGCTGAGTCCCTGTGCGCTGGACTTGAGCTTCCTGAGCTGGGATGAATTCTTCTTCAGCTGGTTGGAGCTGAGTGGAGCAGGATGTAGCTGGATCTGAGCTGGGGTGAACTCCTGTCAACTTAGCCGAGCTAACTAGAGCTCCCTGTGAGCTAGTGGGAGCTGAGATGAGCTAGACTCAGCTAAGTTGAGCTGGATCTGAGTTGACTTGAGCTAGGATGAGCTAAGGTGAACTCTCTTGAGCTGCCATCCAGCTGAAATTAGCTGAATGGAGCTGGGATGAGCTAACCCTAGTTCAAGTAAGCTAGGTTCCAGCTGCGGTGAGCTAGATCAAGCTGAGGTGAGCTGGATCAAGCTGAGGTGAGCTGGATTAGGCTGAGTTCCAGCTAGTCTGGGCTTCTCCTTCACCATTTGCCTTCTTGAGTGCTATGGTTTTAGGGATCTGTGCATCTGTACATCCCTAACACTCACAAAAACTCATTAAAATGACAATAAAAAATGCAATGCATGCCTATCCTAATTTATGCCTAAATGCAGCCCAAAAACCCGTTTGCGGAGTAAAATCCTAAGAGCTAGGTTAGTTTTGAAGCATAAAAATGATGATAAACTGGTGTTTATCAAGGGTGGAGAACGTATCTGGGGTTGTCTGGAGGGAAGGGAGGCGGCGGAGATGACGGCCCGTAACTACCGTCGTCGGGGAAGAAAGACCCTGAGGGTGGAAGTGGCGACGAAGACGAGGTCAGAAGCGCGCACGCGAGGTACAGTGCGACGCGGGAGGAAGCGACGGAGAGGACTCTGCTGCTGGTATGGCAGCAGAGCGACGAGAAGGAGGGAAGGAGGTTGCCGGAGCTTGTGGGTCGTTTGGCCGGAGATTGGAGAGGGAGGAATTTGGAAGGGATCTCCGTCAAAATCAAGCTTAGCCTCTTCGGCCGGAGTTGTGGGTTCTTATATAGGCGCTGGACTGGGTGTGCAGGGCGTGAAGGGCACGTAATTGCCTGAGGTTGGTCACCGGAGATGGAAAGGAGTTAGGATACCCAAATCTCTCGTGCGTTCGCACAAGAGATTGAGTTCACACCAGCGATTGTAATTGACTTTATAAGGAAGGGAATTCCTCAGAGAATCCTCCTTCCATTTCTGGGAGGGAATCTCTGAGGGATTAGAGAGCAATCCCTCTCCGAACCTTGCCGGAGCTCGATTCTGCCCTAGCAATGGCGGCAGGACCGGTTTGCAAAGGAGGCAAAGAACCTAGGGGGTTCTCTGCAACGGTATTCAAAAGATAGGGACCAATTTGTGATTTGGGTGTACTAAATTGCAAAGTAGGTCAAGATGACCTCTCCTTAGGTCCAAATTTTGGTATAAACCTAATTTGGACCTAAGGAATCCAATGGAGAAGTTAGATTTCAGGTTTGACCTCGTTTGACTGGACATTTTGCGTAAAAACCCAAATTAGGTTAATTGAAGAGCTAGGACCCTAATCTAGGTCAAACTAGGTTCCAAAGGCCAAATTAAGTGTTCTAAACCCTAGAGTATGTTTTTCCATGATTTTTAGAGGGTTTACTTGCTTTTTGTTCTGACCGGAACCTTGTTAATTTAAGCGGGTCTGTTTTAGGGTAACCAAGTGTCTTTTAGTTCTTAGATTGCTCATGAACCCATTTCTGATTGACTCAACCCACTTTTTATCTCATTTAGACCATTTGACCTATGTTTTGCCTCTGAGAAATCCCGTTTATGTACTGCAATGGTAAAATTGCAGTTTTAACCTTTATTTCATGTTTCCCTCTCAAGGCACTTGTTCCTTCAGTTAGGCCTTCTTCTAGGTTATGTAGGAGGTTTTATCTTCTTTATTGGGTCAAAATGAGCTAGTTATGGCTCATCATGAGGCTCTCATCATACCCCCATGCCTAGCTTTTGCTAGTCCATTAGCAAAATTTCAAAGTTTTAACTTCCATTCTGGACCCTGAATGCTGTCAACAATGATAAGTGCTTCTCCTTTTCTTTTGTGATTAGGTAGGAATGCCGACAATAGGCCTAGAGGTACTCAAGTACTAACCAAAATCCAGACCTGTTCCGCTTTAGCCTCAGTCCTTCGCGGAGGTTTCTACGGCCCACAGAAACTAACCTAGGGTTTGTTGGACTCCGCGGTTAAAGCACCCGTGCTTGAGATATTTTTAGCCTAAGTTCAGTTTGCAGTGCATTTTTTTGTAAGAGAGAGATATAAGATTTATTTGTTTGGAGAGCTTTTCTCTCTCTTTTCTTTTTATTTCTAGCTTTGGATTAGCTTCTCAACACAGTCTGTATCGGATTCCTCGTCCCCATCGTCAATCCTCAAGGGTCCCTGGCTTTCGAGATTTCGAGATAATCCCGCCCATGGCAACCCCCGGAACCCTGGCTTTCGAGATTTCGAGATAATCCCGCCCATGGCGTTCCGTGGCCGAATTCAGACCCTGGCGATTGACATTTCGTGATAATGCCACCCATGGTATCTGAACCAGCAGAGTGCTTACATGCCCCCAGAAGGATATTTAAATATCCTAAGAGACAAGCACCGAGGAGATGATATGTTGTTACGCATCTTCGAGGGGAATTTCCCGCCTCTCTGCGCTGGGAACTTGTCCAAATCAACTTGTGTTGATTGGCCGCTACTAATCTAGGTGACTTTTCCAGAATATTAAACGCTCTTGCGTGTTTTGGATGTTTTATGCGCACTGAACCAGACTGTGTGTGAATTTGGGGTGCTTAGGTTACCGAATCCCGCAAACCGGAGGTCAGTTAAGGAGGCCGAATACTTCCTAAGCCTTAGACCTAATACTTAAGTTTCGCATTTTCCTCAACCTCTTGAGGATTATCCAGATTTTAACGGATACGTGAATTTTTAAGCTAAAGGTACTAGCCCAAAAAGCCTAAGACCAGCGTTCCCGCTAATCTCTTGTTATGTTTCCTTAGCAGTTTTTCTTTTGTTTCTTTTCTTGATCTGGTCTAGAACTTCAGTTAATTCCTTAATCTTTTACTAATGACTTTTTCTTTTTCTTTTCCTTTTGTGCTCCTTTCTTCATTTTTGCTTTTTTTCTCCTCCTTATGATTATATGGCTCACAACATTTCCTCCCTCCCCATTTTTTTGTTCTTTTTCGTAATTTTTCAATTTTTTGTGTTTTTGACATATGTGAATTTTTTGTGAGAATCCTTCTAATTTTTTTCCTGGTTTTGTATGTATGCACTTTATCACCCCCCCATGCCTAAGTTTTGCAATGTCCTCATTGTAAACAGAGGGTGGGAATTAGTGTTGAGGTCAGGGGCTTAGAACAGGATATATCGGGTGGGTGAATGGGTCGGGAATGACTGATGCGAACGATTTTAAGCTCTGATACGTGTACCAGAGGTGGGATCAACTGTCTAAGGCTGAACTCAAGGTGCAATAGATGTGGAGTACAGACGGCTAATTAGACGGGTCTCTATTTTTGAGATGACGGGTTGCCTCCCGTTAAGCGCTAAATTTAATGCCTTCATCCGAGCGGAAAATGGGGTGGAGAGGGAGTGGTCAATGGAGTTTTGGAAAACAATCACCTTGATTAAGAGCCTGGTTGGTCCAACCAGGTACTTCTTCAGATCAGTGGGCTGATGATGCAGCCCAAACCCAATAAGTCTGGTGGGTTGATAGATGTAGATTAGCAGATGTGGGACCCACCAAATGCAGTGATGTTCTGATAGATATGGAAGTGAAAACTCGAGTTCGGGCTCAGTCGAATCAGCCTGGTGGGGGTAGGGTTCCGAAAAATAATCAATGTAAGGTGTGGAATCCCTACAGGGACGGTCAAAGGATGGCGGCTCCTGATTTGTGGTCTGATCAGTGTCCGATACCTGGCATAGATACGGAGTTGAATCATCTGCAATCGGCTCAGTGAGAGGTGAATCAGAATAGAAATTGAGTCCGGTTGCAGGTCAGGGTGGGGAACGGGTTTTGATTGGTTCTGTATCTGTGGAGCAGGTGGCTTCAAAGAAGATTGACATGTTATAATCAGGAGGCAGATTTTCTCCGATGTTATGGTCAGATTCGAGATCGTCGGAGAGTTTGCGAAAATCAAAGTTTGAATGAGATTCTAGATCATGAGTTCCACCATAGAATAAATCATATGTTGTATATTCAGCAGCCTGACTGGGATCTAGCCTAAATGTTAATTCTGAGCTTAAAAGGGTATCCTTATCTGGTAGAGGCTCAGATTCTAAGCTAGTAGGGCAGACCCAATTGAAACCTTGCTCGTCCAACTCCTCGATTTCTGTGTCGTAGATTGGCATGACTTCCGCAAAATCGATTCGTTCCTCTGAGGAGGTTGACGAGGGATATTCATCAAATCGAGGCCCAAAATCATATTCTTCATTAAAAGGTTGATCTTCTTCATATGGGGCCTTGAAATCTTCAATATAGGTTTCAGATCTAGGTTCTAGGCTTAAGATGTGGGTGGAATTACTAGAATCTAGGTCTGAATAACCTTCGAGGGCCACCTTATCAGAATAAGGGACGGAATTTACACCCTCGAGAGGTTCAGTTCTACTCTCATACTTGCAGGAGTCTTGGGATTCTAAAATGGGCTCATCATGGTCTTTTCCTGCATTTGGAGCTTCCCAACCTTCTTCAATATTAGGTGCATTATACTCCATCTGGGTTGGGAATCCACAACCATTTTGTGCCCCAAACCCGAGATTAGATTTATCCTCGAAGTTGTCCCAAGATAGTTCATCCTCTGTTGGCGGTATGTACGGGTATTTCTGATCAATCACTTGTTTTATTAATCTCATTATCTCTTCCCGTTTTTCAAGACTATCTTGGTGTTGCTTCCAAAGTCGAGGATTTGTCATACATTGAAGGTATTCACTATTATGCAATTTTTCTATCTCAATGTATGCAGTAATGAGCAAGTCACGGGTTGATCCTTTGTTGGCTTCTGCTAATAGTACTTGGGCACAAGTTATGACAAAGGTTGTGGTTGTTGGGACATCAACCTGAATGTTTCCTACTGTTGTTTAGGTTTCTTCACTTTCATAAAATCTCATGGCATCCTCAATCATTTTACCTCTCATGGATCTCCGATATTTAGGTTTCTTGACTGGTAGTCCTAGGTGGTTCGGCTGCATATTTGGATCAGGTGGTGGAATCAAGATCAGAGTTTGACTCAAGATGTGTTATGAAGCGATTAGATCTGAATAACGAGTCCCACTAAAAATGAGTGTGTGTGCTCTACAGAGAAAAGATGCAGGACTGGAGATGTTCTTGACCCAATCAAGACACCCAAAAGATGTTTGGATGACTATGGAGGTTTGGGGCGGATGGACCCCAGGATCCGAAGATCGTCCACCTGAGAATTACCTGGGCAGCTAGAGAGGGAGAGTCCCGCAAAGACCCCTACACGGTAGAGCGTCCCTACGGGTTACAGGGTTGCCCCCACCCGACCTCTCTTGTCACTGAGATTCCAGGTAAACCAGAATGGGGACCTTGACCTCTTAAGTCTATCACTTTTTATTTCAAAGGTGCTTTTTGGGTTCTCACTTGAACTTTAGATGTCTTTGGTATTGTGACCTAATTTAGAGGTTGGTTGACCGAAGGGGTCAACTTCACCTGACCTGTCCTATAGATGGCAGAATGATTCTAAGCTCGAAGCCTAGAGATCACCCTAATTTGACTCCCAGGTTATTAGGTCAAAAGAAAATTTTAAGATTCAAGTGATTTTAGAGCTCAATTTTAGGGTTTGTCTTATTTAATTTTCTTCAATCAAGGGCTTGGGTAGCACACTGATGCGGGAGGGTTTATTTCTTTTTACACAGGCATGTGTGACTAGCACTTCAAGACCCTAATGTGGAAACCCTAATTTGGTTCTATTTCCAATCCTCTTTTTCTTTTTCAAAAGTTCTCTTTGGACTTATAAACAAGAAGTGTGTGGTCCGCCGAGATTAAGCGTTATTTCAATTAGGCACAAGAATTTGTGGGATGGGAAAAAAAAATCACTCCAACTTCAAGAATATTTGCAGAAATTTTCGCAAAATCAAGAAATGTTTTGCCTTAGAGATGGTGATTACTATATAAAGAAGGCAATTGATTCCAAAATGATTTTCTTCCTTTTGTCTTTCCAAGATTAGGGGATGATTAAGGAAGAAAAGAAATTACCTGCCCTGGAGTGGTTGACTTGCGGGAGAGATTTTCTCATGAAGTACCTGCAAGATCACATCAAAGCAAAGTAGGGCAAGTTAGTGTTCAATATGATAAAAAGAATGTAGAGACTAGTGGTAAATTGTGCATTGCTCCCCGGCAACGGCGCCAAAATGTTCGTCGCGCTTTTGTGCGGTTTGTTAAAAGATAATATCGCATTGTAGTATAGCCGCTAAAGCGTTCAAAAGAAATAAAGATTTTTATTACTCGAAGACCGGAGTATCCGAGGTCGAACACAGGGAGCAAATGGAATTTACTACTAGTCAAAATGTAATTGAACACTCTAATTTACTCAAAATATCAATCCAAATGTGAATGTATGCAATTAAAAGTTATTAGGACAAAAATATGAAATTGGACGTCTGATCTTGTGATCAGACGTCTTAAAAGTATTTTCCCTTCTTGATTTTCTTCTTCTTTCTATGCCTTGGCGAAGCCTTTCTTTCCTTCCTGTTTTTCCTTCTTCTTTGCTTCTTACTCTCCTCTTCTGTGGTCTTGCCTTGCTTCTCTCTTCTCTGTTTTTCCTGCTTCTCGTGCGAAGGCTTCTTTCTTTCTTCTCCCCTATCTTGCTCCTTCTTTCTTCTCTTCTTCGCCTTGCCTTTCCTTCTCTTCTGTAGCGGCCAAGTCCTTCTCCTGCGTTCAGCCTGCCTGCACAGGAGCAAAACGTAACCCTTCTCCCTCTACCCGCACGTCTCTCTCTCTCAAGCAATTCACTCTGAGCTGCTCTCCCAGAGCCACAGGCATTAATTGGGTCGGAACGTACCCGGGACCAGGCGGACCTGAAGGTGGTGTGATGCGCGAGGAGTGCGTAGGTCTAGGTCGGGTCGGATCTGCCAAGTCCGCGTGGTCAGGTCGCGGACGAGGCGGGTGTGGGGCCAGTGAGGTACCTCACCCCTGTGCTTACTGGGGCGATAAAGCTATATCAGAAAAACTCTTTATACCATACCTGTGCCTTGAGATTCCACGATGTGGGACTAATGGTTTCGTCCTTCCCTCACGCGCGCCCGCAAACTCTCTTGTGCAATTGCCCACGCTGAAGGCCCTGCAGGTGCTCCTTGCTGAACTCAGTCACCTCGCGACACTTGCGAGAGCCTGCTGCACCTGCCGCATGGGAAGCCTGACGCCTGCTGCTGCTCCAAGCTTCCTGCTGCTTCGGCTGTTAATGGCAACCGGGGCGTTCACCTGAGATTCCACAGAACGGCCTATTGGCCCAATCAGAATAGTTGGAAACATTCGCCGTAGCACGGCGAAGGCGGTGGGTGATGCTGCAGGTTGCCGGTCGGCCTAGGCGTGCGCGCCTAGGTCAACCTGTGGCTGGAGATGGTGGGTTGTTCGGGGGGTGGTTATGGAGGTCTGGAGTGGCAGTTGTGGGGTGGAGCGAGTTCCTGGTGGTGAGGCGGAGCTCCCGAGGTGGTTGGCGAGTCGTGTGGAGTGGCGGAGTGGTGTGGGCGGCTCGCCGGAGTGCGGTCGGAGGCGAGGAAGATGAAGGCGGTTAGGTACTGTCGAGGGGTAATCAAGTAAAATAGTTGGGGGAAAAGAGAGAGGAGAGGGTGGAGAACGTATCTGGGGTTGTCTGGAGGGAAGGGAGGCGGTGGAGAGGATGGCTCGTAACTGCCGTCGTCGGGGAAGAAAGACCCTGAGGGAGGAAGCGGCGACGAAGACGAGGTCAGAAGCGCGCGCGCGGGGTACAGCGCGACGCGGGAGGAAGCGGCAGAGAGGACTCTGCTGCTGGTATGGCAGAAGAGCGACGAGAAGGAGGGAAGGAGGTCGCCGGAGCTTGTGGGACGTTTGGCCGGAGATGGGAGAGGGAGGAATTTGGAAGGGATCTCCGTCAAAATCAAGCTTAGCCTCTTCGGCCGGAGTTGTGGGTTCTTATATAGGCGCTGGACTGGGTGTGCAGGGCGTGAAGGGCACGTAATTGCCTGAGGTTGGTCGCCGGAGATGGAAAGGAGTTAGGATACCCAAATCTCTCGTGCGTTCTCACGAGAGATTGAGTTCACACCAGCGATTGTAATTGACTTTATAAGGAAGGGAATTCCTCAGAGAATCCTCCTTCCATTTCTGGGAGGGAATCTCTGAGGGATTAGAGAGCAATCCCTCTCCGAACCTCGCCGGAGCTCGGTTCTGCCCTAGCAATGGCGGCAGGACCGGTTTGCAAAGGAGGCGAAGAACCTAGGGGGTTCTCTGCAACGGTATTCAAAAGATAGGGACCAATTTGTGATTTGGGTGTACTAAATTGCAAAGTAGGTCAAGATGACCTCTCCTTAGGTCCAAATTTTGTTGTAAACCTAATTCGGACCTAAGGAATCCAATGGAAAAGTTAGATTTCAGGTTTGACCTCGTTTGACTGGACATTTTGCGTAAAAACCCAAATTAGGTTAATTGAAGGCTAGGACCCTAATCTGGGTCAAACTAGGTTCCAAAGGCCAAATTAAGTGTTCTAAACCCTAGAGTATGTTTTTCCATGATTTGTAGAGGGTTTACTTGCTTTTTGTTATGACCGGAACCTTGTTAATTTAAGCGGGTCCATTTTAGGGTTACCAAGTGTCTTTTAGTTCTTAGATTGCTCATGAACCCATTTCTGATTGACTCAACCCACTTTTTATCTCATTTAGACCATTTGACCTATGTTTTGCCTCTGAGAAATCCCGTTTATGTACTGCAATGGTAAAATTGCAGTTTTAACCTTTATTTCATATTTTCTTCTCAGGGCACTTGTTCCTTCAGTTAGGCC
Source organism: Thalassia testudinum (assembly GCA_037157565.1). Taxonomy (NCBI): domain Eukaryota; kingdom Viridiplantae; phylum Streptophyta; class Magnoliopsida; order Alismatales; family Hydrocharitaceae; genus Thalassia; species Thalassia testudinum. The sequence continues at coordinate 18,045,406 of JAZHRO010000057.1, forward strand.
TTCTTCTAGGTTATGTAAGAGGTTTTATCTTCTTTATTGGGTCAAAATGAGCTAGTTATGGCTCATGATGAGGCTCTCATCAGCATGATATGTAGAAAAAATAATAATGCAAAAGAGGAGGGCCATGTTTATAAAATGATGACCATTATAATAATAATAACCTAAAATTCATTGAAACCACAATGTTACTGCAATGTAATAACAAATAGGAGGTAAAACATGGGAAAATGTTTCCTTGCCGTGATCTCACACGAGGGGTGATGGCCAGAGGGGAGGAGCTCATTTGAGGGAGAAGGAGCCACACCACTTCCAATGTTGGTGGTCTCATGGAAAATAGTGGTCAGAGCGAGTCACAGCTGGGAGAAGGGTTGGTGGGTGTAGTGGAGCTCTCTATTGTTGTGTGTAGAGATGAGGAGACGCAAGTGGTGTACTCGGTCGCGCATGCGAGGAGGAGGTGCGTACAGCCACATACACGGCCTGTTGCTGGATGTGCGTGCTTGCTGTATGAGCAAACGCACTGCTACACGCTGGTAGAGGCGCTGAAGTGGACGACGGCGGGATGCTGAAGGGTGCTGTTGGTACTGGGGCAATGCTTGGAGGTGTTGCAGGCAGAGGTGCAACAAGGGTGGTGTAGGTTGCAAGGGTGGTGTAGGTGGAGGTGCAGTGCGCTCTATGCATGGGCGGAGTGGCTGGAGGGCGTGCAGGTTGAGTTGCTGGAGGGCGCACAGGCGGAGGTGCAGGCACACATTGGAGGTGAGTGGGTGCGCTAAGGGGCGCTGGCGTGGGATCGTTGCTGCGATGGAGCTGGAGGGTAGTGCACATAGCAAGGGCATGGCGGCTACTGTAGTCCACTCTACGCGTAGGGGCGTGCGCTAGGGGCTAGAGCATGGATGTCAGTCTCGTGGGGATGGTGAGGGAGCACGCGTAGGAGGTTGTGCACTGCTGTAGGTGTGGGGTAGAGGTGCAGCAAGGGGCACAGGGATGGTTTTGTTATGAAAATAGAGGCAGAAGAAGAAGAAAAAGAAAAAGAAGATGGTGTTGGTGGTGCGTGGACAGCGAGGGTGTTCTGGTAGTTGCACGGTGATGGCCAAGCTCACCGAATTGGCACGACGAGCTATCACCTCACTAGCCTACGGTGTGGTGGAGCTTGACCTTGGAGACCACGGTGGTGGAGTGGGCTGTTGTCTCCTCGATCATTGCTGCCTCCTACTCTCCCTTGTAGTCGCAACAGTCCCCGACCAGATCCATCTCTCCCGCTCGTTAATGAATGGGGTCTTGAGTGCAGGCAGCTGGTGAAGATTGAATGTCCAGGCGGAGGAAGTGGAGTGGTTGCTTGCAGGAGGAAGAAGAAGAATTAATAAATAAAATATTAGGATTATTTATACAAAAATCCTTAAGTTCTACGTTAATTAAAATAATGAATGTAATGCACCTAATTAGATGCCATTCTAAGACAATTCCTAATGCCTTTAATTATGAATGAAATGCATGAATTGTGTAATTAAATAAGAAATATAAATTAATCTATTTACATCCTAATGTATGCTAAATAAATGGATGCATTACCTTAATGTTTAAGCATTTAGACATTTAATTACCTCACAAATATGAGCTTATCAATTCACTTGGGTCATCTTCCTGAAACACAAAGATGACTCATTTGACTCCTTCCTGAGTCTTGCTCGATGACTTGAAATGGAAAAATCATCTTCAATTCTTAGACTTACGATTGATCCTAAGGGTGAATTTGAAAATGCAAAATTTTCAAGTTTTTGTGCCAATTATGGCATATCCCATGAATTCTCATTTCCTAGGGCACCCACTCAAAATGGTGTTGTAGAGTGCAGGAATTGCACTCTACAAGAATGCACCCGAACTTTTCTCTTGGAGCCTAGGGTTCAAAAAAATTTCTAGGCTGAAGCCATTAATATGGCAATTTATGTTCTTAATAGAACTTTCTTAAGGCCTACTTTTAAGAAATCTCCATATGAGCTTTATTATGAGAAGTCTCCTAGGATTTCATATTTTAGGGTGTTTGGAAGTAGATGTTATTTACTAAATACCCGAGATTTACTTGACAAGTTTGGTGCTAAAGGAGATTAAGGCATCTTTATTGGCTATTCAGCAAGGAGCAAAGCTTATCGAGTCTTTACTAAAAAGACTTTTGCTTTAGAAGAATCCCTGCATATTTCATTTGATGAAACAACTTTAGGAGAACCAGAACCAAATCATCTAGAGTCTGTTGATAAGGATTCCCCCTTCAACGATGTATAAAAAATAGAAGATACACTAAATGTACATGATCTTCCAAAAGAATTTGTACACCACAAGGATCACCATCAAGGTCAAATAATAGGTGATATTCAACATGGTGTAAAAAATCGATCTCATTTTAGAGCTGATTTTGTCCTTAATGCCTTTGTTTCTCAACTTGAACCCAAGAAAGTTGATGAGGCATTAAAGGATGAATCATGGGTTGTAGCTATGCAGGAGGAGCTACTCCAATTTACAAGGAACAATGTATGGGACTTGGTACCTGCTTCTGAGGGTAATTCCATTATTGGAACAAAGTGGGTGTTCCAAAATAAATTGGATGAATCTGGTTCGGTAATCAGGAATAAGGCTAGACTTGTAGCTCAAGACCATAACTAATAGGGGAGAATTAACTTTGATGAGACATTTTCTCCTGTTGCCCATTTGGAGTCCATATAGATGCTACTTGACTTGGCAAGTGCAAAGGGCTTCAAGTTATTTTAAATGGATGTCAAGAGCACTTTTCTTAATGGATATATTAAGGAAGAAGTTTATGTTCATCAGCCTCCTGGGTTTGAGGACCTAGAACACCCAGAGCATGTATTCAAGCTCAATAAGGTGTTATATGGAGTTAAACATGATCCTAGGGCCTAGTATGATAGACTTAGGACCTTCCTTCTCTAGCATAGATATAGAATTAGAGTTGTTGATTCAACTCTTTTTGTAAAGGAGGAGGGAAATGAGATCTTGTTGGTTGAAATATACATCGATGATATTATATTTGGATCAACCGAGTCCATGTGTCAACATTTTTGTGAGACTATGAAGACTGAGTTTGAAATGAGTATGATGGGTGAACTCAAATTCATTTTAGTCCTCCAAATCCAGCAATTAGACATAGGTATCTACACTAGTCAAACAAAATATGTTCTCGAAATTCTTAAGAAGTTTGACATTGAAAAAGTAAATGGAAAAGAGGCTCCAATTTCCCCATCTACTTCTCTTGGTGAAGATTTACACGGCAAGAAGGTATATGAAAAGACTTGGGTATGACAGGTTCACTACTATACCTTACAACCTCTAGACCTGATATTCTTTTTGCTACATGTTTACGTGTGAGATTTCAATCCAAACCCAAGGAAACTCATCTAAACATAGTAAAAGGAATATTTTGATACCTAAATAGCACAAGAGATCTTAGCCTCTTTTATCCTTAAGCATAGAGCTTAGATTTATTATTGATTAAGGGGTTTTCATGATGGAAAAGTTTGAGTTTCGAGATCCCATTGTCGTAGTGGTAAAAACACGCTATCAGATAAAATTTATAACTAAAACCTGAAAGGTATGTCTCGGGTCAAACACGGGGAGGCGAACATTTGGTTTTATGAAATCCACGTTTTGATTTTACTTCCTTTTGCCATTTTTATCTTTTATAATTCTTTTGGTGTTTCTATCAAGCAAGTGATCAGATTGATGAAAACATTATCTAACTAATCTACTTTCAAAATATAAGAGAGAGAGAGAGAAAATATTAATATATTGATGAACAAATGTTTCCTACAATCATGAAAGAGGAAAAACTATACTAGAAAGTAGTAAAGATTGATGGAGATGAGAAGAGTCCCCCTCGACGGTTGCTTGGAGGATGGCTCACTTTGACAGTGCCCTGATGAAGGTGGTAAGGAGCGGGACGAAGTAGAATGGCGGTACAGTAAGGAGGATGGGGCAAGACATCATTACGGCAAGGTTCTTCTTCCTGAAGGGAGGTGAGAGGATGGCCATGGGATGCTCCACAAAGGGGGATGAGAGGTGGGAACAAATTTTTGTTTTCTACTCTAGAGCCTTGGAGGAGGTGAGGAGAAGAAAGGAACAATGAAGAAGAATGGGTGTGGTAGGGGTCCTTTTATAGTGGAGGAAAGGATCAATTTTGTATACAGGACATTTAGTGATGCTCATAAATGTCGCAGCAGATCCATCGAAAATGACGCTGAAGACAGCCTTGCGCGTATGGTGACGCTGCATTGGCATGTGTTACGCGCCCACGCCTCACACTACTATTGCCGCTCCCACTACGCATGCCCATGCGCGCCTGCTGCGCTTGCGTGCCTCCGCATACGTGAGCACTCCCACGCTATTTTGCCTGTGCAGTGGCACTTGCATGCACATGGGTGGCCTAGGTTGTTCCACATGGCACGATCTAGGCCATCCATCTTCTTTCCTTTGTTGGGGCTACTATAGAGGTCGAATTGAGTCAATTGTCATGCCATTGGGATGTGATCCTTGACCCGAATCCATCCATGCAGTTGGATTTGTCGTTTGAAGCTTCGAATTGCATCACCTAGTCCCTTGATTGTTGATTTTCCTAAAGCTACAAATGGTTCTATGGGACTTCGATCAATGCGATTTCAGAGGTGTTAGACTCCGATCGTCATCCTGATCAGATCCGTATGATTGGATTGTCAATTTGAGGCCCCAAATTACATCTCCTTTCCTAGCCATAAAGGGACGCAATTAACCTAAAATATACACAAAGCACTCTAATTGCATAATGATGCATGCCATGCAATATTTATAGTATGGAATGCATATATAAGCCTACGAACATGCATGAATGAGCATTTTATCCTCAATAATTATTTCTATATCATACTGCTGCCTATCTTTTCCTAGTCCCTAGCAAAATTAAACTACATGCTACATATAAAAACATACTTAGGACTCGATCGCTTAAGCCTAAGCTGTTTATTAACAATAGAAATTTTCAAATTGGGTCCTAACCTATGAAATCTCCTCAGTACCCAAGTGTTTGCCAGAATGTAGACCACCCAAGCCCTTGGCTTATACGAAAAGGGAAGAAACTTTCTTTTTTCTTTTTCTTCTGATCTAACTTTTTTAGACTTTTGCAGTTTGAGAGTTTCGGGATAACTTTTTATGACTACCCGATCTGCCCAAGACTCGAAAAGGACTCTAAGTGCTAAACATCTTGTGAAAGGGTTATAGACTCACTAATCAATCATTAAAATGGATGTCAGGTTTCTATGACCCTAGGTGACCTAAAATTTCTACCTAATGGTTTATCTTTTCGATCGGTAGCTTTCTCCCTACTTTTTTTATTGTTTATGGAGTCAACACAAGGGTGAACCCAGTGTATATCTCCCCAGTTTATTTTACTTTCCTGCTTCTTCCCTAAGTATTTTGGGAATTATTTATGCATTTTTGTGAGCTGGCCTCGAGATAATCGGCCATTGGGCTATTACCCACGACAACATGCTAGCCATACTTGTGTGGTGAAGTGTGGCTTTATTTATTTTTCTTATTTTCTCCTTTTTCTATTTTTTCCTTTTTATTTTTGGGTATTTCTTTTTTTTTTAAGTAGGTGGCTTCCCTGAACTAAGATTTACCTAAAGGCTGTAGGAACAAAATGGTCATGCGGCTGGGCTCTAAACAACCGGTCGATGAGCTGTTACCACTAACAACATGCCAACAATACCATCCTTGATGGTTCATTAGCTAGCTAATTTTCGTCAAAACTACCAGAAGGTGAGTCAGTGCAAATAGTGTGTAGATATTTAGGCTTAAAGTCCTCTCAAATCAGAGGGTGGGTTGATAAGTCATGTACTTATCACCCCAATTTATTTACCAAATTAAAATGAAATTACTTGGCAAGGACTCGAGGCAAAGTCCACATTCGAGTGGATACTTGGGCTGATTAAGCTTGAAGACCTAAAGAGTCTAAGTTTTAGGTCCTATCGTATCATTTCCTAAAGTTAATAATGCCTAATGCCTAAGTTCTCTTCTCCTAATTTTTTTTTTAAGAAAATAAAAAAATTCCACGGAACTAACAAAATGTTTTCAAGACTAAGTATCCACCCCCTCAAGCCTAAATGATGCAATGTCCTCATTGTCAAAATAAAAACATGAAAAGGGTAGTGTAAATAGAATATCACTTGAGTTTCATGAAAATTCGGTCAGTTCCATAGAGAATGTGGAATATACGCACATGCTAAATTTATTACCTTCGGTAGGCATGGTTCACAAGTAAAGAAGACACGAAAGGTTCAGAACTGCAGGTCAAAATTAGAATAAGAAGATTGATTTTGGGACCTATAAAAGGATGTCCACAGATGTGGACTAGAATGTGATGCAAACCCATGCCCTAGGGTAGTGTGGTTCTCATGTTCTGGATGAAAATCACCCACAATAGGAGTTATTATGCTTGCGGGGTAGAGCATGAGGTTTTGTAGTATGCAACCCAAGACAAAAGTGTTAGACAAAAGGTAGATTTGATTTACCAGGATTAGATGTCCACTTAAAGTTCAACTCAGAAAGATAGTCAGTTATTCCAAGCTTGTGTTGCACATTAATGATATCATAAGGGTCCTAGTAGAAAGTAGGTGGTTTTAGGTCAATAGGAACCCATACATCCATACTCCTGCTTTCCCTGAAGCTAGCTTCCCAAATCCGCACTTCCAAATTCCTATCCTCCAACATCATGTGTTTGGTTATGGGACCTCTAGCATATCATTCACCCCATGTGATTTACCCAAGTCCAAAAATCGTGGCTGACTCAGAAATGACTTGGGCACAATGATCTCAAAAGTATGATCATTCAACTCTTTAGGGTGTGGTTGTGGAATGGGGTTACTAATTGAATCTTCTAGTAAATGAGGATTCAAATCCCCTAAGTTAGCCCCAACTAGATCACAATCTTCAATAATCAGGCTATCAAATGGTTCATCATACTCCTCAAGTGCATTGTCTCACTAAAGTTGTTTTACTTAACTTCAAGTGAGGCATTACCTAAAGATTCTTCACCCTTAGAGTGAAAGAATTCTTGATCGTCATTTACATATGTCTCAAAATCGCTTGTCACTTTCTAGTCCAAAGAGACATATTTTTCCTCGCTCCCTGGCTCGTGGATCTCGAGTGAAGCAATCGGTTCATCTGATATCGGTTGCTCTAGACCAACCTGGCCATCTCCAGTCTCAGACATTGTCTCTTGTGAGGGGGTTCATCTAGAGAATCATCCCAAGATTGGACTAGGGCAACCACAAATTTCATCCTCAATCTTGAAAATTTCCCAAGTAGAAACTCACCTGAGCCCCTATCTCTAACATCTTGGAGCAAATCCAATAAAGAGCTTTTAAGCTCATCAATCATTTTGATCATAGTCTCCAATGCTTCAATCCATGGTGTTGGTTGAGATTCTAAAGATTGTATAGTGTTCCTTACATTAGCCAACACCCTATCGTGGACCTGGTTCACCTAAACTGAATGGTTCGATTCAGGGTTGGGTGAGTTTTGGTTCAATTTAGGGGAGTTTAAGATAAAGATGTTCTCGGGTCCCTCCCTGCTAGTAGGTCATTTTGGGTTGTTAAAAGAATGGTGGTGACCTATATTCAGCATATTCTTGGGGGGGTAGGTGTTATAGTCAACATATCCTTCTTGATTGTAGATGGAGTTAGGTTGATCATCAAAGGGTCAAGTTTTATAATCATTGTAGCTCTAGGAAGGATGGTAATCATAGTCTTGTTGCCTAGGGTTAGGCCTTGGACACTGAGGTCCGGACTCATATCCCCAATCAAAGTTATCTCGGTGATCGACGTGTTTCACGTGTTTGAAATCGGGGTTAAGAGTAACCCATCGTTGTAGTCGCAAAATGCGTAATCAAATACAATTTATACGGAAACTTCAAGGGAGTCCTGGGTCGAACATCGGGAGGTGATGTTTACTTTATATGAAAACCATGCTTTGTTTTGTTTGCTTTTGGTCTTTTGAAGTTTTATTTTTTTTTTATTTTTCAACTAAAATAGACAAGCAATCAAAGGAGAGAGATGGAATCAAATATGATATATTGCATTAATGTGAATTACAATAATCTAGAAAACATAAAAAGGGAGGGAGGTAAGAAGAAATCTCCCGAATTAGCTGTTCCGCGAGATGACGGAGCCTAGTGGAAGCTCAGACGAAGGAGTTGGGAAGCAGGACAACGGAGGTGAGATGAGGGAGGACGTTGGGTAGAGTAAAGCTTCAGTGCAGCTACGGCAAGGAGGTGAGAAGGAGAAAATGATCTGTTACCAAAATGGAGGTAGGAGGATAACTCCAAGGTGACCTATGAATGGATATGGGAAGATGGAGGAATATTTGGTGAGGAGAGGCTCGCTACACTAATAGGAGCCTTGGGAGCTTGAGAGTAAACTCTAATGGAGCATTGGTAGGCTTGCCAAAGCTTAGGAGTAGGTGGGAGTAGAGTAGGTAGAGATGAAGAGGAATGGGTGTTGTAGGGGTGTTTATATAGTGATTTGAGGAGAAGCATCCCGTGGACAACGATTCAACGGCAGCTACAAGCATCACTAAAGGCCGCTTGAGCTATTGCCAAAAGATCCGTGCCTCTTCATTGCCTTGGATAGCATACACATTGTGTAGGCCATTTAGTGATAGCTGCAAGTGTCACCAAAGGCCCACAAGGCCATTAGTGAAGGTCGGCGCCAACCAAGCATAGGCCGCACTCAGATGGCATTGGTTGGTGCATGGGGAGGTGCATCGTCACCCATGTGAGCACATAAGGTCATCCACTACGCCACGTGGAAGCATACGGACTGTTGATCGCTGATTGTGCGGTTGAATTTGGAGCTGGCACTCACGCTGTTGATTGTGTGCGCTTGCGAGGATTCGACCATGTGCCTGCAAGTTGATAGTGCCCCTCGCGACCAATGCGTTGTGGGCACTTTTGTGTCTCAAAGATGAATTGAGTGTTGTAGGCATGGAGGCATCCCAGCCTCTGGATCTTTATCCAACGACTAGGATTCGAAGGCACAGAAGATGAAGGGTGTGGCCGGTTGTTGCTGGCCTGTGTTAGGCGGCTTGGATGGCACAGCATTGTGCCATCTGGGCCATCCATCTTCTGTCAGTTACAAAGGGTGCCACTGTGTCCAGATCGAGATGATTCTCGCGTTGCTGGAGTACGATTGACACTCGAATCCATCTATATGGTCAGATTTTTCATTCGAAGCCCGTAAGGATGTCGCATTGCCCTCCTAGCTGTTGATCTTCCTTGGATAGCATAAAGTACTACGGGACTCCGATCTAGATAATCTTAGAGGTGTTAGACTTTGATCGTCATCCTGATCAAATCCGTACAATCAAGTCATCAATCAAAGGACCTCAAATAAATGTTCTTCCCTCCTGGCCATAAAATTAACCAAATTAACCTAAAATATATACAACTACTCTAAATGCAGAATGATGCATGCTATGCAGTACTTATAATATGGAATGCAAATCTAAGCCTAGGAACATGCATAAATAGACATTTTAGCCTAAATAGATGTTTCTACATCATACACCAATGGCTATCTTTCGCTATTACCTAGCAAAATTAAACTACATGCTATGTATAAAAACACAATTATGACTCAATCGCTTAGGCCTAAGTTGTTTATAAGCAATAGAAAATTTCAACTAAGGTCCTAAACTACGAAGACTCAATAGTACCCGGGTGTCTGCCAGAATGCAGTCCGCCCAAGTCCTTACCTTATTTGGAAAGGGAAGATAATTTTTTTTTTGTTTTTTTTCTTCTTTTCTAATTTTTTTGGACTTTTGGAGTTTGTGAGTTCTGGGATAACTTATTACGGCTACCTCACCTGCCAAAGACTCGAAAAGGACTCTAAGTGCTAAGCATCTAGTGAAACGAGTGAAAGACTCACTAAGAAGCCATTAAAATGGACTTCGGGTTTCTATGACCCTAGGTGACCTTGCCTAGAGGTTTATCATTTCGAATAGTAGCTTTCTCCCTACTTCTTTTATTTATGGGGTCAACACAAGGGCAAACCCAGTGTACATCTCCCCAGTTTATTCTACTTCCCTGCTTATTCCCTACATGTTTTAGGAATTACTGTGTATTTTTGTGAGTTGGGCTCTGGACAATCGGCCAATGGGTTGTTACTCACGACTACTTGCCAGCCATACTCGTGTGGTGAAGTGTGGCTTTATTATTTTCCTTTTTTTTATTTTCTCCTTTTTCTATTTTTTTTCTTTTCTTTTTTGGTGTTTCTTTTTTTCTCTATTTTTCGAAGTAGGTGGCTTCACTGATCTAAGATTTGCCTAAAGGCAGTACAATGAAAATGGCCTTGTGGTTGGGCTCTAGACAACCAATCGTTGAGCTATTACCACTGACAACTTGCCAGCCATACCACCGTAGATAGTTCATTAGCTACCCAATTTCTAGGAAACTGTCGAAAAGTGAGTAAGTGCAAAAAGTGTGTGGATGCTTAGGCTTAAAGTAACTTCAAATCAAAGGGTGGGTTGATAAGTCGTACACTTATCACCCCAATTTATTGACCAATTTAAAAATGAATTTGAATTGGTGAGGACTCAAGACTAAGTCCACACTCGAGTGGACACCTGGGCTAATTAAGTCCAAAGACCTAAAGAGTCTAAGTATTCTGGTCGTATAGTATCATTTCCTAAAGTTAATTACCTCCAAATACCTAAGTTCCCTTCTCTTAATTGATTTTTTTTATCTTTTTGAATTTTCTTTTTTTTAAGAAAAAGAAACAAAAAATTCTAGGGAGTTAACAAAATGATTTCAAGATAAAGTATCCACACACCCATGCCTAAATGATGTAATGTCCTTATTGTAAAAACAAAAACACAAAAAGGGTGAAATAACAGAATTTCACCTGAATAGCATGAAAATCTGGTCAGCTCCGTAGAGAGAAGAAAGTATAAACAAGTGCTAAATTTAATGCCTTTAGCTAGGCATAAAATACATAGAAGGAAGAAATTGAGAATTCACAAGTGCGGGTTAGAATTGAAATAAAAATATTGATCCTCAGACCCGCCAATAGAATATGTCCATAGATGTGGACAAAGTTATGGTACAGACCCATGCCCTAGGGTCAAGTGGTTCTCAGGTTCTGGATGAAAATCACCCAGAACCTACGATTATTCTATTTGCGGGGCTGGGCCTATGGTTTTGTGGTGTGAAACCCAAGACCAAAGTGTCGGACAATAGGTAAAGATGGTTCAATAGGTTTCGATGTCCTCTTAACATTCAACTCAGGAAAATAATCAATTATTTCAAGCTTGGGTTGCACGTGAACGATATTGTAAGGGTCCTGGTAGAAAGTAGGTCCTAGTAGAAAGTAGGTGGTTTTAGGTCAATAGCTGCCCTTAGATCCAAAATCAAAGTTCCCTAAGACTTTGCCTACCAAATTTTCATTTCGACAATTCTATCCTCCAACATCAAGAACTCAGGTTCCAGGACATCTAGCATATCATTCACCCCATATGATTCACCCAAGTCTAGAAATCGTGGCTGAATCAAAATTGACTTGGGAACATTGATCTCAGAAGTTAGCTCCTCGGGGTGTGGATGAGGAATGGGGTCACTAATTGAATCATCAAGATTTGGATCCTCCAAGTTAACCGCAACTGAATCAAATTCCTCTATTATCGGGCTATCAAATGGTTCATCAGATTCCTCATACCCATTTGTCTCACTAAAATCATTTTCCTTATGCTCAAGTGAGACTTCACGTAAAGATTCTTCACCCTTAGAGTCAAAGAATTGATGATCCTAATTTATCTATGTCTCAAGATCATAAATCATTTCATGATCCAAGGAGACAGAATTTTCTTCATTTCCTGACTTGGGGATCTCAGGTGAATCAATCGATTCATCCTCAAATGATTGCTCTAGACCAATCTGGTCATCTCCAGTCTCAGAATATGTATCCCCCCCATCAGGCGCCGAGTGGGTTCAGACATTGGCTCTCCTAAAGAGGGTCAACTTGAGAATCAACCCAAGATTTGACTACTACAACCACAAATTTTATCCTCAACCTCGACAACTTCCCAAGAAGAAACTCACCGAGGTCCCTATCCCTAATGCTTTGGAGCAAATCCAATAAAGAGCTATTCATCTCATCAATCATTTTATCATAGGATCCAATGCTTCAGTACATGGTGTTCGCTGAGCTTCTAAAGATTAGATGGTGTTCATCAAGTTAGCCAACACCCTATCCTTGATCAGGTTCACCTGAACCAACTTGTTTAGTTCCGATTTGGGTGGTTTTGGGTTAAATCTAGGGGATTCAAGATGTCGAGGTTCTCGGGTCCCTCCTTTATAGTAAGTCGTTTCAGGTTGTTCAAAGAATGGTGATGACTTATTTTCAATCGAACACTAGGGAGGGTAGGTGTTATAATCAGCATATCTTTTCTGATTGTAGATCTGATTAGGTTGATCATAAAAGGGTGGAGATCAATAATCTTTGTAGCTCTGGGAAGGTTAGTAATCATAGTCTTGTTATCCAAGGTTAGACCGTGGACACTGAGGTTTGGATTTGTATCCCCAATCAGAGTTATCTCGGCTAGTGGATGGGTAATTACAAGTCAAGTCAGGATAGTAATCATCTTGGGGATAAGTGGTGGTCGGAGGATAGGATTGGAAATGTGCATAAGATGTGGAAGGGTACATGGTGAAGTAAGGAGGGAAATCAAAAGAGAAAGAATGAGCCCTGGTCTATAGACTCTCAAAATCCGTCCTAAGATTATGGACGATTTACTATACTTTTGTCGAAGCAATCCAACCAATTAGAAGGAGGGACTGGGGAGAAGGTTCTTCCTATAGCTTGCACCTCTGGTTCGTAGTGTACTCCCCAGCCGTGGTCATATCATGCTACTCCCCTAGCTAAACATCGGATTGACTAGTATAAGTAGGTTAATCGTGAATAATCTCAATCTGGATTCCGACGAGTGAACAAGTCCTTAGGGCCAACGTCTAATCAATTTTAGTTAGGCTTGGGACAATGGTGCTTCAGGAATGTGATGGGCCCTTAATTGGTTGTGCCCTTAATGATTTTTTTGATAATGTGTGAATGTGCTCAACCAAAACATTTTCAAGCAAGATTATTAATGATCAGGTGTGTTTTAGGGTTCGAATCTTGCTTAGTAGCTTTTAGGGTTCAAGTATTAGGTGTATTCAACAAAGTTTTATGAGGCAAATCATGTTTTGAAAGCACGAGTTCAAGTGTTCTTCCTTTATAAATGAGAAGAGTATGGTGTGCTTGGCTTGACCTAAATATTGAATTCTATGGGGCAGCTACAAATTGAATTTTTCTTAAATTAGGTGGTGCGGCCCAAACAATTCAATCAACCAGCCCAAATGCACCACCGATTAAGGCACACAGAAAGGTGATTAACCTAACATGATTTCTACTCTTTTATTTTTTAATTAGTGCACCGGGTCCACAGGTGGGAATCCTGGTTGAGTAGATGAAAATCATGTCAGGTTATGTGCCTCCGATGTGGGTGTGCAAAGTGTGTAAATTGATTCGTCCCATAGAAAGTATCTTTGGTATTTTTTTAAAAAAAATGCAGACGTGAAATGGATGAAGGTGGCAAGCAAGGCACACAAAGTCTATCCTAGGGTTTATGCAAATGCCTAAGTAGATTAAGTCTTGGTTATGGGTGTGGCGAAATGAAAGTAGTGGAGGGAGAATGTGGGGGACACTTACAAAGTACTCTACTTGCACTTTACTCCAGTCTACTACACTTGGATCTCCATGCTTGGGTAACTGCAAGAGAATAGATCAGAGATAAGCAGGGATAGTGCTATGTAAATGCAAAGAAGTGCAAAAAATAATAAAGTAAATTCCGTTGCATCCCCAGCAACGGTGCCAAAATGATCGACATGTTTCGCATGTTTGAAATCGGGGTTAAGAGTAACCCATCATCGTAGTCATAAAATGCATAATCAAATACAATTTATATCGAAACTCCAAGGGAGTCCCAGGTCGAACATAAGGAGGCGACATTTACTTTGTATGAAAACTGCACTTCATTTTGTTTGTTTTTGATCTTTTGAAGTTTTGTTATTTTTTTTGTTTATGAAATAAAAAAGACAAGTAATCACAAGAGAGAGATGGAATCAAATATGATATATTGCAGGAATGTGAACTACAATAATCTAGAAAACATAAAAAGAGAGGGAGGTGAGAAGAAATCCCCTGAATTGGCAGTTCGATGAGAGTTGGTGGAAGCTTCAGTGTAGCTCCCCCTGAAGGAGTTGGGAAGCTTAGACGAAGGAGTTGGGAAGCAAGACGACGGATGTGAGATGTACGAGGACGTCGGGTAGAGGAAAACTTCAGCATAGCTCCAGAATGGAGTTGCGAAGGTGGAAATGATCTGCTACCCGGATGGAGGTGGGTGGACAGCTCCAAGGTGACCTATGAATGGGGATGGGAAGATGGAGGAATATTTGGTGAGGTAGAGGCTCGCTACACTAATAGGATCCTTGGGAGCTTGAGAGTAAACTATAATAGAGTGTTAGTAGGCTTGCTAGAGCTTAGGAGTGGGAAGAGATGAAGAAGAATGGGGGGTGTAGGGGTGTTTATATAGTGATGGGAAGAGAAGCATCCCGCGCATAGCCATTCAGCGACAGCTACAAGTGTCACTAAAGGCCACTCAAGCTGTCGTGAAAAGATCCGTGCCGTTTCATTGCCTTGGCTGGCGCATGTACTACGCAGGCCATTTAATAACAGTTGCAAGTGTCACCAAAGGCCCACCAGGCTGGCACTAAAGGTTGGCCCCAACGAAGCACTAGCACGTGCTCAGATGGTGTTGGTTGGCACGTGGGGAGGTGCGTGGTCGCTCACGTGAGCACATCAGGTCATCCGCTATGCCACGTGGAAGCACATGAACCATCGATCGTCGATCGTGCAGTTGAATTTGGCACTCACGTTGTTGATTGCGTGCTCCCACAGGGATTCAACGACTTGATAGCACTCCTAGTGACCAATGCACTGCGGTAGCTTTTATGTCTCAAAGATGAATTGAGTGCTGTGGGCATGGAGGCATCCCAGTTGTTGGATCTTAATCCAAAGGCTAGGATTTGAAGGCACGAAAGATGAAGGGCATGGCTGGTTATTGCTGGCCTGTTAGTCGCTCTGAAACAGGGTTTAAAAATGTTGCGTTGCAGTATAGGTTGAATCAGCACAAAAAACAAATACAATTTATTACTCGAATTCGAAGTCCGAGGTTGAACACAAGGGGCAATATGGCAATTTAAAACTCATGATCATAATTAAAGATTTAAGAATTTGCAATCAATATATAAATGAGATGCAATGTCAATAATGTAAAAGGAAGAGAGGGTAAAATGGTGATTTGAATCACCAAATTACCCGACAATGTTTAGAAAGCTACTCAAAGGAACAGATAAGACAAGCACAACTGAAATTAACCAATCAGAACAAAGGTATCAGATATCAGAATAGGCTCAGATGCCTGAACAACCACAAAGTCCACTTCCTCTTTCTTCTTCAAGCCTTAGGGAGAGGCTTTGATAAATGCCAGTTTATCATCATTCCTTTGCATTAAAACAATCCTAGCTCTTAGGGTTTTGCTTTGCAAATGGGTTTTTTGGGTTGCATTTAGTCATAAATTAGGTTAGGCATGCAATACACTTTTCTTGTCTTTTTAATGTGTTTTTGTGAGTGTTAGGGATGAACAGATATACAGATCCCTAAAACCCTAGCACTTAGGAAGGCAACTGGTGAAGAAGAAGCTCAGACTAGCTGGAACTCAACTTGATCTAGCTCACCAAAGCGGGAATCTAGCTCACTTCAAATAGGGTTAGCTCATCCTAGCTCCATTCAACTCATCTCAGCTGAATGGTAGCTCAAAAGAGCTGATCTTAGCTCACCCTACCTCGGGTCAGCTCAGATCCAGCTCAACCTAGTTGAGTCTACCTCATCTCAGCTCCCATTAGTCCATAGGGAGCTCTAGCTAGCACAGCAGTGTTGATTGGAGTCCACCCCAGCTTAGGTCCTGCCACATGCAGCTCCACTCAACTCTAGCCAACTGAAGGTGACTTCATTCCAGCTTAGGAAGCTCAAGTCCAGCTCTCGGGGACTTAACACCCTAGCTGCCTCAACCATCTTGATCCCCCCCAGGAGCACTAAACCCATCTCACCTCAACTCCTTATTGTAGAAGCTAGCTCACATTAGCTTGGTTTAGCAGCTAGCAAAGAACTAGCAAGCTAAGCCAGCTAGAGTAGCTCCTTGCCTCCCTCTTTAGCAGCTACCAGCTTCAGTTCAAGCTCCAGGCTTCTCCACCTCAGCTCCTCTCTTCAAACCCTATCTCCAATACCTCCTCCTCTACTCCACTACTAGCTAAGCTAGCCTAGCCTAGCTTATCTTAGCTATGCTCCAGCTCCCTTGGCTTTTACCACCTAAAAACCCTACCTAACCACTCCACCAACTAGCTCCACCTAAGTTCCACATAAGCTAACCCTACTTCCACCTCACCTTGGCGCCAACCTAACCTACCCACTACCTCCAGAACACACTACAAAGTGGCACCAAAACCACCCTAACCACCCTCCTTATTGGCACCACATTTTCCCTCCAAAACCCCCTTCATCTCCACCACATATCTTCCCTTAAACCAATCACCACCATCCACCTAACCCTCCTTCTAGAAGCTCTCATGGTGGTGCCAAAACCATGGCATCCCTTCAAGGTTGGCGCCACCTTTAGGTGTCTCTTCACCGCCATAACCACCACCTTCACACCCCTTTATTTGGTGCCAACAATTCTCCACCATAAGATCACCTAACCACCCCCATCCTCCCATCTTAGCCATCCATCTCAAGAGTCACCTTAACCCTCTCATCCTAACCTATAAAAAGGCCAACATGCACCACCTTACAACCCATCCTTCGCTAGCAAAATACCTCTCGTATTCTACCTAAAGACCACGCCCAAGAGAGAAGAAGAAGAAGATTAAGGGGATACTCTATCCCCTTGGTGCCTTGCCCTCTTCCCTTCTTACTTGTGCCCATGCCAGCCAAAGGAGAAGCCAAGCAAGGAAGACCTTTCGAGGAGGTCTTGAAGGTTGTCCGCGCCACCTTGGAGGAGAGCTTAAGGGTGGTGCACACCCACCCTTGGAGGAAAGAATTTAGGTGGAGAGCATCCATCTTGGAGGAGCATTCAAGGAATTAGAAGAAGGAGACCTTCTTTTCAAGCTAAGGAGCAGCTACGCTTGGAGCAAGAAGACTCCCTTCTTCTCCAGATTCTACAAGAGGATTTGTCTTTTTTTTTTATTGATTTATATTTTCCATTTTAAGTAGAAGCATTCCTATACATGATTTTGTAAAACGCAAATTCTACTAAATCAATTTGCCTTCTTTTCAATTTCTATTGCAATTGCTTTATCTTTATTGTAGCACTTTTTCACTTCCACTTCCTAATTACTCTAGGCCTCCACATGCCTAGAGTGAGCTTAGGGAGGGGTCATATTTGTCACTTAGGTTTTAGCTTAGTGATTGTAGGTGTTAATTGCTTTTCCGTCAATAATTCGCATTTTCCCTTCATTATTTCAAAACATAAAAATTACATATTTAGAATACCAATAAGAAAGATTGAGTTTCCTTTAAAATCAAGAAATTTGAATTGCAAACTTGCCTCCTTGGACGGCCCTAGATACTCCCCTATCTAGGAATAGAAATTTAAAAGCGTATGCGATTTCGTGTGTTATGACTTTAAAAGCCCCAGTTACAAATCACGTGATTTTTCGCATCACTTTTTGGCGCCGTTGTCGGGGAGCTACAGCTTTGCATTTTATTTAATTCTCTTGCTTGAAGTGGACCTCATCCCCTTGTCTCTCTTTCCTCTCTTGTGTGTAGGAACTACAAGAAGAAAGCAGGAATATGGAAGCAAGAGCTCAAAGTTTCTTTTCTTCCCATGATTTCAGATTGGTCCCCCATTTCTTGTCACATTTAGGCTAAAAGACTACCAAAAAAATATTAAACTTGGCTTTTAGGATCCTAAACACTTTAATTAAGTGGAGTGGTGCCCACAAAAATCCATTGTTTTCTTGTATGCTTCATTAAACACCACTCCAATCCTAGTGTTGGTGTTCTATTTTTTGGGTCCAGATTTCTGTCCAGAATTAACAAATCAATTCCCAACACAACATGTCTCCTAAAATCGAGAAATTTCACATAGTGATTCCAAATCAAGTTACGAGTGTCTGTTGAAAATTTTAGATCAGTTGGCTTTGTATTTAATTTTTAAAAATTCATGTACTGCCGAAGGGTCACACCCTCTTATCTTCCTATTATGCTACAGTCCGTGAATTTTTCGAATTTTACAACTCATCCAATTTTTGTGAAATTTAGCTTTTTGGAAAGCTTGTAAAATTATACATCTCACATAAAATCACCAAAATTTTCTGGGGCCAGTGGTGGTACAGAAAGTCCAAAATACCCATGGGTACTATTTCTGGACTTTCACTCCAGGACAAATAAAAATTCAAAACAAATATCAAACAAATTCCTAAAATCTTTAAGAAATCTTTTATGGAATCCTTGTTTGATTTTACATAAGGTAGTCGTGTTGGTTTCATTGTTTGGACTACTACTTATTTTGAAAGCCTAAAAATAGTTCATTGGTAGTAATTTTCTGTATTAGGGTTCAAATCCAATTGGGGTTTCTTTCTTGCTTTTTAGTCCCACAACATAAAGGAAACATATCATCACCAATACAACTTGTTTTCCTTTGATTGTGGAAGTTTCAAACTTGTTTGTACATTTAAAAAGAGAAACCCTAAAACACAATCAATTAAATTGAATACTAAAAGACAAAAATACAAAAATTGTGTGACAACTTATTTTTAACCGAAACCACTTTCCAATTCCTGCACACACACTAAAAATTGAAGTAACAGGGCAACAACCCAATCAATGCCCTTGACATTTCATGTGCAGTTTAGTATCCTAGCCCTAACTGAAATTCATAGCAATTAGTCCCCTAACGTTTCATCAATTTAGGCTTGCTATATAGGACCTAAGTTTTCTCTAGATAACACCAATCTTGTCATATATATCTGGTTTTAAGGCTGAGGGGCCACGTCAAATGACCAGGCACAGGTTTGTATAAGCACTTAGGGATTTTCTTGGGAAACACTTTGGCCCAAACATCCCTTTAAGCAACTTGGCTAGATTTGTTGACAGAACGGATATTCACTATTGATTACTTATTTCCTAAGTAGACCAAGTCTTAGGTTTATTTTTAGGGAGTCACACTTAAGTTAGGTCTAGAATTTGTTGTTTGAATTGCAAACTTTCTCTCATCTCTTTCACCTCTCCTCCCTTACAATTCTTCCAAAATAGTGCATGCACGTGCAAAGGTCCCAAAAATCATATCCTGAGGGACCATCTTATTTTTCCCCCCGCACCAGAAAATCTTTGTTTTCTTCTCCCTCCTTTTGTAAAAAAATTGAAAGCCTAGGAAACCGACAAAAAAATTCTGCTTCCACTTCTAACTCGTCAGTTGACCTACAAGCTGACTTCCCCTCCCTCACCTCCCTCATCTGGAGCAAGCAGAAATTCCGGTAGGGCCAGGTGGCCCTCCAATTCTAACTCAAAATACAAACCCCTTTGCCTTGATGGTCGACCATTTGGTTCGGCTGCAACAAAATCAAGAAGATTTGGCTAGGACTGTAATGAACCTAGCTAACCAAGGGCAAAACCCACCACCCCGCCAACACCTTGTCATTCCTCTTCAAGATTTCTATGATCCTTCCAATTACAAGGAAAGACCTGGGGTGGTTATACCACAAGGGGATTTTGAGATCAAACCAGCCATTCTAAAACTTATCAAGCATTTTCATGGTCTTCCAAGAGAGGATCCTTTTTGTCATCTCGAGGAATTAACTGTCCTCGCTCAAACCACTCATTCCCGCAATGTCAAGGAAGACATGTCGTTAGTGAGACTTTTTCCTCCCTCTCTTAAAGATAAAGCTCCACATTGATTTAGAACGATTGGGTGCCTAATTACCACCTGGGCCTAATTAAAGAGCGCTTTTCTAAAGAAATTATTTCCAATCGGTCAAGCCAATGTTTTATGAAGATCCATAACGACCTTTAAACAAAAATTTGGTGAACCCCTCCATGAAGCCTGGGAAAGATTTCAAGAACTTTTAAGAAGTTGTCCCCACCATGAAATTCCGCAATGGTAGTTAGTGCAGATCTTCTATCATGGAATAGAAGATCAATTGAAGCGATTTGTGGATGCCTCACGTGGGGACAATTTCCTTAATAAAGATGCCGAAAGTGCCTATCTCCTCTTTGAAGAAATGAGTGAAAACTCATTTAATATGACTTCAATGGACAGTTTTGGTAGAACAGAAAACCTCAGACACAGAGTCCATGAAATTGACTCCAAATCCACCTCTGTTCCAGTCACTCAAGATGATCAATATATGTTAGCTCAACGACTGGACCAGATGCAAATTCACCAGAAAAAAATGGAAGAAAAGTTCACAAACAAACAAGCTCCACACTTTAACTCTCCACACACTAACACTCCACAACTTCTCTAAAGAGAAGATCCGCACAATATTGATGCCACACTTGCTGGCTAGCAGTTTCTAACTGATTTCCCATAGGAATTGACTTTGAATTTCGATCAAGATATTTTTGATCCCACCATGGAAAATATTTATGCTCTCTAGGAGCAATTTAGAAACCCCTCCATTGCTTTCAATCAAAACTAGAGGACCAACCTGAATCACTCCTGGAAAGACCCGAACCCGATTCCTTTTCCCAAACAAAATCATTTTTGGAATTATGGGCAACCTGTCTGTCAACCTGGACCATCCCAGGAAGAAATTAACACTCAGGTCTTGAAAACTCTGCTGGGTATGCAGAATCAAATGACAGAAGTAACCCGCATGATTACCAACTTGCAACACCAAGTTAAGGTTACTCCTAATCATCGACCTATTAAGAATTTACCTTCCCAACCCGTGCCCAACCTGAATAATCAAGGGAACTAGTTCCAAGGTGGATATCCCAGTCAACCCATTCAACCAGCACCTTAGCATCCCCCGAGTTTCAATAATAGTCAGGCTTCCCGTCCTCATCCTAGAAACAACCAGACTGCCAATGCAGTTACTTTGAGGAATGGGAAAACCACTCAAGACCCCCTGCTTGTTAAAGAAACTCATTTGAATGAAAAACAGATTAACTCCTCCCCATCTTCTTCAAACATTGCTTAAGAACCTACTAATGCAAAACAGGGAAACCCTGCACCATTTCCTCAAGCCCTCCAATCTTCACAAAATAAGAAAAAGAAGAAATTCGAGCCTACTGATTCGGAATTAATGGATTTTTTTGGGCAAGTTGAAATTAACATCCGTTTCCTAGATGCCATAAAATATATCCCTGCCTATGCAAAATTTCTAAAAGATTTGCGTACCCCAAATAGGCAACCCAGAAATTTAGGAAAGGTAATCCTTCTTGGGACAGTCAGCTCAGTTGCGCAGAGTCGACTACCTCTTAAGAGAAAAGATCTAGGAGCCCCCTTGATTCAAGTTATCATTATTGATAGTTCTTTTGATCACTCCTTGTTTGATCTTGGTGCCTCAATTAATCTTATCCCCACAATTGTTTTTGAGGAAATTAAGATCAATGAATAAAAGCCTGTTGAGGTTACTCTTCAATTAGCCGACCGTTCTACAATTAAACCAAGTGGAATTGTTGAGGATGTCCTTGTTCAGGTCAAAAATTATCTATCTGTAGTAGACTTTTTAGTCCTGGACATAGAGGTACCAGAAGCATTAATGTTTTCCCCTATAATTCTTGGAAGACCATTCTTAGCCACCGCCCGTGCAAATATTGATTGTGATTCCGGAAAAATGAAGATCATGTGTCACAGTGATGGTAAAGCGGTGGGTGGTTGGCCGCGAGGTGGACTACGCTTGCATGCCTAGGTCGCTCTGTGGCAATTGTGATGGGTGTGTTCGGTGGGCACTTGGGGAGGTGATGGTGGTCAATGGATATGTGGATAAGGATCAGTGGATGATGGCAGAGGTTTTAGAGGGCCTAGCGAGGCGTGTGGAAGCATGGAGCAATGGAAGAGCCTTCATCGGTGGTCGGCTGGAGATAGGAACATTGGTGGTGGTCTGTGGCATCGAGAGTATAAAAATAGCAATAAAGATAGGGGAAATAAAGAGAAGAGAGAGGGGAAGAGATTTGACCTAACTAAGAGGACAAAAGGGGATAGGAGGGCGATCGACTAGTACCTACCACCGTTGAAGAAGACAGTTCCAGAGGAGGGAGAACGGCGACGACGAAGGGGTATTGGCACGTGCACAGGTATGGTGCGATGCAGAGGACGAAGGTAGAGACAACACTACCACTGGTATTGTGGCAGAGCGATGAGAGGGAGGACGAGATGTCGCTAGAGCCTATTGGACACTCGATCGGAGGAGAAGGGAAGAAATTGGAGGTGGTTCTCTGGCCAAGCCAAGCTAATTCTGTGCGGCCGAAGAGGAGGGTCCTTTTATAGGTGCTGGCAGAGGCTGTTGTGCTTAGAGGGCAAGCTTCCAAGTGCAAGAATCACACTAGAGATGGAAAGTACGGATGATATCCAATTCTCTCGACCATTCGCATGAGAGATTGGGTCCAAATCCGATCTTGGGATCATGTTCAGATAATAAGGAATTCCTTAGAGAATCTCCCTTCCAAATCTGGGAGGAGATCTCTGAGGAATCGGGGAGAAATTGTTGAACGGTTTTTTGCGAATCGCTACGCTTACGTGTTTGGTTTTGGAAAACCTGTCGTTGTAGCTCGAAAGCAAAGAATTCGTGTTCAACAAATAAAATTTATACCGAAAGGAATTCCGGGTCGACCGCAGGGAGGCTATGTTGATCTATATTCGCAATTATATTTTTTTAGGATTTTTTTTTATAAGCAAGGCGATATAATTACAATGGAGATATCAGACTAAAAGAAAGAGAGAGAGAGAGAGAAAGAGAACATGCATTCAATATTTCAATTGTTTATAAAAGTTACACTAGAAAGCGGAAAATCAATTACACTATAAAGCAGGAAAATTCTACACAAAAATTGGATTTTAGGTTTGACCATGTTTGACTAGACATTTTACACAAAAATTGAAATTAGGTCAAATAATGAGCTAGGACCCCTACTTAGGTCAAAATATGTTCCCAAGGTCAATTTAAAGTTTCTAAACCATAGGGGATATTTTTCCATAAGTTTTAGATGGTTTCATAGATTTTTATCCTGACGAGAACCTTGTTGAATTGAGTCATTTTAGGGTTACCAGATGACATTTAATTCCTACATTACATATGAACCCATTTCTGACTAAACCAACCAACCTTTCATCTTCTTAAGGCCATTTGACCTATGTTTAGCCTCTGGGAAATCCCATTCATGTACTGTAATGGTAAAATTATAGTTTTACCCTTTGTTTCATGTTTTCTTCTCAGAACAGTTCTTTCTTGACTTAGACCCTTCTCTAAGTTATGTACGAGCTTTATTCTCTTTCTTAGGTCAAAATGAGCTAGTTAGGGCTCATGATGATGTTCTCATCAATCTATAACCCTAGATATTTTCCAAGCTTCTAGGAGGTTCCAAGAACATATTTTCTTTGATGATTCGGATTCAGAAATAGAAAATATCATGGAGGAAACTTTGCAGATTTCACATTTAGGTTCCTATTTTGCCATTAACACGATTTCTAAACAATCCACTTCTTCTCACCCTTCCACCCTCACCACACATTCTGTTAACCCTCCAGCTAACCCTTTCACTCTCACTTCACCACTAACACAGAAAGTAGAAATTCTTTCAAAGCCAAGCCCATAATTGGAATTAAAACCTTTCCCAACTCCCTTAAATATGTTTTCCTGGGTCCAAATCAGATCCAACCCTTGATTATAAATTCTGGACTTACTGGGGCACAAGAACACAAACTTCTCTAGGTTTTGAGTAAATACAGAAAAGCTATTGGCTAGACCCTTTTTGATCTTAAGGGTATTCATCCATCCTAGTGTACACATCATATAAATTTAGAGGATGATTTTCGCCCCTCCCGCCAACCACAAAGGTGCTTGAACCCTAATATGCAGGAGGTGGTAAAAAAGGAGATTATTAAGTGGCTTGTTGCTAATATCATCTACCCCATTTATGACAGCTCTTGGGTTAGTCCAACACAACTTTGTGCCCAAAAAGACAGGACTAACAGTTGTCACCAATGACAATGGGCAGAATATAGCCACTCGAACTGCCTCTTGTTGGTGCATGCGTATTGATTACAGAAAAGTAAACACCACCACCAAGACGGACCATTTTTCGCTCCTCTTTATTGATGAAATCTTGGAGTGATTAGCTAGACGAGATTTTTACTATTTTCTAGACGGTTATTCTGGCTATAATCAGGTAGCAGTTCATCCTGAGGACCAGGACAAAACAACTTTCACCTGTCCATTTGGAACTTTTGCTTTCCGAAGAATGCCCTTCGATCTTTGCAATGCACCTGTGACTTTTCAAATGTGTATGCTTGCAATATTTTTGGACCTGGTAGGTGAATGCTTTGAAGTCTTTATGGATGACTTCTCAATTTTTGGAGATTCTTTTCACCATTATCTGAAGAACCTTGAAAGAACTCTCCAAAAATGCATAGAAGTCAATTTGGTCCTCGGTTGGGAAAAAAGTCATTTCATGGTCCAGGAAGGTATTTTCTTAGGCCATGTTATTTGAAAATAAGGAATCGCGGTAGATAAAGCAAAAATAGATGCTATATCTAAGCTCCCACTGCCCACTATTGTCAAACAGATCAGATCCTTTTCGGGTCATGTGGGTTTCCACTGTAGATTCATACAAAATTTTTCCCAAATCTCCAAGCCCTTAAGTCAGTTGCTTAGTAAAGACTAGCCATTTGATTTTAATGATAAATGCCAGGAGTGTTTCTTGAGGTTGAAGAATGAGGTTACTAAGGCACCAATTATGCAGGGACCTAATTGGAATAGACCCTTTGAATTAATGACATATGCCTCAGATTTTGCTGTGGGGGCCGTTCTAGGGCAAAGAATTGGCAAGAATCATGTTGTAATCTATTATGCTAGCAAAACTCTTGATGATGCACAATAGAATTACATGGTTACTGAAAAGGAACTTCTTGCCATTGTATTTGCCTTAGAGAAATTTATATCTTATCTTTTGGGGTAATATGTCACTATATATACCGACCACTCAGCACTTAAATATTTGCTGGCAAAAAAAGATGCGAAACCTGCTCCAAGAATTTGACCTAGAAATCAAGGATAAGGCGGGATTGCATAATGTAGTGGATGACCATCTCTCTCATCTTATGATGACTGACATAATAATCCTACCTGAACAATTCCCTGATGAAAGAGTTTTAGCTACTACTACCCTCCCTTGGTTTGTGCCCATCTCAAACTATTTAGCAACAGAATGAATCCCTGCTGATTGGCCAAAAATAAAACAGGATAAGCTCTTTGCTGATATTAAATACTATTTTTGGGAGGAGCCTGACCTTTTTCTTATTTGTGCCAATCAGGTCATTCGATGATGTGTCCCTGATTCTGAAATCCATGATATTCTGACACATTGTCATTCAATGGCCTGTGGCAGACATTTTTTGGCCAAGAAAATTGTAGCCAAAATCCTTAATGCGAGATTCCTTTTGCCCAACTTGCACAAAGATGCCAATATTTTGTTCGGTCCTGTGTGTGTTGCCAGAGCATCGGCAACATGACTCGGAAGGATATGATGCCCCTTAATCCTATTTTAAAGGTTGAAATTTTTGATGATTTGGGCATCGACTTCATGGGGCCATTCATCAACTCTGGTGGGTATTTATATACACTAGTCGTAGTAGACTATGTTTCAAAGTGGATAGAAGCAATACCCACCCACACTAGTGATCACCGTGTGCTTGTTGAACTTCTTAAGAAAAATATTTTCTCAAGATTCGGCATTCCAAAAGCCATTATCAATGATGGAGGCTTACATTTCAGTCTTTCACAATTCTGTCACCTTCTTTCTAAATATGGGGTTAATCACAAAATTTCCACACCTTACCACCCCCAAACAAGTGGCCAGGCAGAAGTTTTTAACTGGGAAATTAGAAATATTTTACAAAAGACGGTTAGGCCCGACCATAAAGATTGGTCCACCAAATTGGATGACACTTTATGGGCTTACCGTACCGCTTTTAAAACCCTGCTCGGCATGTCTCCTTTCCGTCTGATTTTTGAGAAGGCATGCCATCTCCCAGTAGAACTAGAACATAGGGCTTTTTGGGCAATAAAATAACTAAACATGGATTTATCTGACGCCAGTATACATAGAAAAAACAATTAACTGAATTGGAAGAATTACGTAATTTTTCCTACGAAAACGTGAGGATTTATAAAGACTAAACAAAGAAATTTCATGATAGATACATTGTTGGGAAATACTTTGACGTTAATGAACGTGTTTGGCTTTTTGATGCTAGATTACGTCTTTTTCCTGGCAAATTAAAATCCAAATGGATCGACCACTTTATTGTCCTCAAAACTTATCCGTACGGCGCTGTTGATCTTTTTCATCCTAGAACTAATACAACATTTCAAGCCAACGACCAACGTTTAAATCCTTATTTTAATCATACCCCGAATCTTCCATCTGAATCCTTCAACTTCACTGAGCCAACCACCTTTGATCACTAAAGCAAACTATGCCCGATTGAATGTTGCAAAAGATAGCACTGGATGGGAGGTAACCCATCATTTTTTCTGCTTTCATTTTCCCTTCTTTTTCCAGGTTTTGACCATCCTAAACCCGACCGCTCTTCATTAAGGTGATCCCTTTTCCCTCCTAATGCATGAGGACATTGCATATCTTAAGCATGGG
This sequence comes from Thalassia testudinum, assembly GCA_037157565.1. Lineage (NCBI taxonomy): Eukaryota > Viridiplantae > Streptophyta > Magnoliopsida > Alismatales > Hydrocharitaceae > Thalassia > Thalassia testudinum. The sequence continues at coordinate 18,072,402 of JAZHRO010000057.1, forward strand.
GCGGTGTTTTTAAAATTTGACGATTGATTTAAGATTTTCAAAACCTAAAAACATGCATTTTTTTTGTTATTTTATTTTCTTGCTTGCATACAGAAAAAAATAAAAATGTTGAAAACCTTTTGAGGAAAAGTTTTGAAATTGGGACTAAGGTTGAAAAAGAACATTTGGTGTAATAGGATTTAATCTTTAACAAACTAGGGATGAGGATACGGATCTGATCATTAGAATTTCAAGGTCTATTTTTAGACTAGATCTGATATCCTTCTCTAAAATTCCACCTGAACTCATTATAGTTCTGTTGACTTGATCCTCTTTTGTAATATGGAAAGTATCTGGCTTAGTTTCTGATTCAAAAACTTCCATTTCTTGCAGAACCTTTTGTGTCAAATTTCACACACAAGCCAACACTTAAAAACAACTGAAAACTAGAAAAACTCCCTTATTTGGACTTGGTAAAAGTCTGAAGTAGATCATTGGTTTGAGTTCCCACCACCGAGAAGGAGGAAAATGCCTCCTTTGAGGATGCGATGTTAACATGTTACCTCCTCGGCGCTGCTCCATATCTATATTTTATATCCTTAAATGGCGCATTAAAGCACATTTTAGTAGCTCAAGTGTCTTCATCGGTGCTCTACCTACAGTGTCGGAGCAAGAGCTTGAGTTTGCTTGGAGCATCCTTTTACACCGCATTGTGTTTTGGGGTTGTGAGCTCCTAGGTGGTGTCATGGATAGGGCTATCCTAAAGTACTTGTGCCAGAGCCCCCTCGAGGATTGTTAGCAGGAATGATGATCCTGACACATCTGTTGTAATACTAAGCTACAAATAGGCATGGGGGAGAAAAAAAAGTTTTAAACTAAAAAAACATGCCCTTATAAATGTTGGCTTTTCACAAGCACAGACATATGGTTTTAAAGGATATTGCAAGTTGCGAATCAGATTCAAGAGTCAAAAAAATCTTAAAAATAGAAATTTAAAGTCATCTGAATTAACAAGGGGTTAATTTGTAAATTTTCTAGAGGATATATTGATCTCATTTTGTCTAATTTTTTGATCGAAAAATAAATCTTGACATTTATCCTTAACAAATCCCATGCCTCCTCTGTTTAGATCAACCAAGGTCCCTTAATCTTTTTCTCCTCAAAAGTCCAAAAAATTAGATTTCCCAAAAATTTCATTTTATAAATTAAAGTTTTGCTAAGAGACTAGCAAAATATAAGCATAGGGGTGTGATAAAAGCCAGTTTATTATCATTCTTTTGGATTAAAACAGTCCTAGCTCTTAGGGTTTTGCTTCGCAAACAGATTTTTTGGGTTGCATTTAGTCATAAATTAGGTTAGGCATGCATTGAATTTTTTTTGTCTATTTAATGTGTTTTTGTGAGTGTTAGAGATGAACAGATATGCAGATCCCTAAAACCCTAGCACTTAGGAAGGCAACTAGTGAAGAAGGAGCTCGGACTAGCTGGAACTCAGCTTGATCTAGCTCACCATAGCTAGAATTCAACTCACTTGGACTAGGGTTAGCTCATCCTAGCTCAATTCAACTCATCTCAGCTGAATGGCAGCTCAAGAGAGCTCATCTTAGCTCATACTAGCTCAGGTCAGCTCAGATCTAGCTCAACTTAGAAGAGTCTAGCTCATCTCAACTCCCATTAGCCCATAGAGAGCTCTAGCTAGGTCAGCTGAGTTGACTGAAGTTCACCCCAGCTCAGGTCCAGCCACATCCAGCTCCACTCAACTCCAGCCAGCTAAAGATGACTTCATTCCAGCTTTGGAAGCTCAAGTCTAGATCCTAGGGACTCAGCTTTGCTCAACTCAGTTGAGCTAAGCCACCTTAACTGCCTCAACCAGCTTGATCCTCCACGGGAGCACTAGACCCAACTCACTTTAGCTTGGCTTAGTAGCAAGGAAAGAACTAGCAAGCTAAGCCAACTAGAGTAGCTAGTTGCCACCTTCTCCAGCAACTGCCAGCTCTACTTCAAGCTCCAGGCTTCTCCTCCTCTACTCCTCTCTTCAAACCCTAGCTCCAATACCTCCTCCTCTACTCCACTAGTAGCTAAGCTAGCTTAGCTTAGCTATGCTATAGCTCCCTTGGCTTTTACCACCAAAAAACCCTACCTAACAACTTTGCCAACTAGCTCTAATGAAGCTCCACATAAGCCAACCCCACTTCCACCTCACCTTGGCACCAACATAGCCTACCCACTACCTCCAAAAGACACTACAAAGTGCTGCCAAAACCACCCTAACCACCTTACTTATTGGCTCCACTTTTTACCTTCAAAACCCCCTTCATCTCCACCATCCACCTAACCCTCCTTCTAGAAGCCCTCATGGTGGCACCAAAACCAGGGCACCATTCATGGTTGGCGCCACCTTTAGGTGGCTCTTCACCACCATAACCGCCACCTTCACACCCCCCTACTAGGCGCCAACAATTCTCCACAATAAAATCACCTAACCACCCCCATCTTCCCTTCTTAGCCATCCATCTCAAGAGTCACCCTAACCCTCTCATCCTACCCTATAAAAAGACCAACACCCACCACTTTACAACCCATCCTTGGCTAGAAAAATACCTCTCATATTCTACCAAAAGCTCATGCCCAAGAGAGAGGAAGAAGAAGGGGATTAAGGGGATACTCTATCCCCTTGGTGCCTTCCCCTCTTCCCTTCTCTCTTGTGCCCATGCCAATGAAAGGAGAAGCCAAGCATGGAAGACCTTTGGAGGAGGTCTTGAAGGTGATCCATGCCACCTTGGAGGAGAGCTTAAGGGTGGTGCACGCCCACCCTTGGAGGAAAGAATTGAGGTAGAGGGCATCCACCTTGGAGGAGCATTCAAGGAAGGAGAAGAAGGAGACCTTCCTTTCAAGCCAAGGAGCAGCTAGGCTTGGAGCAAGAGTGCTCCCTTCTTCACAATATTTTGCAAGAGGATTTGTGCTTTTTTTTATTGCTTTTATATTTTCCTTTTTAAGTAGAAGCATTCCTATACTTGTTTTTGTAAAACATAAATTATACTAAATCAATTTGCGTTCTTTTCAATTTCTATTGCAATTGCTTTATCTTTGTTCTAGCACTTTTTCACTTCCACTTCCTAATTACTCTAGGCCTCCACGTGTTTGGAGTGAGCCTAGGGAGGGGTCATATTTGTCACTTAGGTTTAGCTTAGTAATTTTAGGTGTCAGTTGTTTTTCCGTCAACAATTTGCAATTTGCTTTCATTATTTCAAAACATAAAAATTATATATTTAAAGTACCAAAAAGAAATATTGAGTTTCCTTTAAAAGCAAGAGATTTGAATTGCAAACTTGCCTCCTTGGACGACCCTAGATACTCCCTTATATAGGAATAGAAATTTAAAAGCGTATGCGATTTCACGTGTTACAACAACTTTAAAAATCCTTATTACAAATCAGGTGATTTTTCGCATCAGGCTTCTCTCTTCTCTTCCTTCTCTTCTTCTTCTTCCGCTTCCTTCAGAGAAGGCACAACACAAGACTCAGCACACCAACATAGGCAAAGGCCTCTTCAGATCTCACAAGAGTCAAGAGGAGGGAGAGGAGCAAAACCCCCCCTCTCCTCTCTTTTCCTCTTCTTCCTCTCTCAAAACCAGCAAACCAAACTAGACCTAGGTATCCAGGTAGTCAGACCAAGCCCAGACCCACGGTGGGTGAGCACGGGCAAGGGCGTGTGTGGGCACGTGCAAGGGGACCTCTCCCCATGCTACTAAGGTGAACGACCTATAGCATAAATTCAATTTATCTCTGTGTGGCACTTCGTTAGCTACCAAGGTGGGACTAAAGTCTCGCCCTTCTTCGCACGACCACAGCTGCGGTGAAGATGCTTCAAATTGAGGTAATAGCTGATGCTGGTGACTTCAATTGTTGCCCTGAAATCCTGCCTGAGTGTAGTCCATGCAACGTTGGGGTGATGCCAGGGAGTCTGGAGCAAGAACACCACTTGGATCTCCTTGGAGAAGCTCCGCTAACGACGTAGGTGACATGGAACCTGAAAGAGATGAATACAGGCTAAGTGCACTAGTCAGTATGCTCAAGAGATTTGCCTCGAAGAGGCGAATGCAACGGTGGAGGTCCAAGGTCGTGAAGACATGTGTGGGGGGATGACGGTGAGGTGTGTAAGGGTAGATAATGGGTGTGTTCGATTTGAAGGTGGAGGGTGCTAATCCCTAAATTTCTTTATGATTTTTGGAAGGTGAGTTGTGGCAATGCTGATGGAAGTGGCAGCGGCGGGTTTCGAGCAGTGTGGCGGTGAGTAGGCGTTGCTAGAGCTTCGCCGGAGGAGGAGAAGATGAAGTTCGGGGGATAGCGATTGGCAGTTGTGCATGTGTTGCAAGGGTTGAAAGATGAAATAGAAAGAGAGAGAGAGAGCAAGAGAGGGACTTAGCGAGGTGGTAGGGAGGTGGAGGGCTCCGGTGTTGGTCGACCAGAGCCAAAGAAGGAGGAAGAAGTGACGAGGCGATGACGATGACTCAGATGGAGGAACACCCTCCCTTTGGCTGGGGTGGGTCACGACGAAGAGAGGAAGAGCTTAGGCCATCCAATTTGATGGTTCGACGACTAGAGGAGGGGGATCCAAGGAGGTCACTGGAGCAAAGATTTTTGGTCGCTGGAGGAGGGGGTTAAGGTGATTTGGCAAGCCAAAACTTGCTAAAGAGCTTGGTCGTGCGACATGGGATCTTTTATAAGCCATTGGAAGCCCTTCAAAGCTTGGAAAGAAGCTTCCAAGCTCAGAATGTTTTTGCAAAATTGGATATCGAAACCTTTGAAAGGTTCGCATGACCTTTTGGGAAAGAATTGGACCCTAAGGAATGGCTTAAATGGAAGGCAACTTCGTATGGAATCCCCGTATCAATTTTCGGAGAAATTGATTGAGAATCGAGCTAGAAATCCTCGCTCGAAACTTGACGGTGAGGGTTTAACCTTCCAAAAATGGCGTAGGGACTTCCTTGTGAAGAAGGAAAAGAAGTTGGGGGGCTATTTGTACGAGAATTCAAAAATTTAAGGGTCTGAGTGAGATGAAAAGAGTATGACTTGACCAAAATGCAAACTTAGTCAAGATGATCTTAGATTGGGTCCAAATTTTGGTACAAACCTAATTTTGACTCAAGGAATATAATGGTGAAGTTGGATTTTGCTTTTGACTATGTCTGACTAGGTAATTTATGCAAAAACCCAAATTAGGGTAAATGTTAGTCGAGACTCCATTTTAGGTCAAGATGATTTCTGATGGTAAAATTGAAGGTATGAAACCCTAAAGAATATTTTTCTTTGAATTTTAGAGGGTTTAGGTGAATTTATCCTGACCAGAACCTCAGTTATTTAAGTAAGTCTATTTTTATGGTTTCAGAAGTCATTTAATTCTCAAAACACGCGAAAGCCCTTTTTTGTCTGTTCTAACCCACTTGTTAGGCTTTTAGTACCATTTGACCCTTAATTAGCCCCTAAGAAAGCCTGTGGTTATTCTACATTCAAGATATGATGGTAAATTTATAGTTTTAACCATGTTTACTTGTCTTTCTCTCAGAATGATTATTTAATGAATACAGTCCTTTGGCGGTTATGAAGGAGCATTTAATGATTAATCAGATCAAATTGAGCTAGTTATGGCTCATGATGGTGTTCCCATCATACCCCCATACCTAACTTTTGCTAGTCCCTTAGCAAAATCTCAAGGAATTAACTTTAACTCTAGACCATAACTTTTTATGCTTAGATTTCTGCTATGTGCTTTCTTTTGTAGATTAGATCGGAATACCGATTGTAGGCTTAGAGGTACTCAAGTACCAACCAAGATCCGTACCTAACAAGCTCTAGCCTCAGTCCACCGTGAAGGTTTCTAAGGCCCACAGGAACTAACCTAAGGTTCCTTTAACTCTACGGTTAAAGTACCCGTGCTTGTAACATGTTTTAGCCCAGGTTCAGTTTGCAGTTTATTTTTTGTAAGAGAGAGATAGAAGATTTTTTTTTTATTTTTGGAGAGTTTTCTCTCTCTTTTCTTTCTTTATTTCTACCTTCGGATTGGCTTTACAACACTGTCTATATCAGATTCCTAGTTCCCACCATCAATCCTCGCAGTGTCCCTGGCAATCAATCCTTTGAGATAGCACCACCCATGGCAACCCCCTGAGCCCTAGCTTTCGAGATTTAGAGATAATCCCACCCATGGCATTCTATAGCTAAATCCAAACCCTGGCAATTGACATTTCGTGATAATGCCACCCATGGCATTTGAACCATCACTTGGTGCTTACATGCCCTCAGTGGGATATTTAGATACCCTAGGAGGCAAGCACCTAGGAGATGATATGTTGTTGTGCATCTTTTATGGGAATTTCCCGCCTCTCCACACTGGGAACTCTTCCAAATCAACTTGTGCTGTTCAGCCGCTCCTAATCTATGTAACTTTTTCTCATAATAGATTTAATGCATTTGAGTGATTTTGATAATTAAGCACACTAAACCAGAATGTGTGTTGATTGGGGTGCTTAGGTTACTAAGTCCCGCAAACCAGAGGTCAGTTAACAAGGTCGAATAATCCTGAAACCTTTGACCAAATACTTAAGCTTCGCATTTTCCTCAACCTCTTGAAGACTATCCAAGTCTTAACGGATACTTGAATTGTTAATCTTAAAATCATAGCCCAAGAGGCCTATGATCAGCGTTCATACTAATCTCCTTTGTCCCTTAGCACTTTTCTTATCTTTCATTTTCTTTCGTTTTGATTTAGTCTAGAACTAAGTCGATTCGTTAATCTTTTATTATTGACTCTCTTTTTTCTTATCAAATTGTGCTCCTTTTTGACATTTACATCAGCTCCCATTTTCCACCTCAAAAATGATATGCAATTAATTCACTCAAAATTTCCGCCCTTCTCCATTTTTTGTTCTTTTTCTATTTTCTATTTTTTGGTTTTTGTAATATGTAATTTTTTTAATGAAACTTTTTCTTGTGAAGTGATTCTCACATTGTTTTGCACATTAATACCCCCCATACCTACAATTTGCAATGTCCTCATTGTATATTAAGTGGGTTCGAGTTCATCTTAGATCGTATATTAGAACAAGTTTTGGGAGGGTGGATGATTGCACAGCAATCATAGGTCTTAATTGACCTAGATTAAGCTAGAACTTAGCATAAGTTAGAGTAATTCATGCATGCATAAACATTATCAGCATCTTTACTGCTTTCCTTTAGCTATGCATGAAATAATGTTATAATGTGTTGATTAAGTGCATTATGTCAATTGCAGGCAATAAGCTGATCAGGAGCTGGATCTGGAGCAGGATCTGAAGCTGGATCAGGAATAATGGGAGTTGTAGCAGAGCTAGGGCAGAAGGCTTAGTTTAGATGTAGGAATAATAATGTAAGGGAGTTAAAGGTTTTCTATTCTATTAAGTAGGAATAATGAAGTAAATTGTGAATAGCTTAGGTCCATCCTAGCCCTAGGATAGCCTAGAGAATTCCCTAAGCCTTAGCCACCCTTAGATTAGTTCATAACACCCTAGGAAGCCTTAAAATTCTAGTTCCAACCCTTATCCAGATGTCCAGATAAGTTATAGGATGTTCAGGACCCTTAGCCAACTCCCGCACAGCTCAAACCCACTTCTGTAGTGTTATTGGACGTCCAAACACTATCAGACGTCCAATTTCTGCAAAATACCCAAAACAGAACCTTGATTTCCCCCTGACTCAGGTTGGACATCTAGAACAGAAGTCTGGACTTTTGATTTTTGAGTATAAGTCATCTTATCACATTTTTTGATGTCTGGTACTAGTCTCCAGTCCCTATTTTGAGATTCAAGTCTTCATCTTGGATCTCTAGCTCCCTAGACTTAATCCCAACCCCATAGGAACCAAAATTATGGTGTTCTAACCCTATTAAATCACCTCTAGACCTACCTAAGGACCTAATTAGGTCCTCACCAAATCCAATTGACTTAGATAAAAGTCAATTACCTTCACCTAAGTCAATTGGACTCATTGAGTCCAATTGAGGTTAGATCTCAACACACACAAGTTCAATTTGACTTGGTGAGAGTCCAATTGACCAAACCCAACCTAATTGAGTTATTTCACTCTCAATTAGGTTCACACTGATCCAATTAAACTTAGGTTAAGTTAACTTGCATTTTTCCCTTAGCAATTAGGGTTTGTAACCCTAATTGAAGACATAGACCCACCCAAACCCCTTAGGACCTAACCTAAACCTCTTGGACACCTAGAGCATGACCACACACACACACACCCATTCACTCACACACACTTCTCTAGATTTCTCTAGAACTCTCTTGAAGTGGCGCCACCTCTTGGTTGCCATATTTAGCAACCAAGAGGCACTCAAATAGAGATCCACATTTTTTGGATCTCAGAAACCTCCTCTATCCTCATGTGTCCAACCACTCTTGGACTCTCTCTTGAGAGTTCCACAACTCTCTAGGGAGAAGCCCTTGAGTCTATAAAAAGACCCCATGGGCAGCCAAGTGCACCCATTCACATCCCTTGGCTTCCATTGGCACCACTCCCTCCATTGGCTCCATGCATGCCCACCTCCACTTAGGTTAGCCACCCCATCTCCACGAGCTCACCATCACCATGAAGGACATCATGCCAGGATGCTAGATCGCTCCTCCCTCTCTCCAAGGGTCGGCCTAAGCTACATTGGCTGCCCCTCATTCTCCTCTCGACCACTCTAAGGCCATCGGGGACCACCCCTGAATGCCCTTCCGTTCTGCTAGATCTAGTTTATTATCTTCATAATTTTATTACTTTCTATTACTGCTTAATAGCGTAGTCTTTATTCTCCCCCAATGATGCTTGCAAAATCTCCCCATTGATTCCTGTATGCAGTCATTTTCTGGTAGCTAGATTTCCATTTCAAGCATTTATGTACAAGCTTTCCTCTAAAGTTCTTGTTGCAAACAACTCTCCAATGGAATGAATGAAAATGCATTTATATATATATATATGTTTGAAATCACCATGAGCTTAATAATTGTCATTCTTTTTGCGTGATTCAAGTTGCCAATCTTTCAATTGTTTATCTATTCGCAACAAGCATGTCGTTTCCGGAGAATATAGAGAATCTAACAATAGATGCATTCTTCGTAAATAGGCACCACATCACTAGAATCGTGTGCACAGAAACTCACACATTCACCTTTGTGATTTACTTAATGCATGCGCACGTAATCTGAGTCCATAATAGAAGTTGTGAAATCTTAATTAGGAGAATGGAAATCGGCATGCTTTTTTAAACAAAGTAGAGTGGCAAAAAGATTGATTTCAAAAGTAAAACAAACGCCTCCCAGAGACGAATGGCCGGGACTCAAAGTCTCATTATTTTTGCAAACTTAATTTTTGACGAACATTTTTGTGCGACTATACTATGATTCCAACGACTTTCAAATGCGCGAGAATGATTCCATCAGTGGACGAGTCGAGGTGTCTGTTGTGGACGATTTCAAGCTCAGGTGTAAGTACCAGAGGTGGAGTCAGCTGTTCTAATTGATGAACCCTAAAGTGCAATATGTGTTCAGCATAAGATGTGTCAAGAAGGGTTTCGGGTTTTTCAACAAGATGACAGGTTTCCTCCTATTAAGCGTTGAGTTTAATGCCATCATTCTAGCACAATGAGCTCAGGAAGAATGTAGGGCAAAAGATACCTCAGCCAACTTTGATTCAGTGATTTCGACGAACGGTTTGAGTCTCTGACCGTTCATGACAAAAGGTTCAGAATCAAGGCTGAGTTCACTAATTTCAATGGCTCCATTTCCAAGGATTCGTTTCACTAAGAATGGTCCAATCCATTTTGATATGAGTTTTCCTGGGAATAGTTTTAGTTTGGCATCAAAGAGTAGAACTTTCTGACCAGGGTGAAATGATTTTCGTACAATGTGCCTATCATGGAAGGCCTTAACCCACACTTTATAGATACGTGAGTTCTCATATGCATCATTGCGTAGTTCCTCAATTTTCCTCAATTGCAAATAGCAGTGTGTTCCAGCCTTCACTAGATCCAGATTGCACTTCTGTACTACCCAATAAGCCTTGTGCTCCATCTTGATGGGAAGGTGACATGCCTTTTCATACACTAATCTGAAGGGAGACATGCCTAATTAGGTCTTGTGGGAAGTCCTATAGGACCACAAGGCTTCCGAAAGGCGAGTAGACCAATCCTTCCTATTCGACCAAATAGTGACTTGAAGGATGTGCTTGATCTCTTGATTTGACAGTTCTGCTAGTCTATTGCTCTCTAGGTGGTAAGGAGTCGAGATACGATGCAACACCCCATACTTTTCCAGCAAAGACTAGAAGTGCGCATTGTTAACATGAGACCCTCCATCGCTGATGATGGCCTTAGGAACCTCAAATCTGGTAAAGTTTTCATGGATAACTCAGAGGACGGCTTTATGATCACTAGTTCTCATGTTGACGGCTTCGATCCATTTAGAGACAATCAACAGCGAGTAGAATGTACTCGAAGCCATTAGTTCCGAGAAAGGGTACCATGAAATTGATTCCCCATATGGCAAAGATTTTGCACACAATAATCGGGTTCAAGGGCATCATATCCCACGGGACCATGCTGCCGAGGGTGTGACAACAAGCACATGCCCTACAATATGTCTTTGCGTCTTTGAGCAAAGTTGGCCAAAAGAACCAACACAGGAGAATTTTCGCTACGGTTCTACACCCAAAGAAATGGCCACCGCAAACCTGGTCGTAATAGAATGATATTACGTCATTGACCTCGTCGTCAGGAATGCATCTCCCGATTACCTATCATTGCCAATGTGGAAAAGGTATGGTTCCTCCCAAATATAGTACTTGGCCTCGGCAATCAATATGTCCTGCTTGGAAGTTGGCCAATCTAGCGGAAATTTCCCTATAACCAAGTAGTTTACAATATCATCAAACCATGGGAGACTGTGAATGGCCAGCAGGTGCTCGTCCAGAAAATGCTCAGTGATCAGATCAGACGAGTAAATGATGGAAGAAGGAAGATGGGACAAATGGTTAGCTACCACATTTTGTTTTCCCACTTAATCACAAATCTCGAGATCGAATTCTTGCAACAGTAAGATCCAGCAGATTAATCGAGGTTTTACGTCCTTCGTGAGGAAGTGCCTCACTACAGTGTGATCCAAGTATATGATGACGTGGGAACCCAAAAGATAAGATCTGAATTTTTTTGCTAAATACAATGGCTAGCAGCTATTTCTCAGTAACTATGTAGTTATGCTGAGCCTCGTCAAGTGTCTTTCTAGTGTAGCAGATGACCACGATTTTCCAATCTATTTTATGCCCAAGTACTGCACCCACAACATAATCAAATGCATCGCATAAGATCTCAAAGGGTTGAGACCAATCAAGGGATTGCAAGATAGGTGTTTGGGTAACTCGATCACATAGGATATGAAATGCCTAAGTGCACTCCTCAAAAATTTCAAAGGAGACATCCTTAGAAAGAAGATTAGTCAGGGGACGTGAGATTTTTGAAAAATCAGGAATGAATCGACGGTAAAAATCGACGTGCCCTAGAAAGGATCAGAAGTCATTGACCGAGCAAGTCATATGGAGTTTGGAAATTAGACTCACCTTGGCTCGATCAACTGGGATGCCTTTTTCAGAGATGAGATGTCCCAGGACAATTTCCTAAGGTACCATGAAGTGGCTCTTTTCCAAGGAGAGAACAAATTGACATCGATGCATCTCCTGAGGATATGGACCAAGTGCAGGAGGCAATCATTAAAAGATTCACCAAATACTGAGAAGTCATCCATAAAGACCACATGGTATTCACCCACTGATAAATAATAGTTTATCAACATTCTTTTGCTTTAAAGCAATCCTAGCTCTTAAGGTTTTGCTTCGCAAACAGGTTTTTCGGGTTTCACTTAGTTATAAATTAGGATAGGCATGCATTGCATTTTTCTTATTTTTTTAATGTGCTTTTGTGAGTGTTAAGGATGAACAGATATATAGATCCCTAAAACCCTAGCACTCGGGAAGGCAACTAGTGAAGAAGAAGCTCAGACTAGCTGGAACTCAGCTTGATCCACCTTACCATAGTTGCAATCCAACTCACTTGGACTAGGGTTATCTCATCCTAACACCATTCGGCTCATCTCAGTTGAATGGCAGCTCAAGAGAGCTAATCTTATCTCACCCTAGCTGAAGTCATCTCAGATCCAACCCAACTTAGCTGAGTCTAGCTCATCTTAGCTCCCACTAGTCCACAGGGAGCTGTAGCTAGCTCAGCTGAGTTGACTGGAGTTCACCCCAGCTCATGTCCAGCTACATCCAGCTCCACTCAACTCCAGCCAGCTGAAGAATAATTCATTCCTACTCAGGAAGCACATGTCCAGCTCCCAGGGTCTTAGCTTAGCTTAACTTAGTTGAGCTAAGCTACCTTAGCTGTCTCAGCCAACTCAATCCTCCCTGGGAGCACCAGACCTATCTCACCTCAGCTCCATTCAACACAAGCCAACTCACTTTAACCTGGCTTAGTAGCTAGCAAAGAACTAGCAAGCTAAGCCAGCTAGACTAGCCCCATGTTGACCTCTTTAGTAGCTGCCAACTCCAATTCAGCTCTAGACTCTTCATATCCAGCTCCTCTCCTCAAACCCTAAGCTCCACATGCCCACTCCTCCTCCACTCCACTACTAGCTAATCTAGCTTAGATTAGCTTAGCTTAGCTAGCATCCAGCTCCTTGGCCATCCATCAGCCACAACTTAACCCTAGCTAGCTCCATTTACTAGATAAACTCAAGTCCACCTAGCTAGCTCCAAGTCTACTCAAGTTGGTGCCACCTTCCTCACCACTCTTCACCCCTCAATCACCACCAAAAGACACCTAGATGTTGGCACCAAAACCACCCTAACCACCCCCATTTTTGGCGCCAACTTCAACTCCCATATCCATCCTACACATAACCCCTCCAAGCCACATCCACCATCTACCTCAACCCCCTTCTAGAAGCCCAGAAGTTGGCGCCAACCCATGGCACCTCTGCATTGTTGGCACCACTTTTACGTGTCCCTTAGCTACCCATAAATACCCCCCTTACATACCTTTGGTGGCGCCAACTCCCCTTAGCCCTAGGATCACCTAACTACCCCCATCTTCCCATCTTTGCCATCCTTCTCAAGAGTCACCTTAACCCTCTCATCCTACCCTATAAAAATACCAACACCCACCACCTTACGACCCATCCTTGGCTAGAAAAATACCTCTCATATTCTACCTAAAGCTCACACCCAAGAGAGAAGAAGAAGAAGATTAAGGGGATACTCTGTCCCCTTGGTGCCTTCCCCTCTTCCCTTCTCTCTTGTGCCCACGCTAGCCAAAGGAGAAGCCAGGCAAGGAAGACCTTTGGAGGAGGTCTTGAAGGTGGTCCTTGCCACCTTGGAGGAAGGCTTAAGGGTGGTACACGCCCACCCTTGGAGAAGGATAGTTAAGGTGGAAGCCTCCACCTTGGAGGAGCCTTTCAAGGAAAGAGAAGGAGGAGCCCCTTTTCAAGCCTAGGAGCCACTAAGCCTGGAGCAAGGAGCTTCCCCTCTTCACCAGCACTTCAGGAGGATTTGTGTTTTACTTTATTTATTGCATTTATTCTAGAAGTAGAGGCACTTCTCTACTAGTTTTTTATGTAAAACACTTTTGCATCAATCAAGTTGCCTTCAATTTTATTTCATTTTGTTGCAATTTTTTATAATCTAGTTTCTGGCACTTTTCACTCCTCCCTAATTACTCTAGACCTCCACATGTTTATAGTGAGCTTAGGGAGAATCTTTACTTGTCACTTTAGTAGTAGTGTAGTGAGTTAGGTTTTAGCCATTTTTCGTTGCCAACAAAATTAGCATTGTCGTTATTTCAAAACCCTAAAAATACTACATATTTAAAAAGACCAAAAAGAAGGTTGATTTCCATTTTCGAGCAAGAGATCGATTTTTGCAACCAAATTGCCTCCTTGGACGACCCTAGATACCCCACTATCTAGGTTATAAATTTAAAAGTGTATGCGATTTCATGAGTTACAATGACAAAAACTTACTTTTATAAATCACATGATTTTTCGCATCACTTTTTAGTGTCGTTGCCGGGGAGGCACGACTTTGCATTTTAATTGATTCTCTTGCTTGAAGTGGATCTCATCCCCTTGTCTCTCTTTTCACTCGTGTGTGTAGGAACTACAGTAAGAAAGTGGGAATTTGGAAGCGAGAGCTCAAAGTTCCTTTTCTTCCAACAATTTCTGGTTGGTGCCCCATTTCTTGCCACATTTAGGATAAAAGACTACCAAAAAATATTAAACTTGACTTTCAGGATCCTAAACACCTTAATTAAGTGGAGTGGTGCCCATAAAATTTCATTATTTGCTTGTATGCTTCATTAAAGACCACTCCAATCCTAGTGTTGGTGTTCTATTTTTCGGGTCCAGAGTTTTGTCCGGACAACAAAAATCAATTCCCAATGCCACATGTCTCCTAAAATCCAGAAGTTTCACATAGTCCTTCCAACTCAAGTTAGGAACATCTGTTCCAAATTTTAGATCAGTTAGCTTTCTGTTTAATTTTTAAAAATTTGTGGACTGCCAAAGGATCACACCCTCTAAGATTCCAATTTTGCTACTATCCATGAATTTTTAGAATTTTTATACTCATCCAATTTTTATGAAGTTTAGCTTTTTGGAATCCTTGTGAAATTCTACATTCACATAAAATCACCAAAATTTTCTGAGGCCAGTGGTGGTATAAAAAGTCTAGAATACCCACTGGTACCATTTCTGGACTTTGACACCAACACAAATAAAAATTTTAAACAAATACCAAACAAATTCCTAAAATCCTAAAAAAATCTTTTGGAAGCCTTCTTTGATTTTACATAAGGTAGTGGGTTGGTTGCATTGTTTGGACCACTACTTATGCAGAATGCCTAAAAATAATCCATTGGTAGTAATTTTCTATATTAGGGTTCAAATCCAATTAGGGTTTCTTTCTTGCTTTTTTGTCTCACAACATAAATGAAACACATCATACCAATAGAACTTGTTTTCCTTTGATTGTGGAAGTTTCAAACTTGTTTGAACATTTAAAAAGAGAAACCCTAGAACACATTCAATTAAATTGAATCCTAAAAAACAAAAATACAAAAATTATGTGACAACTTGTTTTTAATTGGAACCACTTTCCAATTCCTACACACATGAAATAACAGGGCAACAACCCAATCAACGCCCTCCACATTCCATGTGCACACTAGTATCCTAGACCTAATTAAAATTGGTAGCAATTTAACCCCTAAGGTTTTCACCAACTTAGGCTTGCTATATAGGTCTTAAGTTTTCTATAGTTAATACCAATTCCATCATCTATATCTAGTGTTAAGGCTAAGGGGCCATGTAAAATGACCAGGCACGGGTTTGTACAAGCACTTAGGGATTTTCCGGGGAAACATTTGTGCCCAAACCTCCCCTTAAGCAACTTCGCTAGATTTGTTGAGAGAACGGGTATTCACTATTGATTACTTATTTCCTAAGTAGACCAAGTCTTAGGTTTATTATTAGGGAGTCACACTTAAGTTAGGTTTAGAATTTATTGTTTGAATTGTACACTTTCTCTCATCTCTTTCTCTTCTCCCCTCCAATTCTTCCAAAATAGTGCATGCACTAGTGAAGGTCCAAAAAACCACATCTTAAGGGACCATCTGATTTTGCCCCCCACACCAGAAAATCTTTCTTTTCTTCTCCCTCCTCTTCTAAAAAAATGGAAAACCCAAGAAGTCGACAAAAGAATTCTGCTTCCACTTCTAACTCGTCAGTCGACCCACAAGCTAACTTCCCCCTCTCTCACATCCCTCATCTAGAGCAACCAGAAATTCCTGCAAGGCCAGGTGGCCCTCCAATTCTAACTCAAAATACAGACCCCTTTGCCTTGATGGTTGACCATTTGGTTCGGCTGCAACAAAATCAAGAAGATTTGGCATGGACTGTAATGAACCTAGGTAACCAGGGGCAAAACCCACCACCCTGGCAATAGCCTCTCGTTCCTCTTAAGGATTTCTATGATCCTTCCAATTACAAGGAAAGACCCGGGGTGGTCATATCATAAGGGGATTTTGAGATCAAACCAGCCATTCTAAATCTTATCAAGCATTTTCATGGTCTTCCAAGAGAGGATGCTTTTTTGTCATCTCAAGGAATTAACTATCCTCGCTCAAGCCACTCGTTCCCGCAATGTGCAGGAAGACTTTTGGTTAATGAGACTTTTTCCTCTCCCTCTTAAAGATAAAGCTTCACATTGGTTTAGAATGGTTGGGCACCTGATTACCACCTGGCCCTAATTAAAGAGCGCTTTTCTAAAAGACTTTTTTCCGATCGGTCGAACTAATGCTTTAAGAAGATCCACAACGACCTTTCAAGAAAAAATTGTTTAACCCCTCCATGAAGCCTGGGAAAGATTTAAAAAGCTTTTAAGAAGTTGTCCCCACCATGAAATTCCGCAATGGTAGTTAGTGCAGATCTTCTATCATGGAATAGAAGATCAATTGAAGCGATTTGTGGATGCCTCATGTGGGGACAATTTCCTTAATAAAGATGCTGAAAGTGCCTATCTCCTCTTTGAAGAAATGAGTGAAAACTCATTTAATATGACTTCAATGGATAGTTTTGCTAGAACACAAAACCTCAGACACAGAGTCCATGAAATTGACTCCAAATCCACCTCTGTTCCAGTCACTCAAGATGATCAATATATGTTAGCTCAACGACTGGACCAGATGCAAATTCACTAGAAAAAAATGGAAGAAAAGCTCACAAACAAACAAGCTTCACACTTTAACTCTCCACACACTAACACTCCACAACTTCTCTAAAGAGAAGATCCGCACAATATTGATGCCACACTTGCTGGCCAGCAGTTTCTAACTGATTTCCCATAGGAATTGACTTTGAATTTCGATCAAGATATTTTTGATCCCACCATGGAAAATATTTATGCTCTCTAGGAGCAATTTAGAAACCCCTCCAACGCTTTCAATCAAAACTGGTGGACTAACCCAAATCACTCCTGCAAAAACCCGAACCCGATTCCTTTTCCCAAACAAAATCATTTTTGGAATTATGGGTAGCCAGTGTATCAAGCTGGACCATCCTAGGAAGACATTAACACTCAGGTCATGAAAACTCTACAAGGTACGTAGAATAAAATGATAGAAGTAACCCGCATGATTATGAACTTGCAACACCAACTTAAGGTTACTCCTGATCATCGACTAGTTGTGAATTTGCCTTCCCAACCCATGCCCAATCCGAATAATCAAAGGAATCAGTTCCAAGGTGGATATCCCAGTCAACCAATTCAACCAACACCTTAGCATCCCTCGGGTTTCAATAACAGTCAGGCTTCCCGTCCTCATCCTAGAAACAACCAAACTGCTAATGGAATTAGTTTGAGGAATGGGAAAACCACTCAAGATCCCCTACCTGTTAGAGAAACTCATTTCAATGAATAAAAGATCAGCTCTTCCCCATCTTCCTCTCACATTTTTCATGAACCTAATAATGCAAAATGGGTAAACCCTGCACCATTGCCACAAGCCCTCCATTCTTCAACAAATAAGAAAAAGAAAAAATCCGAGCCCACTGATAAGAAATTAATGGATTTATTTGCATCACTCTCCTAGATGCCATAAAATACATCCCTGCCTATGCCAAATTGCTAAAAGATTTGTGTACCCCAAAAAGGCATCCCCGAAATTTAGGAGAGGTGACCCTTCCTGAGACAATTAGCTCATTTGTGTAGAGTTGACTGCCTCTTAAGGGAAAAGACCCAGGCGCCCCCCTGATTCAAGTTATCATTAATGATACTTCCTTTGATTGTGCTTTGTTGGATCTCGGTGCCTCAATTAATCTTATCCCCACAATTTTTTTTTAGGAATTTAAGATAGCTGAATTAAAGCCTATTGAGGTTACCCTTCAATTAGCCGATCGATGTACAATTAAACCAAGGGGAACTATTGAGGATGTCCTTATCTGGGTCAAAAATTGTCTATTTGCAGTAGACTTTTTAGTCCTAGACATAGAGGTACCGGAAGCATTAAAGTTTGCCCCTATAATTCTTGGAAGACTATTCTTAGCCACCTCCCTCGCAAATATTGATTGTGATTCTGGAAAAATGATCATGTGTGGCGGTGAATCTGTAACCCTAGATATTTTCCAAGCTTCTAAGAGGTTCCAAGAACTTGATGTCTTTGATGATTTGGATTCAGAAATAGAAAATATTGGAGGGCAGATTTCACATTTAGGTTCCTAAACAATCCACTTCTTCTCACCCTTCAACGCTAACCACACATTCAGCTAACACTCCAGCTGACCCTTTCACTCTCACCTCACCACTAACACAAAAAGCAGAAATTCTTTGGAGCCAAGCCCACAATTGGAACTAAAACCTTTGCCCGACTCCCTTAAATTTGTTTTCCTAGGTCCAAATCGGACCCTGCCCCTGATTATAAATTCTGGACTTACGGGGGGTGCAAGAACACAAACTTCTCTAGGTTTGAGTGAATATAGAAAAGCTATTAGCTGGACCCTTTCTGATCTTAAGTGTATTCATCCATCCTATTATACATATCGTATATATTTAGACGATGATTCTCGCCCCTCCTGCCAACCAAAAAGGCAATTGAACCCTAATCTGCAGGAGGTGGTAAAAAAGGAGATTATTAACTGGCTTGATGTTAATATCATCTACCCCATTTCTGACAGCTCTCGAGTTAGTCCAACACAAGTTATGCCCAAAAAGGCTGGACTAACAGTTGTCACCAATGACAATGGGAAGAATATAGCCACTCGAACGTCCTCTTCTTGGTGCGTGTGTATTGATTACGGAAAATTAAACACCGCCACAAAGAAGGACCATTTTCCGCTCCCCTTTATTGATCAAATCTTTGAGCGATTAGCCCGATGGGATTTCTACTATATTTGGAAGGTTATTCCGACTATAATTAGGTAGCAATTCATCCTGAGGACCAGGACAAAATAGCTTTCACCTGCCCCTTCAGAACCATTGCTTTCCGAAGAATGCCCTTTGGTCTTTGCAACACAACTACGACTTTTCAAAGGTGTATGCTTGCATTATTTTCGGACCTGGTAGGTGAACTCCTATAAGTCCTTATGGATGACTTCTCTGGTTTTGGAGATTCTTTTGACCATTGTCCCAAGAACTTTGAAAGAACTCTCCAAAAATGCATAGAAGTCAATCTGGTCCTCAGTTGGGAAAAAAGTCATTGCATGGTCCAGGAAGGTATTGTCTTGGGCCATGTTATTTCAAAACAAGGAATCAGGGTAGATAAAGAAAAAATAGATGCTATATCTAAGCTCCCACCACCCACTATTGTCAAACAGTTCATATCCTTTTTTGGTCTTGTGGGTTTTGATGTAAACATGTTTACACTACTTAAGATGTCTATTTATGCATGTTCTTAAGCATAGGATTGTATTGCATGCTATAAATATTACATAACATGCATCATCTTGCATTTAGATTAGTTTGAATAAAATGTAGACTAATTGTCTCCTTCTATGTTCATGGACAGGGCAAACGTTTTATCAGGGCCTCAGATCGAAGATCCAACCGTATAGATGTGATCAGGGCGACGATTGGAGTTCAATGACTCCAAGATTTCCCTAATCAGACATCTGTAGCATCAGTTAGTGATCGGGGAACCTTAGAAGATCATGGGCTAAGATGGTGTGAATCCACACTTCAAACGACAAATCCGACCGTACGGATGGATTTGGATCGACGATCACAGCCTAACAATGCAAAAATCGACTCAATTCGACAACCGTGGCACCATCTACATCATTGAGAAGATGGATGGCCAAGATGGCACCACGTGGTGCCATCTCAGCCATCCAACTGCCCTTAAGGTCGTCGCTCCCTCTCGAAAGGAAATCCAACGCACGATCTGGGCCGTTGGATCTTGATCAACAGTCTTGATCGCGTGTTCAAAAGTTCGGCCGCCCACCCATCCACGCGTGCAGCGTAGTGGATAAAGTGCTCGGCCTCCTTCAGATGCGCGTTCGAATCGCAGGGCGCGAGCGAGCCGGTGTGAGGAACGTCGGATCGTCATCGAACGGCTATGCATTCCTGATAGCGCTCATGCGCAATTAGACACACGGCGAAGACGCGGAATCACACACGGGTGGGCGCGTAGAGGAGGCGGGCGGTTGCGTGATTTAAGCCGTCCTATCTCGCGATCGGATGACTGAGATCAGCTAGATGTGCGCTTGCGTTATGTGCGAGGAGGTGAGATGGTGGGTGTGCACCGCCCACGAAGGCCACGTTCGAACCTTTAGTGACGGTTTTATCCGTCACTAAATGTCCTAAATTAATGTTTTTAGAGTTGTAATGACCAAATTGCCCCCACTCCTTGCAACTATAAAAGGAGACCTCCTCCATATGAAATTCTCATCCCTTCCTTCTCTTCTCTCCTTCTCCAAAGCTAAAGAAAAGCTTGTCCCACACCTGGGATGCTTCTCGCAAGATAAAGTCAATTTCTCATTCCCCTTTCGGAAGCGGATCCTGGGACGATGACGCCGTTCTTCCTGCTTCATTCTCCTTCGTCCTGCTTCATCCTTCTTCGTCCAGGCATCATCCCATCTGGCTCTTCCTCAAAGCGACCGTCGAGGAGGATATCTCTCTCCCCATTCTTTTTATTGATTTCTAGAATAGATTTACTGCTTTCTAGTGTAGCTGATTTCTCGCTTCCTAGTGTAATTCTTTGGTTTTATTGTATAAACATTTTGAATTATTGAATGCATGTTCTCTCTCTCTAGTTTAGTCTGATTATTATTATGGCTTCGTTGTAATTACATCGCCTCACTTTTCAGGAAAAATTCTAAAAAAATATAATTGTGAATATAGATCGACGTAGCCTCCTTGAGTTCGACCTGGGATTTTCATTCCGATATAAATTTTATTTGTTGAACACGTGTTCTTCACTTTCATACTATGACGACAGGTTTTTCAAAACCAAACACGTTAGCGTAGCAACCCATATGTTCAACATTTTGGTGCTGTTGCCTGGGACTCAACATTTTGGCACTGCTGTCGGGGAGGCGACACTCTTTGATTTTTGTTCGCGCTTTTCTAACTTACAATCATTTACCTCACTTCTCTCCTTTCTTATTCTGATTGTAGGTACTCTTTCGAGACGAGCAAAAGTGGTAGATTGGAGTAAAGTGATATGGAAGGTTTTGTAAGTTATCCCCCCTCCCACCCATTAGATTTCATTCCATAACATAATAACACAAACATCAATCAACCTTGGTGTTCTTATAAACTCTAAAGTTAGATTGTTTGTTGTTTGACACCTACACCTGCCCCAACCCCACATTAAAAAAAAAATTTAAAAAAAAATCTCACAGAGGTACACAACCTCAAACGATTTTCAAACTCAACCGGTAAACAGATCTTTGGAGTCGGTGCAGACATCCAAACACTTAATTGACTAGCAATCAGATTAGTTAATCATTTGTGTGCCTAATTAAGTGGTACAACAGGCCAATTGTTTGAGTTGATTGGGTCGCACCACTTCAATTAAAATTAACACATCAAGTAGCTGCCACGTAGGTTCAACTCTTAGGGATTTACCAGGCACTCCACATTCTTTTAAGTTTTAAAGGAAAACATCTTCACCTGTGCTTTCAAAACCTGGTGTGCCAATAAAACTTGTTTGAAAACACCTAAAGTTGAATCCTAAAAGCTACTAAGCAGGATTTGAACTCTAAAATTCATCTCATCAAAAGTAATCTTGCTTGAAAACCACTGGTTGTGCACACACACACAAATCAATCAATCATTAAGTGCACAACCCAAATAAAGGACCCATCACATTCCAAAGAACATTCAAACCTAGCCCTAAATAAAATAGAGTAGATGTTGGCCTCAAGAATTCGACTCGCTCTTCAGAGCCCAGAACGAGATTATTTTCGATTAGTCTGTTTCTACTATTCAATCTGATGTCTAGCTAGGGGAGCAAAATCAAACAATCGCGGTGGGGGGGTACACTAGGAACCAGAGGGCACAAGCCAAAGGAAGAACCTTCTCCCCAGTCCCTCCTTCTAACTGGTTGGATTGAACAGACAGAGGTAGATCAAATCGTTTCTTTATCTCAAGATGGGTTTTGGGAGTCTGTAGGTCTTTAGGCTAGCCCACATAAGGATAGGTTTGATTATTTGTATTGCAGGGCACCTTTCTTCGTCCTGTCTCTCATGAATCCTTCCACATATTACATGCAATCCCGCTCTTTCCCTCCTATTTTAAATTATCCTCAACATGACGATTATCCCGATTGGTACTGTAATCAACCATTGGTTAGTTGAGATAACTCGAATTGGGGATACAATTTCGGACCTCCGTGTTTAGGGTCTAACCCTGAACACTATGATTGTGATTTTTATCCTTCTCAGCGCCACATTAATTATAGATCGTCATCCTTTCATGAACAACCTAATACAATCTACAATCAAGAAGGATACACCGATCTTTACCCATTCTCCGATTACACTGCCTTTAGGTCATCACCACCTTTTGAACAATCTAAAATGACCTATTATCAGGGAAGGTATAACGAATCTCAATTCGTTTATTCCCCTACATTGACCCCAAACCCGCCGAACCCTGAACCAACTCATTTGGTTCAGGGTAACCAGGTTCAAGAAAAGGTTCTGGCTGACTTGAGGAATATCATACAATCTTTAGAAGATCAACCAATACCTTGCATTGAGAGATTGGAGCCTCTGATTGAAATGATTGATGATTTGAACAAGTATTTGTTGGATTGGCTCCAAGATGTTAAGGATAAGAACCTGGGTGAGTTTCTACTTGGGAAGTTAGCAAAATTGAGGATGAGATTTGTGGTTGCTTTGATTCAATCATGGGATGATTCCCAAGATGAACCCTCTTCAGGAGAGCCAATTTCAGAACCTGCTCAGGCACCTGTTGGGGGGAACATGTGTTACGAGGCTGATAGATTGAATTAGAGTAACCAATTAAGGATGATTTGATTTCTTCACATGAGATCCCTGAGCCAGGGTACGAGGAAATGTATGTCTCCATGGATCAGAAAGTGACAGATGATTTTGATACATACATTAATATGGATCTTGATTTCTTTGATTCTGTTGATGAAGAATCAAGTTGCGAAGTCTCATGCGAGTTTACAAAACATAATTTTTTTGAGACTATTGGGCCTGAGGAATCTGAAAGATCATTAGATAGCCCAATAACTGAGGAAACTGATTTTATTAGGGCTCACATTATGGATACAGAATCGCATTTTCTGGAGGATTCAATCAAATGCCCTGAATGTCAGTTACACCCCATTGAGCTTATCAATGATTCTATTTATGAGATAATTAGACCCAAGTCAATTCTGATTCCGTCACATCTTTTAGACTTGGAAATTTTAGATGGGGTGCAAGAGGTCCCGGAATTTAACATTCTGAATGAGGATAGAAGCCGGGAAGTTCTGATTTGGGAAGCTAACCCTGGAGGAAGTAGAAGACTATGTCTAAGGGTTCCATTTCATCTAAAACCATCAAAACAAAATCCTTATGACATTTGTTCTAAGGATGTTCAACCCAAGAATACATTCATTGATTATCCGCTTGAATTCTCTACAACCCGACTTTTTGGTCTTGGGTTGCATCCTCATAAATCGCAGGCTCGACTCTGCTTGCATACTGATTTTAGGTTTTGGGTAATTTTTATCCAGAACCAGAGATATTCTCGATAAGGGGTATGGGTCTACACCACAATCTGGTCAACATTTGTGGACATCTGCTGACAGGTCAGAGGTTTCTTTTGTTTATTTTGATTCTGATCTGTACCTATGAATTCTTTATTTCTCTTCTTTGTATAGTGTGCCTAGCTGAAGGCACTAAATTCAGCACGTATACAGTTCTTTATAGTTTTCATCTTGGAGTGGACCTGACATTCACGCAATTCTGGTGCTTTCTATGCTATTCCATTCTATTTTATGTCTTTTTAATACAATGAGGACATTGCATTGGATAGGCATGGAGGGGTGGATATTCATCTCTAAATTTATTCGTCAACTCTGTAGATTTGTTTTATTTTCTTTTATTTAAAAAAAATTGGAATTAGGAAAGAGAACTTGGGTTTAAGAAAATTTTCAATCTTAGGAAATACTACATTATGATTTGAACACAAAGACCCTTCAGTTCTTCAGACTTAATCAGCCCATGTATCCATTAAAATGTGGATTTATTTTTCGAGTCCTCGCCAACCTGAATTCTATTTTAATTGGAGTAAATAAGTTTGGGTGATAAGTACACGACTTATCAACTTGCCCTCTGATTTGAGGGAACTTTGAGTTTTTAGCATCTACACACTTTCTTTGCACTGACTCGTTGTTCGACGATTTTAACAAAAATTGGGTAGCTAATGAAACTTCTAGGGTGATATGGCTAGCAAGTTATCGTGGGTAACAACCCATAGGTAGGTTGTCCAGAGCCCAGTCACTGGATCTTTCTCATTTTGCTGCCTTTAGATAAATCTTAGACCAAGAAAGCCACCTACTTAAAAAAAAAAGTCAAAAAGAAAAAAAAAAGGGTGAAAAGAAAGAAATAAGCCACACTTCACTGCACGAGTATGGCTGGCAAGTTGTCGGTGGTAACAACTCATCGACCTGTTGTCCAGAACCCAGCTCAATAAATGCACTGAAAATTCCCAAAACACTTAGGAAGAAGAGGAGAAGTAGAATAAATCGGGGAGATATACATTGGATTCACCCTTGTGTTAACCCCATAAAAAATAAAAGTAGGGAGAAAGCTATCGGTTGTAAAGATACACCTTTAGGCAGATTCTCTTTTTCAGGTTACCTAAAGGTGTAGAAATCCGAAGTCCATTTTAACTACCGGTCAACGAGTCTACCACATTCACAATAAGATGCTTAGAACTTAGGGTTCTCATCAAATCTTGGGTGAGTTTAATGGCCGTAGAAAGCTACTCTTAAACCCTAAAACTTGGAAATCCAAAAAAATTTGAAAAAACGAAAAAAGAGAAAAGAAAATTTTCTTTGAATAAGGCGAGGGCTTGAGGCAGCTTGCATTTTAGCAGATACTCAGGCACTGTTGTGTCTTTAAAAGTTCAGATCCTAAGTAGACATTTTCTTAATGATTGAAAATAACTCATGCTCAAATAACCCAACCTGATTCTTTTATAAATAGCATATAGTTTCTGCTAGGGAATAGCAAAAGAGAGGCATGGGGGTATGATGTAAACATGTTTACACTACTTAACATGTCTATTTATGCATGTTTTTAAGCATAGGATTGCATTGCATGCTATAAATATTGCATAACATGCATCATCTTGCATTTAGAGTAGTTTGAATAAAATGGAGGTTAATTGTCTCCTTTAATGTTCATGGATAGGGCAAACTTTTTATTGGGGCCTTGGATCGAAGATCCAACCGTACAGATGTGATCAGGGCGACGATTGGAGTTCAACGACTCCCAGATCGCCCTAATCAGACATTTCTTCCATCAATTAGTGACCGGGGAACCTTAGAAGATCAAAGACCAAGATGGTGTGAATCCACACTTCAAATGGCAAATCTGACCACACGGATGGATTCGGATCGACGATCGTAGCCTAACAGCGCAAAAATTGACTCAATCCGACAACCATGGCACCAGCTACATCATCCAGAAGATGGATGTAACGAGCGCGTGCCCCAGACGCCTCTTAAGACGTCTGGGAGGTGGCCCACACGTCTGTCAAGACGTCTGGGATCACATCCAGACGTCTGGCCAGACGTCCGGGATAGTTTACAGACGTCTGGCGAACAGTTATGCTCGCACGGGATATTCGTCTGCGCGCCTGTGCGCGCAGACCTGCGTTTCTGCCCTCTTTCTCTGCGGCTGCAGGCGGCTGCGACCGCCTTCTCTCTCCTCTCCGCGCGGCGTTAAAAGGGGGGGCGCGCCTCCCCTCCCATCTCCACCATCTTCTTCCTTCTTCTCCTGCCTGTGCGCGAGAGCGAGCGGACGCGAGGGCGCAGCGGCAGCGGCAGCCGCAGTGAGCGCGGAGGAGCTGCGACGTGCGAGGGCGGGGCTCTGCCGTGAGGGCGACCTCGCCAGGAGCGGCTTGGCCGGCCGGCGGAGGGCGCAGGGGGCGTAGAGCGTCGCGGAGAGGGACCTGCTGCGGGCGGAGCAGCGGACGCGCGAGGTGCGACGCGGGCGGCGTCGCGAGCGGAGGCCGAGCAGGGTTCTATTTCTGGAAAAATTTCCAGAATCAGACGTCTGGGTTGATATCCAGACGGCAAGGTCGACGTCTGTGAGATCATACAGACGTCTGAAAGGTGAGTTTCCGCTTTCTCCTTCCTTCTTGTCTACTAACCGTACTGAGGGAGGGGGTTGGCTGGGCGCAGGTTCGCTGATTTGCCATCCCTTGCGAATCAGACGTCTGGAAGTTGTACCAGACGGCGGGAGTGACCCCCAGACGTCCGGAGGGACCATCGGACGTCTGGGATCTAGGCAGACGTCCCCGCAGACTTCTGGACGTCCGGGGAACCAAGCCGAACAGGTAATTCTCTGATCCACCGTTTAAGATGTCTGGAAGGAGTTCCAGACATCTGATTTTGCACAGTATTGTCTTTCTCGACCCGTTTAGGGCCCGTTTGGGCTCCGTTTTCCGCGATTCGAGTTGCGTTCTTTTCAGAATTTATTCCTCTACCCGCCTACAGTAGCTATACACTATTTTGAGACACTCCTTGTGTTTGATCCTTGTGATAGGACCTCGTTCGGTTGCAGTCTTGAGAGTCGCGGAGGCGCGCGGGATTCCCGATCACGCCCCCATTACTCCCGTTGTACCTGGTAGAGTGGCTTTAAGTATTAATAAAATCTGTTAAAGTATGGAACCATAACTAGAACCTAGGGCATTGCATGAATCCTAGGAATGAGAAATATATGGAATGATAGCTCCTAGGTGTTGCATGAATCCTAGGGCCGGAAACTAGATTGTATGATAGATCCTAGGATATGGCATGAATCCTAGGATGGAAAAACTAGTGGAATGTATATCACTGCAGTCTTGGAAAAATGGAAAGGAATATATTAAGCTGCCTGTAAATTTAATTAACAGCTGCCTGTTATGAACAAAGAAACATGTTTGAGATCATGGAATTTGAGAACGTGAATCTGGAAAGTGAAACATATGATGTTCTGAAATAAAGAGCTGGAACCCTACGGGAAATTAGGAGTGGAACTCCTGGAAAGAAAAAGGAATGGAACTGAGATGTAGTTTGTACTGTCTCTTGGGTACGTAGTACCAAGGGAAGTACCTGTACCTGTTTAGTGCAGAGTGGGGCCAGCCGCCCCAGGGACCCGGGGTTAGGATTGGCCGCTCTGTACCGACTTGTTGGCCCTCGTGTACGTAGTACCGAGGAGAGCTAGTAGTGTTAGGAGAGTACTAGCTACCCCACGGGCCCCGGGGTTCTGCTAGCCTCCTTCACCGACTTGTTAGGCCCACTAGGGCAAACCAGGGTAGTCAGGCGAGGGTGCGCGGACTGTGGAGGGGCAAGGCCCCGGTTTGGTTACTGTGGAGGGGTTGGACCCCTGTTACTGAGAGGGCTTTGCCCTGGTTCCGTGCTGTGCTTTGGGCGCACCCGTTAACGGAAACGACTGACCGCGTGCCAGTGCGGGCTAGCTACCTGTGCGTTTATCGCGCGTGCCGTAGTCACCGTTACGTCTGTCAGTGACCTTGGGGTGGTTGACTGAGGGTAGGATCACCACGGGGGACTCTCCCAGCCAGGAGAGCACCACGTGCTACTTCTACTTTTGGAAAAGACTGCAATCAAGATCGTCCCACGAGGACATCCGAGATCAAGTAAAGGATCTGAGAAGTAAATGAAATAGTGAGAAAAATTGAAAGATGTAAATAAAGGAAGTAATAGAACATAACAGCTACTGTACACTCTACTGTTGCCTTTAGTTAGTTTGCCACTCTACTCAGCGTTTTGCTGACGTGTTACACTCGTTACCTTTTTCAGGACCAGGTGTTGAGCAGCCAGGGTCGGCGGCTGCAGAGGACGCCGGGCCGAGTAGGGTCCAGTAGAGTTACCACAGCTTTGTACCCCTTTTTGTTTCTGTTCTAGTGAGTAGTTTTTGTTTCCGCTGTACCTTCTTTACCTGCAGTTTTTGTTATATGATAAATGTTGTTTTACTGTTGTGGTGGTGCCTACTGTAGTAGTTTCTTTCCTTACTACTGTACTTTCTTACTGTTAGTTATATTCATGCTGAATGTGGTTTATTTTACTGTCTTTTGGTTACTTCCTCGTTGGACGACTGGGTCTTGGGATTAGTCGAGTCGGTCCGGTTCTCGTGTCTCGTAGGGACTCGGGAATCGGGTCGTTACAATGGACGGCCAAGATGGCACCACGTGGTGCCATCTCAGCCGTCCAACAGACCCTCAAGACCGCCGCTGCCTCTCCAAAGGAAATCCAAGCGTGATTTGGGTCGTTGGATCTTGATCCAATAGTCCTGATCGTGTGTTCAAAAGTTCGGCCACCTGCCCATCCGTGCGCGTAGCATAGTGGATAAAGCACTCGGCCGCCTTTAGACATGCATTCGAATAGCAAGGCGTGGGCGAGCAGGCGCGAGGAGCGTCGGATCATCATTGAACAGCTATGTGCACCCGATAACGCTCACACGCTATTAGACACGTGGCGAAGATGTGGAATTGCACGTGGGCGGTCGCATAGAGGAGGCGGGCGGTAGTGCGATTTAAGCCGTTCGGTCTCGCGATCGGACGGCTGAGATCAGTTGGACGTGCGCATGCATATGTGAGAGGAGGTGAGTGGCCGTACGCATGCCACCCACGAAGGCCACGTTCGGACCTTTAGCGACAGTTTTATCCTTCACTAAAGGTCCTGAATTAATGTTTTTAGAGTTGTAATGACCAAGTTACCCCCACTCCTTGCAACTATGAAAGGAGACCGCCTCCATAAAAAATTCTCATCCCCTCCTTCTCTTCTCTCCCTCTCCAAAGCTCAAGAAAAGCTTGTCCCATAACCGGGATGCTTCTCACGAGATAAAGTCTATTTTTCGTTCCCCTTTCTGAAGCAGATCCCTCGACGACGATGACATGCTGCCCCGTTCCCGTTCTTCTCGCTTCGTTCTCCTTCATCCTGCTTCGTCCTTCTTCATCCAGGCATCGTCCCGTCCGACTCATCCTCCAAGCGATCGTCGAGGAGGATATCTCTCTCCCCATTCTTTCTACTGCTTTCTAGAATAGATTTACTTCTTTCTAGTGTAGAATTTTCCTGCTTTCTAGCGTAGCTGATTTCCCACTTTCTAGTGTAATTCTTCTTTGGTTTTATTGTGTAAACATTTTGAATTATTGAATGAATGTTTTCTCTCTCTCTCTAGTTTAGTCTGATTGTTATTATCGCTTCATTGTAATTACATCACATCACTTTTCAAGAAAAATTATAAAAATGTACAATTACGAAATTAGATCGACGTAGCCTCCCTGAGTTCGACCCAGGATTTTCATTCTGGTATAAATTTTATTTGTTCAACATGAATTCTTCGCTTTCATACTACGATGACAGGTTTTTCAAAACCAAACACGTTAGCGTAGCAACCCGTACGTTTAACAGGTTTCTACCGTAGATTCATACAAAATTTTTCGCAAATCTCCAAGCCCTTAAGTCAGCTGCTTGCTAAAGACTAGCCATTCAATTTTAATAATAAACGTCTAGAGAGTTTTTTGAAGTTGAAGAAGGTGGTTACTGAGGCACCAATTTTGCAAGGATCTGATTGGAACAGTCCCTTTGAATTAGTGACAGATGCCTCAGATTTTGCTGTGGGGGTCATTCTAGGGCAAAGAATTGGCAGGAAGCCCATTGTGATCTATTATGCTAGCAAAACTCTTGATGATGCACAATGAAATTACACGGTTACTGAAAAGGAACTTCTTGCCATTTTATTTGCCTTAGAAAAATTTAGATGTTATCTTTTGGGGTCACATGCCACTATATATACCGACCTCTCAGCACTTAAATATTTGCTGACAAAAAAATATGCAAAACCCTACCTTATCCGTTGGATCCTGCAGCTCCAGGAATTTGACCTGGAAATTAAGGATAAGGCTGGATCGCATAATGTAGTAGCATACCATCTCTCTCGTCTTATGATAAATGACATAATGACCCCACCTGATCAATTCCCCAATGAAAGCGTTTTAGCTACAACTACCCTCCCTTAGTTTGCGCCCATCACGAACGACTTAGCAATAGAACGAATCCCTACTGATTGGCCAAAAATAAAATGGGATAAGTTCTTTGCTGATATTAAATGCTATTTTTGGGAGAAGCCCGACCTTTTCTACTTTTGTACCGATCAGGTCATTCGACGATGTGTCCCTGATTCTGAAATCCATGATATTTTGACACATTGTCACTCAATGGCCTATGGCAGACATTTTTTGGGCAAGAAAACTGCAGTTAAAATCCTTAATGTGGGATTCTTTTGGCCCAGCTTGCACAAAGACGCCCATAATTTTCTTCGGTCCTGTGTGCATTGCCAGAGCATCGGCAAAATGAGTCGGAAGGATATGATGCCCCTTAATCTTATTTTAGAGGTCAAAATCTTTTATGTTTGGGGCATCGACTTCATGGGACCGTCCATCAACTCTGGTGGGTATTTATGTTTACTAGCTGTAGTAGATTATGTTTTGAAGTGGATAGAAGCAATACCCACCCACACTAGTGATCACCATGTTCTGGTCGAATTTCTTAAGAGAAATATTTTCTCAGGATTCTACATTCCAAAAGCCATTATCAGTGACGGAGGCTCACATTTCAGTCGTTCACAATTTCGTCAACTTCTTTCTAAATATGGGGTTAATCACAAAATTTCCACACCTTATCACCTCCAAACAAATGGCCAGGCAGAAGTTTCTAACAAGGAAATTAAAAATATTTTACAAAAGATGGTTAGGCCCAACCATAAAGATTGGTCCACCAAATTGGACGACGCTTTATGGGCTTACCGTACTGCTTTTAAAACCCTGCTTGGCATGTCTCCCTTCCATCTAATTTTTGGGAAGGCATGCCATCTACCAGTACAACTAGAACATAGGGCTTTTTGGGCAATAAAACAATTAAACATGGAATTATCTGATGGTGGTATCCATTGAAAACTACAATTAACTGAATTGGAAGAATTACGTAAATTTTCCTATGAAAATTCAAGGATTTATAATGACTAAACAAAGAAATTTCATGATAAATACATTGTTTGGAAACACTTTGACATTAATCAACTCGTTTGGCTTTTTGATGCTACATTATGTATTTTTCCTAGCAAATTGAAATCCAAATGGACCGACACCTTTATTGTCCACAAAACTTATCCGTACGGCACTGTTGATGTTTTTTATCCTAAAACTAATACAACATTTCAAGTCAACGTCCAACGTTTAAAGCCCTAATTTGATCATACCTCGATTCTTCCGTCTGAATCCTGAGATTTCACTGAACCAACCACCTTTGTTCACTAATACAAACTACACCTAGCTAAATGGTGTAAAAGATAGCACTGGATGGGAGGTAGCCCATCATTTTTCGTGCGTTCCCTTTTCCTTTCTTTTTCCAGGTTTTGACCATCCTAAACCCGACTGCTCTTCATTAAGGTGATCGCTTTTCCCTCTTAATGCATGAGGACATTGCATATCTTAAGCATGGAGGGGTGTTTAAAAAATTTGATGATCAATTTAGGATTTTGAAAACCTAAAAATAGGCATTTTACCTTAGTTATTTTATTTTCCTACCTGCATACCCAAAAAAATAAAAATGTTGAAAACATTTTGAGGAAAAATTTTGAAATTAGGACTAAGGTTAAAAAATTCACTTTTGGTTCAATGGGATTTTATCTTTAACAAACTAGGGTTGAGGATGCGGATATGATCATTAGAATTTCAGGATCTATTTTTAGATAAGACTAGATATCCTTCTCTAAAATACCACCTGAACTCATGACAGTTCAGGTGACTTGATCCTCTTTTGTAATATGAAAAGTATCTGGCTTAGTTTCTGATTCAAAAGCTTGCATTTCTTGCGGAACTTCCTGTGTCAAATTTCACACTCAAGGCAACACTTAAAAATAACTAAAAATTAGAAAAACTCCCTTGTTTCGACTTAGTAAAAGTCTGAAGTAGATCATTGGTTTGAGTTCCCACCACCGAGGAGGAAAATGCCTCCTTTGATGACACGATGCCAACATGTTACCGCCTTGACGCTGCTCCATATCTATATTTCATATCATTAGGTGGGGCATTAAAGTGCATTTTAGCAACTTAAGTGTCTTTGACGATGCTCTACATATAGTGTTGGAGCAAGAGCACGAGCTTGCTTAGAGCGCCCTTTTACACTGCATTGTCTTTTGGGTTTGTGAGCTCCTGGGTGGTGTCATGGACAGTGCTATCCCAAAGTACTGGCACCAGAGCCCCCTCGAGGATTGGTAATGGGAATGATGATCCCGACACATCCGTTGTAAGACTAAGCTAAAATAAGCATGGGGGAGAAAAAAAAAGTTTTTAGCCAAAAACACGCCGTTATCAAAGTTAGCTTTTCACAAGCACAGACACAAGGTTTTAAAGGATATTACAAGTTGTGAATCAGATTCATGAGCCAGAAAAATCCTAAAAATAGAAATTTCAAGTCATCTGAATTAACAAGGGGTTAATTTGTGAATTTTCTGGAGGATATATTGATCCTGTTTTATCCATTTTTTGGATCCAAAAACAAACCCGTTGTTGATTCATAACAAATCCCGTGGCTCTTGTGTTTAGATCAACCAAGGTCCCTTAATCTTTTTCTCCTCAAAAGT
Source organism: Thalassia testudinum (assembly GCA_037157565.1). Classification (NCBI taxonomy): domain Eukaryota; kingdom Viridiplantae; phylum Streptophyta; class Magnoliopsida; order Alismatales; family Hydrocharitaceae; genus Thalassia; species Thalassia testudinum. Next base: position 18,105,342 of record JAZHRO010000057.1, read on the forward strand.
CAAAAAAATTAGATTTTCAAAAATTTTCATTTTATAAATTAAATTTTTTGCGAGAGTAGCAAAAGTTAATCATGGGAGTATGATATATGCCAATTTATCATGATTCTTTTGCATTAAAACAATCCTAACTCTTATGGTTTTGCTTCGCAAATGGATTTTTGGGGTTGCATTTAGTTATAAATTAGGATCAGCATGCATTCCATTTTTCTTGTCTTTTTAATGTCTTTTTGTGAGTGTTAGGGATGAACAGATATACAGATCCCTAAAACCCTAGCACTTCGGAAGGCAACTGGTGAAGGAAAAGCTCAGACTAGTTGGAACTCAACTTGATCCATCTCACTACAACTGGAATCCAGCTCACTTGGACTAGGGTTTTCTCATCCTAACTCCATTCAGCTCATCTCAGCTGAATGCAGCTCAAGAGAGCACATCCTTGCTCACCCTAGCTCAAATCAGCTCAGATCCAGCCCAACTTAGTTGAGTCTAGCTCATCTCAGCTCCTACTAGTCCATAAGGAGCTCTAGCTATCTTAGTTGAGTTGACTGGAGTTCACCATAGCTCAAGTCCAGCTACATCCAGCTCCACTCAACTCCAACGAGCTAAAGATGAATTCATTCCAGCCTAGGAAGCTCAAGTCCAGCTCCTGGGTTCTCAGCTTAGCTCAAATTAGTTGATCTAAGCAACCTTAGCTGTCTCAACCAGCTCAATCCTCCACGGAGCACCAGACCTAGCTCACCTCACCTCCATTTAGCACAAGCCAGCTCACTTTAGCTTGGCTTAGCAACTAGCAAAGAACTAGCAAGCTAAGCCAGCTAGACTAGCCCCATGTTGACCTACTAGCTCCAATTCTGCTCTAGACTCTTCATATCCAGCTCCTCTCCTTAAACCCTAAGCTCCACAAGCCTACTCCTCCTCCACTCCACTACTAGCTAAGCTATCTTAGATTAGCTTAGCTTCGCTAGCATCCAGCTCCTTGGCCATCCATCAGCCATAACTTAACCCTAGCTAGCACCATTTACTAAATAAACTCAAGTCCACCTACCTAGCTCCGACACTACTCAAGTTGGCACCACCTTCTTCACCACCAAAAGACACCTAGATGTTGGTGCCAAAACCACCCTAACCACCCTCCTTTTTGGCACCAACTTCAACCCCCATACCCACCCTACACATAGCCCTTCCATGCCACATCCACCATCCACCTCAACCCCCTTATATAAGCCTAGAAGTTGGCACCAACCCATAGCACCTCTCCATGGTTGGCGCCAGTTTTAGGTAAACCTTGGACAGCCATAACTACCGCCCTCACATCCCTTAGGTGGCGCCAACTCCCCTTAGGCCTAGAATCACGTAACTACCCCCATCTTCCCAACTTAGCCACCGATCTCAAGAGTCAACTTAACCCTCTCAACCTACCTTATAAAAAGACCAACACCTACCACCTTACAACCCATCCTTGGCTAGCAAAATACCTCTCATATTCTACCTAAAGCTCACACCCAAGAGAGAAGAAGACGAAGAAGATTAAGGGGATACTCTGTCCCCTTGGTGCCTTCCCCTCTTCCCTTCTCTCTTGTGCGCACGCCAGCTAAAGGAGAAGCCAGGAAAGGAAGACCTTTGGAGGAGGACTTGAAGGTGGTCCACGCCACCTTGGAGGAGATCTTAAGGGTGTCACATGCCCACCCTTGGAGAAGGACAATTAAGGTGGAAGCTTCCACCTTGGAGTAGCCTTTCAAGGAAGGAGAAGGATGAGCCCCTTTTCAAGCCTAGGAGCCACTAAGCTTGGAGCAAGGAGCTTCCCAATTCACCATCACTTCAGGAGGATTTGTGTTTTACTTTATTTACTGCATTTATTCTAGCAGTAGAAGCATTCCTCTAGTAGGTTTTTATGTAAAACACTTTTGCATCAATCAAGTTGCCTTCAATTCTAATTCATTTTGCTGCAATTTTTTATAATCTAGTTTCTAGCAGTTTTCACTCCTTCTCCCTAATTACTCTAGACCTCCACGTGTCTAGAGTGAGCTTAGGTAGAATCTCTACTTGTCACTTTAGTAGTAGTGTAGTGAGTTAGGTGTTAGCCATCTTTCGTTGCCAACAAAATTAGTGTTGTCGTTATTTCAAAACCCTAAAAAACTACATATTTAAGAAAACCAAAAAGAAAATTGATTTCCATTTCTGAGCAAGAGACCAATTTTTGCAACCAAATTTCCTCCCTGGACGACCCTAGATACCCCATTGTCTAGGTTATAAATTTTAAAGCATATGCGATTTCGCATGTTACAACGACTTAAAAACCCGCTTTTAAACATCATGCAATTTTTCGCATCACCTACCATATCTGAGATTATGGCAAGCATGCACTGCTGAAAGGTAGCAGGTGCATTGCAAAGATCGAACAGCATCCTTCGGAATGCGTACATTCTGAAGGGGCAGGTGAAGGTGGTCTTCTCTTGGTCCTCAGGATGGATTTCAACCTAGTTATACCAGAGTACCCATCCAAGAAGCAGAAGAATCGATTTCCTGCTAGCTTCTCAAGAATTTGATCAATGGACGGTGGTGGGAAACGATCCTTCTTCATGGAGGAATTGAGTTTTCTGTAATCAATGCAGACTCTCCAACAGTCCGCTATACAGGTCGATATGGTTTCTCTAGTTTCAGTCGTGATGACGGTGAGCCTTGCCTTGTTAGGCACAACTTGGATTGGACTCACCCAATGACTGTCAGAGATCGGGTAGATGATCCCTACATCTAACCATGATGGTCTCCTTTTTCATGACATCCTGCATATTTGGATTTAGGCGTCTTTGCATTTCACGGGATGGTCGTGAGCCTTCTTCAATGTAGATATGATGTGTTCAAGATGGACTGATACCAGTCAGATCATCGAGAGTCCATCCAATGGCTCTCCGATGCTACTGGAGAACAGAAATCAGGCGTGTTTCCAGATCAGGTTTGAGTCAAAATTTGATAATCATAGGAAACATCATATTGGAACCCAAAAAGACATATTTGAGATGATCGGGAAGAGGTTTTAATTTCATAATTGGGTTGTCAACAACAGTAGATGGGTCAGTGTGGATGTCGGGAACAAAGGAAGGAGTTATGGGAGTATGTATGTTAGGTTCAGAGTCCTCTAATTGTGGGTTTTGATCTTCTTGTGGTTGATCGAAAATATTCATGTTTTCCTCGATACATAGGTCGTCAACCACAGCTTAGATATCACAAATTTGTTCTATAACTCCGTAATTAATTCCTTGTTGGTCCTTAAAGATGTCGATCTTCAGTGTCTTGCTCCCAAATTTTAGTTCAATTTGGCCCTCCTCACAATTAATATTGGCCCTAGTAGTGGCCAGAAAGGGTCTCCCTAATATGATTGATGTATTCTTCAAGTTCTCAGGAGCATCCATGTTGAAGATAATGAAATCCACTGGGAAATAGAAATCTTGTACCCTAACTGTGACATCCTCAAGAATTCCTTTTGGTGACTTAATCGATCGATCAACTAATTGCAAGGTCATTTCTGTTGGTTTAAGCTCATATTCCTCAAAGTAGTCTACTAGGGATGTAGGTATCAATTTTGTGGAGGCTCCTAGGTCTAGTAAGGCTCAGTCAAACTGCATATCACCGATTGCATAGGACATTAGAGGGGTGCCTAGGTCTTTTGCCTTAGGCAGCAGTTTGCTCAAAATGACGGAGCTGGATTGCTCCGACAGTACGATCAGGTTCCCACCTTTGGTTCGTGGCTTACACTTAGTTGTACACATGTCTTTCAGAAATCATGCGTAAGACAGTACGTGGCGTATCGCATCCATCAAGGGGATGCTTATATGGACCTACTCAAAGAGCTTAACCAGGTCCTTCTCAAGTGCCACGAGTTGGGATTTCCTTTTTCCTTTAGTTAAGGCCTCAGGGAATGGAACTTTTACAATTTCCTTTAGAATGGGTCCAAGTTCTTGATCTGGGATAGAGGTATCTTGGATGAATATCCTAGGGTTTGACGTTGCATTACCTGGCTGGGAGTGGCTTGGATAAGGTGTGTCCCATGTTGCTTTGCCACTACGGGTAGTAACAGAATTCAATATTGCCTGGTTTTGGCTTAGTGTGGGTACAAGAGGTTATTGCTGCTAATAACCCGTGTATGATGTCGAAGCCTCCATCCCGTCAGGTGCTGGAGTAGAAGTGGCCTGATAAACAAAGTGAGGTTGGCGCTGAGTTCGACTCATAAAGTGCCTCTGGTTCGGCATGTAATTTAGATTAGGTAGAGGTTGTGAAGAAAGTGCACTAGGTTGGTGGGGATTTTCCATCTGGGCGATTTAATTGCGAACCTCTGTGATCTCGCCTTTGTGTTGTTTTTGCATAGCCACATTCATCTTCTGAATGTCAGCCAGAGTGTGAAGGATAAGAGTCATTTGATCTGCATGAGTCGGCCCTAATTGATAAGTTGGGTTGGGTCGAGGCTGAGGCGGCTGATATGGATAAGGAGCTTGTGGTCGGGGCTGATATTGAAGTCTCTAATTTTGATTGTTCCCTGACCATGTGAAATTGGGATGATTATGTCATCTACGGTTGTAGGTGTTTGAGAATGGATCATTTTGAATGGTGTTGAAGTCTTTGCAGGTTTAAGGAGCCTCGGAAAAGTCAGAATGTTGGGGTTCAGAGTTCCCCCAACTAGAATAGGTGGGTCTAGAGTTTCCTCCGAAACCTGAATCAGACCAGGGTGGATACAAGTCCATCCCCTGAGAATTTCAATGGAAGATGTTATGCATAGCCTCCCAACCAGAGGGCAGTTGAGCGAACGGGTTTTGCGTAGAGGTGGCTCGCTGCAAGTGTCGAGTTAGATCATCCACCTTTTTCTCAATAATAGAGACCTTGTCTAGGTGACTAGCCATGAGTTCCAAGTTGACAGAAGAGGACAGGCCCTGCATCTCATGTTCTCCCCTTGGATTCATCAATGCACAGCCATTCGTCCTGTCAAACTTGCCCATGGATTCATTATTGATGGAGTTCTCACACATATTCTCGAGAATCTCCCACATGGTGTGTTCGTGTTGACCCATGATGTTTCCTCCACAAGTCGCATTAACGAATAATCGAATATCCTCACAGAGTCCCCAGTAAACAGACTGGACTTGTTCCCATTTAGGAACTCCTTGGTGAGGGCACTTTTGCATGAGATCCAGAAAATGATCCCATGACTCATGAAGCTGTTCTCCAGCATGCTACGTGAAATGCTTGATCTGGTGCTGTAAAGCATTTGTCCAACCAATAGGGAAGAACTTTCCTAGAAACTCGGATTGAAGTTCTGCCCAGGTGTTGATTGGACACATTTAGGTTTGGTACTAGTGAGCAGCCTTGTCCACAAGAGAGAAGGAGAACATTTTCATCAGTAAGACATCCCGATTTTGAGCTTCTGACTTGAAGGTCTGGGCCAAATGCTTGAGTTGCTTGATATGCTTGAAAGGATCCTCGAAATTACGCCCATGGAATTTGGGAATAGCATGAATCATGTTGGGCTTGAGTTTAGTATCAGGACGTCCAGCGGGGATTTGGACTCGAGGTTCGATTGCCACCTCAGTGTGATTGTAGTGATCTCGCATCATAGGATGCTGTGGTGGGTTCACAAAGGCTTGGAATAGATGATTGAGGTGCTGAAGCTGATTTTCAAGATTGTTTTGTTCTACTGGTTGCTCCATGATGATGGATGAAGGAGAATTAGTTTCAGATGAATCAGAAGAGATGTTGATCGGGTTGGGTCTGCAATGCATAAACAAGGAAGTCGAGGCTTGGCCTCAATGGGAATGAGTATCTAATGGAGGCCCCATGGATGGTCTTAGAGACCTCCTCCCGAACATGCACCGATGGAGTAGATGAGAGGTAGAATGTGATGGACCCAATCAAGACTCCCAAAAACTTTTGATGACTATAGAGGTTTGGGGCAGATGATACTCCTTTGTCAGAAAGTCGTCCACCTTAGAATTACCTAGGCAGCCAGAGAGGGAGAGTCCTGTAAAGACCCCTACACGGTACAACACCCTCACAAGTTACAGGGTTTCCTCCACCTGACCTCTCTTGTCACTAATGATCCAGGTAGACCTGAATGGGAACTTAACCTCTTAAGTCTGCCAGTTTTTAATTAAGAGCAAGGGTTCTTATATTTTAACTTGAACCATAAGTTGTTTTTGTGCAAAGTGACCTAATTTGAAGATTGGTTAACCCAACAAGGTGGGTCAACTTCACCTGCTTTCTCCTTTTAAAATTCTAGGTCCCTCTTTTATTGATCAAATGAAATTAAGAGCTAGATTTTACGGTTTGCTTGTATAGATCAATTCAATCAAGGCTTAGGCACACATTGTTTGGAAAGATGAATTCTTGGTTAAGCAAGTGTGTCTCTAAAACCCTAAATTGGAAATCATAATTGGATCTAATTAGTCCAATTTAATTTGTCCAAATGTGGTACCTAGGGCTTCAAGCAAGAAAGAGGTGGCCCTAGATAACTTAGGCTTCAAGTAGGTGCACAAATCTGGGTTTGAATGCTGTCTAAATAGAATGTATAAAATCAGGCAACTTGATGATTAATCTAAGAATATAAAGCAAGTAGCCCTAATTGATTTTTTCCTTTTTTAGCTTTTGAGAATCAGGGGCATAGAGGAGGTTAGATTTGTGTTTTACCTGCCCCTGGAGTGGATGACGTGCAACTAATCTTTTTTGCAATGAATCCCTAAAACGGATCACAATTGAAAGAGATAGAGCAAGTTAGTAGCAAATCTGATATTGCAATCAAGATATCTAAATTGTGTGTTGCCCTGCGATAATAGCACCAAAATGTTAGTTGCTCTGAAATGGGTTTTAAATCATCGCGTTGCAGTATAGGTCGAATCAGTGCAAAAAACAAATACAATTTATTACTCAAATTTGTAGTCCGAGGTTGAACACAAGAAGCAATATGGCAATTTAAAACTCAGGATCAGAATTAAAGATGTAAGAATTTGCAATCAATATATAAATGAGATCTAATGTCAATAATATAAAAAGAAGAGAGGGTAAAATGGTGATTTGAATCACCAAATAACCCTACAATGTCTAGCAAGCTACTCAAAGGAACAAATAAGCCAAGCACAACTCAAATTAACCAATCAAAATCAATGTATCAGATACCAGAATATGCCTAGATGCCTGAACAGAGGCAAATGCCTCTTCCTCTTTCTTCCTCAAGCCTCAGGGAGAGGCTTCTCACTTCTCTTCCTTCTCATCTTCTTCTTCCTCTTCCTTCAGAAATAGCACAACATAAGACTCAGCACACCAGTAGAGGTAAAGGGCTCTTCAGATCTCAAAAGAGTCAAGAGGTGGGCAGCAGAGCAAAACCTCCCCCCATCTCCCCTCTTTTCCTCTTCTTCCTCTCTCAGAACTAGTAAACTAGACCATACCTAGGTATCCAGGTAATTGGACCAAGCCCAGACCCACAGGGTGTGAGCGTGGCACGTGGGCACGTGCCAGGAGACCTCACCCCATGCTACTGAGGCGAACACCCTATAGCATAAATCCAATTTATCTCCATACGGTGCTACGTCAGCTACCGAGGTGGGACTAAAGTCCCACCCTTCTTCACACGATCGCAGCTGCAGTGAAGATGCCTCAAATTAAGGCAGTAGCAGGTGCTAGTGACTTCAATTGTTGACGTGAAATCCTGCCTGGGGGTAGTCCGCACAACCTGGGGGCGATGCTTAGGAGTCTCGAGCAAGAACACCTCCTGGAATTCTTGAAGAAGCTACGCCAATGGTGGACGCGATGTGGTACCTGAAAGAGATGAATTTGGGCAAAGTGCCCCAGTCAGTACGTTTAGGAGCTTCACCTCGATGAGGCGAATGCAACGGCGGTGGTTCGAGGGCGTGAATACTTGTGTGGAGGGTTGACGGTGAGGTGTGTGAGGGTGGATAATGGGTGTGTTCGATGGGAAGGTGGAGGGTGCTAATCCCTAAATTTCTTTATGATTCTTGGAAGGTGAGTCATGGCGATGCTAATGGAAATGGCAGTGGTGGGTTTCGAGCAGTGTGGAGGTGAGTACGAGACACTGGAGCTTCGTCGGAGTCGAAAAAGATGAAGTTCGAGGGGCGGCGGTTAGCAGTTGTGCTTGTGTAGCAAGGGTGGAGAAATGAAATAGAAAGAGAGAGAGAGCAAGAGAGGGACTTAGCGAGGTGGTAGGGAGGTTGAGAGCTTTGGTGTTGGTTGACCAGAGCCAGAGAAGGAGGAACAAGCAGTGAGGTAGTGATGATGACTCAGATGAAGGAATGCCCTCCCTTTGGTTGGAGAGGGTTGCGATGAAGAGTGGAAGAGCTTAGGCCGTCCAATTTGATGGTTGGATGGCCGGAGGAGGGGGATTAAGGTGATGGCATGCGAAAACTTTTTGAAGAGCTTGGCCGTGCGACATGGCATCTTTTATAGGCCATTGGAAACCCTTCAAAGCTTGGAAAGAAGGTTCCAAGCTTTGAAGGTTTTTGCAAAATAGCATACCGAAACCTTTGAAAAGTTCGCATGACCTTTTGGGAATGAATTGGAGCCCAAGGAATGGCTCAAATGGAAGGTAGCTTCGTAAGAACTCCCTATAGCAATTTTGGGAGAAATTGATTAAGAATCGAGCGAGAAATCCTCGCTCAAAACTTGATAGTGAAGGTTTAACCTTCCAAAAATGCTGCAGGGACATTCTTGTGAAGAAGAGAAAGAAGATGTGGGCCTATTTGTAAGAGAGTTAAAAAGTTAAGGGTCTGAATGAGATAGAAAGAGTTTGATTGAACCAAAAAAAAAACATGGTCAAGATGATCTCAGATTGGGCCCAAGTTTTGATACAAATCTAATTTCGACCCAAGGAATCCAATAATGAAGTTCAATTTTGGTTTTGATTAAGTTTGACTGGGTAATTTATGCAAAAACCTAAATTTGGGCAAATGTCAATTTGAGACTCTATTTTAGGTCAAGACGGGTTCTGATGGTCAAATTGATGGCACCAAACCCTAGAGAATATTTTTATATGAATTTCAGAGGGTTTAGGTGAATTTTATCCTAACCAGAACCTCAGTTAATTAAGCATGTCTATTTTTAGGATTTTAGAAGTTATTTAATTCTCAAAACATACGAAAACCCTTTTTTGTCTGTTCTAACGCATATGTTAGCTTTTTAGGACCATTTGACCCTTAATTAACCTTTGAGAAAACTCGTGGTTATTCTGCATTCAAGATATCATGGTAAATTTGCAGTTTTAACCCTATTTACTTATTTTTCTCTCAAAATAATTATGCAATGAATTACCATCCTCTGGAGGCTATGAAGGAGCATTTAATGACTTAATCAGATCAAATTGAGCTAGTTATGGCTCATGATGGTGTTCCCATCATGGCCAATGTTGGGTGGCCTAGATGGCACCATGTGGCGACATCTTGGCCGTCCATTTCTATCTGTTACAGAGGGTGCCATGGTGCTCAGATCGAGGTGATTCTCGCGTTGCTAGACTGCGATCGTTGCTCCGAATCTATCCATATGGTCGAATTTTTCATCCGAAGCTCGTATGGATGTCGCATTACCCTCCTGGCCATTTATGTTCCTCAGACTACATTAGGTACTACGGGACTTCGATCTAGATGATCTCAGAGGTGTTAGACTCCGATCGTCATCCTAATCAGATCTGTATGGCAAGATCGTCCATCCGAGGCCCTAAAATAAATCTCCTTCCCTCCTTGCCATAAAAAGATCCTAATTAACCTAACATATATACAACCACTCTAAATGCGTAATGATGCGTGCTAGGCAATATTTATAATATGGAATGCAAATATAAGCCTAGGAACATGCATAATAGGTATTTCAACCTAGATAGATGTGTCTACATCACCCGGCTTGGGGATGGGTAATCATAAGTCGAGTCGGGATAGTAATCATCTTGAGGATACGTGTTGGAAGGAGGGTAGGATTGGAAATTTGTGAAAGATTTGGAAGGATACACTGTTGAGTAGGAGGCAAATCAGAAGAGAAAACGTGCCTTACAGAATAATGAACCAAACCTATCCTTATGTAGGTAGCCTAAACACCTATAGACTCCCAGGACCCATCCAAAGATTATAAACAATTTTGTCTACTTTTATCCAGTCAATCCAACCAGTTAGAGAGAGGGGTTGGAGAGACGGTTCTTCTTTTGGCTTGCACCTCCGGTTCCTTTGATACCTCCAACCGCAGTCGTTTGATGCTAATACCCTAGCTAGACATCAGATGGACCTGTAGAAGTAGATTAATAAAAAAAAATGTCAATCTGAGCCTCGAAGACCAAATCAATCCTTAAGGCCAACATCTCAGTTTTAATTAGGCTTAGGATGATTGTGCTCTTGGAATGTGATGGGCCCATTAGATGGGTTGTTCCATTATTTATCAATTCAAATGTATGTGCATGCACAACTAGGGCTTGCAAACAAGGTTATTTGATGATGTGTCTTTTAGGGTTTAACCATGTTTAGTAGCTTTTAGGATTTAATCTTTAGGTTCGTTTAACAAGGTTTAGTAGTACACTCCAAGTTTTGAAAGCACTGGTGATGATATATTCCTTTAGAGATCAAAAAATAATGTGGAGTGCCTGGTTCCACCCTAAAGATCAACCTTAAGTGGCAAGCTACTTGATGTATCGCTTTTATCTTAAGTGGTACAACCCAAACAGCTCAATCAATCGGCCTGTTACACCACTTGATTAAGGCACACAACATGTTTAACCTATTCAAATTTTTTACTCATTTATTTACGTGTTGAATTAAGGTGTACCAAATCCACAGGTTAGATTCTGGTTAAGTGGTAGAATCAATGTAAAGTGGTTCCCCTTAGGTTGAGTGTTGTGGGGGTTAATGTGTGTCTCTCTCAGTAAATATCGCAAGAGAAGAGTATTTGTTTGTTTTTTTATATATGCGGGGTAGAGATGAGTGGAGGTGGCAAACATGACAAACAATTTCTGTACTAGGGTTCGTGAAAACTTCTAAGTAGATTAGGTATTGATTATTAAGGTTACGAAATGAAATCTAGGGTGGGGATGATGGGGGTACACTTACAAAACCTTTATCTACACTTTTCTCTGACCCAACCACTCTGGCCTACCTTAGAAGAGTACTTGCAATCATAGCAAGGTCAGTGAAAAAGTGAGATAAAAGTTAGGTAAGGCAGAAAAATGGGAGGAAAACTAAAGAGCGTTACCTCCCTGGCAATGGCACCAAAATGATGAACAGAGGTTCGTCGTGAAAAGGTCTGAGTTTGTCAATCAGATAAAATTTATAACCAAAACTGGAGATGAGTCCTCGGTTGAACTCGGGGAGGTGAATGTTTGGTTTGAGAAAATCCATGCTTCATGTTGTTTCTTTTTGGTGCTTTAGGGTTTTGCTATTTTCTTCATTTGTTTCCGTAATAAAGATGCAAGCGAGATAATGTCACGAAGTGGAGGGAATAAATGGATATATCACAATGTCACTCAGTTATCAATTACAATATTCTAAAATATAAAAGAGATAGGGGTGAGAAGAAATCTCCTAAATCAGTTGTCTGGTGCAACGACGGTGCTTGGTGGCAGCTTCGATGAAGGTGGTGAGAAGCTAGACAATGGGGGAGAGATGCAGGAGGATGCCAGGTAGAGGAATGCTTCACCAAGGCTATGGAATGGGATGAGGAGGTGGAGGTGATCTTCTACCGGAATGGAGGTGGGAGGATGGCTCCAAGGCTTCCTACGAAGGTTGTGAGATGGAGGAAGAATATTTGGTGGGGTATAGGAGCATTACACTAATAGGAGGCCTTTTGAGCTTGGGAATGAGCTCTAAGGGAGCTTTAACAGGCTTCTGGAGCATAGGAATAGGTGAGTGTAGAGTAGGTAGAGATGAAGAAGAATGGGAGGGGTGGGGGTCCTTTCATAGTGGACGAAAGGATCAATTTCGTATAGAAGACATTTAGTGACAGCCATCAACGTCGCTGAAGATCCACCGTAAATGTCACTGAAGATAGCCTTATGCCCACATTATCGCTATGCTGGCATGTGCCTCGGCGTGCTACACGCCTACAACTCGCGCTGCGCTACGCGCCAGCATGTGTTCCCTCTGCCACTGCCTCCATGCATGCGAGCATGCCCACTCTACTATGCATGTGTGGTGGCATGTGCATGCATATGGGCGGCCTGGGTTTTGCCATGTGGTGCGATCTAGGTCATCCATCTTCCTTCCTTTGTAGGGGTAGCTACAGAGGTTGGATTAAGTCAATTTTTGTGCTGTTGGGATGCGATAGTTTACCCAATTCCATTTGTACGGTCGAATTTGTCGTTTGAAGCTCTGAATTCCATCACCTAGCCCCTTAGTCATTGATTTTCCTTATACTGCATGTGGTGCTATGGGGCTCTGATCAAGGTAATTTCAGAGGCATTGGACTCTGATCATACTCCTGATTAGATCTGTATGGCCGAATCGTCAATCCGAGGCTCCAAATTAAATCTCCTCTTCTTGCCGTAAAAGGATGCAATTAACCTAAAATATACATAAACTACTCTATTTGCAGAATGATGCATGCTATGCATACTTATAGTATGGAATGCATATCTAAGCCTAGGAACATGCATGAATAGGCATTTTATCCTCAATAATTATGTCTACACCAATTATCCTATAGTGGTGTAGATTATGCAAGGAGTCAAACAAACCAAAAGAGCACTAGCGGTACCTATCATTTTATTAGAGAATCCCTGGTTTCGTGGTTTTCTAGAAAACTAACATGTGTCTCACTTTCTACGATCGAAGCATAAAATATTGCTGCTTCACTTGCTTGCTCTCAGGTCATTTGGATGAGGCAAACTTTATCCGATTTTGTATTATCTTTTGTGCAATCCAAAATTCTATGTGATAGTACAAGAGCAATTAATTTACGTAAAAATCCAGTACATCATTCACGTACCAATCACATAGATGTATGACATCATTTTCTTAGAGGTAATGTACTTCAAGGTGCCATTCAATTAGAATTTATAAATACACAAAACCAATTGGTAGATATTTTTACAAAACCTCTTATAGTAGAGAGATTCTTCTTTTTAAGAAGAAAATTGGGATTTTGTACAATTAAAGAAATTCAAAATTAAAATTTTGATTGTTTTATAACCTGTTTGTAATTGTAAAAATCCCTGAGGGTCTAACTACAATTTACCCACTTTTGCTAAAAGGGGTATGCTTTAATATTTTCATATTTCTGGAAATATCAGGGTGCTGTTTGCAATATGGCTACTTAACTTAAGATATTGATTACATTATTTTTCATTTCCTAAGTTGTTCATTGATTTGTTTTCAACCACTTAAGTGGTCATGTGACTAGCACATGACCCAACCCTTACAAAAGAGGTCAAGTGTAAACACTTGCTTCATTTTGTTCTCTCAAAAACTAGTTCTCATTCACTTCAAGATCCTCTCCAAACCCAAGCCAAAGAGAAGAAGAAGGATCTCCTCCAAGTCTCTATTCTAGGTATTCTCTCATTCCCTACATAGATCTTGATATCATGGTTCATTTTACATCTTGTTTCTCCCTTTCCCTAAATCACTCTTGCTGCTGCATTGTATTTCATGTCCGGTACCAGATGGTGCTGATACCCATTATTGAAGCTATGAGTTACTATGCTAACGTATTTGGTTTTGAAAAACTTATCGTCGTAGTTTGAAAGCGAAGAACTCGTGTTCAACAAATAAAATTTATACTAGAATAGAAATCCCGAGTCGAACTTAAGGAGGCAGACGTTTGATTAAAACTATGCGTTTGTTTTATTTGTCATGAAGTAGATTAATTGATTATAAACTATCTATCTATTTACAATAAATAGAAGAGAGAGAGAGAGTATTACAAACAAAAACCAAAAAGAGATGTAGAATAAGCATGGAATTCATTATCAAAGAGATTGTTCGTTATGCTAAACATTACGACTAGAAGGCAAAAAATGATTACACTAGAAAGTAGTAAATCTACTCTAGAAAGCATTAAAAAGAGTGGAGAGAGAATTATTCTCCTAGACAGTCGCTTGGAGGATAAGCACGGGACGACACCTGGAAGATGGGTAATGGAGCAGGATGAAGGAGGACAAAGAGGGAAGAATGGGAATGAGGCAGCACGTCGTCGTCATCGTGGGATCCACTTCTGAATGGGGGACGAAAGTTTGACTTTATCTCTTGAGAAGCATCTCGGGTGTGGGACAAGATTCTCTTGAGCTTTGGAGAGGGACAGAAGAGAAAGAAGGGATAAAAATTTCGTATGGAGGGGGTCTCCTTTTGTAGTTGCAAGGAGTGAGGGCAATTTGGTCCTGACAATTACAAAACATTAAATAAAGGGTCCTTAGTGACGGATAAAATCGTTGCTAAAGCCCCATCATAGGCGACGTGTGCCGCCTGCTCATCTTCCGCGCCGCCCACCTCCTTCAATCCTCAATCATTCGATCATGAGATCAAATGACTGAGATGTGCCCTCACCGTGCCTATTCAAGCCGCAATGCCCGCGTCTGATGGCACGTCACGTGCAGGCATGTGATAGCGCATGGGCGCTATTGAGCGCTCACGGTCTCTCAATCAAAATAAGACAATCTCTATGCCCGCTCTCCCACGCCTGCCTCCTGCGGTTCGAACGCTCGCCTGCGCTTCGCTTAAGCGCTCTCACCCACTGCACTACACGCATGGATGGGCAGGCACTTAACTGGGAAACGTTGATGCGAAGGCCTTCGGCGGATGAGTATGGATGGTTGGGCGGTCGAGATGGCGCCACCTGGTGCCATTTCGGTCATCCATCTTCTGGATGATGTAGATGATGCCATGGATGTCTTATTGAGTTGATTTTTGTGCCATTAGGCTATGATCGTCGATCCGAATCCATCCGTGCGATCAGATTTGTTGTTTGAAGTGCAGATTCACACCATCTTGGCCCTTGATCTTCTAGGGTTCCCTGATCTCTATCTGATGCTACAGATGTCAGATTAGGGCGATCTTGGAGTCGTTGAACTCCAATCATAGCCCTGATCAAATCTGTACAGTTGGATCTTCAATCCGAGGCCCCAGAAAAAGTTTGCCCTGTCCCTAAACATAAAAGAAGACAATTACCCTTCATTTTATTCAAACTAATCTAAATGCAAGGTGATGTATGTTATGCAATATTTATAGTATGCCATGCAATTCTATGCTTAAGAACATGCATAAATAGACATCTTATGTAGTGTAAACATGTTTACATCACACCCCAATGCCTATCTTTTGCTAGTCCCTACCAAAAACTATATGCTATTTATAAAAGAATTAGGTTGCATTATTTGGGATTGAGTTATTTTCAATTATTAAGAAAATGTCTACTTAAGATCTGAACATTCAAAGACACAACAGTGCACGAGTATCTGCCAAGATGCAGACCACCTCAAGCCCTCGCCTTATTCGAAGAAATTTTTTTTTTTCATTTTTGAGTTTAAGGTTTAAGAGTGGCTTTCTACAGCCATTCAACTCACCCAAGATTTGATGAGAACCCTAATTTCTAGGCATCTTATTATGAATGTGATAGACTCACTGATTGGCAGTTAAAACAGACTTTGGATTTCTACTCCTCTAAGTGACCTTAAAAAGAGAATTCTACCTAAAGGTGTATCTTTACAATCGGTAGCTTTCTCCCTATTTTTATTTTTATGGGGTCAAAACAAGGGTGGATCCAGTGTATATCTCCCTGGTTTATTCTACTTCTCCACTTCTTACTAAGTGTTTTGGGAATTTTCAGCGCAGTTATTGAGCTGGGTTCTAGACAACCGATCGATGAGCTGTTACCACGAAAAACCTGCTAGCCACACTCGTGCGGTGAAGTGTGGCTTATTTCTTTCCTTTTTTCTCTCCTTTTCTTTTCCTTTTCTTTTTGACTTTTTTTTTCTCTTTTTTTATTTAAAGTTGGTGGCTTCCCTGGTCTAAGATTTACCTAAAGGTAGAAAAAAGAGAATGGTCCAGTGATTGGGCTCTGGACAACCTACCTATGGGCTATTACCCATGATAACTTGCCTACCATATCACCATAGAAGGTTCATTAGCTACCCAATTTCCATTAAAATCATTGAACAACAAGTCAGTGCTAAGAAAGTGTGTAGATGCTTAAAACTCAAAGTTCCCTCAAATCAGAGGGTGGATTGATAAGTCGTGTACTTATCACCCAAACTTATTTACACCATTTATAATAGAATTAAGATGGCGAGGACTCGAAAACCAAATCAACATTTTAGTGGATACACGGCCTGATTAAGTCCAAAGACCTGAAGGGTCTCTGTGTTCAGATCATAATGTAGTATTTCCTAAGATTGAAAATTTTCTTAAACCCAAGTTCTCTTTCATAATTCCACCATTTTTTTAAATATATATAAATAAAAGAAAATAAAACAAATCTACCGCCCCATGCCTATCTAATGCAATGTCCTCATTGTATTAAAAGGACATAAAATAGAGTGGAATAGAGTAGAAAGAACCTGAATTACGTAAATGTTCGGTCTGCTCCGAGAAAAAGAAAAATTTTATATGTGCTGAATTTAGTGCCTTCAGCTGGGCACACTATACAAAGAAGAGAAATAAAGAATTCACAGGTGCAGGTTAGAATCAGAATACAAAGAAGAAACCTTTGACCTACCAACAGATGTCCACATAAGTGGACCTGATTGTGGTACAAACCCATATCCCATAATCAAGAATATCTAAGGTTCTAGATAAAAATTACCCAAAACCTAAAATCAGTATACAAGCAGGGTCGGGCCTGCGATTTATTAGGATGCAACCTAAGACTAAAAAGTCAGGTTACAGAGAATTCAAGCTCCAAAGGATAATCAATGAATGTGTGCTTGGGTTGGACATCCTCAGAACAGATGTCGTAAGGGTCCTGGTTTGATGGTTTCAGATGAATTGGAACCCTTAGACTCGGTCTTCTATTTCCTATAGAATTTGCTTCCCAAATCAAAATTTCCCAGCTCCTATCCTCCTCATTCAGAATGTCAAATTCCAGGACCACCTGCATATTAATCACCCCATCTAAAACTTCCAAGTCTAGAAGATGTGGCTGAATCAGAATTGACTTGGGTCTAGTTATCTCAAAAATAGAATCATCGATAAGCTCAATGGGGTGTAACTGACAATTATGGCATTGGATTGAATCCTCTTGAAAATGCGATTCTGGATCTGGAATGTGAGCCCCAATAAGATCAATTTCCTTAGTTATTGGGCTATCAAATGATCTATCAAATTCCCTAGGTCCAATCGTCTCATAGAAATCGTGTTCTGTAAACTCACATGAGACTTTGCAAACTGAATCTTCGCCATCAGAATCAAAAAAATCAAAATCCGTATTAATGTATGTCTCAAAATCATCCATCACTTTCTGGTCCATGGAGACATACGTTTCCTCCTACCCTAGCTCAAGGATTTCAGGTGAAGAAATCAAATCATCCTTAATTGGTTGCTTTAATTCAATCTGGTCAGCCTCGCAACACTTGTCACCCCAAACAAGTGCTTGAGCGGGTTCTGATAATGGCTCTCCTAAGGGGAGTTCATCTTGGGAATCATCCCATGATTGAACTAAAGCAACCACAAATCTCATCCTCAATTTCACTAACTTCCCAAGTAGAAACTCACCCGGGTTCTTATCCTTAGCATCCTGGGGCCAATCCAACAAATACTTATTCAAATCATCAATCATCTCAATCAAGGGCTCCAATTTTTCAATGCAAGGTATTGGCAGAACTTCTAAAGATTGTATGGTATTCCTCAAGTTAGCCACAACCCTATTTTGAACCTGGTTAACCTGAACTAAACTACTTGGTTCAAGGTTGGGCAGGTTTGGGATCAGTGTAGAGGAGTTAATGAATTGAGATTCGTTATAACCTTCCTAATAATAGGTCATTTTGGATTGTTCAAAAGGTGGTGATGACCTAAAGGCAATGTAATTAGAGGATGGGTAGGAATCAGTGTATCCTTCTTAGTTGTAGATCGTATTAGGTTGTCCATGAAAGGGTGGTGATCTATAATCGATGTGGCTCTAAGAAGGATAGAAATCACAATTATGGTGTTCAGGGTTAGACCCTAAACATGGAGGTCTGAAACTGTATCCCCATTCCGAGTTATCCCAACAACTAATGGTTGATTACAGTACGAGTCAAGATAATTCTCATGTTGAGGATAACTCAAAATAGGAGGGAAAGAGAGGGAATGCGTATAAAATGTGGAAGGATTCATGATAGACTGGAGGAAGAAAGGTGCCCTGCAATACAAGCAATCAAACATATCCTTAAGTGGGCTAGCCTAAAGACCTACGGACTCCGAAAACCCATCTTGAGATAAAGAAACAATTTGATCTACTTCTTTTTACTCAATCCAACCAGTTAGAAGGAGGGACTAGGGAGAAGGTTCTTCGTTCGACTTGCACCTCCGGTTCCTAGTGTACCCCCAACTGTGATCGTTTAATTCTGCTCCCCTAGCTAGACATCAGATTGAATAGTAGGAATAGACTAATCGAAAATAATCTCGTTCTGGGCTCCAAAGAGCGAGTGGAATCCTTAAGGCCATTATCTACTCTATTTTATTTAGCACTAGGTTTGAATGTGCTTTGGAATATGATGGACCTTTTATATGGGTTGTGCCCTTAATGATTGATTGATGTGTGTGTGTGTGCACAACTAATGGTTTTCAAGCAAGATTACTTTTGATGCGGTGAATTTTAGGGTTCAAATCTTGCTTAGTGGCCTTTAGGATTCAACTTTAGGTTTCTTCAAACAAGTTTTGTTGTCACACCAAGTTTTTAAAGCACTGGTGAAGATGTTTTCCTTTGAAATTTAAAAGAATATGGAGTGCCTGGTAAATCCATAAGAGTTGAACCTATGCAGCAGCTACTTGATGAGTTGATTTTAATTGAAGTGGTGAGGCCCAATCAACTCAAACAATTGGACTATTGGCCCACTTAATTAGGCACACAAGTGATTACCTACTCTGATTTCTACTCAATTATATGTTTGGATGTGTGTACCAGTTCCAAAGATCGGTTTACCGATTGAGTTTGAAAATCGGATGAGGTTGTGTACCTCTATGAGAATTTTTTTATTTTTCTTTTTAAATGTGGAGGTTGAGATGGGTGTGGGTGTCAAACAAACAAACAAAACTAACCTTAGAGTTTATAAGAACACCTTGGTTTATTGATGTCTGTGTTATTAGGTGGTGAAATTAAAACTAATGGGTGGGAAGTGGGGGATAACTTACAGAACCTTCAACAGCACTTTACTCCAATTTACCACTTCTGCTTGTCTCGAAAGAGTACCTACAATCACAATAAGAAAGGAGAGAAGTGAGGTAAATGATTTGTAAGTTATAAAACATGAAAAAAACAAAGAGTGTCGCCTCCTAGGCAATGACGCCAAATTGTTGAAGCTACGAGTTACTATGCTAACATATTTGGTTTTGAAAAACCTATCGTCGTAGTTTGAATGTGAAGAACTCGTGTTCAACAAATAAAATTTATACCGAAATAAAAATCCTAGATCGAACTCAGGGCGGCGGACGTTTGATTAAAACTACGCATTTGTTTTATTTGTCATGAAGTAGATTAATTGATTAGAAACTGTCTATTTACAATAAATAGAAGAGAGAGAGAGAATTAGAGAGAGAGAATATTACAAACAAAAATAAAAAAGAGATGTAGAATGAACATGGAATTCATTATCAAAGAGATTGTTCGTTACACTAAACATTACGACTAGAAAGTAGAAAATGATTACACTAGAAAGCAGTAAATCTACTCTAGAAAGCATTAAAAAGAATAGAGAGAGAACTATCCTCCTTGACGGTCTCTTGGAGGACGAGCCAGATGGTATGACGCCTGGAAGATGGGGAACGGAGCAGGATGAAGGAGGACAAAGCAGGAAGAATGGGAATGGGGCAACAAGTCGTCGTTGTCACGAGATCTACTTCCAAAAGGGGTACGAAAATGACTTTATCTCTTGAGAAGCATCCCGGGCATGGGACAAGCTTCTCGTGAGCTTTGGAGAGGGAGAGAAGAGAAAGAAGGGATGAAAATTTCGTATGGAGGGGGTCTCCTTTTATAGTTGCATGGAGTGAGGGCAATTTGGTCTTTACAATTGCAAAACATTAAATAAGGAATCTTTAGTGACAGATAAAATTGTCGCTAAAGCCCCATCGTGGGCGACTTGTGCCGCCCGCTCATCTTCCACACCGCCCACGTCCTTCAATTCTCAGCCATTCGATCATGAGATAGAATGGCTGAGATGCTCCTTAGCCATACCTCTTCAAGTCAAAATGCCTGCGTCTGATGGCACGTCACATGTGAGCTTGTGATAGTGCGTAGGTGCTATTGAGTGCTTGCTGCCGCTCGATCGTAATCAGACGGTCACTATGCCTGCTCGCCCGTGCTTGTCTCCTGCTATTCGAACGCTCGCCTATGCTTCGCTTAAGCTCTCTCACCCTCTACGCTACGCACGTTGATGGGTGGGAGTTAAACTTATGCGTGGGTACATCCTAGCCATTGGATCTTGATCCAACGACGCGGAAACGTTGATGCGGAGGCCTTCAGTAGATGCGTGTGGATGGTTGGCGGTCGAGATTGTGCCACGTGGCGCTATCTCGGCCGTCCATCTTCTGGATGATGTAGATGGTGCCACGGATGTCTGATTGAGTTGACTTTGACGTTGTTAAGTTGCGATCGTCGATCCGAATCCATCCGTGCAGTCAGATTTGTTGTTTGAGGTGCGGAGTCACATCATCTTGGCCCTTGATCTTCTTGGGTTCCCTGATCTCTATCTGATGCTATAGATGTCTGATTAGGGTGATCTTAGAGTCATTGAACTCCAATCGTCGCCCTGATCAAATCTGCATGGTTGGATTTTCGATCTGAGGCCCCAATAAAAATTTGCTCTGTCCTTGAACATAAAAGTAGATAATTACCCTCCATTTTATTCAAACTAATCTAAATGCAAGATGATGCATGTTATGCAATATTTATAGTATGCAATGCAATTTTATGCTTAATAACATGCATAAATAGAAATCTTATGTTGTGTAAGCATGTTTACATCACTCATCATTGGTACCGGTATTTGTCGGGTGCAGTAGAGCTTGCTTTTGATAGCAGGTATCGGTATGAATGATCAGTACCTGTGCTAGCTCAATTTTCTGGTTGTAACTGGAACCAACCAGTACCGATACATACAGGCTTAAGTGTGTTTTTGTATGCACAGAAGAAAGGAAATATTCTGATTTTCTCATTGTTTCTCCTACTCTATTTGTTGCATGCTTATGGATGGCACATAAATCTAAGAGTAATGGAAGGGCACCTCAAGATGCATTTCACAAATTTTGCATAAATTAGGATACCAAGTCGATGTTTGATTGGTATAAGGGCCGTAAGCTTCATCATTGTAGGCCTAATGAGTGGAAAGACTTTACATTACATCTCTTTAACTTCACTACTCATCTATCTGAACAAAACCTCATGCATTTCTTTGATGGGTCATTTTTTCCAGATGTTCCTGGAGTTTATCCTTACATTAATTGTCTATTTTTTGTGAATCTCCAAGAGTAAGACAATTGAGGTCATCTTGTCTTAATTTTAAACATTTTTTATCAAAATTATCTATTACATCCAAATTCCTATCCACCATAACACTATGTCCTAATGAATGTTATGCATTCAATACTCTTGAGTAGAAATTCACTAATTCAAAAATTCTTGAAACACTCTTGCTCCCTAACTGTCAGGGCAATGCCTTAGTTGCCCAAAATAAGACCTTATTTGATAGAGTTCTATTCAGAATTTTAGCATGGAATCTAAGCACCAAATACTCAGGATTCCATAAGATCCCTGTATATATTTTACCATTAATCTATTCTATTATAACAAGTTTCCCTGTTAATTGGAACATGGTATTTATCCACTTCTTAAGACCTCATCACTGTGCTTCAACTCTTCCCCTTGATATTCTTGCATCTCACATTCTTATCAAGAGTAAAATTGATCTCTCTAACTTTACTTCGCTTAGAAAAGTGGTCCACTTCAAGTGGTCCACTCTTTAAAAAATGTGAGTAAAACTTGTTAGAGAGGAATCATCTATTGATGATGAATAAGAAGATCAAGTTCATCCAAATGCTCATTCTTCTTCTCATCCAGCTCCTAACTCATCCTTAGCATTTGTTCCCATAACTTATCCATACCTAGAAGTTGAAACGCCTTAGGTCAATTTGTCTAGTTTGTCTGGAATTGATCCCAATATGATTAACACTTTTAATTATATTGGTCAAAATCTTTCAAACCTCAACTTTGCTTTTCGTCACATGGAACACAAGTTCCATGATCTTTCACTTTCTGTTGAGTCACCTCATTTTGCTTCTTCCACTCAACATCCTAAGCAAAGGAAGCATACTCAACCAAAAGTGCCTAAAGAATATAGTAAGAGATGGTAGAAGCATTTACAAGGCTCGTCTCATGTTTCCTTTCCAGTGGCAGAAGAACATATTCTTCATGATGATGAAGAGGAAGAAGACAATGAAGATGAAGAAGATATTTCTTATGCTGAAAGTGAAGATGAAGATGAAGTTGAAGAAGATGATGAAGATGAAGATGATGATGACGATGATGAAGGTGAAGAAAATGATGATGATGATGATGGTGGAGGTGGTGGTATAACTAGTAGAAGACATGCTCAAAAGTACATTAGAAAAAGAGCTGACAATTAGTTTAGTCTACATTTTCTTGTATTAAACATTTCAATATGTTTCCTTGGTTGTTATGACTTTTCAATATGTTCTTGTTTGACTTCATGCTCTTTATGATGTATGACTTAATTATGGTTGTTATGACCTTTCTTGTTATGACTTTTAATTATTTTGTTTCTCTGCAATCTTTTCTCATGCTTGGTCATTGTCTATGCATCTGATTATATTCCTTTTGTTTGATGGACAAAAAGGGGGAGAAATGAAAATACATTGTACTTAAAATAAGGAAGCCTGGTTTGAGGGGGAGGTTTCACTCCTAGTGAAGTTTTTTGTATTCCTTCTCATATGAGGTTTCTATTATTTTAAATATGGGTATTTCTATTATTTTGTCAACACCAAAAAGGGGGAGATTGTTGGAACCTAGTTCTACTTCTCTTTTATACTTTGGTGCTAACAAAACTATTTTAAATCTAATGAGTTTTCAAAGTGTCATTTACAGGACATCACAGGATTTAGGAAGTATGAAAGAAGTGGAGATGGCATGAAGAATGAAGATTGATTTCATATCGTTCTTGTAATCTAGATTTTGTACGTCTCCTAACAACAAAAATGATCTAGGAGTTAAAATGAAAATAGAGATAATTAGGAATCATACTCCCATTCTATTATTCGTTTGAAAAACTAATACCATTTTGTTGTCATATTGATCATATATTTGCATTCAATTATCGCTTAGATTGATGAACAAGTCTTATTCAAGGTACTTGTTGCAAGTACCAATACCTTTCACCGGTACCGCTACCTGTTAGGCACAGATTTAGGTCCTAGTCCCAAATTGTGAACCAGTGTCGGTACTCATCATGAGTACCAGTACCAAGTGCTTATAGTTTGAAAACTTGGATAGTGCCTGGACCATACAAGTATCGGTAATAATCACCAATACTGGTACATGTAGGTCACAGTTTGAATCATGACCCGATCTTTTAGTCACAAGTACTTGTACTCATCATGAGTACCAGTACCTGGTGACTTAGTTGGTACTTAACTATAAGCACTTAGTACTCGTACCCATGATGAGTAACGGTATCTAGGCTTTGTTGGGTTGACTGTTGGTTAACTGTGAGCAGTCTGTATCGGTATCACAGTTTTAGTACCGGTACCAACTAACCATTGAGTCTAATCTAAATGGCTATTTTGCTAATAAACCTATCTCTAATCTTCCCATTTTTCCCCTAAAGGCTAGTAATCGCAAGGAAGGTGTCTAGTGGCTTATATAAACACCTTGTGCGTGTCATTTGCACACAACACAAGCTTAAAAAATCTCCTTGCTCATAATTCCATATTTCTCAATTCCAGCAATAAGGGTGGTTGATTTATTGCATTCAATTCAAGGCGATTCACTCTTTGCAACAAGTCTTTTCTAGCGAATTCGTTCTTCATAGTAAGATCATTCTTTTTCGCTTTAGTATTTTTTGCTAGATTAGTATATAAACTTTCTACTAAGCAAATTCTTGTTGGAAACATAGGAACTTAGTTGTAAGCTATATTGTTTCTTGCTTATACCTATATCTTTCTGTTCTTATTTAATCTTGCAATTGGGCTGAGGTAACCTGTTAATTAACTCTGTTTATATTAAATTGATTCCCTCTGGGTTGAGGGAATCAGCTTAAAAACCCTTAGTCTGTAGACCTAGGTAGTGGAGTACCCAAGTGAGGGGAACCACTATACATCTGATGTTATATTTTGTGCTTTGCTTTTTTTGCATAATTTTTGTTTACCACACTATTCATCACCTGTTTTAGTGTGCTTGTACCTTTTAGATCCTACATTAGTCACAATAATAAATTAAAATAAATCTTTTAAACCTGTTTCGCAGCACTACAAACTTTCAACTCCCCTTGGATGCAAATAATGGCAAGGGCGCAAAATTCAACTTGTGCTTCTCATCAAGCTACAGTCAAGTTAATTTTAAATAGAATTTATATATAATTTCTGATTCAACTCATTATATGCCTTTCAGTAAAAAGTTTAGCCTAAAAAATAATCAACATTTGAAGAAATATAGATCATCATTCAACATAGAAGTGCAAGAAGCATGATAACAAAAATTTACTATATCGAAAAGCATGTAGCCAAACTATTAATTAGTCATCCCTTACTAACTTTTATTGCACATACTACACTACTAAGATTGGAATTTGATTTTCTGCACTTCATACACAAGTCTAGTGCGCAAGTAATGATTGTTGTATACATAAGGTACTTAATAGTCACAGGGCCTCTTATAGTGCAGCTAGTCGTAAGTACGTGCTTCATGATTCCTTGGTTCGAGTGCATTATGTCTTATTGTAGTTACATTACTACAGATTGAACTTGTTTCTTTACCAATTAGCTTTGAGTTCCACACATTTCTAAACTCTTATTGATGTTACGGTAGCATTTCAATCTTCATTTTATGGTTCAATTGTCTACACAATGAATCCTCAGTTTATGTCATGGCCAATTGTGCACCTCGTGTTACTTAGCTCAGGCAACAACTTGGAACACTTCAAGTGTTATTATTGTTTCGGGTTTGCATTGTCATCCTCATGCTATACTGCTTGTTTCTTATTCAACTTGTTTAAAATGTGGTAGCTTAATGATTGGTTGGAACTGGAGCATTTAATAGCATTAATGGTGAAAATTTTACTTAAGATTCAATGTAGTGATAGACATAAAAGAGGTAAGTTTGATGTGTCTCGTAATTACTGATTTGAAAGTAAAATGGATTTCTCTCTTTCATGAAAATTTGGAAAATAGAATTTAGTAATTGATTTCTCTATGTTCAATTATTATTTCAATTTGACTTGACAACAAACATTGTTCATGTTAATGTATATTATTTTATAAAGCGATAACAAATATGCTTGTAAATTAGGTATCATGTCGCAATTAACCAATTATATTTGCCCAGAATGGCTTGGTATTGGTAGTTGTAACGAGCGCGTACCCCAGACGTCTTTTAAGACGTCTGGGAGGTGGCCCAGACGTCTGTCAAGACGTCTGGGATCACATCCAGACGTCTGACCAGACGTCCGGGATAGTTTACAGACGTCTGACGAACAGTTATACTCGCACGGGATATTCGTCTGCGCGCCTGTGCACGCAGACCTGAGATCCGCATCTTCTCTGCGGCTGCAGGCGACTGCGGGCGTCTCTCTCTCCTCTCCGCGCGGCGTTAAAAGGGGGAGGGGGCGCGCCTCCCCTCCCGTCTCCACCATCTTCCTCCTCTCCTGCTGCGGGCGGAGCGAGCGGACGCGAGGGCGCAGCGGCAGCGGCGCAGCGAAGGCGCGGAGGAGCTGCGGCGTGCGAGGGCGGGACTCTGCCGTGAGGGCGAGCTCGCCGGGAGCGGCTTGGCCGGCCGGCGGAGGGCGCAGGGGGCGCAGAGCGTCGCGAAGAGGGACCTGCTGCGGGCGGAGCAGCGGACGCGCGAGGTGCGACGCGGGCGGCGTCGCGAGCGGAGGCCGAGCGAGGTTCTGATTCTGGAAAAATCTCCAGAATCAGACGTCTGGACCGATATCCAGACGGCAAGGGCGACGTCTGTGTGATCATACAGACGTCTGAAAGGTGAGTTCCGCTTTCTCCTTCTTCTTTTGTCGACTGACCGTACTGAAGGAGGAGGGTTGGCTGTGCGCAGGTGTTCGGATTCGTCATCCTTTGCGAATCCGACGTCTGGAAGTTGTACCAGACGGCGGGAGTGACCTCCAGACGTCCGGAGAGACCATCGGACGTCTGGGATCTAGGGGAGACGTCGCCACAGACTTCTGGACGTCCGGGGAACCCCGCCGAACAGGTAATTCTCTGATCCACCGTTTAAGACGTCTGGAAGGAGTTCCAGACGTCTGATTTTGCACAGTATTGTCTTTCTCGACCCGTTTAGGGCCCGTTTGGGCTCCGTTTTCCGCGATTCGAGTTGCGTTCGTTTCCGAATTTATTCCTCTACCCGCCTACAGTAGCTATACACTGTTTTGAGACACTCCTTGTGTTTGATCCTTGTGATAGGACCTCGTTCGGTTGCCGTCTTGAGAGTCGCGGAGGCGCGCGGGATTCCCGACCACGCCCCCACTACTTCCGTTGTACCTGGTAGAGTGGTTTTATGTATTAAAAAAATCTGTTAAAGTATGGAACCATAACTAGAACCTAGGGCATTGCATGAATCCTAGGAATGAGAAATATATGGAATGGTAGCTCCTAGGTGTTGCATGAATCCTAGGGCCGGAAAACTAGATTGTATGATAGATCCTAGGATATGGCATGAATCCTAGGATGGAAAAAAACTAGTGGAATGTACATTACTGCAGTCTTGGAAAAATGGAAAGGAATATATAAAGCTGCCTGTAAAATTAATTAACAGCTGCCTGTTATGCATAGAGAATCATGTTGAGATCATGGAATGTGAGAACGTGAATCTGGAAAGTAAAACATATGATGTTCTGAGATAAAGAGCTGGAACCCTACGGGGAATTAGGAGTGGAACTCCTGGAAAGAAAAGGAATGGAACTGAGATGTAGTTTGTACTGTCTCTTGGGTACGCAGTACCAAGGGAAGTACCTGTACCTGTTTTAGTGCAGAGTGGGGCCAGCCGCCCCAGGGACCCGGGGTTAGGCTTGGCCGCTCTGTACCGACTTGTTGGCCCTCGTGTACGTAGTACCGAGGAGAGCTAGTAGTGCTAGGAGAGTACTAGCTACCCCACGGGCCCCGGGGTTCTGCTAGCCTCCTTCACCGACTTGTTAGGCCCACTAGGGCAAACCAGGGTAGTCAGACGAGGGTGCGCGGACTGTGGAGGGGCAAGGCCCCGGTTTGGTTACTATGGAGGGGTTGGACCCCTGTTACTGAGAGGGCTCTGCCCTGGTTCCGTGCTGTGCTTTGGGCGCACCCGTTAACGGAAACGACTGACCGCGTGCCAGTACGGGCTAGCTACCTGTGCGTTTATCGCGCGTGCCGTAGTCACCGTTACGTCTGTCAGTGACCTTGGGGTGGTTGACTGAGGGTAGGATCACCACGGGGGACTCTCCCGGCCAGGAGAGCACCACGTGCTACTTCTACTGTTGGAAAAGACTGCAATCAAGATCGTCCCACGAGGACATTCGAGATCAAGTAAAGGATCTGAGAAGTAAATGAAATAGTGAGAAAAATTGAAAGATGTAAATAAAGGAAGTAATAGAACATAACAGCTACTGTACACTCTACTGTTGCCTTTAGTTAGTTTGCCACTCTACTCAGCGTTTTGCTGACGTGTTACACTCGTTACCTTTTTCAGGACCAGGTGTTGAGCAGCCAGGGTCGGCGGCTGCAGAGGACGCTGGGCCGAGTAGGGTCCAGTAGAGTTGCCACAGTTTTGTACCTTCTTTTGTTTCTGTTCTAGTGAGTAGTTTTGTTTCCGCTGTACCTTCTTTACCTGCAGTTTTTGTTATATGATAAATGTTGTTTTACTGTTGTGGTGGTGCCTACTGTAGTAGTTTCTTTCCTTACTGCTGTACTTTTTTACTGTTAGTTATATTCATGCTGAATGTGGTTTATTTTACTGTCTTTTGGTTACTTCCTCGTTGGACGACTGGGTCTTGGGATTAGTCGGGTCGGTCCGGTTCTCGTGTCTCGTAGGGACTCGGGAACCGGGTCGTTACAAGATGGTATCAGAGCAAGGTCGTCCCGAGAAGTGAATCAACTGACTGGAAAGTAACCAATTCACATGTTTATAGCTAGAGTAGCCACCACAACATATCTCTTGACATGAGCTCTTAGAAGTGTTGTTAGGTACCGTCTGTTTTGACGTTTCCGTTTTGTTTCGCGTCTCCTTGCAGGAGATGCCTCGTCGTGGGACTGGCGAGACTGGCCGCGGGCGCGGCCGAGGGCGAGGTCGGCGAGGTGGACGTGCTGTCGTTGACGTCTCGGTGGACCAGCCACCACTCCCTGGCATCCAGGCCCAGGACCTCGCCAGACTGATACGGGATATTGTGCGAGAGGAGCTCCACCCACCGCCCCGAGCACCTCCTCCTGGGGTTGCAGAGGGGGAGTCCTCTGTGGGACCACGCGACGGACGCGGCGCCGGACACGAGGGAGGGGATGGGCCCCTGCCGCCCCCACCTTCCTCCGACACTTCTGTACACGAGGCACCTTCGCCTGGAGGTGCACCAGCACCTCCCCTACAGCACCACTTCGAGCTTTTCGGGCAGTTCCGGAAGCTGAAGCCCCCCTCCTTCAAGGGGGATGAGGACCCGACCGAGGCAGAGGACTGGCTTGAGCAGCTGGAGAAGATCTTCGACACCCTTCGCCCCCCGGTGGAGTGCCGCGTGGCCTTTGCCACGTACCAGCTAGAGAGTGCGGCACACCGGTGGTGGAGGGCGGTCCGGGGACAGGAGAGGGACGAGCCGATGTGGGACCAGTTCGTCACCCTCTTCTGCGAGCAGTACTTTCCCCAGACGTGGCAGGACCAGAGGAGGCGGGAGTTCCACACTCTCCGCCAAGGGACGATGACCGTGAGCGCGTACCGCACGCGTTTCTTGGAGCTGTCCCGCTTTGCAGCGACAGCGGTAGCCACTGAGGAGGAGCGCCTTTGGAGGTTCACCGAGGGGCTCCGGCCTGCGATCCGGGGGTATGTCAAACCCCTGAAGCTGCCGACGTTTTCGAGGGTGGTAGAGGCAGCCATGACTTACGAGGAGACCAACCCGTCCGCGCGAGAGACCGACGGCGGGCGGAAGAGGCCCTTTCAGCCAGACTTCTCACAGGGCCGGCGAGAACGGAGACACGTGGCGTCCGCAGGAGAGCCGTCACGTTGTGCAGGGCCATCAGTGGCCTTTGGGGGCCCTCGACAGGGGCCAGTCGCCAGCACCGGACCCCCGCCTAGCCGACAGCAGGGACTCACTGAGGGCGGGAGTCGGGTTCCCCTCTGCTACCAGTGTGGCCAGCCGGGCCACGTCAGGAGGGACTGCCCATCTAGGGCAGGAGGTCAGCAGATACTTCCCGCGCAGAGCACTGGAGGGCGCGCAGGAGGCCGCGGTTTCCAGGCGCGAGGAGGAGGACCGCAGTCGCGAGGAGGGTACCGGCCAGCACCTACCCGTCCGACGCAGAGTGTGGCTGCTTCGTCCGCACCTAGAGCTGAGGGGCGTATCAACGCCCTAACACACAGGGACGCCAGAGCTTCGGGATCCGTGGTAGCAGGTATGGTTTCAGTTTCTGGCAGACTCGTTTACACGCTTTTCGATTCCGGCGCTACGCACTCGTTTGTCGCAGACAGTTTCGCAGTTAGTTTGGACCAGGATTATACATTGTTAGAGAACCCGTTCGTAATCAGAGGTCCGAGTGGTCAGCTGTTTGTAGCTGAGGAGGTGTACACGGGTTGCGGGGTCAGCATCGGGGGACACAGCCTGCCAGCTGACCTGATTATGATACAGATGGAGGACTTTGGGGTGATCCTGGGGATGGATTGGCTGTCCGCTTACCACGCATTGGTGGACTGCTTTGAGAGGAAGATTGTCTTCTCCATTCCGGAGTTGCCTTCCTTCGAGTTTCACGGGCAGCCAGTGGACGGAGGTTTCAGGTGCATTTCGGCACTCCGGGCGGCGAGACTTTTGAGCCAGGGGTGTGAGGGCTTCTTAGCTTGTGTGGTGGCAGAGCACAGCCCCGTGGCAGACTTCCAGAGCATCCCGGTGGTCAGAGAGTACCCCGACGTGTTTCCAGACGAGTTACCAGGACTACCGCCCGAGCGTGAGATCGAGTTTGAGATCTCACTAGTACCAGGGACCAACCCCATCTCCACCGCGCCATACAGGATGGCACCGCTTGAGCTGCGAGAGCTCAAGTCTCAGTTGCAGGACCTTTTGGA
The DNA here is from genome assembly GCA_037157565.1 of Thalassia testudinum. Taxonomy (NCBI): domain Eukaryota; kingdom Viridiplantae; phylum Streptophyta; class Magnoliopsida; order Alismatales; family Hydrocharitaceae; genus Thalassia; species Thalassia testudinum. The sequence continues at coordinate 18,135,948 of JAZHRO010000057.1, forward strand.
GAAGGGTTTCGTGAGGCCCAGTGCGTCTCCCTGGGGAGCCCCGGTACTGTTTGTGAAGAAGAAGGATGGGACCCTACGCCTTTGTGTGGACTACAGACAGCTGAATAGGGTCACCATCAAGAACCGATATCCGCTGCCGAGGATTGACGATTTGTTTGACCAGTTGCGGGGTGCCACGGTGTTTTCCAAGATCGACTTGAGGTCTGGATACCACCAGTTGAGGATCAGGGAGACCGACGTCTCCAAGACAGCTTTCCGCACCCGGTACGGACACTACGAGTTTTTGGTCATGCCGTTTGGGCTGACCAATGCCCCCGCTGCTTTCATGGACCTGATGAACCGGGTGTTCAGACCGTACTTGGACCAGTTTGTGGTGGTTTTCATAGATGATGTACTCATCTATTCTAGAGATCGGACGCAGCACGGACAGCACTTGCGGATGGTTCTGGACACTCTGAGACGACGCAGGCTGTACGCCAAATACAGCAAGTGCGAGTTCTGGTTGAGGGAGGTGACCTTTCTGGGTCATGTGATCTCTGGAGACGGCCTGGCGGTGGATCCCGCCAAGGTCGAGGCAGTGCTCAGGTGGGAGAGACCGCGTTCAGTCACTGAGATTCGCAGTTTCCTGGGACTGGCAGGTTACTACAGACGGTTCATCAGAGGGTTTTCGCAGATTGCACGTCCTATGACACAGTTGACTCGGAAGGATGTGCCTTTCACTTGGACAGACGCCTGTGAGGCGTGTTTTCTGGAGCTGAAGGAGAGGTTGACCTCGGCTCCCGTGCTCACCATTCCTGACAGTAGTGGCGGGTTCGTTGTGTACACGGACGCTTCCTTGCAGGGGTTAGGAGGTGTGCTCATGCAGAGGGGTCACGTGGTCGCTTACGCTTCGCGGCAACTGAAGCCCCATGAGCATACCTACCCTACCCACGACCTAGAGTTGGCAGCTGTTGTCTTCGCGCTGAAGACATGGAGGCACTGCTTGTACGGTGAGACCTTCGAGATTTTTACAGATCACAAGAGCCTCAGATATCTTTTTGACCAGAAGGAGCTCAACATGAGACAGAGACGTTGGTTGGAGCTCCTGAAGGACTACGACTGCAGCATCTCCTACCACCCGGGAAAGGCCAATGTGGTGGCTGACGCCTTGAGCCGTAAGGCGCCCGCACGCTTGGCCAGTCTACAGTTACAGAGTTGGAGCCTTTTGGAGGAGGTGGGCAGTTGGCGACCTCTAGAGTTACGAGGATACTGTGGGGCAGTGACGGTGACACGGCAGACCAGACCAGAGTTGATAGACCGCATCATCACGGGACAGATGGCCGATCCGTACTTGCAGTCTTTGCGCGACAGAGTACTGTCAGGGGACCCAGGGGACTTCTCTTTCACAGACCAGGTGTTACGCTTGAGGGGACGGCTGTGCGTCCCCAGAGACGAGGAGCTGTTAAGAGAGCTCCTGACTGAGGCACACGGTTCCAGATTCACCATACATCCCGGAAACACGAAAATGTACCATGACTTGAGACGCGAGTTCTGGTGGAGAGGGATGAAGCGGGATGTGGGTGAGTTCGTGCAGCAGTGCTTAGTGTGCCAGCAGGTGAAAGCCGAGCATCAGAGGCCTGCAGGGCCGCTTCAGCCGCTTCCAGTGCCAGAGTGGAAGTGGGAGAGCATCACCATGGACTTGGTGGTGGGTTTACCTGTTACCCAGCGAGGACACGACGCGGTCTGGGTAATAGTGGATAGGTTGACGAAGACGGCACGATTCTTGCCGATCCGAGTCACTTTGGGACCAGCACAGTTGGCAGAGAGGTACATCCGTGATGTGGTGCGACTACACGGAGTTCCGCGGGAGATCGTATCCGACCGGGATACCCGCTTTACGTCCCAGTTTTGGGCTGAGTTTCAGCAGGCTTTGGGGACGAGGTTGAGGTTTAGCACGGCTTACCACCCCCAGACGGACGGACAGTCGGAACGCACGATACAGACACTTGAGGATCTTTTGCGTGCCTGTGTACTAGACTGGAGGGGCTCTTGGGAGGAACACCTGCCCCTGGCAGAGTTTGCATACAACAACAGTTATCACTCGAGCATCGGCATGGCTCCCTACGAGGCTCTGTACGGACGGAAATGCACGGCACCCTTGAGTTGGGTTGAGGTGGGGACCAAGTGGGAGGTTGGCCCCAGGTTGATCCGGCAGAGTCAGGAGGTAGTTGAACAGATCCACAGACGACTCCGCACTGTCAGGAGCAGACAGAAGAGCTACGCAGATCGCAGACGCAGAGAGGTGCAGTTCGAGGTTGGGGACCACGTCTTTCTTCGTGTTTCGCCCATGAAGGGCTTACAGCGGTTTGGGGTGAGAGGGAAGCTCGCGCCGAGGTTCGTGGGGCCCTTCGAGGTCCTGGAGCGGGTTGGACCCGTTGCTTACAGACTTGCCCTTCCCCCGCAGCTTTCTGGTGTGCACGACGTGTTCCACGTGTCCAACCTCAGGAAGTACGTAGCCGATCCCAGCCACGTACTGAGTCACGAGAGCGTCGAGGTGAGCGACGACCTGACCTACCCCGAGCGGCCAGTGCAGATCCTAGACCGAGCCATCCGCAGGTTGAGACGAAAGCAAGTACCCCTGGTAAAGGTTTTGTGGAGGAGCCAGCGGTACGAGGAGGCTACCTGGGAGCCTGAGGCGGCAATGCGGGAGCGGTACCCAGAGCTTTTCGCGGGTACGTCTTTTCGGACCGGCTTCGGTCCTCTTTGAGTTTGTTATGGTTATTTGGACATCCTTTTTCCGCACCCTAGTTGGCGCAAGTTTCGGGGACGAAACTTCCTTTGAGTTTGTTATATTGTAACGAGCGCGTACCCCAGACGTCTTTTAAGACGTCTGGGAGGTGGCCCAGACGTCTGTCAAGACGTCTGGGATCACATCCAGACGTCTGACCAGACGTCCGGGATAGTTTACAGACGTCTGACGAACAGTTATACTCGCACGGGATATTCGTCTGCGCGCCTGTGCGCGCAGACCTGAGATCCGCATCTTCTCTGCGGCTGCAGGCGACTGCGGGCGTCTCTCTCTCCTCTCCGCGCGGCGTTAAAAGGGGGAGGGGGCGCGCCTCCCCTCCCGTCTCCACCATCTTCCTCCTCTCCTGCTGCGGGCGGAGCGAGCGGACGCGAGGGCGCAGCGGCAGCGGCGCAGCGAAGGCGCGGAGGAGCTGCGGCGTGCGAGGGCGGGACTCTGCCGTGAGGGCGAGCTCGCCGGGAGCGGCTTGGCCGGCCGGCGGAGGGCGCAGGGGGCGCAGAGCGTCGCGAAGAGGGACCTGCTGCGGGCGGAGCAGCGGACGCGCGAGGTGCGACGCGGGCGGCGTCGCGAGTGGAGGCCGAGCGAGGTTCTGATTCTGGAAAAATCTCCAGAATCAGACGTCTGGACCGATATCCAGACGGCAAGGGCGACGTCTGTGTGATCATACAGACGTCTGAAAGGTGAGTTCCGCTTTCTCCTTCTTCTTTTGTCGACTGACCGTACTGAAGGAGGAGGGTTGGCTGTGCGCAGGTGTTCGGATTCGTCATCCTTTGCGAATCCGACGTCTGGAAGTTGTACCAGACGGCGGGAGTGACCTCCAGACGTCCGGAGAGACCATCGGACGTCTGGGATCTAGGGGAGACGTCGCCACAGACTTCTGGACGTCCGGGGAACCCCGCCGAACAGGTAATTCTCTGATCCACCGTTTAAGACGTCTGGAAGGAGTTCCAGACGTCTGATTTTGCACAGTATTGTCTTTCTCGACCCGTTTAGGGCCCGTTTGGGCTCCGTTTTCCGCGATTCGAGTTGCGTTCGTTTCCGAATTTATTCCTCTACCCGCCTACAGTAGCTATACACTGTTTTGAGACACTCCTTGTGTTTGATCCTTGTGATAGGACCTCGTTCGGTTGCCGTCTTGAGAGTCGCGGAGGCGCGCGGGATTCCCGACCACGCCCCCACTACTTCCGTTGTACCTGGTAGAGTGGTTTTATGTATTAAAAAAATCTGTTAAAGTATGGAACCATAACTAGAACCTAGGGCATTGCATGAATCCTAGGAATGAGAAATATATGGAATGGTAGCTCCTAGGTGTTGCATGAATCCTAGGGCCGGAAAACTAGATTGTATGATAGATCCTAGGATATGGCATGAATCCTAGGATGGAAAAAAACTAGTGGAATGTACATTACTGCAGTCTTGGAAAAATGGAAAGGAATATATAAAGCTGCCTGTAAAATTAATTAACAGCTGCCTGTTATGCATAGAGAATCATGTTGAGATCATGGAATGTGAGAACGTGAATCTGGAAAGTAAAACATATGATGTTCTGAGATAAAGAGCTGGAACCCTACGGGGAATTAGGAGTGGAACTCCTGGAAAGAAAAGGAATGGAACTGAGATGTAGTTTGTACTGTCTCTTGGGTACGCAGTACCAAGGGAAGTACCTGTACCTATTTTAGTGCAGAGTGGGGCCAGCCGCCCCAGGGACCCGGGGTTAGGCTTGGCCGCTCTGTACCGACTTGTTGGCCCTCGTGTACGTAGTACCGAGGAGAGCTAGTAGTGCTAGGAGAGTACTAGCTACCCCACGGGCCCCGGGGTTCTGCTAGCCTCCTTCACCGACTTGTTAGGCCCACTAGGGCAAACCAGGGTAGTCAGACGAGGGTGCGCGGACTGTGGAGGGGCAAGGCCCCGGTTTGGTTACTATGGAGGGGTTGGACCCCTGTTACTGAGAGGGCTCTGCCCTGGTTCCGTGCTGTGCTTTGGGCGCACCCGTTAACGGAAACGACTGACCGCGTGCCAGTACGGGCTAGCTACCTGTGCGTTTATCGCGCGTGCCGTAGTCACCGTTACGTCTGTCAGTGACCTTGGGGTGGTTGACTGAGGGTAGGATCACCACGGGGGACTCTCCCGGCCAGGAGAGCACCACGTGCTACTTCTACTGTTGGAAAAGACTGCAATCAAGATCGTCCCACGAGGACATTCGAGATCAAGTAAAGGATCTGAGAAGTAAATGAAATAGTGAGAAAAATTGAAAGATGTAAATAAAGGAAGTAATAGAACATAACAGCTACTGTACACTCTACTGTTGCCTTTAGTTAGTTTGCCACTCTACTCAGCGTTTTGCTGACGTGTTACACTCGTTACCTTTTTCAGGACCAGGTGTTGAGCAGCCAGGGTCGGCGGCTGCAGAGGACGCTGGGCCGAGTAGGGTCCAGTAGAGTTGCCACAGTTTTGTACCTTCTTTTGTTTCTGTTCTAGTGAGTAGTTTTGTTTCCGCTGTACCTTCTTTACCTGCAGTTTTTGTTATATGATAAATGTTGTTTTACTGTTGTGGTGGTGCCTACTGTAGTAGTTTCTTTCCTTACTGCTGTACTTTTTTACTGTTAGTTATATTCATGCTGAATGTGGTTTATTTTACTGTCTTTTGGTTACTTCCTCGTTGGACGACTGGGTCTTGGGATTAGTCGGGTCGGTCCGGTTCTCGTGTCTCGTAGGGACTCGGGAACCGGGTCGTTACAGTAGTAGTTATAAGCAAAAGAAAATAACCTTTAAGGCCTCTGAATTCTTCACTTTGTTTTACATTAAATTACTCGCAAAAGATTAAGCACTCCCTAGCTGACTACCAAAGTAATTTGCATTGAAACTGTGAAATTCAAATTTCAAGGTGAATTTCATAAGAAATGTGGGGTGCCATGTTAATAAGCATCTAAAATGATGATACAAAAATATTAAAGAGTCAATACATGATAACATTCCGAGGAGTTTCTTTCTCTTAGACAACCATCCTCATCGATCAAATGACCAGATGTGCATTAGCTTCTATCATTTTCATTATTTTGCAAGGCTATCAGAATAAAGTTATCTTGGATTAGTAGTTGGGAAAGTCCATAAATTGATCAGATACTCTACAACAATCAAAATTTCATGCAAGTAACCTTCATCGCGTAGAAAGTATCATTAATTTAGAGGAAGTTTAATAATGTCACACCCCGAAAATCCCAGTTGTGTAATGGTTAAAATCTAAGGGTACTTAGTTCAATCAAGATAAATCAAATAAAATAAAAAAATGAATCCAATAAACAATAACAGGGTATCCTTATTGGAGGGGAGATTTCCAAACTCCCCACCAGTGCCAAGAACCATAATTTATACCACCTTAGCAGTCATACATTGAAATAGAAACCATGTAGTAGAACATCATTCTTTTCTAGACACATACAAAAAGTTTCCCCTATCATACATACTGTCATAAACATGCGCACGTTCATATAGGCATATATGTACAAGCCTTGTTTCTTCCCCTATTATAAAAGTAACCTGTATAATACAAAAGAAATATACAACAGCCAAGAGAAAGGGCTACAAAAAGGGGGAGTGATGTAAACACCATTATATCACATAAACCATCTATTTTTGTGCATTCTTAAACATAGAGTTCCATCATATATTGTAAATATTGCATAACATACATCATCTTGCATTTAGGTTAGGCTGTATAAAGTTTAGGTTAATTTTCCCTTTTAGTTGTTTGGTAATAGGGCAATATCTTATCGGGGCCTCAGACTGAAGATCCAACCATACGGATCTGATCTGGGCAATGGTCGGAGTTCAAGGACTCTAAGATCACCCCGATTGGACTTCCATAGCATTAGAAGCGGTCCGAGAAAGATCAGAGGTCAAGGGGCCAAGATGGAGTAAATCTACACTTCAAATGATAAATCCAACTACACAGATGGATTTGGATCGATGATCGCAGCCCAACTACACGAAAATCGGTCCAATCCGACATCCGTGGCACCATCTACAACACATAGAAGATGGACGGTCTAGATGATGCCACGTGGCACCATCCAGATGCTCCAAATCACTTACTACCCTAGCTTCTCATCCAAGAGCTGAGAGTTTATCAGGTTGCCTCCCTCAAGCCACAACTCATGTGAGAAGAATTCCACATCTAATCTCAATTGTCAAATCAAGATCCAACGGTCAGCATTAAATGATACAAGAATACTCTTTTCCTCTATCCAGACCTGTAGCGTGGTGGATAACATCCTTCAGCGCATGAGGTCACGGGATTGAATCTCCGCAGTGCACCTCCTAAGAAATTGTTCCAATTGAATTAGGATCGCCCGATCTCGTGTGGACGGCCCTGATTCATTCACGTCATGTGCTCAACAGCTGAAGCATGCACGCAATGAGGTGCAGATGTGCATCTTAAATTATCCAATCTCATGATCAGACGGCTGATATCCTGAGATTGTGGGCATTAAGCATTGAGGAAGAGAAGATGGAGGCAAGGGCACGATGAAATCTTAACCGCCGGATGTGAGATGGATAGTTGAGATTACGCAATCGTGGATGAGCATTGCAAGCATTGAATTCAAAGGAATAGGAAGAGGAGCGGCTGGGGCCTGCATGCTGCCCACATTCAGGCCTTTAGTGATGGAAAAATCCATCACTAAAGACCCTAAAATTAATTCTTAGAGTGTAAGGAGCTATTTGCCCCCTCCAATCTACACTTATATATAGCCCTACGACCCCCACAATTTCTTCATCCCTTCCTCTCTTCTCTCACCCCCTCCAAAGCTCTAAGAGCTTGTCCCAAACCCAGGATGCTCCATTATAGTTAAGATTATAATTTTTCCACCTTCTCATCCCCTTCGTGGAGCACTCTGCGGTGGTCCTCTCACTACCATTCGGGGAGCAGATACCATTGCGACATCATCTTGCCTTGTTCTCCATTATCCCTCATATTCTCCTTCATCCCGCATCTCACCACCTTTGTCCAGGTGCTCCGTCATTGCGGCTTGTCGTTCAAGTAGCCGTCGAGGATGATAACTTCTCTCCGCCTTCTTTTACAGCTTTCTAGTGTAGATTTCCCGCTTTCTAGTGTAAATTTCCTACTTTCTAGTGTAGCAAGTAGTTGTAATGAGCATTGCTCTATGATAACGAAATTCATGTTTACAATATCCCTATTTTCTCTTTATTTGTAATATTCTCTCTTTTTGTTCTATTATTTATTCTTTATGTCGATAGCTAGTTTAGATTCAATTCAACCAGCTAATCTGCTTTGTGACAAATAAAACAAATGCGCTTTTTTAATCAAACGTCTGCCTCCCTGTGTTCACCCCACAATTCTTTTCGAGTTTCAGTTAAATTTATCTGTTGATGATTTTTCTCGCAAATCGCACTACAACGACGGATTTTCAAAACTCAACTCCATTTGCAAAGATTTCCTGCTCCAACATTTTGGCACCGTTGCCAAGGAGGCGACATTTTTGATTTTTCACATTTTCCCCACTTACTTATCTTTTACTTCACTTCTCTCCTTTCTTATTGTGATTGTAGGTACTCTCTCTAGATAGGCAAAAGTGGTAGATTGGAGTAAAGTGCTATTGATGGGTCTGTAAGTTTACCCCCACATCCCTGCCCACTAGATTTCATTCCATCACCTAATAACGCAAACCCTAATTAACCTAGTCGCTTGCATAAACTCTAAGGGTAGTTTTGAATGTTTGTTTGTCACCTACTCCCGCCTCACCCTCCACATATAAAAGAAAAATTAAAAAAATGTCACAGAGGTACACAACCTCTTCTGATTTTCAAACTCAATTGGTAAATCATTCTTTGGAACCGGTACACATACCCAAACACATTATCGAGTAGAAATCAAATTAGGTAACCACTTATGTGCCTAATAAAATGATGCATCAAGGTAATTGTTTGATTTGTTTGGGCTGCACCACTTCATCTAAAATCAACTCATCAACTGCCAAATAGATTCAACTTTTAGGGATTTACCAGGCACTCCACATTCTTTTTAAGATTTAAAGGAAAACATCTTCACCTGTGCTTTCAAAACTTGGTGTGCCAACTGAACTTGATTTCATACACCAAAAGTTGAACCCTAAAAGTTACTACATAGGATTTAAACCTTGAAATTCATCACATCTAAAAATAATCTTGCTTGAAAATCACTAGTTGTGCACACACACACATATCAATCAATCATTAAAGGCACAACCCAGATAAATAGCCCATCATATTCCAAAGCACATTAAAACCCAACCATAATTAAAACAGAGTAGATGTTGGACTTAAGGATTGGACTCTCTCTTTGAAGCCCAAACTGAGATTATTTTCAATTAGTCTATTTCTACCGTTAATCTGATCTTAAGCTAGGGGAGCAGAACCAAACGATCGCACCTGAGGGGTACACTAGGAACTAGAGGTGCAAGCTAAGGGAAGAACCTTCTCCCCAATCCCTCCATCTAACTAGTGGGATTGACTGGAAAGAAGTAGATCAAATTGTTTCTTTATCTCATTACGGGTTCTAGGAGTCCATAGGTCTTTAGGCTAGCCCACTTAAGGACAGGTTTGTTTGTTTGCATTGCAGGGTGCCTTTCTTCCTCCTGTTTTGTCATGGATCCTTCTACATCCTATTCACACTTCCACTCCTACCCTCCTACCACTACTTATTCCCAAAATGATTGTTATTCCAGCCAAGCTTATTCCCATCCATCTCTTGTTGGGATAATCCTAAATGGGAATATAGTTTTGGACCTCCATGTTTAGGATCTAACCCTGGATACCATAATCTTGATTCTTATCCTTCTCTAAACTACATCGATTATAGATCACCACCCACAATTGGATTACCTAATATGATCTACAATCAAGAAGGATATGCTGATCCTTAGCCTTCCCCAGATTATGCTGCGTATAGGCCATCACCCCTATTTGAACAACTCGAAATGACCTATTATTTGGAATGGTATCAAGAACCTCAATTCGTTAACTCCCTTGCACTGAACCCAAACCTGCCCAACCCTGAACCAAACCATTTGGTTCAGGTGAACCAAGTCCAAGATAAGGTTTTGGCTAACTTAAGGAATGCCATACAATCTTTAGAAGCTCAGCCAACACCTTGCCCTGAAGAATTGGAGCCCCTGGTTGAAATGATTGATGATCTTAATAAGTATCTGTTGGGTTGGCTCTAGGATGTTAACGATAAGGGACGGAGTGAGTTTTTACTTGGGAAGTTATCTAAATTGAGGATGAGATTTGTGATTGCTTTAGTCCAATCTTGGGAGTATTCCGAGGATGAACGCCTAACAGGTGAGCCGATGATAGAATCCTCTCAGGCACCTATTGGGGGAACACGTTTTACGAGACTAGGGTCGACCAGGTTATTCTAAAGTAATCAAATAAGGATGATTTGATTTCGTCACCTAAGATTCCTGAGATGGGGAATGAGGAAACGTATGCCTCCATGAATCAGAAAGTGATTGATTTTGAAACATACATCAATGCAAATTTAGATTTCTTTGATTCAGAAGGTGAAGAATCATTATGCGAAGTCTCACCTGAGTTTACAGCACATGATTTCTGTGACATGACTGGGCCTGAGAAATTCGATGAATCATATGATGGCCCAATAACTAAGGAAATTGATCCTATTGGGGCTCACATGGTTGATTCTGATCCTCACTTTCTGGAGGATTCAATTCATAGCCCCAATCCTCAACCACACCCCATTGAGTTTACTGACGAATTTGAGATCACTAGACCCAAGTCAATTCTATTTCAGTCTCATCCTTTAGACTTGGAAATTTCAGATGGGGTGATTAACATGCATGAGGTCCCGGAATTTGAAATCCTGCATGAAGAGGATAGGAATTGGGAAATGATGATTTGGGAAGCCAATTCTGGAGGAAGTAAAAGACTGAGTCTAAGGGTGCCTATTTGTTTGAATCCACCAGCATTTTACTAGGACCCTTATGACATCATTACTCAGAGGATGTCCAACCCAAGCAGAAATTCCTTGATTATCCTTTTGAGATTAATATCTCTGTTATCTGACCTTTTGGACTTGGGTTGCATCCTCACAAATTGCAAGCCCGACCCTGCTTGCATACTGATCTTTGGTTCTGGGTAATTTTTATCCAAAACCTTATATATACTCGACCATGGGGCATGGGTCTGCACCACAATCTAGTCCACATCTGTGGACATCTTCTCCTGGCTGGTCCTAAGCTAGATTTTCTCATTCTGATTCTGACCAGCACCTGTGAATTCTTTATTTCCTCATTGTATAGTGTGTCTAGCTGAAGGCACTAAATTCAGCATGTATACAGTTTCTTTTCATCTCGGAGCTGACCTATTATTCATGCAATTCATGTGCTTTCTACTCTACTCCACTATTTGTCATGTCTTTTTAATATAATGTGGACACTACATTAGATAGGCATGGGGGGTGGATATCATTATCTAATCATTTTGTTACCTCCATTGATTCTTGTTATATTCACTTTATTTCTTAAAAAAAGAAAAAAAGAAAAAAAAAGTTGAATTAGGAAAGAGGACTTGGGCTTTAGAAAATTTTCAATCTTAGAGAATAAAACTGTATGATTTGAACACTTAGACCCTTCAGGTCTTCGAGCTTAATCAGCTTGGGTGTCCACTAAAATGTTGACTTGTTTCTGGAGTTCTCACCATTCTAAATTAACATATTAATTGGTTAAATAAGTTGTGGTGATAAGTTCATGACTTATCAACCCGCCATCTAATTTGAGGGTATTTTAATTCTAAGCATCTACACACTTTTTGCACTAACTTGCTTTTCGACAGTTTTAATGGAAATTGGGTATCTAATGAACCTTCTAGGGTGGTATGGCTGGCAAGTTATCATGGTGTAACAACTTATGGGAACATCATCATGATCCATAACTAGTCAGTTTAGTCTTTATCAAGGAATAAAAGCTCCTACATAACTGCCAGAGAGCCTTAATTCATTACAAAATCATTATGAGAGAAAGATAAGAAAATAGGGTTAAAATTGCTATTTTACCATCATATCTTGAATGCAGAACAACAATGAGTTTCTTTAGGGTTTAATTAAGGGTCAAATGGTCTTAAATATCCAACAATTGGGTTCACGCAGAACGAAACAGGTTTTCACGCGTTATAGGAATTAATAGACTTCTAAAATCATAAAATAAACTCGCTTAATTAACTGATGTTTTGGCGAAGATAAAATTCGCCTAAACAATCTAAAATTTATAGAAAAATATTCTCTACGGTTTGATACCTTCAATTTGACCATCAGAACCCATCTTGACCAAAAATAGAGTCCTAGACAGACATTTGCCCTAATTTGCATTTTTCCATAAATTACCAAGCTAAGCTTGCTCAAAACATAAATCTAACTTCACCATTGGATTACTTGGGTCAAAATCAGGTTTATACCAAAATTAAGGCCCAATCAGAGATCATCTTGACCAAGTTTGCTTTTTGTTTCAATCAAACTCTTTCTATCTTATTCTGACCCTTAGCTTTTTGAATTCCTTGCAAATAGCCACCCAGTTTTGTCGTCGCCTTCACAAAAAGGTCCCTTTGCCATTATCGCTCATGAATCCTACTCTGGCGAGCTTCATTTGGATAGATCTCCTTGATTTGTTGATAAACCTTCCTAAAATCAAATCGGAGATTCTTTAGGAAATCCTATTTCCATTGGGACCAACCTTGGATCCCAACTCCTTCCCAAAACCTAGTGCAAACGCTTTGAAGTAATGGGTATCCTATTTTTGAGTAAGCTCCAAGGTTCCCAAGCTTGGAACCCCGTCCTAAGCCCTACTTAAGCACACCCAATGCGTGGCTGTGCTCATCAGCTAGTTTGAGGGCAAAAACCTTCTTCGAAACTCTCATCCAGCCCTCCTTCGACATAGCTCCGGTGAGCATCCTCCCCCGTCATCCCATGGCCTCCCAACGGTCAATTTGGGAGTGTCTTCTTCCTCCCCGTTGTTGACTGGCGGATGACTACGCGTTTGCAATGGGATTTGAAAACCAGTCATTGTAGTTCGAGTTGCAAAGAAATCCATTCAGCACATAAAATTTATACCAAAAAATCTGTAAAGAAATTTCGGATAGAGCACAGGGAGGCTACGTCAATCAAAATTCGCAATTATATTTTTATGTTTTTTTTGAAAGGGTGAAATAATCACAATGGAAGCAATATAAACAATAAGAGAGAGAGAAAGAACAATCACTTGATATTGCATAATGTTTTTACAACTAAGAAAGTGAGAAATGATTAAACTAGAAAATGAGAAATTATTACAAATAGAAAGCAGGAAAATTCTACTCTAGAAAGTAGTAAAAAGAATGGGAGAGAGAAGTTATCCTCCTCGACGATCGCTTGCAAGACGAGCCAGACGGGACAACACCTGGAAGACAAGGAACGAAGTGGAAAGGAGGATGAAGCAGGTGGAACGAGAACAAAGTAGTACATCGTCATCGTCACGAGATTCGCTTCTGGAATAGGGGTGAAAACTTGGTTTTAGCTCTTGAGGAGCATCCCGGGTGTGGGACAAACTTCTCTTAAGCTTTGGCTAGGGAGAGAGGACAAGGAAGGGAAGAGAAATTCATATGGTAGGGGTGTCCATTTATAGTTGTAAGGAGTAGCGGCATTTTGGACATTACAACATTAAAAATATTAATTCAAGACCTTTAGTGACGGATTTATCCATCATTAAAGGCCTGAACGTGGCTGACGTGCATGTGCTGCAAGCATGTTGCCTCGCCTTCACGCTCTTAGTGCATACGCACAACCGTGAGTGCTCAGCCATCCGATCAAGAGATCGACGGCTTAAACTACCCACGCCCGCGCTGTGCAGTCACGTACGATCAGCCGTTTGCACTGTGCGTCTGATCATGCACGGGAATTATCGATTGATCCATGCCACTGGATGCCCATCTTACGACTTCAATTGCACACCCACATGCAGTAGATGCGAGATCGAACACGTGTTGCATGCTTGCACAATGCACTAGACCGCTACGTTGATCGTGGGTTTGTATCGAGCAGTGGAATTTGCACATGCATGCTTGCAACCATTGGATCTTGATCCAATAGCCTAGATCACGCATTGGAGACTCTTTGGAGAGGTAGTGGTGGCCCTGAGGGCCAGTTGGGCGGCTGGGATGGTGCCACATGGCGACATCTTGGAGATCCATTTTCTGAGTGTTGTAAACGGTGCCACAAGTGTTGGATTGGATCAATTTTCGTGCGGTTCAACTGCGATCGTCGATCCGAACCCATCTGTGCGGTCTGATTTGTCATCTGAGGTGCAAATTAACACCATCTTGTTCCTTGATCTTTAGGGTTCCTCAGTCCCTATCTGGTGGTACGGATGTCCGATCAGGGCAATCATGGAGTCGTTGAACTTCAATCGTTGCCCTAATCAAATCCGTACAGTTGGATCTTCGATCTGAGGCCCCGATTAACAAGTTGCCCTGTCCCTAGCCATAAAATGGAGAAAATTACTATACAATTTGTACAACTTGACCTAAATGCATAATTATGCTTGTTATGCACTATTCACAATGTATAATGCTAATGTGACACTAATAACATCCATTAATAGACATTTTCGGTTAATCAGATGTATTCACATCACCCGACTTCCTCCATTTCTCAACAATCACATCAGAGGTACTCTGACCCCTTTCTTAACTGCTGTCCTCCTCTCGGAGGATTCATCTTCCCCACGTTTGGCCATCACACCGGTGTGGGTTTTCCACCTCCTTCGACCATTAGATTAGGTTCTTTAGCTTCCTATACTTCCTTCCTTTTTCCCTCTTTCAATCTCTCAAAATGACCGTGACCACACCTCTCCCCCTCTATCTTCATCCTCTCCGGCGATGCCCAACCGCCACTCCACCACACGAACTGCTCCGCTATCACGTGCATCAGCTCCGCCATGCTCCACTCTTCAAAACCCCTCTCTCCATCCGCTTTCTCATCCACCTAATCATGCCACCAAACAAACCCATCATCGGATTCCTTCCCCGACTCCGACCAGCCACCATACACCCCAATCCGCCACGAAACCACCACCAACATACTCCATGTCCTTCGGTGAAGGTCGTGAGCTAGTTTAACTTGTCTATAAGGCTGTATTTATGTTTTTTAGGTCTTATCGTCCACTATCGCTGCTGCCTCCATCTCCGACACCATTTGAGCTCCTTTGACATCGAGATGACCTCGTGCCACTCTTACTCAAAGTGGTTACATCACAGAATTTGCTCCAGGTCTTGAATTAAGGACCCTAAGCTGCAGTAGTGCTCCAATTGGTGAAGATCGACAGCACATTGCACATGAAGGAAGGGTGGGACTTTAGTCCCACGTCGAATGCCGATGACCAAGCGAAACTGCATATATTGATTTTATGCTTAAGGCTTATTGCCTCAGCAAGCACAGGGGGTGAGGTCCTCGCACATGTCCCTCACGTGCCTCGCCCATGACACCTTACACGCAGGTCTGGCCAATCTATATACCTACCTAACCTAAGCACTCCTCACTTACTACCCACACCGGTGAGCCTGGTCTCGGGTGCATGCCTGCTCGTTTACCTAACTACCCTGAATGTGGCCCTGGAAGGGTGAAACCTAAGGGGAGGTGAGAAAGAAAGAGAGCGTGGGGTAGGGGAGGGTTTTCCCCTATGCGACACTTAGCCAAATTTGAGGTGGTCACCCTTTGTGCGTGAACAAAGAAGTAAGAAGAAAAGAAAGACTTGTTGAAGAGAAGGAAAGGAAGAAGGCACCTACGTAAGGGAGAAGAGGCTGAAGATAGGAGAAAAGAAAGGAGGCTTACAAGAAGGCCTCCAGCAGGAGGAAGAAAGGAGAAGAGAGAAGGTGTAGCGGAAGAAGAAGAAGAAGGGCTGAGAATAATAGGAAGCACTTAAGCCATCTCATTATTAAATCAAACGTTCGAGGCACTGTCATTTATTTAATTACTTAAGTGGTCTTGGATATTGTTAGTTTATTTGGCATTTCTACTTAACTATTATATGTTTATCTAGATTAAATAATTGATGATCTAAATCATCACTATTGTTATTCTAGGTTTCATTTTGATATGCAAAGCACTTGTTAGACTTATATTCCACATTTATGATCAATTTTGAGTAATTAATTTTCATTGCTTAGCATTATTTGGCTCATTTTCTTGTGCTCGATTACATTATTGTGATTAGTGTGTGAATTCCTATTTGCTCCCTATGTTTGACCTCGAAATTCATTTATGAAATTCAAGTTATAAAATTTACTTATTTTTTGTGCAAATTCGAATTATATTACAGTGCGATGATTTCAAAATCCATTTCAAAGTGACTAACAATAGCCCATTGGTTGGTTGTCCAGAGCCCAGTCACATGGCCATTCTTCTCCTGCTGCCTTTAGGTAAATTTTAGATTAGGGAAGCCACCTACTTAAAAAGAAAAAAGAAAAATATCCAAAAAAAAAGGAGCAAAGAAAAGAAAAAAAAGAAATAAGCCACACTTCACCTCACGAGTATGGTTGGCAAGTTATCATGGGTAACAACCTATTGGTAGGTTGTCCAAAACCCAACTCAAGAAATGCACGTATAATTACAAAACACAAGAAGAAGCAGAGAAGTAAGATAAGCTGGGAAGATATACATTGGGTTTTCCCTTGTGTTGACCGCATAAAAATAAAAGTAGCGAGAAAGTTACCGATCGAATAGATACACCTTTAGGCAAAATTTCTTTTCAAGGTCACCTAGGGGCGTTGAAACCCAGAGTCCATTCTAATCGCTGATCAGTGTGTCTATCACATTTCACACAAAGATGCCTAGAACTTAGGGTTCTCTTCGAGTCTTCGGTGGGTTGAGTGGACGTAGAAAGCTGCTTCGAAACGCTAAACTCAAAAATCCAAAAAAAAAATAGAAAAGAAGAAAAGAAGAAAAATATCCTTCTTTGAATAAGGCGAGGGCTTGAGGTGGTCGACATTTTGGTAGACACCTAGGCGCTGTTGTGTCTCTGCAGTTCAGGTAGTAGTTGAAACTCAAAAGTGTTGAAAAATAACTATTGCCAAAGAAATCCAACCTAATTCATTTATAAATAACATGTAGTTTTTCTAGGAACTAGCAAAAGATAGGCATGGGGGTGTAATGTAAACACGTTTATATCACATAAACCCTCTATTTTTGTACGTTCTTAGACATAGAGTTGCATCATATATTATAAATATTGCATAACATGCATCATCTTGCATTTAGGTTAGGTTGTATAAAGTTTAGGATAATTTTCCCTTTTTGTGGTCAAGTAATAGGGCAATATCCTATCAGGGACTCAGATTGAAGATCCAACCTTATGGATCTGATTAGGGCAACGATCGGAGTTCAATGACTCTAAGATCAACCCAATGGGACTTCTGTAGCATCATATGCAGTCCGAGAAAGATCAGAGAACAAGGGGCCAGGATGGTGTAAATCTGCACTTCAGATGATAAATTCGACAACATGGATGGATTCGGATCGACGATTGCAGCCCAACAGTGCGAAAATCGGTCCAATCTGACATTCGTGGCACCATCTACAACACATATATTAGATGGACGGTCCAGATGATGCCACATGGTGCCATTCAGACCCTCCCAATTGCTCGTTGCTCTACCTTCTCATCCAACTGCTAAGAGTTGATCAGGTTGCCTCCCTCAAGCCACATCTTGTGTGAGAAGAATTCCACATATAATCTCAACTGTCAAATCAAGATCCAACGGTCAGCATTAAATGGTACAAGAATACTCTTCTCATCTATCCACACGCATAGCACGATGGATAACATCTTTCAGTGCGTGAGGTCACGAGATCGAAGCCCCTCAGCGCACCTCTTGAGCGCAGATACAATTTGAATCAGGACCGCTCGATCTTGTGTGGACGGTCTTGATTCGTCTGTGTCATGTGCCGAACAGCTGTAGTAGGCATGCAATGAGTCACGAATGTGCATCTTATGTCGTTTGATCTCATGATCAGATGGATAAGATCACGAGATCATGGGCTTTAAGCGTTGAGGAAGAGAAGATGAAGGCACAGGCATGATGCGATCTAAGCCGTCAGATGCGAGATGGACGGTTGAAATCATGCAATTGTGGATGAGCATTGCATGCATTGAAATCAAAGGAAGAAGAAGAGGCACGACCAGGGCACGCAAGTTGCCCACTTTCAGGCCTTTAGTGACGGATAAATTTTTCACTAAAGATCATGAAATTAATTTTGAATGTGTAAAGACCTATTTGCCCCCTCCAATATATACCTATATATATCCCTATGACCCCCACACTTTCTTCATCCCTTCCTCTCTTCTCTCACCCCCTCCAAAGGTCTAAAAGCTTGTCTCGAACTCGGGATGCTCCATTAGAGTTAAAGTTATAATTTTTCCACCTTCTCATCAACTTCGTGGAGCATTCCACAGTGGTCCTCTCACCACCATTCGGGAAGCGGATCCTGCTACAACATCGTCCTACCCCGTTCTCCATCGTCCCTCATCGTTCTCCTTCGTCTCGCATCTCACAACCTTCATCTGACCACTCTGTCATTGTGGCTCGTCCTCCAGGCAACCATCGAGGTGGATAACTTATCTCCACCTTCTTTTACCTCTTTCTAGTGTAGATTTCTCGCTTTCTTATTACCGAGCATCTGAAATGACGATACAAAATTAATAGAGAGTTAATACGAGATAACATTTCAAGGAGTTTTTATCTCATAGAAATCCATCCTCACCAATCAAATGACCAGATGTGCATTAGCTTTTGTCATTTTCATTATTTCGTAAGGCTATCTAAATAATGGTATCTAGGATTAGTAGTTGGGAAAGTCCATAGCGTGATTTCATACTCTGCAACAATCAGAAATTCATACAAGTGACCATCATCACATAGAAGGCATCATTAATTTATAGGAATTTTAATAACCTCAGTAAATATTTTCTTATATGAAATGGAAACAAATTGGTAACTGGAATGAGATGTTGCCTACGATTTTCTTGCAAAGTAGCTGACCATAATGAAAGCAAGCAACAGGATTGTTTCAATGGAGTAATGGCATGTAATATCTACAATATGACAATAGATAGCTAATAATTCTTCAAGTTTCCATTGCTAACATACCATTTCAAGGATTACAAGTGTCTACTATAACAACATGAAATGTCATCATACATTTCAAAGTCATTGTGGCACGAAAAGATTATATTGGGAATTATCCTCGAAACATGGCAATTCCAAGATGGCTCTCAGGTTTGCCAGTTCTCACATTCCTTCAAATAGCATATATCGCCATGCCTTGTCAATCTGAGGCAAGCATTAGGATGAGCCCACCATTTAGGAAAAATAAGAAACCTCCGCAATTTTGTGGTTTATGTCTTTTTGGGGTGGGAAAATGAGATTATGTAGTGGCTCAAAATAAATTATGACATGAAGAAATGATGGACAAAGTCCAACACATTATCAGAATAGTTTATTTTAAATGAAAAGATTCATGTCGAGATATGATATCTCTATACACTTTTGTCTACAATGTTCAACGAAATGGCAATCAGCTAGATATAAGACTAGATTATGCATATATATCAAGAGAAATGAAGTGGCATTTACTAACTTATCAAGAAGTTAAGCTTATATATAGCTGGATTCGATGTTTTTATGTTGGGAATCAACATATCAATTGAATAGTGCAAGCGGAATAAACAATAATAATCTTGAAAAAAGGAATCTTATATACTTTACTATAGCACATTCTCGATCAAAATATTTGCAAATAAATTTTACTTATCAATGTCATAAACAAATTTTTAGTTTAGCAGCTTAAGAACATATAATTCGAAATCATATGTTAAGAGGTGTTATAATCGGGTCAGGATAGATTTGGCTAGGACTTTCTATTTTGCTCACCCTAATCTCTCTAATCATTTTTCTCATCATATTGAATCCCAACTGTATGTAGGTCCTCATCACTCTTCATATAGAATGTGTATGATAACAAGGTTAACGAACAAGGTTAAAATCGTTGCTCAAAATAGTTCCAAAGGTGGTGTCATTTTGCTAAGGCAAACTAAAAAGATGGTGGTCTTGATTGATGCAAGGTACTTCTGTGAGCCCTGAATAAAATATGTGCTAAGGAGAATAGAGGTGGGAATATTGTCTATGAAGATTCCTGGATGGTGAGGGCTAACTGTGTACACACATTGAACATTGCAAAGACAATAATTTTTTGAAACATCGTCCCACATCCACTAGAGAAAATTGATGGTTGAGAAAATTTGCTTCCCTATTCCAAGGAAAAAATTCTAAATCATGTTATCTCATAATGAAATCAATGTACGATTATCTTAGCATGCTTGATTTTAATTAAATCATTCTTCTATTAATACTTCATATAGAAGTTGGGCTAATATTGATGAGGGACTTGCCAAAGACCATCACTTAGGTCAATGTGTTAAGGGTATCTATTCCCTAGACAAGCCATGGAGAGAGAAGCTAAGGTTGGAGGTAGACGGTTGGTTCACTTACGGAAGGTACTTCACATTGGGTGATGTGAATGAAGAAAGATAAGTTATTCATTGATCAATTTGTAACCCTTTCAATGGTCTATGAGGAGGAACAAGTGTTTGCTAGAGCACAAGCTTAGGAGTTGCTAGTTAGGTGATTTAACCATTATGAGAGTGTGTCATTTGTAGTTCGATTGTAGCAAGAGAAGTTTTTAGATTTCTTTGTGAAATACTAAGACGATGGTAGTTTCTAAAATGATTAGATTTGTATTTAAGTTAATAGAATAATTAGAAAATTAGGTACCTCCATTAGCGATGGGATATCAAATAAACATAAGATTGAATTTCTTGCTTCAAAATTTTCTCTATCAGTATTTGTTGACTCATCGTAGACATTCAAACCGATTTAATTTTATAGGCACCAAAAAAATTGATGGGAATTCTACCATTTTTTGTTACAATAGCCATATGGACAAGAAGATGAGAGGATTAACACATACAGGAAGCGTTGAGTGGGCTCAAATATGCTAGAAGATTCCACCAGAAATCTCTGCATTAATAGTATACCAAAATGCTGTTATATATTAGGTGGAGCATTTGAATTATGCTCTATTGAGGAATAGTTTCGCCTTTGCGCATTTTGTTCCTATGAATCATGGCTTAGTAGCTTAAATTAGCAGAGTTGCTTGTTTTTTACTGGATTGCATATGGTTTCCAAATTCAATTCAATTGTGTTCAACAAGTAGATATTCGAAATAGATATGATGTACCTATTTAAATCTTCAAGTAATTTAATTTCAAGATAAATATGAGAAAAGCAGGTTCCTTAATTGTCCTGATGATAAATGTGCATTATTTAACAGAAACATTTGGCATGAAATTTTTTTCTCTATTTGATTCATTTTCTTTGTCACAAGGTAATTCAACGAAGAAGGTGTTTTGACATTCAATCAGTTCTCATATGATAATAAAAAAATTTTGGTTTATGGAGGATTTTTTTAGTGAAATTATTTGTTCATCTAGGCATTATGTTTGTAAACATATAATTTTGTCTTAATGTGTTGCGTCATTTTTTCTTTTTGAAAATCATTTTAAATCTAGATGCCACAATTCTATCCTTTTACTGTGTCTACAAGAATTTTTGATAGAACACGAGCTAATCATGATATAAAATTACCTTCTAATGACAATAACAAATTAAAATCAATCTTTTAAATCTGCTTCGCAACACAACCAACTTTCAACTACCCTATAAATAAATAAGGCCAAGATGCATAGGATTGAACTCGTGTTTCTCATCAAACTGTAGTCAAGTTAATTTAAAATAAAATTTACATATAATTTCTGATTCAACTCATTATATGCCATCTAGCAAGAAATTTTCTCTAAAAGGGTCAACATGTGAAGAAATACAAATCATCGTTCAACATAGAACAGAAACAAGCATGGTAACAAAAATTGAGTATATTGAAAATTGCGTAGCCAAACTATTAATTAAACTTCCCTTTTTAACTTTTATTGTACATACTACTCTATTAAGATTCGAATTTGATTTGTTGCACTTTGTACACAAGTCTAGTGCACATGTAATGATTGTTCTATCATAAGGGACTTAATAGTTGCAGGGCCAATTATAGTGCCAGCAACTAGGCATAAGTACGTGCTTCATGAATCCTTGCTTCGTGTGCATTATGTCTGATTGTAGTTTCATTTCTACAAAATGACCTTGTTTCTTTGCCAATTAGTTTCGAGTTCCACACATTTTGAAACTATTATTGAGCTTTTGGCTGCATTTTAACCTTCATTTTATGGTTCAGTTGTTTGGACAATGAATCTTCATTGTATGTCATGGCCAATTGTGCACCTCGTGTAACTTAGCTCAAGCAACAACTTGCAACTTTTCTAGTGTTATTATTGTTTCAGGTTTGCATTGTCATCTTCATACTATACTACATCTTTCTTGTTCAACTTGTTTAAAATGTTGTAGCATACCGATTTGTGGAACTTGAGCATTTGTTGGCATTAATGGTGAAAATTTCACTTAAGATTCAATACAGTGGTATACATAAAATAGGTGAATTTGATGTGTCTCGTAATTACTGATTTGAAAATGAAATGGATTTCTATCTTTCCTGAAAATTTACAGAATATAATTTTGTGATTGATTTCTCTATGTTCAATTATTGTTTCAAATTGACTTTACAACAAACATTATTGACATTGATGTATATCCTTGTATAACATGAAAACAAAAATGCTTGTAAGTTAGGAATTATATCACGATTAACCAATTATATTTGTCCCCAGCGGCTTGTATTGAAAGTAGTTATAAGCAGTAGAAAATAACCATTAAGCACTGTCTTGTTTTATAGTAAATTATTGGCAGTAGATTAAGCACTGCCTAGCTGATTACCTAAGTTATTTGCATTGAAATTGTGAAATTCGATTTTGAAAGCCAATTTCATAAGAAAAGTGGGGTCGCATGTTAATGAGCATCTAAATTGATGATACAAAATTAATAGAGAGTTAATATGAAATTACATTGCAAGGGGTTTCTATCTCTTAGACATCCATCCTCACTGATCAAATGACCAGATGTGCATTAGGTTATGCCGTTTTCATCATTTTGCAAGGCTAGAAGAATAATGATATCTAGGATATGTAGTTGGGAAATTCCATAGCGTGATCACAAACTCTGCAACAATTGGAAATTCATACAAGTAACCTTCACCGCATAGAAAGCACCATTAATTTAGAGGAATTTTAATAACCTCAGTAAATATTTTCTTATATGAAATGGAAGCAAATTGGTAACTGCAAGGAGATGTTGCCTACGATTTTCTTTCAAACTAGCCGACTAGAATGAAAGCAAGCAACGGGATTGCTTCAAAGGAATAATGGCATCTAACAACTACAAAATGACAATAGATAGCTAATAATTCTTCAAGTTTCCATTGGTAACATACCATTTCAAGGATTACGAGTGTCTACTATAAAGACATGAAATGTCGACATACATTTCGAAGTCATTGTCGCACGGAAGGATTATATTGGGAATTATCCTCGAAACATGGCAATTCCATGATGGCTCTCAAGTTTGCTAGTTTTCACATTCCTTCTAATAGCATATATCTCCATGGCTTGTCAATCTGAGGCAAGCATTAGGACGTGCCTACCTTTTAGGAAAAATAAGAAACCTCCATAATTTTGTGGTTCATAACTTTTTGGGGCGGGAAAATGGGATTATGTAGTGGCTCGAAATAAATTACGACATGAAGAAATAACGGACAAAGTCTGGCACATTGTCAAAAAAATTTATTTTAAACAAAAAGATTTGTATCGAGATATGATATCTCTCATTCCTATACACTTTTGTCTACTATGTTCAACGAAATGGCAATCAGCTAGAAATATGAATAGATTATGCAAATATATCCAAAAAAGTTAAGCGGCGTTTTGTAACTTATCAAGAAGTTAAGCTCATATATAGCCGATTTCGATGTTTTTATGTTGGGAAACAACATATCAATTGAATAGTACAAGAGTAATAAAAAATAATATTCTTGAAGAACAAAATCTTATATACTTTACTATAGCACATTCTCAATCAAAAGATTTGTAAATAAATTTTACTTATCAATGTCGTAAACAAATTTTCATTTGAGCAACTTAATAACATATTATTCGAAAACATATGTTAAGAGGTGTTGTAATCGGCTTGGGATAGATTTGTCCAGGACATTTTCTTTTGCTCACACTAATATCTCCAATCTTGTTTCTCTTCATATTTAATCCCTATCATATGTAGGTCCTCATCACTCTTCATATAGAATGCATAAGATAACTAGGTTAATGAACAAGATTAAAATCGTTGCTCGAAATAGTGCCAAATGCGATTTCATTTTGCTGAGAAAAATTAAGATGGTGGTCTTGAACGAAGCAAAGTACTTTGGGAACCCTGAAGAAATTATGTGCTGTGGAGAATAGAGCCGGGAATATTGGGGTATGAAGATTTTTGGAGGGTGAAGGCTAACTGTGTACACATATTGAACATTGTAAAGATAGTAATTTTTTGAAACACCATTCCACATCCACTAAAGCAAATTGATGGTTGAGAAAATTTGCTTCTCCATTCCATGGAAAAATTTCTAAATCATGTCATCTCAAAATGAAATTGATGTACCATTATCTTAGCAAGCTCGATTTTGATTAAATCATTCTTCCATTAATACCTCATATAGAACAGGGGAATCAAGCTTGGTTGAGGATAGGTTTGGGTCCTTGGCCTGAGGGGATGGAGAGGATAGGGGTTTCTAGGGTTAGGGAAAGAGACGACAGGTGGAGGGCCTGGCGGACTCGGCGACGACGGCAAAGAGAGAGGATGGAAGACGGAGGGGCTGAGCAGCAAGCGACATTAAGAGTGGGTGGGTTCTGGAGAAGTAGGAGAGGGGGGAATGCGGACATCATGTGCTATCGATGTAGAAGAAGAGGACACATGGCGGTGTTGTGTAGATCGTCGACCCTATGCTTGGCTTACGACAGCTGGGGGCATAAGAAGGCAAAGTGCAAAAAGAAGGGAAGTGTGACACAGTGGAATGATGAACAAGCTAGGGCTCAGGCAACAGGTGGTGGTGTACCACCGCCTCCCTCGATAGATCTCGATCAGATGTACGACGTGGAAGTCCCATAATCAAAGGAGATTAGGGCTGCGGAGATGGCAATTCAAGGGGCTCTCATCGGTGAGATCATGGTGGGTGGATGTGAACATGAGTGGGTCCTATCTCAGGTAAGATCTCTGTCTCTGTCCTCTCAAGGGTGGAAGGTGGTGCACTTGGGGGGGCAAGGTTTGTCTATTTGATTTTGGTATCCTGGATGTGGAAGGGCTTTGATTTCGCACTAGTTTCTTAGAGGGACTTACGCCGATGTGGAGATTGGTTTCGCCTTTTGATGGAGCTCTCCGAGATCGCCCTCCTCAAAGAGCTGAGGTTAGAAGGGGAATGTTGGAGATATGAGGACTGCCTTTGCATCTAAGGTCGAATGGGGTGGTGGCAGGTGTGGTGGCTAACTTTGCGTCACTAGCTGAGAATGCTAACATGGGTCTCTATGAAGGGGATGGGAGATCCATTTGAGTTGAGGTGAAGGTGACAAGGGGAGAACCAATTCCTAAAAAAATAATCCTCAGGTGTGGTGGGAGTTCCTTACTTCTCAGAATGAAATTTGATCTGCTTAATGGGGAGGAACAGTAGGTGAAACCTCCTGTGGGTGGGTAGTGGGGAATACCTAGTAAGACGATGCCCAGGAAGGTGTTCTGAAGGGTCCTAGAAGACAAGAGGCGAAGAGGAGGAAAGAATTTCACTGTTCAGTTATCCAGGATGTCAAAATGAATGGGATGGCTCAACCACAGGCGGAGGAGGTGATGATATAAGATGATGTTGGGAACAGAGAACTCATGATTGCTCCTATTGATCCAGTGAGACAACTAGAGGAGTGTGAGCACACGCTGGAAAATCCAGATAAATTCTCCTTTATGGCGCCTGGAATTCTGAAGTATGGAGTGGGGTCTTCATCTAAGGGGAAAGTTGTGCGTTCTCCCTATAATCTGAGGGAAAGAAGAGGTGGTGGCAACCAGAGATCCACTGAAGAGAGAGTGGTAGCCATTCTGAATGTTGAGAGAAGGTCTGGGTATCCCCAAAGGACCCCTATGTCCAATGAATGAAGGTGCTTACATGGAATGTGCGTGGGTTGCACGATTGTGGAGAGCATCACTGGATAGATATCTCCATGAATGGGAGGTAGATTGTGCTCTAATTCAAGAGACACCTGCATGATGGGGGGACATTACTTGGTAGACTCTTCTTCAATGGGGCCAAGCAGACTTCAGAGCAGTGGATGCGCGGGGAAGGGCAGGAGGAATTGTGGTGTGGTGGATGACATCCAGACTAGTTCTGCGAGAGGAGTGGAGGGGCCACTTCATGCTCGTGTGTAGATTCAGAAGTCAAGGAGATGAATTGGAGTTGATCCTATCTTGTGTATACAGCCCCTATGCTGACAGTCAGAGGAGTGAGTTGTGGCAGGAACTACCTGAGATGGCAAGAAACACCAATGAAGTCCCATGGCTTTTTGGTGGCAACTTTAACAGTACCACATCAGTGAACAACCGAAGAAATGGGAGGGTAGACAGGTCATCACTTGGCTTCTAGCTGGTTGTTTCAGAAATTGGCCTAAATGAATATCCGGCAACAAGGGTGGAATTCACTTGGAGGGGAGGGAATGGACTGGTCTCAAAGATAGATTCTTCGGGAGTGTGGAGATGCTGAAAAGATTCCAATTCTCATCTGTCATGGGTCTCGCTTGCCCCTTTTATGATCATATGTCGTTGCTGTGTTTTTTAGGGGCAAAATCAATTTTGTAAAAGATAACGGATGCGTCGAAGTATAGTTGAAATCACCTTGAAAATAAATAAATTTTATTACTGGAATGTTAAGTCTAAGGTCGAACACAAGGAGCAAATGAAACTCATACACTAATCTCAATAATAGATGCAATTTGAACACCTGAAATTACTCAAAATCTAATCAAAATATAAAGTAGGAGTTTATGAAAAATGTAGCATAAAAGAGATGGTAAAGAATTGGATAAAAGTGTTTGATTTTTCTCTCTTAGGCTCTTTCTTCTTTATTCTTCTTTAGCTTTTCTTCTTCTTCGATCCTTCTTTCTTCCTCTGGCTCTAGTCCTTGGCTTCTTTCCTTCTTCTTCTTCTTTGGTTTCCTTCTCTAACTTGGCCTTTAGCTTCTCTCTTATTCTTTCCTTTCTGCCTTTAGCCTTGATCCTTGGCTTCTTTCTTTCCCTGGCTCTTCTTCTTCTTCCTTCTTCCTTCCTTTCTACCTTAGCTTTCTCCACCCTTAGCTTCTTTACCTTGGCTTCTAATCTCCTTCTTTCTCTTTCTTCTTTAGCCATGCCTTCTCCTTCAGCTTTCCACTCTACGATCTTCTTCTTGGCTTCTTCAGCTTCCTCCTCCTTAGCTTCCTCAGCTTCCTCTATGGCTCCTCCTACCCTTAGCTTTTCCTTTTTCTTTGCGGCTGCACCTAAGGCTTCCCCCATCTTTCCTTAGCTTCTCCTTCAAGGTCCTCTTCCTTCTTCCTTTTCCCTCTACCTTCCCTGCACACAAGTGCAAAACCTACTTCTACCCACCCCTACAAACTCCCTCTTTTCTCTCTTAGGCTCGCTCTCCCAGATCCATTCCCGGGTATACGGGTCGGGTCAGCACACCAGTGTCCAGGTGCACCGGCGTGGGAGGAGCATGAGGAGTGCTGGGTAATCGGGTCAGGTAGCCAGGCCCGCATAGTGGTGGGCACGGACTAGGCGAGTAGGCGAGGGGACCTCATCCTGTGTCAGGAGGCAAAGAGCCTATGCCACAAATTCCCCTTATACTGCCCCACCGCTTCCAAACTTTCCGAGGTGGGACTAAAAGTCCTACCAGCTTCTTCGCGTGCACCTATAGGTGTCTTCCTTGATTGTTGCAGCTGCAATGCCTCCCAAAGCCAATTACTTGGCTAAATGTGTGCGTGAGGTGAATTCGCGTTGCCTGGACCTAGGACCTGCATTGCGGTAGCCTGGAGCAAAGGTTGCATGCTCCTTCACTTCTGCTGTGATGGTGGTGGAGGTCGAATCCTGCTATGAAGAAACACGGCCTTGTGGCCTCATTAGAACACACAAGAGGCTTCACCGTAGCATGGCGACGGTGCCTCGGTGGGTGGCATGGCGTGGGGTGGCCTAAGCATACGTGCCTAGGTCGATCTATGGATGTGGTGATGGGTTTGTTCAGGGGGATTGTGTGGAGGATGTGGTGGTCGATGGAGATGGGGCAAATGATCAGTGGAAGGTGGCAGAGCTTCTGAGGGGTTAGGCGAGGCATGTGGGTGTGTGGAATGATGGAGGCGCCTCGCCAGTGGTCTGTTAGAGGTGGAGAAGATGGTGGTGGTCTGCGGTTGTTGGGGCGCAAAAATAGAAATAAAGAAGGGGGAAATATAGAGAGGAAAGTGGGGAAGAGATTTAACCTATTTTACGGATGAAGGGGGGCGAGATGGCGGCTGGCGCATACCTGTCGCCGTTGGAGACGAAGGTTCCAGTAGAGGGGTGATGGCGACGACGAGGGGGTAGTTGGCGCGTTCGTAGGTATGGCGCGATGGGACAAAGGAGGTGGAGATGACTCTACCACTGGTATTGTGGTAGAGTGACGAGAAGAGGGAGGAGGAGTCATTGGAGCTCGCTGGATGTTTGGCCGAAGGAGAAGAGACGAAGTTTGGAGGGTTGTCTTCGGCCAAACCATGCTGGGAATCAATGGTTGGGTCAGGGGGACCTTTTATAGACACTGGAAGAGGGCCTTATGCTTGGAAGGCAAGCTTCCAAGCATGGGTATCTTTGTAGGAGTAGGAATGTGAGAGATACCCAAATCTCTCTTGCATTCTCATGAGAGATTAGGTGGGAATCAAGGCTTGAAATTGCGTTCATACGATCGGGAATTCCTCAGAGAATCTGCCTTTCATATTTGAGAGGGAATCTCTGAGGGATCAGGGGGAACTTCCCCTTAAATCCTCACCAGAGTAAGACTCCTGCACTGTAATGGCAGAGGGACCTAATTGCAAGAAAGGACGAGGAAGATTGGGGGGTATCTGCAAGGTTTTCAAATGCTAGGGGTCTAAAACTAATTGGGTTGGACTGTTTTGCAAAGTAGGTCAAGGTGAACTCCCCTTAGATCCAAATTTTGGTACAAACTTAATATTGACCTAAGAATCCAATGGTGAAGTTATATTTTAGGTTTTACCACGTTTGACTGGGCATTTTACATAAAAACCCAATTTAAGGTAAATAATTGACTAGGGCCGCTATTTAGGTCAAAATAGGTTCCAAAGGCCAAATTGAAGATTCTAAACCCTAAGGGATATTTTTCTAGGAATTTTAGAGGGTTTAGATGAATTTTATCTTGACTACAACCTTGGTAAATTAAGTGGGTCTGTTTTAGGATTATAAGAAGTCATTTAATTCCCTGATTGCACATTAACACTTTTCTGATTGAACCAAGTCACTTTTCAACTTGTGAAGACCATTTGACATATGTTTAGCCTTTGAGAAATCCCAATGATGTACAGCAATGGTAAAATTATAGTTTTACCCTTTGTTTCTTATTTTCTTCTTCGAATAGTTATTCCTTGAATTAGGCCCTTCACTTGGTTATGTAGGAGCTTTTGTTCTCTTTTCTAGGTCAAGATGAGCTAGTTAGGGCTCATGATTTTGTTCCCATCACTGTGGGACAGTGCAGAGGATTCCTTTGTTGGCACATATTTTAAATTCAAGAAATCATGGCTGCGGGAAAAGGGATTTAAGGAGATGGTTAGTCGGTGGTGGGAGCACCAGCAAGTGGATGGTTCAGCCACCTATCATCTGGCTAGAAAATTAAAAGAGCTGAGAGTTATGCTAAAGGAATATAAATGCATAGTGGAAATGGTAAGGAGTCAGCAGCATTTTGAAGCTCTCTCCATTGTGCAAATGTTGGATGAGAAAGAGAATGGAGGTAATTTGACTGAGGGGGAGACAACACAACGGAAACATTGGCAAGGAGTGGTTCAAATGGAGGATTTGGCAAGGGAAATCGACTGGCACAAAAAGTCGAGGCAACTTTGGTTGAAAGAGGGTGATGCAAACAAGAAAATTTTCCACATGGCTGCGAGCTCCGGAAGGAAAGTGAATTTCATATCCTTTTTAAAGATAGGTGACTCAATCTTGACCTCACCTTATGAGATTAGAAAGGAGATGGCTAGACACTTCGGAGAAGTCTCAAGATCGAATGGGAATGGTGCGTGGAAGATGACAACATCCAATCTCTATCAGGTGGACACTGTAGCAACTGCTAAAATGACTGATTCTATCTCAGAGCAGGAAGTTTTGGATGCTGTGGTAGGGCTGAATGCAGAGGGCTCGCTGGGACTAGATGGATTTCAAGTACTATTTTATATGGAGTTTTGGAGTCTGGTCAAAGGAGAGGTCACGGAGGTGCTTGTAGAATTCCAGAGGGGTAACTCTGGAGTGGAGAGAATTAACAAGTCCTATTTATTTCTACTGCCAAAGTGTAGTGGGGCAGAGACCTTTCATGATTTTAGGCCCATTGCACTTACAAATTCAATTTACCTAATCATTAGCACGGTGCTGGCTAATCGGCTAAAGGGTGTTCTTGCTGACTTAATTAACCCGGTGCAATTGCCGTTCCTCCCCAATAGATGACTGTAAGAATCTTTCATTGTGGCACAAGAGGTGGTTGTAGGGTGGAGCAGGAGAAAAAGCAATGCTTTCATGTGGAAGGTAGACTTTAGTAGAGCCTATGACTCGATTGAATGGTCTTACATTTGGGAGATCACGAAGAGGAGAGGTTTTCTACCCATATGGACACAATGGATGAAGAGGTGCATTGTCACCTCCACTTTCTCCCCTCTCATCAATGGGAGGCCGTGTGGGGTGTGTATTCAACCTCAACGATGGGTGAGATAAGGATGCCCAGTGGCTCCTCTTATTTTTAACTTGGCAGTGGACACCTTGGGTCACTTTACATGCAACCTGGTAGAAGTAGGAATGATTAAGGGGTATTCGCTATCAAGTTCATAAGTCCTGGTGCCTATACTCCAATATGCAGACGATATGGTGTTTTTCATTGAAGGTGGACAGTAGGATGCTGAAATCCTATTCTCTTTGGTCAATATTTTTGGCGGATTACTGGCTTGAGGGTAAATGGGATGAAGTCATCTTTAGTATGCTTTGGTATGTCTGCACAGGACAAGGAGACATTGGCTGCCACAATGCACTCGCCTATCACAACCCTCCCCATGAGATATCTAGGATTACCATTAACAGATAAGAAACTCAAGAAGAGTGATTAGGCTTCCTTGTTTGAGAGAGTAAGCACTAAATTGGAACCCTAGAGCAGTAAATTTCTTTCTAAGGGATGAAGACTGATTCTACTCAATTCAGTTATAGCTTCAATTCCAGTCTTCTTCTTTTCAGTTTTTAGATTAGCGAAAGCTACATGGATAAGGATGGATGTGCTGAGGAAGAGGTTCTTTTGGAAAGAAGGGAAGGTCGAGGGAAGATTCCTACATCCAGTGAAGTGGGGGCAGATCAGCAGACCTCGCTCAAAGGGAGGGCTGGGCATTAGATCCTTGAAAGATTTCAATGACTCGTTGTTGCTCAAATAGGCAATTAAACTAACCACAGATGAGGGGAATATGTGGGCTCAACTTGTTACAGAAACTTACAGTCCCAATTTAGTGTAGCAATGGACGAAGCAGCCAAGAAAGCCATCTCAATTCTAGATGTCGGATAGGAAAGCAATAGAGGGCCATCAGTCGGACTTTGTTCCAGACTTAGGAAATGACAGGTAGTTCATATTCTGGTCATACGAATGGTTTGAACTGGGAGTGCTGTTCATTGAAAGAGTGATCTTCATTTTCATTGAAAACTTTAACATAAAATGATGTGTTGTTATATTTAATTGCATGGTAGAAAATCACTTTTCAAAGCATTTTAATTCTCAAAACTAACCACGAAGAGTTAGGTTGTCTCCACAAGGAGGAATTAGCCTATTTAAACAAGTGAATAGTCTCTCGTTTATTCGGGAAACTCGATGCGTATGCATACTAACTGGTGCATGTGTTTTTAACATTAATTCTTGATTTAAATAACTAATCAATAATGTAAGGGTGCACATGCAAAATCACCACAATGGAAACACATGAATCATGATCTTAGTACTGACAAGCATCGTCACTCTTAATCAGAACTGAACTCATTTCCCTTAACCAAAGTTCCATACTCTATCATGCATGAGAAGAGTTCAGCTATGCGTACTTCTGATAGACAGGAGGGATATTCATGCAAATCTTTCAGAATATGATAATTCAATAAATAAATGAATAGTGTTTTTTTACAATGGCATACCCCATAAATTTTAATTCGAAGGGAAACAAAGGAATTCACTTCTCTCTTCTTCGCGCACGAGGAGGTGTGGCGGCTGGCCGATTGAAGCCTGGTGGTGGTGCATGGGAGAGAGATGGTCAAGATGGTGGTAACGAGGCGGTTGAAGGTGGTCGGGCGTGGCTGGACAGCGGAGGAGAATGTTGGCCACATCGATGGCAGGTGGCATTCGCGGGCGTCGTGGCAGGCAACTAGTGGGTGCACGGGGGTTGGGGGCGTGAGACGAGGAGAATGACGAGGTTGATGGTGAGTTTGGGTGCTTGTAATGGCCGTATGAAGCGAGGAGGGGATGGTGCATTGTGACTAAGGAGCTTACGCACAGGCAATGCATTGCTGGTATGTGTGTGCAGCTATGCGCAGAGGTGGACGGGTGCGCATACGAGGATGGTTGCTTCGGCGAGGGTGTTGCATGCACGCAAGGGAGTGGCTACGCGCGAGCATGGCTAGCAAGATGGCGAACAGTGGAGAGATGTGGTGGAAGGTTGGTTTTGGTAGTGGTGAAGAAGGTGATAGACGATAGCCGCAGTTGTAGTGGTGGTCGTATGCTGTCAACACACGGCCCACGCAGTGAAGCTTGTGGTGAAGGTGCAAGAAGGAGTTTACTCCAGATCATGGTGCATGCCATGTTCATGGTGTACGCAGTTTCCACGATAGCAGAGGTGGAGAAGAAGTCCCCGCAAGGGGGAGCGATCCCTCCCTCCAGAAGCCCAGGCCTTTTCTTTTGAAACCTCCTGCTGTTGCAGATTTCTTTCCCAATATGTTTCTTTTCCTCAAGGACTCGGCTCTTGCAACGAATTGGTAGCAGTGGTGAAGCGGTGGTGGTTTCGATAGACTCGGAGGGAGTTGTTGAAAGGTGGAAGGCAGTGCTCTATTTATGTTGGGCACATCAGTCGTCTAGATTCTGTTCAGGATGTCTTAAAAATGTAAATTGTAGTAGATCCACAATTGATGGTTATCATACGTCCAAACTATCCTGAAGACGTCTTATGTAATGACTTTAGAGGTTTGAATGATGCCTTCTAGTTTTTTGCACTTATTCTGGGTCAACCATATATTATAAAATTGGTGCACAAAATTATATGCAGACTATGGTGAATTGTCAATTAACTCCTAATTAATTAGAAACTAAGGGCAGATAATTAAAGAGTAGTTAGGTTGAATAATGGTCCACTAAAGTAGACTTATCAAATACCCTCATGCGAAAGTTTTGCTAGTCCCTAGTAAAAAGTGAAAAATAGTAGAAGTCACCAAAAGGATTTCTTCTTTTTCTATTCAAAAAATTTAGAAATTCAGACAAATGTGAGGTGATAATTGCCTAGGAATGGTTCCAAATGAAAATAACCAATTTACATTTGCAGCTCGTACTTATCCTTGGGTAAATATTTCTATTGGGATAGTCAACTACTTCACTCAGGGATAAAGCAGAATATAATATGAAATTTGACCCCGACCTTTTAGCTTAGGTAGGAGATGCTGAGTTGAATGGATTTATATTTGGTGGCACACACTTATCTGGTGCTACCTGTAGTCTAGTCCTACAGACTCTAGATATCCATACTATCAAATAAGTCAACTCAGAGAGAGGTCAAACAACTGTGCTCTCATGATGTTCCTTAGTGCTCACTCTTTTCCTTCTTTTCTTTATGAGATCACAAATCTTGCTAGATTTAGCAAGTGTACTCGCTGTTTGGTGGCCTTACATGGTATTCACACTTCAACTAAAGTCCTAATAACTCTACAACTAAGTTGGGCTCCTCAGCCAGTATTTGGGCAATAAAAAACACTGAAATGTATGTATGGGTCATATTTGGTGGATCGCGATGGGTGTTTTTGTTGCCTCAAAAACAACGTCACAAAGATAAACTTGGACTCTTTTCTTTTTCTTTTCTCCTCTTTTTTTTTCTCTTTTTTTCTAAGAAAAAGTAATTGTTTCTTTTTTTCCTTCTTTTTCTTTCTTTATAAATCAACATAACATGATGTAGACTTTTATTTATGAGGCATTATTATGGATGATGATGGTCAAGAGGATATTGTGTGGCTTATTTGGTGAAAGCGCCTACTCTTAGCACCGGGAAGGAATTGATAGGACAAGCGTATTTCTGACCTTTGACACTATTACCCTCCTTCAGTCGAGGACTCTATGAAGGATGGTCGTAACCATCCACCATAGTCATAGCTTTATTAAGACACAATCTCTTTGTCTCAGCCTTATTTGGTGTCTCTCAGGAATTCACACTATGTACACACACAAGAAGAGAGAGCGAAAACTATACCTAACTTTGAAGTATCATCATCTAATTGTCCAAAACTTAAGAGTCCTTGCACTAGACTTAGCGCACCAGTAGTCTCTCTACTTTCTTCTCACAAATATGAGGTGGATCTACTAGAGGATAGTATGCCTGACTCCTTATTAAATGTCCAAGGGTTCAGTAGACTAAAAATTCTTATTGGTTTTCTTCAAAGATCCATTACCCAGTCTACGTGCAAGTGAAGTAAATGTACTAGATTCTAAACTTAAGAAACATTTTAAGAAGAAAAATCTTTAATAACAACTCCATGACAAAGATGTTTTGCTAAGGACTATCCAATTTAGCTCAAGAAAAGAAATTTGTTTTTATATGCTAACCTAAATGCATGAATACTTCCTAAAATGCAAAATGCACCCCCCATGCCTAAATCCTACAATGTCCTCATTGTAAAATGAAAACAGGGGGAGAAAGGAAGGAAATCACCTGAAGATGTTATTTTGGATGCTGGGTTGCCTCCCAACAAGCACTGCATTTTCTGTCAGCAGCCAGACTTATAGGGAACCTGTAAGTCTGGTTCCAGACAGAAAAAGCTAGGCCCTAAAAATATGCGTAATAGCACAAGCCTAGAAAATAGGTAGCCATAGATGTTGGAGAGCTGATGATGTAGCGTGATTCCAAATGCTTGCCAAAAGATATGTAAATCGTAGGCTACCTGGGGAGGTCTAGGGATAACAAAAGGAATATAAAAAGGGACCTCCCGAAATGAAATAAGTGGAGGATAACCAGGGTCCTCAAAAGCTGGAAGGGTTTT
This sequence comes from Thalassia testudinum, assembly GCA_037157565.1. NCBI lineage: Eukaryota > Viridiplantae > Streptophyta > Magnoliopsida > Alismatales > Hydrocharitaceae > Thalassia > Thalassia testudinum. The sequence continues at coordinate 18,171,381 of JAZHRO010000057.1, forward strand.
AAAAGATGTAAACATTATTATTTCAAACCCTTGAATGACGAGACTAAAAGTATAAGCATCAATCCACACTCGCCATTCTACTCGAGGATATACTGGCTTGATATGTTCTCTAGAAAGAATGTAAATGAGCAGAGGCCTAAGCCGAGGATTAGGTAGGAAATATACTGGTTGCTTGAGTGATTAGTTGGCAATTACTAAGTCTAAGGAGGGCTTAGGCTGTTTAGGTTCCATTCCCAATAAGAATTCATATTCTGCATCCTTACCTAGCTTCATTATTTTATGAACCTCCAACTACTACTCTACAATAGATGAGTCATGAATAGAATTCCATATCTCATTAGTAGACTCATGATCAACATGCTTTGACGATAGTTGGGCTTCTTGGGAAGTAACGAGATTAGAATTATCAGCAAATCCATCCCCGGGTTCTTTCTTGTCAATTACATCCTTTCTGGAGACTTCGTGTGCTACTTCATTATCCTTAAAATATTTAGGAGGATTATCATCTTTAATGTTATGGAGAAAGCCTATATTACTGAATTCGTTGTTCTTCTCGGGGTATAAATCCTCAATTGATGTATATTGTCCCTGAGAGTCTCCCCTAGGCTTCTCACTATTGTGTTTGTCCTCCAATATCAACTCATGGTTTTGCAGAGGATGACTCTCAAAATTGAAAGAAGGGAGGAATATGGATTTCACCAGATTATTTATATCCTCAGGGGGCAAGTCCTCAAATAACACATAATCCCCTTGTGATTCACTCCAGATTTTCAATTTGGGTTCCCCTATTGGGTCATCCTCATCCTCTGAAGTAGACTCTTTATATCCCTAAGACCAAAATTGATCTAATTCATCCTCCATTCCCTTAGGGTCACCTTCATTGGGTGCATCTAAAACCTCATGATGCTGAATGGTAGGTATTGATTACTTAAATGGAGGGTCAGGATTAGGCTCACTAAGGGTAGAGTGGGATTCCACCTGATAATTAATAGGGGAAGTGATATGAACAATACGACCTTGACCTGGGTTAGCAGGGGTAAGGAAAATACTGTCGATGGGGTCAAGGTCCTTAAGAGGTACCATCTTCCCTTTCTTTTGACTCCAATATAGCTCAGGTGGATAATCACCAGGATCGTTCTCCTCTAGTGGCCATGTCTTATTGGGAGAGTCTAAGAGATAGCTACGTAAAATGAGATCCCTATTGCCATTAGTCTCCTCAAAATTATTTTCATGATCATAGTCGTATGGGTAGGGATCAGAATTACTAGGAAAAGCATAGCTAAGCTGTCTAATTTCTTTATTCAATTGTTGACTATTCCTCAACATCTCTCCCATAGATTCCATCATTTCCTTTTATTGTTTTTTCATTTCTATCATAAACGATGAGGGGCTACTACTATCAGATTGGGGAGGATAGTCAATTTCAAGCTCTGGTTGCCTAGGAGTATTGGTCCATCCTCGATACGAAAAATCATGAAGGGTGGAAGGGTTGGGTGTTTGCATATTAGTAGGGATTCCAGGGTTGGAAAATCCCACTCCTAAGCTCCGCTCAAAAGTGGGAGCTATCAAGCCAGTACTTCGAGGATAAGAATATGAATGATCCTATGGATTATAAATATATCCATCCAAGGATGGATACGCTCAGGACATGGGATCTTGGTTAAAATGATAGGAGTAAGAATAGTCCATTTCTTTTAATTAAACAGGTTAAACTCTCTTAGGATTTAAAAGAAATCAGAAACTTCCTAAAGGGTTCTACCACTATCAAAACAAATGCAAATACAGTGGGATCTGTTTTTAGTAGATTCTATTTCTTAGCTGTTCAGTTGGTGGCCAAACAAGTTTTGCAAGAATTACGCTTCCTAGGCTGACCTTCATTGGTGCCTACAACCTACTTGCAAGGGATGGAAGTCTCGAATCGAGCCCACATACGAGGAACCGAAGTAACTTGGTGGATAGGCTTATTGATTTCTGGCTAACTTCCCTTGTGGTGCAAGGAGGAGAGGTAGAAATTTATCTAGTGACCTTATGTATGAGGTGCATAGTGTCATAAGTGTGCAATCATACATTCTTGTTTTGAGTTTTGAAATCTCGCAATAAAGATCCTTTTGCACACAATTTGAAGTCACAGATTTTAATGTCCAACCTCTTAGTAGACCTAATTTTTAAAGTGACCACTAAATTAATTCGATTCAAGCACTTTAGTGGTCTTAGCTTTAGGTTCAATGCAGATGCTTGACAAGTAATTGATGCTCAAGAAAAAGATGTACCTTACTTTAGCTTTCTTCAATGCAGGGATGTCTGCAATGCAATTATGATAAACTAGATGCTGCTAATTCAGTCCTAGATGATCACCCTATTGATATGCAGCTTCTAGCAAGCAGTTCAATATTTTTTTCTTTTTAAATAAATTTTGAGCAATCAAACCTAATATAACTAACTAACTGACCTATATGCTATTCAAATAATTCAAATAACTCGATACTCTAGATAAAATGGGAACACACTCCTGAAAATATGCTCTCGCATGTAAGAGCGATAAGAAATAAAGAAACACTGGGAACACGATCCCAAAAATGCCCAACATGGGTCTGCGAGATAGAAATTAAGTTCTAATGTCTATCTAAACTAAATCTAAACTACGATCCAATGACTAAATCAGAAAAAGGTTCCTCCGTACTCATACGTGCGTGGGATCAAGGCCCATAAACACCCATTTCTGGCCTCTAGGTGCTGTCAAGGTCCACCAACAAGATCGCCTCCGTCGTGCGTGCCCACCACATTCGTTGCGTGTTTTTGCATAGAGGAAGATCCACAGTTAGTAATTTTGAAAAGCTTTCAAAATAGCATAAAAATAACATAAAATTCTCAAAAAAATTAGTAGGTGTGTTTCCTCCTAGGCAACGACGCCATTTGAAAGAGCGATCTTCATTTTCGTTGAAAACTTTAACATAAAATGATGTGTCATATTTAATCGCATGGTAGAAAATTGATTTTCAAAACATTTTAATTCTCAAAACTAAGCATGAAGAGTTAGGTCATCTCCACAGGGAGGAATTAGCCTATTTAAACTAGTGGATAGTCTCTCATTTATTCGGGAAACTAAGCGCATATGCATACTAACTGGTTCACATGTTTTTAACATAAATTCTTGATTTAAATAATTAATCAATAATGTAAGGGTGCACATGCAAAATCACGATAATGTAAACATGTGAATCATGATCTTAGTACTGACAAGCATCATTATGCTTAATCAAAACAAAACTCGTTTCCCATAACCAATGTCCCATACTCTATCATGCATGAGAAGAGTTCAGCTATGCGTAATTCTGATAGATAGGAGGGATATTCATGCAAATCTTTCAGAATATGATTGTTCAATAAATAAATGAATAGTGCTTTTTTACAATGTCATACCCCATAAATTTTAATTTGAAGGGAAGCAAAGGAATTCCCTTCTCTCTTCTTCACATGCAAGGAGGCATGGTGGCTAGCCGACTGAAGCGCGGTGGCGGTGCGTGGGAGAGAGACAGTCGTGACGCCGGTGATGGGGCAGCTGAAGGTGGTTGGATGTGGCCGGACGGCAGAGGAGAACGTTGGCCACGTCGATGGCAGGTGTCATTCACAGGTGTCGTGGTGGGTAGCTGGTGGGTGCACGGGGGGTCGAGGGCATGAGACGAGGAGAATAGCGAGGTCAACGATGAGTTTGGGTGCTTGTAAGGGCCATATGAGGCAAGGAGGCAACTGCAACTTTGGGTTCCTTCGCTGCATGACCGATGAGAGGAAGAAGAAGATGAACAGTTGTTCGTGGGTGCGCAAGGGAGAAGGGCTGGTGCGTGGTACGTGAGGAGCTTTTGTACGGGCAACGCATTGTTGGTGCATGTGTGCAGCCATGCACGGAGGTGGACTGGTGCACACATGAGGGTGGTTGCTTTGGCGAGGATGTTGCATGTGCATAAGGGCATGGCTCTGTGCAAGTGTGGCCAGCAAGATGGTGAACAGTGGAGAGATGTGGTGGAAGGTAGGTTTTGGTGGTGGTGAAGAAGGTGATAGATGATAGTCGCGGTTGTAGTGGTGGTCGTGTGATATCACCACATGGCCCACGCAGTGAAGCTTGTCGTGAAGGTAGAAGAAGGATCTGCTTTAGATCACAGTGCATGCCATGTTCATGGTGTACGTAGTTTCCATGGTAGCAGAGGTGGAGAAGAAGTCCCCACCAGGGGGAGTGATCCCTCCCTCCAGAAGCTTGGGCCTTTTCTTTTCGTAACCTCCTGCTGTTGTGCCTTTCTCTCCCAGTCTATTTCCTTTCCCTGAGGACTCGGCTCTTCCAATGAATTGGCAGCAGTCGTGAAGCGGTGGAGGTGTCGATAGACTCAGAGGGAGTTCTTGCGAGGAGGAAGGCGGTGCTCTATTTAGGTTGGGCACATCAGACGACTAGATTTAGTTCAGAATGTCTTGAAAATGTAAATTGTAGTAGATCCATAATTGATGGTTATCATACATCCACACTACCCTCACGACATCTTATGTAATGACTTTCGACGTCTGAATGATAACTTCTAGTTTCTTGCACTTATCCTGTATCAACCATATAGATTATCATAACCATATATTATAAAAGTGGTGCACAAAATTATACGCAGACTATGGTGGATTATCAATTAACTCCTAATTAATTAGAAACTGAGGACAGATAATTAAAGAGTACTTAAGCTGAATAATGGTCCACTAAAGTGGACTTATCATTCGTGAACTATCCCAAAGTCTTTGGTGCAGCTTTAGATAGTAATGCATCTGTTCAGGACTACTAGGAAGCTGAGAGTTCGAGCTGGTGTGTTCCTTCAGCAGGCTTACACGAGGGAGGATGCACACAACAGGAACTTGACAAGCTGATTGTAGATCTAAATGCTTTTCAACTGATCGGGGGTATGGACAGATTCAGGTGGAAACATGGCCTATTTACCTCGTCCAAGGCATACAAGGTTCTGATAGATGATGAGGAGCCAGGCTGCACTTCTGAAAATCAGATTTGCAGCAAAATTTGGAAATTGAAAGTTCCTCTTAAAATCAAGATCTTTTTATGTCTATGTAGAAGAAACGGACTCATTACAGTGGAAATGAGGAGCAAAAGACTGGGTGCCTAATTACAGGAATGCCTACTTTGCAACCTACCTAATGGTAACAGGGAGCATTGACAGAAACCATTCTCGCGCATTTGAAAGTCGTCGAAAATTGTAGTATAGTCGCGCAAAAACGTTCGTCAAAAAATAAGTTTGTAAAGATTACGAGACTTGAGTCCCGGTTATTCGTCTCTGGGAGATGTTTGCTTTACTCTTGAATTTGATCTTTTTGCCACTCTACTTCGTCTAAAAACGCACGTCGGTTTCCAATCTCCTAACTAAAACTTCACCACTTCTGTTATTAACTCGCATTATGTGTGCGTGTGTTAAATAAATTATGAAGGTGAATGTGTGAGTTTCTATGGGCATGATTCTAGTGAGGTGGTGACTATTTATGGAGAAAGCATCTATCGTTAGATTTTCAATATCCTCGGGAAACGACATGCTTGTGTGTAATGGATAGACAGTTGAAGAGCAAGCAACTTAAATCACTCAAATATGATAATTATTAAGCTCATGATGATTTCAAACTTATAAAGATATATATATATATATATGAATGCATTTTTCTTCATTCCATTGGGGAGTTGTTTGCACAAGAAATTTAGAGGAAAGCTTGAACATAAATGCTTGAAATTGAAATCTAGCTACCAGGCAATGATTGCATACAAGAATCAATGGGGGGATTTCGCATGCATCATTGGGGGAGAACTAAGACTACACTATTAAGCAGTAATAAAAGTAGTAAGAATTATGGAAAGCATAAACTAAATCTAGCAAAATATAAGGCATTCAGGGGTGGTCCCCGATGGCCTTGGAGTGGTTGGGAGGAGAATGAGGGGCGGCCAATGTAGCTTAGACCAACCCTTGGAGAGAGGGAGGATTGATCCAACATCCCGGCATGATGTCCTCCACAATGGTGGTGAGCTCATGGAGGTGGTGTGGCTAGCTAAGTGGATGTAGGTGTGAATGGCACCAATTTAGTCAGGAGTGTGAATTTGCCAAGGGAGTGAATGGGGTCACTTGGCCGCCATGGGGTCTTTTTATAGACCCAATGGCTTCTCTCTAGAGAGCTGTGGAACTCTCTTGAGAGAGTCTAAGAGTGGCCGGCCAAGAGGTTATGAGATCCAAAAATTATGGATCTTATTTTGAATGCCTCTTGGTTGCTAATTTTGGCAACCAAGAGGTGGCGCCACTTCAAAGAGAGTTCTAGAGAACTCTAGAGAAGTGCGTGTGCGTGAATGGGTGTGTGTGTGTGTGTGTGTGTGGCCGTGCTCTATATGGCTAGGTGTCTTAGGTTAGGTCCTAAGGGGTTTGGGTAGGTGTAGGTCTTGAATTAGGGTTACAAACCCTAAATGCTAAGGGAAAATGCAATTAAACTTACCCTAAATTTAATTGAATGAGTGTGAACCTAATTGAGAGTGAAATAACTCAATTAGGTTAGGTTCAGGTCAATTGGACTCTCACTAAGTCCAATTGTACTTGTGTGGGTTGTGCTCTAAGGTCAATTAGACTCAATGAGTCTAATTGACTTAGGTGAAGGTAATTGACTTTGATCTAAGTGAACTGGGTTTGGTGAGGACCTAATTAGGTCCTTAGGTAGGTCGAGAGGTGATGTACTAGGGTTAGGACACCTTAATTTAGGTTCCTATGGGGTTGGGATTAGGTCAAGGGAGCTAGAGATCCAAGATCAAGACTTGAATCTCAAAATAGGTACTGGAGACCAATACCAGATGTCCAATAATGTGGCAAGACGACCTATGCTAGAAAATCAGAAGTCTAGACTTTAGTTCTGGATATCCAATCTGAGTCAGGGGGAAGTCAAGGTTCTGTTTTGGGTATTCTGTAGAAATTGGACATCTGACAACGTATCTGGACGTTCAATAACACTGCAGAAGTGGGTTTGAGGTGTGCGGGAGATGGCTAAGGGTCCTGGACGTCCTATAACTTATCTGGACATCCAGATAATGGTTGGAACTAGGGTTTTAGGGCTTCCTAGGATGTTATGACCTAATCTAAGGGTGGCTAAGGCTTGGGGAAGTCCCTAGGCTATCCTAGGGCTAGGATGGACCTATGCTCTTCACATTTTGCTGCTTTGTTTCTACTTAGTAGAATGAAAACCTTTAACTCCCTTACATTATTATTCTTACATCTGAACTAAGCCTTCTGCTCCAACTCTTCTGCAACTCCCATGATTCCTGATCCAGCTTCAGATCCAACTCCAGATCCAACTCCTGATTAGCTTATTGCCTGCAATTGACATAATGCACTTAATCAGCACATTATGACATTATTGCATGCATAGCTAAAGAAGAGCAATAAAGATGCAGATAATGGGTATGTATGCATGAATAACCCTGACTTATGCTAAGTCCTAGCTTAACCTAGGTCAATTAAGACCTATGATTGCTGCGCAATCATGCCCTCATGCCTAAATCTTGCTAGTCCCTAGCAAATGAAAGACTAAATTATTTACAGCAAAGGTCCTTAAGGGATTGATTACTTTATCAAGCGTATGCCTAGAGATTTGTCTCCTTTTTGTTTTCATCCTATGCTCTAGAAATCCAGACAATCGTGAAAGTGCACCTATGTAGCTTTTGCAACGGATTCGAGTGAAGACTGATACACCTCTAAAGCCTATACTTGACCCCTAGTAAAAAAAAAAAATTCTAGCGGGATAGGCGGACTTCTTCCCTTTGGGTATTCAAGATATTCTATGAATTCCACCCTAGATTTAGGCTTAGGTAGAGAATCTCTGAGGGAAAAGGTTGCATATTTGGTGGCTCACTCTCACTTGGTGCTACATAGAGACTAGTACTATAGAATCTAGATTCCTGGATTACTAAGTAACTCAACTCAGAGAAAGACGAGAAAAACTATGCTCTCTTTTGATTCCGTTGTATTCATTCTCTTTTTCTTTTTCTTAGATTTCACTATCTCACAAGATTCACACATATGATCTGTATTTGGTGGTCTCACTAGGCATTAACACTTTAATTGAGTTCTCATAACCCTAACACTAAGTCTGGATTCCTCAGCCAGTATTTGGGCGATCAGAAACACAAGAAAAATAGGTTAAGGCCATATTTGGTGGATCTCAATTTTATTTGGTGGTATTGCCTCAATGAAATAAATACTAAATATTCATTCTTTTTTTTTCTTTATTTTTGTAGCTTTTCTTTCTTTTAAATTTTTTTTTTTTTAAAACATAACACATCCATGAAATTTTTTAAGGAGGCATTATTAGGGATTGGTGGTACTCAAGAGACATTGGGTGGCTTATTTGGTGGAAGTGCCCACTCACGGCACCGGGAAAGACAAATAGGATGGTGTATTTCTGACCTTGACATCAATACCCTTCATCAGCCGAGGATTACGTAAAGAATGGTCGTAACCATCCACCTTAGCCCTAGTTTTATGAAAACTCACTCTCCACGTATTTGCCTTGTTTGGTGGCTCTCACAATTCACACAAAAATGTATATGCGGGAATTGACAGCGAAAGCTACGCCTAATCTCAGAGTATCATCACCTAATTATCTAGGATTCCAAATTACTTGCACTAATCTTAGAGCACTAGTACACTCTACTCTCATCTCACATTATTTGGTGGATTTTTGGAGGAAAATCTGCCTAACTTCCAAAAGACTATCTAGGGGTTCAGGAAAAGAAGCACTGCTTCTTCTAGATAGACTAAAGACATTTATCAGCCTTCACCGTGAATTCATTGCAAATTCTATGTGTGTAAGAAAAATTGTACTGGATTCCAGATTACAGGAATCAACTAGAGGATAAAATCCCTAATGCATTCTCTTAATAAAATAATCTTATTCATGAGTGTAATATGTATATATGCTATGAATAATTAACCTCGTATAATTTGTACTTCGTGAAATTCCCGTATCGAGTTGTAATCAGCTTGACCCTAAATTTAGGACAATAGGTGAGCGGGTGAGTTGGAAGTGGCTGTCGCGGACGATTTGTAGCCCCAATGCGAGCATTGGAGGTGGAGTCAGTTGTTCTTTTATTTAAGGTCCTAAAGTACATTTTACATGTAGCTCTGAGGTTTTCCTAAGTGTTAGCAAAAAAAATTTTTCAATTTTTGCTGTATCTACCCCCCATGCCTAAGTTCTTGCATGTCCTCTTGCATGACTATAAAAGAAAATAAATTTGACAGAGGATGAGTAGGTATAAGTCACCTGGAATTGCTCCTGAAAATATACATTCAGCACCAGCCAACCTATTAGCATGCAATATACAAAAGGGAAATATGCTAAAACAAAAATATGTTATGTATAAAAATGGTTATATGAAAATGACGATGGAATGTGGAGTGAATGGTATCCATACATGCTGAGTTTAACACCTCCAGCTGGGCGAGCACTCAATCAGATGTGCCATTTCTAGAATAGGAGCTGGCTAAGATTAAGAGAAAGATATGCTCGTATGTTCCCAGAATAAGTGGTCCAGAGATGTGAACAAGCTGATTGTGCACCCCTACTCCAAAAAGTCTAGCTATAAGAAAGTGTGGAGTGGTGGTGGAAAATAGAGGATAATCAGAGTGGGGATCATGACGTTGATTCAACTGATTTATCATGTCCCACAATTCAGCAGGAAGTTGCTGAGGGAGTAGATCAAAATGTATCTCATAACCAGAATCTGAGTCATAGGGAACCTCATAATGATAATTGACATCAAAGATCATGCCCTCTCCAGGCTCTGGGTCATATTGGGGTATCTGTGAAAGTAGATCTACGGGAGGTCACTGAAATCCTTGTCAGAAATTACTTCATCCTCATTAGTACCCATCCTTGATTCATCAGAGGCTGTCTCCTCAGGCTCAAAGTCGAGCCATCTACTAGATTGACTAGGATGATAGGTGCATCCCCAACTCCTTCTGCTCAAAGCTTCACCCTCATATGCATTCGGTTCCTAATTAATTCCTGCCTCAGGTAGCATATTTATTTCTTTGGTCAAAACATCCATAGCTACTTCTGGTCTTCGAATGTCAGCATCAGGGATAGAAAGTGTCATCTCAGAATCTCTAACATCCGAATTAGGGATTTAGGTGAAAGAAGAGTGCAGATCAAAAGTTGTTGGCTCCAACACAGGTTCACCGACAATGGGAAGTGGCATAGGCTGATCAGTAGTGTCGCATGTAATGTTTGCCTCAAGATCCATATCCTCAATTAGATCTACTTCCCTTATCTCGCTTGGGTTATCTAACCTGAGAGGTGTCTCCCAAGATTCATAATAATCTGATTGTGGCTCAGTCTTGGAGATATCAGTCCTTTCCTCCTCAATTTCAGATGAACCCATTTGGCATACTTCCCACTCCTGTCTCATATCCACGCAAGATTCTTTCTCCCTTGAGTGATCTTCTAGTATCTGCTCTTGAGAATGTTCTATGTGTCCTTCTAGCATAATCGTTTCAGATTCCTCGAGGTCTTCAAGGATATTTGCCACTTGATATCTCAAAAATAGTAGTTCTTGAGTTTCCCAATTTTGTCTCATTAGCCTTGTTATCTCTGCTGTTTCCCGAAGAAGCTCCATCACAGCTTGTTGATGCAGAATCTAGCTTTGTCTTTGGTTCAGCTCAATGATAGCCTAGATTTCGCGTAGATAGGCTGTGGCCTTTTCCTTAGCTCTCGCTATAGCTCTCAGTATTCTATAATGCGACAGCATATGCACCGGTAGCTCTTCAGGGGTTCCAGGGGGTGAATCAGGTCTATTAGATGCGGAGTATGAAATCCATATCCTGGGTTATAAGATGCGGTCCTTTGAGGGATCGGCTGGTGTGGGTTATAATATCCAGGGTTAGGATATGGGTTAACCATTTTGGTAACCCGAGAAGAAGGATCAGGTAAAGCGAAAAGTCATCTTCGCCACCTTGGGTTCTGATCCTAAGGTTGAGCTGATTCAGTGACCCAGGCTCTAAGATAATCTCGTGGGTCCAGCTCTTCTAGATCCTGATTAGGTCTAGATCCAGTGTGAGCCATCGTGGCTCAACAGATAGAAGAAGTGACTCACCTCCTTGGGAGCGGCTCCAAAGGTCCAATCAGTTAAGGTCTAAGCAACCTCCTTCCTTGCATACACCACCCAATCCTTGGGTTGGTGTAGCCAAGCAGGACAAGGCTAAGGCCCTGTCAATCAAATGGTCCTTATGGATTAGGTGACCAGATTTTCCATTAGAGGTTTGAATTCCTAAAGAGAAGTTCGTCATTCAACCGATTGAAAGTGATTCTCGCCTCTCAGGTTAACCCAACCAGTCTAGTTACGAGGTGACTAAGGGGAGGTTCTTCCTTTGGCTTATGCCTTTGGTTCCGTTAACCCCCGAGCCGCGGTTGTTTGACACTACCCCACAGACTTAGTCACCAGGTTTGGCAAGAGAGATTCAAAACACCCAGTAGTATGACAACGAACTCGGGTTCATTTCATGTTTTAAAATTAATTTTAACCTGTTTTCTTTAGTGGGGTTTGTGGTGAGTGGCCCACAAGGTGGCCAAGCTCACCGGCTAAGACTAGACTTTATTAAGTCTAGGTTACGAAAGTGTGGTTTCTGGTTGTAACCTGAAAGATTCAACCTAAGTTTCATGCACTTCTAGGGTTTTTCTTTTTCTGTTTCAGCTGACCACAAAAGTAATGTTTATTCTCTAATAATAATTGGAATCCAATTAACTTTAAATTTTTCGAGTGGATTCCTTTTTCAATTAGCTTTCCAAGGAATATTTTTGTCAAATTTTTCTTATTTCAACCGAATTTTTAGGGAATTTTGAATATCAGGGGTCAGATCTGGAATTTGACCCTAGTCGATTTTTCGCTTTCAAACAGTACCAAATGACCTTCAAAAATTTGGGAAAAATATGAAAAAAAAATCCAATGAGAGTAGCTATCAAACCCCACCATTTTTAGTCAAAACATATTCGCGGATTGCTCAGAATCAGTTTTTGAAATTTGAAAAATTTTGAGTCTAGATCAGTCTGACCCCTGTTCAATTCACAAATTTTTAAAAATCGTATAGTTGGAATTTTTCCAAAATAATGGTGGTGTTTGAAAAAAAGTTTGAAAATGAATGTTTAGCCTGAATTTCAGAATTTTTCGCTTACTAACTTTGCGGCAATCGAATTTTTAAATTAGGTTGAAATCTGGCCAAAAATGAGGAGATGGTGGAAAAGTTTTTTAAAGAGGTTTGAATTTGAAATCTAAGCTTTCCACAAAAAATGTTTTTTTCTTTTTCAAAACTTTTGCATGTTTTTTTTTTCAAAAAGAATTTTTCAAAAGATTGAAAGAAAATATCTCCTTTTTTTTCTTTTTCGAACTAACCTAAATTCAAAAGGAAATGTAATCTAGATTTTTTTCTTTTTGATTTTTTTCCTTTTTTTAGTGAAAATGAGTAAAATCTTTCCTTTTTTTTTAACAAAGAATTTTTCAACGGAATTGCAAAAAGTAAATCCAATTTAAGAAATGACATGATGTGCCACTGGATTTGCTTTCTGCACTCGTTGTGTGCGCAGATCCTATTTTTCTTCCGTTTCTCCTGCAGATCAAAAACAAAGTAGAGAGAAATTTGTCAATGATAGTTTCAAAGATCGAAATCATAGAAATGACGTTGCCTCCCCGGCAATGGATCCATTCGATGGAAACCATTCTTTCGCATTTAAAAGTCATTGGAAATCATAGTATAGTCGTGCAAAAATGTTCTTCAAAAATTAAGCTTGTAAAGATTACGAGACTTCAGTCCCGGTCGTTCGTCTCTGCGAGGCGATTGCTTTACTCTTGAATTCAATCTTTTTTCCACTCTACTTTGTTTAAAAACACATGCCGGTTTCCAATCTCCTAACTAAAACTTCACCACTTCCGTTATTAACTCGGATTACGTGCGCGTGTATCAAATAAATTACGAAGGTGAATGTGTGAGTTTCTGTGCGCACGATTCTAGTGAGGTGGTGACTATTTATGGAGAAAGCACTTATCGTTAGATTTTCAATATCCTCGGGAAACGGCATGCTTATGCATAATGGATAGACAGTTGAAGAGTAGGCAACTTAAATCACACAAATATGATAATTATTAAGCTCATGATGATTTCAAACATATAAAGAGATATATATATATATAAATGCATTTTCCTTCATTCCATTGGGGAGTTGTTTGCACAAGAAATTTAGAGGAAAGCTTGTTCATAAATGCTTGAAACGGAAACCTAGCTACGAGAAAATGATTACATACAAGAATCAATGGGAGGATTTTGCATGCATCATTGGGGGAGAAGTAAGACAGTGCTATTAAGCAGTAATAAAAGTAGTAAGAATTATGGAGAGCATAAACTAAATCTAGTAGAATAGAAGGCGTTCAAGGGTGGTCCACGATGGCCTTGGAGTGGTCGGGAGGAGAATGAGGGGCGGCCAATGTGGCTTAGGCCAACCGTTGGAGAGAGGGAGGATTGATCCAGTATCCCGGCATGATGTCCTCCATGATGGTGGTGAGCTCGTGGAGGTGGTGTGGCTAGCTAAGTGGAAGTGGGAGTGAATGGCACCAATGGAGTCAAGAGTGTGAATTTGCTATGGGAGTGAATGGGGCCACTTGGCCGCCCATGGGGTCCTTTTATAGACCCAATGGCTTCTCTTTAGAGTGGTGTGGAAATCTCTAGAGAGTGTCCAAGAGTGGCCGGCCAAGAGGTTATGAGATCCAAAAATTATGGATCGCATTTTGCATGCCTCTTGGTTGCTAATTTTGGCAACCAAGAGGTGAAACCACTTCAAAGAGAGTTCTAGAGAACTCTAGAGAAGTGTGTGTGCATGAATGTGTGTGTGTGTGTGTGTGTGTATGGCCGTGGTTTATATGGCTAAGTGGCTTAGGTTAGGTTCTAAGGGATTTGGGTAGGTGTAGGTCTTGAACTAAGGTTATAAACCCTAATTGCTAAGGGAAAAATGCAATTAAACTTAACCTAAGTTTAATTGAATGAGTGTGAACCTAATTGAGAGTGAAATAACTCAATTAGGTTGGGTTTAGGTCAATTGGACTCTCACTAAGTCCAATTGAACTTGTGTGGGTTGAGCTTTAAGCTCAATTGGACTCAATGAGTCCAATTGACTTAGGTGAAGGTAATTGACTTTGATCTAAGAAAATTGGGTTTGGTGAGGACCGAATTAGGTCCTTAGGTAGGTCTAGAGGTGATGTACTATAGTTAGGACACATTAATTTAGGTTCCTATGGGGTTGGGATTAGGTCTAGGGAGCTAGAGATCCAAGATCAAGACATGAATCTGAAAATAGGGATAGGAGACCAGTACCAAACATCCAATAATGTGGTCAAATGACTTATACTCAAAAATTAGAAGTCCAGACTTCAGTTCTAAACATCTAATCTAAGTCAGGGGGAAATCAAGGTTCTATTTTCGGTATTTTGCAGAAATTGGACGTCTGACAAAGTGTCTGGACGTCCAATAACACTGCAGTAGTGGGTTTAAGGTGTGCGGGAGATGGCTAAGGGTCCTAGAATCCTATAACTTATCTGGACATCCAGATAAGGGTTGGAACTTGGGTTTTAGGGCTTCCTAGGGTGTTGTGACCTAATCTAAGGGTGGCTAAGGCTTGGGGAAGTCTCTAGGCTATCCTAGGGCTAGGATGGACTTATGCTCTTCACATTTGACTACTTTATTTCTACTTAATAGAATAGAAAACCATTAACTCCCTTACGTTATTATTCCTACATCTGAACAAAGCCTTCTGCTCCAACTCTGCTACAACTCCCGTTATTCCTGATCCAACTTCAGATCCAGCTCCTGATTAGCTTATTGCCTGCAATGGACTTAATGCACTTAATCAGCACATTATAACATTATTTCATGTATAGCTAAAGAAGAGCAGTAAAGATGCAGATAATGCATTTGTATGCTTGAATAACCCTAGCTTATGCTAAGTCCTAGCTTAATCTTGGTCAATTAAGACCTATTATTGATGTGCAATCAAGCATCTATTTGCATCATGTTTGGTGACCGACCAAATTTGGAGGGGAGTTTGTGGGGTACCCTTGCCCACGTGGGAGGAGCTCTGGAGGAACTTATGGACGCATAGCAATATGTAGGTGAAGTAGGTCGTGGTTATGTGGAATGTGTGGTGTGCTTGTAATGAGCATTTGTTTAGAGGGGTTTCAGTCAATGTGGGAAGTATTGTAAGGAATTGTTGAGGGCATGTGAGAGATTGGGAGAACTTCATGTAATACTCTGGATTTTAAATAAATAAAAGATTTTTGGTTTGCTACCGTCTCTCGGTAGCATTCCTCAACCTTTTCAAAAAAAATTAATACTTCTTGTAGATGTTGGTCTTATATTAATGAGTGGCTTACCAAAGACCATCGCCTAGGCCAATGAGTTAAAGGTACCTCTTCCCTAGACAAGCCATGGAGAGAGAAGCAAAGGTTGGAGGTAGATGGTTGGTTCACTTACGGAAGGTACTTCACATTGGGGGATGTGAAAGAGGAAAGTTGAGTTTAACTTATTGGTGCAGTGTTATTCATGGATCAATTTGTAACCTTTTTAGTGGTCTATGAGTGAGGAAGAACTGTTGGCTGAGCACATGCTTAGGAGTTGCCAGTTAGGTGATTTAACCAATATGAGCATGTGCCATTTGTAGTTCCATTGAAGCGAGCGAAGGATTTAGATTTCTTTGTGAAATGCTAAGACGATGGAAGATTCTAAAGCTATTAGATTTGTAGTTAAGTTAATAGAATAATTAGAAAATTAGGTAACTCCAATAGCGATGGGATATCCAATAAACATAAGATCAAATTTCTTGCTTCAAATTTTTCTCTATCGGTATTTGTTGACTCATCGTAGACATTCAAAATGGTTTAATTTTACGGGTAACAAAAATTGATGAGAATTCTACCATTTTTTGTTACAATAGCCATATGGACAAGAAGATGAGAGGATTAACACATAGGGGAAGCATGGAATAGGCTCGAATATGCTAGAAGATTACACCAAAAATCTACATTAATAGTATACCCAAATGCTCTTATGTAATAAGAGGAGCATTTGAATTATGTTTTATTGAGGAATAGTTTCTCCTTTGCACATTTGTTCCTATAGACCAAGGCTTAGTAGCTTAAATTAGCAGCCTTTCCTGTTTTTTACTGTAATGTATATGGTGCCAAATTCAATTCAATTATACTCAACAAGTACATATTCCAAATATATATGATGTACCTATTTAATGCTTCAAGTAATTTAATTTCATGATAAGTATGAAAAAAGTAGGTTCCTTAATTGTCCTGATGATAAATGTGCATTGTTTAACCGAAACATTTCGTATGGAATGCTTTTATCTATTTTATTCATTTTCGTTGTCACAAAGTAATTCAACAATGAAGGTGTTTTGACATTCAATCAAATCTCATATGATAATAAAAAAGTTTTGGTTTATGGAGGATTTTTTGGAAAAATTATTTGTTCATCTAGGCATTATGTTTGCATACATATAATTTTGTCCTAATGTGTTGTGCCATTTTTTTTTTGAAAAACACTTATAATCTACAGGCCACAATTCTATCCTTTTACAGTGTCTACAAGAATTTGTGATAGAACACGAGATAGTCATGAAATAAAAATACTTTCTAGTCGCAATAACAAATTAAAATCATTCTTCTAATCCTGTTTAGCAACACTACCAACTTTCAACTACACTTTAATATAAATAAGGCAAAGATGCCCAGAATTCAACTTGTGTTTCTCATCACAACAGTCAAGTTAATTTAAAATAGAATTTACATACAATTTCTAACTCAACTCTTAATATGCCTCTTAAAAAAAAATTTAGTCTAAAAAAAGTCAACATTCGAAGAAATATAGATCATCATTTAACATAGAAGAGAAAGAAGCACGATAACAAAAATTGACTATATTGAAAATGGTGTAGCCAAACTTTTAATTAAACTTCCCTTTTAACTTTTATTGTAAATACTACTCTGCTAACATTCGAATTTGACTTTTTGCACTTCGTACACAAATCTAGTGCGCAAGTAATGATTGTTGTATGCAAAAAGAACTCAATAGTTGCAGGGCCAATTATAGTGCCAGCAACTAGTCGTAAGTACATGCTTAATGAATCCTTGCTTCGGGTGCATTATGTCAGATTGTAGTTGCATTGCTACAGATTGACCTTGTTTCTTTAACAATTAGCTTTGAGTTCCACACATTTTTAAACTCTTATTGAGCTTACAATAGCATTTTAATCTTAATTTTATGGTTAAATTGCTTGGACAATTAATCTTCATTGTATGTCATGGCCAATTGTCCACCTCGTGTTACTTAGCTCAAGCAACAACCTGGAACTCTTCAAGTGTTATTATTGTTTCGGGTTTGTATTGTCATCTTCATACTGTATTGCATGTTCCATGTTCAACTTGTTTAAAATGTGCTACCATACCGATTGGTTGGAACTGGAGCATTTGTTGGCATTAATGGTGAGAATTTCACTTAAGATTCAATATAGTGGTAGACATAAGATAGGCGAATTTGATGTGTCTCATTATTACTGATTTGAAAAGAAAATGAATTTCTCTCTTTCCTAAAAATTTGCAGAATACAATTTCGTAATTGATTTCACTATGTTCAATTATTGTTTGAAATTGACTTTACAACAAACACTATTGACATTAATAAATATCCTCCTATAACATGAAGATAGATATGCATGTAAGTTAGTAATTATATTGGGATTAAGCGATTATATTTGTCCCGAGTGGCTTGGTATTCAAAGTAGTTATAAGTGATAGAAAAGAACCCTTAAGACCTCTAAATTCTTCACTTTGTTTCACAGCAAATTTCTGGCAATAGATTAAGCACTCCCTAACTGACTACCAAAGTTATTTGGATTGATAATGTGAAATTCGATTTTGAAGGCCCATTTCATATGAAATGTGGGCTCCCATGCTAACGAGCATCTGAAATGATGACACAAAATTAATAGAGACTTAATAGGAGATAACATTCCTAGGAGTTTCTATCTCATAGACATCCCTCCTCACCGATCAAATGACTAGATGTGCATTAGCTTCTATCATTTTCATTATTTTGCAAGGCTATCAGAATAATGGTATCTAGAATTATTAGTTGGGAAGGTCCATAGCGTGATCACGTACTCTGCAACAATCAGAAATTCATACAAGTAACCTTCATCTCATTGAAAGCATCATTAATTTAGAGGAATTTTAATAACCTCAGTAAATATTTTCTTATATGAAATGGAGGCAAATTGGTAACTACAATGAGATGTTGCCTATAGTTTTCCTGCAAAGTAGCTGACCATAATGAAAGCAAGCCACAAGATTGCTTCAAAGGAGTAAAGGCATGTAACAACTACAATATGATAATCGATAGCTAATAATTCTTCAAATTTCCATTGGTAGCATACCATTTCAAGGATTACGAGTGTCTACTATAAAGTCATGAAATGTCGACGTACATTTCAAAGTCATTGTGGCATGGGAAGATTTTATTGCAAATTATCCTTGAAACATGCAATTCCATGATGGCTCTCAAGATTGCATGTTCTCACATTCCTTCAAGTAGCATATATCGCCATGCCTTGCCAATCTGAGGCAAGCATTAGGATGCATCCACCTTTTAGGAAAAGCAAGAAACCTCCACAATTTTGTGGTTCATGTCTTTTTGTGGCAGGAAAATGAGATTATGTAGTGGCTCAAAATAAATTATGACATGAAGAAATGGTGGACAAAGTCTAGCACATTGTCAGAATAATTTATTTTAAATGAAAAGATTTGTATTGAGATATGATATCTCTCATTCCTATACACTTTTGTCTACTATGTTCTACAAAATGGCAATCAGCTAGAAATAATACTGGATTATGCATGTATATCAAGAGAAATGAAGTGGCATTTACCATCTTAACAAGAAATTAAGCTCATATATAGCTGGTTTTGATGACTTTTTGTTGGGAATCAACATATCAATTGAATCGTACCAGGGTAATTAATCGCACGTGTTTCGCGTGTTTGAAATTAGGGTTACAGGTAACCTGTCGTCGTAGTTGCAAAACTATTGATCAAGTAAAATTTATACCGAAACTGCAAGGGATTCTCAGGTCCAACACGGGGAGGCGAACGTTTGGTTTTGAAAATCCGTGCTTCTATTTGTTTTTGGTCGTTTTTATCTTTTCTAATTTTTTTGCATTTTTATCAAGTAAGAGATTAGGTCGATGAAAACTTTATCTACTTGCAAGAAGATAAGAGAGAGGGAGAAAGAGAGAGAGAGAAACAATCATCTATTCATGAACTATTTGTTACAACTATGAAAGTAGGAAAATCTACACTATGAAAGCGTAAAATGATAGAATGAGGTGAGAGAAATCCCCCTCAACGGTTGCTTGGAGGATGACTCACTCTAACATCACCTGGAAGAAGGTCATGAGGAGCGAGACGAACGGGGACAAAACTAGAGGATGGAGCATGAGGCAGGATGGCGTCGCGATTAGGATCTTCATCCCGAAGGGCATTGAGAGGATGGCCATGGGATGCTCCACGAATAGGGATGAGAGGTGGGAAAACTACTTGATTTTCTACTCTAGAGGAGCATCCTAGGCTTGGGACAAGCTCTCTCTAGAGCCTTCGAGGTGGTGAGAGGAAGAAAGGAAGAGATGGTTTGGAATGGTGGTTGGTAGGTTGGAGGAAGAACAAATCCACATCTTGGTCATTATTGATGTCCGTAAACGTCGCTGCAGCTGTCGCTGAGGATCTGCCCTTCATTTCCTCTTGCTGGTGCATGCAGACCGTTAGTGATAGCTACAACCATGACTAAACGCCCGCGTTGATAAAGATCCGTGCCTATCCTCTACTGGCACCTACTTTGCTGGTGCACGCATCACGCGTTGCATGCTTCACGCACCCGTGCTCCCCATGCCGTGTTGTACGCGGGTGCGTTAGCATGTGCTACGTTGCTACTATGTGCTACTGTGGCTATGCATGGTGCGCTGCTACTGCCCGTGACTGCAGCTGTGCCCGGTGTGCCATCCATTCTTTTTTCTTTTGTTGAGGGTGCTACGATGCTCAAATCAAGATAATTCCTGTGCTACAGGACTGCGATCATTGCTCCAAATCCATTTGTACGATTTGATTTTCCATCCGAAACCCATATGGATGTCACATTGCCCCTTGGCCGTTGATCTTCCTCAGACTTCATATGATGCTACAGTTCTCCGATCTAGATGATTTTAGGGGCGTTAGACTCCGATCGTCATCCTAATCAGATCCGTACAGCCCGATCAACAATCTGAGGCCCTTAAATGAGTCTCCTTCACTCCTGACCATAAAAAGGACCTAATTAACCTAAAATATACGCAACTCCTTTAAATGCAGAATGATGCATGCTGTGCAATATTTATAATATGAAATACAAATCTAAGCCTAAGAACATGCATGAATAGGCATTTTACCTAAATAGATGTGCTTATATCATACCCCCATGCCTATCTTTTGTTAGTCCCTAGCAAAATTAAACTGCATGTTATGTATAAAATAAAAATTAGGATTAGATCGCTTAAGCCTAAGTCATTTTTTAATAATAGAAAATTTCAACTAAGGTCGTAAACAACGAAAACTCAACAGTACCCAGGTGCTTATCAGAATGCAGACCGCCCAAGTCCTCGCCTTATTTAAAAGGGAAGATATATTTTTCTTTTCACTTTTCTTCTTTTCCAATTTTTTTGTACTTTTGGAGTTTGAGAGTTTCGGGATAACTATTTATGGCTACTCAACCTGCCCAAGACTTGAAAAGTACTCTAAGTGCTAAGAATCTTGTCAAAATAGTGAAAGACTCACTAGGTGTCCTTTAAAATGGACTTCAGGTTTCTAAGACGCTAGCTGACCTTGCCTAAAGGTTTATCTTTTCGACTGGTAGCTTTCTCCCTACTTCTTTTATTTATGGGGTCAACACAAGTGCAAACCCAGCTTATATCTCCCCGATTTATTCTACTTTCCCGCTTCTTCCCTAAGTGTTTTGGAAATTATTATACATTTTTGTGAGTTGGGCTCTGGACAACCGGCAAATGGGCTGTTACCCACAGTAACTTGCCAGCCATATTCGTACAGTGAAGTGTGGGTTTATTTGTTTATTTTTATTTATTTTCTCCTATTTCTATATTTTTCTCTATATTTTTTTCTTTTTTTTTCTAAGTAGGCGGTTTCCCTGATCTAAGATTTACCTAAGGCAGTACGAAGAAAATGGTCTTGTGGTTGGGCTCTGGACAACTGACCGATGAGCTATTACCACTAATAACCTGCCAGCCATGCCACCCTAGATAGTTCATTAGCTACCCAAATTTTGAAGAAACCGCCGAAAAGTGAGTCAGTGCAAAAAGTGTGTAGATGCTTAGGGTTAAGGTCCCCTCAAGTCAGTGGGCGGGTTGATAAGTCGTATACTTATCATGCAAATTTATTTACCAAATTAAAATAAAATTGACTTGGCGAGGACTCGAGACTAAGTTTACATTCGAGTGGACACCAAGGCTAATTAAGCCTGAAGACTTGAAGAGTCTAAGTATTTAGGTTCTATCATATCATTTCCTAAAGTTAATAACTTCTAAATGCCTAGGTTTTCTTCTCCTAATTCCTTTCTTTATATATCTTTTTGAATTTTCAATTTTTTTTTAAAGAAACTAAAAGAAATTCTACAGAGTTAACAAAATGATTTAAGGATTAAGTATCCAACCCACCATGCCTAAATGATGCAATGTCCTCATTGTAAGAATAAAGACACGAAAAGGGCGGAGTAAATGGAATATCACCTAAGTGTCGTGAAAATCCGATCAGCTCCGCAGAGAAGAGTGTATACAAATGCACTAAGTTTAATGCCTTTAGCTAGGCATAACATACATACAAAGAAGAAATTGAGAATTTGCAAGTGTGGGTAAGAATCAAAATAAAAATATTGATCTTGAAACCCACTAGTAGAAGATGTCCATAGGCGTACACCAGAGTATGGTGCAGACCCATGCCCTGGGGTCGAGTGGTTCTCAGGTTATAGATGAAAATCATCCAGAACAGAAGGTTGTGTTTACGGGATCGGGCTTGCAGTTTAGTGGTGTGCAACCTAAGACCAAAGTGTCGGACAATGGGCAAAGATGGTTCAATAGGTGCAATTGGCCACTTAAAATCTTGCTCAGAAAAATAGTCAGTTATTTCGAGCTTGGGTTGGACGTGAAAGATATCGTAAGGGTCCTAGTAGAAAGTAGGTGGTTTCAGGTCAATAGGTACCCATAGATCCAAAAACGAAGTTCCCTCAGAATTACCCTCCCAAATTTTTATTTCAACAATTCTATCTTCCAACATCGAGGGCTCAGGCTCTGAGACCTCTAGCATATCATTCACCCCATATGATTCTCCCAAGTTCAGAAATCATCGCTGAATCAAGATTAACTTATGCACAATGATCTCAAAAGTTTGCTCTTCGAGGGGCATATGAGGAATGGGGTCATTGATTGAATCATCAAGTAAATGAGGATTCGAATCCTCCAAGTTAGCCCCAACCGAATGAAAATCTTCAATGATTGTGCTATAACATGGTTCATCATGCTCCTCGAGCCCATTTGTCTCACTAAAATCATCTTCCTTAAGCTCAAGTGAGGCTTCACTAAGAGATTCCTCACCCTCAGAATCAAAGAATCCATGGTCCTTATTTATATATGTCCCAAAATCATATGTCATTTCATGGTCCATGGAGACATATTTTTCATCATTCCATGGCTCTAGGATCTCGGGTGAGAAACTCGATTCATCCTCAAAGGGTTGCCCTAGCCCAACCTGGTCATCTCCAATCTCGGAATATGTGTCCCCCCCGACAGGCGCCTGAGCGGGTTTACACATTGGCTCTCCTGAAGGGGGTTCATCTTGAGAATCATCCTAAGATTTGACTAGGGCAACCACAAATTTCATCCTCAACCTCGACAATTTCCCAAGAAGAAACTCACCCAGGTCCCTATCCCTAACACTTTGGAGCAAATCCAATTAAGAACTATTAAGTTCATCAATCATTTTGAACATAGGCTCCAGTGATTCAGTGCATGGTGTTGGCTGAGCTTCTAAAGATTGTATAGTATTCCTCAAATTGGCCAACACCCTATCCTGGACCTAGTTCAACTAAACCGACTGGTTTGTTTTAGGTTTGGGTGTGCTTGGGTGACATCTAGGGGAGTCAAGATGTGAAGGTTCTTGGGTCCCTCCATGAATGTTGCTCGTTCTAGGTTGTTCAAAGGATGGTGGCAACATATATTTAGTGGAATACTGGGGAGGGTAGGTGTTATAATCATTATATCCTTCCTGATTTTTGATCGGGTTGGTTTATTCATCAAAGGATGGAGATCCATAATCATTGTAGGTTTAAGAAGGATAGCAGTCATAGTCTTGTTTTCTAGGGTTAGGCCTTGGACTCTAAGGTCTGGATTCGTATCCCCAATCAAAGTTATCCCAGCTAGTGGATGGGTAATTACAAGTCAAGTCGTGGTAGTAATCATCTTGGGGATAAGTGGTGGCTGGAGGATAGGATTGGAAATGTGTTTAAGGTGTGGAAGGGTACATGGTGAAGTAAGGAGGGAAATTAAAAGAGAAAGAAGGAGCCCTGCAATACAAAAGTACAAGCCTACCCTTAGGTTGGGTAGCCTAAAGGTCTACAGACTCTCAGAATCCATACTAGGATTATGGATGATTTACTCTACTTTTGTCCAGGCAATCCAACCAGTTAGAAGGAGGGACTGCGGAGAAGGTTCTTCCTTTGGCTTGTGCCTCCGGTTCCTAGTGTACCCCCCTGCCACGGTCGTTTGACACTACTCCACTACCTAGACATTAGATTGACCAGTACAAGAAAGTTAATCATGAATAATCTCAATCTGGATCCTGACAAGTGAACCAATCCTTAGGGCCATCGTCTAATCAATTTTAGTTAGGCTTCGGATAATGGTGCTTCAGGAATGTGATGGGCCCTTTAGATGTGTTGTGCCCTTAATGACCAGCTAAAATGTGTGTGCATGCACAACCAGGGTTTTCAAATAAGGTTATTTGATGATGTGTCTTTTAGGATTTAACCTTGTTTAGTAGCTTTCAGAGTTTAATTCTTAGGTTGGTTCAATCAAGGTTTAGTAGAACACTCCAAGTTTTGAAAACACAAGTGTTGATATATTCCTTTAAAAATAAAAAATAATGTGGAGTGACTGGTTCAGCCTTAAGAATCAACCCGAAGTGGTAAGCTATTGTTGTATCGCTTTTAATTTGAGTGGTGCAGCCCAAAGAAATCAATCAATTGTCCTATTCTTATCACAGATTAAGGCACACAATGTCTTAGCCTAATCAGATTTCTACTCATTCATGTGTTTTGAGTTTATGTGTACCGGATCCATAGGTTAGATCCCAATTAAGTGGTAGAATCAAAGTGGAGTGGTGAACCTTAATTCGAGAGTTGTCAGTGTTGAGGTGTGTCTCTTTTAGAAAATCCCACAATCAGATAACACTTTTTTTATTTTTTATTTATTTATGTGGATGGCGAGGTGAGTGGAGGTGGAAAACAAACAACCAAATCTATCCTACGATTTATAAAAAGCATCTAAGCTGATTTGGGTTTGAGTTATTAGGTTATGGAATGAAATTATGGTGGGGGTGGTGTGGGGGACACTTACAAAACCTTCATCTGCACTTTTCTCCAATTTAACTGCTTTGGCCTACCTTAGAAGAGTACCTACAATCGCAATAAGATCATGGAAAAAGTGAGATAAAAGTCAGGTAAGGCGGAAGAAACACAGAAAAAAAAACCAAAGATCCTTGCCCCGTTGGCAACGGCACTAAAATGATCGCACATGTTTCACGAGTTTGAAATCAGGGTTACAAGTAACCTGTCGTCGTAGTTGCAAAACTTGTGATCAAATAAAATTTATACCGGAACTCCAAGGGAGTCCCGGGTCGAACACAGGGAGGCAAACGTTTGGTTTGGAAAATCCACACTTTTATTTATTTTTGGTCAATTTTATCTTTTCTAATTTTTTTGTGTTTTTCTCAAGCAAGAGATTAGGTCAATGAAAACTTTATCTACTTGCAAAAACATAAGAGAGATGGAGAAAGAGAGAAACAATCATCTATTCATGAACAACTGTTTGTTACAACTACGAAAGCAGGAAAATCTACACTATGAAAGCATAAAAAGATAGAATGAGGTGAGAGATCCCCTCGACAGTTGCTTGCAGGATGACTCGCTCTGACGTCGCCTGGAAGAAGGTGGCGAGGAGCGGGATGAACGTGGATGAAGTCAGAGGATGGAGAATGGATCAGGATGGCGTCGCGGTGAGGATCTTCTTCCCGAAGGACAATGAGAGGACCGCCATAGGATGCTCCATGAATGGGGATGAGAGGTAGGAAAACTATTTGAGTTTTTACTCTAGAGGACCATCTCGGGCTTAGGACAAGCTTTCACTAGAGCCTTGGAGGTGTTGAGAGGAAGAAAGGAAGAGATGGTTTAGAATGGAGGTGGGTAGGTCCTTTTATAGTGGAGGAAGAACAAATTCGCATCTAGGTCATTATTGATGTTTGTAAACGTCGCTGTTGCTATTGTTGAAAATCCGCCCTTCAATTCCTCTTGCCGACACACGTAGACCATTAGTGATAGCTGCAAGCATCACTAAAGGCCAGCATCACTGAAGATCCGTGCCTATCCTAAGCTAGCACCCGCTCTGCTGGTTCGAGGATCACGTGTTGTCGGCTTCACGTGGCCGTGCTCCCCACGTCGTGTCGTGCACATGCGCCGGCATGCGCAGCGCTGCTACTGTGCGTGGCTACAGCTATGCATGGTGCGCTGCTACTATGCACTGCTGTGGCTATGCTCGGTGCGCTGCTACTGGCCAGCATTGGGTGGCCTGGATGGTGCCACGTGGCACCATCTAGGCCGTCCATTCTTCTTTCTTTTGAAGAGGGTGCTATGGTGCTCAGATCGAGACGATTCCTGCATTGCTGGATTGCGATCGTTGCTCCGGATCCATTTGTACAGTTAGATTTTCCATCCAAAACCCGCATGGATGTTGCATTGCCCCCTATCCATTGATCTTCCTTGGACTTCATATGATGCTACGGTTCTTCGATCTAGACGATTTCAGAGGCATTAGACTTCGATCGTCGTCCTAATCAGATCCATACAGTCCGATCATCAATCTGAGGCCCTGAAATACATCTTCTTCACTCCTGACCATAAAAGGGATCTAATTAACCTAAAATATATACAACTACTCTAAATGTAGAATGATGCATGCTATGCAATATTTATAACATGAAATGCAAATCTAAGCCTAGGAACTTGCATGAATAGGCATTTTAACCTAAATAGATGTGTCTATATCCATAATAAACAATAATATTCTTGAAAAAAAGAATTTTATATGCTTTACTATAGCACATTCTTAATCTAAAGATTTGCAAATAAATTTTACTTATCAATGCATAAACAAATTTTAGGAACTTAAAAACATATTATTCAAAAACATATGGTAAGAGCTGTTGTAATCGGGTCAGGATAGATTTGGCCAGGACTACTTACTTTTCTCGCCCTAATCTCTCCAATCATGTTTCTCATCATATTGAATCCCTACCGTATGTAGGTCGTAATCACTCTTCATATAGAATGCGTGCGATAATTAGGTTACCGAACAAGGTTGAAATCATTGCCCGAAATAGTGTGATGAGAGCCTCATCATGAGCCATAACTAGCTCATTTTGACCCAATAAAGAAGATAAAAGCTCCTACATAACCTAGAAGAAGGCCTAAATAAAAGAATAAGCACTCTGAGAAAGAAACATGAATTAAAGGGTAAAACTGCAATTTTACCATTGCAGTACATAAACGGGATTTCTCAGGAGCAAAACATAGGTCAGATGGTCTAAATGAGATAAAAAGTGGGTTGAGTCAATCAGAAATGGGTTTATGTGCAATCTAGAAATTAAATGACATTTGGTAACCCTAAAACGGACCCTCTTAAATTAACAAGGTTCTGGTCAGGATAAAAATCAAGTAAGCCCTCTAAAAATCATGGAAAAATACTCCTTGGGGTTTAGAACACTTAATGTGGCCTTTGGAACCTAGTTTGACCTAGATTATGGTCTTAGCTCTTTAATTAACCTAATTTGGGTTTTTACTCAAAATGTCTAGTCAAACGAGGTCAAACTTAAAATCCAACTTCACCATTTGATTCCTTAGGTCCAAATTAGGTTTATACCAAAATTTACACATAAGTGGAGGTCACCGTGACCTACTTTGCAATTTAGTACACCTAAATCACAACTTGGTCCCTATCTTTTGAAAATCAATGCAGAGAGCCCCCTAAGTTCCTCACCACCTTTGCAATCAGGTCCTGTAGCCATTGTTAGGGAGGAACAGATCTCCGGCAAGGTTTAGAGTGGGAATACTCTCTGATTCCTCAGAGATTCCCTCCCAGAAATGGAAGGGAGATTCCCTGAGGAATTCCCTTCCTTCTAAAGCCAATCACAATCTCTGGTGTGAACCCAATCTCTCGTGCGAACGCACGAGAGATTTGGGTATCCACCCTCTTTCCATCTCTGGCGACCCAGCGGAGGTGATTGCGCGATCTCCACGTGCTAGAAGGTTCGGCCAACAGCTTTAAAAGGATCCCCAGACCTAGCCGCAGAGGCTCAGACTTGAATTGGCGGAGATTCCCCCAAACTTTCCTCTCTTCCATCTCCGGCCAAGAGACCCGCAAGCTCCGGCGACCTCCTCCCCTCCTTCTCGTTGCTCTGCTGCCATACCAGCAACAGAGTCAACTCCGCCTCTTCCTCCCGCATTGCGTTGTACCAAGAGCGTGTGCCCCTGACCTCGTCCTTGTAGCCCCTTCCTCCCTCAGGGTTCTTCTTCCCCGACAACGGCAGTTACGCGTCATCCACTCCGCTGCCTCCCTTCCTTCCAGATCACTCTAGATACCATCTCCATCTTCCCCTCTCTCTCTTCCCCCTGTTATTTCATTGAATTGCCCCTCGACATTGCCTGACCACCTCCATCTTCCTCGCCTCCGACCGACCTCCGGCGAGCCGCTCCCACCACTCCGCCCCTCCACACGGCGAACCAACCCTCTCGTAAGCTCCGCCTCGCCACAAGGAACACTTTCCGCCCCTCCACTGCCACTCCACACCTCCGTAGTAGCCCCCCGAACAACCCCAGACCTCCAGCCACAGGTTCACCTAGGCACGCACGCCTAGGCCATCCTACGGCCTGCAGCACCATGCACCATCTTCGCCGTGCCACGGTGAAGGAGCCCAGCTGGTCTGATTAGGCCAATAGGCCGTGCTTGTGTTTGACAGGTATCGATGCTCCTGCCGCCATTGACTGTCGAAGCAGCCCCAGGTGCAGCAGCTCCAGGAGCAGCAGCTCCAGGCTCCAGGCACAGCAGACTCGCACGGGTGTTGCGAAGCGATCAGGGCCAGCCTTGACGCTGCGAAGCTCCCAGCCTTGGCAATTGCACGAAGAACGCTCTGCAGGGGCACGTGAAATTGGGGCAGGCCAGATAGTCCCACATCGGCTAAACACAACGCACAGGTACGCTTTAAGTTGAATTTGTGTTCTCTGCTTACTGCCTCCGAACGCACAGGGATGAGGTCCCTCACCCGACCCATGCCAACCTCGTCCGCGGTTTCACCTTGCGGATCTGGCGGGATCCGACCTGACCCTATCCTAAGCACTCCTCGCGCATCACCCACCTGCCGGTACGCCTAGTCCCAGGTGCAAAATCCGACCCGATTACCCGTGTGACTCTAGGAGAGCGTCCTTGAGCGAATTGCAGAGAAAGAGAGAGACGTTTGGGTAGAGGGAAGGGGTAGGTTTTGCATTGGCTCTGGTGTGCGCAGGAAAGAAGGAAGAGGGGAAGAAGCGAACACTTAGCCACTGCAGCAAGGGAAAAGAAGCGAAGGAAGAGGCGAAGGAAAGCAAAAAGAAGAACTGAAGAAATAGAAGAGTAGGAGAAGAAGAAGAAGGAACTCTGAAGAAAGGAAGCTGAACATGGCAGAGAACTAAGAGAAGGAAGGACTGTAGAGAAGACAAAAAGAAAGAAGAAGACAGAAGGGAAACAAAGGCAGGAAGAAGTGTTCTCAAGAAAGGGAAAGAAGTTCAAGGAAGAAAAAGACCTGTGGATCATAAGAAAAGAAGAGCCAACGAAGAAGAAGAAGGCGGAAGAGAGAAAGAAGACTACTTTTAAGACATCTGATAAAGAAATCAGACGTCCAATTCTATTTTCTTTTCGCAATTCTTTTTATAACTCTCTCTCTTTGAGTCAATTATGTTCATTTAGAAGTTGTATTCTTAGGTTTTGAAAGTACTGAGATTGCTCCCTGTGTTCGACCTCGGATACTCTAGTTTTTCGAGTAATAAAATTCTCTATATTTGTTTGAACGTTTTGTCGGCTATATTACAACGTGTTATCTTTTAAAACCCTACAAAAGCGTACGAAAATTTTGGCGCCGTTGCCGGGGAGCAACGGGCACTTTTAAAGCTTTTGGTTACAACTTTTTGATCCAATATTTGACCTAACTCCTCTCTTTTGTTGTGTTCAAAACAGGGAAAGCAAAAAGGGAAGAAGTGTTGCTGCACAACAGACACTCCAAGGAACAGGTAATTTCCATAAGCCCTCTCTCTTAACCCTCTCAAAATCTAAAAAGAAAAAAAAGAAAAATCAACTTAGGGCTACCTGTTTCTTATTTAGTAACTCATTAAGTTGCCTGATTTTCATTTCAACACATTTTTTGTCTGTTCATCTAACTAAGGCAACTAGGGCTAAAACTTTCTTGATTGAGTCCTAGGTGCTAATTTCTGAGGCAACTAAATTGGACCAACTAGAGCCAATTTAAGAATTACAAAGCCAGGGTTTTTAGAGACACATCTTCTCTTAAACAAAGAAACAAATTTTCCAAAAAGAGGTGTGCCTAAACCTTGTTGGAAAAGATCTATACAAAAGGAACCGTAAGAAAATCAAGCTTTTAATCCATTTGAACCATAAAAGAAAATGACCTAAAAACTCTCAAAGGAACAAGAGGTGAAGTTGATCCCTTGGGTCAACCAACCTTAAAATTAGGTCACTTTTTCACTGAAAATACCTAAAA
The DNA here is from genome assembly GCA_037157565.1 of Thalassia testudinum. NCBI lineage: Eukaryota > Viridiplantae > Streptophyta > Magnoliopsida > Alismatales > Hydrocharitaceae > Thalassia > Thalassia testudinum. The sequence goes on from JAZHRO010000057.1 coordinate 18,201,652, forward strand.
GTTCAAGTGGAACATTAAGCACCTTGATCTTAATGTAAAAAAGGTAGACTTAAGAGGTCAAGGTCCCCATTCTGGTCTACCTGGAATTGCAGTGACAAGAGAGGTCGGGTGGGGGAAACCCTGTAACTCGTGGGGACGCTTTACCGTGTAGGGGTCTTTGCGGGACTCTCCCTCTCTGGCTGCCCAGGTATTTCTCAAGTGGACGACCTTTCTGACTAAGGGGTCCATCCGCCCCGAACCTCTATAGTCACCCAACAATTTTTGGGTGTCTTGATTGGGTCCAGCACCTTCTAAATCTCATCACATCCTTCGGTGCATGTTTTGTAGGAGGTCCTTAAGGCCACCCTTCAGACCTCCTTTAGAAATTCACTCTCGTCGAGGCCAAGCCTCGACGCCCTTGTTTGTGCAGCAACCCCACTACATAAATCTTCCATCTGATTCAGACCCTGGTTCTCCTTCTTCTTCCATCATGGCACAACCCATTGAAGAGGAGAATAACCTTGAACACCAACTTCAACACCTTAATGATCTCTTTCAGAACTTTGTAAACCCACCGCAGTGACCTATGATGCGAGATCACTATAATCCCACTGCGGTGGCGATCGAACCTTGAGTACGAATCCCGATTGGAGGACCTGATTCTGAAATGAAGCCCAATATGATTCATGCCATACCAAGGTTCCATCGGCTTAACTCTAAGGATCCATTCCAACACATTAAACAACTTAAGCATCTGGCCTAGGCCTTCGGGTCAGATGTACAAAATCGGGATATCCTACTCATGAAAATGTTTTCGTTCTCCCTCATGGACAAGGCCGCACACTGGTATCAAACTCAGACCCGTCCGATCAACACATGGGAGGAACTGCAGTCTGAATTTTTGAAAAAATTCTTCCTCGTTGGCCGAACGAATGCCTTGCACCACCAGATCACTCATTTCATTCAACAACCGGGAGAACCTCTTCTCGAAGCTTGGGATCGATTCCTAGATCTCATGCGAAAGTGCCCCCATCACGGAGTTCCTAAGTGGGAACAAGTCCAGCCTTTTTACGAGGGACTCCGTGAAGATATTCGGTTATTCGTCAATGCAACGTGCGGAGGAAATGTCATGGGTCAGCACGAGGACACGGTGTGGGAGATTCTCGAAAACATGTGCGAGAACTCCATAAATAATGACTCCATGGGCTTATTCAACAGGACGAATGCCCGCGCATCGATGAATCTAAGAGGGACACATGAGATGCAAGACCTATCCAATTCTGTCGACTTGGAACTGATGGCCAGTCGGTTGGACAAGGTTTCTATCATAGAAAAGAAGGTGGACGAGCTAACTCGACATTTGCAGCAAGCCACCTTTGCGCAAAACTCTTTGGCACGACCTCCTCTGGCAAGGGAAACTGTGCAAAACATCTATCAACAATCTGCCAAGGGGATGGACCCATATCCACCCCCGTCTACCTCTCAGACCGGAGTGACCTCGGATCCATTCTACTCGAGTTGGGGGAACTCTGAACCCTTGTATTCTGACTTTCCTGAGGTTCCTCAGAACTGCGAGGACCTCATCGCCATCCAGAATGACCCATTCTTCAATACCTACAACCCTGGATGGTGAAATCATCCTAACTTTCAGTGGGTGGGAAATTCTCAAAGACCACCATATCAACCCCATCCACAAGCCTCTCGTCCGTATCAGCCGCCTCAGCCTCGGCCCAATCCCACCTACCAATCCGGGCAAAACCAGGATCAAATGACTCTTATCCTTCAAGCACTGGCTGACATTCAAAAGACGAATGCGACAATGCAAAAACAGCACAAGGATGAGATCACAGAGGTTCGCAACCAACTGGCCCAGATGGCAAATTCCCGCCAACCTGGCACCCTCCCTTCGTAACCTCTGCCCAACCTAAATAACGTGCTAACCCAGAAGCGCGTTATGAATCCAAATTCAGGCCAAACACATGTGATTTATCAGGCCCCTACTGCTCCATCGCCAGACGGGATGGAAGCTTCAACATCGTATGTGGGATTTCAGCAGCAGCCACCCCTCCTACCAAACCCAAACCAGAATTAGGCCGGATCAAACTCTGTAACAACACGTAGTGGTAGAACAACCCAAGACCCACATTATCCGAACCACTCCAAGCCTGATAATAGCCAAGACCCTAGGATAGTTATCCAAGATACCACTATCCTAGATCAAGAACCTGGACCTATCCTAGAGGAACCAACTAGGATCCCATTTCTTGAGACCTTGACGAAAGGAAAAAGAATAACCAAACCCGTGGCTCCCGAGGAGGATCTGATCAAGCTCTTTGAACAGGTCCAGATAAACATCCCATTGATGGATGCAATTCGCCACATACCGGCTTACGCAAGATTCTTGAAAGACATATGTACCCCTAAACGTAAGCCGCGAACCAACGATGGGAATCCAATCGTACTGTCAGAGCAAGCCAGCTCTGTCATCTTGAGCAAACTCCCACCCAAGGCTAAAGACCCAGGAACTCCCTTGATTTCTTGTAAAATTGGTGAAACCCAATTTGATAGAGCCCTACTAGACCTAGGTGCTTCCATAAATTTAATACCTACATCCCTCCTTGACCACCTTGAAAAATCTAAACTTAAACCCACTGAGGTGACATTGCAGTTAGCCGATCGATCCATCAAGTCTCCTAGAGGAATAATCGAGGATGTCATTGTTAGGGTCCGAGATTTCTATTTCCCGGTGGACTTCATAGACATGGATGCACCTAAGAACCCAAGGGACACACCAATCATATTAGGGAGACCCTTTTTGGCCACTGCTAAGGCTAACATAAACTGCGAAGAGGGCCAGATAGAATTAAAATTTAGGAACCAAAACCTGAAGATTGACATTTTTAAGGCCCAACAAGGGATTAATTGTGGGGTTATAGAGGAAATATGTGATGTCAGAGCCGTGGTTGACGAATTGCATATAGAAGACAACCTGATTATCCCTGATCAACCACTTGAGAATCAAAACCCACTAACAGAGGAGTGCGAACGTGATCTAGACACACCTATGACTCCTACCATTGCTCCTGATACAAACCCCGAACCGCCCACTGCTGCTGAAAATCCTGTCATGGAACTCAAGCCCCTTCCCGAAGATCTGAAGTACGTGTTTTTGGATTCAAATCAGACGTTTCCTGTGATTACCAACTCTCGACTCACACTTGACCAGGAACTCCGTTTGATTTCTATTCTCCAGCAACATCGTAAAGCCATTGGATGGACTCTCGCTGATTTGACTGGTATAAGCCCTTCATACTGCACACATCGAATATACACAGAAGAAGGCGCACGGCCTTCAAAAGAAATGCAAAGACGCCTAAACCCTAACCTACAAGAGGTCGTGAAAAAGGAGATCATAAAGTTGTTAGATGCAGGGATCATCTAACCGATCTCCGACAGTCGTTGGGTGAGTCCAATACAAGTGGTGCCGAAAAAGGCAGGACTTACCATTATCACGACTAAAATCGGAGAAGTCATTCCAACCCGAATAGCTAACTCATGGAGAGTCTGCATTGATTACAGAAGACTCAATTCCTCCATGAAGAAGGATCATTTCCCACTACCGTTTATTGATCAGATCCTCGAAAAGCTAGCGGGAAATAGTTTCTTTTGCTTTCTTGATAGGTACTCCGGTTACAATCAGGTGGAAATCCATCCAGAGGACCAAGAAAAGACCACATTCACCTGCCCCTTTGGGACGTACGTGTTTCGAAGGATGCCATTCGGTCTATGCAATGCACCTGCAACTTTTCAGCGGTGCATGCTTGCCATATTCTCAGATATGGTAGGTGATTATCTGGAAGTCTTCATGGATGACTTTTCAGTTTTTGGAGAATCATTTGACGATTGCCTCCAACACTTGGTCCAAATACTCAGGAGGTGCATTGAGGTGAACTTGGTTCTTTCCTGGGAAAAGAGCCATTTCATGGTGCCTGAGGGAATTGTCCTGGGACATTTAATCTCGGAGAAAGGCATCCAAGTGGATCGAGCTAAGGTTAACCTGATTTCCAAGCTCCCTATGCCTAGCTCGATTAAGGACATCCAATCTTTTTTGGGGCACGTCGATTTCTACCGTCGATTTATCCCTAGTTTCTCCAAAATCGCGCGCCCCTTGACCAATCTTCTCTCCAAGGATGTGCCTTTTGAAATTTCCAAGGAATGCACTCAAGCATTTGAGATCCTACGTGATTGAGTCACCCAAGCCCCAATCCTACAGTCCCCTGATTGGTCTAAACCCTTTGAGATCATGTGCGATGCATCTGACTTCGCTGTAGGAGCGGTTCTGGGGGAAAAAATTGACGGGAAACCTATGGTCATTTACTACACCAGCAAAACACTGGATGAGGCTCAGCGTAACTATACGGTTACTGAGAAAGAGCTGCTGGCCGTAGTATTTGCCTTGGAAAAATTTAGATCATACCTTCTGGCTTCCCGTGTGATCATATACTCGGATCACATAGCGGTGAGGCATCTCCTTGCAAAGAAGGATGCGAAACCTCGATTAATCTGATGGATCTTGCTGTTGAAAGAATTTGACCTTGAGATTCGCGACAAGGCGGGAAAGCAAAATGTGGTAGCTGATCACTTGTCCCACCTTCCTTCTGGAATAATTGACCCTTCCGGACCTATCACAGAACATTTTCTTGACGAGCACCTCCTGACTATCAGTACAAGTCTTCCATGGTTCGCTGATATAGTTAATTACCTGGCATCACATCAGATTCTGCCCGATTGGCCGAAGGCCAAAAAGGAGAAATTGCGTTCCGATGCCAAGTATTACCTATGGGAAAACCCGTATCTATTCTGCATTGGTGCTGATCAGATAATTCGACAATGCATCGCGGAAGTGGAAATCGAAGACATACTCTCATTTTGCCATGACCAGGCATGCGGTGGACATTTTTCAGGACATAAAACTGCATCAAAAGTCCTCTAGTGTGGCTTTTACTGGCCCACAATTTTCAAGGATGCATACGATCACTGTAAGGCATGTTCCCGTTGCCAGACTCTGGGCAACATGGGCCATAGAGACATGATGCCTCTACAGCCGATCTTGGTATGCGAAATTTTTCATATTTGGGGGATTGATTTCATGGGGCCCTTCCCGATCCCGGATGGCTTCGAATACATCTTACTCGCAGTTGAGTATGTTTCCAAGTGGATAGAAGCCATTCCGACCTGAGCCAACAATCATAAAGTCGTTATAAATTTCCTTCATCAAAACATTTTCTCAAGGTTCGGGATCCCACATGCTATAATTTCTGACGGAGGGACCCATTTTACAAACGCTCAGTTCAGGTCACTGATGACCAAATACGGGGTGTCACACCGAATCTCTACTCCTTACCACCCCCAAACTAATGGTCTAGCTGAGCTATCTAACCGAGAGATCAAGAAGATCCTTCAGGTTACTGTTCGACCTGATAGAAAAGATTGGTCTTCTCGGCTTCCGGAAGCATTGTGGGCCTATAGGACCGCCCATAAGACCCAATTAGGAATGTCTCCCTTCAGACTAGTGTATGGGAAGGCATGTCACCTCCCCGTCAAGTTGGAGCATAAAGCCTATTAGGCAGTACGAACCTGTAATCTGGATCTTTATAAGGCTGGCACCCACAGAAGACTTCAAATGAGCGAGATCGATGAATTACGCCACGATGCGTATAAGAACTCGCGAATTTACAAAGAACGGGTTAAAGCTTTTCACGACAAACACATTTCTAGAAAGATCTTTCATCCTGGTCAGAAAGTTTTACTCTTTGATGCTTGACTCAAATTATTCCTAGGAAAGCTAAGATCCAAGTGGGTCGGACCCTACCTAGTCCGACAAATCTTCGGAAATGGAGCCATTGAAATCAGCCCACTCAGCCACGATTCTGAGCCCTTTGTCGTGAACGGTCAGAGACTCAAGCCGTTCATTGACATGACCAATATAGATTTGGCTGAGTCATCCTTTACCCTCCATTCCTCTTGAGCTCATTGCGCCCAGTCGATGGCGTAAAACTCAGCGCTTAACGGGAGGCAACCCGTCATTCTTTGAAAAACCCGAAACCTTTTCTGACATCTCTATGCGGAATTCATATTGCACTTTAGGGTTCATCCATTAGAACAGCTGACTTCACCTCAGGTATCCCTACCCGAGACTAGAAATCATTTGCAACAAGTCACTTCGACCCATTCACTCACAACACACCTGTCCTAATGCATGAACTAAGCTGAAATCGAACCCACCTAATTTATAATGGGGACATTGCAAATCGTACTCAAGGGGGGGTATGAAAGTGCAAAATATCAGGAAAATTCATATTAAGAAAGGGTTTCATTTAAAAAAAAAAAAAGAGAATTGATGGAGGGGAGGAACAATTCAGGGTCATACAAATGAGGAGAAAAAGAATAAAATGACAAAAAGGAGCACAAAATGAAAATGAAGAGAAATAGTCATTAGTAAAAGATTAAGGGGTTAACTGAAGTTCTAGACCAAATCAAGAAAAAGAAAAAGTGCTAAGGAGAAATAACAAGAGATTAGCGGGAACGCTGGTCTTAGGCCTCTTGGGCTAGAATCTTTAGCTTAAAAATTCATGTATCCGTTAAAATCTTGACAATCCTCAAGAGGTTGGGGAAAATATGAAGCTTAAGTATTAGGTCTAAGGCTTAGGAAGTATTCGGCCTCGTTAACTGACCTCCGATTTGCGGGATTCGATAACCTAAGAACCCCAAATTCACACACAGTCTGGTTCAGTGTGCATAAACATCCAAATCACGCGAAAGGCATTTAATGTTCTGAAAAAAAGTCACCTAGATTAGGAGCGGCCAATCAACACAAGTTGATTTGGACGAGTTCCTAGCGTGGAGAGGCGGGAAATTCCCCTCGAAGATGCGTAACAACATATCGTCTCCTCGGTGCTTGTCTCTTAGGATATTTAAATATCCTACGGGGGGCATGTAAGCACTCTGCTGGTTCAGATACCATGGGCGGCATTATCCCGAAATGTCGATCGCCAGGGTCTGAATTCGGCCACGGAACACCATGGGCGGGATTATCTCGAAATCTCGAAAGCCAGGGTTCTAGGGGTTGCCATGGGCAGGATTATCTCAAAATCTGGATAGCTAGGGACCCTTGAGGATTGATGATGGCGACGAGGAATCCAATATAGAACGTGTTGAGAAGCTAATCCGAAGCTAGAAATAAAAAGAAAAGAGAGAAAAAAGCTCTCTAAACAAATAAATCTTCTATCTCTCTCTTACAAAAACACACTGCAAACTGAACTTAGGCTAAAAATGTCTCAAGCACAGGTGCTTTAACCGCGGAGTCCAACAAACCCTTGGTTAGTTTTTGTGGGCCGTAGAAACCTTTGCGGAAGACTGAGGCTAAAGCGGGTCAGGTCCGGATTTTGATTGGTACTTGAGTACCTATAGGCCTATTGTTGGCATTCCCACCTAATCACAAAAGAAAAGGAGAAGCACTTATCATGATTGTTGACAGACACTCTGGGTCTAGAATGAAAGTAAAACCTTGAAATTTTGCTAAGGGACTAGCAAAAGCTAGGCATGGGGGTATGATGAGAGCCTCATCATGAGCCATAACTAGCTCATTTTGACCCAATAAAAAAGATAAAAGCTCCTACATAACCTAGAAGAAGGCCTAAATCAAAGAATAAGCGCTCTGAGAAGGAAACATGAATTAAAGGGTAAAACTGCAATTTTACCATTGCAGTACATAAACGGGATTTCTCAGAAGCAAAACATAGGTCAAATGGTCTAAATGAGATAAAAAGTGGGTTGAGTCAATCAGAAATGGGTTTATGTGCAATCTAGAAATTAAATGACATTTGGTAACCCTAAAATAGATCTGCTTAAATTAACAAGGTTCCGGTCAGGAAAAAAATCAAGTAAACCCTCTAAAAATCATGGAAAAATACTCCTTAGGGTTTAGAACACTTAATGTGGTCTTTGGAACCTAGTTTGAGCTAGATTAGGGTCCTAGCTCTTCAATTAACCTAATTTGGGTTTTTATGCAAAATGTCCAGTCAAACGAGGTCAAACCTAAAATCCAACTTCACCATTGGATTCCTTAGGTCCAAATTAGGTTTATACCAAAATTTGGACCTAAGTGGAGGTCACCTTGACCTACTTTGCAATTTAGTACACCCAAATCACAACTTGGTCCCTATCTTTTGAAAATCATTGCAGAGAGCCCCCTAAGTTCCTCTCCACCTTCGCAATCAGGTCCTGTCACCATTGTTAGGGCAGAACAGATCTCCGGCGAGGTTTAGAGAGAGATTACTCTCTGATTCCTCAGAGATTCCCTCCCAGAAATGGAAGGGAGATTCCCTGAGGAATTCCCTTCCTTCTAAAGCCAATCACAATCTCTGGTGTGAACCCAATCTCTCGTGCGAACGCACGATGGATTTGGGTATCCACCGTCATTCCATCTCCGGTGACCTCGCGGAGGTGATTGCGCGATCTCCACGCGCTATAAGGTTCGGCCAACACCTTTAAAACGATTCCCATACCCAACCGCAGAGGCTCAAACTTGAATTGGCGGAGATTCCCCCAAACTTTCCTCTCTTCCATCTTCGGCTAAGAGACCCGCAAGCTCCGGCGACCTCCTCCCCTCCTTCTTGTCGCTCTGCTACCATACCAGTAGCAGAGTCAACTTCGCCTCTTCCTACCACGTTGCGTTGTACCAAGCGCGCGTGCCCCTGACCTCATCCTCGTTGCCACTTCCTCCCTCAGGGTTTTTCTTCCCCGACGACGGCAGTTACGCGCCGTCCACTCCGCTCCTCCCTTCCTTCCAGATCACTTAAGATACCTTCTCCATCTTCCCCTCTCTCTGTTCCCCCTGTTATTTCATTGAATTGCCCATCGACATTGCCTGACCACCTCCATCTTCCTCGCCTCCGACTAACCTCCGACGAGTCACTCCCACCACTCCACCCCTCCACACAGCTCGCCAACCCTCTCGTAAGCTTCACCTCACCATAAGGAACACTTTCCGCCCCTCCACTGCCACTCCACACCTCCGCAGTAGCCCCCCGAACAACCCCACAAATCTGGCCACAGGTTGACCTAAGCACGCATGCCTAGGCCATCCTGCGGCCTGCAGCACCGTGCACCATCTTCGCCGTGCCACAGCGAAGATGGTGTACGGTGCTCACGGCGAAGGTGCCCAGCTGGTCTGATTAGGCCAATAGGCCATGCTTGTGTTTGACAGGTATCGATGCTCCTGCCACCATTGATGGTCGAACCAGCTCCAGGTGCTGCAGCTCCAGGCGTAGCAGCTCCAGGCTCCAGGCGTAGCAGATTCGCGCAGGTGTTGCGAAGCAATCAGGGCCAGCCTTGATGCTGCGAAGCTCCCAGCCTTGGCAAATGCAGGAAGAACGCTCTGCAGGCGCGCGCGAAATTGGGGCGGGCCAGATAGTCCCACATCGGCTAAACACAACGCACAGGTATGCTTTAAGTTGATTTTGTGTTCTCTGCTTACTGCCTCCGAAAGCATAGGGGTGAGGTCCCTTACCCGACCCATGCCTGCCTCGTCCATGGTTTCACCTCGCGGATCTGGCGAGATCCGACCCGACCCTATCCTAAGCACTCCTCGCACGTCACCCACCTGCCGGTGCACCTAGTCCTGGGTGCGAAATCCGACACGATTACCCGTGCGGCTCTTGGAGAGCGTCCTTGAGCGAATTGCAGAGAAGGAGAGAGACGTTTGGGTAGAGGGAAGGGGTAGGTTTTGCATTGGCTGTGGTGTGCGCAAGAAAGAAGGAAGAGAGGAAGAAGCGAACACTTAGCCGCTGCAGCAAGGGAAAAGAAGAGAAGGCAGAGGCGAAGGAAAGCAAAAAGAAGAACTAAAGAACTAGAAGAGCAGGAGCAGAAGAAGAAGGAACTCTGAAGAAAGGAAGCTGAACAAGGCAGAGATCTGGGAGAAGGAAGGACTATAGAGAAGACAAAAGGAAAGAAGAAGATAGAAGGGAAACAAAGGTAGGAAGAAGAAGTCTTCACAGGAAAGGGAAAGAAGTTCAAGGAAGAAAAAGACCTGTGGATCAGAAGAAAAGAAGAAGAGCCAACGAAGAAGAAGAAGGCGGAAGAGAGAAAGAAGACTACTTTTAAGACATCTGATAAAGAAATCAGGCATCCATTTCTATTTTCTTTTCGCAATTTTTTTTATAACTCTCTCTCTTTGAATCAATTATGTTCATTTAAAAGTTGTATTCTTTGGTTTTGAAAGTACTGAGATTGCTCCCTGTGTTCGACCTCGGATACTCTAGTTTTTCGAGTAATAAAATTCTCTATATTTGTTTGAACGTTTTGTCAGCTATACTACAACGTGTTATTGACGGAAATGCCGTTTTCGCACATTTGAAAGTCGTCGAAAATCGTAGTATTGTCGCGCAAAAACGTTCGTCAAAAATATTATCTTGTAAAATAATGAGACTTGAGTGCCGGTCGTTCGTCTCAGGGAGGCGTGTTTCTGTTTTTGGAATCGATCTTAAAGCTGCTCTACTTAGTATTCTGGTGCGCAATATATAGGCAGTTAAAGAACAGGCACTTAAATCACACAAATAAAATAATCATTCAGCTCATGGTGATTTCAAACACATAAAGAGATATATATATATATAAATGCATTTTCATTCATTCATTGGGGGAGAGTTGTTTGTACAGGAAATCTCGAGGAAAGCTTATACAGGAATGCTTGAAATTAAACCTAACTACCAGAAAATGATTGCATACAAGAATCGACGGGGGGATTTCTCATGCATCATTGGGGGAGAAGAGAAACTACTCTACTAAGCAGTAAATGAAAGCAGTAAAAATTATGAAAAGCATGATCTAGAGCTAAAAGAGTAGAGGGCACTCAGGGGTGGTCCCCGATGGCCTTGGAGTGGTTGAGAAGAGAATGAGGGGCGGCCAATATAGCTTAGGCTGACCCTTGGAGAGAGGAAGGGTTGATCCAGCATCCCGGCATGGTGCCCTCCATGGTGGTGGTAGTGAGCTCATGGAGGTGGAGTGAGTGGCTAAGTGGAGGTGGCGTGAATGGCATCATTGGAGAGCAATTGGCAAGGGAGTGAATGGGTGCCAATGGCCACCCATGGGGTATTTTTATAGACCCAATGGAAGCTCTCTAGAGAATTATGGAATTCTATAGAGAGGCCTATGGTGGGAGCTCGTGGGAGAGTGAGAGAGAGAGGGTGGATGGTGGTTTTTAGATCCACCAAATGTGGATCTAAAAATTGAATGGCTCTTGGTTGCTATTTTTGGCAACCAAGGCAACCACACATGGTAGAGAGTTCTAGAGAACTCTAGGCTAGATATTTTCGTGTGGATGGTGTGTGTGGGTGTGTGTGGGTGTGTGTGGGTCAAAACTTAGGTGGCTAGGTTGATTAGGTTGGGTTCTAGTGGGTTTAGGTCAAGGTAGGTCTCAAATTAGGGTTATAAACCCTAATTCACTAAGGTAAAGTGCAATTAAACTTAATACAAGTTTAATTGGGTGTGTGGAAACTTAATTGAGAGTAAAATAACTCAATTAAGTCAGGTCTAGGTCAACTGGACTCTCACTGAGTCCAATTGGACAATGTGTGCTGAGATCAGGGCTCAATTGGACTCAATGAGTCCAATTGAATAGGTTGATGGAATTGACTAAGATCCAAGTCAATTAGGTTTAGTGAGGACCTAATTCGGTCCTTAGGGAGGTCTAGAGGTGATGTACTAGGGTTAGGGCACCTTAATTTAGGTTCCTATGGGGTTGGAATTGGGTTTAGGGACCTAGAGATCCAAGATCAAGGCTTAAATCTCGAAACAGGAATTGGAGAGTAGTATCAGATGTCTAATTATATAATCAGACATCTTATACTCAAAAATCAGAAGTCCAGACTTGTTGTCTGGACGTCCAATCAGAGTCAAGAAGGATTTCGGGTTCTGTTTTGGGTATTCTGCAGAAATTGGATGTCTGACAAACTGTCTGGACGTCCAATAACACTGCAGAAGTGGTTTTGAAGTGTGCGGGAGTTGGCTAAGGGTCCTGGATGTCTTAAAACTTATCTGGACGTCCAGAGAAGGGTTGGAACTAGGGTTTTAGGGCTTCCTAGGGTGTTGTGACCTAATCTAAGGGTGGCTAAGGCTTGGGGAAGTCTCTAGGCTATCCTAGGGCTAGGATGGACTTAAGCTCTTCACATTTTACTGCTTTATTTCTACTTAATAGAATAGAAAACCTTTAACCCCCTTACATTATTATTCCTACATCTAAAATAGGCCTTCTGCTCCAGCTCTGCGACAACTCCTGTTATTCTTGATCCAGCTCCTGATCAGTTTATTCCCTACAATCGACATAATGCACTTAATCAGCACATTATAACATTATTTTATGCATAGCTAAAGGAAAGCAGTAAAGATGCAGATAATGCATATGCATGCATGAATAACCCTAACTTATGCTAAGTCTTATCTTAATCTAGGCCAATTAAGACCTATGATTGCTGCGCAATCAGCTATCTTTTAAAACCCTACAAAAGCATACGAACATAGTGCCAAATGTGGTGTCATTTTGCTCAGGCAAACTAAGAAGATGGTGGTTTTGAACTAAGCAAGGTACTTCTGTGAACCCTGAATATACAGCATGTTACTTATTCAACTTGTTTAAAATATGTTAGCATACTGATTGGTTGGAACTTGAGAATTTGTTAGCATTAATGATGGAAATTTCACTTAAGATTCAATACTGTGGTTGACATAAAATAGGTGAATTTGACGTGTCTCGTAATTATTGATTCTAAAATAAAATGGATTTCTCTCTTTCCTAAAAGTTTACAAAATAGAATTTAGTAATTGATTTCTCTTTGTTCAATTATTGTTTAAAATTGACTTTACAACAAACACTGCTGATGTTAATATATATCCTTTTATAACATGAAAATAGATATGCTTGTAAATTTGGATTTATATCGTGATTAACCAATTATATTTGGCCCTAGTGGCTTGTCTTGGAAGTAGTTATAAGCAATAGAAAATAACCTTTAAGACCTCTGAATTCTTCACTTTGTTTTACAATAAAATACTGGCAATAAATTAAGCACTCCCTAGCTGACTACCTAAGTTATTTGCATTGAAATGTGAAATTCGATTTTGAGGGCCAATTTCATAAGAAATGTGGGATCCCATGTTAATGAGCATCCAAAATGGCGATAGAAAATTAATGGAAAGTTAATACGAGATAACATTCCAAAGAGTTTCTAACTCTTAGACATCCATTGTCACCAATCAAATGACCAGATGTTCATTAGATTCTGTCGTTTTCATTATTTTGCATATCTATAAGAATAATGGTATCTAGGATTAGTAGTTGGGGAATTCCATAGCATGATCACATACTCTGCAACAATCAGAAATTCATACAAGTAACCTTTATCGCATAGAAAGTACAATTAATTGAGAGGAATTTGAATAACCTCAGTAAATATTTTTTTATATGAAATGGAAGCAAATTTGTAACTACATTGAGATGTTGCCTATAGTTTTCTTGCAAAGTAGCTGACCATAATGAATGCAAGCACTAGGATTGTTTCAAAGGAGTAATGGCATGTAACAACTACAATATGACAATAGATAGCTAATTATTCTTCAAGTTTCTGTTGGTTACATAGCATTTCAAGGATTATGAGTGTCTACTATAAAGACATGAAATGTCGACATACATTTCGAAGTCATTGTGGCACGGAAAGATTATATTGTGAATTATCCTCGAAACATGCCAATTCCAAGATGGCTCACATGTTTGCTAGTTCTCACATTTCTTCAAATAGCACATATCACCATGGCTTGTCAATCTGAGGCAAGCATTAGGACGCACCCACCATTTAGGAAAAACAAGAAACCTCCACATTTTTGTGGTTCATGTCTTTTTGGAGTGTGAAATGAGATTATGAAGTGGCTCAAAATAAATTATGACATGAAGAAATGATGGACAAAGTCTGGCACATTGTCAGAATAATTTATTTTGAATGAAAAGATTCGTATCGAGTTATGATATCTCTCACTCCTATGCACTTTTGTCTACTATCTTCAATGAAATGGCAATCAGCTAGAAATAAGACCAAATTATGCATATATATCAAAAACAATTAAGTTGCAATTTCTAACTTATCAAGAACATAATCTCATATATAGCCGATTTCGAAGTTTATCTGTTATGAGTCAACATATCAATTGAGTAGTACAAGCTTAATAAGCAATAATATTCTTGAAAAAAAGTATCTTATATACTTTACAATAGCACATTCTCGATCTAAAGATTTGCAAATAAATTTTACTTGTCAATGTCATAAACAAATTATTGTTTGAGCAACTTATTAACATATAATTCCAAGGAATATGTTAAGAGGTGTTGTAATCGGGTCAGGATAGATTTGGCCAGGACTTTTTATTTTGCTCACACTAATCTCTCCAATCTTGTTTCTCTTCATTTTGAATCCCTACCGTATTTAGGTCCCCATCGCTCTTCAAATAGAATGCGTACGATAACAAGATTAATGAGCAAGGATGAAATCGATGCTCAAAATAGGGCCAAATGCGGTGTCATTTTGCTCAGGCAAATTAAGATGGTGGTCTTGAAGGACGCAATGTACTTATTTGAGCCCTGAAGAAATTGTGCTGAGGAGAATAGATCTAGGAATATTCATCTATGAAGATTCTTGGAGGGAAAAGGCTAACTGTGTGCACATGTTGAACATTGTAAAGTTAGTAATTTTTTGAAACAGCATTCCACAGCAACTAGGGCAAATTGATGGTTGAGAAAATTTGCTTCTCCATTCCAAGGAAAAACTTCTAAATCATGTCATATCAAGATGAAATCGATGTACGATTATCTTAGCAAGCTTGATTTTGATTAAATCATTCTTCCATTAATACTTCATATAGAAGTTTGGCTTATATTGATGAGGAACTTGCCAGAGACCATTGCCTAGGTCAATGAGTTAAAGGTATCTCTTCCTTAGACAAGCGATTGAGAGAGAAGATAAGGTTGGAGGTAGACAATTGGTTCACTTACAGAAGGTACTTCACATTGGGGGATGTGAAAGAAGAAAGTTGAGTTTAACTGATTGACGCAATGCTATTTGGAGATCAATTTGTAACCCTTTCAATGGTTTGTAGTGAGGAACAAGCGTTGGCTGGAGCACATGCTAAGGATCTCTAGTTAGGTTATTTAACCATTATGAGAGTGTGCCATTTATAGTTCAATTGAAGCGAGTGAAGGATTACATTCCTTTGCGAAATACTAAGACGATGGTAGATTTTTAGCTAAGTTATTAGAATGATTAGAAAATTAGGTTCCTCCATTAGCAAAGGGATATCTAATAAACATGAGATTAAATTTTTTGCTTCAAAATTTTCGCTATCGGTATTTGTTGACTCATCATAGACATTCAAAATAGTTTAATTTTATGGGTACCAAAAATTGATGAGAATTTTACCAATTTTTGTTACAATAGCCATATGGATAAGAAGATGAGAGGATTAACACATAGGGGAAGCATGGAATAGTCTCCAATATGCTAGAAGATTCCACTAGAAATCTTTGCATTAATTGTATATGCAAATGATCTTATATATTAAGAGGAGCATTTGAATTTTTTTTTTATTGAGGAATAGTTTCTCCTTTGCGCATTTTGCTCCTATCGATCAGGGCTTAGTACCTTACACTAGTAGCGTTTCTTGATTTTTACTGGAATGCATATGCAGCCAAATTCAATTCAATTATGTTCAACAAGTACATATTCCAAATATATATGTACCTATTTAATGCTTCAAGTAATTTAATTTCAAGATAAATGTGAAAAAAGCAGGTTCCTTAATTGTCCTAATGATAAATGTGCATTGTTTAACCGAAACACTTGGTTTGGAATTTTTTCTCTATTTTATTCATTTTCGTTGTCACAAAGTAATTCAACGAAGAAGGTGCTTTGACATTCAATCACTTCTCATACGATAGTAAAAAAATTTTGGTTTTTGGAGTATTTTTTGTAGAAATTATTTGTTCATCTAGGCATTATGTTTGTATACATAAATTTTGCCTTATTGCATTGCATCATTTTTTTTTTGAAAAACATTTTTAATTTGGAGGCCACAACTCTATCCTTTTATAATGTCTACAAGAATTTCTGATAGAACACGCGGTAATCATGGTATAAAATTACTTTCTAATCACAGTAGCAAACTGAAATCAATCTTTTAAACCTATTTTGCAACACCACCAACTTTCAACTCCCCTTTAAACAAATAAGGCCAAGATGCATAGAAGTCAACTCATGTTTCTCGTCAAAATGCAATCAAGTTAATTTAAAATAGAATTTACATATAATTTCTGATTCAACTCAGTATGTGCCTTCCAGTAAAAAATTTAGTCTAAAAGAAAGTCAACATTTTAAGAAAGATAGATCATTGTTCAACATAGAAAAGAAAGAAGCATGATAACAAAAATAGTCCATATTGAAAATTGTGTCGCCAAACTTTTACTTAAACTTCCCTTTTTAACTTTTATTGTACATACCACTCTACTAAGATTCGAATTTGATTTGTTGCAGTTAGTACACAAGTCTAGTGCACAAGTAATGATTGTTGTATGCATAAGGGACTTAATAGTTGCAGGGCCAATTATAGCACCAGCAACTAGTCATAAGTACATGCTTCATGAATCCTTGCTTCGTGTGCACTATGTCTGAATGTAGTTTCATTTCCTCAAATTGACCTGGTTTCTTTACCAATTAGCTTCGAGATTGACACATTTCAAAACTCTTATTGAGCTTACAGTAGCATTTTAATCTTCATTTTATGGTTCAATTGTTTGGACAATGAATCTTCATTGTATGTCATGGCCAATTGTGCACCTCGTGTTAGTTAGCTCAAGTAACAACTTGGAACTCTTCAGGTGTTATTGTTTCGGGTTTGCATTGTCACCTTCATACAATACTGCAAGTTTCCTATTCAACTTGTTTAAAATGTGCCAGTATACCGATTGGTTGGAACTTGAGCATTTGTTAGCATTAATGGTGAAAATTTGACTTAAGATTCAATGCAATGGTAGACATAAAATAGGTGAATTTGAAGTGTCTCATAATTAGTGATTCAAAGAGAAAATGGATTTCTCTCTTTCTTAAAAATTTGCAGAATACAATTTAGTAATTGATTTGTCTATGTTCAATTACTGTTTCAAATTGACTTTACAACAAGCATTGTTGACGATAATATATATCCTTTTATAGCATGAAAACAAATATGCTTGTAAATTAGGAATTATATCGCGATTAACCAATTATATTTGTCCCCAGTGGCTTGGTATTGGAAGTAGTTATAAGCAATAGAAAATAACCTTTAAGGCAATCGAATTCTTCACATTGTTTTATAGTTATTTACTAGCAATACATTAAGCACTCCCTAGCTGACTACCTAAGTTATTTGCATTGAAAAGGTGAAATTCAATTTTGAAGGCCAATTTCATAACAAATGTGGGGTCCCATGTTAACGAGCATCTAAAATGACGATACAAAATTAATAGAGAGTTAATACGACATAACATTCCAAGGAGTTTCTATCTCTTAGACAACCATCATCACCGATCAAATGACCAGATGTGCATTTGGTTCTGTCGTTTTCATTATTTTGCAAGGCTATAAGAATAATGGTATCTAGGATTAGTAGTTGGGAAATTCCGTAGTGTGATCACATGCTCCACAACAATCAGAAATTCATACCAGTAACCTTCATTGCATAGAAGGTAACATTAATTTGGAGGAATTAGAATAACCTCAGTAAAAATTTTCTTATATGAAATGGAAGCAAGTTGGTAACTGCAATGATATGTTGCCTACAGTTCTCTTGCAAAGTAGTTGACCATAATAAAAGCAAGCAACAGGATTGTTTGAAAGGAATAATTGCATGTAACAACAATAATATGACAATAGATAGCTAATAATTCTTGAAGTTTCGAATGGTTACATACCATTTCAAGGATTATGACTATCTACTGTAAGACATGAAATGTCAACATACACTTCAATGTCAATGTGGCACGAAAAGATTATTTTGGGAATTATCCTCGAAACATGGCAATTCCAAGATGGCTCTCATGTTTGCCAGTTCTCACATTCCTTCAAATAGCACATATAGCCATGGCTTGTCAATCTGTGGCAAACATTCGGATGCACCCACCTTTTAGGAAAAAATAAGAAACCTCCACAATTTTGTGGTTCATGTCTTCTTGCGGTGGGAAAATGAGATTATGTAGTGGCTCAAAATAAATTATTGCATGAAGAAATGATGGACAAAGTCTAGCACATTGTCATACTAATTTATTTTAAATGAAAAGATTCGTATTGAGATATGATATCTCTCATTCCTATACACTTTTGTCTTCTATGTTCAAAGAAATGGCAATCAGCTAGAAATAAGACTAGATTATGCATATATATCAGAAAAAATTAAGTGCCATTTTCTATCTTATCAAGAAGTTAAGCTCATATACAGCCGGTTTCGATGTTTTTATGTTGGGAATCAACATAACAATTGAATAGCACAAGCATAATAAACAATAATATTCTTGAAAAAAAGAATCTTATAGTTTAGTGTAGCACATTCTCGATCTAAAGATTTGCAGAAAAATTTTACTTGTCATTGTCATAAACAAATTTTCGTTTGTTCAACTTAGTAACATATAATTCTAAAACATATGTTAAGAGGTGTTGTAATCGGTTCGAGATAGATTTGGCCAAAACTTTTTGTTTTCCTCACACTAATCTCTCCAATCTTGTTTCTCTTCATATTGAATCCCTACTGTATTTAGGTCCTCATCACTCTTCATGTAGAATGCGTATGATAACTAGGTTAATGAGAAAGGTTGAAATCGTTGCTCGAAATAATGGCAAATGCGATGTCATTTTGCTCAGGCAAATTAAGAAGATGGTGGCCTTAAACGATGCAAAGTACTTCTGTGAGCCCTGAGGAAATTATGTGCTGAGGAGGATAGAGTAGGGAATATTGGTCTGTGAAGATTCTTGGAGGGAGAAGGGTAACTGTGTACACACGTTGAACATTGTAAAGAGAGTAATTTTTTGAAACACCATTCCACATCCATGAGAGCAAATTGTTGGTTGAGAAAATTTGCTTCTCCATTCCAAGGAAAAACTTCTAAATCTTGTCATCTCATAATGAAATTGATGTACAATTATCTTAGCAAGCTTGATTTTGATTAAATCATTCTTCCAATAAGACATCATATAGAAGCTGGGCTTATATTGATGAGGGACTTGCCATAGACCATCGCCTAGGTCAATGAGTTAAAGGTATCTCTTCCCTAGAGAAGCCATGGAGAGAGACGCTAAGGATGGAGGTAGATAGTTGGTTCACTTTTTTTTCTTCTTAAACTGTGATGGAAGCTATCGTGGTACGATAGTAATTCAAAGGGCATTTTATTTCATGCTAAACAAAAAAATAATGGAGAACTACACATTGGATCCCCATTTATATGTGAGGGACCAGCACTCATTTACAATTTGCTCGCAATAGACTAGTCTCTCCTGAAATAACTTCTCATTTCTCACCCTCCAAACACACCATAAGGTTACAACCATACACATATATGGTCTTCCAAGTGCTGCAAACCTCTGCCATAGAGACTCTCATGTAGGTAGAGGTTCCTGGCATATTTTTCTCCATATCATGTCAGTGACCAGACATGAGGAAAAAATGTGGGGCAAACTGTCAGTGTGTAACCCGCATAGATAGCATTCATTTAATGTTGTCCCCATTCTTTTGTGTCTAAAATATCCTGTGATCAGGCCTTCCCTCCTGTAGAACCACAAAAAAATTTGCACTTTCAATGGGATCTTCAGTAGCCATATCTTCTTATGAACTAGATCACTTTCCGCATTTCTGTTTGATTAATGATTTTTTCATATGCCTGCTAGGCTGCGTATCTCCCATTCCAGCCATATGTGTCATCCATGCCATGTCTTGGACAGGGATATTGCAAATCAGATATCAGACTTTGCCTTTCCTCCCACTACCAGGTACCCATTCTGCTAATTTCAGGCCCTTCAAACGTCCAATAGCCATTGGAATCTGACCATAGGCTGCAAACAAGGGCGTCTTTATCTGCAGCAGTTGCATATGCTCTTGGGTAAGACTCTTTTAGAATACCCGATAGTGACCAATGTTCATTCCATAGACTGAAATCATGGCCATCTCCAAGCTTGGGCTGCTTCAACTACCAGTTACATTTAATTGCTAGGATGACGATCTGCAAAAAGGGGATGTTTTGGTTGGATATAACCTGTTCAGAGCACTGTTCGAGCCACCGTAACAGTCTTTGATATGTTCTGTCCATAGTTCTTCCTTGACCTCAAAAATCTTTATCGCCCATTTAATCAGAAGAGCCTCATTAAATTCTTTAAGAGCCTTGCTCCCCAACCCACCCACTTCCTTTGGCCGATTTGATCCCACTTCATAAGCTGCATGAACCTCCCCTCTTGTCTAGCCCCTTTCCAAAAGAATTTCTTGCGCATTACATCTACACGTTTCCAAATAGATTTTAAGGCTTTAAAGATAGAGAAGTAGAACACCGGGATAGAGGTAATCACTGAATTTAGAAGGATCAGTCTCCCACCTTTTGACAAAACATTACTACTCCATCCTTCCAACTTGATAGAAATCTTGTCAAAAAGAACATTTCAGTTTCGAGGATTGCAGTGGCAGCCCCAGGTATTTAAGTGGCAGCTTAGAGCGAGGCATTCCCAGCGTAGCTGATAGTGTGTCTTGTTCCTATTCATTCAGGCCAAAGAAAATCATGGTAGATTTTTCGCTATTTAATTTCAGACCTGAAATGTCTTCGAAAATCTTCACCATGTGTCCTAAAGCATGGGCTGCAGCACTTGACCCCTCCACAATGAAAACCATGTTGTCTGCATATTGTAAAATAGGGGCCATAGTCCTCCTGTTGGAGAGTGAGTAGCCTCTTATAACACCAGCCTCTATCAATTTACATGCATATCTTGCAAGCCCATCAACTGCAAGATTAAAAATCAAGGGGGCTAATGGACACCCTTGTCTAACCCCACATTGGAGTTGAATCCAAACACCACATGGTTTCCCATTGATCAGTGGGGAGAAGGAAGCAGTTGTGATATACCGCTTCATCCACTAGATCCAAAAGGGAGGGAAAACTCTTCTTTTGAAAACTTTCCAAATGTAGGGCCATGAGACCGAATCATAGGTCTTTTGGAAATCCACTTTAAACATAAATGCTTTGCATTTCCTTCTATGCCATCCACACACACCATTTCTTGGGCCATAATGAACGATTCTTGGAGGGATCTGTTGGGTAGAAAGGCAGACTATATAGGATTGATCAAGCTTTGTAGAACTGTCCTCAATCTGTTAGCTAGTATCTTACTCACCACTAAGTCAATGGAATTCAATAAAGAAATCGGTGTAAAATCTGAAATTTTCTTGGCCTTCTGTGTCTTTGGCAACAGAAAGAGAAAAGGCTTGTTGATCTTGTCGAAACTTGCATTGCCCCTCTCAAAATCTCTTATGACATCCATCACCTCCTTCCCAATCACACTCCACATTTCTTTATGAAAGAAAATTTGGATACCATTCAGTCCGGGGGAGCCCTCAATGTTTAGATCTTTAATGGCATCTATAGTTTCCTTTTTAGTGATAGTAGTTGCCAGCTTAGAAGCCTGATCATCTATAACTCCAGGCGCATCACTCGCAGCCATCCTCTAGCCACCTCTCTTTGCTGCCCATGATGAATCCTTGTAGTACCTGATAGCCTCAGCTCTTATTTCTTGCATAGAAGATAGTCTGTGCCGATCTTTGAGAATGGAAGAAATAAAGTTTACTCGTCTATGAGAGTTGGCTGCAAGGTGAAAGAATTTTGTGTTGGCGTCTCCCTCCTTGAGCCACAGCTATCTAGACCTCTCCCTCCAATCCATCTCCTATTTGAGATCCTCCTCCACTACTACACCCTGCCACATTCTTCTTGCTGCAAGTTCCTCATCAGATAATGGGCCTGCTACTTCCTTAGAATCCAGTATCTGGATTTTATTCAAAGCCTCTACATGCCTCTATTGCTTTAGTGCAATCACCGTAGCTCCATACTCTTTCAGAACAGTGCATAGAGCAGCCAGCTTGGAAGTAAGCCTAATAGTCGCTGAGCACTCCATCTGTTTGGTTTTCCACCATGAGCCAACCATCTCGGGAAACCCAGGCTCTCTCAGCCATGATCTTCTAAGCTTTAAATATGAGCCAGTTTGGACCTCTTCACCACTGTCCCAGACCAAAGTAGTATGTCTAAGAAAGGGCGATCCAGTCCAGCAACATTAGAAAGTTGGAATCTATCAATGGTAGTAGCATTCCCAAAGAATCTGTCAATCTTCAACAAAAGGCCATTGCCATTATGCCAATTGAATTTAGCTCCTGATGATGGAAATACATTCAAACCAAGAGATTGAACTACCAGCTGAAACCCAACAGAAGTGCTGTCCATGAACCCATTTGGCCTATCAGTCCCTGTCAACACACAGTTGAAGTCCCCTCCAATTAGACAAGCTTCCCGTTGCACAAGTTCTATAGCTGCAGCCCAATCCTCCCAGAGTTCCTATCTCATATAAGCTACACATGGGCCATATACACTAGTAATCCAGATGACATCTTGCCCTTGATGTCTTTGGAACTTGTAGGTCACCAAGTGGTGAGCCTTGTGCACATCCAGCAGGTGCAACCAAGCCCTTCTCCAACAAATAATGAAGCCCCCAGACCTGCCATATGCATTAAGCATCACACATTCATTCGCCCCCTTAGACTTCATATCATTCCATGCTCTATCAGATTCATTCTCAATATGGGTCTCTTGTATGATCACACAATCGATCTCCCACTCTCTCAAATATCTCATCAAAGAAGCCCTCTAGCTCTTGTCGTGCAACCCACACACATTTCACGTAAGGACTCTCATCTTCCCTCTTGAGACCCCTCCCTCTTTTGATTTTGGCTCTTACTAACCTACATAATCGCAGCTACCATGTTCTCATCCAAGTGCAGATCAGATTTTGGCCTCCTTTGTTTGAGCCTGTAGGGTGATCTGCCCACACTAGTCTTAGTAATAGATCCAGTACCAAATTTTATGCCCTCCACCTTTCTTAAATTCAGTTGGGTCCTCAGGGAGTTAGTCATGATTTCTTTCAACACTTGTATCTCAGTGTTATTAGACACTGATTTTGGATCCCCAGCAGCTTCAATCACGGGCATCATTGTCTCATTCTTGACTGATTCCACCTACTCCTCATCCATTATCTCCCCCATTTTCCCAAGGTCGTGGTCCTTGCATTTTTTTGTTGCCGGTGCCTCATCTGGAGAAGGCCTGCACACTACCTGTGCGTTCGTCACTTCGGCAACCTGCATACCAGACGACTTATCCTGCTCCTTCTTCACTGTGTTGTCACCCACAATGAATCTCAAGAGTAGCAACTAGGAGCTACCCCCACACCTCAGGATCAATCTGTCAGGGACCAAACCTGATTTGAAGACATCCACCATAACACTCAGGACCCATCCATCACCCTCCACCAAACCAACCTCTATATCTTCTGCCATTATAGCAAACCCAGAAATCATGGTCGCCAACACCTTTCTTGATCTCAAATGTAGCGGCAAACCATTAATCTCAAGTCTCCTTGATCTAGAGCCTAATCTCTATGGCAGTCTCTCCGACAGAGCTCCAACAAAGGGAGAGACTAATCTCCATATCACCATTAAACCATCAAAGGAGCTTGACTGAAAGCACATACCTTCGACATCCATCATCCCCAAGACAAAAAGCACAAATCGTGTGGGAGATGGAAAAGCGATTTGCCAACAATTGGTCGATGGGGATAGAGAACTTACCAGTTTTTGAAGGTTTTCTGATGATGGATTACCAGCCATTACCTCACCGATCAGAGCCCCTCTTAGTACCAGTTCTATCGCTCTTATGTTCTCTGTCATAAGAACCTCAACATCGACCGTGTGACCCCCATATGTATGAGGGGGTGGAGGTGGTGGCAGCTATGCCCTAAATTTCAAACCTCCAAAGCGCAAGTTTAGCCAACCCTTCATCTGCCCTTCATTTACCTTACACGAGTACTGCTTATGGCCGTGACCACCACACACAAGGCACACAATGGGGAAGTGACATACAGCCGCCATATGACCACGACACCGGCATCAGAAGCAAACAATCTTCCTATTGCCCCATGAACTCCCTCTATCTGTCTTCCTCATACCCACCTCCCATATACTAGTAGCGATGACTCCTCTCCTTTCCTTCCGCCTCCATGCCCTAGATCTCTATGTAGTCCATCCCTCGTCATCCCGGTTTCTCCCCCCTATCGCTCCATGATCGCCTTCCATCTCTATCTTCTAATGTTCGGCAAGATGCAATCTTAATAAGTATCTTCAGATAGTTGGTTCACTTACGGAAGGTACTTCACATTTGGGGACATGAAAGAAGAAAGTTGAGTTTAACTGATTGATGCAATGTTATTTACGGATCAATTTGTAACCCTTTCAATGGCCTATGAGTGAGGAACAAGTGTTGGCTAGAGCACATGCTTAGGAGTTGCTAGTTAGGTGATTTAACCATTATGAGAGTGTGTTATTTGTAGTTAAATGGAAGTGAGTGAAGGATTTAGATTTCTTTGTGAAATACAAAGATGATGGTAGATTCTAAAGAGATTAGATTTGTAATTAGGTTAATAGAATAATTAGAAAATTAGGCACCTCCATTAGCAATGGGATATCTAATAAACATAAGATTAAATTTCTTGCTTCAAAATTTTCTCTATCTGTTTTTGTTGACTTATCATAGAATTCAAAATGGTTTAATTTTACGAGTACCAAAAATTGATGAGAGTTCTACCATTTTTTGTAACAATAGCATTATTTACAAGAAGATGAGAGGATTAACACATAGGGGAAGCATGGAATAGGCTCGTATATGCTAGAAGATTCTACCAGAAATCTCTACATTAATAGTATACTCAAATTCTCTTATATATTAAGAGGAGCATTTGAATTATATTTTACCAAGGAATAGTTTCTCCTTTGTGCATTTTGTTCCAATGGATCAGGGCTTGGTAGCTTAAATTAGCAGTGTTTCTTGTTTTTTTCTGGAATGCATATGGTGCCAAATTCAATTCAATTATGTTCAACAAGTACATATTCCAAATATAAATGATGTACCTATTTAATGCTTCAATTAATTTAATTTCAAGCTAAAAATGAAAAAAGCAAGTTCCTAAATTGTACTAAAGATAAATTTGCATTGTTTAACCGAAACTTTTGGCATGGAATTTTTTTCTCAATTTTATTTAATTTTGTTGTCACAAAATAATTCAACGAAGAAGGTGTTGACATTGCATAAGTTCTCATATGATAATAAAAAAAATTTTGTTTCTGGAGGATTTCTTTCTGAAATTATTTGTTCATCTATTCATTATGTTCCTATACATATAATTTTGTCCTAATGTGTTGCGTCATTTTTTTTTTTAATAACTCTTTTAATCTGGAGGCCCCAATTCTATCCTTTTACAGTGTCTACAAGAATTTGTGATAGAACATGAGGTAATCATGATATAAAATTACTTTCTAATCGCAATAACAAATTAAAGTCAATCTTCTAAACTTGTTTCGCAACACTACCAACTTTCAACCCCCCTTTAATACAAATAAGGTAAAGATGCACGGAATTCAACTTGTGTTTCTCGTCACTGCAGTCAAGTTAATTTAAAATATAATTTACATATAATTTCTGACTCAACCCATTATATGCCTTTCAGAAAAAAATTTAGTCTAAAAAAAGTCAACATTTGAAGAAATACAGATCATCATTCAACATAGAAGAGAAGGAAGCATGATGACAAAAATTCACTATGTTGAAAATCTTGTCGCTAAACTTTTAATTAAACTCGACTTTTAAGTTTTTTTCTAAATACTACTCTACTATGTTTCAAATTTACTTTATTACACAAGTCTAGTGCGCAAGTAATGATTGTTGCATGCATAAGAAACTTAATAGCTATAGGGCCAATTATTGTGCCAGCAACTAGTCGTAAGTACCTGCTTAATGAATCCTTACTTCAGGTGCATTATGTCTGATTGTAGTTGCATTACTATAGACAAACCTTGTTTCTTTACCAATTAGCTTTGAGTTCCACACATTTCTAAACTCTTATGGAGCTTATAGTAGCATTTTAATCTTCATTTTATGGTTCAATTGTTTGGACAATGAATCTTCATCATATGTCATGGCGAATTGTGCACCTTGTGTTACCTAGCTCAAGCAACAACTTGGAACTCTTCAAGTGTTATTTTTGTTTTGGGTTTCCATTGCCATCTTCATACCATACTGCACGTTCCTTGTTCAACTTGTTTAAAATGTGCTAGCATACCGATTCGTTGGAAATGGAGCATTTGTTACCATTAATGGCGATAATTTCACTTAAGATTCAATAAAGTGGTAGACATAAGATAGGCAAATTTGATGTGTCTCATAATTACTGATTATAAAAGAAAATAGATTTCCCTCTTTCCTGAAAATTTGCAAAATACAATTTAGTAATTGATTCCTCTACGTTCAATTATTGTTTCAAATTGACTTTACAACAAACACTGTTGACGTTAATATATACCCTTCTATAATGTGGAGATAGATATGCTTGTAAGTTATGAAATATATCGCGATTAACCAATTATATATGTCCCCAGTGGCTTGGTACTGGAGGTTGTTATAAGCAATAGAAAATAACCCTTAAGGCCTTCGAATTCTTCGCATTGTTTTACGGTAAATTTCTAGCAATAGATTAAGCACTCCCTAGCTGACTACCTAAGTTATTTGCATTGAAAATGTGAAATTCAATTTTGAAGGGCAATTACATATGAAATGTGGGGTCCCGTGTTAATGAGCATTTGAAATGATGATACAAAATTAATAGAGGGTTACTATGAGATAACATTCCAAGGAGTTTTTATCTCATAGAAATCCATCCTCATCGATCAAATTACCAGATGTGCATTAGCTTCTATCGTTTTCATTATTTTGCAAGGTTATCAGAATAATGGTATCTAGGATTTATAGTTGGGAAAGTCCATAGCGTAGTCACAAACTTCGCAACAATTAGAAATTTAGACAAGTAACCTTCATAGCATAGAAAGTATCATTAATTTAGATGAATTTTAGTAACCACAGTAAATATTTTCTTATACGAAATGGAAGCAAATTTGAAACACCAATGAGATGTTGCCTACAGTTTTCTTGCAAAGTAGCTGACCAAAATGAAAGCAAGCAACAGGATTGTTTCAAAGGAGTAATGGCATGTAACAACTGCAATATGACCATAGATAGCTAACAATTCTTCAAGTTTCCATTGGTAACATACCATCTCAAGGAATACGAGTGTCTAGTATAAAGACATGAAATGTCGACATACATTTCAAAGTCTTTGTGGCATGGGAATATTATATTGGGAATTATCCTCAAAACATGGCAATTCCAAGATGGCTCTCAAGTTTGCTAGTTCTCATATTCCTTCAAATGGCATATATCCCCATGCCCTGTCAATCTGAGGCAAGAATTAGGACACACCACCTTTTAGGAAAAACATGAAACCACGACAATTTTGTGGTTCATGTCTTTTTGGGGTAGGAAAATGAGATTATGTAGTTGCTCGAAATAAATTATGACATCAAGAAATGATGCACAAAGTCTGGCACATTGTCAGAACAATTTATTTAAAATGAAAAGATTTGTATCAAGATATGATATCTCTCATTCCTATACACTTTTGTCCACTATGTTCAACGAAATCGCAATCAGCTAGAAATAAGTCCAGATAATGCATATATATTAGGAAAAATGAAGTGGTATTTACTAACTTATCAAGAAGTTAAGCCCATATATAGCTGGTTTCGCTGTTTTTTTGTTGGGAATCAAAATATCAATTGAATAGTTCATGTGTAGTAAACAGTAATATTCTTGAGAAAAAGAAACTTATATACTTTACTATAGCCCATTCTCGATCTAAAGATGTAACGACCCGGTTCCCGAGTCCCTACGAGACACGAGAACCGGACCGACTCGACTAATCCCAAGACCTAGTCGTCCAACGAGAAAGTAACCAAAAGAGCAGTAAAATAAACCACATTCAACATGAATATAACTAACAGTAAGGAAGTACAACAGTAAGGAAAGAAACTACTACAATAGATACCACCACAACAGTAGAACAACATTTATCATATAACAAGAACTGCAGGTAAAGAAAGTACAGCGGAAACAAGAACTACTCACTATAATAGAAACAAAAGAGGTACAAAAGACTGTGGTAAACTCTACTGGACCCTACTCGGCCCAGCGTCCTCTGCAGCCGCTGACCCTGGCTGCTCAACACCTGGTCCTGAAAAAGGTAACGAGTGTAACACGTCAGCAAAACGCTGAGTAGAGTGGCAACTAACTAAAGACAACAGTAGAGTGTACAGTAGCTGTTATGTTCTATTGCTTCCTTTATTCACATCTTTCAATATTCTCACTATTTCATTTATTTCTCAGATCCTTTACTTGATCTCGAATGTCCTCGTTCCCACGATCTTGATTGCAGTCTTTTCCAAAAGTAGAAGTAGCACTTGGTGCTCTCCTGGCCGGGAGAGTCCCCCGTGGTGATCCTACCCTCAGTCAACGACCCCAAGGTCACTAACAGACGTAACGGTGACTACGGCACGCGTGATAAACGCACAGGTGCTAGCCCACACTGGCATGCGGTTAGTCGTTTCTGTTAACGGGTGCACCCAAAGCACAGCACGGAACCAGGGCAGAGCCCTCTCAGTAACAGGGGTCCAACCCCTCCACAGTAACCAAACCGGGGCCTTGCCCCTCCACAGTCTGCGCACCCTCGCCTGACTACCCTGGTTTGCCCTAGTGGGCCTAACAAGTCGGTGAAGGAGGCTAGCAGAACCCCGAGCCCCGTGGGGTAGCTAGTACTCTCCTAACACTACTAGCTCTCCTCGGTACTACGTACACGAGGGCCAACAAGTCGGTACAGAGTGGCCAGTCCTAACCCCGGGTCCCTGGGGCGGCTAGCTCCGCTCTGCACTAAACAGGGGGACAGTCGCTCTCCTTGGTACTCCGTACTCAAGGGCCAGCTCACTTCCCCAAAACTATTCCATTCACCTTCCAGGAGTTCTACTCCTACTTCCCCGTAGGGTTCCATCCTTTTCACTCAAACATCCAGGTTTCACTTTCCAGTTTCACATTTTTACAATCCATGTTCTCAACCACGTTATCTATTCACAACAGGCAGCTGTTAATTCAATTTACAGGCAGCTTTATGTTCCTTTCCATTTTTCCAAGACTGCAGTATTATACATTCCACTAGTTTTTCCATCCTAGGATTCATGCCACATCCTATGATCTAGCATACAACTAGTTTTCCAGCCCTAGGATTCATGCATCACCTAGGAGCTATCATTCCATGCATTTCTCATTCCTAGGATTCATGCAATGTCCTAGATTCTAGTTATGGTTCCATACTTTAACAGATTTTAATAATAAACTTAAGCCACTCTACCAGGTACAACGGGAGTAATGGGGGCGTGATCGGGAATCACGCGTGCCTCCGCGACTCCCAAGACTGCAATTGAACGAGGTCCTATCACAAGGATCAAACACAAGGAGTGTCTCAAAATAGTGTATAGCTACTGAAGACGGGTAGAGGAATTAATTCTGAAAAGAACGCAACTCAAATCGTGGAAAACGGAGCCCGAACGGGCCCTAAACGGGTCGAAAAAGACGATGCTGTGCAAAATCAGACGTCTGGAACTTCTTCCAGACGTCTTAAAAACTGGATCAGAGAATTACCTGTTCAGCGTGGTTTCCCAGATGTCCAGAAGTCTGCGGGAGCATCTGGCCTATCTCCCAGACATCCGATGGTAACCCTGGACATCTGGAGGTCACTCAAGCTGTCTGGTACAACTTCCAGACGTCTGATTCGCAAAGGATGGCGAATCAGCGAGCCTACGCACAGCCAACTCCCTCCCTCAGTACGGTCAGTTGACAGGAAGGAAGAAGAAAACGGAATACTAACCTTTCGGAAGTCTGTACGATCTACCAGACGTCGTCCTCGCCGTCTGCCTATCAACCCAGACGTCTGATTCTGGAAATTTTTCTAGAATCAGGGCGCGACCCGGACTCTGCTCGCGACGCCGCCCGCGTCGTACCTCGCGCGTCTGCTGCTCAAACCGCAGCAGGTCCCTCTCCACATTGTTCCGTGCCCCCTGCACCCTCCGCCGGCCGGCCAAGCCGCTCCGGCGAGCTCGCCCTCCCGGCAGAGCTCCGCCCTCGCACGCCGCACCTCCTCCGCGCTCACTACGGCCGCCGCTGCAGCCCTCGCGCTCGCTCGCTCTCGCGCACAGGAAGGAGAAGAGGAAGGAGATGGTGGAGATGGGAGGGGAGGCGTGCCCTTTTTAAGGCCGCGCGGAGAGGAGAGAGAAGGATACGCGGTAGGGGAATCTGCAGCCACGGAGGGAGGAAAGGCGAATATGCGGTCTCCGCGCGCAGGCACGCAGACGACTCGCGCGTGTGGAAGATAACGGTTTTTCAGACGTCTGTAAGCCATCCCAGACGTCTGGCAAGACGTCTGGATGTAATCCCAGACGTCTTGTCAGACGTCTGGGCCACCTCCCAGACATCTTAAAATACGTCCGGGGCACGCGTTCGTAACAAAAGATTTGCAAATAAATTTTACTTCTCAAAGTCATAAACAATTTTTCGCTTGAGCAACTTAATAACATATAATTTGAAAACATATGTTAGGAGGTGTTGTAATCGGGTGGGGAAAGATTTGGCTAGGACTTTTTATTTTTCTCACACTAATCTCTCCAACCTTGTTTCTCTTCATATTGATTCGATCCTCATCACTCTTCATATAGAATGCATATGATAAATAGGTTAACAAACAAGTTTGAAATCATTGCTCGAAATAGTGCCAAATGCAGTGTCATTTTCCTCAGGCAAATTAAAAAGATGGTGGTCTTGAACGACGTAAAGTACTTCTATGAGCCCTGAGGAAATTATGTGTTGAGGAGAATAGAACTAGGAATATTGGTCTATGAGGATTCTTGGAGGGAGTAGGCTAACTATGTACATGCGTTGAACATTGTAAAGATAGTAATTTTTTGAAACACCAATCCACATCCACTAGAGCAAATTGATGGTTTGAGAAAATTTGCTTCTCCATTCCAAGGAAAAACTTCTAAATCATGTCATCTCATAATGAAATCGATGTACGATTATCTTAGCAAGCTTGATTTTGATTAAATCATTCTTCCATTAGTACTTCATATAGAAGTTGGGCTTATATTGATGACAGACTTGCCAAAGACCATCACCTAGGTCAATCAGTTAAAGGTATCTCTTCCATAGACAAGTGGAGAGAGAAGATAAGGTTGGAGGTAGACAGTTGGTTCACTTACGGGAGGTACTTCACATTGGGAGACATGAAAGAAGAAAGTTGAGTTTAACTGATTGATGTAATGTTATTCACGGATCAATTTGTAACCCTTTAATTGGTTTGTGAGTGAGGAACATGTGTTGGCTGGAGCACATGGTCAGGAGTTGCTAGTTAGGTGATTTAACCATTATGATAGTGTGTCATTTGTAGTTCATTTGAAGTGAGTGAAGGATTTAGGTTTCTTTGTGAAATACTAAGACGATGGCAGATTCTAAAGAGATTAGATTTGTAATTAAGTTAATAGAATAATTATAAAATTAGGTACCTCCACTAGCGATGTGATATCTAATATACATAGGATTAAATTTCTTGCTTCAAAATTTTCTCTATTGGTAATTGTTGACTCATGGTAAACATTCAAAATGTTTTAATTTTATGGGTACCAAAAATTGATGAGAATACAATAGCCATATGGACAAGAAGATGAGAGGATTAACACATAGGGGAATCATGGAATAGGCCCGAATATGCTAGAAGATTCCACCAGAAATCTCTGCATTAATAGCATACCCAAATGGTCTTATATATTAAGTGGAGCATTTGAATTTTGTTTTATTGAGGAATAGTTTCTCCTTTGCGCATTTTGTTCCTATAGATCAGGGCTCGGTAGCTTAAATCAGCAAAGTTTCTTGATTTTTATTGGAATGCGTATGGTGCCAAATTCAATTCAATTATATTAAAAAAGTGCATATTCGAAATATATATGATGTACCTTTTTAATGCTTCAAGTAATTTAATTTCAAGATAAATATGAAAATAGCAGCATCCTTAATTGTCCTGATGGTAAATGTGCAATGTTTAACAGAAACATTTTCCATGGAATTTTTTTCTCTATTTTATTCATTTTCATTGTCACAAAGTAATTCAACGAAGAAGGTGTTTTGAGACTCAATCATTTCTCATATGATAAAAAGAAAATTTTGGTTTATGGAGAATTTTTGGAGAAATTATTTGTTCATCTTGGCATTCTGTTTGTATACATATAATTTTATCTTAATGTGTTGCGTCATTTTTTTTTTTTGAAAAGCATTTTTAATCTACGACCCATAATTCTGTCCTTTTACTGTTTCTACAAGAATTTTTGATAGAACATGAGGTTATCATGATGTAAATTTACTTTCTAATCCCAATAGCAAATTAAAATCAATCTTCTAAATCTATTTCGCAACACTACCAATTTTCGACTACCCTTTAATGCAAATAACGCAAAGATGCCCACAATTCGATTCGTGTTTCTCTTCACTACAGTCAAGTTAATTTAAAATAGAATTTACATATAATTTCTTATTCAACTCATTATATGCCTTCCAGTAAAAAATTTAGTCAAAAAAAGGTCAACATTTGAAGAAATACTGATCATCGTTCAACATAGGAAAGAAAGAAGCATGACTACAAAAATTGTCCATATTGAAAATTGTGTAGGCAAACTATTAATTAAACTTCCCTTTTTAACTTTTTTTCAACATACTACTCTACAAAGATTCGAATATGATTTGTTGCACCTCGTGCACAAGTCTAATGCGCAAGTAATGATTGCTATATGCATAAGCAACTCAATAGCTATAGGGCTAATTATATTGCCAACAACTAGTCGTAAGTATGTGCTAAATGAATCCTTTCCTCGGGTGCATGATGTCTAATTGTAGTTGCATTATTGCAGATTGACCTTGTTTCTTTACCAATTAGCTTTGAGTTCCACACATTTCTAAACACTTATTGAGTTTACAGTAGCATTTTACTCTTCATTTTATGGTTCAATTCTTTGGACAATGAATCTTCATTGTATGTCATGGCCAATTGTTCACCTCGTGTTACCTAGCTCAAGCAACAATTTGGAACTCTTCAAGTGTTATTATTGTTTCAAGTTTGCGTTGTCATCTTCATACTATATAGCATGATCCTTGTTCAACATGTTTAAAATGTGCTAGCATACCGATTGGTTGGAACTAGAGCATTTGTTAGCATTAATGGGAAAATTTTCACTCAAGATTTAAGACAGTGGTAGAGATATGATGGGTGAATTTGATGTGTCTCATAATTACCGATTCCAAAAGAAAATGGATTTCCCTCTTTCCTGAAAATTTGCAGAAAACAATTTACTAATTGATTTCTCTATGTTCAATTATAGTTTCAAATTGACTTTACAACAAACACTGTTTACGTTAATATATATCCTTCTATAATGAGGAGACAGATATACATGTAAGTTAGGAATTATATCACGATTAACCAATTATATTTGTCCCTAGTGGCTTTGTATTAGAAGTAGTTATAAGCAATAGAAAATAACCCTTAAGGCCTCTGAATTCTTCACTTTATTTTACG
Source organism: Thalassia testudinum (assembly GCA_037157565.1). NCBI lineage: Eukaryota > Viridiplantae > Streptophyta > Magnoliopsida > Alismatales > Hydrocharitaceae > Thalassia > Thalassia testudinum. Next base: position 18,235,602 of record JAZHRO010000057.1, read on the forward strand.
GTAGATTTCTGGCAATAGATTAAGCACACCCAAACTGACTACCTAAGTTATTTGTGTTGAAAATGTGAAATACGATTTTGAATTTCAATTTCAAATAAAATGTGGGGTCTCGTGTTAACGAGCATCTAAAATGATGATACAAAATTAAAAGAGAGTTAATACGAGATAACATTCCAAGGAGCTTTTATCTCACAGACATCCATCCTTGCTGATCAAATGACCAAATGTGCATTAGCTTCTGTCATTTTCATTATTTTGTAAGGCTATCAGAATAATGGCAACTAGGATTAGAAGCTAGGAAAGTCCATAGCGTGATCACATACTCTGCAACAATCAGTAATTCATACAAATAACCTTCATCGCATAGAAAGTATCATTAATTTAGATGAATTTTAATAACCTCAGTAAATATTCTCTTATATGAAATGGAACCAAATTGGTACCTGCAATGAGATGTTGCCTACAGTTTTCTTGTAATGTAGCTGACCATAGTGAAGGCAAGCAACAGGATTGTTTCAAAGGAGCAATGGCATGTAACAACTACAATATGAAAATAGATAGCTAATAATTCTTCAAGTTTACATTGGTAACATACCATTTAAAGGATTACGAGTGTCTCCTATAAAGACATGAAATGTCGACATACATTTCAAAGTCATTGTGGCATGGGAAGATTATATTAGGAATTATCCTCGAAACATGGCAATTCCAAGATGGCTCTCAAGTTTGCTAGTTCACATATTCCTTCAAATAGCATATATCGTCATGCGTTGTCAATCTGAGGCAGGCATTAGGACGCACCCACCTTTTAGGAAAAATAAGAAACCTCCAGAATTTGTGGTTCATGTCATTTTGGGATGGGAAAATGAGATTATGTAGTTGCTAAAAATAAATTATGACATGAAGAAATGATGGACAAAGTCTGGCACATTGTCAGAACAATTTATTTTAAATGAAAAGATTTGTATTGAGATATGATATCCCCCATTCATATACACTTTTGTCCACTATGTAAAACGAAATTGCAATCAACTAGAAATAAGACCAGATAATGCAAATGTATCATAAGAAATGAAGTGGTATTTACTAACTTATGAAGAAGTTAGGCCAATATATAGCTAGTTTCGATGTTTTTATCTTGGGAATCATCATATCAATTGAATAGTACATGTGTAGTAAACAGTAATATTCTTGAAAAAAAGAATCTTATATACTTTACTATAGCACATTCTCAATCTAAAGATTTGCAAATAAATTTTACTGATCAATGTCATAAACAAATTTTTGTTTGAGCAACTTAATAACATATAATTCGAAAACATGTTAAGCGGTGATGTAAATACTAATCTCTCCAATCGAGTTTCTCTTCATATTGAATCCCTACCATATTTTGGCCCTCCTCACTCTTCATATAGAATGCATACTGTTGAGAGTGCTGAATCGATATTTAAGATATTGCATTGTAGTAGAGCCGAAAAAGCGTTGAAAGCAAATATAATTTTATTACTCGAAAAGGTTTCCAGGGTCGAACACAGGGAGCAAATGGAATACACACAATAGTCTCAAAAATAAATGCAAATTGAACACATAATACTACTCAAAATCTAATTAGGAATGTAGAGTATGAGTATATGAAGAATAAAAAGAGTTGTAGGCAAAATAATAAAGAGCATATGGAAATCGGACGTCTTAAATGTCTTGTGCTACAGTGTCTTGCTTCTCTTCTGACTTTTCTTTCTTTGATTCTTCTTCTCCTCTTCCTTTGGCTTCTTCTTTCCTTAGCATTCTTTGCCTTCCTTCTCTTTTGCTTGACCTTCTCTTCTTCTTCTTCAGCTTCTTCCTTCTTTCTGTTTCTCTGACTTCTGCCTTTTCTCTATCTTCTCGTTCCTTCTTTCTCTGCCTTAAGCCTTGCGGAGCTCCTTTCTTTCTTCTTCTTCCTCCATTTTTGCCTGACCACTTTCTCTAAATTGGCTAAGTGTTGCGGCAACTCCTCAGAGCAAAACCCCCCTTCCCCTGCGTAGCTCTCCTCTCTCTTTCTCTCTTATATATTTCAGAGCCACTATCCCAGACCCTTTAGTCAGTCAGGTAATCGGACCTAATGGAGGTTGGGTAATCGGGTCGTGTTCAGGTCCGCGGGGTATATCACAGACGAGTCCGTGAGAGGGGTGGAGGAGGACCACACTCTCAGCGTCGGAGGCAATAAGCCTTGAACACTTTTTCCCTTTATGTGTGCGCATGCGGCCTTCTACTTACGAGGTGGGACTAAGTGTCCCACCTTCGTTCATGCGTGGCAGCAGCAGATGGTTTCCTCAATTGGCGAGGCTACAGAGTCCTTCGATGCCAATCAAAAGCACGGATGCATGCGTGCCTAAAATCCACACCGCCTAGGGGTCTCTCCTAGAGCAGAGTGCGGTCTGGAGCAGCTTGAAGCTTGCTTCAAGTTCAGTGACAATGGAAGAAGGTGTCCTGAACCTAAAATCAATAGCACGCCCTCGCGGCCACATCAAATCACTCAGAGAGGTTCACCGGACCATGGTAGATGTGATGGGCATGGTTTAGTGCCGTGTGGGTGGCTGTGGTGGCGTATCTACGGCAGACTGTGGGTGTATGTGTGGGTGTGTTTGGTGGGGCGCTTGGGTAATCGGTTGGGAGATTGGAGTGAGGGAATGTAATTAGGGAGTCGAGGAAAAGGTCGTAGGGTGGTTGGCGAGGTGGATGGAGGTGTAGGGCAATGGGAGCACCTCGCTGGAGGTATTGCTGGAGGTGGAGAAGGTGATGGTGGACTGTGGCATCAGTGGGTGCTTTTTGAGAAAAAAAGAGAGGGGAAGAAAGTGCGAGAGAAAGAGAGTCGAAAGACCTACTTTTATGGGAAGAAAGGGATAGGAGACCCACGCTGGTATGGTTGCGGACCGTGGCAAATACAAAGCTCCCTAGATGAGGCGGTGGTGAAGACGGGGTAGAGGCGACATCGACCGTTGTTGCGCGATGCGGAGGATGGAAAGGAAGACAACCTGACCACTAGTATTATGGTTGGGCGACGAGTGAGTGAGGGACAAACTGCCGGAGCTTGCAGATATTGTGGCCGATGAGGGAGAGAGGAATATAGGGAGAACCAGCCCAATTTCAAGCTTTTTGATTGCGTTTGGATCTAGGGCTCCTTTTATAGGTCATTTGGAGAGGGATTTGTGGTCGAAAACCAAGCCTCCAAGCAATGCAGGGTCACCAGAGTTGGAAGCCGTTAGGATACCCATGTCTCCTGATGAGAGCCTCATCATGAACCCTAACTAGAACAATTTAATCTAAATAAGTGTGAAGAAGCTCCTACAAAACCTGGAAAGAAGCTCAACTCAGAGAATTCTAAATCAAAGAGTAAAACAAATCATAAGGGGTAAAACTGTAATTTTACCAATGTAGTATGCAAATAGGGTAATTAAGGGTCTAAACACAGGTCAAATAAGCTTAATAAGGAGGGAAGTGGGATGATCTGATCTTAAAAGTGTTATAGCAACTTCTAAGAATTAAATTACATTCTGTAAATATAAAACAAACCTACTTTAATTCATGAGGTTCGAGGCAAGATAAAAATCAACTAAACCCTCTAAAATTCATGGAAAAATATTTCGTATGGTTTAGAACCTTCAATTTGGCCTTTGCAACCTATTTTAACCTAAATTGAGAACCATGCCCAATTTATCACCTAATTTGGGTTTTTGCTCAAATTGACTGGTCAAACATGGTCAAACCTAAAATCAAATTTCACCATTAAAATCCTTAGGTTCAAATTAGGCTAGAATAAAAATTTGGGCCTAAGAAAAGACCATCTTTACAGACTTTACAAATTGGTCCTCTTGAATTACTTTCTGACCCTTACCTTTTGAAACCCTTGCAAATAGCCCCCTATCTTTCTCATTATTCTTTGTAGAACGGTCCTCCCTGCCATTCTGAGCAGGCACCATACCTCCGTCAACCTTACGCGGAGGATGGCGCCATGCAGGCCCTACGATGGCGCCTCAGGAACAAATGGGGGGTTCCTTGCATCGTCCTCTATCGTAGGGACCCGCCCCTGTCACCTGCGGTTGCCCATGCCTCTCGTGTGAAAGCACGAATGGCATGGGTCACCATCTCCAGCGTGCTATGTACGTTGCTACCTCGGGTCCCTCTCCTCGCCAGCGCCTTTATAAGGAGCGGCAGGGTCTACCATCTCCTTCAAGCGACTTCTAGAGGAGAAAAGCCCTCAATTTCGTCTCTCCCCTCTCCAGTCAGAGTGCCCTAGCTTCCAGCAACTTCTCCTCCTCCTCGTCACTCTGCTGCCATACCTGCAGCAGAGCCCACTCTGCCCCATCATCCCACGCCAGGCCACACCAGCTGGCATCTTCGGATCTCCTCCTCGTCACCGTTACTCCTCTTCTAGGCATCTTCGTCCTCAGCTCCGGCAGGCACGAGCCGGACGCCTTCCTCTCCCTCTTTGTGAACTAAGTAGGTAGGAACCTTCCCCTTACTCTCTCCACTATTTCCCCCTTCCTAATTTTCTATTTCAACCAACCGACCACCACTATCCATCATTACCTTCTCCATCTTCGACTACCCTCCGGCGAGGCGTTCTTGCCACTCTACGCCTCCATCCGCCTCGCCAGCTACCGCTTAAGCTTCGCACCACCTCACTGAACCCGAATCCGCCCTCCATTCACTGCCCTTCACCTCCAGACCACCTCCCGAGCATACCCACTTCCGCACACACAGTCTGCCCTAGGCACATGGCCACAGGCGCTCTCGCACCTCGCCGACCCTCGCACCGCCTTCGCCACACTCTGGCGAAGCACCCTATGTTGTTTGACGTTGCTGGGAGGTCATTTTTGTGAATTCAAGTTTCAACCTCCTCGCCGCCATTGACGAGCTACTGAAGCTTCTCCGCAAGCAGCTCTGGGAGTCCTCCAGCTCGGGCATGAGCTCTAGGCAACGCAGGGTGTTTCCGCAAGTGTGCTCAGGCATTCAATTGGGGTCACAAGCCTTCGCTGCTGCCCCAATTGGAAGCGCCTTCTCGCCTGCGGGAGCGCTAAGCAGAGGTGGTACTTTAGTCCTGTTTGCACCTCAAAACACGCCTATAATAACGCCTCCTTGTGCTATTTTCTAGCATTAACTATGTATATTATAATCCTGTAGTCGCATTTGTAAAAACGCTTGCATGCATGCATTTAATCATGAGAGGAGGAGAAATGAATAAATGGCTTCGTAATTCACATTTTATCTGAAGTGCCTCCCTGCAAATTCCAGCTTTTTATTTTTCCTCTTGATTTCTTCTTTTCTCTCCTTCCCGCGGCTGCACCCTTCCCGCGGCTGCACTCTTCCCGCAGCTGCATGCAGCAGCCACGCAGCACTTCTTCCCGTCACTTCTCCCTGCCAACGCCGCTCCCTATAGCTTCAACTCGCACACCCTCTCCCTGCTGCAGCCGGCACGCCACTCTCCCCTCCTCTATAAGTAGCTGCAGCTTCACCCTCGCAAGGAGACGCAGCTGCTGCAAAGACCCTGCAGCCACCACCTTCCTCTCCACCGTTCTCCCCTCCCATACGCCGGCCCTCCGTCGAGGAGGCACCCGGCGAGCAGGAGAACCCACTGTGGTGCACACCACCACAGTGGGAGCACCACCGCCCAGCTCTTCAACGAGCCGGTGGGCGTGGTGTTTTCTTTTCTCTTCGTTTTCGTCTCCACGCCATTGCTGCCGCTTCAAGCTCCGAAGCTTGAAGCAGCAGCAGCAGCAGCTAAACCGCGGCGACAGCAGCAGCAGCAGCACCCCCCGCCTCCTCCGCGACCTTCCCCGCAGGCGCACAACCCTCTGCGCGCGCCTGCAGGCCCGTTCCCCGCCTCCGTCTCCATTCTGTCCACCCCGCATTGCACCCGCAGCCGGCCGCCGCGCGCACTGCAGCGGCCGGTTACGGCCTCGCGCCGACCTCCGCGACCCTCCGCGACCCTCTGCGACCACCTGCAGACCTCCTCCACGCTCGCTCCTCCACGCCTTCGCCCGCCCGTCGCCTTCGCGCACGCCTGCAGGAACCCTACGCGAAGGCGCGCCCGCACCCGCCGTCTTCAGACGTCCGCCTCCGCCTTCAGACAACGCAGAGTCAGACATCTGCCGCCTCCGGCAGACATCTTAACTCGCGCGTCCGCGATCACTCCTTCGCCCGCTCTCTCTCTCTGCCGACCTCTCCCGCCCGCTCTCTCTCTGTCTGGCGCTCTCTGCTCTCTCTCACGTACTCTCTCTCTCTCTGTTCTCTCTCTCTCTCTCTCTCTCTCTCTGTACTCACAGCAACACACACACACATTCACCGACGCGCACACACATTCACCGACGCACACACACACACTCACACACTTATAGTAACACATATATACTTATATACATCTATATATAATATATACATACATATATCTATATATATATATATATACTTATATACATAGTAATATCTATAGTTATGTATACATACATATATATATAATATATATATATATCTATATACTCATACTCATATACATATATATATATACATCTATATAGTATTATATATATAAACTTATATACATATATACATTGCTATATACATATATACATATACACCTATATATATATACATATATATCTATATATATCTATATATATATACTTATATACATAGTATAGCTATATAGTTATGTATACATACATATATATATAATATACATATATATATAATATATATATATATATATCTACTTATATATACATCTATATACTTATACATTTACTTATATACATATATATATATATACATATCTATATACATATATATATACATATATATAATAATATATATATATATACTTATATACATATATATACACATATATATCTATATATATATATCTATACATATATAACTATACATTTATATATATATAGATATATTTACTTATATACATACATATGTACATATATTTTCATGTTATTTATTATACGCTGTATCGCAGGGATATCTGCACCAGTTGCTAATATTCCCTGATACACGCGTACAAAAAAAGCGTGGTCCCATACATCATCCATCCTCCATCCACACTCCACGCGACACCTAGTCGTGTTGGTTGCGTCTCTCTAGACGTCGACTGACTCGACATAGTGCTACACTCCATCGCCACCTCCACCCCCACCCCTTTATATATATACTACATATAAATATATATCTATAGCTACTATATTTACTTTCTATCTGTTATCTTCCTTCTTAGTAAAAGATAAAAAAAGGTATAAAAGTGAAAAGATAATCTTTGATTTGCAGGTACCCCGTCTTGCGAGTAGCAAGGCGTGTTTTGGAACTCTGTTTTGGCTAAAGCCAAGGACACAATTTTGAGGGTGTGCCTCAAGAACAAGGATTACCAGAAAAAAACCTAAATAAGAAAAATACCAAAAACACAATAAATGAACGGAAGAGACGCGTTGTAAGGACAACGTAGGAACTCGACTTAAACCCCACTTCCCTGTGTTCGACCCTGGGCCTAAAAGTGACAAGATAAAATCAATTAGGCCAGGTTAAAAATTTCTGTAAAGAGATGGTTAGGTTCAAATTAGGTTAACCACTATATATATTTCAACGATAAAATCATCATATTAACAACCTATCTGTGCCGACCCATCATGACTTTTCTGGCGCCGTTGCCGGGGAAGTGCGCTTTCGAGTAAGTTTCTATCTAATTCCTTTAAATTTGTCTCTTCTCTCTTCACGGGTATTGTTGTTTTTGGTGTGCAGGTGAACCTGGTGGAAGGAGAAGAAGGCTGACAAAGTCGAGGACGTGAGTAGATCCAAGGCGGGAACGAAAGCGTGAAGACGCTGACACCGCATTGGAGCTTCGCACACGTTGCCGAACATGTAGGTTTTCTTTTCTCAACAAATTAGGATTAACTTGCCACCACACACAAAAAAAAAAAAATTAAAAACTAAAAACTAGAAAAACTTTTTGGGATTTCTTGGAGGCAAGTGGATTAAAATTCACTCGATTGATTTGTTGTCTTCACTCCCACTGCCTTGGGATTTCCTGCCTACTTCGCATAGCGAAAAATTCGAGAATTTTGATTCTTGTATTTTTCGCCGTGTGAAGTATTCTTTGAGGCAAAGAAAAAGATTGCTTCTATCCATCTTTTGCCTCACTTATCTTTAATTCAGGATCACATTTTTGGTGGGGAGATTTGGAATTGAGTTAATTCCAACCTCACCACGACTTTTTCAACTTGCCTGTGATTCGATCCTGAATACTTCAACACCAACAACTTTATTTTCTTTATCTGTTGGTTGAGCCTTGTGTGGACATTCTTCTTTGTGATTGGGAGCACTTGAATTGAAGTGCCTTGGCTCCCTTTCACATTTATATAAAATTGATTCATGCATCCACACTTAGAAATCTCCATTTAGGGTAGCCCAGTGCATTTTAGCATGCATTAACTAACTGATAATTGAAGAAGGGTTTCTTGGGTTTTAGAAGGAAAACCTGTATTTTTGCAAAAACCCGGAGATTGGTTGAATTGGTAATTCAACAAAACCCTAAAAAGTCATACTACTTAAGGCTGAACTCTAAAAACCATTCGCCAATAAAAACTTCAATTCGGGGAGATTTCTCCGTTGCATGCTTGTTCCTACACACTCTTAAAATCAATCACTTGGGCATTACCCGTAAACAACGCCCTTCACATTCCAAAAGCACTTGACCCTAAGCCTCTAATTAAAACTGGTAGTAACTTCACCCTTTTTAAGGATTGGAGGTCTAACTACCTACGTGTAGCGGCTACGTGCTGGTGAGAGTTCCCGCGTGCTATCGGGTGTCTAAGACTGGGGCAAATGGCCTTTCAATCTAGCCCGGTGGTTCCGTGGTGCTCGCATTCGGTTCCGTAGTTCGTGATAGTAGGTAACTTAGATCTTTAGGTCTAAGGGCACACTGTAGAGGTTAGGAACTTGACTGTATTGATTTGTAATCAAGTGTACCTTTGCGGCGTCATTTCTCTCATCTCTTTTCCCCTCTTATCCCCCCCCCAATTCTTCCTGCATAGTGCATGTTTTGGAGGAGGCCACAAAACCCTGAACTGTTTGAATTGACTACTAAATCTAGAAAAAGAGCCGAATCATCCTCCTCCTCCACAAACATGGCACACAACCCACCTCACCACGTCGTCACAATTCCAATTCTTTCAACACCAGGCTTATCCCGAGAAACCCTGCAAGACCTTCCTTATCGAGTGTCGCGCCAAGCGACTCGGTAAGTCATGTGGAATTGGCTTCTGCGAGCCAGTATTTCAACATGGAGGACCAAGCCTCCGTGTGCTCGAACACATATGCGGACACGTCTTCTGGCATAGAAGACGCCTGCACCCTGGGGAACAACCCGTTTTCTGCCACGTATAACCCAGGGTGGCACGATCATCCAAATTTCGCATGGTCTAACAACCCGCAGCGCCAAAACCCCACTGGTGGACCAAGGCGATCGTCCGCACCCGTCATCCCAAGGGCCCAATCTAATCCTATGGCAAATCCGCCATTAGGCCCTTGCGTACAGAAAACCAAACACGCATCAAAACCTCTTGATAAATTGATGCGAATGATGACGGAAATGTCAAAGCGCCATAAAGAGAACATGACCTCTCTTCAGCATTTGGCGCAGCAGAATTCTAAGATCAGTCAACTAAGCATGGTGACTCGATCTCAGGGCACTTTTCCCGCCCAACCTGTTCCAAACCCGCAAAACTTTGTACCCTGTGGTCCGCAACCACAGGTACAACCTTCTCAGGAACAGGTTCATCAAATTCTGCAAGCTCCGAGTATTCCTCCGGGATTTCAGGTTAATCCCGCTGCAGCATCGCACTCTCATGCTGATAGCGATTACATCAAGGATGACACGTCTGACGAGGACATGACTGTCAGTACGTGTATCGAACTTATTGGAGCCAATTCAGACTGCTGCAAATTACCTGATGACTGCCTGACCTATACAAACTGTGACGTTCCCCAATCCCTCCCTATTCCTGTATCATCTTCTGACCAGACTTCTGACGAGGTTTTCTCCGCTTCCCATACCTCGTGGTCTGAGTCATCGCCGGACTGCACACCGCCGGTCCACACTATGGAAGACCGGATTGCCCTTTCTTTCCAGCTAAATCAGGCGGATTTGCAAATCCAAACTGGGACCTTGAGCCCACATCTTACTCACCGGGGCTATTCCCTTTTGGACCCATCTATCCAAAAAGCCCCCCTTCTTGGCCAATCTAAGGGCCAACTTCCTCTTCCTGATCTGTTTTCTGATCCGCCTGGGACACTCTCGTCCCAGAAAACGCCAAATCTCTCACCATCCACCATTACTTTTCATGCCTCTATCGCGATTACTTCGCTTTTCTCTTCACCACCCACCATCCACCCACCCTTCCACCCTGATTTATACCCTGAACCTCAGCTCCTGTTACCCGATCTGTTGTCCGTTCTCTGCCTTTCCCTGCATGCATATGAGGACATAGCATTGTTTGGCATGGGGGGGTGGATAGGCATCCATAGGATCCGGGTATTTTATGGTATCAGACAATTAACACCTATTTATAAATATGCAAGAAAAAGAAAAAAGAAAAGAAAAGAAAAAAAATATATATATAAATATATATTAGTAATAAATGGTGTTTAGTAATGATCTAAAAGCTGAAACGAAAAATACAATAAGTGTTTATCGATATTCAACCTCTGTTTTGAAGAATTTCCAGGCCACAGAAGCTTGATTCGCTCAGGCTCGACTTAATTCACTTAAAGCATTGACGAAATAGATCAAAATCTCTCCTAACTAAGAATGTTTCTTGTACCTGAGACACCAGTACAGGATCCGTTGGTTTGCTTTTTCTTGAGAGCTTAAGTAAATTTGGTTCACACTACACATATCAGGAAAGATCAGGTGAACATAAGATCCAACCGTAGTGTTCATTAGGAAAGGTGGAGTCCTTACCTGTGCGTGCAGGTAGACTTTTTATCCCAGGCTTTAGTCTTGTGTTTAGGAGTGACTCTTTCCACCAAAAAGAAACTCTCCCATCAAAAAGAAAAATAAGTGTGCTCCTTCAAAATGTGTTGTAAGAGATATACTGACAGGTGTTTCAAAAAAAAAAATAAAATAAAAAATAATAAAAAAAAAAAAACTAAAAGGAAAAAGAGTTGTAAAAAAAAAAAAAAAGATGTTGCAAAAGAGTCGGTATATCTCATAAATGTCTGTATACTTTGTTTTTCGGTGAGTCACAAAAAAAAAAAAAAAAAATCAGAAAATGGGAGTTGAGTTTTCCGTAATCATCTTAAGGGTCAATCCGAAAACACGAGCTGAAATTGGGACCAACCTGTACTTAAAAATTCGTGAAACCCTGGGAGTGAGTCTTAAGGTTCATCTGGTCAGTCTTGATCCTTCACTATGCACAAACCATAACCTCTTGAGCTCTCGAGTACGACAAAACCTCCTGGGTCTTGGAAATCGTATTTAGGGTTTAAATATCAAGAGTCCTGGTTAGTTGAGAGATGATCTTTGTCATGTAAGACTTAAAGTACTGGTAATCTTCTCTACAATTGGTTCTCACAATATCCGATAATAAACACACCGATATCACCTTAGAAGAAAATCTTCAGCTTAAGATCACTTCTAAATACGGTTTTGCTAGGGACTAGCAAAAGATAGGCATGGGGGTATATGTTTGCAGCTCAAAACACGCCTATAATAACGCCTTCTTGTGCTATTTTATAGCATTAACTATGTATATTATAATCCTGTAGTCGCATTTGTAAAAACGCCTGCATGCATGCATTTAATCATGAGAGGAGGAGAAATGAATAAATGGCTTCGTAATTCATATTTTATCTCAAGTGCCTCCCTGCAAATTCCACCTTTTTATTTTTCCTCTTGATTTCTTCTTTTCTCTCCTTCCCGCGGCTGCACCCTTCCCGCGGCTGCACTCTTCCCGCAGCTGCATGCAGCAGCCACGCAGCACTTCTTCCCGTCACTTCTCCCTGCCAACGCCGCTCCCTATAGCTGTAACTCGCACACCCTCTCCCTACTGCAGCCGACACGCCACTCTCCCCTCCTCTATAAGTAGCTGCAGCTTCATCCTCGCAAGGAGACGCAGCTGCTGCAAAGACCCCGCAGCCACCACCTTCCTCTCCACCGTTCTCCACTCCCATACGCCGGCTCTCCGTCGAGGAGGCACCCGGCGAGCAGGAGAACCCACTGTGGTGCACACCACCACAGTGGGAGCACCACCGCCCAGCTCTTCAACGAGCCGGTGGGCGTGGTGTTTTCTTTTCTCTTCGTTTTCGTCTCCACGCCATTGCTGCCGCTTCAAGCTCCGAAGCTTGAAGCAGCAGCAGCAGCAGCTAAACCGCGGCGACAGCAGCAGCAGCAGCACCCCTCGCCTCCTCCGCGACCTTCCCCGCAGGCGCGCAACCCTCCGCGCGCGCCTGCAGGCCCGTTCCCCACCTCCGTCTCCGTTCTGTCCACCCCGCATTGCACCCGCAGCCGGCCGCCGCGCGCACTGCAGCGGCCGGTTACGGCCTCGCGCCGACCTCCGCAACCCTCCGCGACCCCCCGCGACCACCTGCAGACCTCCTCCACGCTCGCTCCTCCACGCCTTCGCCCGCCCGTCGCCTTCGCGCACGCCTGCAGGAACCCTACGCGAAGGCGCGCCCGCACCCGCCGTCTTCAGACGTCCGCCTCCGCCTTCAGACGATGCAGAGTCAGACGTCTGCCGCCTCCGGCAGACATCTTAACTCGCGCGTCCGCGATCACTCCTTCGCCCGCTCTCTCTCTGCCGATCTCTCCCGCCTGCTCTCTCTCTGTCTGGCGCTCTCTACTCTCTCTCACGTACTCTCTCTCTCTCTCCGTTCTCTCTCTCTCTCTCTCTCTCTCTCTGTACTCACAGCAACACACACACACATTCACCGATGCACACACACACACTCACACACTTATAGTAACACATATATACTTATATACATCTATATATAATACATACATACATATATCTATATATATATATATATACTTATATACATAGTAATATCCATAGTTATGTATACATACATATATATATAATATATATATATATATATATATACGTATATATATCTATATACTCATACTCATATACATATATATATATACATCTATATAGTATTATATATATAAACTTATATACATATATACATAGCTATATACATATATACATATACACCTATATATATATACATATATATCTATATATATCTATATTTATATACTTATATACACAGTATAGCTATATAGTTATGTATACATACATATGTATATAATATACATATATATCTAATATATATATATATATATATATCTACTTATATATACATCTATATACTTATACATATACTTATATATATATAGACATATAAACTTATATACATATATATATATATATACATATCTATATACATATATATATACATATATATAGTAATATATATATATACTTATATACATATATATACACATATATATCTATATATATATATCTATACATATATAACTATACATTTATATACATATAGATATATTTACTTATATACATACATATGTACATATATTTTCATGTTATTTATTATACGCTGTATCGCGGGGATATCTGCACCAGTTGCTAATATTCCCTGATACACGCATACAAAAAAAGCGTGGTCCCATACATCATCCATCCTCCATCCACACTCCACGCGGCACCTAGTCGTGTTGGTTGCGTCTCTCTAGACGTCGACTGACTCGACATAGTGCTACACTCCATCGCCACCTCCACCCCCACCCCTTTATATATATACTACATATAAATATATATCTATAGCTACTATGTTTACTTTCTATCTGTTATCTTCCTTCTTAGTAAAAAGATAAAAAAAGGTATAAAAGTGAAAAGATAATCTTTGATTTGCAGGTACCCCGTCTTGCGAGTAGCAAGGCGTGTTTTGGAACTCTGTTTTGGCTAAAAGCCAAGGACACAATTTTGAGGGTGTGCCTCAAGAACAAGGATTACCAGAAAAAAACCTAAATAAGAAAAATACCAAAAACACAATAAACGAACGGAAGAGACGTGTTGTAAGGACAACGTAGGAACTCGACTTAAACCCCACTTCCCTGAGTTCGACCCTGGGCCTAAAAGTGACAAGATAAAATCAATTAGGCCAGGTTAAAAATTTCTGTAAAGAGATGATTAGGTTCAAATTAGGTTAACCACTGTATATATTTCAACGATAAAATCATCATATTAACAACCTATCTGTGCCGACCCATCAAGTCCCACCTCGGAAGTGTGTGGGTGCATGCCTACACATAAATTGCAAAAGTGACATTAGCTGTTCGCCTTTGATACGTAGGGGTCAGCTCCCTCACCCACGCACGCAGCGCACCACGCGCTCGCACCCGCCCTCGCCCGCGCTCACGCCCCGCGGGCCTAGGTCGAACCCGACTACCGCACCAAGCACTCCTCACCCACCACCGCAGGTCGGTGGGCCTGGTCCCGGGCACATTACCTGACCAGTATACCCGCGAATGCTCTGGGAGCAAACCTTTTAGAGGGAAATAGAGAGAGAGACGTAGGGCAGGTAGGGGTTAGGTTTTGCCTAACCTTGTGATGCACAAGGAAGCAGAAGAGGAAGACAGGAGGAGAAGCAGTTGAAGACTTAGCCGCACAAAGTAGCTGCTGAAGAAAGAAGGAAGAAGAAAGGAAGGAGAGGAGCTGAAGGAAAAGAAGAAGAGCTACACTGTAGCAACCGCACAGTTAAGCCATCTGAGCGCTGAAGCAGACGTCGGAGGGTCAGCGGCCTGAGTAGAAGAAAGCAAAGAAAAAGAAGAAGAAGAGAGGAGCAGAAGCGGTTGAAGACTTAGCCGCACAGAGTAGCTACTGAAGAAAGAAGGAAGAAGTAGGCGAAGGAAGAAGAATGGAAGGAGAGGAGCTGAAGGAAAAGAAGAAGAGCCACACTATAGCAACCACACAGTTAAGCCGTCTGAGCACTGAAGTAGACGTCGGAGGGTCAGTGGCCAAAGCAGAAGAACGCAAACAAAAAGAAGAAGAAGAGAGAAGATGCAGAGAAGAAGAAAAAGAAGACAAGAAGAAGAAAAGAAGACAGGAAGAAGCAAAGAAGAAAGAAGAAGAAAGAAGAGAGCCGGCTGAAGCAAGGGAAGAAGCCAATCACCCCTTCTTTTCCTCTCTCTCTTAATTTTTGTAAAACCTTACATATTGTGAATTTATATGCTTCTAGAGTTATAGTTTGCTCCCTGAGCTCGACCTCGGGAAACTTGTCATTCCGAGTAGTAACTTGTATTGAACTGGTGACCGTGTCCTTATACTATACTACGATGAAACCTAGTGGAAATGACCTACCATCTCCCATGCATTCGCATGAGAGATTGGGAAAGAATCTGGGATCAAGGATGAGTTCAGACGAGAGAGAATTTCTCAAAGAATCTCTCTTTCAAGTTTTGAGGAGATCCTCTGGGCAATCAGGAAGAACTCTCCTTCCAAAGCCCGCCGGAGTAGGATTCCTCCACGTATAATGGTGGAGGGACCTAATTGCAAAACTAATGAAGAAGCTAAGGGGCTATTTGTAAGGGTTTTTGAAAGATAGGGGTACAAATGTAATCAGGCTGGACCTTTTTACAAACTAGGTCAATGTAAACTCAACTTGGGTGCAAATTTTGGTACAAACCTATTTTGGACCTATCGAATCCAAAGAAGAAGTTTGATTTTGGGTTTGGCCATGTTTGATAGGGAAATTTATACCAAAACCCAATTTAGGGCAAATATCTGTCTAAGACCCCATTATTGGTAAAGATGGGTTCCAATGGCCAAATTGAAGGTTCTAAACCCCAGAGAATATTTTTTATGATTTTTAAAGGGTTTAGGTGAATTTTATCCTGACTAGATGATGTATACACATTTATTGAGGCTAAAATGTCTATTTTTGCATGTTGGTAGGCTTAGATTTGCATTTCAAGTTATAAATATTGCATAGCATGCATGATTCTGCATTTAAAGTAGTTATATATAATTTAGGTTAATTGTGTATGTTTTGTGGTTAGGAGAGATGGATATTTATTTCGGAGCCTCGGATTGATGATCCGATCGTACGGATCTGATCGAGACGACGATCAGAGTCCAACGCCTCTGAAATTGCCTCGATCAGAGTCTTGTAGCACCATATGTAGTCCAAGGAAGACCAACGGCCAAGGGACTAGGAGACATAATTTAGAGCTTCAAATGAGAAATCCAATCGCGTGGATGGATTCGGGTCGACGATCGCAACCTAGCAGCATGAAAATCGACTCAATTAGACCTGAGTAGCAGCCCCTACAACAAGAAGATGGATGGCCCATACTACACCATGTGGCGCAGCCCAGGCTACCAGCACACGCACACGGCATCGCACACTCGTAGTAGCGTAGTTGCACATCCAGGTGCACAGGCATACATGCGCGTAGCGCAGCGAGGCACCAACGTAGTGCCAGCATGTGGCCACGTGCGGGAGTGTGGCAAGGCAGGGGCACGACGCCAGCTATGCATGGGCTGAACCTAAAATGACGCTTACAGCCGTCGGTAATTCATCGCTTGCTAGCAAAGCCAGCTGTGGGCGCCAGTAGACATGAGCTACCTACAGTGACGTTTCTAGAGATGGCTTGGATGTCACTAATGGTCCCATACCTATTTTTGGCTCTTCTCCTCCACTATAAAAGGACCTACACCCCCTCCCTTCCAAGGGATCTCTACCTACACTACTCCCACCTACTCCCAAGCTCTAGCAAGCCTACCAATGCTCCATTAGAGCTTGTTCTCAAGCTCCCAAGGCACCTATTAGTGTAGTGAACCTCTGCCCCACCAAATACTCCTCCATCTTCCCATCTCCCTTCATAACTTGCCTTGGAGCCATCCTCTCAACACCATTCCGGTAGCAGATCACCTCCATCTTCTCACCTCCATTCCGGAGCAACGGCAAAGCTTTCCTCAACATGACATCCTCCTGCATCTCACCTCTATCGTCCTGCTCCTCACCTCCTTCATCTGATCTTCTGCCAAGTGCCACCGTCCCACCGAACAACCGATTTGGGAGATTTCCTCTCACCCTCCTCTCTTTTTATGCTTTTATAATTCGTTGTAATTGACATTGGCTTGATATATATGTCATATTTGTTCCATTTCTTTCTTGTGATTCATTCTACTTGTCTTCTATTTC
Organism: Thalassia testudinum; assembly: GCA_037157565.1. NCBI lineage: Eukaryota > Viridiplantae > Streptophyta > Magnoliopsida > Alismatales > Hydrocharitaceae > Thalassia > Thalassia testudinum. Next base: position 18,252,873 of record JAZHRO010000057.1, read on the forward strand.
GAAAATGCAAAAAAAAAATAAAACCCCAAAATACCAAAAAGGAACAAAACAAAGAGTGGTTTTCAAGTAAAGTAAACGTCGCCTCCCTGTGTTCGACCTGGGACTCTGTTGGAGCTTTGGTATAAATTTTATCTGATTGACGTGTTTTCAACTACTATGACAGGTTACTTATATCATTGATTTCTAACACACGAAACACGCTCGACCATTTTGGTGCCATTACCGTGGAGGCAACGGAATTTACTTTATTATTTATTGCGTTTCATTGCATTTACATAGCACTAACCCTACTTGTCTTTGATCTACTTTCTTGCAGGTACCCTAGCATGGAGATCCAAGTGCGGTAGACCAGAGTAAAGTGTAGGTAGAGTGTTTTGCAAGTGTCCCCCACACCACCCCCTCAGTTTTCATTCCAAAATCGAATAACTCAAACCCAAATCAACTTAGGTGCCTTTTATAAACCCTATGATAGATTTGGTAGTTTGTTTGCCACCTCCACTCACCTTGCCATCCACAAATAAAAAAAAAAAAAAAAGTGTTATCTGATTGTGGGATTTTTTGAAAGCGACACACTTAAAACCCACAACTTCTTATCCTAAGGCACACAATCACTTTGATTCTACCACTTAACTAGGATCTAACCTGTGGACCCGGTACACTTCAAATAAATACACATAAGTGAGTAGAAATCTGAATAGGTTAAGCATTCACGTGTGCCTTAACTACGTGGTGCAATAGGCCAATTGATTGAGCTATTTAGTTCGCACCACTTAATTTAAAACTGATCCATCAAGTAGCTTGCCACTTACGGTTGATTCTTAAGGCTGAACCAGGCACTCCACATTATTTTTTATTTTTAAAGGAATATATCACCACCCATGCTTTCAAAACATGGAGTGTTCTACTAAACCTTGATTGAACCAACCTAAGAATTAAACCCTAAAAGCTACAAAACAAGGTTAAATCCTAAAATACACATCATCAAATAACCTTGTTTGAGAACCCTAGTTGTGCACGCACACACATTTTAACTGATCATTAATGACACAACCCATCTAAAGGGCCCATCACATTCCTGAAGCACCATTGTCCCCAGCCTAACCAAAATTGATTAGATGTTGGCCCTAAGGACTAGTTCGCTCGTCGAGATCCAGATTGAGATTGTTCACGATTAACCTACTTATACTAGTCAATCTAATGTCTAGCTAGCGGAGTAGCGTCAAACGACCACGGCTGGGGGGTACACTACAAACTGGAGGCACGAGCCAACGGAAGAACCTTCTCCCCAATCCCTCCTTCTAACTAGTTGGATTTCCTAGACATAAGTAGAGTAAATCGTCTATAATCTTACGACTAATTCTGAGAGTCTATAGAACTTTAGGCTACCCAAACTAAGGACAGGCTTGTATTTTTTGTATTGAAGGGCTCCTTTCTCTTCAGATTTCCCTTCTTTCTTCACCATGTACCCTTCCACATCCTACACACATTTCACATCCTATCCTCATACCGCTACTTATTCCCAGGATGATTACTATCCCAACTTGACTTGTAATTACCCATCCACTAGCTGGGATGATTTTGATTGGGGACATGAATTTGGACCTCAATGTCCAGGGCTTAACCCTGGACAACAAGACTTTGATTATTATCCTTCCCAGAGCTATAATGATTATGGAACTCCATCCTTTGATGACCAAACCAACCCGATCTACAATCAGGAAGGATATCACGATTATAACACCTACCCTCCCCATTATTCCACTGAATATAGGTTGCCACTATCCTTTGAACAACCTAGAATGACCTACTTTCAGGGAGGGACTCGAGAACCTTGACATCTTGGCTCCCCTAGATTCAACCCAAACCCACCCAAACCTGAATTGAACCAATCGGTTCAGGTGAACCAGATCCAAGATAGAGTGTTGGCTAATTTGAGGAACACCATACAATCTTTAGAAGCCTAGCCAACATCATGCACTGAAGGATTGGAGCCTATGATAAAAATGATTGATGAGCTTAATAGCTCTTTATTGGATTTGCTCCAAAGTGTTAGGGTAGGGACTTGGGTGAGTTTTTACTTGGGAAGTTGTCAAGGTTAAGGATGAAATTTGTGGTTGCCCTAGTCAAATCTTAGTATGATTCTCAAGATGAACCCCCTTTAGGAGAACCAATATCTGAACCCGCTCAAGCACCTATCGTAGGGGATACATTTTCTGAGATCGGAGATGACCAGGTTGGGCTAGAGCAACCATTTGAGGATGAACCAATTGATCCACCGAAGATCCCCAAGTCAGGAAACGAAGAAAATTATGTCTGCTTGGATCATGAAATGATTTATGATTTTGAGACATATATAAATGAGGATCATCAATTCTTTGACTCTGAGGGTGAAGAATCTTTAGGTGAAGTCTCACTTGAACATAAGGAAAATTATTTTAGTGAGACAAATGGGCATTAGGAATCTAATGAACCATTTGATAGCCCGTTCATTGAAGACTTGGATTTGGTTGGGGTTAACTTGGAGGATCCGAATCTTGATGATTCAATTAATGTCCCCAGTCCTCTTATGTACCCCGAAGAGCTGACTTCTGAGATCTTTGTGCCCAAGTCAATCTTGATTCAGCCATGATTTCTGGACTTGGGAGAATCATATGGGGTGAATAATATGCTAGAGGTCCTGAAGCTTGAGCCCTTGATGTTGGAGGATATAATTGTTGAAATAAAAATTTGGGAGGCTAATTTTGAGGGAAGTTTGATTTTGGATATAAGGGTACCCATTGACCTGAAACCACAATCTTCTTTACAGACCCTTATGATATCTTTCACGTGCGACCTAAGCCTGGAATAACTGATTATTTTTCTGAGCTAGATGTTAAGTGGACAACCGCACCTATTGAACCATCTTTACTCGTTGTCTGACACTTTGGTCTTGGGTTGCACACTACTAAACCGCAGGGCCGGCCCCGCAAACACAACAACCTTTTGTTCTGGGTGATTTTCATCCAAAATCTGAGAACCACTAGACCCTGGGGCATAGGTCTGCACCATAATCTCGTCCACATCTATGGACATCTTTTGCGGATGGGTTTCAAGATCAACCTTTTGATTTTGATTCTGACACACACTTGTGAATTCACAATTTCTTCTTTGTGTGTATGTTATGACTAGCTGAAGGCATTAAACTTAGCACGTGTGTATACACTCTTCTCTCAGCAGAGCTGATCTGATTTTCACGACACTCAGGTGATGTTCTGTTTACTCTGCCCTTTTCTTGTCTTTATTTTTACAATGAGGACATTGCATCATTTAGGCATGGGGGGTGGATAATCAATTCCTGAAATCATTATGTTAACTTCATAGAATTTCTTTTAGTTTCTTATAAAATTTAAAAAAGATTTGAAAATTTGAAAAACGATAAAAAAAGAAAGAAATTAGGAAAAGAGAACTTAGGCATTTGGAAGTTATTAACTTTAGGAAATGATACGAGAGGACCTAAACACTTAGACTCCTCAAGTCTTCGGGCTTAATTAGCCCAGGTGTCCACTCGAATGTGGATTTACTATTGAGTTCTCGCCAATTAAAATTTATTTTAACTTGGTAAATAATTTGGGATGATAAGTATGCAACTTATCAACCCACCCTCTGATTTGGAGGGACTTTAAGCTTAAGCATCTAAACATTTTTTTTGCACTGACTCACTTTCCATTAGTTTTTACGAAAATTGGGTAGCTAATGGATCGACTTGGGTGGTATGGTTGGCAAGTTGTAGGTGGTAACAGCTCATCGGCCGGTTGTCCAGAGCCCAGCTACAAGACCATTTTCATTGTACTGTCATTGGGTAAATCTTAGATTAAGAAAGCCACCTAGTTAAAAGAAAAAAAGAAAAAAAAATAGAGAAAAAGGAGAAAATACAGAAAAAAATAAAGCCACACTTCACGGCGTAAGTATGACTGGTAAGTTGTCGATGGTAACACCTCATCGGCCAGTTGTCTAGAACCTAGCTCACAAAAAAAAAATGCACAATAATTCCTAAAACACTTAGGGAAGAAGCGGGGAAGTAGAATAAATTGGGGAGATACATGCTGGGTTCACCCTTGTGTTGACCCCATATTAAAGAAAGTGGGGAGAAAGCTATTGATTGTAAAGAAAAAACCTTTAGGCAAGGTCACCAAGGGTCGTAGAAACCCGAAGTCTGTTTTAACGGCCATCTAGTGAGTCTTTCACTATTTTCATAAGATGCTTAGTATTTAGAGTCCGTTTCGAATCTTGGGCAGGTTAGGTAGCCGTAAAAAGTTATCCCGAAACTCTCAAACTCCAAAAGTACAAAAAAAATTAGAAAAGAAGAAAAATAATAAAAAAAAATGTATCTTCCCTTTTCAAATATGACAAGGACTTGGACGACCTGCATTTTGGCAGGCACTCGGGTACTCTTGACTTTTTGTAGTCAGGACCTTAGTTGAAATTTTCTATTGTTAATAAATGACTTTGCCTTAAGCGATCTAATCATAATTCTGCTTTATACATAGCATATAGTTTATTTTTCTAGGGACTAGCAAAGGATAGGCATGAGGGTATGATGTAAACACATTTATTGAGGGTAAAATGCCTATTTGTGCATGTTCCTTGGCTTAGATTTGCATTTCATGTTATAAATATTACATAGCATGCATCATTCTGCATTTAAGGCAGTTGTAAATAATTTTAAGTTATTTGTGTTCTTTTTTGTGGTTAGGAGAGAAGGATATTTATTTCGGAGCCTCAGATTGAAGATCCGACCATACAGATAAGATCATGATGATAATCAGAGACCAACGCCTCTGAAATCACCTCAATTGGAGTGTCGTAGCACCATAAGTAGTCCGAGGAAGAGCAACAACCAAGGGACTAGGAGAAACAATTCAAAGATTCAAATGACAAATCCAACTGCGCGGATGGATTTGGGTAGACGATCTCAACCTAGCGGTGCAAAAATTGACTCAATCCAACCTCTATAGCAGCCCCTACAACAAGAAGAAGATGGATGGCCCAGACTGCGCCACGTGGCGTAGCCCAGGCCGCCAACACATGAGCACGGGCATGCAGGCGGCCGTGCCCGTGGGGTAAGGTAGGAGTGCGGCTCCAGCTATGTGTAGGCTGGACCTACAGCGACGCTTGAACTGGACTTACAGCGACACTTACTGCCGTCGGTAATTCATCGCATGCCAGCAAAGCCAGCTGTGGGCATTAGCGAGCATGAGCTGCCTACAGCAATGTTTCCAGTGACGGGCTGGATGTCACTAATCGCCCTATACCTATTTTTGTCTCTTCTCCACTACAAAAGGACCTACACCTCCTCCCTTCCAAGGGATCTCTACCTACTCTACTCCCACCTACTCCCAAGCTCTAGCAAGCCTACCAATGCTCCATTAAAGCTTGTTCTCAAGCTCCCAAGGTGCCTATTAGTGTAGGGAACCTCTGCCCCACCAAATACTTCTCCATCTTCCCATCTCCCTTCACAGGTCACCTTGGGGCCATCGTCCCACCTCCATTCCGGTAGTAGATCATCTCTATCTTCTCACCTCCATTCCGGAGCCATGCCGAAGCTTTCCTCAACATGACATCCTTCTGCATCTCACCTCCGTCATCCTGCTCCTCACCTCCTTCATCCGAGATTCCACTAGGCATCGTCGTCTCACCGAATAACCGATTCGGGAGAGGAAATCTCACCCCCTCTCTTTTTATGCTTATATAGTTGATTGTAATTGACATTAGCTTGATATATGTATTATATTTGTTCCATTTCTATCTTGTGATTCATTCTACTTGCCTTTTATTTCAAAAATAGAAAAAAAATAACAAAACCCAAAAATACCAAAAAGAAACAAAACGAAGCTCGATTTTCAAGTAAAGTAAACATCACCTCCCTGTGTTCAACCTGGGACTCCCTTGGAGTTTTGGTATAAATTTTATTTGATTGATGTGTTTTGCAACTATGACGACAGGTTACTTGTAAACTCGATTTCTTACACGTGAAACATGCCCGACCACCAGAACCTTGGTTAATCAAGTGGGTCTATTTTAGGGTTTCAAGAAGTTATTTAATTCATAGAGCAAACACAAACCCTTTTCTGTTAAATTCAACCCACTTATTATCTTATTGCGACCGTTTGACCATTATTTAGCGCTTGAGAAAACTTGTTGTTGTACTGCATTGGTAAAATTGTAGTTTTACCCCTAGTTTCTTATTTTCCTCTCAGAAAGGTAATGTAGTGAATTAGGACCTTCAGTTGGTTATGTAGGAGCTTTTATTCTCTTCATTGGGTAAAAATGAGCTAGTTAAGGCTCATGATGGTGTTCCCATCACACCCTTATGCCTTGATTTTGCTAGTCCCCCAGTAAAATTTTAAGGTTTTAACTTTGATTCTTGACCATGTAATCTTTTTGATGCTCAAAATTGTGATGTGTGCTTTCTTCTGTAGATTAAGTTAGAATGCCGATAGTAGGTCTAGAGGAACTCAAGTACCAACCAAGATCCGAACTTGACAAGCTCTAGCCTCTGTTTGCCGTTGAGGTTTTTAAGGCCCACAAGAACTATCCTAAGGTTCGATGGACTCCGCGATTAAAGCACCCGTGCATGTAACATATTTTAGCCTTGGTTCAGTTTGCAGTGCATTTCTCTGTAAGAGAGAGATAGAGGAATTTTCTCTGTTTGGAGAGTTTTCTCTCTCTTTTCTTTTTATTTCTAGCTTCATATTAGCTTCTCAACATGGTTTGTATCAGATTCCTAGTCCCCATCATCAATCCTCGAAGGGTCCCTGGCAATTGATGCCTCAAGATAGCACCACCTATGGCAACCCTGAGAACCGTGGCTTTCGAGCTTTTGGGATAATCCCGCCCATGGCATTCTGTAGCTAAATCCAGACCTTGGCAATCGACATTTCGTGATAATGCCGCCCATGGCATCTGAACCAGCACAGGGTGCTTACATGCCCCCGATAGGATAAGTAGATATCCTAGGAAACAAGCACTGAGGAGACGACATGTTATTGCACATCTTCGAGAGGAATTTCTCACCTCTCCACGCTTGGAAGTCGTCCAAATCAACTTGTGTTGATTAGCTGCTCCTAATCGAGGCAACTTTAAACGCATTTGCATGATTTTGATACTTATGTGCACTGAACTAGATTGTGTTTGGATTGGGGTGCTTTGGTTACCAACTCCCGTGAACTAGAGGTCAGTTAATGAAGTTGAATACTCCCTAAGCCTTAGACCTAATACATAAGCTTCGCATTTTCCCCAACTTCTTGAGGACTATCCAAATCTTAGCGGATACTTGAATTTTTAAGCCTGAGTGTAGCCCAAAAGTCCTAAAATCAGTGTTCCTACTAATCTCTTCTGTGTTTCATTAGCACTTTTTTCCTTTCATTTTCTTTTTCTTGATTTGGTGTAGAGCTCAGTTAATTCCTTAATTTCTTACTAAAGACTATCTCTGTTCTTTTTCTTTTCAACTTGTGGTCCTTTTTGACATTTTTCACTTTTCCACTTTTTCTCCTCAAGATTTCTATGGCCTCAAAATTTTCTCTGCTCTCAAATTTTGTTGTTTTTTTCAAGAAATTTTTTTTTTGGTATTTTTGGAATGTGATTTTTTTGATGAAACCTTTTCTTTTGAGAGGATTTTCATTGAGTTTTGCACTTTCATACTCCCCCATGCCTACGGTTTGCAATGTCCCCATTGTAAATTAGGTGGGTTCGAGTTCAACTTAGATCGTTCATTAGAACAGGTTCTGGGAGGGCAAACTGGTCGAGGTGACTATTGCAGACGATTTCAAGCTCAGATACGAGTACCTGAGGTGGGGTCAGCTATTCTAATGGATGAACCCTAAAGTGCAATGTGAATTCAGCATAGGAATGTCAAGAAAGGTTTCAGGTTTTTCATAAATGACGGGTTGCCTCCCGTTAAGCACTGAGTTTTACGCCATTGGCTTGACGCAATGAGCTCAAGTAGAATGGAGGGTAAAGGATGTCTCAGCAAAATTTTTATTAGTAAGGTCAATGAATTGTTTGAGTCTCTGACCTTTCACGACAAAAGGTTCTGAATCGTGGTTGAGTGGACTGATCTTGATGGCTCCATTTCCAAAGATTCGTCAGACGAGGTAAGGCTTGATCCATATCAATCTTTGTTTTCCTAGGAATAGTTTGAACTTGGCATCAAAGAGTAGGACTTTTTGACCAGGGTGAAAGATCTTTCTGGATATGTGGTTGTCATGAAAGGCCTTAACCTTCTCTTTGTAAATTCGTGAGTTCACATAAGCATCATCGTGTAATTCATCGATCTCGCTCATTTGAAGCTTTCTGTGGGTTCCAACCTTAAAAAGATTGAGATTGCAATTCTGTCCTTCCCAATAGGCTTTGTTCTCCAATTCGACGGGGAGGTGACATGCCTTCCCGTACACCAATCTTAAGGGAGGCATACCTAATTGGGTTTTGTGGGTGGTCCTATATACCCACAAAGCTTTCGAAGGTCGAGATGACCAATCTTTCTTGTCAGGTTGAACAGTAACCTGGCGGATTTTCTTGATCTCATGATTTGATAGCTCAGCTGTACATTAGTTTTGGGGTGATAAGGAGCAGAGATTTGGTGTGACACCCTGTATTTAGTCATCAATGACTTGAACTGAGCATTAGTGCAGTGGGTCTCTCCATAAGAAATTATAGCACGTGGAATCTCGAGCAGCGAGAAGATGTTCTGATGAATGAATTTGATAACCACCTTATGATCCTTGGTTCGGGTCAGAATGGTTTCAATCCATTTGGACACATAGTCAACAGTGAGAAGAATGTACTCGAAACCGTCCAAAACAGGAAAGGGTCCCATAAAATCAATCCCCCAGACGTTGAAGATTTCGCATACAAGAATCAACTGTAAGGGCATCATATCACGATGGCTCATGTTGCCTAAGGTCTGACAACGAGTGGATGCCTTACAATGATTGTATGTGTCTTTGAAAATCATGGGCCAATAGAAGCCGCACTAAAGGACTTTCGCTGTGGTTTTATAACCTGAGAATTGTCCACCGCATGCCTGGTCATGGAAGAAGGACAAGATGTCCTGAATTTCCACTTCTGAGACAACGTCGAATGATTTGATCAGCACTGATGTGGAAAAGATACGGGTCTTCCCAAAAGTATTACTTGGCATCAGAAAGCAATGTCCTTCTTGGCCTTCGGCCAATCGAATAGGATCTGATGTGATGCCAGGTAGTTTACTAGATCAGCAAACCATGGAAGACCTGTACCGATAGTCAGGAGGTGCTCATCAAGAAAATGTTCCGTAATGGGTCAGGGAGGGTTGATAATATCAGAAGGAAGGCGGGATAAATGATCAGCTACCACATTCTGTTTTCCTACTTTGTCATGAATCTCGAGGTCAAATTCTTGCAACAGCAAGATCCATCGGATTAGTCGAGGTTTCGTGTCCTTCTTCGCAAGGAGATGCCTCACAGCTGTGTAATCAGAGTAAATGATAACATGGGAACCCAGAAGATGTGATTTGAACTTTTCCAGGAAAAATACTACGGCTAGCTGCTCTTTCTCAGTAATTGTGTAGTTATGTTGAGCCTCGTCAAGTGTCATGCTAGCATAGTAGATGACCACGGGTTTCCCGTCAATTTTCTGCCCAAGTACCTCTCCTACAGCGAAATCAGATGCATCGCACATGATCTCGAAGGGATAAGACTAATCAGAGGACTGTAGGATCGGAGATTGGGTAACTCGATCATGAAGGATCGCAAATGCTTGAGTGCATTCCTTGGAGATTTCGAAAGGAACATCCTTAGATAGTGTAGTCAGGGGGTTCACGATCTTTGAGAAATCAGGAATGAAACAATGATAAAAGCAGACGTGACCCAAGAAAGATCGGATGCCCTTAATCGAGCTAGGCATAGGGAGTTTGGAAATTAGATTCACCTTCGCTAGATCGACCTGGACGCCTTTTTCTGATATAAGATGTCCCAGGACAATTCCTTTGGGAACCATGGAATGGCACTTTTCCCAGGAAAGAACCAGATTCATGTCAATAAACTGCCTGAGGATCTGGACCAAGTGTAGGAGGCAATCATCAAATGATTCACCGAATACTAAAAAGTCATCCATGAAAACTTCCAGATAATCACCTACCATATCTGAGAATATGGCAAGCATGCATCGCTGAAAAGTAGCGGGTGCATTGCAGAGACCAAACGGCATCCTTCGGAACACGTATGTCCCAAAGGGGTAGGTGAAAGTGGTCTTTTCTTGGTCCACAGGATGGATTGCAACCTGGTTATAACCAGAGTACCCATCCAAAAAGCAAAAGAACCTATTTCCTGCTAGTTTCTAGAGAATCTGATCAATAAATGGTAGTGGGAAATGATCCTTCTTTGTGGAGGTATTGATAGTTATAAGAAATGTCTGATTGGAAGCCAGAAAGACGTACTTCAGATGTTCGAGAAGAGGCTTGAGTTCCAAGATAGGGTTATCAGCAGCAGTGGGTGGTTCAGGGTGTTTGTTAGGAGCAAGGAAGGGAGTTGTGTGTGTGTCTATGTCAAGTTTGAACTCCTCTGATTGTGGGTTTTGTTTAGCTTGTGGTTGATCAGGAGTAGTCAGGTTTTCCTCAATATATGGTTCATCAACAACAGCCTTGATATCACATATCTATTCTATAACACTGCAATTAAGCCCTTCTTGGGCCTTAAAGATGCCAATCTTTAATGTCTGCTTCCCAAATTTCAGTTCAATTTGGCCCTCCTCACAATTTATGTTGGCCCTAGCAGTGACCAGAAATGGTCTCCCAAATATGATTGGTGTGTTCTTTGAGTTTTCTGGAGCATCCATATCCAAGACTATGAAGTCCACCAAAAAATAGAAATCCTGAACCCTAACAATGACATCCTCAAGAACTCCTTTAGGCATAATAGATCTATCTGCCAACTGTTATGTCACCTCTGTCAGTTTGAGCTCAGATTCCTTGATATGGTCAAGTAGGGATGTAGGTATTAGGTTTATGGCGGCTCCTAGATCCAATAAAGCTCTATCAAATTGGATATCACCAATTGTACAGGAAATCAAGGGAGTACCTAGGTCTTTTGCCTTTGCTGGGAGTTTGCTTAAAATTACAAAGATGGCTTGCTCTGACAATACAATTGGGCTCCCACTTTTGGTTCGCGACTTATGCTTATTTATACACATGTCTTTCAGAAATCATGCGTAAGCTGGTACGTGGTGAATCGCATCCATCAAGGGCATGTTTATTTAGACTTGCTTGAAGAGCTTGACTAGGTCCTCCTTAGGTGCCATGAGTTTGGTTGTCCTCTTTCCCTTAGTCAAGGCCTCAGGAAATGGAACCTTAGATGGTTCCTCTAGAATAGGTCCAGGTTCTTGATCTGGGACAGGGGTGGGTAATTATCCTAGGGCTTGGGTTAGCACTACTAGGCTGAAACTGGCTTGGGTGAGGTGGCCCTTGTGTTACTTTGCCACTATGGGTTGTAACTGAATTTAGTCCTGCTTTGTTTTGGTTCGATGTTGGTAAAATAGGTGGCTGCTGCTGAAATCCTGAGTATGATGTCGAAGCTTCCATCCCATCGAACAATGTAGCAGAAGGGGCCTGATAAATCATGTGGGCATGGTGTGGATTTGGGTTCATAATGCTCCTCTAGTTCAGCATGTTATTCAGATTTGGCAGAGGTTGCAAAGGGAGTGTGCCAGGTTGACAGGAATTCTCCATCTGTGCGAGTTGATTGCAAACCTCTGTGTTCTCATCTTTGTGCTATTTCTGCATAGCCACATTCGTATTTTGAATGTCAGCTAGAGTTTGGAGGATGAGGGTCATTTGATCTACCTGAGTTGGCCCAGATTAATTGGTAGGGTTGGGCTGAGGCTGAGCCGACTGAAATGGATTAGGAGCTTTTGGATGGGGCTGATATGGTGGTCACTGATTTTGATTGTTTCCCACCCATACGAAATTGGGATGATTCTTCCTTCCAAGGTTATAGGTATTAGAGAATGGGTCATTCTGGATGGCATTGAGGTCCTCGCAGGTCTGAGGAATCTCAGAAAAGTCAGAGTACGAGGGTTTAGAGTTCCCCCAACTAGAGTATGCAGGATCGAAGTTTCCTCCTATCCTAGACTCGAACGGGGGTGGATACGGGTCCATCCCCAGAGAAGATCTGTGATAGATGTTGTGCACAGTTTCCCTCCCAGAGGGCGACTGTGCGAACGGGTTTTGCATAGAGGTGGCTAGCTGCAGATGTCCAGTTAGCTCATCCACCTTCTTCTCAATGATAGAGACCTTATCCGAACGAATGGCCATCAATTCCATGTCGACAGATGTGGACAGGCCCTGCGTCTCTTGCATTCCCCTTGGATTCATCGATGCACAGGCATTCGTTCGGTCGAATAAGCCCATGGAGTCATTATTGATGGAGTTCTCGCACATATTCTCGAGAATCTCCTAGACAGTGTCTTCGTGTTGACACATGATATTTTCTCCGCAAGTTACATTGACGAATAAACGAATATCTTCATGGAGTCCCTAGTAAAAAGACTGGACTTGTTCCCATTTAAGAACTCCGTGATTGGGGCACTTCCTCATGAGATCTAGAAAACGATCACATGCTTCATGAAGTGCTTCTCTAGGCTGCTGTGTGAAGTGCATAATCTGGTGTCATAAAGCATTCGTTTGACCAACTGGGAAGAACTTTTTCAGAAACTCGGATTGTAGTTCAACCCATGTGTTGAAAGGATGGATTTGAGTCTGATACTAGTGAGTTGCATTGTCCATGAGAGAGAAGGAGAACATCTTCATGAGAAGGATATCTCAATTTTGGACATCTGACCCGAAGGTCTGGGCAAATGCTTGAGTTGTTTGATGTGCTGGAAAGGATCCTCGGAATTGAGCCCATGAAACTTTGGAATAGCATGAATCATGTTGGGCTTAATCAGGACCTCCAACTGGGATTTGGAGTCAAGGTTCGATCACCACCACAGCAGGGTTGTAATGATCTCGCATCATAGGACGCTGCGGTGGATTCACAAAGGCTTGGAAAAAATCATTCAGATGCCGAAGTTGGTTCTCAAGGTTATTCTCTTCTGCAGGTTGTGCCATGATGATGGAAGAAGGAGAATTGGGTTCAAACGAATCAGAGGTGATGTCTATGTGATGGTGTTGCTGCACAAACATGGAAGTCGAGGCCTGGCCTTGACAGGAGTGAATGACTAAAGGAGGCCTCAGGGATGGTCTTAAGGATCTCCTACCTAACATGCACCAATGGTCTGGATGAGAGTAGAATGTGATGGACCCAATCAAGGCACCTAAAAAATTTGGATGACTATAGAGGTTCGGGGCGGATGATACACCCTAGTAAGAAAACCATCCACCTGAGAAATACCTAGGCAGCCAGAGAGGGAGAGTCCCGCAAAGACCTCTACACAGTAGAGCGCCCCCACGGGTTATAGGGTTTCCCCCACCTGACCTCTCTTGTCACTGATATTCTACGTAGACCATAATGGGGACTTGACCTCATAAGTCTACCAGTTTTATTAAAGAGTAAGGGTGCTTAAGATTTCACTTGAACTTTAGATGTATTGAGTGCGAAAAGTGACTTAATTTCAAGGTTGATAGACCCAACAAGGTAGGTTAACTTCACCTATTGTCCTTTGAGAAGTTTTAGGTCCCTTCTTTTAGAATTCAGGTGAGATTAAGAGCCTGAATTTTAGGGTTTGCTTGAATAAATCACTTCAACCAAGGCTTAGGAACACATCATTTTGGAGAGTTGATTCTTGCTTATGAAAGTGTGTCTCTAAAACCCAAAATTGAAATCCTTAGTTGGCTCTAATTTTGGTCCAATTTAATTTGCTAAATGTGGTATCTAAGGCTTAATCAAAAAAGTGGTAGCCCTAATTACCCTAAGTAGGTGCACAAATAAGATTTTGTTGTTGAAATCAAATCAAGAAATTTGATGACTTAGCTAGAAATGTAAAGCAAGTGGCTCTAATTGATTTTATCCTTTTTTCCTTTTTAGAATGAAGGGCTTAAGAGAGAAAGTAATCAGAAATTACCTGCCCCAGGGATGTTTAATGTGCAACTATTTTTTCTTTGCATCTGCTTCCTACCGTAGAGTGGTTGATTTGCGTGGAAGAACTCCTCGTGAAGCACCTCGCAAAATCACAATAAAGCAAATAGGGCAAGTTAGTGTTCAAATATAATCAAATAATGTAGAGAATAGTGGTGAATTGCACGTTTCTCCCCAGCAACGGTGCCCAAATGTTGAGAGCGCTGAATCGATATTTAAGATATTGTGTTGTACAGCCGAAGGAGAGTTCAAAATAAATATAATTTTATTACTCAAAAAGGTTTCCGAGGTCAAACATAGAGAGAAAATAGAATTCACACAATAGTCTCAATAATAAATGCAAATTGAACACATAAAACTACTCAAAATCTAATTAGGAATGTAGAGTATGAGTATATGAAGAATAAAAAGAGTTGTAGGCAAAATAATAAAGAGCATTTGAAAATCGGATGTCTGATTTTGCAATCAGACGTCTTAAAGGTCTTGTGCTATAGTGTCTTGCTTCTCTTCTGATTTCTCTTTGATTCTTCTTCTTCTTCTCTTCTTCCTTTGGCTTCTTTCCTTAGCTTTCTCTGCCTTCTTCTTTCTCTTCTGCTTGACCTTCTCTTCTTCTTCAGCTTCTTCCTTCTTTCTCTTTCTCTGACTTCTACCTTTTCTCTATCTTCTCCTTCTTTCTTTCTCTGCCTTAAGTCTTGCGGTGCTCCTTTCTTTCTTCTTCTTCTTCCTTTTCTACCTGACCACTTTCTCTGAGTTGGCTAAGTGTTGAGGCAATCTCTTCAGAGCAAAACCCCCCTTCCACTATGTAGCTCTCCTCTCTTTCACCCTTTTCTATTTCAGAGTCGCTCTCCCAGAGCCTTTAGTCGGTCGGGTAATCGAACCTAACAGAGACCCGGGTCCAAGCTCACTAGCGTGTGTGGTGAGTGAGGAGTGAAGAGGTCGGGTAATCGGGTTGTGGCCTGGTTTGCGAGGTATATCACAAACTAGTCCATGAGAGGGGGGGAGGAGGACCTCACCCTCAGTGTTGGAGGTGATAAGACTCTAACACTTTTTCCCTTTCTGCATGCACAGGCGGCCTTCTACTTCCTAGGTGGGACTAAATGTCCCACCTTCTTTCGTGTAAGGCAGCTGCAAGTGGTTTCATCAATTCACAAGGCTGTAGAGTCCTTTGATGCCAATCAAAATCCTAGATGCGTGCATGCCTCAAATCTGCACCTCCTGGGGTTCTCTCATGGAGCAGAGCGCGACCTGGAGCAGCTTGAAGCTTGCTTCAAGTTGAGCGACAATGGCTGAAGGCATTCTGAAACTGAAATCAATAGCACGGCCTTGTAGCCACATCAAATCGCTTGAAGAGGTTCACCGGACCACGGCGGATGTGATGGGCATTGTTTAGTGGCATGTTGGTGGCTGTGGTGGCGTATCTAGGGCAGATTGTGGGTGTATGTGTGGGTGTGTTTGGTGGGGTGCTTGGGAGACCGATTGAGAGATTGGAGTGAGGGGATTTGGTTAGGGAGTCAAGGCAAAGGTCATAGGGTGGTTGGCAAGTTGGATGGAGGTGCGAAGCAACGGGAGCACCTCACCGGAGGTATTGCCGAAGGTGGAGAAGGTAACGGTGGTCAGTGGTGTATGTGGGTGTTTTTTGAGAAAAATAGAGGGGAAGAAAGTGAGAGAGAAAGAGAGTCGAAAGACCTACTTTTATGGGAGGAAAGGGATAGGAGACCCACGCTGGTATGGTTGCTGGCCATAGGGAAGATGAAGCTCCGTAGATGAGGCGGCGACGAAGACGGGGTAGAGGCGATGTCGGCTGGTGTTGCACGACGCAGAGGATGGAATGGAAGATAGCCCGACCACTGGTATTGTCATTGGGCGGCAAGTGAGTGAGGGAGAAACCACTGGAGCTTGCGGAGATTGTGGTCAGCGAGGGAGAGAGGAATATAGGGAGAACCGGCCCAATTTCAAGCTTTTTGAATGCGGTTGGATCTGGGGCTCCTTTTATAGGTCATTTAATGTGGGATTTGTGGTTGAAAACCAAGCTTCCAAGCAAAGCATGGTGACATGAGTTGGAAGCCATTAGGATACCCATGGCTCTCATGCATTCGCATGAGAGATTGGGAAAGAATCTGGGATCAAGGATGAGTTCAGACAAGAGAGAATTTTTTAGAGAATCTCCCTTCAAATTTTGCAGGAGATCCTCTGAGAAATCATGGAGAACTCTCCTTCCAAAGCTCACCAGAGTAGGATTCCTCTGCTATAATGGTAGAGGGACCTAATTGCAAAAATGATGAAGAAGCTAGGGAGCTATTTGTAAGGGTTTTTGAAAGATAGGGGTACAAATGTAATCAAGTTGGACCTTTTTGCACACTAGGTCAAAGCAAACTCAACATGGGTCAAAATTTTGGTACAAACCTAATTTGAACCTATGGAATCCAGTGGTGAAGTTGGATTTTCGGTTTGACTACATTTGACTGGGAAATTAATGTAAAAACCCAATTTAGGGCAACTATCTATTTGAGGCCCCATTCTAGGTCAAGATGGGTTCCAATGGCCAAATTGAAAGTTCTAAGCCCTAGAGAATATTTTTATATGTTTTTTAGAGGGTTTAAGTGAATTTTATCCTGACCAGAACCTTGGTTAATCAAGTTGGTCTGTTTTAGGATTTCAAGAAGTCATTTAATTCATAAAACACACACAAACCCTTTTCTGTCAAATCCAACTCAGTTATTATCTTATTACGACCATTTGACCTTTATTTATCCCTTGAGAAAACCAATTGTTATACTGCATAGGCAAAATTGTAGTTTACCCCTAGTTTCTTATTTTTCTCCAAGAAAGGTTATGTAGTGAATTAACACCTTCAGTTGATTATGTAGGAGCTTTTATTCTCTTCATTGGGTTAAAATGAGCTAGTTAGGGCACATGATGGTGTTCCCATCATGTACGATAACTAGGTTAAAATCGTTGCTCAAAATAGTGCTAAATGCAGTGTCATTTTGCTTAGGCAAATTAAGAAGATGGTGGTCTTGAATGATGCAAAGTACTTCTATGAGCCCTGAAGAAATTATGTGCTGAGGGTAATAGAGCTTGGAATATTTGTCTATGAAGATTCCTAGAGGGAGAAGGCTAACTGTGTACACATGATGAACATTGTAAAGACAATAATTTTTTGAAACACTATTACACATCAACTAGTGCAAATTGATGGTTAAGAAAATTTGCTTCTCCATTCCAAGGAAAAACTTCTACATCATGTCATCTCATAATGACATGGATATACTATTATCTTAGCAAGATTGATTTTGATTAAATCATTCTTCCATTAATACTTCATATAGAAGTTGGGCTTATATTGATGAGGGACTTGCCAAAGACTATCGCCTAGATCAGTGAGTAAAAGGTTTCTTTGCCCTAGACAAGCCATGGTGAGAGAAGCTAAGGTTGGAGGTAGAAGGTTGGTTCACCTACGGAAGGTACTTCACATTGGGGGACGTGAAAGAAGAAAGATGAGTTTAACTAATTGATGCAATGTCTTTCACAGATCAATTTGTATCCCCTTCAGTGGTATGTGAGGAGGAACAAGTGTTGGCTAGAGCACATGCTTAGAAGTTGCTAGTTAGGTGATTTAACCATTGTGAGAGCGTGTCATTTGTAGTTTGATTGAAGCGAGTGAAGGATGTAGATTTCTTTATGAAATACTAAGACGATGGTAGTTTCTAATGCAATTAGATTTGTAGTTAAGTTGATAGAATAATTAGAAAATTAGGTACCTCCATTAGCGATGGGATATCTAATAAACATAAGATTAAATTTGTTGCCTCAAAATTTTCTCTATCAATATTTGTTGACTCATCATAGACATTCAAAATGATTTAATTTTACGGGTACCAAAAATTAATGAGAATTCTAGCATTTTTTCTTACATTAGCCAAATGGACAAGAAGGTGAGAGTATTAACACATAGGGGAAGCATGGAATTGGCTCAAATATGCTAGAAGATTCCACTAGAAATCTCTGCATTAATAGTAAACCCAAATGCTCTTATATATTAAGAGGAGCATTTGAATTATGTTTTATTGAGGAATAGTGTCTCCTTTGCGCATTTTGTTCCTATGGATCAAAGCTTAGTAGCTTAAATTAGCAAAGTTTCTTATTTTTTACTGGAATGCATATGGTGCCAAATTCAATTCAATTATGTTCAACAAGTGCATATTCCAAATATATATGATGTACCCATTTAATGCTTCAAGTAATTTAATTTCAAGGTAAATATCAAAAAGCAGGTTCCTTAATTGTCCTAATGATAAATGTGCATTGTTTAACAGAAAGATTTGGTATGCAATTTTTTTATCTATTTTAGTCATTTTCGTTGTCTCAAAGCTATTCAACGAAGAAGGTGTTTTGGCATTCAATCAGTTCACATATGATAATAAAAGAATTTTTGTTTGTGGTAGATTTTTTGGAGAAATTATTTGTTCATCTAGGCATTATGTTTGTATACATATAATTTTGTCTTAATGTGCTGCATCATTTTTTTTTTCAAAAACATTTTTATTCTAGAGGCCACAATTCTATCCTTTTACTGTGTCTAAAAGAAGTTTTGATAGAACACAAGGCAATCATGACATGAAATTACTTTCTAATCCCAATAACAAATTAAAATCAACCTTCTAAGCCTGTTTGACAACACTACCAACTTTCAACTCCACTTTAACACAAACAAGGCAAAGATGCCCAGAATTCAACTTGTGTTTCTCGTTTCTGCAATCAAGTTAATCTAAAATAAATTTACATATAATTTTTGAATCAACGAATTTTATCCCTTTTAGAAAAAATTTTAGTCTAAGAAAACCCAACATTTGAAGAAATACAGATCATCATTCAACATAGAAGAGAAAGATGCATGATAAGAACAATTGACTACATTAAAAATCATGTAGCGAAACTTTTAATTAAACTTCCCTTTCAACTTTTATTGTAAATACTACTCTACTAAGATTCAAATTTGATTTGTTGCACTTCGTACACATGACTAGAGCGCAAGTAATGATTGTTGTATGCATAAGGGACTCAATAGATGCAAGGCCAATTATAGTGTCAGCAACTAGTCATAACTACGTGCTTAATGAATCCTTGCTTAAGGTGCATTATGTCTGATTGTAGTTGCATTACTACAGATTGACCTTGTTTCTCTACCAACTAGCTTTGAGTTCCGCACATTTCTAAACTCTTATTGAGCTTATAGTAGCATTTTAATCTTCATTTTATGGTTCAATTGTTTGGACAATGAATCTTCATTGTATGTCATGGCCAATTGCACACATCGTGTTACTTAGCTCAAGCAACAACTTGGAACTCTTCAAGTCTTATTATTGTTTCGGGTTTGCATTGTCATCTTCATACTATACTGCATGTCCCTTGTTCAACTTTTTTAAAATGTGCTAGCATATCGATTGGTTGGAATTGGACCATTTGTTAGCAATAATGGTGAAAATTTCACTTAAGATTCAATACAGCGGTAGACATAAGATAGGCAAATTTGACGTGTCTCGTAATTACTGATTCGAAAAGAAAATAGATTTCTCACCTTCTAGAAAATTTGCATAACACAATTTAGTAATTGATTTCTCTATGTTCAATTATTATTTCAAACTGACTTTAAAACAAACACTGTTGACGTTAATATATATCCTTCCATAACATGAAGATAGATATGCTTGGAAGTTAGGAATTATATCACGACTAACCAATTATATTTGTCCCCAGTGGCTTGTTATTGGAAGTAGTTATAAGCAACAGAAAATAACCCTTAAAGCCTCTGAATTCTACACTTTATTTTACAGTAAATTTCTGGCAATAGATTAAGCACTCCCTAGTTGACTACCTTAGTTATTTGCATTGAAACTGCGAAATTTGATTTTGAAGGCCAATTTCATATGAAATGTGGGGTCCCAAGTTAACAAGCGTCTAAAATGACGATACGAAATTGATAGGGTGTAAATACAAGATAACATTCCAAGGAGTTTCTATCTTATAGACATCCATCCTCATTGATCAAATGACCAGATGTGCATTAGTTTCTGTCATTTTCATTATTTTGCAAGGCTATTGGAATAATGGTATCTAGGATTAGTAGTTGGGAAAGTCCATGGCGTGATGACATACTCGGCAACAATAAGAAATTCATACAAGTAACCTTCATCGCATAGAAAGTATCATTAATTTAGAGGAATTTTAATAACCTCAATAAATATTTTCTTATATGAAATTTAAGCAAATTTGTAACTGCAATGATTTGTTGCCTACAGTTTTCTTGCAAAGTAGCTTACCATAATGAAAGCAAGCAACCGGATTGTTTCAAAGGAATAATGGCATGTAACAACTACAATATGACAACAAATAGCTAATAATACTTCAAGTTTCCATTGGTAATATACCATTTCAAGGATTATGAGTGTCTACTATAAAGACATGAAATGTCGACGTACATTTCAAAGTCATTGTGGCACGGGAAGATTATATTGGGAATTATCTTCGAAACATGGCAATTCCGAGATGACTCTCAAGTTTTCTTATTCTCATATTCCTTCAAATAGCATATATATCCATGCCTTGTCAATTTGAGGCAAGCATTAGGACGTGCCTACCGTTTAGGGAAAGCAAGAAACCTCCACAATTTTGTGGTTCATGTCTTTTTGGGGTGGGAAATTGAGATTATGTAGTTGCTTGAAATAAATTATGACATGAAGAAATGATGGACAATGTCTCGCACATTGTCAGAACAATTTATTTTAAATGAAAAGATTTACATCAAGATATGATATCTCTCATTCCTATGCACTTTTGTCCACTATGTTCAACGAAATGGCAATCAGCTAGAAATAGGACCAGATAATGCACATATATTAGGAAAAATGAAGTGGTTTTTACTAACTTATCAAGAAATTAAGCCCATATATAGCTGGTTTCAATGTTTTCTTTCTGGGAATCTACATATCAATTGAATAGTACTTGTGCAGTAAACAATAATATTCATCAAAAAAAGAATCTTATATACTTTACTATAGCACATTCTCAATCTAAAGATTTGCAAATAAATTTTACTTATCAAAGTCATAAACAAATTTTCATTTGAGCAACATAATAACATATAATTCGAAAACGTATGTTAGGAGGTGTTGTAATCAGGTCGGGATAGATTTGGGTAGGACTTTTTATTTTGTTAACAGTAATCTCTCCAATCTTGTTTCTCTTCATATTAAATCCCTACTATATTTAGGTCCTCGTCACTCTTCATATAGGATGCGTAGGATAACTTGGTCAATGACAAGGTAAAAATTGTTGCTCAATATAGTGGCAAATAAGGTGTCAATTTGCTCAGGCAAATTAAGAAGATGGTGGTCTTGAACGATGCAAAGTACTTCTGTGAGCCCTGAAGAAATTATGTGCTGAGCAGAATAGAGTAGGGAATATTAGTCTATGAAGATTCTTGGAGGGAGAAGGCTAATTGTGTACACACATTGAATGTTGCAAAGACAGTAATTTTTTGAAACACCATTCCACATCCACTAGAGCAAATTGATGGATTAGAAAATTTACTTCTCTATTCCAAGGAAAAACTTCCAAATCATGTCATCTCATAAAGAAATCGATGTATGATTATCCTAGCAATCTTGATTTTGGTTAAATCATTCTTCCAATAATAATTCATATAGAAGTTGGGCTTATATTGATGAGGGACTTGCCAAAGACCATCGCCTAAGTCAATGAGTTAAAGGTATCTCTTCCCTAGATGTTACAACCCGGTTCCGGAATCCCTACAGGACCCGAGACCGGCTTGACTCGACTAATCCCAAGACCTAGTCGTCCAACAAGAAATAACCGAAAAGCAGGAAAATAAACCACATTCACTATGCAATGTAACTAACAGTAAAAGCAAACAAGCATTAAAGGAAGTAAAAGCTGTTAGTTAGTACATACCAACACAACCATAGGAAAGTAGAACAAAAGTATAGTAATAGGAATAGTAAACAAAAGTCTGGAACTCACTAGCAGAAAAGAAAGTACAACCACAATACGAAAACTACTATTGGGCTCGACTGGGCCCAGCACCCTCTGCAGCTGGTAACTTGGGCTACTCAACAATTGGACCTGTAAAGGGTTATGAGAAGATGGAATCAGTCAACTCTGAGTAGAGTGGTAACCAAACTATCTAAAGTAGTAAAAACTAGCAGCTAAATTTATCTTTTCCAATTATTTATTTCACAAGTAATTTCCTTTCACCCCATTCATTTACTTTCAGATTTCTTTCTTGATCTCGCATGTTCCTCATGGGAACGATCTTGATTGCAGTCTCTTTCGAAGAGTAGAAGGTACATGTGGTGCTCTCCTGGTCGGGAGAGTCCCTTGTGGTACTCCTACACCCAGTCAACCACCTCGAGGTCACGGACAGACATAGCGGTGACTATGGCACATGCGATAAGCGCATGGGTAGCTACTCCGCATTGGCACGCGGTCAGTCATTTCCGCTAGCGGTATGCCCAAAGTATGGCACGGAACAGTATTGGGCGTAACCTTCTCAGAAACAGGAGTCTCGCCCCTCCACAGTTCGTGCACCCTTGTCTAACTACCCCGATTTGCTTAGAGGGCCTAACAAGTTGGCGTAGGGTGGCTAGCTGAACCCCGGGCCCTATGGGGTGGCTAGCTCCCTCCGTACACTAGTAGCTCACCTCGATACCATGTACGCGAGGGTCAACAGAACTCGGTGTAGAGTGGCCAATCCAAACCCCAGGTCCCAACCCAAGGGCGGCTAGCTCCGCTCTACACTAAAAAGGAATAGTCGCTCTCCTTGGTACCACGTATTCAACGGCCATCACACTTCCCGTTCATATTCCAAGCTTTTCCATCTAACCACAAGAGCTCTACTCCTAACTCCCCGTAGGGTTCATTCCCATGTTCACCATATCATTCCAATCCAAGTTTCATCATTCACGATTCAGTTCTCGTTTATACACATGCTACTCGTATTTCCACAATTTAACACATGCAATAAGTGACATCACAGGTAACTGTTTAATTATCTCCAGTAGCTAATATTTTACCAGGCAACTCGTATTCATTAAGAGGCAGTTGCTAACAATTTAGCTCATTCATTCATAATTACAGTTTTAATCATGCAAGCAAGCGGTTCAGCCACTTCTCGTCCTAGGATTCATGCAACATCCTTGGTTTCCAGTTATCTAATTTTCATAGATACATTCGTATTTTATAAGTAGAATAGGGGAAACCACTCTACCAGACAATCCAGGAGTACTGGGGGCTCGAACTACAGGCTCATGTGCCTCTGCAAGCCCTAGACATGCAATAGGTCAAAGTCCTATACCGAGGAACACACCGTAATAGAAGACTAAAAATAGTGTATAAGGGTTTCTAATATGTAGAGGAACTCACAAGGAAACCACAGATATTTCGTTTACATAAAACGGATCCCAATCGGACCCTAAACGGGCCAAAACCATGTCTGCAAACCCAAATCAGATGTCTGGAAATAAGTCGAGACATCATAAAAGTCATCAGAGACCCACCTCAAGCTCCTGTGATGATGTCAGACGTCCAAGACTACACCGCGACCATCTGGAAGTAGCTTTAGACGTCTGACCAGTCCTCCAATCGTCTGGGGTCGTCTCCGGTTGTCTGGTAAGCTGTCCAGACGTCGGAAAAGTGTGGAAGGGCATGCCGTGCACCTTCCTAAAGCTGCTTCTGTGCACGATAGAGTAGCTCACCACTTTTAGCCCACCAAATCACACTGCAGTGCGGCCTTCATGGCTGTAACTGTGAGGAAGACGTACCTTCGTGATACACCCACTTTCAGATGTCTGGTGTCGATGGAAGACGTCTAGCCAGTCGTCCAAAAGGCCCTCCGGACATCTGATACTGGAAAAACTCCAGTACTAGACCGCACTCCTACAGCTCTCGCCGCACTCCGCCGTGGCTCCTTCCGCTCCGCTATAGCTCCGACTACTGCAGAAGGTTGGGGATGACGCCCTGACGTTCTACGCCTCCCCCATGTGCCACGGTGGCCGTGCGAACCTCCGACGAGCTTCCACGAAGCTCACAAGCTCAGCCTTCTCCTTCTCTTCACTCCCACTCCTCCTCCTCTCTCTCTCGTGCATCTTTGCTCACAGTAGTGGAGTGGGGAGGTGTGGTGGAGTGCAGAGGAGAGGGAAGGGGGTCTCTTATAGGCGAGGGGTTTCAGGTTCGGTGATGTGGAAAAGAGGAAGAGAGGAGAGAGACGGAAGGTCTGCGTGCTGCCTATGCACAGAAAGTAGTTGCGCGTACATATTTTTCAATTTCCATATGTTTGGGAAGGGGTTTGGACGTCTGGCTAGACGTCTGACTAGCACTTCAAACATCCTAAAAGGCTCAAAACAAAATGGGTCTTTACATCATAACAAGCCATGGAGAGAGAAGCTAAGCTTGGAGGTAGACAGTTGGTTCACTTATGGAGGGTACTTCACTTTGGGGGACGTGAAAGAAGAAAGTTGAGATTAACTGATTGATTCAATGTTATTCACGAATCAATTTGTAACCCTTTCAATGGTTGACGAGTGAGGAACATGTGTCGGCTGGAGCACATGCTTAGGAGTTGCTAGTTAGGTGATTTAACCATTATGAGAGTGTGTCATTTGTAGTTCAATTGAAGCAAGTGAAGGATTTATATTTCATTGGGAAATACTAAGACGATTATAGATTCTAAAGTGATTATATTTGCAGTTAACTTAATAGAATAATTAGAAAATTACGTACCTCCATTAGCAATGGGATATCTAATAAACATAAGATTAAATTTCTTGCTTCAAAATTTTCCTTATCGGTATTTGTTGACTCATTATTGACATTCAAAATCGTTTAATTTTACAGGTATCAAAAATTGTTGAGAATTCTACCATTTTTTGTTACAATAGCCATATGGACAAGAAGATGAGATGATTAGAACATAGGGGAAGCATGGAATAACCTCGAATATGCTAAAGGATTCCACCAGAAATCTCTGAATTAATAGTATACCCAAATGCTCCTATATATTAAGATGAGCATTTGAATTATGTTTTATTGAGGAATAGTTTCTCCTTTGCGGATTTTTTTCCTATGGATCAAAGCTGAGTAGCTTAAATTAGCAGAGTTTCTTCTTTCTTACTGGAATGGATATGGTGCCAAATTCAATTCAATTATGTTCAATTGCTACATATTCCAAATATATATGATGTACCTATTTAATGCTTCAAGTAATTTAATTTCAACATAAATAGGAAAAAAGTAGGTCCCTCAATTGTCCTGATGATAAATTTGTAATATTTAACTGCAACATTTGGTGTGAAATATTTTTCTTTTTTCATTCAATTTCATTGTCACAAAGTAATTCAATGAAGAAGGTGTTGACATTCAATTAGTTCTGATATGATAATAAAAAAATTTTGGTTTCTGGTCGATTTTTTGGAGAAATTATTTGTTCATGTAGGCATTATGTTCAAATACATATAATTTTGTCCTAATGTGTTGCGACATTTCTTTTTTGAATAACACATTTAATCTAGAGGCCACAATTCTATCCTTTTACATTGCTGACAAGAATTTGGGATAGAACACGAGGTAATCATGATATGAAATTACTTTCTAATGGCAATAACAAATTAAAACCAATATTCCAAACTTGTTTCGCAACACTACCAACTTTCAACTTCCATTTAATACAAATAAGGCAAAGATGCCCAGAATTCAACTCGTGTTTCTCGTCACTGTAATCAAGTTAATTTAGAATGGAATTTACATAAAATTTCTGACTCAACTCATTATATGGCTTTCAGAAAAAAAGTTTAATGCAAAAAGAGCCAATGTTTGAAGAAATACAGATCATCAATCAACATAGAAGAGAAAGAAGCATGATAATAAAAATTGACTATATTGAAAATCGTGTAGCCAAATTTTAATTAAACTTCCCATTTAACTTTTATTGTAAATACTACTCTGTAGAGATTCGAATTTGATTTGTTGCACTTCGTACACAAGTCTAGTGCACAAGGAATGATTGTTGTATACATAAGGAACTCAATGGCTATAGGGCCAATTATATTGCTAGCAACTAGTTGTAAGTACATGCTAAATGAATCCTTTCGTTGGGTGCATTATGTCTCATTGTAGTTGCATTACTACAGATTGACCTTGTTTATTTACCAATTAGCTTTGAGTTCCACACATTTCTAAACTCTTATTGAGTTTACAGCAGCATTTTAATCTTCATTTTATGGTTCAATTGTTTGGGCAATGAATATTCATTGTATCTCATGGCCAATTGTTCACCTCGTGTTACCTAGCTCAAGCAACAATTTGGAACTCTTCAAATGTTATTATTATTTCGGGTTTGCGTTGTCATCTTCATACTATATTGCATGTTCCTTGTTCAACATGTTTAAAATGTGCTAGCATACCGATTGGTTGGAACTGGAGCATTTGTTAGCATTAATGGTGAAAATTTCACTTAAGATTCAACACAGTGGTAGACATAAGATAGGCAAATTTGAAGTGTCTCATAATTACCGATTCGAAAGAAAAAGGATTTCCCTCTTTCCTGAAAATTTGCAGAGTAAGATTTAGTAATTGATTTCCCTATGTTCAATTACTGTTTAAAATTGACTTTACAAGAAAGACCGTTGATGTTAATATATATCCTTCTACAATGAGGAGACAGATGTGCTTGTAAGTTAGGAATTCTATCAAATTAACTAATTATATTTGTCCCATGTGGCTTGGTATTAGAAGTAGTTATAAGCAATAGAAAATAACCCTTAAGGTCTTCGAATTCTTCAATTTATTTTACTGTAGATTTCTAGCAGTAGATTATGCACTCCCAAACTAACTACCTAAGATATTTGCATTGAAAATGTGAAATTTGATTTTGAAGGTCAATTTCATATGAAATATGGGGTCCTGTGTTAACGAGCATCTGAAATGATGATACAAAATTAATAGAGAGTTAGTACAAGATAACATTCTAAGGAGTTTCTATCTCATAGACATCCATCCTCACCGGTCAATTGACCAAATGTGCATTAGCTTCTATCGTTTTCATTATTTTACAAGGCTATGAGAACAATGGTATTAAGGATTAGTAGTTGGGAAAGTCTATAGCATGATCACATACTTTGCAACAATCAGAATTTCATACAAGTAACCTTCATTGCATAGAAAGTATCATTAATTTAGAGGAATTTTAATAACCTCAGTAAATATTTTCTAATATGAAATGGAAGCAAATTTGTAACTGCAACGAGATGTTGACTACTGTTTTCTTGCAATGTAGTTGACCATAATGAAAGCAAGAAACATTATTGTTTCAAAGGAGTAATGGCATGTAACCACTACAATATGACAATAGATAGCTAATAATTCTTCAAGTTTCCATTGGTAACATACCATTTCAAGGATTACGAGTGTCTACTATAAAGACATGAAATGTCGACATACATTTCAAAGTCATTGTGGCATGGGAAGATTATATTGGGAATTATCCATGAAAC
The DNA here is from genome assembly GCA_037157565.1 of Thalassia testudinum. Lineage (NCBI taxonomy): Eukaryota > Viridiplantae > Streptophyta > Magnoliopsida > Alismatales > Hydrocharitaceae > Thalassia > Thalassia testudinum. The sequence continues at coordinate 18,280,525 of JAZHRO010000057.1, forward strand.
ATGGCAAATCCAAGATGGCTGTAAAGTTTGCTACTTCTCATATTCCTTCAAATAGCATATATCGCCATGCCTAGTCAATCTTAGGCAAGCATTAGGATGCGCCCACATTTTAGGAAAAATAAGGAACCTCCACAATTTTGTGGTTCATGTCATTTTGGGGTGGGAAAATGAGATTATGTAGTTGCTCAAAATAAATTATGACATGAAGAAATGTTGGACAAAGTCTAGCACATTGTCAGAACATTTTATTTTAAATGTAAAGATTTATATCGAGATATGATATTTCTCATTACCATAAACTTTTTCCCTCTATGTTAAACAAAATGATAATCAGCTATAAATAAGACTAGATAATGCGTATATATTAGAAGAAATGAAGTGGTATTTACTAACTTAGCAAGAAGTTAGGCCCATATATAGCTAGTTTCGATGTTTTTATGTTGGGAATCAACATATCAATTGAATAGTACAAGTGTAGTAAACAATAATATTCTTGAAAAGAAGAATCTTGTATACTTTACTATAGCACATTCTCAATCTAAAGATTTGCGAATAAATTTTACTTATGAAAATCATAAACAAATTTTTGTTCGAGCAACTTAATAACATATAATTCGAAAACATATGTTAAGAGGTGATGTCATCGGGTCGGGATAGATTTGGCAAGGACTTTTTATTTTGCTCACAGTAATCTCTCCAATCTCATTTCTCTTCATATTGAATCCCTACCATATTTTGGTTCCCATCACTCTTCATATAGAATGCATACGATAACTAGGTTAAAGAACAAGGTTGAAATCATTACACGAAATAGTGCCAACAGCGGTGTCATTTTGCTCTGGCAAATTAAGAAGATGGTGGTCTTGAACGATGCAAGGTACTTCTGTGAGCCCTGAAGAAATGTTTGTCGAAGTGAAATCGAGTTTAAAGTAATTGCGTTGTAGTATAGTTGAAATCACTTTGAAAACAAATAAATTTTATTACTCGAAGTTTAAGTCCGAGGTCGAAGACAGGGAGCAAATGGAATTCATACACTAATCTCAATAATAGATGCAATTCGAACACATAGAACTACTCAAAATATAATTCAGAATGTCAAGATTGAGTATATGGATAATAAAATGTAACTAAAAAATATATAAAAGAGAACTTGGAAAGAATTGAACTTCTAATTATAAAATCAGACATCTTATAAATTGTTTGATTTTTCTTTCGTCTTTTTCTTCTTTCTTTGGCTCGTTCCACTCTTTCTTTTCTTTCTTCCTTCTTTCTACCTTGGTTTTCTCTTCTTTCTTCTCTGACTTCTCCTTCAACCTCTTTCTTCTGCTCCTTCTGGTCAGCTTAATGCACTCGAAACTATGCCCATCGACGTGGGTGGTGGGCGAGGAGTGCATGGGTAATCTGGTCAGAGCCAAATCCTCAAGGGAGTGTGTCACAGACGAGGCTTCATGGGATAAGTGGGCCCTCACCCCGTGTCAAGGGGCAATAGGCCCCTGGCACTTTTACAATTTATGCAGCACCATTCACTCAAAAATGACCGAGGTGGGACTAAATGTCCCACCTGCTTCTCGCGTGCGCCCGCAAGGGTCACGCTCAATTGTAGAAAATGAGGTGCCCTCCAAAGCTAATCACTTGGCTGAAAGTGTGCGTGAGACGAATCTGTGTCACCTGGGACTTGGAGCCTGGAGTGAGCTGCCTGGCATAAGCTTCGTTCCTGCTTCAATGGCGACGGAGGTCAGAACCTGCATTCATGCAACAGGGTCTTACAGCCTCATCAAAACTTGTAGGAAGCTTCATCGTGGCACGACGATGATGTCTTGGTGGTTGGTGTGGCGCGGGGTGGCCTGGGCGTGCATGCCTAGGTCACCCAGTGGCCGTGGAGTTGGGTTTGTTCAGGGGAAATGTGTGGAGCACGTGGCGGTCAATGCAAATGGGGAAAATGATCAGTGGATTGAGGTGGAGCTTCTGATGTGGTTGGCGAGGTGGGTGGTTGCGTGGAGTGGTGGATGCACCTCGCCGGTGGTCTGCCGGAGGTGGAGAAGATGGTAGTGTTCTATGAGCATTGAGGGGTATTTTGGGAAATAAAGAAGTGGAAACAGGAAGAGGAAAGAAGAGGAAAATTCCTGACCAAGTTTAAAGATGAGAGGATAAAGGATGGCAGTCGGCTCGTGTCTAGTTTAAAGATGAGAGGATAAAGGATGGTGGTCGACTCTTGTCTGCCGCTGCCGGAGACGAAGATCCCAGTTGGAGGGGGACGGCGATGACGAGAAGGAGGCAGGCCCGGGCGCAGGTATGGTGCGACGTGGACAATGTAGGCAAGGGTAACTCTGCCGCTGGTATTGTGGTAGAGTGATGAGAGGAAGAGATATAGGTCACCAGAGATCACTAGGAGTTTGGTCGGAGGTGGAGAAGATGGTGGTGGTCTATGAGCGTTGAGGGGTATTTTGGGAAAAAAAGGAGGGGAAATAGGAAGAGGAGAGAAGAGGAAAGTACCTGACCTAGTTTAAGGAGGAGAGGATAAAAGGATGGTGGTTGGCTTGTGTCTGCTGCCACCGGAGATGAAGATCCCGGTTGGAGGGGGACGGCGATGATTAGAAAGAGGCAGGTGCAGGCGCATGTATGGGGCAACACGGACAACGGATGCAATGGCAACTCTGCCACTGGTATTGTGGTAGTATGATGAGAGGATGAGATATAGGTCGTTAGAGCTAGCTGGTTGTTTGGCCGGAGGAGAAGAGAAGAAATTGGGGGGTTATCTCCTGCCAAACCAAGCTGGAGATCAACGGGAGGATCTAGGGTCCCTTTTATAGTCTCAGGCAGAGGGCCTTGTCTTTGGAAGGCAAGCTTCCAAGCATGGCAACATTGCCAGACTTGGAAGGTTGATAGATACCCAAATCTCTCTTGCGTTCGCATGAGAGATTGAGTGGAAATCAGAGCTCGAGATTGGGTACATACGAACGGGAATTCCTTAAAGAATCTCCCGTTCAAATTTGAGTGGGATTCTCTGTGGAATCATGGAGATATCCCCTTGAATCCACACCAGAGTAGGATTCCTCCGCTGTAATGTTAGAGGGACCTAGTTGCAAAGAATAACGAGGAAGCTAAGGGGTGTCTACAAGGATTTTTAAAAGCTAGGGGCATAAATGTAATTGGGTTGGACTCTTTTGCAAAGTAGGTCAAGGTGAACTCTCTTTTGCTCCAAATTTTGGAATAAACATAATTTGGACCTAAGGAATCCAATGGTGAAGTTGGGTTTTAGGTTTGACCACATTTGACTAGGCAATTTACACAAAAATCCAATTTAGGGCAAATATGTTACTAGAACCCCTATTTTAGTCAAAATAGGTTTTAAAGGTCAAATAGAAGGTTACAAAACCTAGAGGATATTTTTATATGAATTTTAAAGGTTTTAGTTGAATTTTATCCTGACCAGAACCTTGTTAAATTTAGCAGGTCTCTTTTAAGGTTACAAGAAGTCATTTAATTCCTAGATTTCACATTAACCCTTTTCTATTTGGACCAACCTACTTTTTATCTCAATAAGGCATCTTAACCTATACTTCGCCCCTGAGAAATCCCATTGTTGCACTGCAATTGTAAAATTGCAGTTTTACCCTTTGTTTCTAGCTTTTCTCTCAGACTGATTATTCCTTGAGTTAAGCCCTTCATTTTGCCATGTACGTGCTTTTGTTCTCTCTTCTAGGCTAAAATGAGCTAGTTAAGGCTCATGATGGTGTTCCCATCATACCCTCATGCCTAGCTTTTGCTAGTCTCTTAGCAAAATTTTAAGGTTTTAACTTCTATTCTAGACCATGAATTCCTTTGATGTTCAGAGATTATGATGAGTGCTTTTTTCTTTCTTTTTGATTAGGTTAGGATGCCAAGAATAGGCCTAGAGGTACTCAAGTACCAACCGAGATCCGGACCTGACAAGCTCTAGCCTCGATCCTCCGCGAAGGTGTTTAAGGCCCTCACGAACTATCCTAAGGTTTGTTGGACTCCATTGTTAAAGTACCCGTGCTTGAGACATATTTTAGCCGTGGTTTAGTTTGCAGTGCATTTTTTTTATGGGAGAGACAGAGGATTTATTTGTTTGGAGAGTTTTCACTCTCTTTTCTTTTTATTTCTAGCTTCGGTTTGGCTTCTCAACACGGTCTGTATCAGCTTCCTCGTCCCCATCATCAATCCTCAAAGGTCCCTAGCAATCGATGCTTCATGATAGCACTACCCATGGCAACCCCCAAAACCCTGGCTTTCAAGATTTCGAGATAATCCCGCCCATGGCATTCTATGGTTAAATCCAGACCCTAACAATAGACATTTCCTGATAATGTCGTCCATGGCATCAGAACCAGCAGGGTGCTTACGTGCTCCCAGTAGTATATGTAAATATCCTAGGAGACAAGCACCGAGTAGACGATTTGTTGTTACGCATCTTCGAGGGGAATTTCCCACCTCTTCACGCTGGGAACTCATCCAAATCAACTTGTGCTGATCGACCGCTCCTAATTTGGGCAACCTTTTTTCAGAACATTTTAACACGTTTGCGTGATTTTGATAGTTATGTGCAGTGAACCAGACTGTGTGTGGATTGAGGTGCTTAGGTTACCAAGTCCCGCAAACCAAAGGTCAGTTAACGAGGCCGAATACTCCCCAATTCTCAGACCTAACACTTAAGCTTTGCATTTTCCCCGACCTCTTGAGGATCGTCCAGATCTTAGCGGATACTTGAATGCTTAAGCCTAGGAGTCTAGCCCAAAAGGCTTAAGATCTGCATTCCTACTAATCCCTTTTGTGTCTTATTAGCACATTTTCCTTCATTTCTCTTTCCCTTGATGTGGACTAGAACTTTGGTTAATCCCTTAATTTCTTACTAATGACTATATATTTTTTTTCTTTTTCATTTTGTGCTCCTTTTTTGACATTTTTCACTTTTCCTCCTTCTGTTTGGTCTCAAAGTTTTCTTCCCTCCAATTTTTTTGTTCTTTTTCACAATTTTCTATTTTCTTTGGTATTTTTGCCCTATGCAATTTTTTATAAGAATGCTTCTGACTTTTCCTTATTTTTGTATGTTTGCACCTTACCACCCCCCATGCTAAAGTTTTGCATTGTCCTCATTGTAAATGGAGGGTGTGAAACAGTGTTGGGTTCTTAGACTTAGAATGGATTTATCGGGTGGGTGACTAGGTCGGGAATGACTGATGTGGATGATTTCAAGCTCTGGCACATGTACCAGAGGTGGGATCGACTGTACTTAAGGCTGAACTCAGGGTGCAATAGACGTGAAGTACAGAAGGATAATCAGACAGATCTCATGTTTTTGGAATGACAGGATGCATCCCGTTAAGCACTAAATTCAATGCCTTCAGCCAAGTAGGAAATGGGATGGAGAGGGAGTGGTCAAATCAATGGAGTTTTGTAGAACAAGCACCTTGATCAAGAGCCTGGTTTGTCCAACCAGGTGCTTATTCAGATCTATAGGCTGATGATGCAACCTAAACCCAATCAATCTAGTGGGTTGATAATTGTAGATCAAGAGATGTGGAACCCACAATATGCTATGGTGCTCGAAAGGATGTGGAAGTGTGAATTCAGGGTTTGGCTGAGTCAAATCAGCCTAGTCGGAGTAAGGATTCGTAAACTAATCAGTGGATGATGAGGAAACCCTACAGGGGTGATCAGAGAATGATGGAGCATGGTCTTCAATCTGATCAATGTCCAAAACTCGGTTTAGATGTGGAGTTGATTCATCTGCAATCAGCTCAGTAAGAGGATAATTAGAATAGAAATTGAGTCTGATTGAGAGTCAGGGTTGAAAATGGGTTTGGATAGGTTCTGTATATGCGGAGGAGGTGGCTTCAATAAGAATTGTGCATGAGGGCTCTTCTATAAAGGAGTTACAGGTGGATTCATTTAGAGAGTCCTCATAGTAGCTCTCAAATTCAAAAGTGAATGCCTGAAGAGTGTTTATAGGATGCGGGAAATCTGAGTCAAGAAAAGATTCGAACTCTAGGTTGCAGTCACTCTCGACGTTTTTTGGTTTTGATTCTTGAGGATCAAAAAGAAATCATTCCATCTCATTGGAACCTGACTTTAAATTGGTGATTTCGGGATCAGGGACCTCAAAGTTGGAGTCGAAGAATGAATCATGTGAGCTGAGGTTGTAGATTGGCTCGTTGAAGTTAGGAAATAGAGGTTCTCTAAAATCATGGTAAGATTCGAAATTGTCAGAGAATTTGAGAAAATCAAGTTCTGAATGAGATCGAGATCAGGAGTTCCATCACCGAGTAAATCGCATGATGTAGACTTAGCAGGCTAACTTGGGTCTAGCCTATAGGTAAATTCTTAGCTTAAAAAGGTGTCCTTATCTAGTCTAGGCTCAAGTTCTAGGCTTGTAGGAAAGACCCAATCAAAACTGCACTCTTCCAACTCGGTTTCTTTATCATAGATTGGAGTGACTTCTAAAAGGTCGATCTGAATCTCTGTGGATGTTGGAGAGGGATATTCATAAAATAAAGGCCAGGAATAATACTCTTCATTGAAACTTTGATCTTCGTCTTATGGGGCCATGTAATCTTCCCAATAAGTTTCAGATCCAGATTCTAGGCTGATGGTGTGGGTTGAATCACTAGAATCTAGATTAGAATTACCTTTGAGGGTCACCTTATCAGAATAAGGGGTGGGATTTACATCCTCGAGAGGTTTAGTTCTAATCTCATCATTGCTGGAGTCTCAGAATTATGTGCTTGGTGACCCAAGATCTAGGGCTAGCTGAAAATTGTGTTCTGCAATTAAAACTTCCCAACCTAGTTCAAGATCAGGCATGTTGTATTCAATCTGGGTTGGGAATCCACAACAACTTTGTGTCTCAAACCCAGAGTTTGGGAAATCGAGTTGATCCTCAATACTATTCCAAGATGGTTCATCATCTATTTGGGGTGTGTACGTGTATTTCTGATGGATAACTTGTTTCAATAATTTCATCATCTCTTCCTGCTTTTCAAGATCATCTTGGTGTTGCTCCCATAGTACAGGATTTGTCATACATTGAAGGTATTCAAAGTTATGCAATTCTTCTATCTTAATGTATCCTGTTATGAGAATGTCCCGAGTTGATCCATTTGTTGCTTCTATCAGTAACACTTGGGCACAGTTTATGATAAAAGTTGTTGTTGCTGGTACACTAACCTGAATGTCTTCTACTTGTGTTGATGTTTTATATTCAATTTCAAAGAATTCAAGGGCATCCTCAATCATCTTGTCTCTCATGGATCTTTGCGATTCAGGTTTCTTGAATGGTAATCCTAGGTAACCAGGCTGCATCTTTGGATTAGATTGTGGAATCAAGATGTAGAATTAGAATTCAGATCTTAGATTAAAGTGTTCTGAATAGAGGCTCCTTCTAAAAATCTATCTGTGTGGTCTAAAGCAAAGGGATGAGGGATTGGATGTGTGTTTGACCCAATCGAGGCACCCAAAGATGTTTGGATGACTATGGAGGTTCGGGGCAGATGATACCCCTGGATCGGAAAGTCATGCAACTAAGAATTACCTGGGCAACCAGAGAGGGAGAGTCCCGCAAAGACCACTACATGGTAGAGCGTCCCCATAGGTTATAGGGTTTCCCCCACCCGACCTCTCTTGTCACTGAGATTCTGGGTAGACTAGAATGGGGACCTTGACTTCTTAAGTCTACCACTTTTATTTAAGATCAAAGGTGCTTAGGTTTCCACTTGAACTTTAGATTTTTTGGCTTTGTGAAAGAATTTGGTGGTTGGTTGGCCTACAATGTAGTCCAACTTCACCTAACATGCCATAAAGATGGCAGAATGATTCCAGGTCAAGACCTAGAAATCACCCTGATTTGACTCCCAGGTTATTAGGTCCAAGGTTTTAAAGGTTTAAGTTATTTTAGAGGCTGATTTTAGGGTTTGTCTTGATTAAATCCTTTCAATCAAGGGTTTGGGTAGCAGAGAGATACGGGTGAGTTTGTTTCAATTTATGCAAGCACGTGTGAACTGGCACCCCAAAACCCTACTGTAGAATCCCTAATTTGGTTCTATTTCCAATCTTCTTTGATTTTCATAGATGTTCTCTTTGTACTTCAAACAAGAAGTGTGTTGTCCATGGAGATTTAGAAATTAACTGTGATCACTAATAGGCACAGGAATTTTGGGTAAGATCTTAAGAAATCGCTTCAACTTTAATAAGATAAAAAAAATTTTGTGAATTAGGAAACTTTACCATAAAAATTGATAATTACTATGGAGAATAAGGCAATTGATTCCTAATTGATTGCCTCCTTTTTGTCTTCCCAGGATTAGGAGATGTATTAGGGATGAAGAGAGGCTACCTACCCTGGAGTGGTTGACTTGGGTGGGAGATCTCCTCATGGAATACCTCGCAAAAATCACAATAAAACAAATAGGGCAAGTTAGTGCTCAAATATAATCAAAATAATGCAGAGACAGTGATGAATTGCACGTTGCTCCTCAGCAATGGTGCCGAAATGTTTGTCGAAGTGAAATAGGGTTTAAATTAATTCCGTTGTAGTATAATTGAAATTGCTTTGAAAATAAATAAACTTTTTTACTCAAAGTTTAAGTTCGTGGTCAAACACAGGGAGCAAATGGAATTCATGCACTAATCTCAATAATAGATGCAATTTGAACACATAAAACTACTCAAAATATAATTCAGAATGTCAAGCATGAGTTTATGGATAATAAAATGTAACTAAAAAATATATAAAAGAGAACTTGTGAAGAATTGGATGTCTGATTATAAAATCAGATGTCTTAAAAAGTGTTTGATTTTTCTTTCTTCTTTTGCTTGTTTCTTTGGCTCGTTCCTTTCTTTCTCTTCTTTCTTCTTTCTTTCTACCTTAGCTTTCTCTTCTTTCTTCTTTGGCTCTTCCCCTTCATTTTTTCTTCTCTAACTTCTCCTTCAACTTCTTTCCATTGTACCTTCCTACCTTGGCTTTTGTCTTCTTCCCTATGCTCTGGCCTTCAGCTCTTCTTCTTCCTTCTTTCTTTGGCTTCAGCTTCTCTTCAGCTTTGCCTTCTCTTCCACCATGCCTTCTCTTTCCTTGGCTTTTTTCCTTAGCTTCCTCTATGGCTTCTCCTTGGCTTCTTCTTTCTTCCTTAGCTTCTCGTTTAGGTTGTTTCTTCCTCTATTCCCTGCAAGAGCAAAACCTACCCCTACCCTCCCCCACAAAGTCTCTCTCTTTTCTCTCTTAGGCTCTCTCACCAAGAGCCATCTTGGGTAAACCGGTCAATTTAGCTAGCCCGGGACTAGGCCCACCTGTGTGGATGGTGGGTGAGGAGTGCACGGGTAATCAAGTTAGTGCCAGATCTGTAGGGGAGTGTGTTGCGGATGAGGCTTCATGGGATGAGTGGGACCTCACCTCATGTTAGGAGGCGATAAGCCCCTGGCACTTTTACAATTTATGCTGCACCTTTCGCTCGAAAATGACTGAGGTGGGACTAAATGTCCCACCTGCTTCTCGCGTGTGCCCGCAGGGGTCGAGCTCAATTGCAGCAGAAGCAGCGCCCTCCAAAGCCAATCACCTGGATGAAAGTATGCGTGAGACAAATCCACGTTGCCTGGGACCTAGAGCCTGGAGTAAGGCTACCTGGAGCAATCTTGTAAGCAAGCTTCATTCCTACTTCAATGGCGACGGAGGTCAGAACCTGCATTCTTGCAACATGGCCTTACGACCTCGTCAAAACTTGTAGGAAGCTTCGGCATGGCACGGCGAAGATGTCTCGGTGGTCGGCGTGGTGCGGGCGGCTTGGGCGTGCGTGCCTAGGTCATGCTGTGACCGTGGAGTTGGGATTGTTCGAGGGAAATGTGTGGAGAGTGTGGCGGTCAATGGAAAGGGGAAAATGATCAATGGAATGTGACGGAGCTTCTGAGGTGGCTGGCAAGGTGGGTGGTTGCGTGGAGAGGTGGATGCACCTCGTCGGTGGTCTACCTGAGGTGGAGAAGATGGTGGTGGTCTATGAGCATCAAGGGGTATTTTGGAAAATAAAGAAGGGGAAATAAGAAGAGGAGAGAAGAGGAAAATACCTGACCTATTTTAAAGATGAGAGGATAAAGGATGGCGGTCGGCTCATGTCTAGTTTAAAGATGAGAGGATGAAGGATGGTAGTTAGCTCGTGTCTACCGTCGTCGGAGACGAAGATCCCAGTTGGAGGGGGACGGTGATGACGAGAAGGAGGTAGGCATGGGTGTAGGTATGGCGTGATGCAGACGACGGAGGCAAGGGCAACTCTACCACTGGTATTGTGGTAGAGCAACGAGGGGATGAGATATAGGTCATCGGAGCTTGTTGGGAGTTTGGACGGAGGTGGAGAAGATGGTTGTGGTCTAAGAGCGTTGAGGGATATTTTGGGAAATAAATAACGGGAAACAGGAGGAGGAGAGAAGAGGAAAAAAGCTAACGTTAGCTTCTTTCCTCTATTCTTTCCTACCTTGGATTTTGTCTACTTCTCTATGCTCTGGCCATCAGCTCTTTTTCTTCCTTCTTTCTTTGGCTTCAGCTTCTCTTCAGCTTTGCCTTCTCTTCAACTGTGCCTTCCCCTTCCTTCGCTTTTTTCCTTAGCTTCCTATACGGTTTCTTCTCCTTGTCTTCTTCTTCCTTAGCTTCTCCTTCAGCTTCTTTCTTCTTCCTTTCCCTGTAAGAGCAAAACCTACCCCTACCCTCCCCCGCGAACTCTCTCTCTCTTCTCTCTTAGGCTCCCTCTCCCAGAGCCATCTCTCGGGTAAACGGGTCGGGTTAGCATGCCTGGGACCAGGCCCACCGGTGTGGGTGGTGGGTGAGGAGTGCATGGGTAATCGGGTCAGAGCCAAATCCGTAGGGGAGTGTGTCATGGACGAGGCTTCATGGGATGAGTGGGACGTCACCCCGTGTCAGGAGGCAATAAGCCCCTGGCACTTTTACAATTTATGCCGCACCTTTTGCTTGAAAACGTCCGAGGTGGGACTAAATGTCCCACCTGCTTCTCACACGTGCCCGCAGGGGTGACGCTCAATTGCAGTAGATGCGGTGCCTTCCAAAGCCAATCACCTACCTGAAAGTGTGCATGAGACGAATCCATGTTTCCTGGGACCTGGAGCCTGGAGCCAGGCTTCCTGGAGCAGCCTTGCAAGCAAGCTTCGTTCCTTCTTCAATGGCGATGGAGGTCAGAACTTGCATTCATGGAACACGGCCTTGCGGCATCATCAAAACTTGTAGGAAGCTTTGCCATGGCTTGCAAAGATGTGTCGGTGGTCGGCGTGGCGCGACACGGCTTGGGCATTCGTGCCTAGATCACCCTGTGGCCGTGGAGTTGGGTTTGTTCGGGGGAAATGTATGGAGTGTGTAGCGGTCAATGGAAAGGGAGAAAATGATCAGTGGAATGTGGCGGAGCTTCTGAGGTGGATGGCGAGGTGGGTGGTTGCGTGGAGTGGTGGACGCACCTCACCGGTGGTCTACCAGAGGTGGGGAAGATGGTGGTTGTCTATGAGCGTCGAGGGGTATTTTGGGAAATAAAGAAGGCGAAACTGGTAGAGGAGAGAAGAGGAAAATACCTGACCTAGTTTAAAGATGAGAGGATAAAGGACGCCAGTCAGCTCATGTCTACTTTAAAGACGAGAGGATAAAGGATGGCGATCGGCTCATGTTTGCCGCTACCGGAGACGAAGATCCCAGTTGGAGGGGGATAGCGATGATGAGAAGGAGGCAAGTGTGGGCGCAGGTATGGACGATGTGGATGATGTAGGCAAGGGCAACTCTGCCACTAGTGTTGTGGCAGAGCAACGAGAGGATGAGATATAGGTCGCCAGAGCTCGCTTGGAGTTTGGCTGGAGGTGGAGAAGATGGTGGTGTTCTATGAACGTCCAGGTGTATTTTGGGAAATAAAGAAGGGGAAATAGGAAAAGGAGAGAAGAGGAAAATACCTAACCTAGTTTAAAGATGAGAGGATAGAGGATGGCGGTCGGCTTGTTTCTGCTGCCGCTGGAGACGAAGATCCCATTTGGAGGGCGATGGCAATGATGAGAAGAAGGCAGGCACGGGCATAAGTATGGTGCGATGTGGATGACGGAACCAAGGGCAACTCTACGACTGGTATTGTAGCAAAGCGACGAGAGGATGAGATATAGGTTGCCAGAGCTCACTGGGAGTTTGGCCAGAGGAAAAGAGAAGAAATTAGGGGGTTATCTCCGACCAAACCAAGTAGGAGATCAACGAGAGGATCTGGGGTCCCTTTTATAGTCTCGGGTAGAGGGCCTTGTGCTTGGAAGGCAAGCTTCCAAGCATGGAAACCTTGCTGGACTTGGAAGGTCAAGAGATACCCAAATCTCTCACGAGTTTGCTTGAGAGATTGGGTGGAAATTAAAGCTCGAGATTGGGTTCATATGAACGGGTTTTCCTCAGAGAATCTCCCTTTCTAATTTAAGGGGGATTCCCTAAGGAATCAAGGAGATATCCCCCTTGAATCCTCACTGGAGTAGGATTCCTCCGCTGTAATGGTGGAGGGACCTAATTGCAAAGAATGACAAGGAAGCTAGGGAGTGTTTGCAATGGTTTTCAAAAGCTAGGGCATAAATGTAATTGGGTAGGACTGTTTTGCAAAGTAGGTCAAGGTGAACTCCCTCTAGGTCCAAATTTTGGTATGAACCTAATTTGGACCTACGGAATCTAATGGAGAAGTTGAATTTTAGGTTTAACCACGTTTGACTAGGTAATTTACATAAAAACCTAATTTAGGGTAAATATTTGACTAGGACCCCTATTTTGGTCAAAATAGGTTTTAAAGGACAAAATGAAGGTTCTAAACCCTGGAGAATATTTTTCCATGAATTTCAGAGGGCTTAGTAGAATTTCATCCTAACGAGAACCTTGTTAAATTAGGTAGGTTAGTTTTAGGGTTACAAGAAGTCATTTAATTCCTAGATTTCACATTAACCCTTTTCTGTTTGAATGAACCTACCTTTTACCTTGTTAAAACCTCTTGACCTATGTTTGTTCCTTGAGAAGTCCCGTTGTCGCACTATAATGGTAAAAATGTTGTTTACCCTTTGTTTCTTGCTTTTCTCTCAGACTAGTTATTCCCTGAGTTAGGCCCTTCATTTGGTTATGTAGGAGGTTTTGTTATCTTTTCTAGGTCAAAATGAGCTAGTTAGGGCTCATGGTGGTGTTTCCATCAAGAAATTATATGCAGAGGAGAATAGAGCTGGGAATATTGGTTTATGGAGATTCTTAGAGGGAGAAGGCTAACTGTGTACACACGTTGAACATTGTAAAGACAGTAATTTTTTGAAACACCATTCCACATCCACTAGTGCAAATTGATGATTGAGAAAATTTGCTTCTCCATTCCAAGGAAAAATCTCTAGATCATGTCATCACATAATGAAATCGATGTACGATTATCTTAGCAAGCTTGATTTTGATTAAATCATTCTTCCATTAATACTTCATATAATAGTTGGGCTTATATTGATGAGGGACTTGCCAAAGACTTTCGCCTAGGTCAATGAGTTAAAGGTATCTCTATCCTCAACAAACCAATGAGAGAGAAGCTAGGGTTGGTGGTAGACGGTTGGTTCACCTACGGAAGATACTTCACATTAGGGGACGTGAAAAAAGAAACTTGAGTTTAACTGATTGATGCAATGTTTTTCACGGATCAATTTGTATCCCTTTCAATGGTCTGTGAGGAGGAACAAGTGTTGGCTAGAGCACATGCTTAGAAGTTGCTAGTTAGGTGATTTAACCATTATGAGAGAATGTCATTTGTAGTTCGATTGAAGAGAGAGTGAAGGATTTAGATTTCTTTGTGAAATACTAAGATGATGTAGTTTCTAAAGTGATTAGATTTGCAGTTAAGTTAATAGAATAATTAGAAAATTAGGTAGCTCCATTAGCGATGGGATATCTAATAAACATAAGATTAAATTTCTTGCTTCAAAATTTTCTCTATCAGTATTTGTTGACTCATTGTAAACATTCAAAATGATTTAATTTTACAGGTACCAAAAATTCTTGAGAATTCTAGCATTTTTTGTTACAATAGCCAAATGGGCAAGAAGATGAGAGGATTAACACATAGGGGAAGCATGGAATTGGCTCAAATATGCTAGAAGATTCCACTGGAAATCTCTGCATTAATAGTATACACAAAAGCTCTTATATATTAAGAGGGGCATTGGAATTATGTTTTATTGAGGAAAAGTGTCTCCTTTGTGCATTTTTTTCCTATGGATCAAAGCTCAATAGCTTAAATTAGCAAAGTTTCTTATCTTTTACTAGAATGCATATGGCGCCAAATTCAATTCAATTATGTTCAACAAGTACATATTCGAAATATATATGATGTACCTATTTAATGCTTCAAGTAATTCAATTCTAAGCTAAATATGGAAAAAGCAGGTTCCTTAATTGTCCAGATGATGAATGTGCATTGTTTAATAGAAACATTTGGTATGGAATTTTTTTCTCTATTTATTCATTTTCATTGTCTCAAAGTAATTCAACGAAGAAGGTGTTTTTGACATCGAATCAGTTCTCAAATGATAATAGAAAAATTTTGGTTTGTGGTGGATTTTTTTGAGGAAATATTTGTTCATCTAGGCATTATGTTTGTATACATATAATTTTGTCTTAATGTGCTGAGTCATTTTTCTTTTTTTTTTGGAAAACATTTTTATTCTCGAGGCCACAATTCTATCCTTTTACAGTGTCTACAAGAATTTTTGATAGAACACGAGGTAATCATGACATGAAATACTTTCTAATCCTAATAACAAATTGAAATCAACCTTCTAAACTTGTTTTACAACACTACCAACTTTCAACTCCACTTTAGCACAAATAACGCAAAGATGCCCAGAAATCAACCTGTGTTTCTCGTCACTGCAATCATGTTAATCTAAAATAAAATTTACATATAATTTCTAACTAAACACATTTTATCCCTTTCAAAAACTAATTTAGTCAAAAAAAAGCCAACATTTGAAGAAATATAGATCATCATTCATCATAGAAGAGAAAGAAGCATGATAACAACAATTGACTATACTGAAAATCGTGCAGCCAGACTTTTAATTAAACTTCCCTTTTAATTTTTATTGTAAATACTACTCTACTAAGATTCAAATTTGATTTGTTGCACTTCATAAACAAGTCTAGAGCGCAAGTAATGATTGTTGTATGCATAAGGAACTCATTAGCTACAGGGCCAATTATAGTGCCAACTAGTCGTAAGTACATGCTTAATGAATCCTTGCTACGGGTGCATTATGTTTGATTGTAGTTGCATTACTATAGAATGACCTTGTTTCTTTGCCAATTAGCTTTGAGTTTCACACACTTCTAAACTCTTATTGAGCTTATGGTAACATTTTAATCTTCATTTTATGGTTCAATTGTTTGCACAATGAATCTTCATTGTATGACATGGCCAATTGTGCACCTTGTGTTACTTATCTCAAGCAACAATTTGGAACCCTTCAAGTGTTATTGTTGTTTCGGGTTTGCATTGTCATCTTCGTACTATACTGCATGTTCCTTGTTCAACTTGTTTAAAATGTGTTAGCATACCGTTTGGTTGGAACTGGAGCATTTGTTAGCAATAATGGTGAAAATTTCACTTAAGATTCAATATAGTGGTAGACATAAGGTAGGCGAATTTGATGTGTCTCATAATTACTGATTCGAAAAGAAATCTGATTTCTCACTTTCCTGAAAATTTGCAGAATACAATTTAGTAATTGATTTCTTTATGTTGAATTATTATTTCAAATTGACTTTACAATAAACACTGTTGATGTTAATATATATCCTTCTACAACATGAAGACAGATTTGCTTGTAAGTTTTGAATTATATTGCGATTAACCAATTATATTTATTCCTAATGGCTTGGTATTGGAAGTAGTTATAAGCAATAGAAAATAACCCTTAAAACCTCTGAATTCCTCACTTTATTTTACGGTAATTTCTGCCAATAGATTAAGCACTCCCTAGCTGACTACCTAGGTTATTTGCATTGAAAATGTGAAATTCAACTTTGTAGGCCAATTTCGTATGAAATGTGGGGTCCCATGTTAACGAGCATCTAAAATTATGATACAAAATTAGCCGAGAGTAAATATGAGATAACATTCCAAGGAGTTTCTATCTCATAGTCATCCATCTTCATCGATCAAAAGACCAGATGTGTATTAGCTTCTGTCATTTTTTTTATTTTGCAAGGCTATTAAAATAATGGTATCTAGGATTAGTAGTTTGGAAAGTCCATAGCGTAATCAGATACTCAGCAACAATAAGAAATTCATACATGTAACCTTCACCGCATAGAAAGTATTATTAATTTAGAGGGATTTTAATAAACTCAGTAACTATTTTCTTATATGAAATGGAAGCAAATTGGTAACTGCAATGAGATGTTGCCTACAGTTTTCTTGCAAAGTAGCTGACCATAATGAAAGCAAGTAACAGGATTGTTTCAAAGGAGTAATGGCATGTAACAATTGCAAAATGACCATAGGGAGCTAATAATTCTTCAAGTTTCCATTGGTAACATAACATTTGAAGGATTGCAAGTGTCTACTATAAAGACATGAAATGTCGACATACATTACAAAGTCATTGTTGCACGGGAAGATTATATTGGGAATAACCCTCGAAACATGGAAATTCCAAGATGGCTCTCAAGTTTGCTAGTTCTCATATTCCTTCAAATAGCATATATCGCCATGCCTTGTCAATCTGAGGCAAGCATTCGGATGGGCCCACCTTTTAGGAAAAACAAGAAACCTCCACAATTTTGCGGTTCGTGTCTTTTTGGGGAGAGAAAATGAGACTATGTAGTTGTTCGAAAAAAATTATGACATCAAGAAATGATTGATAAAGTCTTGCACATTGTTAGAACAATTTATTTTAAGTGAAAAGATTTGTATCGACATATGATATCTCTCATTCCTATACACCTTTCTCCACTATGTTCAATGAAATGGCAATCAGCTAGAAATAAGACCAGATAATGCATAAATATTAGGAAAAATGATGTGGTATTTACTAACTTATCAAGAAGTTAAGCCCATATAGGTTTCGATGTTTTTATGTTGGAAATCAACATAGCTATTGAATAATACATGTGTAGTAAACAATAATATTCTTCAAAGAAAGAATCTTATATACTTTGCTATAGCAAATTCTTTATCTAAAGATTTACAAATAAATTTTACTTATCAAAGTCATAAACAAATTTTCGTTTGAGCAACTTAATAACATATAATTCGAAAGCATTTGTTAAGAGGTGTTGTAATCGAGTAAGGATAGAATTGACTAGGTCTTCTTATTTTACTCACACTAATCTCTCCAATCTTGTTCCTCTTCATATTGAATCCCTACCGCGTTTAGGTCCTCATCACTCTTAATATAGAATGCGTACAATAACCAGGTTAACGAAAAAGGTTGAAATCGTTGCTTGAAATAGTGGCAAATGCGGTGTCATTTTGCTCAGGCAAATTAAGAAGATGGTGGTCTTCAACGACGCAAAGTACTTTTGTGAGCCCCAAGGAAATTATGTGCTGAGGAGAATAGAGTTGGGAATATTGGTCTATGAAGATTCTAGGAGGGAGAAGGCTAACAGTGTACACACATTGAACATTGTAAAGACAGTAATTTTTTTAAACACCTTTCCACATCCACTAGAGCAAATTGATGGTTGAGAAAATTTGCTTCTCCATTCGAAGGAAGAACTTCTAAATCTTTTCATCACATAATGAAATAGATGTACGATTATCTTAGCAAGCTTGATTTTGATTAAATCATTCTTCCATTAATACTTCATAGAGAAGTTGGGCTTATATTGATGAGGGACTTGCCAAAGACAATAGCCTTGGTTAATGAGTTAAAGGTATGTCTTCCTTAGACAAGCCATGGAGAGGGAAGCTAAGGTTGGAGGTAGATAGTTGGTTCACTTACAGAAGGTACATCACATTGGGGGACATGAAAGATGAAAGTTGAGTTTAACTAATTGATGCAATGTTATTCACGGAACAATTTGTAACCCTTTCAATGGTCTGTGAGTGAGGAACATGTGTTGGCTGGACCACATGCTTTGGAGTTGCTAGTTAGGTGATTTAACCATTATGAGAGTGTGTCATTTGTAGTTCAATTGAAGCGAGTGAAGGATTTAGATTTCTTTGTGAAATACTAAGACGATGATAGATTCTAAAGCGATTAGATTTGTAGTTAAGTTAATAGAATAATTAGAAAATTAGGTACCTCCATTAATGATGGGATATCTAATAAACATAAGATTAAATTTCTTGCTTCAAAATTTTCTCTATTGGTATTTGTTGACTCATCCTAGACATTCAAAATTGTTTAATTTTACGGGTACGAAAAATTGTTGAGGATTCTACCATTTTTTGTTTCAATGGCCATATGGACAAGAAGATGAGAGGATTAACACATAGGGGAAGCTTGGAATAGCTCGAATATGCTAGAGGATTCCACTAGAAGTCTCTACGTTAATAGTATACCCAAATGCTCTTATATATTATGAGGAGCATTTGAATTATGTTTTATTGAGGAATAGTTTCTCCTTTGTGCATTTTGCTCCTATGGATCAGGGCTTAGAAGCTTAAATTAGCAGGGTATCTTGTTTTTTTCTAGAATGCATATGGTGCCCAATTCAATTCAATTATGTTCAACAAGTACATATTCCAAAAATATATGATGTACCCATTTAATGCTTCAAGTAATTTAATCTCAAGATAAATCTGAAAAAAGCCGGTTCCCAAATTGCCCTGATGATAAATTTGCATTATATAACCGAAACATTTTGTGTGGAATTCTTTTCTCTTTTTTATTTATTTTCGTTGTCACAAAGTAATTCAACGGAGAAGGTGTTTTGACATTCAATTAGTTCTCATATGACAATAAAAAATTTTGGTTTCTAGAGGATCTTTTGGAGAAATTATTTGTTCATCTAGGTGTTATGTTCATATACATATAATTTTGTCCTAATGTGTTGCGCCATTTTTTTTTTGAAAAACACATTTAATCTAGTGGCCACAATTATGTCCTTTTACAGTGTCTACAAGAATTTGTGATAGAACATGAGGTAATCATGATATAAAATTACTTTCCAATGGCAATAACAAATTAAAACCAATATTCTAAACCTATTTCACAATGCTACCAACTTTCAACTCCCCTTCAATACAAATAAGGCAAAGTTGCCCAGAATTCAACTCGTGTTTCTTGTCACTGCAGTCAAGTTAATTTAAAATTTAATCTGCATATAATTTTTGACTCAACTCATTATATGCCTTTCAGAAAAAAATTTAGTCTAAAAAAAGCCAACATTTGAAGAAATACAGATCATCATTCAACATATATGAGGAAGAAGCATGATAACAATAATTGACTATACTGAAAATCATGTAGCCAAACTTCAAATTAAACATCCCTTTAAACTTTTATTGCAAATACTACTCTACAAATATTCGAATTTGATTTGTTGCACTTCGTACACAAGTCTAGTGCGCAAGTAATGATTGTTGTATGCATAAGGAACTCAATAGCTGCAGGGCCAATTATAGTGCCAGCAACTAGTCGTATGTGCTTAATGAATCCCTACTTCGGGTGCATTATGTCTGATTGTAGTTGCATTACTATAGATTGACCTTACTTCTTTACTAATTAGCTTTGAGTTCCACACATTTCTAAACTCTTATTGTCTTTACACTAGAATTTTAATCTTCATTTTATGGTACAATTGTTTGGACAATGAATCTTCATTGTATGTCATGGCCAATGGTTCACCTCGTGTTACCTAGCTCAAGCAACAATTTGGAACTCTTCAAGTGTTATTATTGTTTCGGGTTTGCATTGTCATCTTCATAATATATTGCATGTTCCATGCTCGACTTGTTTAAAATGTGCTAGCATGCCGATTGGTTGGAACTGGAGCATTTGTTAGCATTAATGGTGAAAATTTCACTTAAGATTCAATACAGTGGTAGACATAAGAAAGGAGAATTTGATGTGTCTCATAATTACTGATTCGAAAGGAAAATAGATTTCCCTCTTTCCAGAAAATTTGCAGAATACAAAACAGTAATTGATTTGTTAATGTTCAATTATTGTTTCAAATTGACTTTACGACAAACACTGTTGACGTTAATATATATCCTTCTATAACATGGAGATAGATATGCATGTTAGTTAGGAATTATGTCATGATTAACCAATTATATTTGTCCCCAGTGGCTTGTATTAGAAGTAGCTATAAGTAGTAGAAAATAACCCTTAAGGCCTTCGAATTCTTCACTTTATTTTATGGTTGATTTCTGGCAATAGATTAAGCACTCCCAAACTATCTACCTAAGTTATTTACGTTGAAAAGGTGAAATTCAATTTTGAAGGACAATTTCATATTAAATGTGGGGTCCCGTGTTATCGAGCATCTGAAATGATGATACAAAATTAATATAGAGTTAATATGAGATAACATTCCAAGGAGTTTCTATCTCATAGACATCCATCCTCACCGATCAAATGACCATATCTGCATTAGCTTCTGTCGTTTTCATTATTTTGTAAGGCTATCAGAATAATGGTATCTAGGATTAGTAGTTGGGAAAGTCCATAGTGTGATCACATACTCTGCAATAATAAGCAATTCATACAAGTAACCTTCATCGCATAGAAAGTATCATTAATTTATGGGAATTTTAATAACCTCAGTAAAAATTTCCTTATATGAAATGGAAGCAAATTGGTAACAACACTGAGATGTTGCCTACAGTTTCCTTGCAAAGTAGCTGTCCATAATGAAAGAAAGCAATAGGATTGTTCCAAAGTAACAACTAGAATATGACAATAGATAGCAAATAATTCTTCAAGTTTGCATTGGTAACATACCATTTCAAGGATTACGAGTGTCTACTATAAAGACATGAAATGTCAACATACAATTCAAAGTCATTGTGGCATGGGAAGATTATATTAGGAATTATCCTCAAAACATGGAAATTCCAAGATGGCTCTCAAGTTTGCTTGTTCTCATATTCCTTCAAATAGCATATATCGCCATGGCTTGTCAATCTGAGACAAGCATTAGGACGCGCCCACCTTTCAGGAAAAACAAGAAACCTTCACAATTTTGTGGTTCATGTCTTTTTGGGGAGGGAAAATGAGATTATGTAGTTGCTCAAAATAAATTATGACATGAAGAAATGTTGGACAAAGTCTGGCACATTGTCAGAACAATTTATTTTAAATGAAAAGATCTGTATCGAGGTATAATATCTCTCATTCCTATACACTTTTGTCCTCTACGTTAAATGAAATGGCAATCAACTAGAAATAAGACGAGATAATGTGTACATACTAGAAGAAATGAAGTGGTATTTACTAACTAACCAAGAAGTTAAGCCCATATATAGCTGGTTTCGATGTTTTATGTTGGGAAACAACATATCAATTGAATAGTACATGTGTAGTAAATAATAATATTCTAGAGAAAAAGGAATCTTATATACTTTATTATAGCACATTCTCAATATAAAGATTTGCAAACAAACTTTACTTATCAAAGTCATAAACAATTTTTTGTTCGGCCAACTTAATAACAAATAATTTGAAAACATATGTTAAGTGGTGATGTAACCGGGTCAGGATAGATTTGGCCAGTACTTTTTATTTTGCTCAAACTAATCTCTCCAATCTTGTTTCTCTTCATATTGAATCCCTACCATATTTTGGTCCCCATCACTCTTCATATAGAATGCGTACGATAACTAGGTTAAAGAACAAGGTTGAAATCGTTGCACGAAATAGTGCCAACAGCCGTGTCATTTTGCTTAGGCAAATTAAGAAGATGATGGTCTTGAATGATGTAAAGTACTTCTGTGAGCCCTGAAGAAATTATGTGCTGAGGAGAATAGAGCTGGGAATATTGGTCTATGAAGATTCTTAAAGAGAGAAGGCTAACTGTCTACACACATTGAACAATGTAAAGACAATAGTTCTTTGAAACACCATTCCATATCCACTAGTGTAAACTGATGGTTGAGAAAATTTGCTTCTCCATTCCAAGGAAAAACTTCTAGATCATGTCATCTCATAATGAAATCGATGTACAATTATCTTAGCAAGCTTGATTTTGATTAAATCATTCTTCCATTAATACTTCAAATAGAAGTTGCACTTATATTCATGAGGGACTTGCCAAAGACTATCACCTAGGTCAATGAGTTAAAGGTATCTCTACCCTAGACAAGCCATGGAGAGAGAAGCTAGGGTTGGAGGTAGACGGTTGGTTCACCTACGGAAGGTACTTCACATTGGGGGATGTGAAAGAAGAAACTTGAGTTTAACTAATTGATGCAATGTTTTTCATGAATCAATTTGTATACCTTTCAATTGTCTATGAGGAGGAACAAGTGTTGGCTAGAGCACGTGCTTAGAAGTTGCTAGTTAGGTGATTTAACCATTATGAGAGTGTGTCACTTGTAATTTGATTGAAGCGAGTGAAGGATTTAGATTTCTTTGACAAATACTAAGAGGATGGTACTTTCTAAAGTGATGAGATTTGTAGTTAAGTTAATAGAATAATTAGAAAATTAGGCACCTCCATTATCGATGGGATATCTAATAAACATAAGATTAAATTTCTTGCTTCAAAATTTTCTCTATCGGTATTTGTTGACTCATCGTAGACATTCAAAACAATTTAATTTTACAGGTACCAAAAATTCATGAGAATTCTAGCACTTTTTGTTACAATAGCCAAATGGACAAGAAGATGAGAGGATTAACACATAAGGGAAGCATGGAATTGGCTCAAATATGCTAGAAGATTCCACCAGAAATCTCTGCATTAATGGTATACCCAAATGCTCTTATATATTAATAGGAGCATTTGAATTATGTTTTATTGACGATAGTGTCCCCTTTGCGCATTTTGTTCCTATGGATCAGAGCTGATTAGATTAAATTAGCAAAGTTTCTTATTTTTTACTGGAATGCATATGGTGCCAAATTCAATTCAATTATGTTCAACAAGTACATATTCCAAATATATATGATGTACCTATTTAATGGTTCGAGTAATTTAATTTCAAGATAAATATCAAAAAAGGAGGTTCCTGAATTGTCCTGATGATAAACGTGCACTGTTTAACGGAAACATTTGGTATGGAATTTTTTTCTCTATTTTATTCATTTTCATTGTCTCAAAGTAATTCAATGAAGAAGGTTTTTCAACATCGAATCAGTTCTCAAATGATAATAAAAAATTTTTTGTTTGTGGTGGATTTTTTTGAGAAATTATTTGTTCATCTAGGCATTATGTTTGTATACATATAATTTTGTCTTAATGTGCTACGTCATTTTTCTTTTTGGAAAACATTTTTATTCTTGAGGCCACAATTTTGTCCTTTTACGCTGTCTACAAGAATTTTTGATAGAACACAAGGTAATCATGACATGAAATTACTTTCTAATCCCAATAACAAATTAAAATCAACCTTCTAATCCTGTTTCACAACACTACCAACTTTCAACTCCACTTTAACACAAGTAAGGCAAAGATGCCAAGAATTCAAACCATGTTTCTCGTTACGGCAGTAAAGTTAATCTAAAATAAAATTTACATATAATTTCTAGCTCAACTCATTTTATCCCTTTCAAAAAATAATTTAGTCTAAAAAGTCAACATTTGAAGAAATACGAATCATCATTCAACAAAGAAGAGAAAGAAGCATGATAACACAATTGACTATATTGAAAATCGTGTAGCCAAAATTTTTATTAAACTTTCCTTTTAACTTTTATTGTAAATACTACTCTACTAAGAATTGAATTTGATTTGTTGCACTTTGTACACAAGTCTAGAGTGCAAGTAATGATTGTTGTATGCATACGGAACTCATTAGCTGCAGGGCCAATTATAGTGCCAGGAACTAGTCATAAGTACGTGCTTAATGAATCCTTGCTTTGGGTGCATTATGTTTGATTGTAGTTGCATTACTACAGATTGGCCATGTTTCTTTACCAATTAGCTTTGAGTTCCACAAACTTCTAAACAATTATTGAGCTGATCGTAGCATTTTAATATTCATTTTACGGTTTAATTATTACGACAATGAACCTTCATTGTATGTCATGGCCAATTGCGCACCTCATGCTACTTAGCTCAACCAACAACTTGGAACTCTTCAAGTGTTATTATTATTTCAGGTTTGCATTGTCATCTTCATACTATACTATATGTTCCTTGTTCAACTTGTTTAAAATGTGTTAGCATACCGTTTTGTTGGAACTGGAGCACTTGTTAGCATTAATGGTGAAAATTTCACTTAAGATTCAATAGAGTGGTCGACATAAGGTAGGCAAATTTGATGTTTCTCATAATTACTGATTCGAAAAGAAATCAGATTTCTCGCTTTCCTTAAAATTTGCAGAATACAATTTAGTAATTGATTTCTCTATGTCCAATTATTATTTCAAATTGACTTTGCAACAAACACTGTTGACATTAATATATATCCTTCTACAACATGAAGATAGATTTTCTAGTAAGTTAGGAATTATATCACGATTAACTGATTATATTTATCCCCAAAGGCTTAGTATTGGAAGTAGTTATAAGTAATAGAAAATAAACCTTAAAGCCTCCTAATTCTTCACTTTGTTTTACAGTAAATTTCTGGCAGTAGATTAAGCACTCCCTAGCTGACTACCTAGGTTATTTGCATTGAAAATGTGAAATTCGATTTTGAAGGCGAATTTCGCATGAAATGTGGGGTCCCGTGTTAACGAGCATCTGAAATGATGATACAAAATTAACCAAGAGTAAATATGAGATTACATTCCAAGGAGTTTCTATCTCCTAGTCATCCATCCTCATCGATCAAATGACCAGATGTGCATTAGCTTCTGTCATTTTCTTTATTTTGCAAGGCTATCAGAATAATGGTATCTAGGATTAGTAGTTTGGAAAGTCCATAGCGTAATCAGATACTCAACAATAATCAAAAATTCATACAAGTAACCTTCACTGCATAGAAAGTATTAGTAATTTAGAGGAATTTTAATAAAATCAGTAAATAATTTCTTATATGAAATGGAAGCAAATTGGTAACTGCAATGAGATGTTGCCTATGATTTTCTTGCAAAGTAGCTGACCATATTCAAAGCAGGTAACAGGATTGTTTCAAAGGAGTAATGGCATATAACAATTGCAATATGACCATAGCTAGCTAATAATTCTTCAAGTTTCCATTGGTAACATAACATTTGAAGGATTGCAAGTGTCTATTATAAAGACATGAAATGTCGACATACATTTCAAAGTCATTGTGGCACGGGAAGATTATATTGGGAATAACCCTTGAAACATGGCAATTCCAAGATGGCTCTCAAGTTTGCTAGTTCTCATATTCCTTCAAATAGCATATATCGCCATGGCTTGTTAATCTAAGGGAAGCATTAGGACGGGCCCACCTTTTAGGAGAAGCAAGAAACCTACACAATTTTGTGGTTCAAGACTTTTTGGGGAGGGAAAATGAGATTATGTAGTTCGAGAAAAATTATGACATCAAGGGAACAATTTATTTTAAATGAAAAGATTTGTATCGACATATGATATCTCTCATTCCTATACACTTTTCTCCACTATGTTCAATGAAATGGCAATCAGCTAGAAATAAGACCAGATAATGCATATATACTAGGAAAAATGAAGTGGTATTTACTAACTTATCAAGAAGTTAAGCCCATATATAGCTAGTTTCAATGTTTTTATGTTGGAAATCAACGTATCTATTGAATAGTACATGTGTAGTAAACAATAATATTCTTCAAAAAAAGAATCTTATATACTTTACTATAGCAAATTCTTTATCTAAAGATTTGCAAATAAATTTTACTTATCAAAGTCGTCAACAAATTTTTGTTTGAGCAACTTAATAACATATAATTCGAAAACATTTGTTAAGTGGTGTTGTAATCAGGTCAGGATAGATTTGGCCAAGTCTTTTTATTTTTCTCACACTAATCTCTCCAATCTTGTTCCTTTTCATACTGAATCCCTATCGTGTTTAGGTCCTGTAAAGACCCATTTTGATTTGAGCCTCTTAAGACGTCTAGATTGTCTATCAGACGTCTGGCCAGACGTCTGGACCCCTTCTCGGATGTCTGGAAATTGAAAAATCTATACGGTTATTTGGTTCTGCACGTAGCCAGCACACAGACCTCCCCTCTCTCTTTCTCCTTTTTCCCCAGTCGAAACCCTAACAGCTCGCTTATAAGAGACCCGCTTCCTTGTCCTCTCCACTCCACCACTCCACCATACCTCCCCACTCCACTGCCGTGAGCAAAGACGTACGAGAGAGCGAGAACGATAGCAAGGAGGAGCAGGAGTGAACAGAAGGAGTAGGCTAAGCTCGCAAGCTTCATGGAAGCTCATCGGAGGTTCTCACGGCCACCGCGTTGCGTGTAGGAGGAGGAAAATGTTGGGGCATCGTCCCTGACCTTTTGCAGCAGTTGGAGCTGTAGCGGAGCGGAAGGAGCTGCGGCGGAGCACGCGAGAGGTGTAGGAGCATGGTTTGGTACTAGAGTTCTTCCAGTATTAGATGTCTGGGCGGCCTTCCAGACGGCGGGCTGGACGTCTGGCGATGACACCGAACGTCTGAAAGCGGGTATATCACGAAGGTACGTCTTCCTCGTCGATACGGCCATGTAGGCCGCACCGCAGAGTGATGCGCTTGCCTAAAAGTGGTGCGCTGCTCTATCATGCATAGGAGTACCTTTGGGAAGGTGCGCGGCATGCCTTCCCACGCTTTTCGAATGTCTGGACAGCTGATCAGACGGCAGGAGACGTTCCCAAATGACTGGAGGACTAGTCGAACATTTGGAAGTGAGCCAATGCGGGCGCGAAGGAGTCCTAGACATCTGAGATCATCACAGGAATCTGAGTTGAGTCTCTGATGACTTTTAAGACGTCTGGACCTGTTTCCAGACGTCTAATTTAGGTCTGCAGACACGTTTTTGACCCGTTTAGGGTCCGACTGAGATCTGTTTTATGTAATCAAAATACTTATGGTTTCCTTGTGAGTTCCTCTACATATTAGAAACCTTTATATACTATTCGAAATGTTCCACTGTGATGTGTTCCTTGGTATAGGACTTTGATCTATTGCGTGTCTGGGCTTGCAGAGGCACATGGGCCTACAGTTCGAGCCCTCAGTACTCCCAGATTGTTTGGTAGGGTGGTTTCCCCTGTTTTACTTATAAAATATGAATGCATCTATTAAAATTAGATAACTGGAAACCTAGGATGTTGCAGGAACCCTAGGACGAGAAATGGTTGAACCGCATGCTTGCGTGATTGAAATAGTATTTATGAATGAATGAGCTATGTTGTTAGCAACTGCCTGTTAATCAATACGGGCTGCATGTTAGAATATGAAATGCCTGAGATAACAAAATAGTTACCTATGATATCGCTTGTTGCATGTGTTAAATTGTGGAAATACGAGATGCATGTGTAAAATACAAGAACAGAATTGTGAATGATGAAATCTGGTATGAAATAATATGGTGAATATGAGAATGGACCCTACGGGGAGTTTGGAGTAGAGCTCCTGTGGTTAGATGGAAAGGCTTGGAATATGGATCGGAAGTGTGCTGGCCCTTGAGTATGTGGTACCAAGGAGAGCAACTGTCCCCTTTTTTGTGTAGAGTGAAGCTAGCTGCCCTTGGGTTGGGACTTGGGGTTAGGATTGGCCACTCAACACCGATTTCTATTGGCCCTTGCGTACATGGTACCAGAAATAGCTACTAGTCTAGGGGAGGGAGCTAGCCACCCCACAGGGCCTGGGGTTCAGCTAGCCACCCTACACCGACCTGTTAGGCCCTCTGGGCAAACTGGGGTAGTAAGACGAGGGTGCGCGGATTGTGGAGGGGTGAGACCCCTATTTGGTTTTGAGGGGCTAGACCCCTATTGCTGAGAGGGCTAGGCCCTATACTGCTCCATGCTTTACTTTGGGTATACTTGGTAGCGGAAATGACTTACCGCGTGCTAGCGCAGGGTAGCTACCCGTGCACTTATCGTGCATGCCGTAGTCACCGCAACGTCTGTCTATGACCTCGGGGTGGTTGACTGGGTGTAGGACTACCACGGGGGACTCTTTTGGCTAGGAGAGCACCACGTGTACCTTCTACTCTTAGGAAAAGACTGTAATCAAGATCGTTCCCGCAAGGAACATGCGAGATCAAGAAAGAAATCTAAAAGTAAACCAATTGGGTGAAAAGAAATCACATGTAAAAGAAATAAATGGAAAAGATAAATTTACCTGCTAGCTTTTACTGCTTTAGATAGTCTGGTTATCACTCTACTCAGCGTTCGCTGACTACGTTTTCTCGTAACCCTTTATAGGTCCAGGAGTTGAGCAGCCCGAGTTACCGGTTGCAGATGGTGCTGGGCCCAGTCGAGCCCAGCAATAGTTTTCTTACTATTTTTGTACTTTCTTTTCTACTTGTGCGTTTCAGACTTTTGTTTACTATTCCTGTTACTATACTTTTGTTGTACTTTCCTATTGTTGTGGTGGTATGTATTGACAAGTAGCTTTTACTTTACTACTTGTGTGCTTTTACTGTTAGTTACTTTGCATAGTGAATGTGATTTACTTTTCTATTTTTCGGTTATTTCTTATTGGACGACTGGGTCTTGGGATTAGTCGAGTCGAGCCGGTCTCAAGTCCTGTAGGGATTCGGGAACCGGGTAGTAACAAGATGGTATCAAAGCAAGGTTATCCTGTGAAATGAACCAACTAGCTTGAGAATGACCAATTCAAGTGCATGTAACTAGGTTAACCACCACAACGTACCGCTTGACATCTGTTCTAAGTTCCTTTCACCGAAGTTTGTTAGAGTTGACTTCTTTTGTTCTGTCTTCCACATCTCCATGCAGGAGATGCCTCATCGGGGAGTTCTCGAGGCCGTCCGCGGATGTGGTCGTGCATGAGGTAGGAGGGGCGGACGTGTCGGGCCCGAGGTACTAGTTGACCCGCCACTTCTCCTAGGCATTTATGCCCAGGACCTTGCTCAGCTGATCAGCGACATAGTATGAGAGGAGCTCCACCAGCCTCCACGGGCACCTCCCCTTAAGGACGTGGAGGGGGAGTCCTTTGTGGGACTAAGAGACTGCCACAGCGCTGGACGAGTAGGAGAGGGAGGGGTGGTCCTCCACCGCCCCAACCGCACTCTAACACTTCTGAGCATGATCCCTCCTTGCATGGAGGTGTGCCCGTTCCCCCACTGTAGCTACATCACAAGCTTTTCAGATAGTTCTAGAAGCTGAAGCCCCCCTCCTTCAAGGGGGATGAGGACCTGTCTGAGGCAGAGGACTAGCTGGAGCAGATAGAGAAGGTGTTTGACACCCTTGGCCCCCTGTGGAGTGCCCTGTCGCCTTTTCCACGTACCAGCTAAAGTGTGCAGCACACAGGTGGTGGAGGGCGGTCAAAGGGCAGGAGAGGGGAGAACTGACTTGGGACTAGTTCGTGACCCTCTTCTACGAGCAATACTTCCAGCAGATTTGGCAGAACTAGAGGCGAGAGTTCCACACTCTACACCATGGGATGATGACTGTTAGCGCGTATCACACGTGCTTCTTGGAGCTATCACATTTTGCTACGACAGCAATAGCTACGGAGGAGCGCCTGTGGAGGTTCCCTGAGGGGCTTCGGCCTACTATTCGGGGGTATGTCAAACCCCTAAAGCTTCCAACCTTCGCGACGATGGTGGAGGCAGCCATGACGTACGAGGAGACCAACGCAACCATGCGAGACACCGAAAGTGAATAGAAGAGGCCCTACCATCCAGAGTACTCTTAGGGTCAACGAGAGAGGAGGCACGCGGCACCCGCGGGAGAGTCGTCTCATTTTATGGGGTTGTTAGTGGCCTTTGGGGGCCCCCGACAGGGGCCAACTGTCAGCACTGGCCCCCACCCAACCGTCAACAGGGACCTACCGAGGGACGGAGTCGAGTCCCCCTCTACTACCAGTGTGGCCAGCTAGGTCACATCAGGAGGGACTGCCTGTCTAAGGCTGGAGCACAGTAGATGCTCCCCGCCTCGAGCACTGGAGGCCGAGCTGGTGGTTGTGGTCTCCAGTCATATGGGGGAGGGAAACAGTCACGAGGAGGGTATCGACCAATGGTTACTCGCCCGACTCAGAGTATGGCTGCTTCTTCTGCACAGAGGGCTGAGGGGAGTATCAACGCCTTGACACACAGAGACGCCATGGCATCCGATTCAGTGGTGGCAGGTATGGTTACCATTTATAGTAGATTAGTTTACGTGCTTTTTGATTCTGGCGCTACACACTCTTTTGTCGCTGTGGGTTTTGCTATCAGTTTTGGACAGGACTACGTGTTGTTAGAGGATTCATTTTTGATAAGTGGTCAAGGTGGCCAGCTATTTGTAGCTAAGGAGGTCTACATAGACTATAAGGTCAGTATTGGGGGACACAGCGTCCCCGTTGACCTGATTGTGATACCGATGGAGGATTTTGGCATGATTCTAGGGATGGATTGGCTGTCTACCTACCACGCCTTGGTGGATTATTTTGGGAGGAAGATCGCCTTCTCCATACCGGAGATGCCTTCCTTTGAGTTTCACGGATAGCCGGTGGACGGAGGTTTCAGGTGGATATCTGCACTTTGGGCAGCGAGACTTTTGAGCTCGGGGTGTGAGGGCTTTCTAGCATGTGTAGTGGTGGAGCCTAGGACTACTGTCCAAGCGTGAGATCGAGTTTGTGATCTCACTGGTACCGAGGACCAGCCCCATTTCTACTGCAACGTACTGGATGGCACCACTTGTACTGTGAGAGCTCAAGTCACAGCTACAAAACCTTTTGGAGAAGGGCTTCATGAGGCCCAGTGCGTCCTCATGCGGAGCCCCTGTGTTGTTTGTGAAGAAGAAGGATGGTACCCTGAGACTTTGCATGGACTACAGACAGCTGAATAGGATCACCATCAATTACAAGTATCCACACCGAGGATTGATGATCATTTTGATTAGTTGCGAGGTGCCACGGTATTCTCCAAGATAGATCTGAGATCAGGCTACCACCAGTTGAGGATCAGGGAGATCGACGTCTCCAAGATAGCTTTCCGCACATGGTACATGATGAGTCCATTTTAATGGACTAATATTACGCCTAAGTAACTTTAATTGTATCTTTTAGGTTTGTTAATAACTATAATAAGTTATAGAATGTTTTCATGCATCATGATTTAGGTTTACATCTATTCTATAACTTAATATGTTCTTTTTATGTGTAGGAAAAATAATTGGCAAAAGAATGAGGAGGAAAGGGTAAATTACCCTTTCAAATAACCGGCGGTTGTTCTTTTCCCCATCCTCCGGGCACCCTCAACAGCCACCGGCCAGAAATAGTTAAGGGATTTGAAAATTCCTTAACTCTCGTAGGCGCAAACCAGGAGGAGTTAAAAAGGCAAGGCGGAGAAAGGAGAAGGGAGGTATTTTCCCCCTTGCGGGGAACTGCATCAAGCATGCACTGTACACAACTTCCACCATCTTCTCCACTGCCACCACGTGTGCTCCAACCTCTGCAAAGCCACCTCTGCCTACACCTACCATCACCAAGTTTTTCACTGCCTAGAGCTCCCAGCAGGCATGCAAGCCAAGTACCTCCAGTGCTCTCGCAAGCGCGTGCCTCAGCCTCACCGCCTTCAAGTGTACCACCTGGCGCTTGCTCCTACACCGCACTGGCCTCACCCGTGCCACTGCAGGCACCCGCAGGCCTTACAAGTGCCTGCTTACATGCCACCGCAGCCAGACCGCACCTGCACCCCTGCAGGCGCACCCACAAACACCCCACCGTGCCTACCTGCACGCACCCTTGCAGGCACCGCTCCCACTTCACCACTGCCGCGCCCTCCAACCAGCCAGCAGGCGCGTGCGCTCCCTCTTGTAGGCGCTTGCTTCAACCCTCTGTAGCGCCTGGTCCTTCTCCACCTTGCACGCTCACAGGAGGGCGCCTCAACCTCCAGCGCCACCTTCCCTTCCTCCTCCAGTGCCTTCAACCCGCAAGCGCACCATCAGCACCTCCTTCCACACCTGCAAGCGCGCCATCTGCACTTCCTGCCACACCCACAAGTGCGTGCCATCTGCAGCACGCACAGTAGCGCCAGCACCCGTCCACCGCCACCACCCCTCCTTTGCCGGCTGGCCACCTTCAGCCATCTTCGTCGACGCCGCGGCCTCCATCGGATAGGTCTCATCCTCGCCAATCTCCCTAGCGAGTCCACAGCCCACCGATGCTCTCTCTCTCTCGCGAGGAGGAGAGAGAGCAAATGCTCTGTTTCCTCTGATATTAAAAATTACATTCACTGCGATCGCCACTGGAATTTGATTTTTATTTATTATTATTATATTATGCCAAAATTGCACATGCACACTCATATTTTCTGATAATTGCACATTATTGACATTTAACTATTTCAAGATTGGTTTTGGGCTTAACCTGTGCACTAATTTTTTCTAACATATGTCAACTGAAAATTACATAAAATCATCATATTTTTATTGAAGATTTTAGTGAGGGAGAACTGCACATATACCCTTATCTATTTAAGTTATTGTGAATCTACTTTCCATCGCATTTTTTGTCAGATTTGAATAGGGATTTCGCACTTTACCGAAAGAATATAAAATAATCGAGAGTTTATTGCATAATTGCCTCCTTGTGGACACGACCCACTCTTCTATGAGTGGTTATTTTTATTTTTTTTGATTAGTCGATTTTTCCACCACTTAAATACAACAACGCAAAGCGAAAAATCGACTCGCCAAATTGACACCGTTGCCGGGAGACAACAGACACAATAGATTCACGTTATTACATTTTTTTTTAATATTATGAGTTACACAATCATCTAATCATTTTTATTATTGTGTGAGGAATCTGACATGGCGACTGCCATAGTAGAGCGATGACATTGAACCTGAACGACGTGCATGGCGGAGACGATCTTCTTGGTGGACATTGACGCCACCTGGAGGACGGCAACAGGAACACGTGGGCCTTGATCCCACACACATAGGCTTACGAAGAAGCTTATTTCTGATTTAGTTAGATTTAGTTTAGATAGAGATTAGAATTTAATTACTGTCTTTTGGACCCTTGTCGAGTATTTTTTGGGAACGTGTTTCCAGTGCCTCTTTATTTCTTATCGCTCTTGTATGCAGGAGCGTATTTTCGGGAGCGTGTTCCCATTTATTTAGATTAGAGGATAATTTGAACTGAATGAATTGAATTTCGGTTAGTTAGTTAGATTAGGTATGTTTGTTTATTATTAAAAAAAAAAGAAAAAGAAAATCGAACTACGTACTAGAAGCTGCATATTTATAGGACGACCATCTAGGACTGGATGAGCAGCATCTAGTTTATTTCTTTTGCATTGCATTCAATATTGCACGAAGAAAGCTAGAGCAAGGTACATCTTTTCTTGAGCATCAATTACCTATCATGCATATGCATTGAACCTAAATCTAAGACCACTAAAGTGCTTGAATCAAATTAATTCAGTGGTCACTTTAAAAATTGGGATTGCTAAGAGGTTGGACTTTAAAATCTGTGACTGAAAATTGTGTGCAAAAGGATCTTGTTTGTGAAATTTCAAAAATCAAGGACACGATCATTTGTTTGCACACTTGAGACACTATGCACCCCACACATAAGGTCACTAGATAAATTTCTACCTCTCCTCTTTTGCACCACAAGGGAAGTTAGTCGGAAATCAACAAGCCTATCAACCAAGTTACTTTGGTTCCTCGTGTGTGGGCTCGATTTTAGACTTCCATCCCTTGCGAGTAAGTTATAGGCACTAGCGAAGGTTTGCCTAGGAAGCATAATTTTTTGCAAAACTTATTTGGCCACCAATAGAACATTTAATTCTATGTCCTTCAATCTACTAAAAACAGATCCCATTGAATTTGCATTTGCTTTGACAGTAGAACTCTCTAGAAAGTTTCTGCTTGTATTCTAAATTCTTCTAAATCCTAAGACAGTTAAAACTGCTTTGCTTAAAGAAATGGATTACCCTTACCCCTATCAGTTAGATTATCAGAGTCAATACTTCCCATCTTTTAATTAGGATCCCATGCCCCGAGCGTATCAATCCTTTGATGGGTACATTGACAATTCATGGGATCATTCTTATTCTTATCCTGGGAGTACTGGCTTGATAACTCCCATTTTTGAGTAGAGCCTAGGAGCGAGATTTGCCAACCCTAAAATCCCTACTTCTATGCAAACACCCAACCCTCCCACCCTTCATGATTTTCCGTATGGAGGTTGGACCGATACTGCTAGGCAACCAGAGCCTGAAATTGACTATCCTCCCCAACCTGATAATAGTAGTCTCTCCTCTTCTATGATAGAAATGCAAAAATAGCAAAAGGAAATGATGGAATCAATGGGAGAGATGTTGAGGAATAGTCAACAGTTAAATGAAGAAATAAGACAACTTAGCTACATGCTTCCCAATAATCTTGATCCCTACCCATACGATCATGATCATGAAAATAATTTTGAGGAACCTAATGACAATAGGGATCCAATTTTATGTAACTATCACTTAGACTCTCCCAATGAGACACGGCCACTAGAGGACAACGATCATAGTGATTATCCAACTGAAATATATTGGAGTCAAAAGCAAGGGAAGATGGTACCTCTTGAGGACCTTGACCCCAATGACAGTATTCTCCTTACCCCTACCAACCCGGGTCAAGGTTGTACTGTTCCTATCGCTTCCCTATTGATTATTTGGTGGAATCCCATTCCACCCTTAGTGAGCCTACCCATGACCCTCCACTTAGGGAATCAACACCTATCATTCAGTATCCTGAGGATTTAAATGCACTCAATGAAGATGACCCTGACGAAATGGAGGATGAATTAGATCAATTTTGGTCCCAGGGATACGAAGAGTCTAATTCAGAAAATGAGGATGCCCCAATAGAGAAACTTGGACTAAAAATCTGGAGTGAATCATAAGGGAATTATTTATCATTTGAGGATTTACCTCCAGAGGATAGAAATAATATGATTAAATCTAGATTCCTCCTCTCTTTTGAGAATCATCCTCCATCAAAAAAGGAGTTGCTATTAAAGGAGGAAAAACAAAATAATGAGAAGTCTATGGGAGACTCTCAGGGACAAAACATGTCAATTGAGGATTTATACCCCGAGAAGAATGATGAATTCAAGGATATAGGCTTGCTCGAAAATATTAAGACTGATCCTCCGTTATAAATAATTGAAGATACTGATCCAATTCCCAATGTATCACATATACACCCCGATAAATATTTTACAGAACAATCAGGGGATGAGCTGAATGGTAATGATTCTTACAATTTGACCCTGCCATCAAAGAGTTGTAATTTGGAGTCCACCCTTGATTTAAATATGACTGCAATCATTAATGCTAGGCAGGGTAGTATGCAGTTGTCTACAATTGTTAGGGAGTATACACAATCTGAATCATTGTTGGAATTAGACATAACACCGACTAAGCCCTCGTTGGACTTAACCATTACCTCCCAACACTAAAAACAACCCTTATACTCCCTAACCGATCCTTGGCACAGATCTCTGCTCATGTACATTTTTTCTAGCAAACATATCAGGCCAGTACATCCTCGTATGACTGCGATCATTAAAGCTTGGCAGGGTAGTATGCAGTTGTCTACAACTGTTAGGGAGTATATACAATCTGAATCATTGTTGGAATTAGACATAACACCGACTAAGCCCTCGTTGGACTTAACCATTACCATCCAACACTAAAAACAACCCTTATACTCCCTAACCGATCCTTGGCACAGATCTCTACTCATGTACATTGTTTCTAGCGAACATATCAGGCCAGTACATCCTCGGGTAGAATGGCCAGTGTGGATTGATGCTTGTACTTTTACTCTCGCTATTCAAGGGTTGGAACTAATTTTGTGTACATCTTTTAAAACCTAAAGGAGCCGACTTTTCGCTTTGCGTTGTAGTATTTAAGTGGTGGAAAAATTGACTAATCAAAAATAATAATAACCACTCACAGAAGAGCGGGTCATGTCCACAGGGAGGCAATTATGCAATAAATTCTCGATTATATTATATTCTTTCGGTAAATTATGAAATCCCTATTCAAATTTGACATAAAATGCAATGTGAAGTAGATTCTCAATAACTTAAAAAGGTAAGGGTATATGTGCAGTTTTCCCTCACTGAAATATTCAATAATTATATGATGATTTTATAAATTTTTCATGTGACGTGTACTAGAGAAAATTAGTGCACCAGCTAAGCCCAAAACCAATCTTGAAATAGGTTAATATCATTAATGTGCAATTATCAGAGAATATGAGTGTGCATGCGTAATTTTGCCATAATATAATAATAATAATAAATCAACAATGGTAGTGAATGTAATTTTAATTATGGATGAAACAGAGCATTTTCTCTCTCTCCTCCTCGCGAGAGAGAGAGAGCACTGCCGGGGGAGCTGCTATGGAGGAAGATTGACCTGCACGTGGGGATCACGATGGTGGTGATAGAATAGCGAGAGGTGGCCAGCAGCGGCCAGCGGGTGGAGGAGGATCGTCAGCCTACTGGAGAAGAAGGCAGAGCAGCTGCTGCAGGGCGGCCTGTTGGCGGGTGGTTGCACGCTGGTGTGCACCCGTGCACGTCTGCAGCAATCTGGTGGTGAGGGCATGGACCTGGCAGGGTAGTGGGGATGGCGCAAACACCTGCAGCATTGGAGGGGAGCTCTGGTGAGCACTTGTGCAGTGCCTGTGGGTGCTAGAAGGTGCGGGCGTGCGGTGAGGCAAAGCTAGCACCTGTAGGCATTGGAGAAGGGTGTGATCGGGTGCAGACCTGGCACGGAGAGGCGCTGTGAGAGGGCCTACAATGCAGCGCTAGGGCGCGGCTACAGGCGAGCAAAGTGGTCTGCGGGTGGGCACACGCTGCTGATGGTGCGGCCTGAAGTGGAGTGCGAGCGGATGCCTGCGGTGCGGCGCTGGAGGGTGAGGCGGTCTGCAGGTGGGCACACGCTGCAGATGAAAGCACTTGGTTCTATAGATGCCCGATGAGCACGTAGGGTGCAGCGCCTGCAATAGGGGGCGCGAACTTGGTAATGGTGAAGGCAGGCGCTGGGTGGTGCTGGAGAGGTTGGAGCCCATGCCTGCAGGCACGGCTGAGGATGCTTGGGGTGTGTACCTGCTATGGTGAGGGCATGCGGGAGAGCGGGTGGACTTGGTGCTGATGATGGGCGCCTGGTGGTGAAGGAGTGAGCATGGGCACAGTGCATGCGGTGAAGTTTTTCCCTGCAAGGGGGAAGATGGATCTCCAGTGCACCCCGCCTCCTCTCTTTTAACTCCTCTCTCTCCCCGCATGCGTTAATCAAGGGATTTTCAAATCCCTTTTCTATTTTTGGCCAGCAGGCGTTAGATGGGAGAGTTACGACTGGCCAGAGGAAAGGGAAAAGATCCTGCCGGTTGTTGGGGAAATTTGTTTTCCAACCCTTGCTCGTTCTAAATATAATACCTACGCATAAAAACAACAAAATCATTACATATTAAGTTATAGAATGTTATAAACTTAAATCATGATGCGTACAAATATTCTACAACTTAATTGCAATTATTAACACACCTAAACGGTACGTTTAAAGATATTTAGGCTTAATATTAGTCCATTAAAATGGACACATCAAATACCCCCTTGCCTAATATTTGCTTGTCCCCAGCAAAAATGGAAAATAATAGAAGTAATAAGAAGATTTGTTCTTTTCTTACTTCAAAACTTTAGAAATGCAGACAAATATGAAGTGCTAATAGCATAGGTGACAGATCCAAGTGAAAGAGCCAATATTCATTGGGAGTTCGTACTTCACCCTTGGTAAATATTTCTACTGGGATAGGCAACTACTTCCCTCGGGGATAAAGCAGACGATAATCTATAATTTGACCCTAGCGTTTGGCTTAGGTAGGAGATACCGAGTTGAATGGATTTGTATTTGGTGGCACACACTCATCTAGTGCTACAAATAGTCTAGTACTTCAAACTCTATATCTTTAGACTATTAGACAAGTCAACTCTTAGCGAGGCTACACAACTGTGCTCTCTTGATGTTCCTGGGTACTCTCTCTTTTCTTTTTCTTTCTGAGATCACAAATCTCGCCAGATTTAGAAATTGTGCTCACTATTTGGTGGCTGATCATGGCATCCACACTTCAATTAAAGTCCTAATAATTCTACAACTAGGTTAGAGTTCTCAACTAGTATTCGGGTGATTAGAAATACTAAAAGGTAGGTATGGGTCATATTTGGTGGAACGCGAAAGGTGTTCTGTTGCCTCAGAAACAATATTACATTAGAAACTTGGACTTATTTTTTTTGGTAATATAACTATTTCTTCTTTTTCTTCTTCTTTTCTCTCTTCCTTTTTTTTATTTCTTCTTATTTTTGTTTCCTGTTTAATCAACCCAACACGACACGGACTTTTATTTACGAGGCATTATTAGGGATGATGATGGTCAAGAGGAAGTTGTGTGGCTTATTTGGTGGAAGTGCCTATTCTCGGGACCGGGAAGAAATGGATAGGATAGGCATATTTCTGACCTTTGACACTATTACCTTCCTTCAGCCGAGGACACTATGAAGGATAGCCGTAACCATCCATCATAGTTATATCTTTATTAAGACTCAATCTCTGTGTATCTACCTTATTCGGTGACTCTCAGGAATTCACTCAAAGTACGCACACAGGAACAGAGAGTGAAAACTATGCCTAACTCTGAAGTATCATCATCTAATTATCCAAAACTTAAAAGTCCTTGCACTAGACATAGCACACTAGTAATCTCTCTACTTTCTTCTCACAAATATGAGGTGGATCTACTGGAAGATAGTATGCTTGACTCCCTATGAACTGTCCAATGGTTCAGTGGACTACAAATGCTTATTGGTTTTCCCTAAGGATCCATTACCCAGTTTGTGTGCACGTGAAATAAATGTACTAGATTCTAAACTTGAGAAATAATTCCGGAAGAAAAACCTCTAAAAACAAAGGTATTTTGCTAGGGACTAACCCATTCAGCTCAAGAAAAGAGGTTTTTTTTTATACTAACCTAAATGCATGAATACTTCTTAAAATGCAAATGCACTCCCCCATGCCTAAATCGTACAATGTCCCCATTGTAAAATTAAAACAGGAGGAGAAAGGAAAAACATCACCTGACATGGTCTGATGGGTTACCTCCCAACAATCGCTGCATTTTCTATCAGTAGCCAGACTAAGAAGGAACCTATAAGTCTGGTTCCAAACAAAAAAGGTTAGGCCCTAAGAATATGCGTACCAGTGCAGGCCTAGAAAATAGGTAACCATGGATGTTGGTGAGCTGATGATGCAATGTAATTCCAAATGCTCGCCAGAAGAAATGAAAACAGAAAATCTCATTGGCTACCTTGGGTGGTGTTGGAATAATAAACGGAATATGAAAAGGGACCTCCCGAAATGGAATAAGTGGAGGATAACAAGGATCCTCCAGAGCAGGATGGGTTTTAAAAGATATACACATAATTAGTTCAAACCCTTAAATGGCAAGAGTAAAAGTACAAGCATCAATCAACACTCACCATTCTACTCTAGGATGTACTGGCCTAATATATTCTCCAGAAAGAATATACATAAGTAGAGATCTGAGCCAAGGATTGGTTAGGGAGTGTAAGGGTTGTTTGTAGTGTTGGAAGGTAATGGTTAAGTCCAATGGGGGCTTAGTTGGTGTTAGGTCCAATTCAAACAATGATTCAGATTGTGTACACTCCCTAACAATTTTAGACAACTTCAAGTTATCCTGCCTAGCATTAATGATCGGAGTCATATTTGAATCAAGGGTAGACTGCAAATTACAACTTTTTGATGGCAGGGTCAAACTGTAAGAATCATTATCATTCAGCTC
Source organism: Thalassia testudinum (assembly GCA_037157565.1). Taxonomy (NCBI): domain Eukaryota; kingdom Viridiplantae; phylum Streptophyta; class Magnoliopsida; order Alismatales; family Hydrocharitaceae; genus Thalassia; species Thalassia testudinum. Next base: position 18,320,588 of record JAZHRO010000057.1, read on the forward strand.
ATCACCAGATTCGTTTGGTTCACTAAAATATTTGTCAGGGTGTATATGTGATTCATTAGGAGTTGGATCAGTATCCACAATTATTTCTAAAGGAGGATGAGTCTTAATATTTTGGAGGAAGCCTATATCATTGAATTCATCATTCTTCTCGGGGTATAAATCCTCAATTGACGTGTTTTATCCCTGAGAATCTCCCATAGACTTCTCATTATTTTGTTTGTCCTCCTTTAATATCAACTCCTGTTTTGATGGAGGATGACTCTCAAAAGAAAGGAGGAATCTGGATTTAATCTTATTATTTCTATCCTCTGGAGGTAAATCCTCAAAATAATTCCCTGTGGTTCATTCCAGATTTTTACTCTAGGTTCCTCTATTTGGGCATCCTCATTTTCTGAATTAGACTCTTCGTATCCCTGAGACCAGAATTGATCATCCTCTATTCCCTTAGGGTCACCTTCATTGGGTGCATTTGAATCCTCAGGATATTGAATTGTAGGTGTTGATTCCCTAAGTGGAGGGTCAAGAGTAGGGTCACTAAGAGTAGAATGGGATTCCACCAAATAATCAAGAGGGGAAGTGATAGGAACAATACAACCATTACTCGGGTTGGTAGGGGTAAGGAGAATACCGTCGTTGGGGTCAAGGACCTCAAGAGGTACCATCTTCCCTTGCTTTTGACACCAATGTAGTTCAGGTGGATAATCACTATGATTGTTCTCCTCTAGTGGCCGTGTCTCTGCAACGAACGCGTGCCCCAGACGTCTTTTAAGACGTCTGGGAGGTAGCCTAGACGTCGGACCAGACGTCTGGGATCACATACAGACGTCGGACCAGACGTCTGGGATCGTTTCCAGACGTTTGGAAAATAGTTATTTTTCGCACGAGAGATTCGTCTGCGCGCCTGTGCGCGCAGACCCACAATTCCTCTCTCTCTCTCTTTTTCCCTCTCTCTCTGCGACTGCAGACCTGGCGGGCACTCTCTCCCTCCTCCTCGCAAGGCCTTAAAAGGCCACGCCTCCCCTCCTATCGTCTCCACCGTCCCCTTCCTCTTCTCCTTCCTGTGCGTGAGAGCGAGCGAGCGCGAGGGCGGCAGGAGCGGCCGCAGTGAGCGCGGAGGAGGTGCGGCGTGCGAGGGCGGAGCTTTGCAGTGAGGGCGAGCTCGTCGGAGCAGCTTGGCCGACCGGAGGAGGGCGCAGGGGGCGCGGAACGACGCGGAGAGGGACCTGATACGGTCTGAGCAGCAGACGTGCGAGGTGCGACGCGGGCGGCGTCGCGAGCGAAGGTCGAGTGGCGCCCTGATTCTGGAAAAAATTTCCAGAATCAGACGTCTGGGTTAATAGCCAGACGGCGAGGGAGACGTCTGGAAGCTCATACAGACGTCTGAAAGGTGAGTATTCCGCTTTCTTCTTCCTTCCTATCGACTGACCGTACTGAGGGAGGGAGTTGGTTGTGCGTAGGCTCGGTGATTCGCCATCCAATGCGAATCAGACGTCTGGCTGTTGTACCAGACGGCTGGAGCGACCTCCAGACGTCCGGGGTGACCATCGGACGTCTGGGAGCTAGGCCAGACGTCCCCGCAGACTTCTGGATGTCTGGGAAACCACGCTGAGCAGGTAATTCTCTAATCCACTTTTTAAGACGTCTGGAAGAAGTTCCAGACGTCTGATTTTACACAGTGTCGTCGTTTTCGACCCGTTTAGGGCCCGTTCGGTTTCCGTTTTCCACGATTCGAGTTGCGTTCTTTTCAGAATTAATTCCTCTACCCATCTACAGTAGCTATACACTATTTTGAGACTTTTGTTGTGTTTGATCCTTATGATAGGACCTCGTTCAATTGCAGTATTGGGAGTCGTGGAGGCATGCGGGATTCCCGATCACGCCCCCGTTACTCCTGCTGTACCTGGTAGAGTGGCGTTAAGTTATTAATAAAATCTGTTAAATTATGAAACCATAAATAGAACCTAGGACATTGCATGAATCTTAGGAATGAGAAATAGATGGAATGATAGCTCCTAGGTGTTGCATGAACCCTAGGACTGGAAAACTAGATTGTATGATAGATCCTAGGATATGGCATGAATTCTAGGATGGGAAAACTAGTGAAATGTATAATACTGCAGTCTTGGAAAATGGAAAGAGATATAAAGCTGCCTGTAATTTGAATTAACAGCTGCCTGTTGTGAATAGATAACGTGGTTGAGAACATGGATTGTAAGAATGTGAAACTGGAAAGTGAAACCTGGATGTTTGAGTAAAAAGCATGGAACCCTACGGGGAAGTAGGAGTAGAACTCCTGGAAAGTGAATGGAATAGTTTTGGGGAAATGAGCTGTCCCTTGAGTACGGAGTACCAAGGAGAGCGATCGTCCCCCTGTTTAGTGCAGAGTGGAGCCAGCCGCCCCCGGGACCCGGGGTTAGGACTGGCCACTCTGTTCCGACTTGCTGGCCCTCGCGTACGTAGTACCGAGGAGAGCTACTAGTGTAGGGAGGTACTAGCTACCCCACGGGCCCCGGGGTTCTGCTAGCCTCCCACACCGACTTGTTAGGCCCGCTGGGGCAAACCAGGGTAGTCAGGCGAGGGTGCGCGGACTGCGGAGGGGCAAGGCCCCGGTTTGGTTACTGTGGAGGGGTTGGACCCCTGTTACTGAGAGGGCTCTGTCCTGGACTGGTTCCGTGCTGTGCTTTGGGCGCACCCATTAACGGAAACGATTGACCGCATCCCAGTACGGGTTAGCTACCTGTGCGTTTATCGCGCATGCCGTAGTCACCATTACATCTGTCAGTGACCTTGGGGTGGTTGACTGAGGGTAGGATCACCACGGGGGACTCTCCCGGCCAGGAGAGCACCACGTGCTACTTCTACTTTTTGGAAAAAACTGCAATCAAGATCGTTCCCACGAGGAACATTCGAGATCCAGAAAAAGATCTGGGGAATAAATGAAATAGTGAGACAATTGAAAGATGTGAATAAAGAAAGTAATTGAACATAACAGCTACTGTACACTCTACTGTTGTCTTTAGTTTTAGTTGCCACTCTACTCAGCGTTTTGCTGACGTGTTACACTCGTCACCTTTTTCAGGACAAGGTGTTGAGCAGCCAGGGTCAGCGGCTGCTGAGGACGTTGGGCCGAGTAGGGTCCAGTAGAGTTACTACTGTCTTTTGTACCTCTTTGTTCCCGTTATAGTGAGTAGTTCTTGTTTCCGCTGTACTTTTCTTTACCTGCAGTTCATGTTATATGATAAATGTTGTTCTACTGTTGTGGTGGTATATACTGTAGTAGTTTCTTTCCTTACTGCTGTACTTTCTTACTGTTAGTTATATTCATGCTGAATGTGGTTTATTTTACTGCTCTTTTGGTTACTTCCTCGTTGGACGACTAGGTCTTGGGATTAGTCGAGTCGGTCCGGTTCTCGTGTCTCGTAGGGACTCGGGGACCGGGTGGTTACAAGATGGTATCAGAGCAAGGTCGTCCCGAGAAGTGAATCAACTGACCGGAAAATAACCAATTCACATGTTTATAGCCAGAGTAGCCACCACAACATATCTCTTGACATGAGCTCTTAGAAGTTTTGTTAAGTACCGTCTGTTTTGACGTTTCCATTTTGTTTCGCGTCTCCTTGCAGGAGATGCCTCGTCGCGGGACTGGCGAGACTGGCCGCGGGCACGGCCGAGGGCGAGGTCGGCGAGGTGGACGTGCTGTTGTTGACGTCTCGGTGGACCAGCCACCACTCCCGGGCATCCAGGCCCAGGACCTCGCCAGACTGATATGAGATATTATATGAGAGGAGCTCCACCCACCACCCCGAGCGCCTCCTCCTGGGGCTGCAGAGGGGGAGTCCTCTGTGGGACCACGTGACGGACAAGGCGCTGGACACGAGGGAGGGGATGGGCCGTTGCTGCCCCCACCTTCCTCTGACACTTCTGTACATGAGGCACCTTCGCCTGGAGGTGCACCAGCACCCCCCTACAGTGCCACTTCAAACTTTTCGGATAGTTTCGAAAACTGAAGCCCCCCTCCTTCAAGGGGGATGAGGACCCGACCGAGGCAGAGGACTGGCTTGAGCAGCTGGAGAAGATCTTCGACACCCTTCGCCCCCCGGTGGAGTGCCGCGTGGCCTTTGCCACGTACAAGCTGGAGAGTGCGGCACACCGGTGGTGGAGGGCGGTCCGGGGACAGGAGAGGGACGAGCCGACGTGGGACCAGTTCGTCACCCTCTTCTGCGAGCAGTACTTTCCCCAGACGTGGCAGGACCAGAGGAGGCGGGAGTTCCACACTCTCCGCCAAGGGACGATGACTGTGAGCGCGTACCGTACACGTTTCTTGGAGCTGTCCCGCTTTGCAGCGACAGCGGTAGCCACTGAGGAGGAGCACCTTTGGAGGTTCACCGAGGGGCTCCGGCCTGCGATCCGGGGGTATGTCAAACCCCTGAAGCTGCCTACGTTTTCGAGGGTGGTAGAGGCAGCTATGACTTACAAGGAGACAAACCCGTCCGCGCGAGAGACCGACGGCGGGCGGAAGAGGCCCTTTCAGCCAGACTTCTCACAGGGCCGGCGAGAACGGAGACACGTGGCGTCCGCAGGAGAGCCGTCACGTTGTGCAGGGCCATCAGTGGCCTTTGGGGGCCCTCGACAGGGGCCATTCGCCAGCACCGGACCCCCGCCTAGTCGACAGCAGGGACTCACTGAGGGCGGGAGTCGGGTTCCCCTCTGCTACCAGTGTGGCCAGGAGGGCCACGTCAGGAGGGACTGCCCATCTAGGGCAGGAGGTCAGCAGATACTCCCCGTGCAGAGCACTGGAGGGCGCGTAGGAGGTTGCAGTTCCCAAGCGCGAGGAGGAGGACAGCAGTCGCGAGGAGGGTACCGACCAGCACCTACCCGTCCGACGCAGAGTGTGGCTGCTTCGTCTGCACCTAGAGTTGAGGGGCGTATCAACGCCCTAACACACAGGGACGCCAGAGCTTCGGGATCGGTGGTAGCAGGTATGGTTTCAGTTTTTGGCAGACTCGTTTACACGCTTTTCGATTCCGGCGCTACGCACTCGTTTGTCGTAGCCAGTTTCGCAGTTAGTTTGGACCAAGATTATACACTGTTAGAGAATCCGTTCGTAACCAGAGGTCCGAGTGGTCAGCTGTTTGTAGCTGAGGATGTGTACATAGATTGCGAGGTCAGCGTCGGAGGACATAGCCTGCCAGCTGACTTGATTATGATCCAGATGGAGGACTTTGGAGTGATTCTGGGGATGGATTAGCTGTCCGCTTACCACGCCTTGGTGGACTGTTTTGAGAGGAAGATTGTCTTCTCCATTCCGGAGTTGCCTTCTTTCGAGTTTCACGGACAGCCAGTGGACGGAGGTTTCAGGTGCATTTCGACACTTCGGGCGGCGAGACTTTTGAGCCGGGGGTGTGAGGGCTTCCTGGCTTGTGTGGCGACAGAACCCAGCCCTGTGGCAGACTTCCAGAGCATCCCGGTGGTCAGAGAGTACCCTGACGTGTTTCCAGACGAGTTACCAGGACTACCGCCCGAGCGTGAGATCGAGTTTGAGATCTCACTACTACCAGGGACCATTCCCATCTCCACCGTGCCATACAGGACGGCACCGCTTGAGCTGCGAGAGCTCAAGTCTCAGTTGCAGGACCTTTTGGAGAAAGGTTTCGTGAGGCCCAATGCGTCTCCCTGGGGAGCCCCGGTACTGTTTGTGAAGAAGAAGGATGGGACCCTATGCCTTTGTGTGGACTACCGACAGCTGAATAGGGTCACCATCAAGAACAGATATCCACTGCCGAGGATCGACGATTTGTTTGACCAGTTGCGGGGTGCCACGGTGTTTTCCAAGATAGACTTGTGGTCTGGATACCACCAGTTGAGGATCAGGGAGACCGACGTCTCCAAGATAGCTTTCCGCACTCGGTACGGACACTACGAGTTTTTGATCATGCCGTTTGGGCTGACCAATGCCCCCGCTGCTTTCATGGACCTGATGAACCGGGTGTTTAGACCGTACTTGGACCAGTTTGTGGTGGTTTTCATAGATGACGTACTCATCTATTCTAGAGATCGGACGCAGCACGGACAGCACTTGCGGATGGTTCTGGACACTCTGAGACGACGCAGGCTGTACGCCAAATACAGCAAGTGCGAGTTCTGGTTGAGGGAGGTGACCTTCTTGGGTCATGTGATCTCTGGTAACGGCTTGGCGGTGGACCCCGCCAAGGTCGAGGCGGTGCTCAGGTGGGAGAGACCGCATTCAGTCACTGAGATTCGCAGTTTCCTGGGACTGGCAGGTTACTACAGACGGTTCATCAGAGGATTTTCACAGATTGCACGTCCTATGACACAGTTGACCCGGAAGGACGTGCCTTTCGCTTGGACAGACGCCTGTGAGGCGTGTTCTCTGGAGCTGAAGGAGAGGTTGACCTCTGCTCCCGTGCTCACCATCCCTGACAGTAGTGGCGGGTTCGTTGTGTACACGGACGCTTCCTTGCAGGGGTTAGGAGGTGTGCTCATGTAGAGGGGTCACATTGTTGCTTACGCTTCGCGGCAACTGAAGCCCCATGAGCATACCTACCCTACCCACGACCTAGAGTTGGCAACTATTGTCTTCGCGCTGAAGACCTAGAGGCACTACTTGTACGGTGAGACCTTCGAGATTTTTACAGATCACAAGAGCCTCAGATACCTTTTTGATCAGAAGGAGCTCAACATGAGACAGAGATGTTGGTTGGAGCTCCTGAAGGACTACGACAGCAGCATCTCCTACCACTCGGGAAAGGCCAATGTGGTGGCTGACGCCTTGAGCCGTAAGGCGCCCGCACGCTTGGCCAGCCTACAGTTACAGAGTTGGAGCCTTTTGGAGGAGGTGGGCAGTTGGCGACCTCTAGAGTTATGAGGGTACTGTGGGGCAGTGACGGTGACACGGCAGACTAGGCCAGAGTTGATGGACCGCATCATCACAGGACAGATGGCCGATCCGTACTTGCGGTCTTTGCGCGACAGAGTACTGTCAGGAGATCCAGGTGACTTCTCTTTCACAGACCAGGTGCTACGTTTGAGGGGACGGTTGTGCGTTCCCAGAGACGAGGAGCAGTTGAGAGAGCTCCTGACTGAGGCACACGGTTCCAGATTCACCATACATCCCGGGAACACGAAAATGTACCATGACTTGAGACACGAGTTTTGGTGGAAAGGGATGAAGCGGGATGTGGGTGAGTTCGTGCAACAGTGCTTAGTGTGCCAGCAGGTGAAAGCCGAGCATCAGAGGCCTGCAGGGCCGCTTCAGCCGCTTCTAGTGCCAGAGTGGAAGTGGGAGAGCATCACCATGGACTTGGTGGTGGGCTTACCTGTTACCCAGCGGGGACACGACGCAGTCTGGGTAATAGTGGATAGACTGACGAAGACGGCGCATTTCTTGCCGATCCGAGTCACTTTGGGACCAGCACAGTTGGCAGAGAGGTATAACCGTGATGTGGTACGACTACACGGAGTTCCGTGGGAGATCGTATCCGACCAGGATACCCGCTTTACATCCCAGTTTTGGGCTGAGTTTCAGCAGGCCTTGGGGACGAGGTTGAGGTTTAGCACGGCTTACCACCCCCAGACGGACGGACAATCTGAGCGCACAATACAGACACTTGAGAACCTTTTGCGTGCCTGTGTACTAGACTGGAGGGGCTCTTGGGAGGAGCACCTGCCCCTGGCGGAGTTTGCATACAACAACAGTTATCACTCGAGCATCGGCATGGCTCCCTACAAGGCCTTGTACGGACGGAAGTGTATGGCACCCTTGAGTTGGGTTGAGGTGGGGACCAAGTGGGAGGTTGGCCCCAGGTTGATCCGGCAGAGTCAGGGGGTAGTTGAGCAGATCCAAAGACGACTCCGCACTATCAGGAGCAGATAGAAGAGCTACGCGGATCGGAGACGCAGAGAGGTGCAGTTTGAGGTTGGGGACCACGTCTTCCTTCGTGTTCCGCCCATGAAGGGCCTACAGCTGTTTGGGGTGAGAGGGAAGCTCGCGCCGAGGTTCGTAGGGCCCTTTGAGGTCCTGGAGCGGGTTGGACCCGTTGCTTACAGACTTGCCCTTCCCCCGCAGCTTTCTGGTGTGCACGACGTGTTCCACGTGTCCGACCTCAGGAAGTACGTAGTCGATTCCAGTCACGTACTGAGTCACGAGAGCATCGAGGTGAGCGACGACCTGACCCACCCCGAGTCGTCCGGAGTTTTAGACGAAAGCAAGTACCCCTGGTAAAGGTTTTGTGGAGGAGCCAGCGGTACGAGGAGGCTACCTGGGAGCCTGAGTCGGCAATGCGGGAGCGGTACCCGGAGCTTTTCGTGGGTACGTCTTTTTGGATCGGCTTCGGTCCTCTTTGAGTTTGTTATGGTTATTTGGACGTCTTTTCCCACACCCTAGTTGGCGCAAGTTTCGGGGACGAAACTTCCTTTGAGTTTGTTATATTGTAACGAACGCATGCTCCAGACGTCTTTTAAGATGTCTGGGAGGTGGCCCAGACGTCGGACCAGACGTCTGGGATCACATATAGACGTCTGACCAGGCGTCTGGGATCGTTTCCAGACGTCTGGAAAATAGTTATTTTTCGCACGAGAGATTCGTCTGCGCGCCTGTGCGTATAGACCCGCGATTCCTCTCTCTCTCTCTTTTTCCCTCTCTCTCTGCGACTGCAGACCTGGCGCGCACTCTCTCCCTCCTCCTCGCGCGGCCTTAAAAGGCCACGCCTCCCCTCCTGTCATCTCCACCGTCCCCTTCCTCTTCTCCTTCCTGTGCGCGAGAGCGAGCGAGCGCGAGGGCGGCAGTGGCAGCCGTAGTGAGCGTGGAGGAGGTGCGGCGTGCGAGGGCGGAGCTCTGCCGTGAGGGCGAGCTCGCCGGAGCGGCTTGGCCGGCCGGCGGAGGGCATGGGGGGTGCGGAACGATGCGGAGAGGGACCTACTGCGGTCTGAGCAGTAGACGCGCGCGGTGCGACGCGGGCGACGTCGCGAGCGGAGGCCGAGTGGCACCCTGATTCTAGAAAAAATTTCCAGAATCAGACGTCTGGGTTAATAGCCAGACGGCGTGGGAGACGTCTGGAAGCTCATACAGATGTCTGAAAGGTGAGTATTCCGCTTTCTTCTTCCTTCCTGTCGACTGACCGTACTGAGGGAGGAAGTTGGCTGTGTGCAGGCTCGGTGATTCGCCATCCAACGCGAATCAGGAGTCTGGCTGTTGTACCAGACGGCGGGAGCGACCTCCAGACGTCCGGGGTGACCATCGGACGTCTGGGAGCTAGGCCAGACGTCCCCGCAGACTTCTAGACGTCTGGGAAACCACACTGAGCAGGTAATTCTCTGATCCACTTTTTAAGACGTCTGGAAGAAGTTCCAGACGTCTGATTTTACACAGTGTCGTCGTTTTCGACCCGTTTAGTGCCCGTTCGGGTTCCATTTTCCACGATTAGAGTTGCGTTCTTTTCAGAATTAATTCCTCTACCCATCTAAAGTAGCTATACACTGTTTTGAGACTTTCCTTGTGTTTGATCCTTGTGATAGGACCTCGTTCAGTTGCAGTCTTGGGAGTCGCAGAGGCACGCGGGATTCCCGATCATGCCCCCATTACTCCCGTTGCACCTGGTAGAGTGGCTTTAAGTTATTAATAAAATCTGTTAAATTATGAAACCATAAATAGAACCTAGGACATTGCATGAATCCTAGGAATGAGAAATAGATGGACTGATAGCTCCTTGGTGTTGCATGAATCCTAGGACTGGAAAACTAGATTGTATGATAGATCCTAGGATATGGCATGAATCCTAGGATGGGAAAACTAGTGGAATGTATAATACTGCAGTCTTGGAAAATGGAAAGAGATATAAAGCTGCCTGTAATTTGAATTAACAGCTGCCAGTTGTGAATAGATAACGTGGTTGAGAACATGGATTGTAATAATGTGAAACTGGAAAGTGAAACCTGGATGTTTTAGTAAAAAGGATGGAACCCTACGGGGAAGTAGGAGTAGAACTCCTGGAAAGTGAATGGAAAAGTTTTGGGGAAATGAGCTGGCCCTTTAGTACGGAGTACCAAGGAGAGCGACCGTCCCCCTGTTTAGTGCAGAGCGGAGCCAGCCACCCCAGGGACCCGGGGTTAGGACTGGCCACTCTGTACCGACTTGCTGGCTCTCGCGTACATAGTACCGAGGAGAGCTACTAGTGTAGGGAGGTACTAGCTACCCCACGGGCCCTGGGATTCTGCTAGCCTCCCACACCGACTTGTTGGGCCCGCTGGGGCAAACCAGGGTAGTCAGGCGAGGGTGGGCAGACTGTGGAGGGGCAAGGCCCCAATTTGGTTACTGTGGAGGGGTTGGACCCCTGTTACTGAGAGGGCTCTGCCCTGGACTGGTTCCGTGCTGTGCTTTGGGCGCACCCGTTAACGGAAATGATTGATCGCGTGCCAGTACGGGTTGGCTACCTGTGTGTTTATCGCGCGTGCCGTAGTCACCGTTACGTCTGTCAGTGACCTTAGGGTGGTTGACTGAGGGTAGGATCACCACGGGGGACTCTCCCGGCCAGGAGAGCACCACGTGCTACTTCTACTTTTTGGAAAAAACTGCAATCAAGATCGTTCCCACGAGGAACATTCGAGATCAAGAAAAAGATATGGGGAATAAATGAAATAGTGAGACAATTGAAAGATGTGAATAAGGAAAGTAATAGAACATAACAGCTACTGTACACTCTACTGTTGTCTTTAGTTTTAGTTGCCACTCTACTCAGCGTTTTGCTGACGTGTTACACTCATCACCTTTTTCAGGACCAGGTGTTGAGCGGCCAGGGTCAGCGGCTGCAGAGGACGCTGGGCCGAGTATGGTCCAGTAGAGTTACTACTGCTTTTGTACCTCTTTGTTCCCGTTATAGTGAGTAGTTCTTGTTTCCGCTGTACTTTTCTTTACCTGCAGTTCATGTTATATTATAAATGTTGTTCTACTGTTGTGGTGGTATATACTGTAGTAGTTTCTTTCCTTACCTCCTGCACTTTCTTACTGTTAGTTATATTCATGCTGAATGTGGTTTATTTTACTGCTCTTTTGGTTACTTCCTCGTTGGACGACTAGGTCTTGGGATTAGTCGAGTCGGTCCGGTTCTCGTGTCTCGTAGGGACTCGGGAACCGGGTTGTTACAGTCTCATTGGGAGAGTCTAAGTGATAGCTACCTAAAATTGGATCCCTATTGTCATTAGGTTCCTCAGAATTATTTTCATGATCATGATTTATTGGGTATGGATCAGGATTATTGGGAAGCATGTAGGTAAGTTGTCTTATTTCTTCATTTAACTGTTGACTATTCCCCAACATCTCTCCCATTGATTCCATTATTTCCTTTTGCTGTTTTTGCATTTTTATCATTAAAGAGGAGAGGTTCCTATTATCAGGTTGGGGAGGATAGTCAATTTAAGGCTCTGGTTGCCTAGGGGTATCGGTCCAACCTCGATATGGAAAATCATGAAGGGTGGGAGGGTTGGGTGTTTGCATGGAAGTAGGGATTTCAAGATTGGAAAATCCTGCACCTAGGCTCTGCTCAAAAGTGGGAGTTATCAAGCCAGTACTACCAGGATTAGAATAAGATTGATCCCATGAATTGTCAATGTACCCATCAAGGGATGGATATGCTCGAAGCATGGGATCCTGATTAAAAGATGGGAAGTATTGACTCTGATAATCTGTATGATAGGAGTAAGGGTAATCCATTTCTTTAAGCAAAACAATTTTAACTCTCTTAGGATTTAGCAAAATTCAGAATATAAGCAGAAAACTTCCTAGAGAGTTCTATTGTCAAAGAAAATGAAAGTTCAAAGGGATCAATTTTTAGTAGATTATCGGTCTTAGAGTTATAGGTTTAGTTGGTGGACAAACAAGTTTTGCAAGAAATTACGCTTCCTAGGCCAACCTTCACTGGTGCCTTTAACCTACTTGCAAGGGGTGGAAGTCTCGAATCGAGACCACACACGAGGAACCGAAGTAACTTGGTGGATAGGCTTGTTGATTTCCGACTAACTTCCCTTATGGTGCAAAAGAGGAGAGGTAGAAATTTATCTAGTGACCTTATGTGAGGTGCACAGTGTCTCAAGTGTTCAAGCATACGATCGTGTTTTTATTTTTTGAAATTCCACAAACTGGATCCTTTTGCACACAATTTTCAGTCACAGATTTTAAGGTCCAACCTCTTAGCAGTCCCAATTTCTAAAGTGACAACTGAATTAATTTGATTCAAGCACTTTCATGGTCATAGATTTAAGTTTAGTGCGTATGCATGACAGGTAATTGATGCTTAAGAGAAGACGTACCTTACTCCAACTTTCTTCGTGCAACGTATGAATGCAATGCAATTAAAATAAACTAGATGCTGCTCATTTAGTCCTTTATGATCATCCTATAGATATGCAACTTCTAGAAGGCAATTTGATTTTTTTTTTGTATAATAAAAAAACAGACCTAATTTAACTAACTAACCGAAATTCAGTTCAAACAGTTCAAATAATCTTATAATCTAAATAAATGGGAACACGCTCCTGAAAATACGCTCCCGCATATAAGAGCGATAAGAAATAAGGTAGCACTGGGGACACATTTCCAAAATTACCCAACAAGGGTCCAAAAGACAAAATTTAAATTCTAATGTCTATCTAACTAAATCAAACTAAGATCAACTATCTAAATCAAAAATAGGCTTCTCCATAAGCCTATGTGCTTGGGATCAAGGCCCACATATTCCTATTGCCATCCTCCAGGTGGTGTCAAGGTCCACCAAAAAGATCGTCTCCGCCATGCACGTCGTTCAAGTTCAATGTCGTCGCTCTGCTGCACCTGTCGCCTAGTCGGATTCCTCACACAATAATAAAATGATCAGATAATTTCACAACTCAGAATATTCAAAAACACTAAAGTAAATCTATTGCGTCTGTTGCCTCCCCGGCAACGGTGCCAATTTGAAAGAGCCAACTTTTCGCTTTGCGTTGTAGTATTTAAGTGGTGGAAAAATCGACTAATAAAAAATAATAATAACCACTCACAGAAGAGCGAGTCGTGTCCACAGGGAGGCAATTATGCAATAAATTTTCGATTATTTTATATTCTTTCTGTAAATTGTGAAATCCCTATTCAAATTTGACATAAAATGTGATTGGAACTAGATTCTCAATAACATAAAAAGGTAAGGGTATATGTGTAGTTTTCCCTCACTGAAATCTTCAATAAATATATGATGATTTTATAAATTTTTCGAGTGAAGTGTACTAGAGAAAATTAGTGCGCCGGTTAAACCCAAAACTAATCTTGAAATAGGTTAATGTCATTAATGTGCAATTATCAGATAATATGAGTGTGCATGCACAATTTCACCATAATATAATAATAATAAAAAAAATCAACAATGGCAGTGAATGTAATTTTTAATTGTGGAGGAAAGAGAGCATTTGCTCTCTCTCCTCTTCGTGAGAGAGAGAGCACCGGCGGGGGAGCTACTATGGAGGAAGACTGAACAGCACGTAGGGATCACGATGGCAGTGATAGAATGGCGAGAGGTGGCCGACGGCGGTCGGAGAGCGGAGGATGATCGCCAGCCTATTGGAGAAGAAGTTAGAGCGATTGCTGCAGGGTGGCCTGTTGGAGGGTGGCTGAGCGCTGGTGCGCGCCTGTGCGCATCTACAGTTGCTGTGGCGAGGGCAGGGACCTGGCAGGGCAGTGGGGATGGCGCGAATGCCTGCGGCGTTGGATGGGAGTGCTGGTGTGCACTTGTGCCATGCCTGCAAGTGCGGGTGCGCGGAGAGGCAGAGCTAGCGCCTGCAGGCGCTGGAGAAGGGTGTGAGCGGGTGCAGGCCTGGTGCGGAGAGGCAGTGTGAGAGAGCATACGGTGCTACTCTAGGGCGCGGCTGTAGGCGAGAGAAGCGGTCTGCAGGTGGGTGCGCACTGCAGATGGCACAGCCTGAAGTGGAGCGCGAGCGGATGCCTGCGGTACGGCGCTGGAGGGTGAGGCGGTCTGTTGGTGGGTGCTGCACTTGGTGCTGCGGATGCCCAGTGAATGCGCAGGGTGCAACGCCTGCAGTAGGGGGCTCGAACTTGCCAGTGGTGAAGGCAAGTGCTGGGTGCTGTTGGAGAGGTTGGAGCGCACACCTGTAGGCGCGGCTGAGGATGCTTGGGGTGCATGCCTGCTATGGTGAGGGCGTGCGGGCGAGAGGGTGCACTTGGTGCTGAAGATGGGCGCCTTGTGGTGAAGGAGCGAGCATGGGCACAATGCATGCCGTGAAGTTTTTCCCCGCAAGGGGGAAGATGGCTCTCCAGTGCACCCCACCTCCTCTCTTTTAACTCCTCTCTCTCCTCACGTGCGGCTATCAAGGGATTTTCAAATCCCTTTTCTATTTTTGGCCGGCAGGAGCTGGAGGGGAGAGTTACGACTGGCCAGAGGAAAGGGAAATGATACCGCCAGTTGTTGGAGAAATTTGCTCCCCAACCCTTGCTCTTTCTAAATATAATACCTGCACATAAAAACAACAAAATCATTACATATTAAGTTATAGAATGTTATAAACTTAAATCATGATGTGTACAAATATTCTCCAACTTAATTGCAATTATTAACACACCTAAACGATACGATTAAAGATTCTTAGGCTTAATATTAGTCCATTAAAATGGACTCATCAAAACCCATCCTGCTTTAGAGGATCCTTGTTATCCTTCACTTATTTCGTTTCGGGAGGTCCCTTTTCATATTCCGTTTATTATTCCTACACCTCCAAAGGTAGCCAACGAGGTTCTTTGCTTTCATATCTTCTGGTGAGCATTTGGTATTAAATTGCATCATCAGCTCGATAACATCCGTGGCTACCAGTTTTCTAGGCCCGTACTGTTATGCATATTTTTAGGGCCTAACTTTGTCTGTTTGGAACCAGACTTATAGGTTCCTTCCAAGTCTGGCTGTTGACAGAAAATGCAGCGCTTGTTGGGAGGCAACCCAACAGTCTGAATAACACCATCTTCAGATGATGTTTTTCCTTTCTCCTCCTATTTTAATTTTACAATGGGGACATTGTAGGATTTAGGCATGGTGGGGTGCATTTGCATTTTAAGAAGTATTCATGCATTTAGGTTAGCATATAAAAAAAAAGAATTCCTCTTTTCTTTAGCTGATTGGGTTAGCCCTAGCAAAATACTGTTGTCAATGGAGGTTTCCCTTCCAGAATTATTTCTTAAGCTTAGAATCCAGTACATTTATTTCACGTGCACATAGACTGGGTAATGGATCCTTGAGGAAAACCAATAAGCATTTGTTGTCCACTGAACCCTTGGACAGTTCATAGGGAGTCAGGCATACTATCTTCCAATAGATCCACCTCATATTTGTGAGAAGAAAGTAGAGAGATTACTGGTTCGCTAATTCTAGTGCAAGGACTCTTAAGTTTTGGATAATTAGATGATGATACTTCAGTAGGCGTAGTTTTGACTCTCTATTCCTGTGTGCATATTTTGTGTGAATTCCTGAGAGTCAACAAATAAGGCAGATACACAAAGATTGAGTCTTCATAATGCTATAACTATGGTGGATGGTTACGACTATCCTTCATAGAGTCCTCGGCTAAAGGAGGGTATTAGTGTCAAAGGTTAGAAATATGCCTTTCCTATCCATTTCTTCCCAATGCCGAGAATAGGCACTTCCACAAAATAAGCCACACAATATCCTCTAGACCATCATCATCTCGAATAATGCCTCATAGATAAAAGTCTGTATCGCATTTTGTTGATTTATATTATAAAAAAAAGGAGAAAAGAAAAGAAGAAGAAAAAGAAGAAACAAAAAAAAAGAGGAAATATTTATATTAAAAAAAAGAAAGAAGGTCCAAGTTATAATGTAACATTATTTCTGAGGCATATGAACACCTATCGCGTTCCACCAAATATGACCCATACCTACGTTTTAGTATTTCTGATCGCCTGAATATTGGTTGAGGACTCTAACTTAGTTGTAGAGTTATTAGGACTTTAATTGAAGTGTGGTTGCCATGTGAGGCCACCAAATAGTGAGTACAATTTCTAAATCTGGTGAGATTTGTGAGCTCAGAAAGAAAGAAGAAGGGGGAGTGCCCTGGAACATCAAGAGAGCACAATTGTGTAGCCTATCTCAGAGTTGACTTGTCTACTAATCTAGAGATCTAGAGTCTGTAGTACTAGACTATTTGTAGCACCAGATGAGTGTGTGCCACCAAATATAAATCCATTCAACTCAATATCTCCTACGTAAGCCAAACGCCGGGGTCAAATTACTGATTATCCTCTGCTTTATCCCCGAGGGAAGTAGTTGCCTATCCCGACGCAATATTTACCAAGGGTGAAGTACGAACTTCCAATGAGAATTAGCTCTTTCACTTTGATTTGTTACCTAGGCTATCAACACTTCACATTTGTCTGTATTTCTAAAGTTTTGAAGTAAGAAAAGAAGAAATCTTCTGATTACATCTATTATTTTCATTTTTGCTAGGAACTAGCAAATCATAGGCATGTGCGTATTTGATGAGTCCTTTTTAAGGAACTAATATTACGCCTAAGTACCTTTAATTGTATCTTTTAGGTTTTTTAATAACTATATTAAGTTATAGAATGTTTGCATGCATCATGATTTAGGTTTACATCTTTTCTAAAACTTAATATGTTTTTTTATGTGCAGGAAAACTAATTGGCAAAAGAATGAGGAGGAAAGGGTAAATTACCCTTTCAAATTACCGATGGCTATTCTTTTCCCCATCCTCCGGGCATCCTCAACAGCCGCCGGCCAGAAATAGTTAAGGGATTTGAAAATCCCTTAAGTCTTGCAGGCACAAACCAAGAGTAGTTAAAAAGGCAAGGTGGAGAAAGGAGAAGGGAGGCATCTTCCCCCCTGTGGGGAACTGCATCAAGCGTGCACTGTGCACAACTTCCACCATCTTCTCCACTGCCACCACGTGCACTCCAACCTCTCCAACGCCACCTCTACCCACACCCGCCATCACCAAGTTCTTCATCGCCTAGTGCTCCCAACAAGCATGGAAGCCAAGTACCTCCAGCGCTTCCGCAGGCGTGCGCCTCAGCCTCATCGCCTTCAGGCGCACCACCTGGCTCTCGCTCCTACACCGCACTGCCCTCACCCGTGCCCCTGTAGGCACCCGGAGGCGCTGTAGGTGCCCGCTCACCGGCCACTGTAGCCAGACCGCACCCGCACTCCTGCAGGTGCACCCACTGACACCCCACCGCGCCTACCTCCACGCACCCCTGCAGGCACCGCTCCCACTTCACCACTGCCACGCCCTCCAACCATCCAGCAGGCGCGCGCTCCCCCTCCTGTAGGAGCTTGCTTCAACCCTCTGTAGCACCTACTCCTTCTCCACCTTGCACGCTCGTAGGTGCGAGCCTCAACCTCCAACACCCACCTTCCCTTCCTCCGCCAGGGCCTTCAACCCACAAGCACGCCATCTGCACCTCCTACCATACCCGCAAGCACGCCATTTGCACCTCTTGCCAAACCCGTAAGCGCACACCATTTGCAACACGCATGGCAGCGCCAGCAACCGTCCATCGCTACCACTCCTCCGTTGGCCGGCCGCCTCCGGCCATGTCCGTCGACGCCGCAACCTCCATCGGATAGGTCTCATCCTCGCCAATCTCCCTGGCGAGTCCACAACCCGCCAGTGCTCTCTCTCTCTTGCGAGGAGGAGAGCAAATGCTCTGTTTCCGCTAATATTAAAAATTACATTCACTTCCATTGCCATCAGAATTTGATTTTTATTTATTATTATTATATTATGGCAAAATTACGCTTGCACACTCATATTTTCTGATAATTGCACGTAATTGACATTCAACTATTTCAAGATTGGTTTTTGGCTTAACCTGTGCACTAATTTTCTCTAATATATGTCACGTGAAAATTACATAAAATCATCATAAATTTATTGAAGATTTCAGTGAGGGAAAACTGTACATATACCCTTATCATTTTAAGTTATTGTGAATCTACTTTCCATCGCATTTTATGTTAGATTTGAATAGAGATTTCACAGTTTACTGAAAGAATATAAAATAATCGAGAGTTTATTGCATAGTTGCCTCCCTGTGGACACGACCCGCACTTCTTTAAGTGGTTATTTTTATTTTTTTTTATTAGTCGATTTTTCCACCACGTAAATACTACAATGCAAAGTGGAAAATTGACTCGTCAATATGGACACTATGAGTTTTTGGTTATGCCGTTTGGGCTGACCAACACCCCCGCTAGCTTTATGGATTTGATAAACCAGGTTTTCAGACCGTATCTGGATCAGTTTGTGGTGGTATTTATCAATGGTGTGCTTGTTTACTCGTGGAATCAGGTACAACACGGATAGCACCTACAGATGATTCTGGACACTTTGAGACAGCACAAGCTGTATGCCAAGTAAAGCAAGTGCGAGTTTTGGTCGAATAAGGTGGCTTTCTTGGGCCACGTGATCTCAGGGGATGGGTTGGCTGTGGATCCAGCCAAGGTCGAGGCCGTACTCTGGTGGGAGAGGACCCGTATAGTGACAGAGATACGCAGTTTCTTGGGATTGGTAGGTTACTACCAGTGGTTTATCAGGGGATTCTCACTGATTGCGCATCCTATGACTCAGTTGACCCGGAAGGACGTGCCCTTTGCTTGGACAGATGCTTGTGAGGTGTGTTTTCAGGAGTTGAAGGAGAGACTGACTTTAGCTCGTGTGCTTACCATCCCAGATAGCAGTGGCGATTTTGTGGTTTACACAGACACTTCGTTGCAGGGGTTAGGGGGTGTATTCATGTAGTGGGGTCACGTTGTCACTTACTTTTCGTGTCAACTGAATCCCCATGAGCAAAGCTACCCTACCCATGACTTAAATCTGGCAGCTTTTGTCTTCACGCTGAAGGCATGGAGGCACTACCTTTACGGTGAGACCTTTAAGATTTTCATGGATCATAAGAGCCTCAGGTACTTATTTGATCAGAAGGAGCTTAACATGAGATAGAGACGTTGGTTAGAGCTCCTTAAGGACTATGATTGCAGCATCTCCTACCATCTAGGGAAGGCCAACGTGGTGGCTGATGCCTTAAGCCAGAAGGTGTTTGCCCACTTGGCCAGTTTATAGGCACAAAGTTGGAGACTTATGGAGGAGTTGGGCAATTTGCGATCCCAAGAGTCACAGGGGTATTGTGGGGCATTGACGGTGACACGACAGATGAGACCAAAGCTGGTAGACCGCATCATCGCAGGACATATGGTAGATCCGTACCTACAGTTATTGCGAGACAGAGTGCTGTCAGGGGACCCAGGAGACTTCTCTTTCACAGTTGCAGTTCTACGCATGAGGGGATGTTTATGTATTCCTAGGGATGAGTAGTTGAGAGAGCTCCTGACGGAGGCGAACGGGTCCAAGTTCACCATACATCTACGGAACACAAAGATGTATCATGAACTGTGATGCGACATTTGGTGGAGAGGGATGAAGCAGGATGTGGGTGAGTTTGTGCAGTAGTGTTTGGTATGCTAGCAGGTGAAGGCTTAGCACTAGAGGCCTGCAGGGCCATTGCAGCCACTTCCTGTACCAGAGTAGAAGTGGGAGAGCATCACCAAGGACTTGGTGGTGGGTCTACCCATTACCCAGTGAGGACACAACGTAGTCAGGGTGATAGTGGATAGATTAATGAAGACAGCATGTTTCCTGCCAATCCGAGTCACTTTGGGACTAGCACAGTTGGTAGAGAGGTACATTTGTGATGTGGTATGCCTACACGGACTTTCGCATGAGATTGTATCTGACCAGGATACCCGTTTTACTTCCCAGTTTTGGGCTAAGTTTCAGTAGGCTTTGGGGGCACGGTTGAGGTTCAGTGCCGCATACCACTCCCAGACAGACGGACAATCAAAGCGGACTATACAGACACTTGAGGACCTATGTACTAGACTGGAGAGGATCTTGGGAGGAGCACTTACCCCTTGCAGAGTTTGCATATAATAACAGCTATCACTCGAGCATCGCATGGCACCTTACGAGGCTCTGTATGGACGGAGGTGTACTGCACCCTTGAGTTTAGCTGAGGTGGGGACCAAGTAGGGGTTGGCCACAGGCTGATCTGGCAGGGTCAGGTGGTGATAGAGCATATCCACAGATGACTCTACACTATCAGGAATAAGAAGAAGAGCTATGCTGATCGGAAATGCAGAGAGGTGTAGTTTGAGGTTGGGGATCACATCTTTCTTCTCGTTTCGCCCATGAAGGGCCTGCAGCATTTTGGGGTGAAGGGGAAGATTGCATCGAGGTTTATGGGGCCTTTTGACGTCCTGGAGGGGATAGGACTTGATGAGACAATCATCATGAACTCTAATTACCTCTAATTAACTAGTCTTCTTAGTTAATTAGCTGAGGTTATGAACAAATAAAGGTTAATTATAGAATAAGAGATATTTAGTCAAGGACCTTAAAATAAGTTTAAAATGACATTTTATCTTTCAATTAACATTATTAATAATATAGATAATAATTGGACTCGAAATTTTATTAATCATTCTCTTAATTAATAAGATAAGTAACTTTAATATAATGTAAACCTAAGCATATAATAACTTAAGTACTTTCACTTAATCTATTAAATTAACCTAAAAGGTGAAAAATGTAAATTTAAGGTGTAAACATAATATTTACTTTATTTACTAACATATATAAAAAGTTGAAAAAGATTAAAGTTAAAATAAACCTTCAAAACCTGGGTTTACATTTTAGTCCTTACTTTTCATTATAGTCAGGCCCTTATTTCTCACACAGGTCCTTAAGTTTTATTTCATTTAAGACCCTCTTCATCTTCTTCTTCTTCTTCAGCCGAATGAACGGCTGGCAGCAGAGAGTCACCCCACCACGCGATCACCACCCTGCCGACATCATCCCTCTTTGTCCAAGCTCTTGCAGCTTACGCTCACCACCTCCACTTCATCCACCGGTCTGGATTAATCGAAAATCCTATTTTTCATTAGGAGATAACCTCACCGTCGTCGGAGACGACGACGGGGATTAAGCTCCCTGAGCTCCTTCTTCGGCCAAACTCCACCATTCTCTTCGCTGCAAACTGCTATAAATACCCCCTCACGCCTCTAATTTTATTCAAGTTGGCTCCCTTCCCTCTTGTAACACTGTACCGACTTCGATAGGCTATTCGTCCAAAACTCCGGCAACTTTCCATTCCATGTTCCGACTTCCTCAATCCATCTTAAGTAGCCGAAGAGATCTACCGTGGTCTTCCACATTTCTGACACAGGCGCCGACCCAAGGAATCCTCCGCTCCACCTCAAATCCGCCCGCCGAAGATCTTTCTTCCACCCTCTGATTTCGTCATCCACCATGAGACTTCGGCGGAACCCTATTGACCCCTTCGTCCAGGTAACACTAGATTAGGAGTAGGAGCAGGAGTAGGCTAGCATAGTTAGTTACTTTAGTTAGTTAGATTAGAGTAATTTCATATTTTAGCTTCATCTACTCCGACTCCGACGAGTTCCTCAAGCTTGCTGGAGACTTAACTTCATCTTTTTATTCACTGTACACCTTCCTGTAACTTCCTTGATCACTTCTAAATCACTTAATCGCTAATTGAATCACCTAATCGCCTAATTCACATATCACCTCCACCGACTGCTGATACTGTATATGGTGACAGTAATCGACCTAATTCCACCTTCATTTGGTTCTTCATCAACTATTCACCACCTATATACCCTAATCGACACTATAATACATATTACTATCATCTATAAATTAAACCCCCAAATCTTAACTAAGTTCCTGAGCTCGCTTTCCAAGGCAGCTCAGGAACATTTCAAATCTTAAATTAAATATATATTTATTAATATAAACATCTGTTGACTTGTAACTTCTCAATCGAGTAGTTAAACAAGCCCTAAGCTTATTTCAAATCAAATCTTTAAGAAAACTAATTCACTGTCAAATCTTAATTCTAATGGATAAATGAGGAATTAAATGTGATACTGAGGTTCCTTGTAACCTCAGGATCCTTTTTGAATAAAAAATGGTTAATTTTAACAATCTGTACACATTTTTCCTATTTTGTGGACTCACCGGAGCTCCAGTGAGATTTGGCAAGCCAAAACTGTGCTTCAGCCTCTAAAACTTGTTGAGAAGCTCCAAAATGATATTAAATGGATCACTAATTGTTTTAAGAATGTTTATTTTAGGATTTAGCTACTGGAGCTGTAGATTTGACTTCATCTTCCCCAACTCCGGCGGAGTTGGAGAAGTCTAAAAAAAGGATTTAAGAAGCATTTAATGATCCTAGAAGCTTAAGTGCGATGCACTGAAGCTGTTTAAACTCTTGGAATGCTGTAATAACCTCTGAATGATTCTGACGAACACACTCCTTTTCAAGTTCAGGCGGCGAGCCTGAAACCCTAGGAATGTTGGTCAAAACTCCTATCTGAAGATCTGAATAAGTTCTGGATGTTGAGGAGACTCTAATTGATGCTTTGATTTCCTGTGGAGAATATTTTAATAGGAAGTCAACTTTTTGTGCTTCCACAGTCAAACATGAGTCTGTTAATGGAGATCTGAACTTGAATTGAGATATTGAGGAGTGTAATTTGTTTCAGAGAACTTATTTAATGATTTGAAAGAGATTAAAGTAACCTCTGGTGAATAAATGTTTGAGAATTTAGTTCCTGTCAATTTGGGTTGCTTTCGAACCTAAACCAACAGCAGTGACATTTTGATGAAATTTAAACTTAAATCCTGCCCAGATGAGTTAATTATAACCCTTAGAATTAATCTAAATCAATTAGAAATACTCTTTTGTGTCTGTTGCACATATTGAAGTCTAAAGTATGAACTCTGAAGATTTCAGAGAAGTGAAGAGCTTCTCTGCTGGTCCTGAAGGTCTTAAGAACTTAAAACCTATTCTAACAGATGCAGAATTAATTATATAACATGTATAGACCTTTAAATAAGGAGAAGTCCTTCTGAGGACCCTGTAGGTATAAATTTCACATCCAGGCTAGTAATAACCCGTAGGAACATGTGATTTCATCTTTCAAATTGAAGAGGAAAACTTCTTCAAAACATTAAATTGACCCTGCAATTGCATATATCTATCTTAGAGCTTTATAACAAACTTGAAATCACTCGATTTGGGGCTCTGGGTAGAAAGTTATAATCATTTGAATTTTTCTGGAAGGGGTAGGTTAGTCCCACATCGCTTGTTCACGAGCACGCGCCTGGGGATAAAAATAATTTGTTCCCTTGGCTATGCAGTCCTCAGCACTCGGTGCACCGGTTACCGATCTGATCTGATTTGAGCATAGCATGTGTGTGTGTGCGGGCTTGTGCCTGCGGGTGTGCGCCCCTGGGGGCGTGAGTGAATGTGTGCCCTGGGAGCGCGGGAGTGGCCTGGGAGGCCGGGTTTAGCTGGAATGGCTCGAGACCGTGAACCGATAGGAAATAAACCTAAAACGAACCTAATTGAGATAAGGTGAGGATCGAGTAGGGTCTGGTCCCAACCTAGTCTCAGGGTGCTGTGTATCCTCGAAAGGACCTCTCCGTAAATAAAATAAATTTTGGTTAAAAAGTAAAAAAAACCCAGGTCAACTGAAGGACTTAAGGAAATGAGAAGTCGATGGTTGTAAAGTGATAAGTGTATGCTGAAGGCTAAGGAAGAAAGGAGCATAGGCACTAAGGAAGGAAGAGATCAAGGAACAAAAAGAGAAGACTAAGGGAAGAAAAGAAGGCAGGAGAAGAGAGGAACAAAAGAAGAAAGGTAAGAAAGGAGCTCGAGATAGAGAAGAATATAAAAGAAAGAAAGAAGAAGATGAGAGGCTGAAGAAAATCTTTTCTTGCATCATTACTTTTTGTTCTTAATTGTAAAGTGGTATGTTTTAATAGAATAACTTTTAATTGCCTTAATTTCTTAGAATGAAATTGAAAAAAAACTCACATGTTAATAAAGTACATCATTTAAGTAAATATGTTTTGCATATGAAATTTTGTATATTCTTTATAGTTTAAATATTTTGACAAAATTCATGTTTTAAAAGTCAACTTAGTTACACCTCCTAAACTTATAGAGAAATAAAATAGAATTGGTGAATTTGGAGAAAATTATTATACCTCCTAGTGAATGACCTGGACTCAACTAGTGAAGATTTCTAAAATGTTAGCTTAATTCGACCCTATACTACATAGCCAACATAACTTCGAGTTAACCTAAGTGATTTCTTTTACTCTTAATTAAGTGAAATTATCTTAATTACTGAGTTGAGTGAAACTGCATTATCATTTTAATGGCGTCGTTTCCAGGGAGGTAATATTTTGATCCACTCATCAAAATATTCCCTAGCATTGCTTCGTCTAATGATCATTTTAATGGCACCATTGCCGGGAAGGGAATATTTTGATTCACTAAAATTTAAAAGGATTAATTGTTTAATTAGAAGGTATTTTGTAAATATTTTTATTTTTACTAACTTTTGTTCTAATTAGTGTGTTTTGTTTTATTTTTGTTTTATTTTTTTTTTATTTTCTATCTTCTTTTCAAGTTTACCTCTGCGGGTAATCTCAGGAGAAGGCGAGAATCAGTGTTACTGTTTTTGTTTTTGTGAGCATTTCTTTATCTTTTGTTTTGTTCCATTTAAAAAATAAAAAAATACAAAAATACATCTCTATCTGACTAGCAGCAGCATTACATAGGCATACACTCTTAGGAGTGCATTATCCTGCTAGTATTAGAGTGATCTGACTTGGGAAATTTGTAAACTATTTTTCTCGCATCAACGGGAAAACACGAGAAAACCCGCATAGATCCCTGTCCTCTGAGAATTAAAAAGACCACATATTTTTGTTTGAAAAAATATAAAAAGAGGCCATTGTAGTTTACTTGATATATTTTTGAAAAAGATTAACTAAAAAGAGGAAGTAAAATTGGTGACTTAAATCTGTTTGCATAATGCATGTGGGTTTTTAATCACTATCGTCTGTTGCATGCTATCGCGCGCACAGCGCGATCACTACAGTCACACGAGTCTATTCTTCTATCTCTCCTCTTTGCAACTCTTAGGGTTTTGGCTGAAGATCAACAAGTCTGTTTCACTACTAGAGCCTCAGGGAGCCAGTAGTGAGCGGTCTCGATCCTAGACCTTAGACCTTTGAGCTTTAAGGTACGCACCTGCGTAGACACAAATTAGGACGCGTATTTTGATACTGTTACTCTATTTGTTTGCATCAAATTACATTGCGTATCTTAGGAATTTCTTCTTTCCTTTGAAAGAAGAGCAAAACCTGCATCTTTGGCGCGGTTTTGCAGGTTCTTTTTGCTGTTGTTTTCTTATCGGTGGTGTGCGTGTGCCTTTGCACATTATTTTTCGTTTATGGATGGGAGGCAATCCTTGCATCCTCCTCTTGCACCACCGTTGACAGGTGATCCTAGGCCAATTGCAGATAAGCAACCAATGGTTTTCCCATCTGATCCATCTACTTCCTTGGATTCAATGCAAAATCTTAATCTCGAGATCCCCACCCTTTACTATTGTAGAAAACATGCCATATCTTTTAGGATTACATGCCATCCAGGAAAATATTCCAAGATCAAACCTTTATTCAAATACCTATAATCCTGGATGGAGAAGCCACAAAAATTTTTTTGGGCTGATCCAAATCAAAATCAAAGACCAAATTATCCATATCAGACCCATTTTAACCCACCTCCATTACCTCCTCAGCAATCAAATGTAAGGCCTAGCCCGATGAGTATGTAGAATTACTCTAGGCCTATTAGAGATACACAGCTAGACCAAATTTTAAGAGCTATGTCAGAGAGTCAGCGACAAAATGCTGAAGCTCTTGTTGAGATCCATAGGCAATGTAAGGTAGAGTTGGCTGATTTACAAATCAAATCACGCTTTTGGCTGAATCTCGTCAGCCAAGTACTCTTCCATCTCAGCTAATTCCGAATCCTAGGAATCTACCAAATCCTAGGCTAAACCAAGGCCAAGTCTATTTCATTAATCAGGCCTTTGATTCTAATCATAACCCATCCTCTATATTACCTGAAAATAACCCGTCAAACCTGCATTAGCAACCTATTTTATTTCAAAATGACCCACCTATTATTGAGAACCAAAACTGATTTTGCTAATCTTCTGAACTTGGTGGAATCATTTTTTTAAATTGCCTTAATCTTAAACGTTCTACATCTCAACCTAAATCAAATCTGATTTTCATAAGATTCACTCTAATCTTTCTAAGATTTTCATGAGATTCTGATTATAGGATCTACGAGATCTATTCTAGGCAATTTCAAGACGAGTTTTGATTGGGGGGTTTAATCTGTTTCGTATTTTCTTTGATCTAATTCTTTCATAACTCCTCTGTTTTTACCGTATACCTATTTTTTTTAGGAGTTCTTTACTAGGTTTTACGCTTAGCTAAAGGCATAAAACTTAGCACTTGTACATAGCTATTTCATGTTTTCATCTTTTTTGATTTTCTTATACACTTTTAAAATTTCACATCATTTCATATTGATTACCCTCATTTAGTCTGACTGACCACTCTGACCTTTGGTCAGACTTGAAATCGTACGCATAGAGATTTTTAATCTCCTCTATTCGACTCCTTCCAACACCCCATACTAAATGATGGGTAATATCTTTTCACCTTTCTTACAATGAGGACGTTGTAAAATTTTGGCTTGGGGGTGTTGAAGTGAAATTTTCACTTTAAGTGTGGCTTAAAAAATAAAAACAAATAACAATTAAATATCCATGAAATTTAGAAAAAGTAAAATAGAAAATCTAAAAATGATAAAAATTTTAAAAAAATCAAAAAATTTCATAAAAGTTTGAAAAGTTTTTTTGAAAAAAAAATCATAAAAATTGAAAAAAAATCTTATATACATAAAATAAATATATTTAAATACAAAAATTTGAAAAAAAAAGAATATTCATAGAAAATAATAAGAGGGGCTTATTCATTATTAATAAAGAAGAAAAGAAGAAGAATATACAAGTATATATATTATAATTAAGAGCTTAATTTTCTTTTAGGTCATAAGTTTAAAATGTAAATAGAGTATATATATAAGTATTTAATAGCATACAATTCTTAATTAGATTTTACTTAAACATTTTGAAAAAAACACACTTTTGTGTTTAAAATTTTTAAAACGAGATTTTATTTAAATTAAGAATCTTTTAAATCTTTTAAAGATTTATTTTTCTATTCTTACTTGAATTAAGAAACTAAGTGTGTTAAGATTTAAGCTTAAGTTTTGGAATTGAATTATAACTTTTTAATCAATTAGATTAAGTAATCCTTTTGCTTTTTGAAAATTTGATTTTATCATAAAGTTAAGCAAGATGCCAGATATTCAGAGTTAATTAAATAGAGAGTTGGTACAATTTTAGTTTACAAAACTTGCAAGCTAGAGGTAAATAACTAGACTTGGTAAATTTTGTCTTGACGGATCCTATAAGAGGAAACTAAGAATTTGAAGAACCTAAGAGCAAAGAGCTTTGTTGTCCAAGCTCTGGTTTGAGAGCTAAGTAACATAAACATCTA
The DNA here is from genome assembly GCA_037157565.1 of Thalassia testudinum. Classification (NCBI taxonomy): domain Eukaryota; kingdom Viridiplantae; phylum Streptophyta; class Magnoliopsida; order Alismatales; family Hydrocharitaceae; genus Thalassia; species Thalassia testudinum. The sequence goes on from JAZHRO010000057.1 coordinate 18,348,191, forward strand.
AATTCACTCATAGAATTTTCTTATTGACATCTAAGATGACGAAAACACAAAGGTTAAGAGATCAATTCTGAATCCTCTTTAGTCTAAGGATTTCCACGGGGCGGTTCTTGAAAGTGTGAAGGATGTGCCACTCACCTAGAAAAAGGATTTGGAGAATAATGGTAGTAAGAAAAATGAGAAGGGGGAAAAAGAAAAGAAAGAAAAGAAAAAGAAAAGAAAAAACTAAATAAAACACCCTGCAATTAAGTGCCTTCTTAAAAATGGGTACTTATGCAGTTTTACCATAAATAAATAAAAGCATCTCAATACAAATGGATGCTACCCTTCCTTCCATCAAATAAAAAGAACACCTCGCTACAAATGGGTGTTCTAACCTATAGAAAAAGAGAAAAAAATATGAAGAAAAAAAATATTTGGAATAAGAGACCTAATGGTCCACCGGGGAGATATACACAAAAAGTATTGACCTCGGGATAGAAAATTGGTGAGGAGAGAGCAACCAAACCTGAGTAAGGCCAAGCCAAAGGCTTGAATTGGAATAATTGGGATTGGAAAGTGATGTCTTAAGATCTGGATTTTTGCAACTTTGGATGTTTTTAGGACAATTCTCTTCACTAAACACAGATGTTTTACAATCATAGCTACTGAACCTTGCTATTGGGTAGTGAAGCCTAAGAAATTGGGTTTTGAAGATTTAAGTTGAGACCTAAAGGAGAAGAATTGACAAAAATCCTTGGTCTAGAAGTTAATCTTTAGTGTTGTAGGCTAGTAAATTAGAGTTTTACTACTCAAAGTTTGATTAATAATGAGTATCTGGTTAATTTGCTTAAACTTATATTGATAAAAGTCAAATATCATAAACAAGGGATTGACTTAAATCTATTTGAGTTTTTGAGTTAAAATTTAATTCTCAATTCTTAAGTTTTGTTTTCTTAAAACACTTTGTATTCTAGTTTGAGTTAAGAATAGTTACAAAGATTAAGAGATTTTTGAAGAATTCTAATTCTAAATAAAATTCTTGTTTCCAAATTGTTTTAAGTGTGTTTTGAAAAATGTTATAAGTATAAGTCTAAGTAAGAAAATTTTCACACATGCTCTATACATTAATTATTTATATTTAACCTTAAAAATTTATGACATAAGCTAGGTTTACATTTTAGTCCTTACTTTTCATTACAGTCGGGTCCTTATTTCTCTCATAGGTCCTTAATTATTATTTCATTTAAGTCCATCTTCGACTTCTTCTTCAGCCGAATGAACGGTTGGCGGCAAAGAGTCACCCCACCGCGCGATCACCGCCCTGCCGACATCATCCCTCTTTGTCCAAGCTCTTGCAGCTTGCGCTCACCACATCCACTTCATCCACCAGTCTAGATTAACCAGAAATCCTATTTTTCAGTGGTAGATAACCTCACTGTCATCGGAGACGATGATGGGGGTTAAGCTCCTTGAGCTCCTTCTTCGGCCAGACCACGCCATTCTCTTCACCGCAAACTGCTATAAATACCCCCTCACAGCTCTGATTTTATTCAAGTTGGCTCCCTTCCCTCTTCTAACACTGTAGCAGACTATGATAGGCTATTCGTCCAAAACTCTGGCAACTTTCCTTTCGATTTTCCGACTTCCTCCGTCCATCTTAAGCAGCCGAGGAGATCCGTCGTGGTCTTCCGCATCTCTAACACAGGCACCGACCCAAGGAATCCTCCACTCCACCTCAAATCCACCCGTCGGAGATCTTTCGTCCACCCTCTGATTTCGTCGTCCGCCATGAGACTTCGGCGGAACCCTATTGACTCCTTTGTCCAGGTAACAGTGGATTAGGAATAGGAGTAGGAGGAGTAGGAGTAGGCTAGCTTAGTTAGTTACTTTAGTTAGTTAGATAAGAGTAATTTCATATTTTAGCTTCATCTCCTTTGACTCCAGCGAGTTCCGTGAGCTAGCCAGAGACTTAATTTCATCTTTTTAATTCACTGTACACCTTCCTATAACTTCCATGATCACTTCTAAATCACTTAATCGCTAATTGAATCACCTAATCGCCTAATTCACATATCACCTCCACCAACTCTGACACTGTCTATGGTGACAGTAATCGACCTAATTCCACCTTCATTGGGTTCTTCATCAACTATTCACCACCTATGAACCCTAATCGACAATATAATACATATTATTATCATCTATAAATTAAACACCCAAATCTTAATTAAGTTCCTGAGCTCGCTGTCCTTGGCGGCTCAGGAACCTTTCAAATCATAAGTTAAATGTATATTTATTAATAAAAACATCTGTTGACTTGTTGTAACTTCTTAATCGAGTGGTTTAACAAGTTTAGAGATTATTTCAAATCAAATCTTTAAGAAAATGAATTCACTATCAAATCTTAATTCTAATGGATAAATAAGGAATTAAATGTGATACTGAGGTTCCTTGTAACCTCAAGATCCTTTTTGAATAAAAAATGGTTAGTTTTAACAATCTGTACACATTTTTCCTATTTTCTGGACTCACCGGAGCTTCGACAAGCTCTGGCGAGCCCAAACTATGTTGTAGCCTCAAAAACTTGTTGACAAGCTCCAGAGTGATATTAAATGGATCACTGATTGTTTTAAGAATGTTTATTTGAGGATTTAGCTACTGAAGCTGTAGATTTGACTTCATCTTCCCCAACTCCGGTGGATTTGGAGAAGTCTAAAAAAAGGATTTAAGAAGCATTTAATGATCCTAGAAGCTTAAGTGCGATGCACTGAAGCTGTTTAAACTCTTGGAATGCTGTAATAACCTCTGAATGATTCTGACGAACACACTCCTTTTCAAGTTCAGGCGGCGAGCCTGAAACCCTAGGAATGTTGGTCAAAACTCCTATCTGAAGATCTGAATAAGTTCTGGATGTTGAGGAGACTCTAATTGATGCTTTGATTTCCTGTGGAGAATATTTTAATAGGAAGTCAACTTTTTGTGCTTCCACAGTCAAACATGAGTCTGTTAATGGAGATCTGAGCTTGAATTTAGATATTGAGGAGTGTAAGCTATTTCTGGGAACTTGTTTGATGATTTGAAACTGATTAAAGTGAGCTAAGCTGAATAAATGTTTGAGAATTTAGTTCCTGTCAATTTGGGTTACTTTTGAACCCAAACCAATAGCAGTGACATTTTGATGAAATTTAAACTTAAATCCTTCCCAGATGAGTTAATTACAACCTTTAGAATTAATCTAAATCAATTAGAAATACTCTTTTGTGTCTGTTGCACATATTGAAGTCTGAAATATGAACTCTGAAGCTTTGAGAGAAGTGAAGAGCTTCTCTGTTGGTCCTGAAGGTCTTAAGGACTTAAAACCTATTCTAACAGATGCGGAATTAATTGTATAACATGTATACACCATTAAATAAGAAGGAGAAGTCCATCTGAGGACTCTGTAGGCATAAATTTCACTTCCAAGCTAGTAATAACCTGTAGGAACCCCTGATTTCATCTTTCAAATTGAAGAGAAAAACATCCTCAAAACATTAAATTGACCCTGCAATTGCGTAGATCTATCTTAGAGCTTTCTAACAAACTTGAAATCACTCGATTTGGAGCTCTGGGTATAAAGTTATGATCATTTGAATTTGGGTCTAGAAGGGGTAGGTTAGTCCCACATCGCTTGTTCACGAGCGTGCACCTGGGGATAAAAATAATTTGTTTCCTTGGCTATGCAGTTGTCAGCGCTCGGTGCACCGATTACCGATCTGATCTGATTTGAGCATAGCATGTGTGTGTGTGCGGGCTTGTGCCTACGAGTGTGCGCCCTTGTGGGCGTGAGTGAATTTGTGCCCTGGGAGGGTGAGAGTTGCCTGGGAGGCCAGGTTGAGTCGGAATGGCTCAAGACCGTGAACCGATAAGAAATAAACCTAAAAATAACATAATTGAGATTAGGCGAGGATCGAGTAGGGTCTAGTCCCACACTGGTCTCAGGGTGCTGTGTATCCTCAAAAGGACCTCGCCGCAAATAAAATAAATTTTGGATAAAAAGTAAAAAAACCCGATTCAGCAAAAGGACTTAAGGAAAAGAGAACCCGATGGTTGTTAAAATGCTAAGTGTAAGCTGAAGGCTAAGGAAGAAAGGAGCACAGGCACTAAGGAAGGAAGAGATCAAGGAACAAAAAGAGAAGACTAAGGGAAGAAAAGAAGGTAGGAGAAGAGAGGAACAAATGAAGAAAGGTAAGAAAGGAGCTCGAGATAGAGAAGAATATAAAAGAAAGAAAGAAGATGAGAGGCTGAAGAAAATCTTTTCTTGCATCATTACTTTTTGTTCTTAATTGTAAAGAGGTATGTTTTAATAGAATAACTTTTAATTACCTTAATTTCTTAGAATGAAATTGAAAAAAAAGTTGCATGTTAATAAAGTACATCATTTAAGTAAATATGTTTTGCATATGGAATTTTCTATATTCTTTATAGTTTAAATATTTTGACAAAATTCATGTTTTAAAAATCAACTTAGTTATACCTCCTAAACTTATAGAGAAATAAAAGAGAATTGGTGAATTTGGAGAAAATTATTATACCTCCAAGTGAATGACCTCAACTCAACAAGTAAAAATTTCTAAAATTTTAACTTAATTCGACCCTGTACTAAACAACCGACACAACTTCTAGTTAACCTAAGTGATTTCTTCTACTCTTAATTAAGTGAAATTAACTTAATTACTGAGTTGAGTGAAACCGCATTATCAGGACCTATTGCTTATCAGCTTGCCCTTCCTCCCTAGCTTTCAGGTGTGCATGACGTGTTTCATGTGTCCAACCTCAGGAAGTACGTTGCTGATCCCAGCCACGTTATGAGCCATGAGAGTGTTGAGGTGGGTGACAACCTGACCTACCCTGAGAGACCAGTGCAGATACTAGACAGAGCTGTCCGGAGTCTGACACGGAAGTAGGTACCCATGGTCAAGGTTTTGCGGAGGAGCCAGTTGTACGAGGAGGCTACCTGGGAGGCCGAGGCAGCTATGCGAGAGTGTTACCCAAAGCTTTTTGAGGGTACGTCTTTTTGGACTGACTTTCGTCCTCATTAAGTTTGTTGTGCATTTTTATTTCTTTACCGTACCCTAGTTAGCTCAAGTTTCGGGGATGAAACATCCTTCAAGTTTGTTATGATGTAAAGACCCATTCTGATTTAAGCATTTTAAGACGTCTGGAATGTTGGTTAGACGTCTAGACCCCTTCTCGGATGTCTGGAAATTGAAAAATTTGTACGCGCAGTTGGTTCTACGCACAGGTAGCACGTAGACCACCCTCACTCACTCTCTTCTCCTTTTTCCCCTATCAAAACCCTAACCCCTCACCTATAAGAGGCCCCCTTTCCTTCTCCTCACTCCACCACTGCACCACACCTCCCCACTCCACTACAGTAAGCAGAGAAGTGCAAGAGAGCGAGAGCGAGAGCGAGGAGGAGGAGCGGGAGTGAAGAGAAGGAGAAGGCTGAGCTCACGAGCTTCATGGAAGCTCATCAGTGGTTCACACGGCCACTGCAGCGCATGCAGGAGGAGGAGAATGTCGGGGAGTCATCCCCGATCTTCTAGAACAGTCGGAGCTGCAGCGGAGCGGAAGGAGCTGCGGTGGAGCACGGTGAGAGGTGTAGGAGCATGATCTGGTACTGGAGTTTTTCCAGTATTAGACATCCGGAGGGCCTTCCGGACGATGGGCTGGATGTCTGGCGACGACACCGGACGTTTGAATGTGGGTATATCGCGAAGGTGCATCTTCCTCGTGGTTACGGCCATGCAGGCCACACCGTAGTGTGATGTGCTTGGCTAAAAGTTGTGTGCTGCTCTGTCATGTGTAGGAGCAGCTTTGGCAAGGAGCATGGCATGCCCTCTCACGCTTTTCGGACATCTGGACAGTTGACCAGACGACCGAAGACGTTCCCAGACGACCGAAGGACTAGTCGGATGTCTGGAACTGAGTCCAAATGGTCGCGGAGGAGTCCTGGATGTTTGAGATTATCACAGGAAACTGAGGTGAGTCTCTGATGACTTTTAAGAAGTCTGGACTTATTTCTAGACGTTTGATTTGGGTCTGCAAACACGTTTTTGACCCGTTTAGGGTCCGACCGAGATCCTTTTTACGTAATCAAAATACCTGTGGTTTCCTTGTGAGTCCCCCTACATATTAGAAACCTTTATATATTATTCTGAATGTTCCATTGGGATGTGTTCCTTGGTATAGGACTTCGATTTGTTGCATGTCTGGGGCTTACAGAGGCAAGTGGGCCTATAGTTTGAGCTCCTAGTACTCCCGAATAGTCTGGTAGAGTGGTTTCCTCTTGTTTTACTTATAAAATATGAATGCATCTATGAAAATTAGATAACTGGAAACCTAGGATGTTGCATGAACCCTAGGATGAGAAACGGTTGAACTGCTTGCTTGCATGATTGAAACTGTATTTCTGAATGAATAAGCTAAATTGTTAGCAACTGCCTATTAATGAATATGAGTTTCCTGTTAGAACATGAAACGCCAGAGATAACTAAATAGTTACCTGTGATACCGCTTGTTTCATGTGTTAAATTGTGGAAATACAATCTGCATGTGTAAAATACGAGAACGGAATTGTGAATGATGAAATCTGGTATGGAATAATATGGTCAATATGAACATGAACCCTATGGGGAGTTAGTAGTAGAGCTCCTGTGGTTAGATGGAAAAGCTTGGAATATGTATGGGAAGTGTGGTAGCCCTTGAGAACGTGGTACCAAGGAGAGTGACTATCCACTTTTTTGTGTAGGGCAGTGCTGGTCACCCTTGGGTTGGGACCAGGGATTAGGATTTGCCACTCTACACCAACTTCTGTTGGCCCTCGCGTACACGATACCGAGGAGATCTACTAGTGTAGGGGAGGCAGCTAGCCGCCGCACAGGACCTGGGGTTTAGGTAGCCACCCTACACCGACTTGTTAGGCCCTCTAGGCAAACCGGGGTAGTCAGACGAGGGTGCGTGGACTGTGGAGGGGCGAGACCCCTGTTTGGTTCTGAGGGGCTAGACCCTTGTTGCTGAGAGGGCTAGGCCCTATACTGTTTCGTGCTGTACTTTGGGCGTATTCGCTAGCAAAAATGACTGACCGTGTGCCAGTGCGGGGTAGCTACTCGTATCGCGCGTGCCGTAGTCACCGCTACATCCATTTGTGACCTCGGGGTGGTTGACTAGGTGTTGGACTACCATGAGGGACTCTCTCGGCCAGGAGAGCACCACGTGTACCTTCTACTCTTTGGAAAAGACTACAATCAAGATTGTTCCCACGAGGAACATGCAAGATCATGAAGGAAATCTGAAAGTAAACCAATGGGGTGTAAAGAAATCACATGTAAAAGAAATAACTGGAAAAGATAAATTTACCTGCTAACTTGTACTGCTTTAGATAGTCTGGTTACACTCTATTCAGCGTTCGCTGACTCCATTTTCTCATAACCCTTTAAAGGTCTAGGTGTTGAGTAGCCCGAGTTACCGGCTGTAGAGGGTGCTGGGCCCAGTCAAGCCCAGCAGTAGTTTTCTTACTGTTGTTGTACTTTCTATTCTACTACTAAGTTTCAGACTTTTGTTTACTGTTCCTGTTACTGTACTTTTGTTCTACTTTCTAGTTGTTGTGGTGGTATGGACTGACTAGTAGCTTTTACTTCCTTTATTGCTTGTACGCTTTTACTATTAGTTACATTGCATAGTGAATGTGGTTTACTTTCCAGCTTCTCAGTTATTTCTTATTAGACGACTGGGCCTTGGGATTAGTCGAGTCAAGCCAGTCCCGAGTCCTGTAGGGATTCAGGAACCAGGTCGTAACAGGTCCTCATCACTCTTAATATAGAATGCATACAATAACTAGGTTAACGAATATGGTTGAAATTGTTGCTCGAAATAGTGGCAAGTGCGGTGTCATTTTTCTCAGGCAAGTTAAGAAGATGGTGGTCTTGAACGATGCAAAGTACTTTTGCGAGCCCCAAAAAAATTATGCGCTGATGAGAATAGAGTTGGGAATATTGGTCTATGAAGATTCTTGGAGGGAGAAGGCTAACTGTGTACACACATTGAACATTGTAAAGACAGTAACTTTTTTAAACACCATTCCACATCCACTACAACAAATTGATGGTCGAGAAAAGTTGCTTCTCCATTCCAAGGAAAAACTTCTAAATCTTGTCATCTCATAATGAAATCGATGTACGATTATATTAGCAAGCTTGATTTTGATTAAATCATTCTTCCATTAATACTTCATTTAGAAGTTGGGCTTATATTGATGAGGGACTTGCCAAAGACAATCACCTAGGCCAATGAGTTAAAGGTATGTCTTCCCTAGACATGCCATGGAGAGAGAAGCTAAGGTTGGAAGTAGACAGTTGGTTCACTTACAGAAGGTACAACACATTGAGGGACATGAAAGAAGAAAGTTGAGTTTAACTAATTGATGCAATGTTATTCGCGAAATCAATTTTAACCCTTTCAATGTTCTGCGAGTGAGGAACATGTGTTGGCTAGACCACATGCTTTGGAGTTGCTAGTTAGGTGATTTAACCATTATGAGAGAGTGTCATTTGTAGTTCAATTGAAGTGAGTGAATGATTTATATTTCTTTGTGAAATACTAGGACGGTGATAGATTCTAAAGCGATTAGATTTGTAGTTAAGTTAATATAATAATTAGGAAATTAGGTACCTCCATTAGCAATGGGATATCCAATAAACACATGATTAAATTTCTAGCTTCCAAATTTTCTCGATTAGTATTTGTTGACTCATCCTAGACATTCAAAATGGTTTAACTTTACTGGTGCCAAAAATTGATGAGAATTCTACCATTTTTTGTTTCAATAGCCATATGGACAAGAAGATGAGAGGATTAACACATATGGGAAGCATGGAATAGCTCGAATAAGAAAGCGGATTCCACCAGAAGTCTCTGTGTTAATAGTATACCGAAATGCTCATATATATTGTGAGGAGCATTTGAATTATGTTTTATTGAGGAATAGTTTCTCCTTTGTGCATTTTATTCCTATGGATCAGGGCTTAGTAGCTTAAATTAGCAGGGTATCTTATTTTTTTCTGGAATGCGTCTGGAACCCAATTCAATTCAATTATGTTCAACAAGTACATATTCCAAATATATATGATGTACCAATTTAGTGCTTCAAGTAATTTAATTTCATGATAAATATGAAGAAAGCAGGTTCCCAAATTGCCCTAATGATAAATTTGCATTGTTTAACCAAAACATTTTGTATGGAATTCTTTTCTCTTTTTTATTTATTTTCGTTGTCACAAAGTAATTCAACGAAGAAGTTGTTTTGACATACAATTAGTTCTCATATTGATGGAGAGATTCTCGCTTATTTTTTATAGCAAAAGATTGATATGTCATTGTGTTTTATGTGGTGCAAAATCTCTTAATCAAAACTAAATATCAAATTTAACCATAGTAAAGATGTCGCATCCACAGGAAGGAATATACCAATAAATTCACAAGTCAAGGAATATTCTATTTGCAGACACTACTGCGACTTTAATGTGAGGAATTTGCTATTTTAAATGAAGCTTGCAATTTCCCTAAAAGTTTAGGGGTATTTATGTAGTTTTCACGTCAAGAATTAATCTCCAAAAATTTGTGTATGATGCATGTGTAATGGGATATCATGTAAATTTGACTTGCACGCAAATCTGATTTGAAATTCAAAGTTAAATCATGCACATAACACAAGTGATGTAATTTCAGGAAAATATGAGTGCATCAATGCAATGTGGCCTGAATAAAATACTAATATCTAAATGAAAATGGCATTAGATGTAAATATTAATTCAAGAGAAAACAGGGGATTTCTCCTCTCTCTTCCTCGCGAGGACAACCAAGCACGGTTGGTGGCGAGAGTCGACAAGGTGGTGTGCCTCGATGAAGGCTACGCAACGGTGGTGACGCGGCGGCCGGAGGTGGCCGGCAGTAGCCGGATTGAGGAGAATGGCTGCCGGCCTATTGGAGGAGGTCAGCCGCACTTGGAGAGGGTGGCACTGCTGCAGCAGCTCGCATGGTTGCGCGTTGGGCATGTACGCGCAAGGCGTGCTAGGGCGCAGCTGTAGTGGCCTGCGGCCGTGGGTCACCTATGGCTAGCTGCTGCTTGCTGGCGCTATTGTAGCACGGGGGCACAGGTGGCTGGGTGCAGTGCCTTCGGGCATTGATCGATGGTGTAGCACCTGCAGGATGCTTGGCAGTACCGGTGTAGAGCGCTTGGTGTGGTGTGGTGCAGGATGGAAGGGTGCTTGGTAGTAGAAAGGGGGTGGGTGCGACGCCTACAGTGGAGAGGATGGTGCGGCGAGGGCAGGTTGGCCTGCGCTTGCAGAGGGCGTGCAAGGCTGTTGTGGGGCTGCGCCTAAAGTGGGTGCAAGAGTGCGGTGGGGCTGCACCTGCAGAGCGCACGATAGCGTGGGAGGTTGTTCCTGTAGAGGGTGCAGGTGTGGGTGGTGGAAGGCTTGGCACGATGAAGGTAGTGCATGGCTGGACAGGCGGTGGAGGGCGCTTTGATGCTGCTAGGAGCGCTAGTGGCTGTGCAAGGGCGCTGGTGGTGCCGCTGGTCATAGTGCATGCAATCTTCACAGTGTCCACCCTCTCCACAGTGGAGAAGAAGGATATCCCCACAATGGGGGGAAGAAGAACCGAAGATCCTCTCCTCTCCTATGCAAGTCTCCTCTTAACTCCTCTCCCCCCCGCCAATTATGGGATTTTCAAATCCCTTACTAATTTTGGTCGGCGGCTGTTGGGTTCGGTTGAAGGAGGACAGCTGTAGGTGGAAATATTTTTGGAGGGGAAAATATCTTTCCACCCCCCTATTCTTTTCCACAATTGTTCCTCTGCCCTCTTCTTCCTGATTATTAGCCTGATGGAGATTAATTTAAGGAGATGGGTGCGTTGTTGTGGGACCCTGCATGAAATATAATTACAGAAAAAGAAATGTAAACTTAAAAAATGACACATGCAATCTTTTAATGACCAAATGTGATTATTAACAAACATACAATGTTAAAATTGAATTACTTAGGCGTAATAATAGCCCATTAAAATGGACTCATCAAATACCCCCATGCCTGAGATTTGCTAGTTCTTAGAAAAAATGAAAAATAATAGAAGTAATTAGAAGATTTCATCTTTTCTTATTTCAAAACTTTAGAGATCTAGGCAAATGTGACGTGATAATAGCCTAAGTAACAGATCCATGTGAAAAAGCCAATCCGCATTTGGAGTTCGTACATCACCCTTGGTAAATAGTGCTATCGGGATAGGCAACTACTTCCCTCGAGGATAAAGTAGAAGATAATCTATATTTTGACCCTGGCATTTGGCCTAGGTAGGAGATATTGAGTTGAATGGATTTGTATTTGGTGGCACACACTCATCTGGTGCTACATGTAATCTAGTACTATAGACTCTAGATCTCTAGAGTATTAGACAAGTCAACTAAGAGAGAGGCTAAACAAATGTGCTCTCTTCATGTTCCTAGGAGCTCACTCTTTTCTTTCTTTTCTTTCTGAGATCACAAATCTTGCCAGATTCAGTAATTGTACTCACTGTTTGGTGGCCTCACATAGCATCCACAGTTCAATTAAATTCCTAATAATTCTACAACTAAGTTAGAGTCCTCAACCAGTATTCGGACGATCAGAAATACTCAAAAGTAGGTATGGGTCATATTTGGTGGAATGCGATAAGTGTTTTTGTTGCCTCAAAAATAATGTTACAACGATAGAATAAAACCTTGGACTCTTTTCTTTTTCTTTTCTCTCTTTCTTTTCTCTTTCTTTCTTTTTTTTCACTTTTTTTTTTCTTGTTTTGTTTCTTCTTAGCTTTCTTTTTCTTTTTGTTTTTCTTTCTTTGTTAATCAACATAACATGATACAGACTTTTATTTATGAGGCATTATTAGGGATGATGATGGTCAAGATGATATTGTGTGGTTTATTTGGTGGAAGTGCCTATTCTCAACACCGGGAAGGAATGGATAGAAGAGGCATATTTCTGACCTTTGACACTATTACCCTCCTTCAGCTGAGGAATCTATGAAGGATGGCCGTAACCATGCACCATAGTCATAGCTTTATTAAAACTCCATCTCTGTGCATCAGCTTTATTTGGTGACTCTCAGGAATTCACATAAAGTATGCACACAAGAACAGAGAGCGAAAACTATGCCTAACTTTGAAGTATCATCATCTAATTGTCCAAAACTTAAGAGTCCTTGCACTAGACTTAGCGCACCAGTAATCTCTCTACTTTCTTCTAACAAATATGAAGTGGATCTATTAGAAGATAGTATGCCTGACTCCCTATTAACTATCCAAGGGTTCAGTAGACTACAAATGCTTATTGGTTTTCCTTAAGGATCCATTACCAAGTTTACATGCACATGAAATAAATGTACTAGATTCTAAACCTAAGAAATAATTAAAGAGAAACCTCCAATGACAAAGATATTTTGCTACGGACTAACTCATTCAGCTCAAGAGAAGAGAATTTTTTTTTATGCTAACCTAAATGCATGAATACTTCCTAAAATGCAAAATGCACCCCCCCATGGCTAAATCTTACAATGTCCTCATTGGAAAATTAAAACAAGCGGAGAAAGGAAAGAAATCACCTGACGGCGATGTTATTCAGAACGCTGGGTTGCCTTCCAACAAGCGTTGTATCTTTTGTCAGCAGCCAGACTTAGAAGGAACTTATAAGTTTGGTTCCAGACAGAAAAAATTAGGCCTTAAAAATATGCATAATAGCGTGGGCCTAGAAAACAAGTAGCCACGACTGTTGGCGAGTTGATGATGCAACATATTCCCAAATTCTCGCCAGAAAGTATGAAAGCAGAAAACCTCATTGACTACCTGGGGAGGTGTAGGAATAAGAAAGGGAATATGAAAAGAGGCCTCCCGAAATGGAATAACTGGAGGATAACGAGGATCCTCCAAAATAGGACGGGTTTTAAAAGATATAAACATTAATATTTGAAACCCTTGAATGGCAAGACTAAAAGTACAAGCATCAATCCACACTCGTCACTCTACCCGAGGAAGTATTGGCTTGATATGTTCTCCAAAAGGAATGTACATCAGCATAAATCTAAGCCAAGGATCAGTTAGAGAGTATAACGGTTGTTTGTAGTGTTGGAAGGTAATGGGTAAGTCCAATGAGTGCTTGGTTGGTGTCAGGTCCAATTCCAATAATGATTCAGATTTTGTATACTCCCTAACAGTTGTAGAAAATTGCACATTACCCTACCTAGCATTAACGATCGGAGTTATATTTGAATCAAAGGGTAGGCTCCAAATTACAACTCTTTGATGGCAGGGTCAAAATATCAGAATCATTACCATTAATCTCATCCCCGGATTCGTTTGGTTCACTCAAATTTTTGTCATGGTGTATATGTGATTCATTAGGAGTTGGATTAGTATCCTTAATTATTCCTAAAGGCGGATCAGTCATAATGTTTTGGAGCAAGCACATATCACTGAATTCGTTATTCTTCTCAGGGTATAAATCCTCAATTGACGTGTTTTGTCCCCGAGAGTCTCCCCTAGGCTTCTCACTAATTTGTTTGTCCTCCTCTAATATCGACTCCGATTTTGATCGAGGATGACTCTAAAAAGAAGGGAGGAATCTGGATTTCACCATATTTGTATCCTCTGGATGTAAATCCTCAAATAATAAATAATTCCCTTGTGATTCACTCCTGATTTTCAGTCCAAGTTCCTCTATTGTGGTATCCTCATCCTATGAAATAGACTCTTCATATCCCTGACGCCAAAATTGATCTAATTCATCCTCCATTCCCTTAGGGTCACCTTCATTGGGTGCGTCTAAATCCTCAGGATACTGAATGGTAGGTGTTGATTCCCTAAGTGGAGGGTCAGGAGTAGGCTCACTAAAGGTAGAATGGGATTCCACCAGATAATCAATTGGGGAAGTGATAGTAATAATACAACCTTGACCTGGGTTAGTAGGGCTAAGGAGAATACTGTCATTGGGGTCAAGGTCTTCAAGAGGTACCATCTTCCCTTGCTTTTGACTCCAATATAGCTCGTGTGGATAATAACTATGATCGTTCTCCTCTAGTGGCCGTGTCACATTGGGAGAGTCTAAGTGATAGCTACATAAAACTGGATGCCTATTGTCATCGGGTTCCTCCAAATTATTTTCATGATCATGGTCGTATGGGTAGGGATCAGAATTACTGGGAAGCGCGTAGCTAAGCTATCTTATTTCTTCGTTTAACTGTTGACTATTCCTCAACATCTGTCCCGATGGATTCCATCATTTCCTTTTGCTATTTTTGCATTTCTATCATAAAAGAGGAGAGGCTACTATTATCAGGTTGAGGAGGATAGTCAATTTCAGGCTCTGGTTGCCTAGGGGTATCTGTCCAACCTCGATATGGAAAATCATGAAGGGCGGGAGGGTTGGGTGTTTGCATAGAAGTAGGGATTCCAGGGTTGGAAAATCCCGCTTCTAGGCTCTGCTCAAATGTGGGAGTTATCGGGCCAGTACTCCCAGGATAAGAATAAGAATGATCCCATGAATTATCAATGTACCCATCAAAGGATGGATACGTTCGAGGCATGGAATCCTGGTTAAAAGATGGGAAGTATTGACTCTAATAATCTAAATGATAGGAGTAAGGGTGATCCATTTCTTTAAACAAAATAGTTTTAACTCTCCTCAGAACACAAGCAGAAACTTCCTAGAGAGTTCTAACACTGTCAAAGCAAACACTAATCCAGTGGGATCTGTTTTTGGTAGATTGCAGGTCTTAGAATTAAATGTTCAGTTGGTGGCCAAACAAGTTTTGCAAAAATTACACTTCCTAGGCCAACCTTCACTGGTGCCTATAACATACTCGCAAGGGATGGAAGTCTCAAATCGAGCCCACACACGAGGAACCGAGGTAACTTGGTGGATAGGCTTGTTGATTTTCGACTAACTTCCCTTGTGGTGCAAAAGAGGAGAGGTAGAAATCTATCTAGTGACCTTATGTGTGGGGTACACAGTGCCTCAGGTGTGCAAACATATGATCGTGTTTTGAGTTTTGAAATTTCGCAAACGAGATCCTTTTGCACACAATTTTAAGTCACTGATTTTATGGTCCAACCTCTTAGCAATCCCAATTTTTAATGTGACCACTGAATTAATTTGATTCAAGCACTTTAGTGGTCTTAGATTTAACTTCAATGCAGATGCATGACAGGTAATTGATGCTCAAGAGAAGACGTACCTTACTCCAGCTTTCTTCGTGCAATAATGTATGCAATGCAGGAAAAATAAACTAGATGCTGCTCATTCAGTCCTAGATGGTTGTCTTATAGATATGCAGCTTCTAGGAGGCAGTTCGAATTTTTTTTTTTCAATAATAATAATAAGCGAACAGACCTAATCTGTAACGACCCGGTTCCCGAGTCCCGACGAGACACGAGAACCGGACCGACTCGACTAATCCCAAGACCCAGTCGTCCAACGAGGAAGTAACCAAAAGACAGTAAAATAAACCACATTCAGCATGAATATTACTAACAGTAAGAAAGTACAGCAGTAAGGAAAGAAACTACTACAGTAGGTACCACCACAACAGTAAAGCAACATTTATCATATAACAAAAACTGCAGGTAAAGAAGGTACAGCGGAAACAAAACTACTCACTAGAACAGAAACAAAAGAAGGTACAAAGCTGTGGCAACTCTACTGGACCCTACTCGGCCCAGCGTCCTCTGCAGCCGCCGACCCTGGCTGCTCAACACCTGGTCCTGAAAAAGGTAACGAGTGTAACACGTCAGCAAAACGCTGAGTAGAGTGGCAAACTAACTAAAGGCAATGGTAGAGTGTACAGTAGCTGTTATGTTCTATTACTTCCTTTTATTTACATCTTTCAATTTTTCTCACTATTTCATTTACTTCTCAGATCCTTTACTTGATCTCGAATGTCCTCGTGGGACGATCTTGATTGCAGTCTTTTCCAACAATAGAAGTAGCACGTGGTGCTCTCCTGGCCGGGAGAGTCCCCCGTGGTGATCCTACCCTCAGTCAACCACCCCAAGGTCACTGACAGACGTAACGGTGACTACGGCACGCGCGATAAACGCACAGGTAGCTAGCCCGTACTGGCACGCGGTCAGTCGTTTCCGTTAACGGGTGCGCCCAAAGCACAGCACGGAACCAGGGCAGAGCCCTCTCAGTAACAGGGGTCCAACCCCTCCACAGTAACCAAACCGGGGCCTTGCCCCTCCACAGTCCGAGCACCCTCGCCTGACTACCCTGGTTTGCCCTAGTGGGCCTAACAAGTCGGTGAAGGAGGCTAGCAGAACCCCGGGGCCCGTGGGGTAGCTAGTACTCTCCTAACACTACTAGCTCTCCTCGGTACTACGTACACGAGGGCCAACAAGTCGGTACAGAGCGGCCAAGCCTAACCCCGGGTCCCTGGGGCGGCTGGCCCCACTCTGCACTAAAACAGGTACAGGTACTTCCCTTGGTACTGCGTACCCAAGAGACAGTACAAACTACATCTCAGTTCCATTCCTTTTCTTTCCAGGAGTTCCACTCCTAATTCCCCGTAGGGTTCCAGCCCTTTATCTCAGAACATCATATGTTTCACTTTCCAGATTCACGTTCTCAATTTCCATGATCTCAAACATGTTTCTTTGTTCATAACAGGCAGCTGTTAATTAATTTCACAGGCAGCTTATATATTCCTTTCCATTTTTCCAAGACTGCAGTAATATACATTCCACTAGTTTTTCCATCCAAGGATTCATGCCATATCCTAGGATCTATCATACAATCTAGTTTTCCGGCCCTAGGATTCATGCAACACCTAGGAGCTATCATTCCATACATTTCTCATTCCTAGGATTCATGCAATGCCCTAGGTTCTAGTTATGATTCCATACTTTAACAGATTTTTTTTTTTTTATACTTAAAACCACTCTACCAGGTACAACGGGAGTAATGGGGGCGTGGTCGGGAATCCCGCGCGCCTCCACGACTCTCAAGACGGCAACCGAACGAGGTCCTATCACAAGGATCAAACACAAGGAGTGTCTCAAAACAGTGTATAGCTACTGTAGGCGGGTAGAGGAATAAATTCTGAAACGAACGCAACTCGAATCGCGGAAAACGGAGCCCAAACGGGCCCTAACGGGTCGAGAAAGACAATACTGTGCAAAATCAGACGTCTGGAACTCCTTCCAGACATCTTAAACGGTGGATCAGAGAATTACCTGTTCGGCTTGGTTCCCCGGACGTCCAGAAGTCTGTGGGGACGTCTCTCCTAGATCCCAGACGTCCGATGGTCTCTCCGGACGTCTGGAGGTCACTCCCGCCGTCTGGTACAACTTCCAGATGTCTGATTCGCAAAGGATGACGAATCCGAACACCTGCGCACAGCCAACCCTCCTCCCTCAGTACGGTCAGTCGACAAAAAGAAGGAGAAAGCGGAACTCACCTTTCAGACGTCTGTATGATCTCACAGACGTCGACCTTGTCGTCTGGATATCAGTCCAGACGTCTGATTCTGGAGATTTTTCCAGAATCAGAACCTCGCTCGGCCTCCGCTCGCGACGCCGCCCGCGTCGCACCTCGCGCGTCCGCTGCTCCGCCCGCAGCAGGTCCCTCTCCGCGACGCTCTGCGCCCCCTGCGCCCTCCGCCGGCCGGCCAAGCCGCTCCCGGCGAGCTCGCCCTCACGGCAGAGCCCCGCCCTCGCATGCCGCAGCTCCTCCGCGCCTACTGCGGCCGCCGCTGCCGCTGCGCCCTCGCGTCCGCTCGCTCTCGCGCACAGGCAGGAGAGAAGGAGGAAGATGGTGGAGACGGGAGGGGAGGCGCGCCCCCTCCCCCTTTTAACGCCGCGCGGAGAGGAGGGAGAGACGGTCGTAGTCGCCTGCAGCCGCAGAGAAGATGCGGGATCGCAGGCCTGCGCGCACAGGCGCGCAGACGAATATCCCGTGCGAGCATAACTGTTCGCCAGACGTCTGTAAACTATCCCGGACGTCTGGTCAGACGTCCGGATGTGATCCCAGACGTCTTTACAGACGTCTGGGCCACCTCCCAGACGTCTGGGGCACGCGCTCGTTACATAATCTAACTAACTAACCGACATGCAGTTCAAACAATTCAAATAATCCTATAATCTAAATAAATGGGAACATGCTCTCGAAAATACGCTCCCATATATAAGAGCGATAAGAAATCAAGAGGCACTCGGAACACGTTCCCAAAAATACCCGACAAGGGTCCAAAAGACAGAAATTAAATTCTAATGTCTATCTAAACTAAATTTTACTAAGGTCTCCTGACTAAATCAAAAATAGGCTTCTTCATAAGCCTATGCACGTGGGATCAAGGCCCACGTGTTCCTGTTGCTGGCCTCCAGGTGGTGTCAAGGTCCATCAAAAAGATCGTCTCTACCATGCACGTCGTTCAAGCTCAATGTCGTCACTCTGCTGCTCCTATCACCCCATCATATTCCTCATACAATAAAAAATATGATCAGATAAATACGCAACTCAAAATATTAAAAAATAATGAAGTGAATCCATTACGTCCGTTGCTTCTCCAGCAACGGTGCCATTTGACGGAGAGATTCTCGCTTATTTATGATAGCAATAGAATGATATGTCCTTGTGTTTTATGTGGTGGAAAATCTCTCAATCAAAGCTAAATATCAAATTTAACCACAGTAAAGATGTCACATCCACAGGGAAGAATAGACCAATAAATTCACGAGTCGAGGAATATACTGTTTGCAGACACTACTGCGACATTAATGCGAGGAATTTGCTATTCTAAGTGAAGCTTGCAATTTCCATAAAAGTTCAGGGGTATTTATGCAATTTTCACATTAGGAATTAAGCTCCAAAAATATGTGTATGATGCATGTGTAATGGCATATGATGTAAATTTAACTTGCATGCAATTTGATTTGAAATTCAAAGTTAAATCATGCACATAACACAAGTGACGTAATTTCAGGAAATTATGAGTGCATCAATGCAATGTGGCCTGAATAAAATATTAATATCTAAATGATAATGGCATTAGATGTAAATATTAATTGAAGAGAATACAGAGGATTTCTCCTCTCTCTTCCTTGTGAGGCTAGCTGTGCACGGCTGGCGACAAGAGTCGATGGGGTGGTGTGCCTCGACGAGGGCTATGGAACGGTGGTGATGCGGTGGCTGGAGGTGGCCGGTGGTGACCGGACGAAGGAGAATGATTGCAAACCTATTGGAGGAGGTCAGCCTCTCTTGGAGATGGTGGTGCCGCTGCTGCAGCCCACACGGCTACATGCTGGGCGTGCGCGTGTAAGGAGTGCTAGGGCGCGGTTGTAGTGGTCTGCGGTGTGGGTCAACTATGGCTGGCTGCTGCCTGCTGACGCTGGTGCAGTGTAGGGCTGTGGGTGGCTGGGCACAGTGCCTGCAAGATGCTTGGCAGTAACGGTGGAGGGTGCTTGTGTGGCGCGGTGCAGGCTTGAAGGGCGCTTGGCAATAGAGCAGGGGTGGGTGCGGCGCGTGTAGTGGAGATGATGGTGCGGCGAGGGCAGGTTGGCCTGCGCCTACAAGGGGCGCATAAGGGTGCTATGGGGTTGCACCTGCAGAGGGCGCAAGAGCACAGCGGGGCTGCACCTGCAGAGGGCGCGAGAGCATGGGAGGCTGCACCTGCGGAGGGCGCGAGTGCGGGTGGTGGAGTGCTTGGCACGGTGAAGGCAGTGCATGGCTGCACAGGCGGTGGAGGGTGCTCTGATGCTACTAGGAGAGCTGGTGGCTGCGCAAGGGTGCTAGTGGTGGCATTGGGCACAGTGCACGCAGTCTTCACAGTGTCTGCCCTCTCCACAGTGGAGGAGAAGGATATCCCCTCAAGGGGGTGAAGAAGAACCGAAGATCCCCTCCTCTCCTGTGTAAGTCTCCTCTTAACTCCTCTCCCTCGCACCAATTAAGGGGTTTTGAAATCCCTTACTAATTTTGGCCGATAGCTGTTCGGTTCGGTTGAAGGAGGATGGTTGTAGGTGGAGATATTTGTGGGGGGAAAATATCTTTCCAGCCCCCTGTTCTTTTCCACTATTGTTCCTCCTCCATATTCTTCCTGATTATTAGCCTGATGTAGATTAATTTGAGGAGATGGGTGCGTTGTTGCGAGACCTTGCATGAAATATAATTACATAAGAAGAAATGTAAACTTAAAGAATGGCACATGCAATCATTTAATGACAGAATGTGATTATTAACAAACATACAATGTTAGAATTGAATTACTTAGGTGCAATAATAGTCCATTAAAATGGACTCATCACATGTGATAATAAAAAAATTTTGGTTTCTAGAGGATTTTTTGGAGAAATTATTGGTTGATCTATGCATTTTGTTCATATACATATAATTTTGTCCTAATGTGTTGTGCCATTTTTTTTTTGAAGAACAATTTTTATCTAGAGGCCACAATTATGTCCTTTTACATTGTCTACAAGAATTTGTGAGAGAATAGGAGGTAATCATGATATAAAATTACTTTCTAATGGCAATAACAAATTAAAACCAATCTTCCAAACTTATTTCGGAACACTATTGACTTTCAACTCCCCTTTAATACAAAAAAGGCAAAGATGCCCAGAATTCAACTCGTGTTTCTCGTCACTATAGTCAAGTTAATTTAAAATTTAATCTACTTATAATTTCTAACTCAACTCATTATATGTGTTTCAAAAAAAAATTTATTCTAAAAAAAACAACATTTGAAGAAATATAGATCATCATTCAACAAAGAAGAGAAAGAAGCATGACAACAATAATTGACTATATTGAAAATCGTGTAGCCAAACTTTTAATTAAACTTCCCTTTTAAATTTTTATTGTAAATACTACTCTATTAAGATTTGAATTTGATTTGTTGCACTTTGTACACAAGTCTAGTGTGCAAGTAATGATTGTTGTATGCATAAGGAACTCAATAGCTGTAGGGCCAATTATAGTGCCAGCAACTAGTCGTAAGTACCTGCTTAATGAATCCTTGCTTCGGCTGCATTATGTCTCATTGTAGTTGCATTACTACAGATTGACCATGCTTCTTTACCAATTAGCTTTGAGTTCCACACATTTCTAAACTCTAATTGAGTTTACAGTAGCTTTTTAATCTTTATTTTATGGTACAATTGTTTTGGCAATGAATCTTCATTGTATGTCATGGCCAATGGTTCACCTCGTTTTTCCTAACTCAAGCAACAATTTCGAACTCTTCAGGTGTTATTATTGTTTCGGGTTTGCATTGTCATCTTCATAATATATTGCATGTTCCTTGTTCGACTTGTTTAAAATGTGCTAGCATACCGATTGGTTGGAATTGGAGCATTTGTTAGCAATAATGGTGAAAATTTCACTTAAGATTCAATACAGTGGTAGACATAAGAAAGGCGAATTTGATGTGTCTCATAATTAATTATTCGAAAAGAAAACGGATTTCCCTCTTTCCAAAAAATTTGTAGAGTACAACTTAGTAATTGATTTCTCTATGTTCAATTATTGTTTCAAATTGACTTTACGACAAACACTGTTGATGTTAATATACATCCTTCTATAACGTGGAGACAGATATGCCTGTAAGTTAGGAACTATATTGCGATTAACCAATTACATTTGTCCCTAGTGGCTTCTGATGTAAACATGTCCATATTACATAAGATGTGTATTTATGCATGTTCATAAGCAAAAAATTGCATTACGTACTATAAATATTTCATAGCATGCATCATCTTGCATTTAGATTAGTTTGAATAAAATGGAGGTTAATTGTCTCCTTTTATGTTATGGACAGGGCAAATTTTCATCAAGGCCTTGGATCGAAGATCGAACCATACAGATTTGATCAGGGCGACAATTGGAGTTCAATGACTCCAAGATTACCCTAATCAGACATCTGTAGCATCAGATAGAGATCGAGGAACCCTAGAAGATCAAGGGCCAAGATGGTGTGAATCCACACTTCAAACGACAAATCTGACAGTACGGATGGATTCAAATCGACTATCGTAGCTGGACAATGGGAAAATCGACTCAATCTGACAACTGTGGCACCATCTACATCATCCAGTAGATGGACGGCCACGATGGTGCCACGTGGCACCATCTCAGCCGCCCAACTGGCCACTGCACCCGCCGCTCCCTTTCTTCTTTAATCTGAGCGCTGATTCTTTGATGTTAGATGATCATCCAATGGCTGTGGATGCATGCGCACAAAACGTAAGCGCGACACAAACGCGCTTGAAGCACGTTGGTCGAATGCGCTTACACGATGAAGAGGCATGTGTTCGATCCTTGGCGAGCAACAGCTGAGGCATGGTGAGGGAGCTCAATTGACCGTTCGATCGCGATCACGCAATCGCGTGTGCTCGATAGCACTCACGCCGCAATGCATTACATACTATAAATATTGCATAGCATGCATCATCTTGCATTAAGATTAGTTTGAATAAAATGGAGGTTAATTATCTCATTTTATGCTCAGGGACAGGGCAAATTGCAGGGCCTTGGATCAAAGATCCAACCGTACAGATTTGATCAGGGCGATGATTGAAGTTCAACGACTCCAAGATCACCCTAATAAAATAACTATAGCATCAGATAGAGATCGAGGAACCATACAAGATCAAGAGTTAAGATGGTGTGAATCTACACTTCAGATAACAAATCTAACTGCACGGATGGATTCGGATTGACGATCGTAGCATAGCAGCACAAAAATTGACTCAATCCAACTACCGTGGCACCATCTACATCATCTAGAAGATGGACGGCCAAGATGGCAGCACGTGGTGCCATCTTAGCTGCCCAACTGACCGCTGCACCTGCCGCTCCCTTTCTTCTTCAATCTAAGAGCTGATTCTCTGCCATTGGATGATCATCTAATGGTTCTGGATGCACGCACACAAAATGTAAGCGCGAGACAAAAGCACTTGTAGCGCTTTGGTCGAACATGCTTATGCGATGAAGAGGCGCACGTTCGATCCTTGGCAAGCGACAGCTGAGGCGCGTTGAGGGAGCTAATTGACCCCTCGATCGCAATCGAGCAGTCTCGCACGCTCGATTGCTCTCACGCTGCATCAGACGCCTACACGTAACGTAGGATTAGACATGGGCGGGCACGCATTGAGGCACTGCGGTTATAAAATCTTAGCCGTTCCATCTCGCGATCGAATGGTCAAGATTTGATGAACGTGGGTGGCACAAAAGGTGAGCGGGCGGCTGGCACGGCACACGTCGCCGACGACTATGGCTGTAGTGACGCTTAATTCCGTTACTAAAGACCCCTTATTTAATATTTTGAAATTGTAAAGACCAAATTGCCCTTGCTCCGTGGAACTATAAAAGCTAACCCCCTCCAAATGAAATTCGCATCCCTTCTTTCTCTTCTCTCCCTATCCAAAGCTCAAGAGAAGCTTGTCTCACACCCAGGATGCTTCTCAAGAGATAAAGTCAAATTTTCGTCCCCATTTCGTAAGTGGATCCTGCAACCACGATGACGTGCTGCCCCATTCCCTTTCTTTCCGCTTCATCCTCCTTCATCCTACTCCATTCCCCATCTTCCAGGCGTCATCCCATTCTACTCGTCCTCCATGCAATTGTCGAGGAGGATATTTCTCTCTCCATTCTTTTTAATGCTTTCTAGAGTAGATTTACTGCTTTCTAGTGTAATCATTTTCTGCTTTCTAGTCGTAATGAGTAGTGTAACGAACAATCTCTTTGATAATGAATTCCATGTTCATTCTACATCTCGTTTTGATTTTTGTTTGTAATATTCTCTCTCTCTTCTATTTATTGTAAATAGATAGATAGTTTCTAATCAATTATTCTGCTTTGTGACAAATAAAACAAATGCATATTTTTAATCAAACATCTACCTCCCTGAGTTCGACTAGGGATTTCTATTCCGGTATAAATTTTATTTGTTGAACACGAGTTCTTCACTTTCAAACTATAATGATAGGTTTTACAAAACCAAATATGTTAGCGTAGTAACTCGCAGCTTCAACATTTCGGCGCCGTTGCTAGGGAAGCGATGCTCTTTGATTTTTTTCGCATTTTTCAACTTGTGAATCATTTACCACACTTCCCTCCTTTGTTGTTGTGATTGCAGGTACTCTTTTAAGACGAGCAAAAGCAATAAATTGGAGCAAAGTGCTGTTGAATGTTCTGTAAGTTATCCCCCACCACCCACCCATTAGTTTTCATTTCATCACATAATAACACAAACATCAATCAACCTAGGTGTTCTTATAAACTTCAAGGTTAGTTTTTTTGTTTGCTTGACACCCATACCTGCCTCAACCTTCACATTTAAAAAGAAAAACAAAAAAAAAATCTCACAGAGGTACACAACCTCATCTGATTTTCAAACTCAACTGGTAAACCGAGCTTCGGAGCCAGTACACACATCCAAACACATAATTGAGTGAAAATCTGATTAGGTAATCACTTGTGTGCCTAATTAAATGGTGCAACAGGCCTATTATTTGAGTTGATTGGGCCGCACCACTTCAATTAAATCAACTCATCAAGTAGCTACCGCTTAGGTTCAACTCTTAGGATTTTACCATGCACTCCACATTCTTTTAAGTTTAATAGGAAAACATCTTCATCTGTGCTTTCAAAACCTGGTGTGCCAACAAAACTTGTTTGAAAAAAAACCTAAAGTTGAATCCTAAAAGCTACTAAGCAAGATCTGAACCCTAAAATTCACCGCATCAAAAAAATAATCTTGCTTGGAAACCACTGGTTGTCCACGCACACACAAATCAATAAATCATTAAGGGCACAAATCAGGTAAAGGGCCCATCACATTCCAAAGCACATTCAAACCTAGCCCTAAATAAAACAGAGTAGATGTTGGCCTTAAGGATTCGACTCTCTCTTCAGAGCCTAAAACGAGATTATTTTTGATTTGTCTATTTCTACTATTCAATCTGATGTCTACCTAGGGGAGTAGAATCAAATGATCACGGCTAGGGGGTACATTAGGAACCGGAGGCGCAAGCCAAATGAAGAACCTTCTCCCCAATCCCTCCTTCTAACTGGTTGGATTGAATAGACAAAAGTAGATCAAGTCCTTTCTTTATCTCAAAATGGGTTTTGGGAGTCTATAGGTCTTTAGGCTAGCCCACTTAAGGACAGGTTTGATTACTTGTATTGCAGGGCACCTTTGTTCCTCCCATCTCTCATGAATCCTTCCACATTTTTTATGCATTCCTGCTCTTTCCCTCCTGTTATGATTTATCCTCAACATGATGATTATCCTGAGTCATACTATATCAACCATCAGTTAGTTGGGATAACTCGGATTGGGGATACAATTTTGGACCTCCGTGTTTAGGGTCTAACCCTAAACACTACGATTGTGATTTCTATCCTTCTTAGAGTCACATCGATTATAGATCGTCAACCTTTCATGGACAACCTAATACGATCTACAATCAAGAAGGATACACTGATCCTTACCCATCCTCTGATTACAGTGCCTTTAGATCATCACTACCTTTTGGACAATCTGAAACGACCTATTATCAGGAAGGGTATAACGAATCTCAATTCGTTAACTCTTCTACACTAATCCCAAACCCGCCCAACCCTAAACCAAGTCATTTGGTTTAGGTTAACCAGGTTCAAGATAAGGTTCCGACTAACTTGAGGAATCTCATACAATCTTGAGAAGTTCAGCCAATACCTTTCATTGAGAAATTGGAGCCCTTGATTGGGATAATTGATGATTTGAACAAGTACTTGTTGGATTGGCTCCAGGATGTTAAGGATAAGAACCCGGGTGAGTTTCTATTTGGGAAGTTAGCAAAATTGAGAATGAGATTTGTGGCTACTTTCGTTCAATCGTGGGATGATTCCCAGGATGAACTCCCTTTAGGACAGCCAAGGCCAGAACCTAGTCAGGCACCTGTTGGGGGGGACACCTGTTACGGGCTGACCAGATTGAATTAAAGCAACCAATTAGGGATGATCTGATTTCTTCACCTGAAATCCTTGAGCCAGGGTACGAGTAAACATTTGTCTCCATGGACCATAAAATGACAGATGATTTTTGGACATACATTAATACAGATTTGGATTCTTTGATTCTGATGGTAAAGATTCAAGTTGCGAAGTCTCACGCGAGTTTACAGAATATGATTTCTGTGAGACGATTGGACTTGAGGAATCTGATAGATCATTTGATAGCCCAATAACTGAGGAAACTGATCTTATTGGGGTTAACATTACGGATCCAGAATGGCATTTTCTGGAGGTTTCAATCCAATGCCCTGATTGTCAGTTACACCCCATTGAGCTTATCGGTGATTCCGTTTTTGAGATAACTAGACACAAGTCAATTCTGATTCAGCCACATCCCTTAGACTTGGAAATTTCAGACGAGGAGACTAATATGTAGGAGGTCCCAAAATTTGACATTCTAAATGAGGAGGATAGGAGTTGGGAAATTTTGATTTGGGAAGCAAATTCTTGAGGAAATAGAAGACCAAGTCTAAGGGTTCCAATTCATCTAAAACCACCAAACTAAAACCCTTATGACATTTGTTCTGAGGATGTTCAACTCAAGCATTCATTCGTTGATTATCCTTTTGATATCGAATTCTCTGTAACCCAACTCTTTGGTCTTAGGTTGCATCCTCATAAATCGCAGGCCCGACCATACTTGCATACTGATTTTAGGTTTTGGGTAATTTTCATCCAGAACCATAGATATTCTCGATTATGGGGTATGGGTCTGCACCACAATCTGGTCCACATCTGTAGACAACTGCTGGTAGGTCAAAAGTTTCTTCGTTTTATTCTTATTCTGATCTACACCTGTGAATTCTTTATTTCTCTTTGTATAGTGTGCCTAGCTGAAGGCACTAAATTCAGCACAAATACAATTTTTGTTTATCTCGAAATAGACTCGACATTCACGCAATTCAGGTGCTTTCTACTTTATTCCACTCTATTTTATGTCTTTTTAATACAATGAGGACATTGCATTGATAGGCATGGGGGGTGGATATTCACCTCTGAATTTATTCGTCAGCTCTGTAGATTTATTTTATTTTCTTTTATTTATATATATTAAAAAAATAATTTTGGAGAACCTGGGTTTAAGAAAATTTTCAAATCCTAGGAAATATTACATTAGGATCTGAACACAAAGACCCTTCAGGTCTTCAGACTTAATAAGCCTGTGTATACATTAAAATGTGGTTTTCGAGTCCTCGCCAACCTGAATTCTATTTTAATTCGAGTAAATAAGTTTGGGTGATAAGTACACGATTTATCAATCCACCCTCTGATTTAAGGGAACTTTGATTCTTAAGCATCTACACACCTTCTTTTCACTGACTCGTTAATCGATGGTTCTAATGGAAATTGGGTAGCTAATGAACCTTCTACGGTGATATGGCTGGCAAGTTATCGTGGGTAATAGTCCATAGGTAGGTTGTCCAGAGCCCAGTCACTGGATCATTCTCTTTTTGATGCCTTTAGGTAAATCTTAGACCAGGGAAGCCACCTACATAAAAGAAAAAAGAGAAAAAGAATGTCAAAAAGGAAAGAAAAAGAAAAGGAGAAAAGAGGAGAAAACAAAAGAAATAAGCCACACTTCACCGCACGAGTATGGCTAGCAAGTTGTCGATGGTAATAGCTCATCGACCGGTTGTCCAGAACCCAGCTTAATAAATGCACTGAAAATTCCCAAAACACTTAGGAAGAAGAGGAGAAGTAGAATAATTTGCGGAGATATACATTGGATTCACCCTTATGTTGACCTCATAAAAATAAAAGTAGGGAGAAAGCTATCGGTTGAAAAGATACATCTTTAGGCAGAATTCTCCTTTTAAGGTCACCTAGAGGCGCAGAAATTCGAAGTCCATTTTAACTGTCGATCAATGAGTCTTGTCACATTCACAATAAGATGCTTAGAACTTAGGATTCTCAATAAATCTGTGGTGAGTTGAATGGACGTAGAAAGACACTCTTAAACCCTAAACTCGAAAATCCAAAAAAATTAGAAAAGAAGAAAAAGAGAAAAAGGAAATTTTCTTTGAATAAGGCGAGGGCTTAAGGCAATCTGCATTTTGGCAGATACCTGGGCACTCTTGTGTCTTTGAACGTTCCGATCCTAAGTAAACATTTTCTTAATGATTGAAAATAATTCATGCCCAAATAATACAACGTAATTCCTTTATAAATAGCAAATAGTTTTTGCTAGGGACTAGCAAAAGATAGGCATGGGGGTGTGATGTAAACATATTTATATTACATAAGATGTCTATTAATGCATGCTCTTCAGCATAGAATTGCATTACAAACTATAAATATTGCATAGCATGCATCATCTTGCATTTAGATTAGTTTGAGTAAAATGGAGGTTAATTATCTCCTTTTATGTCTAGGGACAGTGCAAATATTTATTGGGGCTTCAGATCGAAGATCCAACTATACAGATTTGATCAGGGCGACGTTTGGTGTTCAACGACTCCACGATCGCCTTAATCAGACATCTGTAGCATCGGATAGAGAACAAGGAACCCTAGAAGATCAAGGGTCAAGATGGTGTGAATCTACATTTTCGATGACAAATCTAACCACATGGATGGATTCGGATCGATGGTCGTAGCCTAAAGGCACAAAAATAGACTCAATCCAACAACCGTGGCACCATCTACATCATCCAGAAGATGGAAGGTGAAGATAGCGCCACGTGGTGCATTCTCAACCGCCCAACTGGCCGCTGCACCCGTCACTCCCTTCTTCAATCTGAGCGTTGATTCTCTGCAGTTGGATGATCATCCAACGGCTATGGATGCGCGTGCACAAAATGTAAGCGCGACACAAACGTGCCTATAGCATGTTGGTCGAACGTGTTTATGCGATGAAGAGGCGCACGTTCGATCCTTGGCGAGCGGCAGCTGAGGCGTGGCCAAGGAGCTCAATTGATCGCTCGATCGTGATCGAGCGGTCGCGCGTGCTCTATGGCACTCACACTGCATCAGATGGCTGTGCGTAACGCGAGATTAGATGCAGGCGGGCGCGCGTTGATGCCCTCCGGTTATCAAATCTTAGTCGTTCGATCTCACGATCGAACGGTCGAGATTTGATGAATGTGGGAAGCATGGAAGGTGAGCGGATGGCAAGTGCGGCACACGCTGCCCATGACTGGGGCTTTAGTGATGCTTAATTCCGTCACTAAAGACCCCTTATTTAATATTTTGAAATTGTAAAGACCAAATTGCCCTCACTACGTGCAACTATAAAAGGAGACCTCCTCCATACAAAATTAGCATCCCTCCTTTCTCTTCTGTCCCTCTCCAAAGCTTAAGAGAAACTTGTCCCACACCCGAGATGCTTCTCAAAAGATAAAGTCAAATTTTCGTCCCCATTTCGGAAGTGGATCCCACGATGACGATGTGCTGCCCCATTCCCTTTCTTCCCGCTCTGTCCTCCTTCATCCTACTTCGTTCTTCATCTTCCAGGCGTCGTCCAGTCTAGTTCGTTCTCCAAGCGATCGTCGTGGAGGATATTTCTCTCTCCATTCTTTTTAATACTTTCTAGAGTAGATTTATTGCATTCTAGTGTAATCATTTTCTACTTTCTAGTCGTAATTAGTATTGTAATGAACAATCTCTTTGATAATGAATTCCATGTTCATTCTACATCTTGTTTTGGATTTTGTTTATAATATTTTCTCCCTCTCTCTCTCTTCTATTTATTGTAAATAGATAGATAGTTTCTAATCAATTATTCTACTTCGTGATAAATAAAACAAAAGCATATTTTTAATCAAATGTCCGCCTCCCTGAGTTCGACCAGGGATTTCTATTCCGGTATAAATTTTATTTGTTGAACAAGAGTTCTTCACTTTCGAACTACAACGACGGGTTTTTCAAAACCAAATACGTTAGTGTGGTAACTCACAGCTTCAACAGCTTGGTATTAGAAGTAGTTATAAGCAATAGAAAATAACCCTAAAGGCCTCCGAATTCTTAACTTTATTTTACGGTAGATTTCTGGCAATAGATTAAGCAATCCCAAACTGACTACCTAAGTTATTTGCGTTGAAAATGTGAAATTCAATTTTGAAGGATAATTTCATATGAAATGTGGTGTCCCATTTTAACAAGCATCTGAAATGATGATACAAATTTAAAAGAGAGTTAATACGAGATAACATTCCGAGGAGTTTCTATCTCATAGACATCCATCCTCACCGATCAAATGACCAAATGTGCATTAGCTTCTGTCATTGTCACTATTTTGTAAGGCTATCAGAATAATGGTACCTAGGATCAGTAGTTGGGAGAGTCCATAGTGTGATCACATACTCTGCAACAATCAGCAATTCATACAAGTAACCTTCATCACATTGAAATTATCATTAATTTAGAGGAATTTTAATAACCTAAGTAAATATTTCCTTATATGAAATGGAAGCAAATTGGTAACTGCAATGAGATGTTGCCAACAGTTTTCTTGCAAAGTAGCTGACCATAATGAAAGCAAGCAACAGGATTATTTCAAAGGAGTAATGGCATGTAACAACTACAATATGACAATAGATAGCTAATGACTCTTCAAGTTTACATTGGTAACATACCATTTCTAGGATTATGAGTGTCTACAATAAAGACATGAAATGTCAACATACAATTCAAAGTCATTGTGGCACGGGAAGATTATATTGCGAATTATCCTTGAAACATGGCAATTCCAAGATGGCTCTCAAGTTTGGTAGTTCTCATATTCCTTCAAATAGCATATATCGCCATGCCTTGTCAAACTGAGGCAAGTAAGAGGATGCGCCCACCTTTTCGGAGAAACAAGAAACCTCCAAAATTTTGTGGTTCATGTCTTTTTAGGGAGGGAAAATGAGATTATGTAGTTGCTCGAAATAAATTACGACATGAAGAACTGATGGACAAAGTCTGGCACATTGTCAGAACAGGTTATTTTAAATGAAAAGATTTGTATCGAGATATGATATCTCTCATTCCTATAAACTTTTGTCCTCTATGTTAAACTAAATGGCAATTAGCTAGAAATAAGACTAGATAATGCATATATATTAGAAGAAATGTAGTGGTATTTACTAACTGAGCAAGAAGTTAAGCCCAAATATAGCTGGTTTCGATGTTTTTATGTTCAGAATCAACATATCAGTTGAATAGTACTTGTGTAGTAAACAATAATATTCTTGAAAAGAAGAATCTTATATACTTTATTACAGCACATTCGCAATCTAAAGATTTGCAAACAAATTTTACTTATCAAAGTCATAAACAAATTTTTGTTCGAGCAACTTAATAACATATAATTCAAAAACATATGTTAAGTGGTGACGTAATCAGGTCAGGATAGATTTCGCCAGAACTTTTTATTTTGCTCACACTAATCTCTCCAATCTTGTTTCTCTGAAATATTGAATCCATACCATATTTTGGTCCCCATCATTCATCATAAAATGCGTAGGATAACTAGGTTAATGAACAAGGTTGAAATCTTTGCACGAAATAGTGCCAATAGCGGTGTCATTTTGCTCAGGCAAATTAAGAAGATGGTGGCCTTGAATGACGCAAAATACTTCTGTGAGCCATGAAGAAATTATGTGCTGAGGAGAATAGAACTGGGAATGTTGGTCTATGAAGATTCTTAGTGTGAGAAGGCTAACTGTGTACACATGTTGAACAATGTAAAGACAATATTTTTTTGAAACACCATTCCATATCAACTAGTGCAAATTAATGGTTGCAAAAATTTGCTTCTCCATTCCAAGGAAAAACTTCTAGATCATGTCATCCCTTATTGAAATCGATGTATGATTATCTTAGCAAACTTGATTTTGATTAAATCATTCTTCCATTAATACTTCATATAGAAGTTGGGCTTATATTAATGAGGGACTTGCCAAAGACTATCACCTAGGTCAATGAGTTAATGGTATCTCTACCCTAGACAAGCCATGGGGAGAGAAGCTAGGGTTGGAGGTAGACGGTTGGTTCACCTACGGAAGGTACTTCACATTGGGGGATGTGAAAGAAGAAACTTGAGTTTAACTGATTGATGCAATGATTTTCACGGATCAATTTGCATCCCTTTCAATGGTCTCTGAGGAGGAACAAGTGTTGGCTAGGGCACGTGCTTAGAAGTTGCTAGTTAGGTGATTTAACCATTATGAGAGTGTGTCATTTGTAGTTCGATTAAAGCAAGTGAAGGATTTAGATTTCTTTGTGAAATACTAAGAGGATGGTAGTTTCAAAAGTGATGAGATTTGTAGTTAAGTTAATAGAATAATTAGAAAATTAGGTGCCTCCATTAGCTATGGGATACCTAATAAACATAAGATTAAATTTCTTGCTTCAAAATTTTCTCTATCAGTATTTGTTGACTCAACGTAGACATTCAAAACGATTTAATTTTACAAGTACCAAACATTCATGAGAATTCTAGCACTTTTTATTACAATAGCCAAATGGACAAGAAGATGAGAGGACTAACACATAGGGGAAGCATGGAATTGGTTCAAATATGCTAGAAGATTCCACCAGAATCTCTGCATTAATAGTATCCCCAAATGCTCTTATATATTAATAGGAGCATTTGAATTATGTTTTATTGAGGAATAGTGTCTCCTTTGCACATTTTGTTCCTATGGATCAGAGTTGATTAGCTTAAATTGGCAGAGTTTCTTGTTTTTTACTGGAATGCATATGGTGTAAAATTGAATTCAATTATGTCCAACAAGTACATATTCCAAATACATATGATGTACCTATTTAATGCTTCAAGTAATTTAATTTCAAGAAAAATATCAAAAAAGTAGGTTCCTTAATTGTCGTGATGATAAATGTGCATTGTTTAATAGAAACATTTGGTATGGAATTTTTTTCTCTATTTTATTCATTTTCATTGTCTCAAAGTAATTCAACAAAGAGGGTGTTTTCGAAATCGAATCAATTTTCAAATGATAATAAAAAAATTTTGGTTTGTGGTGTATTTTTTTTAGAATTATTTGTTCATCTAGGCATTATGTTTGTATACATATAACTTTGTATTAATGTGCTGCGTCATTTTTTTTTTTTGGAAAACATTTTTATTCTTGAGGCCACAATTTTGCCCTTTTATTGTGTCTATTAGAATTTTTGATAGAACACGAGGTAATCATGACATGAAATTACTTTCTAATCCCAATAACAAATTAAAATCAACCTTCTAAACCTGTTTCACAACACTACCAACTTTCAACTCCACTCTTACACATATAAGGCAAAGATGCCCAGAATTCAACTAGTGCTTCTCGTCACTGCAGTCAAGTTAATCTAAAACAAAATTTACATATAATTTCTAACTCAATTCATTTTACACCTTTCAAAAAAGAATTTAGTCTAAGAAAAGTCAACATTTGAAGAAATACAGATATCATTCAACATAGAAGAGAAAGAAGCATGATAACAACAATTGACTATACTAAAAATCGTGTAGCCAAACTTTTAATTAAACTTCCCTTTTAACTTTTATTATAAATACTACTCTACTAAGATTCGAATTTGATTTGTTGCACTTCATACACAAGTCTAGAGCGCAGGTAATGATTGTTGTATGCATAAGGAACTCATTACCTGCCGGTTCAATTATAGTGCCAGCAACTAGTCGTAAGTACGTGCTTAATGAATCCTAGCTTTGGGTGCATTATGTTTGATTGTAGTTGCATACTACAGATTGACCATGTTTCTTTACCAATTACCTTTGAGTTCCACACACTTCTAAACTCTTATTGAGCTTACGGTAGCATTTTAATCTTCATTTTATGGTTCAATTATTTGGACAATGAATCATCATTGTATGTCATGGCCAATTATGCACCTCGTGTTACTTAGCTCAAGCAACAACTTGGAACTCTTCAAGTGTTATTATTGTTTTGAGTTTGCATTGTCATTTTCATACTATACTGCATGTTCCTTGTACAACTTGCTTAAAATGTGCTAGCTTACCATTTGGTTGGAACTGGAGCATTTCTTAGCATTAATGGTGAAAATTTCACTTAAGATTCAATAGAGTGGTAGACAAAAGATAGGTGAATTTGATGTGTCTCGTAATTGCTTATTCGGAAAGAGATTGGATTTCTCGCTTTCTTGAAAATTTGTAGAATACAATATAGTAATTGATTTCTCTATGTTCAATTATTATTTCAAATTGACTTTACAACAAACACTGTTGACGTTAATACATATCCTTCCGTAATGTGAAGATAGATTTGCTTTCAAGTTAGGAATTATATCACGATTAACCAATTATATTTATCCCCAATGGCTTGGCATTGGAAGTAGTTATAAGCAATAGAAAATAACCCTAAAGCCTTTGAATTCTTCGCTTTATTTTACAATAAATTTCTGGCAATAGATTAAGCACGCCTTAGCTAAATACCTAAGTTATTTGCATTGAAAATATGAAATTCGATTTCGAAGGCCAATTTCGTATAAAAATGTGGGGTCCCATGTTAACGAGCATCAGAAATGATGATACAAAATTAACCGAGTGTAAATACGAGATAACATTCCAAGGAGTTTCTATCTCATAGTCATCCATCCTCAATGATCAAATGACCAGATGGGCATTAGCTTCTGTCATTTTCTTTATTTTTCAAGGCTATTGGAATAATGGTATCTAGGATTAGTAGTTTGGAAAGTCCATAGCATAATCAGATACTCAGCAACAATAAGAAATTCATAGAAGTAACCTTCACCGCATAGAAAGTATTATTAATTTACAGGAATTTTAATAAACTCAGTAAATATTTTCTTATATGAAATGAAAGCAAATTGGTAACTGCAATGAGATGTTGCCTACAGCTTTCTTGCAAAGTAGCTAACCATAATGAAAGCAGGTAACAGGATTGTTTCAAAGGAGTAATGGCATGTAACAACTACAATATGACCATAAGTAGCTAATAATTCTTCAAGTTTCCATTGGTAATATAACATTTCAAGGATTGCAATTGTCTACTATAAAGACATGAAATGTCGACAAACATTTCAAAGTCATTGTGGCACAGGAAGATTATATTTGGAAGAACCCTCAAAACATGGCAATTCCAAGATGGCTCTCAAGTTTACTAGTTCTCATATTCCTTCAAATAGCATATACCGCCATGCCTTGTCAATCTAAGGCAAGCATTAGGACAGGCCTACCTTTTAGTAAACATAAGAAACCTCCACAATTTTGTGGTTCATGTCTTTGTAGGGAGGGAAAATGAGATTATGTAGTTGTTCCAAAAAAATTATGACATCAAGAAATGATTGACAAAGTATACCACATTGTCAGAACAATTTATTTTAAATGAAAAGATTTGTATCGACGTATAATATCTCTCATTCCAATACACTTTTGTCGACTATGTTCAACGAAATGGCAATCAGCTTGAAATAAGACCAGATAATGCATATATATTAGGAAAAATGAAGTGGTATTTACTAACTTATCAAAAAGTTAA
Source organism: Thalassia testudinum (assembly GCA_037157565.1). Taxonomy (NCBI): domain Eukaryota; kingdom Viridiplantae; phylum Streptophyta; class Magnoliopsida; order Alismatales; family Hydrocharitaceae; genus Thalassia; species Thalassia testudinum. Next base: position 18,383,750 of record JAZHRO010000057.1, read on the forward strand.
GCCCATATATAGCTATTTTTGATGTTTTTATGTTGGAAATCAACATATCTATTAGATAGTACATGTGTAGTAAACAATAATATTCCTCAAAAAAAGAATCTTATAATTAAATATAGAAAATTCTTTATCTAAAGATTTGCAAATAAATTTTACTTATCAAAGTCATAAACAAATTTTCATTCGAGCAACTTAATAACATATAATTCAAAAACATTTTTAAGAGGTGTTGTAATCAGGTCGGGATAGATTTGGCCTGGTCTTTTTATTTTGCTCACACTAATCTCTCCAATCTTGTTCCTCTTCATATCGAATTCCTACCATGTCTAGGTCCTCATCACTCTTGATATAGAATGCGTACAATAACCAAGTTAACGAACAAGTTTGAAATCGTTGCTCGAAATAGTGGCAAATGCGGTGTCCTTTGCTCAGGCAAATTAAGAAGATGGTGGTCTTGAATGACGCAAAGCACTTTGGGAGCCCCAAGGAAATTATGTGCTGAGGAGAATAGAGTTGGGAATATTGGTCTACGAAGATTCTTCGGGGAAGAAGGCTAACTGTGTACACACATTGAACATTGTAAAGACAATAATTTTTTTAAACACCATTCCACATCCACTAGAGCAAATTGATGGTTGAGAAAATTTACTTCTCCAATCCAAGGAAAAACTTCTAAATCTTGTCATCTCATAATGAAATCGATGTACGATTATCTTAGCAAGCTTGATTTTCATTAAAACATTCTTCCATTAATTCTTCATATAGAAGTTGGGCTTATATTGATGAGGGACTTGCCCAAGACAATCGCCTAGGTCAATGAGTTAAAGGTATGTCTTCCCTTATCAAACCATGGAGAGAGAAGATAAGGTTGGAGGTAGACAGTTGGTTCACTTACAGAAGGTACATCACTTTGGGGGACGTGAAAGAAGAAAGTTGAGTTTAGCAAATTGATGCAATGTTATTCGTAGATCAATTTGTAACCCATTCAATGGTCTGTGAGTGAGGAACATGTGTTGGCTGGACCACATGCTTTGGAGTTGCTAGTTAGGTGATTTAACCATTATGAGAGTGTCATTTGTAGTTCAATTGAAGCGAGTGAAGGATTTAGATTTCTTTGTGAAATACTAAGACGATGATAGATTCTAAAGCGATTAGATTTGTAGTTAAGTTAATAGAATAATTAGAAAATTAGGTACCTCCATTAATGATGGGATATCTAATAAACATAAGATTAAATTTCTTGCTTCAAAATTTTCTCTATTGGTATTTGTTGACTCATCCTAGACATTCAAAATGGTTTAATTTTACGGGTACGAAAAATTGTTGAGGATTCTACCATTTTTTGTTTCAATGGCCATATGGACAAGAAGATGAGAGGATTAACACATAGGGGAAGCTTGGAATAGCTCGAATATGCTAGAGGATTCCACCAGAAGTCTCTACGTTAATAGTATACCCAAATGCTCTTATATATTATGAGGAGCATTTGAATTATGTTTTATTGAGGAATAGTTTCTCCTTTGCACATTTTGTTCCTATGGATCAAGGCTTAGTAGCTAAAATTAGCAGGGTATCGTGATTCTTTCTGGAATGCATATAGCACCCAATTCAATTCAATTTTGTTCAACGAGTATATATTCCAAATATATATGATGTACCTATTTAATGCTTAAAGTAATTTAATTTCAAGATAAATATGAAAAAAGCAGTTCCCAAATTTCCTTGACGATAAATTTGCTTTATTTAACCAAAACATTTGGTATGGAATACTTTACTCTTTTTTATTTATTTTCCTTGTCACAAAGTAATTCAACGAAAAAGGTATTTTGACATTTAATTAGTTCTCATTTCATAATAAAAAAATTTTGGTTTCTAGAGGATTTTTTGAAGAAATTATTTTTACATTCTTGCTTTATGTTCATATCCATATAATTTTGTTCTAATGTGTTGCGCCATTTTTTTTTTTGAAAAACACTTTTAATCTAGAGTCCACAATTATGTCCTTTTACAGTGTCTACAAGAATTTGTGATAGAACACAAGGTAATCATGATATAAAATTACTTTCTAATGGCAATAACAAATTAAAACCAATCTTCTAAACCTATTTTGCAACACTACCAACTTTCAACTCCCTTTTAATACAAATAAGGCAAAGATGCCTAGAATTCAACTCATGTTTCTAATCGCTGCAGTTAGGTTTATTTAGAATTTAATCTACATATAATTTCTGACTCAAGTCCTTTGGAACGTGGGTTTTACCGGGTTTGAGGGTTTTGTTATAACGTTGTAGTAAAGCCGGTTATTACCAACATTTCAAATATAAATTTCTTTACTCGGAAAATGAAAGAGTTCCCGAGGTTGAACTCAGGGAGCAAGTCGTATTCTAGAGATATACATGTTTCTTTTACAAAAAGAAAGAGAGAGGGAAAGAATTTGTTGTTTTCTCTTTGTTCTGCAGAGGAGGATGCTCTTCTTTCTCTCTTTCTTTAGATCTTCTTCTTTCTCTCTGTTCTGCAGAGGTGATATTCTTCTTCTTCTTCCTGCTGTTCCTGCGTTGGTGATGTTCTTCTTTCTTCAGAGCTCCTTGTTCTTCTTCTTCTTTGGTTTTCTGCCTTGACCTCTCTTCTTCTTCTTCTGCAATCGTGGTGACCCTTTCTCTTTTCCCCTTTTTTTTTCCTTTATGGCTGCAGAGCTTCTGCCTTCAGCTACTAAGTCTTCCTTCTTCTTCTGCTTTGGCCGTTGCTCTTCCTTCTTCTTCAGCCTGCCTTCTGTGTTGCTCTGGCTGCTGACTTTCCGTCGTCTGACCCGGTGCTTCGACGACTTAACTGAGCATTTGCTACAGTGCAGCTCCTTCTTCTTCGCCTGCACTTCTTCTTCCGCGGGTCTTCTTCTTCTTCTTTGGCCTGCACACTTCGGAGTTTTTCGTCAAGAGGCAAAACCTACTCTACCCCCCTCCCCCCGCGTCTCTCTTCCTCTCTGAAACCACTCTAGGGAAAGCTCTCCCAGAGCTACCGGGTAATCGGGTTCGGGTCAGGCCCGGGTCCAGGCTCACCGGCGTGCGGTGGTGGGCGAGGAGTGCAGGTCGGTTTAATCGGGTCGGGCCAGGTCCGCGGAGCGTGGTCACGGACGAGGCCGGGTCGGGTGAGAGGGACCTCACCCCGTGGTCAGGAGGCAGACAGCATAAGGCACTTTTTGCCTTTATGCGTCCGCGCGCCTCCGAGAAGTTCCGAGGTGGGACTAAATGTCCCACCCCAATTGAGCGCCCGTCGCGGAGGGAGCAGTGGGCGATCGTGGCTTCCCGCGCGGCCTTCGTCCCATCTGCGAACCTGGGACGTTTTGCGGAGACTCCCTGCGCAACCTGGGAGTCGAACCTGGGTGAAGGCATGCCTGCACCTGCAGGTGAAGGAGCTCTGCCTGCTCAGTAATGGCGACGGCGGGCGAGTCACCTGGTCACAGAAGAACGGCCTCTCGGCCAAATCAGACAGGTGGGGGACCTTCGCCGTGGCACGGCGAAGGTGGTCAGGGGGTCTGCAGGGGGCGTGATGGAGCCAACAGGTCGTCCTAGGTCAAACTGTGAGCCAAGAAGTGGGTGTGTTCGGTGGATCTGCAGAGGGCGTTTGGTGGGAGGTGGAGGGGCGGAAGAGGATCAGGGTGAGGAGGCGGAGATTCTGCGGTGGTCGGCGAGCCGTGTGGGTCGCTGAGGTGATGGGAGCGGCTCGCCGGAGGGTGGTCGAAGGCGGAGAGGGTGAGGGTGAACAGGGTCGGTAGAGGGCTTAATTGACTAAATTGAAAGCGGGGAAAGAAAGAGGAGGAGAAGGGGAGTAGCTCTAGCTTACTTGCAGGGACGAAGGGGGAGGAACAGGGCGACAGTCGTATCGACTGTCGCCGGAGAAGACGATGCTCAGGGAGAGGGGCGGCGGCGAGCAGAGAGCCGGAGAGGCGCCAGCTGGGTGCGGCGTGGCGCGGGAAGAGCAGAGGAAGAAGTCTCTGCTGCTGGTATTGCGGCAGAGCGAAGAGGTGGAGGGGGAGGAAGCCGCCGGAGCTGGTGAGCGTCTGCCGGAGAAAGAAGAGAAGGAAGTTGGGGATTTCTCCGTCAGATCCAGGCTGTGTTGGTCGGTGGAGCAGCGGGGGGTATTTATAGGGATGAAACAGGGAGGAAGGCGGAGGGAGACGACGTGTCTCCCTCGCCGGAGAATGGTCGGAGACGAACCCATACCGTTCGTGCGTTCGCACGGCCGGTATGGTGGGCTACAATGACCAGGGGGGTGCCCCTGCGACGGCTGACGACGCAGGGCTCCCCCGGTTTACTTGCCAGGTCCCCCACCTCACCCTGCGCGGCGCCATGCTCCGCGCAAGGTCGCCGGAGCATGGTGCTGGCAGGGTTTTGCAGGAGGGACCTGATTGCAAAGAACGAAGGAGAGTTAGGGGCCAAAATGCGAGGGTTCAAAAGTTGAGGGCCAAAGAGTAAATATATGAGGACCAAAGTGTAAAGTCGGTCAAGGAGGTTTCTTCTTAGGCTCAAGTTTTTATACATGACTAATTAGGACCTAAGGAATCTGATGGTGAATTTCATTTTCATCTTAAACCTTGTTCGACCGGTCAATTTGCGCAAAAACCCAAATTAAGTTATTAATTGGGCATGGTTCTCAATGTAGGTCAAAATGGGTTCTAAAGGCCAAATTGAAGGTTCTAAACCCTAGAGATTATTTTTCTATGAATTTTAGAGGATTTATTCTATTTTTACTTTGCCTCGAACCTTGTGAATTGAAGTGGGTTGTTTTAGGGTTACAGATTTAGTCTCTTGGAATTGCTGTAGCCCTTGCTAGATCATTTCATCCCACTTTTATTCATATTAAGCTGTTTTGACCTATGTTTGGGCCCTGAATTACCCTGTATGCAGATTATACTGGTAAAATTGCACTTTTACCCCTTATGACTTGTTTTCTTCTCAAACTCAGAATTCTCTGAGTTACGCCTTTCCTTGAGATATGTAGGAGCTTTTATCCTTTGTATTGGGTCAAAATGAGCTAGTTATGGCTCATGTTGAGGTTCTCATCATACCCCCATGCCTAGCTTTTGCTAGTCCCTTAGCAAAAACTTAAGGTTTCAACCCTTGTTCTAGACCATGAAGTTTTTAATAGTTTTAGATAAGTGCCTTTTTTTATTTGAGCATAGACTAGGTTAGAATGCTGACCATAGGCCTAAAAGGTACTCTAGTACCAATCAAGATCCAAATCTGTCTAGCCTTAGCCTCAGTCTTTTAGCAAAGGTTTTTAAGGCCCATAAGAACTAGCCTAAGGTTTATTGGACTTCGTGGTTAAAGCACCCGTGCTTGAAATGATTTTAGCCCTGGCTCAGTTCGCAGTGCGTTTTGTAATTGAGAGATAGAAAGTTTTTCTTGTTTGGAGAATTTTCTCTCTTTTTCTTTTTAGTTCTAGCCTAGGATTGGCTTTTCAACACGGTCTGTATCAGATTCCTTGCTCCCATCATCAATCCTCAAGGGTTCCTGGCGATCGATGCTTCGAGATAGCACCGCCCATGGCAACCCCCGGAACCCTGGCTATTGAGATTTCGAGATAATCCCATCCATGGTATTCCGTGGCCGAATCCAGACCCTGGCAATTGACACTTCGAGATAATGCCATCCATGGAATCTGAACCAGCAGAGTGCTTACATGCCCCCCGTAGGATATGTAAATATCCTAAGAGACAAGCACCGAGGAGATGATATTTTGTTACGCATCTTCGAGGGGATTTCCTGCCTTTCCGCGCTGGGAACTCGTCCAAATCACTTTGTGTTGATCGGCCGCTCCTATTCTAGGTGCTCTTTTCAGATTTTTGCGACGCTTCTGCGTGATTCTGATTTTTACGCTTACTGAACCAGGCTGTGTGTGAGATTAGGGTGCTTAGGTTACTGAGTCCCGTAAACCAAAAATTAGTTAACGAGGCCGAATACTTCCTAAGCCTTGGACCTAATACTTCAGCTTTTCATTTTCCTCAACCTCTTGAGGAGTGTCCAGATCTTAATGGGTACTAAGAGTCTATTCAAGAATGCCTAAGGTTTGCATTCTTACTAATCTCATTGTGCACTTTTCAGTTATTTTCTTGAATGAGGTCTAGAACTTAGGTTAATTCCTTAGTTCCTTACTAATGACTATCACTTTTTCTCATAATTTTGTGCTCCTTTTTCATTTTGTTTCTTTTCTCCTTCACAAAATTTTCCTTCTCCTCTTTTCCTCTTATTCTTTTTCGAAAATTTTTTTAATTTTTATGGTATTTTTGGCATATGTGAATTTTTTGTTTGAAACATTTTCTTACAAGTTTTTGCACTTTCCTACCCCCCCATGCCTAAGATTTGCAATGTCCTCATTGTAACCTAGGGGGTCTTAGTTCATTCCTTAAGACAGAAATTTGGGTGAGTGGATGGGTCGGGTTGAATTTTTGCGGACGATTTCAAATCTCAGATGCGAACATCTGAGTTGGGGTCGGCTGTCTACAAGGGTGAACTTCAAGTGCTGAAAGGTGTCAGAACAAGTTTCAGGTTTTCAAAGAGAATGACGGGCTGCCTCCCGTTAAGCGCTGAGTTTTACGCCATCGGCTGGGCGCAATAAGCTCAAGGGGAAAGGAGGATATAAGATGCCTCAGCCAAATCAGTAGAAGTTACATCAATGAACGGCTTGAGTCTCTGACCGTTCACGATGAAAGGTTCAGAATCGTGGCTGAGTGGACTGATTTCGATTGCTCCATTTCCAAAAACCTGTCGGACCAAATATGGTCCGACCCACTTAGATCTCAGTTTTCCTGGGAAGAGTTTGAGTCGGGCATCAAAGAGTAGGACCTTTTGACCAGGATGAAAGATCTTTCTCGAGATGTGTTTGTCGTGGAAGGCTTTAACCTGCTCCTTGTAGATTTGCGAGTTCTCGTACGCGTCTATGCGTAATTCATCGATCTCGCTGATTTGGAGTTTTCTGTGGGTCCCAGCCTTAGAAAGATCCAGATTACAGTTCCGTACTGCCCAATAGGCTTTATGCTCCAGTTCGACGGGAAGGTGGCATGCCTTTCCGTACACCAGTCTAAAGGGAGACATGCCTAATTGGGTCTTGTGGGCGGTCCTATGGGCCCACAATGCTTCCGGAAGTCGGGACGACCAGTCCTTCCTGTCAGGTCGAACAGTGACTTGCAGGATTTTCTTGATCTCCCGATTAGACAGCTCAGCTAGACCATTAGTTTGGGGGTGGTAAGGAGTAGAGATTCGGTGAGACACCCCGTATTTGGTCATCAGTGACCTAAACTGAGCATTTGTGAAATGGGTCCCCCCATCAGAGATTATTGCACGAGGAATCCCGAACCTTGAGAAAATGTGTTGATGAATAAATTTGAGAACGATTTTGTGATCACAGGTTCGGGTCGGTATGGCTTCGATCCATTTGGACACGTAGTCCACAGCCAACAGAATGTATTCGAAACCATCCGAAACAGGAAAGGGGCCCATAAAATCAATCCCCCAAACATCAAAGATTTCGCATACTAGAATCGGTTGCATAGGCATCATGTCGCGATGGCTCATGTTGCCCAAAGTCTGGCAACGACTGCATGCCTTGCAATGACTGTATGCGTCTTTGAACAGTGTGGGCCAGTAAAAGCCGCACTGGAGGACTTTTGATGCGGTTTTATGCCCGGCAAAATGGCCACCGCATGCCTGGTCATGGCAGAAAGAGAGGATATTGTTGACTTCCCCTTCCGGGACACATCTCCGGATGATCTGATCGGCACCTATGCGGAAGAGGTACGGGTCTTCCCAAATGTAATACTTGGCATCGGAGCGTAATTTGTCTTTCTTGGCCTTCGGCCAATCGAACGGGGTCTGATGAGATGCCAAGTAATTTACAATATTAGCAAACCATGGAAGGCTAGTACCAATAGTCAGCAGGTGCTCATCGGGAAAATGCTCAGTGATGGGTCCGGAAGGGTCTATCATTTCAGAAGGAAGACGGGACAAGTGATCAGCTACCATGTTTTGTTTTCCCGCTTTATCGCGAATCTCGAGGTCAAATTCTTGCAACAGCAAGATCCATCGGATCAATCGAGGCTTCGCGTCCTTCTTTGCAAGGAGATGCCTCACAGCCGTGTGATCCGAGTATATGATGACATGGGAACCCAGAAGGTACGATCTGAACTTCTCTAGGGCAAATACTACAGCTAGCAGCTCTTTCTCAGTAACTGTATAGTTACGCTGAGCCTCATCGAGTGTTTTGCTGGTGTAGTAAATGACCACAGGTTTCTTGTCATTTTTCTGCCCCAAAACCGCTCCTACAGCGAAGTCGGATGCATCACACATGATCTCAAAAGGTTGAGACCAATCAGGGGACTGTAGGATCGGGGCTTGGGTGACTCGGTCACGCAGGATTTCAAATGCTTGAGTGCATTCCTTGGAGATTTCGAAGGGAACATCCTTGGAGAGAAGAGTGGTCAGGGGGCGTGCGATTTTTGAAAAATCAGGGATAAATCGTCGATAAAAACCGACATGCCCTAAAAAGGATCGGATGTCCCTGATCGAGCTAGGCATAGGAAGGTGAGAAATCAGATTAACCTTAGCTCGATCCACTTGGATACCTTTCTCCGAAATTGAGTGTCCCAGGACAATTCCCTCAGGCACCATGAAATGGCTCTTTTCCCAGGAAAGAACCAAATTCACGTCGATGCACCGCCTGAGTATCTGGACCAAGTGTTGGAGGCAATCGTCGAATGATGCTCCGAAAACTGAAAAGTCATCCATGAAGACTTCCAGATAATCACCTACCATATCTGAGAATATGGCAAGCATGCATCGCTGAAAAGTAGCGGGTGCATTGCAAAGACCGAAAGGCATCCTTCGGAAAGCGTATGTTCCGAAGGGGCAGGTGAACGTGGTCTTTTCTTGGTCCTCAGGATGGATTGCCACCTGGTTATAACCGGAGTACCCGTCAAGAAAGCAGAAGAACCTATTTCCCGCTAGTTTTTCGAGAATTTGATCAATGAAGGGTAGTGGGAAATGATCCTTCTTCGTGGAGGTATTGAGTCGACGGTAGTCTATACAGACTCTCCACGAGTTGGCTAATCGGGTAGGAATGATTTCTCCGGTCTCAGTCGTTATAGTGGTGAGTCCTGCCTTCTTAGGCACGACCTGAATTGGGCTCACCCAACAACTATCGGAGATCGGGTAGATGATCCCGGCATCTAACCACTTGATGATCTCCTTTTTCACGACCTCCTGCAGATTGGGGTTTAAGCGTCTCTGCATTTCACGAGAAGGTTGTGTGCCCTCTTCTGAATAGATATGATGAGTACAATAAGAGGGACTTATTCTAGTCAAATCATCGAGAGTCCATCCGATGGCTCTTCGATGTTGCTGGAGGACAACAATCAGACTGGTTTCCTGTTCAGGACTGAGGTTGGAATTGATGATCACAGGAAGGGTCTGATTAGAACCCAAAAAGATGTATTTCAAATGAGCAGGAAGGGGTTTTAGTTCGAGGATGGGGTTTTCAGCAGCAGCGGGTGGTTCAGTATAGATGTGAGGTTCAAGGGTAGGAGTTACTGGGTTGTTCACATCTGGATTTGACTCCTCTGTTTGCGGGTCAAGATCCTTCTGTGGTTGATGAGGCATACTCAAGTCATTCTGGAGGTGTGATTCATCAACCAAAGTCTTGATGTCACAAATTTGCTCGATGACGCCGCAATTAATTCCTTGTTGGGCCTTAAATATATCAATTTTCAGCGTTTGATCTCCAAACTTAAGCTCTATTTGGCCCTCCTCACAGCTGATGTTGGCTCTAGCAGTAGCCAAGAAAGGTCTCCCTAGAATGATTGGTGTATCCCTAGGGTTCTCAGGTGCATCCATGTCTAAGACTATAAAGTCCACTGGAAAATAGAAATCCCGCACTCTCACGATAACATCCTCGAGAATCCCTTTTGGTGACTTTATAGATCGATCTGCTAATTGTAATGTCACCTCGGTTGGTTTCAGCTCAGATTCTTCCAGATGGTCAAGTAAGGATGTGGGTATCAGATTTATAGATGCACCTAAGTCTAACAATGCTCTATCAAATTGGGTACCACCTATCTTACAGGAGATCAGGGGAGTTCCAGGATCTTTTGCCTTGGGTGGGAGTCTACTAAGGATTACAGAGCTGGCTTGCTCTGACAGAACAATTGGGCTCCCTCCCTTGGTTCGCGGCTTACGCTGGGGTGTACATATATTCTTTAGAAATCGTGCGTAAGCTGGTACGTCGCGGATTGCATCCATCAAGGGGATGTTTATGTGGACCTGCTCAAAGAGCTTGACCAGGTCCTCCTCAGGGGCCACGGGTTTGGTGGTCTTCTTTCCCTTGGTCAGGGCCTCGGGAAACGGGATCTTGGTTGGTTCCTCTAGGATAGGTCCAGGTTGTGGGTCTGGAACAGCGGTACCTTGGATAACTATCCTAGGGTCATGGTTATCAAGCTGGGAGTGGTTTGGATAATGCGGGTCCTGAGTTGTCTTACCACTACGTGTTGTTACAGAATTTAATCCGGCCTGATTTTGGTTTGGGTTTGGTAGGAGGGGTGGCTGCTGCTGAAATCCCGCACGAGAAGTAGAGGCTTCCATCTCGTCTGGAGATGGAGCAGTGGGGGCCTGATAAATCCATTGAGCGTGGCCTAAATTTGGATTCATAACGCGCTTCTGGGTTGGCACGTTATTTGGGTTAGGAAGAGGTTGGGAAGGGAGTGTGCCTGGCTGGCAAGAATTTGCCAACTGGGCCAGCTGAGTTTTAACTTCAGTAAGCTCGTCCTTGTGCTGTTTTTGAATGGCCGCATTCGATTTTTGAATGTCAGCCAGAGTCTGAAGGATTAAGGACATTTGATCTTGATTTGGCCCTGATGGATAAGTAGGGTTGGGCCGAGGCTGAGGCGGCTGGTAGTGATGAGAGGGCTGTGGGCGGGACTGAAAAGGTGGTCTTTGGGTTTAGGAATTTCCCACCCACTGAAAATTGGGATGGTTTCGCCATCCAGGGTTGTAAGTGTTGGAGAATGGGTCGTTCTGGATGGCGTTGAGGTCCTCGCAGGTCTGAGGAACCTCCTGAGAATCAGGGAAAGGAGGAATGGAGTTCCCCCGGCTGGTGAAGAAAGGATCGGATGATCTTCCAGTCCAAGAATCAGATGGGGATGGATATGGATCCATCCCAGGGGAGGATCGGTGTAGGATGTTTTGCACAGTCTCCTGTGTGGAAGGAGGTTGTGCAAAGGAGTTACGCACAGAGGTGGCTCGCTGCAAGTGCTGAGTCAGCTCATCCACCTTCTTTTCAATGATTGAGACCTTGTCCAATCGACTGGCCATTAATTCCAGGTCGACTGATGCGGACAGGCCCTGCGTCTCATGTGCTCCCTTAAGATTCGTCGCTGCGCGGGTATTCGTCCTGTCGAATAATCCCATGGAGTCATTGTTGATGGAGTTCTCGCACATGTTTTCGAGAATCTCCCATACGGTGTCTTCATGTTGACCCATGATGTTTCCTCCGCAGGTTGCATTGACGAAAAGGCGGATGTCCTCACGGAGTCCCTGGTAAAAAGATTGGACTTGTTCCCATTTAGGAACTCCGTGATGGGGGCACTTCCTCATGAGATCCTGAAAACGATCCCATGCCTCATGGAGAGGTTCTCCTGATTGTTGAGTGAAGTGTGTAATCTGATGGCGCAAGGCGTTGGTTCGACCAACGGGAAAGAACTTTTTCAAAAACTCGGATTGAAGTTCTTCCCAAGTGTTGATCGGCCGGGTCTGAGTTTGATACCAATGGGCGGCCTTGTCCATAAGAGAAAAGGAGAACATCTTCATGAGAAGAATATCCCGATTTTGCGCATCTGATCCAAAAGTGTGGGCCAGATGCTTAAGCTGTTTGATGTGCTGGAAGGGATCTTCAGAATTAAGCCCATGGAATTTAGGTATAGCATGAATCATGTTGGGCTTTAGTTCGGAATCAGGTCCTCCAATCGGGATTCTGACTCGAGGCTCAATGGCCACCGCAGCAGGATTGTAGTGGTCCCGCATCATAGGACGCTGCGGTGGGTGCACGAAGTTTTGGAAGAGGTCATTGAGTCGCTGGAGCTGGTGTTCCAGATTATTTTCTTCCTCAACTGGCTGAGCCATGATGGGGGAAGAAGAAGAACTTGGTTCTAAATCAGAAGAGAGAATAATGTGAGGGTGTTGCTGCACAAATACGGGCGTCGAGGCTTGGCCTTGACGAGAGCGAATTTCTAATGGGGGTCTTAAGGGTGGTCTTAGAGACCTCCTTCCGTACATGCACAGTTGGGAGAGGTAAGTTTAGAAGGTGCTGGACCCAATCAAGACACCCAAAAATGTGTTGGGTGACTATAGAGGTGCGGGGCAGATGGACCCCTTGATCAGAAAGATCGTCCACCTGAGAATTACCTGGGCAGCCAGAGAGGGAGAGTCCCGCGAAGACCCCTACACGGTAGAGCGTCCCCACGGGTTACAGGGTTTCCCCCACCCGACCTCTCTTGTCACTGCGGTTCCAGGTAGACCAGAATGGGGATCTTGACCTCTTAAGTCTACCAATTTTAAGATCAGGGTGCTTAAGGTTTCACTTGAACTTTAGTCTTTTTAAGTGCAAAGAGTGACCTAATTTAAGGTTGGTTAACCCAAAGGGGTCAACTTTACCTATTATTTTCTTTAAGAGCTTTTAGGTCCTGTCTTTTAGGGTTCAAGTGTTTAGAGAGAGCCAATTGTTTAGGATTTTTCTTGTTAATTATTTTCAATCAATGGCTTGGGCACACCTCTTTTGGATTTCCTCAATTCTTGATTAAGGGGTGTGTCTCTACTGAAATCCTAATGTTTGACCTTATGTTGGCTCTACTTGGTCCATTTAACTCTTTGTTGGGTAATTAGGGCTCAAGCAAGAATGTGTTAGCCCTTAAATACCCTTAATAGTGTGCAGGAGTGATGAGTTGAAAACATGCAACTTTTTATGGTTACTAAGTATGGAAGACAGGTTAGCCCTATATTGCTTGTTCTTTTCTTTTCTTCCTCTTTAGAGTGTAGGGGTTAATAGTGAGAGAAAAGATTTACCTGTCTTCGGAGTGGTTGTGTGGTTGCTTGTCTTCTTGAGTTCCTGTAGCTGCACAAAAGCGAGGAGATTATCAGAACTTAAAAGAAACAGGAATGTTTACCTCTAGAATAGCCGTTGCTCCCCGGCAACGGCGCCAAAATGGAACGTGGGTTTTACCGGGTTTGAGGGTTTTGTTATAACGTTGTAGTAAAGCCGGTTATTACCAACATTTCAAATATAAATTTTTTTACTCGGAAAATGAAAGAGTTCCCGAGGTCGAACTCAGGGAGCAAGTCGTATTCTAGAGATATACATGTTTCTTTTACAAAAAGAAAGAGAGAGGGAAAGAATTTGTTGTTTTCTCTTTGTTCTGCAGAGGAGGATGCTCTTCTTTCTCTCTTTCTTTAGATCTTCTTCTTTCTCTCTGTTCTGCAGAGGTGATATTCTTCTTCTTCCTGCTGTTCCTGCGTTGGTGATGTTCTTCTTTCTTCAGAGCTCCTTGTTCTTCTTCTTCTTTGGTTTTCTGCCTTGACCTCTCTTCTTCTTCTTCTGCAATCGTGGTGACCCTTTCTCTTTTCCCCTTTTTTTTTTCTTTATGGCTGCAGAGCTTCTGCCTTCAGCTACTAAGTCTTCCTTCCTTCTTCTTCTGCTTTGGCCGTTGCTCTTCCTTCTTCTTCAGCCTGCCTTCTGTGTTGCTCTGGCTGCTGACTTTCCGTCGTCTGACCCGGTGCTTCGACGACTTAACTGAGCATTTGCTACAGTGCAGCTCCTTCTTCTTTGCCTGCACTTCTTCTTCCGCGGGTCTTCTTCTTCTTCTTTGGCCTGCACACTTCAGAGTTTTTCGTCAAGAGGCAAAACCTACTCTACCCCCCTCCCCCCGCGTCTCTCTTCCTCTCTGAAACCACTCTTGGGAAAGCTCTCCCAGAGCTACCGGGTAATCGGGTTCGGGTCAGGCTCGGGACCAGGCTCACCGGCGTGCGGTGGTGGGCGAGTGCAGGTCGGTTTAATCGGGTCGGGCCAGGTCCGCGGAGCGTGGTCACGGACGAGGCTGGGTCGGGTGAGAGGGACCTCACCCCGTGGTCAGGAGGCAGACAGCATAAGGCACTTTTTGCCTTTATGCGTCCGCGCACCTCCGAGAAGTTCCGAGGTGGGACTAAATGTCCCACCCCAATTGAGCGCCCGTCGCGGAGGGAGCAGTGGGCGATCGTGGCTTCCCGCGCGGCCTTCGTCCCATCTACGAACCTGGGACGTTTTGCGGAGACTCCCTGCGCAACCTGGGAGTCGAACCTGGGCGAAGGCGTGCCTGCACCTGCAGGTGAAGGAGCTCTGCCTGCTCAGTAATGGCGACGGCGGGCGAGTCACCTGGTCACAGAAGAACGGCCTCTCGGCCAAATCATACAGGCGGGGGACCTTCGCCGTGGCATGGCGAAGGTGGTCAGGGGGTCTGCAGGGGGCGTGATGGAGCCAACAGGTCGTCCTAGGTCAAACTGTGAGCGAAGAAGTGGGTGTGTTCGGTGGATCTGCAGAGGGCGTTTGGTGGGAGGTGGAGGGGCGGAAGAGGATCAGGGTGAGGAGGCGGAGATTCTGCGGTGGTCGGCGAGCCGTGTGGGTCGCTGAGGTGATGGGAGCGGCTCGCCGGAGGGTGGTCGAAGGCGGAGAGGGTGAGGGTGAACAGGGTCGGTAGAGGGCTTAATTGACTAAATTGAAAGCGGGGAAAGAAAGTGGAGGAGAAGGGGAGTAGCTCTAGCTTACTTGCAGGGACGAAGGGGGAGGAACAGGGCGACAGTCGTATCGACTGTCGCCGGAGAAGACGATGCTCAGGGAGAGGGGCGGCGGCGAGCAGAGAGACGGAGAGGCGCCAGCTGGGTGCGGCGTGGCGCGGGAAGAGCAGGGGAGGAAGTCTCTGCTGCTGGTATTGCGGCAGAGCGAAGAGGTGGAGGGGGAGGAAGCCGCCGGAGCTGGTGAGCGTCTGCCGGAGAAAGAAGAGAAGGAAGTTGGGGATTTCTCCGTCAGATCCAGGCTGTGTTGGTCGGTGGAGCAGCGGGGGGTATTTATAGGGATGAAACAGGGAGGAAGGCGGAGGGAGACGACGTGTCTCCCTCGCCGGAGAATGGTCGGAGACGAACCCATACCGTCCGTGCGTTCGCACGGCCGGTATGGTGGGCTACAATGACCAGGGGGGTGCCCCTGCGACGGCTGACGACGTAGGGCACCCCCGGTTTACTTGCCAGGTCCCCCACCTCACCCTGCGCGGCGCCATGCTCCGCGCAAGGTCGCCGGAGCATGGTGCTGGCAGGGTTTTGCAGGAGGGACCTGATTGCAAAGAACGAAGGAGAGTTAGGGGCCAAAATGCGAGGGTTCAAAAGTTGAGGGCCAAAGAGTAAATATATGAGGACCAAAGTGTAAAGTCGGTCAAGGAGGTTTCTTCTTAGGCTCAAGTTTTTATACATGACTAATTAGGACCTAAGGAATCTGATGGTGAATTTCATTTTCATCTTAAACCTTGTTCGACCGGTCAATTTGCGCAAAAACCCAAATTAAGTTATTAATTGGGCATGGTTCTCAATGTAGGTCAAAATGGGTTCTAAAGGCCAAATTGAAGGTTCTAAACCCTAGAGATTATTTTTCTATGAATTTTAGAGGGTTTATTCTATTTTTACTTTGCCTCGAACCTTGTGAATTGAAGTGGGTTGTTTTAGGGTTACAGATTTAGTCTCTTGGAATTGCTGTAGCCCTTGCTAGATCATTTCATCCCACTTTTATTCTTATTAAGCTGTTTTGACCTATGTTTGGGCCCTGAATTACCCTGTATGCAGATTATACTGGTAAAATTGCACTTTTACCCCTTATGACTTGTTTTCTTCTCAAACTCAGAATTCTCTGAGTTACGCCTTTCCTTGAGATATGTAGGAGCTTTTATCCTTTGTATTGGGTCAAAATGAGCTAGTTATGGCTCATGATGAGGTTCTCATCATCCTTATATGCCTTTCAGAAAAAAAATTAGTCTAAAAAAAGCCAACATTTGAAGAAATACAGATCATCATTCAACATAGAAGAGAAACAAGCATGATAACAATAATTGACTATATTGAAAATCGTGTAGCCAAACTTTTAATTAAACTTCCCTTTTTACTTTTATTCTAGAAAGACCCAATCGCTCTTGCTCCCTCTCTCTCGTGCATCTCACTCATGGCAGTGGAGGGAGAAGGAAGGTGGTAGGGGAGTGGAGAGGAGAGGAAGGGCGAGGTTCTTATATAGACAAGGGGTTAGGGTTCGGCGAGGGGGAGAAAAAGAAGAGAGGAGAACAAATTGTGCGTTATCTCCATGCAGAAAGTAAATGTGCATGCAAGTTTTTCAATCTCCAAATGTTTGGGAAGGGGTCCAGACGTCTGACTGATAGTCCAGATGTCTTAAAAGGCTCAAAATAGAATGGATCTTTATATCATAACAAACTTAGAAGAAGTTTCATCCCTGAAACTTGAGCTAGCTATGGTGCGGAAAAGGAATATAAAATGCAAAAGAAACTTAAAGAGGACCGAAGTCGGTCTGAAAGGATGTACCCTCAAAAAGCTCCGGGTACCGCTCTCGCATCACCGCATCAGTCTCCCAGGTAGCCTCCTCGTACTGCTGGCTCCTCCACTAAACCTTCACTAGGGGTACTTGCTTTCGTCTTGGACTCCGAACAGCTTTGTCTAGTATTTGCATTGGTCTCTTGGGGTAGGTCAGGTCGTCACCCTCCTCGACACTCTTATTGCTCAGAACGTGACCGGGATCGGCGACGTACTTCCTAAGGTTGGACGTGTGGAACACGTCGTGCACACTAGAAAGCTGGGGAGGAAGGGCAAGTCGGTAAGCAATGGGTCCTACCCTCTCGAGGACCGCAAAGGGCCCCACAAACATCGACGCAAGCTTCCCCTTCACCCCAAAACGCTGTAGGCCTTTCATGGGGGAAACGCAAAGGAAGACGTGATCCCCAACCTCGAACTGCACGTCTCTGCGTTTCCTGTCAACATAGCTCTTCTGCCTGCTCCTGACAATGCGGAGTCGTCTGTGGATCTGCTCTATCACCTCCTGACTCTGTCGGATCAGCTTGGGGTCAACCTCCCACTTGGTCCCCACCTCTACCCAACTCAAGGGTGCAGTACACCTCCGTCCGTACAGAGCCTCGTATGGTGCCATGTCGATGCTCGAGTGATAACTGTTATTATATGCAAACTCTGCTAGGGGTAAGTGATCCTCCCAAGAGCCCATCCAGTCTAGTACATAGGCAAGCAAAAGGTCCTTAAGTGTCTGTAAAGTGCGCTCTGACTGTTCGTCCGTCTAGGGGTGGTATGCAGTACTGAACCTCAACCGTGTCCCCAAAGCATGCTGAAACTCTGCCAAAATTGGGAAGCAAAATGGGTATCCTGGTCGGATACAATCTTTCCCAGAACTCCGTGTAGACGTACCACATCAAAATGTACCTCTTTGCCAACTATGCTAGTCCCAAAGTGATTCAAATCGGCAGGAAACGTGCCGTCTTCATTAACCTATCCACTATCACCCAGACTACGTCGTGTCCTCACTGGGTAACGGGTAGGCCCACCAACAAGTCCATGGTGATGCTCTCCCACTTCCACTCTGGCACAAGAAGTGGCTGCAACAGCCCTGCAGGCCTCTGATGCTCAGCCTTCACCTGCTGGCACAATAAACATAGCTGCACAATCTCAGCCACATCCCACCTCATCCCCCTCCACCAAAAGTCATGTCTAAGATCATGATACATCTTTGTGTTCCTAAGATGTATGGTGAACCTGGACCCATGTGCCTCCGTCAGGAGCTCTCTCAACAGCTCATCGTCCTTAGGAACGCACAAACGTCCCCTCATACGCAGCACCTCATCTGTAAAAGAGTAGTCCACTAGGTTCCCTGATAGCACTCTGTCTTACAACGATTGTAGGTACGGATCTGTCATCTGTCCAGTGATGATGCCATCTATGAGCTCTTGTCTCGTATGTCGTGTAACCGTCACTGCCCCACAATACCTCTGTGACTCTCGGGGTCGCCAACTGTCCAACTCCCCCGTAAGTCTCCAACTCTGTGCTTGTAAACTGGCCAAGTGGGCGGGTGCCTTCTGGCTCAAGGCGTCAGCCACCATGTTGGCCTTCCCCAGATGGTAGGAGATGCTACAGTCATAGTCCTTCAGGAGCTCTAACCAATGTCACTGTCTCATGTTAAGCTCCTTCTGATGAAACAAGTACCTGAGGCTCTTATGATCCGTCAAAATCTCAAAGGTCTCACCATAAAGGTAATGCGTCCATGTCTTTAGCGCGAAGACAACAGCTGCCAACTTTAAGTCATGGGTAGGGTAGCTATGCTGATGGGGCTTCAGTGGACACGAAGCGTAACTGTCAACAAAACATCGCTGCATGAGCACACCGCCTAACCCCTGTAACAAAGTGTCTGTGTAGACTGCAAAATTGCCACTGCTATCTATGTTGGTAAGCATAGGAGCTGAAGTCAACCTCTCTTTCAACACCTAAAAGTACGCCTGACAAGCATCTATCTAAGCAAAGGGCACGTTCTTCCGAGTAAACTAGGTCATAGGACACGCAATTTGCGAGAATCCCTGATAAACCGCCGGTAGTAACCTCACAAGTGTCTATCCAAGCAAAGGGCACCTCTCCCTGATCCTCAACTGGTGATAGCCTGATCTCAGATCTATCTTGGAGGATACTGTAGCACCTCGCAACTGATCAAAAAGATCATCAATCCTCGGCAGCGAATACTTGTTTTTGATGGTGACCCTATTCAGCTGTTTGTAGTCAACACAAAAGTGCAGGGTACCATCCTTCTTCACAAACAACATAGGGGCTCCCCACGGGGATGCATTGGGCCTCACAAAGCCCTTCCCCAACAGGTCCTATAGCTATGACTTGAGCTATCGTAGCTTAAGTGGTGCCATTTGGTACGGTGCAGTAGAAATGGGGTTGGTCCCCGGCACCAGTGAGATCTCGAACTCGATCTCATGCTCAGGTGGTAGTCTTGGCAACTCCTCTGGAAACACGTCGCGGTACTCACTAACCCCCAAAACGCTCTTAAAGTCTGCCACGGGGCTGGGTTCCACCACCACACAGGCTACAAAGCCTTCACACCCCTGGCTCAAAAGTCTTGCTGCTCAAAGCACAGATATGCACCTGAAACCTCCGTCCACCGGCTGTCCGTGAAACTCGAAGGAAGGTATCGCCGTTGTGGAGAAGATGATCTTCCACCCAAAACAGTCCACCAAGGCATGGTAATAGGACAACCAATCCATCCCCAGAATCACGCCAAAATCCTCCATCGGTATCACAATCAGGTCAGCAGGGAGGCTGTGTCACCCAATAGTAACCTCACAATCTATGTAGACCTCAGCTACAAACAGTTGGCCACCTGGACCTTTGATCACAAATGGATCCTCTAACAACATGCAGTCCTATCCCAAATTGACAGCAAAACTCGCAGCGACAAAAGAGTGTGTGGCACCGGAATCAAAAAGCACGTAAACTAATCTGCCAGAAATGGCAACCATACCTGCCACCACTAAACCGGATGCCCTAGCATTTCTATGTGTTAGGGTGTTGATAAGCCCCTTAGCTCTCAGTGTAGAAGAAGCAGCTACACTCTGAGTCGGGCGAGTAGTCCCTGGTCGCTACCCTCCCCGTGACTATTGCCCTCCTCTACGTGCTTGGGAACCTCGTCCACTTGCTCGGCCTCCAGCGCTCGGTGCGGGGAGCATCTGCTGTGCTCCAGGCCTAGATGGGTAGTCCCTCCTAATGTGACCTGGTTGGCCACACTAGTAACAGAGGGGGACTCGACTCTCTCCCTCGGTAGGTCCCTGCTAACGACTGGGCAGGGGTCCAATGCTGACAGCTGGCCCTTGTCGGGCCCCCCTCGAAAAATGAGACGGCTCTCCCGCGGGTGCTGCATGCCTCCTCTCTCGTTGGCCCTATGGGTACTCTAGCTGGTAGGGCCTCCTCCGTCTGCTGTCGGTGTCTCGCGTAGCTAGGTTGGTCTCCTTTCTCGAGATGACCTTGCTCTGATACCAACTTGTTACGACCTGGTTCCCGAATTCCTACAGGACCCGAGACTGGCTCGACTTGACTAATCGCAAGACCCAGTCCTCCAAAAAGGAATAATCAAAAAGTAGGAAAATAAACCACATTCGCTATGCAAGGTAACTAACAGTAAAAGCGTATAAGCAGTAAAGAAGTAAAAGCTACTAAATAGTACATTCTGCCACAACAATAGGAAAGTGGAACAAAAGTACAGTAACAGGAACAATAAACAAAGTCTGGAACTCACTAATAGAAAGGAAGTGCAACAACAACAGGAAACTACTACCAGGCTCGACTAGGCCCAGCACCGTCTATAGCAGGTAACTCGAGCAGCTCAACTCTTGGACCTATAAAGGGTGATGAGAAAACGGAGTCAGCGAATGTTGAGTTGAGTGGTAACCAGACTATCTAAAGCAGTCAAAGCTAACAGGTAAATTTATCTTTCCTAACTATTTTATTTTACAATTAATTCCTTTTCACCCCATTGGCTTACTTCCAGATTTCTTTCCTGATCTCGCATGTTCCTCGTGGGAACGATCTTGATTGCAGACTTTTCCGAAGAGTAGAAGGCACACATGGTTCTCTCCTAGCTAGGAGAGTCCCCCATGGTAATCCTACACCCAGTAAACAACACCGAGCTCACAGACAGACATAGTGGTGACTACGGCACACGCGATAAGTTCACGGGTAGCTACCTCGCAATGGCACGCGGTCAGTCGTTTCCGCTAGCGGGTACACCCAAAGTATAGCATAGAATAAAATAGGGCCTAGCCCTCTCAAAAATAAGGGTCTAGCCCCTCAGAACCAAACAGGGGTCTCGCCCCTCCACAGTTCATGCACCCTCGCCTAACTACCTCGGTTTGCCCAATGGGCCTAACAAGTCAGTGTAGGGTGGCTAGCTGAACCCCGGGCCCCGTGGGGTGGCTAGCTCTCTCCCTGTACTAGTAGCTCTCCCCGGTATAGTGTATGTGAGGGCCAACAAAAGTAGATGTAGAGTGGCCAATCCTAGCCCCGGGTCGCAACTCATGGGTGGCTAGCTCCTCTCTACACTAAACAAGGGACAGCTGCTCTCCTTGGTACCACGTACTCAAGGGCCAGCATAGTTACCACTCACATTTCCATATCTTTCCATTCATCCATAGGAGCTCTACTCCAAACTCCCTGTAGGGTTCATACTCATATTCACCATATTATTACATACCAGGTTTCATCATTCACAATTCCATTCTCGTATTATACACTTGCAGCTCGTATTTCCATAATTTAACATATGCAACAAGTGATATCACATGTAACTTTGTAGTTATCTCAGGCATTTCATATTCTAACAGGTAACTCGTATTTATCAACAGGCAATTGTTTATAATTCAGCTCATTCATTTATGACTGCAATCTCAATCACGCATACAAACAGTGCAACTATTTCTCATCCTAGGATTCATGCCACATCATAGGTTTCTAGTTATCTAATTATCATAATTGAATTTATGTTTTATAAATAGAATAGGGGGAAACCACTCTGCCAGACAATCCGAGAGTACTGGGGGCTCGAACTGCAGACTCACGTGCCTCTACAAGCCCCAGACATGCAACAGATCGAAGTCTTATATCAAGGAACATATCACAGCGGATTGTTCAAAACAGTATATAAAGGTTTCTAACATGTAGAGGAACTCACAAGCAAACCGCTGATATTTCGTTTGCGTAAAATGGACCCCGATCGGACCCTAAACGGGTTAAAAACAAGTTTGCAGACTCAAATCAGATGTCTAGAACCAAGTCCAGACATCTTAAAAGTCACCAGAGTCTCACCTCAAGGCCCTGCGTCGACCTCAGACGTCCAGGACTCCTACTCGACCATTTGGACTCAGCTCCAGATGTCCAACCTATCCTCCAGTCATCTTGGAATGCCTCCGGTCGTCTGGTAAGCAGTCCAGTTGCGCAAAATGCATGGGATGGCGTGCCACGCTCCTTCCCAAAGCTACTCCTATGTAGGACAGAGTAGGACAACCCTTCTTAGCGAGACAAAATGCCTCTGCGGTGTGGCCTCCATGGTCGTAACCGCAACGAAGATGTACCTGTGTGAAAACCCACTTTCAGACGTCTAGTGTCGTCACCAAATGTCCAGCTTGTCGTTTGGAAGGCACCCGGACGTCTGATACTGGAAAAACTCCAGCATTAGAATGTGCTCCCAATTCTCTTGTCACGCTCCTCTCGCTTGACTGCAGCTCCGGCCGCTGCAGGGAGTCAGGGACGACACCCCGACGCTCTCCTCCTGCAGCATGCGGCGTAGTGGCCGTGCAACCCTCTGACGAGCCTCCACGAGCTAGTGACCTTGGCCTCCTCCTCCTCCTCACACCGCTCCTCTTCCTCATTCTTGCTCCCTCTCTCTTGCACGTCTCACTCATTATAGTGGAGGGGGAAGGAAGGTGGTGGGGGAGTAGAGAGGAGAGGAAGGGGGGAGGCTCTTATGTAGACAATGGGTTAGGGTTCAGCGAGGGGGAGAAAAAGAGGAGAGAGAAGGAGAACGAACTGCACGCTGTCGGCACGTAGAAAGAAAAAGCGCGTAAAGGTTCTTCAATTTCTAGACATCTGGGAAGGGGTCCAGACGCTGGGCCAAATGTCTAACTGATAGTCAAGATGTCTTAAAAGGATTAAAACAGAATGGGTCTTTACATGTGCATTAGCTTCTGTCAATTTCATTATTTTGTAAGGCTAACAGAATAATGGTATCGAGGATTAGTAGTTGGTAAAGTACATAGCGTGATCACATACTCTGCAACAATCAGCAATTCAAACAAGTAACCTTCATCATAGAGAAAGTATCGTTAATTTAGAGGAATTTTAGTAATCTCAGTAAATATTTCCTTATATGAAATGGAAGCAAATTGGTAACTGCAATGAGATGTTGCCTACAGTTTTCTTGCAAAGTAGCTGACCATAATGAAAGCAAGCAACATGATTGTTTAAAAGGAGTAATGGCATGTAACAACTAGAATATGATAATCGATAGCTAATAATTCTTCAAGTTTACTTTGTTAACAAACCATTTTACGGGTTACGAGTGTCTACTATAAAGACATGAAATGTCGACATACAATTCAATGTCATTGTGGCACGGGAAGAATATATTGGGAATTATCCTCGAAACATGGCAATTCCAAGATGGCTCTCAAGTTTGCTAGTTCTCATATTCCTTCAAATAACATATATCGCCATGCCTTGTCAATCTAAGGCAAGCATTAGGACGTGCCCACCTTTTAGGAAAAGTAAGAAACCCCCACAATTTTGTGGTTCATGCCTTTTTGGGGCAGGAAAATGAGATTATGTAGCTGCTCGAAATAAATTATGACATGAAGAAATGATGGACAAAGTGTGGCACATTGTCAAAACAATTTATTTTAAATGAAAAGATTTGTATCGAGATATGATATCTCTGATTCCTATACACTTTTGTCCCCTTTATTATACGAAATGGCAATCAGCTAGAAATAACACTAGATAATGCATATATATTAGAAGAAATGAAGTGGTATTTACTAACTCAGCAAGAAGTTAAGCCCATATATAGCTAGTTTCAATGTTTTTATGTTGGGAATCAACATATCAATTGAATAGTACTTGTGTAGTAAACAATAATATTCTTGGAAAAAGGAATCTTATATACTTTATTATAGCACATTGTTAATTTAAAGATTTTCAAACAAATTTTACTTATCAAAGTCATAAGCAAATTTTTGTTCGAGCAACTTAATAACATATAATTCAAAAACATATGTTAAGAGGTGATGTAAATCAGGTCGGGATAGATTTGGCCAGGACTTTTTATTTTGCTCACACTAATATGTCCAATCTTGTTTCTCTTCATATTGAATCCCTACCGTATTTTGGTCCCCATCACTCTTCATATAGAATGCGTATGAGAACTAGGTTAAAGAACAAGGATGAAATCGTTGCACGAAATAGTACCAACAGCAGTGACATTTTGCTCAGGCAAATTAAGAAGATGGTGGTCTTGAACGACGCAAAGTACTTCTGTGAGCCCTGAAGAAATTATGTGCTGAGGAGAATAGAGCTGGGAATATTGGTCTATGAAGATTCCTAGAGGTAGAAGGCTAACTGTGTACACACATTGAACATTGTAAATGCAGTAATTTTTTGAAACATCATTCCACATCCACTAGTGCAAATTGATGGTTGAGAAAATTTGCTTCTCCATTCCAAGGAAAAACTTCTGGATCATCTCATCTCATAGTGAAATCGATGTACGATTATCTTAGCAAGCTTGATTTTGATTAAATCATTCTTCCATTAATACTTCAAATAGAAGTTGGGCTTATATTGATGAGGGACTTGCCAAAGATTATCGGCTAGGTCAATGAGTTAAAGGTATCTCTACCCTAGCCAAGCCATGCAGAGAGAAGCTAGGGTTGGAGGTAGACGGTTGGTTCACCTACGGAAGGTACCTCACATTGAGGAATGTGAAAGAAGAAACTTGAGTTTAACTGATTGTTGCAATGTTTTTCACGGGTCAATGTTTTTCACTGATTGATGAAATGAGAGTAGGCAACAGGATTGTTTTAAATGAGCAATGGCATGTAACAACTATAATCTGACCATAGATATCTAATAATTCTTCAAGTTTCCATTGGTAACATACCATTTCAGGGATTACGAGTGTCTATTATAAAGACATGAAATGTCAACATACATTTCAAAGTCTTTGTGGCAAAGGAAGATTATATTGGGAATTATCCTTGAAACATGGCAATTCCAAAATGGCTCTCAAGTTTTCTACTTCTCACATTCCTTCAAATAGCATATATCACCATGCCTTGTTGATTGCGCTGCAATCATAAGTCTTAACTGACCTAAATTAGACTAGGACGTAGCATAAGTTAGGGTAATTCATGCATGCATAGGCATTACCTGCATCTTTATTGCTTTACTTTAGCTATGCATAAAATAATGTTATAATGTGCTGATTAAGTGCATTATGTCGATTGCAAGCAATAAACTGATCAGGAGCTAGATCTGCAGCTAGATCTAGAGCAAGATCTGAAGCTGGATCAGGAATAACGGATGTTGCAGTAGAGTTGGAGCAGAAGACTTAGATTAGATGTAGGAATAATGATGTAAGGGAGTTAAGGTTTTCTATTCTATTAAGTAGGAATAAAGCAGTAAAATGTGAAGAGCTTAGGTCCATCCTAGCCCTAGGATAGCCTAGAGACTTCCCCAAGACTTAGCCACCCTTAGATTAGGTCAACGCACCCTAGGAAACCTTAAAACCCTAATTCCAACCTTTATCTGGATCCCTAGATGAATTATAGGATGTCTAGAACCCTTATCCAACTCCCGCACACCTTAAACCCACTTCTGCAGTGTTATTGGACGTCCAGACACGTGGTTTGACATCCAATTTTTTTAGAATACCCAATACCGAACCTTGAATCCATCCTGACTCTGATTGGACATCTAGACAACAAGTCTGGACTTCTGATTTTTTAATATATGACGTCTGACACTATTATTAGACGTCAGATACTGCTCTCCAGTTCCTTTTTTGAGATTTAAGCCTTGATCTTGGATCTCTAGATCCCTAAACCCAATTCCAACCCCATAGGAACCTAAACTAAGGTGCCCTAACCCTAGTACATCACCTCTAGACCTCCCTAAGGATCTAATTAGGTCCTCAGTAAACCTAATTGACTTAGATCTTAGTCAATTCCATCAGCCTATTCAGTTGGACTCATTGAGTCCAATTGAGCCCAGATCTTAGCACACACTGTCCAATTAGACTCAGCGAGAGTCCAATTGACCTCAACCAAAATTAATTGAGTTGTTTTAGTCTCAATTAACTTTCCACACAACCAATTAAAATTGTACAATGTTTAATTGCACTTTACTCTAGTGAATTAGGGTTTATAACATTAATTTAAGACATACCTTGACCTAAACACACTAGAACCTAAGCTAATCAACCTTGCCACCTATGTTTTGTCCCACACACTCCCACACACACCATCCACACAAAAATACCTAGGCTAGAGCTCTCTAGAACTCTCTACCTTGTGTGGTTGCCTTAGTTGCTAAAATTAGCAACCAAGAGGCAATCAATTTTTAGATCCACATTTGGTGGATCTAAAAACCACCATCCATCCTCTCTCTCTCACTCTCCCATGAGCTCCCACCATAGGCCCCTCTAGAGAATTCCATAATTCTCTAGAGAGCTTCCCATAGGGGTGGCCATTTGCACCCATCCACTTTTTGGCCATGCTTTCTTGGCTCCATCCACCTCCACTTAGGCTAGCCACCACCATCTCCACTCAATCTCCACGAGCTGAGCACCACCACGAAGGACACCAGGCCAGGATGCTGGATCACTCCTCCAACCTCTCTCCAAACGCCAGCCTAAGCTCCATTGGCCACCCTCTTTCTCCTCTCCACCACTCCATGGCCATCGGAGCCCACTGCTAAATGCCCTCACTTCTGATAGATTAGTAGCTAGCTCTTTACATTTACTACTTTTATTAACTGCTTAATAGTGCTGCCCTTATTCTCCACTAATGATGCATGCAAAATTCCCCCGTAGATTCTTGTATGCAATCGTTTTCTGATAGCTGGCTTTACATTTTTAAGCATTCATGTACAAGCTTTCCCCTACAAGTTCACGTTGCAAACACTCTCCAAATGAATGAATGAAAGATACATTTTTATATATATCTCTATATGTTTGAAATCACCATGAGCTTAATGATTTCCATCTTTTCTACGTGATTCAAGTTGCCTGTTTCTACTTATTTATCTATTTTGCAACAAGCATGTCATTTCCTGAGAATTTAGAAAATCTTACTATAGATGCATTTTCTGTAAATAGTCACCACCTCATTAGAATCGTGCGCACAAAAACTCACACTTTCACCTTTGGGATCTATTTAACACTCGTGCACGTAATCAGGGTCCATAATAGAAGTGCTGAAATTTTAATCAGAAGACTGGAAATCGGCATGCGATTTTCAACAAAGTGGAGTCGTAAAAGATTGAATTCAAAAGTAAAACAAAAGCCTCCTAGAGATGAATGACCGAGACTCAAGTCTCGTTATCTTTTATTAAGATTCTTTGTTTGACCGTATTATGCACTATACTATGACATTTTCCTAGCAAGAACGCACTTTACGCATAACAAACAAATGGCGCTGTTGCCGGGGAGGCAACATCATTTTATTTGATTTCAATCTTTCAAACTATCACTGACAAATCTCTCTCTACTCTATTTTTGATGTGTAGGACAACACGGAAGAAAAACGGCATCTACGCACACAACGAGCACAGCAAAGAAAAAATCAGGTGCACATCATCTCCCCTTTAGATTATGTTTCCTTTTTGAACCCTAGGAGTAGATTTACTTTCTACAATTTCTTTTGAAAAAAGAAAATATTTACTCAATTTCATGAAAAAGAAAAAAAATTTAAAAAATTGAAAAAAAATCTAGATTAGGTTTCTTCTTGAATCCTATGTTAGCTTAAAAAAAAGGCAAAAAAAAAGAGATATTTTCTTTAAATCCTTTGAAAATTTCTTTTTGAAAAAAAAATTGCAAAAGTTTTTGAAGAAAAAAACATTTTTTGTGGAAGGCTTGGATTTCATACTCAAACCCTTTTTAAAAGCTTTTCCACCATCTTCTGATTTTCGGCTAGATTTCAAGTCTGAATTAAAAATTTGATTACCGAAAAATCTGTAAGCAAAAAATTCTGAAATTTGGGCCAAACCTTTATTTTCAAACCATCTTTCAAATACCACCATTATCTTGAAAAAATTATAAGCATAAAATTTTCAAAAATTCACGAAGTACAAGGGGGTTAGACTGACCCAATTTCAATACTTTCAAATTTCAAAAAGCAACTCCAAGCTATCTGCAATTCTGTTTCAACTAAAAGTGGTTGGTTTTAAAGCTAATCTCATTGGCTTTATTTTCCATATTTTTCCCAAATTTTTCAAGGTTATTTGATACTGTTTCAAAGCAAAAGATTGACTTGGGGTCAAAATTCCAAATCTGACCCCCTGACATTCAAAAGTCCGTAAGAACTCGGTTAAAACATTAAAAATTCAAAAAAAATATTCTGTAGAAACCTAATTCAAAATAGAATCTCGTCGTCAAATTTCAAGTTAATTGGATTCCAATTGTTATCAGCGAATGAAATTTACTTTTGTGATCTGCTGAAACAAAACAAAACCCTAGAATTGCATGAACCTTAGGTTGAATCTTTAGGGTTACAACTTAGTGACCACAGTTGGGCTAACCTAGACTTAATCAAGTCTAGTACATAGCCAGTGAGCCTGGTCACCTTGTGGGCCACTGACCAAGAGAAAACTCCACTGAAGAAAGTGGGCTAAAACAAATTTTGAAACACGAAATAAAACCCGAATTCATTGTCGTACTACTGGGTGGTTTCAACCACTTGGCTGGGTTAGCGAAGAGGTGGGAATCGCTTTCAGTCTGTTGTATGATGAATTCCTTCAGGAATTAAAACCTAAAACGAAAAATCCAGTCGCCTGATTCATAAGGACCACTTGATTTACAAGGTCTTAGCCTTGTCTAACTTGGCTAGACCAACCCAGGGGTTGGGTGGTGTATGCAAGGAAGGAGGTCACTTAGACCTAACTTGGTTGGACCTTGGGAGGCACTCCCAAGGAGGCAGGTTACCTCACTGGCATCGTCATCTCCCCCTACTTCTTATACTCCCAAAGCCACCATGGCTAATCCTAGACCTGGACCTAGATCGGGTCAAGATGTCGAGAATCTGGTTCTGATGGCTTGTCTGGAAGATCGGGTAGTCGAATTCGTGGAGTGGCATTGGCGGAGCATGAATCGCATCTTAACGGCGCTAGACAGGATGCAGCACCAGCCATGAGGAAAATAACTGCGGGATTTCTACGACCCAGCTGCATAAATCATCACACCACTGGTCAGAATTCCTACAGGCAGAGACTTGTTTGAGCTCAAGCCCAATGTGATTTGGTTGATCAGCACTCATTTCTTTCGGAACTCAAGCGAAGATTTGTTCCATCACCTTGAGGACCTGAGTCGACTCACCGAAATGATTCGACCTAGGAATATCGATGTCGGGATTGTTCTATTGAAGCTTTTCCCATTCTCTCTAAGGGACAAAGCTTCATACTGGTTCAAGACCATTGGGAAGCCAATTGGAACCTGGCTGCAATTACGACATGAATTCTTGCAAAAGTTCTTCCCAATTGGTCGAACAAATGCAATGCAGCGGGCAATCACAATTTCTCCTAGGGATCTAGGGAGAAGTTACACGAAGCATGGGATTGATTTCATGACCTTCTCTGGAAATGGCTGCACCATGGTATACCCAGATGGCACCTGGCTCAGATCTTTTACCATGGGCTGGTTGACACACATCGGTATCTGGCAGATGCATCTACTGGCAGGAATTTCCTTGTAAAAGATGAGAACAACGCATTTGAGCTGTTTGAATCATTAGCGGAGAACTCGATGAATGCTGCATCCATTAACCAGTTCCAGTGGCCTGGTTAACAGCGGGTTGGTGTCCACGAGGCTCACACCGAGTCTATTCGAGCTAACATAGATATCATCGTCGAGCAGCTGGATGGAATAAATCTAATTAAGAAGATTGACCAGATCAGTTAGGGTCAATCTGACTTGAGCTCTGCCTCCTCCCTCCTATGCACCCCGAGCCCCTCCTTCTCGAGTTAATCTACTCATTCAGGATGCTTCTTCTCCATATTTACGAGATCCCTCATATGAGGATCCCGTAAATAATCTAGATTTGGCACCCTACGACCAGGGTTACGCACCACCCACAGATTATAATGCGTATTCCGTTGACGGATATACGTCTCAGACATCTTCGGCCTATGAAGACGTTAGTGCTATCCAAAGATATGGGTGTAATAACCCATATTCAGAGACGTATAACCCTGGTTGGCACCAGCACCCAAACTTCTCTTGGTCTGGTAATTCACAGAGACCACGTCAAGATCCACACTACCAGACTAGGCAATACGGGAATGTGCAAAACACGTACCCTAGGTAGCAGCCATTCCTGCATCAGCAGCAACCCCGCTCTTTATACCAGCCGCTGCACCAAGTTGCCAGTCACCCTCCAAAACGGGCTGACCCTTTGGAGGCACTGAAAGAGGAGCTGCATGAATCGATGAAGAAGTCTGCACAAGATAGCTTGCAGATTATGAAGGCGATGGCTGATCAGATACAGACTATACAAAACATGCAAAAACAACTGTTGTAGGAGCATAGAACTCAGGGAGCCTTGCCCTCCCAAACCATCCTGAATCCTCGATATGTGCAGAACCAAGGCACCCTGCTTAGGTTTCAGGCACTGTAGGGATAGGCACATGGCATACTACAGGCACCTCCTGCACCACCCGGTTATGCGCAAGGTCAGCTGCCTTTACGGAACCTCGCGCATCCTGCCCCTTCTGCCCCTACACCACCTCATGGACAGCAAGCCGATGCACACGCCGCCTCTTTGAGGAGCGGAAAGAAGACATTCGACCCACCACATAAGCAGGCAGGTCATGATTTTTCCCACCCTTCACCACAGGTGGGTTCGACTCCTTCATCTCAGGAGCCACCTGTGGTAGATAAGGGTAAGGGGCCACTCGACCCTTAGATTCCCGCCCCTTTTCGTGAGGCTCTGACACAGAATGTACCTCGGAAAAAGTACACACGGAATTGACGACCTAAAATCAATGTTCAAGGAAGTACATATTCAGGTCCCCCTCCTCGAGGCAATTGATCGCATTCCTGATGTCGCTAGGTTCTTCAAGGACTATTGTACCCAGAAGCGACAGCCGAGAATTGGATGATAGGCGGTATTGTCGAAAGAGGCTAGCGTCGTGATTCTAGCTGACTTACCGTCGAAGAAGAAAGACCCTGGTACTCCACTCATATCCTGCTTCTTGCAGGATTCTCCATTTGATCGAGCCCTTCTAGATCTGGGTTCGTCCATCAACCTAACTCCCACTTCTGTATTTGATTGATTTCGATTTGGGGAGTTGAAGCCCACCTCGGTCACAATTGAGCTGGCTGACAGATCAGTCAAAACATCGAGGGGGGCGGTTGAGAACGTGATCGTGAAAGTCCGTGGGTTCTGCTTTCCTGCACACTTTTTCGTTCTTGAGATGGAAGTCCCTCCTAATCTCCAAGTTGCATCAATTATTTTGGGTTGCCCGTTTCTAGCGATAGCCCAAGTGAACATTGATTGTGCATCCGAGTGTATGGAGATAGCCCTAGGCAATGAGCAACTTCGACTTGACGTATTCAGGGCAATAAAGAATTTCGACTGTGATCGAATAGAGGAGGATGGTGAAGATGAAGATGCAGCATACTGTGGTAACATTGGCCTCCTTTGTGACGACCCAATGTCTCATTTGTCTACACTATCAGGGTTCTTAGACCTCGATCCACATAGGACTGAGACCACTGCACTACACATATCTCCCAGAGGATCTGACTGTTTAGGGTGTGCTTCTGACCACAGCACCCCTTAATCCAGCTATCCTGATCCACACATTACTGAATCACCCCTTTTGTTGCAGGAAGACATGACTACAGCAAACGAGTTTCTCGTTAACGTAGTCAATCGATTATTTCACAGGGAGTGACTCAGCGGGAATTCATGTGCACATGGATCAGTAGATTCCCACCCTTGATTCTACTCCCAATCTCATTTCTGACTTTGACCCACTCATGATTGAATTGAAGCCCTTACCTGACTCACTCAAGTATGTGTTCTTGGGCAAAAGTGAGACATATCCAGTCATTATCAATGGCCACTTAACCCAAGAATAGGAGCACCAATTGATTTCTACGCTACAAGACCATAGGGCTACTATTGGGTGGAGTATTGCTGATCTCCACGATATTCACCCCTCATATTGCACTCATCACATTTACATGGATGAGGGGGTGAAACCTTCGAGACAACCTCAAAGATGGCTTAACCCAAACATGCTAGAGGTTGTTAAGAAGGAGATCATCAAATTGCTGGATGTAGGCATTGTATACCCAATCTTTGACAGCCAGTGGGTGAGTCCGATCCAGATAGTGCCCAAGAAAGCAAGGCTCATTGTAATAAAGAATGAAAAAGGTGAATCCATCCCAAAATGCACTGCGACATCTTGGCGGGTGTGCATCGACTACAGGAAACTGAACATGGCTACCAAGAAGGATCACTTTCCTTTGCTTTTCATTGATTGGATCTTGGAATGGTTAGTCGGACGGAGTTTCTTTTGCTTCTTGGATGGATACTCCAGGTATAATCAAGTAGTGATTAGCCCGGAAGATCAAGACAAGACCACATTCACTTGCCCCTTTGGAACATTCGCTTTCAAGTGGATGCCCTTTGGCCTCTGCAATGCACTAGAAACATTTTAGCATTGTATGATGGCCATCTTCTCTAACATGATTGGGGACCATGTAAAGGTACTCATGGATGACTTCTCCATTTTCGGAGACGATTTTGCATCTTGTCTCGATAACCTCACCAAGATCCTGAAATGGTGTATTGAGGTGTACCTAGTACTATCCTGGGAGAAAAGCCATTTCATGGTGAGGGATGGCATAGTACCAGGACATAGGATCTCCAAAAATGAACTCGAGGTCGACCGAGCTAAATTCGAGATGATCTCCCACTTATCGCCACCTATCTCGGTCAAGCAGATCAGATCATTGTTGTGTCACGTCGGTTTCTATCGGATATTTATATGCGATTTCTCAAAAATCACACAACCTTTGACGAATCTCCTAGTTGCTGATGCCCCATTTGAATTTGACACCTCATGTCTCAGTGCCTTCGAGAGCTTACAAAGCGCTGTCTCTGACTCCCTGATTCTCCAACCACCCGTCTGGTCACTTGATTTCGAGATGATGTGCTACGCTTCTGATTTTGCCATCGGTGTTGTTTTAGGCCAGCGTCGGGAGAAACAACCCTTCGTCATATACTATGCTAGCAAGACATAGAATGAGGCTTAGCGTAATTACACTATCACCGTAAAAGAATTGCTAGTAATAGTATTCGGGTTGGAGAAATTCAAATCTTACTTATTAGGGTCCAAGGTCATCATTTTCACTGACCACTTCGCCCTCCGGCATTTGTTGGCAAAGAAGGATGCCAAACCACGGATCATCAGATGGATCCTTCTATTACAAGAATTTGATATCGAAATCCATGACAAAGCTGGAAAGCAGAATGTTGTGGCGAATCACCTATCCAGACTGGACCAAGATCACATTCCTTATTCCCTGCCTATCTATGGACAATTTTCGGATGAATCACTTTTGGCAGTTCATTCTATTGAGTTCCCTTGGTATGTAGATATCGCGAACTACCTAGCTGCAGGCAAGATTCCTGAGAATCTATCCAAGGACCAGAAACACAAATTCACTGCAGAAGCCAAATGCTACCTCTGGGATGACCCACTGCTCTTTCGCATTGGAGAGGATCAGATTATTCGAAGATACATCCCAGATTCTGAGATACCCAATGTGTTATCTTTTTGCCACAATGTTGCTTGTGGTGGCCATTTCTCGGGATGGAAAACCGCTGCAAAAATTTTGCAGTCAAGATTTTTCTGGCCAACCATCTTTAGAGATACACACGAATATGCCCAACACTACAAACATGCCAGTCGGTCAATTCTATGACTAGGAGAGACATGATGCCACTCCAGCCCATCATGGTCATAGAAGTGTTCGACGTTTGGGGCATCGATTTTGTGGGCCCTTTTCTGAACTCGCATGGCTTCGAGTACATATTGCTAGCCGTTGATTATGTCTCGAAGTGGGTCGAGGCCATCTTGGCGAGAGGGGCTGACCATAAGACCGTTATTTCTTTCGTATGGCAGTACATATTTGCGAGATTCGAAATACCCCACGCTCTGATTAGCGATGGGGGAAGCCACTTCATCCATGCCCATTTCAGGTCATTATTAAAGAAATATGGTGTACGTCACCGTATAGCCACCTCGTATCACCAGTAGACCAATGGGCAAGCTGAAGTGTCTAACCATCAGATCAAGCTGATTCTCCAAAAGACGGTTAGACCAGACAGGAAGAATTGGTCTGACAAATTAGTTGATGTACTCTAGGCATATCGGACCGCATACAAGACCCCACTTGGAATGTCACCATATCGCATGGTGTATGGCAACGCCTATCACCTTCCTGTAGAGCTGGAACACCGCACCTTTTGGGCAATGCAAAAATGTAAGATTGACCTCGATGTAGGAGGTCAAGAATGGAAACTCCAACTCAGCGAATTAGAAGGGATCTGGCGAGAGGCCAATGAGAATGAATTGATATACAATGACAAGACCAAGGCCATTCATGACTGCCACATCCGGAGGAAAGCATTCACACCCAGCCAGCGAGTCTGGTTGTTTGATTCATGACTGAAACTTTTCACAGGGAAGCTCAAGTCCAAATGGTCTGGCCCATATATTGTGATTCATCCATATCCTAATGGGGCAGTCTAGATCAAGGACCCAAAATCTAGGGATATATCTATAGTAAATGGCCAAGGCCACAAGTCATTTTTGGCCTAAGAACCTCCTCCACCTGATGAGATTATTCATCTTATTGAGGACATGTGAGTGAATTTTCGCCTAGCTGGAGGCGTTAAACTCAGCATTTACCCCACATTCCACCATCATTTATACATAACCATTTTTATATATATCATTTTTTTTTTCTGGTAGCATACTTTCTTTATGTATATTACATACTGACAGGTTGGCAGGTGCTTAATGTATACTTTCAGGAGCAATTACAGGTGATTTCTACCCATTCTCTCCCTGCTGCATTTATTTTCTTTTATATTCATGCATGAGGACAAGCAAGAACATAGGCATGGGGGGGTAGATACAACAAAACTAAAAATTTTTATGCCAACATTTAGGAAAACCTCAGAGCTGCATGTAAAACGTACTTTAGGATCCTAAATAAAAGAACAACTGACTCCACCTCCAATGCTCTCATTGGAGCTAGAAATCATCTACAATAGCCACTTTCGACTCACCTGCTCACCTCTTTTTCTAAATTTAGGGTCAAGCTGAATGTAACCTGAAAGGGAAATTTTATGAAGTGCAAATTATATGAGTTGACTTGTTCATAACATATATACATATTGCATTCATGAATAAGATTATTTTATTAACAGAATGCATTAGTGATTTTATCCTCTGGTTGATTCCTATAATCTGGAATCCAGTACAACTTTTCACACACACGTAGAATTTGCACTGGATTCACTATGAAGGCTAATAAACGTCTTTAGTCTATTGAGAAGAAGCAGTGCTTCTTTTCCTGAACCCCTTGACAGTGTTTTGGGAGTCAGGTAGATTTTCTTCCAAAAATCCACCAAATAGTGTGAGATGAGAGTAGGGTGTACTGGTGCTCTAAGATTAGTACAAGAAATTTGGAATCCTAGATAATTAGGTGACGATACTTTAAGATAAGGCATAGTTTTCGCTCTTGGTTCCTGCGTATACATTCTTGTGCGAAATATTGAGAGCCACCAAATAAGGCAAATACGCGGAGCGCAAGTTTTCATAAAACTAGGGCTAAGGTGGATGGTTATGACCATTCTTTACGGAATCCTCGGCCAAAGGAGGGTATTGATGCCAAGGTAAGAAATACACCATGCCAAGGAGGGTATTCATCTCTCCCAGTGGCGTGAGTAGGCACCTCCACCAAATAAGCCACCCAATGTCTCTTGAGTACCATCAATCCCTAATAATGCCTCCTCAGTAAAGTTCATGGATGTGTTATGTTAAAAAAAAATGATGAAGAGAAAAGAAGAGAAAAGAAAAAAAAAATTGAAAAAAAAATTAGAAAAAGAAGAAAAAGCAAAGGAAAATGAATGAATATTTAGTTCATTTGCATTGAGGCAATACCACCAAATAAATTTGGGATCTGCCAAATATGGCCTTAACCCACGTTTCTTGTGTTTCTGACCACCCGAATACTGGATGAGGAACTCCGGCTTAGTGTTAGGGTTAAGAGAACTCAATTAAAGTGTTAATGCCAAGTAAGACCACCAAATGTTGATCGTATATGTGAATTTGGTGAGATTCTGAGCTTTAAGAGAAAGAAATAAAAGAAAAAGAAAAAGAGTAAGAGAAAATGAATACAAACGAATCAAAAGAGAGCATAGTTTTTCTCATCATTCCCTGAGTTGAGTTACTTAGTAATCTGGGAATCTAGATTCTATAGTACTAGTCTCTATGTAGCACCAAGTGAGAGTGAGCCACCAAATATATAATCTTTTCCCTCAGAGATTGTCTACCTAAGCCTAAAGCTGGGGTAGAATTGATAGAATATTTTGAATACCTCGAGGGAAGAAGTTCGCCTATCCCGGTAGAATTTTTACTAGGGGTCAAGTACAGGCTTTAGAAGTGTATTAGTTTTTCACTTGAATCCATTGCAAAAGCTACATAGCCACACTTTCACGATTGTCTGGATTTCTAGAGCATAGGATGAGAGCAAAAAGGAGAAAAATCTCTAGGCATACACTTGATAAAATAATCAGTCCCTTAGGGAGCCTTGCTGTAAATAATTTAGTCTTACATTTGCTAGGGACTAGTACGATTTAGGCATGGGGTATGATTGCATAGCAATCATAGGTCTTAATTGACCTAAATTAGGTTAGGACTTAGCATAAGTTAGGCTAATTCGTGCATGCATAAGCATTATCTGCATTTTTACTGCTTTACTTTAGCTATGCATAAAATAATGTTATAATGTGCTCATTAATTGCATTATGTCTATTGTAGGCAATAACCTGATCAGGAGCTAGATCGGGAGAAGGATCTGAAGCTGGATCAGGAATAACGGGTGCTGCAGCAGAGTTGGAGTAGAAGACTTAGATTAGATGTAGGAATAATGATGTAAGGGAGTTATGGTCATCTATTCTATTAAGTAGGAATAAAGCAGTAAAATCTGAAGAACTTAGGTCCATCCTAGCCCTAGGATAGCCTAGAGACTTTCCCAAGCCTTAGCCACCCTTAGATTAGGTCAGCGCACCCTATGAAACCTTAAAACCCTAATTCCAGTCTTTATCTGGACATCCAGATGAATAGGATGTCCAGAACCCTTAAACAACCCTCGCACACCTTAAACCCACTTCTGCAGTGTTATTGGACGTCCAAACACTTGGTCAAACGTTCAATTTAGGCAGAATACCTAAGACAGAACCTTAAATCCTTCCTGACTCTGATTAGATGTCCAGACAATAAGTCTGGACTTCTGATTTTTGAGTATAAGATGTCTGACACTATTATTAGACATCTGGCACTACTCTGCAGTTCCTGTTTTGAGATTTAAGCCTTGATATTAGATCATTAGGTCCCTAAACCCAATTCCAACCACATAGGAACCCAAATTAAGGTGCCCTAACCCTTGTACATCACCTCTAGACCTCTTTAAGGACCTAATTAGGTCCTCACTAATCCTAATTTACTTAGATCTTAGTCAATTCCATCAGCCGATTCAATTGGACTCATTGAGTCCAATTGAGCCCTAATCTCAGCACACACTATCCAATTGGACTCAGTGAGAGTCCAATTGACCTAGGCCTAAATTAATTGAGTTGTTTTACTCCCAATTAAGTTTCCACACACCCAACTAAACTTGTGTAAAGTTTAATTGCACTTTACCCTAGTGAATTAGGGTTTATAACCCTAATTTGAGACATACCTTGACCTAAACCCACTAGAACCTAACCTAATAAACATAGCCACCTAAGTTTCGACCCACACACACCATCCACATGAAAATACCTAGCGTAGAGTTCTCTAGAAATCTCTACCATGTGTGGTTGCCTTGGTTGCTAAAATTAGCAACCAAGAGCCATTCAATTTTTAGATCCACATTTTTTCTATCTAAAAACCACCATCCATCCTCTCTCTCTCACTCTCCCACGAGCTCCCACCATAGGCCACTCTAGAGAATTCCATAATTCTATAGAGAGCTTCCCTTAGGTCTATAAAAGGACCTAAGGGGTGACCATTTGCACCCATCCACTTTTTGGCCATACTTGCTTGGCTCCATCCACCTCCACTTATGTTAGCCACCACCATCTCCACTCCATCTCCACGAGCTGAGCACCACCATGAAGGACACCATGCCAGGATGCTGGATCACTCCTCCAACCTCTCTCTAAGGGCTGACCTAAGCTCCATTGGCCGCCCCTCTTTCTCCTCTCCACCACTCTAAGGCCATCGAAGCCCACATCCGAATGCCCTCACTTCTGATAGATTAGTAGCTAGCTCTATGCATTTACTGCTTTTATTTACTGCTTAGTAGTGTAGCCCTTATTCTCTCCCAATGATGCATGTAAAATCCCCCCGCAGATTCTTGTATGAGATCATTTTCTAATAGCTAGCTTTACATTTTTAAGAATTCATGTACAAGCTTTCCTCTACAAGTTCATGTTGCAAACACTCACCAAATGAATGAATGAAAGATACATTTTTATACATATCTCTATATGTTTGAAATCACCATGAGCTTAATGATTGCCATCTTTTCAGAGTGTTTCAAGTTGCCTATTTCTACTTATTTATCTATTTTGCAACAAGCATGTCGTTTCCTGAGAATATAGAAAATCTGACTATAGATGTATTTTCTGTAAATAGTCACCACCTCACTAGAATCGTGTACACAAAAACTCACACTTTCACCTTTGCATTCTATTTAACACACACGCATGTAATCAGGGTTCATAGTGGAAGTAGTGAAATTTTAATCAGAAGACTGGAAACCAGTGTGCAATTTTGAACAAAGTAGAGCCGTAAAAGATTGAATTCAGAAGTAAAACAAATGCCTCCCAAAGACGAACGACTGGGACTCAAGTCTCGTTATCTTTTACTAAAAACCTTTGTTTGACTGTATTGGGCACTATACTATGATGGTTTCCTAACAAGAATGCACTCTGTGCATAACAAACACTTGTCAATCTAAGGTAAGCATTAGGATAGGCCAACCTTTTAGGAAAAATAAGAAACCTCCACAATTTTGTGTTTCATGTCTTTTTGGGGAGGGAAAATGAGATTATGTAGTTGTTAGAAAAAGAATATGACATTAAGAAATGATTGACAAAGTCTGGCACATTGTCAGAACAATTTATTTTAAATGAAAAGATTTGTATCGACATATGATATCCCTCATTCTTATACGCTTTTGTCCACTATGTTCAATGAAATGGCAATCAGCTAGAAATAAGACCAGATAATGCATATATATTATGAAAAATGAAGTGGTATTTACTATCTTATCAAGAAGTTAAGCCCATATATAGCTGGTTTCGATGTTTTTATGTTGGAAGTCAACATATCTATTGAATAGTACATGTGTTGTAAACAATAATATTCTTCAAAAAGAGTATCTTATACACTTTACTATAGCAAATTCCATATCTAAAGATTTGCAAATAAATTTTACTTATCAAAGTCATAAACAATTTTTTGTTTGAGCAACTTAATAACATATAATTCAAAAACATTTGTTAAGCGGTGTTGTAATCGGGTTGGGATAGATTTGGCCAGGACTTTTTGTTTTGCTCACACTAATCTCTCCAATCTTGTTCCTTTTCATATCGAATCCCTACTGTACTTAGGTCCTCATCACTCATTAATGCGTATGATAACAAGGTTAACGAGCACGGTTGAAATTGCTGCTCGAAATAGTGGCAAATGCGGTGTCATTTTACTCAGGAAAATTAAGAAGTTGGTGGTCTTGAACGTCACAAAGTACTTTTGTGAGCCCTGAAGAAATTGTACTGAGGAGAATAGAGTTGGGAATATTGGTCTATGAAGATTCTCAGAGGGAGTAGGCTAACTGTGAACACACGTTAAACATTGTAAAGATAGTAATTTCTTTAAACACCATTCCACATCCATTAGAGCAAATTGTTGTTTGAGAAAATTTACTTCTCCATTCCAACGAAAAACTTCTAAATCTTGCTGTCTCATAATGAAATAGATGTACGATTATCTTAGCAAGCTTAATTTTGATTAAATCATTCTTCCATTAATACTTCATATAGAAGTTGGGCTTATATTGGTGAGGGACTTTCCAATGACAATCGCCTAGGTCAATGAGTTAAATGTATGTCTTCCCTAGACAAGCCATAGAGAGAGAAGCTAAGGTTGGAGGTAGATAGTTGGTTCACTTATGAAAGGTACATCACATTGGGGGACGTGAAAGAAGAAAGTTGAGTTTAATTGAGTGATGCAAAGTTATTTGCATATCAATTTGTAACCCTTTCAATGGTCTATGAGTGAGGAACATGTGTTGGCTGGACCACATGCTTTGGAGTTGCTAGTTAAGTGATTTAACCATTGTGAGAGTGTGTCATTTGTAGTTCAATTGAAGCGAGTGAAGGATTTTGATTTCTTTGTGAAATAGTAAGACAATGATAGATTCTAA
Source organism: Thalassia testudinum (assembly GCA_037157565.1). Lineage (NCBI taxonomy): Eukaryota > Viridiplantae > Streptophyta > Magnoliopsida > Alismatales > Hydrocharitaceae > Thalassia > Thalassia testudinum. The sequence continues at coordinate 18,424,397 of JAZHRO010000057.1, forward strand.
AGCAATTAGATTTGTAGTTAAGTTAATAGAATAATTAGAAAATTAGTTACCTCCATTATTGATGGGATATCTAATAAACATAAGATTAAATTTCTTGCTTCAAAATTTTCTCTATCGGTATTTGTTGGCTCATCCTAGACATTCAAATTGGTTTAATTTTATGGGTACCAAAAATTGATTAGAATTCTACCATTTTTTGTTTCAATAGCCATATGGATAGGAAGATGAGAGGATTAACACATAGAGGAAGCATGGAATAGCTCGAATATGCTAGAGGATTCCACCAGAAGTCTCTGCATTAATAGTACACCCAAATGCTCTTATATATTGTGAGGAGCAATTGAATTATGTTTTATTTAGGAATAGTATCTCCATTGCACATTTTGTACCTATGGATCAGGGCTTAGTAGCTAAAGTTAGTTGGGTATCTTGTTTTTTTCTAGAAAGCATATGGCACCCAATTCAATTCAATTATGTTCAACAAGTACATATTCCAAATATATATGATGTACCTATTTAATGCTTCAAGTAATTTAATTTCAAGATAAACATGAAAAAAGTAGGTTCCCAAATTGCTCTGACGTTAAATTTTCATTATTTAACCGAAACATTTGGTATGGATTCTTTTCTCTTTTTTATTTATTTTCGTTGTCACAAAGTAATTCAACAAAGAAGGTGTTTTGACATTCAATTAGTTCTCATAGGATAATAAAAGAATTTTGGTTTCTAGAGGATTTTTTGGAGAAATTATTTGTTAATCTAGGCGTTATGTTCATATACATATAATTTTTCCCTAATGTGTTGTGCTAATTATTTTTCTTGAAAAACACTTATTCTAGAGGCCACAATTTTATCCTTTTACAGTGTCTAAAAGAATTTATGATAGAACACGAGGTAATCATGATATAAAATTACTTTCTAAAGGCAATAACAAATTAAAACCAATCTTATAAACCTGTTTCGCAACACTACCAACATTCAACTCCCCTTTAATACAAATAAGGCAATGATGCCCAGAATTGAACTCGTGTTTCTCGTCACTACAGTCAAGTTAATTTAAAATTTAATCTACATATAATTTCTGACTCGACTCATTATATGCCTTTTAGAAAAAAAATTTAGTCTAAAAAAGCCAACGTTTGAAGAAATACAGATCATCATTCAACATAAAAGAGAAAGAAGCATGATATAATAATTGACTATATTGAAAATTGCGTAGCCAAACTTTTAGTTAAACTTCCCTTTGAACTTTATTGTAAATACTACTCTACTAAGATTCAAATTTGATTTGTTGCACTTCGTACACAAGTCTAGTGCGCAAGTAACGATTGTTGTATGCATAAGGAACTCAATAGCTACAGGGCCAATTATAGTGCCAGCAACTAGTCATAAGTACGTGCTTAATGAATCCTTGCTTCGGGTGCATTATGTCTGATTGTAGTTGCATTACTACAGATTGACCTTGCTTCTTTACCAATTAGCTTTGAGTTCTGCACATTTCTAAACTCTTATTGAGTTTACAGTAGCATTTTAATCTTCATTTTATGATACAATTGTTTTGATAATGAATATTCATTGTATGTCATGGCCAATGGTTCACCTCATGTTACCTTGATTAAGCAACAATTTGGAACTCTTCAAGTGTTATTATTATTTTGGGTTTGCATTGTCGTCTTCATAATATATTGCATGTTCCTTGTTCAACTTGTTTAAAATGTGCTAGCATACTGATTGGTTGGAACTAGAGCATTTGTTAGCATTTATGGTGAAAATTTCACTTAAGATTCAATACAGTCGTAGAAATAAGAAAGGTGAATTTGATGTGTCTCATAATTACTAATTCAAAAACAAAACGGATTTCCCTCTTTCCAGAAAATTTACAGAATACAACTTAGTAATTGATTTCTCTATGTTAAATTATTGTTTCAAATTGACTTTACCACAAACACTATTGACGTTAATATATATCCTTGTATAACATGGAGACAGATGTGCATGTAAGTTAGGAATTATATCCCGGTTAACCAATTATATTTGTCCCGAGTGGCTTGGTATTAGAAGTAGTTATAAGCAATAGAAAATAACCCTTAAGGCCATTGAATTCTTCACTTTATTTTACAGTAGATTTTTGGCAATAGATTAAGCAATCCCAAACTGACTACCTAAGTTATTTGCGTTGAAAATGTGAAATTTGATTTTGAAGGACAATTTGATATGAAATGTGGGGTCCCGTGTTAATGAGCAACTGAAATGATGATACAAAATTAATAGAGCTATTACGAGATAATATTCCAAGGAGTTTCTATGTCAAAGACATCCATCCTCTTCGATCAAATGACTAGATGTGCATTAGCTTCTGTGGCTTTCATTATTTTGTAAGGCTATCAGAATAATGGTATCCATGATTAGTAGTTTGGAAATCCATAGCGTGATCACATACTCTGCAGCAATTAGCAATTCATAAAAGTAACCTTCATCGCATAGGAAGTTTCATTAATTTAGAGGAATTTTAATAACCTCAGTAAATATTTCCTTATATGAAATTGAAGCAAATTGGTAATGGCAATGAGATGTTGCATATAATTTTATTGCAAAGTAGCTGACCATAATGAAAGCAAGCAGTAGGATTGTTTCAAAGGAGTAATGGCATGTAACAACTAGAATATGACAATTGATAGCTAAAAATTCTTCAAGTTTACATTGGTAACATTCCATTTCAGGGATTACGAGTGTCTACTATAAAGAAATGAAATGTTGACAAACAATTCAAAGTCATTGTGGCACGGGAAGATTATATTGGGAATTATCCTCGAAACATGGCAATTACAAGATGGCTCTCAAGTTTGCTTGTTCTCATATTCCTTCAAATAGCATATATCGCCATGCCTTGTCAATCTGAGGCAAGCATTAGGACGCACCCACCTTTTAGGAAAAATAAGAAACCTCCACAATTTTGTGGTTTTTATCTTTTTGGGGTGAGAAAATGAGATTATCTAGTTGCTCGAAATAAATTATGACATGAAGAAATGATGGACAAAGTCTGGCACATTGTCAGAATAATTTATTTTAAATGAAAAGATTTGTATCGAGGTATGATATCTCTCATTACTATACACTTTCATCCTCTATGTTAATCAAAATGCCAGTCAGCTAGAAATAAGACAAGATAATGCATTTATATTAGAAGAAATGAAGTGTTATTTACTAACTTAGCAAGAGGTTAAGCCCATATATAGCTGGTTTCGATGATTTTATGTTCGGAATTGTTAAGACCTGAGAATCAAAACCACTTTAAGACATCTGGGAGTTGGTCCAGACGTCTGGTCAAACGTCTGGATGCCTTCCTAGACGTCTGGAAATTAATTTTTGCATGCGTACGAAAGCGAATCTGCGCGTGTGCCCCGCGCAGCTTGAAACCCGCTACCTCTTCTTTTTCTTTCTCCTCTCCGACCTATAGACGCCTCCCCCATGCCTTCAAATACCCGATCCCCTCTCGCTCGTTCACCACCCCACCGTCTCCTCCTTCTTCCAGCGTGAGCGTGAGAGCGAGAGCGAGGGCAGGAGCTACTGTCGAGTGCAGTGTGGAGAGGAAGAGGTGCAGCGAGAGGAAGAAGAGGGAGAGCGCATGAGAAAGAGAGAGAGAGCCTACCGGAGCCGCTCGAGGCCAGCCGTTGTGAGTGCAGAGGAGTGTCGTGCTGGGGAGATCTCCCCTGGTGCTACTGCAGCTCGAGCAGCGAACGAGAGGCTACGTGGCGAGCTCGTGCGCAGCTGAAAGAAGACGAGGAGGTTATGATTTTGGGAAATTTTCCAAGAATCAAACATCTGGACCTACATCCAGACAACATGGGAGACGTCTAGAGGGAGCTCCAGACGGCTGAGAGGTACGAAATTTCTCCTCTACCTCCTTTTGCGGATACGGCCATGCAGGCCGTTCTGCCGAGGTTTTGTTGCCCATCGTATTGAGAGAGTGTTTGTGTACGCATGTAGGTTTCGCTTCGGGAAGGCACGGGACAGGCCCTCCCACGTGGCCCAGACGTCTGGGCAAGTCACCAGACGGCGGAGAGCGTCTCCGGATGTCTGGAGTAATAGTTGGACATCTGGAACTAGGTCCAGATGGTTCAGCAAGATCATGGACGTCTGAAGAGTAGTGCAGAGTGAGGTAAGACCTGGACAACTTTTTAAGACGTCTGGAAAGTGTTCCAGACATCTGATTTGAGTCAGAATTGTCATTTTTGACCCATTTAGGGTCTGTTCGAGGTTCGATTTCTACGTTTAAGATTCTGTTCTGCCCAGAATTAGTTCCTCTACTTGTTTAAAATATTATATTCTACTCTGAGTGGTTCCTTGTGATTGATCCTTGTGTTAGGACCACATTCTGTTGCAGCTTTGGGGGTTGCGGAGGCACGTGGACCTACCGATCACTCCCCCATCACTCCCGATTTTGCGGGTAGAGTGGCTTCCCTTAGTTAATTACAAACATTAATGCATATCTGAATTAAATGATAGACCCTAGGGTATGGCATGAATCCAAGGACCTGAAAACTAGATTAAATGATAGATCATAGGGTATGGCATGTATCCTAGGACCTGAAAACTAGATTGACTGATAGATCCTGGGGTATGGCATGAATCCTAGGACTGAAAACTAGATTGAATGATAGATCCTAGGATGTGGCATGAATCCTAGGAACAGAAACACTAAAATTAATGTCTTGAATGCCTGAATTGCAGTCTTGGATAAGTAGATAGAATAATGATAATTGCCTGTAATTGGATAACAGCTGCCTGTGAAATGTAGAGTACTGTTGCTAGTAACTGCTACATGTAATTACTGTTGTTTGGAAACTAAATACGAGCTGCTTGTATATGAATTGGAAAGGAAAAGAAGTTTGAATGTTGGAAATATGTACTATATGCGAATAAACCTGAAATGATGAAACCTTGTATGGCTTGGCCTGAGGAAACATGAGCACTAACCCTACGGGGAATTAGGAGTAGAACTCCTGGAAATAAATGGAATGGAACTGGAAGAGTAAAACGGGAAGGTGTGTTGTCTCTTGGGTACGTGGTACCAAAGAGAGCACATATTACCTCTTAGTGTAGAGGGGAGCTTGCCGCCCTCAAGTCAAGACCGGGGTGAGTTTGGCCACTTTGCATCAACTTTTTGGCCCTCGCGTACACCATACCAGGGAGAGCTGCTAGTGTAGGGAGAGAGCTAACCACCCCATGGGGCCCAGGTTTCAGCTAGCCATCCTACACTGACTTGTTAGGCCAACTGGGAAAACCAAGGCAGTCAGGCAAGGGTGCGTGGACTATGGAGGGGCTAGACCCCTGTTACTAAGAGGGCTCTGCCATGTACTTGTTTCGTACTGTGCTTTGGGCACACCCGTTAGTGGAAACGACTAACTGCGTGCCAGTGCAAGGTAGCTACCCATGCAATTATCGGGCTTGCCGTAGTCACCGTTACGCCTGTCAGTGACCTTGGGGTGGTTGACAGAGGGTAGGACCACCACGAGGGACTCTCCCGTCCAGGAGAGCACCACGTGCTACTTCTACTTTTCGAAAAAGTCTGCAATCAAGATCGTTCCCACGCGGAACATTCGAGATCAAGAGAAAGTCCTGAGAAATAAATCAAGAAAGAGTAACTAGAGAATAAAGAAAGAAATTAAAAACAACAGCAACTTGTCCACCTTTACTATTTTTCTTAGCTAGCTGGTTGCCACTCTACTCAACATTTTGCTGACGTGTCATAATTGTCACCTTTTCAGGACTAGGTGTTGAGCAGTCAGAGCCTACAGCTGCGGAGGTTGCTAGGCCTAGTAGAGCCTAATAGTTGTACTTTCATTGTACCCATTTTTTTGTTGTAGTGAGTATTTCTGTTACACTTGTACTCTTTTATTGTAGACATCATATTTATATACCTATTTTTAATACTCCTCTGTTGTGGTGGTGTGTACTATAGTAGTTCTTTTCTTTCCTACTGTACTTTTGTTACTGTTAGTTACTTGCATGGTGAATGTGGTTTATTTTACTGCTTTTTGGTTACTTTCATGTTGGACAACTGGGTCTTGGGATCAGTTGAGTCGCTCCGATTCTCGTGTCCTATAGGGATTCGGGAATCAGGTCGTAACAAGATGGTATCAAAGCAAGGTCGTCCCGAGAAGTGAACCAACTAGTTGGAAAATAACTAATTCACGTGCTTGTAACTAGCGTAACCACTACAACGGACTTTTTGACATCCGTTCTAGGGTTCCTTCACTGAATGTCGATTTGTATTGACATCTTTTCTATTCTGTATTCGCGTCTCCTTTCAGGAGATGCCTAGATGCGGGACTAGCGAGGTGGGCCATGGACACGGTCGAGGACGAGGTCGGAGGGGCGGGTGTGTTGAGCTCGACGCCTCAGTGGACCAGCCACTGCTCCCAGGCATTTAGGCCCAGGACCTCACCCAGCTGATATGGGATATCGTGCGAGAGGAGCTCCACCCGCCACCACGAGTGCCTCTCCCTGGTGCTGCGGAGGTGGAGTCCTCTGTGGGACCATGCGACAGACACGGTGCTGGACGCAGGGGAGGGGGTGGGCCTCCAATGCCCCTACCTTCCTCCGGCACTTCTGAGCACAAGGCCTCTTTACTGGGAGGCATACCAGTGTCTCCCCTTCACCGCCATTATGAGCTTTTACGGTAGTTTCGGTAGCTGAAGCCCCCTTCCTTCAAAGGGGATGAGGACCCGACCGAGGCAGAGGACTGGCTCGAGTAGATCGAGAAGGTATTTGACACCCTTCACTCCCCTGTGGAGTGCCGCGTGGCCTTTGCCACGTACCAGCTGGAGAGCGCAGGACATAGGTGGTGGAGGGCGTTCAGAGGTTAGGAGAGGGATGAGTTGACTTGGGACCAGTTTGTCACCCTCTTCTGCGAGCAGTACTTCCCCCAGACATGGTAGGACCATAGGAGGTGGGAGTTCCACACTCTCCGCCAGGGGATGATGACCGTGAACGCGTACCGCATGTGTTTCCTAGAGCTGTCTCGTTTCGCAACGACAGCCGTGGCTACCGAGGTGGAGCGCCTTTTGAGGTTCACCGAGGGGTTCCGGCCTGCTATTCGGGGGTATGTCATACCCCTGAAGCTGCCTACATTCTCGAGGGTGGTGGAGGTAGCTATGACATATGAAGAGACCAACTCGTTCGCACGTGACACTGATAGCAGGCGGAAGCAGCCCTATCAGCCAGACTTCTCATAGGGCCGACGAGAGAGGAGGCACGTGGCACCCGCAGGAGAGCTGTCACACTTTGCAGGGCCGTCAGCGACCTTTGGGGGCCCCCGACAGGGGCCAGCAACTAGCACCAAACCCCCGCCTAGCCATCAGCAGGGACCCACTGAGGGTGGGAGTTGAGTCCCCCTTTGTTGCCAGTGTTGCCAGCTGGACCACATCAAGAGGGACTGCCCGTCTAGGGCAGGAGGTCAGCAGATGCTTCCCACATCGAGCACTGGAGGGCGAGCAAGAGACCGCGATTTCCAGGCGCGAGGAGGACGACAGCAGTCGCGGGGAGGGTACCAGTAGGCAACTACCTGTCCGACTCAGAGTGTGGCTGTTTCGTCCGCACCTAGGGCCGAGGGGCATATCAACGCCCTGACGCACTGGGATGCCAGAGCTTCAGGATCAATGGCGGCAGGTATGGTTTCAGTTTTTGGCAGACTTGTTTACACACTTTTTAATTCTGGCGCCACGCACTCATTTGTCACGGCCAGTTTTGCGGTTACTTCGGGGTAGGACTGTGTGCTGTTAGATGATCCGTTCGTAATCAGAGGTTTAAGTGGTCAGCTGTTTGTAGCTGAGGAGGTGTACACAAGTTGTGAGGCCAGTGTTGGGGGACACAACCTTTCCGCTAACCTGATTATGATACAGATGAAGGACTTTGGTGTAATTCTGGGGATGGACTGGCTATCTGCTTACCATGCCTTGGTGGACTGCTTTGAGAGGAAGATCGTCTTCTCCATACCGAATTTGCCTTCTTTTGAGTTCCACGGGCAGCCAGTGGACGGAGGTTTCAGGTGCATTTTTGCACTTCGGGCAACGAGACTTTTGGGCCAGGGGTGTGAGGGCTTTCTAGCTTGTGTGGTGGCGGAGCCAGCCCTGTTGCAGACTTTCAGAGTATCCCGATGGTGAGAGAGTACCCCGACGTGTTCCCAGATGAGTTGCCAGGACTACCGCTCGAGTGTGAGATCGAGTTTAAGATCTCACTGGTACCGGGGACCAGCCCCATTTCTACAACACCGTACAGGATGGCACCACTTGAGCTGCGAGAGCTCAAGTCTCAATTGCAGGATCTTCTAGAGAAGGGCCTTGTGAGGCCCAGTGCGTCTCCATGGGGTGCCTTGGTATTGTTCGTAAAGAAGAAGGATGGCACCTTGCGCCTTTGTGTGGACTACCGACAGCTGAATAGGTTTACCATCAAGAATAGGTATCCGCTGCCGAGGATTGATGACTTGTTTGACCAACTGCGAGATGCCACTGTATTCTCCAAGATAGACTTGAGATCTGGATACCACTAGTTGAGGATTAGGGAGGCAGACGTCTCCAAGACAGCTTTCCGCACCCGGTACGGACACTACGAGTTTCTGTTCATGCCGTTTTGTCCGACCAATGCCCCCGCTGCCTTCATGGACTTGATGAACCGGGTGTTCCGACCATACTTGGACTAGTTCGTGGTGGTATTCATTGATGATGTGCTCATCTATTCTCGAGATCAGGCACATCACGTACAACACTTGAGGATGGTTTTGGACACACTGAGACAACGTAGGCTGTATGCCAAATATAGCAAGTGCATGTTCTGGTTGAGGGAGGTGACCTTCTTGGGTCATGTGATCTCTGGGGATGGCTTGGCTGTGGACCTAGCCAAGGTTGAGGCAGTGCTCAGGTGGGAGAGACCACGTACGGTTACTGAGATCTGCAATTTCTTAGGACTGGAAGGCTACTACAGGCGGTTTATCAGGGGCTTATCGCAGATTGCATGTCCTATGACAGAGTTGACCCAGAAGGATGTGCCCTTTACTTGGACAAACACTTGTGAGGCATGTTTTCAAGAGCTAAAGGACATGCTAACTTCGGCTCCCGTGCTCACCATTCCTGATAGTAGTGGTGCGTTCGTTGTGTACACGGATGCCTCTTTGCAGGGGTTAGGGGGTGTGCTCATGCAGAAGGGTCACATTGTCCCTTACACTTCGCAGCAACTGAAGCCCCATGAGCATAGCTACCCTACCCACGACCTGGAGCTGGCAGCTGTCATCTTCACGCTGAAGACTTGGAGGCACGACTTGTACAGTGAGACCTTTGAGATTTTCATAAATCCTAAGAGCCTCAGATACTTGTTTGATCAGAAGAAGCTCAACATGAGACAGAGACGTTGGTTAGATCTCTTGAAGGACTATGACTGCAGCATTTCCTACCACTTGGGATAGGCCAATGTGGTGGCTGACGCCTTGAGCCGGAAGGCGCCCACCCACTTGGCCAGTTTACAGGTGCAGAGTTGGAGCCTCATGGAGTAGATGGGTAGTTGGCGACCCCAAGAGTAACGGGGGCACTGTGGGGCAGTGACTGTGACATGACAAACGAGGCCAGAGCTGATAAACCGCATCATCACTGGACAGATGGCCAACCCATACTTGCAGTCGTTGCGTGATAGAGTACTGTCAGGAGACCCTGGGGACTTCTCTTTTATAGACCAGGTACTGTGCATGAGGGGACGTTTGTGCATTCCCAGGGACGAGGAGCTGTTGAGAGAGCTCCTGACTGAGGCATACGGTTCCAGGTTCACCATACATCCTGGAAACACAAAGATGTACCATGATTTGAGATGCGATTTTTGGTGGAGGGGAATGAAACGGGATGTAGGTGAATTCATACAGCAGTGTTTAGTGTGCCAGCAAGTGAAGGCCGAGCATCAGAGGCCTCCAGGGCCATTGCAACCACTTCCAGTGCCAGAGTGGAAGTGGGAGAGCATCACCATGGACTTGGTGGTGGGCTTGCCCGTTACCCTGCGAGGACATGACGCAGTCTGGGTGATCGTTGACAGATTGACGAAGACGACACGTTTCTTACTGATCCGAGTCACCCTGGGACCAGCACAGTTGGTAGAGAGGTATGTCCACAATGTGGTACGTCTACACGGAGTTCCATGGGAGATCGTATCCAACTGGGATACTCGTTTTACGTCCCAGTTTTAGGCTGAGTTTCAGCAGGCCTTAGGGACGCGATTGAGGTTCAGTACAGCATACCACCCCTAGACGGACGGACAGTCTGAGCGCACGATACAGACACTCGAGGACCTTTTGCATGCTTGTGTATTGGACTGGAGGGGCTCTTGGGAGGAGCACTTGCCCCTGGCGGAGTTTGCCTACAACAACAGCTATCACTCGAGCATCGGCATGGCACCCTATGGAGCTCTATATGGACAGAGATGCACAGCACCCTTGAGTTGGGTTGAGGTGGGGACCAAGTGGGAGGTTGGCCCCAGGCTGATCCGGCAGAGCCAGAAGGTGATCGAGCAGATTCATAGGCGACTTCGCAATGTCAGGAGCAGACAGAAGAGCTATGCAAATCAAAAATACAGAGAGGTGCAATTTGAGGTTGGGGACCATGTCTTCCTTCATGTTTTGCCCATGAAGGGCCTGCAGTGGTTTGGGGTGAGGGGGAAGCTTGCGTCGAGGTTCATGGGACCCGTTGAGGTCCTGGAGCGAGTTGGACCCGTTGCTTACAAGCTTGCCCTTCCTCCCCAACTTTCTGGTGTGCACAACGTGTTCCACATGTCCAAGCTCAGAAAGTACGTCGCCGATCCCAGTCACGTCCTGAGCCACGAGAGCGTCGAGGTGGGTGACGACTTGACCTACCCCGAGCGGCCAGTGCAGATTCTCGACAGAGTCGTTCGTAGTCAGAGATGGAAGTAAGTACCCCTGGTGAAGGTCTTGTGGAGGAGCCAGCGGTACGAGGAGGCTACCTGGGAGCCTAAGGCGGTGATGCGGGAGCGGTACCCAGAGCTCTTTGAGGGTACGTCATTTCAGATCGGCTTCGGTCGTCTTTGAGTTTGTTATGCGTATATTGTTCTTTTTCCGCACCCTAGTTAGCGCAAGTTTCGGGGACGAAACTTCCTTTGAGTTTGTTATGGTGTTAAGACCCGAGCAACAAAACCACTTTAATACGTTAAGGAGTTGGTCCAGACGTCTGGTCAGACATCTGGATGCCTTCCCAGACGTCTGGAAATTAATTTTTGCATGCGTACGAAACGAATCTGCGCATGTGCCATACACAGACTGAAACCCGCCACCTCTTCCTTTTCTCTCTCCTCGCCGACCTGCAGATGCCTCCCCCACGCCTTCAAATACCCCATCCCCTCTGCCTCGTTCACCACCCCACCGTCTCCTCCTTCTTCCAACGTAAGAATGAGAGCGAGAGCGAGGGCAGCAGCTACTGTCGGGTGCGGTGCGGAGAGGAAGAGGTGCAGCAAGAGGGAAGAAGAGGGAGAGTACACGAGAAAGAGAGAGGGAGCCCATCGAAGTAGCTCGAGGCCGGCCGGCGTGCGCGTGGGGCAGTGTCATGCTAGGGAGATCTCCCCTGGTGCTGCTGCAGCTCGAGTAGCGGACGAGCGGCTGTGTGGTGAGCTCACACGCAATGGGAAGAAGACGAGGAGGTTCTAATTCTGGGAAATTTTCCTAGAATCAAACATCTGGACCTACATCCAAATGACGCGGAAGATGTCTGGAGGGAGCTCTAGACGATTGAGAGGTACAAAATTTCTCCTCTACCTCCTTTTGCGAATACGACCATGCAGGCCGTTCTGCCGAAGTTTTGTTGCGTGCCGTATTGAGAGAGTGTTTGCATACGCATGCAGGTTTCACTTCGGGAAGGCACGGGACATGCCTTCCCACGCAGCCCAGACGTCTGGGAAAGTCACCAGACAGCGGAGAGCATCTCCAGACATTCGGAGTAATAGTCGGACGTCTGGAACTAGGTCCAAACATTGAGTGGGATCCTGGACATCTGAAGAGTAGCATAGAGTGAGGTATGACCTGGACCACTTTTTAAGACGTCTGGAAGGTGTTCCAGACATCTAATTTGAGTCAGAATTGTCGTTTTTCACCCGTTTAGGGTCCATTTGAGGTCAGATTTCTGCATTTAAGATTCCGTTCTTCTCAGAATTAGCTCCTCTACTTGTTTAAAATACTTGTAACCTATTCTGAGTTTTTCCTTTTGATTGATCCTTATGTTAGGATCTCGTTCTGTTGTGGCTTTGGGGGTTGCGGAGGCACGTGGACTTGCTGATCACTCCCCCATTACTCCCGATTTTGCGAGTAGAGTGGCTTCCCTTAGTTAATTACAAACATTAATGCATATCTGAATTAAATGATAGATCCTAGGGTATGGCATGAATCCTAGGACCGAAAACTAGATTGAATGATAGATCCTAGGATGTGGCATGAATCCTAGGAACAGAAACACTAAAATTAATGTCTTGAATGCCTGAATTGCAGTCCTGGATAAGTACATAGAATAATGATAATTGCCTGTAATTGGATAACAGCTGCCTGTGAAATGTAGAGTACTGTTGCTAGTAACTACTACATGTAATTACTGTTGTTTGGAAACTAAATACGAGCTGCTTGTATATGAAATGGAAAGGAAAAGAAGTTTGAATGTTGGAAATACGTACTATAAGCGAATAAACCTGAAATGATGAAACCTAGTATCGCTTGGCCTGAGGAAACATGAGCACTAACCCTACAGGGAATTAGGACAAGAAATCCTAGAAATAAAAGGAATGGAACTGGAAAAGTAAAACGGGAAGGTGTGTTGTCTCTTAGGTATGTGGTACCAAAGAGAGGACAAATTACCTCTTAGTGTAGAGGGGAGCTTGCCACCCTCAGGTCAAGACCAAGGTGAGGTTGGCCACATTGCACTGACTTCTGGCCCTCGCGTACACGGTACCGGGGAGAGCTGCTAGTGTAGGGAGAGAGCTAGCCACCACACGTGGCCCGGGGTTCAACTAGCCATCCTACATCGACTTGTTAGGCCCACTGGGCAAACCAGGCTAGTCAGGCGAGGGTGTGCAGACTGTGGAGGGGCTAGACCCCTATTTCTGAGAGGGCTCTGCCCTATACTGGTTCTGTGCTATTCTTTGGGTGCATCCATTAATGGAAATGACTGACTGCGTGCCAGTGCAGGGTAGCTACTTGTGCGTTTATCGTGAGTGCCGTAGTCACCGTTACGCCTGTCAACGACCTTGGGGTGGTTGACTGATGGTAGGATCACCTCGGGGGACTCTCTCGGCCCGGAGAGCACCACATGCTACTTCTACTTTTCGGAAAAGGCTGCAATCAAGATCGTTCCCACGAGGAACATTCGAGATCGAGAGAAAGTCCTAAGAAATAAATGAAGAAAGAGTAAATAGAGAATAAAGAAAGAAATAAAAAGGAACAGCTACTTGTCCACCTTTACTATTTTTCTTAGCTAGCTGGTTGCCACTCTACTCAGCGTTTCGCTGACGTGTCATAATTGTCACCTTTTCAGGGCCAGGTGTTGAGCAGCCAGAGCCTACGGCTGCGGAGGGTGCTAGGCCTAATAGAGCCCAGTAGTTGTACTTTCGTTGTACCCATTTTTCTGTTCTAGTGAGTATTTCTGTTACACTTGTACTCTTTTATTGTAAACTTCGTATTCATGTACCTGTTTTTAATACTCTACTGTTGTGGTGGTGTGTACTGTAGTAGTTATTTTCTTTACTACTATACTTTTGTTATTGTTAGTTACTTGCATGGTGAATGTGGTTTATTTTACTGCTTTCTGGTTACTTTCTCGTTGGACGACTGGGTCTTGGGATCAGTCGAGTTGGTTTGATTCTTGTGTCCTGTACGGATTCAGGAATCGGGTCATAATAAGAATCAACAAATCAATTGAGTAGTACATTTGTAGTAAACAAAAATATTCTTGAAGAAAAGAATCTTATATACTTTATTATAGCACATTCTCAATCAAAAAATTTGCAAACAAATTTTACTTATCAAAGTCATAAACAAATTTTTGTTCGAGCAAATTAATAGCACATAATTCGAAAACATATGTTAAGGGGTTATGTAATCAGGTTGGGATAGATTTTGCCAGGACATTTTATTTTGATCACACTAATCTCACCAATCTTATATCTCTTCATATTGAATCCCTACCGTATTTTGGTCCCCATCACTCTTCATATAGAATGCGTACGATACCTAGGTTAAAGAACAAGTTTGAAATCGTTGCAAGAAATAGTGCCAACAGCTGTGTCATTTTGCTCAGGAAAATTAAGAAGATGGTGGCCTTGAACGGCGCAAAGTACTTCTGTGAGGCCTGAAGAAATTATGTGTTGAGGAGAATAGAGTTGGGAATACTGGTCTATGAAGATTCTTAGAGGGAGAAGGCTAACTGTGTACACACATTGAACATTGCACTGACAGTAAGTTTTTGAAACACCATTCCACATCCACTGGAGCAAATTGATGGATGAGAAAATTTGCTTCTCCATTCCAAGGAAAAACTTCCAAATCATGTCATCTTATAATGAAATCGATGTACGATTATCTTAGCAATCTTGGTTTTGGTTAAATCATTCTTCCATTAATAATTCACATAGAAGTTGGGATTATATTGATGAGGGACTTGCCAAAGACCATCGCCTAAGTCAACGAGTTAAAGGTATCTCTTCCCTAGACAAGCCATGGGGAGAGAAGCTAAGCTTGGAGGTAGACAATTGGTTCACTTACGGAAGGTACTTCACATTGGGGGGCGTGAAAGAAGAACATTGAGTTAAACTGATTGATTCAACGTTATTCACGGATCAATTTGTAACCCTTTCAATGGTTTGTGAGTGAGGAACAAGTGTTGGCTGGAGCACAAACTCAGGAGTTGCTAGTTAGGTTATTTAACCATTATGGGAGTGTGTCAATTGTTGTTCAATTGAAGGGAGTGAAGGATTTAGATTTCTTTGTGAAATACTAAGATGATGATAGATTCTAAAGTGATTGATTTGTTGTTAGGTTAATAGAATAATTAGAAAATTTGGTACCTCGATTAGCAATGGGATATCTAATAAACATAAGATTAAATTTCTTGCTTCAAAATTTTCTCCATCGGTATTTGTTGACTCATCGTAGACATTCAAAATGAATTAATTTTACGGGTACCAAAAATTCATGAGAATTCTGGCACTTTTTGTTACAATAGCCAAATGGACAAGAAGATGAGAGGATCAACACATGGGGAAAGCATGGAATTCACTCAAATATGCTAGAAGATTCCACCAGAAATCCTTGCATTAATAGTATACCCAAATGCTCTTATATATTAATAGGAGCATTTGAATTATGTTTTATTGAGGAATAGTGTCTCCTTTGTGCATTTTGTTCCTATGATTCAGAGCTGATTAGCTTTAATTAGCAGAGTTTCTTGTTTTTTACTAGAATGCATATGGTGCCAAATTCAATTCAATTATGTTCAACAAGTACATATTCCAAATATATATGATGTTCTATTTAATGCTTCAAGTAATTTAATTTCAAAATTAATATCAAAAAAGCATGTACCTTAATTGTCCGGTTGACAAATGTGCGTTGTTTAACAGAAAAATTTGGTATTGAATTTTTTCTCTATTTTATTCATTTTCATTATCCCAAAGTAATTCAACGACGAAGCTATTTTTGACATCGAATCAGTTCTCAAATGTAAATAAAAAAATTTTGGTTTGTGGTTGATTTTTTGGAGAAATTATTTGTTCATCTAGGCATTATGTTTGTATTCATATAATTTTGTCTCAATGTGCTACGTCATTTTTTTTTTTTGGAAAACATTTCTATTCTGAAGGCCACAATTCTGTCCTTTTACTGTGTCTACAAGAATTTTTGGTAGAACACGAGGTAATCATGACATGGAATTACTTTCTAATCCCAATAAAAAATTAAAATTAACCTTCTGAACCTATTTCATAACACTACCAACTTTGAACTCCACTTTAACACAAATAAGGCAAAGATGCCCAGAATTCAACTCGTGCTTCTCATCACTGCAGTCAAGTTAATCTAAAATAAAATTTACATATAATTTTTGATTGAGCTCATTTTATCCCTTTTAGAAAAAAAATTAGTCTAAAAAAAGTCAACATTTGAAGAAATACAGATCATCATTCAACGTAGAACAGAAAGAAGCATGATAACAACAATTGACTATATTGAAAATTGTGTAGCCAAACTTTTAATTAAACTTCCCTTTTAACTTTTATTGTAAATACCACTCTACTAAGATTCGACTTTGATTTGTTGCAATTTGTACACATGTTTATATCACAAGTAATCAGTGTTGTATGCATAAGGAACCCAATAGCTGCAAGGCCAATTGTAGTGCCAGCAACAAGTCGTAAGTACGTGTTTAATGCATCCTTGCTTTGGGTGGAATATGTCTGATTGTAGTTGCATTACTACAAATTGACCATATTTGTTTACCAATTAGCTTTGAGTTCCGCACATTTCTAAACTCTTATTGAGCTTACAGTAGCATTTTAATCTTCATTTTACGGTTCAATTGTTTGGCCAATGAATCTTCATTGTATGCAAGGCCAACTGTGCACCTCGTGTTACTTAGCTCGAGCAACAACTTGGAACTCTTCAAGTGTTATTATTGTTTCGGGTTTGCGTTGTCATCTTCATACCATAGTGCGTGTTCCTTGTGCAACTTGTTTAAAACGTGCTAGCATACCGATTTGTTGGAACTGGAGCATTTGTTAGCATTAATGGAGAAAATTTCACTTATGATTCAATATAGTGGTAGACGTAAGATAGGAAAATTTGATGCACCTCATAATTACTGATTCGAAAAGGAAATAGATTTCTCGCTTTCCTAAAAATTTGCAGAATACAATTTTGTAACTGATTTCTCTATGTTCGATTATTATTTCAAATTGACTTTACAACCAACGCTGTTGACGTTAATATATATCCTTCTATAATGTGAAGACAGATATGCTTGTAAGTTAGGAATTATATCACGATTAACCAATTATATTTCTCCCCAGTGGATTGGTATTGGAAGTAGTTATAAGCAATAGAAAATAAACCTTAAGCCCTTCAAATTCTTCACTTTGTTTTACGGTAAATTTCTCGCAATAGATTAAGCACTCCCTAGCTGATTACCTAAGTTATTTGCATTGAAAATGTGAAATTCCATTTTGAAGGCCAATTTGATATGAAATGTGGGGTCCCGTGTTAACGAGCATCTGAAATGACGATACAAAATTAACAGAGAGTAAATACGAGATAACATTCCAAGGAGTTTCTATCTCATAGTCATCCATCCTCACCGATCAAATGACCAGATGTGCATTAGCTTCTATCATTTCCATTATTTTGCATGGCTATCAGAATAATGGTATCTAGGATTAGTAGTTGGGAAAGTCCATAGCATGATCACAAACTCTGCAACAATGAGAAATTCATACAAGTAGCCTTCATCGCATGGAAAGTATCATTAATTCATAGGAATTTTAATTACCACAGTAAATATTTTCTTATATGAAATGGAAGTAAATTTGTAACGCAACGAGACGTTGCCTACAGTTTTCTCGCAAAGTAGCTGACCATAATGATAGCAAGCAACAGGATTGTTTCGAAGGAGTAATGGCATGTAACAACTACAATATGACAATAGATAGCTAATAATTTTTCAAGTTTCCATTGGTAACATACCATTTCAAGGATTGCAAGTGTCTACTATAAAACCATGAAATGTTGACATACATTTCAAAGTCATTGTGGCACGAGAAGATTATTTTGGGAATTATCCTCGAAACATGGCAATTCCAAGATGGCTCTCAAGTTTGCTAGTTCTCATATTCCTTCAAATAGCATATATCGCCATGCCTTGTCAATCTGAGGCAAGCATTAGGACATGCCCACCTTTTAGGAAAAACAAGAAACCTCCACAATTTTGTGGTTCATGTCTTTTTGGGGTGGGAAAATGAGATTATGTAGTTGCACGAAATAAATTATGACAAGAAGAAATGATGGACAAGTATGGCACAATGTCAGAATAATTTATTTTAAATGAAAAGATTTGTATCGAGATATGATATCACTCATTCCTATACACTTTTGTCCACTATGTTCAAAGAAATGGCAATCAGCAAGAAATATGACCAGATAATGATTATATATTAGTAAAAATGAACCGGTACTTACTAACTTATTACGAAGTTAAGCCCATATATAGCTGGTTTCGATGTTTTCATGTTATGAATCAACATATCAATTGAATAGTACATGTGTAGTAAAGAGTAATATTCTTCAAAGAAAGAATCTTATATGCTTACTTTAGCAAAATCTTTATCTAAAGATTTGCAAATAAATTTTACTTATCAAAGTCATAAACAAATTTTCGTTTGTGCCACTTAATAACATATAATTTGAAAACATTCGTTAAGAGGTGTTGTAATCGGGTCGGGTTAGATTTGGCCAGGACTTTTTATTTTGCTCATGCTAAACTCTCCAATCTTGTTCCTCTTCATATCGAATCCCTACCGCATTTAGGTCCTCATCACTCCTTATATAGAATGCGTACGATAACTAGGTTAACGAGCATGGTTGAAATCGTTGCTCGAAATAGTGGCAAATGAGGTGTCATTTTTCTAAGCCAAATTAAGAAGATGGTGGTCTTGAACGATGCAAAGTACTTTTGTGAGCCCTGAAGAAATTATGTGCTGAGGAGAATAGAGTTAGGAATATTGGTATATGAAGATTCTCGGAGGGAGAAGGCTAACTGTGAACACATGTTGAACATTGTAAAGATAGTAATTTTTTTAAACACCATTCCACATCCACTAGAGCAAATTGATGGTTGCGGAAATTTGCTTCTCCATTCCAAGGAAAAGCTTCTAAATCATGTCATCCCATAATGAAATCGATGTATGATTATCTTAGCAAGCTTGATTTTGATTAAATCATTCTTCCATTAATACTTCATATAAAAGTTGTGTTTATATTGATGAGGGACTTGCCAAAGACAATTGGCTAGGTTAATGAGTTAAAGGTATCTCTTCCCTGGACAAGCCATGGAGAGAGAAGCTAAGGTTGGCGGTAGGAAGTTGGTTCACCTACGGAAGGTACTTTACATTGGGGGACGTGAAAGAAGAAAGTTGAGTTTAACTGATTGATGCAATGTTATCCGCGGATCAATTTGTAACCCTTTCAATGGTCTATGAGTGAGGAACAAGTGTTTGCTGGGGCACATGCTTTGGAGTTGCTAGTTAGGTGATTTAACCATTATGAGAGAGTGTCATTTGTAGTTCAATTAAAGAGAGTGAAGGATTTAGATTTCTTTTTGAAATACGAAGACGATGATAGATTCTAAAGCGATAAGATTTGTAGTTAAGTTAATAGAATAATTAGAAAATTAGGTACCTGCATTAGCAATGGGATATCCAATAAACATAAGATTATATTTCTTGCTTCAAAATTTTCTCTATTGGTATTTGTTGACTCATCTTAGACATTCAAAATGGTTTAATTTTATGGTTTCCAAAAGTTGATGAGAATTCTACCATTTTTTGTTAAAATACCCATATGGACAAGAAGATGAGATGATTAACACATAGGGGAAGCATGGAATAGCTCGAATATGCTAGAGGATTCCACCTAAAATCTCTGCATTAAATGTATACCCAAATGCTCTTATACATTAAGAGGATCATTTGAATTATGTTTTATTGAGGAATAGTTTCTCTGTTGAGCATTTTGTTCCTGATGATCAGGGCTTAGTGTTCATTTCTTACCTCAACTCAGTTAATTAAGTTAATTTTACTTAATTGAGAGTAGAGAAAAGTCACTTAGGTTAACTCGAAGTTGTGTCGATTAGTAGTATAGGGTTGAATTAACCTAACATTTTAGAAAATTTTTACTTATTGACTCTAGGTCATTCACTGGGAGGTATCATTCATTCTAAAATCACCAGTTATCTTTTATTTTTATCTATAAGTATAGGAGGTATATTTAAGTTAATTATGGAAGCATGAATTTTGCCAAAAATTGATTTAAAATGAAATAACATGCAAAATCCCATATAAACTCTCATTTTCAACATTAAAAACATGTAAATTCTCTATTTATTTCAAATGATTTAAGGTAGAGGAGTTTATTTAGTCAAAACATACCTCAATACAACAATTAAGAACAAAAAGAAATTAAATGTAATAAGAAAATTAGCTTCTTTTCCTTTATACTTCAGCCTCTCTTCTCTCTTCTTCTCTTTATCTTCTTTCTTCCTTTCTTTCTCTATTTATTCTTTATGTTTTCTCTCTCTCTTATTTCTTTCTTATTCTCTCGAAATTCCTTTCTTCTCTTATGCTTGTGTTCGTGCCCTTCTCTTCTTTAGAATTTCCTCATACCTGCCTTCTTTTCCTTAACAAGTTCTTCCTCCTCAGCCTTCTTTCTTCAGCTCTCACTCTTCTTTGATACTTAGCCATCAGAGCCATCAGCACTTTAACTCTTCTTCTTTCTTAACCTTTTGCTAAATCGAGTTAAATTTCCTTCTCAACCAAAAATTTATTTTTGATATGCGTTGAGGTCCTTTCGAGGGTACACAACACCCTGAGATCAGGGTGGGACCAGACCCTACTCGGTCCTCGCCTAATTTCATTAGGGTTTATTTTCGATTTTTTTCTCTTGGGCCAAATCGGCCCTCTCTCGAGTCGAACCGGCTCAACGCCTCCCAGGCCTCGCCCTCCCAGGGCTAATCACACACACACGCCCACTCAGGTGCACACCCGCAGGCACACTCACCCACACACACACATGCTTACTCAGAGGTCAGATGGTTTCTTTTCACGTCGAAAGCTGACGACTGAATCGCCTATAACACAAAACTCTTTTATACTAAGGCGAGCGCTCAAAAATTTCTGATGTGGGACTATACTTTCCCCCTCTAGACCCAACTTCAAACGAAGATTTCTCCCTACTCACAGCTCCAAATCAAGCTAAATAAAGCTTGATGGAGATCTTTAAGGAGCTCTACAGGATTCCAGGATCAATTTGAAGTTTAGAGAATGATTTCCTCTCTGATTTGAAAAGTGAAGTTAGGGGGTTTCTATGGGTTAAACGTGCCTGGAAAGTGAAATTAAATTATTGTGCCTATAGGATAGGTATTTTACCTTATCTAAGGGTCTGAACAGGTTATATAGGTGATTCCACAGTTGCTTGTATAGGTTTTAAAGCTCTTGAAGCTTCAGGAAGCACAGGGAAGCTAAAAGCTTCACTGAAAGCTTCAAGAAGAGGAATTCAGATGAGAAAAAAGTGCAACAGACGCTAAGGAGCATTCTTAGTCAATTGGAATTGCTTCTAAACGATTTAACAAACTCATTTAGGTAGTATTTATGATCAAATCTGATTAGAAACTTACTGCCAATAGTTTGGGTTCGAAAACAACCCAAACTGGCAGATTTGAATTTCAACCAAAATTACTCATCTAAGATTAATGAAATCATTCTAAAATCATCCAACAAATTCTCAGAAATAATTCTAACTATTCAGTTTCATCTGATTATGTACAAAACCCAAAGATCAGACTCAGGTTTGACTTGAAGGCTTCAAAATTTGACTTTCCATTTAAAGCCTTTTCTCAAGAAATTAAAACCTAAAATCTCTTCTCCTCAACCTCAGAAACATGTTCAGACCTCTAATCAGATGTTTGGACCTTGAATTCTAGGGTTTCAAGCTCATCTCTAGAGATCGAAAAGTGCTTTGTCCATAAGAGAAATCGAGAGTTTGTTACACTGCTTTGAGGGTAAAATTAGCTTCTGTGTACTGCACTGAAGCTTCTAGATCTGTTAAATATGACTCTTAAGCTTCTGTACATGTTTCTTGAACTCCGTCGGTGTTGGGGAAGATGAAGACTAATGTGTAGCTACACATTAGTCTTCATCTTCCCCAACACATGTTAAAATCCCAATTTAAGTATCTCAGCATGATCAGTGATCAATATCATGTCAATCTAGAGCTTCTTAACAAATTCTAAAGGCTAAAGATCAAGAAAAAGGTAGAAGTGTATACAGAATGAAAAAAGTGTGCCATTTTCGATCTAAAAATGATCCTAAGGTTGCAAGGAACCTCAAGAACTCATTAATTTATTTAATTGATCATTAAATGAAAGATTAAGCAATGAAATCAGTTAAAATGGATTTTGAGTGAGTTGAAGCTTTGGACTTGTTTTCCCACTCATTTGAGTGGTGAAAACAAGTCAAAAGTAATTTGCGATACTAAATATATAATTAATTTAAGATTTCTACCCTTGAGCTGCCATTGACAGCGAGCTCAAGAGCTTATTTAAGAATTGGGCGTTTAGATTATAGGTGGTAATTATACAAATTAAAATGTAAAACAGGGTCCTTAGATTGTGAATAGGTGGTGGAGGACCCTATGGAGGTGGATTTAAACTCAGATATTGTCGATATGGACAACGATAGTGTCTGTTGAAGGTGAAGATGAATTAGGCGAAACAGTGATCAATTTACTATTTTAATGGGTTAGAAATGGTTGTGAGGGTTAGAGGAAGGTGATCAGTGAGTTAAAAGATAAAATTAAGGCTCAGAAGAGCTCAAGGAACTCACCGGAGTCGAAGAAGATGAACTCTAGAAATTCTGAAATTACTTTAATCTAACTATCTAACTAGCTAAACTATCCTACTCCTATTCCTATTCCTACTCCTACTTCTATCGACTATTACCTGGATGGTCAAAAGGATTTTGCCGATGGCTCATAGCGGAAGACGAAATCAAAGGGAATAAGAAGAATCTCCAATGGCAGATGTGAGGTGAAGCAGAGGATCTCCTCGGTCGTCGCCTTTGTCCAGAGACGCGGCAGACCTCGGCGAAGTTCCTTAGCTATTCAGGATGGATGGAGGAAGTCGGAAGATGAAATGGGGAGTTGCCGGAGTTGTGGAGAGAATAGCCTATCGAAGTTGGCTGTAATGAAGAAGAGGGAAGGGAGCCAACTTGAGAGAAATCGAAGAGGTAAGGGGGTATTTATAGTGAATTGCGACGAAGAAGGTGGCGAGGTCTAGACGAAGAAGAAGCTTGGGGAGCTTAACCTCCAACATCGTCTCCGACAATGGTGAGGTTAACTCCCACCAGAAATTAGGATTTTAGAGTAATCCAGACCGATGGATGAAGATGGAGTGGTGAGCGCAAGCTCTAGGAGCTTGGAGAAGGAAGAATGACGTCGGTAGGGTGGTGATCGCGGGGTGGAGTCATTCTCCATTGTCAGCCGTTCAATCGGTAGAAGAAGAAGAAAGGGATAGGGACCTCTGTGCAGTGAAGCTTAAGGCCCTATATGAAAATTAAGGACCCGATTGTAATGAGTTTTAAGGACCAAAATGTAAACTCAGGTTTTAATGGTTTATTTTAACTTAGATCTTTTCCAACATTTTATATATTTTAGTAAATAAGGTAACTATTATGTTTTCACCTTGAATTTATAATTTTGACCTTTTCAGGTTAATTTATTAGATTAGGTAAAGTTTCTTAAGTTATAATATACTTATGTATACATTACGTTTAAGTTACTTAACTTACTAATTAAGGGAATGGCTAATAAGATTTAGAGTCCAATTATTAATTAGAATGTTAATAATATTAATCGAATGTTAAAATATCATTTTAAAATTATTTTGTGGTCCTTTACTACATATCCCTTATTTTATAATTAACCCTTGTAACGACCCGGTTCCCGAGTCCCTACGAGACACGAGAACCGGACCGACTCAACTAATCCCAAAACCTAGTCGTCCAACGAGGAAGTAACCAAAAGAGTAGTAGAATAAACCACATTCAGCATGAATATAACTAACAGTAAGAAAGTACAGCAGCAAGGAAAGAAACTACCACAGTATATACCACCACAACAGTAGAACAACATTCATCATATAATTTGAACTGCAGGTAAAGAAAATTATAGGGGAAACAAGAACTACTCACTATAACGTAACAAAAGAGGTGCAAGAGACAGTGGTAACTCTACTGGACCCAACTCGCCCCAGCGTCCTCTGCAGCCGCTGACCCTGGCTGCTCAACACCTGGTCCTGAAAAAGGCAACGAGTGTAACACGTCAGCAAAACGCTGAGTAGAGTGGCAACTAAACTAAAGACAGCAGTAGAGTGTACAGTAGCTGTTATGTTCGATTACTTTCTTTATTCACATCTTTCAAATGTCTCACTATTTCATTTATTCCTCAGATCTTTTTCTTGATCTCGAATGTTCCTCGTGGGAACGATCTTGATTGCAGTCTTTTCCAAAAAGTAGAAGTAGCACGTGGTGCTCTCCTGGTCGGGAGAGTCCCCCGTGGTGATCCTACCCTCAGTCAACCACCCCAAGGTCACTGACAGACATAACGGTGACTACAGCACGCGCGATAAACGCACAGGTAGCTAACTCGTACTGGCACGCGGTCAGTCGTTTCCGTTAACGGGTGCGCCCAAAGCACAGCACGGAACCAGTCCAGGGCAGAGCCCTCTCAGTAACAGGGGTCCAACCCCTCCACAGTAACCAAACCGGGGCCTTGCCCCTCCACAGTCCGCACACCCTCGCCTGACTACCCTGGTTTGCCCCAGCGGGCCTAACAAGTCGGTGTGGGAGGCTAGTAGAACCCCGGGGCCCGTGGGGTAGCTAGTACCTCCCTACACTAGTAGCTCTCCTTGGTACTACGTACGCGAGGGCCAACCAGTCGGTACAGAGTGGCTAGTCCTAACCCCGGGTCCCTGGAGCAGCTGGCTCCACTCTGCACTAAACAGGGGGACAGTCGGTCTCCTTGGTACTCCGTACTCAAGGGCCAACTCACTTCCCCAATACTATTCCCTTCACTTTCCAGGAGTTCTACTCCTACTTCCCCGTAGGGTTCCATCCTTTTTACTCAAACATCCAGGTTTCACTTTCCAGTTTCACATTCTTGCAATCCATGTTCTCAACCACGCTATTTATTCACAACAGGCAGCTGTTAATTCAAATTACAGGCAGCTTTATATCTCTTTCCATTTTCCAAGACTGCAGTATTATACATTCCACTAGTTTTCCCATCCTAGGATTCATGCCATATCCTAGGATCTATCATACAATCTAGTTTTCCAGCCCTAGGATTCATGCAACACCTAGGAGCTATCATTCCATCTATTTCTCATTCCTAGGATTCATGCAATGTCCTAGGTTCTATTTATGGTTCCATAATTTAATAGATTTTATTAATAACTTAAAGCCACTCTACCAGGTACAACGGGAGTAATGGGGGCATGATCGGGAATCCCGCGTGCCTCCGCGACCCTCGAGACTGCAACGGAATAGGGTCCTATCACAAGGATCAAACACAAGGAGTATCTCAAAATAGTGTATAGCTACTGTAGACGGGTAAAGGAATTAATTCTGAAAAGAATGCAACTCGAATCGTGGAAAACAGAACCTGAACGGGCCCTAAACGGGTCGAAAACGACGAAACTATGTAAAATCAGAAGTCTGGAACTTCTTCAGACGTCTTAAAAAGTGGATCAAAGAATTACCTTGTTCAGCGTGGTTTCCCAGACGTCCAGAAGTCTGCGGGGACTCTGGCCTAGCTCCCAGACGTCCGATGGTCACCTCGGATGTCTGTAGGTCGCTTCCGCCGTCTGGTACTACTGCCAAACGTCTGATTCACGATGGATGGCGAATCACCGAGCCTGCGCACACCCATCTCCCTCCCTCAGTACGGTCAGTCGACAGGAAGGAAGAAGGAGACGGAAAACTCACCTTTCAGACGTCGCCCTCGCCGTCTAGCTATCAACCCAGACGTCTGATTCTGGAAATTTTTCCAGAATCAGGGCGCCACTCGGCCTCCGCTCGCGACGCCGCCCGCATCGCACCTCGCGCGCCTGCTGCTCAGACAGCAGCAGTCCCCCCTCCGCATCGCTCCGCGCCCCCTGCACCCTCCGCTGGCCAGCCCTAGTAGCCCCGGCGAGCTCGCCCTCACGGCAGAGCTCCGCTCTCGCACGCAGCACCTCCTCCGCACTCACTGCGGCCGCCACTGCCACCCTTGCGCTCGCGCTCACGCTCACTGGCTGAAGGAGAAGAGGGAGGAGACGGTGGTGACGGAAGTGAGGGGAGGTATGGCCATTTAAGGCCATGCGAGGAGGAGAGAGGACGCGGCAGGGCATCTGCAACCGCATGGAATAAATGAATATGCGGGTCTGCGCGCTCAGGCGCGCAGACGACCCACGCGTATGGAAGATAACGGATTTCCAGACGTCTGGAAACGATCCCAGATGTCTGGTCCGATGTCTGGATGTGATCCCAGACGTCTGGTCCGACATCTGAGCCACCTCCCAGACATCTTAAAAGACGTCTGGGGCACGTGTTCGTTACAGTATAACAAACTCAAAGGAAGTTTCGTCCCCGAGCGCCAACTAGGGTGCGGGGAAAAGATGTCCAATTAACCATAACAAACTCAAAGAGGACCGAAGCCGGTCTGAAAAGACGTACCCGCGAAAAGCTCCGGGTACTGCTCCTGCATTGCCGCCTCAGGCTCCCAGGTAGCCTCCTCGTACCGCTGGCTCCTACACAAAACCTTTACCAGGGGTACTTGCTTTCGTCTCAAACTGCGGACGGCTCGGTCTAGGATCTGCACTGGCCGCTCGGGGTAGGTCAGGTCATCGCCCACGTCGACGCTCTCGTGACTCAGTACGTGACTGGGATCGGCTACGTACTTCCTGAGGTTGGACACGTGGAACACGCCGTGCACACCAGAAAGCTACGGAGGAAGGGCAAGCCAGTACGCAACGGGTCCAACCTGCTCCAGGACCTCA
This sequence comes from Thalassia testudinum, assembly GCA_037157565.1. NCBI lineage: Eukaryota > Viridiplantae > Streptophyta > Magnoliopsida > Alismatales > Hydrocharitaceae > Thalassia > Thalassia testudinum. The sequence goes on from JAZHRO010000057.1 coordinate 18,451,276, forward strand.
AAGGGCCCCACAAACCTCGGCGTGAGCTTCCCTCTCACCCCAAACAGCTGTAAGCCCTTCATGGGCGAGACACGAAGGAAGACGTGGTCCCCAACCTCAAACTGCACCTCTCTACGTCTCCGATCCACATAGCTCTTCTATCTGCTCCTGACAGTGCGGAGTCATCTTTGGATCTGCTCGACTACCTCCTGACTCTGCCGAATCAACCTGGGGCCAACCTCCCACTTGGTCCCCACCTCAACCCAACTCAAGGGTGCCGTACACTTCCGTCCGTACAGAGCCTCATAGGGAGCCATGCTGTTGCTCGAGTGATAACTGTTGTTGTATGCAAATTCTGCCAGGGGCAGGTGCTCCTCCCAAGAGCCCCTCCAGTCCAGTACACAGGCATGCAAAAGGTCCTCAAGTGTCTGTATCGTGCGCTCAGACTGTCCGTCCGTCTAGGGGTGGTAAGCCGTGCTAAACCTCAACCTCGTCCCCAAGGCCTGCTGAAAATCAGCCCAAAACTGGGACGTAAAGCGAGTATCCCAGTCGGATACGATCTCTCGCGGAACTCCGTGTAGTCGTACCACATCACGGATATACCTCTCTGCCAATTGTGCTGGTCCTAAAGTGACTCGGATCGGCAAGAATCGCGCCGTCTTCGTCAGTCTATCCACTATTACCCAGACTGCGTCGTGTCCCCACTGGGTAACAGGTAAGCCCACCACCAAGTCCATGGTGATGCTCTCCCACTTCCACTCTGGCACTGGAAGCGGCTGAAGCAGCCCTGCAGGCCTCTGATGCTCAGCTTTCACCTGCTGGCACACTAAGCGCTGCTGCACGGACTCACCCACATCCCGCTTCATCCCTCTCCACCAAAACTCGCGTCTCAAGTCGTGGTACATTTTCGTGTTTCCGAGATGTATGGTGAATCTGGAACCGTGTGCCTCAGTCAGGAGCTCTCTCAACAGCTCCTCGTCTCTGGGAACGCACAACTGTCCCCTCAAGTGTAGCACCTGGGCTGTGAAAGAGAAATCCCCTGTGTCTCCTGACAGTACTCTGTCGCGCAAAGACTGCAAGTACGGATCGGCCATCTGTCCTGTGATGATGCGGTCTATCAGCTTTGGCCTGGTCTTCCGTGTCACCGTCACTACCCCACAGTACCCTCGTAACTCTAGAGGTCGACAACTGCCCACCTCCTCCAAAAGGCTCCAACTTTGTAACTGTAGACTGGCCAAGCGTGCGGGCGCCTTACAACTCAAGGCGTCAGCCACCACATTGGCCTTTCCCGGGTGGTAGGAGATGCTGCGGTCGTAGTCCTTCAGGAGCTCCAACCAACGTCTCTGTCTCATGTTGAGCTCCTTCTGGTCAAAAAGATATCTGAGGCTCTTGTGATCAGTAAAAATCTCGAAGGTCTCACCGTACAAGTAGTGCCTCCAGGTCTTCAGCGCGAAGACAACAGTTGCCAACTCTAGGTCATGGGTAGGGTAGGTATGCTTATGGGGCTTCAGTTGCCGCGAAGCGTAAGCGACAACGTGACCCCTCTACATGAGCACACCTCCTAACCCCTACAAGGAGGCATCCTTGTACACAACGAACCCACCACTACTGTCAGGGATGGTGAGCACGGGGGCCAAGGTCAACCTCTCCTTCAGATCCAGAAAACACGCCTCACAGGCGTCTGTCCAAGCGAAAGGCACGTCCTTCCGGGTCAACAGTGTCATAGGATGCACAATCTGCGAAAATCCTCTGATGAATCGTCTGTAGTAGCCTGCCAGTCCCAGGAAACTGCGAATCTCAGTGACTGAATGCGGTCTCTCCCACCTGAGCACTGCCTCAACCTTGGCTGGGTCCACCGCCAAGCCATCTCCATAGATCACATGACCCAAGAAGGTCACCTCCCTCAACCTGAACTCGCACTTGCTGTATTTGGCGTACAGCCTGCGTCGTCTCAGAGTGTCCAGAACCATCTGCAAGTGTTGTCCGTGCTGCGCCTGATCTCTAGAATAGATGAGTACATCATCTATGAATACCACCACAAACTGGTCCAAGTACGGTCTAAACACCTGGTTCATCAGGTCCATGAAAGCAGCGGGGGCATTGGTCAGCCCAAACGGCATGACCAAAAACTCGTAGTATCCGTACCAGGTGTGGAAAGCTGTCTTGGAGACGTCAGTCTCCCTGATCCTCAACTGGTGGTATCCAGACCTCAAGTCTATCTTGGAAAACACCGTGGCACCCCGCAACTGGTCAAACAAGTCGTCGATCCTCGGCAGTGGATATCTGTTCTTGATGGTGACCCTGTTCAGCTGTCGGTAGTCCACACAAAGGTGTAGGGTCCCATCCTTCTTCTTCACAAACAGTACCGGGGCTCCCCAGGGAGATGCACTGGGCCCCACGAAACCTTTCTCCAAAAGGTCCTGCAACTGGGACTTGAGCTCTCGCAGCTCAAGCGGTGCCATTCTGTTTGGCGCGGTGGAGATGGGGCTGGTCCCTGGTACTAGTGAGATCTCAAACTCGATCTCACGCTCGGGCGGTAGTCCTGGTAACTCGTCTGGAAACACGTCAGGGTACTCTCTGACCACCGGGATGCTCTGGAAGTCTGCCACAGTGCTGGGCTCTGCCACCACACAAGCTAGGAAGCCCTCACACCCCTGGCTCAAAAGTCTCGCCACCCGAAGTGCCGAAATGCACCTAAAACCTCCGTCCACTGGCTGTCCGTGAAACTCGAAAGAAGGCAACTCCGGAATGGAGAAGACGATCTTCGTCTCAAAATAGTCCACCAAGGCGTGGTAAGCAGACAGCCAATCCATCCCCAGAATCACTCCAAAGTCCTCCATCTAGATCATAATCAGGTCAGCTGGCAGGCAATGTCCTCCGACGCTGACCTCGCAATCCGTGTACACCTCCTCAGCTACAAACAGCTGACCACTCGGACCTCTGATTACGAACGGATTCTCTAACAGTGTATAATCCTGGTCCAAACTAACTGCGAAACTGGCTGCGACAAACGAGTGCGTAGCGCCGGAATCGAAAAGCGTGTAAACGAGTCTGCCAGAAACTGAAACCATACCTGCTACCACCGATCCCGAAGCTCTGGCGTCCCTGTGTGTCAATGCATTGATACGCCCTTCAGCTCTAGGTGCGGACGAAGCAGCCACACTCTATGTCGGACGGGTAGGTGCTGGCCGGTACCCTCCTCACGACTGCTGTCCTCCTCCTCGCGCCTAGGAACCGCAGCCTCCTACGCGTCCTCCGGTGCTCTACGCGGGAAGTACCTCCTGCCCTAGATGGGCAGTCCCTCCTGATGTGGCCCGGCTGGCCACACTGGTAACAGAGGGGAACCCGGCTCCCGCCCTCAGTGGGTCCCTGTTGTCGGCTGGGCGGGGGTCCGGTGCTAGCGACTGGCCCCTGTCGAGGGCCCCCAAAGGCCACTGATGGCCCTGTAAAACATGACGGCTCTCCTGCGGACGCCACGTGTCTCCGTTCTCGCTGGCCCTGTGAAAAGTCTGGCTGGAAGGGCCTCTTCCGCCCGCCGTCGGTGTCTCGCGTGGACGGGTTGGTCTCCTCGTAAGTCATAGCTGCCTCTACCACCCTCGAAAACATAGGCAGCTTTAGGGGTTTGACATACCCCCGGATCGCAGGCCGGAGCCCCTCGGTGAACCTCCAAAGGCTCTCCTCCTCAATGGCTACCGCTGTCGCTGCAAAGCGGGACAGCTCCAAGAAACGCGTGCGGTACGTGCTCACAGTCATCGTCCCTTGGCGGAGAGTGTGGAACTCCCGCCTCCTCTGGTCCTGCCACGTCTGGGGAAAGTACTGCTCGCAGAAGAGGGTGACGAACTGGTCCCACGTCGGCTCATCCCTCTCCTGTCCCCGGACCGCCCTCCACCACCGGTGTGCCGCACTCTCCAGCTGGTACGTGGCAAAGGCCACGCGGCACTCCACCGGGGGGCGAAGGGTGTCGAAAATCTTCTCCAGCTGCTCAAGCCAGTCCTCTGCCTCGGTCAGGTCCTCATCCCCCTTGAAGGAGGGGGGCTTCAGCTTCCAGAATTGCCCGAAAAGCTCGAAGTGGCGCTGTAGGGGAGGTGCTGGTGCACCTCCAGGCGAAGGTGCCTCGTGCATGGAAGTATCGAAGGAAGGTGGGGGCGGCAGCGGCCCATCCCCTCCCTCGTGTCCAGCGCCGTGTCAGTCGCGTGGTCCCACAGAGGACTCCCCCTCTGCAGCCCCAGGAGGAGGTGCTCGGGGCGGTGGGTGGAGCTCCTCTCGTACAATGTCTCGTATCAGTCTGGCGAGGTCCTGGGCCTGGATGCCCGGGAGTGGTGGCTGGTCCACCGAGACGTCAACAACAGCACGTCCACCTCATCCTCGGCCGCGCCCGCGGCCAGTCTCGCCAGTCCCGCGACAAGGCATCTCCTGTAAGGAGACGCGAAACAAAACGAAAAAATGTCAAAACAAACGGAACGATACCGAATGGAAACGTCTAAGAACTCATGTCAAGAGATATGTTGTGGTGGCTACTCTAGTTATAGACATGTGAATTGGTTATCCTACAGTCAGTTGATTCACTTCTCGGGACGACCTTGCTCTGGTACCATCTTGTAACGACCCGGTTCCTGAGTCCCTACGAGACACGAGAACCGGACCGACTCAACTAATCCCAAGACCTAGTCGTCCAACGAGGAAGTAACCAAAAGAGCAGTAGAATAAACCACATTCAGCATGAATATAACTAACAGTAAGAAAGTACAGCAGTAAGGAAAGAAACTACCACAGTATATACCACCACAACAGTAGAACAACATTCATCATATAATTTGAACTGCAGGTAAAGAGAAGTATAGCGGAAACAAGAACTACTCACTATAACGTAACAAAAGAGGTACAAGAGACAGTGGTAACTCTACTAGACCCTACTCAGCCCAGCGTCCTCTGCAGCCGCTGACCCTGGCTGCTCAACACCTGGCCCTGAAAAAGGTAACGAGTGTAACACGTCAGCAAAATGCTGGGTAGAGTGGCAACTAAACTAAAGACAACAGCAGAGTGTACAGTAGCTGTTATGTTCGATTACTTTCTTTATTCACATCTTCCAAATGTCTCACTATTTCATTTATTCCTCAGATCTTTTCCTTTATCTCGAATGTTCCTCGTGGGAACGATCTTGATTGCAGTCTTTTCCAAAAAGTAGAAGTAGCACGTGGTGCTCCCCTGGCTGGGAGAGTCCCCCGTGGTGATCCGACCCTCAGTCAACCACCCCAAGGTCACTGACAGACGAAACGGTGACTATGGCACGCGCGATAAACGCACAGGTAGCTAACCCGTACTGGCACGCGGTCAGTCATTTCCGTTAACGGGTGCGCCCAAAGCACAGCACTGAACCAGTCCAGGGCAGAGCCCTCTCAGTAACAGGGGTCCAACCCCTCCACAGTAACCAAACCAGGGCCTTGCCCCTCCACAGTCCGCGCACCCTCGCCTGACTACCCTGGTTTGCCCCAGTGGGCCTAACAAGTCGGTGTGGGAGGCTTGCAGAACCCTGGGGCCCGTGGGGTAGCTAGTACCTCCCTACACTAGTAGCTCTCCTCGGTACTACGTACGCGAGGGCCAGCAAGTCGGTACAGAGTCGCCAATCCTAACCCCGGGTCCCTGGGGCGGCTGGCTCCGCTCTACACTAAACAGGGGGACAGTCGCTCTCCTTGGTACTCCGTACTCAAGGGCCAGCTCACTTCCCCAATACTATTCCATTCACTTTCCAGGAGTTCTACTCCTACTTCCCCATAGGGTTCCATCCTTTTTACTCAAACGTCCAGGTTTCACTTTCCAGTTTCACATTCTTACAATCCATGTTCTCAACCACGTTATTTATTCACAACAGGCAGCTGCTAATTCAAATTACAGGCAGCTTTATATCTCTCTCCATTTTTCCAAGACTGCAGTATTATACATTCCACTAGTTTTCCCATCCTAGGATTCATGCCATATCCTAGGATCTATCATACAATCTAGTTTTCCAGCCCTAGGATTCATGCAACACCTAGGAGCTATCATTCCATCTATTTCTCATTCCTAGGATTCATGCAATGTCCTAGGTTCTATTTATGGTTCCATAATTTAACAGATTTTATTAATAACTTAAAGCCACTCTACCAGGTACAACGGGAGTAATGGGGACGTGATCGGGAATCCCACGTGCCTCCGCGACCCCCGAGACTGCAACAGAACGGGGTCCTATCACAAGGATCAAATACAAGGAGTATCTCAAAATAGTGTATAGCTACTGTAGACGGGTAGAGGAATTAATTCCGAAAAGAACGCAACTCGAATCGCGGAAAACGGAACCCGAACGGGCCCTAAACGGGTCAAAAACGACGAAACTGTGTAAAATCAGACGTCTGGAACTTCTTCCAGACGTCTTAAAAAGTGGATCAGAGAATTACCTTGTCTAGCGTGGTTTCCCAGACGTCCAGAAGTCCGCGGGGACATCTGGCCTAGCTCCCAGACATCCGATGGTCACCCCGGACGTCTGTAGGTCGCTTCCGCCGTCTGGCACTACTGCAAGACGTCTGATTCGCGATGGATGGCGAATCACCGAGCCTGCGCACACCCATCTCCCTCCCTAAGTACGGTTAATCGACAGGAAGGTAGAAGGAGACGGAAAACTCACCTTTCAGACGTCTTGATGGTCTTCCAGACGTCGCCCTCGCCGTCTGGCTATCAACCCAGACGTCTGATTCTGGAAATTTTTCCAGAATCAGGGCACCACTCGGCCTCCGCTCGTGACGCCACCTGCATCGCACCTCGCGTGCCTCCTACTCAGACCGCAGCAGTCCCCCCTCCGCGTCGCTCCGCGCCCCCTGCGCCCTTCGCCGGCCGGCTCTAGCAGCCCCGGCGAGCTCGCCCTCACGGCAGAGCTCCGCTCTCGCACGCAGCACCTCCTCCGCACTCACTGCAGCCGCAGCTGCCGCCCTCGCGCTCGTGCTCACGCTCACTGGCTGAAGGAGAAGAGGGAGGAGACGGTGGAGATGGAAGTGAGGGGAGGCGTGGCCTTTTAAGGCAGTGCGAGGAGGAGAGAGGACGCGGCAGGGCATCTGCAGCCGCAGGGAATAAACGAATATGCGGGTCTGCGCGCTCAGGTGCGCAGACGACCCGCGTGTGTGGAAGATAACGGATTTCCAGACGTCTGGAAATGATCCCAGACGTCTGGTCCGACGTCTGGATGTGATCCCAGACGTCTGGTCCGACGTCTGGGCCACCTCCCAGACGTCTTAAAAGACGTCTGGGGCACGCGTTCGTTACAACCCTTATATATTCATATCCTTGGCTAATTAACTTGGAAGACTAGTTAATTAGGAATAATTAGAGATCATGATGAGTCTCTCATCACATAGTAGCTTACATTAGCAGAGTTTCTTATTTTTTACTGGAATGCATATGATGCCGAATTCAATTCAATTATGTTCAACAAGTACATATTCCAAATATATATGATGTACCTATTAAATGTTTCAAGTAATTTAATTTCATGATAAATATGAAAAAAAGTAGTTTCCCTAATTGCCCTGAAGATAAATTTGCATTATTTAACCAAAACATTTGGTATGGAATTTTTTTCTCTTTTTTATTCATTTTCCTTTTCACTAAGTAATTCAACGAGGAAGGTGTTTTGACATTCAACTAGTTCTGATATGGTAATAAAATGATTTTGGATTCTAGAGGATTTTTTGGAGAAATTATTTGTTCATCTAGGCATTATCTACGTATGCATATAATTTTGTCCTAATGTGCTAGGCCATTTTTTTTTAAAAAAACACCTTTAATCTAGAGGCCACATTTATGTCCTTTTACATTGTCTACAAGAATTTGTGATAGAAGACAAGGTAATCATGATATAAAATTACTTTCTAATTGCAATAACAAATTAAAATCAATCTTCTAAACTTGTTTCGCAACACTACCAACTTTCAACTCCCCTTTAATAAAAATAAGGTAAAGATGCCTAGAATTCAACTTGTGTTTCTCCTCATTGCAGTCAAGTTAATTTAAAATTTAATCTACATATAATTTCTAACTCGACACATTATATGCCTTTCACAAAAAAATTTAGTCTAAAAGAAGCCAACATTTGAAGAAATACAGATCATCATTCAACATAGAAGAGAAAGAAGCATGATAACAACAACTGACTATATTGAAAATCATGTAGCTAAACTTTTAATTAAACTTCCTTTTCAACTTTTATTGTAAATACTATTCTACTAAGATTTGAATTTGATTTGTTGCACTTCGTACACAAGTCTAGTGTCCAAGTAATGATTATTGTATGCATAAGGAACTCAATAGCTGCAGGGCCAATTATAGTGCCAGCGACTAGTCCTAAGTACATGCTTAATGAATCCTTGATTCGGGTGCATTATGTCTGATTGTAGTTGCATTACTACATATTGAACTTGTTTCCTTACCAATTAACTTTGAGTTCCTCGCATTTCTAAACTCTAATTGAGCTTACGGTAGCATTTTAATCTTCATTTTGTGGTTCAATTATTTGGACAATCTGTAACGACCCGGTTCCCGAGTCCCTACGAGACACGAGAACCGGACCGACTCGACTAATCCCAAGACCCAGTCGTCCAACGAGGAAGTAATCAAAAGACAGTAAAATAAACCACATTCAGCATGAATATAACTAACAGTAAGAAAGTACAGCAGTAAGGAAAGAAACTACTACAGTAGGTACCACCACAACAGTAAAGCAACATTTATCATATAACAAAAACTGCAGGTAAAGAAGGTACAGCGGAAACAAAACTACTCACTAGAACAGAAACAAAAGAAGGTACAAAGCTGTGGCAACTCTACTGGACCCTACTCGGCCCAGCGTCCTCTGCAGCCGCCAACCCTGGCTGCTCAACACCTGGTCCTGAAAAAGGTAACGAGTGTAACACGTCAGCAAAACGCTGAGTAGAGTGGCAAACTAACTAAAGGCAACAGTAGAGTGTACAGTAGCTGTTATGTTCTATTACTTCCTTTATTTACATCTTTCAATTTTTCTCACTATTTCATTTACTTCTCAGATCCTTTACTTGATCTCGAATGTCCTCGTGGGACGATCTTGATTGCAGTCTTTTCCAACAGTAGAAGTAGCACGTGGTGCTCTCCTGGCCGGGAGAGTCCCCCGTGGTGATCCTACCCTCAGTCAACCACCCCAAGGTCACTGACAGACGTAACGGTGACTACGGCACGCGCGATAAACGCACAGGTAGCTAGCCCGTACTGGCACGCGGTCAGTCGTTTCCGTTAACGGGTGCGCCCAAAGCACAGCACGGAACCAGGGCAGAGCCCTCTCAGTAACAGGGGTCCAACCCCTCCACAGTAACCAAACCGGGGCCTTGCCCCTCCACAGTCCGCGCACCCTCGCCTGACTACCCTGGTTTGCCCTAGTGGGCCTAACAAGTCGGTGAAGGAGGCTAGCAGAACCCCGGGGCCCGTGGGGTAGCTAGTACTCTCCTAACACTACTAGCTCTCCTCGGTACTACGTACACGAGGGCCAACAAGTCGGTACAGAGCGGCCAAGCCTAACCCCGGGTCCCTGGGGCGGCTGGCCCCACTCTGCACTAAAACAGGTACAGGTACTTCCCTTGGTACTGCGTACCCAAGAGACAGTACAAACTACATCTCAGTTCCATTCCTTTTTCTTTCCAGGAGTTCCACTCCTAATTTCCCGTAGGGTTCCAGCTCTTTATTTCAGAACATCATATGTTTCACTTTCCAGATTCACGTTCTCAATTTCCATGATCTCAAACATGTTTCTTTGTTCATAACAGGCAGCTGTTAACTAATTTCACAGGCAGCTTTATATATTCCTTTCCATTTTTCCAAGACTGCAGTAATATACATTCCACTAGTTTTTCCATCCTAGGATTCATGCCATATCTTAGGATCTATCATACAATCTAGTTTTCCGGCCCTAGGATTCATGCAACACCTAGGAGCTATCATTCCATATATTTCTCATTCCTAGGGTTCATGCAAGCCCTAGGTTCTAGTTATGGTTCCATACTTTAACAGATTTTATTAATACTTAAAACCACTCGACCAGGTACAACGGGAGTAATGGGGGCGTGATCGGGAATCCCGCGCGCCTCCGCGACTCTCAAGACGGCAACCGAACGAGGTCCTATCACAAGGATCAAACACAAGGAGTGTCTCAAAACAGTGTATAGCTATTGTAGGCGGGTAGAGGAATAAATTCTGAAACGAACGCAACTCGAATCGCGGAAAACGGAGCCCAAACGGGCCCTAAACGGGTCGAGAAAGACAATACTGTGCAAAATCAGACGTCTGGAACTCCTTCCAGACGTCTTAAACGGTGGATCAGAGAATTACCTGTTCGGCTTGGTTCCCCGGACGTCCAGAAGTCTGTGGGGACGTCTCTCGTAGATCCCAGACGTCCGATGGTCTCTCCGGACGTCTGGAGGTCACTCCCGCCGTCTGGTACAACTTCCAGACGTCGGATTCGTAAAGGATGACGAATCTGAACACCTGCGCACAGCCAACCCTCCTCCCTCAGTACGGTCAGTCGACAAAAAGGAGAAAGCGGAACTCACCTTTCAGACGTCTGTATGATCTCACAGACGTCGACCTTGCCGTCTGGATATCAGTCAAGACGTCTGATTCTGGAGATTTTTCCAGAATCAGAACCTTGCTCGGCCTCCGCTCGCGACGCCGCCCGCGTCGCACCTCGCGCGTCCGCTGCTCCGCCCGCAGCAGGTCCCTCTCCGCGACGCTCTGCGCCCCCTGCGCCCTCCGCCGGCCGGCCAAGCCGCTCCCGGCGAGCTCGCCCTCATGGCAGAGCCCCGCCCTCGCACGCCGCAGCTCCTCCGCGCCTACTGCGGCCGCCGCTGCCGCTGCGCCCTCGCGTCCGCTCGCTCTCGCGCACAGGCAGGAGAGAAGGAGGAAGATGGTGGAGACGGGAGGGGAGGCGCGCCCCCTCCCCCTTTTAACGCCGCGCGGAGAGGAGGGAGTGACGGTCGCAGTCGCCTGCAGCCGCAGAGAAGATGCGGGATCGCAGGTCTGCGCGCACAGGCGCGCAGACGAATATCCCGTGCGAGCATAACTATTCGCCAGACGTCTGTAAACTATCCCGGACGTCTGGCCAGACATCTGGATGTGATCCCAGACGTCTTAAAATACGTCTGGGGCACGCGCTCGTTACAATATAACATTTTCACTGTATGTCATGGCCAATTGTTCACCACGTGTTAGTTAGCTCAAGCAACAACATGGAACTCTTCTAGTGTTATTATTGTTTCAAGTTTTCATTGTCATCTTCACACTATACTACATGTTCCTTGTTCAACATGTTTAAATGTATTAGCATACCGATTGGTTGGAACTGGAGCATTTGTTAGCATTAATGTTGAAAATTTAACTTAAGATTCAATACAGTGGTAGACAAAGGATAGGCGAATTTGATGTGTCTCACAATTACTAATTCAAATCGAAAACATATTTCTCGCTTTCCTGAAAATTTGCAAAATACAATTTAGTAATTGATTTCTTGATGTTCAATTATTATTTCAAATTGACTTTACAACCAACACTTCTGACGTTAATATATATCGTTCTATAATGTGAAGACAGATATGCTTGTAAGTTAGGAATTATATCACGATTAAGCAATTATATTTGTCCCCAGTGGCTTGGTATTGGAAGTAGTTATAAGCAATAGAAAATAACCCTTAAGGACTCCGAACTCTACACATTATTTTACTGTAAATTTCTGGAAATAGGTTAAGCACTCCCTAGCTGACTACCTAAGTTATTTGCATTGAAAATGTGAAATTCAATTTTGAAGGCCAATTTCATATGAAATGTGGGGTCCCATGTTAACGAGCATCTGAAATGATGATACAAAATTAACAGAGAGTAAATACGAGATAACATTCCAAGGAGTTTCTATCTCATAAACATCCATCCTCACAGATCAAATGACTAAATGTGCATTAGCTTCTGTCATTTTCATTATTTTGCATGGTTGTCAGAATAATGGTATCTAGGATTAGTAGTTGGGAAAGACCATAGCATGATCACAAACTCTGCAACAATCAGAAATTCATACAAGTAACCTTCATCGATAGAAAGTATCATTAAATCAGAGGAATTTTAATAACCTCAGTAAATATTTTCTTATATGAAATGGAAGTAAATTTGTAACTGCAACGAGACGTTGCCTACAGTTTTCTTGCAAAGTAGCTGACCATAATGGTAGCGAGCAACAGGATTGTTTAGAAGGAGTAGTGGCATGTAACAACTACAATATGACAATAGATGGCTAATAATTCTTCAAGTTTCCATTGGTAACATACCATTTCAATGATTATGGGAGTCTACTATAAAGACATGAAATGTCAACATACAATTCAAAGTCATTGTGGCACAGGAAGATTATATTGGGAATTATCCTCGAAACATGGAAATTTCAAGATGGCTCTCAAGTTTGCTAGTTCTCATATTCCTTCAAATAGCATATATCGCCATGCCTTGTCAATCTGAGGCAAGCATTAGGACGTGCCCACCTTTTGTGAAAAATAAGAAACCTCCACAATTTTGTAATTCAAGCCTTTTTGGGGTGGGAAAATGAGATTATGTAGTGGCTCGAAATAAATTACGACTTGAAGAAATGATGGACAAAGTCTGGCACAATGTTAGAATAATTTATTTTAAATGAAAAAATTTGTATCGAGATATGATATCACTCATTCCTATACACTTTTGTCTGCTATGTTCAACGAAATGGCAATCAGCAAGAAATAAGACCAGGTAATGCATATACAATAGTAAAAATGAAGTGGTACTTACTAACTTATCAATAAGTTAAGCGCATATATAGCTGGTTTCGTTGTTTTCATGTTGTGAATCAACATATCAATTGAATAGTACATCTATAGTAAACAATAATACTCTTCAAAAAAAGAATCTTATATACTTTACTATATCACATTCTCGATCTAAGCATTGCAAATAAATTTTTCTTTTCAAAGTCATAAACAAATTTTCGTTTGCGCAAGTTAATAACATATAATTCGAAAACATATGTTAAGAGGTGTTATAATTGGGTCAGCAAAGATTTGGGCAAGACCTTTTATTTTGTTGACACTAATATCTCCAATCTTGTTTCTCTTCATATTGAATCCCTATCGTATTTAGGTCCTAGTCACTCTTCATATAGAATGCCTACGATAACTAGGTTAATGAACAAGGTTGAAATCGTTGCTCGAAATAGTCGCAAATGCAGTGTTAATTTGCCTAGGCAAATTAAGAAGGTGGTCTCGAATGATGCAAGGTACTTTTGTGAGCCCTAAAGAAATTATGTGCTGAGGAGAATAGAGCTGGGAATATTGGTCTATGAAGATTCTTAGAGGGAGAAGGCTAACTGTGTACACACATTGAACATTGCAATGACAGTAATTTTTTGAAACACCATTCCACATCCACTGGAGCAAATTGATGGATGAGAAAATTTGCTTCTCCATTCCAAGGAAAAACTTCCAAATCATGTCATCTCATAATGAAATCGATGTACGATTATCTTAGAAATCTTGATTTTGGTTAAATAATTCTTCCATTAATAACTCACATAGAAGTTGGGAATATGTTGATGAGGGACTTTCCAAAGACCATCACCTAACTCAATGAGTTAAAGGTATCTCTTCCCTAGACAAGCCATGGGGAGAGAAGCTAAGCTTTGTGATAGACAATTGGTTCACTTACAGAAGGTACTTCACATTGGGGGATGTGAAAGAAGAAGGTTGAGTTAAACTATTTGATTTAATGTTCTTCATGGATCAATTTGTAACCCTTTCAATGGTCTGTGAGTGAGGAACAAGTGTTGGCTGGAGCACATGCTTAGGTGTTGCTCGTTAGGTGATTTAACCATTATGAGTGTGTCAATTGTAGTTCAATTGAAGTTAGTGAAGGATTTAGATTTCTTTGTGAAATACTAAGATGATGATAGATTCAGAAGTAATTGGATTTGTAGTTAAGTTAATAGAATAATTAGAAAATTAGGTACCTCCATTAGCAATGGGATATCTAATAGACATAAGATTAAATTTCTTGCTTCAAAATTTTCTCTATCGGTATTTGTTGACTCATCATAGACATTCAAAACGATTTAATTTTATGAGTACCAAAAATTCATGAGAATTCTAGCACTTTTTGTTACAGTAGCCAAATGGATAAGAAGATGAGAGGATTAACACATAAGGGAAGCATGGAATTGGCTCAAATATGCTAGAAGATTCCACCCAAAATCTCTGCATTAATAGTATACCCAAATGCTCTTATATATTAATAGGAGCATTTGAATTAAGTTTTATTGAGGAATAGTGTCTCGTTTGTGCATTTTGTTCCTATGGATCAGGGCTAATTAGTTTAAATTAGTAGAGTTTCCTATTTTTTACTAGAATGCATATAGTGCCAAATTCAATTCAATTATGTTCAATAAGTACATATTCCTAATATTTATGGTGTACCTATTTATTGCTTCAAGTAATTTAATTTCAAGGTAAATATCAAAAAACAGGTTCCTTAATTGTCCTTATGATAAATGTGCAATGTTTAACAGAAACATTTGGCGTGGAATTTTTTTCTCTATTTTATTCATTTTCATTGTCACAAAGTAATTCAACGAAGCAGGCGGTTTTGACGTAGAATCAGTTCTCAAATGATAATACAAAAATTTTCATTTGTGGTGGATTTTTTGGAGAAATTATTTGTTCATCGAGGCATTATGTTTGTATACAGATAATTTTTTCTTGATGTGCTGCGTCATTTTTTTTTTTGGAAGACATTTTTATTCTGGAGGACATAATTCTGTCCTTTTACTATGTCTACAAGTATTTTTGATAGAATACGAGGTAATCATGACATGAAATTACATTCTAGTCCCAATAACAAATTAAAATCAACCTTCTAAACCTGTTTCACAACACTACCAACTTTCAACTCTTCTTTAACACAAATAAGGCAAATATGCGCAGAATTCAACTCGTGTTTCTCATCACTACAGTGAAGTTGATATAAAATAAAATTTACATATAATTTCTGACTGAACTCATTTTATCCCTTTCAGAAAAAAATTTAGTCTAAAAAAAGTCAACATTTGAAGAAATACAGATCATCATTCAATATAGAACAAAAGGAAGCATGATAACAACAATTGACTACATTGAAAATCATGTAGCGAAACTTTTATTTAAACTTCCCTTTTAACTTTTATTGTAAATACCACTCTACTAAGATTCAAATTTGATTCGTTGCTCTCCGTACACATGTCTATAGCGCAAGTAATGATTGTTGTATGCATAAGGAACTCAATAGCTGCAGGGCCAATTGTAGTGCCAGCAACTAGTCGTATGTACGTGCTTAATTTATCCTTGCTTTGGGTGCAATATGTCTTATTGTAGTTGCATTACTACAGATTGACCTTATTTCTTTACCAATTAGCTTTGAGTTCCACACATTTCTAAAGTCTTATTGAGCTTACAGTAGCATTTTAATCTTCATTTTATGGTTCAATTGTTTGGACAATACATCTTCGTTGTCTGTCATGGCCAATTATGCACCTCATGTTACTTAGCTCAAGCAACAACTTGGAACTCTTCAAGTGTTATTATTGTTTCGGGTTTGCGTTGTCATCTTCAAACTATAGTGCATGTTCCTTGTTCAACTTGTTGAAAATGTGCTACCATACCGATTGGTTGGAACTGGAGCATTTGTTGGCATTAATGGAGAAAATTTCACATAAGATTGAATATAGTGGTAGACATAGGATCGGTGAATTTGATGTACCTCGTAATTACTGATTCGAAAAGAAAATGGATTTCTCGCTTTCCTGAAAATTTGCAGAATACAATTTTGTAATTAAATTGTCCATGTTCAATTATTATTTCAAATTGACTTCACAACAAACACTGTTGATGATAGTATATATCCTTCTATAACATGAAGACAAATATGCTTGTAAGTTAGGAATTATATCACAATTAACCAATTATATTTGTCCCTTGTGGCTTGGTATTGGAAGTAGTTATAAGCAATAGAAAATAATCGTTAAGCCCTTCGAATTCTTCACTTTGTTTTACGGCAAATTTCTCACAATAGATTAAGCACTCCCTTGCTGACTGCCTATGTTATTTGCATTGAAAATGTGAAATTCGATTTTGAAGGCCAATTTCGTATGACATGTTGGTTCCCGTGTTAACGAGGATAAAAAATGATGACACAAAATTAACGGAAAGTAAATATTAGAAAACATTCCAAGGAGTTTCTATCTCATAGACATCCATCCTCACCGATCAAATGACCAGATGTGCATTAGCTTCTGTTGTTTTCATTATTTGCAAGGCTATCAAAATAATGGTATCTAGGATTAGTAGCTGGGAAAGTCCATGGCATGATCACAAACTGTTGAACGCACGTGTTTCTACGCTAACGTGTTCGGTTTTGAAAACCTGTCGTTATAGTTTGAAAGTGAAGAACTTGAATTCAACAAATAAAATTTATACTGGAATGCAAATCTTGGGTCGAACGTAAGGAGGCGGACGTTTGATTTAAAAATATGCGTTTGTTTTATTTTTTCACGATGTAGAATAATTGATTAGAAACTAACTATTTATAATAAATAGAAGAGAGGGAGAGAATATTACAAACAAAAATCAAAAGAGATGTAGAATGAACAACGAATTCATTATCAGAAGGATTGTTCATTACACTAAACATTACAACTAGAAAGCGGGAAAATGATTACACTAGAAAGTAGTAAATCTACTCTAAAAAGCAGTAAATCTATTCTAGAAAGCAGTAAAAAGAATAGGGAGAGAGATATCCTCCTCTACGGTCGCTTGGAGGATGAGTCGGATGGGATGATGCCTGGATGAAGGAAGATGGAGCAGGACGAAGGAGAACGAAGCAGGAAGAACGGGAATGGGGCAACACGTCATCGTCGTCGCGGGATCCACTTCCAAAAGGAGGACAAAAATTTGACTTTATCTTGCGAGAAGCATCCTGGGTGTGGGACAAGCTTCTCTTAAGCTTTGGAGATGGAGAGAAGAGAAGGAAGGGATGAGAATTTCGTGTGCAGGGGGTCTCCTTTTCTAGTTGCAAGGAGTGAGGGCAATTTAGTCATTTTAATTTGAAAATCATTAAATCAAGGGTCTTTAGTGATGGATAACCGTCGCTAAAGCCCCATCATGGGTGTAGTGGGACGGAGCGCGCACGCCCGCTCGCTTGCTTGCGAGTGAAATGTGCGTTCACGTTCAACTGACCTCAGCCGTTGTTATAACCAGGCATCAAGCGTCGTTTAAGATGTCTGGGAAGTGGTCCAGACATCTGGTTGGAGGTCTGGAAGCCTTCCCAGACGTCTGGAATTAAATTTATTCGGCATATGGGTTTGCGTATGCGCGCATATGCACGCAGACTGAATCCGCCGCCCTCCTTCCTCTCTTTCCTCTCCTTCCCTGCACACGCAGCTTTTCTCTTTCTCTCTCCCCGCGGCTGCCTTCAAATACTCCTCTCCCTCTCCCTCACCCTCACTCCACCGCCTTCTTCTTCTTCTTCCTGTCAGCGAGAGAGCGAGCGGGGGAGAGTGGCTGCCGCGACTGCTGCGAGTGTGTGGGGAGGAGGAGCTGTTGCGAGAGGAAGAGGGAGCTTGACCGCGAGGTTGCGAGCTCGTCGGAGCAGTCGGAGACGATCGGCAAGTGCGCAGCAAGCGTGGGGTGCCGCGGAGAAGCTGCTATAGCTCAGGCAGCAGGCGAGCGCGGTGCGGCACTGCCGTGCGCTCCGGGCAGAGGGCGAGGTGGTCCTGATTCTGGGAAAATGTCCCAGAATTAGACATCTGGACTTACATCCAGATGCCGAAGGAGACGTCTAGAGGAAGGTCTAGACGTTTGAAAGGTATGTTATTTTATCTTCTTCTTCTTTCGCGTGTACGACCATGCAGCCGTTTCCGCTGAAGTCTCCTGCATCCTTTAGTAATGAGAGCAGGCGTGTGTGTGTGTAGGACTTGTTTGGGAAGGTGCAAGGGCACGCCATCCCACAAAAATTAGACATCTGGGCACGGCACCAGACGACGAAGAGGGTCTCCAGACGTCTGGAGTGACAGTCGGATGTCTGGAAACTAAGTCTAGACGGTTCAGCGGGCTTCTGGACGTCTGAAGGACCGCGCAGATCAAGGTATGACCTGAGCGATCATTTATGACGTCTGGACGAAGTTCCAGACGTCTGATTTTGGACAGACTCGTCATTTTTAACCCATTTAGGGTCCGTTTGGAGTCCGTTTTCCGCATTTCAAGTTTCGTTCTTCTTAGATTTAGTTCCTCTACCTATTTATAGTAATCATATGCCATTTTGAGTAGCTCCTTGTCTTTGA
This sequence comes from Thalassia testudinum, assembly GCA_037157565.1. Lineage (NCBI taxonomy): Eukaryota > Viridiplantae > Streptophyta > Magnoliopsida > Alismatales > Hydrocharitaceae > Thalassia > Thalassia testudinum. The sequence goes on from JAZHRO010000057.1 coordinate 18,469,679, forward strand.
CCCTTATGTTAGGAGCCTGTTCCGTTGCGGCTCTGGGGGTTGCGGAGGCGCGCAGGCTTTCTGATTACACCCCCAGTACTTTCGATTTTGCGGGTAGAGTGGCCCTTTCAATTATTTATCAAAATTATGCAATTGTGAAATAATTAATAGAGTTTAGGGTATTGCATGAACACTAGGATTGAAAAAATAGATTGAATGATAGATCCTAGGGTATGGCATGAATCCTAGGACTGGAAAACCAGATTGAATATCTATATGTTACAGTCTTGGAAAAGTAGAAAGGAAACGATAACTGGCTGTAAAATTGGTTAACAGCTGCCTGTTTATGAAAGAATAATTACTGTTGAGAACATGGGTTATATGGATATAAATCTGGAACAGTGAAACCTAAATTGGCTGAGTTAAAAGAGCATGAACCCTACGGGGAATTAGGGGTAGAACTCCTGGAAAGCGACTGGAATAGAATTGGGGAAGTGAGCTGCCTTTGAGTACGGAATACCAAGGAGAGCGACTGCCCCTTGTTTAGTGCAAAGCGGAGCTAGCCGCCACAGGGACCCGGGGTTAGGTCTGGCCACTTTGTACTGAATTTTGGCCCTCTTGTACACCGTACCGAGGAGAGCTGCTAGTGTAGGGAGAGCACTAGCTACCCCATCGGCCCCGGGGTTCTGCTAGCTCTCCTACACCGACTTGTCGGGCCCACTGGGCAAACCAGGGTAGTCAGGCGAGGGTGTGCGGACTATGGAGGGGCAAGACCCCAGTTTGGTTACTGTGGAGGGGCTGGACCCCTGTTACTGAGAGGGCTTTGCCCTGTACTGGTTCCGTGCTCTGCTTTGGGCGCACCGGTTAACGGAAACGACTGACTGCGTGCCAGTGCGGGGTAGCTACCCATGCGTTTATCGCGCGTGCCGTAGTCACCGTTACGTCTGTCAGTGACCTTGGGGTGGTTGACTGAGGGTAGACCACCACGGGGGACTCTCCCGGCCAGGAGAGCGCCACGTGCTACTTTTACTTTTCAGAAAAGACTGCAATCAAGATTGTTCCCATGAGGTACATTCAAGATCAAGAGAAGGATCTGAGAAATAATTCAAGAGTGAATAAATGGAAAAATATAAAGAAAGAAATTAAAAATATAACATCTACTGTCCACCTTGCTGTTTCTTAGCTTTTAGTTGCCACTCTACTCAACGTTTCACTGACATGTCACCTTTGTTACCTTTTCTGGACCAGGTGTTGAGTAGCCAGAGTCGGCGGCTGTAGAGGGTGCTGGGCTTAGAAGAGCCCAGTAGTGTTACTTGTGTAGTACCCACTGTACTTTTCTTTCTGTTGTTGTGAGTAGTTTCTGTTACCCCTATACCCTTTTCATTGTAAGCTTCATGTTTATGTACAAGTTTATTTCTCTTCTGTTGTGGTGGTGTATACAGTTGACGTTCCGTTGTGCGTGTGTGTTAAGGAGTGTCATTATAGTTGCACTTACAACGTCGGTTTTAAAATAAGTAAACGGAGGTGAGTCCGAGTGTCGGTCTCAGGGAGGCGTGGAAATCAGATTTTTGCTTATCACTTGTTGTCACGGAAAGTGTGAAGTTTAGCTTGCGAAAGATGCAGTTTTGTAAAGCAAGAGAGAGAGAAAGAGTGAGAGAGGGTTTAGGGTTAGAAAGTTCTTTGTTTGATCATGCAACTTGAATAGAAATTAAAATGACAATTGAACGGAAAATAACTTCATTAATCATGCACTTGTAGTTCGTAGCTTACAACATTAAATACATGCCTCAAACAAAAGTAATGGAAAGCTTAAAAAGAGAGAGAGGGAGAGAGAGAGATTGTGCGGAGAGCGGCGAGGCAGCCATGGAGGTGGAGGAGGCTCCGTCGGAGGCTTGTCGTCTCCGACGATTACAAGAGGGCTTAAAGCTAGCTAAGAGAGGGGTGGAGTAGTTGCAAGGGGAGTGAATGCCTTGAATGAGTGGTTGGAGGGGGTTTAAATAGGGTTAAGGGCTTCCTAAAAGAAGAAGGAGCTTTAGTGACGTCTAGAGCATCGCCAAAACCACACCCAAAAGCATCAGTGAAGCCCTCCAGCCTCTATTCAGCTGCCCGCCTCGTTCCTTCTCCTCGTGCGATCCGCGATTGTCGAAGGAGAGCCGTCCGATCTAAGATCAGATGGCTGAGAATCCTCCTTGGCTGCGCTGGGATCGCACCTCGGGCACGCGTGGGCGTCATCGCCCGGCATGCGCGGGCACGTGGACCCCCGTGACCTACAGTTGCGCCGCGTGGCAAGATCTCGGCCGCCCGTTGCTGATCGGGCTGCAAAATTTCACCGCGCGTGTCCCCAGTCTTCAATTTCGACTCCACGCATCTCGAATCCGCGTCGCATGCGTGCGGGCATGTGCGCTAACCGTTGCGCCACGCCCGCGCTTTGTCGCGGCGACCTCGGCCGGGCGCACGAGTCAAGGCTGTCCGATCGAAGATCGACGGCTGAGATCTGATCTTGGATCGATGAAGGTGCGACGGGCAGTGGAGCGAGGCTGATGTGGTGCAATATGGGCCATTGATCTCCAGATCAATGGTCAGAATTTCTTGGGACCATTGTAGGAGCTCCGGATGTCGAACTTGGCCGATCTTGAGTCCGTTGAACTCCGTTCGTCGTTCTAAATCCATCTGTGCGGTCCGATTGCTCATCTGAGGCCTGCTTTGACAAATGTTTCCACAAATGGCCATTAATACAGTTTATAAGCAATCTTGGTACATGATGCATGCAATGCTCCCATTCTACTTATGTTGTGCCTTTTATTCTAAAGGTGAGCTATATTCAGCATAATTATCACCCGCTTGTGTAATGTTATCATACCCCCATGCTTACTCCTTTCTAGTCCCTAGCAAGGTTTATTCTAGCTTTTATTTCCTTTCAGAATTTAAGAAGTAATTACTTAGACACATAGTTACTTGTCAATAAGAGGAAATATACGAAGATCATGATGTACAAAGACTAGGCAGCGCCCGGGTGTCTGCCAAAATATGAATCACTCGAATCCTTGCTTTAATTTATATAACTATACATATGTATATGTATATATGTATATATATTTTTTTATTTTAGAATTTTTTTGGAATTCAGTGTGGGTTGGTAACTTTTTACAGCCACCCAACCCACCCAAAACTCGGTCAAAACCCTAAGTGCTAAGCATCTTGGTGTGAATGTTGTGATAGACTCAGTTAACGGTAATTGAGATAGACTTCGAGTTTCTATGCCTCTAGGCGACCGGAAAAGGAACAAATTTGCCTGAAGGTGTATTTGTTCGATTGGTAGCTTTCTCGCTACGTTTGTTTTAGTTGGGGTAAACACAAGGATTTTTCCAGTGTATATCTCCCCGGCTTGTACTACTTCCCCGCTTCTTCCTTAGGTGTTTTGGTCTTTTTTGTGCAATTATTGAGCTGGGCTCTGGACAACATACCAATAGGCTGTTACCCACGATCATTTGTCTGCCATACTTGTGCGGTGAACTGTGGTTTATTTTGTTTTCTTCGTCTTCCATTTTTTTTTTGTCGTAGGTGGCTTCCCTGATCTCAAATGTACCTAGAGGCAATGAAGAAGAAATGGCCTGTGGCTGGGTTCTGGACAACCTGCCAATGGGCTGTTACCCATGACAACTTGCCAGCCATACCACCCTAGAGAGTTCATTAGCTACCCAATTTCTATCAAAATCTCCGAGAAGTGAGTCTGTGCAAAAATGTGTGGAGATGCTTAGACTCAAAGTTTTTCTGAGCTTGAGGGAGAGTTGATAAGTCGTATACGTATTACCTCATTTAGTAGGTGGATTAGAATAGCTTATGGTTGCAAGGATTCACCGCTAAATCCATATTTTATCGGACACCAGGGCTGATTAAGCCTGAAGGCCTGAAAAGTCTAAGTGTTTAAGTTCTTTTTGCATTATTTTCCGCTATTGACAAGTTTCTAATGACTAAGTTTTCTTCCTAAATTCAAAATTTTTTATTTTTTCTATTTTTATTTTTTTTAAAATTTATTTATTCATTCAGACTGATTAATTAAGCTCAGGATTATGCAATTTACCACCCCCCATGCCTAAGTTGGACAATGTCCTCATTGACAGATACATGGATGCAAGATAGTACCTGAGTGACGTAAACTACCAGATTAGTCTGAATCCTCTGGGTTGCCTCCCAGGAAGCGCTGAGTTTAACGCCTCCAATTGGGCGGTGCATAAACAGGAATGGCTTGTGTCAAGGAGGTCTATACAAAATCAACCAGACCTAAAATCAGAGGTCCACAGATGCGAACAAAGTTGTGGTGGAGTCCCGTTCCTAAGGGGCGGGAATTCTATATCATGCATGCCCGTGTCATATCCTCTCTTAGTCTGTGGGCATGCAAACAAGTTGCTGTGGACGAACGCACCCCAAATATGAAATGCCAAACACTAAAGATGTAGGTTTTATATTCAGCTCGTGTCCCCATAAAATTGTAATCCATCGAAAGTGTATCAATTCCAATGCATTCGGGTTGCAGGATGTTTATTCTGGTAGGGCAGGTAACAAAGTCCAGAGTTTCATAATGAGCCCTACAATCAAGCATGAGGCCTCTCTCCAATGATGAATCCATCTCTTTCGCAACTATGGTTTCATTGCTCATTCCCACCAAGCACTTGATCTCAAGAATATTTTCTTCAACCTCCTTTGTATCAGATTCACTATTTGGGGTTGCATTAGAGGTAGGGTCAATTTCATCCTCTAGATCATATTCTTTCTCTCGGCCCTCCACCAAATTTGTGATGGGGATTCCAACCGATTCATAATCAATTTCTTTGAAATTGTACTCCATTCTCCATCTCCGATGTTGGCTGCTGCTCCCACCAGATTGCTTCTCTTGGGCTGATTAGATTCGGATTCCAAGGCCTCTCCCATCACATTCTTAGTTTCCTCCTGATGTTTGTTCTCAATGATCACCAAATTGTGTTTCGAGGAATCCTTACTGACATGTTGTTTTCCATGTGTGTTAAGGAGTGTCGCTATAGTTGCACTTGCAATGTCGATTTTAAAATAAGTAAACGGAGTTGAGTCCGAGTGTCGGTCACAGGGAGGCATGGAAATCAGATTTTCTCTTATCACTTGTCACGAAAAGTGTGGTGTTTTGCTTGCGAAAGATGAGATTTTGAAAAGCGAGAGAGAAAGATAGAGAGAGAGAGGGTTTAGGGTTAGAAAGTTCTTTGTTTGATCATACAACTTGAACGGAAATTAAAATGACAATTGAATGGAAAATAACTTCATTAATCATGTACTTGTAGTTCATAGCTTACAACATTAAATACATGCTTCAAACAAAAGTAATGGAAAGCTTAAAAAGAGAGAGAGAGAGAGATTGTGTGGAGAGCGACGAGGCAGCCACGACGGTGGAGGAGGCTCCATCGGTGGCTCGTCGTCTTTGGCGATTACAAGAGGGCCTAAAGCCAGTTAAGAGAGGGGTGGGGTAGTAGAAAGGGGAGTGAATGCCTTGAATGAGTGGTTGGAGGGGGTTTAAATAGGGTTAAGTGCTTCCTAAAAGAAGAAGGGGCTTTAGCGACATCCAGAGCGTCGCTAAAACCACTCCCAAAAGCGTTGGTGAAGCTCTCCAGCCGTTGGTGTGCTGCCTGCCTCGTTTCTTCTCCTCATGCGATCCGTGACAGTTGAATGAGAGCTGTCCAATCAAAGATCGGACAGCTGACAATCCTCCTCGGCTACGCTGGGATCACGCCTCGGGCGCGCGTGTGCGTGGGTGTCATCGCCCGGTGAGCGCGCGCGTGGATGCCCGTGAGCTGCGGTTGCGCCGCGTGGCAAGATCTCGGCCCAATTTCACCGCGCGTGTCCCCCGTCTTCAATTTCGACTCCGCGTGTCTTGAACCCGCGTCGCGTGCATGCAGGCTTGTGCGCTAACCGTTACTCCACGCCCGCGCTTTGTCACAGCTACGGCGGGCCGGCGCGCGAGTCTAGGCCGTCCGATCGAAGATCGACGGCTGAGATCTGATCTTGGATCGATGAAGGTGCGGCGCGTAGTGGAGCGAGGCAAACGTGGTGCAATACGGGGCCGTTGATCTCCAGATCAATGGTTAGAATTTCTTGGGACCATTGTAGGAGCTCCGGGTGTCGAACTTGGCCGATCTTGAGTCCGTTGGACTCCGTTCGTCGTTCTAAATCCATCCGTGCGGTCCGATTGCTCATCTGAGGCCTGCTTTGACAAATGCTTCTACAAATGGCCATTAATACAGTTTATAAGCAATCTTGGTACATGATGCATGCAATGCTCCCATTCTACTTATGTTGTGCCTTTTATTCTAAAGATGAGCTATATTCAGCATAATTATCACCCCCTTGTGTAATGTTATTATACCCCCGTGCTTACTCCTTTCTAGTCCCTAGCAAGGTTTATTCTAGCTTTTATTTCCTTTCAGAATTTAAGAAGTAATTACTTAGACACTTAGTTACTTGTCAATAAGAGGAAATATACGAAGATCTTGATGTACAAAGACTAAGCAGCGCCCGGGTGTCTGCCAAAATATGAATCACCCGAATCCTTGCTTTAATTTATATAACTATACATATGTATATGTATATATGTATATATATATATTTTTTTTTTTGAATTTTTTTGGAATTCAGTGTGGGTTGGTAACTTTTTACGGCTACCCAACCCACCCAAAACTCGGTCAAAACCCTTACTGCTAAGCATCTTGGTGTGAATGTTGTGATAGACTCACTTAGCAGTAATTGAGACAGAGTTCGAGTTTCTACGCCTCCAGGCGACCGAAAAAGGAACAAATTTGCCTGAAGGTGTATTTGTTCGATTTGTAGCTTTCTCCCTACGTTTGTTTTAATTGGGGTCAACACAAGGATTTTTCCAGTGAATATCTCCCTGGCTTGTACTACTTCCCCGCTTCTTCCTTAGGTGTTTTGGTCATTTTTGTGCTATTATTGAGCAGGGCTGTAGACAACCGACCAATGGGCTATTACCCACGATCATTTGTCAGCCATACTTGTGCGGTGAAGTGTGGTTTATTTTCTTTTCTTCTTCTTCATTTTTTTTTTTTTGTCGTAGGTGGCTTCCTTGATCTCAAATGTACCTAGAGGCAATGAAGAAGAAATGGCCTGTGGCTGGGTTCTAGAAAACCTACCAATGGGCTGTTACCCACAACAACTTGCCAGCCATACCACCCTAGAGAGTTCATTAGCTACCCAATTTCTGTCAAAATCTCCGAGAAGTGAATCTGTGTAAAAATGTGTGTAGATGCTTAGACTCAAAGTTTTTCAGAGTTAGAGGGTGAGTTGATAAGTCATATACTTATTACCTTATTTAGTGGGTGGATTAGAATAGCTTAAGGTTGTAAGGATTCGCTGCTAAATCCATATTTTAACGGACACTAGGGCTGATTAAGCCTGAAGGCCTGAAAAGTCTAAGTGTTTAAGTTCTTTTTGCATTATTTTCCGCTATTGACAAGTTTCTAATGACTAAGTTTTCTTCCTAAATTCAAAATTTTTTATTTTTTTTATTTTTATTTTTTTTTAAATTTATTTATTCATTTAGACTGATTAATTAAGCTCAGGATTATGCAATTTACCACCTGCCATTCCTAAGTTGGACAATGTCCTCATTGGCAGATACATGGATGCAAGATAGTACCTGAGTGACGTAAACTACCAGATTAGTCTGAATCCTCTGGGTTGCCTCCCAGGAAGCGCTGAGTTTAACGCCTCCAGCTGGGCGGTGCATAAACAGGAATGGCTTGTGTCAAGGAGGTCTATACAAAATCAACCAGACCTAAAATCAGAGGTCCACAGATGCGAACAAAGTTGTGGTGGAGTCCCGTTCCAAAGGGGCGGGAATTCTATATCATGCATGCCCGTGTCAGATCCTCTCTTAGTCTGTGGGCATGCAAACAAGTTGCTGTGGACGAACGCACCCCAAATATGAAATGCCAAACACAAAAGATGTAGGTTTTATATTCAGCTCGTGTCCCCATAAAATTGTAATCCATCGAAAGTGTATCAATTCCAATGCATTCGGGTTGCAGGATCTTTATTCTGGTTGGGCAGGTAACAAAGTCCAGAGTTTCATAATGAGCCCTACAATCAAGCTTGAGGCCTCTCTCCAATGATGAATCCATCTCTTTCGCAACTATGGTTTCATTGCTCATTCCCTCCAAGCACTTGATCTCAAGAATATTTTCTTCAACCTCCTTTGTATCAGATTCACTATTTGGGGTTGCATTAGAGGTAGGGTCAATTTCATCCTCTAGATCATATTCTTTCTCTTGGCCCTCCACCAAATTTGTGATGGGGATTCCAACCGATTCATAATCAATTTCTTTGAAATTGTACTCCATTCTCCATCTCCGATGTTGGCTGCTGCTCCCACCAGATTGCTTCTCTTGGGTCGATTAGATTCGGATTCCAAGGCCTCTCCCCTCACATTCTTAGTTTCCTCCTGATGTTTGTTCTCACTGCTCACCAAATTGTGTTTCGTGGAATCCTTACTGACATGTTGTTTTCCATGTGTGTTAAGGAGTGTCGCTATAGTTGCACTTGAAATGTCGTTTTTAAAATAAGTAAACGGAGGTGAGTCCGAGTGTCGGTCACAGGGAGGCGTGGAAATCAGATTTTCTCTTATCACTTGTCACGAAAAGTGTGGTGTTTTGCTTGCGAAAGATGAGATTTTGAAAAGCAAGAGAGAAAGATAGAGAGAGAGAGGGTTTAGGGTTAGAAAGTTCTTTGTTTGATCATACAACTTCAACAGAAATTAAAATGACAATTGAATGGAAAACAACTTCATTAATCATGCACCTGTAGTTCATAGCTTACAACATTAAATACATGCTTCAAACAAAAGTAATGGAAAGCTTAAAAAGAGAGAGAGAGAGAGAGATTGTGTGGAGAGCGACGAGGCAGCCACGACGGTGGAGGAGGCTCCGTCGGTGGCTCGTCGTCTTTGGCGATTACAAGAGGGCCTAAAGCCAGCTAAGAGAGGGGTGGAGTAGTAGAAAGGGGAGTGAATGCCTTGAATGAGTGGTTGGAGGGGGTTTAAATAGGGTTAAGGGCTTCCTAAAAGAAGAAGGGGCTTTAGCGACGTCCAGAGCGTCGCTAAAACCACTCCCAAAAACGTTGGTGAAGCCCTCCAGCCGTTGGTGAGTTTCCTGCCTCGTTTCTTCTTCTCATGCGATCCGTGACAGTTGAATGAGAGCTGTCCAATCAAAGATCGGACAGCTGAGAATCCTCCTCGGCTACGCTGGGATCACGCCTCGGGCGCGCATGTGCGTGGGTGTCATCGCCCGGTGAGCGCGCGCGTGGATGCCCGTGAGCTGCGGTTGCGCCGCGTGGCAAGATCTCGGCCCAATTTCACCGCGCGCGTCCCCCGTCTTCAATTTCGACTCCGCGTGTCTTGAACCCGCGTCGCGTGCGTGCAGGCGTGCGCGCTAACCGTTACTCCACGCCCGCGCTTTGTCACAGCTACCGCGGGCCGGCGCGCGAGTCTGGGCCGTCCGATCGAAGATCGACGGCTGAGATCTGATCTTGGATCAATGAAGGTGCGGCGCGCAGTGGAGCGAGGCTGACGTCGTGCAATACGGGCCGTTGATCTCCAGATCAATGGTCAGAATTTCTTGGGACCATTGTAGGAGCTCCGGATGTCGAACTTGGCTGATCTTGAGTCCGTTGGACTCCGTTCGTCGTTCTAAATACATCCGTGCGGTCCGATTGCTCATCTGAGGCCTGCTTTGACAAATGCTTCTACAAATGGCCATTAATACAGTTTATAAGCAATCTTGGTACATGATGCATGCAATGCTCCCATTCTACTTATGTTGTGCCTTTTATTCTAAAGATGAGCTATATTCAGCATAATTATCACCCCCTTGTGTAATGTTATCATACCCCCGTGCTTACTCCTTTCTAGTCCCTAGCAAGGTTTATTCTAGCTTTTATTTCCTTTCAGAATTTAAGAAGTAATTACTTAGACACTTAGTTACTTGTCAATAAGAGGAAATATACGAAGATCTTGATGTACAAAGACTAAGCAGCGCCCGGGTGTCTGCCAAAATATGAATCACCCGAATCCTTGCTTTAATTTATATAACTATACATATGTATATGTATATATGTATATATATTTTTTTTTTTTAGAATTTTTTTGGAATTCAGTGTGGGTTGGTAACTTTTTACGGCTACCCAACCCACCCAAAACTCGGTCAAAACCCTTACTACTAAGCATCTTGGTGTGAATGTTGTGATAGACTCACTTAGCGGTAATTGAGACAGAGTTCGAGTTTCTACGCCTCCAGGCGACCGAAAAAGGAACAAATTTGCCTGAAGGTGTATTTGTTCGATTTGTAGCTTTCTCCCTACGTTTGTTTTAATTGGGGTCAACACAAGGATTTTTCCAGTGAATATCTCCCCGGCTTGTACTACTTCCCCGCTTCTTCCTTAGGTGTTTTGGTCTTTTTTGTGCTATTATTGAGCTGGGCTGTAGACAACCGACCAATGGGCTGTTACCCACGATCATTTGTCAGCCATACTTGTGCGGTGAAGTGTGGTTTATTTTCTTTTCTTCTTCTTCATTTTTTTTTTTGTCGTAGGTGGCTTCCTTGATCTCAAATGTACCTAGAGGCAATGAAGAAGAAATGGCCTGTGGCTGGGTTCTGGAAAACCTGCCAATGGGCTGTTACCCACAACAACTTGCCAGCCATACCACCCTAGAGAGTTCATTAGCTACCCAATTTCTGTCAAAATCTCCGAGAAGTGAATCTGTGTAAAAATGTGTATAGATCCTTAGACTCAAAGTTTTTCAGAGTTAGAGGGTGAGTTGATAAGTCATATACTTATTACCTTATTTAGTGGGTGGATTAGAATAGCTTAAGGTTGCAAGGATTCACTGCTAAATCCATATTTTAACGGACACCAGGGCTGATTAAGCCTAAAGGCCTGAAAAGTCTAAGTGTTTAAGTTCCTTTTGTATTATTTTCCACTATTGACAAGCTTCTAATGCCTAAGTTTTCTTCCTAAATTCAAAATTTTTTTTTTAAAATTTATTTATTCATTCAAACTGATTAATTAAGCTCAGGATTATGCAATTTACCACCCCCCATGCTTAAGTTGGACAATGTCCTCATTGGCAGGTACATGGATGCAAGATAGTACCTGAGTGATGTAAACTACCAGATCAGTCTGAATCCTCTGGGTTGCCTCCTAGGAAGCGCTGAGTTGAACGCCTCTAGCTGGGCGGTGCACAAACAGAAATGGCTTGGGTCAAGGAGGTCTGTACAAAATCAACCAGACCCAAAATCAGAGGTCCACAGATGCGAACAAAGTTGTGGTGGAGTCCCGTTCATAAGGGGCGGGAATTCTGTATCATGCATGCCCGTGTCAAATCCTCTCTTAGTCTGTGGGCATGCAAACAAGTTGCTGAGGACGAACGCACCCGAAATATGACATGCCAGACACTGAAGATGTAGGTTTTATATTCAGCTCGTGTCCCCATAAAATTGTAATCCATAGAAAGTTTATCAATTCCATTGCATTCGGGTTGCAGGATCTTTATTCTGGTAGGGCAGGTAACAAAGTCTAGAGTTTCATAATGAGCCCTACAATCAAGCATGAGGCCTCTCTCCAATGACGAATCCATCTCTTTTGCAACTATGGTTTCATTGCTCATTCCCTCCAAGCCCTTGATCTCAAGAATATTTTCTTCAACCTCCTCTGTATCAGATTCACTATTTGGGGTTGCATTAGAGGTAGGGTCAATTTCATCCTCTAGATCATATTCTTTCTGTCAGCCCTCCTCCAAATTTGTGATGAGGATTCCAACTGATTCATAATCAATTTCTTTGAAATTGTAACTCCATTCTCCATCTCCGATGTTGGCTGCTGCTCCTGCTGGATTTCTTCTCTTGGGCCGATTAGATTCGGATTCCAAGGCCTCTCCCTCACATTCTTAGTTTCCTCCTGATATTTGCCCTCAATGCTCCCTAAATTTTGTTCCGAGGAATCCTTACTGACGTGCTGTTGTGCGTGTGTGTTAAGGAGTGTCGTTATAGTTGCACTTGCAACGTCAGTTTTAAAATAAGTATACGAAGGTGAGTCCGAGTGTCGGTCTCAGGGAGGCGTGGAAATCAAATTTTTGCGTATCACTTGTTGTCAGGGAAAGTGCGGAGTTTTGCTTGCGAAAGATGCGATTTTGAAAAGCGAGAGAGATAGAGAGAGGGTTTAGGGTTAGAAAGTTCTTTGTTTGGTCATGCAACTTGAACAGAAATTAAAATGACAATTGAATGGAAAATAACTTCATTAATCGTGCACTTGTAGTTCATAGCTTACAACATTAAATACATGCTTTAAACAAAAGTAATGGAAAGCTTAAAAAGAGAGGGAGAGAGGGAGAGAGAGAGTGTGTGTGGAGAGCGACGAGGCAGCCACGGCAGTGGAGGAGGCTCCGTCAGCGGCTCGTCGTCTTCAGCGATTACAAGAGGGCCTAAAGCTAGCTAAGAGAGGGGTGGAGTAGTTGCAAGGGGAGTGAATGCCATGAATGTGTGGTTGGAGGGGGTTTAAATAGGGTTAAGGGCTTCCTAAAAGAAGAAGGGCCTTTAGCGACGTCCAAAGCGTCGCTAAAACCACTCCCTAAAGCGTCGGTGAAGCCCTCCAGCCGTTGGTCTGCCTCCCGCCTCGTTTCTTCTCCACGTGCGATCCACGACTGTTGAACGAGAATCGTCCGATCGAAGATCGAACAGCTGAGAATCCTCCTCGGCTGCGCTGGGATCGCACCTCGGGCGTGCGTGTGCGTGGGCGTCATCGCCCGACGTGCGCGCGCACGTGGATGCCCTTGAGCTGTGGTTACGCCGCGTGGCAAGATCTCGGCCGCCCGCTGCTGATCGGGCTGCCCAATTTCACCGCGCGCATCCCCCGTCTTCAATTTCGAGTCTACGTGTCTCGAACCCATGTTGCATGCGTGCGGGCGTGCACGCTAACCGTTCCGCCACACCCGCGCTTTGTCGTGGTGACCGCGGGCGGGTGCGCGAGTCTCGACTGTCCGATCGAAGATCGACGGCCAAGATCTGATCTTGGCTGGATGAAGGCGCAGCACATGGTGGAGCGGGGCAGACGTGGCGCAATATGGGCCATTGATCTCCAGATCAACGGTCAGAACTTCTTGGGCCCATTGTAGTAGCTCCGGATGTCGAATTTGGCCGATCTTGAGTCCATTGGACTCCGTTCGTCGTTCTGAATCCATCCGTGCTGTCCGATTGCTCATCTGAGGCCTTCTTTGACAAATGCTTACACAAATGGCCATTAATATAGTTTATAAGCAAACTTGGTACATGATGCATGCAATGCTCCCATTCTACATTTGTTGTGCCTTTTATTCTAAAGATGGACCATATTCAGCATAATTATCACCCCGTTGTGTAGTGTTATCATTAGTATTTCTTTTCTTTACTGTGGTATTTTGTTATTGCTAGTTATATACTTGGTGAATGTGGTTCATTTTACTACTCTTTTGGTTACTTTCTTATTGGACGACTGGGTCTTAGGATCAGTTGAGTCGGTCCGATTCTCGTATCTCGTAGGGATTCGGGAACTGGGTCATAACAGGATGGTATCAGAGCAAGGTCGTTCTGAGAAGTGAACCAACTGACTGGAAAATAACCAATTCACGTGTCTGTAACTAGAGTAGCCACCACAACTTTTCTCTTGACATAATCTCTTAGACTTCTTCGTTAGATGTCATTTTATATATTGACGTATTTCCGTTCTGTTTTCACATCTCGTTGCAGGAGATGCCTCGACGCAGGACTAGCAAGGTAGCCGCAGGCGCGGCCGAGGACGAGGTCGGAGGGGTAGGCATGTTGCGGTCGACGTCTCAGTGGACCAGCCACTGCTCCTGGGCATTCAGGCCCAGGACCTCGCCCAGCTGATATTAGACATAGTGTGAGAGGAGCTCCACCCGCCGCCACGAGCGCCTTTCCCTGGGGCTGCGGAGGAGGAGTCCTCTGTGGGACCACGCGACGGACGTGGCACTAGACGCGGGGGATGGGATGGGCCGCCACTGCCCCCACCTTCCTCCGACACTTCTGTGCACGAGGCTTCCTTACCTAGAGCTGCACCAGCATCTCCACTGCAGCGCCACTTTGAGCTTTTCGGATAGTTCCGGAAGTTGAAGCCCCCCTCCTTCAAGGGGGATAGGACCTGACCGAGGTGGAGGACTGGCTCGAGCAGATAGAGATGGTTTTTGACACCCTTCGCCCCCCGGTGGAGTGCCGCATGGCCTTTCCCACATACTAGCTAGAGAGTGTGGCACACAGGTGGTGGAGTGTGGTCAGGGCACAGGAGAGGGACGAGCCGACCTGGGACCGGTTCGTTACCCTATTCTATGAGCAGTACTTTCCCTAGACATGGCAAGACCAGAGGAGGCCACAGTTTCTAGGCGCGAGGAAGAGGACAGCAATCACAAGGAGGGTACCGACCAGCAGCTACTCGTCCGACGCAGAGTGTGGCTGCTTCGTCTCCACCTAGGGCTAACGGGCGTATCAACTCCCTGACACACAGGGTTGCTAGAGCTTCGTGATCAGTGGTGGCAGGTATGGTTTCAGTTTTCGACAGACTAGTTTACACGCTTTTCGATTCCGACCCTAAGCACTCGTTTGTCGCTGCTAGTTTCGCGGTTAGTTTGGGGCAGGATTGTGTGCTGTTAGAGGATCCATTCGTGATCAGAGGTCCGAGTGGTCAGCTGTTTGTAGCTAAAGAGGTATACGTAGGTTGCGAGGTCAGTGTTGGTGGACACAGCCTTTCCGCTGACCTGATTGTGATACAGATGGAGGACTTTGGCGTAATTCTGGGGATAGACTGGCTGTCCGCTTACCACGCCTTGGTGGACTATTTTGAGAGAAAGATCGTCTTCTCCATACCGGAGTTGCCTTCTTTCGAGGTCCACGGTCAGCCAGTGGATGGAGGCTTCAGGTGCATTTCTGCACTTTGGGTGGCGAGACTTTTGATCCAGGGGTGTGAGGGCTTGCTAGCTTGTGTGGTGGCAGAGCCCAGCCCTGTGGCAGACTTCCAGAGTGTCCCGATGGTCAGAGAGTACCCCAACGTGTTCCCAGACGAGTTGCGAAGACTACCGCCAGAGCGTGAGATCGAGTTTGAGATCTCGTTAGTACTAGGGCAAGCCCCATCTCCACAGCACCATACAGGATGGCACCACTTGAGCTACAAGAGCTCAAGTCTCAGTTGCAGGATCTTTTGGGGAAGGGCTTTGTGAGGCCCAGCGCGTCTCCGTGGGGAACCCCGGTACTGTTTGTAAAGAAGAAGGATGGTACCCTACACCTTTATGTGGACTACCGACAGCTGAATAGGGTCATCATCAAGAACAGATATCCGCTGCCAAGGATCGATGACTTGTTTGACCAGCTGAGAGGTGCCATGGTATTCTCCAAGATCGACTTGAGGTCTGAATACCACCAGTTGAGAATCAAGGAGGCAGACGTCTCCAAGATAGCTTTCCGCACCTGGTACGGACACTACGAGTTTCTGGTCATGCCGTTTGGGCTGACCAATGCCCCCGCTGCCTTCATGGACCTGATGAACCGAGTGTTTAGACCATACTTGGACCAGTTTTTGGTGGTATTCATTGATGATGTGCTCACCTATTCTTGAGATCAGACGCAGCACGGACAACACTTTTAGATGGTTCTGGACACATTGAGACGACGTAGGCTATACGCCAAATACAGCAACTGCGAGTTCTGGTTGAGGGAGGTAACCTTCTTAGGTCATGTGATCTCTGGGGATGGCTTGGTTGCGGACCCAACCAAGGTCGAGGTAGTGCTCAGGTCGGAGAGACCGCATACGGTTACTGAGATTCACAGTTTCTTGGAACTGGCAGGCAGCTACAGGCGGTTTATCGGGGGCTTTTCACAGATTGCACATCCTATAACGCAGTTGACCCGAAAGGACATGGCCTTCACTTGGACAGACACCTATGAGGCATGTTTTCAGGAGCTGAAGGAGAGGCTAACTTTAGCTCCCGTGCTCACCATCCCAAACAGTAGTGGCGGGTTCCTATGTACACGGACGCCTCTTTGCAGGGGTTAGGGGGTGTGCTCCTGCAGAGGGGTCACGTTGTCGCTTACGCTTCGCAACAACTGAAGCCCCATGAGCATGGCTACCCGACCCACGACCTGGAGTTGGCAGCTGTCGTCTTTGCGTTGAAGACCTGGAGGCACTACTTGTACGGGGAGACCTTCGAGATTTTCACAGATCAAAAGAGCCTCAGATACCTGTTTGATCAGAAGGAGCTCAACATGAGACAGAGACATTGATTGGAGCTCCCGAAGGACTTTGACTGCAGCATTTCCTACCACCTGGGAAAGGCCAACGTGGTGGTTGATGCCTTGAGCTGGAAGGTGCCCGCACACTTGGCCAGTTTACAAGTGCAGAGTTGGAGCCTTTTGGAGGAGATGGGTAGTTGGCAACCCCTAGATTTACGGGGGCACTGTGGGGCAGTGACTGTGACGTGACAGACGAGACCAGAGCTGATAGATCGCATCATCACAGGACAGATGGTCGACCCGTACTTGCAGTCCTTGCATGACAGAGTACTGTCAGGAGACCCTGGAGACTTCTCTTTTACAGATCAGGTGCTGCGCATAAGGGGACGTTTGTGCATTCCTACAGACGAGGAGCTGTTGAGAGAGCTCCTAACTGAGGCACACGGTTCCAGATTCACCATACATCCCAGAAACACGAAGATGTACCATGACTTGAGACGTGACTTTTGGTGGAGGGGGATGAAGCAGGATGTGGGTAAATTCGTGCAGCAGTTCTTAGGGTGCCAGCAGGTGAAAGCCGAGCATCTGAGGCCTGCAGAGCCGCTACAGCCACTTCCAGTGCCAGAGTGGAAGTGGGAGAGCATCACCATGGACTTGGTGGTGAGCTTACCTATTACCCAGCGAGGACACGACGCAATCTGGGTAATCGTTGACAGATTGACGAAGACGACGTGTTTCTTGCCGATCCGAGTCACCTTGGGACCAGCATAGTTGGCAGAAAGGTATATCCGCGACGTGGTATGTCTACACGGAGCTCCGTGGGAGATCGTATTCAACCGGGATACCCACTTTACATCCCAATTTTGGGCTGAGTTTCAGCAGGCCCTGGGGACGCGGTTGAGGTTCAGTATAGCTTTCCACCCCCAGACAGAAGTACAATCTGAGTGCACGATATAGACACTTGAGGACCTTTTGCGTGCCTGTGTACTAGACTGGAGGGGCTCTTGGGAGGAGCACTTGCTCCTGGCAGAGTTTGCATACAATAACAGTTATCACTCTAGCATCGGCAAGGCACCCTACGAGGCTCTGTACGGAAGGAGGTGTACGGCACCCTTGAGTTGGGTTGAGGTGGGGACCAAGTGGGAGGTTGGCCCCAGGTTGATCCGGCAGAGTTAGGATGTAGTCGAGCAGAATCACAAGTGACTCCGCACTGTCAGGAGCAGGCAGAAGAGCTATGCAGATCAAAAACATAGAGAGGTGTAGTTTGAGGTTGGGGACCACATCTTCCTTCGTGTTTCGCCCATGAAGGGCCTGCAGTGATTTGGGGTGAGAGGGAAGCTCGCACCGAGGTTCGTGGGGCCCTTTGAGGTCCTGAAGCAGGTTGGACCCGTTGCTTACAAGCTTTCCCTCCCTCCTCAACTTTCTGGTGTGCACGACGTGTTCCACGTGTCCAACTTCAGGAAGTATGTCGCCGATTCCAGTCACATCCGATGTCACGAGAGCATCTAGGTGGGCGACGACATGACCTACCCCGAGCGGCCAGTGCAGATTCTCGACAGAGCCGTCCGCAGTCTGAGACAGAAGCAAGTACGCCTGGTGAAGGTTTTGTGGAGGAGCCAGCGGTATTAGGAGGCTACCTGGGAGCTTGAGGCGGCGATGCGGGAGTGGTACCCGGAGCTTTTCGCGGGTACGTCTTTTCGAACCGGCTTTGGTCCTCCTTGAGTTTGTTATGCATATATCGTTCTTTTCCGCACCCTAGTTAGAGCAAGTTTCGAGGATGAAACTTCCTTTGAGTTTGTTATATTGTTATAACCGGGCATCAAGCATTGTTTAAGACGTCTAGGAAGCGGTCCAGACGTCTGATCAGACGTCTGGAAGCCTTCCTCAGACCTCTGGAATTAAATTTTTCTAGCGTACGGGTTTGCGTCTGCGTGCATGCGCATGTAGACTAAATCCGTCGCCCTCCTTTTTCCTCTCCCTCCCTGCAGACGTAGCTTTTCTCTTTCTCTCCCTCTGCAGCTGCCTTCAAATACGCCTCTCCCTCTCCCTCACCCTCACTCCACCGCCTTCTTCTTATTCTTCCTGTCAGTGAGAGAGCGAGCAGGCGAGAGCAGTAGCCGCGACTGCTGCGAGTGTGTGGGGAGGAGGAGCTATTGCGAGAGGAAGAGGGAGCTTGATCACGAGGTTGCGAGCTCGCCGGAGCCGACCGACGGGTGCGCAGCAAGCGTGGGGTGCCGCGGAGAAGCTACTGCAACTTAGGCAGCAAGCGGGCGTGGCGCGGCACGGCCGTGCGCTACGGGCGGAGGGCGAGGAGGTCCTGATTCTGGGAAAATTTCCAAGAATGAGACGTATGGACTTACGTCCAGACGAAGAAGGAGACGTCTGGAGGAAGGTCCAGACGTCTGAAAGGTACGTTATTTTATCTTCTTCTTTCACGTGTACGGCCATGCAGCCATTTCCGCCGAAGTCTCCTGCATCCTTTTGTGATGAGAGCAGGCGTGTGTGTGTGTAGGACTTGTTCGGGAAGGCGCAAGGGCACGCCATCCCACAAAGATCAGACGTCTGGGCACAACACCAAATAACGGAGAGGGTCTCCAGACATCCGAAGTGACAGTAGGATGTCTGGAAACTAAGTCCAGAAGGTTCAGCAGGCTTCTGGACATCTGAAGGACCACATAGATCGAGGTATGACCTGAGCGATCATTTAAAACGTCTGGAAGAAGTACCAGACGTCTGATTTTGGACAGACTCATCATTTCTGACCCGTTTAGGGTCCATTCGGAGTCCGTTTTCCGCATTTCAAGTTTCGTTCTTCTTTGATTTAGTTCCTCTACTTGTTTACAGTAATCGTATGCTGGTCTGAGTAGCTCCTTGTGTTTGACCCTTGTGTTAGGACCCCATTCCGTTACAGCTCTAGGGGTTAGAGAGGAGCACGGGTTTCCCGATTACGCCCCCAGTTCTCCCGATTTTGTGGGTAAAGTGGCCCTTTCAATTATTTATCAAAATTATGCATTTGTGAAATAATTAATAGAGTTTAGGGTATTTCATGAACCCTAAGATTGAAAAACTAGATTGAATGATAGATCCTAGCATATTGCATGAATCCTAGGACTGGAAAACTAGATTGAATGATAGATCCTAGGGTATGGCATGAATCCTAGGACTGGAAAACTAGATTAAATATCTATACGTTGCAGTCTTGGAAAAGTAGAAAGGAAACGATAAGTGCCTGTAAAATTAGTTAACAGCTGCCTGTTTATGAATGAATAATTACTGTTGAGAACATGGGTTATATGGATATAAATATGGAATGGTGAAACCTAAATTGGCTGAGTTAAAAGAGCATGAACCCTATGGGGAATTAAGGGTAGAACTCCTAGAAAGTGAATGGAATAGAATTGGGGAACTGAGCTAGCCCTTGAGTACGGAATACCAAGGAGAGCGACTGTCCTCATGTTTAGTGTAGAGTGGAGCTAGCCACCCCAGGGACTCGGGGTTAGGTCTAGCCACTTTGTACCGACTTTTGGCCCTTGTGTACACAGTACCGAGGAGAGATACTAGTGTAGGGAGAACACTAGCTACCCCACGGGCCCCGGGGTTTAGCTAACTCTCCTCCATTGACTTGTCAAGCCCACTGGGCAAACCAGGGCAGTCAGGTTAGGGTGCACGGACTGTGGAGGGGCAAGACCCCTATTTGGTTACTGTGAAGGGGCTGGACCCCTATCACTGAGAGGGCTTTGCCCTATACTGGTTTCGTGCTGTGCTTTGGGCACACCCGTTAATGGAAACGACTGACCGCATGCCAGTGCGGGGTAGCTACCCGTGCATTTATCGCGCATGCTGTAGTCACCATTACGTCTGTCTGTGACCTTGGGGTGGTTGACTGAGGGTAGGACCACCACGGGGGACTCTCCCGACCAGGAGAGCACCACGTGCTACTTCTACTTTTCGGAAAAGACTGCAATCAAGATCGTTCCCACGAGGAACATTCAAGTTCAAGAGAAGGATCTGAGAAATAATTCAAGAGTGAATAAATGGAAAAATATAAGGAAAGAAATTAAAAATATAACAGCTACTATCCACCTTACTGTTTCTTAGCTTTTAGTTGCCACTCTACTTAGCGCTTCACTAACGTGTCACCTTTGTTACCTTTTCAGGACCATGTGTTGAGCAACTAGAGTCGGCGGCTGCAGAGGGCGCTGGGCCTAGTAGAGCCCGGTAGTGTTTCTTGTGTAGTACCCACTGTACTTTTCTTTCTGTTGTTGTGAGTAGTTTCTGTTACCCCTGTACTGTTTTCATTGTAAGCTTCATGTTTATGTACATGTTTATTTCTCTACTGTTGTGGTGGTGTATACTGTAGTATTTCTTTTCTTTACTGCTGTATTTTGCTACTGCTTGTTATATACATGGTGAATGTGGTTTATTTTACTGCTCTTTTGGTTACTTTCTCGTTGGACGACTGGGTCTTGGGATCAGTCGAGTCGATCCGATTCTCGTATCTCGTAGGGATTTGGGAACTGGGTCGTAACAGCCATCCGATCACGAGATCGAACGGCTTATCTCGCGCCTCCACCCGCCTCCTCTACGCGCCCGCCCGCGTGTGATCCCGCGTGAGGCGCGGCGTGCAATAACGCGTTGGTGCTATCAAGTGCCTGCAGCCGCTGGATCGCAATCGTGTGGTCGATCGGGCACGTGCCTCTGCTCCAATTACAGCACAGTGAGGATCGAACGTGCGCTTGTGTTTTGCATTAGAGCGCTCGACCAATGCATTGTGGGTGCGTTTGTGTCGAGCACTTAACTTAAGCGTGGGCGCATCATAGCCGTTGGATCTTGAGCCAACGACGAGGAAGGGTTGATGCGGAGGCCTTCAGCAGGTGCGTGCAGACGATTAGGAGGCTCCACGTGGCGCCATCTTGGCCGTCCATCTTCTGGATGATGTAGATGGTGCCACGGGTGTGGGATTGACTCAACTTTTGCATTGTTAGGCTGCGATCATCGATTCAAATTCATCCGTGCGGTCATACTTGTCGTTTAAAGTGTGGATTCACACTATCTTCGCCCTTGATCTTCTAGGGTTCCCCGGTCTCTATCTGATGCTACAGATGCTTGATTAGGGAGATCTTGGAGTCGTTGAACTCCAATCGTCATCCTGATCACATCTGTACAATTGGATCTTCGATCCAAGGCCTCGATGTTTTCCCTGTCCATGATCATAAAAGGAGACAATTAACCTCCATTTTATTTAAACAAATCTAAATGGAAGATGATGCATGTTATGCAATATTTATAGTATGCAATGCAATCCTATGCTTAAGAACATGCATAAATAGACATCTTAAGTACTGTAAACATGTTTACATCGCAAACTCTGCAACAATCAGAAATTCATACAAGTAATCATCACCACGTAGAAAGTATCACTAATTCAAAGGAATTTTAATAACCTCAGTAAATATTTTCTTATATGAAATGGAAGTAAATTTGTAACTGCAAGGAGATGTTGCCGATAGTTTTCTTACAAAGTAGCTGACCATAATGATAGCAAGCAACAAGATTGTTTCAAAGGAGTAATGGCATGTAACAACAACAATATGAAAATAGATAGCTAATAATTCTTCAAGTTTCCATTGGTAACATACCATTTCAATGATTACGAGTGTCTACTATAAAGACATGAAATGTCGACATACGTTCAAGGTAGTTATTGCACGGGAAGATTATATTGGGAATTATCCTTGAAACATGGCAATTCCAAGATGGCTCTCAAGGTTGCTAGTTCTCATATTCCTTCAAATGGCATATATCGCCATGCCTTGTCAATCTGAGGCAAGCACTAGGACGCGCCGACCTTTTTGGAAAAACAAGAAACCTCCACAATTTTGTGGTTCATGTCTTTTTGGGGCGGGAAAATGAGATTATGTAGTTGCACGAAATAAATTATGACATGAAGAAATGATGGACAAAGTCTGGCACAATGTCAGAACAATTTATTTTAAATGAAAGGATTTGTATCGAGATATGATATCACTCATTCCTATACACTTCTGTCCACTATGTTCAATGAAATGGCAATCAGCAAGAAATATGACCAAATAATGCATATATATTAGTAAAAATGATGTAGTACTTACTAACTTATCAAGTGGTCAAGACCATGTATAGCTGGTTTCGATGTTTTCATGTTGTGAATCAACATATCAATTGAATAGTACATGTGTAGTAAACAATAATATTCTTCAAAAAAAGAATCTTATATACTTTACTATAGCACATTCTCGATCTAAGGATTTGCAAATAAACTTTTCTTATCAAAGTCATAAACAAATTTTCGTTTATGCAATTTAAAAACAAATAATTCGGAAAGATATCTTAAGAGGTGTTCTAATCGGGTCGGGATAGATTTGGGCAAGACTTTTTATTTTGTTCACACTAATATCTCCAATCTTGTTTCTCTTCGTATTGAATCCCTACCGTATTTAGGTCCTAACCACTCTTCTTATAGAATGTGTACGGTAACTAGGTTAACGAGCAAGGTTGAAATAGTTGCTCGAAATAGTCGCAAATGTGGTGTCAATTTTCTCAGGCAAATTAAAAAGATGCTGGTCTTGAACGACGCAAGGTACTTCTGTGAGCCCTGAAGAAGTTATGTGCTTAGCAGAATAGAGCTGGGAATATTGGTCTATGAAGATTCATGGAGGGAGAGGGCTAATTGTGCACACACTTTGAACATTGCAATGATAGTAATATTTTGAAACACCATTCCACATCCACTGGAGCAAATTGATGGATGAGAAAATTTGCTTCTCCATTCTAAGGAAAAACTTCCAAATCATGTCATCTCATAATGAAATCAATGTACGATTATCTTAGCAATCTTGATTTTGGTTAAATCATTCTTCCATTAATAATTCACATAGAAGTTGGGATTATATTGATGAGGGACTTGCCAAAGACCATCGCCTATGTCAATGAGTTAAAGGTATCTCTTCCATAGACAAGCCATGTAGGGAGAAGCTAACGTTGGAGGTAGACAATTGGTTCACTTACGGAAGGTACTTCACATTGGGGGATGTGAAAGAAGAAGGTTGAGTTAAACTGATTGATTCAATGTTATTCATGGATCAGTTTGGAACCCTATCAATGGTTTGTGAGTGAGGAACAAGTGTTGGCTGGAGCACATGCTTAGGAGTTGCTAGTTAGGTGATTTAGCCATTATGAGAGTGTGTCAATTGTAGTTCGGTTGAAGTGAGTGAAGGATTTAGATTTCTTTGTGAAATGCTAAGATGATGATAGATTCTAAAGTGATTAGATTTGCAGTTAAGTTAATAGAATAATTACAAAATTAGGTACCTCCATTAGCAATGGGATATCTAACAAACATAAGATTAAATTTCTTGCTTCAAAATTATCTCAATAGGCATTTGTTGACTCATCGTAGACATTCAAAATGGTTTAATTTTATGGGTACCAGAATTTGATGAGAATTCTAACATTTTTTGTTACAAAAGCCAAACGGACAAGAAGATGAGAGGATTAACACATAGGGGAAGCATGGAATAAGCTCGAATATGCTAGAAGATTCCACCAGAAATCTACACATTAATAGCATAAATAAATGCCCTTATATATTAAGAGGAGCATTTCAATTATGTTTTATTGGTGAATAGTTTCTCCTTTGCGCAGTGTATTCTTATGGATCAGCACTTAGTAGCTTAAATTAGTTGAGTTTCTTGGTTTTTACTAGAATTCATATGGTTCCAAATTCAATTCAATTATGTTCAACAAGTACATATTCCAAATATATATGATGTACCTATTTAATCCTTCAAGTAATTTAATTTAAAGATAAATATGAGAAAAGCAGGTTCCTTAACTATCCTGATGATAAATTTGCATTATTTAACCAAAAAATTTAGTGTGGATTTTTTGTCTCATTTTATTCATTTTTGTTGTCACAAAGTTATTCAACAAAGAAGGTGTTTACATTCAATTAATTCTCATATGATAATAAAAAAAAATTTGTTTCTCCATGATTTTTTGGTTAAATTATTTGTTGATCTAGGCATTATGTTCATATACATATAATTTTGTCCTAATGTGTTGCACCATTTTTTTTTTGAAAAATAATTTTAATCTAGAGGCCACAATTATGTCCTTTTATAGTGTCTACAAGAATTTGTGATAGAACACGAGGTAATCATGATATAAAATTACTTTCTAATCACAATAACAAATTAAACCAATCTTCTAAATCTATTTTGCAACACCACCAACTTTCAACTCCCCTTTAATAAAAATAAGGCAAAGATGCCTAGAATTCAACTTGTGCTTCTTGTTACTGCAGTCAAGTTAATTTAAAATGGAATTTACATATAATTTCTGACTCAACTCACTATATGCCTTTCGGAAAAAAATTTAGTCTAAAAAAAGCCAACATTTGAAGAAATACATATCATCGTTCAACATAGAAGAGAAAGGAGCATGATAACAAAAATTGACTACATTGAAAATCGTATAGGCAAACTTTTAATTAAACTTCCCTTTTAACTTTTATTGTAAATACTGCTCCACTATGATTCGAATTTGATTTGCTGCACTTCGTACACAAGTCTAGTGCACAAGTAATGATTGTTGTATGCATAAGGAACTCAATAGCTGTATGGCCAATTATAGTGCTAGCAACTAGTTGTAAGTACGTGCTTATTGAATCCTTGATTCAGGTGCATTATGTCTGATTGAAGTTGCATTACTACAGATTGACCTTGTTTCTTTACCAATTAGCTTTGAGTTCCACATATTTCTAAACTCTTATTGAGTTTATAGTAGCATTTTAATGTTCATTTTATGGTTCAATTGTTTACACAATGAGTCTTCATTGTATGTCACAGCCAACTATCCAACTCGTGTTACCTAGCTCAAGCAACAATTTGGAACTCTTCAAGTGTTATTATTGTTTTGGGTTTGCATTGTCATCTTCATACTATACTGCATGTTCCTTGTTCAACTTGTTTAAAATGTGTTAGCATACCGATTGGTTTGAATTGGAGCATTTGTTAGCATTAATGGTGAAAATTTCACTTAAGATTCAACAAGTGGTAGAAATAAGATAGGCAAATTTGATATGTCCCATAATTAATGACTCGAAAACAAAACGGATTTCCCTCTTTCCAGAAAATTTGCAGAATAAAATTTAGTAATTGATTTCCCTATGTTCAATTATTGTTTCAAATTGACTTTACAACAAACACTGTTGACGTTAATATATATCCTATAACGTGGAGACAGATATGCTTGTAAGTTAGGGATTATATCGCGATTACCAATTATATTTGTCCCCAGTAGCTTGGTGTTAGAAGTAGTTATAAGCAATAGAAAATAACCCTTAAGGCCTCCAAATTCTTCACATTATTTTACTATAGATTTCTAGCAATAGATTAAGCACACCCAAACTGGCTACCTAAATTATTTGCATTTAAAATGCAAAATTCGATTTCGAAGGCCAATTTCATTTGAAATGTGGGGTCCCATGTTAACGAGCATCTGAAATGATGATACAAAATTAATAGAGTTAATACGAGATAGCATTCCAAAGAGTTTCTATTTCATAGACATCCTTCCTCACCGATTAAATGACGAGATGTGCATTAGCTTCTGTTGTTTTCATTATTTTCCAAGGCAATCAGAATAATGGCATCTAGGATCAGTAGTTGGGAAAGTCCATAGCGTGATCACATACTCTACAACAATCAGAAATTCATACAAATAACCTTCATCGCATAGAAAATATCACCAATTTAGAGGAATTTTAATAACCTTAGTAAATATTTTCTTACATGAAATGGAAGCAAATTTGTAACTGCAACGAGTTGTTGCCTACAGTTTTCTTGCAAAGTGGCTAACCATAATGAAAGCAAGCAACAGGATTGTTTGAAAGGAGTAATGGCTTGTAACAACTACAATATGACAATAGATAGCTACTAATTGTTCAAGTTTCCATTGGTAACTTACCATTTCAAGGATTATGAGTGTCTACTATAAAGACATGAAATGTCAACATACATTTCAAAGTCATTGTGGCATGGGAAGATTATATTGGGAATTATCCTCGAAGCGTGGCAACTCTAAGATGGCTCTCAAGTTTGCAAGTTCTCATTCCTTCAAATAGCATATATCGCCATGCCTTGTCAATCTGAGGCAAGCATTAGGACGTGACCACCTTTTCAGAAAAACAAGAAACCTCCACAATTTTGTGGTCCATGTCTTTTTGCGGCAAGAAAATGAGATTTTGTAGTTGCTCAAAATAAATTATGACATGAAGAAATGATGGACAAAGTCTGGCACATTGTCCGAACAATTTATTTTAAATGAAAAGATTTGTATCGAGATATGATATCTCTCATTTCTATAAACTTTTATCAACTATGTTCAACGAAAAGGCAATCAGCTAGAAATAAGGCCAGATAATGCATATATATTAGGAAAAATGAAGTGGTATTTACTAACTTATCAAGATGTTAGGCCCATATATAGCTGGTTTCGATGTTTTTTTTATGGGAATCAACATATCGATCGAATAGTACGTGTAGTAAACAATAATATTCTTAAAAAAAAGAATCTTATATACTTTACTATGGCACATTCTCGATCTAAAGATTTGCAAATTAATTTTGCTTATCAAAGTCATAAATAAATTTTCATTTGAGCAACTTAATAACATATAGTTTGAAAACATACGCTAAGGGGTCTTGTAATCTGGTCAGGAAGGATTTGGCTAGGACTCCTTATTTTTCTCACCCTATTCTCTCCGATCTTGTTTCTCATCATATTGAATCCCTAACGTATGTAGGTCCTCATCATTCCTCATATAGAATGCGCACGCTAACTAGGTTAACGAACAAGGTTGAAATCATTGCTCGAAATAGTGCCAAATGTGGTGTCATTTTGCTCAGGAAAACTAAGAAGATGGTGGTCTTGAACGATGCAAGGTACTTCTGTGAGCCCTAAAGAAAATATGTCCTATAACGAACGCGTGCCCCAGACGTCTTTTAAGACGTCTGGGAGGTGGCCCAGACGTCGGTACAGACGTCTGGGATCACATCCAGACGTCTGGAAAACAGTTTTTTTCACACGGGAGAGTCGTCTGCGCGCATGTGCGCGCAGACCCGCGATTCCTCTCTCTCTCCCTCTTTTTCCCTCTCTCTCTCTGCGGCTGCAGGCGGCCTGCCACCCCCTCTCTCCTCCTCGCGCGGCCTTAAAAGGGCCACGCCTCCCCTCCCGTCTCCACAGCCTCCTCCTTCTTCTCCTTCCTGTGCGCGAGAGCGAGCAGACGCGAGGGCGGCAGCGACAGCCGCAGTGAGCGCGGAGGTGCGATGTGCGAGGGCGGAGCTCTGCCGTGAGGGCGAGCTCGCCGGAGCGGCTTGGCCGGCCGGCGGAGGGCGCAGGGGGCGCGGAGTGACGCGGAGAGGGACCTGCTGCGGTCTGAGCAGCAGACGTGCGAGGTGCGACACGGGCGGCGTCGCGAGCGGAGGCCGAGCAGCGCCCTGATTCTGGAAAAAATTTCCAGAATCAGACGTCTGGGTTGACAGCCAGACGGCGAGATAGACGTCTTTAAGCCCTTACAAACGTCTGAAAGGTGAGTTTACCGCCTTCTCCTTCCTTCCTGTCGACTGACCGTACTAAGGGAGGGAGTTGGCTGTGCGCAGGCTCGCTGATTCGCCATCCTTTGCGAATCAGACGTCTGGAAGTTTTACCAGACGGCGGGAGTGACCTCCAGACGTCCGGGGTGACCATCGGACGTCTGGGAGCTAGGCCAGACGTCCCCGCAGACTTCTGGACATCTGGGAAACCACGCTGAACAGGTAATTCTCTGATGCACTTTTTAAGACGTCTGGAAGAAGTTCCAGACGTCTGATTTTGCACAGTATCGTCTTTTACGACCCGTTTAGGGCCCGTTCGGGCTCCGTTTTCCGCGATTCGAGTTGCGTTCTTTTCAGAATTAATTCCTCTACCCGTCTACAGTAGCTATACACTATTTTGAGACACTCCTTGTGTTGATCCTTGTGATAGGACCTCGTTCGGTTGCAGTCTTGAGAGTCACGGAGGCACGCGGGATTCCCGATCGCGCCCCCATTACTCCTGTTGTACCCGGTAGAGTGGCTTTAAGTATTAATAAAATCTGTTAAAGTATGGAACCATAACTAGAACCTAGGGCATTGCATGAATCCTAGGAATGAGAAATATATGGAATGATAGCTCCTAGGTGTTGCATGAATCCTAGGGCCGGAAAACTAGATTGTATGATAGATCCTAGGATATGGCATGAATCCTAGGATGGAAAAACTAGTAGAATGTATATTACTGCAGTCTTGGAAAAATGGAAAGGAATATATAAAGCTGCCTGTAAATTGAATTAATAGCTGCCTGTTATGAATAAGGAACATGACTGAAATCATGGTTTGTAAGAACGTGAAACTGGAAAGTGAAACATAAGATGTTCTGAGATTAAAGGATGGAACCCTACGGGGAATTAGGAGTGGAACTCCTGGAAAGAGAAAGGAATGGAACTGAGATGTTGTTCGTACGGTCTCTTGGGTACGCAGTACCAAGGGAAGTACCTGTACCTGTTTAGTGCAGAGTGGGGCCAGCCACCCCAGGGACCCGGGGTTAGGATTGGCTGCTCTATACCGACTTCCTGGCCCTCGTGTACGTAGTACCGAGGAGAGCTACTAGTGTTAGGAGAGTACTAGCTACCCCACGGGCCCCGGGGTTCTGCTAGCCTCCTTCACCGACTTGTTAGGCCCACTAGGGCAAACCAGGGTAGTCAGGCGAGGGTGCGCGGACTGTGGAGGGGCAAGGCCCCGGTTTGGTTACTGTGGAGGGGTTGGACCCCTGTTACTGAGAGGGCTCTGCCCTGGTTCCGTGCTGTGCTTTGGGCGCACCCGTTAACGGAAACGACTGACCGCGTGCCAGTGCGGGCTAGCTACCTGTGCGTTTATCGCGCGTGCCGTAGTCACCGTTACGTCTGTCAGTGACATTGGGGTGGTTGACTGAGGGTAGGATCACCACGGGGGACTCTCCCGGCCAGTAGAGCACCACGTGCTACTTCTACTTTTGGAAAAGACTGCAATCAAGATCGTTCCCACGAGGACATTCGAGATCAAGTAAAGGATCTGAGAAATAAATGAAATAGTGAGAAAAATTGAAAGATGTGAATAAAGGAAGTAATAGAACTTAATAGCTACCGTACACTCTACTGTTGCCTTTAGTTAGTTTGCCACTCTACTCAGCGTTTTGCTGACGTGTTACACTCGTTACCTTTTTCAGGACCAGGTGTTGAGCAGCCAGGGTCGGCGGCTGCAGAGGACGCTGGGCCGAGTAGGGTCCAGTAGAGTTACCACAGCCTTTTGTACCTCTTTTGTTTCTGTTCTAGTGAGTAGTTTTTGGTTTCCGTTGTACCTTCTTTACCTGCAGTTTTTGTTATATGATAAATGTTGTTTTACTGTTGTGGTGGTACCTACTGTAGTAGTTTCTTTCCTTACTGCTGTACTTTCTTACTGTTAGTTATATTCATGTTGAATGTGGTTTATTTTACTGTCTTTTGGTTACTTCCTCGTTGGATGACTAGGTCTTGGGATTAGTCAAGTCGGTCCAGTTCTCGTGTCTCGTAGGGACTCGGGAACCGGGTCGTTACATGTCCTGAGGAGAATAGAGGTGCAAATATTGTCTATGAAGATTCTTGAAGGGTGAAGGCTAACTGTGTACACACGTTGAACATTGCACATTTTTGAAACACCATTCCACATCCACTTGAGGAAATTGATGATTGAGTAAATTTGCTTCCCCATTCCAAGGAAGAACTTATAAATCATGTCATCTCATAATGAAATCGATGTACGATTATCTTAGCAAGCTTGAATTTAATTAAATCATTCCCCCATTAATACTTCAAATAGAAGTTGGGTGTATATTGATCAGGGACTTGCCAAAGTCCATCGCCTAGGTCAATAAGTTAAAGGTATCTCTTCCCTAGAAAAGCCATGGAGAGAGAAGCTAAGGTTGGAGGTAGACGGTTGGCTCACCTAAGGAAGGTACTTCACATTGGGCGACGTGAAAGAAGAAAGTTGAGTTAAACTGATTGGCGCAATGTTATTCTTGGATCAATTTGTAACCCTTTCAGTGGTCTTTGAGGAGGAACAAGTGTTGGCTAGAGCACATGCTTAGGAGTTGCTAGTTAGGTGCTTTAACCATTATGAGAGCGTGTCATTTGTAGTTCGATTGAAGCAAGTGAAGGATTTAGATTTCTTTGAGAAATACTAAGACGAAGGTAGTTTCTAAAGTGATTAGATTTGTAGTTAAGTTAATCGAATAATTAGAAAATTAGGTACCTATCTAATAAACTTCGGATCAAATTTCTTTCTTCAAAATTTTCTCAATCAATAATTGTTGAGTAGACATTCAAAACAATTTAATTTTACCGGTACCAAAAATTGATGGGAATTCTACCATTTTTTGTTACAATAGCCATATGGACAAGAAGATGAGAGGATTAACACATAGGGGAATCATCGAATAGGCTCGAATTTGCTAAAAGATTCCAATAGAAATCTCTGCGTTAATATTATACCCAAATGCTCCTATATTAGGAGGAGAACTTGAATTATGTTTTACTGAGGAATAGCTTCTCCTTTGTTCCTATAGGTCAGGGCTTAGTAGCTTCAATTAGGAGAGTTTCTTACTTTCTGCTCGAATGCATGTGGTGCGAAATTCAATTCAATAATGTTCAACAAGTACATATTCCAAATATATATGATGTACCTATTTAATGCTTCAAGTAATTTAATTTTCAGATAAATATGAAAATAGCAGGTTCCTTTATTGTCCTGATGATAAACGTGCATTATTTAATAGAAACTTTTGGTATGTAATTTTTTTCTCTATTTTATTCATTTTTGTTGTCACAAAGTAATTCAACGAAGGTGTTTTGACATTCAAACAGTTCTCATGTGACAATAAAATAATTTTGGTTCCAAGAGGTTTTTTTGGAGAAATTATTTGTTCATCTGTGCTTTATGTTTTATACATATAATTTTGTCCTAATGTGTTTCGTCATTTTCCTTTTTGAAAAACATTTTTAATCTTGAGGCCACAATTCTATCCTTTTATAATGTCTACAAGATTTTGTGAGAGAACACGAGGTAATCATGATATAAAATTACTTTCTAATTACAATAACAAAATAAATCAATCTCTTAGACCCATTTCGCAACACTACCAACCTTAAACTCCCCTTTAAAACAGATAAGGCAAAGGTGCGCAGAATTCAACTCGTGTTTCTGGTCAAACTACAATCAAGTTAATTTAAAATTGAATTTACATATAATTTCTTATTCAACTCATTATATGCCTTTCAGTAAAAAATTTACTCCAGAAAAAAGTCAATATTTCGAGAAATACAGATCATCATTCAACATAGTAGTGAAAGAAGAATGATAATGAAAATTGACTATATTGAAAATCGTGCAGCCAAACTTTTAATTAAAATTCCCTTTTTAACTTTTATTGTGCATACTACTTGATTGCACAAATTTGATCAAAGAATAATGCATTCATAGGCATCGTATAGATAATATCATCATTTTATGACATAAAATCATCTCGATTTTAGTAGCAGATGATTCAAATCCACGGATGTCAAATTAGATTGGATAGATCTAATTATAACGACAACAAGAGTCCAGATCATCCGAAATTGTCTCGATCAGACAACTAGGGCATCATGTGCAGTCCATAAAAGAACGGAGATCATAAAGCCAAAGGACAAATATCTAAGCCTCAGATGAAGAATCTAACTACATGGATTAGTCCAAATCGATGATCGTAGTCCAACGGTGCAAAAATCAACTCGATTGGAGGTGTACAACACCAGATACAAGGAAAAGAAGAAGCACGGCCATGATGGTGCCACGTGGCACCATCACAACCGCTTCCTCACCACTACCCCATCAAGGAAGACCGCCTCGCACTCTGTGGGTCGTTGGATCATCATCTAATGGCCATAAGCTCGCCACGTAGCCCATCCAGCAAGATAAGTGTAAATAGAAACAAACAACGAAGTGCTCACATGCTTGGGTGGAAGCACGTGACGTGCGTTCAAGCGATGCTACATGAAATTGTCGGAATGCTCGCGCGAGTGCAATTGCGCCATTGGATGGCGATCGGAGGGCAAAGGCGTGACCATGTGGAGCGATTAGAGAGCATCGTGGGCGGATGCGCAGTCCCATGCATTTTGTGAAATTAGGAAGTTGCACACATGCGTTAGCCATCCGATTGTAAGATCGGACGATTGAGATCGTTGGGTGCAATTTGAATTCACTTTGGCACGCAAGGAGGGAGAAGTGGCTAGCAAGCGTTGGGTAAGCGCAAGGTGCGAGCAAGACCGTCAGATTGCTATCCATGGGACGTGGGCGAGCCACGTGTTAGTACAAGTTTGAATGGCTTGTAGAGGGCAAATTTAAAGGTGTTTTGAGGCCAGATCTTATCCATTGATCTCCCGATCAACGGATCTGATCAAACAGGAGTTGTTACATGAGATTAAGGGCTAAAATACCCTTTTGCCCAATATAAAAGTTATAAAAGAAGGCCCAAGGCTCCCCAATTGATCTATCTCTCTTCCATCAACTCTAAACATCTTCCACCTTCTTTGCAATTCTTCGTCCCTCTTCCACTTTGCTCAGACCTTCATCATGATGCTCTAGATTTGAGGTGCTGTCATACCTCACACATGCATCCTATAAGCGGTGTCGTCTCGCTGCCACTTTCTATTCCTCTCTCTCTATATATCTATCTACTTAATTTTAGTAGCATTCTCTATTATGAAAACTTTGTTGAATTGAAGTTAAAGTTATGATCTTCTGAATGCCTGATTATGCATTTGATTCCTACACATATATACATATATAAATATTTGTTTGGAGTAACTTTTATTGGAAAGCTTCTGCAAAAATCGCAATTGCCTCCTTGTGAATGACTCAGTACTCACCGGTCTTTACAAATTTCATTGTTGACGTTGCGCTATACTACAACTGAAATAATATTTTAAAATGTGAATTATGCACCAAACAAGTTGGTGCCGTTACCAGGGTGGCAACAAAAATTTTTGAAGCTTTCTTTGGTCCGAATTTGAGATTTCTAACTTGCTATTTTCGTTGAATTCGTGTTTGTAGCAAAGCAAGATAATCAGAACAAAACATGAGAACGGGAATTGCAGGTTCGAATCTCAGCTAAGTACCTATAGTTTAGTTAGATTTAGGATTTTCTTGAACCCTAGGATAAGTTAGGATTTGTTTGCTTATTGAGAAAAAAATTCTCAATTGATTTTTAGGCTGAAAATAAAATATTATCTTAAAAATTTAATTCCTGGAGATTCGTATGTCCAAAAATTGTCAAATTTTCACTGGATGTAGACCGCAAAGCCAAGAAAAATAAATTTAAATTTTGTGCAAATCAGAGTTATTGAAAATTTTCAAAAATTAGCACATTGTTATGTTATCAACATGGTTACTATTCTAAATTTTTTGGAGTTTATAATGTTAAAGGAATTTTTATGCAACTCCGATTGATTTGAAATTTCTGGAACTGAATTTTTGGGGTAATCAAGAATTTATCAAAAATCTGAAAAAGTTGTTTCTTACAAGTTTGATTATATGGATTATCCTATCACCAATTGGGGTTCAAAATAGACAACAAAACCTCCAGTACACTTTAAATTAGAAAAAAATAGAAAATAAGCATTAAAAATTCTTGAAAAATATTTTCTGAGTGCCTAGTTAGTGGTGAAATAGGACCAATTGATTGCATTGCTTGGGTCATGGTTGGACGTGTTTCGCGTTTTAGAAATCAGGGTTACAACTAACCCATCGTCGTAGTTGCAAAACACGTCGATCAGATAAAATTTATACCGAAACTCCAAGGAAGTCGCGGGTCGAACATAGAGAGGCAACATTTACTTTATGTCAAAACTGCGCTTCATTTTGTTTCTTTTTTGGTATTTTAGGGTTTTGTTATTTTTTTGTGTTTTTGAAATAAAAGACAAGCAAATGAATCACAAGATAGAGATGTGGAACAAATATGATATATATTACTTCCAATGTTAATTACAATAAACTATGAAAGCATAAAAGGAGAGGGGTTGGGAGGAAATCTCCCGAATCAGTTGTTCGGCGAGATGACGACGCCTGGCGAAAGCTCGGACGAAGGAGGTAAGGAGCGGGATGATGGCGGTGAGATGTAAGAGGATGTTGGGTTGAGGAAAGCTTTGGCGTGGCTACGGAATGGAGGTGAGAAGATAGAGGTGATCTGCTATTGGAATGGAGGTGGGAGGATAGCTCCAAGGCAACCTATGAAGGGGATGGGAAGTGGAGGAATATTTGGTGGGTAGAGGTTTGCTACACTAATAGGAGGCTTGGGAGCTTGAGAACAAGCTCTAATGGAGCGTTGGTAGGCTTGCTAGAGCTTGGGAATAGGTGGGAGTAGAGTAGGTAGACATGGCCTGGAAGGGAGAGGGTGTAGGCCCTTTTATAGTGGAGAAGAGTCAAAAATAGGTATGGGACCATTAGTGACATCCAGGCCATCGCTGGAGGCGTCGCTGTCGGCAGCTCATGCCTGCTCATGCCCGCTCACGCCCAAAGTTGGCTTTGCTGGTGCACGAAGAATTAGCGACGGTTGTGAACGTCGTTGTAAGTCCAGCTCATGCGTTACTGTAGGTCTAACTCACGCATAGCTGGCGCAGCTCTCCCGCCTTGCCACGCACGCCCATGCATTGGCGTTGCATTAGCACTATGCTGTGCTACGCTATGCGCATGCATGCCTTTGAGCACACATGTGTGGTGCTGCATGCGTGCATGAGCAGCCTGGGCTGTGCCTCGTGGTGTAGTTTGGGCTGTCCATCTTCTTGTTGTAGGGGCTACTACAGAGGTCGGATTGAGTCGATTTCACGCTGTGAAGCTGTGATCGTCAGCTCGAATCCATCTGCACAGTTTGATTTATCATTTGAATCTTCAAATTATGTCTCCTAGTCCCTTGGCCATTGATCTTCCTCAGATTGCATATCGTGCTACGGTACTCCGATCGAGGTGATTTCAGAGGCATTGGACTGCGATCGTCATCTTGATTAGATCCATACAGTCGGATCGTCAATTTGAGTCTTCGAAATAAATATTCTTCTCTCCTAATCACAAAAAGGATGCAATTAACCTAAGTTATATGCAACTACTCTAAATGCGGAATGATGCATGCTATGCAATATTTATAACGTTAAATGCAAATGTAAGCTTGGGAACTTGCATGAATAGGCATTTTATCCTCAATAAATGCTTTTACATCATACACCATGCCTATCTTTTGCTAGTCCCTAGCAAAATTAAACTATATGCTATGCATAAAAGTAGAATTAGGATTAGATTGCTTAAGCCTGAGTTGTTTATTAACAATAGAAAATTTCAACTAAGGACCTAAACTACGAAAACTCAATAGTACCCAAGTACCTGCCAGAATGCAGACCACCCAAGTCCTTACCTTATTTGAAAAGAGAAGATACATTTTTGTTATTATTTTTCTTCTTTTCTAATTTTTTTGTACTTTTGGTGTTTGAGAGTTCCAAGATAACTTTTTACAGCTACCTGACCTGCCCAAGACTCGAAAAGGACTATAAGCACTAAGCATCTTTGTGAAAAAGTGAGACTCACAAAATGGCCGTTAAGATGGACTTCGGGTTTCTGCAACCCTAGGTAACCTTGCCGAAAGGTTTATCTTTACGATTAGTAGCTTTCTACCTACTTTAATTTATGTGGTCAACAAAAGAGCAAACCCAGTGTACATCTCGATTTATTCTACTTCCCTGCTCCTTCCCTAAGTGTTTTGGGAATTATTGTGCTTTTTTTTTTGTGAGTTAGGTTTTGGACAGCCTGCCGATGAGCTGTTACCACCGACAACTTTCCAGCCATAGTCGTGTGATGAAGTGTGGTTTTATTTATTTTTCTATTTTCTCCTTTTTCTTTTTTTTTCTCTTCTTTTTGAGTGTTTCTTTTTTTTTCTTCTAAGTAGGTGTCTTCCTTGATCTAAGATTTACTTAAAGGCAGTACAACAAAAATGGTCTTCTGGCTGGGCTCTGGACAATCGGCCGATGAGCTATTACCACCGACAACTTGACAGCCATACCACCCAAGTTGGTCCATTAGCTACCAAATTTCCGTAAAAACTACCGGAAAGTGAGTCAGTGCAAAAAAACTGTGTAGATGCTTAAGCTTAAAGTCCCCCCAAATTAGAGGGCAGGTTGATAAGTCACATACTTATCGTCCCAAATTATTTACGAAATTAAAATGAATTTTAATTGGAGAGGACTCAAGACTAAGTCCACATTTGAGTAGACACCCAAGCTAATTAAGCCCGAAGACCTGAATTGTCTAAGTGTTTAGGTCCTCTCGTATCATTTCCTAAAGTTAATAACTTCCAAATGCCTAAGTTCTCTTTTCTTAATTTCTTTTTTTTTAAAATTTTATAGGGAACTAAAAGAAATTCTATGGAGTTAACATAACGATTTGAGGAATTAATTATCCACCCCCATGCCTAAATGATGTAATGTCCTCATTGTAAAAATAAAGACATGAAAAGGGTGGAGTACACAGAACATCACTTGAGTGTCGTGAAAATCCTGTCAGCTCCATTAGGAGACGAGTGTATACACAAACGCTATGTTTAATGCCCTCAACTAGGCAAAACATACATTCAAAGAAGAAATTGAGAATTCTCAAGTGCGAGTTATAATCAAAATCAAAAGGTTGATCCTGAAACCCATCCACAGAAGATGTCCACAGACGTGGACGAGATTATGGTGCAGACCCATGGCCTACGGTCGAGTGGTTCTCATGTTTTGGATGAAAATCACCAGAACCGGAGGTTGTTGAGCTTGTGGGACCAGGCCTGCGATTTTGGGATGTGCAACCCAAGACCAAAGTGTTAGACAACAGGGAAAGATGGTTTAATAGGTGCGGTTGTCCACTTAACATCTAGCTCAGAAAAATAATTAGTTATTCCAGGCTTGTGTCGCACGTGAAAGATATCATAAGGATCCGTAAAGAAGATAGGTGGTTTCAGGTCAATAGGTACCCTTATATCGAAAATCATAGTTCCCTCAGAATTAGCCTGGCAAATTTTTATTTCCAACTTCCTATCCTCTGAAATCAAGGTTTCCGGGACCTCCAGATTGTTGTACACCCCATCTAAAGTACTGAAGTCCAACAATTGTTGCTAAATCAGGATTGACTTGGGCAAAATAATATGAAAAGTATGTTCATCCAGCTCTTCGAGGTGTGGTTGTGGAATGGGGCTACTAATTGAGTAATCAGGTATCGGATCCTCCAAGTTAGCCCCAACCGAATCAAAATCTTCAGTAGTCGGGCCACCAAATGGTTCATCAGATTAGTCATGCCCATTTGTCTCAATAAAATCATTTTCCTTATGCTCAAGTGAGACTTCACTAAGAGATTCCTCACCCTCAGAATCAAAGAATCCATGATCCTCATTTATATGTCTCAAAATCGATTGTCATTTCCTGGTTCAAAGTGACATATTTTTCCTCGCTCCCTAGCTCGGGGATATCAGGTGAGAAACTCGGTTCATCCTCAAAGGGTTGATCATGACAAACCTGGTCATCTCCAATCACAAAATATGTATCACCCCTGATAGGCGCCTGAGCGGGTACAGACATTGGCTCTCCTGAAGAGGGTTCATCTTAAGAATCATTCCAAGATTTGACTAGGGCAATGTTGAACGTTTATGAACCTACGCTAACATGTTTGGTTTTGGAAAACCTGTCGTTGTAGTTTGAAAGCGAAGAATTCGTGTTCAACAAATAAAATTTATACCGAAATTAAAATTCCGGGTCAAACACAGGGAGGCAGACGTTTGTTCATTACAACTAGAAAGCATAAAGCAATTACTCTAGAAAGCGATAAATTTACTCTAGAAAGCATTAAAAGAATGGAGGGAGAAATGTCCTCCTCGATGGTTGCTTAGAGGACGAGTAGATTAATCTAGAAAGCAGTAAATCTATACTAGAAAGCGGTAAAAAGAATAGGGAGAGAGAAATCCTCCTCGACGGTTGCTTGGAGGACGAGCCAGACGGGACGATGCCTGGACGAAGGAGAATGACACGGGACGAAGGAGGACGAATCAGAAGAACAGGAACGAAGCAGCACGCCGTCGTCGTCGCGGGATCCACTTCCTAAGGGGAACGAAAATTGGACTTTATCTCGCGAGAAGCATCCCGGGTGTGGGACAAGCTTCTCTTGAGCTTTGGAGGGGTAGAGAATAGAAAGAAGGGATGAGAATTTCGTATGGAGGGGGTCTCCTTTTATAGTTGCAAGGAGTGGGGGCAAAATGGACATTACATCTTCAAAATAATAAATAAGGGGTCTTTAGTGACGGATAAATCCGTCACTAAAACCCCGACGTGGCCGTCACCGCCGCGCCCATGCGCACCTCCTCAGCTGCCCTCTCCTCAACGCTCGCGCACGTCCAGCACTTTTCAACCGTCCGATCGCGAGATTGGACGGCTTAAATCGCGTCCGCACCCGCTGCAACCAGCCCGCCTGCCCGTGCGATTGCGCGTTACACGGGGTGTCCAATCGTGCGTCGGCGCTATCGGGCGCCCGCAACCGCACGATCTCCATCCGACGCTCCACGCGCCTCAATTACCCACGCCTCCAATCCCCTCACCGCGGCTCGAACCCGCGCCCTGCGCTTGCGTAAGTGTGCTCGACCGCTGTGCTGCAGGGCGCAGATGGTCGAGCGCACGTTTTAAGCGCCGGGCGGCCATAGCCGTTGGATCTCCATCTGGCGGTGGAGAGCGATCGGGTGAGGGCCTTCATAAAATGCCAGCGGCCGTTTGGGCTGCTGAGATGGCACCACGTGGCGCCATCTTGGCCGTCCATCTTCTGGAAGTTGTAGATGGTGCCACGGATGTCGGATTGACTCGATTTTTGTGTCGTTGGGCTGCGATCGTCAATCCGAATTCATCCATGCAGTCAAATTTGTCATCTGAAGTACGGATTTACACCATCCTTGCACTTGATCTTCTAGGCTCTATCTGATGCTACGGATGCCTAATTAGGGCGATCTTGGAGTCGTTGAACTCCAATCGTCGCCCTGATCATATCCATACAGTTGGATCTTTGATCCGAGGCCCCGATAAAATTTTTGCCCTGTCCAAGCACATAAAATTAGACAATTAACCTCCATTTTATTCAAACTACTCTAAATGCGAGATGATGCATGTTATGCAATATTTATATCATGAAATGAAATCCTATGCTTAAGAACATGCATAAATAGACATTTTAAGTAGTGTAAATGTGTTTACATCATACCCCCATGCCTATCTTTTGCTAATCCCTAGCAAAAACTATATGCTATTTATAAAAGAATTAGGTTAGATTATTTGGACCTGAGTTATTTTCAATCATTAAGAAATTGTCTACTTAGGAACTGAACTTTCAAAGACACAACCGTGCCTGGGTATCAGCCAAAATGCAGACCACCTCAAGCCCTCGCCTTATTCAAAGAAAATTTTCTTTTTCTCTTTTTACTCTTTTCTAATTTTCTTGGATTTTCAAATTTTAGGGTTTAAGAGTAGCTTTCTACAGCCATTCAACTCACCCAAGATTTGATGAGAACCCTAAGTTTTAAGCATCTTATTGTGATTGTGATAAACTCGTTGACAGGCAATTAGAACGGACTTCGGATTTCTACGCCTCTAGGTGACCTCAAAAAGAATTCTACCTAAAGGTGTATCTTTACAACCGGTAGCTTTCTCCCTACTTTTATTTTTTAACGGGGTCAACACAAGGGTGAATCTATTGTATATCTCCCCGATTTATTCTACTTCTCCGCTTCTTCTTAAGTGTTTTGGGAATTTTTAGTGCATTTTCTGAGCTGGGTTCTAGACAACCTGTCGATGAGCTGTTACCACCGACAACTTGCCAGCCATACTCGTGCGGCGAAGTGTGGCTTATTTCTTTTTGTTCTTTTCTCCTTTTTGATTTTTTTTTTCTTTTTTTAAGTAGGTGGCTTCCCTGGTATAAGATTTACCTAAAGGCAGCAAAAAGAGAAAGGTCCAGTGACTGGGCTCTGGACAACCTACCTATGGGCTGTTACCCACGATAACTTGCCAGCCATATCACCCTAGAAGGTTCATTAGCTACCCAATTTCCGTTAAAATCTCCAAACAACGAGTTAGTGCAAAGAAAGTGTGTAGATGCTTAAGACTCAAAATTCCCTCACATCAGAGGGCGGGTTGGTAAGTCGTGTACTTATCACCCAAACTTATTTACTCCTATTAAAATAAAATTCAAGTTGGCGAGAATTTGAAAAACAAATCCACATTTTAGTGGATACACAGGCTGATTAAGTTCAAAGACCTGAAGGGTCTTTGTGTTCAGATCTTAATGTAGTATTTCTTAAGATTGAAAATTTTCTTAAACCCAAATTCTCTTTCCTAATTCTGATTTTTTTTTTTATATAAAAGAAAATAAAACAAATCTACGGAGCTGAGAAATGAATTCAGAGATAAATATCCACCCCCCCACGCCTATCTAATGCAATGTCCTCATTGTATTAAAAAGACATAAAACAGAGTGGAAAAGCGAAGAAAGCACCTGAATTGCTTGAATATCAGGCCTGCTCCAAGATGAAAATGAAAAAGAACTGTATAAGTGCTGAGTTTAGTGCCTTCAGCTAGGCACACTATACAAAGAAAAGAAATGAAGAATTCACAAGTGCAGGTCAGAATTAATATAAACAGAAGAATCCTCCGACCTATCAACAGCGGTCCACAGATGTGGACCAGATTGTGGTGCAGACCCATCCCCCATAATCGAGAATATCTTAGGTTCTGGATAAAAATTACCCAAAACCTAAAATCAGAATGCAAGCGGGGTCGGGCCTACGATTTATGACGATGCAACCCAAGACCAAAAAGTCGGGTTATAGAGAATTGAAGCTCAAAAGGATAATCGTTGAATGTGTGCTTGAGTTAAACATCCTCGAAACAAATGTCATAAGGGTTCTGATTTGATGGTTTCAGCTTAAAAGGGCCCCTTCGACTCAATCTTCCTTTTCCTCCAAAATTAATTTCCCAAATCAACACTTCCCAGCTCCTATCCTCCTCATTCAGCATATCAAATTCCAGGACCTCTTGTATATTCATCACCCCGTCTGAAATCTCCAAGTCTAAATGATGTGGCAGAATGAAAATTGACTTGGGTCTAATTATCTCAGAATTAGAATCATCAATAAGCTCAACAGGGTGTAACTGATAATTAGGGCATTGAATTGATTCCTCCAGAAAATGTGATTTTGGATCCGTAATGTGTGCCCTAATAAGATCAGTGTTCTCAGTTATTAGGCTATCAATTGATCTATCAGATTCCTCAGGCCCAATCGTCTCACAGAAATCATGTTCAGAAAACTCGCGTGAGACTTCGCAACTTGAATCTTCACCATCAGGATCCGTGTCAATGTATGTCCCAAAATCATTTGTCACTTTGTGTTCCAAGGAGACATACATTTCTCGTAACCCAGCTTAGGGATCTCAGGCGAAGAAATCAGATCATCCCTAATTAGTTGTTTTAATTCAATCTGGTCAGCCTCGTAACACGTGTCCCCCCCAACAGGTGCCTGAGCGGGTTCTATCATTGGCTTTCCTAAAGAGAGTTCATCCTGGGAATTATTCCAAGATTGAATCAAAGCAACCACGAATCTCATCCTCAATTTCGCTAAACTCACCCTGGTTCTTATCCTTAACATCCTGGAGCCAATCCAACAAAGAATTGTTTAAATCATCAATCATTTCAATCAGGAGCTCCAATCTCTCAATGCAAGGTATTGGCTGAACTTCTAAAGATTGAATGATATTCCTCAAGTTAGCTAGAACCTTATCTTGAACCTGGTTAACCTGAACCAAATGAGTTGGTTCAGGGTTGGGCAGGTTTGGGCTCAATGCAGGGGAATTAATGAATTGAGATTCGTTATACCCTTCCTGATAATAGGTCATTTCAGATTGTTGAAAAGATGGTGATGACCTAAAGGCAGTGAAATCAGAGGATGGGTAAGGATCGGTGTATCCTTCTTGATTGTAGATCATATTATGCTGTTCATGAAAGGAAGACGATCTATAATCGTTGTAGCTCTGAGAAGGATAAAAATCAGAATCAAAGTATTTAGGGTTAGACCCTAAACACGGGGGTCCGGACTTGTATCCCCAATCCAAATTATCCCAACTAACTGATGGTCGATTACAATACGAGTTGGGATAATCGTCATGTTGAGGATAATTTACAACAGGAGGGAAAGAGCGAGAATGCGTGAAATATGTGGAAGGATTCATGATACACGGGAGGAAGAAAGGTGCCCTGCAATACAAATAATCAAACCTATCCTTAAATAGGTTAGCCAAAAGACCTATAGACTCTCAAAACCCATCTTGAGTTAAAGGAACGATTTGATCTACTTCCGTCTGTTCAATCCAACCAGTTAGAAGGAGGGACTGGGGAGAAGGTTCTTCCTTCGGCTTGCACCTCCGGTTCCTAGTGTAGCCCCCAGCCGCGATCGTTTGACTCTACTCCCCTAGCTAGACATCAGATTGAACAGTAGAAACAAACTAATCGAAAATAATCTCGTTCTGGGTTCTGAAGAGCGAGTCCAACCTTAAGGCCAACGTCTACTCTGTTTTATTTAGGGCTAGGTTTGAATGTGCTTTGGAATGTGATGGGCCCTTTAAATGGGTTGTGCCCTTAATGATTGATTGATTCGTGTGTGAGTGCACAATCAGTGGTTTTCAAGCAAGATTGTTTTTGATGTGGTGAATTTTAAGGTTTAAATCTTGCTTAGTATCTTTTAGGATTCAACTTTAGGTGTTTTCAATCAAGTTTCATTGGCACACTAGGTTTTGCATGCACAGGTGAAGATGTTTTCCTTTAAGGCTTAAAAGGAATGTGGAGTGCCTGGTAAATCCCTAAGAGTTGAACCTAATTGGCAGCTACTTTATGAGTTGATTTTATTTGAAGTGGTGCGGCCCAATCAACTCAAACAATTGGCCTGTTGCACCACTTAGTTAGGCACACAAAGATGGTTAACCTAGAATGATTTCTACTCTTTTATGTGTTTCTTTATGTGTATCGGCTCCGAAGATCAGAACCCGGTTGAGTAGAAACAAATCAATTCGGTTAAGTGCCTTTAAATGTGGGTGTACATTGTGTATTTGTTGAAAATTGCCCCACAAAATTATCTTTTTGCGCTTCTTTATATAAATGAAGGTGGAATGAATGTGAGTGAGAATCCAAACAACCAAACTATTCTTAGGATTTATGCAAGCACCTAGGTTAATTGGAATTTGGATTCAATGTGGCGAATGAAATCTATGGAGGGGGAAAGAATGGGGGATAACTTACAAAACCTTCCACAGTACCTTACTCCAA
This sequence comes from Thalassia testudinum, assembly GCA_037157565.1. Lineage (NCBI taxonomy): Eukaryota > Viridiplantae > Streptophyta > Magnoliopsida > Alismatales > Hydrocharitaceae > Thalassia > Thalassia testudinum. The sequence goes on from JAZHRO010000057.1 coordinate 18,513,489, forward strand.
TCTACCGCTTTTGCTTGCCTCAAAAGAGTACTTGCAATTACAATAAGAAAGGAGAAAAGTGAGGTAAATGATTTGTAAGTTACAAAATGCGAAGAGAAATCAAAGAACGTTGCCCCCCCGGCAACGGTGCCAAAATGTTGAACGTTTACGAACCTACGCTAGCGTGTTTGGTTTTGGAAAACCTATCGTTATAGTTCGAAAGCAAAGAATTTGTGTTCAACAAATAAAATTTATACCGAAATTAAAATTCCGAGTCGAACAAAGGGAGGCGGACGTTTGATTTAAAAACTACGCGTTTCTTTTTATTTGTTACAGAATAATTCAATTTAGAACTATCTAATTATTTACAATAAATAGAAGAGAGAGAGAGAGTAAGAGAATATTACATAGAGAAATCAAAATGAGATGTAGAATAAACAAGGAATTTTTGCATTGAAGAGATTGTTCATTACAACTAGAAAGCATAAAATAATTACTCTAGAAAGCGATAAATTTACTCTAGAAAGCATTAAAAGAATGGAGGGAGAAATGTCCTCCTCGACGGTTGCTTAGAGGACGAGTAGATTAATCTAGAAAGCAGTAAATCTATACTAGAAAACAGTAAAAAGAATAGGGAGAGAGAAATCCTCCTCGACGGTTGCTTGGAGGACAAGCCGGACGGGACGATGCCTGGACGAAGGAGAATGAAGCGGGACGAAGGAGGACGAATCAGAAGAACGGGAACGAAGCAGCACACCGTGGTCGTCGCGTGATCCACTTCCGAAGGGGAACGAAAATTGGACTTTATTTCGCGAGAAGCATCCCGGGTGTGGGACAAGCTTCTCTTGAGCTTTGGAGGGGTAGAGAAGAGAAAGAAGGGATGAGAATTTCGTATGGAGGGGTCTCCTTTTATAGTTACAAGGAGTGGGGGCAAAATGGACATTACATCTTCAAAATAATAAGTAAGGGTTCTTTAGTGACGGATAAATCCTTCACTAAAGCCCCGACGTGGCTGTCGCCGCCGCGCCCACACGCGCCTCCTCGGCTGCCTGCTTTGCAACGCTCGTGCACGTCCAGCAATTTTCAACCGTCCGATCGCGAGATCGGACGGCTTAAATCGCATCCGCACCCGCTGCAACCCGCCCGCCTGCGCGTGCGATCGCGCGTTACACGGGGCGTCCAATCGCGTGTCGGCGCTATCGGGCGCCCGCGACCGCATGATTTCCATCCAACGCTCCACGTGCATCAATTACCCGCGCCTCCAATCCCCTCACCGCAGCTCGAACCCGCGCCCCGCGCTCGCGTAAGCGCGCTCGACCGCTGCGCTGCGGGCCGCGGATGGTCGAGCGCACGTTTTAAGCGCCGGGCGGCCACAGCCATTGGATCTCCATCTGACGGTGGAGAGCGATCGGGCGGGGGCCTTCACAAAATGCCAGCGGCCGTTTGGGCGGCTGAGATGGCACCACGTGGCGCCATTTTGGCCGTCCATCTCCAAGAAGTTGTAAATGGTGCCACGGATGTCGGATTGACTCGATTTTTGTGTCGTTGGGCTGCGATCGTCAATCCGAATTCATCTGTGTGGTTGGATTTGTCATCTGAAGTATGGATTTACACCATCCTGGCCCTTGATCTTCTAGGGTTCCCCGGTCTCTATCTGATGCTATGGATGCCTGATTAGGGCGATCTTGGAGTCATTGAACTCCAATCGTCGCCCTGATCATATCCATATGGTTGGATCTTTGATCCGAGGCTCCGATAAAATGTTTGCCCTGTCCAAGCACATAAAAGGAGACAATTAACCTCCATTTTATTCAAACTACTCTAAATGCGAGATGATGCATGTTATGCAATATTTATATCATGAAATGCAATCCAATGCTTAAGAACATGCACAAATAGATATTTTAAGTAGTGTAAATGTGTTTACATCAGGTAACCACAAATTTCATCCTCAACCTCGACAATTTTCGAAGAAGGAACTCACCCAGGTCCCTATCCCTAACACTTTGGAGCAAATCCAAAAAAGAGCGATTCAACTCATCGATCATTTTTATCATAGGCTCCAATGCTTCAGTGCATGGTGTTGGATGAGCTTCTAAAGATTGTATGGTGTTCCTCAAGTTAGCCAACACCCTATCTTGGGTCTGTTTCACCTGAACCGATTGGTTCGATTCATGGTTGGGTGGCTTTGGGTTCATTCTAGTGGAGTCAACATATTGAGGTTCTCAAGCCCCTCCATGAAAGTAGGTTATTCTAGGTTGTTGAAAGGATGGTGGTGACCTATATTCAATGGAATACTGGAGACGGTAGGTGTTATAATCATGATATCCTTTCTGATTGTAGATCGGGTTGGTTTGGTCATCAAAGGATGGAGATCCATAATCTTTATAGCTCTGGGAAGGATAATAATCATAGTCTTGTTGTCCAGGGTTTGGCCTTGGACACTAAGGTCCGGATTCATATCCCCAATCAAAGTCATCCCAGCTAGTGGATGGGTAATTACAAGTCAAGTCGGGATAGTAATCATCTTGGGGATAAGAGGTGGTAGGAGGATGGGATGTGAAATGTGTGTAGGATGTGAAAGGGTACATGGTAGAAAAGGAGGGAAAATGGAGAAGAGAAAAGGTGCCCTGCAATACAAATATACAAGCTTGTCCTTAGGTTGGGGTAGCCTAAGGTCTACTGACTCTAAGAATCCATCCTAAGATTATGGACGATTTAATCTACTTATGTCCAGGCAATCCAACCAGTTAGAAGGAGGGACTGGGGAGAAGGTTCTTCCTTTGGCTTGTGCCACCGGTTGCTAGTGTACCCCCCAGCCACGGTCGTTTGACGCTAGTCCCCTAGCTAGACATCGAACTGACAAGTATAAGCAAGTTAATCATGAATAATCTCAATCTGGATCCTGATGAGCGAACCACTCCTTAGGGCCAACATATAATCAATTTTAGTTAGGATTGGGACAATGGTGCTTCAGGAATGTGATGGGCCCTTTAAATGACTTGTGCCCTTAATGATCAGTTAAAATGTGTGATGATGTGTCTTTTAGGATTTAACCTTGTTTAGTAGCTTTTAGGGTTTAATTCTTAGGTTGGTTCATTCAAGGTTTAGTAGAACACTCCAAGTTTTGGAAGCATGGGTGATGATATGTTCTTTTAAAAATCAAAAATAAATTGTGGAGTGCCTAATTTAGCCCTAAGAATCAACCCTAAGTGGCAAGCTACTTGATGAATCGCTTTTATTTTAAGTGGTGCGGCCCAAACAGTTCAATCAATTGGCCTATTGCACCACTTAGTTAAGGCACACAGAAATGTTTGACCTATTCAGATTTCTACTCACTCATTTGTGTGTTGAATTAAGTGTACCGGGTCCACAGGTCAGATCTCGGTTAAGTGATAGAATCAATGTGATTGTGCGCCTTAGTGTGAGAAGTTGTGGGTGTTAAGTGTGTAGCTTTCAGAAAATCCCATAAGAGAAGAGTATATTTTTTTCTTTTAATTTTTTTCTATTTATGTGGATGGCGAGGTGAGTGGAGGTGGCAAACAAACAACTAAATCTATCCTAGGGTTTATAAAAAGGACCTAAGTTGGTTTGGATTTAAGTTATTAGGTTATGGAATGAAAACTAAGGTGGGGGTGGTGTGGGGGAATTACAAAACACTCTACCCGCACTTTACTCCATTCAATTGCACTTGGATCTCCATGCTAGGGTACCTGCAAGATAGTAGATTAAAGAGAAGTAGGGTTAGTGCTATGTAAATGCAAAGAAATGCAATAAACAAGAAAGTAAGTTCCGTTGCCTCCCCAGCAACGGCACCAAAATGGTCGAGGGTGTTTCGCATGTTATAAATCGGGACTACAAGTAACCCGTCGTCGTAGTTGCCAAACACGTCGATCAGATAGCAGGTCGAACACAGGGAGGTAACATTTACTTTACGTGAAAACCAGGCTTCATTTTGTTTCTTTTTGGTATTTTAGGGTTTCGTTATCTTTTTGTGTTTTTGAATTAAAAGACAAGCAAATGAATCACAAGATAGAGATGTGGAACAAATATGATATATATTACTTCCATTGTCAATTATAATAAACTACGAAAGCATAAAAAGAGAGGGGGTTGAGAGGAAATCTCCTGAATCGGCTGTTCGGCAAGACGATGGCACCTGGTGGAAGCTCGGACAAAGGAGGTGAGTAGTGGGATGACAGAGGTGTGATGTAGGAGGACGTCAGGTTCAAGAAAGCTTCAGCTTGGCTCCAGAATGGAGGTGATAAGATAGAGGTGATCTGCTACAGAAATGGAGGTGGGAGGACATCTTCAAGGTGACCTATGAAGGGGGATGGGAAGTCAGAGGAATATTTGGTGGGGCAGAGGGTTACTACACTAATAGGAGCCTTGGGAGCTTGAGAACAAGCTCCAATGGAGCGTTGGTAGGCTTGCTAGAGCTTGGGAGTAGGTGGGAGTAGAGAAGGTAGAGATGGCTTGGAAGGGAGGGGGTGTAGGTCCTTTTAGAGTGGAGAAAAAGAGGCAAAAATAGGTATGGGATCATTAGTGACATCCAGGCCGTCGCTGGAAGCATCGCTGTAGGTAGCTATGCTAGCTCACACCTAAAGTTGGATTTGCTGGCCCGCGAAGAACTAGCAAAGGCTGTGAACATAGCTGTATGTCTAGCTCATGCATCGCTGTAGGTCCAGCTCACGCATAGCTGGTGCTACTCGCCCGCCTTGCCGCGCACGTGCGGGGCTACGTGCGTGCGTAGGCAGCCTGGGCTGCGCCACGTGGCACAGTCTGGGCCGTCCATCTTCTTCTTGTTGTTGGGGCTGCTCAGAGGTTGGATTGACTTGATTTTCATGCCATTAGGCTGCAATTGTTGACTCGAATCCATCTACATGGTCGGATTTATCATTTGAGGATCCGAACTATGTCTCCTAGTCTCTTTGCCATTGATCTTCCTTGAACTGCATATGATTCTATGGGACTCCAATTGAGGAGATTTCAGAGGCGTTGGACTCCGATCATCGTCTTGATCAGATATGTATGGTTGGATCGTCAATCCGAGGCTTTGAAATAAATATCCTTCTCTCCTAACCACAAAAAGGATGCAATTGACCTAAATTATATACTACTCAAAATGCAGAATGATGCACGCTATGCAATATTTATAACGTTAAATGCAAATCTAAGCCTAGAAACATGCATGAATAGGCATTTTACCCTCAATAAATGTGTTTACATCAGGTCACACCACACATCTAATTTTAAACTTAGAAGAATCATGAAGAACTATCTGTGCTTAGGGTTCCACATTAAGGATAGGGCACACCTGCATTTCCATATTTAAAGAAAATATATCAAATAGATTGGGATTTGCAAAACTCTTGTGTGCCTCATCAAAACCTTGACTGAAAGTATTAACTCAAGTGAACCCTAAAACGCATTAACACAAGCATTCGAATCTTAAAATTCACCTCATCATAAGAAATTGCTTGTGAACCCTATTGATTGTGCAGTAATCATAGGTCTTAATTGACCTAAATTAAGCTGGGACTTAGCATAAGTTAGGGTAATTCTTGCATGCATTGGCATTATTTGCATCTTTACTGCTTTCTCTTATCTATGCATTAATTAAAGCTATAATGTACTGATTAGGTGCATTATGCCAATTATAGGTAATAAGCTGATCAGAAGATAGATCTGAATTGGATCTAAAGCAGGATCATAAGAATAAAGGAATAATTGGTGTTGCAGCAGAGCTGGAGCTGAAGATCTAGAATAACATGTAGTAGACAATATTGTAAGGGAGTTAAGGTATGTTATTCTAGTAAGTAGGAATAAAGCAGCAAAATGTGAATAACTTAGGTCCATCGTAGCCCTAGGACAGCCTAGAAGCCTCCCTAAGCCTTAGCCACCCTTAGATTAGGTCACCACACCCTAGGAAACCTTAAAACCCTAATTTCAACCTCTATCTAGATGTTCAAATAGATTATAGGACGTCTAGAACCCTTAGCCAACTCCCTCACACCTTAAACCTACTTTTGCAGTGTTATTCAACATCCAGACACTTGGTCAGACGTCCAATTTCTACAGAATACCCAAGATAGAAACTAGAATCCTTCCTGACTCTGATTAGATGTCCAGAATTGAAGTCTAGACATGTGATTTTTGAGTATAAGTCATCTGATGCTATTATTGGACATTTCGAACAGCTTTCCAGTTCCTGTTTTGAGATTCAAGTCTTGATCTTAGACCTCTTGCTCCCAAAACCCAATTCTAGCCCCCTAGGAACCTAAATTAAGGTACCCTAATCCTAGTACATCACCTCTAGACCTTCTAAAGGACCTAATTAGGTCCTCACCAAACCTAATTGACTTAGATCATAGTCAATTACCATTGCCTAGTCAATTGGACTCATAGCATCCAATTGAGCTCAGATCTCAACCCATACAAGTCCGATTGGACTCAATGAGAGTCCAATTGAGCTAAGCCCAACCTAATTGAGTTATTTAACTCTCAATTAGGTTCACACCCATTCAATCAAACTTGTGTTAAGTTTAATTGCAATTCCCCCTTCGCAATTAGGGTTTGCAACCCTAATTTAGGACCTACACCAACCTAAACCCCCTTAGGACTTAGCCTATATCACCTAAACACATAGGGCACGACAACACACACACATGTCCATTCTTGCACTCCCATACAACCTAAAGTATTCTAGGTTCCTCCAAAGGTGGCACCACTCTTGGTAGCCAAAATTAGCAACCATGAGCCATTCAAATTGAGATCCACAAATGGCGGATCTAAGAACCACCTCTCCCTCCTTGGCCGGCCACTCTTGGAGCTCTCTCTAGAGAGTTCCACACTTCTCTAGAGAGTCTCCCTTAGGTCTATAAAAATACCTAAGGGGTGGCCATCTGCACCCATCCATCTCATGGCTTTATTCACTTCCATTTAGGCTAGCTACATTCCACCTCCACTCCACCTCCACGAGTTGCTCACCAAGGCCACCACCATCTCCATGCCAGGATGCTGGATCACCTCTCCAACCTCTCTCAAAGGACCAGCCAAAGCACCATTGGCCACCCCTCCTTCTCCTCTCAACCATTAAAAGGCCATCGGAGCCCACCTCCGAATGCCCTTATTTCTGCTAGATTTGTAGCTAGTTCTTCAAAGTTTACATGCTCTTATAACTGCTTAGTAGTGTTGCTCTTCATTCTCCCACAATGATGCATGCAAAAACACCCTATTTGCAGTGCTTGATCGTGTTTTGAGTCAGTTGCATTGTAGTATAGGTGACCAAGCGTTGACAACAAATAAAAATTTATTACTCGAAAACCTAAGCTCCGAGGTCAAACATAAGGAGAAAATGGAATTTATTCACTAAACTCAGGAATGTAATTGAACACTTATATTTACTCAAAACTTAATTCAGAATATAAATGCAAGAATGTAAGAGTCAAATGTGGCAAAAATAGAGAAATTGGACGTCCGATCATGGGATCAGATGTGTTAAAAAGATATTTTCTCTTTTAACTCTCTCTTATTTCTTCTCCTGTCTGTTTTCTCTTCTTCTTCTTCTTTCTTCTCTTTCTATCTCTACTTCAGTTGCTTCTCTTATGCCTTCTCTGATTTTCTTTCTTCCATCTCTTCTTCCTCTGCCTTGCTGTTCTTTTTCTTCGTCAGCCTTGCCTCTCTTCTCTTCTAACTTCTCTTATTTGCGGCTAAGTGTCAGCTTCACCTTGCCCTTATTTTCCTTCAGCCTTAGCTCTACTCTGATGTTCTCTTCTCTTTGGCCTCCCTTCCTCTTCCTTTCCGCAGCTAAGTGTCTTAGCCTCACCTCAGCTGTACCTTCCACTTCGTTCATTAGCTCCTCCTTCCCTGCACAATGCAGCAAAACTTAACCCCTACCTGCCCCCGTGTCTCTCTCTCCCTGTGTATCTCTCTTCGGTATGCTCTCCCAGAGCTAGGTAATCGGGTCAGTCGTTGCCCGGGTCTAGGCGCATCGGCATGGGTGTGGTGCGTGAGAAGTGCACGAATAGGATAGTCGGGTCGGGTGTCAGGTCTGTGGGGGATTGTCACGGACGAGGCATGGTAAAGACGATGGACCTCACCCCTGTGTGTCTCAAAGAGAATAACAGAAAACACAAATTCAATTTATCCCACACACCGTGCCCATACATTCACAAGGTAGGACTAAATGTCCCACCCACTTTTGTGTGCTCCTGCAGGCGGATGTCTTCTTCCAATTGCTACAGCTGGAGGCCTTGCAGAGCTAATTGCCTAGATAGATGAATGCACGAGACTAACCCATGCCTTCTGGACCTGGGACCCTGAAGTGCTTCAGCCTGGAGCAAGCTTGTAAGCTCCTTCGAGCCGTCGCTAATGGCGGTGGAGGGGTAAAATCTGTCACACATGAATCAGCTGTCTATATGATTTTTTTTTTTTGTGAGAATCCTTCTAACTTTTTCTTGGTTCTGTATGTATGCACTTTATCACTCCCCCGTGCCTAAGTTTTGCAATGTCCTCATTGTAAATGAAGGGTGTGAAATAGTGTTGAGGTCAAGGACCTAGAATAGGATACATCGGGTGGGTGAATGGGTCTGAAGTGACTAATGCAGATGATTTCAATCTCTGGTACGTGTACCAGAGGTGGGATCAACTGTCAAAGGCTGAACTCAAGGTGCAATGACATGGAGTACAGACGGATAATCAGACGGGTTCTGTTTTTGGAATGACGGGTTGCCTCCTGTTAAGCACTAAATTCAATGCCTTCAACCGAGCGAAACATGGGGTGGAGAGGGAGTGGTCAAATCAGTGAAATTTTGTAACATAAGCACCTTGATTAAGAGCCTGGTTGGTCCAACCAAGTGCTTATTATGATCAACAGGCTGATGATGCAGCCCAAACCCAATCAGTCTGGTGGGTTGATAGATGTAAATCAACATATGTGGAACCCACCATATGCAATGTGGCTCGGATGGATATGGAAGTGAAAACTTCGGTTTAGGCTGAGTCAAATCAGCCTAGTCAGAGTAGGGTTCCGAAAAGTAACCAGTGCATGGTGTGGAAACCCTACAGGGGTGACCAGAGAATGATGGCTCATGTTTTTCAGTCTAATTGATACCCGATACCCGATATAGATGTGGATTTGAATCATCTGCAAAAGGCTCAGTGAGAGGTGAATCAGAATAGAAATTGAGTCTGGTTGCGGGTTGGGGCAGAGAATGGGTTTTGACCAGTTCTATATGTGTGGAAGAGGTGGCTTCAATGAGAATTGTGTATGAGGGCTCTACTAGAAAGGAATGACAGGTGGTCCATGTAGAGACACCTCATACTAACTTTCAAAATTGGAGTTAGAGAATGAGTCATGTGAGCTAAGGTCGTAGATTGGCTTGTTATAATCAGGAAGCAGATTTTCTTCGATGTTATGGTTAGATTCGAAATCATCGGAGAGTTTGCAAAAATCAAAATCTGAATGAGATTCAAGATCATGAGTTCCACCAAAGAATAAATTATATGCTGTAGATTCAACAGCCTGACTGGGGTCTAGCCTAGATGTCAATTTTGAGCTTAAAAAGGTTTCCTTATCTGGTAGAGGCTCAGGTTCCAAGCTAGTAGGATAGACCCAATTGAAACCCCACTCGTCCAACTCCTCAGTTTCGGTATCATAAATTGGAATGACTTCCGAAAAATCGATTTATTTCTCAGAGGATGTTGGCGAGGGATATTCATCAAATAGAGGCCCAAAATCATATTCTTCATTGAAAAATTGATCTTCCTTATATGGGGCCTTGAAATCTTCCCAATAGGTTTCAGATCTAGATTTTGGGCTTAGGATGTGGGTTGAATCACTAGAATCTAGGTCTGGATAACCTTCAAGGGTCACCTTATCAGAATAAGGGGTAGAATTTACACCATCAAGAGGTTCAATTCTACTTTCATTATTGCAGGAGTTTTGGGATTCTAAGCCTGGTGATTCATGGCGTGGAGGTGGCTCAACATTGTGTTCTCCTGCACTTGGAGCTTCCCAACCTTCTTCAATATCAGGCATATTGTACTCCATCTGGGTTGGGAATCCACAACCATTTTGTGCCTTAAACCTGAGACCAGATTGATCCTCAATGTTGTCCCAAGATAGTTCATCCTCTGTTTGTGGCATATACGGGTATTTCTAGTAGATAATTTGTTTTAATAATCTCATTATCTCTTCCTATTTTTCAAGATCATCTTGGTGTTGCTCGCAAAGTACAGGATTTGTCAGGCATTGAAGGTATTCAAGATTGTGCAATTTTTCTATCTCAATGTATCCTGTGATGAGCATGTCTCAGGTTGATCCTCTTATGGCTTCTACTAGTAGATCTTGGGCACAAGTTATGATAAAGGTTGTGGTTGTTGGGACATCAACCTGAATGTTTTCTACTGGTGTTGAGGTTTTGCCTTATTTTTCATAGAATTTCAGGGCATCCTCAACCATCCTATCTCTCATTGATCTCTGATATTCAGGTTTCTTGAATGGTAGTCCTAAGTGGTTTGGATGCATATTTGGATCAGGTGCTAGAATCAAGATGTAGAATCGGAGTTTGAATCAAGGTGTAGAATCAAGTTATGAAGCGATTAGATCAGAATAACGAGTCTCACTGAAAATGTATGTGTGTGCTCTAAAGAGAAAAGATGAGGGACTAGAGATGTTTTTGACCCAATCAAGACACCCAAAGACATTTGGATGACTATGGAGGTTCGGGGCGGATGATACCTCTGGATCAGAAGATCGTCCACCTGAGAATTACTGTTGAACGCTACGAACCTACACTAACGTGTTTGGTTTTGGAAAACCTGTCGTTGTAGTTCGAAAGCGAAGAATTCGTGTTCAACAAATAAAATTTATACCGAAAATAATTCCGGGTCGAACACAGGGAGGCTACTTTGATCTATTCCGCAATTATATTTTTTTTAAGATTTTCTTTAAGCAAGGCGTTATAATTACAATGGGGCTATCAAACTATGAGAAAGAGAGAGAGAGAAAGAGAGAGAGAGAGAAAGAGAACATGCATTCAATATTTCAATAGTTTATAAAAGTTACACTAGAATGCGGAAAATCAATTACACTATAAAGCAGAAAATTCTACACTAGAAAAGCTGTAAATAAGAATGGGGAGAGAAATGTTATCCTCCTCGACGATTGCTTGGAGGACGAGCCAGACGGGACGACGCCTGGACGAAGGAGAACGAAGCAGGACGAAGGAGGACGAATCAGAAGAATGAGAACGAAGCAGCACGTCGTCGTCGTCGCGGGATCCACTTCTGAAGGGGAACGAAAATTGGACTTTATCTTGCGAGAAGCATCCCGGGTGTGGGACAAGCTTCTCTTGAGCTTTGGAGGGGTAGAGAGGAGAAAAAGGGATGAGAATTTCGTATGGAGGGGGTCTCCTTTTATAGTTTCAAGGAGTGGGGGCAAAATAGACATTACATCTTCAAAATAATAAATAAGGGGCCTTTAGTGACGGATAAATCCGTCACTAAAGCCCCGACGTGGTCGTCGCCGCCGCGCCCACGCGCGCCCGCTCGACTGCCCGCGTGCATAACGCCTACGCACGTCCGCGAAGTCTCAGCCGTCCGATCGCGAGATCGGACGACTTAAAATCGCGCCTTCACCGCTGCCGCCCGCCTGCCTGTGCGTGCGATCGGGCGTTCACGCGCGCGTCCAATTGCGCGTCGGCGCTATCGGGCGCGCGCGGCCGTTGGATCGCGATCGTGCGGTCGATTGGAGGCGAGCCACCGCTCCAATTTCTGCGGGGCGCGGCTCGAACGCGCGTCCCTGCTTCGCGTTAGAGTGCTCGACCGCTGCGCTACGGTCGCGTTTGTGTCGAGTGCTTGACTTCAGCGCGGGTGTGTCGCAGCCGTTGGATCGAGATCCAACGGCGGAGAGGAGACGGGTGCGCGGTCTTCACAAGATGCAAGCGGCCGTTTGGGCGGCTGAGATGGCGCCACGTGGCGTCATCTTGGCCGTCCATCTTCTGGAAGTTGTAGATGGTGCCACGGATGTTGGATTGACTCGATTTTTGTGTCGTTGGGCTGCGATCATCGATCCGAATTCATCCGTGCAGTCAGATTTGTCATCTGAAGTGCGGATTTACACCATCCTGGCCCTTGATCTTCTAGGGATCCCCGGTCTCTATCTGATGCTACGGATGCCTGATTAGGGCGATCTTGGAGTCATTGAACTCCAATCGTCGCCCTGATCACATCCATATGGTTGGATCTTTGATCCGAGGCCCCGATAAAATGTTTGCCCTGTCCAAGCACATAAAAGGAGACAATTAACCTCCATTTTATTCAAACTACTCTAAATGCGAGATGATGCATGTTATGCAATATTTATATCATGAAATGCAATCCTATGCTTAAGAACATGCATAAATAGACATTTTAAGTAGTGTAAATGTGTTTACATCATACCCCCATGCCTATCTTTTGCTAATCCCTAGCAAAAACTATATGCTATTTATAAAAGAATTAGGTTAGATTATTTGGACCTGAGTTATTTTCAATCATTAAGAAATTGTCTACTAAGGAACTAAACTTTCAAACACACAACAGTGCCTCGGTATCAACCAAAATGCAGACCGCCTCAAGCCCTCGCCTTATTCAAAGAAAAATTTCTTTTTCTTTTTACTCTTTTCTAATTTTTTTTTTTTTTTTGGATTTTCAAATTTTAGGGTTTAAGAGTGGCTTTCTACGGCCATTCAACTCACCCAAGATTTGATGAGAACCCTAAGTTTTAAGCATCTTATTGTGATTGTGATAGACTCGTTGACCGGCAATTAGAACGGACTTCGGATTTCTACGCCTCTAGGTGACCTCAAAAAGAATTCTGCCTAAAGGTGTATCTTTACAACCGGTAGCTTTCTCCCTACTTTTATTTTTTAACGGGGTCAACACAAGGGTGAATCCAGTGTATATCTCCCCAGTTTATTCTACTTCTCCGCTTCTTCCTAAGTGTTTTGGCAATTTTTAGTGCATTTTCTGAGCTGGGTTCTAGACAACCGGTCGATGAGCTGTTACCACCGACAACTTGCCAGCCATACTCGTGCGGCGAAGTGTGGCTTATTTCTTTTTGTTCTTTTCTCCTTTTTGATTTTTTTTTTCTTTTTTTTTTCTTTTTCTTTTTTTTTAAAGTAGGTGGCTTCCCTGGTCTAAGATTTACCTAAAGGCAGCAAAAAGAGAAAGGTCCAGTGACTGGGCTCTGGACAACCTACCTATGGGCTGTTACCCACGATAACTCGCCAGCCATATCACCCTAGAAGGTTCATTAGCTACCCAATTTCCGTTAGAATAGCCGAATAACGAGTCAGTGCAAAGAAAGTGTGTAGATGCTTAAAACTCAAAATTCCCTCAAATCAAAGGGCGGGTTGATAAGTCGTGTACTTATCACCCAAACTTGTTTATTCCAATTATAATAGAATTAAAATGGCGAGGACTCAAAGACAAATTCACATTTTAGTGGATACACAGGCTAATTAAGTCCAAAGACCTGTGGGGTCTTTCTGTTCAGATCCTAATGTAAAATTTCTTAGGATTGAAAAGTCCTAATGTCCAACTAATCCTTCCTAATTTTTTTTTTTTCTTTTTTATAAGAAGAGAAATAATTTACATGGATTTCACAAGGCTGACCAAATAATTCAAGAATGAATCCACCCCCCCATGCCTAGCTGATGCAATGTCCTCATTGAAAAAGAGACATGAAAGAGAGGGTAGAATATGAAAGATGTCACCTGGATATGAAGCTCATATCAGCCTTGTGTCATATTTACAATTGCTGAGTTTAATGCCGTCAGCTAGGCGAAGTCCAGCCAAAGAAGTCACGGAATGGCTAGAGCAGCAGAGTCTGAAACGGGTTCTGGAAGATTACAGTCAACAACAGGCTTCAGACGTTGACCGTTGACTTTAAAGGTGTTACCCGTCTTTGGGTCAGAAATCTGAACGACACCATTTAGAAAAATCTGATCAATTATGAATGGGCCATTCCATTTATATCTAAGTTTACCAGGAAAGAACTTAAGTTTAGAATCGAATAACCAGACCTTCTGGTTTGGCTCAAAGCTCTTGCGGGAAATCATTTGATCATGTAGAGCTTTGGTCCGAGCCTTGTAGATCTTAGCGTTCTCATAAGCATCATTTCTAAGCTCCTCCAACTCAGATAGTTGGAGTTTCCTGGTCTTCCCAGCTAGATTTAGATCTAGATTGCATTGTTTGATTGCCCAGAATGCCCTGTGTTCAATCTCTACGGGTAGATGACACGTCTTTCGATACACCAAACGGAATGGAGACATGCCGATGGGCGTTTTATATGCCGTACGGTAGGCCCAAAGAGCATCCTCAAGCTTTTGAGTCCAATCCTTGCTATCAAGCCTAACTGTTTTTTGCAGAATGTTCTTGATCTCTCGATTGGAGATCTCGGCTTGTCCATTCGTTTGGGGATGGTAAGGTGTGGAAATTCAATGATTAACCCCGTATTTGGCTAATAAATTTCGGAATTGGGCATTAGTAAAATGAGTGCCACCATCACTAATGAAAGCGCTCGGAATCCCGAACCTACTGAAGATATTTTTCTTGACAAAATTGATGACCACCTTGTGGTCATTGGTTCGGGTGGGAATTGCCTCAATCCATTTGGACACATAATCAACAGCAACAAGAACATACTGATGTCCAAATGAAGGGATAAAGGGTCCCATGAAATCGATGCCCCAAACATCGAAAATTTCGACAGGAAGAATAGGGTTTAGGGGCATCATGTCTCTCTTAGTTATGCTCCCGAGTGCCTGACATCGAGAACATGACCTTGAGAAATCCTGGGCATCCTTGAATAAAGACGGCCAATAGAAGCCAGATTGCAAGATTTTTGCAGCCGTCTTTCTTCCGGAGAAATGTCCACCACACCCATATGCATGGCAAAACTCGAGTATACTGTTGAATTCATTCTCCGGTATGCACCAGCGAATAATCTGATCAGAACCAATGCGATACAGTTCAGGGTCCTCCCAAAAGTAGTATTTGGCCTCAGATTTGAGTCTATCTCGTTGTTGCTTGGTCCAATCCTGGGGGATTTGACCAACGGCCAAATAGTTAACAATGTCAGCAAACCATGGGGAGTGGACACCTAAAACTGTAAGAATGGTTTCATCCGGAAAAGTGTCAGCAATCGGAATATCCAGACAAGAAGAATCACCTACGAGTCTCGACAAATGATCCGCTACCACATTTTGTACCCCGGCTTTATCCTTGATTTCAAGATCAAATTCTTGAAGAAGAAGAATCCAACGAATAAGCCAGGGTTTAGCCAAGAGATGTCTCAAGGCCGAGTGGTCGGTATAAACAATAACATGAGACCCCAAGAGATAAGCCCTGAATTTTTCCAAAGCAAATACTACAGCTAGTAATTCCTTTTCAGTAACTGTACAATTCCTCTGGACTTCATCCAGAGTTTTACTAGCATAGTAAATGACAGAGGGCTTTCGGTCAATTTTCTGACCCAGGACAGCCCCAACCGCGTAATCAAAAGCGTCAGTCATGATCTCAAATGGGGCTATCCAAATTGGTGGTTGCAAAATTGGAGCACAGGTGACTGCCATTTTCAAAAAATCAAATGCCTTTCGGCATGATTCGTCAAAAACAAACGGCGTTTCTTTGGCAAGAAGATTGCTCAAAGGACGAGCAACCTTCGAAAAATCCTTGATGAATCTTTGATAAAATCCCACATGGCCAAGAAATGATCTGATTTGTTTAACAGATGTGGGATGAGGAAGTTTAGCGATAACATCAACCTTAGCTTTGTCCACTTCAATTCCCCGTTCAGAGATTACATGACCCAAAACGGTGCCTTCTTGGGTCATGAAATGACTTTTCCCAGCTAAGGACCAGTCGTGTCTTGATACATCGCTTAAGAATCATTTTTAAATTAGCCAAACAAGAGTCAAATGATTCTCCGAAAATGGAGAAATCATCCATGAAGACTTCCATAAACTCTCCCACCATGTCGGAAAATATGGCTAGCATACACCTTTGAAAAGTCGAAGGTGCATTGCATAACCCAAAAGGCATCCTACGAAAAGCAAAGGTCCGTAGGGACAGGTGAAAGTAGTTTTTTCCTGATCCCTGGGATGGATAGGAACTTGATTATATCACGAGTAGCCATCAAGAAAACAGAAGTACTTCTGCCTAGCTAATTTTTCCAGAATTTGATCAATGAAGGGTAGGGGAAAATGATCCTTTTTAGTGACTGTGTTCAACTTCCTGTGATCAATACAAACTCTCCAAGAGGAAGCTGAACGAGTTGTGACAGATTCACCTCTCTCATTAGTCACAACAGTAATCCCGACTTTCTTTGGAACAATCTGAACGGGACTTACCCAGGGACTATCAGAGATTGGATAAATAATTCCTGCATCGAGCCACTTGATGATTTCCTTTTTGACCATTTCTCGCATATTTGGATTTAATCTCCTCTGCATCTGGCGAGAAGGGCGGGATCCATCTTCCAAAAATATTCTACGATTACAGTAAGATGGCTCGATCCCCCTGAGGTCATGAATGGTCCAACCAATTGCCTCCTTATGTTCCTTTAGGACCTTAATCAATTTAATCTCTTGCTCCTTTGTCAATTTAGCACTAATAATCACAGGGAGCGTATTCTGCGGTCCTAGAAATTGATATTTTAAATTCTCAGGCAATGGTTTCAATTCAAGCTGGGGTGGGGTAATGAGTGATGGTAGGGTAGATGCTGAAGATTCAACAAGAGGAAGAGGTTTTGAGTGAACAAAATCAGTAACCTCTTCCGAAGATGTCAGTTCAGAGGGTTGCTAGTCAAATTCATTAACCAAAGAGGAACTTTCAATTGAAGAAACTGTCAAACAAGTTTCAATATTAACATTATCCTCATCAAGTTCCTCAATAAATCCACAATCCTCAAATTTGTTTATCGCCTTAAAAATATCCAATTTCATTCGTTGGTCCCCAAAGGCGATTTCCATGCTACCGCTTTCACAATTAATGTTGGCCTTTGCGGTAGCCAGGAACGGACGCCCCAGAATGATGGGCGTGTTCCTCAGATTAACTGGTACATCCATGTCAAGGACAAGGAAATCTACAGGAAAATAGAAATCCTTGACCTTAACTATAACATCTTCAATAACACCTCGCGTGTTTGTGACCGAACAGTCCGCTAACTGTAGCGTTACTGAAGTTGGCCGAAGTTCACCTAACCTAAACTTCTCATAAAGAGAAGTCGGGATTAGGTTGATGGATGCACCGAGATCCAAAAGTGCTCTATCAAATGTGTAATCTCCGATAATGCAAGAAATCAAAGGAGCACCAGGATCTCTCTTTTTCTGAGGGAGGTAGTGCAGGATAACAGAGCTAGCCTGCTCAGAGAGTACCACCTTCCTCGGAACAGATTCTCTCGACTTACGCTTTTGTGTACATAATTCCTTTAAAAAATTTGCATAAGCCGGTATGTGCTTGATAGCATCAAGGAGCGGAATATTGATCTCAACATTCTTAAATAAATTCAGAAGCTCCTCAATGCTATCAACAGACTTCTTCTTCTTTGCTTTGGCTAAGGCTTCAGGAAAAGGAACATTCGTCAAATCTTTGGAATCAGGTTCCTGAGCCTTGATTTCTTCTCTAGAATTCTCCTCTCTCTCCTCAGATTCTTCAGGATTCAAAAGATCAGAATAGTGTGGTTGTGGATCCTGAGTCTTCTTACCACTCCTTAAAGTGACAAAATTTGCAGAAGCATAAGAATTTCGGTCTTGGGGAGGGTTAGGAAAGATTGGAGGGGCTTGATTGATCATGAATTGTTGATTAGCAGAAGAAGAAGACGAGGAACCCTGCTCAACCACCTGAGCATGTGCGTGTGGGTCCCTCTGATTTTCGTACCCTTGTGCTTGATTGCCCAAATTTATAATGTTTCGCGGGTTGGGTACGGGTTGGGATGGTAGAGATCCGGGTTGACGAGAGTTAGCAATGAGCCCGGATTGCAAGTTGTCCAGCGAGTTTTTCATTAGCTGCATAAGCTGGAGCATAGATCCTTGCATCTCTACCATTTGACGGTTCAAATCAGCCTGCCCTGCGGGTTGACGGGCATTCCAAGTTGGCTGATTGACCTGATTCGGAGGCAACTGAGTATATACTTGACCCTGACCCATTGGACGTTGCGGAGCATAGTTGCTGGGTCGGAATTGGGTCTGTTGTCCCGGATTTTTCCAAGAGAAGTTAGGGTGGTTTCTCCAACCAGGATTATAGGCATTCGAGTAGGGGTTGGATCTAACATTCTCTTGTACAGCACAGACATCCTCATAGGGTGAGGATGGAGAGAAAGAAAGGGAACGATCAGAAAAACTGGGATCAAAGGCCCCAGTTGGGAACCCATGGGGTTCTGAGAAATGCTGACTCATAGATTGAGTCACATCGAGTTGATTCACGAACTCCCGTCCAGAAGGAACTCGTGGGGAATGGAATCCCGAATTTTGGGATTGAGTGGATTGAGAGTTGTTCATAGAATTGCCAGCCATCCACTCTTCCATTCTTTTAGCAACCAAGTCCACCTTATCAAGTTTATTACAAATCAATTCCATATCAAGTGAATGAGAGTCCTGGACTTCATTGACATTTGATCTGGGTTGCTGGGACCGGTTAAAAGTATCATGGAGGCATGATTAATTGAATTCTCACTTATTTCCTCAAATAAATCATGTGCACTATCTGCATCTTTATTGAGGAAATTGCCTCCGCAAGAAGCATCCACATGGTTTCTGAGTTGCTCATTCAACCCATGATAGAAGATCTGCACAAGTTGCCATTTCGGCACCTCGTGGTTTGGACACCTCCGCAATAAGTCCTGGAATCACTCCCAGGCCACATGAAACTGCTCCCCCGGCCGCTGGGTAATAGTAGTGATTGCCCGTCTCAAAGCATTGGTACGACCGACTGGGAAGAATTTCTTCAGAAAGGCCGATTTCAACTCATTCCAAGTTGTAATTGGTCTTCCTATTGTCCTATACCAATGCGCGGCTTTATCCCTAAGAGAGTGGGGGAAGAGCCTCATGATCATTTTCTCCTCGTTAATGTTTCGAGCCTTGGTGGTCTGGACCAAAGTGGTCAAATCCTCCAAGTGCTGAAACGGATCTTTGGAGCCAAGCCCATGATAATGTTTAATCAGGCTTAACACCTGGGGCTTGCTTTCTACGTCACCAGCTGGAATGTGGACACCGGGACGTTCCCCGTAATTCGACGGATCATAAAAATCCTTCAAGGGCTGAGCGCCCTGCATTCTCTGGAACCATTCTTGCATTCTCTGCATTTGTTCCAGCTGCCTTCTAAATTCTTCCTGTGGATTTTCAAGCAGAGGAGGCTGTTGTTCGGCCATGAGATCGAATTGACCAAAATCTAACTTGCGCCTCCAAGAATGTTCTAATGGTCCTTCCAATCGGGGATTCAATGACCGTCTTCCCAGCATAAACTAGGAGAAGGTCGGAAGGACAGGGGATATGGACCCTGCAGCACAACAAAACAAGGCTGTCCTTAATTGGGGTAGCCTAAGGATCTACTGACTCCCAAAACCAGCCTTAAGACTGTAAGTGATTTACTTTACTTGCGTCTGTTTAATCCAACCAGTTAGAAGGAGGGACTGGGGAGAAGGTTCTTCCTTTGGCTTTCGCCTCCGGTTCCTAGTGTACCCCCCAGCCGCGATCGTTTGACTCTGCTCCCCTAGCCAGACATCAGATTAATCAGTACAAGTAGGTTAATCAGAAATAATCTCAGACTAGGCCCTGAAGAGCAAATCAAACCTTAAGGCCAACGTCTACTCAATTTTATTAAGGCTTGGGATTGTGGTGCTTAAGGAATGTGATGGGCCCTTACAATGGGTTGTGCCCTTAATGATTGATTGAGATTTGTGTAAGTGAGTGCACAACCAGAGTTTTCAAGCAAGATTATTTATTATACGTGAATTTTAGTGTTCAAATCTTGCTTAAGTAGCTTTTAGGGTTTCAAATTAGGTGAATTGCATTGAAGTTTCTAGGCAAACCAAGTTGTAAAACACGGGTGAAGATAGTTTTCCTTTAAAATCAGAAAGAAAGTGGAGTGCCTGGAGTATACCTAGATTGAAAACCCTAAAGAGGAGCTACTTGATGAGTTGGTTTTAAATAAAATGGTACGGCCCAAACAACTCAAACAATTGGCCACAATTGCACCACTAAGTTAGGCACTCAAAGATGGTTAACCTAGAATGATTTCTACTCTGTTATGTGTTGCTTTATGTGTACCGGTTCCACAGATCAGAACCCGGTTGAGTAGAAAACAAATCAAGTTGATCAAGTGCCTTGAATGTGGGTGTGTATTGTGTGTTTGTTGGAAATTACCCCAAAAGATTATCTTTTTGTTATTATATTTTTTTATGAACGAAGGTGGAATGAATGTGAGTGGAAATCCAAACAACCAAACTATTCGTAGGATTTATGCAAACACCTAGGTTAATTGGAATTTGGATTTAATGTGGCGAATGAAATCTATGGAGGGGGAAAGAATGGGGAAACACTTACAGTTGTCTTCAACTGCACTTTACTCCAGTCTACCGCTTGTTGATTCCTCGATGGAGGTCTCTGCAAAACAATAGACACAAGAGAAAGCTAGTTAGAAAACAAATAAAGTGCAAGAAATGCGAAGAAAAGATCAGAAATCGTTGCCTCCCCGGCAACGGTGCCAAAATGTTGAACGCTACGAACCTACGCTAACGTGTTTGGTTTTGGAAAACCTGTCGTTGTAGTTCGAAAGCGAAGAATTCGTGTTCAACAAATAAAATTTATACCGAAAATAATTCCGGGTCGAACACAGGGAGGCTACGTTGATCTATTCCGCAATTATATTTTTTTTAAGATTTTCTTTAAGCAAGGCGTTATAATTACAATGGGGCTATCAAACTATGAGAGAGAGAGAGAGAAAGAGAACATGCATTCAATATTTCAATAGTTTATAAAAGTACACTAGAATGCGGAAAATCAATTACACTATAAAGCAGAAAATTCTACACTAGAAAAGCTGTAAATAAGAATGGGGAGAGAAATGTTATCCTCCTCGACGATTGCTTGGAGGACGAGCCGGACGGGACGACGCCTGGACAAAGGAGAACAAAGCGGGACGAAGGGGGATGAATCAAAAGAACGGGAACGAAGCAGCATGTCGTCGTCGTCGCGGGATCCACCTCCGAAGGGGAACGAAAATTGGATTTTATCTCGCGAGAAGCATCCCGGGTGTGGGACAAGCTTCTCTTGAGCTTTGGAGGGGTAGAGAGGAGAAAGAAGGGATGAGAATTTCATATGGAGGGGGTCTCCTTTTATAGTTGCAAGGAGTGGGGGCAAAATAGACATTACATCTTCAAAATAATAAATAAGGGGCCTTTAGTGACGGATAAATCCGTCACAAAAGCCCCGACGTGGCCGTCGCCGCCGCGCCCACGCGCGCCCGCTCGGCTTAAAATCGCGCCTTCACCGCTGCCGCCCGCCCGCCTGTGCGTGCGATCGGGCGTTCACGCGCGCGTCCAATTCCGCATCGGCGCTATCGGGCGCGCGCGGCCATTGGATCGCGATCGTGCGGTCGATTGGAGGCGCGCCACCTCTCCAATTTCTGCGGGGCGCGGCTCGAACGCGCGTCCCTGCTTCGCGTTAGAGCGCTCGACCGCTGCGTTGCAGTCGCGTTTGTGTCGAGCACTTGACTTCAGCGCGGGCGCGTCGTAGCCGTTGGATCGAGATCCAACAGCGGAGAGGAGACGGGTGCGCGGTCTTCACAAGATGCAAGCGGCTGTTTGGACAGCTGAGATGGCGCCATGTGGCGTCATCTTGGCCATCCATCTTCTGGAAGTTGTAGTTGGTGCCACGGATGTTGGATTGACTCGATTTTTGTGTCGTTGGGCTGCGATCGTCGATCCGAATTCATCCGTGCGGTCGGATTTGTCATCTGAAGTGTGGATTTACACCATCCTGGCCCTTGATTTTCTAGGGTTCCCTGGTCTCTATCTAATCCTACGGATGCCTGATTAGGGCGATCTTGGAGTCGTTGAACTCCAATCGTCGCCCTGATCACATCATACGGTTGGATCTTTGATCCGAGGCCCCGATAAAATGTTTGCCCTGTCCAAGCACATAAAAGGAGACAATTAACCTCCATTTTATTCAAACTACTCTAAATGCGAGATGATGCATGTTATGCAATATTTATATCATGAAATGCAATCCTATGCTTAAGAACATGCATAAACTGATATTTTAAGTAGTGTAGATGTGTTTACATCAATTACCTAGGCAGCCAGAGAGGGAGAGTCCCATAAAGACCCCTACATAGAAGAGCGTCCCCACGGGTTACAGGATTTCCCCCACCTGACCTCTCTTGTCACTGAGATTCCAGGTAGACCAGAATGGGGACCTTGACCTCTTAAGTCTACCACTTTTATTTCCAAGGTGCTTTAAGGTTCTCACTTGAACATTAGATGTTTTGATGTTGTGACCTAATTTGGAGGTTGGTTGACCCACGGGGTCAACTTTACCAGACCTGTCCTATAGATGGCAGAATGATTCTAAGCTTGGGCCTAGAGACCACCCTAATTTGACTCCTAGTTTATTAGGTTCAAGATTTTAAGATTCAAGTGATTTTAGAGCATAATTTTTAGGGTTTGTCTTGTTTAGATCTCTTCAATCAAGGGCTTGGGTCGCACACTAATGCAGGTGGGTTCATTTCCTTTTATACAGGCATGTATGAACTAGCACTCCATGACCCTACTGTAGAAACCCTAATTTGGTTCCATTTCCAATCCTCTTTTTCACAAAAGTTCTCTTTGGACTAAAAAGCAAGAAATGTGTTGTCTGCAGAGATTAAGTGTGATTTCTACTAGGCACAGGAATTTGTGGGATAGGATTTAGAAAGAATCGCTCCAACTTTAAGAAGATTTGAAAAATTTTCGCAAAATCAGGAAATGTTTGCCTTAAAGATGGTGATTACTATAGAAAGAAGGCCATTGATTCTCAAATTAACTACTTCCTTTTGTCTTTGAAGGATTAGAGGATGGTTTAAGGAAGAAAAGAAATTACCTGCCCTAGAGTAGTTGACTTGTGGGAGGGATCTTCTCGTGAAATACCTAGCAAGATCACAACAAAGCAAAGTAGGGCAAGTCAGTGTTCAATATGATCAAAAGAGAATGCAGAGATTAGTGATAAATTGCACATTGCTCCCCAGCAACGGCACCAAAATGTCTGTAGCGCTTGATCGTGTTTTAAGTCAGTTGTGTTGTAGTATACGTGACCAAGCGTTGACAACAAATAAAAATTTATTACTCGAAAACCTAAATATCCGAGGCCGAACAAAGGGAGCAAATGGAATTTATTCACTAATCTCAAGAATGTAATTAAACACTTAGAGTTACTCAAAACTTAATTCAGAATTTAAATGCAAGAAGGTAAGAGTCAAATGTGGCAAAAATAGAGAAATTGGATGATCGATCATGGGATCAGATGCGTTAAAAAGATATTTTCTCTTTTAACTCTCTCTTATTTCTTCTCCTATCTACTTTCTCTTCTTCTTCTTCTTTCTTCTCTTTCTATCTCTGCTTCAGTTGTTTCTCTTCTTCCTTCTTTTATCTGCTTTCTTCCTTCTCTTCTTCCTCTGCCTTGCTGTTCTTTTTCTTCATCAGCCTTGCCTCTCTTCTCTTCTGACTTCTCTTATTTGCGACTAAGTGTTAGCTTCACCTTGCCCTTATTTTCCTTCAGCCTTAGCTCTCCTCTAACGTTCTCTTCTCTTTGGCCTTCCTTCCTCTTTCTTTCTGCAGCTAAGTGTCCTAGCCTCACCTCAGCTGTGCCTTCCACTTCATTCCTTAGCTCCTTCTTCCCTGCACAATGTAGCAAAGCCTAACCCCTACCCACCCCCGTGTCTCTCTCTCTCTATGTATCTCTCTTCGGTATGCTCTCCTAGAACTGGGTAATCGGGTCGGTCGCATGCCCGGGTCCAAGCGCACCGATAGGGGTGTGGTGTGCGAGGAGTGCATGGATAGGCTAGTTGGGTTGGGTTCCAGGTCAACGAGGGAGTGTCACGGATGAGGCGTGGTAAGGGAGAGCAACCTCACCCCTGTGTGTCTCGAGGCGAATAACAGAAAGGACAAATTCAATTTATCCCATGCGCCGCGCCCATACTTTCACGAGGTGGGACTAAATGTCCCACCCGCTTTTGCATGCACCTGCAAGCGGATGTCTTCTTCCAATTACTGCAGCTAGAGGACTTGCAGAGCTAATTGCTTGGATAGATGAATGCGCGAGACTAACCTGTGCCTTCTAGACCTGGGACCCTGAAGTGCTTCAGTCTGGAGCAAGCTTGCAAGCTCCTTCGAGCCGTTGCTAATGGCGGTGGAGGGGTCAGATCTGTCACACAAGAATATGGCTTGGTGGCCCCATTAAAAAATATTGGAAGCTTCACCGTGCGAAGGTGAAGGTGGGACGGTAGGTGGCAGGCTACGAGGTGGCCTAGGCGTGCGTGCCTAGGTCACCCTATGGCCGTGCTTATGGGTTAGGTCGAGGGGTGTTTAGGGAGGTCTAGGTGGTCGATGGATGGGTGGAAGATTTTTGGTGGTCGATGGCAGAGGTGAAGGTGTTGGTGGCGAGACGTGTGGAGTGGTGGAATGATGGGTGCATCTCGCCGGAGGTTGGCTGGAGATGGGGAAGACGGCGGTGGACAATGGCAGTTGAGGGGTAATTTGTGAAATAGATTGAGGGGAATTGAAGAGGGGATAGGGAGGAGTAAGTCTAACCTAATTAAGTGGACAAAGGGGAAGAGATGGTGCCTGGCAGTACCTGTTGTCACCGGGGAAGAAGGTATCCAGTGGAGGGAGATAGTGGCGACGATGGGGCTAGAGATGCTCACGCGGGTGTTGCGTGATGTTGAGTAAGATGGTGAGGGTGGCTCTGCCACTGGCATTGTGGCAGAGTGACGAAAAAGAGGAGGGAGGCTGACTGGAGCTTGCTGGACTACTTGATCGGAGGAGAAGAGGATGAAATTGCGGTGAATCTCTAGCCAAGTTTAGCTGAAGAGGTGTGGCCAGGGTTGAGGATCATTTTGTAGGCACTGGTAGGGGCTCTTGTGCTTGGAAGACAGGCTTCCAAACGCAAGAGTCCTTGCTGGAGTAGGAATTCTGTGGGATACCCAAATCTCTTATGCGTTCGCATGAGTGATTGGGTGTGAATCAAGGATTAGGACCACGCTCAGATGGAAGGGAATTCCTCAGAGAATCTCCCTTCCAAATCTGGGAGATCTCTGAGGAATCAGGGAGTACTCCCCCTCCATTCCTCGTTGTAGTAGGATTTCTCCCCATTAATGGTGGAGGGACCTGTTTGTAAGAGTGGCGAGGAAGTTAGGGGGGTCTGTGCAATGGTTTTCAAAAGATAGGGGCCAAAATGTAATTGGGTGTATTATTTTGCAAAGTAGGTCAAGATGACCTCCCCTTAGTACCAAAATTTGGTAGAAACCTAATTTTGACCTAAGGAATCCAATGATGAAGTTTAATTTTAGTTTTGACCATGTTTGACTGGATATTTTGCATAAAAATCAAAATTAGGTCAATTAATGAGGTAGGACCCCAATCTAGGTCAAAATAGCTTCCAAAGGCCAAATTGAAGGTTTTAATCCCTAGGGGACATTTGTCCATGAATTCTAGAGGGTTTACTTGATTTTTATCCTAACCAAAACCTTATTGTATTGAGCGGGTCTGTTTTAGGGTTTCAGAATGTCATTTATTTCTTGGATTGCACATGAACCCATTTCTGACTGAACCAACCCGCTTTTTATCTTATTCAGACCATTTGACTTATGTTTTGCCCCTGAGAAATCCCATTTATGTACTGCAATGGTAAAATTATAGTTTTAACCTTTATTTTATGTTTTCTCCTTAGAACACTTATTCCTTGAATTAGGTCCTTCTCCAGGTTATGTGGGAGCTCTTATTCCCTTTCCTAGGTCAAAATGAGCTAGTTAGGGCTCATGATGAGGCTCTCATCACCCCTCATAGATTCATGTATGCGATCATTTTCTGTTAGCTAGATTTATGTTTTCAATCTTACCTCTATAAGCTTTCCTCTAATTCCATGTAGCAAACACCTTCCTGAATGATTGAAAGAAATATTATATATATATATATATCTCTGTGTTGAGAATCACCATGAGCTTATTGATTGCAATATATTTTGCATGATTAAAGTTGCCTGCTTTTCATTATTATATATTGCAACCAGCATGTCGGTACCAGAAAATATTGAGGATTTAACTATTAATGCATTTTCCGTAAATAGCCACCACATAACTAGAATCTTGCATACTGAAACTCACACTTTCACCTTCGTCATCTATCTAACACATGCACACGTAATCAGGGTTCATAATGAAAGCAGCAAAACATTGATTCGATGATTAGAAGCCGACGTGCGATTTTTAACAGGTAGAGCGAAAAAGATCGATTTCAGATTTACATAAACGCCTCACAAAGACGAACAACCGGGACTCAAGTCTCATTATCTTTACAAAATCATTTTTTGACTAGCATTTAGCGCGAGTATTCTACGATTTTAGACGACATTAAAATGCGTGAAAGTAGGTCTATCAAATGGCACCATTTGTGGGGAGGCAACGTCATTTTTTTATTTCAATCTTTTGAGCTATGACCGACAAATCTTTCTCTACTTGTCTTTGGATGTGTAAGAAAAACAAAAAAAAATGGGATCTACTCACACGAGCGCGAAAAAAAATTCTAGGTGCACATCATATCTTCCTTAGTCTAGTTTTTTTTTAACCCTAGGTAAGATTTTCTTCTAGCAATTTCATTTGAATAAAAAAAAAAAGCTTATTCATTTTCGTGAAAAGAAAAATAAAATCAAAGAGAAAAAAATATAGGTAGTTTGATTAGGTTTCTTTTTTAATCCTAGGTTAGTTTTTAAAAGCAAAATATATATATATATATTTGAAAATCCCTTGAGAAAAAAATTATTTTTGAAAAAAAAAAAATTTAAACTCAAACACCTTTTAAAAGCTCTCCCACCATTCTCTGATTTTCTGCCAGATTTCAAAGTCTGTTTTAAAAATTCAATTGCCAAAAAATTAGTTAACAAAAAATTCTAAAACTCGGCCTAGAACTTCATTTTCAAACCATCTTTCAAATGCCACCATTCATTTGAAAATATTCTAAGTAAAAAATTTTCAAAAATTCACGAAGTGCAAGGGGTCAGTCTGACCCAGCTTTCAGATTTTTCAAAATTCAAAAATCAATTTCGAGCAATTTGCCAGTTTATTTTGACTAAAAGTGGTGGGGTTTGAAAGCTGATCTCATTGGATTTAATTTTCATATTTTTCCAAAATTTTTTAAAATCATTTGATACAATTTCAATTTGAAATATCAACCAGGAGTCAAAATTGTAGATCTGAGCCCTTGACATTTATAAATCTCTATAAATTAGGTTGAAATAGCAGAAATTACGAAACAATATTCTCTAAAAAGATAATTGAAAAAGGAATCTACTCGCGAAATTTCAATTTTACTGGATTCCAATTTTGTTTAGAGAACTACTTTTATTCTTGTGGTCTACTGAAGAAGAAGAAAGCAAAAGAGTAAAAAAACCATGGAATTGCATGAACCCTAGGTTACATATTTAGGGTTACAATCTAGAGACCACATTTAGGCTACACTAGACTTAATCAAGTCTAGTGCTTAGCCGATGAGCTTGGTCACCTTGTGGGTGACTCACCACAAACCCGAACTAAAGAAAAATAGGCTCAAATCAATTCTAAAACATGAAATCAACCCAAAGTCGTTGTCAAACTATTGGTTGCATTCAGCCTCTTGGCTGGGTTAGCTTGAGTCAGGAATCACTTTCAGTCGGTTGTACGACGAATTTTTCTTTAGGAATTCGAAGTTAGAACGAAAAATCTGGTCATCCGATCATAAGGACCATCTAACTGACAAGGCTTAGCCTTGTCTGGCTTGGTTGCACCAACCTAGGGGTTGGGTGGCGTATGCAAGGAAGGAGGTCACTTAGACCTCAACTGGTTGGACCTTGGGAGCTACTCCTAAGGAGGCGAGTCACCACGCCAGGACCATCTTATCCCACCACTTCTTCTACTCCCTTAGCAGCAATGGCTAATCCTGGACCTAGACCTAGACCAAGTCAGGGCACTGGTAATCTGGACCTGATGGCTCATCTGGAGGCCCAGGTTGTTGAATCTGAGGAGCAGCATCAGCAGGGCATAAATCGTATCTTGACGACGCTTGACAGAATGCAGCATCCACCGTAAGGAGAACAACTTCGGGATTTTTATGATCCAGCCACACCGATCGTCACACCCTTAGTCTGGATTCCTGCAGGCGAAGATGCATTTGAGCTCAAGCCCAATGTGATCGATTTGATCAGCACCCATTTTTATGGAAACTCAAGTGAAGATCTGTTCCAGCACTTAGAGGACCTGAGTCGACTTGTAGAAATGATTCGACTGAGGAATATTGATCTTGGGATTGTTCTGATGAACCTTTTCCCATTTTCTCTGAGGGACAAAGCTTCATACTCGTTCAAGACCATTAGGAAGCTAATTGAACCTGGACGGAACTACAATGTGAATTCCTGCAAAAGTTCTTCCCTATCCGCCGAACGAACGAGATGAGGCGTGTGATCACAACTTCCTCCCAAGGAGATGGGGAGAAGATGAATGAGGCCTGGGACCAATTTCATGACCTCCGAAAATGCCCGGACTATGGTATACCCAGATGGCACCTAGCTCAGATCTTTTACAATGGCCAAGATGACACACATCGGTATCTGGCCGATGCATCTAGTGGTGGGAATTTCCTCGCGAAAGATGAGAACAACGCATTTGAGTTGTTCGAATCTTTGGCGGAGAACTCGATGAATGCCGCATCCATGAACCAGTTCCAGCGGCCAGGTCAGCAGCGGGTTGGTGTCCATCAGGCTCACAACGAGTCTACTCGAGCCGATATGGATATCATCGTCAAGCAGCTAGATAGAATAAACTTGATCGAGAAAAAGATTGACCAAATTAGTCAAGGTCAATCTATCCTGAACTCTGCTATTCCAAGACCCTACTATGCACCCCGAGCCCCCTTCTCAAGTTAATCTACTCACTCGGGATGCATCTTCGCCTTATTTATGAGATCCTCCATATTAGGATCCCGTAAACAATCCCAATCTGTCACCATATGGCCAGGGTTACGCACCACTCACAAACTATAATACGTATCCCCTTGATGGATATACATCTCAGACGTCTTCGGCCTACGAGGACGTTAGCGGTATTCAAGGATACGAGCGTAATAACCCATATTCAGAGATGTATAACCCTGGTTGGCGCCAGCATCAAAACTTCTCCTGGTCAGGTAACTCATAGAGACCACATCAAGATCCACACTACTAGACCAGGCAATAGGGGAATGCGTAAAACACATACCCTTGGCAGCAGCCATTCCCGTCTCAGCAACAGCAACCTCGTTATTTACACCAACCACTGCACCAAGCTGCCAGTCACCCTCCAAAGCAGGCTGACCCTCTGGGGGCATTGAAAGAGGAGCTGCAAGAATCAATAAGGAAATCCACACAGGATAGCTTGTAGATAATGAAGGCAATGGATGACTAGATACAGACTATATAGAACATGCAAAACCAACTATTGCAAGAGCATAGGACTCAGGGAGCCTTGCCCTCCCATCCCATGTCGAACCCATGGTATATGTAGAACCAAGGTGCCCAGCCTAGGTTTTAGGCACCACAGGGTCTGGCAAATCCCATATTACAGGCGCCTCCTGCACCACCTGGTTATGCTCAAGGCCAGCTGCATTTGATGTAGAACCCAGCAAACTTTGCCCCATCTGCTCCCCCAGCACCTCATGGACAGCAAGCCAATGCAAATGCTGTCTCATTGAGAAGTGGAAGGAAGACATTCGACCCACCACATAGGAAGGCAGGTCCTGATTTTTCTCAGCCTTCGCCGTAGGCGGGCTCGACTCCTTCTTCATCTCAAGAGCCACCTATGGTAGATAAGGGTAAGAGGCCACCTGACCCTGAGATTCCCGTCCCTTTTCCTATGGCTCTGATGGTAAATGTAGTACGTAAGGACACGTAAAATTTTGAAGACCTAAAGTCAATGCTCAAGGAAGTACATATTCAGGTCCCCCTCCTCGACGCAATTGATCACATCCCTACTGTCGCTAGGTTCTTCAAGGACTATTGTACCCCAAAGCGACAACCTAGAATTGGACGATAGGCGGTACTGTCAAAAGAAGCTAGTGTCGTGATTCTAGCCGACTTGGCGCCGAAAAAGAAAGACCCTGGTACCCCATATCCTGCTTCTTGCAGGATTCTCCATTTGATATGGACCTTCTAGATTTGGGTTCGTCCATCAACCAAACTCCCACTGCCGTATTCGATCGATTTCGATTTGGGGAGTTAAAGCCTACCTCGGTCATGATTCAGCTGGCTAATAGATCAGTAAAAACACCAAGGAGGGTGGTTGAGAACATAATCGTAAAAGTCCATGGATTCTGCTTTCTCACAGACTTTTTTGTTTTCGATATGGAGGTTCCTCCTAATCTCCGAGATGCACCAATCATTTTGGGTCGCCGATTTCTAGCGACAGCCCGAGCAAACATTGATTGTGCATCCAGGTGAATGGGGATAGCCCTAGGTAATGAGTGACTTTGACTTGACATATTCAGGGCATCAAGAAATTTTGACTGTGATCGCAAAGAGGAGGATGGTGAAGATGAAGATTCGGCACATTGTGGTAACTTTAGGCTCATTTGTGACGACCCAATGTCTCATTCGTCTGCACTATCAGGGTTCTTGGACCTCAATCCACATAGGACTGAGACCACTGCACTGCACAAATCTCCCCAGGGATCTGACAATTTAGGGTGTGTTTTTGACCACAGCACGCCTGAATCTTGCTATCCTGATCCGTACACTATTGGATCACCTATGCTGTTACAAGAAGATGTGACCACAGCTAATGGGTTTCCCATTAACGTAGTCACAACCGACTATCTCACAAGTCGCGAATCACCGAGAATTCACACACATACGGATCAGCAGATTCCCACCTTCGAGTTTGCTCCTCCTATCCCCATTTCTGACTCTGACCCACCTATGATTGAATTGAAGCCCTTACCTAACTCACTTAAGTATGTGTTCTTGGGTGAAAATGAGACATACCCGGTCATTATTAGTGCCCACTTAACCCAAGAACAGGAGCATTAATTCATTTCTACAGTACAAGACCATAAGGCTGCTATAGGGTGGAGCATTGCTGATCTCTGCGGTATTTGCCCCTCGTATTGCACTCATCACATTTACACAGATGAGGGGTAAACCTTCAAGGCAACCTCAAAGAAGGCTAAACCCGAATATGCTAGAGGTCTTTAAGAAGGAGATCATCAAATGGCTGGGTGCAGGTATCGTATACCCAATCTTTGATAGCTAATGGGTGAGTCCGATCCAGATAGTGCCCAAGAAAGCAGGACTCACCGTAGTGAAAAATGATAAAGGTGAATCTATCCCGACCCACACTACGACATCTTGGTGAGCCTGCATCGACTATAGGAAACTGAACATGGCTACCCAGAAGGATCACTTTCCTTTGCCTTTCATTGATCGGATCTTGGAATGGTTAGTCGGACGCAGTTTCTTTTGCTTTCTGGATGGATACTCCGGGTATAATCAAGTAGCAATTAGCGTGGAAGATCAAGACAAGACCACATTCACATGCCCCTTTGGAACATTCGCTTTCAAGCGGATGCCCTTTGGCCTCTACAATGCTCCAGCAACGTTTTAGCGTTGTATGATGGCCATCTTCTCTGACATGATTGGGGACTATGTGGAGGTGTTCATGGATGACTTCCCCATTTTTGGAGATGATTTCGCATCCTGTCTTGACAATCTCACCAAAATCCTGAAATGGTGTATTGAGGTAAACCTAGTACTATCCTGAGAGAAAAGCCATTTCATGGTGAGGGATGGCATAGTACTAGGGCACAGGATCTCTAAAAATGGACTTGAGGTCGATCGAGGTAAATCTGAGATTATTTCCCACTTACCGCCACATAGCTCGGTCAAGCAAATCAGATCATTCTTGTGTCACCTCAGCTTCTATCAGAGATTTATATGTAATTTCTCAAAAATTGCACAACCTTTGATGAATCTCCTTGTTGCCGATGCCCCATTTGAATTCGACACCTCGTGTCTCAATGCCTTCGAGACTTTACGAAGCGCTGTCTCTGACTCCCCGATTCTCCAACCACTCGACTGGTCGCTTGATTTCGAATGATGTGCAACGCTTCTAATTTTGCCGTCGGTGCTATTTTAGGCCAACGTCGGGAGAAACAACCTTTTGTCATATACTATGCTAGCAAGACACTGAATGAGGCTCAGCACAATTATACTGTCACCGAGAAAGAACTGCTAGCAACAGTATTCAGGTTGGAGAAATTCAGATCTTATTTATTAGGGTCCAAAGTCATCAACTTCACTAACCACTTCGCCCTTCGGCATTTGTTCGCAAAGAAGGATGCCAAGCCCAGACTCATCAGATGGATCCTTCTATTGCAAGAATTTGATATTGAAATCCACGACAAAGTCGGATAACAAAGTGTTGTGGTGGATCACCTATCCAGACTAGACCCAGGCCACATTCCTTATTCCCTGCCTATCCACGAGCAATTTCTGGATGAATCCCTTTTGGCAGTTCAATCTATTGAGTTCCCCTGGTACGCGGATATCGTGAACTATCTTGCCGTAGGCAAGATTCCTGCGAACCTATCCAAGGACCAGAAACTCAAATTTACTGCGGAGGCCAAATTCTACCTCAGGGATAATCCATTGCCCTTCCGCATTGGAGCGGATCAGATTATTCGAAGATGCATCCCAGATTCGGAGATCCCCAGTGTGTTATCTTTTTGCCACAATGATGCTTGTGGTGGTCATTTCTCGTGACGGAAAACCGCTGCAAAAACTTTGCAGTCGGGATTTTTTTGGCCAACTATATTCAAAGATACACACGAATACACCCAACACTACAAACGATGCCAGTCGGTCTGCTCTATGACCAGGAGAGACATGATGCCACTCCAGGATATCATGGTTGCAAAAGTGTTCGATGTCTGGGGCATCAATTTTGTGGGCCCTTTTCTGAACTCGCATGGCTTCGAGTACATATTACCAGCCGTTGACTATGTCTTGAAGTGGGTCGAGGCCATCCCGGCAAGACGGGATGATCATAAGACTGTCATTCCTTTCTTACGACAATACATCTTCACGAGATTCAGAATACCCCATGCCCTGATTAGCGACGGGGAAGCCAATTCATCCACGCCCACTTCAGGTCATTATTAAAGAAATACGAGGTACATCACCATATAGCCACCCCGTATCACCCACAGACCAATGGGCAGGTTGAAGTGTCTAATAGTTAGATCAAGCTGATTGTCCAGAAGATGGTTAGACCTGACAGGAAGGATTGGTCCAATAAATTAGTTGATGGAGTCTGGGCATATCGGACCGCATAGAAGGCCCCACTTGGAATGTCACCATATCGTATGGTATATGGCAAGGCCTGTCACCTTCTTGTAGAGCTGGAACACTGAGCCTTTTTGGCAGTGCAAAAATGTAACCTCGACCTCGATGTAGTATGTGAAGAACGGAAACTCCAGCTCAACGAATTAGAAGAGATTCGGCGAGAGGCCTATGAGAACGCATTGATATACAAGGACAAAACCAAGGCCTTTCATGACCGCCACATTCAAAGGAAAGCATTCACACCAAACCAGCAAGTTTGGTTGTTTGATTCACGATTAAACTTTTCGCAGGGAAGCTCAAGTCCAAGTGGACTAGCCCATATGTTGTGATTCACCCATATCCAAATGGGGTAGTCCAGATCAGGGACCCAAAATCATGGCATATATCTACGGTAAATGACCACCGCCTCAAGCCATTTTTCGCCCAGGAACCTCCTCCAACTGACAAGATCATTCAACTTATTGAGGACATGTGATTGAGTTTTCACCCAGTTGGAGGCATTAAACTCAACATCTACTCCGCATCCATCACCCTATGCATATTCATTTTTATATATGGCATATTTTTCTTCAAGCATGTTTTCTTTCTGGATATTGCATACTGTCAAGTTGGCTGGTGCTGAATGTATAATTTTAGGAGCAATTACAGGTGATTTCTACTCATTTACTCCCTGTTGCATTTATTTTCTTTTATATTTATGCATGAGGACATGCAAGAACTTAGGCATGGGGGGTTAGATATAACAAAATTGAAAATTTTTATGCCAATAGTTAGGAAAAACCTCAGAGCTACATGTCAAACGTACTTTAGGACCCTAAATAAAAGAACAACTGACTCCACCTCCAATGCTCACATTGGAGCTAAAAATTATCCACAATAGCCATTTCCGACTCACTCGCTCACCTTTTGTTCTAAATTTAGGGTCAAGTTGTATGTCACCCGAAAGGGAAATTTCATGAAGTACAAATTATATGAGGTTACTTCTTCATAGCTTATATACATAGTGCATTCATGAATAAGATTTTAATTAAGAGAATGCATTAGGAATTTTATCCTTTAGTTGATTCCTGTAATCTAGAATCCAGTACAACTTCTCACACACACATAGAATTTGCAATGGATTCATGGTGAAGGTTGATAAACGTCTTTAGTCTGTTGAGAAGCAGTGCTTTTTTTCCTATACCCTTGGACAATATTTTGGGAGCTAAGCAGCTTTTCTTCCAAAAATCCACCAAATATTGTGAGATGAGAATAGAGAGAATTGGTGCTCTAGGATTAGTGCAAGGAATCTAGAATTCTAGATAATTAGGTGACGATACTCAGAGATTAGGCATAGTTTTCGCTCTCAGTTCCTGCGTATACATTTTTGCATGAAATTTTGAGAGCCACAAAATAAGGCAAATACGAGGAGAGTGAGTTTTCATAAAACTAGGACTAAGGTTGATGGTTACGACCATTCTTTACGGAATCCTCGGCTGAAGGAGGGTATTGATGTCAAGGTCAAAAATACACCATCCTATCCATCTCTCCCAGTGCCGTGAGTAGGTACTTCCACTAAATAGGCCACCCAATGTCTCTTGAGTACCACTAATCCCTAATAATGCCTCCTCAATAATGATCATGGATGTGTGTTAGTTCTATTTTGTTGAAAAAAGAAAGAAAGAAAGAGAAAAAAATGAAGAAAAATTGAAAAGAAATTAGAAAAAGAAGAAAGACCAAAGAAAAAAAGAGTGAATATTTAGTGCTTATTTTAGTTGCAATGAGGCAATACCACCAAATAAATTTGAGATCTACCAAATATGGCCTTAACCCACCTTTCTTGTATTTCTGACAGGCCGAATACTGCCTGAGGAATTCTGACTTAGTGTTAGAGTTATAGGAACTCAAATAAAGTATTAATGCTAAGTGAGACCACCAAATAAAGGTCATATGTGTGAATCTGGTAAGGTTGTGAGCTCTAAGAAAAAGGAAAGAAAAGAAAAAGAAAAAGAGAAAGAGAGAATGAAAACAAAGGAACCAGAAGAGAGTGTAGTTTTTCTCATCTTTCTCTGAGTTGAGTTACTTGATAGTCTGGGAATCTAGCCTCTATAGTATTAATCTCTATGTAGCACCAAGTGAAAGTGAGCCACCAAATATATAATCTTTTCCCTCTAAGAATCTCTACCTAAGCATAAAGCTGGGGTGGAATTCATAGAATATCTTGAATACCCCGAGGGAAGAAGCCCACCTATTCCGCTAGAATTTTTACTAGGGGTCAAGTTCAGGCTTTAGAGGTGAGTTAGTTTTTCACTCGAATCTGTTGCAAAAGCTACATAGCTACACTTTCACGATTGTCTGGATTTCTAGAGCATAGGATGAAAACAAAAAGGAGAAAAATCTCTAGGCATACACTTGATAAAATAATCAATCCCTTAGGGACCCTTCTGTGAATGATTTAGTCTTGCATTTGCTAGGGACTAGCAAGATTTAGGCATGTGGGTATGATTGCGCAGCAATCATAAGTCTTAATTGACCTAAATTAATCTAGGACTTAACATAAGTTAGGGTAATTCATGCATGCATAAGCACTATTTGCATCTTTACTTCTTTCTTTTAGCTATGCATAAAATAATGCAATAATGTACTGATTAGGTGCATTATGTCAATTACAGGTAATAAGCTGATCGGAAGGTAGATCTGAAGATGGATCTAAAGCCCAATCAGAAGAATAAAGGAATAATTGGTGTTGCAGTAGAGCCGGAGCAGAAGACCTAGAATAAGATATAGTAGACAATAATGTAAGGAGTTAAAGTACGCTATTCTATTAAGTAGGAATAAAGTAGTAAAATGTGAAGAACTTAGGTCCATCCTAGCCCTAGGATAGCCTAGAAGTCTCCCCAAGCCTTAGCCACCCTTAGATTAGGTCACCACACCCTAGGAAACCTTAAAACCCAAATTCCAACCTCTATCTGGACGTCCAAATAGATTAGAGGATGCCTAGAACCCTTAGCCAACTCCCAGACACCTTAAACCAACTTTTGCAGTGTTATTGGACGTCCAGACACTTGGTCAGACGTCCAATTTCTGCATATTACCCAAGAGACAATCGAGAATCCTTCCAGACTCTAATTAAACTTCTAGAATTGAATTCTGGACTTCTGATTTTTGAGTATAAGTTGTCTAATGCTATTGTTGGACATCTGGAATTGCTTTCTAGTTCCTGTTTTGAGATTCAAGCCTTGATCTTGGATCTCTAGCTCCCTAAACCTAATTCTAACCCCCTAGGAACCTAAATTAAGGTACCTTAACCCTAGTAAATCACCTCTAGACTACCTTAATGACCTAATTAGGTCCTCACTAAACCTAATTGACTTAGATCATAGTCAATTACCATTGCCAAGTCAATTGGACTCATAGGGTCCAATTGAGCTCGGATCTCAACCCATACAAGTTCAATTGGACTCAATGCGAGTCCAATTGACCTAAGCCCAACCTAATTGAGTTATTTAACTAACAATTAGGTTCACACTCATTCAATTAAACTTGTGTCAACCTAAACCCCCTTAGGACTAAACCTATATCACTTAGACACATAGGGCACAACCACACACACACACACACATACACCCATTCACGCGCTCCCACATAACCTAAAGTATTCTAGGTTATTCCAAAGGTGGCGCCACTCTTGTTTGCCAAAATTAGAAATCAAGAGCCTTTCAAATTGAGATCCACAAATGGTGGATCTAAGAACCACCACTCTCTCTCCTTGGTTGGCCACTCTTGGAGCTCTCTCTAGAGAGTTCCACACTTCTATAGAGAGTCTCCCTTAAGTGTATAAAAAGACTTAAGGGTGGCCATTTGCACGCATCCATCTCTTGGCTTTATTCACTTCCTTTTAGGCTGCCTACATTCCACCTCCACTCCACCTCCACGAGTTGCTAACCATGGCCACCACCATCTCCATGCCAGGATGATGGATCACCTCTCCAACCTCTCTCCAAGGGCTAGCCTAACCACCACCGGCCGCCCCTCCTTCACCTCTTAACCATTCAAAGGCCATCGAAGCCGACCTCCAACTGCCCTTATTTCTGCTAGATTAGTAGCTAGCTCTTCAAAGTTTACATGCTTTTATTACCGCTTAGTAGTGTAGCTCTTTATTCTCCCCCAATGATGCATGCAAAATCCTCCCATAGATTCATGTATGCAATCATTTTCTGTTAGCTAGATTTATGCTTTCAATCTTACATCTATAAGCTTTCCTCTAATTCCATGTAGCAAACACCCTCCTGAATGATTGAAAGAAATATTATATATAGATATGTATATCTCTGTGTTGAGAATCACCATGAGCTTATTGATTGCAATATATTTTGCATGATTAAAGTTGCCTGCTTTTCAATATTATATATTGCAACTAGCATGTCGGTACTAGAAAATATTGAGGATTTAACTATTAATGCATTTTCTGTAAATAGCCACCACATAACTAGAATCTTGCATACTGAAACTCACACTTTCACCTTCGTCATCTATCTAACACATGCGCACATAATCAGGGTTCATAATGAAAGTGGCAAAACATTGATCTGACGATTAGAAACTAGCATGCGATTTTAAACAAGTAGAGTAGAAAAGATCAATTTCAGATTTGCATGAACTCCTCCCAGAGATGGACGATCGGGTCTCAAGTCTCGTTACCTTTACAAAATCATTTTTTGATGAGCATTTAGCACGACTATACATTTTTGCACATTTTAAATGACTTTAAAATGTGCAAAAATGGGTATGTCACCTATTTGCTTGCGTACTTCACACATCTAAAATCAACTTTAATGGCAAAAACCCCCCTAACGACCATCATATTCCAAAAGCACATCAAACCCATGCCTAAAACTGAGTAGACATGCCCTAGGCAGTACTAATAGACTTGGGGACTAGAAACTAGATTGGGCTAAGGTCAAGGCCTTGTCTTCTTTGACCCATTAGTGACAAGAAAGATCGGTGCGGTAATTACGTTAACCTTTAGTGGTGTCCCACCATGTTGGGTGTCCTAGGGGGTCCCACCCTTGTGGCCAGCCAAGTAATTCAATGGTTAATCCAACCTAGTCTTGTGTTAGGGAGCCAAGATCAAGTCTATTTGGGGTTGGTACTCTAAGGACCAGTTTGATTGCTTGTATTGAAAGGGCGAGGTATTCTCTCATCTGTCTTCTCTCTCTCATCTATTAACTGTCTTCTGGTACATGGATGCTAAAAGGTCACTGAACCCCGATTTGGTACCACCTTTAGAAAGAAAACTAAGAAGACCTAATTTTTCTGAATACATTCCAATGACTAATTGCCATGAGGAAGAACTGATTGAGGAGGAAACCATGGACACATACTCTTTTGCCTCACACTATTCTCCTTATCCCAATCCTTCCCTTACTTCAACTTCTTCAGGATAGGAGAACTCCCCTCAACACCCAGGACTTGATTCCCTCACCTACACCTCATATTCCCTAGGTATAGCAAGGCCTACCTCGAATCCCACACGAATTGTTGGATATCAAGGATCCCTACAACCTCAAAAGACACTCTCCATGCAGGACCAACACCTAATTGGCATGACCAATTATCTTGACCGATTTAGCCAAACTCATCTCTCCCAAGATCAGGGATATGCCTCAGAATCCCAATACCTAGAATACCAATTCTATCCTCAAAATCACTAAGCAAATTATCCCAATCCACCCAAACAACTTCACCTTCTTATTGGGATAACCCTACAACACCAAACCAACGATATGATTATTACCCTAGGTATTCGAATGATAGATATTTTGATTCAACTAAGGAAAGAAATCCTGGAAATTATTATCCTCAGCTAGATCAAATCCCTGACCATAGAGGTGCTCTTGAGATCACCTAGTTACTCCAAGTAGTTCAGGGGATGAGAGAAATTAATAAAAGAAATACAGATAATCTGACAAAACACCTCAATAGAATCCAGAAAGCACAAGGTGATAAAATTGGTTCGAGTACGCTACAAGTTGGTGGAAAGCCATTCAAGGTTGAGGATCCAACCTTAAGTATGACATCATATCCAATCCCAACCTCTACGTATACTAAGCCCACCCACTGACCTCGTGATTATGCAAAACATACCCTTTTTGACATTCAAAAAACTAACTTTGAGGAGGAAGGCTCACTTTAGGAATTATATCATGATTTAGGCCCTGAATTGCAACCATTCTATTTTGAGGAGCCACTCCATGGTGACCTGCAGTATGAGTCTTTCATGTTTAAAGACACACAATTGGACTGCATGGATGATTTGGGAAAATCAGAGCAAGATCAAGAACATAGAAAGATTAGGAAAAGTGACACTCCCAGCCACTTGTCTGAGGATGGCTTTGATGTCATCTTATCTGAAGGTTACCATGATCAGATGTGCTTAAATGATTCAATATCTAGATTTGACGATACTAATCACTCTAAGATATCCCATATAAATGCCGAATTTGTTGTCACTTCTGTTTCATCTAATTCGCACCCATCTCTTCCCATCCACCAGAGTTATAAAGAAAAATCTAACCCTTATCTCCAACATCTCGAGATTGAACAAGACAAATAATCCCTTTATGAAAAAGATCTTCAAGAAATGCAAAATTACTAGGGATGACTTATGAAGATCAATCTGAGGAAGCAAAGAATTTGGCTGACTCATGGAATCCTAAGGAACTTGACTTTATTGATGAGAAACAAGAGGACATTTCCTCGGAAGATATAGTCCAAGAGAAAAATAATTGGGATCAAATTCAGAAGTCCACATAACAAAAAGGATTTGAGGTGTTGACTAATCCAAACCTTGATATTACTTTGCCTGGGGCTGTGATTCAAAGGAATAATGAATTTTCATCCATTACATTTGAAGACTTGCATCATGAATTGGGCAACTTGAATGGGACTTTTGATCACCCCAGTTATAAGATTGAGGATTCTAATAAGTCTGAAATTATTAAGATGGACCACTGGATCATATTTGACTCAACTACTCTACATCCATCTACACCTGACTTAACTTACGAAGTGGTTTCTTATACCATTTCAGACTACACCACTCGGTTCTCTCCATTCATTTCCCATCACTTTTAGTACCCATATGATTTATTTCCCACAAACCATCTTGTATCCAGCTCATCTACCTTCGTCATGCATTTTAAGGTTGCTACTATCTATTTTCCACTCTGGAACCCGTACTAATGTTTCTCTCTTTTGTAGCATCTAGTTGCAAATAGTTTCAAGCTCGTTCACTTTATTTTTCCGACCTTTTGGGCTTGGTATTCACCATCAGCTGGTCCGCCTTTGTGGATCACTGATTCTGGGACCAAATGATCATATCTTTCTACTAATCTTAAATTCCCCTACAACTGTTACTACTTCTCTTAGCCAACAGTATTGAACTACGTATTTTTGTGTTTAAGTCTAGCAAATGACGTTAAACTTAGCACTGGCTGGGAGGCAACCCAGTATTTGTTATAGGTAGTTTTTCATCCTCTGCATTCATGTTAACTTGGATCAACAAGCATAATCAGGTGATATCCCCTCGTCTTGCTTATTATATTTTGATTTTCATGAATACATTTCAATGAGGACATTGTAATGAATTGGCATGGGGGGGTGGACATTGCATGTTTAATTTTTATGTCAAAAAAAATTCATTTAGGATAAATAATTTTTATTAAGGTTTTATTAGGGATTTATTCTTAAGTTGATTCCTGAGTTTAGAATTCAGTACAATTTCACACTTACACGTAGAATTTGTAATGGATCCTCTTTGAAGACCGATAAACATCTTTAGTTTTTCGAGAAGAAGAGATGCTTCTTCTCCTAAACCCTTGGATAGTAATTAGGGAGTCAAAAAACTATCTTAACAAGTGTGAGGTGAGAGTAGAAAGTCTACTAGTGCTCTGAGGCTAGTATGAGGAATCTTAAAATTTGGATAATGTGATATTGATACTCGGAGTTAGGCATAGTTTTCACTCTCGGTTTCTGCATACATGTTCTTAGAGCGAATCTCTTGAGAGCCACCAAATAAGGCAAATACGTAGAGAGCAGGTTTTGGTAAAACTTGGACTGAGGTGGATGAGTACAGCCATCTTTTTATGAATCCTCGGCTGAAGGAGGGTATTAATGTCAAGGTCAGAAATACATTATCCTATCCATTCCCTTCTCGGTGCTGAGAATAGGCACTTCCACCAAATAAGCCCCCCGATATCACCTTGAACACCCATAATCG
Source organism: Thalassia testudinum (assembly GCA_037157565.1). Classification (NCBI taxonomy): domain Eukaryota; kingdom Viridiplantae; phylum Streptophyta; class Magnoliopsida; order Alismatales; family Hydrocharitaceae; genus Thalassia; species Thalassia testudinum. The sequence goes on from JAZHRO010000057.1 coordinate 18,555,372, forward strand.
CGAATAATGCCTCATAAATAAAAGTTCGTATGATGCGTTACATTAGGAAAAAAGGAGAAAAAAAGGAAAAAGAAGAAAAAATATATATATACATAGAAAAAAATTTAGAAAAAGAAAAGAGCTGAAAAAAATGAGTTTATGAGTTAGATTTTATTTTAATTGTAATGAGGCAACAACACCTACGACCCTCACAATCCACCAAATACAGCCTTGACCTATTTTTCAGTATTTCTGGCTACTTGGATATGGGTTGAGGAATTTGACTCATCCTTAAAGTTATCAGAACCTAATCAAAGTGCTAATGCTAGGAGAGATCATCAAATACACGGATAAATCTGTTGAGATTGTGAGCTCAAAAAGAAATAAAAGAAAAAGAAAAAGAAAGAGAAAGATAAGAAAGAGAGAGAATGAGTACAAAGGAACTAAAGAGAGCACAATTTCTCGTCTCTCTTTGAGTTGAATTATTTCATAATTTTAAAGTCTAGGTACTAAAGTACTAAACTATATGTAGCACCAGATAAGTGTGAGCCACCAAATATAAATCTACTTGACTCAAAAATCTTCTACTTAAGCCAAAAGCCAGGGCGAAATATATAGGTTACTTTATAACCCCAGGGGAAGAAGTTTGCCTAACCCAATGGATTTTTACTAACGGTCAAGTATGAGCTTTAGATGATGATTGGCTTTTACTTGGATTCGTTGAATAGGCTACAACAAAGCACATTCACAATTATTTGGATTACTAAAACGTTGGATGTAAATAAAAGGCATAAGCCTCTAGTCAAACTCTTGATAAAAATTACTCATGTAGGACCACTTTGCAATTAGTCATGCATTTGCTAGGGGCTAGCAAGATTTAGGCATGGGGGTGTGATTGCACAGCAATCATGTAGCCTAAATCATCAGAATTAAGCTAGATTCTAGCATAACTTAGGAATAATGCATTTATAGTCATCGTAATCTGCAGAATAGTAAGTTTATTAGTCGTATAGACAATATCATTATTTTATGACCTAAAATTGTCTCGATTTTAATTGTAGATGATTTGAAGTTGCAAATGTCAGATCTGATCAGAATGATGGCAAGAGTCCAATGCTTCCGAAATCATCTCGATCAGACAACCAGGGCACCTTGTGCAGTCCATAAAACAATAGAGATCATTGATGTAAACATTTTTACACTACCTAACATGTCTATTTATGCATGTTCTTAAGCATAGGATTGCGTTGCATACTATAAATATTGCATAACATGCATCATCTAGCATTTAGATTAGTTTGAATAAAATGGAGGTTAATTATCTCCTTTTATGTTCATGGACAGGGCAAACTTCTTATTGTGGCCTCGGATCGAAGATCCAACCATACAGATGTGATCAGGGCGACGATTGGAGTTCAACGACACCAAGATCGCCCTAATTAGACACCTGTAGCATCAGATAAAGATCGAGGAACCCTAGAATATCAAGGGCCAAGATGGTGTGAATTTGCAATTCAAACGACAAATCTAACCACACGGATGGATTTGGATCGACGATCGCAGCCTAATGGCGCGAAAATCGACTCAATCCGACACCCGTGGCACCATTTACATCATCCAGAAGATGGACGGCCAAGATGGTGCCATGTGGAACCATCTGGGCCACCCAACCAGCCGCCGTCAACCACTGAAGATTCTAGCACCCACGCATCTCCGCCGTTGGATCAAGATCCAACGACTGAGAAAGGAGCTCAATCGGCACGTCCATCCTCTGAGTTGCACCTGAATAAGCCGCTTTGACCGTTGGATCTTGATCCAACAGTCCTGATCGCGTGTTCAGATGATCAGCTACTCACCCATCCACACCCGTAGCGTAGTGGATAAGGCGCTCGGTCGCCTTTAGGTACGGGTTCGAATCCGCGTGGGTAGGTGAGTAGGAGCGGTTGAGCAGGCGCGTGAGACCGTCTGATGAGAATCAAGCGGTTGCAGGCACTCGATAGCACTCATGCATTATTGCAATCTGCGCCTCACGAGGGATCGCACACAGGCAGAGGCACGAGATAAGCCGTCTGATCGTGAATCATAGATCGTGGAGCACGCGTTATATACGAGCAGGCAAGCTGCCGCGTGGGTGGCGCCCCACTACGTCCACGATGGGGCTTTAGCGATGGTTTTATCTGTCACTAAAGACCCTTGCTTTAATGTTTTTCAAATTAAAAGGACCAAATTGCCCTCACTCCTTACAACTATAAAAGGAGACCCCCTCCACACAAAATTCTCATCCCTTCCTTCTCTCCCTCTCCAAAGCTTAAGAGAAGCTTGTCCCACACTCGGGATGCTTCTCCCAAGATAAAGTCAAATTTTCATCCCCCTTTCGAAAGCGAATCCCGCGAAGACGACGACGTGCTGCCCCGTTCCCGCTCTTCCTGCTTCATCCTCCATCGTCCTACTCCATTCCCCTTCGTCCAGGTGTGGTCCCGTCAGGCTCGTCCTCTAAGCGATCATCGAGGAGGATATCTCTCTCCCCATTCTTTCTACTGCTTTCTAGAGTAGATTTACTACTTTCTAAAGTAGATTTACTACTTTCTAAAGTAGATTTACTACTTTCTAGTGTAATCATTTTCCCGCTTTCTAGTCGTAATGTTTAGTGTAATTAACAATCCTTTCGAGAATGAATTCCGTGTTCATTCTACATCTCTTTTTGGTTTTTGTTTGTAATATTCTCTCTCTCTCTCTCTTTCTTCTATTTATTGTAAATAGTTAGATAGTTCTTAATCAATTAATCCACTACGTGACAAATAAAACAAACGCAAATTTTTTAAATCAAACGTCCACCTCCCTGAGTTCTACCCGGGATTTCTATTCCAGTAGAAATTTTATTTGTTGAACACGAGTTCTTCGCTTTCATACTACGATGACTGGTTTTTCAAAACCAAACATGTTAGTTTAGCAACTTGTAAGGTTCAACATTTTGGTGCCGTTTCCAGGGAAGAGACGATCTTTGATTTTTCTTCGCATTTTTACTTATGAATCATTTACCACACTTCTCTCCTTTCTTATTGTGATTGCAGGTACTCTTTTGAGACGCGCAAAAGTGGTAGATTGGAGTAAAGTACTATGGAAGGTTCTGTGAGTTATCCCCCACCTCCCACCCATTATATTTCATTTCACCACATAATAACACAAACATCAATCAACCTAGGTGTTCTTATAAACACTATTGTTAGATCGTTTGTTAATTTGACACCTACACCTACCCCAACCTCCACATTAAAAAAAGAAAAATAGAAAATATCTCATAGAGGTACACAACCTCATCTGATTTTCAAACTCAACCGGTAAACCGATCTTTGGAGCCAGTACACACATCTAAACACATAATTGAGTAGAAATCAGATTAGGTAATCACTTGTGTGCCTAATTAAGTGGTGAAATAGGCCAATTGTTTGAGTTGATTGGGCCACACTACTTCAATTAAAATCAACTCATCACGTAGCTGTTGATTAGGTTCAGCTCTTAGGGATTTACCAGGCACTCCACATTCTTTTAAGTTTTAAAGGAAAATATCTCTACTTGTGCTTTCAAAACCTGGTGTGCCAGCAAAACTTGTTCTAAAATACCTAAAGTTGAATCCTAAAAGCTACTAAGCAAGATTTGAATCCTAAAATTCACTGCATTAAAAATAATCTTGCTTGAAAACCACTGGTTGTGCACTCACACACACATAAATCAATCATTAAGGGCACAACCCAGATAAAGGCCCATCACATTCCAAAGCACATTCAAACCTAGCCCTAAATAAAATAGAGTAGATGTTGGCCTTAAGAATTCGACTCGCTCTTCATAGCCTAGAACGAGATTATTATTGATTAGTCTGTTTCTACTATTCAATCTGATGTTTAGCTAGGGGAGTAGAATAAAACGATCGCAGCAGGGGGATACACTAGGAATCATAGGCGCAAGCCAAAGGAAGAACCTTCTCTCTAATCCCTCCTTCTAAATGGTTGGAGTGAACAAACAGAAGTAGATCAAATCGTTCCTTTATCTCATGACGGGTTTTGGGAGTCTGTAGGTCTTTAGGCGATCACACTTAAGGACAGGTTTGATTATTTGTATTGCAGAGTGACTTTCTTCCTCCCATCTCTCATGAATCCTTCCACATATTACATGCATTCCTGCTCTTTCCCTCCTATTTTGAATTATCTTCAACATGACGATTATCCTGACTCGTACTGTAATCAACCATCAGTTAGTTGGGAAAACTCGGATTGGAGATACAGTTCCGAACCTCCGTGTTTAGGGTCTAACCTTGAACACTATGATTGTGATTTCTATCCTTCTCAGAGCCACATTGATTGTAGATCATCAACCTTTCATGAACAACCTAATACGATCTACAATTAAGAAGGATACACTGACCCTACCCATCCTCTTATTACACTACCTTTTGGTCATCACCGCCTTTTGGACAATCTGAAATGACCTATTATCAGGAAGGGTATATCGAATCTCAATTTGTTAATTACCCTACTTTGATCCCAAACCCACCCAACCCTGAACCAACTCATTTGGTTCAGGGTAACCAGGTTCAAGAAAAGGTTCTGGCTAACTTGAGGAATATTATACAAACTTTAGAAGTTCAGCCAATACCTTGCATTGAGAGATTGGAGCCCCTGATTGAAATGATTGACGATTTGAACAAGTATTTGTTGGATTGGCTCCAGGATGTTAAGGATAAGAACCCGGGTGAGTTTTTACTTGGGAAGTTACCAAAATTGAGGATGAGATTTGTGGTTGCTTTAGTTTAGTCATGGGATGATTCCCAGGATGAACTCCCTTCAGGAGAGCCAATGTCAGAACCCGCTCAGGCACCTATTGGGGGGGACACGTGTTACGAGGTTGACCAAATTGAATTAGAGTAACCAATTAAGGATGATCTGATTTCATCACCTGAGATCCCTGAGCCAAGGTATGAGGAAACGTATGTCTCCATGGACTAGAAAGTGACAAATGATTTTGAGACATACATTAATACGGATCTTGATTTCTTTGATTTTGATGGTGAAGATTCCCGAGTTTACAGAATATGATTTCTGTGAGATGATTGGGCCTGAGGAATCTAATAGATCATTTGATAGCCCAATAATTTAGGAAACTGATCCTATTGGGGCTCACATTACTGATCCAGAATCGCATTTTCTGGAGGATTCAATTCAATGCCCTGATTGTCAGTTACACCCCATTAAGCTTATCGATGATTCTGTTTCTAAGATAACTAGACCCAAGTCAATTCTGATACAGCCACATCTTTTAGACTTGGAGATTTTAGATGGGGTGATTAATATGCAAGAGGTCTTGGAATTTAACAATCTGATTGAGGAGGGTAGGAGTTGGGAAGTTAACTCCGGAGGAAGTAGAAGACTACGTCTAAGAGTTCCATTTCATCTGAAACAATCAGACTAGGACCCTTACGACATTTGTTTTGAGGATGTCGAACCCAAGCACGCATTCAATGATTATCCTTTTGAGCTTGATTTCTCTGTAAGCTGACTTTTTAGTCTTGGGTTGCATCCTTATAAATCACAGGCCCAACCCCTCTTGCATACTGATTTTAAGTTTTGGGTAATTTTTATCCAGAATCTGAGATATTATCGATTACGGGGTATGGGTCTGCACCACAATCTGGTCCACATTTGTGGACATCTGCTGACAGGTCAGAGGTTTCTTCTGCTTATTCTGATTCTGACCTATATCTATGAATTCTTTATTTCTCTTCTTTGTATAGTGTGCCTAGCTGAAGGCACTAAATTCAGCACGTATATAGTTCTTTTTAGTTTTCAACTCAAAGCAGACCCAACATTCATGCAATTTAGGTGCTTTCTACTCTATTCCACTCTGTTTTATGTCATTTTAATATAATGAGGACATTGCATTAGATAGGCATGTAGGGGTGGATATTCATCTCTGAATTTATTCATCAGCTCTAAGATTTGTTTTATTTTCTTTCATAAAAAAAAAAGAATTAGGAAAGAGAACTTGTGTTTAAGAAAATTTTCAATCTTAGGAAATACTACATTATGATCTGAACATAAAGACCCTTCAGGTCTTTGGACTTAATCAGCCTGTGTATCCACTAAAATATAGATTTTTCTTTTGAGTCCTCTTCATATTAATTCTATCGTAATTGGAGTAAATAAGTTTGGGTGATAAGTACACAACTTACCAGCCCACCCTCTGATTTGAGGGAACTTTAAGCCCAAATCATCTACACACTATCTTGTCACTGACTCGTTGTTCAATGATTCTAATGGATATTGGGTAGCTAATGAACCTTTTTGGGTGATATGGCTGGCAAGTTATCGTGGGTAACAGCCCATAGGTAAGTTGTCCAGAGCCCTGTCACTGGACCTTTCTCTTTTTGCTACTTTTAGGTAAATCTTAAACTAGGGAAGCCACCTACTTAAAAAGAGAAAAAGAAAATAAAAAAAAGGAGAAAAGAAAAAAAAAAGAAATAAGCCACACTTCGCCGCACGAGTATGGCTGGCAAGTTGTCGGTGGTAACAGCTCATCGATCGGTTGTCCAGAACCCAGCTCAATTAATGCACTGAAAATTCCCAAAACACTTAGGAAGAAGCGGAGAAGTAGAATAAACCAGGGAGATATACACTGGTTTCACCCTTGTGTTGACCCCATAAAAAAAGAAAAGTAGGGTGAAAGCTACCAGTTGTAAAGATATACCTTTAGGCAGAATTCTCTTTTTAAGGTCACCTAGATGCGTAGAAATCTGAAGTCCATTTTAACTACCAGTCAACGAGTCTGTCACATTCATAATAAGATGCTTAGAACTTAGGGTTCTCATCAAATCTTGGGTGAGTTGAATGGCCATAGAAAGCCACTGTTAAACCCTAAAACTCGAAGATCCAAAAAAATTAGAAAAGTGGAAAAAGGAAAAAATAAATTTTTCTTTGAATAAGGCGAGGGCCTGAGGCAGTCTGCATTTTGGCAGATACTCGGGCACTATTGTGTCTTTGAAAGTTCAGATACTAAGTAAACATTTTCTTAATAATTGAAAATAACTCAAGCCGAAATAATCCAACCTGATTCTTTTATAAATAGCATGTAGTTTTTGTTAGGGACTAGAAAAAGATAGGCATGGGGGTATGATGCAAACATGTTTACACTGCTTAAGATGTCTATTTATGCATGTTCATAAGCATAGGATTGCATTGCATACTATAAATATTGCATAACATGCATCATCTTGCATTTAGATTAGTTTGAATAAAATGGAGGTTAATTGTCTCCTTTTATGTTCATGGATAGGGAAAATTTTTTATTTTAGGCTCAGATCGAAGATCCAACCGTACAGATGTGATCAGGGCGACGATTGGAGTTCAACGACTCCAAGATTGCCCTAATCAGACACCTATAGCATTAGATAAAGATCGAGGAATCCTAGAAGATCAAGGGCCAAGATGGTGTGAATCTGCATTTCAAACTACAAATCTGACCACACGGATGGATTCGGATCGACAATCGCAGCCTAACGACGTGAAAATCAACTCAATCCGACACCTGTGTCACCATCTACATCATCTAGAAGATGGACGGCCAAGATGGTGCCACATGGTGCCATCTCGAGCACCCAACTAGCTGCCCTCAACCACTGAAGATCCTAGCACCCACACATCTCCACCATTGGATCAAGATCCAACAGCTAAGAGAGGAGCTCAACAGGTGCACGCATCCTCTGAGTTGCACCTAAAGAAGTCGCCTTAATAGTTGGATCTTGATCCAACGGTCCTGATCACATGTTCAGATGATCAGTTGCTCGCCCATCCATGCTCGCAGCGTAGTGGATAAGGTGCTCAGTCGCCTTCACGCGCAGGTTCGAATCCGCATGCGCAGGCGAGCGGGCGCGGGCAAGCGAGCGCGTGCGACCGTGCGATGAGAATTGAGCGACTGCGGGAGCTCAATAGCACCCACATGCTATTGCATGCCGTGCCTCATGCGGGATCGCACGTAGGCGCGCGTGCTAAGGAGCGAGCGGAGGTGCGAGAGAAGCTGTTTGATCGTGATGGGATGGCTGAGAATCGCAGATTGTGGAGTGCACGTTACACGCGAGATGGCGAGCGGCCGCGCCAGTGGTGCCCCACTATGCCCATGATGGGGCTTTAGTGACAATTTTATCTACCACTAAACACCCCTGATTTAATGTTTTTCAAATTAAAATGACCAAATTGCCCTCACTTCTTGTAATTATAAAAGGAGACCCCCTCCACACGAAATTCTCATCCCTTCCTTCTCTTCTCTCCCTCTCCAAAGCTCAAGAGAAGTTTGTCCCACACCGGGGATGCTTATCGCGAGATAAAGTCAAATTTTCATCCCCCTTTCAGATGCGGATCCCGCGACGACGACGACAACGTGCTGCCCCGTTCCCGTTCTTCCCGCTTCGTCCTCCTTTGTCCTGCTACATTCGCCTTCATCCATGCGTCGTCTTGTCCGGCTCATCCTCCAAGCGATCGTTGAGGAGGATATCTCTCTCCCCATTCTTTTTACTGCTTTCTAAAGTAGATTTTTTGCTTTCTAAAGTAGATTTACTACTTTCTAGTGTAATCATTTTCCCGCTTTCTAGTCGTAATGTTTAATGTAATGAACAATCCTTTCGAGAATGAATTCCATGTTCATTCTACATCACTTTTTGGTTTTTGTTTGTAATATTCTCTCTCTCTCTTTCTCTTTCTTCTATTTATTATAAATAGTTAGATAATTGTTAATTAATTAATCCACTTCATGACAAATAGAACAACGCGAATTTTTTAAATCAAACGTCCTCCTCCCTAAGTTCGACCTCGGATTTCTATTCCGGTATAAATTTTATCTGTTGAACATGAGTTCTTCGCTTTCATACTATGACGACAAGTTTTCCTGAACCAAACACGTTAGCGTAGTAGGTCGTAAGGCTCAACAATCATAAAGCCAAAGGACAGAGATCCAAGCCTCAGATGAAGAATCTAATCGCACGGATGAATCTGTATCGATGATCGTAGTCTAACGGCATAGAAATCAACTCAATCGGAGGTCTATATCACCAGATACAAGGACAAGAAGATGGACAGCCATGATGGGACCATGTGGCACCATTACAACCATTCCCCCACCATCACCCAATGTAGGAAGGCCAACTCGCATGCCGTGGGCTGTTCGATCTTCATCCAATAACCAGGAGCGTGCCACGTCGCCTATCCAACTAGATAAGTATAAATATAAACAAACATGGAAGTATAACAGAATGTTCACGAAACGCGTTGGCTTACGTGCTCGCATGAAAATACATGATGCGTGCTCGAGCTGTGTTGTGCGAAATTTACGAAACACTCGCATGGGCACAATTGCACCATTGGATGGCGATTTGAGGGTAGAGGTGTGACCACATGGTGTAATCAAAGCGCGTCACAGGCAGACACGCAATCCCACGCATTTTGCGAAATCTGGAAGTTGCACGTGTGCGTGAGCTGTCCGATCGTAAGATCAGACGCTGAGATCATTGGGCATGATTTGAATTTACACAGGCGCACAAGGAGGGAGAAGTGGTGAGCGGGCATTGGGCGAGCGCGAGGTGGGAGCTGGGCAGTTAGATCGCGATTCAAGGGACGTGGGTGTGCCACGTGTCGCCACCAGGTTGAATCCACACGTAGAGGGTGAATTTGAAGGTTTTTTGAGGCCAAATATGTTCCGTTGATCTCCCAATTAACGGATCTGATCAAACAGGAGTTGTTACACAAGATTAAGGACTAAAATACCCCTTTTGCCCTCCATAAAAGCTATAAAAGAAGGCCCAGGGCCCCCCAGTTGATCTATCTCTCTTCCATCAACTGTAGACATCATCCAGCTTCTCTGCAACTCTCCATCCCTCTGCAACTCAGCTCTAACCTTCATCCCGGTGCTCTAGATCTGTGGTGCTGCCTGATAAGAAAAATCCTGTGATTTGTAACTAGGGTTTTTAAAATCATTATAACATGCGAAATCACATATGCTTTTAAATTTCTATTCCTAGATAGGGGAGTATCTAGGGTCGTCCAAGGAGGTAAGTTTGCAAATCAAATCTCTTCCTTTAAAAGGAAACTCAATCTTTCTTTTTGGTATTTTAAATATATAATTTTTATGTTTTGAAATAATGAAGGCAAAATGCGAATTGTAATGGAAAAGCAACTAACACCTGCAATCACTAAGCTAAAACCTAAGTGACAAATATGACCCCTCCCTAATCTCACTCTAGACACGTGGAGGCCTAGAGTAATTAGGAACTGGAAGTGAAAAAGTGCTAGAACAAAGATAAAGTAATTGCAATAGAAATTGAAAGAAGGCAAATTGATTTAGTAGAATTTGTGTTTTACAAAAACATGTACAGGAATGCTTTTACTTAAAATGGAAAATATAAAAGCAATAAGAAAAACACAAATCCTCTTGTAGAATTTGGTGAAGAAGGGAGTCCTCTTACTCCAAGCCTAGCTGCTCCTTGGCTTGAAAAGAAGGTCTCCTTCTACTTCCTTGAATGCTCCTCCAAGGTGGATGCTCTCCACCTCAATTCTTTCCTCCAAGGGTGGGCATGCACCACCCTTAAGCTCTCCTCCAAGCTGGCATGGACCACCTTCAAGGCCTCTTCCAATGGTCTTCCTTTTCTGGCTTCTCCTTTGGCTGGCGTAGGCACAAGAGAGAAGGGAACAGGGGAGGGCACCAAGGGGACAGAGTATCGCCTTAATCTTCTTGTTCATCTCTCTTGGGTGTGATCGTTAGGTAGAATATGAGAGGTATTTTGCTAGCCAACGATGGGTTGTAAGGTGGTGGTTGTTGGTTTTTTTATAGGGTAGGATGAGTGGGTTAAGTTGACTCTTGAGATGGACGGCTAAGATGGAAGATGGGGGTGGTTAGGTGATCCTAGGGCTAAGGAGAGTTGGCGCCAAGTAGGGGGGTGTGAAGGTGGGGGTTATGGTGGTGAAGAGCCACCTAAAGGCGCCAACCACGGAGAGGTGCCTTGGTTTTGATGGCACCTTGAAGGCTTCTAGAAGGGGGGTTAGGTGGATTGCTACGATAGGTTGTAGGGTTATGTGTAGGGCCAAGATGTGGGGGTGTTTTGGTGCCAAAAGGGAGGGCTTCTAGAAGGTTATTTTGGTGCCAAAACAAGGGGTCTTTTGGGTGTAGTTGAGGGGCTAAGAGGTGTCCATCTTGGCCCCAAAATAGAGTAGAGGTTTAGGAAGCTTAGGTGGACTAGGTAAGCTTAGTTGGTGGAGCTAGCTAGGGTTAAGTTGAAGGTGGAGGATGGCCAAGGAGCTGGATGCTAGCTAAGCTAAGCTAGCTTAGCTAGTAATGGAGTAAAGGAGGAGGCAATGGGAGCTAGGGTTTGAAGAGAGGAGCTGGACAGAAGAAGTCTAGAGCTGAAATGGAGCTGGCAGCTGCTGAAGGGCGTGGCATGGAGCTACTCTAGCTGGCTTAGCTTGCTAGTTCTTTGCTAGCTGCTAAGCCAAGCTAAAGTAAGCTGGCTTCTTCCATAATGAGCTGAGGTGAGCTCGGTCTAGTGCTCCCGAGGAGGATCAAGCTAGTTGAGGCAACTAAGTTAGCTTAGCTCAACTAAGTTGAGCTAAGCTGAGTCCCCAGGAGCTGGACTTAAGCTTCCTGAGCTAGGATAAATTCATCTTCAGCTGGCTGGAGTTGAGTGGAGTTGGATGTAGCTGGACCTGAGATTGGGTGAACTCCAGTCAACTTAGCTGAGCTAGCTAGAGCTCTTTGCAGACTGGTGGGAGCTGAGATGATCTAGACTCAACTAAGTTGAGCTGGATCTAAGATGACCTGAGCTCGGGTGAGCTAAGATGAGCTCTCTTGAGCTGCCATTCAACTGAGATGAGCTAAATGGAGTTAGGATGAGCTAACCCTTGTCCAAGTGAGCTGGATTCCAGCTGTGGTGAGTTGGATCAAGCTATGTTCCAGCTAGTCTGAGCTTCTTCTTCACCAGTTGCCTTCCTGAGTGCTAGGATTTTAGGGATCTATATATCTGTTCAACACTAACACTCACAAAAGCACATTAAAAAGACAAGAAAAATGCAATGCATGCCTATCCTAATTTATAACTAAATGCAACCCGAAAAACCCTTTTGCAAAGCCAAACCCTGAGAGCTAGGATTGTTTTAATGCAAAAGAATGATGATAAACAGGCATTTGCCACACCCCCATGTTTATCTATTGCTATTGTCTTAGCAAAACTTTAATTTATAAAACAAAATTTTTGGGAAATCTAATTTTTTTGACTTTTGAGGAGAAAAAGATTAAAGGACCTTGGTTGATCTAAACACAGGAGGCACGGGATTTGTTAAGGATAAACATCGGAAATTATTTTTGGATCCAAAAATTAGACAAAGTGAGATCAATATATCCTCTAGAAAATTCACAAATTAACCCCTTTTGTGAATTTTCTATTTTTAGGATTTTTCTAGCTCATGAATCTGATTCGCAACTTGCATTATCCTTTAAAACCTTGTGTCCGTGCTTGTGAAAGGCCAACATTTATGGGGGCATGTTTTTGGTTTAAAACATTTTTTTTGTCCCCCATGCTTATTTTTAGCTTAGTCTTACAATAGATGTGTCGGGATCATCATTCCCATTGCCAAAGCTCAAGGGGGCTCTGGTGCCAGTACTTCAGGATAGCACTATCCATGACACCACCCAGGAGCTCACAACCCCAAAACACAATGTGGTGTAAAAGGGCACTCCAAGCAAACTCAAGCTCTTGCTCTGACACTATAGGTAGCGTACTGTCCAAGACACTTGAGCTACTAAAATGCGCTTTAATGCTCCATCTAAAGGTATGCAATATAGATATGGAGCAGCGCCGAGGCAGTAACACGTTGACATCGCATCCTCAAAGGAGGCATTTTCCTCCTCAGCGGTAGGAACTCAAACCAATGATCTGCTTCAGACTTTTACTAAGTCCAAACAAGGGAGTTTTTCTAATTTTTAGTTGTTTTTAAGTGTTGGCTTGTGTGTGAAATTTGACATAGGAAGTTCCACAAGAAATGCAAGTTTTTAAATCAGAAACTAAGCTAGATACTTTCCATATCACAAAAGAGGATCAAGTCACCTAAACTATCATGAGTTCAGGTGGAATTTTAGAGAAGGATATCTGATCTAGTCTAAAAATAGACCCTAAAATTCTAATGATTAGATCTGCATCCTCATCCCTAGTTTGTTAAAGATTAAATCCTTGTACCAAAAGAGAGTTTCTCAACCTTAGTCCCAATTTCAAAATATTTCCTCAAAAAGTTTCAACATTTTTATTGTTTTGGGTATGCATGTAAGAAAATAAAATAACTAAAGAAAATGCATGTTTTTAGGTTTTGAAAATTCTAAATTGATCGTCAAATTTTAAAAACACCTCCCATGCTTAAGATATGCAATGTCCTCATGCATTAGGAGGGAAAAGGGATCACCTTAATGAAGAGTGGTCGGGTTTAGGATGGTCAAAACCTAGAAAAGGAAGGGAAAAAGGAAATCAGGAAAAATGATGGGTTACCTCCAATCCAGTGCTATCTTTTACGCCATTCAGCTGGGCGTAGTTTGCATTAGTGATCAAAGGTGGTTGGCTCAGTGAAATAGAATGATTCCGATAGAAGATTTGGGGTATGATCAAAATAGGGCTTTAAACATTGGCTGTTGACTTGAGAAATCATATTAGTTTTAGGATCAAAAAGATCAATAGCGCTGTACGGATAAGTTTTATGGACAATAAAGCGACCAATCCATTTGGATTTTAACTTGCCAAGAAGAAGACGTAATCTAGCATCAAAAAGCCAAACATGTTGATTAATGTCAAAGTGTTTTCGAACAATGTATTTATGATGAAATTTCTTTTTTGGTCTTTATAAACCCTCACATTTTCATAGGAAAAATTGGGGAATTCTTCCAATTCAGTTAATTGCAGTTTTCTATGGATACCGACGTCAGATAAATCCATGTTTAATTATTTTATTACCCAAAAGGCCCTATGTATGTTATAATTCTACCGGGAGATGGCATGCCTTCCCAAAAATCAGATGGAAGGGAGACATGTCGAGCAGGGCTTTAAAAGCTGTACAATAAGCCCATAAAGCGTCGTCCAATTTGGTGGACCAATCTTTACAGTCGAGCTTAACCGTCTTTTGTAAAATATTTTTAATTTCCCAGTTAGAAACTTCTACCTGGCCATTTGTTTTGGGGTGATAAGGTGTGGAAATTTTGTGATTAACCCCATATTTAGAAAGAAGGTGATGGAATTTTGAATGAGTGAAATGTGAGCCTTCGTCACTGATAATGGCTTTTGGAATGCCAAATCTTGAAAAAATATTTTTCTTAAGAAATTCGACAACCACATGGTGATCACTAGTACGGGTGGGTATTGCTTCTATCCACTTCAAGACATAGTCGACTGCTACTAGTATATATAAATACCCACCAGAGTTGATGAACGGTCCCATGAAGTCGATGCCCCAAACATCAAAAATTTCAACCTCTAAAATAGGATTAAGGGGCATCATATCCTTCTACATCATGTTGCCGATGCTCTGTCAACACACACAGGACCGAACAAAATTATGAGCATCTTTGTGAAAGCTGGGCCAAAAGAATCCTGCATTAAGGATTTTAGCTACAGTTTTCTTGCCCGAAAAATGTCCGCCATAAACCATTGAATGACAATGTGTCTGAATATTATGGATTTCAGAATCAAGCACACATCGTCGAATGACCTGATTGGCACAAATGAGGAAAAGGTCGGGCTCCTCCGAAAAATAGTATTTAATATTAGCAAAGAACTTATCCGTTTTGTTTTTGGCCAATCAACTGGGATTCATTCTGTTGCTAAGTAGTTTGCGATGGGCGCAAACCAAGGGAGGGTAGTAGCAGCTAAAATGCTTTCATCGGGAAATTGATCAGGTGGGGTCATTATGTCATTCATCATAAGACGAGAGAGATGGTCGACCACTACATTATGCGATCCTGCCTTATCCTCGATTTCCAAGTCAAATTCCTGGAGCAGTAGGATCCAACGGATAAGGTAGGGTTTCGCATCTTTTCTTGTCAGCAAATATTTAAGTGTTGAGTGGTCAATATATACAGTGACATGTGACCCCAAAAGATAAGATCTAAATTTTTCTAAGGCAAATACAATGGCAAGAAGTTCCTTTTCAGTAACTGTGTAATTCCATTGTGCATCATCAAGAGTTTTGCTAACATAATAGTTCACAATGGGATTCTTGCCAATTTTTTGCCCTAGAATGGCCCCCACAGCAAAATCTGAGGCATCTGTCATTAATTCAAAGGGACTATTCCTATCAGGTTCCTACAAAATTGGTGCCTCTGAAGCCTCCTTCTTCAACCTCAAAAAACTCTCTAGGAATTTATCTTTAAAATCGAATGGCTGGTCTTTGGTAAGCAGTTGACTTAAGGGCTTTCAGATTTTTGAAAAATTTTGTATGAATCTATGGTAGAAACCCACATGACCCAAAAAGGATCTGATCTGTTTGACAGTAGTGGGTGGTGGGAGCATAGATATAGCATCTATTTTTGCTTTATCTACCGTGATTCCTTCTTTTGAAATAACATGGCCTATGACAATACCTTCTTGGACCATGAAATGACCTTTCTCCCAATTGAGGACCAGACTGACTTTTATGCATTTTTGGAGAGTTCTTTTAAGGTTCTTGAGACAATGGTCAAAAGAATCTCCAAAAATAGAGAAGTCACCCATAAAGTCTTCTAAGCATTCACTTACCATGTTCAAAACTATTGCAAGCATACAGCTTTGAAAAGTCGCAGGTGCATTGCAAAGACCGAAGGGCATTCTTAGGAAAGCAAAAGTTCCAAGGGGTAGGTGAAAGTTGCTTTGTCCTGGTCCTCAGGATGAACTACTACCTGATTATAGCCAGAATAACCATCAAGAAAATAGTAAAAATCCCATCCGACTAATCGCTCCAAGATTTGATCAATAAAGGGGAGCGGAAAATGGTCCTTCTTGGTGGTGGTGTTTAATTTTCCGTAGTCAATACACACACGCTAAGAAGAGGCAGTTCGAGTGGCTATATTCTCCCCATTGTCATTGGTGACAACTGTTAGTCCAGCCTTTTTGGGCACAACATGTGTTGGACTAATTGCACAGCAATCATAGGCCTTAATTGACCTAGATTAGGCTAGAACTTAGCATAAGTTAGGATAATTCAAGCATGGATAAGCATTATCTCCATTTTTGCTGCTTTACTTTAGCTTTGCATAAAATAATGTTATAATGTGCGGGTTAAGTGCATTATGTCGATTGCAGGCAATAAGCTGATCTGGAGCAAGATCTGAAGCAAGATCTGGAATAATGAGAGTTGCAGCAGGCCTACATTAGATGTAGGAATAATAACGTAAGGGAGTTAAAGTTTTGCTATTCTATTAAGTAGGAACAAAGCAATAAAATGTGAAGAGCTTAGGTCCATCCTAGTCCTAGGATAGCCTAAAGACTTCCCCAAGCCTTAGCCACCCTTAGATTAGGTCACAACACCCCAGGAAGCCCTAAAACCCTAGCTCCAACCCTTATTTGGACGTCCAGGACCCTTAGCCAACTCCCGCACACCTCTGCAATGTTATTAGATGCCCAGACACTTTGTCAGACGTCCAATTTCTGCAGAATACCCAAAACAGAGCCTTGATTTCTCCTTGACTCAGATTGGACGTCTAGCACTTAGGTCTGGACTTCTGATTTTTTAGTATAAGTCATCTGATCACATTTTTGGACATCTAGTACTAATCTCCAGTCCCTGTTTTCAGATTCAAGCCATGATCTTGGATCTCTAGGTCCCTAGACCTAATCCCAACCCCATAGGAACCTAAATTAAGATGTCCTAACCCTAGTACATCACCTCTAGACCTACCTAAGGACCTAATTAGTTCTTCACCAAACCCAACTGACTTAGATCAAAGTCAAATACCTTCATCTAAGTATATTGGACTCATTGGGTCCAATTGAGCTTAGATCTCAACCCACACAAGTTGAATTGGACTTAGTTAGAGTCCAATTGACCTAAACCCAACCTAATTGAGTTATTTCACTCTCAATTTGGTTTACACTCATTCAATTAAACTTGGGTTGAGTTTAATTGCAAATTCCCCTTAGCAATTATGGTTTGTAACCCACATTCAAGACATACACCTACCTAAACCCCTTAGGACCTAACCTAAACCACCTAGCCACTTAGAGCATGACCACACACACACACACACACACCCATTCACGCACACACTTCTCTAGAGTTCTCCAGAACTCTCTTGAAGTGGCGCTACCTCTTGGTTGCCAAATTTAGTAACCAAGAGGCATTCAAATTGAGATCCACATTTTTTGGATCTCATAACCATATCGCCAGCCACTCTTGAACTCTCTCTAGAGAGTTCCACACCTCTCTAGAGAGAAACCCTTAGGTCTATAAAAAGATCCAATGGGTGGCCAATTGAACCCATTCACATTCTTGGCACCTATTCACTCCCTTGGCTCCATTCACTTCCACCTCCACTTAGGCCAGCCACTCCATCTCCACGAGTTCACCACCACCATGAAGGACACCATGCCGAGATGCTGGATCACTCCTCTCTCTCTCCAAGAGCTGGCCTAAGCTCCATTGGCTGCCCCCATTCTCTTTTCAACCACTCCAATGCCATCGGGGACCACCCCCGAATGCCCTTTGGTTCTGCTAGATCTAGATTAGTAGTTTATGCTCTTCATAGTTTTGCTGCTTTTTTATTACTACTTAGTAGCATAGTCCTTATTCTCCCCAAATGATGCATGCAATATCCCCCCGTAGATTCCTGTATGCGATCATTTTCTGGTAGCTAGATTTACAGTTTAAGCCTTCTTGTGCAAGCTTTCCTCTACAGTTCTTATTGTAAACAACTCTGGAAATGAATGAATGAAAAATGCATTTATATATATATATCTCTATTTTGAAATCACCATGAGCTTATTGATTACCATCTTGTTTGTGTGATTCAAGTTGCCTGTTTTCAATTGTTTATCTATTTTGCAACAAGCATGTCGTTTGCGAAAGATATAGAAAATCTAACGATAGACGCATTTTCTGCAAACAGTCACCACCTCACTAGAATCGTGCACACAGAAACTCACACTTTCACCATTGTGATTTATTTAACACATGCACACGTAATCAGGGTTCATAACGGAAGTGGTGAAATCTTAATCAGGAGATTGGAAATTAGCGTGTAATTTTAAATACGGTAGAGCGGTATAAGATTGAATTCTAAAGTAAAACAAATGCCTCCTAGAGACGAACGACCAGGACTCAAAGTCTCGTTATCTTTTTAGAATTATTTTTGTATGACTGTATTGTGCACTACACTACGATGCTTTTCTTATCAAAAATGTGCTTACGCATCACGAACAAATGGTGCCGTTGTTGGGGAGGCAACGTCATTTTCTTTGGCTTCGATCTTTGAAACCATCACTAGAAAATCTCTCTCTACTTTATTTTTGATGTGCAGGACAACACGGAAGAAAAACGGGATCTGCGCACGCAATGAATGCGGCAAAGAAAAAATCAGGTGCACATCATCTCCCCTTTAGATTAGGTTTTCTTTTTGAACCCTAGGAGTAGATTTACTTTCTGCAAGTTCTTTTGAAAAAAAAAAAATCTTTATTCAATCTCGTGAAAAAGAAAAAAAAATCAAAAAAACATATAATTTTTTTAAATCTAGATTAGGTATCTTTTTGAATCTTAGGTTAGTTTGAAAAGGAAAAAGAAAAGAAATTTTCTTTGGATCCTTTGAAAAATTCTTTTTGGGAAAAAAAAAAGAAAAAAAACGTGCAAATGTTTTGAAAAAAAAAAAAACATTTCTTTTGGTGGAAAGCTTAGATTTCAAACTCAAACCTCTTTAAGAGCTTTTCCACCGTCTTCTAATTTTTCGGTTAAATTTCAAGTCTGATTTAAAAATTCGATTGCCGAAAAATTAGTAAACAAAAAATTCTTAAATTCGATCCAAACCTTCATTTTCAAACCACATTTCAAATTCCATAGTTCATTTCAAAAAATTTCAAGTATAAAATTTTTAAAAATTCATAAACTGCATGGGGGTCAGACTGACCCACATTCAAGATTTTTCAAATTTCAAAAAGTAATTCCAAGCAATTCATGAATTTGTTTTGGCTAAACATGGTGGGGTTTGAAGGCTGATCTCATTGGCTTTATTTTCCATATTTTTTCCAAATTTTTGAAGGCCAATTGATACTGTTTCATAGTGAAAAATGGACCAGGGGTCAAAATTCCAGATCTGACCCCTTGACATTCAAAAATCCCTAAAAATTCAGTTGAAACAGAAATAATTCCAAAAAATATTCTCTGGGAAGCTAATTGAAGAAGGAATCTACTCACAAAATTTTAATCTAATTGGATTCCAATTATTATCAATGAACGAACATTACTTTTATGGTCTACTGAAACAGAACAAACCATGAACCTTAGGTTGAATCTTTAGGGTTACAAATTAGAGTCCACACATGGGCTAACCTAGACTTAATCAAGTCTAGTACTTAGCCGGTGAGCTTGGTCACCTTGTGGGCCACTGACCAAGAGAAAACCCCAACTGAGAAAATGGGCAAAAATCAATTCTAAAACATGAAGTTAACCCGAATTTGTTGTCATACTACTGGGTGTTTGCAACCTCTCATGCCAAACCTGGTGACTAAGTCTGCGGGGTAGTGTCAAATGACCGCGGCATGGGGGTTAATAGAACCGGTGGCATAAGCCAAAGGAAGAACCTTCCCCTTAGTCCCCTCGTAATCAGACTGGCTGGGTTAGCTTGAGAGGTTGGAATGACTTTCAGTTGGTTGAACGACGAATTTTTCTTCAGGAATTCAAACTTCTAATGAAAAATCTGGTCACCCGATCCATAAGGATAATTTTATTGACAGGGCGTTAGCCTTGTCCTGCTTGGCTACACCAACCCAAGGGTTGGGTGGTGTATGCAAGGAAGGTGGTCACTTAGATCTCACTTGGTTGGACCTTGGGAGTCACTCCCAAGGAGGCAAGTCACCTCACCAAGACCATCTTATCCCCCCACTTCTACTCCTAGAGCCATGATGGTAAATCTTGGACCTGGACCTAGACCAGGTTAGGATATTGAGAATCTGGACCCCATGGCTTGCCTGGAAGCCTGGGTAGCCAAATTCGAGGAGTGGCATCGGTAGAGCATGGATCGTATCTTGACGGTGCTTGATAGGATGCAGCACCTGCAGCGAGGAGAACAACTGCGGGATTTCTACGACCTAGCCGCACAAATCGTCACACCTTTAGTCAGAATTCCAGCAGGGGGAGATGCGTTTGAGCTTAAGCCCAAAGTGATTGGGTTGATCAGCACTCACTTCTATGGAAATCAAGCAAAGATCCGTTCCTGCACCTTAAGGACCTGAGTCAACTCACTGAAATGATTCGACCCAAGAATATCGATCTCGGGATTGTTCTTCTAATGAAGCTTTTCCCATTCTCTCTGAGGGACAAAGCTTCATACTAGTTCAAGACCATTGGGAAGCTGATTCTAACATGGCCAGAATTACGGCGTGAATTCCTACAAAAGTTCTTCCCAATCGGTCGGACAAATGCAATGCGGCACGCAATCACGACTTTCTCCCAGGGAGCTGGGGAGAAGTTACATGAAGCTTGGGACAGATTTCACGACCTTCTCCAAAAATGCCCACACCATGGTATACCCAAATGGCACCTAGCTCAGATCATTTACCATGGGCTGGATGACACACATCAGTATCTGGCCGACGCATCTAGTGGCGGGAATTTCCTAGCGAAAGATGAGAATAGCGCATTTGAGCTGTTTGAATCATTAGCGGAGAACTCGATGAATGCCTCATCCATGAACCAGTTACAGCGGCCTGGTCCACAGTGGGTTGGTGTCCACGAGGCTTGCTCCGAGTTTATTCGAGTTGACATGGAGATCATCGTCAAGCATTTGAATAAATCTAATCGAGAAGAAGATTTACCAAATTAGTTAGGGTCAATCTGACTTGTGCTCTACTGGCTCGAGATACTCCTTTGCACCTCGAGCCCATCCTGCTCGAGTTATTCCTCTCACTCGGGATGCATCTTCTCTGTATTTACGAGATCCCGCATATCAGGATCCCATAAATAATCCAGATCTGGTACCTTACGACTAGGGTTACGCACCACCCGCAGATTATAATGTGTATCCCCTTGATGGATATACGTCTTAGACATCTTCGACCTACGAGGATGTCAATGCTATCCAAGGATACGGGCGTAATAACCCATATTCAGAGACGTATAACCCTGGTTGGCGCCAGCATCCAAATTTCTCCTGGTTTGGTAATTCACAAAGACCACATCAAGACCACACTACCAAACCAGGCAATACGGGAATGTGTAAAACACGTACCCTAGGTAGCAGCCATTCCAGTCTCAGCTGTAGCAACCCCGCTCTTTATACCAGCCACTGCATCAAGCTACTAGTCACCCTCCAATGTAGGGTAACCCATTGGAGGCATTGAAAGAGGAGATGCAAGAATCAATGAGGAAATCAACACAAGATAACTTGCAGATTATGAAGGTGACGGCTGATCAGATACAGACAATACAGAACATGCAGAACCAACTATTGAAGGAGCATAGAACTCAGGGAGCCTTGCCCTCCCAACCCATCTCGAATCCTCGATATGTGCAGAACCAAGGCACCCCCCAAGGTTTCAGGCACTGTAGGGACAGGCACACGCCATACTACAGGCGCCTCTTGCACCACCTGGCTACACACAAGGCCAGCCACCTTTGCAAAACCCCACGTATTCTACCCTTTTGCTCCCCCACCACCTCATGGATAGCAAACTGATGCACATGCTATCACTTTGAGGAGCAGAAGGAAGACATTCGACCCACCACATAGGTAGGGGGGTCCTGATTTTTCCCACCCTTCGCTGCAGGAAGGTTCGACTCCTTTATCTCAGGAGCCACCTGCAAAAGATAAGGGTAAGAGGCCACTTAACCTTGAGATTCTCATCCCTTTTCCTGAGGCTCTGACACGAAATGCAGTACGGAAAAAAGACACGTGGAATTTTGAGGACCTGAAATCAATGTTCAAGGAAGTACATATCCAGGTCCCCCTCCTCGAGGCAATCAATCACATTCCCTCTGTTGCTGGGTTCTTCAAAGACTAATGTACCTCGAAGCGACAATCGAGAATTGGACGATAGGCAGTATTATTGAAAGAGGCTAGCGCTGTGATTCTAGCGACTTGCCGCCAAAAAAGAAAGACCCTAGTACCCCACTCACATCCTATTTCTTGCAGGATTCTCCATTTGATCGGGCCCTTCTAGATTTGGGTTCATCCATCAACCTACCTCCCACTGCCGTATTTGATCGATTTCGATTGGGGAGTTGAAGCCCACCTTAGTCACGATTCAACTGGCTAACAGATCAACGAAAACATCGAGGGGGTGGATGAGAATGTGATCATGAAAGTCCGCATGTTCTACTTTCACGCATATTTTTTCATTCTTGATATGGAAGTTCCTCCTAATCTCCGAGATGCACCAATTATTTTAGGTCGCCCATTTCTGGCGATAGCCCGAGTGAACATCGATTGTGCACCTGAGTGTATGGAGATAGCCCTAGGCAATGAGCAACTTCGACTGGACATAATTAGGGCAGCAAACAACTTCGACTGTGATCGAGTAGAGGAGGATGGTGAAGACGAAGATGCGACATACTGTGGTAACATTGGGCTCCTTTGTGATGACCCAATGTCTCATTCGTCTACATTATCAGGGTTCTTGGACCTCGATCCACACGGGACTGAGACCACTACACTACACATATCTCCCCAAGGATCGGACTGTTTATGGTGTGCTTCTGACCATAGCACCCCTGAATCCAGCTATCCTAATCCATACATTACTGAATCACCCCTGTTGTTGTAGGAAGACGTGACCGCAGCTAACAGGTTTCTCGTTAACGCAGTCACAAGCAATTATTCCACAGGGAGCGACTCAGCAGGAATTCACATGCACATGGATTAGCAGATTCCCACCCTCGATTCTGCTCCTCCCACTCTCATTTCTAACTCGGACCCACTCATAATTGACTTGAAGCCCTTACCTGACTCACTCAAGTATGTGTTCTTGGGCGAAAGTGCGACATACCCAGTCATTATTAATGCCCACTTAACCTAAGAATAGGAGCATCAATTGATTTCTACACTGCAATACCATAAGGCTACTATCGGATGGACTATTGCTGATCTCCACAGTATTCGCCCCTTGTATTACACTCAACACATTTACACA
This sequence comes from Thalassia testudinum, assembly GCA_037157565.1. Taxonomy (NCBI): domain Eukaryota; kingdom Viridiplantae; phylum Streptophyta; class Magnoliopsida; order Alismatales; family Hydrocharitaceae; genus Thalassia; species Thalassia testudinum. Next base: position 18,578,725 of record JAZHRO010000057.1, read on the forward strand.
GATAAGGGGGTGAAACCTTCGAGACAACCTCAAAGACGACTTAACCCAAATATGCTAGAGGTTGTTAAGAAGGAGATCATCAAATGGCTGGATACAGTTATTGTATATCTAATCTCAGACAGCCAGTGGGTGATTCTGATCTAGATAGTGCCCAAGAAAGCAGGACTCACCGTAATAAAGAATGATAAGGGCAAATCCATCCTGACCCGCTGAAACGCTGACGGCAACCAGGTTCTATTGTTATAGCGTTGTAGTATAGCCAGTTATTGCCAACATTTCAAATATATAAAATTTTTTTACTCGGAAAATAAAAGAGTTCCCGAGGTCGAACTCAGGGAGCAAGTTGTATTCTAGAGATATACATGTTTCTTTTACAAAAAATAACGATAAAGAAAGAGAGAAAGAATTTGTTGTCTTTTCTTCTTTTCTCTTTGCTTCTCCTCGTCTCAGATCTTCTATTATCCTCTTCTTCTTTATCTGCAGTGGTGATGTTCTTCTTCTGCAGTGGTGATGTTCTTCTTCTTCCTTCAGCTGTTCCTGCTCTTCTTCTTTGAGTTCTTCCCAGTGTTCTCCTCTGCCTCGCCTTCTTTTGTTGTTCTTCAGATCTCCTTCTTTCTTCTTTTCTTTTTCCTGTCAGGACGTCGTCTCTCCTTTCTTCTTTTCCCTTCAGGACGTCGTCTGATTTTCCAATCAGACGACTTAAACCGCTTGTTGCTACAGTGTCTCCCTCAGCTTCCTTCTTCTTCCGCGGTCCTTCTTCACCTGTGCCTGCACACTTCAGAGTTTACGTCAGGGGGCAAAACCTACTCTACCCCCCCGCCCCTCCGTCTCTCTCTCACAGAATCCGCTCATAGGATAGCTCTCCCAGAGCTGCCGGGTAGCCGGGTACGGGTCGCGCCCGGGTCCAGGCCCACCGGCGTGCGTGGTGGGCGAGGAGTGCAGGTCAGTCTAAGTCGGGTCGGGTCAGATCCGCGGGGCGTGAGCGCGGACGAGACCGGGTAACCGGGCGGGTGAAGGGGACCTCACCCCGTGTGCTGAGGCAGTAAGCCTCCAGCACTTTTTCGCTTTAAACCGCTGCGCCTCTTCAGACTTTTCCGAGGTGGGACTAAATGTCCCACCCTAATTGACCGCCCGCAGCGGAGAAAGCAGCGGGCGATCGCGGCTTCACGCGAAGCCTTCTCCCCAGCTGCGAGCCTGATGCTTTGTCGAAATGCCTCGCAAGGCCTGGGAGTCGAATCTGGGCGTGGCGCTGGGCGTGGCGCGCCTGCAGCTGCAGGCGGAAGCAGCTCCTTCTACACGGCAATGGCGGCGGAGGTCGGGTGGCCTGTTCACAGCAAAACGGCCTCTTGGCCTAATCAGAAGGTGCCGGGAGCTTCGCCAGAGTGCGGCGAAGCTCGTGTGGGTGGTGGCGAGGCGTGGGGCGGCGTGCAAGGGCTGCCCTAGGTCGGACTGTGGGTCGGAGGATGGGTTTGTTCGGTGGGGTTGGAGAGGGTGATGTGGGGGAAGTGGAAGGGCGGGGATTGATCAAGGTGAGGAGGCGGAGGTTCTGCGGTGGTCGGCGAGGCGTGTGGGTTGCTGGGGTGATGGGAGCGTCTCGCCGGAGTTTGGCCGGAGACGAAGGGGGTGACGGTGGACAGGAGCGGTCGAGGGTTTAATCAAATAAAAGACAGTGAGGAAAAGAAAGAGGGGGGATGGGGAGGAGTTCTGACCTAGCTATGGAGACGAAAGGGGCCGGGGCAGGGCGACAGTCGTATCGACTGTCGCCGGAGAAGAAGATGCCCAGGGGAAGGGGCGGCGGTGAGCAGAGAGCCGGAGAAGCGCCAGCTGGGTGCGGCGTGGCGCGGGAAGAGCAGGGGAAGAAATCTCTGCTGCTGGTATTGCGGCAGAGCGAAGAGGAGGAGGAGGAGGAACCGCCGGAGCTGGTGGGCGTCTGCCGGAGTGAGAGGAGAGGAAAGTTGGGGGTTTTCTCCGTCAGATCCGAGCTGGGAAGAACGGTGGAGCGACGGGGGTATTTATAGGGACCGAATCAAGGAGGAAGGCGGAGGGAGACGACGTGTCTCCCTCGCCGGAGGACGCCGGAGATGGAAACCCATACCGTCCGTGCGTTCGCACGGCCGGTATGGCAGGTTACAGTGACCAGGGGGGTGCCCCTGCGACGGCTGACGACACAGGGCACCCCCGGTTTACTTGCCAGGCTCTCCCCCTCACCCTGCGCGGCGCCATGCTCCGCGCAAGGTCGCCGGAGCATGGTGCTGGCAGGTTTTGCAGGGGGGACCTGAACGCAAAGAACGAAGGAGAGTTAGGGGCCAAAATGCGAGGGTTCAAAAGTTGAGGGCCAAAAAGTAAATATATGAGGACCAAAGTGTAAAGTTGGTCAAGGAGGTTTCTTCTTAGGCTCAAGTTTTTATACATGACTAATTAGGACCTAAGGAATCTGATGGTGAATTTGATTTCTATATTAAACCTTGTTTGACCGGTCAATTTATGCGAAAACCCAAATTAAGTTATTAATTGGGCATGGTTCTCAATGTAGGTCAAAATGGGTTCTGAAGGCCAAATTGAAGGTTCTAAACCCTAGAGATTATTTTTCTATGGATTTTAGAGGGTTTATTCTGTTTTTACTTTGCCTTGAACCTCGTGAATTGAAGTGGGTTGTTTTAGGGTTACAGATTATCATTTAGTTCCTTGGAATTGCTGTAGCCCTTTCTGGATCATCTCATCCCACTTTTATTCTTATTAAGTTGCTTTAACCTTTGTTTGGACCCTGAATTACCCTGTATGCAGATTATACTGGTAAAATTGCATTTTTACCCCTTATGACTTATTTTCTCCTTAAACTCAGAATTCTCTGAGTTAAGCCTTTCCTTGAGTTATGTAGGAGCTTTTATCCTTTGTATTAGGTCAAAATGAGCTAGTTATGGCTCATGATGAGGTTCTCATCATACCCCCATGCCTAGCTTTTGCTAGTCCCTTAGCAAAAACTTAAGGTTTCAACCCTTGTTCTAGACCATGAAGTTTTTAATAGTTTTAGATAAGTGCTTTTTATTTGAGCATAGATTAGGTTAGAATGCTGACCATAGGCCTAAAAGGTACTCTATTACCGATCAAGATCCAAATCTGTCTAGCCTTAGCCTCAGTCTTTAGCAAAGGTTTTTAAGGTCCACAAGAACTAACCTAAGGTTTATTGGACTTTGTGGTTAAAGCACCCGTGCTTGAAATGATTTTAGCCCTGGCTCAGTTCGCAGTGCGTTTTGTAAGAGAGAGATAGAAAGTTTTTCTGTTTGGAGAGTTTTCTCTCTCTTTTTCTTTTTAGTTCTAGCCTAGGATTGGCTTTTCAACATGGTCTGTATCAGATTCCTTGCTCCCATCATTAATCCTCAAGGGTTCCTGGCGATCGATGCTTCGAGATAGCACCGCCCATGGCAACCCCCGGAACCCTGGCTATTGAGATTTCGAGATAATCCCATCCATGGTGTTCCGTGGCCGAATCCAGACCCTGGCAATTGACACTTCGAGATAATGCCATCCATGGAATCTGAACCAGCAGAGTGCTTACATGCCCCCAGTAGGATATGTAAATATCCTAAGAGACAAGCACCGAGGAGATGATATTTTGTTGCGCATCTTCGAGGGGATTTCCCGCCTCTCCGCGCTGGGAACTCGTCCAAATCAACTTGTGTTGATCGGCCGCTCCTATTCTAGGTGTTCTTTTCAGAATTTTGCGACGCTTCTGCGTGATTCTGATTTTTACGCTTACTGAACCAGGCTGTGTGTGAGGTTAGGGTGCTTAGGTTACTGAGTCCCGTAAACCAAAAATTAGTTAACGAGGCCAAATACTCCCTACGCCTTAGACCTAATACTTCAGCTTTTCATTTTCCTCAACCTCTTGAGGAGTGTCTAGATCTTAATGGGTACTAAGAGTCTATTCAAGAATGCCTAAGGTTTGCATTCTTACTAATCTCATTGTGCACTTTTCAGTTATTTTCTTGAATGAGGTCTAGAACTTAGGTTAATTCCTTAGTTCCTTACTAATGACTATCACCTTTTCTCATAATTTTGTGCTCCTTTTTCATTTTGTTTCTTTTCTCCTTCACAAAATTTCCTTCTCCTCTTTTCCTCTTATTCTTTTTCGAAAAATTCTTAATTTTTATGGTGTTTTTGGCATATGTGAATTTTTTTTGTTTGAAACCTTTTCTTACAAGTTTTGCACTTTCATACCCCCCCATGCCTAAGATTTGCAATGTCCTCATTGTAACCTAGGGGGTTTTTATTTAACTTAGTTCATTCCTTAAGACAGAAATTTGGATGAGTGGATGGGTCGGGTTGAATTTTTTGCGGATGATTTCTAATCCCAGATGCAAGCATCTGAGGTGGGGTCGGCTGTCTACAAGGGTGAACTTCGAGTGCAAAAAGGTGTCAGAACAAGTTTTAGGTTTTCAAAGAGAATGACGGGCTGCCTCCCGTTAAGCGCTGAGTTTTACGCCATCGGCTGGGCGCAATAAGCTCAAGGGGAAAGGAGGATATAAGATGCCTCAGCCAAATCAGTAGAAGTTACATCAATGAACGGCTTGAGTCTCTGACCGTTCACGATGAAAGGTTCAGAATCGTGGCTGAGTGGACTGATTTCGATTGCTCCATTTCCAAAAACCTGTTGGACCAAATACGGTCCGACCCACTTGGATCTCAGTTTTCCTGGGAAGAGTTTTAGTCGGGCATCAAAGAGTAGGACCATTTGACCAGGATGAAAGATCTTTCTCGAGATGTGTTTGTCGTGGAAGGCTTTAACTCGCTCCTTGTAGATTTGCGAGTTCTCGTACGCGTCTAGGCGTAATTCATCGATCTCGCTGATTTGGAGTTTTCTGTGGGTCCCAGCCTTGGAAAGATCTAGATTACAGTTCCGTACTGCCCAATAGGCTTTATGCTCCAGTTCTACGGGAAGGTGGCATGCCTTTCCGTACACCAGTCTAAAGGGAGACATGCCCAATTGGGTCTTGTGGGCTGTCCTATAGGCCCACAATGCTTCCGGAAGTCGGGACGACCAGTCCTTCCTGTCAGGTCGAACAGTGACTTGCAGGATTTTCTTGATCTCCCGATTAGACAGCTCAGCTAGACCATTAGTTTGGGGGTGGTAAGGTGTAGAGATTCGGTGAGACACCCCGTATTTGGTCATCAGTGACCTAAACTGAGCATTTGTGAAATGGGTCCCCCCATCAGAGATTATTGCACGAGGAATCCCGAACCTTGAGAAAATGTGTTGATGAATGAATTTGAGAACGATTTTGTGATCACAGGTTCGGGTCGGTATGGCTTCGATCCATTTGGACACGTAGTCCACAGCCAACAGAATGTATTCGAAACCATCCGAAACAGGAAAGGGGCCCATAAAATCAATCCCCCAAACATCAAAGATTTCGCATACTAGAATCGGTTGCATAGGCATCATGTCGCGATGGCTCATGTTGCCCAAAGTCTGGCAACGACTGCCTGCCTTGCAGTGATTGTATGCGTCTTTGAACAGTGTGGGCCAGTAAAAGCCGCACTGGAGGACTTTTGATGCGGTTTTATGCCCAGCGAAATGGCCACCGGATGCCTGGTCATGGCAGAAAGAGAGGATTTTGTTGAATTCCCCTTCCGGGACACATCTCCGGATGATCTGATCGGCACCTATGCGGAAGAGGTACGGGTCTTCCCAAATGTAATACTTGGCATCGGAGCGTAATTTGTCTTTCTTGGCCTTCGGCCAATCGGACGGGATCTGATGAGATGCCAAGTAATTTACTACATTAGCAAACCATGGAAGGCTAGTACCAATAGTCAGCAGGTGCTCATCGGGAAAATGCTCAGTGATGGGTCCGGAAGGGTCAATTATTTCAGAAGGAAGACGGGACAAGTGATCAGCTACCACATTTTGCTTTCCCGCTTTGTCACGAATCTCAAGGTCAAATTCTTGCAACAGCAAGATCCATCGGATTAATCGAGGTTTCGCGTCCTTCTTTGCAAGGAGATGCCTCACAGCTGTGTGATCCGAGTATATGATGACACGGGAACCCAGAAGGTACGATCTGAACTTTTCTAGGGCAAATACTACAGCTAGCAGCTCTTTCTCAGTAACCGTATAGTTACGCTGAGCCTCATCGAGCATTTTGCTGGCGTAGTAAATGACCACAGGTTTCTTGTCAATTTTCTATCCCAAAACCGCTCCTACAGCGAAGTCGGATGCATCGCACATGATCTCAAAGGGTTGAGACCAATCAGGGGACTGTAGGATCGGGGCTTGGGTGACTCGGTCACGCAGGATTTCAAATGCTTGAGTGCATTCCTGGGAAATTTCGAAAGGAACATCCTTGGAGAGAAGAGTGGTCAGGGGGCGCGCGATTTTTGAAAAATCAGGGATAAATCGTCGATAAAAACTGACATGCCCTAAAAAGGATCGGATGTCCCTGATCGAGCTAGGCATAGGAAGGTGAGAAATCAGATTAACCTTAGCTCGATCCACTTGGATACCTTTCTCCGAAATTGAGTGTCCCAGGACAATTCCCTCAGGCACCATGAAATGGCTCTTTTCCCAGGAAAGAACCAAATTCACATCGATGCACCGCCTGAGTATCTGGACCAAGTGTTGGAGGCAATCGTCGAATGATGCTCCGAAAAGTAAAAAGTCATCCATGAAGACTTCCAGATAATCACCTACCATATCTGAGAATATGGCAAGCATGCATCGCTGAAAAGTAGCGGGTGCATTGCAAAGACCGAAAGGCATCCTTCGGAAAGCGTATGTTCCGAAGGGGCAGGTGAACGTGGTCTTTTCTTGGTCCTCAGGATGGATTGCCACCTGGTTATAACCGGAGTACCCGTCAAGAAAGCAGAAGAACCTATTTCCCGCAAGTTTTTCGAGAATTTGATCAATGAAGGGTAGTGGGAAATGATCCTTCTTCGTGGAGGAATTTAGTCGGCGGTAATATATACAGACTCTCCACGAGTTGGCTAATCGGGTAGGAATGATTTCTCCGGTCTCAGTCGTTATAGTGGTGAGTCCTGCCTTCTTGGGCACGACCTGAATTGGGCTCACCCAACGACTATCGGAGATCGGGTAGATGATTCCGGCATCTAACCACTTGATGATCTCCTTTTTCACGACCTCCTGCAGATTGGGGTTTAAGCATCTCTGCATTTCACGAGAAGGTCGTGTGCCCTCTTCTGAATAGATATGATGAGTACAATAAGAGGGACTTATTCCAGTCAAATCATCAAGAGTCCATCCGATGGCTCTGCGATGTTGCTGGAGGACAACAATCAGACGGGATTCCTGTTCAGGACTGAGGTTGGAATTGATAATCACAGGAAAGGTCTGATTAGAACCCAAAAAGACGTATTTCAAGTGAGCAGGAAGGGGTTTCAGTTCGAGGATGGGGTTATCAGCAGCAGCGGGTGGTTCAGTATAGATGTGAGGTTCAAGGGTGGGAGTTACTGGGTTGTTCATATCTGGATTCGACTCCTCTGTTTGCGGGTCAAGATCCTTCTGTGGTTGATGAGGCATAATCGAGTCATTCTGGAGGTGTGATTCATCAACCAAAGTCTTGATGTCACAAATTTGTTCGATGACGCCGCAATTAATTCCTTGTTGGGCCTTAAATATACCAATTTTCAGTGTTTGATCTCCAAACTTAAGCTCTATTTGGCCCTCCTCACAGCTGATGTTGGCTCTAGCAGTAGCCAAGAAAGGTCTCCCTAGAATGATTGGTGTATCCCTAGGGTTCTCAGGTGCATCCATATCTAAGACTATAAAGTCCACTGGAAAATAGAAATCCCGCACTCTTACGATAACATCCTCGAGAATCCCTTTTGGTGACTTTATAGATCGATCTGCTAATTGTAATGTCACCTCGGTTGGTTTTAGCTCAGATTCTTCTAGATGGTCAAGTAAGGATGTGGGTATCAGGTTTATGGATGCACCCAAGTCTAACAATGCTCAATCAAATTGGGTACCACCTATCTTACAGGAAATCAGGGGCGTCCCAGGATCTTTTGCCTTGGGTGGGAGTCTACTAAGGATTACAGAGCTGGCTTGCTCTGACAGAACAATTGGGCTCCCTCCCTTGGTTCGCGGCTTACGCTGGGGTGTACATATATTCTTTAGAAATCGTGCGTAAGCTGGTACGTGGCGGATTGCATCCATCAAGGGGATGTTTATGTGGACCTGCTCAAAGAGCTTGACCAGGTCCTCAGGGGCCACGGGTTTGGTGGTCTTCTTTCCCTTGGTCAAGGCCTCGGTAAACGAGATCTTGGTTGGTTCTTCTAGGATAGGTCCAGGTTGTTGATCCGGAACAGCGGTATCTTGGATAACTATCCTAGGGTCATGGTTATCAGGCTTGGAGTGGTTTGGATAATGCGGGTCTTGAGTTGTTTTACCACTACGTGTTGTTACAGAATTTAATCTGGCCTGATTTTGGTTTGGGTTTGGTAAGAGGGGTGGCTGCTGCTGAAATCCCGCATAAGAAGTTGAGGCTTCCATCTCGTCTGGAGATGGAGCAGTAGGGGCCTGATAAATCCATTGAGCGTGGCCTAAATTTGGATTCATAACGCGCTTCTAGGTTGGCACGTTATTTGGGTTAGGAAGGGATTGGGAAGGGAGTGTGCCTGGCTGGCGAGAATTTGCCAACTGGGCCAGTTGAGTTTTAACTTCTGTAAGCTCGTCCTTGTGTTGTTTTTGAATAGCCGCATTCGTTTTCTGAATGTCAGCCAGAGTCTGAAGGATTAGGGACATTTGATCCTGATTTGGCCCTGATGGATGAGTAGGGTTGGGCCGAGGCTGTGGCGGCTGGTAATGACGAGAGGGCTGTGGGCGGGACTGAAAAGGTGGTCTTTGGGTTTGGGAATTTCCCGCCCACTGAAAATTGGGATGGTTTCGCCATCCAGGGTTGTAAGTGTTGGAGAATGGGTCGTTCTGGATGGCGTTGAGGTCCTCGCAGGTCTGAGGAACCTCCTGAGTATCAGGGAAAGGGGGAATGGAGTTCCCCCGGCTGGTGTAGAAAGGATCGGATGATCCTCCGATCCAAGAATCAGATGGGAATGGATATGGATCCATCCCAGGGGAAGATCGGTGGAGGATGTTCTGCACAGTCTCCTGTGTGGAAGGAGGTTGTGCAAAGGAGTTACGCGCGGAGGTGGCTCGCTGCAAGTGCTGAGTCAGCTCATCCACCTTCTTTTCAATGATTGCGACCTTGTCCAATCCACTGGCCATTAATTCCAGGTCGACTGATGCGGACAGGCCCTGCGTCTCATGTGCTCCCTTATGATTCGTCGCTGCGCGGGTATTCGTCCTGTCGAATAATCCCATGGAGTCATTGTTGATGGAGTTCTCGCACATGTTTTCGAGAATCTCCCATACGGTGTCTTCATGTTGACCCATGATGTTTCCTCCGCAAGTTGCATTGACGAAAAGGCGGATGTCCTCACGGAGTCCCTGGTAAAAAGATTGGACTTGTTCCCATTTAGGAACTCCGTGATGGGGGCACTTTCTCATGAGATCCTGAAAACGATCCCATGCCTCATGGAGAGGTTCTCCTGATTGTTGAGTGAAGTGTGTAATCTGATGGCGCAAGGCGTTGGTCCGACCAACGGGAAAAAACTTTTTCAAAAACTCGGATTGAAGTTCTTCCCAAGTGTTGATCGGCCGGGTCTAAGTTTGATACCAATGGGCGGCCTTGTCCATAAGAGAAAAGGAGAACATCTTCATGAGAAGAATATCCCGATTTTGCGCATCTGATCCAAAAGTGTGGGCCAGATGCTTTAGCTGTTTGATGTGCTGGAAGGGATCTTCAGAATTAAGCCCATGGAATTTAGGTATAGCATGAATCATGTTGGGCTTTAATTCAGAATCAGGTCCTCCAGTCGGGATTCTGACTCGAGGCTCAATGGCCACCGCAGCAGGATTGTAGTGGTCCCGCATCATAGGACGCTGTGGTGGGTGCACGAAGTTTTGGAAGAGGTCATTGAGTCGCTGGAGCTGGTGTTCCAGATTATTTTCTTCCTCAACTGGCTGAGCCATGATGGGGGAAGAAGAAGAACTTGGTTCTGAATCAGAAGAGAGAATAATGTGAGGGTGTTGCTACACAAACACGGGCGTCGAGGCTTGGCCTTGACGAGAGCGAATTTCTAAAGGAGGTCTTAAGGGTGGTCTTAGGGACCTCCTTCCGTACATGCACTGTTGGAAGAGGTAAGTTTAGAAGGTGCTGGACCCAATCAAGACACCCAAAAATGTGTTGGGTGACTATAGAGGTGCGGGGCAGATGGACCCCTTGATCAGAAAGATCGTCCACCTGAGAATTACCTGGGCAGCCAGAGAGGGAGAGTCCCGCGAAGACCCCTACACGGTAGAGCGTCCCCACGGGTTACAGGGTTTCCACCACCCGACCTCTCTTGTCACTGTGATTCCAGGTAGACCAGAATGGGGATCTTGACCTCTTAAGTCTACCAATTTTAAGATCAGGGTGCTTAAGGTTTCACTTGAACTTTAGTCTTTTAAGTGCAAAGAGTGACCTAATTTAAGGTTGGTTGACCCAAGGGGTCAACTTTACCTCTTGTTTTCTTTGAGAGCTTTTAGGTCTTGTCTTTTAGGGTTCAAGTGTTTAGAGAGCCAATTGTTTTAGGTTTTCTTTTGAATAGGTATTTTCAATCAATGGTTTAGGCACACTTCTTTTAGATTTTCTCCATTCTTGATTTAAGTAGTGTGTCTCTAAAACCCTAATGTTGAATCTTATGTTGGCTCTTCTTGGTCCAGTTAGTTCTTTGTTGGGTAATTAGGGCTCAAGCAAGAATGTGTTAGCCCTTAAATACCCTTAATAGTGTGCAGGACTAATGAGTTGAAAACATGCAACTCTTTATGGTTACTAAGTATGGAAGACAGGTTAGCCCTATATTGCTTATTCTTTTCTTTTCTTCCTCTTTAGAGTTTAGGGGTTAATAGCGAGAGGAAAAATTTACCTGTCCTCGGAGTGGTTGTCGTGCGGTTGCTTGTCTTCTTGATTTCCTATAGTTTTCTGCACAAAAGAGAGGAGATTATCAGAAATTAAAAAGAAACAGGAATGTTTACCTCTAGAATAGCCGTTGCTCCCCGGCAACGGCGCCAAAATGAAACGCTGATGGCAACCGGGTTTTATTGTTATAGCGTTGTAGTATAGCCAGTTATTGCCAACATTTCAAATATATAAAATTTTTTTACTCGGAAAATAAAAGAGTTCCCGAGGTCGAACTCAGGGAGCAAGTTGTATTCTAGAGATATACATGTTTCTTTTACAAAAAATAAAGATAAAGAAAGAGAGAGAAAGAATTTGTTGTCTTTTCTTCTTTTCTCTTTGCTTCTCCTCGTCTCAGATCTTCTGTTATCCTCTTCTTCTTTATCTGCAGTGGTGATGTTCTTCTTCTGCAGTGGTGATGTTCTTCTTCTTCCTTCAGCTGTTCCTGCTCTTCTTCTTTGAGTTCTTCCCTGTGTTCTCCTCTGCCTCGCCTTCTTTTGTTGTTCTTCAGATCTCCTTCTTTCTTCTTTTCTTTTTCCTGTCAGGATGTCGTCTCTCCTTCTTTCTTCTTTTCCCTTCAGGACGTCGTCTGATTTTCCAATCAGACGACTTAAACCGCTTGTTGCTACAGTGTCTCCCTCAGCTTCCTTCTTCTTCCGCGGTCCTTCTTCTTCACCTGTGCCTGCACACTTCAGACTTTACGTCAGGGGGCAAAACCTACTCTACCCCCCCGCCCCTCCGTCTCTCTCTCACACAATCCGCTCATAGGATAGCTCTCCCAGAGCTGCCGGGTAGCCGGGTACGGGTCGCGCCCGGGTCCTGGCCCACCGGCGTGCGTGGTGGGCGAGGAGTGCAGGTCAGTCTAAGTCGGGTCGGGTCAGATCCGCGGGGCATGAGCGCGGACGAGACCGGGTAACCGGGCGGGTGAAGGGGACCTCACCCCGTGTGCTGAGGCAGTAAGCCTCCAGCACTTTTTCGCTTTAAACCGCTGCGCCTCTTCAGACTTTTCCGAGGTGGGACAAAATGTCCCACCCTAATTGACCGCCCACAGCGGAGAAAGCAGCGGGCGATCGCGGCTTCACGCGAAGCCTTCTCCCCAGCTGCGAGCCTGATGCTTTGTCGAAATGCCTCGCAAGGCCTGGGAGTCGAATCTGGGCGTGGCGGTGGGCGTGGCGCGCCTACAGCTGCAGGCGGAAGCAGCTCCTTCTACACGGCAATGGCGGCGGAGGTCGGGTGGCCTGTTCACAGCAAAACGGCCTCTCGGCCTAATCAGAAGGTGCCGGGAGCTTCGCCAGAGTGCGGCGAAGCTCGTGTGGGTGGTGGCGAGGCGTGGGGTGGCGTGCAAGGGCTGCCCTAGGTCGGACTGTGGGTCGGAGGATGGGTTTGTTCGGTGGGGTTGCAGAGGGTGATGTGGGGGAAGTGGAAGGGCGGGGATTGATCAAGGTGAGGAGGCGGAGGTTCTGCGGTGGTCGGCGAGGCGTGTGGGTTGCTGGGGTGATGGGAGCGTCTCGCCGGAGTTTGGCCGGAGACGAAGGGGGTGACGGTGGACAGGAGCGGTCGAGGGTTTAATCAAATAAAAGACAGTGAGGAAAAGAAAGAGGGGGAGATGGGGAGGAGTTCTGACCTAGCTATGGAGACGAAAGGGGCCGGGGCAGGGCGACAGTCGTATCGACTGTCGCCGGAGAAGAAGATGCCCAGGGGAAGGGGCGGCGGCGAGCAGAGAGCCGGAGAAGCGCCAGCTGGGTGCGGCGTGGCGCGGGAAGAGCAGGGGAAGAAATCTCTGCTACTGGTATTGCGGCAGAGCGAAGAGGAGGAGGAGGAGGAACCGCCGGAGCTGGTGGGCGTCTGCCGGAGTGAGAGGAGAGGAAAGTTGGGGGTTTTCTCCGTCAGATCCGAGCTGGGAAGAACGGTGGAGCGACGGGGGTATTTATAGGGACCGAATCAGGGAGGAAGGCGGAGGGAGACGACGTGTCTCCCTCGCCGGAGGACGCCGGAGATGGAAACCCATACCGTCCGTGCGTTCGCACGGCCGGTATGGCGGGTTACAGCGACCAGGGGGGTGTCCCTGCGACGGCTGACGACGCAGGGCACCCCCGGTTACTTGCCAGGCTCTCCCCCTCACCCTGCGCGGCGCCATGCTCCGCGCAAGGTCGTCGGAGCATGGTGCTGGCAGGTTTTGCAGGGGGGACCTGAACGCAAAGAACGAAGGAGAGTTAGGGGCCAAAATGCGAGGGTTCAAAAGTTGAGGGCCAAAAAGTAAATATATGAGGACCAAAGTGTAAAGTTGGTCAAGGAGGTTTCTTCTTAGGCTCAAGTTTTTATACATGACTAATTAGGACCTAAGGAATCTGATGGTGAATTTCATTTCTATATTAAACCTTGTTTGACCGGTCAATTTATGCGAAAACCCAAATTAAGTTATTAATTGGGCATGGTTCTCAATGTAGGTCAAAATGGGTTCTGAAGGCCAAATTGAAGGTTCTAAACCCTAGAGATTATTTTTCTATGGATTTTAGAGGGTTTATTCTGTTTTTACTTTGCCTTGAACCTCGTGAATTGAAGTGGGTTGTTTTAGGGTTACAGATTATCATTTAGTTCCTTGGAATTGCTGTAGCCCTTTCTAGATCATCTTAACCCACTTTTATTCTTATTAAGTTGCTTTGACCTATGTTTGGACCTTGAATTACCCTGTATGCAGATTATACTGGTAAAATTGCATTTTTACCCCTTATGACTTGTTTTCTCCTTAAACTCAGAATTCTCTGAGTTAAGCCTTTCCTTGAGTTATGTAGGAGCTTTTATCCTTTGTATTAGGTCAAAATGAGCTAGTTATGGCTCATGATGAGGTTCTCATCACCCGCACGGTGACATCTTGGTGAGTCTACAACAACTACAGGAAACTGAACAGGGCTACCCAAAAGGATCACTTTCCTTTGCTGTTCATTGATCAGATCTTGGAACGATTAGACGGATGCAGCTTCTGCTTTCTGGATGGATACTCTAGGTATAATCAAGTAGCGATTAGCCTGGAAGATCAAGACAAGACCACATTCACATGCCCCTTTGGAACAATCGCTTTCAAGCGGATGCCTTTGGCCTCTGCAATGCACCAGCGACATTTCAGCGTTGTATGATGACCATCTTCTCTGACATGATTGGGGACTATGTGGAGGTATTCACAAATGACTTCTCCATTTTCGAAGATGATTTCGTATCTTGTCTTGATAACCTCACCAAGATCCTGAGATGATGTATTGAGGTAAACCTAGTACTATCCTGGGAGAAAAGTCATTTCATGGTGAGGGATGGCATAGTACTAGGACACAGGATCTCCAAAAATGGACTCGAGGTCGGCTGAGCTAAATCAGAGATTATCTCCCACTTATCGCCACCTAGCTCGGTCAAGCAGCTCAAATCATTCTTGGGTGACGTCAGCCTCTATCGGAGATTTATACGCGATTTCTTGAAAATCGCATGGCCTTTGACGAATCTCTTAGTTGCCGATGCCCCTTTTGAATTTGACACCATGTGTCTCAGTGCCTTCGAGACTTTATGAAGCGCTATCTCTGATTCACCGATTCTCCAACCACCCGACTGGTCTCTTGATTTCGAAATGATGTGCGACACTTCTGATTTTGCAATCAGTGCTGTTTTAGGCCAGCGTCGGAAGAAACAACCCTTTGTCATATACTTTGCTAGCAAGACACTGAATGAGGCTCAGCGTAATTACACTATCACTGAGAAAGAATTGCTAGCAGTAGTATTCGGGTTGGACAAATTCAGATCATAGTTATTAGGGTCCAAGGTCATCATTTTCATTGACCACTCCGCCCTCTGGCATTTGTTGGAAAAGAAGGATGCCAAACCACGGCTCATTAGATGGATCCTTCTATTGCAGGAATTTGATATCGAAATCTGAGGCAAAGCTGGAAAACAAAATGTTGTGGCGGATCACCTATCTAGACAGAACCCATATCACTTTCCCTATTCCCTGCCTATCCACAAACAATTTCCTGATGAATCTCTTTTGCCAGTTCATTCCGTTGAGTTCCCCTGGTACGCAGATTTCGCAAACTACCTTGCCACAGGAAAAATTCCCGTGAACCTTTCCAAGGACAAGAAACTCAAATTCACTGCAGAGGCCAAATACTACCTCTGGGATGACCCGTTGCTCTTCCGCATTGGAGCGGATCAAATTATTCGAAGATGTATCCCAGACTCTATGATCCCGAGTGTGTTATCTTTTTGCCACAACGATGCTTGTGGTGGTCATTTCTCAGGACGGAAAACCGCTGCAAAAATTTTGCAGTTGGGATTTTTCTAGCCAACCATCTTCAGTGTTACACATGAATATGGCCAACACTGCAAACGATGCCAGTCGGTCGGTTCTATGACTAGGAGAGACATGATGCCACTCCAACCCATCATGGTCATAGAAGTGTTCGACATCTGGGGCATCGATTTTTTGGGCCCCTTCTTGAACTCACATGGCTTCGAGTACATATTACTAGCCGTTGACTATGTCTCGAAGTGGGTCGAGGCCATCCCGGCGAGACGGGCTAACCATAAGATCGTCATTTCATTCGTACGGTAGAACATCTTTGCAAGATTCGGAATACCTCGTGCTCTAATTAGTGATGGGGGAAGCCACTTCATTCACACCCATTTTAGGTCATTATTAAAGAAATACAGGGTACATCACCGTATAGCCACCCCGTATCACCTGCAGACCAATGGGCAGGCTGAAGTGTCTAACCATCAAATCACGCTGATTCTCCAGAAGACAGTTGACCAGACAGGAAGGACTAGTCCGACAAATTAGTCAATGCACTCTGGGCATATCGGACCGCATACAAGGCCCTACTCAGAATGTCACCATATCGCATGATATATGGCAAGGCCTGTCACCTTCCTATAGAGCTGGAACACCACACCTTTTGGGCAGTGCAAAAATGTAACCTTGACCTCGATGTAGGAGGTTAAGAATGGAAACTCCAGCTCAGCGAATTAGAAGAGATCCAGTAGGAGGCCTATGAGAACGCATTGATATAAAAGGATAAGATCAAGGCCTTTCATGACCACCACATCCGGAGTAAAGCATTCATGCCCAACTAGCGAGTCTGGTTGTTTGATTCTCAACTGAAACTGTTTGTAGGGAAGCTAAAGACCAAATGGACTGGCCCGTATATTGTGATTCATCCATATCCTAATGGGGCAGTCCAGATCAAGGACCTAAAATCTAGGCATATATCCACGGTAAATGGCCAGCGCCTTAAGCCATTTTTGGCCCAGGAACCTCCTCCACCTGACGAGATTGTTCATCTTATTGAGGACGTGTGATTGATTGCTCGCCTAGCTGGAGGCGTTAAACTCAGCACATATAGATAGCATATATCCCACATTTCACCATCATTTATACATAACCATTTTTATATAAAGCATATTTTTTTTCTTTTAGCATATTGTATATTGCATGCTGACAGGTTGGCCGGTGCTGAATGTATAATTTCAAGAGCAACTACAGGTGATTTCTACCCATTCTCTCCCTGTAGTATTTATTTTCTTTTATATTCATGCATGAGGACATGCAGGAACTTAGGCATGGGGGGGTAGATACAACAAAACTAAAAGTTTTTATGCCAACATTTAGGAAAACCTTGGAGCTGCATGTAAAACGTACTTTAGGACCCTAAATAAAAGAACAGCCAACTCCTCCTCCAATGCTCGCATTGGAGCTAGAAATCGTCCGCAGCAGCCATTTCCAACTCACTCGCTCACCTTTTGTTCTAAACTTAGGGTAAAGCTGAATGTAACCCGATACGGGAATTTCATGAAGAATATATGAGGTTACTTGTTCATAGCATATATACATATTGCATTCATGAATAAGATTATTTTGTTAAGAGAATGTAGTAGGGATTTTATCCTCTAGTTGATTCCTATAATCTGGAATCCAGTACAACTTTTCACACACACGTAGAATTTGCAATGGATTCACGGTGAAGGCTAATAAATGTCCTTAGTCTGTCGAGAAGAAGCAGTGCTTCTTTCCTGAGCCACTAAATAGTGTTTTGGGAGTCAAGCAGATTTTTCACCAAAAATCCACCAAATAGTGTAAGGTGAGAGTAGAGTGTACTGGTGCTCTAAGATTAGTGAAAGGAATCTGGAATCCTAGATAATTAGGTGGTGATACTCAGAGATTAGGCATAGTTTCCACTCTCGATTCCTGCGTATACATTTTTTAGTGAATTTTCAGAGCCACCAAATGAGGCAAATATGCGGAGAGCGAGTTTTCATAAAACTAGGGCTAAGGTGGATGGTTACAACTATTCTTTACGGAATCCTCGGCTGAAGGAGGGTATTGATGCCAAGGTCAGAAATACACCATCCTATCTGTTTCTCCCTGTGCCATGAGTAGGCACTTCCACCAAATAAGCCACCAAACATCTCTTGAGTACCACCAATCCCTAATAATGCCTCCTCAATAAAGTACATGGATGTCTTATGTTGAAAAAAAAAAAAAAGAGATGAAATGAAAAAAAATTCAAAAAATAAGAAAAAGCAAAGAAAAAAAAGAGTGAATATTTAATTCAGTTTCATTGTGGCAATACCAACAAATAAATTTGAGAACCCCCAAATATAGCCTTAACCTATTTTTCATGTATTTCTGACCGGCCGAATACTAGCTGAGGAATTCCGACATAGTATTAGTATTATGAGAACTCAATTAAAGTGTTAATGCCTAGTGAGACCACCAAATACAGGTCATATAGATGAATCTGGCGAGGTTGTGAGCTCTAAGAAAAAGAAAGAAAAGAAAAAGAAAAAGAGAAAGAGAGAATGAATACAAAGGAATCAAAAGAGAGCATAGTTTTCCTCATCTTTCTCTGGGTTGAGTTACTTTGTAATCCGAGAATCTAGATTCTGTAGTATGAGTCTCTATGTAGCACTAAGTGAGAGTGAGCCACCAAATATATTATCTTTTCTCTCAGAGATTCTCTACCAAAGCCTAAAGCCGTGGTGAAATTCATAGAATATCTTGAATATCCTGAGGGAAGAAGTCTTCCTATCCTGCTAGAATTTTTACTAGGGGTTAAGTACAGGCTTTAGAGGTGTATCAGTTTTTCACTCAAATCTGTTGCAGAAGCTACATAGCTGCACTTTCACGATTGTCAGGATTTCTTGAGCATAGGATGAAAGCAAAAGGAGAAAAATCTCTAGGCATACACTTGATAAAATAATCAGTCCCTTAGGGACCCTTGTTGTAAATAATTTAGTCTTGCATTTGCTAGGGACTAGCAAGATTTAGGCATGGGGGTATTATTGCACAGCAATCATAGGTCTTAATTGACCTAAATTAGCCTAGAACTTAGCAAAAGTTAGGATAATTCATGCATGCATAAGCACTATCTGCATTTTTACTGCTTTACTTTAGATTTGCAAAAAATAATGTTATAATGTGCTGATTAAGTGCATTACGTCGATTGCAGGCAATAAGCTGATCTGGAGCAGGATCTGAAGCTAGATCTGGAATAAAGGGAGTTGTAGCAGAGCTGGAGAAGAAGGCCTATATTAGATGTAGGAATAATAATGTAAGGGAGTTAAAGGTTTGCTATTCTATTAAGTAGGAATAAAGAAGTAAAATGAGAAGAGCTTAGGTCCATCCTAGCCTTAGGATAGCCTAGAGACTTCCCCAAGACTTAGCCACCGTTAAATTAGGTCACAACACACTAGGAAGCCCAAAAAGCCTAGTTCAAACCCTTATCTAGATGTCCAGATAAGTTTCAGGACATCCAGGACCCTTAGCCAACTCCCGCACACCTCAAACCCACTTCTACAATGTTATTGGACGTCCAGACACTTTGTCAGATGTCCAATTTCTGTAGAATACCCAAAACAGAACCTTGATTTCCCCCTGACTCAGATTGGATGTCCGGCACTGAAGTTTGGACTTCTGATTTTTGAGTATAAGTCGTCTTGTCACATTTTTGGACGTCTGGTACTAATCTCCAGTCCCTGTTTTCAGATTCAAGCCATGATCTTGGATCTCTAGCTCCCTAGAACAAATCCCAACCCCATAGGAACCTAAATTAAGCTGTCCTAACCCTAGTACATCACCTCTAGACCTACCTAAGGACCTAATTAGTTCTTCACCAAACCCAACTAACTTAGATCAAAGTCAAATACCTTCATCTAAGTATATTGGACTCATTGGGTCCAATTGAGCTTAGATCTCAACCCACACAAGTTCAATTGGACTTAGTTAGAGTCCAATTGACCTAAACCCAACCTAATTGAGTTATTCACTCTCAATTAGGTTCACACTCATTCAATTAAACTTGGGTTGAGTTTAATTGCAAATTCCCCTTAGAAAACAGGGTTTGTAACCCTAATTTAAGACATACACCTACCTAAACCCCTTAGGACCTAACCTAAACCACCTAGCCACATAGAGCATGACCACAAACACACACACACACACACCCATTCATGCACACACACTTCTTTGGATTTCTCTGGAACTCTCTTGAAATGGCGCCCACCTCTTGGTTGCTAAATTTAGTGACCATGAGGCATTCAAATTGAGATCCACCTTTTTTGGATCTCATAGCCATATGGCCAGCCGCTCTTGGACTCTCTCTGGAGAGTTTGATACCTCTCTAGAGAGAATCCCTTACGTCTATAAAAAGACCCAATGGGTGGCCAATGGCATCCAACCACATTCTTGGCACCCATTCACTCCCTTGGCTCCATTCACATCCACCTCCACTTAGGCTAACCACTCCATCTCCATGAGTTCACCACCACCATGAAGGACACCATGCTGGGATGCTGGATCACTCCTCTCTCTCTCCAAGGGCTGGCTTAAGCTCCATTGGCTGCCCCTCATTCTCCTCCTGACCACTCCAAGGACATCAGGGACCACCCTCATATGCCCTTTTTTTTCTGCTATATCTGGATTAGTAGTTTATGCTCTTCATAGTTTTACTGCTTTTTTATTACTGCTTAGTAGCATAGTCGTTATTCTCCCCAAATGATGCTTGCAAAATCCCCCCGTAGATTCTTGTATGCAATCATTTTCTGGTAGCTAGATTTACATTTTAAGCATTCCCGTACAAGCTTTCCTCTACAGTTCTTGTTGTAAACAACTCTCCAAATGAATGAATGAAAAATGCATTTATATATATATCTCTCTATTTTGAAATCACCATGAGGTTATTGATTGCCATCTTGCTTGCGTGATTCAAGTTTCCTATTTTCAATTGTTTATCTATTCTGCAACAAGCATGTTGTTTCCTGAAGATATAGAAAATCTAACGATAGATGCATTTCTATAAACAGTCGCCACCTCACAAGAATCGTGAGCATAGAAACTCACACTTTCACCTTTGTGATTTATTTAACACATGTGCACATAATCAGGGTTCACAACAGAAGTGGTGAAATCTTAATCAGGAGATTGGAAATCGACGTGCGATTTAAATAGGGTAGAGTGGTATATGATTGAATTCTAAAGTAAAACAAATGTCTCCCAGAGACGAACGACCAGGACTCAAAGTCTCATTATCTTTTTAGAAATAATTTTGTTTGATCGTATTGCGCACTATACTACGATGCTTAACCTATCAAAAATGCACTTTACGCATCACGAACATGGACTAAACCAGGAGCTGTCAGAAATGGGGTAGATGATATTAGCATCAGCCGCTTAATAATCTCTGTTTTTACCACCTCCTACATATTAGGGTTCAAGTGCCTTTGTGGTTGGCGGGAGGGGCGAGAATCGTCCTCTAAATATATATGATGTGTACAATAGGATGGATGAATTCCCCTAAGATTAGACAGGGTCCAGCCAATAGCTTCTATGTATTTACTCAAAACCTGGAGAAGTTTGTGTTCTTGCACACCAGTAAGTCTAGAATTTATAATCAGGGGTAGGGTCTATTTTGGACCCTGGAAGACATATTTAAGGGAGTCAGGTAGAGGTTTTAATTCCAATTGTGGGCTTGGCTCCGAAAGAATTTCTGCTTTTTGTGTTAGTGGTGAGGTGAGAGTGAAAGGGTCAGCTGGAGGGTTAGTTGAATGTGTGGTTAGGGTGGAAGGGTGAGAAGAAATGGATTGTTCAGAAATCATGTTAATGGGAAAACAAGAACCTAAATGTGAAATCTACAAAGTTTCCTCCACAATATTTTCTATTTCTAAATCCAAATCATCAAAGAAATCAGGTTCTTGGAACCTCCTAGAAGCTTGGAAAATATGTAGGGTTACCGATTCACCGCCACACATGATCTTCATTTTTCCATAATCACAATCAATATTTGCGTCGGCGGTGGCTAAGAATGGTCTTCCAAGAATTATAGGGGCAAACTTTAATGCTTTCGGTACCTCTATGTCGAGGACTAAAAAGTCTACTGCAAATAGACAATTTTTTACCCGGACAAGGACATCCTCAACAATTCCCCTCGGTTTAATTGTTGATCAGTTGGCTAATTGAAGAGTAACCTCAATAGGTTTTAACTAATCGATCTTAAATTCCTCAAAAATAATTATGGGGATAAGATTAATTGAGGCACCAAGATCCAACAAAGCATGATCAAAAGAAGTATCATAAATGATAACTTGAATCAAGGGGCTACCTTGATCTTTTCTCTTAAGAGGCCGTAGACTCTGCACAACTAGGCTGACTGTCTCAGGAAAGATCACCTTTCTTAAATTTCAGGGCTGCCTTTTTGGGGTACACAAATCTTTTTGGAATTTTGCAAAGGCAGGGATGTATTTTATGGCATCTAGGAGAGGGATGTTAATTTCAACTTGCCCAAATAAATCCATAAATTCCTTAGCAGTGGGTTCGGATTTCTTCTTTATATTATTTGTTGAAGAATGGAGGGCTTATGGAAATGGTGCAGGGTTTCCCAGTTTTGCATTAACAGGTTCCTGAATAATGTGTGAGGAAGATGGGGAAGAGTTGATCTGTTTTTCATTAAAATGAGTTTCTTTAATAGGCTGGGGATCATGAGTGGTTTTCCCATTCCTCAAAGTAACTGCATTTGTAGTCTGGTTATTTCTAGGATGAGGACTAGAAGCCTGACTGTTGTTGAAACCCAGGGGATGCTGAGGTGCTGGTTGAATGGATTGACTGGGATATCCACCTTGTAACTGATTCCTTTGATTATCTAGGTTGGGCATGGGTTGGGAAGGTAAATTCCCAACAAGTCGATGATCAGGAGTAACCTTAACTTGGTGTTGCAAGTCGGCAATCTTGCAGGTTACTTCTGCCATTTGATTCTGCATACCTTGCAAAGTTTTCATGACCTGAGTGTCAATATCTTCCTGGGATGGTCCACATTGATACACAGGTTGCCCATAATTCCCAAAATGATTTTGTCTGGGAAAGGGAATCAAGTTCGGGTTTTTGCAGGAGTGATTCAGGTTAGTCCTCCAGTTTTGGTTGAAAGTGTTGGAGGGGTTTCTAAATTGCTACTGGAGAGCACAAATATTTTCCATGGTGAGATCAAAAATATTTTGATCAAAATTCCTAGTCAATTCTTGTGGGAAATCAGTTGGAAACTGCTAACTAGCAGGTGTGGCATCAATATTATGCGGATTTTCTCTTCGAAGAAGTTGTGGAGTGTTAATGTGTGGAGAGTTAAAGTGTGGAGCATGTTTATTTGTGAGCTTTTCTTCCATTTTTTTCTGGTGAATCTGCATCTGGTCCAATCATTGAGCTTACATATATAGATCATCCTGACTGACTGGAACAGAGGTGGATTTGGAGTCAATTTCATGGACTCCATGTCTGGGGTTTTTTGTTCTACCAAAAGTGTCCATTGAAGTCATGTTAAATGAGTTTTCACTCATTTCTTCAAAGAGGAGATAGGCACTTTCAACATCTTTATTAAGGAAATTGCCCCCACATGAGGCATCCATAAATCGCTTCAATTGATCTTCTAGTCCATGTTAGAAGATCTGCACTAACTGCCATTGTGGAATTTCATGGTGGGGACAACTTCTTAAAAGTTCTTCAAATCTTTCCCTGGCTTCATGGTGGGTTTCACCAATTTTTTGTCGAAAGGTCATTATAGATCTTCTTAAAGCATTAGTATGACCGATTGAAAAAAAATTCTTTAGGAAAGCACTTTTTAATTAAGGCCAGGTGGTATTCGGGCGACCAACCATTCTAAACCAATGTGTAGCCTTGTCTTTAAGAGAGAGAGGAAAAAGTCTCATTAACCACAAATCTTCCTGCACATTGCAGGAACGAGTGGTTTGAGTGATGACAGTTAATTTCTCGAGATGAGAAAAAGGGTCCTCTCTTTGAAGACCATGAAAATGCTTGATAAGATTTAGAATGGCTGGTTTGATCTCAAAATCCCCTTGTGGTATGGCCACCCTGGGTCTTTCCTCGTAATCTGAAGGATCATAGAAATCCATAGGAGGAACAACAGGCTATTGGCGGGATGGTGGGTTTTGCCCTTGGTAAGCAGGTTCGTTACAGTCCTAGCCAAATCTTCTCAATTTTGTTGCAGCTGAACCAAATGGTCGACCATCATGGAAAAGGAGTTTGTATTTTGAGTTAGAATTGGATGGCCACCTAGCCTTGCAGGAATTTTTGGTTCTCCAGATGAGAGAGGTGAGGGAGGGGGAAGTCAGCTTGTAGGTCAGCTGACAGGATAGAAGTGGAAGCAGAATTTTTTTGTCGGCTTCCAGGGTTTCCCATATTCTTAGAGGAGGGAGAAGAAAACAACGAATTTTCTGGTGTGGGGGCAAAATCAGATGGTCCCTCAAGATGTGGTTTTTCGGACCTTCGCCAGTGCGTGCACTATTTTTTGGAAGAATTGGAGGGGAGGAGAAGAGAAAGATATGAGGGAAAGTGTGCAATTCAAACAACAAATTCTATACCTAACAAAAGTGTGACTCCCTAGAAATAAACCTAAGTCATGGTCAACATAGGAAATAAGTAATCAACAGTGAATACCCATTCTGTCAATAAATCTAGCCAAGTTGCTTAAGGGGAGGTTTGGGCCCAAACGTTTCCTAGGAAAAACCCCAGGTGCTTGTACAAACCCGCACCTAGTCATTTGACACGACCCCTCAGCTTGAACACCAGATATAGACGATAGAATTGGTATGAACTATAGAAAACATAAGACCTATATAGCAAGCCTATGTTGATGAAAACCTTTGGGTTCAAATTGCTACCAATTTTAATTAGGTCTAGGCTACTAGTGTGCACACGGAATGTGGAGGGTGTTGATTGGGTTGTTGCCCTGTTATTTCAATTTTTAGTGTGTGTGCAGAAATTGGAAAGTGGTTCCAATTAAAAACAAGTTGTCACACAATTTTTTTTGTATTTTTTGCTTTTTGAGATTCAATTTAATTGAATGCGTATTAGGGTTTCTCTTTCTAAATGTTCAAAAAAGTTTGAAACTTCCACAATCAATGGAAAACAAGTTGTATTGGTGATGATGTGTTTCCTTTATGTTGTGAGACTAAAAAGCAAAAAGGAAACCCTAATACGCAAAATTACTACCAATGAAAAATTTTTAGTCTTTCTGAAAATGTAGTGGTCCAAACAATGCAACCAACACCACTACCTTTTGTAAAATCAAACACGAATACCAGAAAATTTTTTTTTAAGATTTTGGGAATTTGTTTGATTTTTTTTTGAATTTTTATTTATGCTGGTGTCAAAGTTCAAAATGGTTCCTGTGGGTATTCTGGACTTTTTGTACCACCACTGCTCTCATTAAATTTTCATGATTTTATATAAGATGTAGAATTTCACAATGATTCCAGAAAGCTAAATTTCACAAAAATTAGATGAGCACAAAAATTTTAAACATTCACAGACAGTAGCAAAATAGGAAGATAAGAGGGTGTGACCCCTCGGAAGTTCACGAATTTTTAAAACTTAAATACATACCCAACTGATCTAAAATTTGTAACAGACGTTCCTAACTTGATTTGGAATCACTATGTGAAATTTCAGGATTTTAGGTGATCTACGGTTTTGGGAATTGATTATTGAAGTCTGGACAGAAATCTGGATCCAAAAAATAGAATAACAACACTAGGATTGGAGTGTTGTTTAATGAAGCATACAAGCAAAGAATGGATTTTTACAGGCATCACTCCACTTAATTAAAGTGTTTAGGATCCTGAAAGCCAAGTTTAATATTTTTGTGTAATCTTTTAACCTAAATGTCACAAGAAATAGGGAACCAACCTGAAGTTGTGGGAAGAAAAGGAACTTCGAGCTCTCGCTTCCAAATTCTCGCTTTCTTCCTATAGTTCCTGCAGACACGAGAGAAAAGAGAGACAATTGGATGAGATCCACTTCAGGCAAGAGAATCAATTAAAATGCAAAGCCGTGCCTCCCTGGCAACGGTGCCAAAAAGTGATACAATAAATCGCGTGGTTTGTAATTAGTGAAATTGCACTAGAGGGGGTGAATAGTGAAATTATAAAATATTGTTATACAAAAAATTCAATCACAAAAGGTGGCACCAGATTTTTAGGTGGAAACCCAAGATGGGTGAAAGGCACCACCTAAGCCAATCCCTTGACATAGGATTTTCGATCACAAGGTGATCAATCCACTAACCACACTACTTAAACGAGGGTAGTGTACCTTAATACAAATCCCACCTCCGATCCCTAAACGGAGGTTTCGCCCTTCAAAATGAAGAGACGGGGACTCGACAGGCCGGATACCTAAAGTACAAAAAATAAGAAGTAAAACAACACCTATAGAGCACCCCAATACTTTAATTACTTTCTTATCTACTAAGCATGAAAAGAACTCCGTGAGGATTTCCAGAACGGAGTGAGTCGGGAGTATGGATTTGTCCTATGATCAGAGTGTTGGCACAGCACAAGGGCAAGATGGAGCTTAGAGTTGTGAGCAAGCGATTTTTCTAAGGGAATTGTATATCAAGAGGTGTGTTTTGCCCAAGAGGAGTTGTATTCTATTTATAGGCAAGTTTGGAACCTTCAAGAACACGTGGGAGAGTTCTTTTAGCCATTGGAGACAAATCCCAAAAGATTAGGACGAAATCCACCACAAATCAGGGTAATGATGAGTCTAACAACAATATCAGATGTCTAATTTTAGGACCAGACATCTTATAGGACGTCTGATTATAATTCTGGTCATCTAATACTGTTGGCCACCTTGAACAGACTCCATTAGACCAAAAGAAGGACGTCTGATATTTTCACATAAGACGTCTGATTAGGTTATTGGACGTCTAATAAAGGGTGGATTCATTCCTATTTTCATCATATCCAAATAGGGTTCTAGGTTTAAAGGATCAAACGTCGTTATGGATGTCTGAGGAAATCACCAAACATCTGAAAACCAAAATAGACTTCCCCACCTCTTCTGACAAAAGATTTTATGGCCGTAATGAGATACGCATAGAAAATCATGGGCAACGGTCCAAAGGTAGTCATCTAGAAGTGTGTCCAGACATGTGGAAATACAATTTTGCTCCTTATCTAAGCAACGAAGATAGGTGCCTAGTCTAGCGGTTAGTCTGAGGATGTCCAGGTAGAGTATCAGACGTCTGATAAAGGAGTTCTTCGACTGATGTTCATGAAGACAGAAGGTGAAGGCCTCACTATAGGAAGATAGACGTCCGAGACACTTGTCAGATGTCTTAAAGTGGAAAATCAGATGCCCGACCATTGTTCTAGATGTCTGATAAGAGTCTAAGTGTTAGGTTTTTGTTTCTAATTTATTCTAAGTGTAGAGAACCTAAGTTAGCTATTTATAGGTTATGTTTGGGGGCTCTTTGCAACATTTCTAGACTCAAGTAAAATGAAAATTGCAACCTTTGAAAGTTTACATGAAAATGCCTATGACCTAATACTTATGCTACTTGTCTTCACCCTTTTAATCTCCCATCTTGGAAAACTTTATGAAACCTGCAAATATGTTATCACATAGAGAAACAATATGCTACACTTATTTTTTATTTCATTTTCTTCATTTTGTAAAATCTTCAAAATATTGTATATGAGTAGTTGAACTAACAATCTCCCCCTTTTTGATGATTTTCAAAATATAACTGTAGGTTCCTATTTTCTCCCTCTAAAGGTTGTACTTAGTAGTCTATATCTATTTGAGAAGTTTGTTTGTTTTTATATTATTCCCTAGGTTCTTGCCTACATTCTTCTCCCCATTTTTGAATATCATCATGAAGGGTACTTAAAGGGAGTTGAAACCCAAACTACAAGAGTGACATCTACAAAATGGAGTGCATTAATAAAATTGAATGCTTAAATGATCACAAGGCATTAAAGAAAATTGATTAGGAATAGAAACATTTAACCACGGACTAGCTATTTTTCCCAAAAATATTAAGTATGGGGTCAAGGCCCCTTAATAAAAACTTCCAATAAAAGAGAAAAAAAAGAAAAATAGATACACTAAACTATTCTTCGTGATCTTGGCGGCGGCGGCGATGAGTAGGTCCGTGTCCCATCTACAAATTTTGAATGTCTGATCTAAGTTCGTCGATGTCGAGGCGCATGCTTCCCATGTAGGTGTACATCTCGTCGGTTTGACATAACAGGAGGGAGATGCCCGAGGAGAGGGAATCTGTGGCCGGATCCCATGCTTCATCAAAGCTCGAACGGGGAGCTTCTATTTGAAGGGGTTGTGGTTCATGGAAGTCTAGAAAGGGTGGAAGGGGCTCTTCTTCAATGGGCTCGTCGATGGGCTCAAGATGCTCCCTAGGTATTTGCATCTTGGCAGCTGTGGCTCAGTTGTAAGGCTCAATCTTCTTGCCAACAGCCTGGTCAGTTATGGAAATCCGATGGGTTGAAAAAATTTTGGATAGAATAGACCCAAACAGAAATGATGCCCCATGGTCTTCATTCATGACGCGAACAATGAGGCAGCAATAACTGAAAGGAATATGACAGATGGCCGCAAAAAGGAGCGCCTTGTGTTGGCGCAAGATGTAATCAAAACCTCCCGATTTGTTTAGGAGATCCCACCCAAAAATGTGAGAGAGCAGACGTTTAAGGGGCTTGAGATTTTTGCATAGTAGGGTGCCAAGATTTTCAACATATTTTTCAGGGAGGACTAACTCTTGATTGATGACTTCTAGGTCGTATTGCCTCGGAAGGTTATTGAAGTCATTTCCCTCATTGGGGATGGCTAGAAGGTCGGAAATAGTTTTGGATGTGATGTGGATTTCACAACAAAATAGGCGGGTATGGAGTTCAAGTTTATCGTTGCTGTAGTCCTCAACGATGTGGACATAAAAGAGACAGCAAAGATCAGGGAACATGCCAAGAGTTCTAATGCCAGAGTGGAATTGACGGTCAAAATATTGGAAGAGATGGAGAGTTTCGAAGTATTCCCGAAGGTTTAAATGAGCAAAATCATTCCAAACAATAAAACGAGGGCATTTTACTTTGGCATTTGTGAAGCGATGAAATCGTTGCCTAGCGATGTTGCCCCGCAGTTGACCTACCAAATAGGTGGAAGAGGAGGTGGAAGTGCCCTCAGCTTGGTTCCTATGGGGAGGCATATTTGATGGAATGGGTGGTTAGGTTTTAGAAGAAATGGGTGTTGTTTTGAGGATAGAATACCCACAAAAACATCCATACAAAAACATTCAACCAACAAAACAACATTCAACCAAAAGACTACAACAACACAGATTCAAACAATGCAATCATCATTGATAAAAGATGTGTGGCAATATGCCTTGAGGCAATACAACCTGCCATGTAGATGTGGCAATATACCTTTGGATTCAAGACACTAAAATGTTGGCTTGAATCTTGTGAGGTAATACCCTTGCCATAGAAGATGCAGCTAGGGCTAATAATGTCGGCTTGACCGAGGTTTAGGTTTTAATGCTAACAATGCCATGAAGTACGCAAGTAGGCTGAGTAAATTAAGAAGGAGAATGCAGCTAGGGCTAACAATGTCATGGGCAAAAGAACGTGGAGATGCTCTAAGAGTTGAGAGAGTATACCCACGGGAGAAGGGAGGCCTCCAAATGCACGGTCGAGAGGTAGGGAGGACGCGCGCAGAGGAGCAGCAGCTCCGCCAATCATCGAGGAGGCACGACGGTCGTCTGGCACCAAGAAGAACTTCGCCAACTACAATTGTGGGTCGTCAGGTGTGAGGGAGAGCAGTAGGGATTTAGGAGAGGAGAGTGGGACCTTGCGAAGGGGATGTTATATCCCAAGGTCACGGGGCAAGTCTCCCCCTGAAGTTGGGGAGATTTGCATTTCAAACCATCCAGAGAACAGATGCAACTCACAGATTTTTCCCCGATCAGACGTCAGGAGATGATGTCAGACGTTGGGATTGGACTTTAGGGATTTTAGCCCTTTTGATGGCGACGTCAGTTTTAAGCATCAGACGATAAATCAGATGACTAATTTAAAAATTAGACATTTGATTTCTGCAGGCATCCCTCCCTAGAAAATGATTTATTCTCCAGGTTGTGATCTGATTTCTATCTCAGATGACACATATGACGTCTAAACCTAAAATTAGACGTCTGATTTCTGCAGACAGACCTTCCTGGATTTTACTCTAAAGTTAAAGGGTCATCCAATTTTCCTGTCAGAGGACATAAATGACATCTAGCCACAGAATTAGACGTCGGACTGGTAGTATATGTTCTGACTCATAGATAGACGTCTGCCAACACATCTGGACGACGCCCCAGATGTCTGTGAGGGATGATGGACGACTGAGATACCTCTTTTGTCAGCTCTTTCGATAGATAAAATCATCGTCTGTCCCAGATCTTCAGATGACAAATTTTTATGTATAAGAAGTTTGATAGTTTAATCAGACGTTTGATATTGCACAGAATGTGCATTTTGATGTTTGAACTGAGAAAGAAGCCTTTTCACTTAGTAAAGTCAAGGCTCCATCTATGCTCATGACAAAGGAAGTTCTATTAAGTCATTAAATTCTTCAAATGTCTCTTAGTTTGCATATGCCTAGTTTCCTTCGTATATAATTAAAGCGATCATAATTCAAAGGTTTAGTGAAAGTATCAGCAATTACAATTCAATACAAATAAATTCAACCTCGATTTCTCCCTTAAGTACATTATCTCTCAAAAAGTGATGTCGAATATCAATATGTTTTGTGCAAGAGTGATGTATGGGATTTTTCGAGAGGTTGATAGCACTAGTATTGTCACATAATATTTTTATCTTATTAAATTCAAGTTAAAATCTTTCAAAGTATTTTTCATCCAAAGCATTTGGGAACAAGCTAGTGTGGCGGCTATGTATTCAGCTTTCGTAGTTGATAGGGCTACACTAGATTGTTTCTTTGAGAACCAATAGACTAGTGATTCGCCCAAGAATTGGCACGTCCCACTAGTACTCTTCCTATCGGTGAGGCTACCTGCATAGTCCGCATCTCTATATGTAACTAGGTTGAATTGTGGACTCTTAGGGTAGAATAAGCCATAGTCAGATGTGTCAACTAGATATCTAAATATTCGTTTTACAACATTTAGGTGTGATTGTTTAGGATTTGATTGAAACCTAGCACCTAAGCTGGTACTAAACAAAATATCTGGTCTACTGGAAGTTAAATACAGTAAAGATCCAATCATGCTACGATAGAGCTTTTGATCTATGGGCGTACCTGATTCATCCAAGTCTAGGGAAGTTGTGACACTCATAGGAGTGTTCTTCCCTTTACTTTTGGTCATTTCAAATTTTTTCAGCATCTCCTTTGTGTATTTTGATTGACACACAAAGGTTCCAATTTCGAGCTGAGTGATTTGCAAGCCCAAGAAAAACTTGAGTTCACCCATCAAACTCATTTCAAATTCTTCCTGCATAATTTCTGAAAACTTTCTACACATAGATTCATTAGTAGCACCAAATATAATATCAACTACATATATTTGAACTAATAAAATATCTTTTCCTTTTCTTTTAATGAATAATGTGGAATCAGCTTCCCTTATAAGGAATTTTGCATTTAACAAGTAGTCTTTGAGCCTTTCATACCAAGCTCTAGGAGCTTGCTTTAGACAATATAATGCCTTATTTAATTTGTAGACAAAATGAGGCTTATCATGAGACTTAAAACTAGGAGGTTGTTTTACAAAAACTTCCTCATTAATGAAGCTGTTAAGAAACGCACTCTTAACGTCCATTTGAAAGAGTTTAAAGGCAAGAATGGTGGCATAAGTAAGAAGCATGTGAATTGATTCGAGTCGAGCTACAGGACCGTAGGTCTCATCAAAATCAATTCCTTCTTCTTGGTTGTACCCTTGTGCTACCAGCCAAGCCTTGTTTGGAATGACCATACCGGATTCATTCAACTTGTTCCAGAATACCCATTTGGTACCTATTACCGTTTGCCCTTCAGGATTAGGTACTAGATCCCAAACTTCATTCCTTTGGAATTGGTTGAGTTCCTCCTGCATGGCCATCATCGAAGGTTCTTTGGAGCACGCTTCCTCGACACTCTTGAGTTCAACTTGAGATACAAAGGCAGAGAGACCAAAGGAGCAACTAAAACAAGATCGAGTTTTAACTCCATCAGAAACACTTCCAGTGACTTAATTTTCGGGATGATCCCTTTGATATATCCAATCTTTTAGAAGATTATGGATATTGGAGTTTGGAATGTTAGACACATCAATAGTAGAATCATCTTCATCATCCATATTGACTCGGTCAATGGAGGAGGAGTGAGGAGATTCATCGAAGGAAACATGGAGGGTTTCCTCCACTATTAATGTGGTCTTGTTAAAAATCTAATATGCCTTACTTCATCAGGAATAACCAATAAAGATGGCTTCTTCACCTTTGGCATCAAATTTATCTAAATTAGAATGGGTATTCAAGACAAAACATCGACATCCAAAAACTTTAAAATAACTAATTTTGGGTATTTCCCCATAGTATAGTTCAAAACAAGTTTTTCGCAACCTGGATTGAATTAAGGTGCGATTTAACACGTAACAAGCCGTGTTAACCACCTCAGCCCAAAAGTACTTCGGTAACCCCAAGTCTATGAGCAATGTTTGAGCACACTCTTGATGAGTACGGTTCTTTCAATCAACCACTCCATTTTGTTGAGGTGTTTGGGGAAAAGAAAACTCATGAGCAATACCATGCTCTTGACAAAAAGCATCAAACAAGAAATTTTCAAACTCGCCCCATGATCACTACAGATACGAGTGATTTGGTAGCCTTTTTCAGTATGAACTTTCCTACAAAAAATAGAAAAGACGAAAAACACTCTTTCTTTGGATCTCAAGAAGGAAACCCATGAAAACCTCGAAAAATCATCTACAATTACAAGGCAATATTTGCATCCACTGAGGCTCTCATATTTTGTACGTCTAAATAGATCTAGGTGAAGTAGTTCTAAAGGTCTTGATATGGATATAACTTCTTTGCTTTTAAAACTAGATTTCATAATCTTACCTAATTTACATGAATCATAGATAGGCTCATTTAAAAATTTTCCTTTAGGAAGACCTCGGACTAGTTCATGTGTAGCTAGTTTTTGAACCAGCTTCATATGAACATGCCCTAGTCTTCTATGCCATATACTTAACTCATCATTTGCTATAAGACATTCATAAGTGCCTTTTTTATCAAATTTTATGACATAAATTTCTTTAAATCTAGTTCCCTTAAGAAGGGTTTCATTGGTTAATGCATGCATAATTTTGAATATTTTAGAAGTAAACACTACTTTAAATCCCTTATCACATATTTGACTGACACTTAAAAGATAATGTTTTAGTCCTTTAACTAGAGAAACATTTGAGATGGGAGAGAGAGGGTTACCTATTTTACCAAGGCCAATAATATGGCCCTTATGGTTGTTGCCAAATGTAAACGTTCCTCCATTTGTAGGTTGGAGGTCCAAAAATAGGCACTTGTCTCCCGTCATATGTTTGGAGCATCCGGAGTCCATCACCCATAGGCCTCCTTGGTGGCGGTGGTCTCCTTGTCTTCTTCCTTGTATACCTTCTTCCTCCTACTAAAGATCTGCGATGGTGACTTGGTGTTTCTATAGGTCTTTCTAATTTGAGTTGTCCATCATTCATTTTGTATATCCAATTTTTGAGATTATGATATCCTTTCATCCCTACAAAACAAAGTGTGAGTTGTCTTTTCGGTATCCATTGTAATGTGGATCCGTATTTGTTAGTGGTCTCCTTTAGAGGAGGGTCCTTTTTCAGCTCACTTTGACTCGATTCATAAAAGCCAAGTCCAAATTTACTTGAGGAAGGTTTTTGATGGGCAATGAGCTTGTTCAAGTTGTCTTTCCCCTTTGTAAATTTGGCTAGGTCCTTAAGAAGTTGATTTGATTTTTCTTTGAGGTGATTTATCTCTATTTTTATTATCTCTAGCTTATCTTCTAGTGCCTTAATCTCTACTGTAAGTAAGCTATTTTCATCCTTTTTAAAGGAGTTCAATTTTCAAGTACATGGATTTTGTCGAGTAATTCTTCTCTATCTAGAAATTTTTGTTCACTCATTGACGTATACAAATCATTTGTTAATGACTCCTTCTCAATCATTAGATTTCTTATTTGCATATTTAAGGCTGTGGTTTCTTTTGTAAGAATTAGATTCTTGCCTTCAAGATCATTGATTAATTTCTTATTTTCTAAGTTTTCTTCTTTTAAAACCTTGCTTTGGGTTTTTGTTTTCTTAAGATCTACATATAGTGAATCAAAAGCATCCTGTAATTCATCTAATGAGTAGGGGTTTACCTCAGGTTCCTCAGATTTAGACTCAGAACCATCATTTGTTGTCATTAATCCCAAGCATGCCGTTTCTTCAATTGTTTCCTCCTTTTCTTCTTCGGAGCTGGAGTCATCCCATGTTGCTTGAAATGCTTTCTCCTTGAATCCTTTCGGCTTGGAGATCTTCTTGTAGTCGGAAGGTTTCTTGGGTTTCTTCTCATCATCCCTTTTGAGTAAGGGACAATCTTTCCTTATGTGACCTCTCTTTTTGCAATTATAGCAAATTAGAGGTTCTTCCTCTGTTTTCCTTCCCTTAATCTCTTTTCTATTTCTGAGAAACTTTTTAGCTAATAAAATAAATTCTTCGTCATCGATACTTACCTCATCATCCGAAGTAGCTTTGAAGGCTAAGGTCTTCTTCTTTGGCTCTGATGAGATTGATTTCTTCTTTTGCTCCATTTTTGATTCGTAAGCCATGAGATTCCTAAGTAGATTTTCCATGTCTAGATCCTCTACTTGGTTGGCTTCTTCTATTGCCATTACCTTTTGCTCCCACTCAGGTCCAAGGGAGCGAAGGAGCTTCCCATGGAGCTCTCCCTTTATAAATGTCCTTCATAAGGACTTGACGCCATTCATGATTAACGTGAATCGGGTGTACATGTCCCCAAGTATTTCATTCTCCTTCATAGAGAAAGCTCCGAATTCTTGTGATAACAAGTTTATCTTTGAGGATTTAACTTTAGACGTACCTTCGTGAGTTACCTCCAAGGTTCTCCAGATCTCATGGCTGGTTTTGCATTGGCTGATGCGGTTGAATTCCTCCAAGTTGAGTGCACAGTAGAGTGAGTTCATTGCCTTGGCATATAGTCCAAGGTGATGAATTTGCTCCACTGTGTATCCTATTTCTGGTTTATTGGGAATGATGTACGCTGATTCGCATTTCTCCCAAATGGAGAAATCGTTGGCTTGAAGCCGCATCTTCAATCTCAGCTTCCAGTAAGTGTTGTTTGTTCCTTCGAAGAGTGGTGGTCGAGTGGTGGATTGCCCCTCCAATCTGCTTGTGCAAATGACCTTCCCCTCCATGTGATCTTTCCGTGGATGTCACTCTCGTAGGAGGAAAACCTGCTCTGATACCAAATGAAATTGCACTAGAGGAGGGGTGAATAGTGAAATTATAAAATATTGTTATACAAAAAATTCAATCACAAAAGGTGGCACCATATTTTTCGGTGGAAACCCATGATGGGTGAAAACCACCACCTAAGCCAATCCCTTGACTTAGGATTTTCGATCACAAGGTGATCAATCCACTAACCACACTACTTAAATGAGGGTAGTGTACCTTAATTACAAATCCCACCTCTGATCCCTATATGGAGGTTTCTCCCTTCAAAATGAAAAGATAGGGACCCGACAAGCCGGATACCCAAAGTACAAAAAATAAGAAATAAAACAACACCTATAGAGCACCCCAATACTTTAATTACTTTCTTATCTACTAAGCATGAAAGGAACTCCCTGATGATTTGCAGAACGGAGTGAGTCAGGACTGTAGATTTGCCCTTTGATCAGACTATTGGCACAGCACAAGGGCAAGAAGGAGCTTAGAGTAGTGAGCAAGTGATTTTTCTAAGGGAATTGTATCTAAAGAGGTGTGTTTTGCCTAAGAGGAGTTGTAGTCTATTTATAGGCAAGTTTGGAACCTTCAAGAACACTTGGGAGAGTTCTCTTAGCCGTTGGAGACAAATCCCAAGAGATTAGGATGAAATCCACCACAAATCAGGGTAATGATGAGTCTTACAACAATATCTGATGTCTAATTTTAGGACCAGACATCTTATAGGACGTCTGATTATAATTCTGGTCGTCTAATACTGTAGGCCACCTTGAACTGACTCCATTGGATCAAAAGAAGGACGTTTGATATTTTCACATAAGACGTCTGATTAGGTTATTGGATGTCTAATAAAGGGTGGTTTCATCCCTATTTTCATCAGATCCAAATAGGGTTCTAGGTTTAAAGGATCAAACGTCGTTATGGACATCTGAGGAAATCACCAAACATCTGAAAACCAAAATAGACTTCCCCACCTCTTCTGACAAAAGATTTTATGGCCGTAATGAGATACGCACAGAAAATCATGGGCAATGGTCCAACAGTAGGCATCTGGAAGTGTGTCTAGACATCTGGAAATACATTTTTTCTCCTTATCTACGCAACGAAGATAGGTGCTTAGTCTAATGGTTAGTTTGACGACATCCAGGTAGAGTATTAGACGTCTGGATGAGATTATGGACGTCTGATAGAGGAGTTCTTCGACTGATGTTCCTGAAGATAGAAAGTGAAGGCTGCACTATAGGAAGAAAGATGTTTGAGACACTTGTCAGACGTCTTAAAGTGGAAAATCAGACGTCTGACCAATGTTCTAAATGTCTGTTAAGAGTCTATGTGTTAGGTTTCTATTTCTAATTTATCCTAAGTATAGAGAACATAAGTTAGCTATTTATAGGTTATGTTTGGGGGCTCTTTACAACATTTCTAGACTCAAGTAAAATGAAAATTACAACCTTTGAAAGTTTACATGAAAATGCCTATGACCTAATACTTATGCTACTTGTCTTCACGCTTTTAATCTCCCATCTTGGAAAACTTTATGAAACCTGCAAATATGTTATTACAGAGAGAAACAATATGCTATGCTAATTTTTTATTTCATTTTCCTCATTTTGCAAAATCATCAAAATATTATATATGAGTAGTTGAACTAACAATTAGGGTTTTCAAAATTGTTGTAACACGTGAAATCACATACGCTTTTAAACTTCTATCCCTAGATGGGGAAGTATCTACGGTCGTCCAAGGAGGCAAGTTTGCAAATCAAATCTCTTGCTTTTAAAGGAAACTCAATCTTTCTTTTTGGTATTTTAAATATATAATTTTTATGTTTTGAAATATGAAAGATATTTTTAAGTACTTGGGATCCATTTTCCAACATGATGGTGGAATTGATGGAGATGTTACACATAAAATTAATGCGGGGTGGTTGAAATGGAGGGGTGCTTCTGGTGTTCTCTGTGATAAGAAGGTTCCTTTAAAAGTCAAAGGAAAATACTATCGAGCTGTGGTAAGACCAGCCATGTTGTACGGTTCTGAATGCTGGGCTATAAACTATAGGCATGTACAAAAGATGTTTGTGGCAGAAATGAAGATGTTAAGATGGATGTGTGGTCATACAAGAAAGGACCATATTTCAAATGAATTTATTAGAAACAGGGTTAGGGTGGCACCGATAGAGGATAAAATGAGAGAGGCCCATCTAAGATGGTTTGGACATTTACAAAGAAGACCACTAGATGCTCCAGTTAGGAGATGTGAGAAGTTGGAGGCTGAACCCGCTAAGAGGGGGCGAGGAAGACCAAACAAGTGTTGGAAGGAAACTATTAAGTATGACCTCAATTACTTTAATTTAAGTCCTAAAATGGCTGAAAATCGATCTGTGTGGAGGCAAAGAATCCATATAGCCGACCCCACTTAGTGTGGGAAAAGGCTTGGTTGTTGGCTGGTTGGAAATAATGAAGGAAAAATGTGAATTGTTGATGGAAAAGCAACTAACACCTATAATCACTAAGCTAAAACCTAAGTGACAAATATGACCCCTCCCTAAGCTCACTCTAGACACTTGGAGGCCTAGAGTAATTAGGAAGTGGAAGTAAAAAAGTGCTAGAACAAAGATAAAGCAATTGCAATAGAAATAAAAAAGAAGGCAAATTGAATTAGTAGGATTTGTGTTTTACAAAAACATGTAGAGGAATGCTTCTACGTAAAATGGAAAATATAAAAGTAATAAAAAAAACACAAATCCTCTTGTAGAGTCTGGTGAAGAAGGGAGTCCTCTTGTTCCAAACCTAAGTACTCCTTGGCTTGAAAAGAAGGTCTCCTTCACCTTCCTTGAATGCTCCTCCAAGGTGGATGCCCTCCACCTCAATTCTCTCCTCCAAGTATGGGCGTGCACCACCAATAAGCTCTCCATCAAGGTGGCGTGGACCACCTTCAAGACCTCTTCAAATGGTCTTCCTTTCCTGGCTTCTCCTCTGGCTGGCGTGGGCACAAGAGAGAAGGGAAGAGGGGAAGGCACCAAGGGCACATAGTATCCCCTTAATCTTCTCCTCTCTTCGGCGTGAGCATTAGGTAAAATATGAGAGGTATTTTGCTAGCCATGTATGGGTTGTAAGGTGGTGGGTGTTGATCTTTTTATAGGGTAGGATGAGAGGGTTAAGGTGACTCTTGAGATGGACGGCTAAGATGGAAGATAGGGGTGGTTAGGTAATCCTAGGGCTAAGGAGAGTTCGCACCAAGTAGGGGGGTGTGAAGGTGGTGGTTATGGTGGTGAAGAGCCACCTAAAGCGGGCGCCAACTATGGAGAGGTGCCTTGGTTTTGGCGGCTCCATGAAGGCTTCTAGAAGGGGGGTTAAGTGGATGGCTGCAATAGGTTGTTGGGTTATGTGTAGGGCCATGATGTGGGGGTGTTTTGGTGCCGAAAGGGAGGGCTTCTAGAAGGTTATTTTGGTGCCAAAACAAGCTGTCTTTTGGGTGTAGTTGAGGGGCTAAGAGGTGTCCATCTTGGTGCAAAAATAGAGTAGAGGTTTAGGTTGCTTAGGTGAACTAGGTAAGCTTAGTTGGTGGAGCTGGCTAGGGTTAGGTTGAAGGTGGAGGATGGCCAAGGAGCTGGATGTTAGCTAAGCTAGGCTAGCATAGCTAGTAATGGTGTAAAGGAGGAGGCAATGGGAGTTAGGGTTTGAAGAGAGGAGCTGGACAGAAGAAGTCAGGAGCTTAAATGTTGCTAGCAGCTGCTGAAGGGGGTGGCATGGAGCTACTCTAGTCGGCTTAGCTTGCTAGTTCTTTGCTAGCTGCTAAGCCATGCTAAAGTAAGCTGGCTTCTACCATAATGTGCTGAGGTGAGCTAGGTTTCATGCTCCCAAGGAGGATCAGGTTGGTTATGGTAGCTAAGGTAGCTTAGCTCAACTAGGTTGAGCTAAGCTGAGTCCCCGAGAGCTGGACTTAAGCATCCTGAGCTGGGATGAATTCATCTTCAGCTGGCTGGAGTTGAGTGTAGCTGCATGTAGCCGGACCTGAGCTAGGGTGAACTCTAGTCAACTCAGCTGAGCTAGCTAAAGCTCCCTGTGGACTAATGGGAGCTGAGATGAGTTGAACTCAGCTAAGTTGAGCTGGATCTGAGCTGACCTGAGCTAGGGTGAGCTAAGATGAGCTCTCTTGAGCTGCCATTTAGTTCAG
This sequence comes from Thalassia testudinum, assembly GCA_037157565.1. Taxonomy (NCBI): domain Eukaryota; kingdom Viridiplantae; phylum Streptophyta; class Magnoliopsida; order Alismatales; family Hydrocharitaceae; genus Thalassia; species Thalassia testudinum. Next base: position 18,617,756 of record JAZHRO010000057.1, read on the forward strand.
ATGAGCTGAATGGAGTTATGATGAGCTAACCCTAGTCCAAGTGAGTTGGATTCTAGTGCGGTGAGTTCTAGCTTGTCCTAAGTTCTTCTTGACCTATTACCTTCCTGATTGCTAGGGTTTTAGGGATCTGCATATCTGTTTATCCCTACCACTCACAAAAACACATTAAAAAGACAACAAAAATGCAATGCATGCCTATCCTAATTTATAACTAAATGTAACCCCAAAAACCTATTTGCAAAGGAAAACCCTATGAGCTAGGATTGTTGTAATGCAAAAGAATGATGATAAACTGGCATTTATCACACCTCCATGCTTATCTTTTGCTAGTCTCTTAGCAAAACCTTAATTTATAAAATGGAATTTTTGGGAAAACTAATTTTTTTTACTTTTAAGGAGAAAAAGATTAAGGGACCTTGGTTGATCTAAACACAGGAGGCACGAGATTTGTTAAGGATAAATATCGGGACTTGCTTTTGGATCAAAAAATTAGACAATGCGTGATCAATATATCCTCCAGAAAATTCACAAATTAACCCCTTGTTAATTCAGATGGCTTGAAATTTCTATTTTTAGGATTTTTCTGGCTCATGAATCTGATTCGCAACTTGCAATATCCTTTAAAACCTTGTGTCCGTGCTTTTGAAAGGCCAACATTTATAGGGGCATGTTTTTGGTTTAAAACTTTTTTTTTCTCCCCCATGTTTATTTTTAGCTTAGTATTACAACAAATGTGTCATGATCGTCATTCCTGTTACCAATCGTCGAGGGGGCTCTCGTTCCAGTACTTTGGGATAGCACTATCGTTGACACCACCCAGCAGCTCACAACCCCAAAACACAATGCGATGTAAAAGGGCGATGCAAGCAAACTCAAGCTCTTGCTCTGACACTATAGGTAGAGCACCATCTAAGACACTTGAGTTGCTAAAATCCGATTTAATGCTCTGTCTAAAGATATGAATTATAGATATGGAGCAGCACTGAGGTAGTAACATGTGGTCATCACGTCCTCAAACGAGGCATTTTCCTCCTTCTCAGTGGTGGGAACTCAAACCAATGATCTACTTCAGACTTTTACTAAGTCCAAACAAGGGAGTTTTTCTAATTTTTAGTTTTTTTTAAGTGTTGGCTTGCGTGTGAAATTTGGCATGGGAAGTTCTGCAAGAAATGCAAGTTTTTGAATCAGAAACTAAGCCAAATAATTTCCATATCACAAAAGAGGATCATGTTACCTGAACTTTCATGAGTTCAGGTGGAATTTTAGAGAACGATATCTGATCTAGTCAAAAAATATACCCTGAAATTCTAATGATCAGATCTGCAACCGCATCCCTAGTTTGTTAAGGATTAAATCCCATTCTACAAAAAGTGAGTTTTTCAACCTTAGTCCCAATTTCAAAATTTTTCCTCCAAAATTTTCAACATTTTTATTTTTTTTGGTATGCAAGCAAGAAAATAAAATAACTAAAGAAAAATGCATGTTCTTAGGTTTTCAAAATCCTAAATCGATCGTCAAATTTTAAAAACACCCCTATGCTTAAGATATGCAATGTCCTCATGCATTAGGAGGAAAAAGGGATCAGCTTAATGAAGAGCGGTTAGGTTTAGGATGGTCAAAACCTGGAAAAAGATGGGAAAAAAAATCAGGAAAAACGATGGGTTACCTCCCATCCAGTGCTATCTTTTACGCCATTCAACCAGGAGTAGTTTTCATTAGTGATCAAAGGTGGTTGGCTCTATGAAATAGAATGATTCCGACGGAAGATTCAGGGTATGATCAAAATAGCGCTTTAAATGTTGGCCATTGACTTGAAATGTCATATTAGTTTTAGGATCAAAAAGGTCAACAGTGCTATACGGATAAATTTTATGGACAATAAATGGGCCAATCCATTTGGATTTTAACTTGCCCGGAAGAAAACGTAATCTAGCATCAAAAAGACAAACACATTGATTAACGTCAAAGTGTTTCCAAACAATGTATTTATGATGAAATTTCTTTATTCAGTCTTTATAAATCCTCACGTTTTCATAACAGAAATTGTGTAATTCTTCTAATTCAGTTAATTGCAGTTTTCTATGGATACCGACGTCAGATAAATCCATGTTTAATTGTTTTATTACTCAAAAAGCCCTATGTTCTAGTTCTGCCAGTAGATGGTGCCTTCCCAAAAATCAGACAGAAGGGAGACATGCCGAGCGGGGTTTTAAAAGTGGTACGGTAAGCCCATAAAGCATCGTCCAATTTGGTGGACCAATCTTTACAGTCGAGCCTAACCGTCTTTTGTAAAATATTTTTAATTTCCCAGTTAGAAACTTCTTCCTGTCTAGTTGTTTTTGGGTAATAAGGTGTGGAAATTTTGTGAAGAACCCCTTATTTGAAATAAGGTGAAGGAATTTTGAATGAGTGAAATGTGAGCCTCCATCACTGATAATGGCTTTTGGAGTGCCGAATCTTGAGAAAATATTTTTCTTAAGAAATTCGACAACCACAAGATGATCACTAGTGCAGGTGGCTATTGCTTCTATCCACGTCGAAACATAGTCGACTATGACTAGTATATATAAATACCCACCATAGTTGATGAACGGTCCCATGAAGTCAATGCCCCAAACATCAAAAATTTCAACCTCTAAAATAGGATTAAGAGGCATCATATCCTTTTACGTCATGTTGCCAATGCTCTGGCAACGCACATAGGACCAAACAAAATTATGAGCACCTTTGTGCAAGCTGTGCCGAAAGAATCCCGCATTAAGGATTTTAGCTGCAAGTTTCTTGCCCTAAAAATGTCTGCCATAGGCCATTGAATGACAATGTGTCAAAATATTATGGATTTTAGAATTAGGGACACATCGTCAAATGACATGATCGGCATAAATGCAGAAAAGGTCGGGCTCCTCCTAAAAATAGTATTTAATATTAGCAAAGAACTTATCCCATTTTGTTTTTGGCTAATCAACGGGCATTCGCTCTGTTGCTAAGTAGTTTACGATGGGCTCAAACCAAGGGAGGATAGCAGTAGCTAAAATTCTTTCATCGAGGAATTGATCAGGTGGGGTCATTATCTCATTCGTCATAAGACAAGAGGGATGGTCGGCCACTACATTATGCGATCCTGCCCTATCCTTGATTTCTAGGTCAAATTCCTGGAGCAGTAGGATCCAACGGAAAAGGCAGTGTTTCACATCTTTTTTGTCAGCAAATATTTAAGTGCTAAGTGGTCAGTATATACAGTGACATCTTACCACAAAAGATAAGATCTAAATTTTTCTAAGGCAAATACAATGGCAACAAGTTCCTTTTCAGTAACTGTGTAATTCCGTTGTGCATCATCAAGAGTTTTGCTAACATAATAGATCACAACGGGATTCTTACCAATTTTTTGCCCTAGAACGGCCCCCACAACAAAATTTGAGGCATCCATCATTAATTCAAATGGACTATTCCAATTAGGTCCCTACAAAATTGGTGTCTTAGTAACTGTCTTTTTCAACCTCAAAAAACTCTCCAGGCATTTATCATTAAAATCGAATGGCTGGTCTTTGGTAAGAAGTTGACTTAATGGCTTCGAGATTTGGGAGAAATTTTGTATGAATCTACGGTAGAAACCTACATGACGGAAAAAGGATCTGATCTGTTTGACAGTAGTGGGCGGTGGGAGCAAAGATATAGCATCTATTTTTGCTTTATCTACCGTGATTCCTTGTTTTGAAATAACATGGCCAAAGATAATACCTTCTTGGACCCTGAAATGACTTTTTTCCCAGCTAAGGACCAGATTGACTTCTATGCATTTTTGGAGAGTTCTTCCAAGGTTCTTGAGATAATGGTCAAAAGAATCTGCAAAAATAGAGAAGTCATCCATAAAGACTTCTAGGCATTCACCTACCAGGTCTGAAAATATTGCAAGCAAACACCTTTGAAAAGTCATAGGTGCGTTGCAAAGACCAAACGGCATTCTTTGGAAAGCAAAAGTTCCGAAGGGGAGAGGTGAAAGTTGTTTTGTCCTGGTCCTCAGGATGAACCGCTACCTGATTATAGCCAGAACAACCGACTAGAAAACAATAAAAGTTCCTTCCAGCTAATCACTCCAAGATTTGATCAATAAAGGGGTGCGGAAAATGGTCCTTGGTGGCGGTGTTTAATTTTCTGTAATCAATACACATGCACCAAGAAGAGGCAGTTCGAGTGGCCATATTATCCCCATTGTCATTGGCGACAACTGTTAGCCGAGCCTTTTTAGGCACAACTTGTGTTAGACTAACCCAGGAGCTGTGAGAAATGGGGTAGATGATATTAGCATCAAGCCACTAAATAATCTCTTTTACCACCTCCTCCATATTAGGGTTCAAGCGCCTTTGTGGTTGGTGGGAGGGGCGGGAATCATCCTCTAAATATATACGATGTGTACAATAGGACAGATGAATACACTTAAGATTAGAATGGGTCCAGCCAATAGCTTTTCTGTATTTACTCAAAACCTGGAGAAGTTTGTGTTCTTGCATCCCAGTAAGTCTAGAATTTATAATATGTGGTAGGGTCTGATTTGGACCCAGGAAGACAAATTTAAGGGAGTCGAGCAAAGGTTTTAATTCCAATTGTGGGCCCGGCTCCAAAAGAATTTCTACCTTTTGTGTTAGTTGTGAGGTGAGAGTGAAAGGGTCAGTTGGAGGGTTAGCTGAATGTGTGGTTAGGGTGGAAGGGTGAGAAGAAGTGGATTGTTCAGGAATCATGTTAATGAGAAAACAAGAACCTAAATGTGAAATTTACAAAGTTTCCTCCATAATATTTTCTATTTCTGAATCCGAATCATCAAAGAAATTAGGTTCTTGGAGCCTCCTAGAAGCTTGGAAAATATCTAGGGTTACCGGTTCACCGCCGCACATGATCTTCATTTTCCCAGATCATAATCAATATTTGCACCGGCGGTTGCTAAGAATGGTCTTCCAAGAATTATAGGGGCAAACATTAATGCTTCCGGTACCTCTATATCCAGGACTAAAAAGTTTACTGCAAATAGATAATTTTTTACACAGACAAGGACATCCTCAACAATTCCCCTTGCTTTAGTTGAAGATCAGTAGGCGAAATGAAGAGTAACCTCAACAGGCTTTAATTCACCTATCTTAAATTCCTCAAAAATAATTATGGTGATACGATTAATTGAGGCACCGAGATCCAACAAAGCACGATCAAAAGAAGTATCATTAGTGATAACTTGAATCAGGGGGCACCTGGATCTTTTCTCTTAAGAGGCAGTCGACTCTACACAATTGAGCTGACTGTCTCAAGAAGGATCACCTTTCCTAAATTTCGAGGCTACCTTTTTAGGGTACACAAATCTTTTAGGAATTTTGCATAGGTAGGGAAGTATGTTATGGCATCTAGGAGAGGGATTTTAATTTCAAGTCGGCCAAATAAATCCATTAATTCCTTATCAGTGGGCTCGGATTTCTTCTTTTTCTTATTTGTTGAAGAATGGAGGGCTTGTGGAAATGGTGTAGGGTTTCCCTATTTTGCATTAATAGGTTCCTGAATAATGTGAGAGGAGGATGGGGAAGAGTTGATCTATTTTTCATTAAAATGAGTTTCTTTAATAGGCAGGGGATCTTGAGTGGTTTTCCCATTCCTCAAAGTAACTGCCTTTGCGGTCTGGTTGTTTCTGGGATGAGGATGGGAAGCCTGACTGTTATTGAAACCCAGGGGATGCTGAGGTGCTGGTTGAATGGGTTGACTGGGATATCCACCTTGGAACCGATTCCCTTGATTATTCGTGTCGGGCATGGGTTGGGAAGGTAAATTCCCAACAGGTCGATGATCAGGAGTAACCTTAACTTGGTGTTGCAAGTTGGTAATCATGTCAGTTACTTCTGTCATTTGATTCTGCATACCCTGCAGAGTTTTCATGACATGAGTGTTAATAACTTCCTGGGATGGTCCAGGTTGATACACAGGTTGCCCATAATTCCCAAAATGATTTTGTTTGGGAAAAGGAATCGAGTTCGGGTTTTTCCAGGAGTCATTCGAGTTAGTCCTCCAGTTTTGGTTGAAAGTGTTGAAGGGGTTTCTAAATTGCTCCTGGGGAGCATAAATGTTTCCCGCGATGGGATCAAAAATATTTTGATCAAAATTCCCAGTCAATTCCTGTAGGAAATCAGTTGGAAACTGTTGACCAACAGGTGTGGCATCAATATTGTGCAGATTTTCTCTTCGGAGAAGTTGTTGTGTGTTAGTGTGTGGAGTGTTAAAGTGTGGAGCTCGTTTATTTGTGATCTGTTCTTCCATTTTTTTCTGGTGAATTTGCATCTGCTCCAGTCGTTGAGCTAACATATATAGATCATCCTGAGTGATTGGAACAGAGGTGGATTTGGAGTCAATTTAATGGACTCCATGTCTGGGGTTTTGTATTTTACAAAAAGTGCCCATTGAAGTCATACTAAATGATTTTTCACTCATTTCATCAAAGATGAGATGGACACTTTTAGCATCTTTAATAAGGAAATTGCCCCCACATGAGGCATCCACAAATCGCTTCAATTGATCTTCTAATCCATGATAGAAGATCTACACTAACTGCCATTGTGGAATTTCATGGTGGGGACAACTTCTTAAAAGTTCTTGAAATCTTTCCTGGGCTTCATGGAGGGGTTCACCAATTTTTTGTTGAAAGGTCATTGAGGATCTTCTTAAACCATCAGTACGACCAATCGGAAAAAATTTTTTTAGAAAAGCGCTCTTTAATTGAGGCCAAGTGGTAATTGGGCGACCGACCGTTCTAAACCAATGTGAAGCTTTGCCTTTAAGAGAGAGAGGAAAAAGTCTCATTAACCACATATCTTCCTACACATTGCAGGAATGAGTGGTTTGAGCGAGGGCAGTTAATTCCTCGAGATGACAAAAATGGTCCTCTCTTGGAAGACCATGAAAATGCTTGATAAGATTTAGAATGGTTGGTTTGATCTCAAAATCCCCTTGTGGTATGACCACCCCGGAACTTTCCATATAATTGGAAGGATCATAGAAATCCTTAACAGGAACGACAGGCAGTTGGTGGGGTGGTGGGTTTTGCACTTGGTTAGCTAGGTTCGTTACAGTCCTAGCTAAATCTTCTCGATTTTGTTGCAGCCGAACCAAATGGTCAACCATCAAGGAAAAGGGGTTAGAAGTGGAAGCAGAATTGGAGGGCCACCTGGCCCTGCAGGAATTTCTAGTTGCTTCAGATGGGAGAGGTGAGGGAGGGGGAAGTCAGCTTGTGGGTCGGCTGACGGGTTAGAATTGGAAGTGGAATTTTTTTGTTGGCTTCCTGGGATTTCCATTTTCTTACAAGAGGAGGGAGAAGAAAACAATGATTTTCTGGTGCGGGGCGCAAAACCAGATGATCCCTCAAGATGTGGTTTTTGGGACCTTCGCCCGTGCATGCACTGTTTTGGAAGAGTTGGAGGGGAGGAGAAGAGAAAGTGATGAGAGAAAGTGTGCAATTCAAAGAACAAATTCTAGACCTAAGTGTGACTCCCTAAAAATAAAAGTAAGAATTGTTCTACGTAGAAAATAAGTAATTAACAGTGAATACCCATTCTTTCAGCAAATCTAGCCAAGTTACTTAAGGGGAGGTTTGGGCCCAAACGTTTTCCATGAAAAACCCCAGGTGCTTGTACAAACCCGCACCTAGTCATTTGACACGGCCCCTCAGCCTGAACACCAGATATAGATGACAGAATTGGTATGAACTATAGCAAGCCTAAGTTGATGAAAACCTTTGGGGTCAAATTGATACCAATTTTAATTATGTCTCGGATACTAGTGTGCACACAGAATGTTGAGGGCATTGATTGGGTTGTTGCCCTGTTATTTCAATTTTTAGTGTGTGCCTAAAAATTGGAAAGTGGTTCCAATTAAAAACATGTTGTCACATAAATTTTTTTGTATTTTTGTCTTTTAGGATTCAATTTAATTGAATGTGTTTTAGGGTTTCTCCTTCTAAATGTTCAAACAAGTTTGAAACTTCCACAATCAATGGAAAACAAGTTCTATTGGTAATGATGTGTTTCCTTTATGTTGTGAGACTAAAAAGCAAGAAGGAAACCCTAATTGGATTTGAACCCTAATGCAGAAAATTATACCCATGAAATATTCTTAGGCTTTCTGAAAATGTAGTGGTACAAACAATGCAACCAACACCACTAGCTTATGTAAAATCAAATACAAATACCAAAAAAGATTTTTTGAAGATTTTAGGAATTTGTTTGATATTTGTTTTGAATTTTTATTTGTGCTGGTGTCAAAGTCCAAAAATGGTACCCGTGGGTATTCTGTACTTTTTGTACCACCACTGTTCTCATTAAATTTTGGTGATTTTATGTAAGATGTAGAATTTCAAAATGATTCCAGAAAGCTAAATTTCACAAAAATAGGATGAGCATAAAAATTCTAAACATTCATGGACAGTAGCAAAACAAGAAGATAAGAGGGTGTGACCCCTCGGCAGTCCACGAATTTTTAAAACTTAAATGCACAGGCAACGGATCTAAAATTTGGAACAGACCTTCCTAACTTGATTTGGAATCACTATGTGGAATTTCAGTATTTTAGGAGATTTATGGTGTTGGGAATTGATTTTTGAAGCATACACTAGGATTTTTATGGGAAGCATACAATACACGAGGATTGGAGTAGAGTTTAATGAAGCATACAAGAAAATAATGGATTTTTATGGGAACCACTCCACTTAATTATAGTGTTTAGGATCTTGAAAGCCATGTTTAATATTTTTTGTAGTCTTTTAGCCTAAATGTGACAAGAAATGGGGAACCAACCTGAAATCGTGGGAAGAAAAGGAACTTTAAGCTCTCGCTTCCAAATTCCCGCTTTTTAATTGTAGTTCCTGCACACATGAGAGAAAAGAGAAACAAGGGGATGAGATACCACCACAAGCAAGAGAATCATTTAAATGGAAAGCTATGCCACCCCGACAATGGCGCCAAAAAGTGATATGAAAAATCGCGTGATTTGTAATTAGGGTTTTTAAAATCGTTGTAACACGTGAAATCGCATACGCTTTTAAATTTCTATTCCTAAATAGGGGAGTATTTAGGGTCATCCAAGGAGGCAAGTTTGTAAGTCAACTCTCTTGCTTTTAAAGGAAACTCAATCTTTCTTTTCAGTATTTTAAATATATAATTTTATGTTTTGAAATAATGAAGGCAAAATGCGAATTGTTGACAGAAAAGCAACACCTACAATCACTAAGCTAAAACCTAAGTGACAAATATGACCCCTCCATAAGTTCACTCTAGACACGTGGATGCCCAGAGTAATTAGGAAGTAGAAGTGAAAATGCGTAAAACAAAGATAAAGGAATTGCAATAGAAATTGAAAAGAAGGCAAATTGATTTAGTAGGATTTGTGTTTTACAAAAACATGTAGAGGAATGCTTCTATTTAAAATGAAAATATAAAAGCAATAAAAAAAACACAAATCCTCTTACAGAATCTGGAGAAAAAGGTAGTCCTCTTGCTCCAAGCCTAGCTGCTCCTTTGCTTGAAAAGAAGGTCTCCTTCTTCTCCTTCCTTGAATGCTCCTCCATGGTGGATGCTCTCCACCTCAATTCTTTCCTCCAAGGGTAGGCATGCTCCACCATTAATCTCTCCTCCAAGTTGGCGTGGACAACCTTCAAGACCTCCTTAAAATGTCTTCCTTGCCTGTCTTCTCCTTTGGCTGGCGTGGGCACAAGATAGAAGGGAAGATGGGAAGGCACCAAGGGGACAGAGTATCCCCTTAATCTTCTTCTTCTCTCTTCGGTGTGAGCATTAGGTAGAATATGAGAGGTATTTTGCTAGCCATGTATGGGTTGTAAGGTGGTGGGTGTTGATCTTTTTATAGGGTAGGATGAGAGGGTTAAGGTGACTCTTGAGATGGATGGCTAAGATGGGAAGATGGGGGTGGTTAGGTGATCTTATGGCTAAGGAGAGTTGGCACCAAGTAGGGGGGTGTGAAGGTGGTGGTTATGGTGGTGAAGAGCCACCTAAAGGTGGCGCCAACCGGAGTGGTGCCTTTGTTTTGTCGCCGCCATGAAGGCTTCTAGAAGGGGGGTTAGGTGGATGGCCAGGATAGGTTGTAGGGTTATGTGTAGTGCCATGATGTGGGGTTGTTTTGGTGCCATAAGGGAGGGCTTCTAGAAGGTTATTTTGGGGCCAAAACAAGTTGACTTTTGGGTGTACTTGAGGGGCTAAGAGGTGTCCATCTTAGCGCCAAAACAGAGTAGAGGTTTAGGTAGCTTAGGAGGACTAGGTAGGCTTAGTTGGTGGAGCTAGCTAGGGTTAAGTTGAAGGTGGAGGATGGCCAAGGACCTGGATGTTAGCTAAGCTAGGCTAGCTTTGCTAGTAATGGAGTAAAGGAGGAGGAAATGGGAGCTGGGGTTTGAAGAGAGGAGCTAGACAGAAGAAGTCTGGAGATAAAATGGAGCAAGCAACTGCTGAACGAGGTGTCATGGAGCTAATCTAGCTGGCTTTGCTTGCTAGTTCTTTGCTAGCTACTAAGCCAAGTTAAAGTAAGCTGGCTTCTACCATAATGAGTTGAGGTGAGCTGGGTTTGGTGCTTAATAATAATACAAATGGGTTGCAATGTAAAATGGATTGTTGATTGCTATAATGATGTGTTGTAGTAATTGAGACACCATGAGTGTCATTGCGGTGAGTTGCATGGAGTACCAGTCATTACAACCATTATTATTATTTACTTATCTAATTTTTACTGGTTTTATTCCAGGTCATTCACTGGGAGGCAATTTATTGAATTACATCGCTCTTTGGTGTGAAAATTATCCTCTAATTCCAAAAAGAAGCTTTTCATCTTATTAAAGAATGAATGAATGTGGACATTGTTTGCCTAATTACTAAGAAATGCTTGCAAAAACTAACTACAAACAAGCACCAAACAATTTATCACTATACTTTAAATTATTTCTTTACAAGTTATAGTATTAATACTTACATGAGAGTACACAATAGACTAAGATGACATAGTATATTAACTTAACTTACTAGTCTATTATCTACAGTAACACATACAACTGTTTTAGTGACAGACATAAGCGTCGCTAGATCCCAGAAAACACTATATACAAACCTAAGGAAACTGGGGTCAGTAGCGACACTTATGGTGACATTTTATTCTGTTAGTAAATATATTAGTTTATTTAAACAAATAGTTGGCTACACTACGTACAAATATATATATATATTTTTATTGTATATGTATTTTTACTTACGTATGTACAACATCTCTCTCTGTTTTTCCTTCACACAGATTCTCAACAGATGTTCTTCTGTGTTTACACTTTGGCTTAATGACTTTTACACGCTGCGGAGGAGAGGCTTTTAACAACTGTCATTAACTCTCTTTAATCAATTAAAAATGTGTTTAATTTGCGGGCATGCTTTTCGAGGGATACACAACACCCAGAGGGTGGAACCAAACCTCTACTAAGTGCGCCCTAATTCTCATTAGGCCGCTTAATTACGTTTCTTAACTCAGCACAGGGCCTACTCAGCCCCACGCACACGCCTCTCCGGGCCCTCGGCCCCACACAAATGATGTTCAAAATGCTCAGTATGTATGCTCAGAAGTATCGAATGTATGTGTTGTTTCGGGCACTCAGTGCCTGTGACGACTGAAGAGAATATGCACAAATTCATTATATACCGCTGCGTGCGGTTTGCAGTGCACGATGTGGCGCTATTCGAGCGCCACATCTACGTTGGAAACCGTGTGTAGCTGTGGGCTGGAAGCGATTTTGGCCCTCAATTCGAGGGCTATAACTTATTTAAAAATAAAAATAAATTATGGAAAATAAAGTATCTACATAATACTATATAATTGTTCAATTAATTTTAAATTTTAATTAGATTTACCATATAAATAAATTTACTAAAGTGGACTATTTTTATGCACTGATTTTGGTGTTTTCTTGGTTAATTACTTATAAATTAGTTACTAGATGGTCCAATTGACCTCATACAGAGTTATAATACATATATAAGTATTTTATAGACATTTTTATTATATTTTTCGAATTAATATATGTGTTATTTATATTTAATAGTAGTTTCAGTTATTCTAATTAAAAATTAAGTTAAACTTAATGTAATCAGGTATGAATATACGTAAATTAGCTTAAATTACTTAAAGTATTTTAGTCCTTGTATAAACATTCAATTTAACAAGATTATAATTCTAAATTACTAATTTAACTAATTTAATTTAACAACTTAGCTATAAACTTAATAAATTCATTATTTATTATCTATAAAGGATTAAATTAATATAAAAGATTTTATTTACTTATAATCTACATAGACATAGATATATATACAGTTTTATAGTTTAAACTACTTACTGATTTATTCGGTTTAATACTACATATAACTTAGTTCAATTTATATATAGTTATATAGTTATTATATTTATTATCTAAACTAGATCTAAAACCTAAATTAAAGTATTATATTTACAAAGCTAAGTATACAGTATATATATTTTTATTTACAATATCTATTTACATGTGTAGCCTAACATATAACTTATGTCCATATAAGTGTACTTACTATACAAAGTAATATGTATATGTACATATATAGCTATATAACTATTTTTATTTCTCTTTTGGGTGTTTCATTCTAATTAGTTTACTGTTGTTATAGGTTTAGCAGAAGTAGGAGAGAAGGGAAGATTTTATTAAGGAGAGAGTCCTCTGTTCAGTTCTCTCTTTTAAAACTTGTTTAGGATGGGATTCCTGACTAAACTAGCTGACAGAGTTGAGAAAGAGTAGACATGTATGTATCAAAATTAGATCTCAAGTATTGAACAAGAAAATTTGTTTACATATGAGATGAAATACAATCTACTGTCAGCTCAGACCAAATTAAAGTCTACAGGATTTAACACTAAAACCTATCTATTACAACCTACTAGAAGTAGCAGCAACAAAACTTCTAGACTCAGCAGCAGCTTCAGTCACTATCCAAATGGGCTAACTGCTGCTGCAGTTAGTCCATTTCAGAAGAAATGTGAGTTTGGAGAGAAAAAAATGTAGCTGCAAGATGCCGCACTTTGCTTTGTTTACTGGGATCAGAGTCAAACAAATCCAAACTGAAAAGAAAATCAATCAATCCCAAATCTGACAAGGGTTTAATTTCTCATTAAATCACTAAATACCTCAATTCAAATGCCAAAAACCCTCATAAAAAACTTCATTTCAGTTGAAATCCACGAATATCACTGAATTAACTCTTCCTAATGCTATAGACAACATGAAGGAAGAATCAATTCAATTAATTAAAGCCCTTAATTCAGATCCCAGCTTCATGAAACCTTAAGGAGTATTGAGAACTCCTTAGGTTAGGAAATCATCAAACAGCCATTAACAAAACTTATGAATGCGAGATCAGACTTCAAATTACCACAGTAATTATCCTCAGATCTGACTTGCATTCAATGCATTCAACACATTATCAAACCAGATTTATGTATGGCTCTTCTGAGATGATTTCTGTCACCAGAAATCCTCTCAGATTCCTTGCCAACAAGGAATTCAATCAACTTCATTCAATTCATCAGATCAGGCAGTAAAACCAAAAAGAAAAATCCTTAAAATCCACATTGAGGAGAAATCTGACAAATTGAAAATTTCGATCCAAAATTAGGGGCTTTTGTGACCAAGAGTGAGGTGAGTGGGAAGCCCCTTAAGTGCTTGTTGACGCCAATTTCAGATCTGAGGTTGAAAACCAATCAGATCTGAAATTGGGTCAGAGTGTATGGGTGGAAGATGAAAAACATGTCGTGGAAAATCAGAAATGGATATGACAGTATGGGGAGGTAGAGAATTTGAAAACATGGATATATGAAATCTTCCCCTCTGATCTGGAATGATCAGAGAAGGTGAGGGGGGGGGGGGAATTTAAGCCTAATTCTACTGCTACAGCTACATTATCCCACAGCGAAATTAAACATTAAGAATTACCTGAATTCTACTCTAAACTACTTAACTACAGCTAAAACTAATATGCAGAATTATAAAACTAATCTAACAGGAAGAATGGGACCTATGGGTCCTTAGCCAGCGGATAAGGAGGAAGATGGAGGAAGATGACTCCAGCGGAGGGAAGAGTCTTCTAGTGAGGCTCCAGGGTCATCCTAAGGTGCTACGAAGTCCTTAGCGATGAGGAGGTTGAGAGAAGGTGATGATTTCATAGCCGGTAGCTGTGAAATCAGAGGCTTGATGGGGAGGAGGGACTGGAGTGGATGAATGATCGCTAAGAGGTGTAGGAGGGAGTGATCCCTTGCGCGCGACACCACTGAGGTGCTTAAGTAGCATGCTCAGTGCCTAAGATCACCGCGCAGGTGAGAATAATCAAGATGCAACCGACGGCGAGGATGAGAGGGGCGGAGCGCGCAGTGAGCTAAGCACAAAATCTGACCATCAGATGAGATCTGGGGAGAGGGGTGATCGCACGCGTCGAATCGCGTGAGACTTCCATTCGAATCCAACCGCAGATCAAGATTATGAAGAGTGACAGACGGCTGAGATTGGTCATGTTCTTTGTGCGCTACAGTGTGTGAGAAGAGCAGTAGGCCTCTCTCTGAAATAAGGGAAAATTGCAGACAGACCCTTGAACAAAGGGGTAAAAGAATTGCGTGTAGGCCCATAAGTGAAAAAAACTACAATTGGAAGGGCCCTGTAGCCTTTTAAAAGGGTCCCTGTGACCTATAAGTAGGTCCAAAGTGGAGTTTTTAAGGGTAAGAGTGTAATGCATGAGGGACCTAAGTGTAAACTACCTATTTCGTAACCTAAATGATGTCCAATTGCCTTCAAATTTTTATATGTGCTTAATTGAACATTTAAGACATTGATTATACTTCTGATTTGGCCTTTCAAACTTATTTATGTGTTCAATTGATGCATGGATCATCATTTGTACTTTGCATTCAGAATATCTCTTTTTGTGACCTAATTATGAAGTTTTAACACAGAGTAAAGGTTTTAGGTTTTTTTCTTTAATTCCCACACTTAACCCTTTTTATCTGTTAATTTGATATTGTTTTACTTAGTGTCTAGCTTAACTTCAGCTTTTTAGCCATGATGAGTAGCCACTCATCATACCCCGATACTTACGTTTTGCTAGTCCCTTAGTAAACAATCCGTTGAAGTGTAAGGCAATTTAAGTATTAGCAAGGTAAGTGTGAAGAGATATCTTTTTCTTCATTCAAAAAGTTTTAAGTGTTTGATGATGGTCTTCAGGCTGAAAAAATTTTTCAATATACCAACTGTGTTTTGGACATTGTGAGAACCTTATTACTGAGGATAACCAACCCGAACTCAAGGCTTGAATGACATAGACCATCTCTCAACCAACAAGGACTCTTGATATTTAAACCTTAAGTCGAATTCCAGGACTTAGGAGGTTTTACAGAGACTCAGAATGCTATGAGGTTATGGCTGTGATTTGTCATAAGTCAGGACTAACCAAGTGAATTCTAAAGCTCACTCCCGGGGTTTCACTTTTTAAGTCCAGGTTTGTCCTAACTTCAGCTCATGTTTTCGGATGACTCTCAAGAATTGATGGATATTCAAACCCAACCCCTATTGTGTTTGTGGCTCGGAGCACTTTTTTTTTTTGTGGACAAACAGGGTATTTGTTTTGAACCCTGAAAACAATTTTGGTGGAACAGTTGTGTTTCCAGAATTTGGAGAACATACTTGACTTTTTTTTTTTTTTGAACAGTATGTCTCCGGAACTTATTTGGTAGAGCGCACTGTATTTGGTGGGTGAATTTTTTTGTGGAAAGAGTTTCTCCAAGACACAAGACAAAAGATTAGGACAAAGAGTCTACCTGCATGCACAGGTAAGAACTCCACCTTCCCTAATGAACACAAGGGTTGAAGTTTAGGTTCAAGTGGTCTTTCCTGACATTGTGTAGTGTAAGCCAAGGTTACTTAGACTCCTATGTCAAAGCAAACCAACGAATCCTGTACTGGTGACTCAGGTACAAGAATATGTCCTAAAGTTAGGAGAGATTGTGGTCTATCTTGTCAAGGCTGGAAGTGTATTATGCCCAAGCTTGTATCAAGCTCTTATGGCCCGGTAGGTCAAAACAGTAATGGTTGAATGTCCAAAGACACTTATTCTAATTTTTGTTTTCAGCTAGAAGATCATAGTTAAACACTTATCTTTTGTCTTTTTCTCCCTCCCTTCTTGAAATTAATGTCCTCCCATGACAATAGAGTACATGTCCCTTATTGTATTTTTGGAATTTTTTGTAATTTGTTATTTTTTTGTATTTTAGATTTGTAATTTTTCAAATTTTTTTTTCAAAATTTTTTAATTTTTTTAAATATATATATTTTTAATAATACTATATGTACTATAGGTGTGTCTACAATTGCATTTCAGTTTAAATGGCTTACCATTTACACCCCCCCATGCTTAAATGTTGCAATGTCCTCATTGAATGAATAGGGTGGATGCAAATGCATGCTCTGCTTTTCACTATCCTAGACTGGGTGATGGAAGGAAGTTGGAATGAGGAGATAAAATCTTTGTGCGGACGATTTTAAGTCTGATCTAGGATCAGAGTGAACAGTCGGGCAAGGAAGTGAAATGCATGACATGTGTGTCAATGAAAGTATGCTCAAAATGCAAGGTAGACACTATATATAAATAAAGGCAAGAGTAAGAAAGGTGAAAAATAGCTATATACAAGGATAGGTTTTTGCTAAGTTTAACGCCTTCAGCTTGGCGAAAACTTAGTTGGTAGTTCAAAATGTAGGAGCAAAATGGTGGAATTGACAAGTCTGAGATCATGCGGCTCAATGAAAGGTTTCAGTCTTTGACCATTTATAGTAAAAGGCTCAGATTTGTCAATTTTAGTGATGTCAATGGCTCCATTGTCAAATATTCTTACGATTTTGAAAGGTACAGTCCATTTTGATCTTAGTTTCCTAGGAAAGAGTTTTAGTCTAGAGTCGAAGAGAAGGACTTCTTGACTAGGGTGAAAAGATTTCCTAAGAATGTGACGGTCATGGAAGGCCTTAAGTTTATCCTTATAAATCCTTGAGCTTTCATAAGATTCATTCCGTAATTCATCAAGCTTAGAAATTTGTAATTTCCTAAGATCACCGGCCTTCTCTAAGTCCAAGTTACACTTTCTGATGGCCCAGTAGTCTTTGTGCTCTAATTCTATGGGAGGATGACAGTGTTTCCCGTACACAAGTCTAAAGGGACACATGCCTAAAGGGGTTTTGTGGGCTATCCTATATGCCCACAATGCATCAGAAAGGCGGGAAGACCAATCCTTTCTATCTGGTCGGATGGTAGTCTGTAAAATCTTCTTAATCTCCCGATTGGACAATTCAGCAAGTCCACTGGTTTGAGGGTGATATGGTGTAGCTATCCTATGTGACACCCCATACTTTTGAAGTAGGGACTGAAATTGTGTGTTTCTAAAATGAGACCCTCCATCACTAATGATGTCTTTTGGTACCCCAAATCTAGAGAAGATGAAGTCTTGAACAAATTGTATCACAACTCTATGATCATTAGTCCTCGAGGGGATGGCTTCAATCCATTTTGAAACATACTCAACTGCCAACAATATGTATTCGAAGCCATAAGATTTAGGAAAAGGTCCCATGAAGTCAATGCCCCAAATGTCAATGATTTCGCAAACCATGATCAGATTCAAGGGCATCATGTCTCGGCGGCCAATACTGTCGAGCGACTGACAGCGTGAACATGCCCTGCTATATTCGTGTGCATCTTTAAAGATTGTATGCCAATAAAAACCTCTTTGCAAAATCTTTGCAGTAGTCTTTTTGCCAGAGAAGTGACCGCCGCACGCCTGGTCATGGTAGAACGATAAGATGCTTCTAATCTCCTTATCTGGAACACACTTCCTAAAGATCTAGTCTTTGCAATGCTTGGAAAGCCAGGGTTCTTCCCAGTAATTGTGCTTGGCCTCGAATCTAAGTCTGCCTTTTTGATGTCGAACCCAATCAGTGGGGAGGATTCCAGAAGCCAGGTAGTTGACAATGTCAGCATACCAGCGAAATTAGAATGAATGACCAGCAATTGCTCGTTAGGGAACTGGTCAGAAATGGGTGACGAAGGAGAAATCACTTCAGAAGGAAGGCGGGATAAGTGGTCAGCTACCACATTCTCCTTTCCAGCCTTATCACGAATCTCTAAATCAAATTGCTATAAAAGCAAGATCCATCTAATCAGACGAGATTTAGCATCCTTCTTGGCGAGAAGATGTCGAACTGCCATGTGGTCAGTGTAGACTATAATGTGGGAACCTAAAAGATAAGGTCTGAATTTCTCCTGTGCAAATACTACAGCTAGCAATTCCTTTTCCGTGATGGTGTAATTCCTCTGGGCTTCATCTAAGGTTTTGCTAGCGTAATAGATGACTGTAGGTTTCCCGTTCAATTTTTGACCAAGGACAGCTCCTACTGCATAATTAGAGGCATCACACATGATCTCAAAAGAGTGAGACCAATTCAGGGGTTGCAGTATGGGGGCCTTGGAAATCAGATCACAAAGTGTCGTATAGGCACGAACACACTCGTCAGAGATCTGGAAGTCTACATCTTTAGAGAGGAGAGTAGTGAGAGGTCGGGCTATTTTCGAGAAATCCGTTATAAAGCGGCGATAAAAACCAACATGCATAAGAAAAGATCGAATCCGTTTAAACGACGAAGGTAGTGGTAGATCAGAAATCAACTTTACCTTCACGTGGTCAACCTCAATTCCTCTCTCAGAAATAAGGTGAACTAATACTAGTCCTTCAGTTACCGTGAAATGAGATTTCTCCCAAGAAAGTACCCGATTCACATTTATGCATCTTTGCAGGACCTTAGTCAGGTGGACTAAGCATGCATCAAATGTGCTCCCGAAGATCGAGAAGTCATCCATGAAGACTTCTAAGCAATCACCTACTAAGTCGGAAAAGA
The DNA here is from genome assembly GCA_037157565.1 of Thalassia testudinum. Classification (NCBI taxonomy): domain Eukaryota; kingdom Viridiplantae; phylum Streptophyta; class Magnoliopsida; order Alismatales; family Hydrocharitaceae; genus Thalassia; species Thalassia testudinum. The sequence continues at coordinate 18,636,771 of JAZHRO010000057.1, forward strand.
TTGCAAACATACACCGCTGAAATCTAGCAGGTGCATTGCACAATCCAAAAGGCATCCTACGGAATGCAAAGGTTCCGTAGGGGCAGGTGAATGTCATTTTTTCCTGATCGTTGGGGTGAATTGCCACCTGATTATATCCTGCATAGCCATCCAAAAAGCAGAAAAATCTATACCCCACCAGTCTTTCCAGTATCTGATCACTGAAGGGAAAAGGGAAATGATCTTTCGTCGTGGCTTGGTTGAGTTTTCGGTAATCTATACATACTCGCCATGAACTAGCAATGCTTGTAGGGATGACTTCTCCAGAATCAGTGGTGATGATGGCAAGTCCAGCCTTCTTTGGCACAACTTGGACAGGACTTACCCATCTACTGTCAGAAATTGGGAAGATAATTCCATTGTCCAACCACTTAATCATTTCACTTTTTACCACCTCTTGTAATGTAGGGTTCAATCTACACTGGGGCTATCTACTAGGTCTAGATCCTTCTTCAGTGAAAATCCTATGTGTGCAATAAGAAGGACTGATGCCAGTTAGGCCAGAAAGGTTTCGTCCTATAGCTTGTCTATGTGCTCGTAGGACAGATAAGAGTCGTGATTCTTGATCATATGTTAAGGACGAGTTAACAATCATCGGATAGGTCTGATCAGGTCCTAAGAAAACATATTTGAGAGAGTCAGGAATAGGTTTGAGTTCAACAGGCACAAGATCAGAAGGAGCAGGAGTGAAAGTTTCAGGAGATCCTAGAGATACTAAAGGAATAGGAGGTAGGTCCTCAGTCTCTAAATTTGGTATCTCAGTGGAAGTCAAGTCAAAGTCAAAAGAGTGTTGAGGTTCTAAATTTAATGAATTGACTAAGGTATCCTCAACCAACTGGTCCAAAGAATCCAGAGAAAAGATTTCTTCAATTAAACGACAGGTCGGTCCTCTTTGGGCTTGAAAAATATCAATTTTTATTTTCTGATCTCCGAACTTCAATTCTATAAGGCTCTCCTTACAGTTGATGTTTGCCTTAACCGTAGCCAAGAAAGGTCTTCCTAAAATGATAGGTGTGTTCTGGATATCTTCAGGTACCTCCATGTCAAGGACTATAAAGTACACAGGAAAGTAAAAATCCTTGACCCACACTAAGACATCTTCCAACACTCCCTAAGGTGTCTTAACTGTTCTGTCAGCTAATTGTAGGGACACCTCGGTTGGCTTTAGATTGCCAACCTCAAAATGTGTCAGCAGAGAAGTTGGGATAAGATTGATGGAAGCACCTAGGTCAAGTAGTGCTCTATTAAATGTGGTGTTACCTATCATGCATGATAAGAGAGGTGTGCCTGGGTCTTTCATCTTAGTTGGGAGAGTACTAGAGATGATGGAACTAGCTTGTTTCGAGAGGATGATTGGACTACTCCCTTTTTGAATTCTTGCTTTACGCTTAGGTGTGCATAGGTCTTTAAAAACTTAGCGTAAAGAGGAATGTGGCGGATTGCATCCAACAAGGGGATGTTTATGTGGACTTGCTCAAAGAGCTTAAGCAAATCCTCCTTAGGTGCCACACAGTCTTTTTCTTTCCTTTCTCCTTCTTCTTTAAAGCTTCCGAAAAAGGTACTGGATTGGTGAAAAGAGGTTCAGTCCTAGGTAGAAGTGAAGTAGGAAGTGGAGGAGCAGAACTAGAAGTGATAGGTGTTGGAAGAGATGGATCTAGTGTCCTTTTACCACTCCTAGTGACTATGGCATTTAGTTCAGCCCTAGAGGTAGATGGTAAATCAGTGTTAGGTAGCAGAGGTGGTTTTGTTTGTGCAAGAGAAGAATTTGAGTCAGTGAAGAATTCAGTGTTGTGCATAGGTTGTGAAATGACATGTGCTTGGTCTTGCATTGCTTGTCTAGGTTGGACATACCTTTGAGAAGGTATGTTCCTAGGGTTGGGTTGTGCTTGAGATGGGAGTGAATGTGCTTGATGGGACTCTGTCAAGTGTGATAGCTGGGCTCTCATCTCAGCTAAGGCCGCGTCCTGCCTCTGCTGCATAGCAATATTCTATTGATGCATATTAGCAAGAGCTTTCATGATAGACCCCAACTGGTCATCTCGTGTAGGCCCTGATTGAAAGTATTGGGTGGGCCTGGGTTGGGGTTGCTAGTAAGTGTTGGGAGGTCGTAGATCGTATTTTTGATAAAAGCATCGTAGTATAGTTGCGAAATATGATCCAACAAAGATATTATTTTGAAAATAATGACTTTGAGTCCCGGTCGTTCGTCTCTGGGAGGCGTTGTTTTTGTTTTTGAAATCGATCTTAAAGCTACTCTACTTTATTTACACGACATGCTGGTGCATAATATATAAGCGGTTAAATAACAGGCACTTAAATCACGCAAATATGATAATCATTTAGCTCAAGGTGATTTCAAACACATAAGAGATATAAATATATAAAATGAAATTTCATTCATCATGGGAGAGTTGTTGCACAAGGAAATCTAGAGGAAAGCTTATACATGAATGCTTAAAATTAAATCTAAAATTAAATCTAACTACCAGAAAACGATTGTATACAAAAATCAGCGGGGGGATTTCCCATGCATCATTGGGGGAGAAGTAAGACTACTCTACTAAGCAGTAAATGAAAGCAATAAAAATTATGAAGAGCATGATCTAGAGCTAGAAGAATAGAGGGCATTCAGGGGTGGTCCCCGATGGCCTTGGAGTGGTCGAGAGGAGAATGAGGGGCGGCTAATGTAGCTTAGGCCGACCCTTGGAGAGAAGTAGGGTTGATCCAGCATCCAGGCATGGTGTCCTCCATGGTGGTGGTAGTGAGCTCGTGGAGGTGGAGTGAGTGGCTAAGTGGAGGTGGCGTGAATGGCACCAATGGAGAGCAATTGCCAAGGGAGTGAATGGGTGCCAATGGCCACCCAAGGGGTCTTTTTATAGACCTAAGGGAAGCTCTCTAGAGAATTATGGAATTCTCTAGAGAGGCCTTTGGTGGGAGCTCGTGGGAGAGTGAGAGAGAGAGGGTTGATGGTGGTTTTTAGATCCACCAAATGTGGATCTAAAAATTGAATGGCTTTTGGTTGCTATTTTTGGCAACCAAGGCAACCACACATGGTAGAGAGTTCTAGAGAACTCTAGGCTAGATATTTTCGTGTGGATGGTGTGTGTGGGTGTGTGTGGGTATGTGTGGGTCGAAACCTAGGTGGCTATGTTGATTAGGTTGGGTTCTAGTGGGTTTAGGTCAAGGTAGGTCTCAAATTAGGGTTGTAAACCCTAATTCACTAAGGTAAAGTGCAATTAAACTTAATACAAGTTTAATTGGGTGTGTGGAAACTTAATTAAGAGTAAAAGAACTCAATTAAGTCAGGTCTAGGTCAATTGGACTCTCACTGAGTCCAATCGGACAGTGTGTGCTAAGATCAGGGCTCAATTGGACTCAATGAGTACAATTGAATAGGCTGATGGAATTGACTAAGATCCAAGTCAATTAGGTTTAGTGAGGACCTAATTAGGTCCTTAGGGAGATCTAGAGATGATGTACTAGGGTTAGGGCACCTTAATTTAGTTTCCTATGGGGTTGGAATTGGGTTTAGGGACCTAGATATCCAAGATCAAGGCTTAAATCTCAAAATAGGAATTGGAGAACAGTATCAGACATCTAATTATATAATCAGACGTCTTATACTCAAAAATCAGAAGTCCAGACTTGTTGTCTAGATGTCCAATCAGAGTCAGGAAGGATTTTGGGTTCTGTTTTGGGTATTCTGCAGGAATTAGACGTCTGACAAAGTGTCTGGACGTCCAATAACACTGCAGAAGTGGGTTTGAAGTGTGCGGGAGTTGGCTAAGGGTCCTGGACGTCTTAAAACTTATCTGGACGTCTAGAGAAGGGTTGGAACTAGGGTTTTAGGGCTTCCGTGTGTTGTGACCTAATCTAAGGGTGGCTAAGGCTTGGGGAAGTCTCTAGGCTATCCTAGGGCTAGGATGGACCTAAGCTCTTCACATTTTACTGCTTTATTCCTACTTAATAGAATAGCAAACTTTTAACCCCCTTACGTTATTATTCCTACATCTAAACTAGGCCTTCTGCTCCAGCTCTGCTACAACTCCTGTTATTCCTGATCCAACTTCAGATCCAGCTCCTGATCAACTTATTCCCTGCAATCGACATAATGCACTTAATCAGCACATTACAACATATTTTCTGCATAGCTAAAGGAAAGCAGTAAAGATGCAGATAATGCATATGCATGCATGAATAAGCATAACTTATGCTAAGCCCTAGTTTAATCTAGGCCAATTAAGAATTATGATTGCTGCGCAATTAGTAGGCACGTGGTGGATAACCATGTGATTGTGGAGGTGGTGTTCGGATTGGGTTGTGTAGTGGTGGTGCAAAAGGTTATTGAAAAGGAGGTCTCTGTGAATTTTCCGACCACGAGAAATTTGGATGATTGCACTATCCAGTGTTGTTGGTTTGTGTGAAAGGGTCATTATGAATGGCATGGAGTTCCTCCGAAACTCCATAAGGTGCTGGGAAGTCAGTGTAGGGATGAACAAAGGTTCCTCCAACCTGTGAAGGATATGGAAATGGAAAATCCAGTAATGCAGTTTGTGTCATAGGAAGGTTATTCACAGTTTCCCTCCCTATGGGAAACTGAGAAGTGTTTTGTGCTAGTGACTGAGAAGAAGAAGATGAGGGTTTTGAGAGAAATTTCCATACTTCATCTACTTTCTTCTCGATTAAGCCCACTTTATCCAGTTGACTAGCCACTATCTCTAAATCTTTGCTACTGGATTGGGCTTCGTGTACCCTAGTATGTGAGTGGAAATGTGAGGACTTTCTATTAAACACACTCATTGAAGCATTATTAATAGAGTTTTCGGCCATGCCTTCAAAGAGCTCAAAGGTTGAGTCCTCGTCCCGACACAGGAAATTGCCTCCACAAGCGACATCTACAAAATTCTGTGTGTCATCATGGAGCCCATGGTAGAAGATCTAGACCTGTTGCCAGCGTGGGACACCATGGTGGGGACATTTTCTCAGAAGCTCATGGAATCTCTCCCAAGCCTCGTGCATTGGTTCTACTGAATTCTGAGTGAATGTAGTGATGGCACGCCTTAAGGCGTTAGTGCGGTCTACAGGAAAGTACTTCTTTAAGTACTCATGTTCTAAAGAAGCCCAGGAATCTCTAGGTGTAGTCCGTGCAAGTGTTCGAAACCAAAAGGCTGCCCTATCTTTCAATGAAAAGGAGAACATTTTCATTAAAAGCGTGTGCTGATCATGTCCTGGCGGACCCAAAGTTTGGGCAAGATTCTTCAGCTCCTCTAAATGCTGAAAAGGGTCCTCAGAAGCAAGTCCATGGAAGTGAGGAATGAGTGCTACAATGTTTGGCTTCAGTTCAGCAGCACGACCCCCATTGGGATAACGTACCACAGGCATTGGTTGGGCAACTGCGGGATTATAATAATCCCGTAGTTGAGGTTTCTGGGGTTGGGGTGGTGCCTGGGGATTTCTAGGTTGAACTGGTTGTGGTTGGGGGTTAGCTAAAAGATTAACAACTTGAGCAAGCTGTTGCACCTGTTGGGTTAGGGTATTCATTTGTAGTTTTGTGTCGAAAAGGTGCTAAAGATGAGGCATAGGTCCTCTCTCCGGGGGCGGATTAGGAAAATTAGGATAAGGTGGAGGTTGGAACCTATGGATAGGTGGTTGCTATGGTGGAGGATGTGCAACTAAGTCTGGAGGAAGTTCTTCAAAATCCTCGAATTGTGACGACTCAAGATCATCCTCTTGGTGAATCGGACTGTGAATAGGATTTTGTGACTCAGGAGGTAAAGGATTAGAAGTGGAGGGTAAAGAGAAAGATGCAGTAGCTTAGGTACTAGTACCCAAGGGGAGTACAAGTTCTGGGTTTTGGGATCTCCTACCTTCCATTGAGTTGGTTTTTGAAATCACGTTTACTACAACTCGTTCCAACTAAATGGGAAAAATTTTAACCAAGTTCACAGAAAGCAGAAAAATCCCAATTAAATCTCAATTCATTCAGAAGAACAATCAAGCGAGATAAATTGAAAAAATTTTTTTCCTAGAGGCTGCTAGGCAAAATTATGCTGTACGCAAGCAATTGTTTCAAACAATTGTATGTGTCGTAAGATAAACCTAGCGATGTGCAGACCTCTAAAATCCACTAGGAATCTGGATAAGACTTAGCGTGCGAATCCAGATCCTGTGGTTGCGGAAAGAGATGAGGTAGAAACGCGTGTATTGTGACCTTAAGTGATTGTGCTGTGTGCACGATAGCAATCAACACAAGGCGATGAAAGTCTCAATCAAGGTTTCACCCAAAGTTAATATCTTCTTTTTGATTTAATTCAATTGATTATGATATGATTTCTATGCTGCTCGTCTCACTTTTTACTCAGTTCAGTACAAGAGATGGTCTTCTTAATTTTTAGTCAAATGCAATGATGACAGGAGTTAGAGTAAGGTAAAGAATGCGTACCTGACTCCAGCAATCTTCTAAATGAAGATTTGACTTGAATTCAAATCTAGCAGAAAAATATGCAACCTAAGATGGATGCCTAAGGTTATGTTGCTGCTAGATAAGGATGAGATCTTTTTTATTTTTGATTTTTTATATGCAGCAAGAAAAAATAAGGAAAGAAATCGATTCGGAAAATCACAATAGAAAAATAGTATCGATGAGGAAGTAGAAAATAAAGTCCAGACAGTCCATAATTATTACAATGAATGTGTGAGAACAAGCTCTCACAACTTATGACTAACAATTTAACCTAATTAATATACCTAAAACTATCTAAACTAAACTACTATTATTAGTAATCCTACAGCTACTCTGAGGGAAAAATCCACCAGGAAGACGGGTCAGGAGCGCAGTTACTCCACCAGGAAGATGACCTTTACCTGGACGATGATACTGCTTCTCCTCCTCCTCAAGTGCTGTGGAAAAATGTTAAGAACATGGGCATCAGACGGATTTTTAAGACATCTGGGTAGTGGCCCAGACGTTTGTCGAAACGTCTGGAACCCTTTCCAAAAGGCTGGTAATAAATTTTTTCGGCCTACCCGGTTGCGTCTGCACGCGTGTGCGCGTAGACTGCACCCGCCTCCTTCCTCTTCTTTTCTTCTCTCTTCCTGCAGACGCGTCGTCCCTCTTCTCTCTCTCCCCGCGATGCTTTATAAACCCTCGCCCTCTCCCTCACCCTCATCTCCTCCGCCTTTCTCTTCTCCTTCTCCCTGCCAGCGAGAGCACGAGCGAGTGAGTGGCGGCAGCAACAGCGGCCATGGCGAGCGTGCGGGGAGGGTTGCGAGTGGAAGGAAGAAGCTTGACCGCGAGGGTGCGATCTTGCCGGGGTAGCTAGAGTCGGTCGGCAGGGGAGCGGCAGGCGTGGGGTGTCACGGAGGGGCTGCTGCAGCTCAGGCAGCAGGGGGATAGGGCGCGGTGCGGTCGTGCGTCGCGGGCGGAGAGCGGATCGGGCTCTGGTTCTGGAAAATTTTCCAGAATCAAACGTCCGGACTTACTTCTAGACGACGCCGAAGACGTCTGCAGGACGGTCCAGACGTTTGACAAGTAAGATATTTCTTACCTTCTCTTTTCATTCTAATGTATGGCCATGCAGCCGTCCACCACAATTTCTTCTGCATTTCGTCGTAGTGAGAGCAGGAGTGTGTGCGCAAGTTCTGCTCGGGAGGGCACTAGGGCTCACCATCCCAGGAGAATCAGACGTCTGGCCGCAGTGCCAGATGGCAGAGAGAACCTCCAGACGTCTGGGGTGACAATTGGACGTCTGGAAACCAAGGCCAGACGTTCCAGCGGGCTTCTGGACGTCTGAAGGACTATGTGGAAATGAGGTACGACCTGACCCACCTTTTAAGACATCTGGAAGAGGTTCCAGACGTCTGATTTTGGATAGATTCGTCGTTTTTGACTCGTTTAGGGCCCGTTCGGAGTCCTTTTTCCGCATATTGATTTGCATTCTTTCCAAAATAAATTCCTCTATCCATTTACAGTAATTGTATACCATTGTGAGAAACTCCTTATGATTGATCCTTGTGTTAGAACCCTGTTCCGTTGCAGTCTTGGGGGTTGCGGAGGCACGCGGGATTGCTGACCACGCCCCTAGTACTCCTGGTTTCGCTAGTAGAGTGGCTTTTTAATTTATTTAACAAAATTTGTTACAATTCTAAAATAATTAATAGAGTCTAGGGCATTGTATGAACCCTAGGACTGAGAAATTAGATTGAATGATAGATCCTAGGGTATTGTATGAATCCTAGGATTGGAAAACTAGATTGAATGATAGATCCTATGTTACGGCATGAATCCTAGTACTGAAAACTAGTTGAATATACAGACATTGCAGTCTTGGAAATTAGAAAGCAAATAATAGTTGCCTGTAAATGGATTAATAGCTGCCTGTTATGAAGGAATAAATATGATTGAGAACATGGGTTGTATGAATGTAAAACTGGAACGGTGAAACCTAAAATGGCCAAACGAAAAGAACATGAACCCTACGGGGAATTAGGAGTAGAACTCCTGGAAAGAGAATAGAATGGAACTACGAAAGTGAAACATGGAAGTGTGTTGTCTCTTGGGTATGTGGTACCAAAGAGAGCACACATTAACTCTTAGTGTAGAGGGGAGCTTGCCGCCCTCGGGTTGAGACCGGGGTGGGTTTGGTCACTATACATCGACTTGTTGGCCCTTGCGTACGCAGTACCGAGGAGAGCTACTATTGTAGGGAGAGCACTAGCTACCCCACGGGCCCCGGGGTTCTGCTAGCCCTCCTACACCGACTTGTTAGGCCCACTGGGCAAACCAGGGTAGTCAGGCGAGGGTACGCGGACTGTGGAGGGGTTGGACCCCTGTTACTGAGAGGGCTCTGCCCTATACTGGTTTCGTGCTGTGCCTTAGGCGCACCCGTTAACGGAAATGACTGACCGCGTGCCAGTGCAGGGTAGCTACCCATGCGCTTATCGCGCATGCCGTAGTCACCGTTACGTCTATCAGCGACCTTGGGGTGGTTGACTGAGGGTAGGACCACCACGGGGGACTCTCCCATCCAGGAGAGCACCACGTGTCACTTCTACTTTTCGGAAAACACTGCAATCAAGATTGTTCCCACGAGGAACATTCGAGATCAATAGAAGGATCTGAGAAATAAATCAATAGTGAAATAATAAAAAGACGGAATTAAAGGAAGTAAAAATATAACAGTTACTGTACACTCTACTGCTTCTTTAGCTTTTAGTTGGCACTCTACTTAGTGTTTCGCTGACGTGTTACCCTCGTTACTTTTAAGGACCAGGTGTTGAGCAGCCCAGGTCAGTGGCTGCAGGGGACGCTGGGCCTAGTAGGGTCCAGTAGGGTTACCTATAGTACTTTCTGTACTTTTCTTCCACTGTAGTGAGTAGTTTTCTTTGTTACTCCTTGTACTTTCTTTATCGAAAACTTTATGTTATGTACATGTTTATTTCCCTTCTGTTGTGGTGGTGTATGCTGTAGTATTTCCTTTTCTTACTGCTGTATTTTGTTACTGCTAGTTATATTCATGGTGAATGTGGTTTATTTTACTGCTCTTTTGGTTACTTCCTCGTTGGACGACTAGGTCATGGGATTAGTTGAGTCGGTCCGATTCTCGTGTCTCGTAGGGATTCGGGAATCGGGCCATTACATGATGGTATCAGAGTAAGGTCATCTCGAGAAGTGAACCAACTGGCTGGAAAATAACCAATTCACATGTCTGTGACTAGAGTAGCCACCACAACATTTCTTCTGACTTGAGCTCTTAGATTTTTTTCGTTGGATATCGTTCCATATTGACGTGTCTCTATTCTATTTTGCATCTCCATGCAGGAGATGCCTCGTCGCAGGACTAGCGAGGCAGGCAGCGGGCGCGGCCGAGGACGAGGTCGGTGAGGTGGGCATACTGCGGTCGACGCCTCAGTGGACCAGCCACTGCTCCCGGGCATTCAGGCCCAGGACCTCGCCCAGCTGATACGGGATATTGTGTGAGAGGAGCTCCACCCACCGCCCCGAGCGCCTCTCCCTGGGGCTGCGGAGGGGGAGTCCTCTGTGGGACCACACGACGGACGAGGCGCTGGACACGGGGGAGGGGATGGGCCGCCACCGCCCCCACCTTCCTCCAATACTTCTGTGCACGAGGCTCCTTTACCTGGAGGTGCACCAGCATCTTCACTGCAGCGCCACTTCGAGCTTTTCGGGCAGTTCCAGAAGCTGAAGCCCCCTCCTTCAAGTGGGATGAGGACCCGACCGAGGCAAAGGACTGGCTCTAGTAGCTCGAGAAGGTTTTCGACACCCTTCGCCCCTCGGTGGAGTGCCACGTGGCCTTTGCCACGTACCAGCTGGAAAGTGCGGCACACAGGTGGTGGAGGGCGGTTAGGGGACAGGAGAGGGACGAGCCGACCTGGGACCGATTCGTCACCCTCTTCTGCGAGCAGTACTTTCCCCAGACGTGGCAAGACTAGAGGAGGTGGGATTTCCACACTCTCCGCCAAGGGATGATGACCGTGAGCGCGTACCGCATGCGTTTTTTGGAGCTGTCCCACTTCGCAACGACAGCGGTAGCAACTGTGGAGGAGCGCCTTTGGAGGTTCACCGAGGGGCTCCGACCTGCGATTCGGGGGTATGTCAAACCCCTGAACTGCCTACGTTTTCGAGGGTGGTGGAGGCAGCTATGACCTGTGAGGAGACCAACCCGTCCATGCGAGACACTGACGGCGGGCGGAAGAGGCCCTTCCAGCCAGACTTTTCACAGGGCCGACGAGAAAGGAGACACGTGGCATCCTCAGGAGAGCCGTCACGTTTTGCAGGGCCATCAGTGGCCTTTGGGGGCCCAAGACAGGGGCTAGTTGCCTGCACCGGACCCCCGCCCAGCCGACAGCAGGGACCCACTGAGGGCGGGAGTCAGGTTCCCCTCTGCCACCAGTGTGGCCAGCCGAGCCACATCAGGAGGGGCTGCCCGTCTAGGGCAGGAGGTCAGTAGATACTTCCCACGCCGAGCATTGGAGGGCGCGCAGGAGGCTGCGGTTCTCAGGCGCGAGGAGGAGGACAGCAGTCACGAGGAGGGTACCGGCCAGCACCTACTCGTTCGATGCAGAGTGTGGCTGCTTCGTCCGCACATAGAGCTGAGGGGCGTATCAACGCCCTGACACACAGGGATGCCAGAACTTCGGGATCGGTGGTGGCAGGTATGGTTTCTGTTTCCGGCAAACTCGTTTACACACTTTTCGATTCCGGCACTACGCACTCGTTTGTCGCGGCCAGTTTCGTAGTTAGTTTGGGCCAGGATTATATGCTGTTAGAGAATCCGTTCGTAATCAGAGGTCCGAGTGGTCAGCTGTTTGTAGCTGAGGAGGTGTACATGGGTTGCGAGGTCAGTATCGGGGGACATAGTCTGCCAGCTGACCTGATTATGATAGAGGTGGAGGACTTTGGCATAATTTTGGGGATGGACTGGCTGTCCGCTTACCACTCTTTGGTAGACTGTTATGAGAGGAAGATCGTCTTATCCATACCGAAGTTGCCTTCTTTCAAGTTTCACGGTCAGCCAGTGGATGGAGGCTTCAGGTGCATTTCGGCACTTCAGGCGGCGAGACTTTTGAGCCAGGGGTGTGAGGGCTTCCTAGCTTGTGTGGTGGCAGAGCCCAGCCCTGTGGCAGACTTCTAGAGCATCCCGGTGGTCAGAGAGTACCCTGATGTGTTCCCAGACGAGTTACCAGGACTACCGCCGGAGCGTGAGATCGTGTTTGAGATCTCACTAGTACCAGGGACCAGCCCCATCTCCATCGCACCGTACAGAATGGCACCACTTGAGCTGCGAGAGTTCAAGTCTCAGTTGCAGGATCTTTTGGAGAAGGCCTTTGTGAGGCCCAGTGTGTCTCCCTGGGGAGCCCCGGTACTGTTTGTGAGGAAAAAGGATGGTACCCTACGCCTTTGTGTGGACTACCGACAGCTAAATAGGGTCGCCATCAAGAACAGATATCCGCTGCCAAGGATCGACGACTTGTTTGACCAATTACGAGGTGTCACGGTGTTCTCCAAGATCGACTTGAGGTCTGGATACCACCAGTTGAGGGTCAGGGAGGCAGACGTCTCCAAGACAGCTTTCCGCACCCAGTACGGACACTACGAGTTTTTGGTCATGCCGTTTAGGCTGACCAATGCCCCGCTGCTTTCATGGACCTGATGAACTGGGTATTTAGACCATACTTGGACCAGTTCATGGTGGTATTCATTGATGATGTACTTATCTATTCTCGAGATCAGACGCAGCACGGACAACACTTGCGGATGGTTCTGGACACACTGAGACGACGTAGGATGTACACCAAATACAGCAAGTGCGAGTTCAGGTTGGGGGAGGTGACATTCTTAGGTCATGTGATCTCTGGGGACGGCTTGGCGGTGGACCCAGCCAAGGTCAAGGCAGTGCTTAGGTGGGAGAGACTGCGTACAGTCACTGAGATTCACAGTTTCCTAGGACTGGCAGGCTACTACAGACGGTTCATCAGAGGTTTTTCACAGATTGCACGTCCTATGACACAGTTCACCCGGAAGGACGTGCCCTTCACTTGGACAGACGTCTGTGAGGCGTGTTTTCTGGAGCTGAAGGAGAGGCTGACTTCGGCTCCCGTGCTCACCATCCCTGACAGTAGTGGCAGGTTCGTTGTGTACATGGACGCCTCCTTGCAGGGGTTAGGGGGTGTGCTCATGCAGAGGGGTCACGTCATCGCTTACGCTTCACGGCAACTGAAGCCCCATGAGCATACCTACCCTACCCACGACCTAGAGCTGGCAGCTGTTGTCTTCGTGCTGAAGACCTGGAGGCACTACTTGTATGGTGAGACCTTCAAGATTTTTATAGATCACAAGAGCCTCAGATACCTTTTTGATCAAAAGGATCTTAACATGAGACAGAGACGTTGGTTGGAGCTCCTGAAGGACTATGACTGTAGCATTTCCTACCACCTGGGAAAGGCCAACGTGGTGGCTGACGCCTTGAGTCGGAAGGCACCCGCACACTTGGCCAGTTTACAGTTACAGAGTTAGAGCCTTTTGGAGGAGATGGGTAGTTGGCGACCCCTAGAGTTACGGGGCACTGTGGGGTAGTGACTATGACACGATAGACTACGCCAGAGCTGATAGACCGCATCATCACCAGACAGATGGCAGACCCGTACTTGTAGTCCTTGCGCGATAGAGTACATCAGGAGACCCAGGGGACTTCTCTTTCATAAACCAGCTGCTACGCCTGAGGGGACGTTTGTACGTTCCCAGAGACGAGGAGCTGTTGAGAGAGCTCCTGACTGAGGCACACGATTCCAGATTCACCATACATCCCGGAAACACGAAGATGTACCACGACTTCAGACGCCAGTTTTAGTGGAGAGGGATGAAGCAGGATGTGGGTGAATTCGTACAGCACTGTTTGGTGTGCCAGCAGGTGAAAGCCGAGCATAAGAGGCCTGCAGGGCCGCTACAGCCGCTTCCAGTGCCAGAGTGGAAGTGGGAGAGCATCACCATGGACTTGGTGTTGGGCTTACCTGTTACCCAGCGAGGACACGACGCAGTCTGGGTAATTGTGGATAGATTGACGAAGATGGCACGATTCTTGCCGATCCGAGTCACTTTGGGACCAGCACAGTTGGCAGAGAGGTATATCCGCGACGTGGTACGTCTACACGGAGTTCTGCGGGAGATCGTATCTGACCGGGATACCCGCTTTACGTCCCAGTTTTAGGCTGAGTTTCAGCAGGCCCTGGGGACGCGGTTGAGATTCAGTACAGCTTACAACCCCCAGACGGACGGACAGTCTGAGCGCACGATACAGACACTTGAGGACCTTTTGCATGCCTGTGTACTGGACTGGAGGGGCTCTTGGGCGGAGCACTTGCCCCTGGCGGAGTTTGCATACAACAACAGTTATCACTCGAGCATCGGCATGGCTCCCTACAAGGCTCTGTACAGACGGAGGTGTACGGCACCCTTGAGTTGGGCTAAGGTGGGGACCAAGTGGGAGGTTGGCCCCAGCTTGATTCGGTAGAGTCAGGAGGTAGTCGAGCAGATCCACAAGCGACTCTGCACTGTCAGGAGAAGGCAGAAGAGCTACGCGGATCGGAGATGCAAAGAGGTGCAGTTTGAGGTTGGGGACCACGTCTTCCTTCGTGTTTCGCCCATGAAGGGCCTGCAGCGGTTTAGGGTGAGAGGGAAGCTTGCGTCGAGGTTCGTGGGGCCCTTTGAGGTCCTGGAGCGGGTTGGACCCGTTGCTTACAAGCTTGCCCTCCCTCCTCAGCTTTCTGGTGTGCACGACGTGTTCCATGTGTCCAACCTCAGGAAGTATGTTGCCGATCCCAGTCACGTCCTGAGTCATGAGAGTGTCGAAGTGGGCAATGACCTGACCTACCCCGAGCGGCCAATACAGATTCTTGACAGAGCCGTCCGCAGGTTGAGATGAAAGCAAGTACCCCTGGTGAAGGTTTTGTGGAGGAGCCAGCGGTACGAGGAGGCTACTTGGGAGCCTGAGGCGGCGATGTGGGAGCGGTACCTAGGGCTTTTCACGGGTACGTCTCTTCGAATCGGCTTCGGTCCTCTTTGAGTTTGTTATGTATATATATGTTGTTCTTTCCTGCACCCTAATTAGCACAAGTTTCGTGGACGAAACTTCCTTTGAGTTTGTTATATTGTTAAGAACGTGGGCATCAGACAGATTTTTAAGACGTCTGGGAAGTGGCCCAGACGTCTATCCAGACGTTTGGAACCCTTTCCAGAAGTCTGGTAATAAATTTTTTCAGCGTACCCGGTTGCATCTGCGCACGTGCACGCGCAGACTGCACCCACCGCCTTCGTCTTCTTTTCCTCTCTCTTCCTGCAGATGTGTTGTCCCTCTTCTCTCTCTCCCCGCACTGCTTTATAAACCCTTACCCTCTCCCTCACCCTCATCTCCTCCGCCTTTCTCTTCTCGTTCTCCTTGCCAACAAGAGTGCGAGCGAGCGAGTGAGTGACGGCGGTAGCAGCGGCCGCGGCGAGCATGCGGGGAGGAGAGTTGCGAGTGGAAGGAAGAAGCTCGACCGCGAGGGTGCGAGCTTGCCAGGGCAGCTACAGCCGACCGGCGGGGAGCGGCAGGAGTGGGGTGTCGCGGAGGGGCTGCTGCAACTCGGGCAGTAGGCGGACAGGGCGCGGCGCAGTCGTGTGTCGCGGGCGGAGAGCAGATCGGGCTCTGGTTCTGGAAAAGTTTCCAGAATTAGACATCTGGACTTAAGTCCAGATGACGCCGAAGACTTCTGCAGGACGGTCCAGACGTCTGACAAGTAAGATATTTCTTACCTTCTCTTTTTTTTCGCGTGTACAGCCTTGCAGCCATCCGTCGTGATTTCTTCTACATTTCGTCATACTGAAAGCAAGAGTGTGTGCGCAGGTTCTGCTCGGGAGGGTGTGAGGGCTCGCCATCCCACAAGAATCAGATGTCTGGCCGCAGTGCCAGATAATGGAGAGAACCTCCAGATGTCCGGGGTGACAATCGGACGTCTGGAAACCAAGGCCAGACGTTCCAGTAGGCTTCTGGATGTCTGAAGGACTGCGTAGAACTGAGGTATGACCTGACCCACCTTTTAGGATGTCAGGAAGAGGTTCCAGACGTCTGATTTTTGATAGGTTCGTCGTTTGAGTTGGTTTTTGAAATCACGTTTGCTACAACTCGTTCCAACTCAATAGGAAAAATTTTAACCAAGTTCACAGAAAGTGGAAAAATCCCAATTAAATCTCAATTCATTCAGAAGACCAATCAAGCGAGATAAATCAAAAAAAAAATTTTCCTACAGGCTGCTACGCAAAATTATGTTGTACGCAAGTAATTGTTTCAAACAATTGTATGTGTCCTAAGATAAACCTAGCGATGTGTAGACCTCTAAAATGCACTGGGAATCTGGATAAGACTTATCGTGCGAATCCAGATCCTGTGGTTGTAGAAAGAGGTGAGGTAGAAACCCGTGTGTTGTGACCTTAAGTGATCGTGCTGTGTGCACGGTAGCAATCAACACAAGGCAATGAAAATCTCAATCAAGGTTTTACCCAAAGTTAATATCTTCTTTTTGACTTAATTCAGGTGATTATGATATGATTTCTATGCTGCTCGTCTCACTTTTTACGCAGTTCAGTACAAGAGATGGTCTTCTCAATTTTCAGTCAAATGCAATGATGATAGGAGTTAGAGTAAGGTAAAGAATGTGTACCTGACTCCAGCAATCTTCTAAATGCAGATTTGACTTGAATTGAAATCTAGCAGAAAAATATGCAACCTAAGATGGATGCCTAAGGTTATGCTGCTGCTAGATAAGGATGAGATCTTTCTGATTTTTTATTTTTTATATGCAACAAGCAAAAACAAGGAAAGAAATCGATTCAGAAAATTGCAATAGAAAAACCGTATCAATGACAAAGAAGTAGAAAATAAAGTCCAGACAGTCCACAATTATTACAATGATTGTGTGAGAACAAGCTCTCACAACTTATGACTAACAATTTATCCTAATTAATATACCTAAAACTATCTAAACTAAACTACTATTATTACTAATCCTACAGCTACTCTGAGGACAAACTCCACAAGGAAGACGGGTCAGGAGCGCAGCAACTCCACCAGGAAGATGACCTCTACCTGGACGATGATACTGCTTCTCCTCCTCCTCAAGTGCTGCGGAAAAATAACAAATGATTAGTAAAAGAATCAAAGAATGTGAACACATTAACAAATAAATCAATGGAAGAAAGCAATTACAATCAATGAATTTAAATGAAATGAAGAATTTCTTTATACAAAAGAATTAAAGGGGTAATTTTGGCGTAAAGAGCGTTGCCTCCCCGGCAACGACGCCAAAAATAATAATAATACAAATGGGTTGCAATGTAAAATGGATTGTTGATTGTTATAATGATGTGTTGTAGTAATTGAGACACCATGAGTGTCATTATGGTGAGTTGTATGGAGTACCAGTTATTACAACCATTATTATTATTTGCTTATCTAATTTTTACTAGTTTTATTCCAGGTCGTTCAATGGGAGGCAATTTATTGAATTACATTGCTCTTTGATCTCAAAATTATCCTCTAATTCAAAAAAGAAGCTTTTCATCTTATTAAAGAAGGAATGAATGTGGACATTGTTTGCCTAATTACTAAGAAATGCTTGCAAAAACTAACTATAAACAAGCACCAAACAATTTATCACTATACTTTAAATTATGTCTTTACAAGTTATAGTATTAATACTTACATGAGAGTACACAATAGACTAAGATGACATAGTATATTAACTTAACTTACTAGTCTGTTATCTACAGTGACACATACAACAGTTTTAGTGATAGACATAAGCGTCGCTAGATCCCAGAAAACACTATATACAAACCTAAGGAAACTGGGGTCTGTAGTGACACTTATGGTGACATTTTACTCTGTTAGTAAATATATTGGATTATTTAAACAAATAATTTGCTATACTACGTATACATATATATATATTTTTTTATTGTATATGTAGTTTTACTTACGTATGTACAACATCTCTCTCTTTTTCCTTCACACAGATTCTCAACAGATGTTCTTCTTCTGTGTTTACACTTTGGCTTAATGAATTTTACACGCTGCGGGGGAGAGGCTTTTAACAAATGTCATTAACTATCTTTAATCAATTAAAAATGTGTTTAATTTTCGGGCGCACCTTTCGAGGGATACACAGCACCCAGAGGTGGGACCAAACCTCTATTAAGCGTGCCCTAATTCTCATTAGGCTACTTAATTATGTTTTTTAACTCAGCACAGGGCCTACTCAGCCCCACGCACACGCCTCTCCGGGCCCCCTGCCCCACACAAATCATGTTCAGAATGCTCAGTATGTATGCTCAGAAGTATCGAATGTACGTGTTGTTTTGGGCACCCGGCGCCCGTGACGACTGAAGAGCATATGCACAAATTCATTATATACCGCTGCGAGTGGATTGCAGCGCACGATGTGGCGCTATTCGAGCGCCACATTTGCACTGGAAACCGTGTGCAGCTATAGGTTGGAAGCGATTTTGGCCCTCAATTCGAGGGCTATAACTTTTTTAAAAATAAAAATAAATTATGGAAAATAAAGTATTTACATAATACTATATAATTGTTCAATTAATTTTAAATTTTAATTAGATTTACTATATAAATAAATTAACTAAAGTGGACTATTTTTATACACTGATTTTGGTGTTTTCTTGGTTAATTACTTATAAATTAGTTACTAGATGGTCTAATTGACCACATACATAGTTATAAAACATATATAAGTATTTTATAGACATTTTTATTATATTTTTCTGAATTAATATATGTGTTATTTATATTTAAATAGCAGTTTCAGTTGTTCTGTTTATAAATTAAGTCAAACTTAATGTAATCAGGTATGAATATATGTAAATTAGCTTAAATTACTTAAAGTAGTTTAGTCTTAGTATACAGATTCAATTTAACTTGATTATAATTCTAAATTACTAATTTAACTAATTTAACTTAACAACTTAGCTATAAATTTAATAAATTCATTATTTATTATCTATAAAGGATTAAATTAATATAAAAGATTTTATTTACTTACAATCTACATATACATAGACATATATACAGTTTTATATTTTAAACTACTTATTGATCTATTCAGTTTAGTACTACATACAACTTAGTTCAATTTATATATAGTTATATAATTATTATATTTATTGTCTAAACTAGATCTAAAACCTAAATTACAGTATTATATTTACATAGTTAAGCATACAGTATATATATATATATTTACACTATCTATTTACATGTGTAGCCTAATATATAAGTTATGTCTATATAAGTATACTTACTATACAAAGTAATATGTATATGTACATATATAGCTATAAAACTATTTTTATTTCTCTTTTGGGTGTTTCATTCTAATTAGTTTACTGTTGTTAAAGGTTTAGCAGAAGTAGGAGAGAAGAAGGGAAGATTTTACTAAGGAGAGAGTCCTCAGTTTAGTTCTCTCTTTTAAAACTTGTTTAGGATGGGATTCCTGACTAAACTAGCTGACAGAGTTGAGAAAAAGTAGACATGCATGTATCGAAATTAGATCTCAAGTATTGAAGAAGAAAATTTGTTTACATATGAGATGAAATACAATCTACTGTCACCTCAGATCAAATTAAATTCTACAGGTTTTAACACTAAAACCTATCTGTTACAACCTACTAGAAGTAGCAGCAACAAAACTTCCAGACTCAGCCGCAGCTTCAGTCACTGTCCAAATGGGCTAATAGCTGCTGCAGTTAGTCCATTTGAGAAGAAATGTGAGTTTGGAGAGAAAAAAATGTAGCTACAAGAGGCAGCGCATTACTTTGTTTACTGGGATCAGAGTCAAACAAATCCAAACTGAAAAGAAAATCAGTCAATCCCAAATCTGACAAGGGTTTAATTTCTCATTAAATCACTAAATACCTCAATTCAAATGCCAAAAACCCTCATCAAAAACTTCATTTCAGATGAAATCCACGAATATCTCTGAATTAACTCTTCCTAATGCTATAGACAGCATGAAGGAAGAATCAATTCAATCAATTAAAGCCCTTAATTCAGATCCCAGTTTCATGAAAAGTTAAGGAGTATTGAGAACTCCTTAGGTTAGGAAATCACCAAACAGCCATCAACAAAACTTATGAATGCGAGATCAGACTTCAAATTACCACAGTAATTATCCTCAGATCTGACTTGCATTCAATGCATTCAAGACATTATCAAACCAGAATTATGTATGGCTCTTCTGAGATGATTTCTGTCACCAGAAATCCTCTCAGATTCCTTGCCAACAAGGAATTCAAATCAACTTCATTCAATTCGTCAGATCAGGCAGTAAAACCAAAAAGAAAATCCTTAAAATCCACATTGAGGAGAAATCTGACAAATTGAAAATTTTGATCCAAAATCAAGGGCTTTTGTGAACAAGAGTGAGGTGAGTGGGAAGTCCCTTAAGTGCTTGTTGACGCCAATTTCAGATCTAAGGTTGAAAACCAATCAGATCAGAAATTGGGTCAGAGTGTATGGGTGGAAGATGAAAAACACGTCGTGGAAAATCATAAATGGATATGACAGTATGGGGAGGTAGAGAATTTGAAAATATGGATATATGAAATCTTCCGGGAATTTAAGCCTAATACTACTGCTACAGCTACTTTATCCTACAGTGAAATTAAACATTAACAATTACCTTAATTCTACTCTAAACTACTTAACTATAGCTAAAACTAATATGCAGAATTATAAACCTAATCTAACAGGAAGAATGGGACCTATGGGTCCTTAGTCGGCGGCTAAGGACGAAGGAGGAAGATGGCTCCAGCGGAGGGAAGAGTCTGCTAGTGAGGCTCCAGGGTTTTCCTCAGGTGCTACGAAGTCCTTAGCGACATGGAGGTCGAGAGAAGGTGATGATTTCACAGTCGGTAGCTGTGAAATCAGAGGCTTGATGGGGAGGAGGGACTGGAGTGGATGAATGATCGCTAAGAGGTGTAGGAGGGAGCGATCCCTTGCGCGTGACAACATTGAGGTGCTTAAGTAGCATGCTCAGTGGCTGAGATCACCGCGCAGGTGAGAATAAACAAGATGCAACCAGCGGCGGGGATGAGAGGGGCGGAGCGTGAGGTAAGCTAAGCATAAAATTTGACCGTCAGATGAGATCTGAGGAGAGGGGTGATCTCACGCGCCGAATCACGTGAAACTTCCATTCGAATCCAACTATAGATCAAGATTATGAAGAGCGACGGACGGTTGAGATTGGCCGTGTTCTTCGCACGCTACAGTGCGTGCGAAGAGCAGCAGGCCTCTCTCTGAATTAAGGGAAAATTGTAGACAGACCTTTGAACGAAGGGGTACAAGAATTGCGTGCAGGCCCATAAGTGAAAAGAACTACAATTGGAAGGGCCCTGTAGCCTTTCAAAAGGGTCCCTGTGACTTACAAGTAGGTCCAAAGGGGAGTTTTTAAGGGTAAGAGTGTAATGCATGAAGGACCTAAGTGTAAACTACCTATTTCATAACCTAAATGATGTCCAATTGCCTTCAAATTTTTTTATGTGCTTAATTGAACATTTAAGACATTGATTATACTTCTGATTTGGCCTTTCAAACTTATTTATGTGTTCAATTGATGCATGGATCATCATTTGTACTTTGCTTTCAGAATATCTCATTTTGTGACCTAATTATGAAGTTTTAACACAGAGTAAAGGTTTTAGGTCTTTTTCTATAATTCACAAACTTAACCCATTTTATCTGTTAATTTGATATTGTTTTACTTAGTGTCTAGCTTAACTTCAGCTTTTTAGCCCTGATGAGTAGCCACTCATCAGTGCTCCTGGGGAGGATCAAACAGGTTGAGGTAGCTAAGGTAGCTTAGCTCAACTAAGTTGAGCTAAGTTAAGTCCTCAGGAGCTGAACTTGAGCTTCCTGAGCTGAGATGAATTCATCTTCAGCTGGCAGGAGTTGAGTGGAGCTGGATGTTGTTGGACTTGAGCTTTGGTGAACTCCAGTCAACTCAGCTGAGCTAGTTAGAGCTCCCTGTGGACTAATGGGAGATGAGATGTGCTAGATTCAGTTAAGTTGAGATGGATTTGAGTTGACCTGAGCTAAGGTGAGCTAAGATGAGCTCTCTTGAGCTGTCATTCAGCTGAGATGAGATGAATGGAGTTAGGATGAGCTAATCCTAGTCTAAATGAGCTTGATTCCTGCTGTGGGGAGCTGGATCAAGCTAAGTTCCAGCTAGTTTGAGCGTCTTATTCACCAGTTGCCTTCTTGAGTGCTATGGCTTTAGGGATCTGTATATCTGTTCATCCCTAACACTCACAGAAACACATTAAAAAGATAAGAAAAATGCAATGCATTCCTATCATAATTTATAACTAAATGCAACCCCAAAAACCCATTTGCGAAGCAATACCCTAAGAGCTAGGATTGCTTTAAAGCAAAAGAATGATGATAAACTTGAATTTATCACACCCCCATGCTTATGTTTTGCTGGTCTCTTAGCTAAACCTTAATTTATAAATTGAAATTTTTGGGAAATCTAATTTTTTTGACTTTTGAGGAGAAAAAGATTAGTGGAACTTAGTTGATCTAAACAGTGGAGGCACTGGATTTGTTAAGGATAAACATTGGGACTTATTTTTGGATGCAAAAATTAGACAAAGCAGGATAAATATATCCTCCAGGAAATTCAGAAATTACCCCTTGTTAATTCAGATGACTTGAAATTTTTGTATTTAGAATTTTTCTGGCTCATGAATCTGATCCGCAACTTACAATATCCTTTAAGACCTTGTGTCTGAGCTTGTGAAAAGCCAACATTTATAGGGGCGTGTTTTTGGTTTAAGACTTCTTTTTTCTGCCCTACGCTTATTTTTAGCCTGGTCTTACAACAGATGTGTCGGGATCATCATTCCCGTTACCAATCCTCGAGGGGCTCTGGTGCTAGTACTTCAGGATAGCACTGTCCATGACACCACCTAGGTGCTCACAACCCCAAAACACAATGTGGTGTAAAAGGGCTCTCCAAGCAAACTCAAGCTCTTGCTCCGACACTATAGGTAGAGCACTATCCAAGACACTTGAGCTACTAAAATGCACTTTATTACTCCATCTAAAGATATGAAATGATATGGAGCAGTGCCAAGGCGGTAACATGTTAAGATCGCATCCTCAAAGGAGGCATTTTCCTCCTCAATGGTGGGAACTCAAACCAATGATCTACTTCAGACTTTTACTAAGTCCGAACAAGGGAGTTTTTCTAATTTTTAGTTGTTCTTAAGTGTTGGCTTGTGTGTGAAATTTGACACAAGAAGTTCCGAAAGAAATGCAAGTTTTTGAATCAAAAACTATGCCAGATGCTTTCCATATCACAAAAGAGGATCAAGTCACCTGAACTATCATGAGTTCAGGTGGAATTTTAGAGAAGGATATCTGAATTAGTCCAGAAATAAACCCTGAAATTCTAATGATCAGATCCGCATCCTCATCCCTAGTTTGTTAAGGATTAAATCCCATTGTACCAAAAGTGAGTTTTCCAACCTTAGTCCCGATTTCAAAATTTTTCCTCAAAAAGTTTACAACATTTTTATTTTTTTGGGTATGCAAGCAAGAAAATAAAATAACTAAAGAAAAATGCATGTTTTTAGGTTTTGAAAATCCTAAATCAATCGTCAAAATGTTAAAAACACCCCCCCATGCTTAAGATATGCAATGTCCTCATGCATTAGGAGGGAAAAGGGATCACCATAATGAAGAGCGGTCGGGTTTAGGATGGTCAAAACCTTGAAGAAGGGAAAAAGGAAAGCAGGAAAAATGATGGGTTAACTCCCATCCAGTGCTATCTTTTACGCCACTCAGTGAGGTGTAGTTTGCATTTGTGATCAAAGGTGGTTGGCTTAGTGAAATCAAACGATTTTGACGGAGGATTCGAGGTATGATCAAAATAAGGCTTTAAACGTTGGCCATTGACTTGAAATGTCATATTAGTTTTTGGATAAAAAGATCAACAACGGCGTATGGATAAGTTTTAGGACAATAAACGGGCCAATCCATTTGGATTTTAATTTGCCAGGAAAAAGACGTAATCTAGAATCAAAAAGCCAAACGCGTTGATTAACGTCAAAGTGTTTCCGAATAATGTATTTATCATGAAATTTCTCTCTTCGGTCTTTATAAATCTTCGCATTTTCATAGGAAAAATTACATAATTCTTCCAATTTAGTTAATTGCAGTTTTCAATGGATACCAGTGCCAGATAAATACATGTTTAATTGTTTTATTGCCCAAAAAAGTCCTTTGTTCTAGTTCTACCGAGAGATGGCATGCCTTCCAAAAAATCAGATGGAAGGGAGACATGCTGAGCGGGGTTTTTTAAAGCGTCATCCAATTTGGTGGACCAATCTTTATGGGCGAGCCTAACCATCTTTTGTAAAATATTTTTAATTTCCTGATTAGAAACTTCTGCCTGGCCATTTGTTTTGGGGTGATAAGGTGTGTGAATTTTGTGATTAACCCCATATTTAGAAAGAAGGTGACGGAAATGTGAATGAGTGAAATGTGAGCCTCTGTCATTGATAATGGCTATTGGAATGCTGAATCTTGAGAAAATATTTTTCTTAATAAATTCGACAACCACATGTTGATCACTAGTGTGGGTGGGTATTGCCTCTATCCACTTGGAAACATAGTCGACTGTGACTAATATATATACATACCCACTAGAGTTGATGAACGGTCCCATGAAGTCGATGCCCCAAACATAAAAAATTTCAACCTCTAAAATAGGAATAAGGGGCATCATATCCTTTCGAGTCATGCTGCCGATGCTCTGGCAATGCACACAGGACAGAACAAAATATGAGGATCTTTGTGGAAGCTGGGCCAAAAGAATCTTGCATTAATGATTTTAGCTGCAGTTTTCTTGCCCGAAAAATGTCCACCATAGGCCATTGAACGACAATGTGTCAGAATATTATGGATTTTAGAATCAGGGACACATCGTCGAATGACCAAATCAGAACAATTGCGGAAAAGGTCAGGCTCCTCCCAAAAATAGTATTTAATATCAGCAAAGAACTTATCCCATTTTATTTTTGGCTAATCAACGATGATTTGTTCTATTTCTAAGTAGTTTGCGATGGGTGCAAACCAAGGGAGGGAAGTAGCAGCTAAAATGCTTTCATCGGGGAATTGATCAGGTGGGGTCAATTTGTCATTCATCATAAGACGAAAGAGATGGTCGGCCACTACATTATGCGATCCTGCCTTATCCCTGATTTCCAAGTCAAATTCCTGGAGCAGTAGGATCCAATGGATAAGGTAGGGTTTCTCATCTTTTTTTGTCAGCAAATATTTAAGTGCTGAGTGGTCGGTATATACAGTGACATGTGACTCCAAAAGATAAGATCTAAATTTTTCTGAGGCAAATACAATGGCAAGAAGTTCCTTTCCAGTAACCGTGTAATTCCGTTGTGCATCAAGAGTTTTGCTAACATAATAGATCACAATGGGATTCCTGCCAATTTTTTGCCCTAGAATGGCCCTCAAAGCAAAATCCGAGGCATCTGTCATTAATTCAAAGAGACTATTCCAATCAGGTTGCTGCAAAATTGGTGCCTCAGTAACCTCCTTCTTCAACCTCAAAAAACTCTCCAAGCATTTATCATTAAAATCGAATGGCTGGTCTTTGGTAAGCAGTTGACTTAGGGGCTTCGAGATTTGGGAAAAATTATCTATGAATCTACAATAGAAACCCACATGACCCAAAAAGGATCTAACCTATTTTACAGTAGTGGGTGTTGGGAGCTTAGATATAGCATCTATTTTTGCTTTATCTACCTTGATTCCTTGTTTTGAAATAACATGGTCTAAGACAATACCTTCTTGGACCATGAAATGACTTTTTTCCCAACTGAGGACCAGATTCACTTCTATGAATTTTTGCAGAGTTCTTTCAAGGTTCTTGAGACATTGGTCAAAAGAATATCCAAAATCAGAGAAGTCATCCATAAAGACTTCTAAGCATTCACCTACCAGGTCCGAACATATTGCAAGCATACACCATTGAAAAGTCGCAGGTGCGTTGCAAAGACTAAAGGGCATTCTTCGGAAAGCAAAAGTTCTGAAGGGGTAGGTGAAAATTATTTTGTCCAGGTCCTCAGGATGAACCGCTACCTTATTATAGCTGGAATAACCATCCAGAAAATAGTAAAAATCCAGTCCAACTAATTGCTCCATGATTTGATCAATAAAGTGGAGCGGAAAATGGTCTTTCTTGGTTGCGGTGTTTAATTTTCTGTAATCAATGCGCACATGCTGAGAAGAGGTGATTCGAGTGGCTCTATTCTCCCCATTGTCATTGGTGACAACAGTTAGTCCAACCTTTTTGGGTACAACTTATGTTCAACTAAAACAGGAGCTGTCAGAAATGGGGTAGATGATATTAGCATCAAGCCAGTTAATAATCTCCTTTCTTACCACCACCTGCATATTAAGGTTCAAGTGCCTTTGTGGTTGGTGGGAGGGGCGGGAATCGTCCTCTAAATATATACAATGTGTACAACAGGACGGATGAATACACTTAAGATCAGAATGGGTCCAGCTAATAGCTTTTCTGTATTTACTCAAAACCTGGAGAAGTTTGCGTTCTTGTGCCCCAGTAAGTCCAGAATTTATAATCACGGGCAGGGACTGATTTGGACCCAGGAAGACATATTTAAGGGAGTCAGGCAAAGGTTTTAATTCCAATTGTGGGCCCGGCTCAGAAAGAATTTCTTCATTTTGAGTTAGTGGTGTGGTGGGAGTGAAACGGTGAGCTGGAGGGTTAGCTAAATGTGTGGTTAGGGTTGAAGGGTGGGAAGAAGTGGATTATTTAGGAATCATGTTAATGGGGAAACAGGAACCTAAATGTGAAATCTGCAAAGTTTCCTCCACAATATTTTCTACTTTTGAATCCGAATCACCAAAGAAATTAGGTTCTTGGAACCTCCTAGAAGCTTGGAAAATATCTAGGGTTATCGATTCACCGCCACACATGATCTTCCTTTTTCCAGAATCACAATCAATATTTGCACGAGTGGTGGCTAAGAATGGTCTTCTAAGAATTATAGAGGCAAGATTTAATACTTTCGGTACCTCTATGTCTAGGACTAAAAAGTCTATTGCAAATAGACAATTTTTTACCCAGACAAGGACATCCTCAACAATTTCCCTTGGTTTAATTGTAGATTAGTCAGCTAATTGAGAGTAACCTCAATAGGCTTTAATTCACCGATCTTAAATTCCTCGAAACCAATTGCGGGGATAAGATTAATTGAGGCACTGAGATCCAACAAAGCAGGGTCAAAAGAAGTATCATTAACAATAACCTGAATCAGGGGGGTGCCTGGATCTTTTCTCTTAAGAGGCAGTTGACTGTACACAACTGAACTAATTGTCTCAAGAAGGATCACCTTTCCTAAATTTTGGGGCTGCCTTTTTGGGGTACATAAATCTTTTAGGAATTTTGCATAGGTAGGGATGTATTTTATGGCATCTAGGAGAGGCATGCTAATTTCAACTTGCCCAAATAAATCCATTAATTCCTTATCAGTGGGCTCGGATTTCTTCTTTTTCTTATTTGTTGAGGAATGGAGGGCTTGTGGAAATGGTGTAGGTTTTCCCTGTTTTGCATTAATAGGCTCCTGAACAATGTGAGAGGAAAATGGGGAAGAGTTGATATGTTTTTCATTAAAATGAGTTTCTTTAACAGGTAGGGGATCATGAGTGGTTTTCCCATTCCTCAAAGTAACTGCATTTGCAGTCTGGTTGTTTCTATGATGAGGATGGAAAGCCTAACTATTATTGAAACCCAGGGGATGCTGAGGTGCCGGTTGAATGGGTTTGTGATTTCCCTACTTGGAGGGGTGAGATCAGCGTGACAAAAAAATGCGGAATTGAAAATATAAACAATCTCACAAAAATAAGCAAGCACAAAATGTACACAGGAATTTTTAGGTGGAAACCCAAACCGGGTGAAAACCACCACCTAACCCTCTCGAGTTAGGATTTTCCGATCAACCTAGTTGATCAAATCCACTAAACGAATCACTTTAAAATGAGGGTGATTCAACCTCAGTACAACCACGCTACAAGTACGAGGGAAGCGTTCCTCAACCCCTTCTCTCCACGAGAAGGATTTTGTCCCACGAAGGAGACGGGAATTCGCAAAGCGAATACCCAACCAAAAGACAAAGGTAAAATAAACAACAACCTATAGAGCCAACAAAGTAATAAACCTAAGCTTCTATAGGATTTAGGAAACTCCCCTTTGCAAGGAGTGCGTCGACGATGACGCGGTGCGTGAGACACGCGACGGCGCAACTACGCTCTCGTGAGCTGCGGCGGGAGAGCGGGTGCGCGAAGGGAATGATGCTCTCAAGATGTAGAACTTGAGCTTAGAGAGCAAGAGCTTCTTGGACACAAGAGAGTGGAAATACTTGATCTTAGTGTATCGCAAAGTGTTTCTTGTGTTTCTCTTGTTGTATGTAGGTGTGTAAAGGCTCCCCTCTATTTATAGAGGCCTTAGGAAGGCTTTGGAAGGCTTAAGAAAGGTTCTATAGCCGTTGGGAACAAAGCCCAAGTGAATCAGCCTGAAATCAGGAACAATCATTGTTCTGACAGGCTTATCAGACGTCTAATTCTAGCATCAGACGTCTGGAAGTTCACTATAAGACGTCTGATTAAAAGGTCAGATGTCTGATTTTGGGCGGGTCTCTCCCTGACTTGGATCAGATCTAAACAGGGTTTTTACGCAAGTCCATCAGACAACATACAGGACGTCTGGCACTATGTCTGGACGTCTGGAAACCTACTTTTACTGTGGGAATTGATTTCCAAACGTTGCAACGGCTAGAAAATCTCTGAGAAGAGATTTTGGGTCAGCCGAGGCAAAACGGTCATTTATCAGACGTCTGGAAAGTCCTATGGACGTCTGATAAGGCTCTAACGGTCATATCTTTGAGTGCCTGCTAAGCCAGCCAACGGTCCACTAACTGGACGTCTGGTAAATCCATCGGACGTCTTCTAAGACATCTGGTCTAAGGTCTGGACGTCTGATTTCATCAGACAGAACTACTATCTCCAGCCTAACAGTTATCGGACGTCTGGTTTGGGAATTAGACGTCTGGAAGTGCTGTTTGAACCCTATATTGGTTTTCTAAGTATTCTACAGAAAACCTAAGTATCCTAAGGTTGTGCCGGTGTTCCTAGGACTACTGTTAGGGTTCTTTGAGGCTCTTTAACATAATTTCTAAGGAAAATAAAGAGCAAGAAAAATAAAGATAAAAGTACATGAAAGGATTAAAAAGAATCTATCCTATTCTTCTTGTCTTCTATCTTCAATCTGTCGCTCCACGCGAACCTCCTCTGTTTTCCGTCAAGCTCCTCCAATCCGTCCTGGATGCGAGCTCGAATTCCGTCTAAACACGTCCACATTTGCAATTGACCTGAAATCTAGGACTCAAATTGCAAATGTTAAATAACACGTGTTTTGTTATCATCAAAACAAATTATCGTGGTGCTTTAGCACCAACAATCTCCCCCTTTTTGATGATGACAAAACCGTAAATAATGCATAAAAATCCTCCCCCTTTTTGACATTATCAAAAAGGTTTAATTGATTTTATATTTCCTATAACTCCCCCTTAAAACATGCTCTTCTATGAATTTATTTTAACAAAGGTAATGTCCTCCCCCTTTTTGTAACAATGAGATAGCTATTATTTTTCTCCCCCTTACTAAAGGAAATTTAGCTACCTTATATCTCCCCCTTAAAAATTGACAATTAGCTCATTAATTTTAACTCCCCCTATCTAAATGCTTATGATAAAAAGATAGGGTAAGGGGTTTTACCTCACCTACCATGGCCAATAAAATGGCCCGAATGGTGGTGGTGGATGCCACATCGGATGGGGCTCCCATCCGTAGCTTGGAGGCCCGGGCATCGGTGCTGGTCTCCAATCTGGTGGTCGACGTGTGGCGGGTCCGTCGTTTGTTCGCCGTCTCGTCGGTCTTCTTGTTCTCCTCCTTGGTCTACTCCTTGGTTCCCCTACCTTGAGTTGACCAGCCTTGAGCCTGTAGGTCCAGTCCCTTATGTTGTAATTATCCCTGAATCCTACAAAACAAGATTCTAATTCTTTTTTCGGTATCCAAGTGGGCTTGGATCCGGATTTGTTAGAAGGTCTCCTTGACGGAGATCCTTTCTCAACCTTAGGGCTATAAAAATTATCAACTTTGTTGATTAATTTGTTAGAATTTTCCCTAAGACATGCAATTTCTTTTTCTATAATACTCATCTTAGTCTTTAAATTAGAGATTTCTAACTTTAGACTATCATTTTCCTCAATCAATTTATTATTTTCATTGATGAGGTTATGATTTTCTAATAATAGATTATCATTTTTAGGACTAGCTTCTATGTCCTTAAGATGTTTTTCTAACCTATCATTTTCATTTTTAAGAAAACTAAGGTTCTTTTTAATGCTTTTATTTTCTATCCTAAGTGATTTACTAATCTCAAAAAGTTCATTAAAAGCTTCTTGAAGATCGAGATTTACCTCGTCGTCGGAGTCGCTTCCGCTTTCACTGTCGCAGTTGCTTCCTCTGGCCATGAAACCAAAGCAAGCGGTTTCCTCCTTCTCGTGATCCTCTTCCGAGCTTGTCTCTTCATGAGTGCCTTCCAACCTCCTCCATATCTCGTGGGCGGTGGTGCACTCTTGGATTTTCTCGAACTCCTTTAGACTCAACGCGCAATACAAGGCATTCATTGCCTTTGCGTTGAGGTTGAGATTCTGAACCTGATCTTCTGAGTAACCTTTTGCGGGTTTCTTGGGAATCAAAAATGCGAATTCGCATTTTTCCCACACCCGGAATTCGTAGGTCTGCAACCACATAGTTATACAATTTTTCCAATAAATGAAATCTATACCTGCAAAGTATGGTGGTCGCGAGGTATCGTGTCCTTCAGTGTACACGAATGCTATTCCCTCCATGTCTAGATCCTCGCCGGTTTGTAACGCCGATAACGCGAGACCTGCTCTGATACCAAATGTGATTTCCCTACTTGGAGGGGTGAGATCAGCGTGACAAAAAAATGCGGAATTGAAAATATAAACAATCTCACAAAAATAAGCAATCACAAAATGTATATAGGAATTTTTAGGTGGAAACCCAAACCGGGTGAAAACCACCACCTAACCCTCTCGAGTTAGGATTTTCCGATCAACCTAGTTGATCAAATCCACTAAACGAATCACTTTAGAATGAGGGTGATTCAACCTCAGTACAACCACGCTACAAGTACAAGGGTAGCGTTCCTCAACCCCTTCTCTCCACGAGAAGGATTTTGTCCCACGAAGGAGACGGGAATTCGTAAAGCGAGTACCCAACCAAAAGACAAAGGTAAAATAAACAACAACCTATAGAGCCAACAAAGTAATAAACCTAAGCTTCTATAGGATTTAGGAAACTCCCCTTTGCAAGGAGTGCATCGACGATGACGCGGTGCGTGAGCCACGCGACGGCGCAACTACGCTCTCGTGAGCTACGGCGGGAGAGCAGGTGCGCGAAGGGAATGATGCACTCAAGATGTAGAACTTGAGCTTAGAGAGCAAGAGCTTCTTGGACACAAGAGAGTGGAAATACTTGATCTTAGTGTATCGCAAAGTGTTTCTTGTGTTTCTCTTGTTGTATGTAGGTGTGTAAAGGCTCCCCTCTATTTATAGAGGCCATAGGAAGGCTTTGGAAGGCTTAAGAAAGGTTCTATAGCCGTTGGGAACAAAGCCCAAGGGAATCAGCCCGAAATCAGGAACAATCATTGTTCTGACAGGCTTATCAGACGTCTAATTCTAGCATCAGACGTTTGGAAGTTCACTATAAGACGTCTGATTAAAAGGTCAGACGTCTGATTTTGGGCTGGTCTCTCCCTGACTTGGATCAGATCTAAACAGGGTTTTTACGCAAGTCCATCAGACGACATACAGGACGTCTGGCACTATGTCTGGACATCTGGAAACCTACTTTTACTGTGGGAATTGATTTCCAAACGTTGCAACGGCTAGAAAATCTCTGAGAAGAGATTTTGGGTCAGCCAAGGCAAAACGGTCATTTATCAGACGTCTGGAAAGTCCTATGGACGTCTGAAAAGGCTCTAACGGTCATATCTTTGAGTGCCTGCTAAGCCAGCCAACGGTCCACTAACTGGACGTCTGGCAAATCCATCAGACGTCTTCTAAGACGTCTAGTCTATGGTCTGGACGTCTGATTTCATCAGACAGAACTACTATCTCCAGCCTAACAGTTATCGGACGTCTGAAACAACAGTCAGACGTCTTAAAATACATTATCAGACGTCTGATTTGGGAATTAGACGTCTGGAAGTGCTGTTTGAACCCTATATTGGTTTTCTAAGTATTCTACAGAAAACCTAAGTATCCTAAGGTTGTGCCGGTGTTCCTAGGACTACTGTTAGGGTTCTTTGAGGCTCTTTAACATAATTTCTAAGGAAAATAAAGAGCAAGAAAAATAAAGATAAAAGTACATGAAAGGATTAAAAAGAATCTATCCTATTCTTCTTGTCTTCTATCTTCAATCTGTCGCTCCACGCGAACCTCCTTTGTTTTCCGTCAAGCTCCTCCAATCCGTCCTGGATGCGAGCTCGAATTCCGTCTAAACACGTCCACATTTGCAATTGACCTGAAATCTAGGACTCAAATTGCAAATGTTAAATAACATGTTCTTTGTTATCATCAAAACAAATGATCGTGGTGCTTTAGCACCAACAGGGTTGACTGGGATATCCACCTTAGAACTGATTCCATTGATTATTCGGGTTGGGCATGGGTTGGGAAGGTAATTTCCCAACAAGTTGATGATTAGGAGTAACCTAAACTAGTGTTGCAAGTTGGTAATCATGCGGGTTACTTTTGTCATTTGATTCTGCATACCTTACAGAGTTTTCATGACCTGAGTGTTAATATCTTCTTGGGATGGCCCAAGTTGATACACAGGTTGCCCATAATTCCCAAAATGATTTTGTTTGGGAAAAGGAATCGAGTTCGAGTTTTTCCAGGAGTGATTCGGGTTAGTCCTCCAGTTTTGGTTGAAAGTGTTGGAGGGGTTTCTAAATTGCTCCTGGAGAGCATAAATATTTTCTGTGGTGGGATCAAAAATATTTTGATCAAAATTCCCAGTCAATTCATGTGGGAAATCAATTGGAAACTACTGACCAGCAGGTGTGGCAACAATATTGTGCAGATTTTCTCTTTGGAGAGGTTGTGGAGTGTTAGTGTGTGGAGAGATAAAGTGTGGAGCTCATTTATTTGTGAGCTTTTCCTCCATTTTTTTCTGGTGAATTTGCATCTGGTCTAGTCATTGAGCTAACATATATAGGTCATCTTGAGTGACTTGAACAGAGGTTGATTTGTAGTCAATTTAATGGACTCCATGTCTGGGGTTTCATGTTCTACCAAACGTGTCCATTGAAGTCATATTAAATGAGTTTTTACTCATTTCCTCAAAGAGGAGATAGGAACTTTCGGCATCTTTATTAAGGAAATTGCCCCCACATGGGGCATCCACAAATCACTTCAATTGATCTTCTATTACATGATAAAAGATCCGCACTAACTGCCATTGCGGAATTTCATGGTAGGGACAACTTCTTAAAAGTTCTTCAAATCTTTCCCAGGCTACATGGAGGGGTTCACCAATTTTTTGTTGAAAGGTCATTATGGATCTTCTTAAAGCATTAGTACGACCGATCGGAAAAATTTTTTTTAGAAAAGCACTCTTTAATTGAGGCTAGGTGGTAATCGGACGACCAACCGTTCT
Source organism: Thalassia testudinum (assembly GCA_037157565.1). NCBI lineage: Eukaryota > Viridiplantae > Streptophyta > Magnoliopsida > Alismatales > Hydrocharitaceae > Thalassia > Thalassia testudinum. The sequence continues at coordinate 18,670,238 of JAZHRO010000057.1, forward strand.
AAACCAATGTGAAGCCTTGTCTTTAAGAGAGAGAGGAAAAAGTCTCATTAACCATATGTCTTCTTACAGAATGCAGGAACGAGTGGTTTGAGCGAGGGCAGTTAATTCCTTGAGATGACAAAAAGGGTCCTCTCTTGGAAGACCATGAAAATGCTTGGTAAGATTTAGAATGGCTGGTTTGATCGCAAAATCCCCTTGTGGTATGACCACCCCAGGTCTTTCCTCGTAATTGGAAGGATCATAGAAATCCTTAAGAGGAACGACAGGCTGTTGGCAGGGTGGTGCGTTTTGCCCTTGGTTAGGTAGGTTCGTTATAGTCCTAGCCAAATCTTCTTGATTTTGCTGCAGCCGAACCTAATGGTCACCATCTGGGCAAAGGGGTTTGTATTTTGAGTTAGAATTGGAGGGCCACCTGGCCCTATAGGAATTTCTGGTTTCTCTAGATGAGGGAGATTAGGGAGGGGGAAGTCAGCTTATGGCTTGGCTAACAGGTTAGAAGTGGAAGTAGATTTTTTTTATCGGATTCCTTGGTTTTCCATTTCTTGGAAGAGGAGAGAGAAGAAAACACCGATTTTCTGGTGCGGGGGCAAAATCAGATGGTCCCACAAGATGTGGTTTTTTGGACCATCGCCCATGCATGCACTCTTTTGGAAGAATTGGATGGAGGAGAAGAGAAAGAGATGAGAGAAAGTGTGCAATTCAAATAACAAATACTATACCTAACATAAATGTGACTCCCTAAAAATAAACCTAACACTTGGTCTATGTAGGAAATAAGTAATCAATATTGAATACCTGTTCTGTCAACAAATCTAGCCAAGTTTCTTAATGGGAGGTTTAGGCCCAAACGTTTCCTTGGGAAAACCCTAGGTGCTTGTACAAACCCGCGCCTAGTCGTTTGACAAGGCCCCTTAGCCTAAACACCAGATATTGATGACAAAATTGGTATTAACTATAGAAAACTTAAGACCTATATGGCAAGCCTAAGTTGATGAAAACCTTTGGGGTCAAATTGCTACCAATTTTAATTAGGTCTCGGATACTAGTGTGCACAAGGAATGTGGGGGGCGTTGATTGGGTTGTTGCCCTGTTATTTAAATTTTTAGTGTGCGCTCAGAAATTGGAAAGTGGTTTCAGTTAAAAACAAGTTGTCATGCAATATTTTTTGTATTTTTGTCTTTTAGGATTCAATTTAATTGAATGTGTTTTAGGGTCTCTTTTTAAATGTTCAAAAAAGTTTGAAACTTCCACAACCAAAGGAAAATAAGTTGTATTGGTGATGATGTGTTTCCTTTATGTTGTGGGACTAAAAGGCAAGAAAGAAACCCTAATTGGATTTGAATCCTAATACAGAAAATTACTACCAATGTATTATTTTTAAGCTTGCTGAAAATGTTGTGGTCCAAACAATTCAACCAACACCACTACCTTATGTAAAATCAAACAAGGATTCCAGAAAAGATTTTTTTAAGATTTTAAGAATTCGTTTGATATTTGTTTTGAATTTGTATTTGTGCTGGTGTCAAAGTCAAGAAATGGTACCCATGGGTATTTTACACTTTTATACCACCACTGGTCACATAAAATTTTGTGATTTTATGTAAGATGTAGAACTTTGCAAGGATTATAGAAAGATAAATTTCACAAAAATTGAATGAGTACAAAAATTACAAAAATTCACAAATAGTAGCAAATTGGAAGATAAGGGGGTGTGACCCCTCGGTAGTCCATGAATTTTTAAAAATTAAATACAAAGTCAACTAATCTAAAATTTGGAATAGACAATCATAACTTGGTTTGAAATCACTATGTGAAATTTTAGGATTTTAGGGGACCTGTGGTGTTAGGAATTAATTTTTGAAGTCCGGACAGAAATCTGGACCTGAAAAATAGAATACCAACACAAGGATTGGAGTGGTGTTTAATGAAGCATACAATCAAATAATGGATTTTTATGGGCACCACTCCACTTAATTAAAGTGTTTAGGATCCTCAAAGCCAAGTTTAATATTTTTTGGTAGTCTTTTAGCATAAATGTGACAAGAAATGGGGAACCAACCTGAAATCGTGGGAAGGGAACTTTGAGCTCCTACTTCCAAATTCTTGCTTTCTTCCAATAGTTCCTGCACACACGAGAGAAAAGAGAGACAAGGGGATGAGATCCACTTCAAGCTAGAGAATCAATTAAAATGCAAAGCCATGCCTCCCCAGCAACGGCGCCAAAAAGTGATACGAAAAATCGCTTGATTTGTAAATAGGGTTTTTAAAATCATTGTAACATGTGAAATCACATACGCTTTTAAATTTTTATTCCTAGATAGCGGAGTATCTAGGGTCATCCAAGGAGACAAGTTTGCAAATCAAATCTCTTGCTTTTGAAGGAAACTCAATCTTTCTTTTTGGTATTTGAAATATATAATTTTTATGTTTTCAAATAATGAAGGCAGAATGAGAATTGTTGACGGAAAAACAACTAACACCTACAATCACTAAGCTAAAACCTAAGTGACAAATATGACCCCTCCCTAAGCTCACTCTAGACACGTGGAGCCCTAAAGTAATTAGGAAGTGAAAGTGAAGAAGTGCTAGAATAAAGATAAAGCGATTGTAATAGAAATTGAAAAGAAGGCAAATTGATTTAGTAGGATTTGTGTTTTACAAAAAAATGTAGAGGAATGCTTCTACATAAAATCAAAAATATAAAAGAAATAAAAAAAACACAAATCCTTTTGCAGAATCTGGTGAAGAAGGGAGTCCTCTCGCTCCAAGCATAGTTGCTCCTTGGCTTGAAAAGAAGGTCCCCTTCTTCTCCATCCTTGAAAGCTCATCCAGGGTGGATGTTCTCCACCTCAATTCTTTCCTCCAAGGGTGGGCATGCACCACCCTTAAGCTCTCCTCCAAGGTGGCATGGACCACCTTCAAGACCTCCTCCAAAGGTCATCCTTACCTATCTTCTCCTTTGGCTGGCGTGGGCACATGAGAGAAGGGAAGAGGGGAAGACACCAAGGGGACAGAGCATCCCCTTAATATTCTTCTTCATCTCTCTTGGGCATGAGCTTTAGGTAGAATATGAGAGGTATTTTGCTAGCCAAGGATGGGTTGTAGCGTGGTGGGTGTTGGTCTTTTTATAGGGTAGGATGAGAGGGTTAAGGAGACTCTTGAGATGGATGGCTAAGATGGGAAGATGGGGTTGGTTAGGTGATCCTAGGGCTAAGGAGAGTTGGCGCCAAGTAGGGGGGTGTGAAGGTGGTGGTTATGGTGGTGTAGAGCCACCTAAAGGTGGCACCAACCATGGAGAGGTGCCTTGGTTTTGGCACCACCATGAAGGCTTCTAGAATGTTATTTTTGTGCCAAAACAAGGTGTCTTTTGGGTGCAGTTGAGGGGCTAAGAGGTGTCCATCATGGCACCAAAATAGAGTTGATGTTTAGGTAGCTTAGGTGGATTAGGTAATCTTAATTGGTGGAGCTAGCTAGGGTTAAGTTGAAGGTGGAGGATGGCTAAGGTGCTAGGTGTTAGCTTAAGATAAGTTAGCTTAGCTAGTAATGGAGTAAAGGAGGAGGCAATGGGAGCTAGGGTTTGAAGAGAGGAGCTGGATAGAAGTCTGAGGCAGAAATGGAGCTGGCAACTGTAGAAGGGGGTGGCATGGAGCTACTCTAGCTTGCTTAGCTTGCTAGTTCTTTGCTAGCTGCTAACATAATGAGTTGAGGTGAGCTGGGTCTAGAGCTCCCGGGGAGAATCAAGCTAGTTGAGCCAACTAAGGTAGCTTAGCTTAAATAAGTTTAGCTAAGCTATGTCCCCGGGAGCTGGACATGAGCTTCCTGAGCTGGGATGAATTCATCTTCAGCTTGCTAGAGTTGAGTGGAGCTAGATATAGCTGGACCTGAGTTGGGGTGAACTCCAGTCAACTCAGCTAAGCTAGCTAGAGCTCCCTGTTGACTAATGGGAGCTGAGATGAGCTAGATTCAGCTAAGTTGAGTTGGATCTGAGCTGACCTGAGCTAGGGTGAGCTAAGATGAGCTCTCTGGAGCTGCCATTCAGCTGAGATGAGTAGAATGGAGTTAGGATGAGCTAACCCTAGTCCAAGTGAGTTGGATTCCAGCTGTGGTGAGTTGGATTAAGCTGAGTTCCAGCTAGTTTGAGCTTCTCCTTCACCAGTTGCCATCCTGAGTGCTAGGGTTTTACTGATCTGTGTATCTGTTCATCACTAACACTCACTAAAACACATAAAAAAATAAGAAAAATGCAATGCATGCCTATCCTAATTTATAACTAAATGCAACCCCAAAAACCCTTTTGTGAAGCAAAACCCTAAGAGCTAGGATTGTTTTAATGCAAAAGAATGATGATAAACTGGCGTTTATCTCTGCCACACCTCACACAAGCCTCCTACAAATGACGTCGCCTCTCTACCACATTCTATTCCTCTCTCTCTATCTCTCTATCTATTTAATTTTAGTAGTATTCTCTATTGTGAAAACTCTGTTGAATTGAAATTAAAGTTGTGATCTTCTAAATGCCGATTATACATCTCATTCCTATACATATATACGTATATAAATATCTGTTTAGAGTACTTTTTTTGGAAAGCTTCTGCAAAAATCCAGATTGCCTCCCTGCGAATGACACGGTACTCACCGATCTTTACAAATATATTTGTCGACGTGTTTTCATGCTATACTACAACTAAAATAATATTTTAAAATAAGAACTACGCGCCAAACACTACTCTACGAAGATTCGAATTTGATTTGCTGCACTTCATACACAAGTCTAGTTCTTATGTAATGATTGTTGTATGCGTAAGGGACATAATAGTTGCAAGGCCAATTATAGTGCAACAAATAGTCGTAAGTACATGCTTAATGAATCCCTTCTTGGGGTGCATTATGTTTGATTGTAGTTGCATTACTAAAGATTGACCATATTTCTTTACCAATTAGATTTTTGTTCCACACATTTCTAAACTCTTATTGAACTTACGGTAGCACTTTAATCTTCATTTCAAGGTTCAATTGCTTGGACAATGAATCTTCATTGTATGTCACGGACAATTGCGTACCTTGTGTTAGCTCAAGAAACAACTTGCAACACTTCAAGTGTTATTATTGTTTCGGGTTGCCGTTGTCATCTTCATACTATACTGCATGTTTCTTGTTCAACTTGTTTAAAATGTGCTAGGATACTAATTGGTTGGAACTGGAGCATTTGTTAGCATTAATGGTGAAAATTTCACTTAAGATTCAATACAGTGGTAGACATAAAATAGGCAAATTTGATGTGTCTCATAATTACTGATTCAAAAATAAAATGGATTTCTCCCTTTCCAGAAAATTTGTAGAAAAGAATTTAGTAATTTATTTCTCTATGTTCAATTATTGTTTCAAATTGACATTACAAGAAGCACTGTTGACGTTAATATATATCCTTTTATAACATGAAAGCAAATATCCTTGTAAATTAGGAATTATATCATGATTAACCAATTATATTTGTCCCCAGTGGCTTGGTATTAGAAGTAGGTATAAGTAATAGAAAATAACCTTTAAGGCCTCTGAATACTTTACTTTGTTTTGCAGTAAATTACTGGCAATAGATTAAGCACTCCTTGGTTGACTACCTAAGTTATTTGAATTGAAAGCATGAAATTCGATTTTGGAGGCCAATTTCATAAGAAATGTGGGGTCCAATGTTAACGAGCATCTAAAATGATGATACAAAATTAATAGAGTTAATACAAGATAACATTCCAAGGAGTTTCTATCTCTTAGACATCCATTCTCACCGATCAAATGACTAGTTGTGCGTTAGCTTCTGTCGTTTCATTATTTTGCAAGGCTATTAGAATAATGGTATCTAGGATCAGTAGTTGGGAAAGTCCATAGCGTGATCACATACTCTACAACAGTCAGAAATTCATACAAGTAACCTTCATTGCATAGAAAGTATCATTAATTTAGAGGAATTTTAATAACCTCAGTAAATATTTTCTTATATGAAATGGAAGCAAATTGGTAACTGCAATGAGATGTTGCGTATAGTTTTCTTGCAAAGTAGCAGACCATAATGAAGGCAAGCAACAAGATTGTTTCAAAGGAGTAATGGCATGTAACAACTACAATATGACAATAGATAGCTAATAATTCTTCAAGTTTCCATTGGTAACATACCATTTTAAGGATTATGAGTGTCAACTATAAAGACATGAAATGTCGACATACATTTCAAAGTCATTGTGGCACGGAAAGATTATATTGGGAATTATCCTCGAAACATGGCAATTGCAAGAGGGCTCTCAAGTTTGCTAGTTCTTACATTCCTTCTAATAGCATATATCGCCATGGCTTGTCAATCTAAGGCAAGCATTAGGACGCACCCACCTTTTAGGAAAAACAAGAAACCTCCATAATTTTGTGATTCATGCCTTTCTGGGGTGGGAAAATGAGATTATGTAGTGGCTCGAAATAAATTACGACTTGAAGAAATGATGGACAAAGTTTGGCACATTGTCAGAACAATTTATTTTAAATTAAAAGATTCGTATCGAGATATGATATCTCTCATTCCTATACACTTTTTCCTGCTATGTTCAATGAAATGGCAATCAGCTAGAAATAAGATTAGATTATGCATATATATTAGGAAAAAATGATGTGGTATTTACTAACTTATCTAGAAGTTAAGCTCATATATAGCTGGTTTTTATGTTTTTATGTTGGGAATCAACATATCAATTGAATAGTACAAGCATAATAAACAATAATATTTTCGAAAAAAGGAATCTTATATACTTTGCAATAGCACATTCTCTATCTAAAGATTTGCAAATAAATTTTACTTATCAAAGTCATAAACAAATTTTCGTTTGAGGAACTCAATAACATATAATTCAAAAACAAATGTTAAGAGATATTGTAATCACGACAAGATAGATTTGACCAGGACATTTTAATTTGCTCCCCCTAATCTCTCCATTCTTGCTTCTCTTCATATTGAACCCCTACCATATCTAGGTCCTCATCACTGTCATGCCCAATTGTGCACCTCATGTTACATAGCTCAAGCAACAACTTGGAACTCTTTAAGTGTTATTATTGTTTCGAGTTTGCATTATCATCTTCATACTATATTGCATGCTTCTTATTCAACTTGTTTAAAATGTGCTAGCTTACCGATTGGTTGGAACAGGAGCATTTGTCAACATTAATGGTGAAAATTTCACTTAAGATTCAATAAAGTCATAGACAAAAAATAGGCGAATTTGATGTGTCATGTAATTACTGATTCGAAAATAAAATGGATTTCTCTCTTTCGTGAAAATTTGGAGAATAGAATTTAGTAATTGAATTTGGTAGTAGTTGTGAGCAAAAGAAAACAACCTTTAAGTCCTCTTAATTCTTCACTTTGTTTTACAGTATATTACGGCCAATAGTGATGTGAAAACATCTAATTAACCTCAAATGTCCATTAATGCATGTTCTTAGTATCACATTAGCATCATACATTGTAAATAGCGCATAACATGCATAATCATCTATTTAGATTAAGTTGTATAAATTGTATAGTAATTATCTCCTTTTTATGGTCAGGGATAGGGTGACTATTTATCGAGGCCTCGAATTGAAGATCCAACCATACAAATTTGATCAGGGTGACGATTGGAGTTCAGCGACTCCAAGATCACCCTAATCGGATATCAGTAGCACCAGATAGAGACCGAGGAACCCTAAAGATAAAGGGCCAAGATGGTGTTAATCCACTCCTCAGATGACAAATCCAACTACATAGATAGATTCGCATCGACGATCGCAGCCTAATGGTGTGAAAATTGATCCAATCCAACACCTATGGCACTATCTATAATACTCAAAAGATGGACGGCCAAGATGGTGCCACGTGGTGCCATCTCAGGCACCCAACCGGCCCCAAGCACCTGCCTCAGCCTTTCATCTTCATCTGATCGATGCTTCTCCATCGCACGATGGTGATCCAATGGCTACAAGGTGCCTACGCACAAAACAAGCACTCGACACAAAAGCGCCTGCAGTGCGCTGGTCGAGCACGCTATCGAAGACAGAGGGCGCGTGTTCAAAGCCGCAAGCACTTCAAATTGGAGCGGGGGTGAGCGGGCGCGTGGGGGAGCGGAGCCGTGTGATGGTGATCGAAGGGCGTTGGGAAGCTGATAACGCCCACGTGCGATCGGACGTACGGCGCTAACGTGAGATCACACGTGGGTGCGTGGCACGAGCGGGGATCATTTAAGCCATCCGATCTCTTGATCGGACGACTATAAGCACACAGACGTGCACGTGTGTTGCATGACACGGAGGCGAGGAGGCACGCGGTGCGCGCACACGAAGGCCATGTTCAGGCCTTTAGTGACAGATTTATCCGTCACTAAAGGTCCTGAATTAATGTTTTTCAAATTGTAATTACCAAAATGCCCCTACTCCTTGCAACTATAAAAGGAGATCCCCTCCGTACGAATTTCTCATCCCTTCCTTCTCTTCTCTCCCTCTAGAAAGCTTAAGAGAAGCTTGTCTAGCACCTGGGATGCTCCTCAAGAGATAAAATAAATTTTTCGCCCCCATTCCTGAAGCAGATCCTGCAACGACGACAATGTGCTACCTCATTCCTGTTCCTCCTACCTCGGCCTCCTTCTTCCCACTCCGTTCCTTATCTTCCAGGCATCGTCTCATCTGGCTCATCCTCCAAGTGATTGCCGAGGAGGATAACTTCTCTCTCCCATTCCTTTTTCCTACTTTCTAGAGTAGAACTTTCCTACTTTCTAGTTGTAATAGTTTACCTGCTTTTTAGTGTAATTTCTCACTTTCTGAGTTGTACAAACATTTTGCAATATCAAGTGGATGTTTTCTCTCTCTCTCTCTCTTATTCTCTAGAGTACTTCATTTCATTGTAATTACTCCACTTTTTAACAAAAACACAAAGAGAATATAAATGTGAATTTTGATCGATGTAGCCTCCCAGAGTTCGACCCGGGATTTCTATTCTGGTATAAATTTTATTTGTTAAACCTGAGTTCTTCACTATTCAAACTACAACAACAGGTTTTCAAAACCAAATCCGATAGCGTAGTCTTCTGATGTTTCAACATTTTGGCACTGTTGCTGGGGAGGCAATGAGTTTTCGATCTTCTTTTTGCATTTCATGCATTTTACTGTCTTCTAACTTGCTTTCTCTTGTATCTATTATTTTGTAGAGACCTTCATCATGGAATCATCAAGCAGTAGATCGGAGTAAAGTGTAGTTGAAGACGACTGTAAATGCTCCCCATTCTTCCCCCTCCATAGATTTCATTTGTCACATTAAATTCAAATTCCAATTAATCTAGGTGTTTACATAAATCCTAGGATTAGTTTGGATATTTGGATTTCCACTCACACTCATTTCACCCTCGATTATATAAAAAGAAGCAAAAAGATAATTTTGTGGGGTAATTTCCAACAAACACATAACATACACCCAAATTCAAGGCACTTAACCTACTTGACTTCTACTCAACCGGATTTTGATCTGTGGAACCAGTACACACAAATAAACACATAAAAGAGTAGAAATCATTCTAGGTTAACCATTTCTGTGTGTCTAACCTACTGGTGCAATTGTGGCCAATTGTTTGAGTTGTTTGGGTCACATCACTCAACCTAAAATCAACTCATCAAGTAGCTTCCTCTTAGGGTTTTCAATCTTGGTTCATACTAGGCTCTCCACTTTATTTCTGGTTTTAAAGGAAAGCAATCTTCACCCATGCTTGAAAACCTAGTTTGCCTCAAACTTCATTGAAATCAACCTAATTCTAAACCCTAAAGGATACTTAAGCAAGATTTGAACATTAAAATCTGCACATCACAAATAATCTTGCTTGAAACCCTGGTTGTGCATGCACTTTTGCAAACTCAATCAATCAATAAGGGCAGAACCCATTTTAAGGAACCATCACATTCCATAAGCACTACAATCCCAGGACTCAATAAAATTAATTAGACGTTGGCCTTAAGTAATGATTCGCTCTTCAGGGCCTAGTATGAGATTGTTTACGATTAACCTACTTGTACTGATTAATTTGATGTCTAGCTAGGGGAGTAGCATCAAACTACTGTGGCTGGGGCTTACACTAGGAATCAGAGGCGCAAGCTGAAGGAAGAACCTTCTCCCCAGTCCCTGCTTCTAACTGGTTGGATTGAGCAGACACAGGTAGAGTAAATCGTCTATAATCTTAAGGCAGGTTCTGGGAGTTTGTAGATCAATAGGCTACCCCACTTAAGGATAGGCTTATTTATGTCAGGAAGAAGGTCATTGAATCCCCGATTGGAAGGACCACTAGAGTATTCTAGGAGGTGTAGATTGCATTTTAAACAAATTGATCCCATGGCCGATCAATAGCCTCCTTTGCCTCGGGATCTATAGGAGGAACTTCAAAGGCAGCTAGAACAAATGCAGAGAATGCAGGGCACTCTGCCCTTGAAGGATTTTTATGATCCTCAAAATTATGGGGAACGTCCCGGTGTCCAGATTCCGGTCGGAGACGTAGAAATAAAGCCCCAGGTGTTATGCCTAATCAAACATTACCTTAGGCTTGGCTCTGAAGACCTGTTTCAACACTTGGAAGACTTGACTACTTTGGTCCAGACTACCAAGGCACAAACGTGAATGAGGAGAAAATGATCATGAGGCTCTTCCCTACTCTCTTAGGGATAAAGCCGCTCATTGGTACAGGACTATAGGAAGACCAATTGCAACTTGGCATGAGTTGAAATCAGACTTTCTGAAGAAATTCTTCCCTGTCGGACATACCAATGCTTTGAGATGGGTAAGCACTACCTTAACCTAAAGACTGGGGGAGCAGTTTCATGTGGCCTGGGAGCGATTCCAAGACCTATTGTGGAGGTGTCCACACCACGAGGTGCTGAAATGGTAACTCGTGCAGATCTTCTACCACGTGTTGACTGAGCAACTCAGAAATCACGTGGACGCTTCTTGCAGAGGCAATTTCCTCAACAAAGACTTATATAGTGCACACGATTTGTTTAAGGAAATGAGCAAGAATTCAATCAATCATGCCTCCATGGATACTTTTAACCAGTCCCAATAGCCCAGATCGAATGTTAATGAAGTCCACGAGTCTCATTCATTCGATATGGAATTGATTTTTAATAAACATGATAAAGTGGACTTGGTTGCTAAGAGAATGGAAGAGTGGATGGCCAGAAATTCAATGGATAATTCTTAATCCACTCAATCCCAGAATTCGGGATTCCATTCGTCGCGAGCTCCTTCTGGACGAGAGTTTGTGAATCAACTTGATGTGGCTCAACCTATGAGCCAGCATTATTCGAAGCCCCACAGGTTCCAAATTAGGACCTTTGAACCCAGTTTTTCTGATGCTTCCCTTTCTTTCTCTCCATCCTCATCCTATGAGGATGTTTGTGCTGTACAGGAGAACATTAGATCTAACCCCTACTCTAATGCTTATAATCTGGGTTGGTGAAACACCCTAACTTCCCCTGGAAAAACCTGGGGCAGCAGACCCAATTCCAACCCAGCAACTATTCTCCACAACGACCAATGGGTCAGGGTCATGTTTATTCTCACTTGCCCCCGAATGAGGTCAATCAGCCAGCTTGGAATGCCCGTCAACCCGTAAGGCAGGCTGATTTAAACCGACAAATGGTAGAGATGCAAGGATCCATGCTCCAACTCATGCAGCAAATGAAAACCTCACTGGACAACTTGCAAATCGGGCTCATAGCTAACTCTTGTCAACCCAAATCTCTACCATCCCAACCCATACCCAACCCATGAAATATCTTGAATCCGGGCAACCAAGACCATGGGTACGGAAATCAGAGGGACCCACATGCACATGCTCAGGTGGTTGAGCAGCGTCCTTTTTCTTCTTCTACAAATCAACAATTCTTGGCTAATCAAGCCCCTCCAATCTTTCCTAACCCTCCCCAAGACCCAAACTCGTATGCATCTGCAAATTCTATTACCTTAAGGAGTGGTAAACAAACTCAGGATCGACAACCACACTGTTCTGATTTACAAAATCCTAAAGAACCTCAGGAGAGAAAGGAGAATTTTGGAGAAGAAATCAAGGCTGAGGAACCTGATTCCAAATATCCGACTCATGTTCCTTTTCTTGAAGCCTTGATCAGATAAAGGAAGAAGTCTGTTGATAGTAATGCGGAGCTTTTCAATATTTTCAAGAATGTTGAGATCAATATCCCACTCCTCGACGTTATCAAGCATATACCGGCTTACACGAGATTTTTAAAGGATTTATGTACACAAAAGCGTAAGTCAAGAGAATCTGTTCCGAGGAAGGTGGTACTCTCTGAGCAGGCTAGTTCTGTTATCTTGCAGTACCTCTCTCAGAAAAAGAGAGATTTAGGTGCTCCGTTGATTTCTTGTGTCATCAGAGATTACACTTTTGATAGAGCACTTCTGGATCTGGGTGCATCCATCAACCTAATTTCGACTTCTCTTTAAGAGAAGTTTGGATTAGGTGAACTTCGGCCGACTTTAGTAACGCTGCAGTTAGCGGACCGTTCGGTCACAAATCCGTGAGGCATTATTGAAGATGTTATTGTTAAGGTTAAGGATTTCTATTTTCCTGTAGATTTCCTTGTCCTTGACATGGATTTACCCAAAAATCTAAGGAACACGCCCATCATTCTAGGGCATCCGTTCCTAGCTACCACTAACGCCAACATTAACTTTGAAAGTGGTAGCATAGAAATCACCTTTGGGGATCAATGAATGAAATTGGATATTTTTAAGGTGATTAATAAATTTGAGGATTGTGAATTTATCGAGGAACTTGAGGACAATAATGTGAACATTGAAACTTGTATGATGGTTTCTGCAATTGAAAGTTCCTCCTTTGATGATGAATTGGACCTGTAGCCCTCTATGGCAGACTCGCAACCCTCTATGGTAGACCCGCCATCTTCTGAAGAAGTTATTGATTTTGTTCACTCTCAACCTCTTCCTCAAGATGAGTCATCAGCATCTTCCTTACCTTCAATCATCAACTCGCCCCAGCTTGAGTTGAAACCATTGCCTGAGAATTTGAAATATCAATTTTTAGGACCACACAAGATGCTCCCTGTGATTATCAGTGCTAAATTAACAACGGAGCAGGAGATTAAATTGATTAAGGTCCTGAAGGAACACAAGGAGGCAATTGGTTAGACCATTCATGACCTTAGGGAGATCGAACCATCTTACTGCAATCATAGAATATTTTTGGAAGATGGATCCCGCCCTTCTCGCCAAATGCAGAGGAGATTAAATCCAAATATGTGACAAGTGGTCAAGAAGGAGATTATTAAGTGGCTTGATGAAGGAATCATTTATCCGATCTCTGATAGTCCCTGGGTAAGTCCCATGCAGATTGTTCCCAAGAAAGCTGCGATTACCGTTGTGACTAATGAGAGTGGAGAATCCATCACAACTCATTCAGCTTCCTCTTGGAGGGTTTGTATCGATTACAGGAAGCTGAATACGGCCATGAAAAAGGATCATTTCCCTTTTCCTTTCATTGATCAAATCTTGGAAAGATTAGCCGAGCATAAGTACTGTTTTCTTGATGGCTACTAGGGATACAACCAAGTTCCTATCCATCCCGAGGATCAGGAAAAAACTACTTTCACCTGTCTCTACGAAACCTTTGCTTTCCGTAGGATGCCATTCAGTTTATGCAATGCACCTACGACTTTTCAAAGGTGTATGTTAGCCATATTCTCTGACATGGTGGGAGAGTTTATGGAAGTCTTCATGGACGATTTCTCTATTTTTGGAGAATTGTTTGACTCTTGTCTATCTAATCTAGAAATGATTCTTAAATGATGCATCAAAACAAGATTGGTCCTTAGTTGGGAAAAGAGTCATTTTATGACACAAGAAGGCATCATCTTGGGTCATGTAATCTCTGAATGGGGAATTGAAGTGGATAAAGCTAAGGTTGATGCTATCGCTAAACTTCCTCCTCCCACATCTGTTAAACAAATTCGATCATTTCTTGGTCATTTGGGATTCTACAGAAGATTCATCAAGGACTTTTCGAAGGTTGCTCGCCCTCTGAGCAATCTTCTCCCCAAATAAATGTTGTTTGTTTTTGACGCATCATGTCGTAAGGCATTTGATTTTCTTAAAATGGTAGTCACTTGTGCTCCGGTGCGGCAACCACCGGTTTGGACAGCCCCTTTTGAGATCATGACCGATGCTTCTGATTACGCGGTCGGGGCCATTTTGGGTTAGAAGGTTGACAGGAAGCCCTTTGTCATCTACTACGGTAGTAAAACTTTGGATAAAGCCCAGAGGAATTACACTATTACTGAGAAGGAATTACTAGTCATAGTATTTCGTTTGAAAAAATTCAGGGCTTATCTCTTATGGTCTCATGTCATTATTTATATCAACCACTCGGCCTTGAGACATCTCTTGGCTAAAAAGGGTGCCAAACCCCGACTTATTCATTGAATTCTTCTGCTTCTAGAATTTGATCTTGAAATTAAGGATAAATCCGGGGTACAAAATGTGGTGGCGGATCATTTGTCGAGAGTTCTAAGTGATTCTTCTAGTCCGGACATCCCGATTGCGGATACTTTTCCGGATGAAACCATCCTTACAATTTCAGGTGTCCAAACCCCGTGGTTTGCGGACATTGTTAATTATTTGGCCGTTGGTCAAATCCCCCAGAATTGGACCAAGCAACAATTGGATAGACTCAAATCTGAGGCCAAATAGTACTTCTATGATAACCCTAAATTGTACCGCATCGGCTCTGATCAGATTATTCGTCGATGTGTTCCGGAGAATGAATTCAATAGTATACTCGAGTTCCACCATGCATCTGCATGTGGTGGACACTTCTCCGGGAAAAAGATGGCTGCAAATATTTTGCAATATGGATTCTATTGGCCGTCTTTATTCGAGGATGCCCATGATTTCTCAAGGTCGTGTTCCCAATGTTAGGCACCTGGGAGCATAACTAAGAGAGGTATGATGCCCCTAAACCCAATTCTTCCTGTCGAAATCTTCGACGTTTGGGGCATCGATTCCATGGGACCCTTTCTCCCTTCATTTGGACATCAGTACATTCTCGTCGCTGTTGATTATGTGTCCAAATAGATTGAGGTGATTCCCACCCGAACAAATGACCACAAGGTGGTCATCTATTTTGTCAAGAAAAACATCTTCAATAGGTTCAGGATTCCGAGGGCCATCATCAATGATGGTGGCACTCATTTTACTAATGCCTAGTTCCGTAATTCCCTGGCTAAATACGGGGTTAATCACCGAATCTCCAGACCTTACCATCCCCAAACGAATGGACAGGCCAAGATCTCCAATCAGGAGATTAAGAATATTCTGCAGAAAATAGTTAGGCCTGATTGCAAAGACTAGACTCAAAAGCTTGAGGACGCTCTTTGGGCCTACCGTACAGTGTATAAAATGCCCATTGGCATGTCTCTATTTCGTCTGGTGTATGGAAAGGCATGCCATTTACTTGTAGAGATTGAATGTAGGGAATTCTGGGTAATCAAGCAATGCAATCTAGATCTGAGTTTAGCTAGGAAGACCAGGAAACTCCAACTCTCTGAATTGGAGGAGCTTAGAAATGATGAATTTGAGAATGCCAAGATCTACAAGGCTTGGACCAAAGCTCTACATGATCAAGTGATTTCCCGCAAGAGCTTTGAGACGAACGAGAAGGTCTGGTTATTCGATTCTTGACTTAAGCTCTTTCCTGGCAAACTTGGGTCAAAATGGAACGGCCCATTCATTATCGACTAGATTTTTCCAAATGGAGCCATTCAGATCTCTGACCCAAAGATGGGTAATTCATTTAAAGTCAACGGTCAACGTCTGAAGCCTGTTATTGATTGTACTCTGCCAGAACCCATCCCAGACACGGTTGCTCTAGCCATGTTGTGACTTCCTTAGCTAGACTTCGCCTAGCTATCAGCATTGAACTCAGCAGTTGTACATATGACTCAGAGTTGACCCGAGCTTCATATTGAGGTGATATCTTCTATACTCTACCCTTCCCTTCATGTCTTTTTTTCTCAATGTGGACATTGCACCAGCTAGGCATGGGGTGGTGGATTAGTTTTTTAATCATTTTGTCAGCTCTGTGAAATTCTTGTAAATTCTATTCCTCTTCTTATTTATACATTAAAAAAAAAATTGATGTTGGAAGGAATACTTAGGACTTTTCAATCTTAGGAAATATTACATTAGGATCTGAACACAAAGACCCTTCAGGTCTTTGGGCTTAATCAGCCCGAGTATCCACTAAAATGTGGATTTTCTTTTTGAGTCCTTGCCATCTTAATTCTATTGTAATTTGATTAAATAAGTTTGGGTGATAAGTACATGACCTATCAACCCACCCTCTGATTTGAGGGAACTTTAAGTCTAAAGCATCTACACACTATCTTTTCACTGACTTATTGATCAGCAGTTTTAACGAAAATTGGGTAGCTAATAAACCTTCTAGACTAATATGACCGGCAAGTTATCGTGGGTAACGGCCCATAGGTAGGTTGTCCAAAGCCTAGTCACTGGACCATTCTCTTCATGCTTCCTTTAGGTAAATCTTAGACCAGGGAAGCCACCTACTTAAAAAAAAAAAGAGAAAGTCAAAAAGAAAAAGAAAAGGAGAAAAAAAAGAAAATAAAAGAAATAAACCACACTTCGATGCACGAGTAAGGCTGGCAAGTTGTTGATGGCAACAACTCATCGACAAGTTGTCCAAAACCCAACTCAAGAAATGCACTGAAAATTTTCAAAACACTTAGGAAGAAGTGGAGAAGTAGAATAAATAGGGGAGATATACACTGGATTCAACCATGTGTTGACCCCATAAAAATAAAAGTAGGGAGAAAGATACCGATCGCAAAGATACACATTTAGGCAGAACTCTCTTTTTAAGGTCACCTAGAGGCATAGAAACCTGAAGTTCGTTCTAATTGCTAATCAACGAGTCTATAATATTCACAATAAGATGCCTAGAACTTAGGGTTCCTATCAAATCTTGGGTGGGTTGAATGGCCGTAGAAAGCCACTCTTTAACCCTAAACTCAAAAATTAAAAAAAAAAATAGAAAAGAAGAAAAAGAGAAAAAGAAAATTTTCTTTGTGTAAGGCGAAGGCTTGAGGTAGTCAGCATTTTGGTAGATACTCGGGCGCCATTGTGTCTTTCAAATTCCAGATCCAAAGTAAAAAATTTCTTAATGTTGAAAATAACTTATACCCAAGTAATCCAACCTAATTCTTTTATAAATAGCATGAAGTTTTTGCTAGGGACTAGCAAAAGATAGGCATGGGCGTGTGATGTGCATACGTCTAATTAACCTAAAATGTATATTAATGCATGTTCTTAGTGTCACATTATCATCATACATTGTAAATAGTGCATAACATGCATAATCATGTATTTAGATTAAGTTGTATAAATTGTACAGCAGTTGTCTTCTTTTTTTGGTCAAGGATAGGGAGACTTTCTATCGGGGCCTCGGATCGAAGATCCAACAATAGGGATCTGATCAGGGCGACAATTGGAGTTCAACGACTCCAAGATCGCCCTAATCGGATATCCATAGCACCAGATAGAGACCGAGGAACCCTAAAGATCGAGGGCCAAGATGGTGTTAATTTCTACCTCAGATGACAAATCCGATGACATGGATGGATTCGGATCGATGATTGCAGCCTAACAGTGCGAAAGTCGATCCAATCCGACACCTGTGGCACCATCTATAATACTTAGAAGATGGACGACCGAGATGGCACCATGTGGCACCATCACAGCCGACCAACCGGCCCCAAGCACCTACCTCAGCCTTTCCTCCTCATCTGATCAACGCTTCTTTGCCACACAATGGTGATCCAACTATTTTAGGGCGTGCGTGCACAAAACAAGCGCTCGGTACAAAGGCACCCGCAGCCCATTGGTCGAGCGTGCTATCGAAGACAGAGGGCGCACGTGTGAAGCCACAAGTGCTTCAAATTGGAGCGGGGGTGATCGGTGCTTTACTCAACTCAGTAATTAAGTTAATTTTACTTAAATAAGAGTAGAAAAGGTCACTTAGGCTAACTCGAAATTGTGTTGGTTGTCTAGTATAGGGTCGAATTAACCTAACATTTTAGAAATTTTTACTAGTTGAGTCCAAGTCGTTCGCTTGGAGGTATAATTCATTTTAAATTCACCAGTTATCTTTTATTTTCTTTATAAGTTTAGGAGGTATAATTAAGTTAATTATAAAGCTTGAATTTTGTCCAAAGATTTAAACTATAAAGAATATACAAAATTCCATATGAAAAACATATTTACTAAAATGATCTACTTTATTAGCAAGTAAACATGTTAGATTTCCAATTTTATTTCAAATTAATTAAGGCAATAAGAGTTCTTTTATTAAAACATGCCTTATTACAATAAAGACAAATTCAAAGAAATTAAAGAAATAAAAGTTCATTTCTTCAACCTCACTCTTCTTCTTTCTTTCTTCCTTTCATGTTTTTATTCTTTGTTCCTACCTTTTTCTCTTCCCTTAGTCTTCTCCTTTTGTTCTTTAGTAGTGCGTGTTCTCTCTTAGTTCCTTTCATGCCTGTTCTTCAGTTAAAATATTTTCCTTAGCCTTCAGCTCTTCACTTAACCTTAACCTTCAACACTTAGACATTAGCTCCTCTTTCCTTTAGACCATCAGCTGAACTGGGTTTATTTTCCTTTTAACCAAAAATTATTTTATTTGCGATGAGGTCCTTTCGAAGATACACAGCACCTTGAGACCAGGGTGGAACCAGACCCTACTCGGTCCTCGCCTAATTTCAATTAGGTTGGCTTTCGATTTATTTTTTGGTTCATACTTTGTAACGACCTGGTTCCGAGTCCCTACGAGACACGAGAACCGGACCGACTCGACTAATCCCAAGACCTAGTCGTCCAACGAGGAAGTAACCAAAAGAGCAGTAAAAACAAACCACATTCAGCATGAATATAACTAACAGTAAGAAAGTACAGCAGTAAGGAAAGAAACTACTACAGTATATACCACCACAACAGTAGAACAACATTTATCATATAACATGAACTGCAGGTAAAGAAAAGTACAGCGGAAACAAGAACTACTCCCTATAACGGAAACAAAGAGGTACAAAAGACAGTGGTAACTCTACTGGACCCTACTCGGCCCTGCGTCCTCTGCAGTCGCTGGCCCTGGCTGCTCAACACCTGGTCCTGAAAAAGGTAACGAGTGTAACACGTCAGCAAAACCCTGAGTAGAGTGGCAACTAAAACTAAAGACAACAGTAGAGTGTACAGTAGCTGTTATGTTCTATTACTTTCTTTATTCACATCTTTCAATTGTCTCACTATTTCATTTATTCCCTAGATCTTTTTCTTGATCTCGAATGTTCCTCGTGGGAACGATCTTGATTGCAGTCTTTTCCAAAAAGTAGAAGTAGCACGTGGTGCTCTCCTGGTCGGGAGAGTCCCCCGTGGTGATACTACCCTCAGTCAACCACCCCAAGGTCACTAACAGACGTAACGGTGACTACGGCACGCACGATAAACGCACAGGTAGCTAACCCGTACTGGCACGCGGTCAGTCGTTTCCGTTAACGGGTGCGCCCAAAGCACAGCACGGAACCAGTCCAGGGCAGAGCCCTCTCAGTAACAGGGGTCCAACCCCTCCAAAGTAACCAAACTGGGGCCTTGCCCCTCCACAGTCCGCGCACCCTCGCCTGACTACCCTGGTTTGCCCCAGCGGGCCTAACAAGTCGGTGTGGGAGGCTAGCAGAACCCCGGGGCCCGTGGGGTAGCTAGTACCTCCCTACACTAGTAGCTCTCCTCGGTACTACGTACGCGAGGGCCAGCAAGTCGGTACAGAGTGGCCAGTCCTAACCCTGGGTCCCTTGGGCGGCTGGCTCCGCTCTGCACTAAATAGGGGGGACAGTCGCTCTCCTTGGTACTCCATACTCAAGGGCCGGCTCACTTCCCCAATACTATTCCATTCACTTTCCAGGAGTTCTACTCCTACTTCCCCGTAGGGTTCCATCCTTTTTACTCAAACATTCAGGTTTCACTTTCCAATTTCACATTCTTACAACCCATGTTCTCAACCACGTTATTTATTCATAACAGGCAGCTGTTAATTCAAATTACAGGCAGCTTTATATCTCTTTCCATTTTCCAAGACTGCAGTATTATACATTCCACTAGTTTTCCCATCCTAGGATCCATGCCATATCCTAGGATCTATCATACAATCTAGTTTTCCAGCCCTAGGATTCATGCAACACCTAGGAGCTATCATATATTTCTCATTCCTAGGATTCATGCAACGTCCTAGGTTCTAGTTATGGTTCCATACTTTAACAGATTTTATTAATAACTTAAAACCACTCTACTAGGTACAACGGGAGTAATGGGGGCGTGATCGGGA
The DNA here is from genome assembly GCA_037157565.1 of Thalassia testudinum. Taxonomy (NCBI): domain Eukaryota; kingdom Viridiplantae; phylum Streptophyta; class Magnoliopsida; order Alismatales; family Hydrocharitaceae; genus Thalassia; species Thalassia testudinum. Next base: position 18,690,715 of record JAZHRO010000057.1, read on the forward strand.
ATCCCGCGTGCCTTCGCGACTCCTAAGACTGCAACTGAACGAGGTCCTATCACAAGGATCAAACACAAGGAGAGTCTCAAAACAGTGTATAGCTACTGTAGACGGGTAGAGGAATTAATTCTGAAAAGGACGCAACTCGAATCGCGGAAAACGGAACCCGAACAGGCCCTAAACGGGTCGAAAACGATGACACTGTGTAAAATCAGACATCTGGAACTTCTTCCAAACGTCTTAAAAAGTGGATCAGAGAATTACCTGTTCAGCGTGGTTTCCCAGACGTCCAGAAGTCTGCGGGGACGTCTAGCCTAGCTCCCAGACGTCCGATTGTCACCCCGGACATCTGGAGGTCGCTCCCGCCGTCTGGTACAACAGCCAGACATCTGATTCGCGTTGGATGGCGAATCACCGAGCCTGCGCACACCCATCTCCCTCCCTCAGTACGGTCAGTCGACAGGAAGGAAGAAGAAGACGGAAAACTCACCTTTCAGACATCTGGAAGGTCTTCCAGACGTCGCCCTTGCCGTCTGGCTATCAACCTCGACGTCTGATTCTGGAAATTTCTCCAGAACAGGGCACCACCCTGCTTTCGCTCGCGGCGCCGCCCACGTCGCACCTCGCACACCTGCTACTCAGACCACAGCAGTCCCCCCTCCGCATCGCTCCGCGCCCCCTGCATCCTCCGCCGGCTGGCCCTAGCAGCCCCGGCGAGCTCGCCCTCACGGCAGAGCTCCGCTCTCGCACGCAGCACCTCCTCTGCGCTCACTGCGGCCGCCGCTGCCGCCCTCGCGCTCGCGCTCACGCTCACTGGCTGAAGGAGAAGAGGGAGGAGACGGTGGAGACGACGGGAGGGAGCGCGTGGCCTTTTAAGGCCGCGCGACGAGGAGAGAGAGGACGCGGCAGGTGTCTACAGCCACAGAGAAAGAGGGAATAAGCGAATATCTGGTCTACGCGCTCAGGCGCGCAGACGACCAGCGCGTGTCGAAATTAACGAATTTCCAGACGTCTGGAAATGATCCCAGACGTCTGGACAGACGTCTGGATGTTATCCCAGACGTCTGGTCCGATGTCTGGGCCACCTCCCAGACGTCTTAAAAGACGTCTGGGGCACGCGTTCGTTGCATACTTTCGAACCAATCCAGCTCAACTAGCCTCCTAAGCCATGCCCTCACACGGCCACATTCGCTCACACCCACTCGGGCACACACCTACAGGCACACATGCCTGCACACACACACACACATGCTCAGATAGGTTCAAATGCTCAGTTCATGCCCAGCGCCTGATGACTGGGAAGCATACAGCAGAAATTACTTTTATTCCAAGGTGCCTGCACAGAGCCAACCGATGTGTGACTATGTTCCCCCCTCCAGACACAACTTCAACCGATCATAACTCCCTACTCAGAGCACCAAATCAAGTGATTCAAGGCTTGTTGGAAAGCTCTAAGGTAGATCTACACAGTTGCAGGGTCAATATTAAAATAAGAGGATGTTTTCCTCTTCAATTTGAAGAGTAAAATCAACGGGTATCTACAGGTAAAAGTGCCTGGAAATGAAGTTTAACTTCACAGAGTCCTCAGATGGACTTATCTCTCTTATTTAAAGGTCTAAACAGTGTCTACAGGTAATTCCACAACTATAGGAGTGAGTCTTAAGCTCTCAAGACCTTCAGGAATAGCAGAGAAGCTCAAAGCTTCTCTGAAAGCTTTAGAGTTCGAATTTCCAAACTTGAAATAGGTAAACAGACACTGAGAAACATTACTGATCAATTTAAACAAGTTATAAGGGTTGCAATAGATTGATCTCAGTAGGATTTCATCTCAAATTTCATCAGAATGACACTGCTGTTAGTTTGGGATCGAAGACAACCCAAATTGACAGAGTTCGAATTTTCACCAAATCATTTACTAGAGCTCAGTTTGATCACTCTAAAACTTTTCACTGACATTCCAGAATCAACTTAAACTCTTCAATTCCTCAATTCAAGCTCAGAACTCCATAATTAGACTTAATTTGACTGTGAAGGCACAAAAATTTGACTTTTTGTTCAAAGCCTCCCAACAGGCAATTAAACCCTAAAATAGAATCTCCTCAACACCAGGAACTCACTCAGCCTCTTGAATAGGTGTTCTAACTAATTTTCTAGGGTTTCAGGCTCGCTTCCTGAGCTTCAAAATGTGTTTGTTCGTCAGAGGATTTTAAAGATTGTTACAGTGATTTGAGGTCATGAATACCTTCAGTGCACTGCACTGAAGCTTCTAGGTTCCTTAAATGCTTCTTAGATCTCTCTGTAAGATTTCTCCAACTCTGCCAGAGTTGGAGAAGATGAAGTCATATGTCAAACTCCAGACACTTAATCCTCAAAGAATCATCCTCAGAGCAATTAGTGATCCATAATATATCATTCTGGAGCTTCTCAACAAGTTTCTCAAGCTGAAGAACAAAAATGACTCGCCGGAGCTCGCCGGAGCTCCGGTGAGTCCAGAAAATGTGTAAATTGTGTACAGGTTGGTAAAATGTGCCATTTTTTATCTAAAAAGGTTCCTGAGGTTGCAAGGAACCTCAAGAACTCAGTTAATTCTTCATTTTTCCATTAGAATTAAGATTTGACAGTGAATTTCATTTTTCAAGAATCTGATTTGGATTAAGCTCAGGACTTGTTTTACCACTCGATTGAGTGGTTAAAACAAGTCAACAGATAATAGCAGTTATAATTATATAGTTAATTAAGGATTTGAATTGCTCCTGAGCCACCATAGACAACGAGCTCAGGAGCTTAATTAAAATTGGGCGTTTAATTTATATATGGTAATTATACATACTATACTATCGATTAGGGTCCTTAAGTGATGGATAGATGATGATGGACCCAGTGGAGGTGAATCTAAGCCCACTACTGTCGCCATGGACAGTGGCAGTAGTCGGTGAAGGTGAAAAGTGATTAGGCGATTAGATGATCAATTAAATGATTAAGTGGATTAGAAATGGTCGTGAGAGTTAAACAAAGATTGACAGCGATTTCAAAAGATGAAATTAAGGCTCTGGAAGGCTCAAGCAGTTCGCCAGAGTCGGAGAAGATGAACACTGAAATTCTAAAATTACATCTAATCTAACTAACTAACTACCTACCGAAACTAACCTACTCCAAATCCTAATCTACTGTTACCTGGACGAAGCGGTTAATAGGGTTCCGCCGAAGGTTCATAGTGGACAACGAAATCAAAGGGTTTTAGGAAGATCTCCGGTAGGCGGATGTGAGGTGAAGCAGAGGATTCCTTAGGTTGGCGCCTGTGTCATAGATGCGGTGGACCACGGCGGATCTCCTCGGCTGATCAGAATGGATGGAGGAAGTCAGAAAGTGAGATGGAAAGTCGCTGGAGTTTTGGACGAATATCCTATCGAAGTCTGCTACAGTGTTAGAAGAGGGAAGTGAGCCAACTTGAGTTAAATCAGAGGAGCAAGGGGGTATTTATAGTATTTGGCGATGAAGAGAGTGGCAGGGTCTGGCCGATGAAAGAGCTTGAGGAGCTTAACCTCCAGCATCATCTAAGACAACGATGTGGTTATCTCCCACTGGAAATTAGGATTTTCGGTTAATGTAGACCGATGGATGAAGAGGAGGTGGTGAATGCAAGCTACAAGAGCTTGGACAAAGAAGGTTGATGTCAGCAGGGTAGTGATCATGCGGTGGTGTGACTCTCCATCGCCAGTAGTCCATTAGGCTAAAGATGAAAAAGAAGATGAAAAGGGACCTATATGAAATGAAAATTAAGGACCTATGTGAGGAATAAGGACCCAATTGCAATAATTTTTAAGGACCAAAATGTAAACTCAGGTTTTAAGGTTTATTTTAACTTAGATCTTTTTCAACTTTTTATATATGTTAGTAAATAAGGTAAATATTATGTTTTCACCTTGAATTTACATTTTTGACCGTTTTAGGTTAATTTATTAGATTAAGTAGAATTACTTAAGTTATTATATACTTAGTTATATATTATGTTTAAGTTACTTAACTTATTAATTAAGGGGATGATTAATAGAATTTCGAGTCCAATTATTATTTAGATTACTAATAATATTAATTGAATGATAAAATACCATTTTTAACTTATTGTTAAGGTCCTTTACTAAATATCCCTTATTCTATAATTAATCCTTATATATTCAAAACCTTAGCTAATTAACTAGGAAGACTAGTTAATTAGGGGTAATTAGAGATCATGATGAGTCTCTCATTAGGGGGTGAGCGGGCATGCGAGGGAGCAGAGCCATGTGAAGGTGATCAAACAGCGTTGCGTAGCCGATAGCGCCCACGCACAATCGGACACACGACGCTAACGCGAGATCATACGCGGGCACGCGGCGTGAGTAGGGATCATTTAAGCTGTCTGATCTCTTGATCGGACGGCTGTAAGCGCGTGGACATGTGCATGCGTTGCGCGACTTGGAGGCGAGGAGGCGCGCAGTGTGTGCACACAAAAGCCACGTTCAGGCCTTTAGTGACAGCTTTATCCGTCACTAAAGGTCCTAAATTAATGTTTTTCAAACTGTAATGACAAAAATGCACCCACCCTTGCAACTATTAAAGGAGACCGCCTCCGTATGAATTTTTCATCCCTTCCTCTTCTCACCCTCTCCAAAGCTCAAGAGAAGCTTGTCCCACACCCAAGATGCTCCTTAAGAGGTAAAAGTAATTTTTTTCCCCCATTTCAGAAGTGGATCCTGCAACGATGACGACGTGTTGCCTCATTCCCATTCCTCCATCCTCGACCTCCTTCCCACTCCATTCCTCGTCTTCTAGGAGTCGTCTCGTCTGGCTCATCTTCCAAGCGATCGTCGAGGAGGATAACTTCTCTTTCCCAATCCTTTTTCCTACTTTCTAGAGTAGAACTTTCCTTCTTTCTAGTTGTAGTAGTTTACCTCCTTTCTAGCGTAATTTCTCACTTTCTTAGTTTTACAAACATTTTTCAATATCAAGTGGATGCTTTCTCTCTCTCTCTCGCTCTTTCTCTTATTGTCTAGAGTACTTCATTTCATTGTAATTACTCTGCTTTTTACGAAAAACACAAAAAGAATATAATTGCGAATTTTAATCAACGTAGCCTCCCTGAGTTTGAGCCGAGATTTCTATTTCGGTATAAATTTTATTTGTTGAACCTGAGTTCTTCGCTATTCAAACTACAATGACAGCTTTTCAAAACCAAATCTGATACCGTAGTCCTCTGACGTTTCAATAAATAGATTAAGCACTCCCTACCTGACTAGTTAAGTTATTTGCATTGAAAATGTGAGATTCATTTTTGAACGCCAATTTCATAAGAAATGTGGCATCCCATGTTAACGAGCATCTACAATGATGATACAAAATTAATATAGTTAATACGAGATAACATTCCAATAAGTTTCTATCTCTGTGACATCCATCAACACCGATCAAATCGCCAAAAATGCATTATCTTCTATCATTTTCATTATTTTACAAGGCTATCAGAATAACGGTATCTAGGATTAGTAGTTGGGAGTGTCCATAACGTGATCACAAACTCTGCAACAATTACAAATTCATACAAGCAACCTTCATCGCATAGAAAGTATCATTAATTTAGAGGACGTTTAATAACCTTAGTAAATACTTTCTTATATGAAGTGGAAACAAATTGGTAACTGCAATGAGATGTTGCCTATAGGTTTCTTGCAAAGTAGCTGACCAGAGAGAAAGCAAGCAGTAGGATTGTTTCAAAGGAGTAATGGCTTGCAACAACTACAATATGACAAAAAATAGCCAATAATTCTTCAAGTCTCCATTGGCAACATACCATTTCAAGGATTACGAGTGTTTACTATAAAGTCATGAAATGTCGACATAGATTTCAAAGTCATTGTGGCACGAAAAGATTATATTCGGAATTATCATCAAAACATGGAAATTCCAAGATGGCTCTCAAGTTTGCTAGTTCTCCATTCCTTCTAATATCATATATCTCCATGGCTTGTCGATCTGAGGCAAGCAATAGGAAGCACCCACCTTTTAGGGAAATTAAGAAACCACCACAATTTTGTGGTCCATGTATGTTTGGGATGGGAAAATGAGATTATGTAGTGGCTCGAAAAAAATTGACATGAAGAATTGATGGACAAAGTCTGGCACATTGTTAGAACCATTTATTTTAAATGAAAGGATTCGTATCAATATATGATATCTCTCAATCCCATACACTTTCGCCTACTATGTTCAATGAAGCGGCAATCAGCCAAAAATAAGACCAGATTATACATATATATTAGGAAAAATGATGTGGTATTTACTCACTTATCAAGAGGTTAAGCTCATATATAGCTGGTTTCGATGTTTTTATGTTGGGAATCAACATATCAATTGAATAGTACAAGCATAATAAACAACAATATTCTTTAAAAAAGGGAATCTGATATACTTTGCTAAAGCACATTCTCGATCTAAAGATTTGCAAATAAATTTTACTTATTAATGTTATAAACAAATTTTCATTTGAACAACTTACTATCGTATATTTCGAAAACATATCTTAAGAAGTGTTGGAATTGGCTTGGGATAGGTTTGGCCAGGACTCCTTATTTTGCTCACCCTAATTTCTCCAATCTTGTTTCTAATTATACTGAAACCCTACCATATGTAGGTCCTCATAACTCTTCATATAGTATGTGTACGATAACTAGCTTAATGAACAAGGCTGAAATCATTGCTCTAAATTATGCTAGATGTGGTGTCATTTTGCTCATCCAAACTAAGATGGTAGTCTTGAATGAGGCAAGGTACTTCTGTGAGCCTTGTAGAAAATATGTGCGGAGGAGAATAGTGGTCGGAATATTGGTCTATGAAGATTATTGGAGGGTGAAGGCTAACTGTGTATGCACGTTGAACATTGCAAGGATAGAAATTTTTTGAAACACCATTCCCCATCCACTATAGTAAATTGATGGTTGAGAAAATTTGCTTCAACATTCCATGGAAAAACTTCAAATTCATGTCATCCCATAATGAGATTGATGTATGATTATCTTAACATGCTTGATTTTGATTAAATCATTCTTCCATTAATACTTCATATCGAAGTTGGGCTTATATTGATGAGGGTCTTGCCAAAGACCAACGCCTAGGTCAATGATTTAAAGGTATCTCTTCCCTATACAAGCCATGGAGAGAGAAGCTAAGGTTGGAGGTAGACGATTGGTTCCCTTACGGAAGGTGCTTCACATTGGGGGACATGAAAGAAGAAAGTTGAGTTTAACTGATTGATGCAATGTTACTCATGGATCACTTTGTAACCCTTTCAATGATCTATGAGAGAGGAACAAGTGTTGGCTGGGGCACATGGTTAGGAGTTGCTAGTTAAGTGATTTAACCATTCTGAGAGTGTGTCATTTGTACTTCAATTGAAGCAAGTGAAAGATTTAGATTTCTTTGTGAAATAGTAGGAAGATGGTAGATTCTAAAATGATTAGATTTGTTGTTAAGTTAATAGAACAATTAGAAAATTGGGTACTTGCATTAGTAATGGGATATCTAATTAACATAAGATTAAATTTCTTGCCTCAAAATTTTCTCTATCGGTATTTGTTGACTCAACGTATACATTCAAAATGATATAATTTTACAGGTACAAAAAATTGATCAGAGTTCTGCCATTTTTTGATACAATAGCTATATGGACAAGAAGATGAGAGTATGAATGATAAATGCTAGTTTGTCATCTTCCTTAGCATCCATTGACATCTAGTTCCTTAGAGTCTGTCCACTGCTTGGCATTATATCATTGCACTTAGCATGCATGTGCATTTAGGGTTTAAAGCATACATTAGCTTTCATTTCACATTATCTCATGTAGTTTCTATTTGATTGCTAGGGACGAATGCAATGGAAATCAGAGAAACCCTAGCGGTATGGAAGGCACTTGGAACATTTGTGAAGATAGAAGCTTCAGTAGTTGGACCCCAGCTAAACTTAGTTGGATCCAACTCATATCCAACTCCCACATTACTCCCTCTCCAACTTAATGGCCGTCCACCTACATTAAAACCACCAACAATTGGTGCCTAAAATACACTCCTTAGCACCCTTTCAAATGGCACCAAGGAAGCTTCCTAACCATCCTCCTTGACACCCTTTCACATGGTGCTAAGAAAGCTTCCTAACGACCATCCAAGCCACCAACCTTGGCACCCTTTCACATGGTGCCAAGGAAGCTTCCTAACCACCATCTATACTATCCTATAAAAGGACCTCCCATCGTACCATTCAAATCATCCTTGCCAACTAATAATTCATCCTCCATTTAGTTTTATTCTACCCTAAACCGACCACAGCCCACGGCCAAGGAAGGAGAAGAAGGGAAGAAGATTAAGGGGCCATCCTACCCACACCCTTGGTGCCTTGTTCCCCTCCTCTCTCCTTCCTTCTACCACGGCAAGGTGGAGCAAGCTTCCAACCTGGAGGATGACCGGGTAGGAGGAAAGAAGGGTGGAGGATGTCCAAATTTGAGAGGTGCAACTCATGGAGCTAGAAGGAATTCTTCTTCAAGTTTAGGAGCCACCATTCTTGGAGCAAAGGTTGCCTCAGCTACTCGTAAGAACTTTCTATCTTTTATTTTGTTGCATTTTAATTCCTGTTAAGCATTCATCTACCTGGGGATTAACTAAGTGGAACCTCTACTTTGTTGAGCTCCCTAAGTACTTTGCAAACATTTCTTCTTAATAGCAAAGTGTCTTTCTTCAATGTTGAATTTTAAATTTTAAGTAACAACTTTATTTATTTCAGTGCATCATCACATCTCTGTTCTAATTACCCTAGGCGCACTTGCCTAAGGTGAGCTTAGAATATAAAACTTCTCTTCTCACTTAGGTTCTAGTTGTTAGGCAAGTTTTTTTAGCATTGTTCTATCTTTGCATTCGTATCCCTCTTATTTCCTAGCATAAAATTTACAAAAATCAAAATACAAAAAGAGAAGTGTTAATTTAAGAGTTGAGAGAGAGAATTAATTATTTGACTAAAAAATTAGCCTCCTTGGAAGACCTAGATACCTCCGCTATCTAAGAATATAAATTTAAAAGCAAATTAGTTTTGAGCATTGCAACGACATTAAAACCCCTATTTATAAAACCGTGCAAATCTCGCATCACTTTTTAGCATCGTTCCCTGGGAGGCATGGCTTAATCACATTTTGATCTCTCTCTTGCATTCTTGATCTTCACTAAATTTTGTTTCTTTTGATATCAAGTGCGAATTAGGAGTGGGAGCTGGATTTGGAGCACTTGGAGCGTAAGCTTTAAGTTTCTTTTCTTCCCGTGTACTCCAGGTTGGTACCCCAACCCTTACCCCATCAAAAACAAAGATAAAATCTCTTAAAAGATCTTTAAATTATCAAAAAAGTCAAAAATAATAAAAATTGATGGTGGTGGATGCTCGTTTAAATTCTCAACATAGTTAATTAAGTTAATTAGGCTTAATTAAGTGTAAGAGAAAGTAACTTAGGTTAACTTGAATTAATTTCGATTGATTAGTATAGGGTGAAGCTAACCAAAACTTTTTTATTTTAATTCTTTTTTAACTAGTTGAGTTCAGATCGTTCACTGGGAAGCATAACTTAATTTGATTCACCAGTTAATCCTAAGCATTAATTACTACTTAATCAATTAGAATTCTAATTACAATACTCTTAGATCATGAATCTTGCACAAAGGATATTTAATTAAAAACATGCAATATTCCATAAGACAAACATTTTTACAAATGAGATCAATTATTAAAAATAAGTAATTTCTTTTTATTTACAGAAGATTTCAGGCAAGAAAGAGAAATGCAATTAAGTACAAATGCCTTATTTATCAATTAAACTCTAAAGAAATTGTATTAAAGTAAGGTATGAAAATTGGACGTCTGAGAAAATGAGCTTAAATTATCAGACGTCTAAAACTATGATTTTCCTTTGATTTGCTTTCTTCATCTCTTCATCTTTCATTCTTTCTATTTTCTTCTTTTATGAAATCTTTCTTTCTTTCTTTATTCTTTTCCTTTGTTCTCTATTTGCTTCTCTTTCCTTTTTCCTTTACCCTTCTGACTATTTACCTTTCTCCTTTATTTTTCCCTTAAGCTCCACGAGGTCTTCTCCTCTTCTCTTTCTTTTACTCTTATCTTTCAACTATGCATTTGAACCGCATTTGAACCGAACCAAAAATTTGGTTTTATGGTTGGTGACTCGAACCGATAGGGGATACATAGCACTGCTCTTATGGTGGGACCAGACCCTATTGGGTCCAAGCCTGGTTTATTACATTTGATTTATTTCCAGTTTAATCATCACATATGCACATTCTCCGGCTCCCCAGGCCCACATGCACACACCCTCTCACGGGCCCACATTCGCATGCCCACAGGTGCACAAACACCCAGGCATGTGCATCGCATGCACCCACACACACAAAATGTTCTTTATGAGAGCTACACTGATGACCAAACAACCTTATGCACTTTTCACTTTTATCCCATGTCGTGTGCTCTATTCTTACCGATGTGGGACTAATTATGTCCCTTCCACAAAGGACTTTGGCTGGAAGCACAAGCTGACTCAGAGCTCCAAATCGAGCAAACTATAGCTCATTGGTGTTGTGAGAGTATTTCGCTTGATTAAGAAAATAATAGAATGATATGTCCTTGTAATTTATGTGGTGGAAATCTCTTAATCCAAGATTAAAATAGATATCAATTTAAACCACAAAAAGGATGTCGTATCCACAAGGAGAAATAGATCCAATAAATTCATGAGTAGAGAATTATAATGTTCGCAGACACATTCACGAAATCAATTCAATGAATATGCTACTCTAAATGGAACTTGTAATTTCATGAGAAGTTATAGACTATTTATGTAAATTTTACGTCAGAAATGAAGCTCCCAAAAGTATGTATATGATGCATGTGTAGTGGCATATCATGTAAGTTTTAATTGCATGCAAATATGAATTAAATTTAAGTGTTAAATGATGCATATAACACAAGTTAAGCAAATTCACAAAATTGTAAGTGCACCCATGCAATTTAGCCTAAATCAAATAATCCAAATATTAAAGTGACAATGGTAGGCAATGTAAATTCTAATTCCTCCAAAAATAAAGGAAACTTCCTCTCTCTTCTTTGCACGTGTGGAGGCGTGGCGGTCAGCCGACTAAAGCCCGGCGGTGGTGCATGGGAGAGAGACGGTTGCAACGGCGGTGGAGGCATGGTCGAAGGTGGTCGGTGGCGGTTAGCCAGAGAAACGGTCTTTAGCGGCAGTGCGTGGGAGAGAGACAGTGATCTCTCATGGGTGGTTACGGCCTTGCGTGGAGGTGGAGGCTTCAATGGTTAGGGCATGGTGAGTGCGTAGGGACTACCGGCATGAGTCGAGGAGGTTGGAAGAGGGTGGATGGCATTAGAGAAGGACCTGCATTTTGGGTTCTTTATTACAAACAAGGGAGGCGTGGGAAGAAGAAGAGAAGGAGGGAGTGGAGCGTGCAAGTGGCTGGAGTGCGGGTGAAGATGTGCGCGGCTGCGCGGAGAAGTTGCATGCTGAGCGACGCTATTGAACGCATGGGAAACGCGTGGAACGCAGGTGGGTGTGTGCTTGCTGGAGCATAGACGGGCATGGTGGCACAGTGAGGTTGCGTGCATCACGGTGCTACTGAACACGTGGGCAACACATGGAATGCAGGCAGGCGCGTGCTGCCTGATGCGGTTGCACGGTGTGAGGGTTCATGGTGGCAGCCCTGTGCACACTTTGAGGGCTGTGGTGCGGGCGGCGTCCACGGTGCAAGCTCTTCTTCTCGGTTGAAAGGAAGGGGAAAGGCCTCCCCCCGAGGCTGGCTGTGCCCCTTTTTAGGTCTTCGGAGTTTGTTTCTTCCATAGGAAGAATTGGGGAGATAAGAAGGGAAAAGAGATGAGAGAAATGACGTCGCAAAGGTACACTTGATGACAAATCAGTACAATCAAATTCCTAACCTCTACAGTGTGCCCTTAGACCTAAAGATCTAAGTTACCTACTATCACAAACTACGGAACTGAATGCGAGCACCGTGGAACCACTGAGCCAGATTGAAAGGCCGTTTTCCCCAGTCTTAGACACCAGATAGCACGCAAGAACCCTTACCAGCACGTAGATGCTACACGCAAGTAGTTAGACCTCCAATCCTTAAGAAGGGTCAGGTTACTACCAGTTTTTGTTAGAGACCTAGGATCAAGTTCTTTTGGAATGTGAAGGGCGTTGTTTACAGGTAATGCCCAAGTGATTGATTTTCAGAGTGTGTGAAACAAGCATGCAATAGGGAAATCTCCCCGAATTGAAGTTTTTAATTGGTGGATAGTTTTTAGAGTTCAACCTTAAGTAGTATGAATTTTAGGATTTCGCTGAAATACCAATTCAACCAATCTTCGGGTTTTGAGAGAATACAAGTATTCTTCTTAGCCCAACAAACCCTTCATCATTGTCAATTGGTTGATGCATGCTATAATGCAATGGGCTACCCTAAATGGAGATTTCTATGTGTGGATGCATGAATTAGTTTTAGATTAGTGTGAAAGGGAGCCAAAGCACTGCAATTCAAGTTCTCCCAATCACCAAAAAGATGTCCACACACAAGGCTCAACTGAAAGATAAAGAAAATCAAATTGTTGGAGTTGAAGTATTCGGGATCGAATCTTAAGCAAGTTAAAAAGTCATGGTGGGGTTGGAATCAACTTAATTCCAAGTCTCCCCACCAAAAATGTCATCCCGAATTTGCAAATAACTGAGGCAAAGAGGAGTGCAATCAATCTTTTTATGTTTGCCTCAAGGAATACTTCCCACGGCAAGAAATTCAAGAATCAAGATTCTTGGATTTTCGCTATGCGAATTAAGGCAGGAAATCCTGGGGTAGTGGGAGTGAAGACAATCAATCAAACAAGTGAATTTTAATCCACTTACCCCAAGAGATCCCAAGAAGTTTTTCTAATTTTTAGTTTTTAGTTTTATTTTATTAGGGTGACAAGTTAACCTAAGTTGCAAAGAAAAGAAGACCTACTTGTGCAGCAACATGCGTGGAGCTCCAGTGCGGTATTGGCATCTTCATGCTCTTGTTCTCGCCTTGTATCTACCCACGTCTCCGACTTCATCTGCCTACCTTCTCCTTGCAATAGGTTCACCTGCATAACAAAAAAAACAAAAACACCCGTGAAGAGAGAAGAGAAAAAAAATGAAAGGAATGGAATAGAAACTTACTTGCAGGTGCACCTCCCAGGCAACGGCGCTAGAAAAGGTATGGTGTCGGACCCGAATAGGTTGTTAATATGGTGATTTTATCGTTGAAGTGTGTATAGTGGTTAACCTAAATCGGACCTAACCATCTCTTTACAAAATTTTTTTAGCCTGGCCTACTTGATTTTATCTTGGTCACTTTTAGGCCCAGGGTCGAACTTAGGGAAGTTGGGATACAAGTCAAGTTTCTACGCCTTTCCTACAATGAGTCTCTTCCATTCCTTTACTGTGTTTTTGGTGTTTTTCTATTTAGATTTTTTTCTGGTAATCTTTGTCCTTGAGGCACACCCTCAAAATTAAGTTCTTGGCTTTGAGCCAAATCAGGGTTCCAAAATGGGTCTTGCTATTCGCAAGATGGAGTACCTGCAAGTCAAGGATTATCTTTTCTCTTTTATATTCTTTTTTTATATTTTTACTGGTATGCAAGAGAATAGAAATAAAGTAAATGTAGTATAGATATATATAGGTATATATTATATATGTATAAAGGGGTGCGGGTGGAGGTGGAGATGGAGTATAGCACGGTGTCGAGTCGGTCGTCGTCCAAAAAGATGCAACCAACTGGACGAAGCACCACGTGTAAGGTGTAGGATGGATGGTGGAAGATGAATGCGAACACGCTTTCTGTATGCGTGTATCAGGGAATATCAGCAACTGCTGCAGATATTCCCGCGATACCACGTACGATAAGTAACGTGAAAATATATATATATATGTATATTTGTAAATATATCTATATATATATATGGTTATAAATATATAGGTATATATATGTAGTTATATATGTATATATGTATATGGATATATATAGATATGTAAATGTATATATATAAGTATATGTATAGATAGATATATGTATAGATATATATATAAATATATGTATATATTTATATGTATATGTATGTATATGATACTATATAGATGTATATGTATATATATATGTATATATGTATATAGTAATATATGTATATATAGATATATGTAGCTAGATAAGTATATATATGTATATTTGTATAAATAGTTATATAGATATAAATGTATATCAGTATGTATATTTATATATATATATATATATATATATATATATATATATGTATAAGTATATGTATATATATGTTTGTATAAGTATATGTGTATATATATGTATATATATATAAGTATATACATGTATATATATATATTTGTATGTATATAGACTAATACATATTTATATAAGTGCTAATATATGTATAGATATATGCATAAATATATATATATATATATATGTATATAAGTATATGTATATATGTAAATATATATGTACATATATATATATATATAAGTATATATATATACGTATATATATATATATGTATACTAATACTTAGTTATATAAGTACTATATATATAAAGATATAAGTATATATATATATCTATATAAATATATGTATATATATATCAATATATCTATGTATACGTATATATATATATGTATATAATTGCGTATAGGTGTGTGTGTACGGAAGTGTGAGTGCATGTGTGTGTGAGCGTCGGTAAAGTGAGAAACTCACCGGTCACCCCACTGTAGCCACAGTGTTCCACAAGAACGCGTGAACAGTGGCTACAGTGGTCGGGCGAGCCGCGCGACCGGAAGTTGCAGGTGCTGTGAGTGCGGTCGGCTTGCGGCTGGCGCGCGCAGGCTGGGGCACGAGGAAGAAGGTCTGCGCCAGCCGGTTGCGGGCGCGTAGAAGTTAGCAACAGTGCGCGCGGAGAGGGAGTTGGCGTGGGCGGTGGAGGGCGAGGGTGACCTGCTACTTGCGTGGTGGCTTGCAGGTGCTGCTGGGGTGCGCAGCTGGCCGTTGTAGAGGTGCGCAGTGGCCGATTGCGGCCGGAGGACAAAGCGTGACAGGGTGGAGAAGCGGGAGGCGATGGTGCCTGTAGGCGCACGCGGAAAAGCGAGGGCAGCTTGCAGGCTTGCGTGGAAGCGAGGGTGGCCTGCTGCCACCTTGCTGCTGCTGCTGGAGCTTTAAGCTTCAAGCTTGAAGCCTGCAGCAATGGCTGAAGTGGCGTGGAAGGTGAAAACAGGGAAGAAGGCCACCACACCCACCGGCTCTTTGATGAGCTGGGCGGTGGTGGTTGTGCACCACTGTGAGATGCTCCTGTCCGTCGGGTGTATCCTCAAAGGAGGGCCGGCGTGTGGAGGGAGAGGGAGGGGATGGTGGCCTGGAGAAGAAGGTGGAGCTGCTGTGGGTTCTTTGGTTGGGGACCAGGCTGGCTGCAAAGGAAGAAACCGTGGTCTTTTTAAAGAAGAGGAAGCCATGCACAGCCATGCCCTGCCTGTGCATGGCTCATGCACAGCTCATGGTAGGGAGAGGTAGGTGCAGGGAATTGCTTGAGCAGGGAATGGTGAGAGGGGGAAGGTGTTGCCACACATTGCAGCCGCAGGAAGAAGAATTCCAAAGTCAAATAGAAATAGAAAATGGAAATTTTGCGAAGCAGCACTTGAGGAAAAATGTAATCGCGAGGCCATTTTATTTCACTCTCCTCCCCTCTCAATTAAATGCATGCATGCATGTATTTTTCTAATGCGACTATGGAACCCTAATATGCATTGGTAATGCTATGAAATAGCACACGATGGCACAATTGCAGGTGTATTTTGCAGTGCAATCAACGGCTTTGCTTAATCTTTCTTTCTCTTGCTTGATGTGGATCTCATTCCCTTCTCTTTCTTTTCTCGTGTGTGCAGGTATTGTAGGAAGAAAGCAGGAATTTGGAAGCAAAAGCTCAAAGTTTCTTTTCTTCCCATAGATTTTCAGGTTGGTTTCTTCTCTCTTGTCACACCTAAACTAAAAGTCTACCAAAATACACTAAACTTGTCTTTCAAGACCTTAAATAACTTAATTAAGTGGAGTGGTACTTTTTAAAACTCATTAATTGCTTATTTGCACCATCAACAACACTCCATTTCAAGTATTGGTGTTCTATTTTTCGGCTCCAGATTTCTATCTGGACTTGAAAAATCAATCCCCAACACCACAGGCCTCCTAAAATCATAAAATTAGATACACTGATTCCAAATTTAGGAACATCTGTTCCAAATTTTAGATCAATTGGCTTTGTATTTAATTTTTAAAAAATTCATGGACTATAGAGGGGTCACACCCTCTAATCCTCCTTTTTTGCTTCTATCTGCGAATTTTTAGAATTTTTATACTCATACAATTTTTGTGAAATTTAACTTTTTGGAATCCTTGTGAAATTCTACACTTCATATAAAATCACCAAAATTTTCTGAGGTCGGTGGTAATACTGAAAAGTCTAAAATACCCACAGGTATCATTTTTGGACTTTGACACCAGTATAAGTAAAAATTCAAAACAATTACCGAACAAATTACTAAAATCTTACAAAAATCTTTTCTGGAATCCTTGTGTGATTTTCTTCAATGTAGTGGTGTTGTTTGACTTGTTTGGACCACTACTTAATACAGAAAGCCTAAAAATAATTCATTTGTAGTAATTTTCTATCTTAGGGACAATTGGCATAGGGTTTTTTCTTTCTTTTTAGAGACTCACATTAAAGGAAATTAACCAACACCAATACAACTTGTTTTTCCTTTGATTGTGGAGTTTCAGAATTGTTTGAAAATTTAAAAAGAGAAACCTTAAATGACATTGAATTAAATCAAATCCTAGAAGACAAAAATGCAAGAAATTGTGTGACAACTTGCTTTTTAATTGGAACCACCTTCCAATTCCTGCACGCATACAAAAAATTGAAATAACACGGCAATAACCCAAATTAATGCCCTCCATATTTTGTGTGCACTATAGTACCCTAGACCTAAGTAAAATCCATAGCAACTTTACCCTTAAGGCTTCATCAACTTAGGCTTGCTATATAGGTCTTAAGTTTTCTTTAGTTAGTACCAATTCTGTCATCTATATCTGGTGTTCAGGCTGAGGGGCCGTGTTAAACGACCAGGCACGGGTTTGTACAAGCACCTAGGGTTTTCCCTGGGAAACGTTTGGGCTCAAACATCCCCTTAAGCAACTTGGCTAGATTTGTTGACAAAACGGGTATCCACTTTTGATTACTTATTTCCTACATAGACCAAGTCTTAGGTTTATTTTTAGGGAGTCACACTTAAGATAGGTCTACCCTTGGTTGCTTAATTTACACACCTTCTCTTATCTCTTTCTCATCTCCTCCCCTCCCATTCTTCCATTTTATGCACGGGCGACGGTCTCAAAATCCGCACCTAGAAGGACCATTTGATTTCGCAACCTGCGCAAAAAGACCACTTTTTCTGTCTTCTTCTTCTTCTAAAAAAATGGAAAATCAACAAAATGTGTCCACTAACCCTTCCAGTTCCACCTCTAATCTTACCTCTAACAGCACTACTAACCCTAATTCTAACCCTTCCACCAAAAACATACCCACCTTTAACTTCCCACAATTGGAGCCCCCTAATCTTGAGTTACCCCAAACACAACATCAAGAACACTTGCCTGATCTTTTAAAATTTATGGCCGAGCAAATTGATAAATTAAATTCAAATCAACAAACATTGACTAGGAACATCCAAAACCTAGCCAATCAAAGGGCAAACCCACCAGCCCGTCAGCAGCTTGTTATTCCTCTAAAAGATTTTTATGATCCGTCTTATTATGAGGAACGACCAGGGGTGGTCATACCAGAGGGGGATTTCGAGATCTAGCTTGCAGTCCTGAACCTAATTAAACACTTCCATGGCCTTCTTAGGGAAGACCCTTTCAGCCACCTTGAAGAGCTGACTCTTCTTGCATAAACAACTCGTTCCCGAAATGTGCAAGAGGACATATGGCTGATGTAGCTTTTTCATTATCTCTTAAAGATAAGGCTGCTTATTGGTTCAGGACCATTGGCTGATCCATTACAACTTGGCCTCAGCTCAAGAGCACCTTCCTCAAGAAATTCTTTCGCATAGGTCGTACTAATTCCCTACGAAGATCTATTACGACCTTTCACCAAAAATCTGGTGAGACTTTCCATGATTCTTGGGAAAGATTTCAAGATCTCCTAATAAGTTGCCTGCACCACAAGATTCCTTTATGGCTACTCATGCAAATCTTCTATCATGGATTAGAAGATCAAATCCGTCATTTCCTCGATGCCTTATGTGGTGGCAACTTCTTAAATAAGGATGCTGAAAGTGCCTATGACCTCTTTGAAGAAATGAGTGAAAACTCATTTAATCAAGCTTCCATGAGCACATTTTGTAGAACTCAAAACCCACAGTTTGGTGTTCCTGAAGTAGGCACTCAATCTATCCCTGTCACCCAAGACGATCTTCAATTGATCGCTTAAGAACTCCACCCAATGCATATTAATTGAAAGAAAATTGAGGAAATACTGGCCACATCAAACCAAGCTCCACACAGTCCACATCTAACCCAACCTAACTTTCCATGAGGAGAAAATTTGCACAATCTCAACACTACTCCTACTGATTATTACCAGTATTCTGAGGTTGCCCAGGATTCACTGGGGAATTACAACTATCCAGATCTTAACCCACTCAAAATATTTTTGCTATCTAGGAGCCCTTTAAAAATTCATCCAATTGGAAAAATTACCCGAACTACTCCTAGAATAATTACGCTCCTTCCCAACCAGATCATTTTAATGGATATGGGTCGAATCCAACCTTTCATCCTGGGCCATCAAAACAAGACATCAATGCCCAGATGATGCGAACCCTGCAAGAAATGCAAACAAAAATGACAGAAGTAACCCACACCATCACAAATCTGAAAAAGCAGATTGGGGTTACTCCCATGCAAAGACCTGCAAGACATCTTCCGTCCCAACCCATGCCCAACCCTAATCACCAAAGGAACCAATATCCGGGTAGAAATCCACACTACCCGAATCAGCCTCCTACTAATCCATCACCTCACAGCCTCCCAGGTTTCAGCAACCATAGGCCCCCCCACCTCCTCCAAATAATAATCCGACTGCACATGCAGTTACATTGAGGAGTGGGAAAACCACTACTGATCCTGGGCCTTCACACAAACCTGGTGAAATTCCCATCACTGTGTAAATTGACTCCCCACCTCCCCATCAGGAAGAAAAAGAAATACAAAAATCTAAAGACACGATTCCTATCCCTTTCCCACAAGCTCTCCACCCCACCACCAATAAAAAAAAAGAAATCTGGGCCCACCACAAAAGAACTCATGGATCCTTTTGGGCAAGCTCAAATCAATATTCCTCTCCTAAATGGCATCAAATATATACCTACCTATGCCAGATTTTTGAAGGAGATCTATACTCCTAAATGGCAGGCCAAAAATCTTGGACAGGTGCATCTTTCGAAGACAGTAAGCTCTGTCATACAGAGCAAGCTACCTCCTAAGATGAAAGATCCAGGGTGCCTTTAATTTCAATAATTATTGATGATACTACCTTTAATCGCACCCTCCTTGATCTTGGTACCTCAGTTAATATTATTCCCATGATTTTATTTGATGAATTTTAGATTGGCAAGTTAAAACCCATCGAGGTTACCCTGCAATTAGCTGACCGATCTACAATCAAACCTTGTGGGATTGTCGAGGATGTTTTGGTCAAGGTCCAGAATTATGTCTTCCCTGCAAACTTTCTGGTTCTTTACAGTGAGTTACCTGAATCATTACTGGACTCCCCAATAATCCTTGGATGCCCTTTTTGGCCACTGCAAAGGCAAATATCAATTGCCACAAAGGCAAAATGGATATCACTTGTGCCGACCAAGCTATCACTTTAGATATTTCCAAATCCTCTAGGAGATTCCATGATGATATGTTTTTTGAGGACTCAGATATGGAAACTTCAAATATGGTGGAGGAGACAATGTTGATAGATGCCCTTATCGACCATAATTTTTTTGACTCTGATTCAGAATCAATGGTTGGCAAAATCTATGATCTAGAGACTTGTCTTGACCCAAAATCCATTCCTGATGAACCCCTAATCACCCTAACCCACCCACTCTTCCCGCAGACCACTTTTCCACACTAACTTCACCCAATCCTTACCATCCCTTCCCTGAGTCCTTTCTTATGGACCTACCACCAACCTTGCCCGAGTTTGGCATCCAACTTGATTTAAAACCATGGCCAGACTCGGGCTACACTTATCATTTTCCATCCAACTTTGATCCCAATATTGCTTCTAATCAATTTTCTTGGGATCTAGAATAAGATATTTTTTGCGGGCATCCAAGTGTCCAACTATTTACATGAATTTCCGTCTTCCGTGCATACCTTCACGCCCAACTAAATAGAGTAAAATATAGCACTGGATGGGAGGTAACCCATCATTTTTCATATTTTCCTTTTTTTTCATTCTTTTTCTAGGTTTTGACCATCCTAAACCCGACCGCTCTTCATTAAGGTGATCCCTTTACCCTCCTAATGCATGAGGACATTGCATATCTTAAGAATGGGGGGTGTTTTTAAAATTTGATGATCAATTTAGGATTTTCAAAACCTAAAAACATGCATTTTACTTTAGTTATTTTCCTGCTTGCATACCTAAAAATATAAAAATGATGAAAACTTTTTGAGGAAAAATTTCGAAATTGGGACTAAGGTCAAAAAACTCACTTTTGGTACAATGAGATTTAATCTTTAACAAACTAGGGATCAGGATGTGGATCTGATCATTAGAATTTCAGGGTCTATTTTAGACTAGATTAGATATCCTTCTCTAAAAATTCCACCTGAACTCAAGATAGTTCAGGTGACTTGATCCTATTTTGTAATATGGAAAGTATTTGACTTAGTTTCCGATTCAAAAACTTGCATTTCTTGGGGAACTTCTTGTGTCAAATTTCACACACAAGCCAACACTTAAAAACAACTAAAAATTTGAAAAACTCCCTTATTTAGACTTAGTAAAAGTCTGAAGCAGATCATTGGTTTGAGTTCCTACCACCGACAAGGAGGAAAATGCCTCCTTTAAGGACGCGATGTCAACATGTTACCACCTCGGTGCTACTCCATATCTATATTTCATATCTTTAGATGGAGCATTAAAGTGCATTTTAGCAGCTCAAGTGTCTTGGACAGTGCTCTACCTATTGTGTCGGAGCAAGAACTTGAGTTTGCTTGGAGCGCCCCTTTACACTACATTGTGTTTTGGGGTTGTGAGCCCCTGGGTGGTGTCATGGACAGTGCTATCCCGAAGTACTGGTGCCAGAGCCCCCTCGAGGATTGGTAACGGGAATGATGATCCCGACACATCTATTGTAAGACTAAGCTAAAAATAAGCATCGGGGAGAAAAAAATATGAATAAATAAATAAATTAACATGCCCCAATAAATGTTGGCTTTTCACAAGCACGGACACAAGGTTTTAAAGGATTTTGCAAGTTGCGAATCAGATTCATGAGCCGGAAAAATCCTAAAAAAAAAATTTCTAGTCATGTGAATTAACAAGGGGTTAATTTGTGAATTTCCTAAAGGATATACTGATCCCGTTTTATCTAATGGTTTGATCCAAAAATAAATCCTGATGTTTATCCTTAACATATCCTGTGCCTCCTATATTTAGATCAACCAACGTCCCTTAATCTTTTTCTCCTCAAAAGTCGAAAAAATTAGATTTCCCAAAAGATTCCATTTTCCAAAAAAATTAAAGTTTTGCTAAGAAATTAGCAAAAGATAAGTATGGGGGTGTGATAAATGCCAGTTTATCATCATTCTTATGCATTAAAATAAACCTAGCTCTTAGGATTTTACTCCGCAAATGGGGTTTTGGGCTGCATTCCGGCATTAATTAGGTTAGGCATGCATTCCATTTTTTGTTCTCGTTTTGATGTGTTTTTGTGAGTGTTAAGGATGAACAGATATACAATATCCCTAAAACCCTAGCACTTAAGAAGGAAAATGGTGAAGGAGGAGCTCAGACTAATTGGAACTTAGCTTGATCCAGTTCACCGCAGTTGGAACCTAACTCACTTAGACTAGGGTTAGCTCATCCCAGCTCCATTCAGCTAATCTCAGCTAAATGGCAGCTTAAGAGAGCTCATCTTAGCTCACTCTAGCTCAGGTCAGCTCAGATCTAGCTCGACTTAGTTGAGTCTAGATCATCTCAGCTCCCACTTGTCCATAGGGAGCTCTAGCAAGCTCAGCTTAGTTGACTGGAGTTCACCCCAGCTCAGATCCAGCTACATCCAGCTCCACTCAACTCAGCTAGCTGAACAAGAACTCATCCCAACTCAGGAAGCTCAAGTCCAGCACCTGGGGACTCAGCCTAGCTCAACCTGGTTGAGCTAAGCTACCTTAGCTGTCTCAACCAGCTCAATCCTCCCCGGGAGCACCAGACCCAGCTCACCTCAGCTCCATTCAATAGAAGCCAGCTAACTTTAGGTTGGCTTAGTTGGTAGCAAAGAACTAGCGAGCTAAGCCAACTAGAGTAGCCCCATGTTGACCTCTTCAATAGCTACCAGCTCCACTTCAGCTCCAGATTCTTCAGATCCAGCTCCTCCCTCCAAACCCTATCTCCAACACCTCCTCCTCTACTCCACTATTAGCTTGGCTAGGTTAGCTTAGCTTAGCTTAGCTATGCTTTAGCTCCCTTGGCTTTTACCACCTTAAAACCCTACCTAACAACTCCACCAACTAGCTCCACCTAAGCTCCACATAAGCTACCCCTACTTCCACCTCACCTTGCTGCCAACCTAGCCTACCCACTACCTCCAGAAGACACCATAAAGTGGCGCCAAAGCCACCCTAACTACCTCTTTATTGGCGCTACTCTTTCCCTACAAAACACCCCCACATCATGGCCCTACACATAACCCTACAACCCATCCTAGCCATCCACCTACCCCTCCTTCTCGATCCTTACTTGGCACCACCCAAGCCCCCCTTCTAGAAGCCATTTTGGCACCAACTTCAAGGTGTGCCACCACCCATAACCACCACCAAGGTGCCCATTGGGTTGGTGCCAATCACCCTTAGCCATAGGATCCCCAACTATCCCCCATATCCTATCCTAGCCATCTATTCCAAGAGCCACCTATGCCCCCCTTCCTACACTATATATGCCCACCTATCTTCCCACATTTTCTTCATCCTCCATTAGTGTTTAATTCCACCTACATCCACCAATACCTACGGCCAAGAAGAAGGAGTAGAGAAGAAGATTAAGGGGGCACATCACCAACCCCTTTGGTGCCTTCTTCTCCCCACTTTCTTCAACTTGTGCCATGCCAAGGAGGAGGAGCATTCTACTTCAAGGAGGATGGCAAAGCAAAGGAGAAGAACCTAGGGTGGATGTCAACCCTTGGAGGAGGAGAATTAGAGGTGGTAGCTACCACCTCGGAGGACACTAATAGGAGGAGCATCTCACGCCAAGGAGAAGAAGGTGTTGTCATTAAAAGTCAAGGAGATACTTGGCTTGGAGCAAGAAGCCCTCTTCTTCACCATCTATCTAGAGGATTTGTGTTTTATTTTTCTTGTATTTTCAAGTAGAGTAGAAGCATTCCTCTATAGTTTTTGTGTGCACAGTTTTGATTTAAGTCAAATTGCCTTCTTTCGATTTCTTTTGCATAGCTTGTTACAAATTTTTCCTAGCAATTGTTTCACTCCCTCTCCCTATATATTCTAGATCTCCACGTGCCTAGGGTGAGCTTAGGGAGAGGCTCTACCTATCACCTTAGGGTAGGTTTCTTGAATTAGGTATTAGTTGTTTTCTAGCTTTCAATAAAAACTTGCATGTTGCCTTTATTTCAAAAATCATAAAAACTATATATTCAAAAAGACCAAAAAGAAAGTTGAGATTTATTTTCCAAGCAAGAGATTTAATTTTTGCAAACTTGCCTCCTTGGATGACCCTAGATACCCCACTATCTAGGAATATAAATTTAAAAGCAAATTCATTTTTGTGCGTTGCAACGACTTAAAACCTAAATTAACAAACCGTGCAAAAACACAATCACCGACCCACCTACCACATCAGATTTCACACTAACTTCTAACTTTATTCTGGAAATCAGCTTGCAATTAGAGTTGAAACCCTTGCCGAATTCACTAAAACATATAATTTTGGGCCCCAATGATACACAACCCCTTATTATCAATTCCAAACTATCAAGGTTTGAAGAGAAAAAACTACTCGAAGTTCTAAACAAATACCAAAAAGTAATTGGTTGGACTTTAAATGACTTAAAGGGCATCGATGCATCCTATTGCACTCACCGTATTTATCTCAAGGATGATTCTAAACCTTCTTGCGAACCTCAACGGCATTTAAACCATACTATGTAGGAGGTTGTAAAATGGGAAATCATTAAATGGCTTGATGCAGGAATTATTTATCCTATCTCTGATAGCCGGTGGGTCAACCCTACACAAGTAGTCCCCAAGAAAGCAAGCCTCACTATTATTACTAATGATAAGGGTGAAGAAGTTCCCACTAGGACTGCTTCTTCGTAGAGTGTCTGTATTGATTACAGAAAATTGAATACCGCCACCAAGAAAGATCATTTTCCACTCCCATTCATTGATCAAATTTTGGTGTGGCTAGCCATACAAGATTATTAATGTTTCTTGAGGACAAGATATTCCGGCTACAATCAAGTTGTAGTCCACCTTGAGGACCAAGAAAAGACCACTTTCACCTACCCCTTCAGAACCTTTGCTTTTCGAAGAATGCTATTTGGATTGTGTAATGCATCGGGGACTTTTCAACGGTGCATGTTAGCCATCTTTTCTGATTTGGTAGGTGATTGCCTAGAGGTCTTTATGGGTGATTTTTCCATTTTTGGAGATTCTTTTGATCATTGTCTTGTGAATTTAGAAAGAACTCTTCAAACAGGCATTGAGGTTAACCTGGTTCTCATGTTAGGAAAAGAGCCACTTTATGGTCCAAGAAGGCATAGCCTTGGGCCATGTAATTTTTGGAAAGGGGATCTCGGCAGATAAGGCAAAAGTAGATATAATCTCTCAACTTCCTTTGACCAACTCGGTGAAACAAATACGATCCTTTTTGCGACATGTGGGATTCTACCGACGATTTAGAAAAGATTTCTCTAGAATTTCCCAATCTTTAACCCACCTTTTGACTAAACACCAACCTTTTGATTTTGATCACTATTGCTTAGAGAGTTTTAATATATTGAAACAAGCGATTACTGAGGGAGCTATTTTGCAAGTGCCAGACTGGGCTGATCCTTTTGAGCTAATGACAGATGCCTCGGACTTTGCAGTAGGAGCTGTCTTAGGGCAACGAATCAACAAGAAACCCTTTGTGATTTATTACGCTAGCAAAACCCTCAATGAAACACAACAAAACTATACTGTTACTAGAAAAGAACTTCTTGCAATCGTTTTTGCCCTCAAAAAAATTTGTTCATATCTGTTAGGGTCACACATTACCAATTACATTGATCACTCAACCTTGAAATACTTGCTGAATAAAAGGATGTGAAACACCGCCTAACTCAATGGATTTTATTACTACAAGAATTTTATTTAGAAATCAAAGATAAAGCAGCTTCGCAAAATGTCATGGCCGATCACCTTTCAGGACATAACATTGGTGATATTTTAACCTAAAAAGATATCTTTCCCAGCAAAATGCTCCTAACCCTAAAATCCCTCCCTTGGTATGCTGATTATGCCAATTATCTCACCACTGGACGATTCCCTACTAACTGGCCTAAACACAAGAGGGATAAGTTCTTTGCCGAGATTAAATTTTACTTTTGGGAGGGCCCCAATTTATTCCACATCTGTTCTAACCAAGTCATTAGGCGGTGTGTTCCCAATTTAGAAACACATGACATTCTAAACCACTACCACTTAATAGCTTGCGACAGACATTTTTTGGGAAGGAAAATGATGGCCAAGGTTTTAAATGCCGGATTTTATTGGCCATGCTTACACAAAGATACTCAAGCATTCTCTCGATCCTGTGTGCATCGCCAGAGCATCGACAACATGAACTCTAAAGATATGATGCCCCTTAACTCGATTTTGGAAGTTGAAATATTTGATGTGTGGGGCATCGAATTCATGGGACCGTTTGTCACCTCTTTTGGGTACCAGTATACTTAGTCACTATCGACTATGTTTCAAAAATTATGATAATGGAAGTGATGGAGGTAAGTGGAAGAAGCTTGATGGTGTAGTTATTGATGGAAATATCATTAGTGTCATTATAGTTGATTGCATGGAATACCAACCACCATTACGACCATTATTATTTAATTAATTAATTTTTACTACTTTTATTCCAAGTCGTTCACTGGGAGGCAGTTATTGATTTACATCACTCTTTAAGTCCAAACTTATCCTTTAATTCCAAAAAGAAGTTTTATGTCTAACAAAGAATGAACGAATGAATACTTGGTTTAATTGTGTATAAAGAATAATTAAAATGCTTGCAAAAATTGATTATAAACAAGCACCAAACACTTCATCACTATACTCTAAATTACCTCTTTATAAGTTATATTACTAACACTTGCATAAAAGTACACTACCAACTAAGATTACATAGTATACTAATTTAACTTACTAAGCTGACACCTACAGTAACACATATAATAGCCATAGTGATAGATGCAAGCATCGCTAGACCCCGGAGAAAACTATATACAAACTAAAAGAAGGAAACCAGGGTCTGTAGCAATGGTTATAGCAACATCTTATTCTGTTAGTAAAGGTATGAAGTTATTTACATAAAAGTAAATGGATGTTCAACGTATACATATTATAATCCTTTGTATCTGTATTTTCACTCACTGTCTCTTCACTATACGTATTTCTTCCTTCTCTCTCTATTTCCACGCTATTCCAATTCTACCTTTCTTCTTCTTCTTTGTTTTATTCTGCGTTAACATGCTTCGCAACACTACAGCATACAGGTGATTAAGTGCTGTCATTAACCCACTTAATTAATAAAAAATGTGTTTAATTTGCGAGCACGCTTTTTGAGGGATACACATCAACAAAAGGGTGGGACCAGACCTCCACTAAGTGTGCGCTAATTGTCATTAGGCCACTTAATTGTGTATTATCGAGCTCAGATCATAGGGCCTCTCAGCCCACGCACACACACACACCCGGGCCCCCCAGCCCCAAATGCTCAGATTCATGCTCATGTATATGCGCTGATAAGGTTCGGTTGTTTCAGGCGCCTGGCGCCCGTGACGATTGCACCTTGTACTAACAATTTCAATTTATATAACAGCACCTACTCTTCAGCACACGATGTGGCGCTATTCGATTGGTGCATCTGCACTAAAATTACTTGCGGCTGCACAACAAAGGGCATTTTGGCCCTCAATTCGAGGGCCATAATTTATTTTAAAGTAAAAATAAATTATGGGAAAATAAAGTATTTATATAATACTATACAATTATACACTTGATTTGAAATTTTAATTATATTTACTATATAAATAAATTAACTAAAGTATACAGTTTATACATACTGATTTTGATGTTTAATTCTTTAATTGAGTATAAATTAATTATTATATGGTCTAATTGACCCTATACAGAGTTAGTATACATGTATAAGTATTTTATAGACATTTTTATTGTATTTTACGGATTTAATTTCTGTTCTATTTACATTTAAATAGCAGATTTTAACTGTTTTATTTATAAATTAAGTTTAAATAATGTAATAAGATATAAATATACTTCAATTAGCTTAAAGTACTTAAAGTACATTAGTGTAAATATACAAAATCAGTTAACTTAATTCTAACTCTAAATTACTAATTTATCTAATTTAATCTAATAACTTAGCTATTAACTTAATAAATTCGTTATTTATTACGTATAAAGAATTAAATTAAGGTACAGGGTTTTATTTGTTTATGATCTACATGTAAATATGTATATACAGTTTTATATCTTAATACTGTTATTTATACTGTATATTGATTTATTTAGTCTAAGAGTACATATAAGTTAGTTTAATTAAATAGGTATATAATTAATATATATACAGTATAATCTAACTTAAATACCCAATTTACAGTATACACTATATACATAAGTTATTTGTACTATTTATATACATATGCAACTTATTTATATATATAACTTAGTATAAAGCTTATGTTACAGGAATATACTTAATATACAAAGTACTTTTTAGGTATTTTGGAGTTTTTCACTTTTTATGATTTTTATACATATTATAGAGATAAGAGATGAGAAGGGAAGAATAAGATGAGGAGAAAGAGGTGTTTTTGATGTTTTTAGATATCACTTCTATGATTAAGTTTCATGGTATACAAATCAATCGACTGGCAAATTATACCAAGTCGAGGGTTCTGCATACCATGTAACGTGGTGTGTAATTAGAAAACTTTCTGATATTTAATCAGACAGTTTTATTTTAATTTTTTAGAATTTTTTCTGATTTTTATCGAATTTCCAATCTCATCCATCCTAAGCCTTTCAAAAGATTTCTAGGGGGTCCTAAAGGCTTAGGATGGATCTTAAAGAGGTCTAAAAAGGCATTGACTGCCTTACTTACAGTCACTATGAAATATAAAAAGAATTTTATCCATTTTATTATGTTCTTCAGTTTAGTTGTCATAAAATCCATGTATTTAGACAGTTAGACTTAACATGAACTAGTTGACGGATGTTTAAAAGAAAAATAGCAAGCATTCAAATGGTTGAAATTCAATTACTTGTAGAGGAAAGCTTGTATACACAAGGAATACAATACAACTACATGTCAGCTATCTTCAGACTACATTCTATAGGGTTTTTATATCAGACTTTTCTGCTACAATTTAAGACAACAGACACAGCAGCCGCAAGGACTCTACACACCAACCCTACAGCAAATCAGATTTCATTCCAGACGGCT
The DNA here is from genome assembly GCA_037157565.1 of Thalassia testudinum. NCBI lineage: Eukaryota > Viridiplantae > Streptophyta > Magnoliopsida > Alismatales > Hydrocharitaceae > Thalassia > Thalassia testudinum. Next base: position 18,719,876 of record JAZHRO010000057.1, read on the forward strand.
TAACTGCTGCGTAGTTAGTCCATCAGGAAAGAAATTAGATTTTTGGAGAGAAGAGGAATGTAGCTGCAATTGCGGCAACTTGCTGTGGCTCTGGGATTAAAATCATAAATTCTAACTTAGAAATTCCCTCTACCCATTTGATAAGGGTTTCACTTATCAAAAAACACCCAATATTCCAACTCAAATACAAGAACCCTTGTCAATAAATTCTCATCAAATTCAATCAGCAGAAACACTGATCTAACTCTTCCTAATGCTATAGACAGCATGTAGAAAGAGTTAAATCAATCAACTAAAATCCACAATTCAAATCCCTGATTCTGGAACCTTAAGGAGTATTGAGAACCCCTTAGGTTGAACATCATCAATGTTCTTCACAAACATAAACCCATGAACACAAGATAGAACTTCAAATCACCACAGTGATTTTCCTTAGTCCTATTGTGCAATCAATGCATTAAAATCCTCGTAAAAACTCATATCAGATTATGGCTCTTCTGAGATGAATTCTGACATCAGAAACATCTCTGATTCCTTGCCAAACAATGAATAGGAATCAGAATTCCTCAGTTTGTCAGATCAAAAAAGTCAAAACCCAATTAAGTAAAAATCCTTGAAATCTGAGTTAAAGAAAAATCAGACAAAATGATCACTTTCAAACTAAGATCAGGGGCTTTTGTGAGCAAAAATGGGGTGAATGGGAATCCCCTAATGTGCTTTTTGACACCAATTTTATATCTGAGGTTAGAAACCAATCAGATCTGAAATTAGGTCTAAATGAATGGGTGAATTGCAAGAAAAAAGTCATGGAAATCAGAAGAGAATATGGAAAACATGGAGAGGGAGAAAATTCGTAATCATGGACTGTGTGAAACCATCCCCTCTGATCTGGAATGATTAGAGGAGGTGAGGGGGAAATTCTAGTCTAAATCTACTACTACAGCTACAACTATCGTAACAGCGAAATTAAACACGACAAATTACTTTAATTCTACTCTAAACCTACTTAACTACTGCTACAACAAATTTGCAAAATGATAAATCTACTCTAACAGGAAGAATGGGACCTATGGGTCCTTAGCTGGTGGCTAAGGAGGAAGAAGGGAGGAAGATGACTCCAGCAGAGGGAAGAGTCTGCTAGTGAGGCACTAGGGTCATCCTCAGGTGCTATGTGGTCCTTAGCGATGAGGAGGTCGAGAAGAAGGTGGTGACTTCATAGCCGATGGCTGTGAGATTAGAGAATTGGTGGGGATGAGAAATTGGAGTGGACAAATGATCGCTAAGAGATGTAGGAGAGAGCGATCCTTTGCACGCGCGACCACTGAGGTGCTTAAGTAGCAAATTCAGTGACTCAGATCACCGCGCAAGGGAGGATAGCCGATGAAGCAACCGGTGGCAGGGATGAGAGGAGAGGGGCACGTGGCGAGCCAACTCAAAAACTGACCATCAGATGGGATCTGGGGCGAGGAGTGGCGTATGCACCGATTCGCGCAAAGCTTCTAATCAGATCCAACCGCAGATCAAAATCGTGAGAGACAATGGACGACCGAGATCTGCCGTGTTCTTCGTATGCTACATTGCATGTGAAAAATAGTAGCCCATCTTGAAATGTTGGAAAATTTATGGGGAAAACCCCTTCACGAAGGGGTAGAAAAGTTGCGTTCAGGCCCATAAGTGAAGAGAATTGCAACAGAATGGACCCTGAGGAGTTTCAAAGGGGTCCCTGCGGGTTACAAGTAGGTCTGAAAAGGATTTTTAAAGACAAGAATGTGATGCATGAAGGACCTATGTGTAAACTCTATACTACAAGGCCTAAATGATGTCCAAATGCCTTAAAATTTTTATATGTGCATAATTGAACATTTAATAAATTAATTGTACTTTTGAATTGGTCTTTTAAACTTATTTATGTGTTCAATTAATGCATGGATCACCATTTGTCATTTTCCTTTAGAATATCTCATTTTGTAACCTAATTATGCAATTTTAACACAGGATAGAGGTTTTAGGTCATTTTCTTTGTTTCCCACACTTAACCCATTTTATCTGTTAATTTGATGCTGTTTAACCCAGTGTCTAGCTTAACCTTAGCTTTTTAGCTATGATGAGTAGCCACTCATTATACCCCCTTGCTTAGGTTTTGCTAGTCCCTTAGTAAACAATTCATTGAAGTGTATAGCAATTTGAGTATCAACAAGGCAAGTGTGAAGAGATATCTTTTTCTTCTTTCAATTTTTCTCAAAAGTCTTAAGTGTTTGATGATGATCTTCAAGCTGAAAGATTTTTTCGATAAACCAACTATGTTTATGTTTGGACATTGTGAGAACCTTATTACTGAGGATAACCTGCCAGAACTCAAGACTTAAATGGCATAGACCATCTCTCAACCAACAAGGACTCTTGATATTTAAACCTTAAGTCGAATTCCAGGACTCAGGGGATTTTACAGAGACTCAGGATGCTATGAGGTTATGGCTGTGCTTTGTGATAAGTCAGGACTAACCAAGTGAATTCTAAAACTCAATCCTGGGGTTTCACCTCTTTTTAAGTCCAGGTTGGCCCTAACTTCAGCTCATGTTTTCGGATGACTCTCAAGAATTGACGAGTATTCAAACCCAACTCTTATTGTGTTTGTGGCTCAAAGAATTTTTGGTGGACAAACAGGGTATTTGTATTGAACCCTGAAAATATTTTTGGTGAAACTTTTGTATTTACAGACTTTAGAGAACATACTTGACTTATTTGCAAGAACTTTCTTTTTGGACTTTTCTAATTTTTTTTTTTCAGTGTCTCCGAAACTTTATTTGGTAGAGCGCACTGTATTTGGTGGGTGAACTTTTTGTGGAAAGAGTTTCTCCTAGACACAAGACTAAAGGTTAGGACAAAGAGTCTACCTGCATGCATAGGTAAGAACTCCACCTTCCCTAATGAACACTAGGGTTGAATTTTTGGTTCAAGTGATTTTTCTTGACATTGTGTAGTGTAAGCCAAGGTTACTTAGACTCCTAAGTCAAAGCAAACCAGCAAATCTTGTACTGGTGACTCAGGTGCAGGAATATGTCCTAAAGTTAGTAGAGACTGTGGTCTATCTTGTCAAAGCTCAAAGTGTATTAAGCCCAAGCTTGAATCAAGCTATAGTGGCCCGGCAAGTCAAACCATTAAAGGTTGAATGTCCATAAACACTTATTCTATTTTTGTTCTCAGCTAGAAGATCATAGTTAAACACTTATTTTTCATCTTTGACAACTTTTTTCTCCCTCTCTCCTTAAAAATTAATGTCCTCCCTTGACAATAGAGTGCATGTCCCTTATTGTATTTTTGCAATTTTTGTGATTTGTTATTTTTTTGTATTTTTGGCTTTGTAATTTTTTTTCAAAAATTTTTTTCAAAATTTTTCAAAAATTTTTTTCATTATTTTTGATAATACTATACTATATGTACAATAGGTGTGTCTACAATTGTATTTCAGTTTAAATGGTTCACCATTTACATCCCCCATGCCTAAATGTTGCAATGTCCTCATTGAATGAATAAGGTGGATGCAAATGCATGCTCTGCTTTTCACTATCCAAGACAGGGTGATGGAAGTCGGAATGAGGAGATAAAATCTTTGTGCGGAAAATTTTAAGTCTGATCTAGGATCAGAGTGAACAATCGGGCTAGGAAGTGACATGCAAGACATGTGTGCCAATGAAAGTATGCTAAAAATGCAAGAGTAGACACCTAATGCAAATAAAGGCAAGAGTACGAAAGGTGAAAAATAGCTATATACAAAGATAGGCTTTTCTAAGTTTAATGCCTTTAGCTAGGCGTAAACCCAGATGGTAATTCAAAATGTAGGAGCAAAATGGTGGAATCGACAAGTCTGAGATCATGCAGCTCAATGAAAAGTTTTAGTCTTTGTCCATTGACAGTAAAAGGTTTAGATTTGTCAATTTCAGTGATCTCAATGGCTCCATTTTTAATAAAAATCAGAGTCAAATACTTTGTACAAGGTCCAAGTAGAAAGTGGATATCAAATCAAAGATACTTGGCTGAAGGTCCAAGTAGACAGAAACAGAGTAAATCTAGAAAAAATCAACAGCTCCCACCTCTTCAATCAATTAATGTAGAGTCAAGATGAAGAGGATGAATTTGGGTTGGGTAGAAGAGGTGGTTGCTGATCTGAGTAAGGTGTGGATGGATCAGAGTCAGGAAAGGTTTATGATGTGGCATGTGCTTGGCCATGGGAAGGAGGTCTAGGTTGTACATACCTCTGGGCAGGTATGTTTCTTGGATTAAGTTCTGTTTAAGATGGGAGTGAATGTGGTTGACGGGACTCCGTCAAGTGTGATAGCTGGGCTCTCATCTTAGCTAAGGCCCCATCCTGTCTCCACTGCATAGCAATATTCTGTTGTTGCATATCAGCTAGAGCTTTCATGATGGACCCTAACTGGTCATCCCGTGTAGGCCCAGATTGAGAGTATTGGGTGGGCTTGGGTTGGGGTTGCTAGTAGGCACGCGGTGGATATCCGTGTGATTGTGGAGGTGGTTCTCGAATCGGGTTGTGCTGTGGTGGTGCAGAAGGTTATTGAAAAGGAGGTCTCTGTGAATTTCCCGAGCATGAGAAATTTGGATGATTGCACCATCCAGGGTTGTAGGTTTGTGCAAAAGGGTCATTATGAATGACATGGAGCTCCTCCGAAGCTCCAGAAGGTGCAGGGAAGTAGTGTAGGGAGGGACAAAGGTTCCTCCACCCGGTGAAGGATATGGAAATGGGAAATCCGGTAATGCAGTTTGTGTCACAGAGAGACTATTCACAGTTTCCCTCCCTGTCGGAAACTGAGAAGAAGTGTTTTGTGCTGATGACTGAGAAGAAGATGATGAAGGTTTTGAGAGAAATTTCCATACTTCATCTACTTTCTTCTCGGTTAAGCCCACTTTATCCAGTTGAGTAGCCACTATCTCTAAGTCTCTGCTACTGGATTAGGCTTCATGTACCCCAGTATGTGAGTGGGAATGTGAGGGCTTTCTATTAAACATGCTCATTGAAGCATTATTAATATAATTTTCGGCCATGCCTTCAAAGAGCTTAAAGGCTGAGTCCTCGTCCCGACAGAGGAAATTGCCTCCACAAGCGGCATCTACAAAATTCCGTGTGTCATCATGGAGCCCATGGTAGAAGATCTCGACCTGTTGCCAGCGTGGGACACCATGGTGGGATAGTTTCTCAGAAGCTCGTGGAATCTCTCCCAAGCCTCGTGCATTTGTTCTCCAGAATTCTGAGTGAATGTAGTGATGGCATGCCTTAAGGCATTAGTGTGGCCTATAGGAAAGTACTTCTTTAAGAACTCATGTTCTAAAGAAGCCCAGGAATCTATAGGTGCAGTCCCTGCAAGTGTTCGAAACCAAAAGGCTGCCTTATCTTTCAATGAAAGGAGAACATTTTCATTAAAAGCGTGTGCTGATCATGTCCTTGCTGACCCAGAGTTTGGGCAAGATTCTTCAGCTCATCTAAATGCTGAGAAGGGTCCTTAGAAGCAAGTCCATGGAAGTGACAAATGAGTGCTATAATGTTTGGCCTCAGTTCAGCAGCACAACCCCAATTAGCATAGCGTACCATAGGCATTGGTTGAGCAACTGCAGGATTATAGTAATCTCGTAGTTGAGGTCTACGGAGTTCGGGTGGTGCCTGAGCATTTCTAGGTTGAGGTGGTTGTGGTTGGGGGTTAGCTAAAAGATTAATAGCTTGAGCAAGCTGTTGCACATGTTGGGTTAAGGTATTCATCTGTAATTATGTTTTGAGAAGGTGCTGAAGATGAGGCATAGGTCCTCTCTCTGGGGGTAGGTTAGGAAGATTAGGATAAGGCAAAGGTTGGAACCTAGGGATAGGTGGTTGTGGTGGTGGAGGAAGTTCTTCAAAATCCTTGAATTGTGACGACTCAAGATCATCCTCTTGGTGAGTGGAATAGTGAATAGGAGTTTGAGACTCAGGAGGTAAGGGATTAGAAGTGGAAGGCATAGAGGAAGATACAATAACTTGGGTATCAGTACCCAAGGGGTGTACTAGTTCTGGGTTCTGGGATCTCCTACCTTCCATTGTGTTGGTTTTTGAAAACACGTTTACTTCAATTCGTCACAACTCAATGGGAAAATTTTAGCTAAATTCACAAAAAGCGGAAAATCCCTATTGAATCTCAATCAATTTAGAAGACCAAGCAAGCGAGATGAATCAAATTTTTTTACCTAGAGGCTGCTACGCAAAATTATGCTGTACACAAGCAACTATTTCAAACAATTGTACGTGTCCTAAGATAAACTTAGCGATGTGCAGACCTCTAAAATCCACTGGGAGTCTGGATAAGACTTAGCGTGTCAATCCAGATCCTGTGGTTGAAGAAGGAGATGAGGTAGAAACCCGTGTATTGTGACCTTAAGTGATCATGCTGTGTGCACGATAGCAATCAACACAAGGTGATAAAATCTCAATCAAGGTTCCACACAAAGTTAATATCTCCTTTTGATTTAGTTCAAATGATTATGAGGTGATTTCTATGCTGCTTGTCTCGCTTTTTACTCTGTTCACTACAAAAGTTGTCTTCTTTAATTTTAAGTCAAATGCACTGATGACAGGAGTTGGAGAAAAGTAAAGAATGCGTACCTGACTCCAGCAATCTTCAATATGCAAATTTGACTTGAATGGAAATCTAGCAGAAAAGTATGCAACCTAAAATGGATGCCTAAGGGTATGCTGCTACTAGATAAGGATGAGATCTTTTTGATTTTTGATTTTTTAAAAAAAAAAAAAATTTCTTTTATATGCAACAAGCAAAAGCAAAGAAAGAAATCGATTCGAAATACTGTAACAGAAAAACCATATCGATGAGAGATGAGTAGAAGAATAAAGTCAGAAAGTCCACAGTTATTACAATGAATGTGTGAGAATAGGCTCTCACAACTTATGAATAACAAATGGTCCTAGTTAATATACCTAAATCTAACTAAACTATACTACTATTACTACTCCTACAGCTACTCTGAGGATAAACTCCGCCAAGACGTCGGGTCAGGAGCGCAGTGATTCCACCAGGAAGATGACCTCCACCTGGAAGGTGATACTGCTCCCCATCCTCCTCAAGTGCTGTTGAAAAATAACAAATGGTTAGTAAAAGAATAAAAGAATGTATAGACAATAACAAATTAATAAATGGAGGAAAATAATTACAATAAATGAATTTAAATGAAATGAAAATTTTCTACATACAAAAAGAATTAAAGAGTAATTTTGGCGTCAAGAGAGTTGCCTCCCTGGCAACGGTGCCAAAAATAACGATAATGGAAGTGATGGAGGTATGTGGAAGAAGGTTGATTGTGTAGTTATTGATGTAAATATCATTAGTGTCATTGTAGTGGATTGTATGGAATACCAACCATCATTACGACCATTATTATTTAATTAACTAATTTTTACTGGTTTTATTCCATGTCGTTTACTGGGAGGCAGTTATTGATTTACATCACTCTCTAACTCCAAACTTATCCTTTAATTCCAAAAAGAAGTTTTATGTCTAACAATGAATGAACGAATGAATACTTGGTTTAATTGTGTATAAAGAATTAATTAAAATGCTTACAAAAACTGATTATAAACAAGCACCAAACACTTCATCACTATACTCTAAACTACCTCTTTATAAGTTATATTACTAATACTTACATAAAAGTACACTACCAACTAAGATTACATAATATACTAATTTAACGTACTAAGCTGACACCTACAGTAACACATATAATAGCTATAGTGATAGATGTAAGCGTCACTAGACCCCAGAAAAAACTATATACAAACTAAAAGAGGGAAACCAGGGTCTGTAGCGACGGTTATAGCGACATCTTATTCTATTAGTAAAGGTATGATGTTATTTACATAAAAGTAAATGGCTGTACTACGTATATATATATTATATTCCTTTGTATCTATATTTCCACTCTCTGTCACTTCACTATACGTATTTCTTCCTTCTCTCTCTCTTTCCACCTTATTCCTATTCTGCCTTTCTTCTTTGTTTTATTCTGTGTTAACAGTCTTCGCAACATTGTGACACACAGGTGATTAACTACCGTCATTAACACTCTTAATTAATAAAAAATGTGTTTAATTTGCGGGCACGCTTTTCAAGGGATACATAGCACCCAGAGGGTTGGATCAGACCTCTACTAAGCGTGCCCTAATTGTCATAAGGCCACTTAATTGTGTATTATTGAGATCAGATCAGAGGGCCTCTCAGCCTGCTCGGACACACACACCCAGGGCCCCCAGCCCCAAATGCTCAGATTCATGCTCATGCATATGCTCAGATAAGGTTCGGTTGTTTCGGGTGCCTGGCACCCGTGACGATTGCGCCTGATACTAACAATTTCAATTTATATAACAGCTCCAACTCTTCAGCGCACGATGTGGCGCTAGTCGAGCGCCGCATCTGCACTGAAATTGCGTGCGGCTACACGACAAAGGGCATTTTGGCCCTCAATTCGAGGGCCATAATTTATTTTAAAATAAAAATAAATTATGGGAAAATAAAGTATTTATATATTACTATACAATTGTACACTTGATTTGAAATTTTAAATGTATTTACTATATAAATAAATTAACTAAAGTATACAATTTATACATACCGATTTTGATGTTTAATTCTTTAATTGCGTATAAATTAATTATTATATGGTCTAATTGACCCTATATAGAGCTAGTATACATGTATAAGTATTTTATAGACATTTTTATTGTATTTTATGGATTTAAGTTCTGTTCTATTTACATTTAAATAGCATATTTTAACTGTTTTATTTATAAATTAAGTTTAAATAATGTAATAAGATATAAATATACTTCAATTAGCTTAAAATACTTAAAGTACATTAGTCTAAATATATAAAATCAGTTAACTTAATTCTAACTCTAAATTACTAATTTATCTAATTTAATCTAATAACTTAGCTATTAAATTAATAAATTCATTATTTATTATGTATAAAGAATTAAATTAAGGTACAGGGTTTTATTCGTTTATAATCTACATATAAATATGTATATATAGTTTTATACCTTAATACTGTTATTTATACTGTCTATTGATTTATTTAGTCTAAGAGTACATATAAACTAGTTTAATAAATAAATAGTTATATAATTAATATATATACAGTATAATCTAACTTAAATACCCAATTTACAGTATACACTATATACATAAGTTATTTGTACAGTTTATATACCTATGCTATTTACTTACATATATAACTTAGTATAAAAATTATATTTACAAGAGTACACTTAATATACAAAGTACTTTTTACGTATTTTTTGAGTATTTCACTTTTTATGATTTTTATACATATTATGGAGATAAAAGATGAGAAGGGAAGAATTAGATGAGGAGAAAGAGGTGTTTTTGATGTTTTTAGATATCACTTCTTTTATTAAGTTTCATGGTATACAAATCCGTCGACTGGCAAATTATACCAAGTCGAGGGTTCTGCATACCATGTAACTTGGTATGTAATTAGAAAACTTTCTGATCTTCAATCAGACTATTTTATTTTAATTTTTTAGAATTTTTTTTTATTTTTATTGAATTTCCAATCTCATCCTTCCTAAGCCTTTCAAAAGATTTCTAAGGGGTCCTAAAGGCTTAGGATTGATCCTAAAGAGGTCTAAAAAGGCATTCACTACCTTACAGTCAGTACGAAATCTGAAAAGAATTTTATCCATTTTAATACGTTCTTCAGTTTAGTTCTCACAAAATCCATGTATTTAGACTGTTGGACTTAACATCAACTAGTTGACAGATGTTTACAAGAAAAATAGCAAGCAATCAAAGGGTTGAAGTCAATTACTTATACAGGAAAGCTTGGATACACAAGGAATACAATACAACTACATGTCAGCTATCTTCAGGCTACATTCTATAGGGTTTTTATGTCAGACTTTTTCTGCTATAATTTTTGACAACAGACAGAGCAGCAACAAGGACTCTATACAACAACCTTACAGCAAATCAGATTTCATTCTAGACGGCTTAACTATTACTGTAGTTAGTCAATCTGGAATGAAATCAGATTTATGGAAAGAAGGGGAATGTAGCTGCAATTGCAGCAACTTGCTATGGCTGTGGGATTAAAATCATAAATTCTGACTTAGAAATTCCCTCAACCCCATTTGACAAGGGTTTCACTTATTAAAAAAGCACTCAATATTCCAATTCCAATACAAGAAGCCCTGTCAATAAATTCTCATCAAATTCAATCAGCAAAAACACTGATCTAACTCTTCCTAATGCTATAGACAGCATGTAGAAAGAGTTAAATCAATCAACTAAAATCCACAATTCAACTCCCAGATTCTGGAACCTTAAGGAGTATTGAGAACCCATTAGGTTAAAAATCATCAGTGTTCTTCACGAACAAAAACTCATGAACACAAGATAGAACTTCAAATCACCACAGTTCTACGCATTCAATGCTTTAAAATCCAAGTAAAATCTCAAATCAGATTATGGCTCTTCTGAGATGAATTCTGACATCAGAAACATCTCAGAATCCTTGCCAAACAATGAATAAGAACCAGAATTCCTCAGTTTGTCAGATCGAAACAGTCAAAACCTAATTAAGTAAAAATACTTGAAATCTGAGTTAAAGAAAAATCCGACAAACTGATCATTTTCAAGCTCAGATCAGGGGCTTTTGTGAGCAAAAATGGGGTGAATGGGAAGCCCCTAATGTGCTTTTTGATGCCAATTTTAGATCTGAGGTTAAAAACCAATCAGACATGAAATTAGGTCTAAATGAATGGGTGAATTGCAAGAAGCAAGTCATGGAAATCAGAAGCGAATGTGGAAAACATGGAGACGGAGAAAATTCGTAATCATGGACTATGTGAAACCATCCCCTCTGATCTGGAATGATCAGAGGAGGTGTGGGGGGAAATTCTAGTCTACATCTACTACTACAGCTAACTATCATAACAGCGAAGTTAAACACTATAAATTACTTTAATTCTACTATAAACCTACTTAACTACAGTTACAACTAATTTGCGGAATGATAAATCTACTCTAACAGGAAGAATGGGACATATGGGTCCTTAGCCGGTGGCTAAGGATGAAGAAGGGAGGAAGATGACTCCAGCGGAGGGAAGAGTCTGCTAGTAAGGCTCCAGGGTCGTCCTCAGGTGCTACGTGGTCCTTAGCGATGAGGAGGTCTAGAAGAAGGTGGTGATTTCACAATCGATGGCTGTGAGATCAGAGAATTAGTGGGGAGGAGAAACTGGAGTGGACGAATGATCACTAAGAGATGTAGGAGAGAGCGATCCTTTGCGCGCGCGACCGCTGAGGTGCTTAAGTTGCAAATTCAGTGGCTCAGATCACCTCGCGGGTGAGGATAGCCGATGAAGCAACTGGCGGCAGGGATGAGAGGAGAGGGGCGCGCGGCGAGACAACTCAAAAACTGACCGTCTGATGGGATCTGGGGCAAGGTGTGAGCGTACGCACCGATTCGCACGAAGCTTCTAATTAGATCCAACCGCAGATCAAAATCGCGAGAGGCAACAGATGGCCGAGATCTGCCGTGCTCTTCATGTGCTACAGTGCGTGCGAAGAGCAGCAAGCTGATCTCGAAATGTTGGAAAATTTGTAGGGAAAACCCCTTCACGAAGCGGTAGAAAAGTTGCGTTAAGGCCCATAAGTGAAGAGAATTGCAACAGGATGGACCCTACAGCCTTTCAAAGGGGTCCCTGCGGGTTACAAGTATGTCCAAAAAGGATTTTTAAAGACAAGAATGTGATGCATGAAGGACCTAAGTGTAAACTCTATACTACAAGGCCTAAATGATGTCCAAATGCCTTCAAATTTTTATATGTGCTTAATTGAACATTTAAGAAATTAATTGTACTTTTGATTTGTCCGTTTAATATTATTTGTGTTCAATTAACGCATGGATCACCATTTATCCTTTACCTTCATAATATCTCCTTTTGTAACCTAATTATGCAATTTTAACACTGAATAAAGGTTTTAGGTCTTTTTCTTTGATTCCCACACTTAACCCTTTTTCTCCGTTAATTTGATGTTGTTTAACCTAGTGTCTAGCTTAACTTCAGCTTTTTAGCTATGATGAGTAGCCACTCATCACCCACACGCACTAATGATCATCAGATTGTCATGGATTTCTTTAAGAAAAATATTTTTTCGCGTTTCGGTGTTCCCAAAGCCATTATATGTGACAGAGGCTCGCATTTCACACATTCTCAATTCCGTCAACTGCTTTCTAGATATGGGGCACACCATAAAATTTCTGCCCCATATCACCCTCAAACTAATGGCTCGGCCGAAGTCTCTAACTAGGAGATTAAAAACATTTTGCAAAAGACGGTTAAGCCCGATCGAAAAGATTGGTCGCTTAAACTTGATGACACATTATGGGCTTATCATACTGCTTTCAAAACCTCGATTGGCATGTCACCTTTTCGCCTCATTTTTAGCAGGGCATGCCACCTCCTAGTTGAACTTGAACACAGGGCTTATTGGGCAATCAAAGAATTTGATTACAATTTGGATGCGGCCGATAAACACATGAAATTACAATTAACTAAACATGAAGAACATCACAACTCAGTTTATGAGAATGCAAGCATTTACAAAGACCGAACTAAGAAATTTCATGATAAATTCATTGTTTGGTAAAATTTTGAACAAAAACAACATGTGTGGCTTTTTGATGCGAGGTTATGATTTTTTCCTGGTAAATTAAGCTCTAAATGGACCGACCCTTACTTTGTTATTCAATCTTTTCCCTACGGTGTTGTTGAGATTTTGGATCCTAAAAACAACACTACTTTCAAGGTCGACAGTCAAGGACTTAAGCTTTATCTTGATAAGAACCCTGACACGAAATCTAATTCCCACGAGCTCCACGATCCACCCGATATTTAGTGACTTCATGCTCGGCTAAATGGCGTAAAAGATAGCACTTGATGGGAGGTAAACCATAATTTTTCCTGCTTTCCTTTTCCTTTCTTTTTTTAGGTTTTGACCATCCTAAACCCTACCACCTTTCACTAAGGTGATCCCTTTCCCTCCTAATGCATGAGGGCATTGCATATCATAAGCATCGGGGGTTGTTTTTAATTTTGACGATCGATTTAGGATTTTCAAAACCTAAAAACATACATTTTTTTTTAACTTTTTAATTTCTTGCATGCATACCCAAAAAAAATTATAAAAATATTGAAAGCATTTTGAGAGAAATTTTGAAATCGGGACTTAGGTTGAAAGCTCACTTTTGGTACAATGGGATTTAATCTTTAAAAATTCAGGATAAGGATATAGATCTGATCGTTAGAATTTTAGGATCTTTCTTTAGACTAGATCAGATATCGTTCTCCACAAATTCCACCTGAACTCATGGTAGTTTAGGTGACTTGATCCTCTTTTATAGTATGGAATGTATCTGGCTTAGTTTCTGATTCAAAAACTTGTTTTTGTGCAAAACTTCTTGTGTCAAATTTCACATACAAGCCAACACCTAAAAACTACTAAAAATTAGAAAAAAACCCTTGTTTGGCCTTAGTAAAAGTCTGAGGAAGATCATTGGTTTGAGTTCCCACTGCTGAGAAGCAGGAAAATGTCTCCTTTGAGGACATGATGCCAACATGTTACCCCCTCGATGATGCTTCATATCTATATTTCATATCTTTAGACGGAGCATTAATGCGCATTTTTGTAGCTCAAGTGTCTTGGATGGTACTCTACCTATAGTGTCGGAGCAAGGGCTTGAGTTTGCTTGGAGCACCCCCTTACACCACATTGTGTTTTCGGGTTGTGAGCTCTTGGCTGGTGTCATCGATAGTGCTATCTCGAAGTATTGGTGCTTAAGCCCCCTCGAGGATTGGTAATGGGAATGATGATCCCGACACTTCTATTGTAAGACTAAGCTAAAAAGAAGCATGGGGGAAAAAAAAAGTAAAAAAAAGGTTTAAGCCAAAAACATGCCCTTATAAAAGTTGGCTTTTCACAATCATGGACAGAAAGTTGTAAATGTTATTGCAAGTTGCGAATCAGATTCAAAAGCAAGAAAAATCCTAAAAACAAAAATTTCAAGTAATCTGAAATAACAAGGGGTTAATCTGTGAACTTTTAAGAGGAAATATTGATTCATTTTTGTCTAATTTTTGGATCCGAAAACAAATCCTATTCCTCCTGTGTTTGGATCATCCTATGTAATCTCTTTCTCCTCAAAAGTCAAAAAAATTGGATTTCCCTAAAATTTCATTTTGTAAAATTAAAGTTTTGCTAAAAGACTCGAAAAGGATAAGCATGGGGGTGTGATAAATGCCAATTTATCATCATTCTTATGCATTAAAACAAGCCTAGCTCTAAGGATTTTGCTCCGCAAATGGGTTTCTGAGTCACATTTCGACATAATCTTGGATTAGGCATGCATTGCATTCTTTTCTTTTTGTATTTTTAACATCCCCACCAGAGTGTTAAGGTTAAGCAAATATTCAGATCATCAAAACCCTAGCATTCAAGAAGGAAGAAAGCGAAGAAGAAGCTCAAATTAGCTAAACCCTAGCTGGATTCAGCTCTTCTCAGCTGAATTCCAGCTCACATTGGCTAAATTTAGCTCCTTTTAGCTCTACCCAACTCATCTTGGCTGGATGGTAACTCAAGGTAGCTTAACTCAGCTAGTCCAACCTGGCAGCGAAATACACGTGATTTGTAAAAGCGGGTTTTTAACGTCGTTGTAACACGCGAATCCGCTTACGCTTTTAAAATTTATATCCTAGATAGGGGAGCATCTAGGGTCGTCCAAGGAGGCAATATGGTTGCAAAATTGATTCTCTTGCTTGGAATACAATCTCAACTTTCTTTTTAATATTTTTCAATATGTAATTTTTTTGTATTTTGAAAAGACGAGGGCAAACAGCAGATTGTAGCGAAAAGAACTAACACCTACAAATGATTAAAAATCTAAAAGATAGAAATATCTTCTTCCTAAGCTCACTCTAGGCAAGTGTAGGCCTAGGGTAATTAGGAAGAAGAGGTGAAATAAGTGCTAGAACCAAAACAAACAACTGCAATAAAAAGCTTAAAAGAAGGCAATTTTTGATTGAGTAGAATGAGTGTTCTTTTCAAGGACAAGTAGAGGAAAGCTTCTACTCGAATTGCACAATTTAAAAGCAAGAAAAGAAACACAAATCCTCTTGTAACAATGGTGAAGAAGGTTGTCTTCTTGCTCCAAGCCTAGCTGCTCCTTGGCTTGAAAAGAGGGCCTCCTTCTTCTTCTTCCTTGAGAGTTCCTCCAAGGTGGAAGCTACCACCTTTAATGCTCTCTCCAAAGGGGTGGGCATGCACCACCCTTAAAACTCCTCCAAGGTGGCGTGACCACCTTCAAGATCTCCTCCAAGATCTTCCTTGCATGGCTTCTCCTTTGGCTGGCGTGACCCAAGAGAGAAGGGAAGAGGGGAAGGCACCAAGGGGACAGAATATCCCCTTAATCTTCTTCTTCTTCTTCTCTCTTGGACGTGGGATTCTTGGTGGAATATGAGAGTGAAATGGATAGCCAAGGATGGCTTGAATGGTGGTGGGTAGTGGTCTTTTTATAGGGTAGGATGGGGGGTTAAGGTACCCCTTGAAATGGA
The DNA here is from genome assembly GCA_037157565.1 of Thalassia testudinum. Classification (NCBI taxonomy): domain Eukaryota; kingdom Viridiplantae; phylum Streptophyta; class Magnoliopsida; order Alismatales; family Hydrocharitaceae; genus Thalassia; species Thalassia testudinum. The sequence continues at coordinate 18,735,561 of JAZHRO010000057.1, forward strand.
GGGCTAGGATGGAAGGATGAGGGTGGTTGGTGATCCTATGGCTAGGGTTAGTTGGCGCCACCCCAAGGGGTGTTAAAGGGGGTGGTTATGGTGGTGTTGGTGTCTTTTGGTGGTGGAGAGACACCCCCATGTTGGCGCCAACATGGGGTCTTCTAGAAGGAGGGTTAGGTGGATGGTGGAGATGGATTCAAGGAGGATTGTGTGGTGGAGATGAGGGGGGGATTTTGGAGGGAAAAGTGGCGCCATTAAGGGGTGGTTATGGCTAGTTTTTGGCGCCAATTTTAGGTGTCTTTTGGAGGTGGTGGGTAGGTTAGGTTGGTGCCAAGTAGGTTAGCTTATGTGGAGCTTAGGTGGAGTTAGTTGGGTAGAGTTGGTAGGTGGGTTTTTGGGGTAGTACAAGCCAAGGAAGTTGGAGCATAGCTAAGTTAAGCTAAGCTAAGCTAGCTTAGCTAATGGAGGAGAAGAGGAGAAGGTGTTGGAGCTAGGGTTTGGAGGAGGGAGCTGAGGAGAAGAAGTCTGGAGCTGGAGCTGGAGCTGGCTGCTGCTGAAGAGGCTGGCATGGGGCTACTCTAGCTGGCTTAGCTTGCTAGTTCTTTGCTAGTTGCTAAGCCAAGCTAAAGTGAGCTAGCTTCTACCAAAATGAGCTAAGGTGAGCTAGGTCTGGTGCTATCGGGGCGAATCAAGCTGGTTGAGGCAGCTAAGGTAGCTTAGCTCAACTGAGATGAGCTAAGCTGAATCCCCGGGAGCTGGACTTGAGCTTCCTGAGCTGAGATGAATTCTTCTTCAGCTGGCTGGAGTTGAGGGGAGCTGGATGTAGCTGGATCTGAGCTGGGGTGAACTCCTGTCAACTCAGCTGAGCTAGCTAGAGCTCCCTGTGAACTAGTGGGAGCTGAGGTGAGCTAGACTCAGCTAAGTTGAGCTGGATCTGAGCTGACTTGAGCTAAGGTGAGCTAAGGTGAACTCTCTTGAGCTGCCATCCAGCTGAGATTAGCTGAATGGAGCTGGGATGAGCTAACCCTAGTTCAAGTAAGCTAGGTTCCAGCTATGGTGAGCTGGATCAAGCTGGGTTCCAACTAGTCTGGGCTTCTCCTTCACCAATTGCCTTCTTGAGTGCTAGGGTTTTAGGGATCTGTGAATCTGTACATCCCTAACACTCACAAAAACACATTAAAACAATAATAAAAAATGCAATGCATGCCTATCCTAATTTATGCCTAAATGCAGCCCAAAAACCCGTTTGCGGAGTAAAATCCTAAGAGCTAGGTTAGTTTTAAAGCATAAAAATGATGATAAACTGGTGTTTATCACAACCTTAGCTCAGCTCAAATCCAGCTCATCTCAGTTGGGCCTAGCTCTTCTTAGCTCCAAGCAGTCCACTGGGAGCTCTAGCTAGCTCAACTTAGTTGACTTGAGTCCACCTCAGCTCAAGCTCAGCTAACGTCAGCTCTAGCCAGCTCATAGTAGCTAGACTCTAAGTTAGCTGAGCTACCACTTGTCAACTAGTAGCTTAGATAGCTCTGGAGTCCTCAGCAAAGGTAGTTCCATCTCAACCTAGTTCCGGGTAGGTTGAGTCCAGCCCAACTGAACTCAACTAGCCATGTTTTGCTACTTGCATAAGAACTAAGTAGCTAAGCTTAGTAGTTGAGCTCCCCTTTAGCCTGCCTTAGCAGACCTAGCTCCAGCATAGCTACCATCAGCTCCATAATTTTCTTCCCCAGCTCCTTCAAGAAACCCTAATTCATCCACCTCCACTCTAATAGCTAAGCCAACTTAGCTCGCCTAGCTAAGCCCTTTACTCCACCAAAAACTCCATGGCCATCCACTCTTCAACCCTTAACCCTAACCAAACCCTAACCCAACCTATCCTTGTCGCCAACCCACACCATCCACCACCACTCAGACCCCCACTTGTTTGCGCCAAAAATGCCTTAGGCATCCCTTCATTTTGGTGCCAACATGTGCCTAATTCCTAGCCCTAGACCTCATCAACCATGGCCATCTAAACCCTACACCTAACCCCTTCTAGAAGCCCGCCAAACCTCCCCATAATCACCCTAAACCCTACCCTAGTTGGCACCAAAAATCACCCCCTACACCCCTTCATTTGGTGCCAGCACCTCCTCCCATCTACACCCTACATATTACACCTCAACCTATCCTAACCCTCCATCTAGTGACGCCACCTAAACCTCCCCCTTAGCCCACCTAAAGTGGCACCAACTCTCTTAACTCCACCATAACTGCCACCACAAGCAACCTTTCCCTTTGGCGCCACCTTATATCTACCCTTCATCCCATAACCACCACCAAACAACACCATCCTAACCCTACACATAACCTACACGCCACCTAACTCTACCACCATAAATCCTAACCGAGTCCTCTCTTGGGGTTGACACGATACACCTAACACCCCCCCATTTCTGTGCCAACCATTATCAACCCTACGATCCCTTAACTACCTCCAACAAGCCAACCTAACCCTCCATCCATCAACTGCCCAAAACCCCCTACCATTCTTATATAAACCCCCTACCACCACCATTAATACTCAGCCTTGTCTACATAACTTTTCCACCTATATCCACATAGAGATCATAGCCAAGAGAAGAAGATTAAGGGGATACTCTTTCTACTTGGTGCCTTCCCCTCTTCTCTTCTCTCTTTTGTCCATGCCAGCCAAGGGAGGAAGCTAGGCATTGGAAGACAACCTAGGGTACATTCCTACCCAATGAAGAGGAGGATTTGAGGGTGGTACACTACCAACATTCAAGAAAGAATCAAAGGTGCTCCACGCGACCATAAGGAGGAGTTCTTGTAATAGGAGACATCAACTCTAGGAAGGAGAAGGCATGCTCATCTAGGGTTTGCCTTTGGAGGACGTCTAGGAAGGAGCAAAGGAATCCTTTTAGTCCTCAGGCAACCAGGACTGTAGAAGGAATTTTGGGCAACACCATCATCATCATCAACATCTTCTAAGCTTTCTTCTACTTTTTTGTTGCTTAGTTGCATAGTAGTTTAGTGCTAGATTTCTACTTGGGTGGAAATTATAAGTGGAAACTCTTTTCACTTGTGAGTTTTCCATTCCCATTGTAAAACTATTTTGATTAAGAAGCATTCTTCTACTTTAAGTTTAAAAGGCTTGTGATTATTTTATACATTACTACTTCATTGCACTAAGCCTTTCGTGCTTAGGGTGAGTTGAATAAGTAAGGCACTAGTTGCCTTAAAATTTCCATAACTTAGATTTTTGTCATTCTCTCTGCATTTTTGCTCTATTCAAAAACCAAAAAAAAAAAATTACATATTCCAAAAACCCTAAAAAGGCGTTGACTTCCAAAGATCAAGCAGGAATTTTGATTTAAAAGTTTACTTGCCACTCTTGGGATGACCCGAATACTTACCCAAGTACTCGGATTCTATAAATTTAAAAGCGATCCAATTTGCATGTTACAATGACGTAAAAACCCACTTTTATAGATCATGCATTTTACTGATAACCAGGGAAATCCTAATAGAAAAAATGGTTTTGGGATATTTGAATTAAATAGGAGTTAAGTAGTGAATTCTCAAAGGATACAATGGTCCTAATTTGTCTAATCTTTGAATTCAAAGCTAAGTCCAAATGTTTTATCTTTAATACACCTCATACCTACCTTAACCAAAAATCAACCAAGGTCCTATCAAGAACTTTTTCCTCAAAACACAAAAAGTTGGTTTCTTCGGAAATAATGTGGTGCAATCATAATTCTTGCTAAGGGACTAGCAAAGAGATAAGTATGGGGGTGTGATAAACTCCAATTTATCATCATCCTTAGCATCCAATCACATCTAGTTCCTAAGATTTTGTCCACTTCATTGCATTATATCATTGCATTTAGCATGCATTTGCATTTAGGGCTTACAGCATACATTAGCATTCATTTCACATTATCTCATGTAGTTTCCATTTGATTGCCAAGGATGAATGCATTGGAAATAAGAGAAACCCTGGCATTATGGAAGGCACTTGGAACATTTGTGAAGACAGAAGCTCCAGTAGTTGGACCCCACCTCAACTTAGCTGGATCAAACTCAAATCTAGCTCCTACCCTACTCCCTCTCCACCATAACAGTCATCCACCTACATTAAAACCACCAACAATTGGTGCCTAAAATACACTCCTTGGAACCCTTTCGCATCGCACCAAGGAAGCTTCCTAACCATCCTCCTTGGCTCCCTTTCACATGGTGCCAAGGAAGCTTCCTAACCACCATCCAAGCCACCCTCATTGGCACCCTTTCACATGGTGCCAAGGAAGCTTCCTAACCACCATCCAAGCCACCCTCCATGGAACACTTTCACATGGTGCCAAGGAAGCTTCCTAACCACCATCTATACTATCCTATAAAAAGACCCCCCATTGTACCATTCAAACCATACTTGGCAAGCAACAATTCATCCCCCATTTAGTTTTATTCTACCCTACACCCATCATAACCCATGGCCAAGGAAGGAGAAGAGAAGAAGATTAAGGGGCATCCTACTTGCCCCCTTGGTGCCTTCTTCCCCTTCTCTCTTCTTCCTTGTTCCATGCCAAGGAGGAGTAAGCTTCCAACATGGATGATAGCCAGGAAGGAGGAAGGAAGGGTGGAGGATGTCCATATTTGAGAGGAGAAACTTAAGGAGCTAGAAGGAATTCTTTTTCAAGTTTGGGAGCCACCATTCTTGGAGCGAAGGTTGCCTCAGCTACTCGAGAGAACTTTATATCTTTTATTTTGTTGCATTTTAAGTCCTGTTAAGCATTCATCTACCTAGGGATTAACTAAGTGGAACCTCTCCTTTGTTGAGCTCCCTAGGTACTTTATAAACATTTCTTCTTAATAGCAAAGTGTCTTTCTTCATTCTTGAATTTTCAAGTTCAAGTAAGAACTTTATTATTTTAGTGCATCACATGCCTAGGGTGAGTGTAGACGAGAAGACTTCTCTTCTCACTTAGGTTCTAGTTGTTAAGCAAGTTTCTTTAGCATAGTTCTATCTTCAAATTCGTATCCTACTTATTTCCTAACATAAAAATTTACAAAAATAGAAATAAAGAGAAGTGTTGATTTGAGAGACGAGAGAGAGAATCAATTATTAGAGTAACAAATTGGCCTCCTTGGAGGACCCTAGATACCACCATTATCTAGGAATATAAAGTTAAAAGTTGATCGATTTTGCACACTGCAACAACATTAAAACCCCCATTTACAAAGCCGTGCAAATCTCGTGCCAATGAATGCTTGGGGGAAGCTTGCAGTAGGCTCGAATAAGCTAGAAGATTCCACTAGAATTCTCTGCATTAATATTACACCTGAATGTTCCTATATATTAAGACGAGCATTTGAATTAAGTTTTATTGAGGAATAGTTTCTCCTTTGTGCATTTTGTTCCTACCGATCAAGGCTTAGTAGTTTAAATTCGCAGAGTTTCTTGTTTTTTAGTTGAATGCATATGGTGCCCAATTTGATTCAATTATGTTAAACAAGTACATATTCCGAATATATATGTTGTACCTATTTAAGGGTTCAATGCTTCAAGTAATTTAATTTTAAGATAAATATGAAAAAACTAGATACCTTAATTATCCTGATGATAAATGTGCATTGTTTAATAGAAACATTTGGTATGAAATTTTTATCTCTATTATATTCCTTTTTGTTGTCACAAAGTAATTCAACGAAGAAGGTGTTTTGGCACTCAATTAGTTCTCATATGATAAAAAAAAATTTTGGTTTCTAAAGGATTTTTTGTAGAAATTATTTGCTCATCTAGGGTTTATGTTTGTATACATATAATTTTGGCCTAATGTGTTGCGCCATATTATTTTTTTTTAAAATAATTTTTAATCTGGAGGCCACAATTCTATCCTTTTATAGTGTCAACAAGAAATTGTGATAGAATATGAGCTAATCATGATATAAATTACTTTCTAATCACAATAACAAATTAAAATCAATCTTTAAACCATTTCACAACAATACCAACTTTCAACTACCCTTGCATACTAATAAGGCCAAGGCGTGCAGTATTCAACTCGTGTCTCTTGTCAAACTACAGTCAAGTTAATTTAAAATAGAATTTACAAATAATTTCTGATTCAACTTATTATATGCCTTTTAGTAAAAAATTTAGTCTAAAAGATAGTCAACAATTTAAGAAATATAGATTGTCATTCAACATAGAAGAGAAAGAAGCATGGTATCAAAAATTGGCTATATTGAAAATGGTGTAGCAAAACTTTTAATTAATCTTACCTTATTTACTTTTGCTGTGGATACTACTCTATTAAGATTCGAATTTGATTCGTTGCACTTCATACACAAGTCTAGTGCATAAGTATTTATAGTTACCCATAAGGGACTTAATAGTTGCAGGGCCTCTTATAGTGCAACCAACTAGTCGTATGCACGTGCTTCTTGAATCCTTGCTTTGGGTGCATGATCACTAAAATGCGTGATTTGTAAAAGTGTGTTTTTATGTCATTGTAACATGCAAATTGGATTGCTTTTAAATTTATAGAATCCGAGCACCTGGGTAAGTATTCGGGTCATCCAAAGAGAGGCAAGTAAGCTTTTAAATCAAAACTCCCGCTTGATCTTTGGAAATCAATGTCTTTTTATGGTTTTTGGAATATGTAATTTTTTTTAGGGTTTTTGAATAGAGCAAAAAGAAATGCAGAAAGAAAGATGAAAATTTAAGTTATGGAAATTGTAAGGCAACAAGTGCCTTAATTCTTCAACTCACCCTAAGCACGAAAGACCTAGTGTAATGAAGAAGTAAGCCACAAAATAATCACAAGCTTTGTAAACTTAAAGTAGAAGAATGCTTCTTAAACAAAATAGTTTTACAACGGGAATGGAAAACATACAAGTGAAAATTGCTTCAACTTATAATTTCCACCCAAGTAGAAATCTAGCACTAAACTAGTATGCAACTAAACAACAAAAAAAAAGTAGCAGAAAGCTTAGAAGATGTTGATTATGATGATGGTGCTACCTAAAATTCTTGCTCTACTCCTGGTTGCCCCAAGACTAAAAGGATTCCTTCTCTCCTTCCTGGACGTCCACCGATGGCAAACCCTAGATGGGCGTGCCTTCTCCTTCCTAGAGTGGATGGCTCCCACTACAAGAACTCCTCCGTATGGTGGTGTGGACCACCTTTGATTCTTCCTCCAAGGGTGGTAGTGTACCACCCTCCAATCCTCCTATTCCTATGGTAGGCGTGTACGCTAGGTTTTCTTCCAATGCCTGGCTTCCTCCCTTGGCTGGCGTGGGCACAATAGACACGAGAAGATGTATAGAGTATCCCCTTAATCTTCTTCTTCTTCTTCTCTTGCCATGAGCTCTATGTGGATATAGGTGGAGAAATTATGTAGCCAAGGTTGAGTTTTGATGGTGGTGGTAGGGGGCTTATATAGGAGTGATAGGGGGTTAAGGGTAGTTAATGGATGAAGGGTTAGGATGGCTTGTTGGAGGTGGCTAAGGGATCCTAGGGTTGATAAAGGTTGGTGCCAAAATGGGTGGGTGTTAGGTGTTTAGCGCCAACCCTAAGAGAGGACTAGGGTTAGGATTTATGGTGGTCGAGTTAGGTGGCATGTAGGTTATGTGTAGGGTTAGGATGGTGTTGTTGGGAGGTGGTTATGGGATAAAGGGTAGATATAGGGTGGCGCCAAAGGGGAAGGTTGCTTGAGGTGGTATTTATGGTGGATTAAAGGGAGTTGGAACAACTTTAGGTGGGTTAAGGGGGATGTTTAGGTGGCGTCACTAGATGGAGGGTTAGCATAGGTTGGGGGGTAATATGTAGGGTGTAGATGGGAGGAGGTGTTGGCGCCAAATGGAGGGGTGTAGGGGGTAATTTTTGGTGCCAACTACGGTAGCATTTAGGGTAGTTTCGGGAGGTTTGGTTTGGTGCCAATTGAGGGCTTCTAGAAGGGGTTAGGTGTAGGGTTTAGATGGACTTAGTTGATGAGGTGTAGGGCTAGGAATTAGGCACATGTTGGCACCAAAATGAAGGGATGCCTAGGGCATTTTTGGTGCCAACATGTGGGGGTGTGAGTGGTGGTGGTTGGTGTTGGTTGGCGCTAAGGATAGGTTGGGTTAGGGTTTGGTTTGGGTTAAGAGTTGAAGAGTGGAGGGCCATGGAGTTTTTGGTGGAGCTAAGGGCTTAGCTAAGCTAGCTTAGCTAGTAGAGTTGGGGTGGAAGAATTAGAGCTTCATGAATCAGGAGCTGGAGAAGAAAATTCTGGAGCTTATGGCAGCTTTGTTGGAAAGGCTGCCATAAGGAGGCAAAGAATCCATATAGCCGACCCCACTTAGTGTGGGAAAAGGCTTGGTTTTCTTCTATGGCAGCTATGTTGGAGCTAGGTCTGCTGAGGTAGCTTGTCGAGGAGCTCAACTACTAAGCTTAGCTACCTAGTTCTTATGAAAGTAGCAAAGCTTGGGTAGTTGTTCTTAGTTGGGCCAGCTTCAACCTAGTTGGAGCTTGGTTGAGCTGGAACTACCCTTGGTGAGTACTCCAGAGCTAGCTAAGCTACTAGTTGACAAGTAGTAGCTCAACTAGCTCAGAATCTAGCTACTGTGAGCTGGCTGGAGCTAAGTTGAGCTGAGCTTGTTTTGAGGTGGACTCAAGTCAACTCAGTTAAGCGAGCTAGAGCTCCCAGTGGACTAATTGGAGCCAAGAAAATCTAGATCAAACTGAGTTGTCATCGATTTAAGCTGAGTTGAGGATGGTCTAGCTATGTTGTGCTACCTTGGGCTACTATCCAGCCAAGATGAGCTAGGTAGAGCTAAAAGGAGCTAAATTTAGCCAATGTAAGCTGAAATTCAGTTGAGATGAGTTGAATCTATCTAGGGTTCAACTAATTTGAGCTTCTTCTTCACTTTCTTCCTCCTTAAATGCTAGGGTTTTGATGATTTGAATATTTGCTTAACCTTAACACTCATGTAGGGATGTTAAAAATACAAAAAAAGAATGCAATGCATGCCTAATCCTAGATTATGCCTAAATCTGACCCGAAAACCTATTTGTGGAGCAAAATCCTAAGAGCTAGTTTTATTTCAATGCATAAGAATGATGATAAACTGGTGTTTATCGCACCCACATGCTTATATTTTGCTAGTCTCTTAGCAAAACTATAATTTTTACAAAATAGAATTTTTGGGAAATCTAATTTGTTCGACTTTTGAGGAGAAAGAGATTACGGGACATAGGATGATCCAAGCATAGGAGGTATAGGATTTGTTAAGGATAAACATCGCGATTTGTTTTTGGATCCAAAAGTTTGAGAAAAATGGGATCAATATATCCTCCCAAAAATTCACAAATTAACCTCTTGTTAATTCAAATGACTTGAAATTTTTGTTTTTAGGATTTTTTTGTCTCCTAAATTTGATTCGCAATTTGCAATAACCTTTAAAACTTTGTGTCCATGCTTGTGAAAAGGCAACATTTATAAGGGCATGTTTTTGGTTTAAACCCTTTTCTCTGTTCCCCCATGCTTATTTTTAACTTAGTCTTACAACATCAGATATGTCGGAATCATCATTCCCATTACCAATCCTTGAGGGGGCTCTGGCACCAGTACTTCGAGATAGCACTGTCCATGACACCACCCAGGAGGTCACAACCCCAAAACATAATGCGGTGTAAAGGGGCGCTCTAAGCAAACTCAATCTCTTGCTCTGACACTATTTGTAGTGCATTATCCAAGACACTTGAGCTGCAAAAATGTGCTTTAGTGCTCCATCTAAAGATATGAAATATAGATATGGAGCAGCACTGAGGGATAACATGTTGACATCGTGTCATCAAAGGAGGCATTTTCCTCCTCTATTGTAGGAACTCAAACCAATGATCTGCTTCAGACTTTTACTTAGGCCAAACAAGGGGTTTCTTCTAATTTTTAGTAGTTTTTAGGTGTTGGAATGTGTGTTAAATTTGACACAAGAAGTTTTGCACGAAATGAAAGTTTTTGAATCAGAAACTAATCCAGAAACTTTCCATACTATAAAAGGGGATCAAGTCACCTGAACTATAATGAGTTCAGGTGGAATTTTTGGAGAAGGATATCTGATCTAGTCTAAAGAAAGATCCTAAAATTCTAATGATCAGATCCGTATCCTTATCCCTAATTGTTAAAGATTAAATCCCATTATACCAAAAGTGAGCTTTCAACCTAAGTCTGATTTTAAAATTTCTCTCAAAATGTTTTCAACATTTTTATAATTTTTTTTTGGGTATGCATGAAAGAAATTAAAAAGTAAAAAAAAATGTATGTTTCTAGGTTTTGAAAATCCTAAATCAATCGTGAAAACTAAAACACCCCTCGATGCTTATGATATGCAATGTCCTCATGCATTAGGAGTGAAAGGGATTACCTTAGTGGAAGGGGGTTAGGTTTAGGATGGTCAAAACTTGGAAAAAGAAAGGAAAAGGAAAGCAGGAAAAAGGATGGGAGGTTTCTTTTATGCCAGTCAGCCAGGTGTGAAGTCACTAAATATTGGGTGTGTAATGGAGCATGTGGGAATCAAATTTCATGTCAGGGTTGCTATCAGGATAAGGCTTAAGTCGTTGACCGTTGTCATCGAAAGTAGTGTTATTTTCAGGATCCAAAATCTCAACGGCACCATGGGGAAAAGATTGAATTACAATGGAAGGGCCGATCCATTTAAACTTTAATTTACCAGGAAATAATCGTAACCTCGCATCAAAAAGCCACACGTGTTGTTTTGGTTCAAAAATTTTCCTAACAATGAATTTATCATCAAATTTCTTATTTTGGTCTTTGAAAATGCATGCATCTTCATAAGCTGAGTTGTGAAGTTCTTCAAGTTCGGTTGTAATTTCCTGTGTTTACCGGCCACATCCAAATTGTAAGTAGATTCTTTGATTGCCAAATAAGCCCTATGTTTGAGTTCAATCAGGAGGTGGCATGTCTTCCCAGAAATAAGGTGAAAATGTGACATGCTAGTCAGGGTTTTGAAAGCAGTACAGTAAGCTCATAACGTGTCATCAAGTTTAAGCAACCAATCTTTTCGGTAGGGCTTAACCATATCTTGCAAAATGTTTTTAATCTCCCGGTGGGAGACTTCAGCCTAGCCATTAGTTTGGGGGTGATATGGGGTGGAAATTTTATGGCTTACCCCATAATTAGAAAGAAGTTGACGGAACTGAGAATGTGTGAAATGCGAACCTCCATCACTAATAATGGCTTTGGGAACATCGAAACATGAAAAAATATCTTTCTTAATGAAATCCACGACAACCCGATGATCATTAGTGCATGTGGGTACCACTTCAATCCACTTTGAAATATAGTCAACAACGACTAAGATATAATAGTACCGAAAAGAGGTGACAAACGGTCCCATGAAGTTGATGTCCCATATATCAAAGTTTTAAACTTCCAAAATCATGTTAAGGGGCATCATATCTTTAGAGTTCATGTTGCCGATGCTCTGGCAGCGCACACAGGACTGAGAGAATGCATGAGCATCTTTGTGTATGCTTGGCCAATAAAATCCGGCATTTAAAACCTTGGCGGCCATTTTCTTTCCCAAAAAATGTCTGTCGCAAGCCATTGTGTGGTAGTGGTCCAGAATATCATGTGTTTCTGAATCGGGAGCACATCACCTAATGTCTTGGTCAACAGAGATGTGGAATAAATTGGGGTCCTCCCAAAAGTAAAATTTAATCACAAGAAAGAACTTAAGCCTCTTGTGTTTAGGCCAATTAGCAGGGAATCGTCTAGTGGCGAGATAATTGGCATAATCAACATACTAAGCGAGGGATTTGAGGGTTAGGAGCATTTCATCGGGAAAGATATCTGTTTGGGTTAAAACATCACTAGTGTTAACTCTTGAAAGGAGATCGGCCACGACATTTTGCTAACCCACTTTATGTTTGACTTCCAAATCAAATTCTTGTAGCAATAAAATCCATCGTATTAGGTGGGGTTTCGCATCCTTTTTATTCAGCAAGTATTTCAAGGTCGAGTAATTAGTGTAAATGGTGATGTGTGACCCTAATAGATATGAATGAAAATTTTCAAGGGTCACAAGAAGTTCTTTTTCAGTAACAATATAGTTTCGTTGTGTTTCATCAAGGGTTTTACTAGCGTAATAAATCACAATTGGTTTCTTGTTGCTTCATTGCCCCAAGATAACTCCTACTGCAAAGTCCGAGGCATCTGTCAATAGCTCAAAAGGATGAGCCCAGTCGGGAGCTTGCAAAATAGGTGCCTCAGTAATCACTTGATTCAATATATTAAAACTCTCCAAGCAACAGTGACCAAAATCAAAAGGTTGGTGTTTAGTCAAAAGGTGGCTTAAAGGTTCAGAAATTCTGAAGAAATCTCTTATAAATCGTCAGTAGAATCCCACTTGTCCCAAAAAGGATCAAATTTGTTTCACTGAGTTGGACGGGGGAGGTTGAGAGATTGTACCTACTTTTGCCTTATCTACCAAGATTTCCTTTCCAGAAATTACATGGCCCAAGACTATACCTTCTTGGACCATAAGGTTGCTTTATTCCCGACTAAGAACCAGGTTAACCTCAATGCATTTTTGAAGAGTTCTTTCTAAATTTCAAAGACAATGATGAAAAGAATCTCCAAAAATAGAAAAATCATCCATAAAGACCTCCAGGCAATCACCAACCAGATCAATAAATATTGCTAACATGCACTGTTGAAAGTCACGGGTGTACACAATCCAAATGGTATTCCTCCGAAAGCAAAGGTTCTGATTGAGCAGGTGAAAGTGGTCTTTTCCTGGTCCTCATGGTGGACTACAACTTGATTGCAGCCAGAATATCCATCAAGGAAATAGTAATAATCTTGTCCAGTTAGCCGCTCTAAAATTTGATCAATGAATGGGAATGGAAAATGATCTTTCTTGGTGGTAGTATTTAATTTTCTGTAATCAATATAGACATGCTATGAAGAAGCAGTCCTATGGGGAACTTCTTCACCCTTATCATTAGTAATAATAGTGAGGCTAGCTTTCTTGGGGACTACTTGTGTAGGGCTGACCCACTGGCTATCAGAGATGGGGTAAATAATTCCTACATGAAGCCATTTAATGATTTCCCATTTTACAGCAACCTACATAGCAAGGTTTAAACAACGTTGAGGTTGGTGAGAAGATCTAGAGTCATCCTCGAGATAAATATGGTATGTGCAATAGAATGCATTGATGCCCTTTAAGTCATTTAAAGTTCAACTGATTGCTTTTTGGCATTTGTTTAGAACTTGGAGTAGTTTTTCCTCTTCTAACCCCGATAGTTTGGAATTGATAATAAGGGGCTTTGTATCATTGGGGCCCAAAAATATATATTTTTGAGAATCTGGCAAGGGTTTCAACTCTAATTGCAGGTCGGGTTCCAAAATAGAGTTAGAAGTTAGCGTGAAATCTGATGTGGTAGGTGGGGGTGGGTTAGACGATTGCTGATTGCTTTTTGGCATTTGTTTAGAACTTACAGTAGTTTTTCCTCTTCTAACCCCGATAGTTTGGAATTGATAATAAGGGGCTTTGTATCATTGGGGCCCAAAAATATATATTTTTGAGAATCTGGCAAGGGTTTCAACTCTAATTGCAGGTCGGGTTCCAAAATAGAGTTAGAAGTTAGCGTGAAATCTGATGTGGCAGGTGGGGGTGGGTTAGACGATTGCTACGGGTTAATCGAAGTATCAATAGCAAAACACGTATCTGTGGAAAGCATTTCCTCGACAAGATTAAAGGTTTCAGAATCTAAGTCATCGAAAAAATCAAGCTCATGGAATCTTTAAGCCATAAAAATGTCTAAAGTGAGCGTCTCACCACCGCATGTAATGTCCATTTTACCGGAATCGTAGTTTATATTAGCTTTTACGGTTGCGAGGATGGGTCTTCCAAGAATGATGGATGCATATTTGAGTGCTTTAGGTGCATTAATGTCAAGGTCCAAAAAGTCCACTGCAAAGAGACAATTTTGTACCTGGACTATAACATCCTCTACAATCCCTTTGGGATGAATAACAAATCGGTTAGCTAGTTGAAGGGTGACCTTTAGAGGTTTAAGTTCACCAAACTGAGATTCATTGAAAAGGATAGTAGGGATGAGATTTATAGATGCACCATGGTCTAAAAGGGCATGATCAAAAGTAGTGTCATTAATGACAACCGATATTAATGGAGCACCTGGGTCATTTCTCTTATGAGGCAGCTTGCTCTAAGCAATGTAGCCAACTATCTCAGAAAGGACAACCTTCCCAAGATTTTTGGTCGGCCTCTTTTGTGTACAAATTTCTTTTAAACATTTTGCATCGGCAGGTACATATTTAATTGCATCTAGGAAGGGGATGTTGATTTCCACTTGACCAAATAATTCGTGTAATTGTTCTTCTGTTGGCTCAGTTTTTCTGGGTTTCTTTTTCTTGGAGTTTAATGCTTGAAGAAAAGGTGTTGTGCTTATGCTATTTTTAGTGTCTTGAGAGTGAATGGTGGTGGGAAAAATTTTTTCTTGATCCGATTTATTTTCTCGTGAGGGTTCCACATTACGTGTAGTTTTTCCACTTCTTAGTGTGATTGCAATAGCAGTGTGGTTATTTTTCTGTGGAAATCATTGATTTTGTTACGAATTTTGAAAATCGGGTGGGAATTGATGTGCAGGATTGATTGGTTATGGACCTTGCTATCCTGAATTATTTCCGCTTTGAAATTGATTCTGCTGATTTCTTGGGTTGGGGATAGGTTGGAAAGGTGAATTTCCCAATGGCCTTTGATTTGGTGCTACCATGATTTAATTTTGTAAATTAGAAATAGCACGGGTAACATCGTTCATTTGCTTTTGCATTCCTTGGAGGGTTTTCATTAATCGAGCATTAATATCAACCTAAGAAGGTTGGTTTTGGCCAAAATTCCCTGTTTGATTTTGAAATTGCGAAATTCGATTGTCTCTCTTCCAGGAGAAATTTGGGTTATTCCTCCAAGTGGGATTATAAAAATTGGAGGAATTATTTCTCAAATCATCCTAGAGAATGAAAATGTTTTTGTTTACTGGGACATAAGGTGAAGAAATATCAGAAATGCCAATAATTAAAGGTGCAAAGTCAAAATTTTGAAATCCTCTTGTGTCAATTTGTTGCAAATTTTCCTGGCAGAGGAGAGTCAAGTTAGTATCGAAGTTAGAAAGGTGAGGGATAGGTGACTGGTCGATCTTTCACTTTTAAGTCGTTTGTAGTTTAATGTGGTGGAAAAATCGACTAATCAATTTTTAATAAGAAATAACCACTCGCAGAGGAGCGGGTCGTATCCACAAGGAGGCAATAACGTATTAAAATTCGCGCCACTTAAAAATGTTTGTTCGTAGTCAATTTGGACAAGAACCAAGCCAAGATTGCCTTTAGATTAAGGTTTAAGCAAGAAACAATGCTGAAATGGCAATTATGAGAAACTACAGGATATTTTCCGCAATACAGAGTGAGTAGAATATGATTAAAATGTGGCAATGGCAGAAAATGTAAATTTTAATTAACGTTTTACTGTAGCAAAACAGGGGAATTTTTTCCCGTTGTCTTGCGCTACGAGGAGCCGATGGTCGGGCGCGGGAAGCTCGGAGGAGGTCCCTTGGATCAAGGGCTTCGAATCGGTGGTGGCGGCGAGTCGCGCCGCGGTCGGAGGTGGCCGGACGAGCTCCGGCGGAGGTGCTGCAGCCGGCAGCTTGCGCAGCCTGTTGGCGTGAAGTCCGCCGCCTGCTGCTGGGGTGGCTGCTGCCGCTGCCGTGGGCACTGCTGCGGCTGGCGTGTGCGGCTGGCGTGCGCGGTGGTCGGTTGGGCGGTCTGCAGGCGGTTGTGCGTGGGCGCGCGGAGGGTCTGCAGGAGGGCGCTGGCGCGGTGGTCTGCAGGCGGTTGGCGTGTGCAGTGGAAGCTGGCGTGGGCGGAGGGTCTGCAGGCGGTTGGCGTGTGCGGTGGAAGCTGCAGGCGGCTGTTGGAGGATGCTGCAGGCTGGTCGGCAGGCGTTGGTGGAGAGAGCGGGCTGATCTGCAGGCGTGCGCAGGTCTGCAGCCGGTTGGAGAGTGCAGGCTGAGGAAGTGGAGGTGAGCGGGTAACTTCAGATGTCTGGGAAATTTCCCAGACGTCTTAAGTTACTGAGAGGGTGGCTGATCAGTAGCTCGGTGGTGGTGGTCTGCGACGAAGGCGAGGAAGATGCACGCTAGGGTGCTCACGGTGATGCGGCGAGCTCCGGATGGCGGTGTGACCTGTCACACCACACACCCACGGTGGTGGAGACTCGCCTCCACGGTAGAGGCCGGCAGTGTGGAGTGGAAGAGAGAGGTTCTCTCTACACAGTGGTGGGTCGGTGGCGGAGGCCTCCCGAGCTCGGCTGCCTCCCTGCTCCTTTTGTAGTGGCCTGAACAAGTTTGAAATCAGCCGCCGACCAGATCCACCACATCCGCTCCACCTTGAATGGCTTCATCACTGCAGCAGCCAGGCGTTGGAGTGGCAGACAGCCGTTCTGAAAGAAGAAGAATAAAGAAAATATTGTTAAAATATTAGGATTATTTATATACAGATCGTCAACTTCTATGTTAATAAAAACAATGTACCTAATTGATTATCTAATTAGATGAATGCTATTCTAAGCTAATTCTAAATGCACTTAAGATATGAATGCAATGTATGGATTATGTAATTAGATTAAAACTATCAATTAATCTATTTACATCCTAATTTATACTAAATAAATGTTAGAATTAATCTAATGTATAGGCACTTAAATACTTAAATAGCCCACAACTATGGGCTAATCAAATACCCCCATGCCTAGTTTTTGCTAGTCCCTAGCAAAATTAAACGAAACCTAGCACTCCAAGTAGACTAGTCAACTCACTTAGTCTTCCTTCAGAAGCATATTAAGTCCAGGCTCTAGATCCAAGGTTCCTAAGTAGTCGCTAAGTTACAGACTAGGTCGGCTAAAGACGAGTTGCAAGCACAAGTTTCCCTGATTTCTGACTCTACGCTAAAGTTTATTGATCCCTGATATTAAAGCATCCGTGCTTGTGCATTGGTCCGAGTTATTTGAGTTAAAGGAAAATTTTTTTATCTATACACCACTTTTTTTTTTTTTTTTTTTTGATTCTTCTAAGTCTAACCTCAGATCAGCTATCAACACGGTCTGTGTCGAATTCATTGTCCCCATTACCATACCTCGAAGGGTGCCTGGCTTTCGATGCTTCGAGATAGCACCGCCCATAACGACCCCAAGAACTCCTGGCAATCGACACTTCGGGATAGTATCGCCCATGGATTTCTTAAGCGAATTCAGGCCTATGGCAATCGGCACTTCGAGATAGGGCCGCCCATGATACCTGAACCGCGCAATGCGCTTACATGCCCCCAGTAGGATGGATATCCTAAGAGACAAGCACCGAGGAGGTAATATGTTACCATCGCATCCTCAAGGTGAGTATATACTCCACCTCTCCTGCGGCGGGAACTCTTCCGATCAAAATGTGTTTTCAAGCCTTTCTTAAGTCAAAACTAAGAGAACCAAATCTCTCTTCAGAAATTAAGTTAATTACCAAACCAAGTGTGAAAAATTTGGATGCTTGGGTTACAAGGACCCGTAAACCAAAAGGTAGAATAAGACTCCAGGTGCTACCCCACCTTTTAACTCAAACCCTAGCTTCCCTTCCTCAACCTCTTGAAGAATGCTCCGCAACTTAACTCCTACTTAAGTTTTTAAGTCCACAAAGGACCCTAAAGGTCTAAAGCTAGTAGCTTATTTAGCTTCTAAAGTTTGACCCTAGAATTAATTTAGTCTACACTAGAGTTCTGCTTTGCTTAAGAATGCAGGACTTAGCCAGTTAAGCTCAAAACTTTTTTTTTTTTATATGTACAAATGTATGCAATTATGCTATGTATATCCCCAAGTACACCCCCCCATGCCTAAAATCTGCAATGTCCTCATTGCATAGAAGGATATTACCTGGGTCAAAGCTGGGCTGAATAGCTGAAGAACCTGCAAATCAGGTTCAAGAATTGCAGAAATAGGCCCTAAAAATGCGCAAAGCAAAGTTGGCCTAGAAAATAGGTAACCTAGGATGTTGGCGAGCTGATGATGAATCCCGATAGCAAATGCTCGCCTAATTAAAATGGGAATGAAATCTTCCCAGGTCACGAGAAGAGGTTCTAAAGGATAAACAGTTAAAATAACCTCCAAAGGGGTAGGGGTAGGATGACAAGGATCCTCCAAAAAGAATGGGGAAGGAATGGTATAGAGATAAACCCCCAGGGTAATGGACTGACTAAAGAAATCATCAATACATACCCGATACTCCATTACAGAAAATATTGGTCTGTTAAGCCCCCTAGTCAGAACAAAAATGAGCAATTCTCTAAGGCAAGGATTGTCTACGGTGTCCAAGTTACGAGGTTGTGGGATGGCCATAAGATCTAGGTTGGGTTTAATCAGCTTGGTGTCCATCCCAAACACTCTTTCTAAATCCTCAATTTCATCCCTAGCATTCCTTGCACCATCACGTGGATCTTCCTGCTCTTCATCAGAAGTCCCAATTTCGCTTTCAGATATAAGCGAATCAGAGGGTGACTTCGAAGTGAATGAAGGCAGGTTGGAAGCAACAGATCTAGGGATTATCCTATCAATGTCATCCCCAGGTTTTTGTTCTTTACTCAAATCTTCCCCGGAGTCTATATGTGAATCCACATAAATCTTAGAAATTGCTTCCAAATTTTCCATCATTTTATCATGAGGAGAAATATCATCAATGGGTGTGCCAAGGAAACCTAATTTGGTCAAATTTGTGACATCCTCAGGGGCTAACTCTTCAAATAATACATAATCACCCTTAGTGTCACTCCAAATCTTGAATGTAGGTTCCTCATATAATTCATCTTCCTCCTCATCACACAATTCATCATGTACCCGAGGTCTAGAATCATTTAATATCTCAGCAGATCCCCTAGGGTGCTCTATCTGAGGTAAATTATTTACATTGGTTACATCAGACTCCTCAGATAGGTCAATTTCTTTAGGGTTAGGTTCCCTAAGGGTGGGTTTGAGTTCCATATCGTGATCAGAAGGGAGGGTAGGATTAACAACTTGACTTTGACCCACTTCATCAAATGTCACGAAAATACTATCATCTGGGTCGAGGTCTTCCAATGGTACCATCATTCCCTTCTTTTGGCTCCAATATAAATCAGGTGGATACTCAACCTTATCATCATCTTCCTTGGGTTGCCACCGTTCTTCATCCAATGCATAGCTACTTTCATGTGTTTTTTCCTCCCACCTAAAGTGTAGATCTCTCAAGGAAGTGTCATCTAATGGGGAGGTTTCAAAATCGATCCTCGAAAAGTAGCTATTCTCCCCAGAATTTCCCTTCAACTTAAAGTGTAGCTTTCCCACGGGAGATGCATCTATTGTAGAGGGGTGTACGTCATCGTCAATGGGGCAGATTGGGTGGCCAATTTCATCTCTTTCTTGTTGGCCTGCCCTCAAAGATTCTCCTAACAATTCACTCATTTCATTTTGCATTTTCTGTATTTCCATCTTCAAAGAGGAGAGGTCATTTCTATCATAAGAGAAGTCAGGCTCAGGCTTATAGTACCCAGGAGTGTTTGTCCAACCATTATAAGTTTTCAGGGAGGGTGGGTTGGGTATTTCTCTGGTATGTGGGATATTGGGCAAAGCAAATCCCGCTCCTGAGTTCTGCTCACTAATTTGGGGCTTAACTAGGCCAATACTCCTATAATAGGAGTAAAACGGATCCCAATGATTGTCATTATGTCCATCAAGGAATGGACCATCTCGGCGTCTGGGATCGAAGGATGTAGAGTGGGGGTGAGGGTGTGGGCAAGATGTGAAAGGATGAAAATCAATGTGGTCCATTCTAACTCACACTTCAATCAGAATTCCCCAAACAAGACACAATTCAAAAAGGACCTTTTAGGTCTTTCCCAATTTAGGCTTTTGATTTTAAGTCAGATTGCAGGTGACAATACAATTTGTTCAATCAATTTACGCACCTATTGTCGACCTACGGCTCGCCTAAAAAGACCTAGTTGGAGCTTAGGTGTTCTTCCCTAAATCTCAAATGGTCAAGTAAATCCAAAGACGGAAGATCGAGGGATGCAAGTAGGCCTAAGCCTTCCTTTGAAGTTGTGCTTTTGCGGTGCTCCTCAACTACCCCCAAAAATCCGTGACAGGGTATCCCCCTCTTTGGATTTACAAAACCTTTGATCTCAAGTTACGAACACTTCAAAATCCAACGAAGGGAGCGCTCTTGTCCTAGTATTTCCAAACCTAAGGAGTGTCTAGAAACGTGCCGTGGTGCAAGTGAAATAAGTGTGCATACACCGTCAAAGATTTTGAACTTTGAATCGCACGCCAAGTTTGAAAATCAAATCCTTGGTTTTTAAAATGTCCTTCCTTTAATTAGTCCTTTTTCTAAACAAAATATGTGACCACTTGTTAGATTTATTCAGTACAGATTAGGTGGTCTTCGCATTAAATCCCAAATGCAATGCGTGATCAAAAATAGGATGCAAAGTAAGAGAATACGTACCTTGCCTCCAGCGATCTTCAATGCAAAAATGCACGCAATGCAGAAAAGCAAATCTAGAGGCTGCTCATACAGACCTAAATGGTTCGTCCTAGGGCAGCCAACTTCTAGCAGGCAGCTCGTTTTTTTTCTTTTTCTATTTTTTTTAGAACTACTTATGCACAAGCAAATAAAAGAAATAATAAAAAAAAAATAAACCTAAATCTAAAGAAAAGGGAACAGGCTCCCAAAAATTACCCAACACGGGTCCAAAACAAAATCGGGGAACAAACCCCTCAAAATTTGCCCCAGAACAAGGGTTTCAAACTAACTGTAATGAAAAATTAAGTCTTCAGTCTTAATTCTATTCTAATTAAATTAGCAATTAAATACAATGGTGTCCGTCACGTCCTCATCCTTCTCCTCCTTTCAAAATTGCTTGTCCACTTCTCGTCTGGCGACGTCAAGGGTCGCCTCTCACAGTGGCTGATTCTTGCACAAAATTTCTCGCACAGAAAAGAAAATAATAGATGGTCAAATCTCTGTGCAATTGACAAATAATCAAAATAAAATTAGGCGAAATTATTGCGTCTGTTGCCTCCCCGGCAACGGCGCCATTTGACTGCTCGATCTTTCACTTTTAAGTCGTTCGTAGTTTAATGTGGTGGAAAAATCGACTAATCAATTTTTAATAAGAAATAACCACTCGCAGAGGAGTGGGTCGTATCCACAGGGAGGCAATAACGTATTAAAATTCGCACCACTTAAAAATGTTTGTTCGTAGTCAATTTGGACAAGAACCAAGCCAAGATTGCCTTTAGATTAAGGTTTAAGCAAGAAACAATGCTGAAATGGCAATTATGAGAAACTACAGGATATTTTCCGCAATGAAAATGTGGCAATGGCAGAAAATGTAAATTTTAATTAACATTTTACTGTAGCAAAACAGGGGAATTATTCCCCGTTGTCTTGAGCGACGAGGAGCCGATGGTCGGGCGCGGGAAGCTCGGAGGAGTCCTTTGGATCAAGGGCTTCGAATCGGTGGTGGCGGCGAGTCGCGCGGCGGTCTGAGGTGGCCGGACGAGCTCCGGCGGAGGTGCTGCAGCTGGCAGCTTGCGCAGCCTGTTGGCGTGAAGTCCGCCGCCTGCTGCTGGGGTGGCTGCTGCCGCTGCCGTGGGCACTGCTGCGGCTGGCGTGCGTGGTGGTCGGTTGGGCGGTCTGCAGGCGGTTGTGCGTGGGCGCGCGGAGGGTCTGCAGGAGGGCGCTGGCGCGGTGGTCTGCAGGCGGTTGGCGTGTGCAGTGGAATCTGGCGTGGGCGGAGGGTCTGCAGGCGGTTGGCGTGTGCGGTGGAAGCTGCAGGCGGCTGTTGGAGGTTGCTGCAGGCTGGTCTGCAGGCGTTGGAGGAGAGCACGGGCTGATCTGCAGGCGTGCGCAGGTCTGCAGCCGGTTGGAGAGTGCAGGCTGAGGAATTGGAGGTGAGCGGGTAACTTCAGACGTCTGGGAAATTTCCCAGACGTCTTAAGTTACTGAGAGGGTGGCTGATCAGTAGCTCGGTGGTGGTGGTCTGCGACGACGGCGAGGAAGATGCACGCTAGGGTGCTCACGGTGATGCGGCGAGCTCCGGATGGCGGTGTGGCCTGTCACACCACACGCCCACGGTGGTGGAGACTCGCCGCCACGGTAGAGGCCGACAGTGTGGAGTGGAAGAGAGAGGTTCTCTCTGCACAGTGGTGGGTCGGTGGCGGAGGCCTCCCGAGCTCGGCTGCCTCCCTGCTCTTTTTGTAGTGGCCTAAACAAGTTTGAAATCAGCCGCCGACCAGATCCACCACATCCGCTCTCCCTTGAATGGCTTCATCACTGCAGCAGCCGGGCGTTGGAGCGGGAGACAGCCGTTCTGAAAGAAGAAGAATAAAGAAAATATTGTTAAAATATTAGGGTTATTTATATACAGACCCTCAACTTCTATGTTAATAAAAACAATGTACCTAATTGATTATCTAATTAGATGAATGCTATTCTAAGCTAATTCTAAATGCACTTATGATATGAATGCAATGTATGGATTATGTAATTAGATTAAAACTATCAATTAATCTATTTACATCCTAATTTATACTAAATAAATGTTAGAATTAATCTAATGTATAGGCACTTAAATACTTAAATAGCCCACAACTATGGGCTAATCATTAGGGCTGGTAGGTAATGGGTTGTGTGATTGTGCATTAAATTTTTCTTCCATTTTCTTTTGATTGATTTGCATTCGATCACGTCTTTGCACAAAAAGTTGCAAATCATCCTGTGTAACTGGGGGAGAGTGTTATTGTGTGCCTACCTCATGGACACTGATGCAGGAGTTGTCATTACTACCAAAAGTGTCCATGGATGAGTAGTTGAAAGAGTTTTTGCTCATTTCATCGAAAAGTTCATAAGCACTTTCGACATCTTTATTTAAAAAATTGCCCCCAAATGAGGAGTCAACAAACTGCCTCAATT
Source organism: Thalassia testudinum (assembly GCA_037157565.1). Classification (NCBI taxonomy): domain Eukaryota; kingdom Viridiplantae; phylum Streptophyta; class Magnoliopsida; order Alismatales; family Hydrocharitaceae; genus Thalassia; species Thalassia testudinum. The sequence continues at coordinate 18,758,623 of JAZHRO010000057.1, forward strand.
GGTCGTCAAGACCATGGTAGAATATTTGCATAGGTTGCCAAAGTGGCACCTCATGTTGGGGCAGCTTCGCAACAAGGCCTGAAACCTCTCCATGCTTCATGCATAGGCTCACCAGATTTTTGTTGGAAAGTTATGGCGCGACATAAAGCATTAGTGTGACCAATCGGAAAATATCTTTTACAAAATGCGCTTTTTAATTGCGTCTAGTTAGCAATTGGTTTTCCCATAGTCCTAAACCAATAAGCAGCCTTGTCTTTCCGAGAAAGTGGGAAAAGCCGCATTAGCCATAAATCTTTCGAAATGTTTCAGGATTTGGTGGTTTGGGCGAGGACCACGAGTTCCTCTAAATGGCTAAACGGTTCTTCTCATGGAAGGCCATGAAAATGTTTAATTAGATGAAGGACTACGGGTTTAATTTCAAATTCTCTATCAAGGATGACCACCCCTGGTCTTTATTCATAATTGGAGGGATCATAGAATTCCCTTAACGAAATGGTTAGTTGAGCATTGGGTGGTCTATTGTTGCCTAGGTTTGTGACGGTCCTGGTCAATTGTTTCTGATTAGCCTGGAGTTGTTGGAGTTGAGTTACTACCAGGTGAATAGGGTTGGGATTTTCCATTGTCATTTGGGATGGGAATTCAAACTACAGCTTTCCAATTTGTAGTTCGGGAACCTCTAATTCAGGTTCCAAATTGGAGTTCCCATTTTGCTAGTTAGAAGATGGTGGGTTGGTATTTTTTTGTAATTTTTGACTTTTTCCACTTTTTCTTGATTTTCATTAGAGGAAGAAGAAGAATCAAATAAATGAGTACAGGTGATGCGGCAGGCTGAGAAATCAGTTGTTCCCTCCAAGTGTGGATTTTGGAACCATTTATGATTAGCCTGGAGTTGTTGGAGTTGAGCTACTACCAGGTGAATAGGGCTGGGATTTTCCATTATCCTTTGGGATGGAATTCAAACTACGGCTTTCCAATTTATGGTTCAGGAACCTCTAATTTAGGTTCAGAATTGGAGTTCTCATTTTGCAGGTTAGAAGATGGTGGGTTGGTGATTTTTTTGTAATTTTGGCCTTTTTCCACTTTTTCTTGATTTTCATAAGAGGAAGAAGAAGAATCAAATAAACTAGTACAGGCGATGCGGCTGGCCAAGAAATCAGTTGGTCCCTCCAAGTGTGGATTTTGGAACTGTCGGCTATGCGTACACTAAAATGGAAGAACAGGAGGGGAGGAGAAGAGATAGATGAGAGAAGTGTGCAATTAAAGCACAAAATTCTAGATCAACTTAAGTGTGACTCCCTAAATTGAATCTAAGACTTGGTCTACCTAGGAAATAAGTAATCAATAGTAAATACCCATTCTGTCAACAAATCTGGCAAAGTTGCTTAAGGGGAGGATTGGGCCCAAGCATTTCCCAAGAAAATCCCCAGGGGCTTGTGTAAACCCATGCCTAGTCGTTTGACACTGCCCCTTAACCTGAATACTAGATATAGATGACAAAATTGATATTACCTAAAGAAAACTTAAGACCTAGATAGCAAGCATAAGTTGATGAAGCCTTAGGGGTCAAATTGCTACAGATTTTAATTAGGTCTAGGATACTAAAGTGCACACGGAATGTGGAGGGCATTGATTGGGATATTGCCCTTGTTATTTCAATTTTTATAGTGTGTGCAAGGTTGGAAAGTGGTTCCAATTCAAACAAGTTGTCATGCAAAATTATTTCTTTTGTATTTCTGCTTTTAGAATTGGATTTAACTTAGTGTATTTTACGGTTTCCTTCTTAAGACATCAAACAAGTTTCAAGCTCCACAATCAAAGGGAAACAAATTGTATGGTGAAGATTAATTTCCTTTAAAGTGGGTCTCTAACAAGAAGGAAAGAAACCCTAATCCAATTGGCTCTAAGATAGAAAATTACTACCAATGAATTTATTTTAGGCTTTCTGTATTAAGTGGTGGTCCAAACAAATCAAACAACACCACTACTTTAAGACAAATCATACAAGGCTTCCAGAAAAAATCCTTTTAGGATTTTATGAATTTGTTTGATATTGTTTTGAATTTTTTGTTGTGCTGGCGTCAAAGTCTAGAAATGATACCAGTGGGTATTATGGACTTTTCAGTATCACTACCGACCTCAGAAAATTTTGGTGATTTTATGTGATGTGTAAAATTTTGCAAGGATTCCAAAAAAATAAATTTCACAGAAATTGGATGAGAAAAAAAATTATAATAATTCATGGATAGTAGCAAAATAGGAAGATTAGAGGGTGTGACCCCTATGTAGTCCACGAATTGTTAAAAATTAATTCCAAGTCCAATTATTTTGAAATTTGGATCAGATGTTCCATACTTGATTTGGAATCACTGGGTGAAAATTTATGATTTTAAGAGGCCTATGGTATCAGGAATTGACTTTTGGAATCTGGACAGAAGTCTGGACTCGAAAATCAAACTACCAACACTTGAGGTGGAGTAGTGTTTAATGTTGCAAACAAGCAAACAATGGATTTTAATTTTCACCACTTCACTTAATTAAGGTATTTAAGGTCTTGAAAGCCAAGCTTAATATGTTTTGATAGTTTTTACGGCAAGGTGTGACTAGAAAAAGGAACCGACCTGAATTTCCATGGGAAGAAAAGGAAATTGAAGATATTCCTCCAAAATCCCACTTGATTCCTATAGCTCCTACACACATGAGAGAGAGAGAGAATGGGATGAGATCTGCGTATCAAGCAAGAGAAAAGTGATAAAGCTAAGCTGTGCCTCCTTGGCAACGGTGCAAAAAAGTGATCACTAAAATGCGTGATTTATAAAAGTCAATTTTTATGTTGTTGTAACATGCAAATTGGATTGCTTTTAAATTTATAGAATTTGAGTACTTGGGTAAGTATTCAGGTCATTCCAAGAGAGGCAAGTAAGCTTTTAAATCAAAGCTCCTACTTGATCTTTGGAAATCAATGTCTGTTTAGGGATTTTGGAATATGTAAATTTTTTTTGGGTTTTTGAATAGAGCAAAAATACGGAGGGAATGACAAAAATCTAAGTTATGGAAATTGTAAGGCAACTAGTGCCTTACTTCTTCAACTCACCTTAAGCGTGAAAGGCCTAGTGTATTGAAGAAGTAAGCTGCAAAATAATCACAAGCTTTTTAAACTTAAAGTAGAAGAATGCTTCTTAATCAAAATAGTTTTACAATGGGCATGGAAAACTCACAAGTGGAAAGAGTTTCCACTTACAATTTCCACTCAAGTAGAAATCTAGAACTATTCTACTACGCAACTAAGCAACAAAAAGAAAGTAGAAGAAAGATTAGAAGATGTTGATGATGATGGTGCTACCCAAAATTCCTACTCTAGCCCTGGTTGCCCTAAGACTAAAAGGATTCCTTCTCTCCTTCCTGGATGCTCTCAAAAGGCAAACCCTAGATGGGTGTGCCTTCTCCTTCCTAGAGTGGATGGCTCCCAGTCCAAGAACTCCTCCTTATGGCTGTGCGGAACACCTTTGATTCTTCTTCCAAGGGTGGTAGTGTACCACCCTCTAATTCTCCTCTTTCTAGGGTAGGCATGTACCCTAGGTTGTCTTCCATTGCCTAGCTTCCTCCCTTGGCTAGCATGGGCACAAAAGAGAAGAGAAGAGGGGAAGGCACCAAGGGGATAGAGTATCCCCTTAATCTTCTTCTTCTTCTTCATCTTCTCTTGGTCATGAGCTCTATGCGGATATAGGTGGAGAAATTATGTAGCCAAAGTTGAGTTTTAATGGTGGTGGTAGGGGGTTAAGGGTAGTTAATGGATGGAGGGCTAGGATGGCTTATTGTAGGTAGTTAAGCAATCCTAGGGTTGATAATGGTTGGCGCCAAAATTAGGGGGTGTTAGGTGTTTGGTGCCAACCCTAAGAGAGGACTAGGGTTGGGATTTATGGTGGTAGAGTTAGGTGGCATGTAGGTTATGTGTAGGGTTAGGTTGGTGCTGTTGGGTGGTAGTTATGGGATAAAAGGTAGATATAGAGTGGCACTGATGATAACATTATCATCAGCCATATCTAGCTTTAATTAGTCATAATCAAGGAATAAATGCTCTTATATAACTGCTAGAGAGACATAATTCACTGCAAATCCATTGTGCGGGAAATATAGTAAAATAGGGGTAAAACTATAGTTTTAATAGCTCATCTTAATTGCAAAACAACCATGAGATTTCTCAGGGGTTAATTAAAGGTCAAATGGTCTTAAATGTCCAACAAGTAGGTTCGTACAGATAGAAATGGGTTTTCACACGTTTCAAGAATTAAATGACATCTAAAACTCTAAAAATACACCTGCTTAATCTATCGAGGTTCTGGTTTGGATAAAATTCACATAAACCCTCCAAAAATCATTTAAAAATATTCTCTAGGGTTTCGTACCTTCAATTTGTCCATCAGAACCTGTCTTAACCCAAAATAGAGCCACAGAAAGACTTTTGCCCTAATTTGGGTTTTTTCATAAATTACCTAGCCAAACAAGATCAAAACCAAAATCCAACATCGCCATTGGATTCCTTATGTCGAAATTAGTTTTGTATCAAAATTTGGGCCTAATATGAGATTGTTTCAACCTATTTGCACTTTGGTCCAAGTTTGACTTTCTTTATCTCCAATAGCGCATCAGCTTTTGAATTTGTTACAAAAAACCCCCCATCTTCTTTTTCCTCTTCACAAAAAGGCCCCCACCACAGAGAAATCCTAATCCTAAAGCTCCAGGGACAATCAACTAAGGATTTCTCTGTGATTAATTGATGAAACAATCTCAAATTAGAATAGGAGACTCGTTATGGAATTCCCATTTCAATGAATCAAATCTTGCCCACCAAGACCTTCCCAATCTCTCATGCCAACGCATGCAAGATTTGGGTATCCTTTTAGAATAATCGACTCCACCTTCGATACTCGTACTAGAGCTTGAAATCGTACGCAACAGTCATACCGACTCGTTCACTCACCCGTTGAACCTATTCTCACTCCTGAACCCTAATTGTTTCATACCCTCCATTTAAAATGAGGACATTGCAAAACTTAGGCATGGGGGGTGTTAAAGTGCAAACACATAATAATTCAAATTTCTATTGGATTCTCACAAAAAAATACATATTCCAAAAAGAAAAAGAAAAAGAGTAAAAAATTGGGAGGGAGGAAATGTTGAAAAATTGAATACATATCATTCTTGAGGAGGAGGAGAAGAGGTGATTTAAAAGTCAAAAAGGAGCAACAATTTGAATGAAAAGAGTTAGTCATTAGTAAAATATTATGGAATCTATTTAAGTTCTAGACCAAACCAAAAGAAAGAAATAAAAGTCAAAAGTGCTAGGAGAGACGAAGATTAGTATGAGTGCTAATCCTAGGCCTCTTGTGCTGTGTTTAGGCTTAAAAATTTAAGTATTTGTTATGATCTAGATAGTCCTCACGAGGTTGAGGAAAATGTGAAGCTTAAGTATTAGGTCTAAGGTTTAGGGATTATTCGACCTCGTTAACTAACCTCTGGTTTGCAGCACTCAGTAACCTAAGCACCCTAATCCATAGACAGTTTTGGTTCAGTGCGCTTAATTATCAAAATCACGCAAATGCATTAATTCTATTTTTAAAAATCTACCTATATTAGGAGCAACTTATCAACACAAGTTGATTTGGATGAGATCCCGATGCAGAGAGGCAGGAAATTCCCCACGAAGATGCCCAATAATGTACTGTCTTCTCGGTGCTTGTCTCCTAGGATATCTAAATATTGTACTAGGGGAACGTAAGCACCTTGTGCTGATTCAGGTGCCGTGGGTGGGATTATCCCGAAATGTCGATTGCCAGGGCCTAAATTTAGCTATAGAATGCCATGGGCGGTACTATCTCGAAGTGTCGAAAAGCCAGGGTTTTGGGGGTTGCCATGGGTGGTGCTATCTCGAAGCATCGAAAGCCAGGGACCCTATGATGATTGAAGGTAGGAGCTAGGAATCCAATACAAACCATGTTTTAAAGCCAATCCAAAGCTAGAAATAAAGAAGAAAAAGAGAGAAAACTCTCCAAAAAATGCAAAAATTCTTCTCTATTTCTTACAAAAATGCACTACAAACTGAACCTCAACTAAAGATGCTTTAACCACGGGTGCTTTAACCATGGAGTTCAACAAACCTTAGGTTAGTTCCTATGGGCCTTAAAAACCTTCGCGGCAGACTGAGGCTAAAACTAGTCAGGTCTGGATCTTGGTTGGTACTTGAGTACCTCTAGGCCTATTGTTAGCATTCCAACCTAATTTACAAAAGAAAGCACATAATAGAGTTCTAAGCATAAAAAGGCATGGTCTACAATTTGAGTTAATTCCATGAGATTTTGCTAAGCGACTAGCAAAATTTAGCCGTGGGGGTTTGATGATAACATCATCGTCAGCCATATCTAACTTTAATTAGTCATGATCAAGGAATAAATGCTCCAACATAACCGACAGAGAGACGTAATTCACTCCAAATCCATTCTGAGAGAAATATAGTAAATAGAGGTAAAATTATAGTTTTAACAACACATCTTAATTGTAAAACAACCACGAGATTTCTAAGGGCTTAATTAATGGTGAAATGGTCTTAAATGTCTAACAAGTAGGTCCGTACAAGCAGAGATAGGTTTTCACGTATTTTGAGAATTAAATGACATTTGAAACCATAAAAATAGACCTACTTAATCTACTGAAGTTCTAGTCAGGATAAAATTCACATAAATCCTCTAAAAATCTTAGAAAAAAATTCTCTAGGGTTTGGTACCTTCAATTTGACTATCAGAACCCATCTTGACCCATAATAGAGCCACAGACAGACTTTTGCCCAAATTTAGGTTTTTGCATAAATTACCTAATTAAATGAGGTCAAAATCAAAATCCAACTTCACCATTGGGTTCCTTAGGTCCAAATTAGATTTTATCAAAATTTGGTCCCAATCTGAGATTGTTTCGACCTATTTTCCACTTTAGTCCTAGTCTAGCTTTCTTTATCTCCAATAGCACCTCAACTTTTGAATTCCTTACAAATTGCCCCCCAACTTATTTTTCTTCTTCACAAAAAGGCCCCTGTAATAGAGAAATCCTAATCCTAAAGCTCCGATGACCATAAACCAAGGATATCTCCTTGATTGTTTGATGAAATAGTCTTAAATTAAAATCAGAAACTCCTTCTGGAATTCCCTTTTGAACGAATCGGATTGGCCTTCCCAATCTATCATGCTAATGAATGAGAGATTTGGGTTTCTCTTGAGTTTCCTACTCTGGCAAACCTTCTAAGTTCAAGAGCTTAATTTCCAAGCTTCAACTACCCTCTAAAGGCCTATAAAAGGATCCCCAATGCACACCGATCATTTCATGCTCCAATTTTGATCGGATTCCTCCTGAATTCATCTCTCCTCATTCGACCGAAGTGCTCCTCGACTTCTGGCGACCACCCTCGACTCGTCTCTTCCTTCGTTCGCAATACCGGTGATCGAGCCACATCCCTCTCACTCTTCCGCTCCTGGCTGTGCCGGCAGGAGCCTCTCTCTTGTCTTCGTCGCCATTTCCCACTTATCGGAGCCTTCATCTTCTCCAGAGTTGGCCTACCCTTGGTAAGGAAAATCCTCCCCTTTCGTCTGGTTATCTTAGGTTAGATTAGTTCATCTCAACCTTTAGGTTAGATTCCCCTCTTCGTATCACTGTTTCAACCTCTCGATGACGTGAACACCCATGTCTTCCCTATCTTTGGCCACTCCTCTGGTGTGGAGTTTCGTACGCTACTCGTCTCCATCCTCCTCACCATCGCCTTGACCTAGAGACCAAAACCCCTCATGTAATTGAAGGGATTCGCCTCTCCATCACCTCCCTCAACTCACACACTTCCGCACCAACTCACCGAGGTCATACGACCTCCACACACACACGCAAGCCAAGCTACAACCACCACCATGTTCTCTGTCTCACGGTGATCCTGCTAAACCATTTAACATGGCGATAAGGGCTTTTCTTTGAGTTTCAGCTACCATGTCAAGCTCGCCATTAACAGTGAACTTCAAGCTTTCTAGGAGCTTTCTTCAAGCCCTACTACCTCTAGGCAAGTGCTCCAGGTGCCACAGATACCTCCCAGATTACGAACCACGGCCTTAATTGGAAGCCATACCCTCAGCAGCTGCCTTGATTGGAAGGGAAATCCAACTGCAGATGCATGCAAATAAGGGGCACTATCCTTAGGGCCACCTCGAAAACTAATGAAGCCACAACAGTATATAAATTGCAATTGTGTTTATGGCTAAGCACCTTTAGACATTGGGGGGTGAGGTCCCCTACTTACCCACTCACGCCTCACCCGTAGCCCCACCACATGGGCTTGGTCCAACCCGTTTACCCGCCTACTCCTGCGCACACCTCAACTACTACACCATTGCAGGTAGCCTTGGTCCCAGGTGTGCTCTGATCCGATACCTGACTACCCAGTTATCCTTGGGAAGAGGAGAGGAAGAAAGAGAGAGAGAGCATGTGGTTAATGGGGGTTTTGCTCTGCTGTGTAACAGCTAACACTTATCCGCATTTGAAGAAGAGTTCCCCTTTGTGCATGAAGAAGACAAGGAAGAGGACCTGTGCACGCAGAGAAGGAAGAAGAAAAGAAAGAGGATCGTAGAAAGAAAGTAGAGTAGTGCCAAGTTAAGCTGCCTAATCAGCTGAGCAGACATCTGAAATTCAACAGAAGTGCAGTGCGCTTATTGCGTGACATCTAATACTATTGCTTTATTGGATATCATTGTAAATAGTTTAATTTGGTGATTCAAATCTCCATTTTATCCTGACATTTTTGCTACATTGATTCTTGCTCTTATATATTCATCTTATTAGTGCTTCAATTTCATATATTCTTGTTTAGAATAGTGATCTTGAGATTCATATTTGCCACTTGCTCCTAGCTAACCAACTTAGATTTCATTCGAGTATAAATTTTATCTATTTTTCACACTGATTTGATCTATACCACAAAGCAACGATTTTAAAAACACATTTCAAAGCGAATAACAGGCGCCAAAGGGGAAGGTTGGTTGAAGTGGTAGTTGTGGAGTTATGGGAGTTGGCACCACTTTAGGTGGGTTAAGGGGGAGGTTTAGGTGGCATCACTAGATGGAAGGTTAGGATAGGTTTAATGGTAATATGTAGGGTGTGGATGGGAGGAGGTGTTGGCCCCAAATGAAGGGGTGTATGGGGTGATTTTTGGTGCCAACTAGGGTAGGGTTTAGGCTACTTATGGGGGGTTAGGTTTAGTGCCAATGGAGTGCTTCTAGAAGGGGTTAGGTGTAGGGTTTAGATGGCCTTGGTTGATGGGGTCTAGGGCTAGGAATTAGGCACTTGTTGGAGCTAAAACGAATGGATGCCTAGGGCATTTTTGGTGCCAACGTGAGGGGGTGTGAGGGGTGGTGGTTGGTGTGGGTTGGCGCCAAGGATTGGTTGGGTAAGGGTTTGGTTAGGGTTAAGGGTTGAAGAGTGGACGGCCATGGAGTTTTTGGTGGAGCTAAGGGCTTAGCTAAGCTTGCCAAGCTAGCTTAACTAGTAGAGTGGAGGTGGAAGAATTAGGGTTTCATGAAGGAGCAGCTGGAGAAGAAAATTGTAGAGCTGATGGCAACTATGTTGGAGCTGGGTCTACTATTAACGAGTGAAGTCATCATTGTTTAAGTGCTACGTTGTACTATAGGTTGAAATCTCTTGAAAACAAATAAAGTTTATAACTTGAATGAAAGTCTGAGGTAGTTCGTTGGGAGCAAATAGGAATTCATGCTAATCTTAACATATAATCTAAATGAGCACACAATTTGAGTCAAAGAAATAAGAAATTGCAATCAGAATTAACTCTGAATGATATAGCAATAATGTCAAATAAAAATATGCAAAAATAATTGAGTAAAATGGTGATTTGAATCATCAATTACTCCTCACAATCAAAGCAAGTAGATGTTCAATATTAATCAAGTTAATTAGCCTGAAAGAGGAGAATTGACATCTGATGGTAGGATCAGATGTCTTAAATGTCTGATTCTACAGTGCTTCTCTTCCTTTCTCTCCTTCTCTTGCCTTTTGTTCTTCTTCTTTCTTCTATTTCTTCTTGTCCTATCTTTCTCCTCTTCTTTCTTCTTCTTCCCTTCTGATGCATGGGGTGAAACTTACGAAATCAGCTAAGTGTTAGCCAACCCACAACAGAGCAAAACCCCCTACCCTGCACTCTCTCTCCTCTTTCACTCTCTAGGTTTCCACCTTTCTTTTGCCTTCACAAAGCCATGCACATTACCAGGTAGTCGAGTTTTGAATCTAAACACACCCTAGACAAGGGTTACCGGTGTGGGTGGTAGCCGAGGTGTGGGCTTAGGTGGGTAATCGAACCAGGCCTGTGTGGAACAGTGTCACGGTCGAGGCGTGAGTGGGGTGTGCGAGGGACCTCACTCCCTGTGTGTCGAGCGAATATCCATGGACACAAATTCCTTTTATCCGGTGTTGAACGCTCAGTGGTTTCCGAGGTGGGACTAAATGTCCCACCATCCTCGCGGACACTACTACAATGGATGATGCATTGAATTGAGGGAGCCGTTGTTGGTAGAGCTTCCAATAGAAGTCGTGGATCGCTTCCTGGGATCTTTCCGCTCTCCTTGGGACTTGCAGGTGCTGGAGCAAGCTTGAAGCAAGCTTAAAGCTCTTCGTTAATGGCAGAGTAGACCTGAGTACCTGAAATCAAAAGATGGCCTCACGGCCTCATCAAAACAACTCAGGAAGAATTATCGAATGTCATGGAGTGCAACAGTGGTGGTATGAAGGTGATTGGTGGAGTGAGGAGGTCTAACAACCTCAGAATGTGCATGTGATGGTTGGTCTGTTTGGCGAAAGGTTTGGAGGGGCAATTGACCTAACTACGTTAGGGCTTTTGCTCCTGGGGTCAAGGAGTGATGTGCATACATCTAAATGCCAAAAATGTCTATTAATGCATGTTCTTTGTGTCATGTTAGTATCATGCATTGTAAATATTGCGTGACATGAATAATCATGCATTTAGGTCAAATTATTTAAATTTTATAGTAATTGTCTCCTTTTATGGCTAGGAACATGGCGACTTTTAATTGGAGCTTCGGATGGAAGATCCAGCCATACGGATCTGATTAGGGTGATGATGGGAGTTCAACGACTCCAAGATCACCCTGATCGGACATCCGTAGCACCCGATATAGTCCGAGGAAGCCTAGAGATTAAGGGCCAAGGTGGTGTCAATCCACACTTCAAACAACAAATCTAATCACATGGATGGGTTCGGATCGATGATCGTAGCCTAATGATGCAAAAATCGATCCAATCTGATAGCTGTGGCACCTTCTGGAGGTCACAGAAGGTGGACGGCCAAGATGGCTCCATGTGGTGCCATCCCAACCACCCAATCACCCCAAGGAACTACCACTGCCTTTCTCTTCTCAACGAATCGATCAATATCAGCCGTTGGATTTTGATCCAACCGCTGTGATCAATGCTCGCTTCTCTCCATCCTCGTGCACCCTCACTTACTCTCCTCGCATGCACGATTGGATCTGGGCTGTTTGATCTTGATCCAATGGCTGTGAGAGTGCGTGATTTAGTGAGAACTGCGACAAAATGCACGCACCGTGCAGTGGGTGTGCGTCTCTCTGTGAAGCGTAGGGCGTGCATTTGAAATGCAGCGTGCCCCAAATCAGCCGAGGATGCAAGTGAGGGCTTAATTAAGCCATTGGATGGCGAGAGGGCAGTGCAGATGCGGGAGACGTGGTAGCATTAGGGCACTCGGATAACCTACACGTGATCTAATGCGCATTCGAATGCTCCATTGCATGCACGGGCATGCGGTTAGGCGAAGCTGAAGCGGGAGGAGCGATCTGAGCCTTCCGATCTCGTGATCGGATTGCTGATATTTCTTGGATGTGGGCAAACGTTGAGCACGTACAAGCCAAGGAGGCGGGCATGTGCGCGAAGCTACAGCGACGTGGGGTCTTTAGTGATGCTTAAATCCGTCACTAAAGACTCCCTCATTTAATGTTTTAACTATGTAAAGACCAAATTGCCCATAATGCTTGCAACTATAAAAGTAGACCCTTACCCTATGAAGTTCTGATCCCTTCACCTCTCTCCCTCTCCAAAGCTAAAGAGAAGCTTTTTCCACACCTGGGATGCTACTCTAGAGCCAAATCCAAGTTTTCTCGCCCTCGTTCCGGAAGTGGATCCCGCGACGACAACGATGTGCTACCTTGTTCCTGCTTCCTCCTGCTTCGTCCTCCTTCCTGCTCTGTCCTCCGTCTTCCAGGCATCGCTTTGTCCAGCTCCTCCTCCAAGCATTCGTCGAGGAGGATAATATCTCTCTCCCTTCTTTTTATCGCTTTCTAGAATAGAATTTCTCACTTTCTAGTTGTAATCATTTCCCGCTTTCTAGTTGTAAAAATAGTATTATTTTATCAAGTGATTATTCTCTCTATCTATTTCTCTCTCTTATTGTTTATATCAATTCTGTTGTAATTATCTTGCTTTCAAAGAAAAATACAAAAAAATATATAATCATAGATGTAATATCGATGTAGCCTCCCTATGTTTAACTCGAAATTTCTTTACGAATTTTGGTAAAATTTTATCTATTGACGGATTGCTTCGCAAATCGAACTACAACGATGGGTTTTTTTAAATGCAACTTCGATCGCATAGTTTTCCATTCCCAACATTTTGGCGCCATTGCCGGGGAGGCAACGACTATCGATTTTCTTTCCGCATTTTTCTCACTTTATTATTTTCTAACTTACTTTATTTCTCATCGATTGCTTTGCAGGTACCTTAACAGAAGATCTTCAAGTGGTAGATCGGAGTAAAGTGCAGTTGAAGACAACTGTAAGTCCTCGTCAATCTTCCCCCTCCATTGATTTCATCTCACAACATTAATTCAAACCCCAATTAACCTAGGTGTTTGCATAAATCCTAGGGTTAGTTTGGTTGCTTGGATTTTCACTCACATTCATCTCTCCCTCATTTAAAAAAAAATCAACAAAAATATATTTCTTGTCGGGTAAATCAACATACACAGTACATACACCCATATTCAAGGCACATAACCTAATTGATTTTTATCTACTCAATCGAATTTTGATCTGTGGAACTGGTACACGCAAATAAACATATAAAAGAGTAGAAATTAGTCTAGTTCAATCATTTTGTGTGCCTAACTTAGTGGTGAAATCTTGGCCAATTGTTTGAGTTATTTGGGCTGCACCACTTAATTTAAATCAACTCACCAAATAGCTTCCCTTTAGGGTTTTCAATTCAGGTCAATACTAGGCACTCCACTTTTGATTTCAAAAGGAAAAGGATCTTCACCCGTGCTTGAAAATCTGGTTTGCCTCAAAACATGATTGAATTAACCTAATTCCAAACCCAAAAAGCTACTTAAGCAAGATTTTAACCTTAAAATCCACTCGTCAAAAATAATCTTGCTTGAAGACCCTGGTTGTGCATGTACTCACACATATTCAATCAATTATTAACGGCACAACCCATCTTAAGGGCCCACCACATTCCATAAGCACTACAATCCCAGGACAAAAAATAAATCACGTAGACGTTGGCCTTACGCACTTATTTGCTCTTAGAGGCCCAGTCTGAGATTGTTTATGATTAACCTGCTTGTACCAATTAATTTGATGTCTAGCTGGGGGAGTGTCGTTAAGTCACCGTGGCTGGGGGGTACACTAGGAACAGGAGGCACAAGCTGAAGGAAGAACCTTCTCCCCAGTTCCTCCTTCTAACTGGTTGGATTGAGTGGATGCAAGTAGAGTAAATCGTCTATAATCTTAAGGTGGACTCTGAGAGTCTGTAGATCCATAGGCTACCCCACTTAAGGATAGGCTTGTTTTGTTATGCTGCAGGGTTCTTACCCCAGTCCTTCCGACCTCTTCCTAGTTTATGCTGGGAAGGAGGTCAATGAATCTTCGATTGGAAGGACGACTAGAGAATTCTAGGAGGCGTAGATTGGATTTTGGCTAAATTGATCCCATGGCCGATCAACAACCTCCTCTGCCTCGGAATCCATAGGAGGTATTTCAATGGCAGTTGTAACAAATGTGGAGAATGTAAGAATGGTTCCGAAGAATGCAAGGCACTCAGCCCTTGAAGGATTTTTATGATCCTTCAAATTACGGGGAACGTCCCAGTGTCCAGATTCCTGCCGGAGATGTAGAAATCAAGCCCCAAGTATTAAGCTTGATCAAACACTTTCGTGGGCTTGACTTGAAGATCTGTTTCAGCATTTGGAGGACTTGACCACTTTGGTCCAGACCACCAAGGCGCGAAATGTGAATGAAGAGTAGATGATCATGAGACTCTTTCCTCACTCTCTTAGGGATAAAGCCACTCATTGGAATCGGACCATAGGAAGGCCAATTGCAACATGGAATGATATGAAATCAGCTTTCCTAAAGAAATTCTTCCCTTTTGGACGTACCAATGCTCTGAGACAGCCGATTACCACCTTCACCCAATGGCTGGAGGAGCTATTTCATGTTGCCTAGGAGCGATTCCAGGACCTATTGAGGAAGTGCCCACACCACGAGGTGCCGAAATGGTAGCTCGTGCAGATCTTCTACCACAGGTTGACTGAGCAACTCAGAAATCACGTGGACACTTCTTGTGGAGACAATTTCCTCAACAAAGATGCAAAGAGAGTGCACAATTTGTTTAAGGAGATGAATGAAAATTCAATCAATCATGACTCCATGGATACTTTTAGCCGATCCCACAACCCAGATCGAATGTTATGAAGTCCACGACTCTCATTCATTCGATATGGAACTGATTTACAATAAACTAGATTAGGTGGACTTGGTTAACAAAAGGATGGAGTGGATGGCTGGAAACTCATTGAACAATTCTAGATCCACTCAATCCCAGAATCCGGGATTCCATTTAGTGTGAGCTCTTTCTGGATGGGAGTTTGTGAATCAACTTGACGCAGCTCAACCTGTGAGCCAGCATTATTCGGAACCCCACAGGTTCCAAACTGGGGCTTTTGATCCCAGTTTCTTTGATCCCACCCTTTCTTTCTCTCCATCGTCACCCTATGCCGATGTCTATGTTGTACAGGAGAACGTTAGGTCCAACCCTTACTGCAATACTTATAATCCGAGTTGGAGGAACCACCCTAACTTCTCTTGGAAAAACCCAGGGCAACAGATCCAATTCTGACCCAGCAGCTATGCTCTGCAAAGACCAATGTGTCAAGGTCATGTTTACACTCAGCTACCCTTGAATTAGGTCAATCAACCATCTTGGAATGGCCGTCAACCCGTAAGGCAGGCTAATTTGAACAGATAGATGGTAGAAATGCAAGGATCTATGCTCTAGCTTTCGCAACAAATTAAAACTTCACTAGACAACTTGCAAACCGAGTTCGTTGCTAATTCTCGTCAACCCAGATTTCTATCATCTCATCCTGTACCTAACTAGCGTAATATCCAGAATCCGAGCAATCAAACCTAAGGGTACGGGATTTAAAGGGGCACGCACGTACATGCTCAGGTGGACAAGCAAGGCCCTTTCTTTTTCTGCTTCTTCAAATCAAAGGTTTCTGGCTAATGAAGCCCCTCCAATCTTTCCTAACCCTCCCCAAGACCCAAACCCATATGTATCTACTAATTTAGTTACCATGAGGAGTGGAAAACAAACTCATGATCCACAATCGCACTGTTCTGATCTACCAAACCCTGGAGAGCCTAAGGAGAGAAAGGAGAACTCTGAAGAAGAAATCAAGGCTCAAGAACCTGATTCCAAAGATCTAACTCATGATAGTAACAAGGAACTCTTGAATATATTCATGAATGTTGAGATTAATATCCTGCTCCTCAATGCTATCAAACACATACCGGCTTATGCTAAATTTTTATGGGATTTATGAACACAGAAGCGTAAGTTGAGGGAATCTGTTCTGAGGAAGGTGGTACTCTTTGAGTAAGTTAGTTTAGTTATCCTACATCACCTTCCTCAGAAAAAGAGAGATCCAGGTGCTCCTTTGATTTCTTGCGTCATTGAAGATTACACCTTTGATAGAGCACTTCTGGATCTTAGTGCATCCATTAACCTAATTCTGACTTCTCTTTACAAGAAGTTCGAATTAGGAGAACTTCGGCCAACTTCAGTAATGCTGAAGCTATCGGACTGTTCGGTCATAAATCCACGAGGCATTATTGAAGATGTTATTGTCAAGGTTAAGGATTTCTATTTTCCTGTAGATTTCTTTGTCCTTGACATTGATGTACCTGAAAATTTAAAACGCCCATCATTACGAGGCATTCGTTCCTCGTTGCCACTAAGACCAATATCAACTATTAGAGCAGTAGCACGGAAATAACTTTTGAGGATCAGAAATTGAAATTGAATATTTTTAAGATGATTAACAAATTCTAGGATTGTGGATTTATAGAGGAACTTAAGGAAGATAACTTCAACATGGGAACTTGTATGGCGATTTCTGCAATCGAAAGTTCCTCCTGTTGTGATGGATCTGACTCGCAACCCTCTATCGCAAACCCACCACATTTTGAAGAGGTTATTGATTTTATTCACTTTCAGCCTCTTCCTCTTGATGAATCTTCATCAGCATCATCTTTACCTTCAATCCAAAACCTGCTCCAGTTCGAACTAAAACCATTGCATGAGAATTTGAAATATCTATTTTTATGATCTCAAAAGATGCTCCCTTTGATTATCATTGCGATATTAACTAAAGAATAGGACATTAAACTGATTAAGGTCCTAAAGTAACACACGGAGGTAATTGGTTGGACCATTCACGACCTTAGGGGGATCGAGCCATCCTACTACAATCATAGAATATTCTTGGAAGATGGATCCCGCCCTTCTTGCCAAATGCAGAGGCGATTAAACCCTAATGTGAGAGAAGTGGTCGAAAAGGAAATATCAAGTGGCTCATTGTAGGAATCATTTATTCAATCTCTGATAGTCCTTGGGTAAGTCCTGTGCAAATTATTCCCATGAAAGCCAAGATTACTGTTGTGACTAATGAGAAAGGAGAATCTATTACAACTCATTCAGCTTCCTCTTGGAGGGTTTGTATCTATTACAGAAAGTTGAACACAACCATGGAAAAGGATCATTTCCCTTTGCTCTTTATCGATCAAATCCTTGAAAGACTAGTCAGGCAGAAGTACTTCTATTTCCTAGATGGTTACCTAGGATATAATTAAGTCACTATCCATCTCGAGGATCAGGAAAAAATGACTTTCATCTATCCCTACGAAACCTTTTCTTTCCGTAGGATACCATTCAGCTTATGCAATGTTTGTATGACTTTTCAAAGGTGTATGCTGGCCATATTCTCAGGCATGGTGGGAGAGTTTGTGGAAGTCTTCATGGATGATTTCTCTATTTTCGAAGAATTATTTGATTCTTACCTAGCTAGTCTTGAAACGATCCTTAAAAGATGCATCAAAACAAGACTGGTCCTTAGCTAGGGAAAGAGCCATTTCATGGCACATGAAGGCATCATCTTAGGTCATGTAATCTCTGAATGGGGAATTGAAGTTGACAAAGCAAAGGATGATGCTATCTCTAAACTTCCTCCTCCCACATCTATCAAACAAATTTGATCATTTCCTGATCATGTGGGGTTCTATTGGAGGTTCATCAAGGACTTTTCTAAGGTTGCTCACCCTCTGAGAAATCTTCTCGCCAAAGATACGTCATTTGATTTCAACGAATCATGCCATAGGGCATTTGATTTTCTTAAAATGGCAGTCACTTGTGCTCCAGTATTCCAACCACCAGTTTGGACAGCCCCATTTGAGATCATGACCAACACTTCTGATAATGCGGTCAGGGCTATTTTGGGTCAGAAGATCGACAGGAAGCCCTCTATCATCTACTATGCTAGCAAAGCTCTAGATGAGGCCTAGCGGAATTGCGCTATTACTGAGAAGGAATTGCTAGCTGTAGTATTTGCTTTGGAGAAATTTAGGGCTTATATCTTAGTGTCTCATGTCATAGTATATACCGATCACTCGGCCTTAAGACATCTCTTGGCCAAAAAGGATGCCAAACCTCGGCTTATTCGATGGATTCTTCTGCTTCAAGATTTCAATCTTGAAATTAAAGATAAATCCAGGGCATAGAATGTGGTGGCGGATCATATTTCGAGACTTTTGAGTGATTCCTCTCATTCAAAAATTTTGATTGCTGATACTTTTCCATACGAGACTATCATTGTAGTTTCACGTGTCCAAACCTGTGGCTTGCTAACATTGCAAATTATTTGGCCGTTGGTCAAATCCCTCAAAATTGGACCAAGCATTAATGAGATAGACTCAAATCTGAGGCCAAATATCACTTCTAGGAGGACCCTAAACTATATCGCTTCGGCTCTGATCAGATTACTCATTGATGTGTTCTAGAGATTGAATTCAAAAGTATACTCAAGTTTTGCCACGCATTTGTGTGTGGTGGACATTTCTCTGGGAAAAAGACAACTGCAAAGATTTTGTAATCTGCATTTTATTGGCTATCTTTATTCAAGGAGGCGTAGGAATTCTTGAGGTCATGTTCCCAATGCTAGGCACTTGCGATCATAACCAAGAGAGACATGATGCCTCTAAACTCGATTCTTCCCATCGAAATCTTCGACGTTTTGGGCATCGATTTCATGGGACCCTTCCTCCCTTCATTTGGACACCAGTACATTCTCGTCGCTGTTGATTACGTGTCCAAGTGGATCAAGGCTATTCTCACCTAAACTAATGTCCCCAAGGTGATCATCGATTTCGTCAAGAAAAACATCTTCAGTCGGTTCGGGATTGTGAGGGCCATCATCAGCAATGGTGGTACTCAATTCACTAATGCCCAGTTCCATAATTTACTGGCAAAATACAGGGTAAATCACATAATCTCCACAGCTTACCATCCCCAGACGAATGGACAGGCTGAGATCTCCAATTAGGAGATCAGGAATATTCTTCAGAAAACGGTTAGGCCTAATTGTAAAGATTGGACTCAAAAGCTTGAGGACGCACTTTGGGCGTGCCGTATGACATACAAAATGCCTATCGGCATGTCATCGTTTCATCTGGTGCATGGAAAGGAATGCCATTTACTGGTAGAAATTGAACATAGGGCATTCTAGGCAATCAGGAAGTGTAATCTGGATTTGAGTTTAGCTGGAAAGATCGGGAAACTCCAACTATCTGAGTTGGAGGAGCTTAGAAACGACGCATATCAGAATGCCAAGAATTATAAGGCTCAGACCAAAGCTCTTCATGACCAATTGTTATCCCGCAAAAGCTTTGAGTCGATCCAGAAGGATTGGCTCATTGATTCTCGACTTAAGCTCTTTCCAAGCAAGCTTAGGTCAAAATGGAACGACCTGTTCATCATCGATCAGATATTTCCAAACAGGGCCATTCAAATCTCTGACCCAAAGACGGGTAATTCATTTAAAGTCAACGGTCAACGTCTGAAGCCTTTTTCTGACCGTATTGTTCCCGAACCCATCTCAGACATGGTTGCTCTCATGAAATTGTGATTTCTTTGGCTGGACTTCGCCTAGCTGTTGGCATTAAACTCAGCAATTGTACAGTCTGACTAAGAACTGACCAGAGCATCATATTTAGGTGATATCTTTTACACTCTACTCTTCCTTTCATGCCTTTTATACTCAATGCTGACATTGCATCAGCTAGGCATGGGCGGGTGGATTCCTTCAGCTCTATCGAATTCTTGTAAATTATACTTGTTTTCTTATATATTTATATATATAAATTGACTTAGGAACGAATACTTGGGCATTAGGACTTTTCAATCTTAAGAAATATTACAGTAGGATTTAAACACTAAGACCCTTCAGGTCTTTAGACTTAATAAGGCTGGGTATCCACTAAAATGTGGATTTATTTTTTGAGTCCATGCCATCCTGAATTCCATTTCAATTTTATTAAATAAGTTTGGGTGAAAAGTACACGACTTATCAACCCGCCCTCTAATTTGAGGGAACTTTAAGTCTAAGCATCTACACACTATTTGTACTGAGTCATTGTTTAGCGATTTTAGTGGAAATTGGTTTGCTAATGAACCTTCTAGGGTGGTATGGCTGGCAAGTTATCATGGGTAATAACCCATAGGTAGGTTTTCTAGAGCCTAGCCACTGGACCATTCTTTTCCTACTGCCTTTAGGTAAATCTTAGACCAGGGAAGCCACCGACTTAAATAAGAAAACGAGTTCAAAAAGAAAAGAAAAAGAAAAAGAAAAGGAGAAAAGAGAAAAAGAAACAATAAGCCACACTTCACCGCATGAGTATGTCCAGCAAGTTATCATGGGTAATAGCCGATTGGTAGGTTGTCCAGAACACAACTCAAGAAATGGACGTTTAATTCCTAAAACATCTAGGAGGAAGCGGAGAAGTAGAATAAGCCAGGGAGATATACACTGGATGCACCCTTGTGTTGATCCCAAAAAAATAAAAGAAGGGAGAAAGCTACAGGTCATACAGATACACCTCTAGGTAGAATTCTTTTTAAGGTCACCTAGGGTCATAGAAACCTGAAGTCCATTCTGATTGCCGATCAACAAGTCTATCACATTCGCAAAAAAAAGGATGCTTAAAACTTAGGGTTCTCATCAAGTCTTGGGTGGGTTGAGTGGTTGTAGAAAGTCGCTCTGTAACCGTAAACTCAAAAATCCAAAAATTTAGAAAAGAAGAAAAAGAAAAAAAAGGACAGATCTTTCTTTGAATAAGGCAAGGGCTTGAGGTTGTCTACATTTTGGCAGATACCCGGGCCCTATTGTGTCTTTGAAAGTTCAGGTCCTAAGTAAAAATTTCTTAATGTTGAAAATGGCTTTTGCTTAAGTAATCCAATGCTAATTCCCTTATAAATAACAGGTAGTTTTTGCTAGGGACTAATAAAATATAAGCATCGGGGTGTGATGTGCATACATCTAAAGAGCCAAAAATGTCTATTAATGCATGTTCTTAGTGTCATATTAGTATCATGCATTGTAAATATTGCATAAAATGCATAATCATGCATTTAGGTAAAATTGTATAAATTGCATAGTAATTGTATCCTTTTATGGCTAGGGATAGGGCGACTTTTAATTGGAGCTTCAGATAGAAGATCCAACCATACGGATCTGATCAGGGTGACGATGGGAGTTCAACGACTCTAAGATTGCCCTGATTGGACATCCGTAGCACCAGATATAATTCCAGGAAGCCTAGAGATCAAGGGTGAAAATGGTGTCAATCCTCCATTCAGACAAGAAATCGGACCACACGGATGGGTTCGGATGGACGATCGCAGCAGAGCGACATGAAAATCGGTCCAATCCAACATCCGTAGCACCTTCTCGAAGACAAAGAAGATGAATGGCCAAGATGGCACCACGTGGCGCCATCCCAACCACCCAATCAGCCCAAGGAACTGCTGCTACCTTTCTCTCCTCAATGAATTGATCAATCTCAGCTGTTGGATCTCCATCCTCTTTCTCTCCATCCTCGTATGCCCTCTCTTTCTCTCCTCTCACGCACGATCGGATCTGGACTGTTGGATCTTGATCCAATGGCTGTTAATGTGCACGCTTTGGTGAGAAATGCAACAAACTGCATGAACAATGTAGCGGGTGCACGTCTCTCTAAGAAACGAAGGGCACACATTTGAAACGCAACGCACCCTAAATCAGCCGAGGATGCGAGTGCAGGCTCAATTGAGTCGTTGCATGGCGAACAGCCAATGCAGATGTGGGAGACATGGCAGCACCAGAGCATTTGGATCACCTACGTTTGATCTAATGTGTGTCCGAACGCTCCATCGCATGTACGGGCACGTGGTTAGGCGAAGCTGAAGTTGGTGAGGAGCGATCTGAGCTATCCGATTGGACGGCTGAGATTTCTTGGATGTGGGCAAGCATTGTGCGCCCATAAGGCAAGGGGGCGAGCGTGCATGCGAAGCTGAGAAGATGTGGTGTCTTTAGTGATACTTAAATCCGTCACTAAAGAGCCCCTCATTTAATGTTTCAACTATGTATTGACCAAATTGCCCCCAATCCTTACAACTATAAAAGGAGACCCCTACCCTATGAAATTCTCATCCCTTCCTTCACCTCTCTCCCTCTCCAAAGCTCAAGAGAAGCTTGTCCCACACCTGAGATGCTACTCTAGAGCCAAATCCAAGTTTTCTTGCCCCCGCTCCAAAAGTGGATCCCATGATGACGATGACGTGCTACCTCATGCTTGCTTCCTCCTACTTCATCCTCCTTCCCACTTTGACCTCCGTCTTCCAAGCGTCGCTCTGTCTGGCTTGTCCTCCAAGCATTCATCGTGGAGGATAACACCTCTCTCCCTTCTTTTTATAACTTTCTAGAATAGAGTTTCCTGCTTTCTAGTTGTAATCATTTCCTGCTTTCTAGTTGTAAAAATAGTATTATTTTATCAAGTGATTGTTCTCTCTCTCTCTTATTGTTTATATCAATTCCATTGTAATTATTTCACATTCAAACAAAAATACAAAAAAAAAAATATAATCATGGATTTATGATCGACGTAGCCTCCCTGTATTTGATCCAGAATTTCTTTACGAATTTTGGTAAAATTTTAACTGTTCATAGATTACTTCGCAAATCGAAATACAATGACAGGTTTTTTCAAGTCCAACTTTGATTGCGTGGTTTTCCACTCTCAACAAGGCAGAGGTGTAGCAAGTTTTGACGAGGCGGATGGAGGGGTGTAGCGACCAAGGCACCTCGTTGGAGGTTCAGTTGGAGATAGGGAAGACAAGGATGAACGGCATCGTGGAGCATTATTTTGGGGATTTTTGGGTATAAAACTAACCTAAGGATCTAAACTAACTAAATTAACTCTAATCTAATAGACGAAGGGGAGAGAACAGCATTGGTGCTGGTAGGCCAGCATTGGGGAAGAAAACACTCCGGTAGTGGGGGACAGCGGCTATAGAGGTAGAGCTACAAGGGTGGTATTCCACGATGCAGAGGAACGTGAGGAAGAAGAATTCACCACCGATACTGCTGTCGGACGACAAGGATAGGGAGACGGAGTCACTAGAGCTCAAGGAGTTATTCGACTGAAATAGGAGAGAGGAATTTGGGGAATTTCCAGCCGAAATCGACTCTAGGGAACTCGTCGAGGTTTGGGGGTCCTTTTATAGGTGTCTAGAGGGCGAAAAGTGCTTAGAAGCCAAGCTTCCAAGCTTGGAAGGTTCGATAGAATGGGATAATTGAAAGATACGCGAATATCATATGCATTTGCGTGAGACATTGGGAAGGTTGTTTGGCTTCAGATCTAATTCATTGGAAAGAGGACCCCTCAAGGAATCTCCCTTCCAATTTTGGAAGGGATTGAGCGAGAAATCACAGAGATCTTCCCATTTGAAGGTCGTTGGAGCTTTAGGATTAGGAGTTGAGGGTTACATGGACCTATTTGTGAAGAAGACGACAAAGCTAGGGGGCTTCTGCAAGAACTTCAAAAGTTAGGGGCATGAGTGTGAGATAAAAGTGTCAGACAGGACTAAATTGCGAACTATGTCAAGATGATCTCACATTAAGCCCAAATTTTGGTACAAACCTATCTTTGACCCAAGGAATCCAATGGTGAAGTTAGATTTATGTTTTGACCACATTTGACATGAGAAATTGCACAATTACTCAAATTAGGGCAAAAGTCTGTCTGTGGTGTTGTTTTGGGTAAAATTTTGTTCCAATGGTGAAATCAAGCATGCCAAACCCTAGAGAGTATTTTTATATGAATTTTAGAGGGTTTAGGTGAATTTTATCCTAACCAGAACCTTAGTTAATTAAACGAATTTATTTTTAGGGTTTCGGAAGTCATTTGATTCTCAAAACGTGCGAAAACCCTTTTCTGTCTATACTAACGCACTTGTTAGACTTATTAAGATCATTTGACCCTTAATTAACCTTTGAGAAAACCCGTGATTGTTCTGCATTCATGAGATGATGGAAGAATTATAGTTTTAACCCTAGTTTCTCGTATTTATCTCAAAAAGGATTTGAAATGAATTATGTCACTCTGGCAGTTACGTAGTAGCATTTAATGATGGAATATGACTAAATAAAGCTAGATATGGCTAATGATGGCATTATCATCATACCTCCAAGCCTAACTTTTGGTAGTCCCTTAGCGAAATCTCATGGAATTAACTCAATTTCTAGACCATGTGTTCAGATCTCTGATGTGTTCTTTATTTTGTAGATTAGGTTAGAATGCTAAAAGCAGGCCTGGAGGTACTCAAGTACCAACCAAGATCGGGACTGAAATGCTTGGCTCGGGACAACCGGGTTTTATTGTTATAACGTTGTAGTATAGCCAGTTATTACCAACATTTCAAATATATAAATTTTTTTACTCGGAAAATAAAAGAGTTCCCGAGGTCGAACTCAGGGAGCAAGTTGTATTCTAGAGATATACATGTTTCTTTTACAAAATAAAGAGAGAGGGAAAGAATTTGTTGTTCTCTTTGTTTTCTCCTCGTGATGTTCTTCTTTCTTTCTTTCTTCAGATCTCCTACTTCTTCTTTGTTCTGCAGAGGTGATGCTCCTCTTTCTTTCTTCAGATCTCCTTCTTCTTTTTCTGCAGTCTCTTCTATGAAGGTTTCTTCTTGTTTCTCCTCCCTGCGGCTAAGTGTCAGCTTCTTCTTTTCTTTTTCAGCCAGGGACGTCACCCCTCCTTTCTTCTTTTCCCTTCAGGCCGTCGTCTGATTTCCAAATCAGACGACTTAACTACCTGTTGCTACAGTCAGCTTCCTTCTTCTTCCGCGGGTCTCCTTCTTCGCCTGTGCCTGCACACTTCAGAGTTTTTCGTCAGAGGCAAAACCTACTCTACCCTCCCCCCCGCGTCTCTCTCTCTCTCTGAAACCACTCTTGGGAAAGCTCTCCCAGAGCTGCCGGGTAACCGGGTTCGGGTCAGGCCTGGGTCCAGGCCCACCGGCGTGCGTGGTGGGCGAGGAGTGCAGGTCAGTCTTAAGTCGGGTCGGGTAGGGTCAGGTCCGCGGGGCGTGAGCGCGGACGAGACCGGGTAACCGGGCGGGTGAAGGGGACCTCACCCCGTGTGCTGAGGCAGTAAGCCTCCAGCACTTTTGCATCTTATATCGCTGCGCCTCTTCAGGCTTTTCCGAGGTGGGACTAAATGTCCCACCTCAATTGCGCGCCCGCAGCGGGGAACTCAGCGGGAGATTGCGGCGTCACGCGAAGCTTTCTGCCTTAGCTGCGAGCCTGGTGTTTTGCCAAAATGCCTCGCAAGGCCTGGGAGTTGAATCTGGGCGTGGCGCTGAGCGTGGCGCGCCTGTAGCTGCAGGCGGAAGCAGTTCCTCCTGCGCGGCAATGGCGGCGGAGGTCGGGTGGTCTGTTCACAAGAAAACGGCCTCTCGGCCTAATCAGAAAGTGCCAGGAGCTTCGCCAGGGTGCGGCGAAGCTCGTGTGGGTGGTGGCGAGGCGCGGGGCGGCGTGCGAGGGCTGCCCTAGGTCGGACTGTGGGTCAGAGGATGGGTCTGTTCGGTGGGGTTGCAGAGGGTGATGTGGGGGAAGTGGCAGGGCGGAGGTTGATCAGGGTGAGGAGGCGGAGGTCCTGCGGTGGTCGGCGAGCCGTGTGGGTCGCTGAGGTGATGGGAGCGGCTCGCCGGAGGGTGGCCGGAGACGAAGGGGGTGACGATGGTCAGGGTCGGTCGAGGGCTTAATTGAATAAATTGAAAGCGGGGAAAGAAAGAGGAGAAGAAGGGGAGTAGCTCTAGCTTACTTGCAGGGACGAAGGGGGAGGAACAGGGCGACAGTCGTATCGACTGTCGCCGGAGAAGACGATGCTCAGGGAAAGGGGCGGCGGCGAGCAGAGAGCCGGAGAGGCGCCAGCTGGGTGCGGCGTGGCGCGGGAAGAGCAGGGGAGGAAGTCTCTGCTGCTGGTATTGCGGCAGAGCGAAGAGGTGGAGGGGGAGGAAACCGCCAGAGCTGGTGAGCGTCTGCCGAAGGAAGAAGAGAAGAAAGTTGGGGATTTTCTCCGTCAGATCCAGGCTGCCCCGGTCGGTGGAGCAACGGGGGGTATTTATAGGGATCAAACAGGGAGGAAGGCGGAGGGAGATGACGTGTCTCCCTCGCCGGAGGATGGCCGGAAACAAGAACCCATACCGTCCGTGCATTCGCACGGCCGGTATGGTGGGTTACAACGACCAGGGGGTGTCCCTGCGACGGCTGACGACGCAGGGCACCCCCGGTTTACTTGCCAGGTCCCCCACCTCACCCTGCGCGGCGCCATGCTCCGCGCAAGGTCGCCGGAGCATGGTGCTGGCAGGTTTTGCAGGGGGACCTGATTGCAAAGAACGAAGGAGAGTTAGGGGCCAAAATGCGAGGGTTCAAAAGTTGAGGGCCAAAGAGTAAATATATGAGGACCAAAGTGTAAAGTCGGTCAGGGAGGTTTCTTCTTAGGCTCAAGTTTTTATACATGACTAATTAGGACCTAAGGAATCTGATGGTGAATTTCATTTCCATATTAAACCTTGTTTGACCGGTCAATTTACGCAAAAACCCAAATTAAGTTATTAATTGGGCATGGTTCTCAATGTAGGTCAAAAAGGGTTCTGAAGGCCAAATTGAAGGTTCTAAACCCTGGAGATTATTTTTCTATGAATTTTAGAGGGTTTATTATATTTTTACTTTGCCTCGAACCTTGTGAATTGAAGTGGGTTATTTTAGGGTTACAGATTATCATTTAGTTTCTTGGAATTGCTGTAGCCCTTGCTAGATCATTTCATCCCACTCTTATTCTTATTAAGCTGCTTTGACCTATGTTTGGGCCCTGAATTACCCTGTATGCAGATTATACTGGTAAAATTGCATTTTTACCCCTTATGACTTATTTTCTTCTCAAACTCAGGATTCTCTGAGTTAAGCCTTTCCTTGAGATATGTAGGAGCTTTTATCCTTTGTATTAGGTCAAAATGAGCTAGTTATGGCTCATGATGTGGTTCTCATCATACCCCCATGCCTAGCTTTTGCTAGTCCCTTAGCAAAAACTTAAGGTTTCAACCCTTGTTCTAGACCATGAAGTTTTTAATAGTTTTAGATAAGTGCCTTTTTTATTTGAGCATAGATTAGGTTAGAATGCTGACCATAGGCCTAAAAGGTACTCTAGTACTAATCAAGATCCAAATCTGTCTAGCCTTAGCCTCAGTCTTTTAGCAAAGGTTTTTAAGGCCCAGAAGAACTAACCTAAGGTTTATTGGACTTCGTGGTTAAAGCACCCGTGCTTGAAATGATTTTAGCCCTGGCTCAGTTCGCAGTGCGTTTTGTAAGAGAGAGATAGAAAGTTTTTCTGTTTGGAGAGTTTTCTCTCTCTTTTTCTTTTTAGTTCTAGCCTAGGATTGGCTTTTCAACACGGTCTGTATCAGATTCCTTGCTCCCATCATCAATCCTCAAGGGTTCCTGGCGATCGATGCTTCGAGATAGCACCGCCCATGGCAACCCCCGGAACCCTGGCTATTGAGATTTCGAGATAATCCCATGCATGGTATTCCGTGGCCGAATCCAGACCCTGGCAATTGACACTTCGAGATAATGCCATCCATGGAATCTGAACCAGCAGAGTGCTTACATGCCCCCAGTAGGATATGTAAATATCCTAAGAGACAAGCACCGAGGAGATGATATTTTGTTACGCATCTTCGAGGGGATTTCCCGCCTCTCCGCGCTGGGAACTCGTCCAAATCAATCTTGTGTTGATCGGCCGCTCCTATTCTAGGTGATCTTTTCAGATTTTTGCGACGCTTCTGCGTGATTCTGATTTTTACGCTTACTGAACCAGGCTGTGTGTGAGGTTAGGGTGCTTAGGTTACTGAGTCCCGTAAACCAAAAATTAGTTAACGAGGCCGAATACTCCCTAAGCCTTAGACCTAATACTTCAGCTTTTCATTTTCCTCAACCTCTTGAGGAGTGTCCAGATCTTAATGGGTACTAAGAGTCTATTCAAGAATGCCTAAGGTTTGCATTCTTTACTAATCTCATTGTGCACTTTTCTTGAATGAGGTCTAGAACTTAAGTTAATTCCTTAGTTCCTTACTAATGACTATCACTTTTTCTCATAATTTTGTGCTCCTTTTTTCATTTTGTTTCTTTTCTCCTTCACAAAATTTCCTTCTACTCTTTTCCTCTTATTCTTTTTCGAAAATTTTTTTTTTTTTTTTGGTGTTTTTGGCATATGTGAATTTTTTTGTTTGAAACCTTTTCTTACAAGTTTTGCACTTTCATACCCCCCCATGCCTAAGATTTGCAATGTCCTCATTGTAACCTAGGGGGTCTTAGTTCATTCCTTAAGACAGAAATTTGGATGAGTGGATGGGTCGGGTTGAATTTTTTGCGGACGATTTCAAATCCCTGATGCAAACACCTGAGTTGGGGTCGGCTGTCTACAAGGGTGAACTTCGAGTGCTAAAAGGTGTCAGAACAAGTTTCAGGTAAAGAGAATGACGGGCTGCCTCCCGTTAAGCGCTGAGTTTTACGCCATCGGCTGGGCGCAATAAGCTCAAGGGGAAAGGAGGATATAAGATGCCTCAGCCAAATCAGTAGAAGTTACATCAATGAACGGCTTGAGTCTCTGACCGTTCACGATGAAAGGTTCAGAATCGTGGCTGAGTGGACTGATTTCGATTGCTCCATTTCCAAAAACCTGTCGGACCAAATATGGTCCGACCCACTTAGATCTCAGTTTTCCTGGGAAGAGTTTGAGTCGGGCATCAAAGAGTAGGAAATTTTGACCAGGATGAAGGATCTTTCTCGAGATGTGTTTGTCGTGGATGGCTTTAACCCGCTCCTTGTAGATTTGCGAGTTCTCGTACGCGTCTATGCGTAATTCATCGATCTCGCTGATTTGGAGTTTTCTGTGGGTCCCAGCCTTGGAAAGATCTAGATTACAGTTCCGTACTGCCTAATAGGCTTTATGCTCCAGTTCAACGGGAAGGTGGCATGCCTTTCCGTACACCAATCTAAAGGGAGACATGCCCAATTGGGTCTTGTGGGCGGTCCTATAGGCCCACAATGCTTCCGGAAGTCGGGACGACCAGTCCTTCCTGTCAGGTCGAACAGTGACTTGCAGGATTTTCTTGATCTCCCGATTAGACAGCTCAGCTAGACCATTAGTTTGGGGGTGGTAAGGAGTAGAGATTCGGTGAGACACCCCGTATTTGGTCATCAGTGACCTAAACTGAGCATTTGTGAAATGGGTCCCCCCATCAGAGATTATTGCACGAGGAATCCCGAACCTTGAGAAAATGTGTTGATGAATGAATTTGAGAACGATTTTGTGATCACAGGTTCGGGTCGGTATGGCTTCGATCCATTTGGACACGTAGTCCACAGCCAACAGAATGTATTCGAAACCATCCGAAACAGGAAAGGGGCCCATAAAATCAATCCCCCAAACATCAAAGATTTCGCATACTAGAATCGGTTGCATAGGCATCATGTCGCGATGGCTCATGTTGCCCAAAGTCTGGCAACGACTGCATGCCTTGCAATGACTGTATGCGTCTTTGAACAGTGTGGGCCAGTAAAAGCCGCACTGGAGGACTTTTGATGCGGTTTTATGTCCGGCAAAATGGCCATCGCATGCCTGGTCATGGCAGAAAGAGAGGATATTGTTGACTTCCCCTTCCGGGACACATCTCCGGATGATCTGATCGGCACCTATGCGGAAGAGGTACGGGTCTTCCCAAATGTAATACTTGGCATCGGAGCGTAATTTGTCTTTCTTGGCCTTCGGCCAATCGGACGGGGTCTGATGAGATGCCAAGTAATTTACAATATTAGCAAACCATGGAAGGCTAGTACCAATAGTCAGCAGGTGCTCATCGGGAAAATGCTCAGTGATGGGTCCGGAAGGGTCAATTATTTCAGAAGGAAGACGGGACAAGTGATCGGCTACCACGTTTTGTTTTCCCGCTTTGTCGCGAATCTCAAGGTCAAATTCTTGCAACAGCAAGATCCATCGGATCAATCGAGGATTCACGTCCTTCTTCGCAAGGAGATGCCTCACAGTTGTGTGATCCGAGTATATGATGACATGGGAACCCAGCAGGTATGATCTGAACTTCTCTAGGGCAAATACTACAGCTAGCAGCTCTTTCTCAGTAATCGTATAGTTACGCTGAGCCTCATCGAGTGTTTTGCTGGCGTAGTAAATGACCACAGGTTTCTTGTCATTTTTCTGCCCCAAAACCGCTCCTACAGCGAAGTCGGATGCATCACACATGATCTCAAAGGGTTGAGACCAATCAGGGGACTGTAGGATCGGGGCTTGGGTGACTCGATCACGCAGGATTTCAAATGCTTGAGTGCATTCCTTGGAGATTTCGAAGGGAACATCCTTGGAGAGAAGAGTGGTCAGGGGGCGTGCGATTTTTGAAAAATCAGGGATAAATCGTCGATAAAAATCGACATGCCCTAAAAAGGATCGGATGTCCCTGATCGAGCTAGGCATAGGAAGGTGAGAAATCAGATTAACCTTAGCTCGATCCACTTGGATACCTTTCTCCGAAATTGAGTGTCCCAGGACAATTCCCTCAGGCACCATGAAATGGCTCTTTTCCCAGGAAAGAACCAAATTCACATCGATGCACCGCCTGAGTATCTGGACCAAGTGTTGGAGGCAATCGTCGAATGATGCTCCGAAAACTGAAAAGTCATCCATGAAGACTTCCAGATAATCACCTACCATATCTGAGAATATGGCAAGCATGCATCGCTGAAAAGTAGCGGGTGCATTGCAAAGACCGAAAGGCATCCTTCGGAAAGCGTATGTTCCGAAGGGGCAGGTGAACGTTGTCTTTTCTTGGTCCTCAGGATGGATTGCCACCTGGTTATAACCGGAGTACCCGTCAAGAAAGCAGAAGAACCTATTTCCCGCTAGTTTTTCGAGAATTTGATCAATGAAGGGTAGTGGGAAATGATCCTTCTTCGTGGAGGAATTGAGTCGACGGTAATCTATACAGACTCTCCACGAGTTGGCCAATCGGGTAGGAATGATTTCTCCGGTCTCAGTCGTTATAGTGGTGAGTCCTGCCTTCTTGGGCACGACCTGAATTGGGCTCACCCAACGACTATCGGAGATCGGGTAGATGATTCCGGCATCTAACCATTTGATGATATCCTTTTTCACGACCTCCTGCAGATTGGGGTTTAAGCGTCTCTGCATTTCACGAGAAGGTCGTGTGCCCTCTTCTGAATAGATATGATGAGTACAATAAGAGGGACTTATTCCAGTCAAATCATCGAGAGTCCATCCGATGGCTCTGCGATGTTGCTGGAGGACAACAATCTGACGGGATTCCTGTTCAGGACTGAGGTTGGAATTGATAATTACAGGAAGGGTCTGATTAGAACCCAAAAAGACGTATTTTAAGTGAGAAGGAAGGGGTTTCAGTTCGAGGATGGGGTTTTCAGCAGCAGCGGGTGGTTCAGTATAGATGTGAGGTTCAAGGGTGGGAGTTACTGGGTTGTTCACATCTGGATTTGACTCCTCTGTTTGCGGGTCAAGATCCTTCTGTGGTTGATGAGGCATACTCGAGTCATTCTGGAGGTGTGATTCATCAACCAAAGTCTTGATGTCACAAATTTGCTCGATGACGTCGCAATTAATTCCTTGTTGGGCCTTAAATATATCAATTTTCAGTGTTTGATCTCCACACTTAAGCTCTATTTGGCCCTCCTCACAACTGATGTTGGCTCTAGCAGTAGCCAAGAAAGGTCTCCCTAGAATGATTGGTGTATCCCTAGGGTTCTCAAGTGCATCCATATCTAAGACTATAAAGTCCACTGGAAAATAGAAATCCCGCACTCTCACGATAACATCCTCGAGAATCCCTTTTGGTGACTTTATAGATCGATCTGTTAATTGTAATGTCACCTCGGTTGGTTTCAGCTCAGATTCTTCTAGATGGTCAAGTAAGGATGTGGGTATCAGATTTATAGATGCACCCAAGTCTAACAATGCTCTATCAAATTGGGTACCACCTATCTTACAGGAGATCAGGGGAGTTCCAGGATCTTTTGCCTTGGGTGGGAGTCTACTAAGGATTACAGAGCTGGCTTGCTCTGACAGAACAATTGGGCTCCCTCCCTTGGTTCGCGGCTTACGCTGGGGTGTACATATATTCTTTAGAAATCGTGCGTAAGCTGGTACGTGGCGGATTGCATCCATCAAGGCGATGTTTATGTGGACCTGCTCAAAGAGCTTGACCAGGTCCTCCTCAGGGGCCACGGGTTTGGTGGTCTTCTTTCCCTTGGTCAGGGCCTCGGGAAACGGGATCTTGGTTGGTTCTTCTAGGATAGGTTCAGGTTGTGGATCTGGAACAGTGGTTCCTTGGATAACTATCCTAGGGTCATGGTTATTAGGCTGGGAGTGGTTTGGATAATGCGGGTCTTGAGTTGTCTTACCACTACGTGTTGTTACAGAATTTAATCCGGCCTGATTTTGGTTTGGGTTTGGTAGGAGGGGTGGCTGCTGCTGAAATCCCGCATAAGAAGTTGAGGCTTCCATCTCGTCGGGAGATGGAGCAGTAGGAGCCTGATAAATCCATTGGGCGTGGCCTAAATTTGGATTCATAACGCGCTTCTGGGTTGGCACGTTATTTGGGTTAGGAAGAGGTTGGGAAGGGAGTGTGCCTGGTTGGCGAGAATTTGCCAACTGGGCCAGTTGAGTTTTAACTTCTGTAAGCTCGTCCTTGTGCTGTTTTTGAATAGCCGCATTCGTTTTTTGAATGTCAGCCAGAGTCTGAAGGATTAAGGACATTTGATCTTGATTTGGCCCTGATGGATAAGTAGGGTTGGGCCGAGGCTGAGGCGGCTGGTAGTGACGAGAGGGCTGTGGGCGGGACTGAAAAGGTGGTCTTTGGGTTTGGGAATTTCCCGCCCACTGAAAATTGGGATGGTTTCGCCATCCAGGGTTGTAAGTGTTGGAGAATGGGTCGTTCTGGATGGAGTTGAGGTCCTCGCAGGTCTGAGGAACCTCCTGAGAATCAGGGAAAGGAGGAATGGAGTTCCCCCGGCTGGTGTAGAAAGGATCGGATGATCTTCCAGTCCAAGAATCAGATGGGGATGGATATGGATCCATCCCAGGGGAGGATCGGTGGAGGATGTTTTGCACAGTCTCCTGTGTGGAAGGAGGTTGTGCAAAGGAGTTACGCGCAGAGGTGGCTCGCTGCAAGTGCTGAGTCAGCTCATCCACCTTCTTTTCAATGATTGAGACCTTGTCCAATCGACTGGCCATTAATTCCAGGTCGACTGATGCGGACAGGCCCTGCGTCTCATGTGCTCCCTTAAGATTCGTCGCTGCGCGGGTATTCGTCCTGTCGAATAATCCCATGGAGTCATTGTTGATGGAGTTATCGCACATGTTTTCGAGAATCTCCCAAACGGTGTCTTCATGTTGACCCATGATGTTTCCTCCGCAAGTTGCATTGACGAAAAGGCGGATGTCCTCACGGAGTCCCTGGTAAAAAGATTGGACTTGTTCCCATTTAGGAACTCCGTGATGGGGGCACTTTCTCATGAGATCCTGAAAACGATCCCATGCCTCATGGAGAGGTTCTCCTGATTGTTGAGTGAAGTGTGTAATCTGATGGCGCAAGGCGTTGGTCCGACCAACGGGAAAAAACTTTTTCAAAAATTCGGATTGAAGTTCTTCCCAAGTGTTGATCGGCCGGGTCTGAGTTTGATACCAATGGGCGGCCTTGTCCATAAGAGAAAAGGAGAACATCTTCATGAGAAGAATATCCCGATTTTGCGCATCTGATCCAAAAGTGTGGGCCAGATGCTTTAGCTGTTTGATGTGCTGGAAGGGATCTTCAGAATTAAGCCCATGGAATTTAGGTATAGCATGAATCATGTTGGGCTTTAGTTCGGAATCAGGTCCTCCAGTCGGGATTCTGACTCGAGGCTCAATGGCCACCGCAGCAGGATTGTAGTGGTCCCGCATCATAGGACGCTGTGGTGGGTGCACGAAGTTTTGGAAGAGGTCATTGAGTCGCTGGAGCTGGTGTTCCAGATTATTTTCTTCCTCAACTGGCTGAGCCATGATGGGGGAAGAAGAAAAACTTGGTTCTGAATCAGAAGAGAGAATAATGTGAGGGTGTTGCTGCACAAACACGGGCGTCGAGGCTTGGCCTTGACGAGAGTGAATTTCTAATGGAGGTCTTAAGGGTGGTCCTAGGGACCTCCTTCCGTACATGCACAGTTGGGAGAGGTAAGTTAGAAGGTGCTGGACCCAATCAAGGTACCCAAAAATGTGTTGGGTGATTATAGAGGTACGGGGCAGATGGACCCCTTGATCAGAAAGATCGTCCACCTGAGAATTACCTGGGCAGCCAGAGTGGGAGAGTCCCGCGAAGACCCCTACACGGTAGAGCGTCCCCACGGGTTACAGGGTTTCCCCCACCCGACCTCTCTTGTCACTGCGGTTCCAGGTAGACCAGAATGGGGATCTTGACCTCTTAAGTCTACCAATTTTAAGATCAGGGTGCTTAAGGTTTCACTTGAACTTTAGTCTTTTTAAGTGCAAAGAGTGACCTAATTTAAGGTTGGTTGACCCAAAGGGGTCAACTTTACCTCTTGTTTTCTTTGAGAGCTTTCAGGTCTTGTCTTTTAGGGTTCAAGTGTTTAAAGAGAGAGCCAATTGTTTAGGATTTTTGTTGTTAATTATTTTCAATCAATGGCCTGGGCACACCTCTTTTGGATTTCCTCAATTCTTGATTAAGGGGTGTGTCTCTACTGAAATCCTAATGTTTGACCTTATGTTGGCTCTACTTGGTCCATTTAACTCTTTGTTGGGCAATTAGGGCTCAAGCAAGAATGTGTTAGCCCTTAAATACCCTTAATAGTGTGCAGGAGTGATGAGTTGAAAACATGCAACTCTTTATGGTTACTAAGTATGGAAGACAGGTTAGCCCTATATTGCTTGTTCTTTTCTTTTCTTCCTCTTTAGAGTTTAGGGGTTAATAGTGAGAGGAAAAATTTACCTATCTTCGGAGTGGTTGTCGTGTGGTTGCTTGTCTTCTTGAGTTCCTGTAGCTGCACAAAAGAGAGGAGATTATCAGAAATTAAAAGAAACAGGAATGTTTACCTCTAGAATAGCCGTTGCTCCCCGGCAGCGGCGCCAAAATGAAGTGCTTGCCTCGGGACAACCGGGTTTTATTGTTATAACGTTGTAGTATAGCCAGTTATTACCAACATTTCAAATATATAAATTTTTTTACTCGGAAAATAAAAGAGTTCCCGAGGTCGAACTCAGGGAGTAAGTTGTATTCTAGAGATATACATGTTTCTTTTACAAAATAAAGAGAGAGGGAAAGAATTTGTTGTTCTCTTTGTTTTCTCCTCGTGATGTTCTTCTTTCTTTCTTTCTTCAGATCTCCTACTTCTTCTTTGTTCTGTAGAGGTGATGCTCCTCTTTCTTTCTTCAGATCTCCTTCTTTTTCTGCAGTCTCTTCTGTGAAGGTTTCTTCTTGTTTCTCCTCCCTGCGGCTAAGTGTCAGCTTCTTCTTTTCTTTTTCAGCCAGGGACGTCACCCCTCCTTTCTTCTTTTCCCTTCAGGCCGTCGTCTGATTTCCAAATCAGACGACTTAACTACCTGTTGCTACAGTCAGCTTCCTTCTTCTTCCGCGGGTCTTCTTCTTCGCCTGTGCCTGCACACTTCAGAGTTTTTCGTCAGAGGCAAAACCTACTCTACCCTCCCCCCCCCGCGTCTCTCTCTCTCTCTGAAACCACTCTTGGGAAAGCTCTCCCAGAGCTGCCGGGTAACCGGGTTCGGGTCAGGCCCAGGTCCAGGCCCACCGGCGTGCGTGGTGGGCGAGGAGTGCAGGTCAGTCTTAAGTTGGGTCGGGTCGGGTCAGGTCCGCGGCGCGTGAGCGCGGACGAGACCGGGTAACCGGGCGGGTGAAGGGGACCTCACCCCGTGTGCTGAGGCAGTAAGCCTCCAGCACTTTTGCATCTTATATCGCTGCGCCTCTTCAGGCTTTTCCGAGGTGGGACTAAATGTCCCACCTCAATTGCGCGCCCGCAGCGGGGAACTCAGCGGGAGATTGCGGCGTCACGCGAAGCTTTCTGCCTTAGCTGCGAGCCTGGTGTTTTGCCAAAACGCCTCGCAAGGCCTGGGAGTTGAATCTGGGCGTGGCACTGAGCGTGGCGCGCCTGTAGCTGCAGGCGGAAGCAGTTCCTCCTGCGCGGCAATGGCGGCGGAGGTCGGGTGGTCTGTTCACAAGAAAACGGCCTCTCGGCCTAATCAGAAAGTGCCAGGAGCTTCGCCAGGGTGCGGCGAAGCTCGTGTGGGTGGTGGCGAGGCGCGGGGCGGCGTGCGAGGGCTGCCCTAGGTCGGACTGTGGGTCGGAGGATGGGTCTGTTCGGTGGGGTTGCAGAGGGTGATGTGGGGGAAGTGGCAGGGCGGAGGTTGATCAGGGTGAGGAGGCGGAGGTCCTGCGGTGGTCGGCGAGCCGTGTGGGTCGCTGAGGTGATGGGAGCGGCTCGCCGGAGGGTGGCCGGAGACGAAGGGGGTGACGATGGTCAGGGTCGGTCGAGGGCTTAATTGAATAAATTGAAAGCGGGGAAAGAAAGAGGAGAAGAAGGGGAGTAGCTCTAGCTTACTTGCAGGGACGAAGGGGGAGGAACAGGGCGACAGTCGTATCGACTGTCGTCGGAGAAGACGATGCTCAGGGAAAGGGGCGGCGGCGAGCAGAGAGCCGAAGAGGCGCCAGCTGGGTGCGGCGTGGCGCGGGAAGAGCAGGGGAGGAAGTCTCTGCTGCTGGTATTGCGGCAGAGCGAAGAGGTGGAGGGGGAGGAAACCGCCGGAGCTGGTGAGCGTCTGCCGGAGGAAGAAGAGAAGAAAGTTGGGGATTTTCTCCGTCAGATCCAGGCTGCCCCGGTCGGTGGAGCAACGGGGGGTATTTATAGGGATCAAACAGGGAGGAAGGCGGAGGGAGATGACGTGTCTCCCTCGCCGGAGGATGGCCGGAAACAAGAACCCATACCGTCCGTGCGTTCGCACGGCCGGTATGGTGGGTTACAACGACCAGGGGGGTGTCCCTGCGACGGCTGACGACGCAGGGCACCCCCGGTTTACTTGCCAGGTCCCCCACCTCACCCTGCGCGGCGCCATGCTCCGCGCAAGGTCGCCGGAGCATGGTGCTGGCAGGTTTTGCAGGGGGGACCTGATTGCAAAGAACGAAGGAGAGTTAGGGGCCAAAATGCGAGGGTTCAAAAGTTGAGGGCCAAAGAGTAAATATATGAGGACCAAAGTGTAAAGTCGGTCAAGGAGGTTTCTTCTTAGGCTCAAGTATTTATACATGACTAATTAGGACCTAAGGAATCTGATGGTGAATTTCATTTCCATATTAAACCTTGTTTGACCGGTCAATTTACACAAAAACCCAAATTAAGTTATTAATTGGGCATGGTTCTCAATGTAAGTCAAAAAGGGTTCTGAAGGCCAAATTGAAGGTTCTAAACCCTGGAGATTATTTTTCTATGAATTTTAGAGGGTTTATTCAATTTTAATTTGCCTCGAACCTTGTGAATTGAAGTGGGTTGTTTTAGGGTTACAGATTATCATTTAGTTTCTTGGAATTGCTGTAGCCCTTGCTAGATCATTTCATCCCACTCTTATTCTTATTAAGCTGCTTTGACCTATGTTTGGGCCCTGAATTACCCTGTATGCAGATTATACTGGTAAAATTACATTTTTACCCCTTATGACTTGTTTTCTTCTCAAACTCAGGATTCTCTGAGTTAAGCCTTTCCTTGAGATATGTAGGAGCTTTTATCCTTTGTATTAGGTCAAAATGAGCTAGTTATGGCTCATGATGAGGTTCTCATCAGGGACCTGACGAGCTTTTGCCTCAGTCTACCGTGAAGGTTTCTAAGGCCGATAGGAACTAACCTAAGGTTCGTTGAACTCCACGGTTAAAGCACCCATGCTTAAAACATTTTTAGTCTTGGTTTAGTCTTCAGTGCATTTTTGTAAGAGAGAGATAGAAGAATTTTTTTGGATTTTTGGAGAGTTTTCCCACTCTTTTCTTTTCTTTATTCCTAGCTTTGAATTCGATTTACAATATGGTCAGTATCAGATTCCTAGCTCCCACCATCAATCCTCATAGGGTCCCTAGCTTTTGAGGCTTTGTGATAGCACCCCCCATGGCAACCCCTAGAACCCTGACTTTCGACACTTCGTGATAGTGCAACCCATGGAGTTCTATAGCTAAATTCTGAACCTGGCAATCGAAATTTCGGGATAATCCTACCCATGGTACCTGCATTAGCACAAGGTGCTTATGTGCCCCAATAGGATATTTAGATATCTTAGGAGACAAGCACCGAGGAGACGGTATGTTACTGCGCATCTTCGAGGGGAATTTCCTACCTTTCCACGCCGAGAACTCATCCATCTACTTGTGTTGATTAGTCGCTCCAACTCTAGGTGGCTTTCTATAATAGAATTAATCATGCATTTGTGTGATTGGGGCGCTTAGGTTAATTAGTGTTGCAAACCAGAGGTCAGTTAACGAAGTCGAATAATCCCTAAGCCTTAAACCTAACACTTAAGCTTCTCATTTTCCTCAACCTCTTGAGGACTATCTAGATCTTAACGGATACATGAATTTTTAAGCCTAAAACAAGCCTAAGGGGCCTAAGATCAGCACTCATACTAATCTCTTGTGTCTCTTATTTCTTTCTTTTACTTTGGTCTAGAACTTAAATAAATCCCACAATCATTTTCCAATGACTAATTCTTTCATTTTGAATTGTGCTCCTTTTTGACATTTCAAAATCACCACCAATTTTGCTTCTCAAGAATGATATGCAATTAATTCATTCAAAATTTCCTCCCTTCATTGTTTTTTGTTCTTTTTCAATTTTTCATATTTTTTGGTTTTTTGTAATATGTATTTTGTGTGAGAACCCCTCAGAACTTTGAATTTTTGTATGTTTGCACTTTAACACCCCCCATGCCTATGTTTTACAATGTCCTCATTGTAAATGGGGGTATGAAACAGTTAGGGTTCAGGGATTAGAACATGATAAGCAGGTGAGCTGATGGGTGTAGATGACTGTTGCGGATGATTTCAAGATCTGATACGAGTACCAGAGGTGGAGTTGGCTGTTCTAAACTGAACTCAGAGTGCAATAAACATGAAGTACAAAAAAGGTTAATCAGAAGGATCTCGATTTTTTGGATTGATGGGTTGCCTCATATCAAGCGCTAAATTCAATGCGTTCAACCGAGTGGAAAATGGTACAAAGGAGTGGTCAAATTAAGCGAATTTTGTAAAACAAGCACCTTGACCAATAGCTTGATTGGTCCAACCAGGTGCTTGTTCAAATCAGCACGCTGATGATGCAGCCTAAACCCAATCAATCTGGTGGGTTGATAGATGCGGATCAAAAGATGTGGTGCCCACCAAATTTTGTGAAGTTCGAGAAGATATGGAAGTGTGAATCCAGGATTTGGCTGAACTGAATCAGCCTAATCAGAGTAGGGATCATCAAATGAAAGGGAATCAGTGGAGGATATGAGATCCCTATGAGGGTGATCAGAGAAGGATGGGGCATGATTTGTAGTCTGATCAATGCCCGAAGTCCGAATGGAATGTGGAGGGGAATTATGTGCAACTAGCTCATTGAGAGGAGAATCAGAGTAGAAATTGATTATGGTTGCAGGTCGGGGCTATGAACTGGTTTGGGAAGGTTCTGCATGTGTAGAAGAGGTGGCTTTATGAATAATTGTATGTGAGGGCTCCTCTAGGATGGATTCAATGGTGGGTTCATCTAGAGAGTCCTCATAATAGCCATCAAAATCAAAGGTAAATTCCTGAAGAGTGTTTATAGGATCAAGGAACTCTGAGTCAAGAAAAGATTCGAACTATGGGTTGTAGACACTCTCGGCAATTTCTGTTTTTGATTCCTGAGGATTAAAATGAAATGATTCCATCTCAATGGAACTTGATTTTGAATCAATGATCTTGGGATTAGGGATCTCAAAGTCAGAGTCAAAGAATGGATCATGTAAGCTGAGGTTGTAGATTTGCTCATAGTCGTCAGGAAACAGCCGTTCTCCGAAATCAGAGTAAGATTCAAAATCGTTGCAGAACTTGCGAGAATAATATTCTGAATTTGATTCTGGATCTTAGGTTCCACCACAGAATAAATCAAGAAGTGGACAATCAACAACCTGACTTGGGTTAACCTATACTCAGAGTCTGAGCTCAAAGAGGTGTCTCTATTAGGAATATGCTCGATTTATTTGCTTATAGGGAAGACCCAATCAAAACCCAACTCTTTTAGCTCCTTGGTTTCTGTATCATAGATTGGTGTGACTTTCGAAAAATCAATCTATATCTTTGAGGAGGTTGGAGAGGTGCACTCATCAAATACATGCCCATAATCAAAATCTAAATTCAAAATATGATTTCCATTATATGAGGCCTTGAAATATCCCAATAAGGCTTAGATCTAGATTTTTGGTTAAGGGTATGGGTTGGATTACTAGAATCTAAGTTGGGCTCTACAGGGATGTCAGAATTGCTCTCGAGAGTCACCTAACCAGAATAAGGGATAGAATTTACACCCTCGAGAGGTTCTGATTCAATCTTATTATCATAGGTCTTTGGGAAATCTAAGCTCGATGAACCAAGTTCTTGATTTTGTAGGGTTGGTTCAAAATTGTGATCGCATGCAATCGGATCCTCCCAACCCATCTCAGAATCAGGTGTGTCAATTTGGTCATAATTTGAATTAGATTCCATTTGGGTTGTGGTTCCACAACATCCTTGATTCTTGTTTCCGAGATTTGGAGGATTTTGCTTCTCAATGTTGCTCCAAGATGTCTCATCGTCTTCTGTAGGAATGTATGGGTATCTTTGAATAATTATCTTTTGTAGTGTATTTAGCATGTTTCCACATTTTTCTATGAGACTTTGATATGTTTCTCAAAATTATGGATTCGAATAACATTATAGACACTCGATACTGTGCTATCTCCATAATTCACTGAATTCTGATAGATGATCCTCCCAAGTTGAACCATGTAAGACTCGTGTATTAAGTATTTCAACACGATTCACAATGTGGGTTGTCGATTTTGCAAATTTATCATGAATGTTCATATTTAAGGCTCTATAATATTCTTCATGGTGTCCATAAGAAGCCTCAATCATTTTATCTTCGATGGTCATTTGGGACACATGTTTCCTAATCACTTTTCCTGACATGTCAGGTAGCATTTTTGAATCAAGTGGTCGAATCAAGATGTAGATTCAAACTCAAGATTAGATTGAAGTTGATCGGATCTGAAAGAGATTCCCTAAGATGATCTGTGTATATGCTCTAAGTAGAAGGGATGAGGAACTGGATGTGAATTTTTGACCCAATCAAGGCATCCAAAGATTTTTTGATGACTAAGGCAGCTTTGAGGCTAATGATTCCTATGAATCAGAAATTCACACACCCGAGAATTACATGGGCAGTTAGGAAGGGAGAGCCCTGCAAAGAACCCTACACGGTAGAGCATCCCCACGGGTTATAGGGTTTCCCCACCTGACCTTCCTTGTCACTAAGGTTCCAAGTAGACCGGAATGTTCTAACTTAAGTCCTTAATTCTACCAATTTTATGTCCTAATTTGTGCCTTTGATTTCACTTGTTTAGAAGTTAATTCAACATGTGACCTAATTTGGAGTTTGGTTGGCTTACAGTGTAGGCTAACTTCACCTGATCTGCCCTAAATATTGTAGAATGAAATCTAGGTCAAGACCTAGAAATCACCCTGATTGACTCTTAGGTTATTCAATCCAAGGATTTTAGGGTTCAAGTGAATTTTGAGCCTGATTTTAGGATTTTTCTGATTAGATCTTTTCAATCAAGGGCTTGGGTAGCACACAAATGCGGGAGGGTAAATTCCCTTTAATTCAGGTAAAAATGTGTACTAGCACTTCAAAACCCTAATTGCCTTTATTTCCAAGTCCAATTGATCTTGACATGTCCACCTTGGGCTTTAAGTAAGAAATCTGTTAGCCCAAAGTGATTTAGAATTTAACCGTGATCCCTAATAGGCACATGAAATTTGGAGTAGGAAATTCTAAACAAAATCACCTCAATCTTCAATCATATTTAAAAAAGATTTTATGAAAGCAAGAAACTTGCCCTTAAAATGATAATTACTATGAAAAATGTGGTAGGTAATTCCTAATTGATTGTTTCCTTTTTGTCTTCCTAAGATTAGGAGGTTGATTAGGGAAGAATAGAGAAGTTACCTGCCCTGGAGTGGTTGATTTGCGTGAAAGATCTCCATGTGAAGTACCTTGTAAAATTACAAAGCAAATAGGGCAACTCAGTGCTCAAATATAATCAAATATTGCAGAGAATAGCGGTGAATTGTGCATTACTCCCAGACAGCGGTGACAAAATGTTAACAAGCAAAGTCATCATTTTTTAAAAGCTGTGTTGTAGTATAGGTCGAAATCACTTGAAAACAAATAAGATTTATAACTTGAATGAAAGTCTAAGGTCGTTCACAAGGAGAAAATAGGAATTCATGCTAATCTTAACAAACAAATGTCATAAATGTCTGATTCTACAGTGCTTCTCTTCCTTTCTCTGCTTCTTCTTCTATTGCCTTTTGTTCTTCATCTTTCTTCTCTTTCTTCTTGTTTTGTCTTTCTCCTCTTCCTTCTTCTTCTGCCCTTCAGATGCACAGGGGGAAACTTATGAAATTGGCTAAGTGTTAGCCAATCCATAATAGAGCAAAACCCCCTACCCCACACTCTTTGTCCTCTTTCCCTCTC
The DNA here is from genome assembly GCA_037157565.1 of Thalassia testudinum. Classification (NCBI taxonomy): domain Eukaryota; kingdom Viridiplantae; phylum Streptophyta; class Magnoliopsida; order Alismatales; family Hydrocharitaceae; genus Thalassia; species Thalassia testudinum. The sequence goes on from JAZHRO010000057.1 coordinate 18,801,515, forward strand.
TGGGTTTCCATTTCTTCTACCTTCAGAAGGCCATGCATAGTACCAGGTAGCCAGGTTTCAGATCTATGCATACCTGGGACCAGGGCTACTGGCGTGGGTGGTAGCCGAGGTATGGGCTTAGGCGGGTAATTGGACCCGGCCCGTGTGGAAAAGTGTCACAGGCAAGGCATGAGTGGGGTGTGCGGGGGACCTCACTGTGTGTTGAGGCAAATAGCCACTGAGACAAATTCCTTTTATGCGGTGCTGAACGATCAGTGGTTTCCTAGGTGGGACTAAATGTCCTACCTTCCTCATGCACATTGCTGCTGTGGATGATGCATCCAATTGAGGGAGCTGCTATTAGCAGAGCTTCCAATAGAAGCCATGGATTTCATCCTGGGATCTTTCCGCTCTGCCTGGGACTTCCACTAGGCACTTGCAGGTGCTGGAGCAAGCTTGAAGCAAGCTCAAAGCTCTTCATTAATGGTATAGTCGGCCTGAGTACCTAAAATGAAAAGATGGCCTCTCGGCCTCGTCAAAACAACTCAGGAAGCATCGCTAGATGTCATGGAGTGCAACAGTGGTGGTGCGGAGGTGATTGGCAAAGTGAGGTCTGATGACCTCGAAATGTGCATGCGATGGTGGGCCTATTCGGCGGAAGGTATGGAAGGGCAATTAACCTAACTACATTACGGCTTTTGCTCCTAGGGTCGAGGTGGACGTGTAGGGAGTGTTGGTGAGGCGGATGGAGGGGTGTAGCAACGGTGGCACCATGATGGAGGTTCGGTCGAGGACAGGGAAGATAAGGATGAACGATGGTGTTGAGGGTTATTTTTGGGATTTTGGGTATATAACTAGCCTAAGGATCTAAAATATCTAAACTAACCCTAATCTAATAGATGAAGAGCGGAGAATGACATTGGTGTTGGTAGGCTGATGCCGAGGAAGAAAACACTCCGATAAAGGGGGACGGTGACAATAGAGGTAGGGCAACGGCGGCTGGTCTTACACGACGTGGAGGAAGGAGAGGAAGAAGAATCTATCGCTGGTATTGTATTCGAACAATGAGGATAGGCTGAGGGAGTCATTGGAGCTCAAGGAGCTATTCGGCCGAAATAGGAGAGAGGAATTTGGGGAGTTTCCGACCAAAATCGAGTCTAGAGGTTTGGGGGTCTTTCTATAGGGGCCTAGAGGGCAAAAAGAGCTTAGAAGCCAAGCTTCCAACCTTGGAAGGTTCGTCGGAATATGATAATCGAAAGATACTCAAATCTCCCATGCATTCGCAAGAGAGATTGGGAAGGTTGGTGGACTTCGGATCTGATTCATTGGAAAGAGGACTCCCCAAGGAATCTCCCATCCAATTTTGGAAGGGATTGAGAGAAAAATCAGGGAGATCTTCCCATTTGAAGGTCGTTGGAGCTTTAGGACTAAAAGTTGAGCACAGCAGGGACCTATTTGTGAAGAAGGCTTCAAAATTGGGGGGCTTTTGTAAGAACTTCAAAAGTTATGGGTGTGAGTATGAGATAAAAGAGTCAGACAGGACCAAATTGTAAACTAGCTCAAGATGATCTTAAATTGGGCCAAAATTTTGGTACAAACCTAATCTAAACCCAAAGAATCCAATGGTAAAGTTAGATTTAGGTTTTGACCAGGTTTGATTGGAGAAATTGCATAATTACCCAAATTAGGGCAAAAGTCTGTCTATGGCTCTATTTTGGGTCAAACTGGGTTTCAATGGTCAAATCAAGGATGCCAAACCCTAGAGAATATATTTTTATGAATTATAGATGGTTTAGGTGAATTTTATCATGACGAAAACCTTAGTTAATTAAGCAGGCCTATTTTTAGGGTTTCGGAAGTCATTTAGTTCTCAAAACAAGTGAAAAGCCTTTTCTGTCTGTACTAACCTACTTGTTAGACTTCTTAAGATCATTTGACCCTTAATTAACCCCTGAGGAAACCCGTGATTGTTCTGCATTCATGATACGATGGTAAAATTGTAATTTTAACCCTGGTTTCTTCTATTTCTCTTAGAAAGGATTTATAATGAATTACATCTCTCTGGCAATTATGTAGGAGCATTAAATGATGGAATATGACTAAATAAGGCTAGATATGGCTGATGATGATGTTATCATCATCATCAGCCATATCTAGCCTTATTTAGTCATATTCCATCATTTAATGCTCCTACATAATTGCCAGAGAGATGTGATATGGCTGATGATGATGTTATCATCATCTGCTAAGGTAGATTAACTGGGAGCTAAACTACTAAGCTTAGCTACCTAGTTCTTATGCAAGTAGCGAAGCTTAGGTAGTTGAGCTTAATTGGGCTGGCTTCACCCTGGCTGGAGCTAGGTTTAGTTGGAACTACCTTTGGTGAGGACTCCAGAGCTAGCTAAGCTACTAGTTGACAAGTAGTAGCTCAGTTAGCTTAGAGTCTAGTAACTGTGAGCTGGCTGGAGCTGAGGTGAGCTAAGCTTGAGCTAAGGTGGACTCAAGTCAACTCAGTTGAGCTAGCTAGAGCTCCCAGTGCACTGATTGGGGCTAGGATGAGCTAGACCCAATTGAGTTGAGCTGGATTTGAGCTGAGCTGAGGTTGGTCTAGCTAAGTTGAGCAACCTTAAGCTACCATCCAGCCAAGATGAGCTGGGTAGAGCTAAATGGAGCTAAATTTAGCTAATGTGAGCTGGAATTCAGCTGAGATGAGTTGAATCTAGCTAGGGTTCAGCTGCTTTGAGCTTCTTCTTCACTTTCTTCCTTCTAGAATGATAGGGTTTTGATGATCTAAATATCTTCTTAACCTTAACACTCAAGTAGGGATGTTAAAAATACAAAAAAAAAATGCAATGCATGCCTAATCATAGATCACGCCTAAATGTGACCCAAAAACCCATTTGCGGAGCAAAATCCTAAGAGGTAAGTTTGTCTTAATCCATAAGAATGATGATAAACTGCCATTTATCAGTGCATTATGACTGATGGTAGTTGCATTACTATGGATTGAACTTGTTTCTTTACCAACTAGCTTCGAGTTCCACACATTTCTAAACCCTTATTGACCTTACGATAGTAATTTAATCTTCATTTTACAGTACAATTGTTTGGACAATGAATCTTCATTGTATGTGATGGGCAATTGTGCACCCCATGTTACTTAGCTCAAGCAACAACATGGAACTCTTCAAGTGTTATTATTCTTTTGAGTATGCATTATCATCTTCATACTATACTGCATGTTTGTTATTCAGCTTGTTTAAAATGTGTGAGCTTACCGATTGGTTGCAACTGGAGCATGTGTTAGCTTTAATGGTGAAAATTTCACTTAAGATTCGATACAGTGGTAGACATAAAATAGGCGAATTTGGTGGGTCTCGTAATTACTGATTCAAAAGAAAAATGGATTTCTCTCTTTCCTGAAAATTTGGAGAATGGAATTTAGTAATTGATTTGTCTATGTTCAATTATTATTTGAAATTGAATTTACAATAAACATTGTTCACGTTAATATATATCCTTTTGTAATGTGAGAACAAATATGCCTGTAAATTAGGAATTATATCGCGATTAACCAATTATATTTGCCCAGAGTGGCTTCGTATTGGTAGTAGCTATAAACAAAAGAAAATAACCATTAAGGCCTCTGAAATTTTCACTTTGTTTTACAGTAAATTACACTTAATAGATTAAGCACTTTCTAGTTGATTACCAAAGTTATTTGCAATGAAAATGTGAAATTCGATTTTGAAGGCAAATTTCATAAGAAAGTGGGGTCCCATGTTAACGAGCATCTAAAATGCTGACACAAAATTAATAGAGAGTTAATACGAGACAACATTCCAAGGAGTTTCTATCTCTCAGACATGCACCCTCATCGATCAAATGACCAGATGTGCATTAGTTTTTGTCATTTTCAATATTTTGCATGGCTATCAGAGAAATGGATTAGTAGTTGGGAAAGTCCATAACGTGATCACATACTCTACAATAATGAGAATTTCAAACAAGTAACTTTTATAGCATAGAAAGTATCAATAATTTAGAGGAAGTTCGATAACATCAATAAATATTTTCTTATATGAAATGGTAGCAATTTGGTAACTACAATGAGATGTTGCCAATAGTTTTCTTGCATAGTAGCTGACCATAATGAAAGCAAGCAACATGATTCTTTCAAAGGAGTAATGGCATGTAACAACTACAATATGACCATAGATAGCTAATAATTTTTCAAGTTTCAGTTGGTAACATACCCTTTCAAGGATTACAAGTGTTTACTAAGAAGACATGAAATGTTGACATACATTTCAAAGTCTTTATGGCATGAAAAGATTATATTAGGAAATATCATCGAAACATGGCAATTCCAGGATGGCTCTCAAGTTTGCTACTTGATAAGAACCTCATCATTAACCCTAACTAGCACAATCTAACCTAGATATGCGAGAAAAAGCTCCTACATAACTCAAAGAAAGGCTTGACTCAGAGAATTCTGAGTTTAAGAAGAAAATAAGTCATAAGGGGTAAAAATGCAATTTCACCAACACAATCTGCAAACAGGGTAACACAGGGTCCAAACATATGTCAAACTAACCTAATAAGAAGGAAAGTGGGATGATCTTATCCAATAAGGGCTACAGCAACTCCAAGGAATTAAATGACATTCTATAAACCTAAAACAAACCTACTTCAATTCATGAGGTTTGAGGTAGGGTAAAAATTTACTAAATCCTCTAAAATTCATAGAAAAATAATCTCTAGGGTTTAGAACCTTCAATTTGGCCTTAGAAACCCATTTTGACCTACATTGAGAATCATGCCTAATTAATGATTTAATTTGGGTTTCTACGTAAATTGGCTGATCAAGAAAGGTCTGACCTAGAAACAAAATTCACCATTAAAATCCTTAGGTCAAATTTAGTCATGCATAAAAACTTGAGCCTAAGAAGAGACCATCCTGACCCACTTTGCAATTTGGTCCTCATCTATTACCTTTTGACCCTCAACTTTTGAAACCCTTGCATTTTGGCCCCTAGTTTCCTCGTCGTTCTTTGCATTTAGGTCCCCCCTGCAAGTCACTACACGGCTCCATGTGCCGGCAACTTTGCGCGGAGCATGGCGCCGCGTAGGGTGAGGGGGATGTCTTGCAAATTGAACCTGGTGTTCCCTACGACGTCTGTTGTCGCAGGGACACCGCCATGTCGCCTGACGACGCCCACACCTTCCGTGCGAACGCGCGGAAGGTATGGGTCACACCTCCAGCCATTCTCCAGTGAGGGAGGCACGTCGCTTCCCTGAGTCCACCCCTCCACCACCCCCTTTATAAAACCAGCGTCGCCAGGCAGTTGGGGCAGCTTGGTCTTGACGGAGAAAACCCTAACCCTTCCTCTCTCCTCACTCCGATAGGAACCCACCAGCTCCGGCGGCTCCTCCTCCTCTGTCTCATTGCTCTGCTGCAATACCAGCAGCAGGGCCACCTTCGCCTGATCTCCCTGCGTCGTGCCGTACCATGCGCGTGCCCCCTACCCTTGTCCTCGCCGCTGCTCTCTCCCTCTGGGTGTTTCCTCTCCGGCGACAGTCGATATGACTGCCGCCCTGCTCCGGCCCCCTTCATCCATGGAGGTAGGTTACTGTTATTTCCCTTCATCCCCTCTTTCTTTTCCCCACTTCAATTCAGTTGATTACCCCTCGACTGCGCCCGACCACCATCATCTTCCATCCCTCCGGCAACCCTCCGGCGAGTTGCCCTCGTCGATCCACCGCTCCACACAACTCGCCAGCTGTCCCAAAAGCTCCGCCTCACTCCACCCAACACCCCCCACCCCTCCACTGGCACTCCACACCTCCACAACACTCCCCCAATCAAACCCATTTTTTCGGTTGCAGTCCGACCTAGGGCTGTTGCCAGACACCGCCCCGTGACCTGCTGCACCCTGCACTACCTTTGCCGTGCCACGGCGAAGGTTTCCCTCTGGTCTGATTAGGCCAATAGGCCATATTTGTGTTAGGTAGACTTTCAGCCCCAGTTGCCATTAGCGACGAAGCAAGGAGCTTCCAAGCGAGCTCCAGGCATCGAAGCATCAGGACTCCAGCTGAGGCGAATTGGAGAGACCCAGGAGAAGGCAGGCAGCTGGTTTGCGAGGAAAAATGAGGATACAGCTGCTGAGGCAAGGTTGCGTCCTTCCTGCGGGCGCGCACGCAAAGAAATGAAGTTTAGTTCCTCATCGTAAGATTTCGAAGCACCGCACCCATTTAAATTGATTTTGTGTTTTTCTCTTAGCGCCTTAGAACACGGGGTGAGGTCCCCTCGCCCACTCGGTCGCCTCGTCCACGACCCACGCCACACGGACCTGGCGGATCCGACACGACACTACCCTGCACTCCTTGCGCACCACTCACGCCAGTGCACCTGGTCCCGGTTACGCAGCCTGACCCGTTAACCTGGCTCTAGGAGAGCTTCCTATGAGCAGTTTACAGAGAGAGAGACGTGCGGGTAGAGGGAGGGGCTAGGTTTTGCTGTGCCTTGTGCAGGAACAGGGCATGAAGGAAGAAGGTTCACCACTTGGCCGTAGGAAGAAGAAAAGGAGCGGAAGAAGAAACTCTGAAAAGGCTCTGCAACCGAGAAAGGTAGAAGACAAAGGAAGAAGAAGCGGGAAGAAGAAGAGAAGAAGAAGAAGCAGCAAAGGAAGAAAAGAGGGGAAGCACTGTAGCAGACCACTGTTTAAGTCGTCTGACTATGATATCAGACGACGGATGAAGCTTCAGAGGAGATAAAGCAGAGAAGAAGAAGAAGAAAAGAAAATGCTCCGCAGCTGAAGAGAAAGAAAAGAGAAGGAAGAAAGAAGATAACGACAAGAAAAAGAAGGAGAACTGAAGAAGAAAAGAGCTAGAGGACAAGTAGAAGAAGAAGAGGAACTGAAGGCAATCAGAGCCAGGGAAGAAGACCTGTAAAGATAAAGAAAAGAGAAAGAAGATAAGAAGACAAGCAAAGAGAGAAAGAAGGGAAGAAGAAAAAGCCAAAAGACAGAAATCTATTTCTCCCTCCTCTCTCTCTTATTTTTGTAATAAAGAAACATTATACTTCTAGAATTCCAGTAGCTCCTTGAGTTCGACCTCGGGAAACTATTTCCAAGTTAAATTGTAATGGTAACGACAACCGTAGCTGTCTTATTTTATACCACAATGACATTGCTGTAATAATCATTAAAACAAACAAAGACTAGCCGCGGTTGGGAAACGTCACCACTAGTTCTCACATTTCTTCTAATGGCATATATCTCCATGGCTTGTGAATCTGAGGCAAGCTTGAGGATGCATGTTGAGATCAAAAACTATGGGATCGGAATTGGATTTTGAAAACCCGTCATTGTAGTTCAATTTTCGAAGCAATCCATCAATAGATAAAATTTATACCAATACTCCAAGAATTCCAGATCGAACATAGGGAGGTAGACGTTTGCTTCAAAATCATGTTTGTTTAATTGTCATGAAGCAGATTAGCTAGTCGACTTGAATCTAAACTAGCTATCTATTTAAAGAATATGGAATAGAAGATAGAGAGAGAATATTACAAATAAAGACAAAAGAGAGGTAGAATTAACATGGATATCATTATCACAAGCTGATATTCATTACAATTACAACTACCCACTACACTAGAAAGCAGGAAATCTACACTATAAAGAAGGAAATCTATATTAGAAAGCAGCAAAAGAGAAGTTAGAGAGAAGTTATCCTCCTCGACGGCTACTTGGAGGATGAGCTGGACGGGTCGATGCTTGGAAGTTGCAGGATGGAATGGGAAGAAGGAGGATGAAGCGAGAGCAACCAGGGGCAAGGCAAGACGTCATCATCATCGGAAGACCCACTTACTAAATGGAGCGAGAGGACAACCATGGGATGCTCCACGAAGGGGAGAGAAGGTGGAAAAATTCTAATTTTTACTCTGGAGGAGCATCCCGGGTTTAGGACAAGCTCTTAGAGCTTTGGAGGGGGTAAGAGAAGAGAGGAAGGGATCATAAAAACTAGGATCAAAGACCCCAGTTTGGAACCTGTTGGGTTACGAATAATGCTGGCTCACAGGTTGAGCCGCATCCATTTGATTCACGAACTCTTGTCCAGAAGGAGCTCGCGATGAATGGAATCCTGAATTCTGGGATGGAGTGGATCGAGAATTGTTCATTGAATTTCCAGGCATCCACTTCTCCATCCTTTTAGTAACCAAGTCCACGTTATTTAGTTTATTGCAAATCAATTCCATATCGAATGAATGAGAGTCATGGACTTCATTAACATTCGATCTGAGTTGTTAGGATCGGTTAAAAGTATCCATGGAGGCATGATTATTTGAATTTTCACTCATCTCCTCAAACAAATCGTGCAAACTGTCTATGTCTTTGTTGAGGAAATTGCCTCTGCAAGAAGCATCCACATGATTTTTGAGTTGCTCAGTCAACTCATGGTAGAAGATCTACACGAGCTACCATTTCGGCACCTCGTGGTGTAGACACCTCCGTAATAACTCCTGGAATCGCTCCCAGGCAACATGAAACTGCTCCCTCAGCCAATGGGTGAAGGTAGTATCACTCGTCTCAGAGCATTTGTATGTTCGACAGGGAAGAATTTCTTCAGGAAAGCCAATTTCAAATCATTCCATGTTGTGCTCGATCTGGCTATGGTCCTGTACCAATGAGCGACATTATCCCTAAGAGAATGGGGAAAGAGCCTCATGATCATCTGCTCTTCATTCACGTTTCTCTCCTTGGCAGTCTAGACCAAAGTGGTCAAGTCCTCCAAGTGCTGAAATGGGTCTTCAGATCCAAGCCCATGAAAGTGTTTAATCAGGCTTAACACCTGGGGCTTGATTTCTACATCCCAGGCTGGAATCTGGATGCCAGGATGTTCCCCGCAATTTAAAGGATTATAAAAATCCTTCAAGGTTTGAGCGCCCTGCATTATCTAGAACCATTCTTGTATTCTCTGCATTTGTTTCAGCTACCTTCGAAATACCTCATGTGGATTCTAAGGTAGAGGCGGTTGTTAATCGGCCATTGGATCAATTTGGCCAAAATCGAATCTACGCCTCCTAGAATACTCTAGTAGTCCTTCCAATTGGGGATTTAATGACCTTCCCAGTATAAACTAGGAAGAGGTTGGAAGGATTAGGGATAAGAACCCTGCAACACAACAAAACAAGCCTATCCTTAAGTGGTGTAGACTAAGGATCTACAGAATCTCAAAATCCATCTTAAGATTGTAAATGATTTAATGTACTTACATCTAATCAATCCAACCAGTTAGAAGGAGGGACTGGGGAGAAGATTCTTCCTTCGACTTGCGCCTCCAATTCCTAGTGTACCGCCCAGCGACGGCCGTTTGATGCTACTCCCCTAGCTAGACATCAGATTGATTAGTACAAGCATGTTAATCGTAAACATTCTCAGACTAGGCCACGAAGAGCGAATCAGTCCTTATGGCCAATGTCTACTTGATTTTATTTAGGCCTAGGATTGTAGTGTTTATGGAATTTGTTGGGCCCTTAAGATTGGTTGTGCCCTTAATGATCAATTGAGTGCATGCACAACCATGTTTGTTAAGCAAGATTATTTTTTTGATGAGTAGATTTTAAGGCTCAAATCTTGCTTAAGTAGCTCTTAGTGTTTTGAATTAGGTTTATTCAATCAAGTTTCAAGGCAAGCTAGACTTTCAAGCATGAGTGAAGATCTTTTTCCTTTTGAAATCAAACAGTAAAGTGGAGTGCCTGGTATTGACATGAATTGAAAGCCCTAAGGGGAAGATACTTGGTGAGTTGATTTTAGATTAAGTGGTGCGGCCTAAACAACTCAAACAAACGGACAAAATTGTAACACTAAGTTAGGCACACAAAATGATTGACCTAGACTGATTTCTACTCTTTTATATGTTCATTTGCATGTACCAGCTCCACAGATCAGAATTTGGTTGAGTGGATAAAAGTCAATTAGGTTATGCACCTTGAATGTGGGTGTATGTAGTGTGTATATTGATTTTCCCCACAAGAAATATCTTTTTGTTGATTTTCTTATATGAGGGTGAGATGAATGTGGGTGGAAATCCAAGCAACCAAACAAACCCTAGGATTTATGCAAGCACCAAGGCTAATTGGGGTTTGAATTAATGTTGTGAGATGAAATCTATGGAGGGGGAAGAATGGGGAGCACTTTCAATTGTCTTCAACTGCACTTTTCTCCGATCTACCGCTTGAAGATTCCCTGTTAAGGTACCTGCAAAACAATAGACGAGAAATAAAGCAACTTATAAAATAATAAAGTGCGTGAAATGCAGAAAGAAAATCGAAAAAGGTTGCCTCCCCGGTAACGGGGCCAAAATGTTCAGTAGCAGAAAACTACGCAATCGAAGTTGGATTTGAAAAATCCGCCGTTGTAGTGCGATTTGCGAAGTAATCCGTCAATAGATAAATTAATCAAAATTTGTAAAGAAATTCTAGGTCGAACACAGGGAGGCTACGTCGATCTAAAATCCACGATTATATATATTTTTTGTATTTTTCTTTCAAAGTAAGATAATTACAATAAACTTGATATAAACAATAAGAGAGAGAGATAGAAAGAGAGATCAATAACTTGATATAATAATAATATTTTTACAACTAGAAAGAGAGAAATTATTACAGCTAGAAAGTGGGAAATTCTATTCTAGAAAGTGAAAAATAGAAGGGAGAAAGTTGTTTTCCTCCTCGATGAATGCTTGGAGGATGAGTCGGACGGAGCAACACCTGGAAGATGGAAGACGAAGCTGGAAGAATGAGGATGAAGCAGGAAGAAAAGGGAATGAGGTAGCACGTCATCATCATCGCAAGATCGACTTCCGAAACGGGGGTGAGAATACTTGGATTTGGCTCTAGAGTAGCATCCGAGGTGTGGGACAAGCTTCTCTTGAGATTTTGAGAGGGAGAGGTGAAGGAAGGGATGAGAATTTCGAAGGGTAGGGGTCTCCTTTTATAGTTGTAAGGAGTGGCGGCAATTTGGTCATTCCATATTCAAAAACATTAAAATCAGGTCTTTAGTGGCGAATTTATCCATCATTAAAGGTCTTATCGTGGGTGACGTCCTCGTGCCGTGCATGCCACCTCCTCTCCAATGCCTTAACGCCAAGTGCACATCCAAGAAATCTCAGCCATTCGATTGGGAGATCGGATGGCTCAGATCGCTCCTCACCTGCTTGACAACAAAAATACGTGGTTTGTTAATTAGGTAATTTAGTGTCGTTGCAAGGCGTAAATCCGCTTTCGCTTTTAAATTTATATCCTAGATAGGGGAGTATCTAGGGTCGTATGAGGAGGCAAAAATTGCAATTCAATTCTCTTGCTAAAAACACATCTCAACTTTCTTTATGGTATTTTAAATACATATATATATATATTTTGTCTATTGAAATAATATGGGCAAAGTGTGAATTGTGACAAATGAGTCCTAACACCTAAAATGCTAAGATGAAACTTAAGAGATTAAAAAGTCCACTACCTAAGCTCACTCTAGGCAAGTGGAGGCCTAGAGTAATTAGGGAGTGGAAGTAGAATAAGTGCTAAAACAACAGTAACAATTGCAGTAGAAAATTAAAAAGAAGGCAAATTGATTAACTCGAATTTGTGTTCTTTTTCCAAGACAAGTAGAGGAATGCTTATACTACAAATAAAAAAATTTAAAAGCAATGAAAGAAACACAAATCCTCTTGCAAAAATTGGTGAAGAAGGGAGTCTTCTTGGTCCAAGCCTAGCTGCTCCTTGGCTTGAAAAGAGGGCCTCCTTCTTCTCCTTCCTTGAGAGCTCCTCCAAGGTGGATGCTACAACCTTTGATGCTCTCCTCCAAGGGGTGGGCGTGAACCACCCTCAAAAGCTCCTCCAAGGTGGCGTGGACCACCTTCAAGATCTCCTCTAGAGATCTTCCTTGCCTGGCTTCTCCTTTGGCTGGCATGACTCAAGAGAGAAGGGAAGAGGGGAAGGCACCAAAGGGAAAGAATATCCCTTTAATCTTCTTCTTCTTCTTCTCTCTTGGGCGTGGGCTTCTAGGTAGAATATGAGGGTGAATTTGCTAGCCAAAGATGCTGTGAATGGTGGTGGGTAGTGGTCTTTTTAAAGAGTAGGATGGGGAGTTAAGGTGCCTCTTGAAATGGAGGGCTAAGATGGAAGGATGGAGGTGGTTGGGGATCCTATGTCCAAGGGCATTTGGCACCAACCCAAGGGGTGTTAAGTGGGTGGTTATGGTGGTTTTGGTGGCTTTTGGTGGTGGAGAGACACTACCATTTTGGCGCCAACCTAGGGTCTTCTAGAAGGGGGGTTAGGTGGATGGTGGAGATGAATTTAAGGAGAGGTGTATGGTGGAGATGAAGGGAATTTTGGAGGGAAAATTGGCACCAAAAGGGAAGGGTTATAGAAGGTTATTTTGGAGGGAAAATAGGTGGCTTTTGGTAGTGGTGATGGGGTGAAGGGGTGTGATGGTGGTGGCACCAACTTGGAGTAGGATAGCTAGCTTAGGTGAGCTTACTTGATGGAGCTAGCTAGGGTTGAGTTGAAGGTGGTAGATGGCCAAGGAGTTGGATGCTAGATAAGCTAAGCTAAGCTAAGCTAGCTTAGCTAGCTATGAAGTAGAGGAGTAGGTAATGTGAGCTACGGTTTGTAGAGAGGATCTAAGGAGGAGAAGTCTGGAGCTGGAACTGGAGATGGCAGCTGCTGAAGAGGCTGGCATGGAGCTACTCTAGCTGGCTTAGCTTGCTAGTTCTTTGCTAGCTGCTAAGCCTGGTTAGAGTGATCTGGCTTCTACCATAATGAGCTGAGGTGAGCTGGGTCTAGTGCTCCCGGGGAGGATCAAGCTGGTTGAGGCAGCTAAGGTATCTTAGCTCAACTGAGTTGAGCAAAGCTGAGTCCCTGAGAGCTGGACTTGAGCTTTTTGAGCAGGGATGGGTTCTTCTTCAGTTGGCTAGAGTTGAGTGGAGCTGGATGTAGCTGGGTCTAAGCTGTGGTGAACTCCTGTCAACTCAGCTGAGCTAGCTAGAGCTCCCTGTGGACTAGTGGGAGCTGAGATGAGCTAGACTCAACTAAGTTGAGCTAGATTTGAGCTGACTTGAGCTAGGGTGAGTTAAGGTGAACTCTCTTGGGCTGCCATTTAGCTGAGATTAGTTGAATGGAGCTGGGATGAGCTAACCCTAATTCAAGTGAGCTAGGTTCCAGCTGTGGTGAGCTGGATCAAGCTGAGTTCCAGCTAGTCTGAACTCCTTCTAAACCAATTGCCTTCTTGAGTGCTAGGGTTTTAGGGATCTGTATATGTGTTCATCCCTAACACTCACAAAAACATATCAAAAAGATAATAAAAAATGCAATGCATGCCTAACCTAATTTATGCCTAAATGCAGCCCAAAAACCCTTTTGCGGAGTAAAATCCTAAGAGCTAGGTTTGTTTCAATGCATAAGAGTGATGACAAACTGGCATTTATCACACCCCCATGCTTATCTTTTGCTAGTTGCTTAGCAAAAACTTCAATTTTTTGGAAAATGGAATTTTTGGGAAATCTAATTTTTTTGACTTTTGAGGAGAAAAAGAGATTAAGGGACCTTGGTTGATCTAAACACAGGCGGTACAGGATTTGTTAAAGATAAACATCGAGATTTGTTTTTGGATCCAACCATTAGACAAAATGGGATCAATATATCCTCCAGAAAATTCACAAATTAACCCCTTGTTAGTTCAGATGACTTGAAATTTTTGTTTTTAGGATTTTTCTGGATCATGAATCTGATTTGCGACTTGCAAAATCCTTTAAAATCTTGTGTCTGTGCTTGTGAAAAGCCAACATTTATAAGGTCGTGTTAATTTATTTATTATTACTTCTTTTTTTCCCCCCATGCTAATTTTTAGCTTAGTCTTACAATAGATGTGTCGGGATCATCATTCCCGTTACCAATCCTTGAGGGGGCTCTGGCGCTAGTACTTCGGGATAGCACTGTCCATGACACCACCCAGGAGCTCACAACCCCAAAACACGATGCGGTGTAAAGGGGCGCTCCAAGAAAACTCAAGCTCTTGCTCCGACAATATAGGTAGGGCACCGTCCAAGACACTTGAGCTGCTAAAATGCACTTTAATGCTTCATCTAAAGATATGAAATGTAGATATGGAGTAGTGTCGAGGCGGTAACATGTTGACATCGCATCCTCAAAGGAGGCATTTTCCTCCTTGTTGGTGGTGGGAACTCAAACCAATGATCTGCTTCAGACATTTACTAAGTCCAAACAAGGGATTTTTTCAAATTTTTAGTTGTTTTTAAGTGTTGGCTTGTGTGTGAAAAATGACACAAGAAGTTTCTCAAGACATGCAAGTTTTTGAATCAGAAACTAAGTCAAATACTTTCCGTATTACAAAATAGGATCAAGTCACCAGAACTATCATGAGTTCAGGTGGAATTTTAGAGAAGGATATCTGATCTAGTCTAAAATAGATCCGAAAATTCTAATGATCAGATCAGCATCCTCATCCCTAGTTTGTTAAAGATTAAATCCCACTGTACCAAAAGTGAGTTCTTCAACCTTAGTCCCGATTTCAAAAATTTTTTCTCAAAAAGTTTTTTTTTTTTGGGTATGCAAGAAAGAAATAAATTAAAGAAAAATGCATGTTTTCAGGTTTTGAAAATCCTAAATTGATCGTCAAAATTTAAAAACACCCCCCCATACTTAAGATATGCCTTGTCCTCATGCATTAGGAGGGAAAAGGGATCACCTTAGTGAAGAACGGTTGGGTTTAGGATGATCAAAACCTGGAAAAAGAAGAAAAAAGGAAAGCAGGAAAAAAAAATGATGGGTTACCTCACATCTAGTGCTATCTTTTACGCCATTCAACAGGGCGTAATGTGCATCAGTGATCAAGGGTGGTTGGCTCAGTAAAATTAAAAGATTCAGACGGAATTTTAGGCGTATGATCAAAACAGGCCTTTAAACATTGGCCATTGACTTGAGAGGTCGAATTAGTTTTTGGATCAAAAAGATAAACAGTGCCGTATGGATATGTTTCAGGGATAATAAAGGGATTGATCCATTTAGATTTTAATTTGCCAGGAAAAAGGCGTAATCTCGCATCGAAAAGCCAAACACGTTGATTAACGTCAAAGTGTTTCCGAGCAATATATTTATCATGAAATTTTTTTGTTCGATCTTTACAACTCGTCACATTTTCGTAGAAAAAATTACGTAATTCTTCCAATTCAATTAATTGTAATTTTCTATGGTTACTGGTGTCAGATAAATCCATATTGAGTTGTTTTATTGCCCAAAAACCACTATGTTCTAATTCTACCGGGAGATGGCATGCCTTCCCAAAAATCAGATGGAAGGGAGACATGCCAAGCGGGGTTTTAAAAGTGGTACGGTAGGCTCATAAAGCGTCATCCAATTTGGTGGACCAATCTTTGTGGTCAGGCCTAACCATCTTTTGTAAAATATTTTTAATTTTCCAATTAGAAACTTCAGCCTGGCCATTTGTTTGCGGGTGATAAGGTGTGGAAATTTTATGATTAACCCCATAATTATAAAGAAGGTGAAGGAATTGTGAGTGGGTGAAATGTGAGCCTCCATCACTGATAATGGCTTTGGTATGCCGAATCTTGAGAAAATATTTTTCTTAAGGAATTCGACAACAGCACGGTGATCACTATTGCGGGTGGGTATTGCTTCCATCCATTTAGAAACATAGTTAACTATGACTAATAAATATAACTACCCACCAGAGTTGATGAACGGTCCCATGAAGTCGATGCCCCAAACATCAAAAATTTCAACCTCTAAAATAGGATTAAGGGGCATCATATCCTTCCGAGTCATGTTGCCGATGCTTTGGCAACGCACATAGGACCGAACAAAGTCATGAGCATCTTTGTGGAAGCTGGGCCAATAAAATCCCACATTAAGGATTTTAGCTGCAATTTTCTTGCTCGGAAAATGTGCACCACAGGCCATTGAGTGACAATGTGTCAAAATATCATGGATTTCAGAATTGGGGACACATCGTCAAATGACCTGATCAGCACAAATGCAGAAAAGGTTGGGCTCCTCCAAAAAATAATATTTAATATTAGTAAAGAATTTATCCCATTTTGTTTTGGCCAATCAGCGGGGATTCGTTCTGTTGCTAAGTAGTTTGCGATGGGTGCAAACTAAGGGAGGGCTGGGGCAGCTAAAATGCTTTCATCGAGGAAATGATCTGGTGGGGTCATTATGTCACTCGTCATAAGATGAGAGAGATGGTCGGCCACTACATTGTGCAATCCCGCCATATCCTTGATTTCCAGGTCAAATTCTTGGAGAAACAAAATCGAATGGATAAGGCAGGGTTTCGCATCTTTCTTTGTCAGCAAATATTTAATTGCTGAGTGGTCGATATATATAGTGACATGTGACCCCAACAGATAAGATCTAAATTTTTCTAAGGCAAATACAATGGCAAGAAGTTCCTTTTCAGTAACCGTGTAATTCCGTTGTGCACCATCAAGGGTTTTGCTAGCACAATAGATCACAATGGCTTCTTGCCAATTCTTTTCCCTAGAACGGCCCCTAGAGCAAAATTTGAGGCATTTGTCATTAATTCAAAGGGACTATTCCAATCAGGTCCCTGTAATATTGGTGCCTCAGTAACCTCTTTCTTCAACCTCAAAAAACACTCCAGGCGTTTATCATTAAAATCAAATGGCTGGTCTTTAGTGAGGGGCTGACTTAAGGGCTTGGAGATTTGGGAAAAATTATGTATGAATCGATGGTAGAAACCCACATGACCCAAAAAGGATCTGATCTGTTTGACAATAGTGGGCGGTGGGAGCTTAGATATAGCATCTATTTTTGCTTTATCTACCGTGATTCCTTGTTTTGAAATAACATGGCCCAAGACAATACCTTCTTGGACCATGAAATGACTTTTCTCCCAGTTGAGGACCAGATTAACTTCTATGCATTTTTGGAGAGTTCTTTCAAGGTTTTTGAGACAATGGTTAAAGGAATCTCCAAAAATAGAGAAGTCATCCATAAAGACTTCTAAACATTCACCTACCAGGTCTGAAAAAATTGCAAGCATGCACCTTTGAAAAGTCGCAGGTGGGTTGCAAAGATCGAAGGGCATCCTTCGGAAAGCAAAGGTTCCGAAGGGGCAAGTGAAAGTTGTTTTGTCCTGGTCCTCAAGATGAACTGCTACCTGATTATAGCCAGAATAACCATTCAGAAAATAGTAAAAATCCTGTTCGACTAACCGCTCTAAGATTTGATTAATAAAAGGGAGCGGGAAATGGTCCTTCTTGGTGGCGGTGTTTAATTTTTTGTAATCGATACACACGCGCCAAGAAGAAGCGGTTCGAGTGGCTACATTTTCTCCATTATCATTAGTGACAACTGTTAGTCCAGCCTTTTTGGGGACAACTTGTGTTTGACTAACCCAGGAGCTGTCAAAAATGGGGTAGATGATATCAGCATCCAACCACTTAATAATCTCCTTTTTTACCACCTCCTGCATAATAGGATTCAAGCACCTTTGTGGTTGGTGGGAGGGGCGAGAATTGTCCTCTAAAAATATACGATGCGTACAATAGGATGGATGAATATCCTTAAGATCAGAAAGGGTCCAGCCAATAGCTTTCCGATATTTACTCAAAACCTGGAGGAGTTTGTGCTCTTGTGCCCTGGTAAGTTCAAAATTTATAATCAGCAGCAGGGTCTGATTAGGACCCAGGAAGACATATTTAAGGGAGTCGGGCAAAGGTTTTAATTCCAATTGTGGGCCCGGCTCCGAAAGAGTTTCTACTTTGCGGGTTAGTGGTGAGGTGAGAGTGAAAGGGTCAGCTGAAATGTTAACTGGGCGTGTGGTTGGGGTGGAAAGGTGAGAAAAAGTGGATTGTTCAGGAACTGTATTGACAGCAAAACAGGAACCTAAATGGGAAATCTGCAAGGTTTCCTCCACAATGTTTTCTATTTCTGATTCCAAATCTTCAAAGAAATCTGGTTTTTGGAATCGCCTAGAAGCTTGAAAAATGTCTAGGGTTACAGATTCACAGCCACACATGATCTTCATCTTTCCAGAATCACAATCAATATTGGCGGAGCCAGTGGCTAAAAATGGTCATCCAAGAATAATGGGGGCAAACTTTGGTGCTTCAGGTACTTCTTTGTCAAGGACTAAAAAGTCTACTGTAAATAGGCAATTTTTGACCCGGACGAGAACATCCTCAACAATTCCCCATGGTTTAATCGCAGATCGGTCGGCTAATTGGTGAGTAACCTCAACAGGATTCAATTCACCGATCTTAAATTCCTCAAAAATAACTGTGGGGATAAGATTAATTAAGGCACTAAGATCCAACAAAGCACGATCAAATGAGGTATCATTAATGATAACTTGGATTAGGGGGGCACCAGGATCTTTTCTCTTAAGAGGCAATCGGCACTGCACAACTGAGCTGTCTCTCTCTGGAAGAATTACCTTTCCTAAATTTCTGGGCTGCCTTTTCGGAGTACATAAATCTTTTAAGAATTTTGCATAGGCAGGGATATATTTAATGGCATCTAGGAGAGGGATATTAATTTCTACTTGGCCAAATAAATCCATTAATTCCTTCTCAGTGGGCTCGGATTTCTTCTTTTTCTTATTTGAAGAGTGGAGGGCTTGTGGAAATCAGGCAGGGTTTCCCTGTTTTTCTTGAATTGGTTCTTTAACAATAGGAGGGGAAGAGTTAATCTGTGTTTCATTAAAGCGGGTTTCTTTAACAGGCAGGGGATTGTGAGTGGTTTTCCCATTCCTCAAGGTAACTGCATTTGCAGTCTGGTTGTTTCTAGGATGAGGATGGGAGGTCTGGCTGTTATTGAAACCCGGTGGATGCTGAGGTGCTGGCTGAATGGGTTGACTGGGATATCCACCTTGGAATTGATTCGTTTGATTATTTGGGTTGGGCATGGGTTGGGAAAGTAAATTTCCAATAGGTCGATGATCAGGAGTAACCTTAACTTGGTGTTGCAAGTTGGTGATCATGCGGGTTACTTCTGTCATTTGAGTCTGCATTCCTTGCAGATTTTCTTGACCTGATTATTAATATCATCCTGGGATGGTCCAGGTTGATACCTAGGTTGCCCATAATTCCCAAAATAGTTTTGGGAAAAGCAATCAGATTCAGGTTTTTCCAGGAGTGATTCGGGTTAGTCCTTCAGTTTTGATTGGAAGTGTTGGAGGGGTTTCTAAATTGCTCTTGGAGAGCATAAATATTTTCCGAGGTGGGATCAAAAATATTTTGATCAAAATTCCCTGTCAAATCTTGCGGGAAATCAGTCGGAAATTGCTAGCCAGCAGATGTGCATCAATATTGTGTAGATTTTCTCATTAGAGAATGTGTGGGGGGTTAGTGTGCAGAGAGTGGACGTGTGGAGCTTGTTTGTTTATGAGCCTTTCTTCCATTTTCTTTTGGCGAATTTTCATCTGGTCCAGTCGTTGAGCTAACATATATAGATCATATTGAGTGAATGGAACAGAGGTGGATTTGGAGTCAATTTCATGGACTCCATGTCTGGGGTTTTGTGATCTGTCAAAAGTGTCCATTGAAGTCATGTTAAATGAGTTTTCACTCATTTCTTCAAAGAGAAGATAGTCACTTTCGGCATCTTTGTTAAGAAAATTGCCCCCACATGAGGCATCCACAAATCATTTCAATTGATCTTCTAATCCATGATAGAAGATCTGCACTAACTGCCAATGTGGAATTTCATGGTGGGGACAACTTCTTAGAAGTTCCTGAAATCTTTCCCAGGCTTTGTGGAGGGGTTCACCAATTTTTTATTGAATGGTCATTATGGATCTTAACGCATTCGTTCGACCGATCGGAAAATTTTTTTAAGAAAAGTGCTTTTTAATTGGGGCCAGGTGGTAATAGGGTGCCCAACCATTCTAAACCAATGAGATGCTTTGTCTTTAAGAGAGAGAGGAAAAAGTCTCATTAACCACACTTCTTCCTGCACATTGTAGGAACGAGTGGTTTGAGCAAAGACAGTTAATTCCTCGAGATGAGAGAAAGGGTCCTCTCTTGGAAGACCATGAAAATGCTTGATAAGGTTTAGAATGGATGATTTGATCTCGAAATCCCCTTGTGGTATGACCACCCCTGGTTTTTCCTCATAATTGGAAGGACCATAAAAATCCTTAAGTGGAATGATAGGCTGTTGGCGGGGTGGTGGATTTTATCCTTGATTAGCTAGGTTTGTGAGTTCTAGTAACGTGCGTGGAAATCGCGTATTTTGAAATCGTTGGAAATCGTAGTATAGTCGCAAAAACCACTCGTCAAAGATATTTGTGATAATGAAACTCTCATAAATCTTTATTCTTTTTAGAACTTGAGTTCCGGTCGTTCGTCTCTGGGAGGCGTGAAAACGAATCGAGATTTGGATCGACTTTTATAACCTAAATCTAACCTAAGCTACTATTTTTGTCTTTTTGTGTTTTGGATTTTTTTTTATTTCGAAAAGTGAATTGAAACCTAGATCTAGATAAACGAGCAAAAACCTAAGTTACTATGTGCATCTAAATGAGGCCATGGTGGCTGTGCATGGTGTGAACAAACCAAAGTGTCATATAAGCAAGCAAACATGAGGACAATCAATCACAAAAACATTATTTATGCATAGAAATTTATCACACATCATCTACACTAGAAAGCATATAAATAGAAGAAAATCCCTCACGCCGGAAAGTTGCCACTAGGGCCATCGGCCTTGTGTAAGGGTGTAGGCTAGACCTTGGGTATGCAAACCCATCTACACGCCTACCAAAAGAGATGGCTGGCCACAAGAGGCTATGGGTGAGCCTTCATGGCCGTCCAAGAAGAAGAAGAAGATGGGGGCTAGTGCACCGAAGTGGACAGAGGAGGGTGTTGCTTCCTTTCTCTACCAATGGCCGTCCTTGAAGCTTTGGAGAGAAGCTTCTCTAGCTAGCCATCCATGGAGCCTTGGAGGAGGATGAGGAGGATGGCCTTCAGGTTTTGGAGGGTGGAAGCAAGTTTAGAGTGGAGAGTATGGATGGGAGAGTGTATGGAGATTCCCTAATTTCGTAGCCCTCTCTTTGCCCTTATGGAAGGCTCCATTTGGTTGCCACTTTTGGTGGCTCCAAAAATAGCAAATGCCACAATTTATGGATCTAGGTTTGACACAAGTTTTTAGGGTTTCCAAGAGAGTGTGCATGGGTATGGTGGGAGTAAAATGGGAAGGTGTGCGTGTGTGTGTGGGTGTGTGTTTTTCGTAGGGCTAGGTTGTGGGTTTTGGTGGGATTAGGTGCTAAATAGGTTGGGTCAATCCAGATTAAGTGGGTGTGGACCTAATTAGGCTTAAGAAAGTCTAATTGGGTAGGAGTAAACCTAATTAGGTCTAGGTCAAGTCTAATTAGATGGGTGCATGTGATTAGGCTAGGGTAACCCTAATAGGTAAGAATTAATTAGATCCTGGGTGGATCTAATTGGGCTCGGGTACACCCAATCAACTGTAGATTCACCCAATTAGGTATGGGATGGTTCAATTGGGTTAGGGATAGGACAAGTAGGGCTATGGATAGTGGACTAGGCTTAGGAGGTCTCTACTTAGGTTTCCTAGGGTGTCCGGTGGGGTTCCTAGGTCAAAATAGGCAAGCTAGGGCTTCCAACACCCAAAATCAGGAACCAGACAACAGTATCAAACGTCCAGGATAGTTGTCAGATGTCTTATACTACAAAATTGGATGTCTGGACACTAAATTAGACGTCCAATTCTGTGTCAGTATGAGTTTTGGCTTCGTGGATTGTTATTCTGCAGAAATCAGATGTCCAGCCAGATGTTTGGACGTCTTAAAAGGTGCTGGAGAGTGGGTTTTACGTTTTCTAAGGTTGGTTTTGGTTCCTAAGTGTTTGGGAGAGGGATAGGAACACGGATAGTGCTATCCATGTTTGGGTTTTGAGGCTAAGGTGCCCTAATGGGGGTTGTTTTGGGTTTGGGAAGGCTGTCCTAGGGTTTCTAAGGGTAGGGATAAGGCTATCCTCCTCACTCCTCTTATCTGGATCAGTCTTCTTCTTCCTTTATTGCTTTATCCCACTATCTACATCCTGGATCACTTTATTATCTGTAAATAGCAATAAAAACTATTAACTAGCAGGATATCTCATCTTATTCTAAATAGACTGATGCAATGCATGATATGCAAGATATAAGTGCAGTATCAACAATTTAAGATAGGTTCAGACATTATTTAGGTTGATTAGGACATATGATTGCTGTGCAATCACCTAGCTAGATCTTCTTGATTTTGTTGTAGTCGAGCCAAAGGGTCGACCATTAATGCAAAGGGATTTGTATTTTAGATTATAATTGGAGGGCCACCTGGCCCTGCCGGTATTTCTGGTTGCTCCAAGATAGCGAGGTGAGGGTGGGTGAAGTCAGCTTGTGGGTCGGCTGACGGGTTAGAAGTGGAAGCAGAATTTTTTTGATGGCTTCCTGGGTTCTCCATTTTTTTAGAAGTGGAGGGGGAGGAAAACAATGATTTTTTGCTACGGGGGGCGAAATCAGATGGTCCCTCGAGGTGTGGTTTTTGGGACCGTCGCCCGTGCATGCACTACTTGGGAAGAATTGGAAGGGAGGAGAAGAGAAAGAGATGAGAGAAAGTGTGCAATTCAAAAAAACAAAACTAGACCTAACTTAAATGCGACTCCTCAATAATAAACCTAAGACTTGGTTTATGTAGGAAATAAGTAGTCAATAGTGAATACCCGTTCTATCAACTAATCTATCAAAGTTGCTTAAGGGGAGGTTTGGGCCCAAACGTTTCCCAGGGAAAACCCCAGGTGCTTGTACAAACCCGCACCTGGTCGTTTGACACGGCCCCTTAGCCTGAACACCAGATATAGATGACAAAATCGGTATTAACTAAAGAAAACTTAAGACCTAGATAGTAAGCCTAAGTTGATGAAGCCTTAGGGGTCAAGTTGCTACAAGTTTTAATTAGGACTAGGATACTACAGTGCACACTGAATGTGGAGGGCATTTATTGGGTTGTTGCCCTGTTATTTCTATCTCTTTTGTGTGTGTATAGGAATTGGAGAGTGGCTCCAATGAAAATCAAGTTGTCACACAATTTTTTTGTATTTTTGTCTTTTAGGATTTAATTTAATTAAATGTGTTTTAGGGTTTTTCTTTTTAAATTTTCAAACAAGTTTGAAACTTCACAATCAAAGGAAAGACAAGTTTTATTGGTGATGGTTAATTTCCTTTAATGTGAGTCTCTAAAAAGAAAGAAAGAAACCCTAAGCCAATTATCCCTAAGATAGAAAATTACTACCAATGAATTAATTTTAGGCTTTCTGTATTAAGTAGTGGTCCAAACAAGTCAAACAACACCACTACTTTGAAGAAAATCAAACAAGGATTCCAGAAAAGATTTTTGTAAGATTTTAAGAATTTGTTTGATAATTATTTTGAATTTTTATTTGTACTAGTGTCAAAGTAAAGAAATGATACCTGTGGGTATTTTGGACTTTTTAGTATAACCACCGACCTCTGAAAATTTTTGTGATTTTATATGATGTGTAGAATTTTACAAGCATTCCAGAAAGCTAAATTTCACAAAAATTTTCTGAGTATAAGAATTCTAAAAATTCGTGGACAGTAGCAAAATAGGAAGATTGGAGGGTGTGACCCCTCTGCAGTCCATGAATTTTTAAAAATTAAATCCAATGGCAATTGATCTGAAATTTGGAAAAGATGTTCATAGCTCAATTTGGAATCACTGTATGAAATTTTAAGATTTTAGGAAGCATGTGGTGTTAGAAAATGATTTTTCAAGTCCAGATAGAAATCTTTACCCGAAAAATAGAACACCAATACTTGCAATGGAGTGGTGTTAAAGAAGCATTCAAGCAAACAACGGATTTTAAAATGCACCACTCCACTTAATCAAGTTGTTTAGGATCCTGAAAGCCAAGTTTAGTGTATTTTGGTAGTTTTTAATTAATTATGTGACCAGAAATAGGAACCAACCTGAATTTCGTGAGAAGAAAAGGAACTTTGAGCTCTCGCTTCCAGATTCCCACTTTCTTCCTGCAATAGTTCCTGCACACACGAAAGAGAAGAAAGAGAAGGGGATGAGATCTACTTCAAGCAAGAGGAGAAAGAATAGCAAAGCCGTGCCTCCCTGGCAATGGTACCAAAAAGTCACGAAAATACGCAGTTTGTTAATTAAGTAATTTAGTGTTGTTGTAACGCGTAAGTCCGCTTTCGCTTTTAAATTTATTTCCTAGATAGGGGAGTATCTAGGTTCGTCCAAGGAGGCAAAAATTGCAATTCAATTCTTCTACTAAAGACACATCTCAACTTTCTTTTTGGTATTTTAAGTATATATATATATTTTTTTGTTTTGAAATAATACGGGCAAAGTGCGAATTGTGACAAAAGAGTCCTAACACCTAAAATGCTAAGATGAAACTTAAGAGATTAAAAATTCCACTACCTAAGCCCACTCTAGGCAAGTGGAGGCCTAGATTAATTAGGGAGTGGAAGTAGAATAAGTGCAAAAACAACAGTAACAACTGCAACAAAAAATTAAAAAAGAAGGCAAATTGATTAACTCAAATTTGTGTTCTTTTTCCAAGACAAGTAGAGGAATGCTTCTACTAGAAATAAAAATATTTAAAAGCAATGAAAGAAACACAAATCCTCTTGCAAAAATTGGTGGAGTCTTCTTGCTCCAAGCCTCTAGCTGCTCCTTGGATTGAAAAGAGGGCCTCCTTCTTCTCCTTCCTTGAGTGCTCCTCTAAGGTGGATGCTACAACCTTCAACGCTCTCCTCCAAGGGGTGGGCGTGCACCACCCTCAAAAGCTCCTCCAAGGTGGCATGGACCACCTTCATGATCTCCTCCAAAGATCTTCCTTGCCTGGCTTCTCCTTTGGCTGGCGTGACTCAAGAGAAAAGGGAATAGGGGAAGGAACCAAAGGGATAGAATATCCCTTTAATCTTCTTCTTCTTCTTCTGTCTTGGGCATGGGCTTCTAGGTAGAATATGAGAGTGAATTTGCTAGCCAAAGATGCTTTGAATGGTGGTGGGTAGTGGTCTTTTTATAGGGTAGGATGGGGGGTTAAGGTGCCTCTTGAAATGGAGGTCTAAGATGGAAGGATGGAGTCGGTTGGGGATCCTATGGCCAAGGGCATTTGGCGCCAACCCAAGGGGTGTTAAGGGGGTGGTTATGGTGGTGTTGGTGGCTTTTGGTGGTGGAGAGACACCACCATTTTGGCGCCAACCTAGGGTCTTCTAGAAGGGGGGTTAGGTGGATGGTGGAGATGGATTTAAGGAGAGGTGTATGGTGGAGATAAAGGGAATTTTGGAGGGAAAGTTGGCGTCAAAAGGGAAGGGTTCTAGAAGGTTATTTTGGATGGAAAATAGGTGGCTTTTGGTAGTGGTGATGGGGTGAAGGGGTGTGATGGTGGTGGCGCCAATTTTGAGTAGGATAGCTAGCTTAGTTGAGCTTAGTTGATGGAGCTAGCTAGGTTTGAGTTGAAGGTGGTGGATGGCCAAGGAGTTGGATGCTAGCTAAGCTATGATAAGCTAGCTTAGCTAGCTATGAAGTAGTGGAGTAGGTAATGTGAGCTAAGGTTTGTAGAGAGGAGCTGAGGAGGAGAAGTTTGGAGCTGGAACTGGAGCTGGCAACTACTGAAGAGGCTAGCATGGAGCTACTCTAGCTAGCTTAGCTTGCTAGTTCTTTGCTAGCTACTAAGCCAAGTTAAGGTGAGCTGGCTTCTACCATAATGAACTGAGGTGAGCTAGGTCTAGTGCTCCCAGGGAGGATCAAGCTGGTTGAGGCAGCTAAGGTATCTTAGCTCAACTCAGTTGAGCTAAGCTGAGTCCCCAGGAACTAGACTTGAGCTTCCTGAGCTGGGATGGGTTCTTCTTCAGCTGGGTGGAGTTGAGTGGAGCTGGATGTAGCTGGGTCTGAGTTGTGGTGAACTCCTGTCAACTCAGCTAAGCTAGGTAGAGCTCCCTGTGGACTAGTGGGAGCTGAGATGAGCTAGACTCAGCTAAGTTGAGCTGGATTTGAGCTGACTTGAGCTAGGGTTGAGCTAAGATGAACTCTCTTGAGCTGCCATTCAGCTGAGATTAGCTGAATGGAGCTGGGATGAGCTAACCCTAGTTCAAGTGAGCTAGGTTCCAGCTGTGGTGAGCTAGATCAAGCTGATTTCCAGCTATTCTGAACTCCTTCACCAATTGCCTTCTTGAGTGCTAGGGTTTTAGGGATCTGTATATCTGTTCATCCCTAAGACTCACAAAAACATGTTGAAAAGACAATAAAAAATGAAATGCATGCCTAACCTAATTTATGCCTAAATGCAGCCCAAAAACCCATTTGCGGAGTAAAATCCTAAGAGCTAGGTTTGTTTTAATGCATAAAGTGATGATAAACTGGCGTTTATCATCGCTTCAGCTGCACGCACCTACGCGTCTGATTGGGTGTGAGGCGATGTGTTTGACAGTGCATGTGCTCGATTGGGTGATCTAGGCCATCCGCGGCTGATCACGTGGTTGAGATAAAATGTGCACATGCCCCTGATTGCGAGTCGAACCCGTGACTCGTGCTTGGCAAGGGCATTGGACCACTGCACTACGGCCGATTCTTCGTCGCGCTTACATTTTAAGCTCGTGAGACCATGGTCTTTGGATCAAGATCCAACGGCCCAGAACTCACCTCGTCCGCACCTTCAGAGGATGAGAAGCGATGTTGCAGTTGATTTGGGCAACTGTGATGGCACCATATGGTGCCATCATGGCCGTCCATCTTCTGTGACTTGTAGAAGGTGCCATGAATGTCGGATTGAGCTGATTTACGTGCCGTTAGGCTATGATCATCGATTCGAACCTATTCGTGCGATTGGATTTGTTATCTGAAGTGCTGATTGACCCCATCTTGGCCCTTGATCTCTGGGCTTCCTCGGACTATGTATGATGCTATGGATGTCCGATCAGGGCGATCTTGGAGTCGTTTAACTCACATCATTGCCCTGATAAGATCCGTACGGTTGGATCTTCGGTCCAAAGCCCTGATTAAAAATCACCCTCCCCCTGACCACAAAAGGAAACAATTACTATAGAATTTATACAATTTGACGTAAATGCATGATTATGAATGTTATGCAAAATTTACAGTGCATGATGCTAATATGACTCTAGGAACATGCATTATTAGACATTTTTGGCTATTTAGATGTATGCACATCACACCCCCATGCCTATCGTTTGCTAGTCCTTAGCAAAAACTACATGCTATTTATAAAAGAATTAGGATTAGATTACTCGAGCAAAAGTCATTTTCAACATTAAAAAATTTTTTACTTAGGACCTGAACTTTGAAAGACATAACGGCGCTCGGGTATCTGCCAAAATGCAGACCGCCTCAAGCCCTCACCTTATTCAAAGAATGATCTCTTTTTCTCCTTTCTCTTCTTTTCTAATTTTTGTGGATTTTTGAGTTTAGGGTTGCAGGGCTACTTTCTATGGCCACTCAACCCACCCAAGACTAGATGAGAACCCTAAGTTCTAAGCATCTTTTTGTGAATGTGATAGACTCGTTGATCGGAAATCAGAATGGACTTCAGGCTTCTACACCCCTAGGCGACCTTAAAAAGAATTCTGCCTAAAGGTGTATCTATCCGATCGGTAGCTTTCTCCCTACTTTTTTTTTTATGGAGTTAACATAAGGATGAATCCAGTGTATATCTTCCTGATTTATTCTACTCCTCCTCTTCTTCCTAAGTGTTTTAGAAATTAAACGTGCATTTCTTAAGCTGGGATCTGGATAACGTAACAATGGGCTATTACCCACGATAACTTGCAAGCCATACTCGTGCGGTGAAGTGTGGCTTATTTCTTTTTCTTTTCTTTTCTCCTTTTCTTTTCTCTTTTTCTTTTCTTTTTGGACTTTCTTTTTCTTTTTCTTTTTTTTTATGTAGGTGGCTTCCCTGGTCTAAGATTTACCTAAAGGCAGCAGGAAAAGAATGGGCAAGTTGCTAGGCTCTGGACAACCTACCTATGGCCTGTTACCCACAATAACTTGCCAGCCATACCACCCTAGAAGGTTCATTAGCTACCCAATTTCTGTTAAAACTACCGAACAATGAGTCGGTGCAAATAATGTGTAGATGCTTAGACTTAAAGTTTCCTCAAATCAGAGAGCGGGTTGATAAGTTGTGTACTTATCACCCAAACTTATTTAATAAAATTGAAATGGAATTCATGTTGGCGAGGAATCGATAGACAAATCCACATTTTAGTGGATACCCAGGTTGATTAAGCCCAAAGACCTGAAGGATCTTAGTGTTTAGATCCTACTATAATATTTCTTAAGATTGGAAAGTCCTAATGCACAAGTATTCTTTCCTAATTCAATTTATATATATATATAAGAAAATAAGTAGAATTCACAAGAATTCCACAGAGTTGACAAAATGATTCAGAACTGAATCCACCACCCCATGCCTAGCTGATGCAATGTCCACATTTAGAATAAAAGGCATGAAAGGAAGGATAGAATGTAGAGGATATCACCTGAATATGCTACTCGGGTCATCTCTGAGTCAGACTATACAACTACTGAGTTTAACGCCATCAGCTAGGTGAGGTCTAGCCAAAGTAATCACATTATGATTAGAGCAACCGAGTTGGAGATGGGTTCTGGAATAATACAGTCAATAAATGGCTTCAAACATTGACCATTGACTTTAAATGAATTACCCGTCTTTGGGTCAGAGATCTAAATGGCCCCATTTGGAAATATCTGATCAATCATGAATGGGTCGTTCCATTTTGACCTAAGTTTGCTGGGAAAGAGCTTAAGTTGAGAATCAAAGAGCCAAACCTTTTGGTTCAGCTCAAAGCTCTTGTGAGATATTAATTGGTCATGAAGAGCTTTGGTACGAGCCTTGTAGATCTTGGCATTTTCGTATGCATCATTTATAAGCTCCTCCAAGTCTGATAGTTAGAGTTTCCTGGTCTTTCCAGCTAAACTCAAATCCAGATTACATTGTTTGATTGCCTAGAATGCCCTATGTTCAATTTCAACGGGTAAATGGCATGCCTTTTGATGTAAACACATTTACACTACTTAAAATGTCTATTTATGCATGTTCTTAAGCATAGGATTGCATTTCATGATATAAATATTGCATTACATGCATCATCTTGCATTTAGAGTAGCTTGAATAAAATGGAGGTTAATTGTCTCCTTTTATGTGCTTGGACAGGGCAAATATTTTATCGGGGCCTCAGATCAAAGATCCAACCGTATGAATATGATCAGGGCGACGATTGGAGTTCAACGACTCCAAGATCGCCCTAATCAGGCATCCGTAGCATCAGATAGAGACCGGGGAACCCTAGAAGATCAAGGGCCAGGATGGTGTAAATCCGCACTTCAGATGGAAAATCCGACCACACGGATGAATTCGGATCGACGATCGCAGCCGAACGACACAAAAATCGAGTCAATCCGACATCCGTGGCACCATCTACAACTTCCAGAAGATGGACGGCCAAGATGGCGCCACGTGGCGCCATCCCAGCCGCCCAATCGGCCGCAGGAGTCCTGTGAAGACCGCACAACGTCTCCTCTCCGCCGTTGGATCTCGATCCAACGGCTGCGGTCGCGCGCGTTTAAAAACGTCCGCGCGACCATTTCGCCGCGTAGCGCAGCGGCTACGCAGCTGCGGGCGAAGCGGAGGTCGCGGGTTCGAGCCGCGGAGAGGGGGGTCGAAGGCGCGGGCGAGCGGGCGCGCACGAGCGTCGGATGAAGATCCAACGGCCGCGCGCGCCCGATAGCGCCGACGCGCAATTGGACGCTCTGGTGGGCGCGAGATCGCACGCGGGCGGCGCGCTCGGCAGCGGGCGCGGACGCGATCTAAGCCGTCCGATCTCGCGATCGGACGGCTGAGACGACGCGGACGTGCGTCTGCGTTACGCGCGCAGGCCAGCCGAGCGGGCGCGCGTGGGTGCGGCGGCGACGGCGACGGCGGGGCTTTAGCGACGGTTTTATCCGTCACTAAAGACCCCTTATTTATTATTTTGAAGATGTAATGTCCATTTTGCCCCCACTCCTTGCAACTATAAAAGGAGACCCCCTCCATACGAAATTTTCATCCCTTCCTTCTCCTCTCTACCTCTCCAAAGCTCAAGAGAAGCTTGTCCCACACCCGGGATGCTTCTCGCGAGATAAAGTCCAAATTTTCGTCCCCCTTCGGAAGTGGATCCCGCGACGACGACGGCGTGCTGCTTCGTTCCCGTTCTTCTGCTTCGTCCTCCTTCGTCCCGCTTCGTTCTCCTTCGTCCAGGCGTCGTCCCGTCCGGCTCGTCCTCCAAGCGACCGTCGAGGAGGATTTCTCTCTCCCTATTCTTTTTACTGCTTTCTAGTATAGATTTACTGCTTTCTAGAGTAGTCTATTCGTCCTCCGAGCGATCATCGAGGAGGACATTTCTCCCTCCATTCTTTTAATGCTTTCTAGAGTAATTGTTTTATGTTTTCTAGTTGTAAGGAACGAACTCTTTTATGATAAATTCCTTGTCTATTCTACATCTCATTTTGATTTCCATGTATAGTATTCTTTCTCTCTCTCTTACTCCCTCTCTCTCTTTTATTTGTTGTAGATACTTAGATAGTTTAAATTGAATTTCTTGGTGACAAAATAAAAAGAAACGCGGAGTTTTTAAATCAAACGTTCGCCTCCCTGTGTTCGACCCGGAATTCTTATTTCGGTATAAATTTTATTTGTTGAACACGAATCCTTCGCTTTCGAACTACAACGACGGGTTTTTCCAAAACCAAACACGTTAGCGTAGATTCTCGCTCAACACCTTTCCATACACCAGACGAAATGGTGACATGCTGATAGGCATTTTGTACACTGTACAGTAAGCTCAAAGAGCATCCTTAAGCTTTTGAGTCTAGTCTTTATGTTCAGGCCTAACCATTTTCTGAAGAATATTCATGATCTCCTGATTGGAGATCTTGCCCTATCCATTCATCTGTGGGTGGTAAGGTGTGGAGATTCTTTGATTTACCCCATATTTTCCTGTAAAATATGGAACTAGGCATTAGTGAAGTGAGTACCATCATCCCTGATGATGGCCCTTGGAATCCTAAACTGACTGAAGATGTTCTTCTTAACGAAAATGATGACCACCTTGTGGTCATTGGTTCGGGTGGGAATAGCCTCGATCCACTTGGACACTAAATCAACAGCGACGGGAATGTACTGGTGTCTAAATGAAGGAAGGAAGGGTCCCATGTAATCGTGGCCCCAAATGTCAAAGATTTCAACAGGAAGAATCGGGTTTAGGGGCATCATGTCTCTCTTGGTTATGTTCCCAAGTGCCTGGCATCGAGAAAATGACCTTAAGGATTCCTGGGCATCCTTGAATAAAGATGGCCAATAGAATCCAGATTGCAAAATCTTTGCAACCATCTTTTTCCAGGAGAAATGTTCACCACACGCAGATGCATGGTAAAACTCGAGTATACTTTTGAATTCATTCTCCAGAACACATCGGTGAATAATTTGATCAGAGACGATGCGGTACAATTCAGGGTCCTCACAGAAATAACATTTGGCCTCAGATTTAAGTCTATCTCATTATTGCTTGGTCAAATCCTGAGGGATTTCACCAACAACCAAATAATTTACGATGTCTGCAAACCAAAGAGTTTGGACACCTGATATTGCAAGGATAGTCTCGTCTGAAAAAGTATTAGCAATCGGAATATTTGGACGAGAAGAATCACACAGAAGTCTTGAAAGATGATCCACAACCACATTCTATGCCCCGGATTTATTTTTGATTTCAAGATCAAATTCTTGAAGCAGAAGAATCCATCGAATAAGCCAAGGTTTGCCATCCTTTTTGGCCAAGAGATGTCTCAAGGCTGAGTGGTCGGTATATATTATGACATGAGAACCTAAGAGATAAGCCCTGAATTTCACCAAAGCAAATACTAAAGCTAGCAATTCCTTCTCAGTAGCTGTATAATTCCACTAGGTCTCGTCCAGAGTTTTGCTAGCGTAATAAATGACAGAGCGCTTACTGTCATTCTTCTGACCCAAAACAACCCCGACCACGTAATTAGAAACATCAATCATGATCTCAAATGGGGCTGTCCAAACTGGTGGTTGCAACACTGGAGCACAAGTGACTGCCATTTTAAGAAAATCAAATGCCTTACGGCATGATTCGTTAAAAACAAGTGGCATATCTTTGTAGAGAAGATTTCTCAGAGGGAGAGCAACCTTAGAAAAGTCCTTGATGAACCTCCAATAGAATCCCACATGACCAAGAAATGATCGAATTTGTTTGACAGATGTGGGAGGTGGAAGTTTAGAGATAGCATCAACCTTAGCTTTGTCAACTTTGATTCCGTGTTCAGAGATTACATGACCCAAGACGATGCCTTCTTGTGTCATGAAATTACTCTTTTCCCAGCTAAGGATCAGTCATGTTTTGATGCATCTTTTAAGAATCATTTCAAGATTAGCCAAGCAAGAATCAAACGATTCTCCGAAAATAGAGAAATCGTCCATGAAGACTTCCATAAACTCTCTCACCATTTTAGAGAATATGGCTAGCATACACCTTTGAAATGTCATGGGTGCTTTACATAAGTCGAATGGCATCCTACGAAAAGCAAAGGTTCTGTAGGGATAGGTGAAAGTCATTTTTCCTGATCCTCAGGATGGATAGGGACTTGATTGTATCCCAAGTAACCATCAAGGAAACAGAAGTACTTTTGCCCAGCTAGTCTTTCATGGATTTGATCGATAAACGACGAAGGGAAATCATCCTTTTTTGTGCCTGTGTTCAGCTTCCTGTAAGCAATACAAACCCTTCAAGAGGAAGCAAAACAACTTGTGACAGATTCTCCTTTCTCATTAGTCACAATAGTAATCCCGACTTTATTGGGAACAATTTGCACGAGACTTACCCAAGGACTTTCAGAGATCGGATAAATGATTCCTGCATCGAGCCACTTGATAATTTCCTTCTTGACCACTTCTCGCATATTAGGGTTTAATCTCCTCTGCGTTTAGTGAGAAGGAAGGGATCCATCTTCCAAGAATATTATATGACTGTAGTAAGATGGTTTGATCCCCCTAAGGTCATGAATGGTCCAACCAATTGCCTCCTTATGTTCCTTTAGGACCTTGATCAGTTTAATCTCCTGCTCCTTAGTTAATCTAGCACTGATAATCATAGGGAGCTTCTTTTGAGGTGCCAAAAATTGATATTTCAAATTGTCATGCAATGGTTTCTATTCGAGCTAGGGCGGGTTTTGGATTGAGGTAAGGATGATGGTAAAGAAGATTCATCAAGAGGAAGAGGTTGAAAGTGAATAAAATCAATAACCTCTTCAGAATGTGGTGGGTTTGTCATAGAGGGTTGCAGGTTGGATCCATCACAACAAGAGGAACTTTCAATTGTAGAAACCGCCATATAATTTTCAGTGTTCAAGTTATCATCCTCTAGTTCGTCTATACATCCACAATCCTCGAATTTGTTAATCACTTTAAAAATATCAAATTTCAATTTCTGATCCACAAAGGCAATTTCCATGCTACTGCTCTCACAATTGATATTGGCCTTAGCGGTAGCCAGGAATGGATGCCCAAGAATGATGGCCGTGTTCCTTAAATTCTCAGGTACATCCATGTCAAGGACAAGGAAATCTATAGGAAAGTAGAAATTCTTAACCTTGACAATAACATCTTCAATAATGCCTCACGGATTTGTGACGGAACGGTCCGCTAACTACATCATTATTGATGTCGGCCGAAGTTCACCTAATCCAAACATTTCATAAAGAGAAGTTAGAATTAGGTTAGTAGATGCACCTAGATCCAGAAGTGCTCTATGAAAGGTGTAATCTTCGATAACACAAGAAATCAAAGGAGCACCTAGATCTGCCTTTCTTTGAGGAAGGTGATGTAGGATAACAGAACAAGCCTGCTCGAAGAGTACTACCTTCCTCTGAACAGATTCCCTCGACTTACGCTTCTGTGTGCATAAATCCTTTAACAATTTAGCGTAAGCCGGTATGTGTTTGATAGTGTCGAGGAGCGGGATATATTCAAGAGCTCCTCAATACTATCAACAGGCTTCTTCTTCCTAAGTTTAATCATGGCCTTAGGAAAAGGAACATGAGTTAGATATTTGGAATCAAGTTCCTAAGCCTTGATTTCTTCTTCAAAGTTCTCCTTTCTCTCCTCAGGCTTTCTAGGATTTGGCAAATCGGAATAGTGTGGTTGTGAATCTTGAGTTTCTTTTCTACTCAAGGTAACAGAATTAGCAGATGCATACGGCATTGGGTCTTGGGGAGCGTTAGGAAAGATTGGAGGGGCTTCATCATCCAGAAACCTTTTATTTGAAGAAGAAGAAGAAGAGGAAGAACCCTGCTCAACCACCTGAGCATGTGCATGCGGGTCCCTTTGATTCCTGTACCCTTGGGCTTGATTGCCCATATTCTGGATATTATGCGGGTTAGGTATGGGTTGAGATGCTTGATTTAAACACATTTATATCACATAAACTACCTATTTACGCATGTTCTTAGGCATAGAATTGCATCACATATTATAAATATTGCATAACATGCATCATCCTGCATTTAGGGTAGTCTGTATAAAATTTAGGTTAATAGTCTCCATTTATGACCAGGGATAGGACAACATGTTAATTAGTCCTTCGGATCGAGGATCCAATCCTATGGATCTGATCAGGGTAACGACGGGAGTTCAATGACTCCAAGATCTCTTTGATCAGACATCTGTAGCATCAGATATAGTCTAAGGAAGCCTAGAGATCAAGGGCCAAGATGGTGCCAATCCGCACCTCAGATGACAAATTCGACTGCATGGATGGGTTTAGATTGATGATCAGAGCCTAACAGAGTGAAAATCGATCCAATCCGACACCCGTGGCACCATCTACAACACACAGAGGATGGATGGCCAAGATGGTGCCAGGTGGCGCCATCTCAGCCACCCGATCGGCCCCAAGGAGCCACAGCTACATCTCCAAAGGCCTTCCATCACGCGATCCAAAACATTGGATCATGATTTGATGGCTAGGATTAACTCTGAAGCATCGCTCCCCTCTCCAAAAGGCTTTGGGCGAGGATGATATGGACCATTGTATCTCAATCCAATGGCCAACAGATCTGCGCACTTAAACCCTACGCACGATAAAGTCAAGGCTTCAGCATAGTAGTCACGCCCCTGTAGGCGACACAAGGGTCGCGAGTTCGAGCCTTGTCGAGCACCTCAATCTAGCCAGGGAGCGGGGCACGTCGATTATGACCGTCAGATGGCGATCGAGCGACAGATGAAGCAGAGACGTGGTGCGAGGACATGTACTGGATCACGTACGCACACGATGACACGCGTCTGCACTCCTCATCGCACGCACGGGCATGTAGCAGGGGCATTTGAATGGGCACTGTGAGGTGAGATCTCGACCGTTCGATCGTGATATCTCCCAAACGCGGGCGTGCATTTTAGGCGTGGAAGAGGAGTGGAGCTCTCACACGTCATCCATGACCGACCTTTAGTGACGTTTAAGTCCATCGTTGAAGGTCCCCTCTTTATTGTTTTTGAAGTTAAAATGTCCAAAATGCCCCCACTCCTTGCAACTATAAAAGGAGACCCCTACCCTATGAATTGCTCATCCCTTCTTCCCTTCTCTCACCCCTTCCAGAGCTCCAAGAGCTTGTCCCAAACCTAGAATTCTCCTCCAGAGTAGAAATCATAATTTTTCCACCTTTGTCCCCCTTCGTGGAGCATCCCGCGGTTGTCCTCTCTCTTTGCATTCGGGAAGCGGATCCTGCAACGATAATGACATGCTGGTTCATTCCCGTTCCTCTAGCTTTGTCCTCCTTCCCACTTTGTTCCCCATCTTCGAAGCATCGGCTCGTCTGGCTCATCCTCCAAGCAATAGTCGAGGACACTTCTCTCTTTATTCTTTTTACTGCTTTCTAGAGTAGATTTACCACTTTCTAGTATAGATTTTCGACTTTCTAGACGTAATGAGTGGTGTAATGAACAACTTCTGATAATGAAATCCATGTTTATTCTACATCCCTTTTTCTTTTTTTGTAATATTCTCTTTCTCTCTTCTATTTATTACTTGTTAAATAGATAGCTGGTTTTGGACTACGTATTATGTTTTGTGACAAACGAAACAAATGTGTATTTTTAATTAAACGTCTGCCTCCCTGTGTTCGACCCAGAACTTCTTGATGGATTTTTGGAATAAATTTTATCTGTTGAATGGATTTCTTCATTTCTCGAACTACGATGATGGGTTTTCGAATCGAGCTCCGAACACATAGATTTCCGCATTTCAACATTTTGTCACTGTTGCTGGGGAAGCAACGCTCTTTGATTCTTCATGTTTTCCGACTTATGAATCGTTTGCCTCACTTCTCTCCTTTCTTATTGTGAATGTAGGTACTCTTTTGAGACGAGCAAAAGCGGTAGAATGGAGCAAAGTGTTGTTGAAGGGTTTGTAAGTCTACACCCACCTCCCACCCATTAGTATTCATTCAACCATGTAATAACACCAACATAAATCAACCTAGGTGTTCTTATAAAGCCTAAGGTTAGTTTTAACTATTTGTTTGACATGTACAACTGCCTTACCCTCTACATTTAAAAAGAAAAAATTAAAAGAAAACTCACAGAGGTACACAACCTCATCTGATTTTCCAACTCAATCGGTAAACCTATCTTTGGAACCAGTACACACACCCAAACACATAATCAAGTAGAAATCAGATTAGGTACTCACTTGTGTGCCAAATTAAGTGGTGCAATAGGCCGATTGTTTGAGTTGATTGGGCTGCACCACTTCAACTAAAATCAACTCATTAAGTAGCTACCACATAGGTTAAACTCTTAGGGATTTACTAGGTACTCCACATTCTTTTAAGCTTCAAAGGAAAACATCTTCACTTGTGCTTTCAAACCAGGTCTACCAGCAAAACTTGATTGAAAATACCTAAAGTTGAATCCTAAAAGCTATTAAGCAAGATTTGAACACTAAACTTCACCGCATCAAAAATAATCTTGCTTGAAAACCACTGGTTGTGCACACACACACACATCAATCATTCATTAAGGGCACAACCTAGATAAAGGGCCCATCACATTCCAAAGCACATTCAAACCTAACCTTAATTAAAATAGCGCAGTCGTTGACCTTAAGGATTCGACTCTCTCTTCGGAGCCCAGAAAGAGATTATTTTCGATTAGTCTATTTCTATCGTTCAATCTAATGTCTAGATAGGGGAGCAGAATCAAACGATCGTGGCTGGGGGGTACACTAGGAACTAGAGGTGCAAGCCGAAGGAAGAACCTTCTCCCCAGTCCCTTCCTCTAACTGGTTGGATTGAACGGGAAGAAGTAGATCAAATCATTTCTTTATCTCAAGGTAGGTTTTGGGAGTCTATAGCTCTTTAGGATAGCCAACTTAAGGACAGGTTTGATTATTTGTATTGTAGGACACCTTTCTTCCTCCCACCTATCATGAATCCTTGCACATTTTATACGCATTCCCACTCATTCCCTCCTATTATGACTTATCCACAAAATGATGATTATCCCGACTTGTATAGTAATCAACCATCTGTTAGTTGGGATAACTACAATTGGGGATATAGTTTCGGACTTCCGTGTTCAGGATCTGACCCTGGGCACCATCATCAAGATTTTTATCCTTCTCAGAGCCACATCGAGTATAGATCGTCATCCCTTCGTGGACAACCTAATACGATCTATAATCAAGGAGGATACACTGATCCTTACCCATACCCTGAATACACTGCCTTTAGGTCATCACCACTTCATAAACACCTCGAAATGACCTATTATCAGGGAGGGTATCACAAATCTGAATTCATTATCTCCACTGCAATGATCCCAAACCTGCCTAATCCTGAACCAAACCATTTGGTTTAGGTTAAACAGGTCTAAGAAAAGGTTTTGGATAACTTGATGAATACTATACAAACTTTAGAAGCTCAGACAATACTTTACACTAAAGAATTGGAGCCCCTAATTGAAATGATTGACGATCTGAACAAGTATTTGTTGGATTGGCTCCAGGATGTTAAGGATAAGGACTCGGGTGAGTTTTTACTTGGGAAGTTATCAAAACTGAGAATGAGATTTGTGGTTGCTTTAGGTCAATCATGGGATGATTCCCAAGATGAACCCCCTTCAGTAGAGCCAATGTCAGAACCCGCTTAGGCACCTGTTTGGGGGACACGTGTTACGAGGCTAACCAGATTGATCTAAAGCAACCAATTAAGGATGATTTGATTTCTTCACCTGAAATCTCTAAGCTGGGGTACGAGGAAAAGTATGTCACTATGGATCAGAAAGTCATTGATGATTTTGAGACACACATTAATACGGATTTTGATTTCTTTGATTCTGAAGGTGAAAAATCAATTTACGAAGTCTCACGTGGGTTTATAGAACATGATTTCTGTGAGACAATTGGTCCTGAGGAATTCGATAGATCATATGATGTCCCAATAACTGAGGGAACTGATCTTATTAGGGCTTCTTTGGTAGATTCAAATCCTTGCATTAAGGATTCAATTCAACACCCTGATTCTCAGTTACACCCCCTTGAGTTTATTGACGATTCTATTTTTGAAATAGCTAGACCCAAGTCAATCCTGATTCAGCAACATCTTTTAAACTTAGAAATTTTAGAGGGGTGATTAATATGTAGGAGGTCTCAGAATTTGACATTTTGAATTAGGAGGATAGGAGCTGGGAAATTTTGATTTGGGAAGCAAACTCCGGAGGAAGTAGAAAATCAAGTCTAATGGTTCCAATTAATTTAAAACCATCAAACAAGGACCCTTACGACATTTGTTCTGGGGATGTCCAACCCAAGCGTACATTCATTGATTATCCTTTTGATCTTGAATTCATTGCAACCCGACTTTTTGGTATTGAGTTGCATCCACATAAATCTCAAGCCCGACCCCACTTGCATACTAATTTCATGTTCTAGGTAATTTTAATCCAGAACCTTAGATATACTCGAACTTGGGGTATGGGTCTGTATCACAATCTAGTCCACATCTGTGGACATCTACTGGCAGGTCTTAAGTTGAATCATTTTATTTTGATTCTAACCTGCAACTGTGAATTCATTATTTCTTCTTCTTTACACAATGTACCTAGCTGAAGGCACTAAATTCAGCACATATTCAATTTCATTTTACCTCGGAGCTGACCCATTATTCATGTAATTCAGGTGCTTTCCACTCTACTCCACTCAGTTTCATGTCTTTTTAATACAATGAGGACATTTCATTAAATAGGCATGGGGGTGTGGATATTTATCTTTGAGTTATTTCGTCAGTTCCGCAGATTTCTTTTTTTTTATAAAAAAAAATTACGGAATTAGGAAAGAAAACTTGGGCTTTAGGAAATTTTCAATCTTAGGAAATAAAACTATATTATTTGAACACGAAGACCCTTCAGGTCTTTGGGATTAATCATCCTGTGTATCCACTAAAATGTGAATTTGTTTATTGAGTCCTCGCCATCCTGAATTTGATTTCAATTTGATTAAATAAGTTGGGGTGATAAGTACATGACTTATCAACCTGCCCTCTGATTTGAGGGAACTTCAAGTCTAAGCATCGACACGCTATTCGCACTAACTCATTTTTTGGTGATTTTAATGAAAATTGGGTAGCTAATGAACCTTCTGGGGTGGTATGACTACCAAGTTATCGTGGGTAACAACCCATCGGTAGGTTGTCCATAGCCCAGCCATTGGACCGTTCTTTTCGTACTGCCTTTAGGTAAATCTTAGACCAAGGAAGACAACTACTTAAAAAGAAAAAGAAAGTTCAAAAAGAAAAGGAAAATAAAAAGAAAAGGAGAAAAGGAAGAAAAAGAAACAAAAAAGAAATAAGCCACACCTCACCGCATGGGCATCATTGGCAAGTTGTTGCTGGTAACAGCTCATCGACCTGTTGTCCAAAATCGAGCTAAAGAAATGGACTAAAAGTTCCAAAACACTTAGGAAGAAGCGGAGAAATAGAATAAGTTGGGGAGATATCCTCTGGATTCACCCTTATTTTGACCCCATAAAAATAAAAATAGGGAGAAAGCTACCGGTTGTATAGATACACCTTCAGGTAGATTTCTTTCTAAAGTCACCTTGGGGTGTAGAAACTCGAAGTCCGTTCTGATTGCTGATCAATGAGTCTATCACATTCACAAAAAGATGCTTAGAACTTAGGGTTCTTATCGAGCCTTGGGCAGGTTGAGTGGCTGTAGAAAGTTGCTCTATAGCCCTGAACTCAAAATTTCAAAAAAAAAAAATAAATAAATAGGAAGAAAAAGAGAAAAAGAGATCCCTCTTTGAATAAGGCGAGAAATTGAGACGGTCTGCATTTTGGCTGATACCTAGGCACTGCTGTGTCTCTGAAGTTCAAATCCTAGCAGAAATCCTTAAGTATTGAAAATAACTGTAGCCCAAGAAATCTGACTTAATTCTACTATAAATAGCATGTAGTTTTGCCAGGGACTAGCAAAAGATAGGCATGGGGGTATGATGTAAACACGTTTATATCACATAAACTGTCTATTTACGAGTGTTCTTAGGCATAGAATTGCATCACATATTATAAATATTGCATAACATGCATCATCTTGCATTTAGGGTAGTCTGCAGAAAATTTAGGTTAATTTTCTCCTTTTAAGGCAAGGGACAAGATTACTTGTTAATAAGGGCTTCAGACCAAGGATTTAATCTTACGGATTTGATCAGGGAAACGATGGGAGTTCAATGACTCCAAGATCGCTTTAGTCAGACATCCGTAGCACAAGATATAGTCCAAGGAAGCCTAGACATCAAGGGCCAAGATGGTGCCAATCCATACCTCAGATGACAAATCCGACAACATGGATGGGTACAGATCAATGATTGCAGCCAAACAACGCAAAAAATCGATCCAATTCGACACTCGTGGCACCATCTACAACACATAGAAGATGGACAACCAAAATGGCACCACGTGGCGCCATCTTAGCCATCCAATCGGCCCCATGGAACCACAGCTACATCTCCAAAGGCCTTACATCGTGTGATCCTAGCCATTGGATCTTGATCCAATGGCCAGCGTTAACTCTGAAGCACCACTCCCCTCTTCAAAAGGCTTTAGGCGAGGATGATATGGACTGTTGGATTTTGATCCAATGGCCAACAGATCCCCGCGCTTAAACCCTCCACGTGATAAAGTCGAAGGTTCAGCATAGCGGTCGCACCCCTGTGGGTGACGCAGGAGTCGCGAGTTCTAACCTTGCTAAGCGACTCAATCCAGCCGGAGAGCAAGGCGCGTCGATTCTGACCATTAGATGGCGATCATACTGCAGACAAAGCGGAGATGTGGCGCGAGGACTTGCACTTGATCGCTTACGTGCACGATGACGCGCGTCTGCATGCCTCATCGCACGCACGAGCGTGCGATAGGGGCATTTGAACGGGCGCTGTGAGGCGAGATTTCGACCGTTTGATCTAATGATCGGACGACTGATATTGCCCAAACGTGGGCATGAATTTTAGGTGTGGAAGAGGAGCGAGCGTGCGCACACGTTGTTCAAGACCGACCTGAAGGTCCCCTCTTTACTGTTTTTGAAGTTAAAATGTCCAAAATGCCCCCACTCCATGAAACTATAAATGGAGGCCCCTACCCTAGGAGTTGCTTATCCCTTCTTCTGTTCTCTTACCCCTTCCAATGCTCTAAGAGCTTGTCCCAAACCTGGGATGCTCCTCTAGAGTAGAAATCATAATTTTTCCACCTTCATCCCCCTTCGTGAAGCATCTCGCGGTCATCCTCTCTCTTCATTCAAGAAGCGGATCCTGCGACGATGACGACGTGCTGCTTTGTTCTTGTTCCTCTCGCTTCATCCTTCTTCCTGCTCCGTTCCCCATCTTCCAGGCTTTGTCCCGTCTAGCTCATCCTCCAAGCAATCATTGAGGAGGGTACTTCTCTCTCTATTCCTTTTACTGCTTTCTATAGTAGATTTATCACTTTCTAGTACAGATTTCCCGCCTTCTAGTCATAATGAGTAGTGCAATGAACAAGTTCTAATAATGAAATCCATGTTTATCCTACATTCCTTTTGCTTTTACTTGTAATATTCTCTCTCTCTTCTATTTATTATTTGTTAAATAGATAGCTAGTTTTCGACCAGCTATTCTGTTTTGTGACAAACAAAACAAACACATTTTTAATCAAACATCTGCTTCCTTGTGTTCGACCTGGAACTTTTTTTGGGATTTTCGGTATA
Source organism: Thalassia testudinum (assembly GCA_037157565.1). Lineage (NCBI taxonomy): Eukaryota > Viridiplantae > Streptophyta > Magnoliopsida > Alismatales > Hydrocharitaceae > Thalassia > Thalassia testudinum. The sequence goes on from JAZHRO010000057.1 coordinate 18,843,926, forward strand.
AAATTTATCTGTTAAAAGGATTTCTTCCGACTCGAACTACGACTAGTTTTCAAATCCAACTCCGAACGCGTATATTTTTGCATCTCAATATTTTGGCACCATTGCTTGGGAAGCGGCACTCTTTGATTCAAAGTGATTGTGCGCCTTATGATAAGAAGCTGTGGGTGTTAAGTGTTTAGCTTTCAGTTAAACCCCACAAGAGAAGAAATTTTTTTTTTATATATATATATATGCAGGTGGGTGAGGTGAGTGGAGTGACAATCAAACAACCAAAATCTACCCTAGGGTTTATGCAAAGCACCTAAGTTGATTTCGATTTGAGTTATTAGGTTATGGAATGAAAAGTAACGTGGGGGTGGTGTGGGGGATACTTACAAAACACTCTACACACACTTTACTCCAGTGTACCGCACTTGGATCTCCATGCTAGGGTTCCTGCAAGTCAATGGATCAGAGATAAGAGGGGTTAGTTTTTGTAAATGCAAAGAACCGCAGAAAACAATAAAGTAAATTCTGATGCCTCCCAGGCAACAGCGCCAAATTGAACGCACGTGTTTTACTTGAAATCAAGGTTACAAGTAACCCGTTGTCGTAGTTCCAAAACTCGTGGTCAGATAAAATTTATACTGAAACTCGAAAAGTGATTCTCGGGTCGAACACGGGGAGGCAAACTTTGGTTTTGTCAAATTCTGCGCTTCGCTTTTATTTCTTTTTGGTCATTTTTATCTTTTCTATTTTTTTGGTATTTTTAACAAGCGAGATTAGGTCGTTGAAAACTTTATCTACTTGAAAAAACATAAGAGGGCGAGGGAGAGAGAGAGAGAAACAATCATCTATTTATCAAGAATTGTTTGTTACAACTACGAAAGATGGAAAAATCTAGACTATGAATGCGTAAAAAGATAGAATGGGGTGAGAGAAGTCCCCCTTGACGGTTGCTCTGAGGACGAATCGCCCTGACATCGCCTAGAGGAAGGTGGTGAGGTGCGAGACGAAGGAGGATGGAGCCGAAAGATGGAGGATGGGGCAAGACGGCATCGTGGTGAGGATCTTCCTCCCAAAGGGTGGTGAGAGGATGACCATGAGATGCTCCACGAATAGGGTTGAGGGGAGGGAAAACTATTTGGTTTTACTTTAGAGGAGCATCCCAGGCTTGGGACAAGCTCTCTCTAGGGCCTTGGTGGTGGTGAGAGGAAGAAAGAAAGAGATGAAGAAAAATGGGAGGGGTAGGGGTCCTTTTATAGTGGAGGAAAGAATCAAATTTGTATACAGGACATTTAGTGACAGCCATAAATGTCACTGAAGATCCTCCACAAAAGTCAATGAAGACAGCCCACGCACCCATGCTGCTGCTACGTTGGCGCGCACCTCCGCGAGCTACACGCCTGCATGCATTGCCATTGCATGCACACGCACGCCTGCGCTGCTGTGCGCGTAAGGTGGTGCGTACGTGCGTAAGGATGACCTGGGTTGCACCTGTGGTGCAATCTAGGCTGTCCATCTTCTTTTCTTTGTAGGGGTTGCTACAGAGGTTCTGATTGAGCCAATTTTCGTGCTGTTGTGGTGCGATCGACGACCTGAATCCATCTGCGTGATTGGATTTGCCGTTTGAAGCTCCAAATTATGACAACTTGTCCCTTGGTCGTTGATCTTCCTCAGACTACACATGGTGCTACGGGACTCCGATCAAGGTGATTTCGGAGGCGTTGGACTCCGATCGTCATCCTGATCAGATCCGTATGGTTGGATTGTCAATTCGAGGCTCCGAAATAAATCTTCTTCTCTCCTGACCACAAAAAGGATGCAATTAACCTAAAATATACACTACTCTAAATGCAGGATGATGCTTGCTATGCAATATTTATAATATGGAATGCAAATCTAAGCCAACGAACATGCATAAATAGGCATTTTAACCTAAATAGATGTGTTAATATCGGGGGTACGCTAGGAACCTGAGGCGCAAGCCAAACGAAGAACCATCTCCCCAGTCCCTCCCTATTACTAGTTGGATTCATTGGAAAGAAGTAGATCAAATCGTTTATTAATCTGAAGATGGGTTTTGGGATCAAAATGTTGAGTAGCAGAAAACTACGCAATCGAAGTTGGATTTGAAAAACCCATCGTTGTAGTGCAATTTGTGAAGTAATTCGTCAACAGATAAAATTAGCTGAAATTTGTAAAGAAATTTTGGGTCGAACATAGGGAGACTACATCGATCTAAATCAGCGATTATATATTTTTTTTGGTATTTTTTTTTGAAAGCGAGATAACTACGATGGACTTGATATGAAAAATAAGTGAGAGAGAGATAGAGAGTGAAAGAGAACAATCACTTGATATAATAATAATTTTTTACAACTAGAAAGCAGGAAATGATTATAGCTAGAATGCAAGAAATTCTATTCTAGAAAGCGATAAAAAGAAGGGAGTGAGATAAGCCAGATGGAGTGATGCCTGGAAGATGGAGAACGGAGTGGGAAGGAGGAGGACGAAGTAGGACGAAGTGGGAATGAGGCAGCACAACGTCATCGTTGCAGGATCCACTTCGGGAACCAGGGTGAGAAAACTTGGATTTGGCTCTAGAGTAGCATCCCAGGTGTGGGACAAGCTTCTCTTGAGCTTTGGAGTGGGAGAGAGGTGAAGGAAGGGATGAGAATTTCGTAGGGTAGGGGTCTCCTTTTATAGTTGCAAGGATTGGGGGCAATTTGGTCATTCCATATTCAAAAGCATTGAAATCCACTCTATTGTGACAGATTTATCCGTCACTAAAGGTCTGATCATGGGCGAAGTGTGCATGTCATGAGCGCCTCCTCCTCTCCCACACCTTAACTCCAAGCGCACGCCTAAGAAATCTCACGATCGGATGGCTCAGATCACTCCTTGCCGACTTCAGCTGCATGTGCCTACGCGTGCGATCGGGTGTGAGGCAGTGCGTTTGATCGTGCGTGCACCCAATTGGGTGATCTGGGCCATCCACAACTGATTGCATGGTTGCGATAAAACGTGCGTGCTCCTATGATCGTGAGTTGAACTCGTGCCTTGCGCTTGCGCAAGGGTGCTCAACCACTGCACTATGGTTGGTTCTTCGTTGCGCTTACATTTTAAGCACGCACACCCATGGCTATTGGATCAAGATCCAACGGCCTAGATCTCACCTCGCTAGCTCCTTCGGAGGATGGGAAGTGGTGATGCGATTGATTTGGGCGACTTTGATGGTGCCACGTGGTGCCATCATGGTTGTCTATCTTCTCTGACATGTAGAAGGTGCCACGGATGTCAGATTGAGCTGATTTTTGTGTTGTTAGGCTGCGATAATCGATCCGAACCCATCCGTGTGGTCGGATCTATCATCTAAAGTACGGATTGGCACCATCTTAGCCCTTCATCTCTAGTCTTCCTCGGACTATATCTGATGCTACGGATGTTCGATCAGGGCAATCTTGGAGTCGTTGAACTCCCATCATCACCCTAATTAGATCTATATGGTTGGATCTTACGTCCAAAGCCCTGATTAAAAATCACCCTCTCCCTGACCATAAAAGGAGACAATTACTATACAATTTGACCAAAATGCATGATTATGCATGTTATGCAATATTTACAATGCATGATGCTAATAGGACACTAAGAACATGCATTAATAGACATTTTTTGCTATTTAGATGTATGCACATCAATGCACCTACCTTTTAGGAGAAATAAGAGACCTCCACAATTTTGCGATTCATGTCTTTTTGAGATGGGAAAATGAGAATTTAGTGGCTTGAAATAAATTATGACATGAAGAAATTATGGGCAAAGTCTGGCACATTGTCAAAACCGTTTACTTTAAATGAAAAGATTCGTATCGAGATATGATATCTCTCAATCCCATATACTTTTGTTTGCTATGTTCAACGAAATGCCAATCAGCTAGAAATAAGACCAAATTGTACATATATATCAGGAAAGATGAAGTCGTATTTACTCACTTATTAAGAAGTTAAGCTGATATATAGCTGGTTTTTATGTTGGGAGTCAACATATCAATTGAATAGTACAAGCGCAATAGACAAAAATATTCTTGAAGAAAAGAATCTAATATAGTCTACTATAGCACTCTTGATCTAAAGTTTGCAAATAGATTTTACTTATCAATGTCATAAACAAATTTTTGTCCGAACAACTTAATATCAAATAATTTGAAAACATATTTTAAGAAGTGTTGTAATTGGGTCGGGATAGATTTAGCCAGGACTCCTTATTTTGCTCACCGTCATCTCTCCAATCTTGTTTCTCTTCATATTGAATCCATACCATATGTAGGTCCTCATCACTCTTCACATAGAACGCGTACAATAACTAGGTTGATGAATAAGGTTGAAATCGTTGCCCGAAATAGTGCCAAATGTGGTGTCATTTTTCTCAGGGAAACTAAGAAAATGGTGGTCTTGAATGACACAAGGTACTTCTATAAGCCCTGAAGAAAATAAGTGCTGAGGAGAATACAGGTGGGAATATTGGTCTATGAAGATTCTTGGAGGGTGGAGCCTAACTGTGTACACATGTTGAACATTGCAAAGACAGAATTCTTTTGAAACACCATTCCACATCCACCATAGAAAAATTGATGGTTTAGAAATTTGCTTCTCCATTCCAAGGAAAATCTTCTAAATCATGTCATCTCATAATGAGATCGATGTACAATTATCTTAGCAAGCTTGATTTTGATTAAATCATTCGTCCATTAATTCTTCATATAGAAGTTGGGCTTATATTATGAGGGACTAGCCAAAGACCATCGCCTAGGTCAATGAGTTAAAGGTATCTCTTCCCTACACAATCCATGGAGAGAGAAGCCAAGATTTGAGGAAGACAATTGATTCACTTATAGAAGGTACTTCACATTGGGGAACATGAAAGAAGAAAGTTGAGTTTAACTAATTGATGCAATGTTATTCACGGATCAATTTGTAACCCTATCAATGGTCTGTGAGTGAGGAACAAGTGTTTGTAGGAGCACATGGTTAGGAGTTGCAAGTTAGGTGATTTAACCATTATGAGTGTGCGCCATTGTAGTTCGATTGAAGTGAGTGAAATATTTAGATTTCTTTGTGAAATTGTAAGGAGATGGTAGATTCTAAAGCGATTAGATTTGTTGTTAGGTTAATAGAACAATTAGAAAATTAGGTACTTCCATTAGCGATGGGATATCTAATAAACAAATGATTAAATTTATTGCTTCAAAATTTTCTCTATCAATATTTGTTGACTCTTCGTAGACATTCAAAATGATTGAATTTTACAGGTACCAAAAATTGATCTGAGTTCTACCAGTTTTTACAATAGCTATATGGACAAGAATATGAGAGGATGAACACATAGGGGAAGCATGGAATAAGCTCTAATAAGGTAGATGATTCCACCATAATTCTTTGCATTAAAAGTATACCCCAATGCTCTTATGTATTAATTGAAATATGTTCTATTGAGATATAGTTTCTCCTTTAAGCATTTTGTTCCTAGGGATCTGGGCTTAGTAGTTTAAATTCATGGAGTTTCTTATTTTTCACCAGAATGCATATGGTGCCAAATTCGATTCAAATATGTTCAACAAGGACAGATCCCAAATATATATGATGTACCTATACAACGCTTCAAGTAATTTAATTTTAAGCTAAATATGAAAAAACCAGGTACCATAATTGTCCTAATCATAAATGTGCATTATTTAACAGAAACATTTGGCATGGAATTTCTTTCTCTATTTTATTCATTTTCGTTGTCATGAAGTACGTAATTCAACGAAGGAGGGGTTTTAACATTCAATCAGTTCTCATTTGATAATAAAAAAATTTTGGTTTCTGGTGGATTTTTTGGAGAAATTATTTGTTCATCTATGCTTTATGTTTGTATACATATAATTTTTTCCTAATGTGTCACATCATATTTTTTTCCTGTAAAAATATTTTTAATCTAGAGACCACAATTCTATCCGTATATAGTGTTAATAATAATTTGTGATAGAACACTAGATAATCATGATATAAAATAACTTTTTAATCATAATAGCAAATTAAAATCAATCTTTCAAACCTGTTTCGCATCACTACCAACTTTCAACTCCCCTTAGATACAAATAAGGCCAAGTTGTGTAGAATTCAACTCGTGTTTCTCATCAAACAACAGTCAAGATAATTAAAAATAGAATTTACATATAATTTCTAATTCAACTCATTATATGCCTTTCAGTAAAAAATTTAGTCTAAAAGATAGTCAACAATTGAAGAAATATAGATCACCATTCAACATAGAAGAGAAAGAAGCATGATAACAAAAAGTGTGTAGCCAAACTTTTAATTAATCTTCCCTTATTAACTTTTATTGTACATATTACTCTACTAAGATTCAAATTTGATCTGTTGCAGTTGGTACACAGGTCTAGTGCACAAGTAATGATTGTTGTATGCATAAGGGACTTAGTAGTTGCGGTGCCTCCTTTAGTGCAAGCAACTAGTCATTAGTACGTGCATCATGAATCCTTGCTTCTAGTGCATTATGTTTGATTGTAGTTGCATTACTACAGATTGAACTCGTTTCTTTACCAATTTGCTTTGAGTTCCACACATTTACAAACTCTTATTGAGCTTATGGTAGCATTTTAATCTTCATTTTATGGTTCAGATGTTTGGACAAAGAATCTTCATTGTATATGATGGCCAATTGTGCACCTCGTGTTACTTTGCTCAAGCAATAGCTTAGAACTCTTCAAGTGTTATTATTATTTCAGGTTTGCATTGTCATCTTCATACTATACTGCATGTTTCTTATTCAACTTATTTAAAATGTGCTAGCTTACTGATTGCTTGGAATTGGAGCATTTGTTAGCATTAATGGTGAAAATTTCACTTAAGATTCAATATAGTGGTAGAAATAAAATAGGCAAATCTGGTGTGTGTCGTAATTGCTGATTCAAAAATAAAATGGATATCTCTATTTCCTTAAAATTTAGAGAATAGAATTTAGTATTTGATTTCTCTATGTTGAATTATTATTTCAAATTGACTTTACACCAAACATTGTTCACGTTAATATTTATCGTTTTATAACATGATAAGAAATATGCTTGAAAATTAGGTATTATATCACGATTAACCAATTGTATTTGCCCAGAGTGGCTTGGTATTTGTAGTAGTTATAAGCAAAAGAAAAGAAGCATTGAGGCTTCTGAATTCTTCACTTTGTTTTACAAAAAATTACTCGCAATGGATTAAGCACTGCCTACCTGACTACCTAAGTTATTTGCATTGAAAATGTGAAATTCGATTTTGAAGGCCAATTTCATAAGAAATGTGGGGTCCCATGTTAATGTCATATAAAATGATGATACAAAATTAATACAGAGTTAATACAAGATAACATTCCAAGGAGTTTCTATCTCTTAGACATCCATCCTGACCGATCAAACAAGCAGATGTGCATTAGCTTCTGTCATTTTCTTTATTTTGCAAGGCTTTCAGAATTACGATATCTAGGATTAGTAGTTGGGAAAGTCCATAGCGGGATCACATACTCTGCAACAATTAGAATTTCATACAAGTAACCTTCATTGCATGGAAAGTATCCGTATTTTAGAGGAAGCTTAATAACCTCAGAAAATATTTTGTTATATGAAATAGAAGTAAATTGGTAACTGCAAAGAGATGTTGCCTACAATTTTCTTGCAAAGTAGCTGACCATGATGAAAATAAGCAACATGATTGTTTCAAAGGAGTGAAGGCATGTAACAACTACAATATGACAATAGCTAGCTAATAATTTTTCAAGTTTCCATTGGTAACAAACCATTTCAAGGATTACGAGTCTTTACTATAAAGTCATGAAACGTCAACATCCATTTCAAAGTCATTCTGGCACAAAAAGATTATATTGGGAATTATCCTCGAAACATGTCAATTACAAGATGGCTCTCAAGTTTTCTATTTCTCTCATTCCTTCTAATAGCATATATCTCAATGGCTTGTCTATCTGAGGCAAGCGTTAGGATGCGCCCACCTTTTTAGAAAAGCAAGAAACCTCCACAATTTTGTGGTTCATGTCCTTTTGGGATGGGAAAATGAGATTATGTAGTGGCTCGAAATAAATTATGACATGAACAAATATGGACAAAGTTTAGCAAATTGTAAAAACCATTTTCTTTAAATGAAAAGACTTGTATTGAGATATGATATCTCTCAATCCTATACACTATTGCTTGCTATGTTTTGAGAAATGGCAATCAGCTAGAAATAAGACGAGATTACACATATATATAACGAAAAATGAGGTGGTATTTACTCAGTTATCATGAAGTCAACCACATATATAGCTGGTTTCGATGTTTTCATGTTGAGAATCAACATATCAATTGAATAGTACAAGCATAATAAAGAACAATATTCTTCAAAAGAAGAATCTGATATACTTTACTATAACACATTCTTGATCTAAAGATTTTCAAATAAGTTTTACTTATCAATGTCATAAACAAATTTTTTTTTGAACAACTTAATATCATATAATTTGAAAACATATGTTAAGAAGTGTTGTAATCTGGTCAGGATACATTTGGCTAGGACATCTTACTTTGCTCACTCTAATCTCTCCAATCTTGTTTCTCTTCATATTGAATCCCTACCATATGTAGGTCGTCATCACTCTTCATATACAATTAGTACGATAACTAGGTTAATGAACAGGGTTGAAATCGTTGCTTGAAGTAGTGACAGATGTGGTGTCATTTTGCATATGCAAACTTAGAAGATGGTGGTCTTGAATGACACAAGGTACTTCTTTGAGCCCTGTAGAAATTATGTGCTGAGGAGAATAGTGATGGGAATATTACTCTATGAAGATTCTTGGAGGGTGAAGGCTAACTATCTACACACGTTGAACATTGCAGAGACAATAACATTTTAAAACACCACTCCACATCCAGTAGAGCAAATTGATGGTTGAAAAAAATTGCTTCTCCATTCCAAGGAAAAACTTCTAAAGCATGTCATCTCATAAGGAGATCGATGTATAATTATCTTATCAAGCTTGATTTTGATTAAATCATTCTTCCATTAATACTTCATAACGAAGTTGGGCATATATTGATGAGGAACTTGCCAAAGACCATCGCCTAGGTCACTGAGTTAATGGTATCTCTTCCCTAGACAATCCATGGAGAGAGAAGCTAAGGTTGGAGGTAGATGGTTGGTTCACTTACAGAAGGTACTTCACATTGGAGGAGATGAAAGAAGAATGTTGAGTTTAACTAATTGATGCAATGTTATTCACGGATCAATTTGTAACCCTTTCGATGGTCTGAGTGAGGAACAAGTGTTGGCTAGAGCAAATGGTTAGGAGTTGCTAATTAGGTGATTTAACCATTATGTGAGTGTGTCATTTGTGGTTCAATTGAAGTGAGTGAAAGATTTAGATTTATTTGTAAAATAGTAAGAAGATGGTAGATTCTAAAGAGATTAAATTTGTAGTTAAGTTAACAGAACAATTAGAAAATTATCTACTTCGATTAGTGATGGGATATCTAATAAACATAAGATTAAATTTCTTGCTTCAAAATTTTCTCTATCGGTATATGTTGACTCCTCATTGACATTCAAAACGATTTCATTTTATGGGTACCAACGATTGATCAGAGAGTTCTACCATTTTTTGTTACAATAGCTATAAGAACAAGAAGATGAGAGGATGTAGACATAGGGGGTGCATGGAATAAGCTCAAATAAGCTAGAAGATTCCACCAGAATTCTCTGCATTAATAATATACCCAAATGCACCTATGTATTAAGAGGAGCATTTGAATTATGTTTTATTGAGGAATAGTTTCTTCTTTGCCCATTTTGTTCTTATGGATCAGGGATTAGTAGTTTAAATTTGCCGAATTTCATACTTTTTATTCGAATACATTTGGTGCCAAATTCTATTCAATTATGTTCAACAAGTACATATTCTAAATATATATGATGTTCCTATTTAATGCTTCAAGTAATTTAATTTTAAGATAAATACGAAAAGGCCAGGTACATAAATTATCCTTATGATAAATGTGCATTGTTTAATAGAAACATTTGGTATAGAATTTTTTTCTCTATTTTATTCATTTTTGTTGCCACAAAGTACGTAATTCAACGAAGAAGGTGTTTTGGCATTCAATCAGTTCCCATATGATAAGAAAAAATTTTGATTTCTGGAGGACAATTTGGAGAAATTATTTGTTCGTCAGCACTTTATGTTTGTATACGTATAATTTTGTCCTAATGTGTTGTGTCATATACATTTTTCAAAAAATTTTAATTTGGAGGCCATAATTTTGTCCTTATATATTGTTAGCAAGAATTTGTGATAGAACACGAGGTAATTGAGATATAAAATTACTCTCTAATCAAAATAACAATTTAAAATCAATCCTTTAAACCCGATTCCCAACACTACCATTTTTCAACACCCCTTGGATACAAAAAAGGCCAACCTGCGCAGAATTCAGCACGTGTTCCTCATGAAACTATAGTCAAGTTAATCTAAAATAGAATTTACATATAATTTTTTATTCAACTCATTATATCACTTTCAGTAAAAAATCTAGTGTAGATGATTGTCAGCATTGGAAGAAGTACAGATCATCATTCAACATAGAAGAGAAAGAAGCATGATAACAAAAAATGACTATATTGAAAAGCGTGCAGCCAAATTTCTAATTAATTGATGAACACGCATGAATTCATGATAAATTACTTATTTATGATAGTTCCTAGGCTTAGCATTGCATATCATATTATAAATATTGCATAACATCCACTACATGGCATTTAGGATAGTTGTATTTTTTGTATATTAATCCCTTCATTTTTTATGTCCAGGAGGCAATGCAACATCCTTATGTACTTCGGATGAAAAATCCAACCGTACGGATGTATCCGGAGCGTCTATCGCAATCCAACAGCATAGAAATCACCTCGATCGGAGCACCGTAGCATCCCTGCAAGCAATAAAGTGTGGACGGTCCAAATGGTGCCAAGTGGCACCATCTGGGACACCCACAACCCCTCGCGACATCTTCAAAGTCTGCCCATCAAGTGATGTTAGCCATTGGATACAAATCCAATGGCTGAGAGCTCGCCACTCCATGCAACTGCAAATTCCTCCTCGCGATGCACATGAAGGCTTTGCGCAGCAGGTGAGGCGACGGTTCCCAAGGGTGGGGTGCAGGTTCGAATCCCCACAGCCCCCCCATTCTCAATCAAGTGTGCACGCCAGCACACACCAGCAACGCGCACGCGTGAGCACGTCATCGCACACTAGCAGGCTACTGCGCAATCCGCGAGCATGAGAGGGCACAGCACAGGCAGCGCTAGCGGAGCATGGGGCGACACGTGCTTGGTTGGTGCCAGCCTAAAGCAACGCATGAGCAGGACTTACAGCGACTCTTACGGCTGTCACTAATTCTTCGTGCGTCAGCAAAGCCAGCTATGGGCATGAGTAGGCATGAGCTATCTACAGTGACGCTTCAAGCAACGGATTAGAGGTCACTAATGGTCCCATACATATTTTTGCCTCTTCTCCTCCATTATAAAAGGACCTACACCCTTTGCCTTCAAGCCATCTCTACCTACTCTACTCCCACCTACTCCAAGCTCTAGCAAGCCTACCAACGCTCTGTTAGAGCTTGCTCTCAAGCTCCCAAGGCACTTATTAGTATAGCGAACCTCAATCCCACCAAATACTCCTCCAACTTCCCATTCCCATTCATAGGTTGCCTTGGAGCCATCCCCCAGCCTCTGTTCCGGCAGTAGATCATCTCCGCCTTCTCACCTCTATTCCGGAGCCACGCAGAAGGTTTCCTTTACCCGACGTCCTCTTGCATCTCACCTCCGTCGACCTGCTCCTCACCTCCTTCGGCCGAGCTTCCGCCAGGCACCGTCATCTCGCCGAGCAGCTGCTTTGGGAGATTCCTTCTCACCTCCCTCTATTTTTATGCCTTCAGAGAATATTGTAATAGACATTCATGATATATAAAACATTTTTCCATATCTCTTGTGATTTATTTTGTTTGTCTCCTTTCAAAAATACAAGAAAAAAACAAAACTTTAAAATACCAAAAACAAACAAAACAAAGAGTCGTTTTCACTTAAAGTAAACGTCAGCTCCCTGTGTTTGACCTGGGACTCCCTTGGAGTTTTGGTATAAATTTTATTTCACCATGAGTTTTGCAACTACGACGACGTGTTACTTGTAACCCTGATTTCTAGCTCGCGAAACCTGTGCAATATTTTGGTGCTACTGCCAGGGAGGCAGCGGAAGTTACTTTATTGTTTATTGCACGTCTTTAAATTTACATAGCACTAACCCCACTTGTCTTTGATCTACCATCTTGCAGGTACCCTAGCATGGAGATCCAAGTGCGGTAGACCAAAGTGTGGGTAGAGTACTTTGTAAGTGTCCCCCACATTCCCCCCACTAGTTCTTTTCGCCACACTCATAACGAAGACCTAATCTACTTAGCTGTTTGCATAAACCCCAGGATAGAATTGTTTCTCATGTGTTCCACCTTCATCCACCTCACCCTCGAATTTAAAAAAATACCAAAAAAAAAAGATACTTTCTATGGGACGAATCAATATACACACTTCATACAGCCACATAATTGGACTTGATTTTCATATACTCAACTGGGCTTCTGACCTGTGGACCGAGTTCATGAATTCAACAAATAAAAGTGTAGAAATCATATTAGGTTAATCACCTTTTTATGTGCCTTAATCGGTGGTGCGTTTGAGCTGATTGATTGAATTGTTTGGGCTACACCACCTAATCTAAAAGTGGTTCATTTTGTAGCTTCCCCATAGGATTAAATAACTAGGTCAAGCCAGGCACTCCATATTTTTCGTGATTTCTAAAGGAAAATACTTGAACACGTGCTTTCAAAAGCAAACTTGTTTTGCCTCAGAAAAGTTGGCTGAAAACACCTAATATTTGAATCCTAAAAACTATTAAAAAAGATTCGAACTCTGAAACTCACCTCATCATTAATTATCTTGCTTGAAAACCTCTTGGCTGTGCACATTCACATGTTCTCAAACAAATTATTAAGGACACAACATATTAAGGGCCCATCATATTCTAGAGCACCAATTTCCCTAGCCTAACTAAAATCAAATAGATGTTGGCCCTAAGGATTCATTCGCTCGTCGGAATCCAGATTGATATTATTCACAATTAACCAGCTTATACTAGTCAACCTGATGTCTAGCCAAGGGAGTAGTGTCAAACGACCGTGGCTAGGGGGTACACTAGGAATCGGAGGTGCAAGCCAAAGGAAGAACCTTCACCCTAGTCCCTCCTAACTTGTTGGATTGCCTGGACATAAGTAGAGTAAATCGCCCATAATCTTAGGATGGATTCTAAGAGTCAGTAGACCTTAGGCTACCCTAACTAAGTATAGGCTTGTATTCTTGTGCTGCTGGGTTCCTTCCTTTTCCTGTCCTTCCGACTTCCGTCAGTGTATGCTTGGAAGGAGGTCATTGAATCCTAGATTCGAAGGACCTTTAGACCATTCTAGGAGGCGAAGGTTGAGTTATAGCCAAGCAAATGCCATGGCTGATCAACAACCACCTCCCCCACCCCCGAACCAGCAGGAGCTAATTCAGAGGTAGTTGGAAGAATTGCAGCAGATGCAGCAATGGTTCCAATGTATGAATGGTCAGGGCACTCGGCCCTTGAAGGATTTTTATAATCCTTCAAACTATGGGGAGCATCCTGGCATCATGATTCCCGTCGGAGACATAGAAATCAATCCTCAAGTCTTAAGTTTGATTAAGCATTTCCTTAGGCTTGGCTCGAAGGACCCATTCCAGGACCTAGAGGATCTGACCACTTTGGTTCAGACCACCAAAGCATGGAATGTGAACGAAGAGCAAATGATCATGAGGATTTTCCCCAACTGTCTCACAAATAAGGCTGCACATTGGTACGAAACTATAGGAAGGTCGATTGAAACTTGGGCTGCAGTTAAGTCAGCTTTCTTGAAGAAATTCTTCCCTATCGGAAGGACCAATGCCTTGCGATGGGCGGTTACCACTTTCTCCTGACGGCTAGGGGAACCTTTTGATGGTGCTTAGGAGTGATTCCAGGAACTTTTGAGGTAATGTCTACACCACGAGGTGCCGAAATGGCAACTCATGCAGATTTTCTATCACGGGTTGGTGGAGCAACTCCATAATCTAGTGAACGCTTCCTACAGAGGCAATTTCCTCAACAGTGACGCAGATAGCACATACGACCTATTTGAGGAAATGAGCGAGAACTCAATTAATCACGCCTCCATGGATGCATTCAACTAGTCCCAACAACCTATGTCAAGTGCTAATGAGATTTAGGATTCTCATTCATTTGACATGGAATTAATTTGTAATAAAGTGGATAACAGATGTAAACACATTTACACTACTTAAAGTACCTATTTATGCATGTTCTTAAGCATAGGATTGCATTTCATGATATAAATATTGCATAACATGCATCATCTTGCATTTAGAGTAGTTTGAATAAAATGGAGGTTAATTGTCTCCTTTTATGTGCTTCGACAGGGCAAATATTTTATCAGGGCCTTGGATCAAAGATCCAACCATATGGATGTGATTAGGGCGACGATTGGAGTTCAACGACTCTAAGATCGCCCTAATCAGGCATCCGTAGCATCAGATAGTGACCAGTGAACTCTAGAAGATCAAGGGCCAGGATGGTGAAAATCCACACTTTAGATGACAAATCTGACCGCACAGATGAATTCGGATCGACGATCGCAGCCCAACGACACAAAAACCGAGTCAATCCAACATCCATGGCACCATCTACAACTTCCAGAAGATGGACGGCCAAGATAGCGCCACGTGGCACCATCTCAGCCGCCCAAACGATCGCTTCATCTTATGAAGGCCCCACGCCCGATCGCTCTCCGCCGTTGGATCTTAATCCAACGGCTGTGGGCTCTCGCATTTAAAAGCGTCCGCTCGACCATCCATGCCCCATAGCATAGTGGTCGAGCACGCTATCGCGAGCGTGGGGCACAGGTTCGAGCCGTGGAGAGGGGCTGGAAGGGGCGGTGATTGGGTGCGGGTGGAGCGTTAGATGGAGATCGGACAGCCGCGCACGCCCGATAGCATCGACGAGATATTGGACGCGCAATCGGACGTGCAATCAGATGTGCGGGCGGGCACGCAACGTAGCAGGCGCGGACGCATCTTAAGCCGTCCGATCTCACAATCGGATGGCTGAGAAGCGGCGAACGTGCACAAGCCGCTAAGCGTGCGAGCAGGCGAGGAGGCACGCGTGAGCCGGCCACGATGCCCACGTTGAGGGCTTTAGTAACGGATTTATCCGTCACTAAAGACCCCTCTTTTATTATTTTGAAGTTGTAATGTCCATTTTGCCCCCACTCCTTGCAACTATAAAAGGAGACCCCCTCCATACGAAATTCTGATCCCTTCCTTCTCTCTACCCCTCCAAAGCTTAAGAGAAGCTTGTGCCACACCCGGGATGCTTCTCACGAGATAAAGTCCAATTTTTGCTCCCCTTCGAAAGTGGATCCCGCGACGACGACGGCGTGCTGCTTCGTTCCCGTTCTTCTGCTTTGTCCTCCTTCATCCTACTTCGTTCTCCTTCGTCCAGGCATCATCCCGTCCGGCTCGTCCTCCAAGCAATCGTTGAGGAGGATAACTTCTCTCTCCCATTCTTATTTACAGCTTTTCTAGTGTAGAATTTTCCTGCTTTATAGTGTAATTGATTTTCCGCTTTCTAGTGTAACTTTTATTTAGTTTGATTATATAAACAATTGGAATATTGAATGCATGTTCTCTTTCTCTCTCTCTCTCTTTCTCTCTCTCTCTCTCTTTCTTCTAGTCTGATCGCTCCATTGTAATTATATCTCCTAGCTTATCAAAAATCCTAAAAAAAATATAATTGCGAATATAGATGAACGTAGCCTCCCTGTGTTCGACTTCGAATTTTTTTCGGTATAAATTTTATTTGTTGAACACGAATTCTTCACTTTCAAACTACAACGACAGGTTTTTCCAAAACCAAACACGTAAGCGTAGTGATTCGCAAAACCTTTCAACAATAACGGTTGCTAAGAGAGTGGAAGAATGGATGCCTGGGAATTCAAGAAACACTTATATACCTACTCAATCATAGAATTTGGAACTCCATTCCTCACGAGCTCCCAAGGGGCGAGAGTTTGTGAACCAACTTGAATCGGCTCAACCTGTGAGCCTAGATTTCTCGGAAGCTTATGGGTTCCAAACTGGGGCCTTTGATCCCAGTTTTTCCGATCCTTCCTTCTCTCCATCCTTGGCCTATGAGGATGTGTATGCAATGCAAGACAACATTAGGTCCAACCCATATTCCAATACTTATAACTCGTGTTGGAGGAACCACCTTAAGTTCTCTAGGAAAAGTTAGGGGCAACAGACCCAAACTTGACCCAGCAACTATGCAACTCAATGACCTATGGGTCAGGGTCAAGTAAACACCAGTTGCCCCAGAGACCGATTACTCAGCCATCTTGGAATGCCCAACAATCCATAGGGCAGGCTGATTTAAACCGGTAGATGGTGGAAATGCAAGAGTCCATGCTTCAGCTTATGCAACAAACGAAGACATCATTGGATAACTTGCAATCCGGGTTAATTGCTAACACCCGACAACCTGGATCTCTACAATCCCAACCCATACCCTACCCGCACAACATGCAAAATTAGGGCAATAGAGCCCAAGGGTACGGGAATCATAGGAACCCACACGCACATGCTTAGGTGGTTGAGCAGGGTCCAACTTCTTCTTCTTCAATTTACATGACCAACCAAGGCCCTCCAATCTTCACTAATCCACCTCAAGACCCAAACCCTTATGCCTCTGCAAACTCTATCACCTTGAGAAGTGGGAAGCAGACCCAGAACCCTAAATTACCTTCTAAAAGTCAAAACCTTAGGGAGCTTGAGAATGAGGAGGAGGTTGAAGAAGACAATAAGGCCTAGGGACTGGAAATTGAAAATACCACCCATATCCTATTCCCTGAGACCCTATTAAACTAGGAAGAAGAAAGCCATAGACAGCAACGAGGAGCTCCTGAATTTATTCAAGAGTGTAGAGATAAATATTTCGCTCCTCGATACAATTGAGAATATCTCGGCTAACACTAAATTCCTGAAAGAACTGTGTACCCAAAAGCGTAAGTTGAGAGAACCCACTCCAAGGAAGGTGATTCTCTCTAAGCAGATAAGTTTTGTTATCCTACATCACCTTCCTCGAAAGAAGGAAGATCCAGGTGCCCCCTTGATATCATAAGTTATAGGGGAATACACTTTTGATAGGGCACTGTTGGACCTAGGTGCATCCATCAGCCTAATCTTGACTTTTCTTTCTGAGTGGTTTGGTTTAGGTGAACTCAGGCCAACCTCAGTAATGCTACAATTAGCAGACTGATCAATCACCACACAGAGAGGCATTATTGAGGATGTAATTGTCAAGGTCAAGGATTTCTATTTCCCTGTAGATTTCCTCATTCTCGACATGAATGTACTTAATGATTTGAGGAACATGCCCATCATTCTAGGGTATCCGTTCCTAGCCATCGCTATGGCCAACATAAATTGTGAAAGCGGTTGTATGGAGATCACCTTTGGGGATAAGAAATTAATTCTGGATATTTTTAAGGCATTAAGAGGATTTGAGGATTGTGGATTCATTGAGGAGCTTGACGATCAATATCTTGAGACTTGTATGACAATTAGTGCACTTGAAGACTCCACCAGCTTTAGCGAACCCAACCCACAACCCTTCGTGGTAGTCCTGCCACATCGTGAAGAGGCTATTGATTTTGTTCATTCCCAACCCCTTCCACTGGATCATCCTGATGAATCTTCATCAGCATCCTCCCAACCTTCTATTCTAAACCCACCATAGCTAGAATTAAAACCATTGCATAAAAATTTGAAATATCAGTTCTTAGGACCTGAGAACACGCTCCCTGTGTTTATTAGTGTTGATTTGCCTAAGGTGCAAGAATCAAGGTTAATTAAGGTCCTTAAGAACAACAAGGAGGCAATTGGTTGGACCATCCACGACCTTAGGGGGATTGAGAGATCTTATTGTTATCCCCGTATTTCCATGGAAGATGAATCCCACCCTTCTCACGAAATGCAAAGGAGACTAAACCCTAATATGCGAGAAGTGGTCAAGAAGGAGATAATTAAGTGGCTCGATGGTAGGATTATTTACCCAATCTTGGATAGTCTGTGGGTTTGCCCCGTTCAGATTGTACCCAAAAAGGCGGGAATAACCATTAGGACTAATGAGAAAGGGGAAACCTTCACCACTCGTTCAACTTCTGCTTGGAGAGTCTGTATTGACTATTGGATGCTGAACACAACCACTAAAATGGATCACTTTCCCTTTCCATTCATCGATCAAATCCTTGAAAGGTTAGCTAAGCAAAAATATTTTTGCTTCCTGGATGGTTATTCAAGATATAACCAAGTCCCTGTCCTTCTCAAAGACTAGGAAAAGACAACATTCACATGTCCCTACTGAAAGAGCGATCTTCTTTTTCGTTGAAAGCTTTAACATAAAATGACGTGTCGTATGTAATCGCATGGTAGAAGATCGCTTTTCAAAAGTTTCTAATTTTTAGAATCTAACCACGAAAATAACTAGGTCATCTCCACAAGGAGGAATTAGCCTATTAAAGTAGTGCGTTGTGCTTCTTTTATTTAGGAATCTCAATGGGCATGCATACTAGTTATTGCACTTCATTTTCAACATAAGTTTAGCATTTATGTATTTACTTAAGAATATAGGGAGGTTATATGCAAAATCACCGCTATGGCATACATGAATCGTAATCATAGTACTGATAAATATCATCAATATAAATCAAAATCAAACCCATTCACTATAATCAATATCCCATAATTGATTAGTTAAGAGATAAATGCACTATTCATCATTAAAATAAACCTGAGGGACATTCATGCAAATCCGTCATAATATAATAATGAGATAAATAGATGAATATTATTTTCTATAATGGCATTTAAGGTAACTATTAATAGGAGAGGAAATAGGAGATTCTTCCTCTCTCCTCATCACGAAAGGATAGGAGCACCGAAGGGAGTACTGCGTGCAGTGGAGGTCAGCCAGCAATTGGCCGTTACATTGGTGGTGTCGGCGAAGGCAGAGCCAGCTGGAGCCAGTTGGATGGAGAGGAGGAATCCACCGGCAGTGGGTTACTCCACGTGTGCGTACGGGTCTTCGTGGGAGCGTCTGAGGGTGTGGTTGCACTCGTGAGGTCGGGGTGAGCTTAACGGAGACAACGATGAGGAGAACGACAGTCTGTGGTGATGGCTGCATGTTGGCATGGACATCCGACGGTGGGTTCCATTAGAGAAGAAAGATGAATAGTGCATGTACACATGGGCATGGTGTGTGTGCGAGCTGGATGTGCATGAGGAGTAGCACGGGCACATGGATGCATGAGAAGGTCTGGCAGGGCTGGCTTGCTGGAGGTGGTGCGGTCACGAGAGCCATGCTAGATGCGCATAGGTGGCGGCTGCAACGCTGTGTGTGGTGCGTGAAGAGAGGGTGGTCTACAGCTAAAGGAGGTTGCGCTGTTGGTGATGGTGTAGATGTGTCCACATTGAAGAGTGAAAAAGATGGAGGAGATGGTCTGTGGCAAGGATGTGGCATGATGGCTACGTGCCGTCATTGCGTGGCTGATGGAGGTGGAGGTTGCAATGGTGTGGTGAAGAAGCTCGCAAAGGTTCACAGTGTACACTTATGGGTTCACGGTGTAAGCTTCCATCACGGTGGTGGAGATGGAGAAGAAGTCCCCGCCAGGGGGTGCAGGAAGATGAATGGCGAGAGTCCTCTAACTACTGTTCTTATCTGCAATTTGTTGCTTTCACCGAATGCTTCTCCACCCACCCACGAAGGATGCGAGTGGTTGGAGTGGTAGATTCTGTTAGGCAACTTCTTCATCAGACGTCTGATCAGACCTTTTGACGTCTTAAAGATGTAGATATCAGTAAGTTCCTACTGGCTATCCTAGAAGTCCATTTTCTGCAGACGTCTTGTAGATGTAGAAATGGACGACTAACTCAGGTAGCTAGCCAGCATTCTTCGAATGAATTATATTATCATATCATATGTGGTTAAATGTAAAATTAATGCATAAAATTATATGCAGACTAAGGTAAATAACCATATATCTCCTAGTCAATTAACAACTAAGGGCAAATAATTAAATAGTACTTAGGCTAAATAATGGTCCATGAAAGTGGACTTATCAAATGCCCCCATGTCTAAGTTTTGCTAGTCCTAGGAAAAATGCAAAGCAATAGAAGTAATCAGAAGATTTCTTCTTCCCTTATTCCAAAAATTTAGAAATCCGGACAAATGTGAAGTGATAGTAACCTAGGAATGGATCCAAGTGAAAATAACCAACTTACATTTGCAGTTTGTACTTATCCTTTGGTAAATATTTCTATCAGGATTGGCAACTACTTCACTCAGGGATAAAGTAGAAAATATTATGAAATTTGTTTGTCTTAGGTAAGAGATATTGAGTTGAATGGATTCGTATTTGGTGGCACACACTCATCTGGTGCTACATGTAATCTAGTACTACAGACTTCAGATCTCTAGACTATTAAGCAAGTCAACTTGGAGAAAGGCTAAACAACTGTGCTTTCTTGATATTCCTTTGTGCTCACACTTTTCCTTCTTTTCTTTTTGAGATCACAAATCTCACCAGATTTTGTAAATGAACTATTTGGTGGTCTCACATGGCATTCACACTTCAATTAAAGTCCTAATAACTCTACAACTAAGTTAGAGTTGTCAGCCAGTATTCAGGTGATTTGAAATACTGAAAGGCAGGTATGGGTCATATTTGTTGGATCGCGATGGGTGTTTTTGTTGCCTCAGAAACAAAGTCACGAAGATAAAACTATAAAGTTGGACTCTTTTCTTTTTCTTTTCTCTCTCTCTTTTTTTTTACTAAATATAATTATTTCTTTTTTTTTCTTTCCCTATAAATCAACATAACACGATGCAGACTTTTATTTATCAGGCATTATTAGGGAAGATGATGGTCAAGAGGATATTGTGTGGCTTATTGGGTGGAAGTGCCTACTGTCATCACCGGGAAAGAATGGATAGGATAAGTGGATTTCTGACCTTTGATACTATTACCCTACTTCATATGAGGACTCTATGGAGGGTGGTCATAACCATCCGACATAGTCATAGCTTTATTAAGACTCAATCTCTATGTATCTAACTTATTTGGTGACTCTCAGGAACAGAGAGCGAAAACTATGCCTAACTCTGAGGTATCATTATCTAATTATCCAAAACTTAAGAGTCCTTACACTAGACTTAGCACACCAGTAATCTCTCCACTTTCTTCTCGCAAATATGATGTGGATCTACTAGAAGATAGTATGCCTGACTCCCTTTTAACTGTCCAAGGGTTCAGTAGACTAAAAATGCTTATTGGCTTTCTTTAAAGATCTATTACCCAATCTACGTGCACGTGATGTAAATGTACTGGATTGTAAACTTAAGAAGAAAAATCTTTAATGACACCTCCATGAAAAAGATGTTTTGCTAGTGACTAACCAATTCAGCTAAATTTATTTTTTCTTTTTATGTTAATGCACCAAACCTAAATGCATGAATATTGCCTAAAATGCAAAATGCAACCCCCATGCCCAAATCCTACAATGTCCTCATTGTAAAATTAAAATAGGGGAAGAAAGGAAGGAAATCACCTAATGATGGTGTTATTCTAGATGCTGGGTTGCCTCCGAACAAGTGCTGCATTTTTTGTCAGCAACTAGACTTATAGGGAACCTATAAGTCTGGTTCCAGACAGAAAAAGCTAGGCCCTAAAAATATGCGTAATAGTGCGAACCTAGAAAATAGGTAGCCATAGATGTTGGCGAGCTGATGATGCAACATTATCCCAAATGCTCGCCAGAAGACATGAAAGCAGATAACCTCGTAGGCTATCTGGGGAGGTCTAGGAATAACAAAAGGAATATCAAAAGGGACCTCCCGAAATGGAATAAGTGGAGGATAACAAGGATACTCCAAAGTAGGAAGGAGTTGAAAAGATATAAACATAATTATTTCAAACCATTGAATGGTGAGACTAAATGTACAAGCGTCAATCCAAACTCACCATTCCACCCGAGGATGTACTGGCCTGATATTCTCCCCAAAAAGAATTTAAGTGAACAGAGACCTGAGCCAAGGATCGGTTAGGGAGTGGAAGGGTTGTTTGTGGTGTTGGGCGGTAATGGTTAAGTCCAAGGAGGGCTTAGTCAGTGTCAAGTCCAATTCCAACAATGATTCAGATTGTGTACTCTCCCCAATAATTATTGCAAAAAAATTCAGGTCACCCTGCCTATCATTAATGATCGGAGTCATATTTTTACCTTCCAGTATAAGTGAACCAATGGTTAACTCTAAATTAAATTTCTTTGATGGCAGGGTCGAAGCAACTGAATCATTATCATTAATCTCATCCCTGAATTCCTTTGGTTCACTCAAATTTTTGTTAGAGTGTATATGTGATTCATTAGTAAAGACAGGAGTTGATTCAGTATCATCAATTATTTCTGATGGAGGATCCGTCTTAATGTTTTGGAGTAAGCCCTTATCACTCAATTCTTTGTTCTTCTCGGATCATAAATCCTCAATTAAGGTGTTTTGTCCCCGAGTGTCTCCCCTAGGCTTCTCACTATTGTGTTTGTCCTTTAATATCAACTCCTAGTTTGGTGGAGGATGACTGTCAAAGGAAGGGAGGAATCCGGATTTCACCATATTATTTATATCCTTCGGGGGTAAGTCCCCAAATAACAAATAATCCCCCTGTAATTCACTCCAGATTTTCAGTTTGGGTTCCTTCATTGGGTCATCATGGTTCTCTAAAATAGACTCTTTATATCCCTGAGGCCAAAATTGGTCTAATTCATCATCCATTCCCTTATGGTCACCTCCATTGGGTTCATTTAAATCCTCAAGATGCTGAATGGTAGGTGTTGATTCCCTAAGTGGAGGGTTAGGATTTGGCTCAGTAAGGGTAGAATGGGATTCCACCAGATAATTAATAGGGGAAGTGATATGAACAATACGACCTTGACCTGGGTTATCAGGGGTAAGGAAAATACAATCATTAGGGTCATGGTCCTCAAGAGGTACCATCTTCCCTTTCTTTTGACTCCAATATAGCTCGGGTGCATAATTACTAGGATCGTTTTCCTCTAGTGGCCGTGTCTCACTGGGAGAGTTTAAGTGATAGCTATGTAAAACGAGATCCCTATTGTCATTGGTTTCCTCAGATTACTTTTTTGATCATGGCCGTATTGGTAGGGATCAGAATTACTTGGAAGAGCGTAGCTACGCTATCTAATTTCTTTGTTCAATTGTTGACTATTACTCAACATATCTCCCATAGTTTCCATCATTTCCTTTTATTGTTTTTGCAATTCTATCATAAAAGAGGAGAGGCTACTACTATCAGCTTGGGGAGGATAGCTAATCTCAGGCTCTGGTTGCCTAGGGGTATCAGTCCAACCTCGACATAGAAAATCACGAAGGGTGGGAGGTTTGGGTGTTTACATAGTAGTAGGGATTCCAGGGTTGGAAAATCCCACTCCTGGGCTCTGCTCAAAAGTGGGAGTTATTGGGCTAGTACTCCCAAGATAGGAATATGAATGATCCCATGAATTGTCAATGTACCCATCAAAGGATGGATATGCACGAGGCATGGGATCCTGGTTAAATTGATAGGAGTAAGGATAGTTCATTTCTTTCAATTAAACAGGTTAAACTCTCTTCAGATTTAGAAGAAATCAAAAACTTCCTAGAGAGCTCTACCACTGTCAAAACAAACACAAATATAGTGGGATCTATTTTTAGTAGATTCTAGGTCTTAGCTATTCAGTTGGTGGCCACACAAGTTTTGCAAGAATTATGATTCCTTGACCGACCATCGTTGGTGCCTGCAACCTACTTGCAAGGGATGGAAGTCTTGAATCAAGCTCACGCACGAGGAATCGAAGTAACTTCATGGATAGGCTTGTTGATTTCCGACTAACTTCCCTTGTGGTGCAAAGAGGAGAGGTAAAAATTTATCTAGTTTCCTTATGTGTGAGGTGCATAGTGTCTCAGGTGTGCAATTATATGTTCATGTTTTGAGTTTTGAAATCTCGCAAACAAGATCCTTTTGAACACAATTTTAAGTCACAGATTTTAAGGTTCAACCTCTTAGTAGTCCCAATTTTTAAAGTGACCACTGAAATAATTTGATTCAAGCACTTTAGTGGTCTTAGATTTAGGTTCAATGTAGATGCAAGATAGGTAATTGATGGTCAAGAAAAAGTCGTGCCTTACTCCAGCTTTCCTCAATGTAGGGATGTCTACAATGCAATTAAGAAAAACTAGATGCTGCCCATTCAAACCTAGATGATCGCCATATTGATTTGCAGCTTCTAGTAGGCAGTTCAAAATTTTTTTTTTCATAATAATACTTAGCAAGCAAACCTAATCTAGCTAACTAACTAACTAACCTATATGCAGTTCAAATAATTCGGCTAATCCTATAATCTAGATAAAATGGGAACACGCTCCCGAAAATACTCTCCCATATACAAGAGCGATAAGAAATAAAGAATCATTGGGAACGCATTCCCAAAAATGCCCAACAAGGGTCAACAAGATAGAAATTTAGTTATAATGTCTATCTAAACAAAATCAAAACTAAGATCTAATGACTAAATCAGAAAAAGGGTCCTCTGTACGCCTACATGTGTGCGATCAAGGCCCACAAGCACCAGTTGCTGGCCTCCTGGTGGCGTCAAGATCCACCAAAAATATCACCTCCGTCGTATGCGCCCGGTGTGTTCGTTGCGTGTTTTTGCACAGAGAAAGATCCACAGTCCGTAATTCAGAAAAGCTTTAAAAATAGCATTAAAATAATATAAAATTCCCAAACAAATTAACAGGCATGTTTCCTACCTAGCAGCGACACCATTTGAAAGAGCGATCTTCATTTTCGTTGAAAACTTTAACATAAAATGACGTGTTGTTGTATGTAATCACGTGGTAGAAAATTGCTTTTCAAAATATTTTAATTCTCAGAATCTAACCATGAAAATAGTTAGGTCATCACCACAGGGAGGAATTAGCCAATTAAAGTAGTGCGTTGTGCTTCGTTTATTCGGGAATCTCAGTGGGCATGCATACTAGTTATTGCACTTCATTTTCAACATAAGTTTAGCATTTATGTAATTAGTTAAGAATATAGGGAGGTTATATGCAAAATCACCACTATGACATACGTGAATCGTAATCGTAGTATAGGCAAATATCGTCAATATAAATCAAAACCAAACCCATTCCCTACAATCAATATCCTATACTTGATTAGTTAAGACAAATGCACTATTCGTCATTCAAATAAACCTGAGGGACATTCATGCAAATCCATCCTAATATAGTAAGGAGAAAAATAAATAAATAGTATTTTCTAGAATGGCCTTTAAGGTAATTATTGATAGGAGAGGATTTGCATCAAGGGTCGTCCAAGGAGGTTTCACGCGGTTTGTTAATTATGTCGTTGTAACGTGTAAAATCAATCAACTCTTAAATTTATATTCCTAGATAGGGGAGTATCTAGGGTTGTCCAAGGAGGCCAAATGTTTGCAAAATTGATTCTCTTTCTTGGAATACAAATCTCAACTTTCTTTTTGGTATTTTTCAATATATCATTTTTTTTTGTTTTTTGAATTAAGACAACATGCGAAATGGTGGTGGGAAGGTGATTTACACTTCAAATTTAATAAACTACTTCTAAAGTGGCAAGTAGAACCTCTCCCTAAGCTCACTCTAGGCAAGTGGAGGCCTAGAATAATTAGGGAGAGGGAGTGAAGAATGCTAGAAACAAAACAAGTAGAAATGCAAATAAGAAATTGCAAAGAAGGCAACTAGATAAATGAAAAAGTGTCTTACCAAAAGGCCTAGTAGAGGAATGCTTCTACTACTAGAAAATTGCAAATAAGAAAAGCAAACACAAATCCTCTAAATAGATGGTGAAGAAGAGGGCTTCCTGCTCCAAGCTTGGTAGCTCCCAAGCTTGAAAAGAATCCTCCAACTCCTTCCTTGCTGTGCTCCGCCAAGGTGATGTCCTCCAAGGCAAGCCCTAAGGGGGTGTACCCTAAGCTTCTCTCCAAGGGTGGACGTCCACCCTAGGTCCTTCTCCTTTTCCTGGCCATCCTCCTTGAAGTGGAAGAGTCCTCCCCCTTGGCGTGGCCCAAGTTGAAGAGAGTGGGGAGAAGAAGGCACCAAAAGGGCTGGTGATGTGCCCCTTTAATCTCCTTCTCTACTCCTTCTTTGCCGTAGGTATAGGTAGTATAGGTAGCAAAATACACTAATGGAGGATGATCTAAAATGGTGGTAGGTGGTGGGTTTATATAGAGTAGGAAGGGGGCTAAGGTGACTCTTGGAATGGAGGGCTAAGATGGAGAGATGGAGGTGGTTGGGGATCCTAAGGCTAAGGGCAATTGGCGCCAACTCAAGGGGTGTTAAGGGGGTGGTTATGGTGGTGTTGGTGGCTTTTGGTGGTGGAGAGACACCACCATTTTGGTGCAATCCTAGGGTCTTCTAGAAGAGGGGTTAGGTGGACGGTGGAGATGGATTTAAGGAGAGGTGTATGCTGGAGATGAAGGGAATTTTGGAGGGAAATTTGGCACCAAAAGGGAAGGGTTCTAAAAGGTTATTTTGGAGGGAAAATAGGTGGCTTTTGGTAATGGTGATGGGGTGAATGGGTGTGATGGTGGTGGTGCCAACTTGGAGTAGGATAGCTAGCTTAGGTGAGCTTAGCTAATGGAGCAAGATAGGGTTGAGTTGAAGGTGGTGGATGGCCAAGGAGCTGGGTGCTAGCTAAGCTAAGCTAAGCTAAGCTAAGCTAGCTTAGCTAATGGTGGAGTAGAGGAGAAGGTGTTGGAGCTAGGGTTTGGAGGGAGTAGCTGAAGAGAAGTCTGGAGCTGGAGCTGGAGCTGGCTGCTGCTGAAGAGGCTGGCATGGGGCTACTCTAGCTGGCTTAGCTTGCTAGTTCTTTGCTAGTTGCTAGGCCAACCTAAAGTAAGCTAGCTTCTACCATAATGTGCTAAGGTGAGCTTGGTTTGGTGCTCCCAGGGAGAATCAAGCTGGTTGAGGCAGCTAAGGTAGCTTAGCTCAACTGAGTTGAGCTAAGCTAAGTCCCCGGGAGCTGGACTTGAGCTTCTTGAGCTGGGATGAGTTCTTCTTCAGCTGGCTGGAGTTGAGTGGAGCTAGATGTAGCTGGGTCTGAGCTGGGGTGAACTCCTGTCAACTCAGCTGAGCTAGCTAGAGCTCCCTGTGGACTAGTGGGAGCTGAGATGAGCTAGACTCTGCTAAGTTGAGCTGGATCTTAGCTGACTTGAGCTAGGGTGAGCTAAGATGAACTCTCTTGAGCTGCCATTCAACTGAGATTAGCTGAATGGAGCTGGGATGAGCTAACCCTAGTTCAAGTGATCTAGGTTCCAGCTATGGTGAGCTGGATTAAGTTGAGTTCCAACTAGTCTCGGCTTCTCCTTCACCATTTGCCATCTTGAGTGCTAGGGTTTTAGGGATCTGTATATCTGTACATCCCTAACACTCACAAAAATGTATTAAAAATATAATAAAAAATGCAATGCATGCCTAACCTAATTTATGCCTAAATGCAGCCCAAAAACCCATTTGCGGAGTAAAATCCTAAGAGCTAGGTTTGTTTTAATGCATAAGAATGATGATAAACTAACGTTTATCATTCTCCTAGTCAATTAACAACTAAGAGCAAATAATTAAATTGTACTTAGGCTAAATAATGGTCCACGAAAGTGGACTTATCACCTACAGAACCTTTGCTTTTCGTAGAATGCCATTTAGGATTTGCAATGCACCTGTGACTTTTCAAAGGTGCATGCTGGCCATCTTTTCTAACATGGTGGGAGATTGTCTTAAGGTGTTCATGGATGATTTCTCCATTTTCGGAGATTCTTTTGAGTCTTGCCTGGCTAACCAGAAATTGATCCTCCAGAGATACATCAAAACTTGGCTGGTCCTTAGCTGGGAAAAGAGCCAATTTATGACTCAGGAAGGCATTGTCCTAGGTCATGTGGTCTATAGTCGAGGTATTGAAGTTGATAGAGCTAAGGTGGATGCTATCTCTATACTTCCTCCACCCTCATCCGTAAAATAGATCCACTCTTTCCTTGGGCATGTGGGTTTTTACAGAAGATTCATTAAGTATTTCTCAAAGTTTGCTCGGCCCTTAAGTAACCTTCTGGCCAAAGACATGCTGGTCGGGCTTGGATAGGTTATGTTAATATGGTGATTTAATCATTGAAATGAGTATAGTGGTTAACCTAAATCGAGCCTAACCATCTTTTTATAAAATTTTTAACCTGGCCTACTTGATTTTATCTTGGTCACTTTTAGGCCCAGGGTCGAACTCAGGGAAGCGGGTTTAGAGGTGAACAGGTTTCTACGCCCTTCCTTCAACGAATCTCTTCCGTTCGTTATTATGTTTTTCGTGTTTTTCTATTTAAGATTTTTTTCTGATAATTTTTGTCCTTGAGGTACACCCTCAAAATCAGGCTCTTGGCTTTGAGCCAAATTAGGGTTCCAAAAGTAGTCTTGCTATTCGGAAGACTGAGTACCTGCAAGTCAAGGATTATCTTTTCTCTTTTGTATATTTTTTTTATCTTTTTAATAGCAGGAAAAAGAAATAGAAATAAGATAAATATAGTATATATATATTATATATGCATATAGGGGTGGGGATGGGGGTGGAAATGGCGTGTAGTACGGTGTCGAGTTGATCGTCGTCTAGGAAGACGCAACCAGTAGGATGAAGTGCCGCATGGAGTGTTGGATGGATGGGTGGAAGGTGTGTGCGAAGATGCTTTCTGTACGCGTGTATCGAGGAATATCAGCAACTGGTGCAGATATTCCCACGATACAACGTATGGTAGGTGATATGAATATATATATATATATATATGTATATATATAAATATATATTTTTATGTATATATAGATATGGTTATAATTATATAGGTGTATAAGTAGTTATATATATATATAAATATGTAAATATATAAATAGATAGATGTATGTATATATATTTATATTTATAATTAGATGTATAGGTATGTATATATAACTATATATATATATATATGTATATATGTATGTAGATATATATTAGTATAAGTATCTATGTATATCGATATATGTACATATATATATATATATATATGTATTTATATCAATAGATATATCTATATATTTGTATGTATATTTGTATATATATATATATGTATAAATATATGTGTATATATATTTGCATATATATATATATATATGTATGCATATATACTTATACTTAGTTGTATAGGTAATAATATATGTATAGATATATGTATATATATATATACGTATATAAATATATATATATATAAATATATATATATATGTATATATATATGTAACTATATAGTCGTGTACAAGTGCGGTGAGTGTGTGTGTGTGTATGTGTCTGCGGGAGGGAGTAAGAGAGAGAGAGAGAGAGAGCGTCTGCTTGGAAGAAGAGGGCATGGCTAGTTAAGTCATCTGGAGGCTTCAGCCGACATCTGGTGGTGCACGCAGGAGCATGCATGCGTAGGCATAGGCGCACTCAAGCGTAGACGTGCACAGGAGGGAGCATTGTGATAGTGCAGCACATCGCACCGTGCTGCACGGTGAGGGGAACACGGGCGAAGAAGCGGGCATCGGGAGAGACGCAGGCGCAGGCTCTGGAGCGGGCGCAAGGAGAGACGCAGGCGCGGGTTGGAGGCTGTTGCAGCGTGGAGAGAGAGTGTGTGGTGACTGGATAAGTGAGAAACTTTTCGATCACTGTACTGTAGCTACATTGTTCCACTGAAACCCGTGAACAGTAACTACAGTGCGTGCTCAACTCGGACGACCGGCTGTGGCCAATTCAGTGTGCGCGTGCGCTGTGGAGCGGACTGGCGCGCGGGCGGAAGGAGCTGCGCCAGCTGTTGGCATGCGCGGTGGCCTACGCGCGGGCAAGAGGTGGCCGATGCCTTGCTGCAGCTGCGGTTGAGCTTCAAAGCTCCACTCTGTGGCAATGGCGGAAATGGCTGGAACGACGAAAGCAAAGAGGTGAACAACCACGCCCACCGGCTCTTTGATGAGCTGGGCGGTGGTGGTACTCACAGTGGTAGTCGTGTACCACTGTGAGCTGCTCCTGCCCGCAGCGTAGCTCCTCAGGAGGATGAGAGGCTACGTATGGAGGGGAGAGGGGAGGAGATGGCCTGGAGAAGAAAGCTGCTGTAGGTGTGTTCTTGGACCCGACCCCTTGCACAATGAAGCGAGGAGGGCCTTTTAACGAGTATGGAGGAAAGCACAGCCATGCCCTGGGCTGTGCATGGCTGTGCATGCGGCTGGCAGGG
The DNA here is from genome assembly GCA_037157565.1 of Thalassia testudinum. Taxonomy (NCBI): domain Eukaryota; kingdom Viridiplantae; phylum Streptophyta; class Magnoliopsida; order Alismatales; family Hydrocharitaceae; genus Thalassia; species Thalassia testudinum. Next base: position 18,874,540 of record JAZHRO010000057.1, read on the forward strand.
CAAGCTGTTGTAGAGAATGGCGCGAAGAGGAAGCTTTCATGCTCTGTAGTTGCACGAAGAAATTCAAAGCCAAATAAGAATAAAAATAAAGATAGTGAATTTGCGAGGCAGCACTTGAGGAATATATTAATTTCAAGGCCATTTTATTCACTCTCCTCCCCTCTCAAATAAATGCATGCATGCATTTATTTTTACAAATGCGACTATGGCTACGTAATATGCACTGGCAATGCTAAGAAATGGCACAAGATGGCACAATTGTTGGTGTATTTTTGCTGTGCAATCATACCCCCATGCCTATCTTTTGCTAGTCCCTAGCAAAATATTTTTGTATTGTATTTAGAAATGATCCTAAGCTGAAGATCTTCTTCTGAGGTGACAAAGGTGTGTTTATTTGTTGGATATTGTGAGAACCAATTGTAGGGAAGACTACCAGTACTTTAAGTCTTACATGACATAGACCATCTCTCAACTAACCTGGACTCTTGATATTTAAACCTTAAGTACAATTTCCAAGACCCAGGAGGTTTTTGCCTTACTCGAGAGCTCAAGGGATTATGGCTTGTGCATAGTGAAGGATCAAGACTGACCAGATGAACATTAAGACTCAAGCCCAAGGTTTCATGAATTTTTAAGTGCAGGTTGGTTCCAGCTTCAGCTCATGTCTTCGAATTGACCCTTAAAAAGATGTACAGAAAACTCAACTCCCATTTTATGACATTTGTAGTTCAAAGAAAACAGGGTATTTGAAACTTGCCCTGAAGAACTTTTGTAAGGTGAAGACTTTACAGACATTCGCAAGATATACTGACTTATTTGCAGGTTTTTTTTTTTGAAACACGTGTCAGTATATCTTTTACAACATTATTTGTCGGTGCACACTTTTCTTTCGGTGGGAGAATTCCTTTTTGGTGGAAAGAGTCTCTCCTAAACACAAGACTAAAGCCAAGGATAAAAAGTCTACCTACGCATACAGATAAGGACTCCACCTTCCCTAATGAACACTTGGGTTGGATCTTATGTTCACCAGGTCTTTCTTGATATGTGTAGTGCGAACCAAAATTACTTAGGCTCTCGAGTAGAAGCAAACCAATGGATCCTATACTGGTGTCTCAGGTACAAGAATACGTCCATAGTTAGGAGAGATTCCGATCTATCTTGTCAATGCTCAAGTGAATTAAGCCAAGCCTGAGTGAATCAAGCTTTTGTGTCCTAGAAAGTCTTCAAAATAGTGGTTGAATATCCATAAACACTTATTGTATTTTTGTTTCAGCCTTCAGATCATTACTAAACACCATTTTTTTTTTTTTTAGATAGATGGAGACTACATGATACCCTAAAATACCTAGATCCTATGGATGCCTATCCACCCCCCCATGCCAAACGATGCTATGTCCTCATATGCATGCAGGGTAGGGTAGAGGAAGGACCAAAGATCGGGTAACGAGAGTTGAGGTGCAGGGTAAACAGCGGGGTGGTAGGGTGGGTGGATGGTGGGTGGTGAACTGAAAAGTGAAGTGAACGTGATAGTGGGGGAGTGTTGTTGGGGTGCCTCCCAACGAGCGCTGAATTTAACGTCCCCAGCTGGACTCAGAATGAGGCACAACATTTGTTACCCTCCAACGGGGGCAGGCTCATTAGTAAGATAGGGTTTCAAACACTGCCCATTGACCATAAATTTATGCCTAGATTTGGGATCTTCAAGCTCAACGGCCCCGTTGGGAAATGGTCTCGAGACCTGGAAATGACCAGTCCATTTGGACTTCAATTTCCTAGGAAAGAATTTGAGCCGTGCATTGTAGAGCCAAACTTGCTGAGATGGCTCAAATTCCTTCCGTCGAATACAGCTGTCGTGAAAAACCTTAGTGCGTTGCTTGAAAGTTAAGGCAGAATCATACGCTTCACGACAGAGCTCTTCCAGCTCCTGGGGTTGGAGTTTCCTTTCTCGACCACACAGGTCTGGGTCTAGGTTGCATTGGCGAACCACCCAATAAGCATGGTGTTCCAACTCCACGGGCAAATGACAAGGCTTCCCATAAACGATTCTATAAGGAGACATACCAAGGGGAGCCTTGACGGCGATCCGATACACCCAAAGTGCGTCAATTAGCTTGTCGGACCAATCCTTACGGTCAGGCCGAGCCATTTTCTGGAGAATTTGCTTTATTTGCCAGCTCAACACCTCTGCCTGGCTGTTCGTCTGAGGATGATACAGGGATGCGATACGATGGTGGACTCTGTATTTCCTCAGAAGTGCCGGAAAAGAAGCATGGGTAAAGTGTCTTCCTCCATCCGAGATAATGGCTCGAGGGATCCCAACGGGCACAAAAATATGGTCTTTGACAAATCGAGTGGATATAACATGGTCAACACAGCGCGTGGGAATAGCCTCGATCCATTTCGATACATAATCAATAGCCAGGAGGAAAAATTCGAAGCTGTTGGAAGGAGGAAAGGGACCCATGAAGTCAATTCCCCAAATGTTGAAGATTTCTGTAGCTAGGATGGGTTGCAAGGGCATCATGTCAGGACATGACATTGATCCTAACGACTGACACCTAGTGCAATGTTTGGCATAATTGTGTGCATCTTGGTGAAGGGACAGTCAAAAGAAACCGCACTGCAACACCTTGCCTGTAGTTTTCCTCCCAGCGAAATGGCCTCCGTAGGCCTGATCATGGCAGAAGGATAGCACACTGGGGAATTCGCTGTCAGGAATACAGCGACAGATAATTTGATCAGCACCTATTCGAAAAAGAAGTGGATTATCCCAGAAATAATACTTTGCTTTTGCCATGAGATGCTCGGGCTAGTTTTTAGGCCAGCCACGTGGAAGGGATCCAGAAGCAAGGTAGTTGGCAATGTTGGCATACTAAGGTCCACTTGCCACATTAATTACAATAGGTGCTCATCGAGAAAAATCTCATTAATCGGCAAAGTAAGTCCAATATGGTCAGGGTCCAGTCTAGAAGGATGATCAGCCACAACATTATGGGTTCAGGCCTTATCACGGATCTCAATGTCAAATTCTTGGAGCAGAAGGATCCAATGAATCAGCTCACGCTTGGCATCCTTCCTATGCATGAGATGGCGAATGGCAGTGTGATCAATGAAAACAATAACATGTGAGGCCAGAAGGTAAGAGCGGAATTTCTCCAGCCCAAAGACGACCGCCAATTGTTCTTTCTTAGTGGTAGTATAATTACGCTGGACCTCGTCCAACGTCATACTGGCGTAGTACACCACGAAGGGGTGTCTATCGCGTCTTTGTCCAAGGATGGCTCCAACTGCAAGGTCGGAAGTGTCACACACAAGTTCAAAGTGAGGGACCAATCAGGTGGCTGGAGAACAGGGGCCTTGGTGATAGCATTACGCAGCTACTTGAATGCTCGTATGTAGTCGTGGCCCATATCAAAGGGTACGTCGGTCGATAGGAGATGAGTTAAAGGTCGAGAAATCTTGGAGAAATCTTTGAAGAATCTCCTATAGAAACCGACGTGTCCCTGGAAGGAGTGGAATTGTTTGACAGAGCCAGGCACAGGTAAATCAGCAATTACATCAAGCTTAGCTCTATCAACTGAATGGTCGGACCCGGATAGGTTGTTAATATGGTGATTTTATCATTGAAATGTGTATAGTGGTTAACCTAAATCGGACCTAACCATCTCTTTACAAAATTTTTTTTACCTGGCCTACTTGATTTTATCTTGTCACTTTTAGGCCCAGGGTTGAACTCAGGGAAGTGGGGTTACATGTTAAGTTTCTACGCCTTTCCTACAACGAGTCTCTTCCGTTCGTTTATTGTGTTTTTGGTGTTTTTCTTATTTAGATTTCTTCTGGTAATCTTTGTCCTTGAGGCACACCCTCAAAATTGGGTTCTTGGCTTTGAGCCAAAATAGAGTTCCAAAATGGATCTTGCTATTCGCAAGACGGGATGCCTGCAAGTCAAAGATTATCTTTTCTCTTTTATCTATTTTTTTATCTTTTTACTAACAAGAAAGAGAAACTGAAATAAAGTAAATACAGTATATATAGGTATATATTACGTATATAAAGGGGTGGGGGTGGAGGCGAAGATGGAGTGTAGCACGGTGTCAAGTCGGTCGTCGTCTAGAGAGACGCAACCAACATGACTTGGTAACGCGTGGAGTGTGGAATGGATGGTGGATGATGTATGCGACCACTCTTTTTTTCTACGCGTGTATCGGGGAATATCAACAACTGGTGCAGATATTCTCGCGATATAGCTTATGATAAATAGTGTGAATATATATATGTATATATGTATGTATATATATATGGTTATAAATATATAGGTATATATATATATGTAGATATATATGTATATATAAGTGTATATGTATATATATATATATATGTGTGTGTATGTATATATAACTATGTAGAGGTATATATATATATGTATGTATAAGTATATAGTAATATATGTATATATAGATATATGTAGCTAAGTATTTATATATATATATATATCTATGGATATATAGTTATAGATATAAATACGTATAGATGTATATATATATATGTCTATGTATGTATGTATATAATACTATATAGATGTATATATATATATGTGTATATATATAAAAATAATATATGTATATAGGTATATGTATCTAGATATGTAGATATATGTATATATGTATATATAGTTATATAGATATATAGATGTATATATGTATCTATATATAAATATGTGTGTATATATGTATATATATATATATGTATGTATCTATACTTAGTTATATAGGTAATATATATATAGATATATGTATATTTATATATATGTATATGTGTATAGATATATGTATATATGTAAGTATATATGTATATTTATATAAGTATATGCATATATGTATATATATATATATAAGTATATATGTAAGTATATAGATATATTTATGTATATATATGTATATATATGTATACTAATACAAAAGTATATAGATACTACTATATGTATACATATAAGTATATATGTATATATATATATGTGTATATATATGTATATAAATATATATATATGTATATATATATCAATATATAAGTATACGTATAGATATATGTTTATAGTATAGGTGTGTGTGTGTGTGAAAGTGTGAGTGTAGGTGTGTGTGTGCGACGATATAGAGTGTTGTGAGTGTTGTTAGAGAGAGAGAGCGAGAGAGAGAGAGAGAGCAGGAGAGAGGGCATTGCCGCACTACTGGAGGGCTGAGTTAAGGCGTTTGCAGCGAGCGGGTGTCATCTGGAGGTCCCAAGCCCGCGTGCAGGTGTGCGCACACGCAGACAAGCGCGTGCTGGCAGAGGGGGCGAAGGGCGCGGAGAGGAAAGGCAGCGCCCAACGCTGCGCGAAGGCTGGTGCAGGCGAAGGCAAGTGTGGGTGAAGGGATTTGGGTGAAGCAGACGCCCGGGAAAGTGCGGGCGATGCAGGTGGACACGCGCGGGCGGGCGCGCGCACGGGTGAGGGCCAGTTGCGGCGCGTCAGGTGACCGGGAATGTGAGAAGCTTTCCGGTCAGACCACTGTAGCCACAGTGTCGCGATGACTCGCATGAACAGTGGCTACAATGGCCGCCCGTGCCACGCAACCAGCAGTGGGCGGTGCCATCAGTGATGCCAGCTCAGCGCACGCGGCGGAGTGGCGTTGGCTGGTCGCTTGCAGGCTGAACCTCACAACAGAGCACGCGGAGGTCTGTGGGTGCTGGTAAGGAGGCAGGAGGCGCTTGGCTGGCCGCTGCAGAGGTGCCCAGCAGCCGGTTGCGGGTGCGGAGGGCGTGCGACAGAGAGGAGAAGCTTTAGGTGGAGGGGGCCTGCAGGTGCGCGTGGAGGGGCTGGGGCGCCTGCAGACACACGCGGAAAGGCGTGGGCTGCTGCTGCTGCTTTGCCGCTTCCACTGCCGTGAGCGAAGCTTTGTGCTGCACGCTTGAAGTAGCAGCTCCAATGGCTAAAGGTCTGGAATGGGGAAAAAAAATGGAAAAGAGCCACCACGCCCACCAGCTCTTTGAAGCGCTGGGCAGTGGTGGTCTCACTGTGGTGGTGTGCACCACAGTGAGAGCTCCTGCCTGCCGAGTTTCTCCTCAGAGGAGGATCGGCATATGGAGGGGAATGGAGGAGAAGGTGGTGGCCGGGGAGAAGTTCTATGGTTGAAGTGGAGGACCCCTGGCTTTTTTTTGAAGAGAAGAAGCCGTGGGTTATATAGAAGATGAAAGCCATGCACAGCCATGCCCTGGCTGTGCATGGCTACGGTAGGGAGTGGCTGGTGCAGGGAAAGGGCAGCTGCGGCAGAGAATGGTGCGAGAAGTTGCTCCATGTAATGCAGCTGCGGGAAGGAAGTCAAAATCAAAAAGAAAATAAAAAATGGAGATGGAAATATTGCGAAGATGCACTTGAGAAAAAATGTAAAATGCAAGGCCATTTATTTCATTCTCCTCTCCTCTCAATAAAATGCATGAATGCATGTATTTTTACAAAATGCAACTATGGAATCCTAATATGCATAGGTAATGCTAGGAAATAGCATAAGAAGGCACTAATGCAGGTGTATTTTTGCGATGCAATCATACCCCCATGCCTATCTTTTGCTAGTCCCTAGCAAAACATTTTTTTTGTAGTATTTAGAAATGATCTTAAGCTGAAGATTTTCTTCTAAGGCGATATAGGTGTGTTTATTGTTGGATATTGTGAGAACCAACTGTAGGGAAGACTACCAGTACTTTAAGTCTCACATGACATAGATCATCTTTCAAATAACCAGGACTCTTGATATTTAAACCTTAAGTACAATTTCCAGGACCCAGGAGGTTTTTGCCATACTCGAGAGCTCAAGAGGTTATGGCTTGTGCATAGTGAAGGATCAAGACTGACCGGATGAACATTAAGACTCAAGCCCAGGGTTTCACGAATCTTTAAGTATAGGTTGGTCCCAGTTTCAGCTTGTGTTTTCGGATTGACCCTTAAGAAGTTGACAAAAAACTCAACTCCCATTTTCTAATTTTTGTGGATCAAAGGAAAACAAGGTATTTGTAACCTGCCTTAAAAAACTTCTTGTAGGGCGAAGACTTTACAGATATTTGTGAGATGTACTGACTTATTTGCAACCATTTCTTTTTTTTTTTGAAACATGTGTCAGTATATCTCTTACAACTTTATTTGGAGGAGCACAGTTTTCTTTTTGGTGGGAGAGTTTTTTTTTGGTAGAAAGAGTTTCTCCTAAACACAAGACTAAAACCTGGGATAAAAAGTCTACCTGGACGCACAGGTAAGGACTCCACCTTCCCTAATAAACACTAGGGTTGGATCTTATGTTCGCCTGGTCTTTCCTGATATGTGTAGTGGAACCAGGTTTACTTAAGCTCTCAAGTAGAAGCAAACCAACAAATCCTGTACTGGTGTCTCAGGTACAAGAATACGTCCTTAGTTAGGAGAGATTCTGATCTATTTTGTCAATGCTCAAGTGAATTAAGCTGAGCCTGAGCGAATCAAGCTTCTGTGGCCTAGAACATTTTCAAAACAGTGGTTGAATATCCATAAACACTTATTGTATTTTTGTTTCACCTTTCAGATCAGTACTAAATACCATTTTCATTTTCTCTCTTTATATATATATAACATATATATATAGAAATTGCTTGATACCCTAGAATACTCAGATCCTAAGGATGCCTATCCACCCCCCCATGCCAAACATTGCTATGTCCTCATATGCATGCAGGGAAGGGTAGAGAAAGGACGAAAGATCGGGTAACGAGAGTTGAAGTGCAGGGTATACAGCAGGGTGGTAGCGTGGGTGGATGGTGGGTGGTGAAGTGAAAAGTGAAGTGATCGTGACAGTGAGGAGAAAAGTGATGGTGGATGGTGAGTGTTGTTAGGGTGCCTCCTAACGAGCGCTGAATTTAACGTCCCTAGCTGGACCTAGAATGAGGCAAAGAATTAGTTACCCTCAAGCAGGGCAATGGTTTCTCCAACGGGGGGCAGGTTCATGAGTCAGATAGCGTTTCAAACGCTGCCTGTTGACTGTAAATTTACGCCCAGATTTGGGATCTTCGATCTTGACGGCCCCGTTGGGGAATGGTCTTGAGACCAGGAAAGGACCAGTCCATTTGGACCTCAATTTCCCAGGAAAGAATTTGAGTCGGGCATTATAGAGCCAAACTTGTTGGGATGGCTCAAATTCTTTCCGCCGAATATGGCTGTCATGAAAAGCCTTACTGCACTATTTAAAGGTTAGAGTAGAATCATAGGCTTCATGACGGAGCTCTTCTAGCTCTTGGAGTTGGAGTTTCCTTTCTCGACCACACAGGTCTGGGTCGAGGTTACATTGGCGAACCACCCAATAAGCGCGGTGCTCCAACTCCACAGGGAAGTGACAAGGCTTCCGGTAAATGATTCTATATGGAGACATACCAAGGGGAGCCTTGAAGGCAGTCCGATATGCCAAAAGTGCGTCAATCAGCTTGTCGGACCAATCCTTAATGTCAGGCCGAACCGTTTTCTGCAGAATCTGCTTGATTTGCCGGTTCGACACTTCTACCTGGCCGTTTGTCTGAGGATGATACGAGGATGCGATACGATGGTGGACTCCGTACTTCCTCAAAAGTGTGTGTAAAGAAGCATGGGTAAAGTGGCTTCCTCCATCAGAGATAATGGCTCGAGGGATCCCAAAGCGTGCAAAGATGTGGTCTTTGACAAATCAGGTGGAAATAACAAGGTCAGCACAGCATGCGGAAATAGCCTCGATCCATTTCGAAACATAGTCAATGGCCACGAGGATAAATTTGAAGCCTTTGGATGGAGGAAAGGGACCCATGAAGTCAATTCCCCAGATGTCGAAGATTTCCGCAGCTAGGATGGGTTGCAAGGGTATCATGTCATGATGTGACATTGACCCTAACGACTGGAACCTAGTGCAATGCTTGGCATAATTGTGTGCATCCTGGTGAAGGGAGGGCCAAAAGAAACCACACTGCAACACCTTGGCTGTAGTTTTCCTCCTAGAGAAATGGCCTCCACAGGCCTAATCATGGCAGAAGGATAGCACACTGGTGAACTCGCTGTCAAGAATACAGTGACGGATGATTTGATTAGCACCTATTCGAAAAAGAAGTGGATTATCCCAGAAATAATACTTTGCTTCTGCCATGAGATGCTCGCACTGGTTTTTAGGCCAGCAATGTGGAAGGGATCCAGAAGTAAGGTAATTGGCAATGTCGGCATACCACGGTCCACTTGCCACTTTTATTGCCAATAGGTGCTCATCTGGAAAAATTTCATTGATCGGCAGAGTAAGTCCAATATGGTGAGGGTCCAGTCTGGAAAGGTGATCAGCCACAACATTCTGGGTTACGGCCTTATCGCGAATCTCAATGTCAAATTTATGGAGCAGAAGGATCCAACGAATCAGTCTAGGCTTGGCATCCTTCTTGTGCATGAGATGGCGAATGGCCACGTGATCAGTGAAAACAATAACGTGAGAGCCCAGAAGGTAAGAGCGGAATTTCTCCAGCACAAAGACGACCGCTAGTAGTTCTTTTTCAGTGGTAGTATAATTACGCTGGGCCTCGTCCAACGTCTTACTACCGTAGTACACCACGAAGGGGTGTCTATCGCGTCTCTATCCCAGGATAGCTCCGACTGCAAGGTCGGAAGCCTCACACAAAAGTTCAAAGTTGAGGGACCAATCAGGCGGCTGGAGAATAGGGGCCTTGGTGACAGCATTACGCAGCTGCTTGAATGCTTGTATACAGTCGGGGCCCATGTTGAAGGGTACGTCGGTTGATAGGAGATGAGTTAAGGGTCGAGAAATTTTGGAGAAGTCTTTGATGAATCTCCTATAGAAACCGACATGTCCCAAGAGGGACAGGATTTGTTTGATAGAGCCAGGCACAGGTAAATCAGCAATGACATCGAGCTTAGCTTTGTCAACCTTGATACCCATATCGGAGATGATATGTCCGAGAAAAATTCCCTCGTGCACCATAAAATGACTTTTTTCCCAGGAAAGCACGAGGTTTACATCAATACATCTCCTAAGGATATGAGTCAGGTTGGCAAGACATTCGTTGAAAGATGGTCTAAAGACCGAAAAGTCATCCATGAAGACCTCGAGAAAGTCACCCACCATGTCATGGAATATCACCAGCATGAATCTCTGGAAAGTTGCTGGTGCATTGCAAAGTCCTAACGGCATCCTTCTAAATGTGAAGTTGTCGAAAGGGCAGATAAAAGTGGTTTTCTCTTGGTCTCGGGGGTCAATTGCCACGTGGTTTTATCCTGAGAATCCATCCAGGAAATGGAAAAATTTATTTCCCGCTAACCGCTCCAGGATTTGGTCAATAAATGGTAGCAGGAAGTGATCTTTCTTGGTTATAGCATTAAGTTTCCTATAATCTACACACTCTCCAAGATGTAGGAGTGCTTGTAGGGATGGATTCGCCCCTGTCACTGACATGGATGGTGAGTCCTGCCTTTTTGGGCACAATGTGAATCAGACTCACCCAGGGGCTATCACTGATCGAGTAGATTATACCCGCATCCAGCCACTTAATGATTTCTTTCTAAACGACCTCCTGCATGTTAGGGTTGAGACGTATCTGCATCTCGCAGGAAGGTTGAGCCTCCTCCTCCGTATATATACGGTGAGTGCAGTAGGAGGGGCTAATGCCAGATAAGTCTGATAATGACCATCCAATAGCTACCTTGTGTTCTATGTGGACCTTAGTTAGTTTGCACTCCTACTCCCTGGTCAATTTTGAACTGACGATTACAGGGAGTGTTTCATTGGTCCTAGGAAAACATACTTAAGTGTACTAGGTAGCTCTTTCAGCTCGAGAGTGGATGGTGAAAGATCTGGCATTTCTTGGGATGAGAGTGTCCCAGGCGGGTTAGAGAACAGGTTAGGAGGAAGGAATTGGCCCTCAGACTTGCCAAGAAGAGGGGCTTCTTGGATAGATGGATCATAAAAGGAATAGCCCCAGTGAGAGGTATATGGGCTCAAGGTCCCAGTGTGGATTTGTAAATCCGCCTGATTTGGCAAGAAAGAAAGGGCAATCCAGTCTTCAGGAGTGTGGACCAGTGATGACTAGCCCGGATGTGACTCAGACCACAAGGTATGGGAAGCAGAGAAAACCTCATCAGAAGTCTGGCTAGGAGAAGGTACAGGACAAGGGAGGGACGGGGGAATGTCATAGTATGTGTTGGTTAGGTAGTCATCAGTATTTATCGGCAATCCGCAGCAGTCCGAATAGGTCCCAATTAGTCTGATACACACGCTGACGGCCATGTCCACATCAGATGTCTCATCCTCGATGCAATCGAAATCAAAGTTCTTAGCTGCCTTGAAGATGTTAAGCTTGAGCTTCTCAGATCCAATGGCAATCTCAATATAGCCTGACTCGTAGTCGATATGGGTGCAGGCTGTGGCTAAGAAAGGTCGACTGAGGATGATCGGACAATCAGAAAGTCAACTAGGAACTTCCATATCTAAAACAAGAAAGTCAACAAGAAAACAGAGACTATTGACCCTAACCACCACGTCTTCCATCACACCCTTCGGGAGTTTGGCAGAACAATCTGCCAACTATAACGTGACAGGGGTGGGTTTCAGATTTCGCAGAGAAACTTTTCGAGCATGATGGTCGGTATAAGATTGATGGAAGATCCTAGATCAAGCAGGGCACGATTAAAACTGCAGCCTTAGATGCTACAAGAAATCAGCGGTGTACCTGGATCTTTTTGCTTTGGTGGTAGGTTTGATAGTATAGCACAACTCGCATGACGCGAGAGAACCACCGGATTCTTAGTCTTCTTTGACTGTCGCCTGGGTGTTGTGTAGTCTTTGAAAAATCAGGGGACAGTAGGTATGTGGTCGATAGCCTCGAGTAGGGGTACCTTGATTTCTACATCGTTGAACAAATTACGCAGGTTATCAAAGGCCTGCATATCTTTCTTTTTGCCTTTTGGCTCCCTCAGTAGAGCCTCAGGGAATGGAACTGATTCCGGCAACAATTTGGGTGTATCGTCCTCTCGCGAATGCGGTGTGCATCCCAAATGAGAGGGCGATGAAGAAGAAGATGGGCAAGGATCAGGTCGAGGCGGATCGACGGTCTGCTTACCGCTCCTTGTAGTGATTGCATTGGACGATGCGGGTCCAGTGGGATCATACGGCGGAGGAGGGTTCGCAATGGGGACATAAGAGTGCGGTGCTGCAGCAGGATTAGCCTGAAATCCTGGTGGAATGCTCGGAGCTTGCAGAATTTGATTAACCTGCCCCTGAGAAGTTCGTACCTATGGTTGAGGACCACGTGGTACGAAGTTTCGCAGGTTTGGAACAGGTTGGGCAGGAAGAGTGCCCTAAGATTGAGTCGCCATGCGTAGTTGACTAATCTTAGCATTCTACTATGCCAATTGGTGCTGAAGAGAAGTCTTGTTCTCTTCATGGCGCTTTGACATTTCCGTCATCATTCGCATCAATTTGTCAAGAGGACTTGATGCGTGTTCAGTTTGTGGTACACAAGGGCCTGATGGCGGATTCGCCATAGGATTAGACTGGGCCGTTGGGATGATGGGTGCAGACGGACGCATTGGTCCACCTGCGGGATTTTGGCGCTGCGGGTTGTTGGACCATGCGAAGTTCGGATGATTGTGCCACCATGGGTTATAAGTGGTAGAGAACGGGTTGTTCCCCAGGGCGCAAGCTTCTTCTATGCCAGAGGACACGTCCGCATGTAAGTATGCATCCGAGCACACGGAGTCTTGGTCTTCGTGTCAAAATACTGGCGTGCAGAAGCTAGTTCAACATGACTTACCGAGTCGCTTGGCACGACACTTGGTAAGGAAGGTCTAACGGGGTTTCTCGGGATAAGCCTGGTGTTGGAAGAATTTGGATTGTGACGAAGTGGTGAAGAGGTGGTGTTTGCCATAGATCGGGCGTGGTTGGCCAGAAGCTCGTCCAGCTTCTTGTGCATGATGGAGACTTCATCCAGTTTTTGTGCAATAAGGCTTAGATCAGTGGATGAATGAGAGGGTCCCGAGTCAACTTCGTGGACATTTCAGGGCTGGCTGGTACGATTAAGGGAGACAATGGAAGCATTGTTCATCGAGTTTTCACTCATATTTTCAAACAATTCAAATACTTCATTCTCGTCTTTATTCATAAAGTTCCCTCAGCAGGAAGCGTCTACAATCTGTTTCAAAGTCTCATTTAGCCCATAGTAGAAAATCTGGGCTATATGCCACTTAGGTAGACCGTGGTGCGGACACTTCCTAAGGAGGTCATTATACCTCTCCCATGCCTCATGAAATTGTTCATCGTTTTGTTGCGTAAATGAAGTGATGGCACGGCGAAGTGCATTGGTTCGCCCGATTGGGAAGAACTTCTTGACAAACGTTGTTCGCATCTCTTCCCCAGAGTGGATGGTTCTCCCAAGTGTGCATAACCATTACGACGCTTTATCCCGCATTGAAAATGGGAACATTTTCATGAGGACTATAGGTAACCTGACATTTCTTAATTTAACAGTTTCAGCCAGTCAGGTTAGGTCTTCCAAGTGGAGAAAAGGATCTTTACTTGCAAGACCATGAAAGTGGAAATTTATTAGGCCAATTATGTTCGGTTTCAATTCAAAGTCGTCCACGCCCATGGGGACCCGAATTTGTCCTATTGTCTCTGTAGCAGAGGGATTCTGGTAAGAGCTAAGAGACCTAGGCTTCTCCTATTCGGGAGGGTTTTGCATTTCCTCCAATGTTTCCCAAATTGCTTCAATTCATTCATTATACATTTCCATTTGGGCTTGGAGGCGGGTTATGGGATCTAAGGCTCCACCACCTGGTGGGTTCTGAGGGTGGTTTCCTCCCTCAGGATTTAGGGGTGAGTGTGCAGCCATGTTTGTGGAGGAGGAGGACGATTCGGCTTGTTTTCTAGATTTATCAGTCACTTCAAACAGTTCAGGGTTTTGTGACCTCCTCCTAAACATGCACTACTACAGGAAGATTTGGGGAGATGAGAAGCGAAAAGAGATGAGAGAAATGATGCGACAAAGGTACACTTGATGACAAATCAATTAAATCCAATTCCTAACCTGTACAGTGTGCCCTTAGACCTAAAGATCTAAGTTACCTACTATCACGAACTACGGAATCGAATGCGAGCACTGTGGAACCACCGGGCCAGATTGAAAGGCTGTTTGCCCCAGTCTTTGACACCTGATAGCACGCAGGAACTCTCTCCAGCACGTAGCCGCTACACGCAGGTAGTTAAACCTCCAATCCTTAGTAAGCGTTAAGTTACTACCAGTTTTAATTAGAGGATTAGGGTCAAGTGCTTTTGGAATGTGAAGGGCGTTGTTTACGGCTAATGCCCAAGTGATTGATTTTAAGAGAGTGTGGAAAACAAGCACGCAATGGGGAAATCTCCACGAATTGAAGTTCTTAATTGGTGAACGGTTTTTAGAGTTCAGCCTTAAGTAGTATGAATTTTAGGATTTTGCTGAATTACCAATTCAACCAATCTCCGGGTTTTTGTGAGAATACAAGTTTTCTTTCTAAGCCCAAGAAACCCTTCTTCAATATCAGTTAGTTAGTACATGCTAAAATGCAATGGGTTACCCTAAATGGAGATTTCTATGTGTAGATGCATGAATCAATTTTATATTAGTGTGAAAGGGAGCCAAGCACTTCAATTCATGTGCTCCCAATCACCAAAAAAGTCCACACACAAGGATCAACCAAAAGAAAATCAAATTGTTGGGGGTTGAGGTATTCGGGATCGAATCTTAGGCAAGTTGAAAAGTCGTGGTGGGGTTGGAATCAACTCAATTCCAAGTCTCCCCACCAAAAATGTGATCTTGAATTTGCAGATAACAAAGGCAAAGAGGGGTGCAATCAATCCTTTCATTTGCCTCAAGGAATACTTCCCGCGGTGAAAAATTCAAGAATCAAGATTCTCAAATTTTCGCTATACGAAGTAGGGCGGGAAATCCCGAGGCGGTGGGAGTGAAGACAATCAATCAAACAAGTGAATTTTAATCCACTTGCTGTAACGACCCGATTCCCGAGTCCCTACGAGACACGAGAATCGGACCGACTCGACTAATCCCAAGACCTAGTCGTCCAACGAGGAAGTAACCAAAAGACAGTAAAGTAAACCACATTCAGCATGAATATAACTAACAGTAAGAAAGTACAGCAGTAAGGAAAGAAACTACTACAGTAGGTACCACCACAACAGTAAAACAGCATTTATCATATAACAAAAACTGCAGGTAAAGAAGGTACAGCGGAAACAAAAACTACTCACTAGAACAGAAACAAAAGAGGTACAAAAGGCTGTGGTAACTCTACTGGACCCTACTCGGCCCAGCGTCCTCTGCAGCCGCCGACCCTGGCTGCTCAACACCTGGTCCTGAAAAAGGTAACGAGTGTAACACGTCAGCAAAATGCTGAGTAGAGTGGCAAACTAACTAAAGGCAACAGTAGAGTGTACAGTAGCTGTTATGTTCTATTACTTCCTTTATTCACATCTTTCAATTTTTCTCACTATTTCATTTCTTTCTCAGATCCTTTACTTGATCTCGAATGTCCTCGTGGGAACGATCTTGATTGCAGTCTTTTCCAAAACTAGAAGTAGCACGTGGTGCTCTCCTGGCCAGGAGAGTCCCCTGTGGTGATCCTACCCTCAGTCAACCACCCCAAGGTCACTGACAGACATAACGGTGACTACGGCACGCGCGATAAATGCACAGGTAGCTAGCCCGCACTGGCACGCGGTCAGTCGTTTCCGTTAATGGGTGCGCCCAAAGCACAGCACGGAACCAGGGCAGAGCCCTCTCAGTAACAGGGGTCCAACCCCTCCACAGTAACCAAACCAGGGCCTTGCCCCTCCACAGTCCGCGCACCCTCGCCTGACTACCCTGGTTTGCCCTAGTGGGCCTAACAAGTCGGTGAAGGAGGCTAGCAGAACCCCAGGGCCCGTGGGGTAGCTAGTACTCTCCTAACACTACTAGCTCTCCTCGGTACTACGTACACGAGGGCCAACAAGTCGGTACAGAGTGGCCAGTCCTAACCCCCGGGTACCTGGGGTGGCTAGCTCAGCTCTACACTAAACAGGGGGATAGTCGCTCTCCTTGGTACTCCGTACTCAAGGGCCAGCTCACTTCCCCAATTCTATTCCATTCGCTTTCCAGGAGTTCTACTCCTACCTCCCCGTAGGGTTCCATAACATCTTATGTCTTACTTTCCAGTTTCACGTTCTTACAAACCATAATCCCAATCATGTTTCTTTATTCATAACAGGCAGCTGTGAACTCAATTTACAGGCAGTTTCATATATTCCTTTCCATTTTTCCAAGACTGCATTATTATATATTCCACTAGTTTTTCCATCCTAGGATTCATGCCATATCCTAGGGTCTATCATACAATCTAGTTTTCCGGCCCTAAGATTCATGCAACACCTAGGAACTATCATTCCATATATTTCTCATTCCTAGGATTCATGCAATGTCCTAGATTCTAGTTATGGTTCCATACTTTAACAAATTTTTATTAATACTTAAAGCCACTCTACCAGGTACAACGGGAGTAATGGGGGCGTGATCGGGAATCCCGCGCGCCTCTGCGACTCTCAAGACTGCAACCGAACGAGGTCCTATCACAAGGATCAAACACAAGGAGTGTCTCAAAACAGTGTATAGCTACCGTAGACGGGTAGAGGAATTAATTCTGAAACGAACGCAACTCGAATCGCGGAAAACGGAGCCCAAACGGGCCCTAAACGGGTCGAGAAAGACGATACTGTGCAAAATCAGACGTCTGGAACTCCTTCCAGACGTCTTAAACGGTGGATCAGAGAATTACCTGTTCAGCGTGGTTTCCCAGACGTCCAGAAGTCTGCGGGGACGTCTGTCCTATACCCCAGACGTCCGATGGTCCATACGGACGTCTGTAGGTCACTCCCCCCGTCTGGTACAACTTCCAGACGTCTGATTCGCAAAGGATGGCGAATCAGCGAACCTGCGCACAGCCAACCCCCCTCCCTCAGTACGGTCAGTCGACAAGAAGGAAGAAGAAAGCGGAAACTCACCTTTCAGACGTCTGTATGATCTTACAGACGTCGACCTTGCCGTCTAGCTATCAACCCAGACGTCTGATTCTGGAAATTTTTCCAGAATCAGAACCCTGCTCGGCCTCCGCTCGCGACGCCGCCCGCGTCGCACCTCGCGCTCCTGCTGCTCAGACCGCAGCAGGTCCCTCTCCGCGTCGCTCCGCACCCCCTACGCCCTCCGCCAGCCGGCCAAGCCGCTCCAGCGAGCTCGCCCTCACGGCAGAGCTCCGCCCTCGCACGCCGCACCTCCGCGCTCACTGCGGCCGTCGCTGCCGCCCTCGCGTCCGCTCGCTCTCGCGCACAGGAAGGAGAAGAAGGAGGAGACTGTGGAGACGGGAGGGGAGGCGTGGCCCTTTTAAGGCCATGCGAGGAGGAGAGAGGAGGTGGCAGGCCGCCTACAGTCGCAGAGAGAAAAAGAGGGAATATGCGATCTGCGCGCTCAGGCGCGCAGGCGACTCGCGTGTGTCAAAAATAACGGATTTCCAGACGTCTGGAAATGATCCCAGACGTCTTATCAGACGTCTGGTTGTGATCCCAGACGTCTTGTCCGACGTCTGAGCCACCTCCCAGACGTCTTAAAAGACGTCTGGGGCACACATTCGTTACAATATAACAAACTCAAAGGAAGTTTCGTCCCCGAAACTTGCGCCAACTAGGGTGCGGGAAAAAGATGTCCAAATAACCATAACAAACTCAAAGAGGACCGAAGCCAGTCCGAAAAGACGTACCCGCGAAAAGCTCCGGGTACCGCTCCCGCATTGCCGCCTCAGGCTCCCAGGTAGCCTCCTCGTACCGCTGGCTCCTCCACAAAACCTTTACCAGGGGTACTTGCTTTCGTCTCAACCTGCGGACGGCTCGGTCTAGGATCTGCACTGGCCGCTCGGGGTAGGTTAGGTCGTCGCTCACCTCGACGCTCTCGTGACTCAGTACGTGGCTGGGATCGGCTACATACTTCCTGAGGTTGGACACGTGGAACACGTCGTGCACACCAGAAAGCTGCGGGGGAAGGGCAAGTCTGTAAGCAACGGGTCCAACCCACTCCAGGACCTCAAAGGGCCCCACGAACCTCGGCGCGAGCTTCCCTCTCACCCCAAACCACTGTAAGCCCTTCATGGGCGAAACACGAAGAAAGACGTGGTCCCCAACCTCGAACTGCACCTCTCTACGTCTGCGATCTGCGTAGCTCTTCTGTCTGCTCCTGACAGTGCGGAGTCGTCTGTGGATCTGCTCAACTACCTCCTGACTCTGCCGGATCAACCTGGGGCCAACCTCCCACTTGGTCCCCACCTCAACCCAACTCAAGGGTGCTGTGCATTTCCGTCCATACAGAGCCTCGTAGGGAGCCATGCCGATGCTCGAGTGATAACTGTTGTTGTATGCAAACTCCGCCAGGGGCAGGTGCTCCTCCCAAGAGCCCCTCCAGTCTAGTACACAGGCACGCAAAAGGTCCTCAAGTGTCTGTATCGTGCGTTCCGACTGTCCGTCCGTCTGGGGGTGGTAAGCCGTGCTAAACCTCAACCTCGTCCCCAAAGCCTGCTGAAACTCAGCTCAAAACTGGGACGTAAAGTGGGTATCCCGGTCGGATACGATCTCCCGCGGAACTCCGTGTAGTCGTACCACATCACGGATATACCTCTCTGCCAACTGTGCTGGTCCCAAAGTGACTCGGATCGGCAAGAATCGTGCCGTCTTCGTCAATCTATCCACTATTACCCAGACTGCGTCGTGTCCTCGCTGGGTAACAGGTAAGCCCACCACCAAGTCCATGGTGATGCTCTCCCACTTCCACTCTGGCACTGGAAGCGGCTGAAGCGGCCCTGCAGGCCTCTGATGCTCGGCTTTCACCTGCTGGCACACTAAGCACTGCTGCACGAACTCACCCACATCCCGCTTCATCCCTCTCCACCAGAACTCGCGTCTCAAGTCATGGTACATTTTCGTGTTTCCGGGATGTATGGTGAATCTGGAACCGTGTGCCTCAGTCAGGAGCTCTCTCAACAGCTCCTCGTCTCTGGGGACGCACAACCGTCCCCTCAAGCGTAACACCTGGTCTGTGAAAGAGAAGTCCCCTGGGTCCCCTGATAGTACTCTGTCGCGCAAAGACTGCAAGTACGGATCGGCCATCTGTCCCGTGATGATGCGGTCTATCAACTCTGGCCTGGTCTGCCGTGTCACCGTCACTGCCCCACAGTACCCTCGTAACTCTAGAGGTCGCCAACTGCCCACCTCCTCCAAAAGGCTCCAACTCTGTAACTGTAGACTGGCCAAGCGTGCGGGCGCCTTACGGCTCAAGGCGTCAGCCACCACATTGGCCTTTCCCAGGTGGTAGGAGATGCTGCAGTCGTAGTCCTTTAGGAGCTCCAACCAACGTCTCTGTCTCATGTTGAGCTCCTTCTGGTCAAAAAGATATCTGAGGCTCTTGTGATCTGTAAAAATCTCGTAGGTCTCACCGTACAAGTAGTGCCTCCATGTCTTCACCGCGAAGACAACAGCTGCCAACTCTAGATCGTGGGTAGGGTAGGTATGCTCATGGGGCTTCAGTTGCCATGAAGCGTAAGCGACCACATGACCCCTCTGCATGAGCACACCTCCTAACCCCTGCAAGGAAGCGTCCGTGTACACAACGAACCCGCCACTACTGTCAGGGATGGTGAGCACGGGAGCCGAGGTCAACCTCTCCTTCAGCAACAAAAAACACGCCTCACAGGCATCTGTCCAAGCGAAAGGCACGTCCTTCCGGGTCAACTGTGTCATAGGACGCGCAATCTGTGAAAATCCTCTGATGAACCGTCTGTAGTAACCTGCCAGTCCCAGGAAACTGCGAATCTCAGTGACTGAACGCGGTCTCTCCCACCTGAGCACTGCCTCGACCTTGGCGGGATCCACCGCCAGGCCGTCTCCAGAGATCACATGACCCAAAAAGGTCACCTCCCTCAACCAGAACTCGCACTTGCTGTATTTGGCGTACAGCCTGCTCGTCTCAGAGTGTCCAGAACCATCCGCAAGTGCTGTCCGTGCTGTGTCCGATCTCTAGAATAGATGAGTACATCATCTATGAAAACCACCACAAACTGGTCCAAGTACGGTCTAAACACCCGGCTCATCAGGTCCATGAAAGCAGCGGGGGCATTGGTCAGCCCAAACGGCATGACCAAAAACTCGTAGTGTCCGTACCGGGTGCGGAAAGCTGTCTTGGAGACGTCGGTCTCCCTGATCCTCAACTGGTGGTATCCAGACCTCAAGTCGATCTTGGAAAACACCGTGGCACCCCGCAACTGGTCAAACAAATCGTCGATCCTCGGCAGCGGATATCTGTTCTTGATGGTGACCCTATTCAGCTGTCGGTAGTCCACACAAAGGCGTAGGGTCCCATCCTTCTTCTTCACAAACAGTACCGGGGCTCCCCAGGGAGACGCACTGGGCCTCACGAAACCTTTCTCCAAAAGGTCCTGCAACTGGGACTTGAGCTCTCGCAGCTCAAGCGGTGCCATTCTGTATGGCGCGGTGGAGATGGGGCTGGTCCCTGGTACTAGTGAGATCTCAAACTCGATCTCACGCTCGGGCGGTAGTCCTGGTAACTCGTCTGGAAACACGTCGGGGTACTCTCTGACCACCGGGATGCTCTGGAAGTCTGCCACGGGGCTGTGCTCTGCCACCACACAAGCTAGGAAGCCCTCACACCCCTGGCTCAAAAGTCTCGCCGCCCGAAGTGCCGAAATGCACCTGAAACCTCTGTCCACTGGCTGCCCGTGAAACTCGAAAGAAGGCAACTCCGGAATGGAGAAGACAATCTTCCTCTCAAAACAGTCTACCAAGGCGTGGCAAGCGGACAGCCAATCCATCCCCAGAATCACTCCAAAGTCCTCCATCTGTATCATAATCAGGTCAGCTGGCAGGCTATGTCCCCCGATGCTGACCTCGCAACCCGTGTACACCTCCTCAGCTACAAACAGCTGACCACTTGGACCTCTGATTACGAACGAATTCTCTAACAGTGTATAATCCTGGTGAAAACTAACTGCGAAATTGGCTGCGACAAACGAGTGCGTAGCGCCGGAATCGAAAAGTGTGTAAACGAGTCTGCCGGAAACTGAAACCATACCTGCTACCACGGATCCCGAAGCTCTGGCGTCCCTGTGTGTTAGGGCGTTGATACGCCCCTCAGCTCTAGGTGCGGACGAAGCGGCCACACTCTGCGTCGGACGGGTAGGTGCTGGCCGGTACCCTCCTCGCGACTGCGGTCCTCCTTCTCGCGCCTGGGAACCGCGGCCTCCTGCGCGCCCTCCCGTGCTCTGCGCGGGAAGTATCTGCTGACCTCCTGCCCTAGATGGGCAGTCCCTCCTGACGTGGCCCGGCTGGCCACACTGGTAGCAGAGGGGAACCCGACTCCCGCCCTCAGTGAGTCCCTGCTGTCGGCTAGGCGGGGGTCCGGTGCAGGCGACTGGCCCCTGTCGAGGGCCCCCAAAGGCCACTGATGGCCCTGCACAACGTGACGGCTCTCCTGCGGACGCCACATGTCTCCATTCTCGCCGGCCCTGTGAGAAGTCTGGCTGAAAGGGCCTCTTCCGCCCGCCGTCGGTCTCTCGCGCGGACGGGTTGGTCTCCTCGTAAGTCATAGCTGCCTCTACCACCCTCGAAAACGTCGGCAGCTTCAGGGGTTTGACATACCCTCGGATCGCAGGCCGGAGCCCCTCGGTGAACCTCCAAAGGCGCTCCTCCTCAGTGGCTACCGCTGTCGCTGCAAAGCGGGACAGCTCCAAGAAACGCGTGCGGTACGCGCTCACAGTCATCGTCCCTTTGGCGGAGAGTGTGGAACTCTCGCCTCCTCTGGTCCTGCCATGTCTGGGGAAAGTACTGCTCGCAGAAGAGGGTGACGAACTGGTCCCACGTCGGCTCGTCCCTCCCCTGTCCCCGGACAGCCCTCCACCGCCGGTGTGCCGCACTCTCCAGCTGGTACGTGGCAAAGGCCACGCGGCTCTCCATCGGGGGGCGAAGGGTGTCGAAGATCTTCTCCAGCTGCTCAAGCCAGTCCTCTGCCTCGGTCGGGTCCTCATCCCCCTTGAAGGAGGGGGGCTTCAGCTTCCGGAACTGTCCGAAAAGCTCGAAGTGGCGCTGTAGGGGAGGTGCTGGTGCACCTCCAGGCGAAGGTGCCTCGTGTACAGAAGTGTCGGAGGAAGGTGGGGGTGGCAGGGGCCCATCCCCTCCCTCGTGTCCAGCGCCGCGTCCGTCGCGTGGTCCCACAGAGGACTCCCCCTCTGCAACCCCAGGAGGAGGTGCTCGGGGCGGTGGGTGGAGCTCCTCTCGTACAATATCCCGTATCAGTCTGGCGAGGTCCTGGGCCTGGATGCCAGGGAGTGGTGGCTGGTCCACCGAGACGTCAACGACAGCCCGTCCACCTCGCCGATCTCGCCCTCGGCCGCTCCCGCGGCCAGTCTCGCCAGTCCCGCGACGAGGCATCTCCTGCAAGGAGACGCGAAACAAAACGGAAACGTCAAAACAGACGGTACCTAACAAAACTTCTAAGAGCTCATGTCAAGAGATATGTTGTGGTGGCTACTCTAGCTATAAACATGTGAATTGGTTATTTTCCAGTCAGTTGATTCACTTCTCGGGACGACCTTGCTCTGATACCATCTTGTAACGACCCGATTCCCGAGTCCCTACGAGACACGAGAACCGGACCGACTCGACTAATCCCAAGACCTAGTCGTCCAACGAGGAAGTAACCAAAAGACAGTAAAGTAAACCACATTCAGCATGAATATAACTAACAGTAAGAAAGTACAGCAGTAAGGAAAGAAACTACTACAGTAGGTACCACGACAACAGTAAAACAGAATTTATCATATAACAAAAATTGCAGGTAAAGAAGGTACAGCGGAAACAAAAACTACTCACTAGAACAGAAACAAAAGAGGTACAAAAGGCTGTGGTAACTCTACTGGACCCTACTCGACCCAGCGTCCTCTGCAGCCGCCGACCCTGGCTGCTCAACACCTGGTCCTGAAAAAGGTAACGAGTGTAACACGTCAGCAAAATGCTGAGTAGAGTGGCAAACTAACTAAAGGCAACAGTAGAGTGTACAGTAGCTGTTATGTTCTATTACTTCCTTTATTCACATCTTTCAATTTTTCTCACTATTTCATTTCTTTCTCAGATCCTTTACTTGATCTCGAATGTCCTCGTGGGAACGATCTTGATTGCAGTCTTTTCCAAAAGTAAAAGTAGCACGTGGTCTCTCCTGGCCGGGAGAGTCCCCCGTGGTGATCCTACCCTCAGTCAACCACCCCAAGGTCACTGACAGACGTAACGGTGACTACGGCACGCGCGATAAACGCACAGGTAGCTAGCCCGCACTGGCACGCGGTCAGTCGTTTCCGTTAACGGGTGCGCCCAAAGCACAGCACGGAACCAGGGCAGAGCCCTCTCAGTAACAGGGGTCCAACCCCTCCACAGTAACCAAACCGGGGCCTTGCCCCTCCACAGTCCGCGCACCCTCGCCTGACTACCCTGGTTTGCCCTAGTGGGCCTAACAAGTCGGTGAAGGAGGCTAGCAGAACCCCGGGGCCCGTGGGGTAGCTAGTACTCTCCTAACACTACTAGCTCTCCTCGGTACTACGTACACGAGGGCCAACAAGTCGGTACAGAGTGTCCAGTCCTAACCCCCGGGTCCCTGGGGTGGCTAGCTCAGCTCTGCACTAAACAGGGGGACAGTCGCTCTCCTTGGTACTCCGTACTCAAGGGCCAGCTCACTTCCCCAATTCTATTCCATTCGCTTTCCAGGAGTTCTACTCCTACTTCCCCGTAGGGTTCCAGAACATCTTATGTCTTACTTTCCTGTTTCACGTTCTTACAAACCATGATCCCAATCATGTTTCTTTATTCATAACAGGCAGCTGTGAACTCAATTTACAGGCAGTTTCATATATTCCTTTGCATTTTTCCAAGACTGCATTATTATATATTCCACTAGTTTTTCCATCCTAGGATTCATGCCATATCCTAGGGTCTATCATACAATCTAGTTTTCCGGCCCTAGGATTCATGCAACACCTAGGAACTATCATTCCATATATTTCTCATTCCTAGGATTCATGCAATGTCCTAGATTCTAGTTATGGTTCCATACTTTAACAAATTTTTATTAATACTTAAAGCCACTCTACCAGGTACAACGGGAGTAATGGGGGCGTGATCGGGAATCCCGCGCGCCTCCGCGACTCTCAAGACTACAACCGAACGAGGTCCTATCACAAGGATCAAACACAAGGAGTGTCTCAAAACAGTGTATAGCTACTGTAGACGGGTAGATGAATTAATTCTGAAACGAACGCAACCCGAATCGCGGAAAACGGAGCCCAAACGGGCCCTAAACGGGTCGAGAAAGACGATACTGTGCAAAATCAGACATCTGGAACTCCTTCCAGACGTCTTAAACGGTGGATCGGAGAATTACCTGTTCAGCGTGGTTTCCCAGACGTCCAGAAGTCTGTGTGGACGTCTGTCCTATACCCCAGACGTCCGATGGTCCATACGGACGTCTGTAGGTCACTCCCGCCGTCTGGTACAACTTCCCGACGTCTGATTCGCAAAGGACGGCAAATCAGCGAACCTGCGTACAGCCAACCCCCCTCCCTCAGTACGGTCAGTCGACAAGAAGGAAGAAGAAAGCGGAAACTCACCTTTCAGACGTCTGTATGATCTTACAGACTTCGACCTTGCCGTCTGGCTATCAACCCAGACGTCTGATTCTGGAAATTTTTCCAGAATCAGAACCCTGCTCGGCCTCCGCTCGCGACGCCGCCCGCGTCGCACCTCGCGCTCCTGCTGCTCAGACCGCAGCAGGTCCCTCTCCGCGTCGCTCCGCGCCCCCTGCGCCCTCCGCCAGCCGGCCAAGCCGCTCCGGCGAGCTCGCCCTCACGGCAGAGCTCCGCCCTCGCATGCCGCACCTCCGCGCTCACTGCGGCCATCGCTGCCGCCCTCGCGTCCGCTCGCTCTCGCGCACAGGAAGGAGAAGAACGAGGAGACTGTGGAGACGGGAGGGGAGGCGTGGCCCTTTTAAGGCCGCGCGAGGAGGAGAGAGGAGGTGGCAGGCCGCCTGCAGCCGCAGAGAGAAAAAGAGGGAATATGCAGTCTGCGCGCTCAGGCGCACAGGCGACTCGCGTGTGTCGAAAATAACGGATTTCCAGACGTCTGGAAACGATCCCAGACGTCTTATCAGACGTCTGGTTGTGATCACAGACGTCTTGTCCGACGTCTGAGCCACCTCCCAGACGTCTTAAAAGACGTCTGGGGCACACATTCGTTACACTTGCCCCAAGAGATCCCAAGAAGTTTTTCTAGTTTTTTAGCCTTTAGTTTTTTTTTTTATTATTATTAAGGTGGCAAGTTAACCCTAGTCTGCTAGGGAAACAAAACTACTTGTTCAGCAACGTGTGCAAAGCTCCAATGCGATGTCGGCGTCTTCACGCTCTCGTTCCCGCCTTCGTCTGCTTGTCTTCCTCTTGCAACCAGGTTCGCCTGCACACCAAAAATAGAGATACCCATGAAGAGAGAAGAGAAAAATTAAAAGGAATTGAATGGAAACTTACTTGAAGATGCACTTCCCTGGCAACGGAGCCAGAAAAGATGAATGGTCGGACCCGGATGGGTAATTAATATGGTGATTTTATTGTTGAAATGTGTATAGTAGTTAACCTAAATCAGACCTAACCATCTCCTTACAAAAATTTTTTTACCTGGACTACTTTATTTTATCTTGTCACATTTAGGTCCAGGGTCGAACTCAGGGAAGTGGGGTTAAAAGTTAAGTTTCTACACCTTTCCTACAACGAGTCTATTTCGTTCGTTTATTGTGTTTTTGGTATTTTTCTTATTTAGATTTTTTCTGGAAATTTTTGTACTTGAGGCACACCCTCAAAATTGGGTTCTTGGCTTTGAGCCAAAATAGAGTTCCAAAATGAATCTTGCTATTCGCAAGATGGGATACCAGTAAGTCAAAGATTATCTTTTCACTTTTATCTATTTTTTTATCTTTTTACTATCAACAAAGTGAAATAGAAATAAAGTAAATACAGTATATATAGGTATATATTATGTATATAAAGGGGTGGGGGTGGAGGCGGAGATGGAGTGTAGCACGGTGTCGAGTCAGTCGTCGTCTAGAGAGACGCAACCAACAGGACTAGGTGCCGCGTGGAGTGTGGAATGGATGGTGGATGATGTATGCGACCACGCTTTTTTTGTAAGCGTGTATCGGGGAATATCAACAACTGGTGCAGATATTCCTGTGATACATCGTATGATAAATAGTGTGAAACAATATATATATATATATGTATATATGTAAATATGTCTATATGTATGTATATATATATGGTTATAAATATATAGGTATATATATATATATATATGTAGATATATGTGTATATATAAGTGTATATGTATATATATATATTTGTGTGTGTGTATGTATATATAACTATATAGAGGTATATATATATGTATGTATAAGTATATAGTAATATATGTATATATAGATATATGTACCTAAGTATATATATATATATGTATGTATATATAGTTATAGATATATATATTTATAGATGTATATATATATATATGTAGATGTATGTATGTATATAATACTATATAGATGTATATATATATGTGTATATATATAATAATAATATATGTATATAGGTATATGTATCTAGATATGTAGATATATGTATATATGTAAGTATATATGTATATTTATACAAGTATATGTATATATGAATATATATATATAAGTATACAGATATATATATGTATATATATAAAAATATTTATATACATATATGTATACTAATGCATAAGTATATAGATACTACTATATGTATAAACACAAGTATATATATATATATCTATATATGTATTTATATATGTATATAAATAAATATATATAAATATATGTATATATATATCAATATATAAGTATACGTATATATGTATGTTTATTGTATAGGTGTGTGTGTGCGTGTGAAAGTGTGAGTGTAGGTGTGTGTGTGCGTCGGTGTAGAGTGCTGTGAGTGTTTTGAGAGAGAGAGAGAGCGAGAGAGAGAGAGAGAGGGAGAGAGGGCACTGCCGCACTACTGGAGGGCTGAGTTAAGGTGTCTGCAATGAGAGAGCGTCGTCTAGAGGTCCCAAGCCCACTTGCAGGTGTGCACGCACACAGACAAGCGCACGCTGGGGGAGGGGGCGAAGGGCGCGGAGAGGAAAGGTAGCACCCAGCGTTACGCGAAGGCTGGAGTGGGCGAAGGAAAGCGCGGGCGAAGGGAAGTGGGCGAAGCAGGCGCGTGGGAGAGTGCGGATGATGCGGGCGGAGATGCGCGGGTGGGGGCACGAACGGGCGAGGGCCGGTTGCGGTGCGCCGGGTGACCGGGAAAGTGAGAAGCTTTCCAGTTAGAGCACTGTAGCCACAGTGTCTCGATGACTCGCGTGAATAGTGGCAACAGTGGTCTCCCATGCCACGCAACCAGCAATGGGTGGTGCCGTGAGTGAGGCCGGCTCAGCGCGCGCAGCGGAGTGGCGTCGGCCGGTGGCTTGCGGGTGGGACCTCACGATAAAGCGCGCAGAGGTCTGTGGGTGCTAGCACGGAGGTGGGAGGCACTTGGCCGGCCGCTGCAGAGGCGCGCAACGGCCGGTTGCGGGTGTGGAGGGCATGAGACAGAGCAGAGAAGTGGAAGGTGGAGGGGGCCTGTAGGCGCGCGCAGAGGGGCTGGGGTGCCTGCAGATGCTCGTGGAAGGGCGTGGGCTGCTGCTTTGCCACTTCGGCTGCCATGAGCGAAGCTTTGAGCTGCACGCTTGAAGCAGCAGCTCCAATGGCTGAAGGTCTGGAACGGATTAAAAAATGAAAAAGAGCCACCACGCCCACCAGCTCTTTGAAGAGCTGGGCAGTGGTGGTCTCACTGTGGTGGTGTGCACCACAGTGAGAGCTCCTGCCCGTAGGGAATGGTGCGAGGAGAAGTTGCTCCATGCAATGCAGCTGCGGGAAGGAAGTCCAAATAAAAAAGAAAATAAAAAATGGAGATGGAAATATTGCAAAGATGCACTTGAGAAAAAATGTAAAATGCAAGGCCACTTATTTCATTCTCCTCTCCTCTCAATAAAATGCATGAATGCATGTATTTTTACAAAATGCAACTATGGAATCCTAATATGCATAGGTAATGCTAGGAAATAGCACAAGAAGGCACTATTGCAGGTGTATTTTTGCGGTGCAATCATCAACCTCAATACCCCTATTGGAGATGATATGTCCGCGAACAATTTCCTCGTGTTCCATAAAATGACTTTTTTCCCAGGAAAGCACGAGGCTTACATCAATACATCTCGTATGGATACCTGTCAGGTTGGCAAGACAGTCATCAAAAGATGGTCCAAAGACCGAAAGGTCATCCATGAAGACCTCAAGAAAGTCACCCACCATGTCATGAAATATCGCCAGCATACTTCTCTGGAAAGTTGCTGGCGCATTACAAAGTCCGAACGGCATCCTTCTAAATGGAAAGGTGCCAAAGGGGCAGGTAAAAGTGGTTTTCTCTTGGTCCCGAGGGTCAATTGCCACCTGGTTATATCCTAAGAATCCATCCAGGAAACAGAAAAATTTATTTCCCGCTAACCGCTCTAGGATTGGTCAATGAAAGGTAGCAAAAAGTGATCTTTCTTAGTTGCAGCATTGAGTTTCCTATAATCTACACACACTCTCCAAGATGTAGGAGTGCGTGTAGGGATGGATTCACCCCTGTCATTGACACGGATGGTGAGTACTGCCTTTTTGGGCATGACGTGAATCGAACTCACCCAGGGGCTATCACTGATCGGGTAGATTATACCTGCATCTAGCCACTTAATAATTACCATTTTAACGACCTCCCACATGTTATCTTTGAGACATCGCTGCATCTCGTGGGAAGGTCAAGCCTCCGCCTCTGTATATATACGGTGAGTGCAGTAGGAGGGGCTAATGGTAGATAAGTCTAATAAAGACCATCCAATTGCTACCTTGTGATCCATAAGGACCTTCGTTAGTTTGCACTCTTGCTCCCTGGTAAATTTTGAACTAATGATTACGGGGAGCGTTTCATTTGGCCCCAGGAAAACATACTTAGGTGTACTAGGCAGCTCTTTCAGCTTGAGAGTTGATGGTGAAAGATTTGGCATTTCATGGGATAAGAGTGTCCCAGGCGGGTTGGCGAACAAGTTAGGACGAAGGAATTGGCCCTCAGATTGGCCAAGAAGAGGGGCTTCTTGGATAGATGGATCCAAAAAGGAATAGCCCTAGTGAGAAGTATGTGGGCTCAAGGTCCCAGTGTGGAGTTGCAACTCCGCCTGATTTGGCAGGAAAGAAAGGGCAATCTAGTCTTCAAGAGTGTGGACTGGCAGTGAGTAGCCTGGATATGACTCAGACCACGAGGTATGGGAAGCGGAGAAAACCCCATCAGAAGTTTGGTCAGGAGAACGTACGGGAATCGGGAGGGATGGGGGAACATCACAATATGTGTTCGTCAGGCAATCGTCAGTGTTTAAAGGCAAACCACAGCAGTCAGAATAAGTCCCAATTAGTCCGATACACGCACTGACGGCCATGTCCACGTTAGACGTGTCATCCACGATGCAACCGCAATCAAAGTTCTTGGATGCCTTGAAGATGTTAAGTTTGAGCTTCTCAGATCCAACGGCAATCTCAATACAGCCTGACTCGTAGTCGATATGGCGCGGGCTATGGCCAAGAAAGGTTGGCCAAGGATGATCGGACAATCAAAAAGTGAGCTAGGAACCTCCATATCTAAAACAAGGAAGTCAACAAGAAAACAGAGACTGTTGACCCTAACCGCCACGTCTTCCACCACACCCTTTGGAATTTTGACAGAACGATCTACCGACTGTAATGTGACAAGGGTGGGTTTCAGATTTCCCAAGGAAATTTTTTCGAGCATGATGGTTGGAATAAGATTGGTCGAAGATCCTAGATCAAGTAGGGTACAGTTAAAATTGTAGCCTTGGATGCCATAGGAAATAAGCGGTGTGCCCGGATCTTTCTGCTTCGGTGGTAGATTTGACAGTATAGCACAACTCGCATGAGGTGAGAGAACCACCGGATTCTTAGTTTTCTTTGACTGTCGCCTGGGTGTTGTGTAGTTTTTGAAAAATTAGGTGACAGAAGGTATGTGGTCGATAGCCTCTACCACGGGTACCTTGATTTCAACATCCCTGAATAAATTACGCAGGTTATCAAAGGCCTGCGTATCCTTCTTCCTGCCTTTTGGCTCCCTCAGTAGAGCCTCAGGGAATGGGACTGATTCTGGCACTAATTTGGGTGTATCGTCCTCTCACGAATGCGGTGCGCATCTCGAATGAGAGGGCGATGAGGAAGACGGGCCAGGATCAGGTCGAGGCAGATGACCGATCTACTTACCTCTCCTCATAGTGATTGCATTGGACGATGCGGGTCTAGTGGGATCATAAGGCGGAGGAGGGTTCGCAATAGGGCATAAGAGTGAGGTGCTGCAGCGGGATTAGCCTGAAATCTTAGTGGAATGCTCGGAGCCTGCAGAATTTGATGAACCTGCCCCTGAGAATGTCGTACCTGTGGTTGAGGACCACGGGGTATGAAATTTCATGGGTTGGGAACAGGTTGGGCTGGAAGAGTGCCCTGAGATCAAGTCGCCATGCGTAGTTGACTGATCTCAGCATTCTACTGCACTAATTGGTGCTGAAGAGAGGTCATGTTCTCTTCATGGCCTTTGACATTTCCGTCATCATTCGCATCAATTTATCAAGAGGACTTGATGCGTGTTTTGTTTGCGGTACGCAAGGACCCGATGGCGGATTCGCCATAGGATTAGACTGGGCCCTTGGGATGACAGGTGCGGACGGTCGCATTGGTCCACCCGCGAGGTTTTGGCACTGCGGGTTGCTGGTCCATGCGAAGTTCGGATGATTATGACACCTTGAGCTATAAGTGGTAGAGAACGGGTTGCTCCCCAGGCTGCAAGCGTCTTCTAAACCAGAAGATGCGTCTGCTTGTAAATATGCTTCCGAGATCACGGAGGCTTGGTCCTCCGTTTCAAAATACTCGCTTGTAGAAGCCAGATCCACATGACCTACCGAATCGCTCAGTGCGACACTTGGTAAGGAAGGTCTTACGGGGTTTCTTGGGATGAGCCTGGTGTTGGAAGAATTGGGATTGTGATGAAGTGGTGAGGTGGGGGTGTTTGCCATAGAACGGCGGGGTTGGAAAGAAGCTTGTCCAGCTTCTTGTGCACGACGGAGACTTCATCCAATTTCTCTGCGATAAGGCTGAGAACTGTGGATGAATGGGAGGGTCTCGTGTCAACTTCGTGGACATTACGGGGCATGCTGGTATGATTAAAGGCGACAATGGAGGCATTGTTCATTGAGTTTTCGCTCATATTTTAAAATAATTCGAATGCTCCATTCTCGTCTTTATTCATGAAATTCCCTCCACAGGAAGCATCTGCAATCTACTTCAATGTCTCATTTAGCCCATAGTAGAAAATCCGGGCTATATGCCACTTAGGCAAACCGTGGTGCGGACACTTCCTGAGGAGGTCATTATATCTCTCCCATGCCTCATGAAACTGTTCAACGTTTTATTGCGTAAAGGAAGTGATAGCACAGCGAAGTGCATTGGTTTATCCGATTGGGAAGAACTTCTTGAGAAATGCTGTTTGCATCTCTTCCCAAGAGTGTATGGTTCTCCCAAGGGTGCGTAACCACTGCGATGCTTTATCTCACAATGAAAATGAGAACATTTTCATGAGGACTATTGGTAACCCGATATTTCTCGGATTAACTATTTCAGCCAAACGGGTTAGGTCTTCCAAGTGGAGAAAAAGATCTTCACTTGCAATACGATGGAAGTGAAAATTTATCAGGCCAATTACATTAGGTTTCAATTCAAAGTTGTCCCCACCCATGGGGACCCGAATTTGTCTTATTGTCTCTGCAGCAGTGGGATTCTGATAGGAGCTAAGAGACCATGGATCCTCCCGTTCGGGAGGGTTCTGCATTTCCTCCAATGTTTCCCTAATGGCTTCAATTTGTTCATTATACATTTCCATTTGGGCTTGGAGGCGAGTTATGGGATCCAAGGCTCCACCACCCGGTTGGTTTTGAGGGCGGTTTCCTCCCTTGGGATTTGGGGGTGGGCATGTAGCCATGTTTGTGGAGGAGGACGATGATTCGGCTTCTTTTCTAAAATTATCAGACAATTCAGACAGTTCAGGGCTTTGTGACCTCCTCCCAAACATGGACTACCGCAGGAAGAATTGGGGGATACGAAGGGAAAAGAGATGAGAGAAATGACGCCACAATGGTACACTTCATGAAAAATCAATACAGTCAAATTCCTAACCTCTACAGTGTGCCCTTAGACCTAAAGATCCAACTTACCTACTATCACAATCTACGAAACTGAATACGAGCACCGCGGAACCACCGGGACAGATTGAAAGGCCGTTTGCCCCAGTCTTAGACACCCGATAGCACGCGGGAACCCTCACCACCACGTAGGTGCTACACGCAGGTAGTTAGACCTCCAATCCTTAATAAGGGTTAAGTTGCTACCAGTTTTAGTTAGAGGCTTAGGATCAAGTGCCTCTGGAATGTAAAGGGCGTTATTTACGTGTAATGCCCAAGTGATTGATTTATAAAGTGTGTAAACCAGGCATGCAATGGGGAAATCTCCAGGAAATGAAGTTTTAATTAGTGAATGGTTTTTAGAGTTTCAGCCATAAGGAGTATGGATTTTAGGATTTCGCTGAATTACCAATTCAACCAATCTCCGGGTTTTGAGAGAATACAAGTTTTTTTCTAACCCAACAAACCCATCATCAATGTCAGTTGGTTAATGCATGCTAAAATGCAATGGGCTTCCCTAGATGGAGATTTCTATGTGTTGGTGCACGAGTCAATTTTAGATTAGTGTGAAAGGGAGCCAAAGCACTTCAATTCAAGTGCTCTCAATCACCAGAATGATGTTCCACACACAAGGCTCAACCATAAGATAAAGAAAATCAAATTGTTGGGGTTGAAGTATTCTGGATCAAATCATAGGCACGTGAAAGGTCGTGGTGGGGTTGGAATCAACTCAATTCCAAGTCTCCCCACCAAAAAGGTGATCCCGAATTGCAGATAAATGAGGCAAAGAGGGATGGCAATCAATCTATTTATTTTTTCCTCAATGAATACTTCACAAGGCGAGAGATTCAGGAATGAAGATTCTTGGATCTTCACTATGCGAAGTTTGGCGGGAAATCCCAGGGTGGTGGGAGTGATGGCAAACAATCAAACAAGTGATTTTTAATCCACTTGCCCCAAGAGATCCAAGAAGTGTTTTTAGTTTTTTTTTTTTATTAAGGTGACAAGTTGACCAAAGTTGCTAAGAAAGAGAGACCTACCTATTCAGCAACGTGGGCGAAGCTCCAGTGCAGTGCTGATGACTTCACGTTCTCGTTCCCGCCTTGGATCTGCCCACGTCTCCGACTTCATCTGCCTGCCTTCTCCTTGAAACTGGTTCACCTGCACACCAACAAACAGAAACACCCATGAAGAGAAGGGTGTGAGAAGAGAAAAATTAAAGGATTGGAGTAGAAACTTACTTGAATGCATACTTCCTCGGCTCGGATAGGTTGTGTTAATATGGTGATTTATTCGTTGAAATTAGTATAGCGGTTACATAAATGAAGCCTAACCATCTTTTTACAAAATTTTTAACCTGGCCTACTTGATTTTATCTTGGTCACTTTTAGGCCCAGGGTCGAACTCAGGGAAGCGGGATTAGAGGTGAACAGGTTTCTACGCCCTTCCTACAACGTATCTCTTCCGTTCGTTAATATGTTTTTGGTGTTTTTCTATTTAAGATTTTTTTCTGATAATTTTTGTCCTTGAGGTACACTTGCAAAATCAGGTTCTTGGCTTTGAGCCAAATTAGGGTTCCAAAACTGGTCTTGCTATTCGCAAGATTGAGTACCTGCAAGTCAACGATTATCTTTTTTCTTTTGTATATTTTTTTATCTTTTTAATAATAGGAAAGAGAAATAGATATAAGATAAATATAGTATATATATATATAAATATTATATATGTATATAGGGGTGGGGGTGGAGGTGGAAATGGCGTGTAGCACGGTGTCGAGTTGATTGTCGTCTAGGAAGACGCAACCAACAGGACGAAGTGCCACGTGGAGTGTTGGATGGATGGGTGGAAGGTGTGTTTGGAGACGCTTTCTGTACGCGTGTATCTGGGAATATCAGCAACTGGTGCAGATGTTCCCACGATACAACGTGTGGTAGGTGATATGAAAAAAAAAATATATATATATGGATATATATAAATATATATTTATATGTATATATAGATATGGTTATAATTACATAAGTGTATATGTAGTTAAATATACATATATAAATATGTAAATATATAAATAGATATATGTATGTATATATATTTATATTTATAATTGGATGTATAGGTATGTATATATAACTATATATATATATATATGGATATATAGTAATAAATGTACATAGATATATATATGTATATATGTATATAGATATATATTAGTATAAGTATCTATGTATATAGATATATGTAGATAGATATATATATATATATATGTATTTATGTCAATAGATATATCTATATATATGTATGTATATTTGTATATATATATATGTATAAATATATGTGCATATATATATGTATATATATTTGTATGTATATATACTTATACTTAGTTGTATAGGTAATAATATATGCATAGATATATGTATATATATATATATACGTATATAAATATATATTTGTATATATATATAGGTATATAGTCGTGTACAAGTGGGGTGAGTGTGTGTATGAGAGTGTGTGCATGTGTGTATGTGTCTGTAGGAGGGAGTGAGAGCATCAGCTTGGAAGAAGAGGGCGCGGTGACTTAAGTCGTCCGGAGGCTACAGTTGACGTCTGGTGGTGCGTGTAGGAGTGTGCACGTGCAGGCACAGGCGCCAAGCGCAGGCGCAGGCGTGCACAGGAGGGAGCGGTGTGAGGGCGCAACACAGCGCACTGTGTGGCGCAGTGCACCGCGCTGCGCGATGAGGGGAACGCGGGTGAAGAAGCGGGTGCTGGGAAAGATGCGGGCGCAGGCGCTGGAGCGGGAGTGGGGAGAGATGCGGGCGCGGGCTGGAGGCGGTTGCGACGTGGAGAGAGAGCGCGCGGCGAACGGATAAGTGAGAAACTTTCCGGTCACCACACTATAGCTACAGTGTTTCGCTGAAACACTTGAACAGTAGCTACAGTGTGCGCTCGGCTCGGACGACCGGTTGTGGCCAGTTCAGCGTGCGCAGGCACTGTGGAGTGGGCTGGCGCGTGCGCGGAAGGAGCTGCACCAGTTGCTGGCATGCGCGGTGGCCTGCGCGCGGGCGAGAGGTGGCCGATGCCTTGCTGCAGCTATGGTTGAGCTTCAATGCTCGACTCTGTGGCAATGGTGGAAATGGCTAGAACGACGAAAACAGAGAGGTGGACCACCACGCCCACCTGCTCTTTTGATGAGTTGGGCGGTGGTGGGAGTCGCAGTGGTAGTCGTGTACCACTGTGAGCTGCTCCTTCCCTCACTGTAGCTCCTCAGGAGGAAGAGAGGCTGCATATGGAGGGGAGAGGGGAGGAGACGGCCTGTAGAAGAAAGCTGTTGTAGGTGTGTTCTTGGACCCGGCCCCTTGCACAAGGAAGCGAGGAGGGCCTTTAAAAGAGGATGGAGGCAAGCACAGCCATGCCTTGGGCTGTGCATGGTTGTGCATGCGGTTGGTAGGGCAAGCTGTTGCAGAGAATGGTGCGAAGAGGAAGCTGCCATGCCTTGTAGCTGCACGGGCAAATTCAAAGCCAAATAAAAATAAAAATAAAGATGGTGAATTTGCAAGGCAGCACTTGAGGAATACATTAATTTCAAGGCCATTTTTTTCACTCTCCTCCCCTCTCAAATAAATGCATGCATGCGTTTATTTTTACAAATGTGACTATGGCTACCTAATATGCACTGGCAATGCTAGGAAATAGCACAAGATGGCACAATTGTTGGTATATTTTTGCTGTGCAATCACACGCCATTCAAGTTTGATGAATTATGCTGTAAGGCATTTGATTTATTGAAAATGGCAGTCACCTGTGCCCCAGTGTTGCAACCACCGGTCTGGACAACCCCATTTGAGATTATGGCTGACGCATCTGATTATGCCATCGGGGCTATCTTGGGTCAAAAGATTGAGAAAAAGCCCTCTGTGATTTACTATGCTAGCAAGACCCTGGACGAGTCCCAGAGGAACTACACCATTACTGAAAAAGAATTGGTAGCCGTAGTTTTCACTTTAGAAAAATTCAGGGCTTATCTATTAGGTTCTCGTGTCATCATCTATACCGATCACTTGGCCTTGAAAGATCTCTTAGCCAAAAAGGATGCCAAACCCCAGCTTATTTGCTGGATTCTGCTGCTTCAAGAGTTCGATCCTGAAATCAGAGATAAAGTCGGGGCACAAAATGTAGTGGCAGATCACCTCTCGAGAATCCTAGTTGTTTCTCCTCATCTGAATGTCCTGATCTCTAATACTTTTCCGGATGAGACTATCCTCACAGTCTCGGGTATCTGAACACCCTGGTTTGCGGATATTGTCAATTATTTGGCCGTTGGTCAAATCCCCCACGATTGGACGAAACAACAACGGGATAGACTTGTGTCAAGGACAAATATTATTTTTGGGATGATCCTGAGCTGTACCACATTGGCATTGACCAGATTATTCATCGATGCGTCCAAAAAATCAAGTTCCGTAGCATACTTGATTTCTGCCACACATCCGCATGTGGTGGGCACTTCTTCAGGAAAAGGACGGCCGCAAAATTCTTGCATTCCAGATTCTATTGGCCGTCATTATTTAAGGATGCCCAGGAATTCTCAAAGTCATGCACCTGATGCCAGACACTTGGGAACATGACTAGGAGAGATTAGATGCCCCTGAACCCAATTCTTTCAGTCGAAATTTTCAACATTTGGGGTATCAACTATATGGGACCCTTCCCTCCTTCATTTGGACACCAGTATATTCTAGTTGCTGTTGATTACGTGTCCAAGTGGATTGAGGCAATTTCTACCTGGACCAATGACCATATGGAGGTCATCGATTTTGTGAAGAAAAATATCTTCAGTTGGTTCGGGGTTCCTAGGGCAATTATTAGTGATGGTGGCACACATTTCACTCATGCCCAGTTTTGGAATTTACTGGGGAAATATGGGGTGAACCATCGGATTTCCACACCTTACCACCCCTAGACGAACGGATAGGCCGAGGTCTCCAATCGGGAGATCAAGAACATTTTGCAGAAAATCGTTAGGCCTGATAGGAAGGATTGGACCCAAAGGCTAGATGATGCTCTTTGGGCCTACCGTATGGCGTACAAAATGCCTATCAGTATGTCTTCGTTCCGTCTGGTGTATGGTAAGGCATGTCACTTACCCGAAGAACTTGAACACTAGCCATTTTGGGCAATTAGGAAATGTAATGTGCACCTTGAGTTAGCCAGGAAAACCAGGAAACTCCAACTATCTATGTTGGAGGAGCTTCGAAATGATGCTTATGAAAACACTAGAATTTATAAGGCAAGGACCAAAACTCTCCATGACCAGATGATGTCACGTGAGAGCGTTGTGCTGAACTAGAAGGTCTGGCTTTTCGATTCTCAATTGAATCTTTTCCCTGGAAAATTTAGGTCTAAGTGGGACGACTAGTTCGTTATTGAGCCGATTTTCCCTAATGGGGCTGTTGAAATCTCTAACCCAAAGATGGGTATTAATTTTGAGGTCAATGGATAGCGTCTCAAATCCTTTGTTGACCATGTGCTCCCTGAACCTGTCTCGGACAAGGTTGCTCTTACCCTACCTTAACCACTGCGGGCCCATCATCGCCCAGCTGAAGGCACTAAACTCAGCACATGTAAAGACTGTTCCAAGATTTCCAGAGTCTCATGGAAACCAGGTGCTATTCTTCCACTTCTACTCTCCTGCATGGTTTCATTTTGAACAATTAAGACATTGAAATAGATAAGCATGCGGGGGTGGAAATATCTTATAATCATTTTATCAGCTGTAACAGTAATTTCCTACTTTTTTTTTATTCTATTATCAAAAAAAATAATTTAGAATTAGGAGATGAGAACTTAGGCATTAGGAGTTGCAAACTTTAGGAATTGATACTTTGAGACCTGAATACTTAGACACTTTAGGTCTTTGGACTTAATTAGTCGACATGTCCGCTCGAATGTGGACTTAGTTTCAAGTCCTCGCCAATTAAAATTCATTTTAATTTGGTAAATAATTTGGGATGATAAGTATGCAACTTATCAACCCACCCTATGATTTGGGGGGACTTTAAACCTAAGCATCTACACACTTCTTTTGCACTGACTCACTTTTCTACGATTTCTTCGGAGATTGAGCAGCTAATGAACTATCTAGGGTGCGATGGCTGGCAAGTTGTTGGTGGTAACAGCGCATCGGCTGGTTGTCCAGAGCCCTGTCACAAGACCATTTTCGTTGTACTGCCTTAAGGTAAATCTTAGATCAGAGAAGCCACCTACTAAAAAAAAAAGAAAAAGAAAAAAAGAAAAAAAATATATATAGAAAAAGTACAAAAGAATAAAAAATAAACAAAACCAAACTTCATCACATGAGTATGCCTGGCAAGTTGTCGGTGGTAGCAGCTCGTCGACTGGTTGTCCAAAACCCAGCTCACAAAAAATGTACAATAATTCCCAAAACACTTAGGGAAGAAGCGGGGAAGTAGAATAAATCGAGGAGATATACACTAGGTTCGCCCTTGTGTTGACCCCATAAATAAAAGTAGGGAGAAAGCTTCCAATCGATAAGATAAACCTTTAGGCAAGGTCACCTAGGGTCGTAGAAACCCAAAGTCCGTTATAACAGCCATCTAGCATGTCTTTCACTATTTTCAAAAGATGCTTAACACTTAGAGTCCTTTTCAAGTCTTGGGCCAGTCGTGTAGCTATAAAAGGTTATCCCAAAACTCTCAAACTCCAAAAGAATGAAAAAATTACAAAAGAAGAAAAGCAAGAAAAAATTTTTTAATCTTCTTTTCTCAAATAAGGCAAGGGCTTGGACAGTCTACATTCTGGTAGGCGCCCAGGCACTGTTGAGCTTTCGTAACTAGGTCTTGGGGTGGAGATTTTCTAAAGCAATCAACGAATTTTGCCTAAATACTCAAACCCCGATTCTACTTTTATGCATAGCATTTAGGTTAATTTTGCTAAAGACTAGCAAAAAGTAAGCATGGGGGCATGATGAACACACATGAATTCATGATAAATTGCTTATTTATGATAGTTCCTAGGCTTAGCATTGCATATCAAGTTATAAATATTGCATAACAACCATTGCATGGCATTTAGGATAGTTGTATGTTTTGTATATTAATTCCTTCATTTTATATGGCCAGAAGGCAATGCAACATCCTTACGGACTTCAGATGAAAAATCCGATCATACTGATGGATCCAGAGTGTCGATCGTAGTCCAGCAACATAGAAATCACCTCGATGTGGGCACCATGACATCCTCTGCAAGCAATAAAGTGTGGACAGTCCAGATGGTGCCTTGTGGCACCATCTGCAACACCCACAGCCACCCACCACATCTTCATAGGTTACCCATCAAGTGATCTCAGCCATTGGATGAGAATCCAACGGCTGAGCTCGCCGAGCCACACAGCAGCAAATTCCTCCTCGCAAGGCACATGAAGGATTAGTGTAGCGGGTGGGGTAACGATTCGTAAGGGAGGGGCACAGGTTCGAATCCCCGTAGCCCCCGAATTCTCAATCGAGTGCGCACTCCAGTGCACACCAGCAGCGTGCGTTGGCGCATGCCAGTGCACACTAGTGGGCTGCCACGCAATCTGCGTGCATGAGTGGGCACAGCATAGGCGGCTCCAGCAGAGCATGGGCCAGGCGCATGCTCGGTTGTGCCAACCTACAGCGATGCTTACAGCCATCGCTAATTCTTCGTCTGCCAGCAAAGCCAGCTGTGGGCATGAGCTGTCTATAGCGACGCTTCCAATGATGGCTTGGAGGTCATTAATGGTGCCATACCTATTTTTACCTCTTCTCCTCCACTATAAAAGGACCTACACCCCCTCCTTTCCAAGCCATCTCTACCTACTCTACTCCTACCTACTCCAAAGCTCTAGATAGCTCACCAACGCTCTGTTAGAGCTTGCTCTCGAGCTCCCATGGCACATATTAGTATAGTGAACCTCTACCACACCAAGTACTCCTTGAACTTCCCATCCCCATTCATAGGTCACCTTAGAGCCATCCTCCCACCTCCATTTCGGTAGCAGATCATCTCCACCTTCTCACCTCCTTTCTGGAGCCACGCCAAAGCTTTCCTCTACCCAACGTCCTCCTGCATCTCACCTCCGTCGACCCGTTCCTCACCTCCTTCATCCGAGCTTCTGCCAGGCACCGTCGTTTCGCTGAACAGCCGCTTCGGGAGATTCCCTCTGACCTCCCTCTCTTTTTATGCTTACATAAAATATTGTAATAGACATTCATGATATATAGAATATTTGTTCCATATCTCTTGTGAATTATTCTACTTGTCTCCTTTCAAAAAAACAAAAAAAATAAAACTTAAAAATACCAAAAACAAACAAAATGAAGCGCAGTTTTCACTTAAGGTAAACCTTGTCTCCCTGTGTTCGACCCAGGACTCCCTTGGAGTTTCGATATAAATTTCATTTGACCACAAGTTTTGCAACTACAACGACAGGTTACTTGTAACCTTGATTTCCAACTCGCAAAACCCATGCAATCTTTAATCTTCCCTTATTAACTTTTATTGTACATACTACTCTACTAAGATTCGAATTTTATTTGTTACACTTCATACACATGTCTAATGTGCTGGTAATGATTGTTGTATGAATAAGGGGCTTAATAGTTGCAGGTCTATTATATTTCAAGCAACTAGTCATAAGTACGTGCTTCATGAATCCTTGCATCGGGTGCATTATGACTGATTGTAGTTGCATTACTAGGGATTGAACTTGTTTCTTTACCAATTAGCTTTGTGTTTGATACATTTCTAAACTCTTATTCAGCTTATGGTAGCATTTTAATCTTCATTTTATGGTTCAATTGTCTGGACAATGAATCTTCATTGTATGTCATGGCCAATTGTGCACCTCATGTTACTCAACTCAAGCAACAACTTGGAACTCTTCAAGTGTTATTATTGTTTCGAGTTTGCGTTGTCATCTTCATACTATGCTACATGTTTCATATTCAACTTGTTTAAAATGTGCAAGCTTAGCGATTGGTTGGAACTGGAGCATTTGTTAGCATTAATGGTGAAATTTTCACTTAAGATTCAAAATAGTGGTAGAGATAATATAGGAGAATTTGATGTGTCTCGTAATTACCGATTCGAAAATAAAATGGATTTCTCCCTTTCCTGAAGATTTGGAGAATAGAATTTTGTAATGGACTTCTCTATATTCAATTATTATTTTAAGTTGACTTTACAACAAAAGTTGTTCACATTAATATATATCCTTTTATAATGTGATAACAAATATGGTTGTAAATTAGGTAATATATCACGATTAATCAATTGTTTTTGCCTAGAGTGGCTTGGTATTCGTAGCAGTTATAAGCAAAGGAAAATAACCTTGAAGGCCTCTAAATTCTTCACTTTGTTTTGCAGTAAAGCAATGGCAATAGATTAAGCACTCCCTAGCTGACTACCTAAGTTATTTGCATTGAAAATGTGAAATTTGATTTTCAAGGCCAATTTCATAAGAAATGTGGGCTCCATGTTAATGAGCATCTAAAATGATGATACAAAATTAATTTAGAGTTAGTACGAGATAACATTCGAAGGAGTTTCTGTCTCTTAGACATCCATCTTCACTGATCAAATGACCAGATGTGCTTTAGCTTTTGCCATTTTCATTATTTTGCAAGGCTATCCGAATAATGTTATCATGGATTAGTAGTTGGGAAAGTCCACAACGGGATCACATACTATGCAACAATCAGAATTTCATACAACCTTCATCGCACAGAAAGTATCATTAATTTAGAGGATGTTTAATAACCTCAGTAAATATTTTCTTATATGAAATGCAAGCAAATTGAATTGTTTCAAACAAGAAATGGCATGTAACAACTATAATATCACAATAAATAGCTAATAATTTTTCAAGTTTCCATTGGTAACTTACCATTTCAAGGATTACGAGTGTTTACTATAAAGACAGGAAATGTCGACATACATTT
This sequence comes from Thalassia testudinum, assembly GCA_037157565.1. Lineage (NCBI taxonomy): Eukaryota > Viridiplantae > Streptophyta > Magnoliopsida > Alismatales > Hydrocharitaceae > Thalassia > Thalassia testudinum. Next base: position 18,917,063 of record JAZHRO010000057.1, read on the forward strand.
CAAAGTCATTGTGGTACAAAAAGATTATATTGGGAATTATCCTAGAAACATGGCAATTCGAAGATGGCTCACAAGTTTGCTAGTTCGCTCATTCCTTACAATAGCATATATCTCCATATCTTATCCATCTGAGGCAAGCATCAGGATGTGGCCACCTTTGAGGAAAAATAAGAAACCTCCACAATTTTGTGGTTCATGTCTTTTTGCAAAGGGGAAATGAGATTATGTAGTAGCTCGAAATAAATTATGACATGAAGAAATGATGGACAAAGTCTGGCACATTGTCGAAACCATTTCTTTTAAATGAAAACATTTCTATCGAGATATGATATTTCTCAATCCTATACACTTTTGTTTGCTATGTTCAACATAATGGCAATCAGCTAGAAATAGGTCCAAATTATACATATATATCAGGAAAAATGAAGTGGTATTTACTCACATATCAAGAAGTTAAACTCATATATAGCTGGTTTCGATTTTTTTGTTGGGAATCAACATATCAATTTAATAGTGGAAGTGTAATAAACAATAATATTCTTCAAAAAAGAATCTGATATATTTACTATAACACATTCTTGATCTAAAGATTTGCAAATAAATTTTGAACATCGACGTCATAAACAAATTTTCGTTTGAACAACATAATATCATTTAATTCGAAAACATATGTTAAGAAGTGTTGTAATCTGGTCTGGATAGATTTGGCTAGGACTACTTATTTTGCTCACCCTAATCTCTCCAATCTTGTTTCTCTTTATATTGAATCCCTACCATATGCAGGTTCTCATCACTCTTCATCTAGAATGCATACAATAACTAGGTTAACGAACAAGGTTGAAATCATTGCTTCAAATAGTGGCAAATGTGGTGTCATTTTGCTCATGCAAACTAAGAAGATGGTGGTCTTGAATGATGCAAATTACCTCTAAGATCCCTATAGAAAATATGTGCTGAGGAGAATAGTGGGGGAATATTTGTCTATGAAGATTCTTGGTGGGTGAAGGCTAATTGTGGACACACGTTGAACATTGCAAAGATAGGAACTTTTTGAAACACCAATCCCCATCCACTAGAGCAAATTGATGGTTGAGAAAATTTGCTTCTCCATTCCAAGGAAAAACTTCTAAATCATGTCATCTCATAATTAGATCCTTGTACGATTATCTTATCAAGCTTGATTTTGATTAATTCATTCTTCCATTAATTCTTCATATGGATGTTGGGCTTATATTGATGAGGGATTTGACAAAGGCCATTGCCTAGGTCAATGAGTTAAAGGTATCTATTCCCTGGACAAGCCATGGAGAGAGAAGCTAAGGTTGGAGGTAGACGGTTGTTCATTTACAAAAGGTACTTCACATTGGGGGACGTGAAAGAAGAAAGCTGAGTTTAACTCATTGATGCAATGTTATTCACGGATCAATTTGTAACCCTTTCAATGGTCTGTAAGTGAGGAGCAAGTGGTGGCTGGATCACATGGTTAGGAGTTGCTAGTTAGGTGATTTAACCTCTATGGGAGTGTGTCATTTGTAGTTCAATTGAAGCATGTGAAAGATTTAGATTTCTTTGTGAAATAGTAAGAAGATGGTAGATTCTAAAGCGATTAGATTTGTAGTTAAGTTAATAGAATAATTAGAAAATTAGGTACTTCCATTAGCGATGGGATATCAAATAAACATAAGATTAAATTTCTTGGTTCAAAATTTTCTCTATCGGTATTTGTTGACTCATCGTAGACATTCAAAATGATTTAATTTTATAGGTACCAAAAACTTATCAGAGTTCTTCCATGCCTTGTTACAATAGCTATATGGACAAGATGAGAGGTTGAACACAAAGGGATAGCATGGAATATGCTCGAATAAGCTAGAAGATTCCATCAGAATTCTCTGCATAATAGTATACACGAATGTTGTTTCTTTTTTCTTGAAACATTGAGGAAAGCTATCGTTAGACGATAGCAATCCGGAGGGTACTATATTTCAAATCAGACAAAATATTACAAAAAAGATCCCCAACTGTGTATGAGGGACCAACACTCACTTACAATTTTCTCACATATAACTAGTCTCTCCTGAAAAAACTTTTCATTTCACGCCCTCCACACACACCACAAGGGGGTAGCCATACACCTGTACAGCCATCCAGGAGTGTCGAACCTTTGCCAAAGAGAGTCCCAGGTAGGTAGAGGTTCCTAGCAAATCATCCTCCAAAGCTTGTCTGTGACCAGGTATGAAGAAAAAATATGCGACGCACTATCAGTGTGTACTCCACAAAGATGATAGGCATTCAACATAGTCCCCATTCTTCTATGTCTAAGATCGCTAGTGATCAAGCCTTCCTGCCTGCATAGCCACAAGAAAATTTGAACCTTCAAAGGGATCTTCAATAGCCATATTTTCCTGTCAATTGGATCACTCTCCACATCTGTGTTTGATCTGATGATTCTCTTAAAGGCCTACTGCACTAAAAAGACCCCATTCCAGTCGTAAATATCAGCCATACTCTGCCTAGGATGCATCTGCTGCAGTGCAGCCAACATATTCTGCCTATCCTCCCATAGCCGAGTGCCTAGTCTGCATTGCTCATGACTTTCCAACCTCCACCACCCCTCTGCAGCAGACCACATACTGCTGACAGTGGCCTCCTTATCTACAGCTACTGCATATGCTCTCAGATATGCATCTTTTAGTATCCCCAAACCTGACCATTGCTCATTCCACAGACTGAAATCGCAGCCATCTCCAAGACTAGGTTGCAGTAGATGCCAGTTGCTTCTGATTGCAAGAGTAACAGATCGCCAAAAAGGGGATGGTTTCACTGGTTGTAGCCTCTTTAGTGCACTATTAGAACCACCATAACTGTCTTTGATTAAGTTTGTCATTATATCATCCTTGCAGTCCAAAATCTTGATGGCACACTTGATCAGGAGAGCTTCATTGAACTCCTTGAGCGCCTTAATCCCCATACCACCTGTCTCCTTCGGCCTGCATATATTTTCCCATCTGATGGGCTACATAAAACCTCCCTCATGTCCAACACCTTTCCAAAAAAATCTTCACATAACATCCATTCGTTTCCAAATAGATTTCGGGGCCTTAAAGATGCTGAAATAGAAGACCGGGATGGATGTTATGACTGAGTTAAGGAGGCTTAATCTCCCACCCTTCGATAAGAATTTACTACTCCATCCTTTCAACTTGCCAGAAACTTTATCAAACAAAATATTCCAATCATTTTTCTTCAGCTTTGCAGCTCTCAATGGCAGTCCTAGGTACTTCATTGGTAACTTAGCTCTAGGAGAACCCAATGTAGCCTCAAGCTCCTTCTGTTCCTCCTCATTCATGCCAAAGCATATCAGAGTAGATTTTTCCTTGTTCAACTTCAGGCCTGAAATGTCCCGAAAGATCTTTACCATATGCCATAGAGCATGTGCAGCAGGATTGGTCCCTTCCACAAAGAAGATCGTGTCATCTGCATTTTGCAAAATGGGAGCCAAGGTTCTCCTATTGGATAGTGAATACCCTCTAAAGACCCCCACCTCTGCCAATCTGCATGCATATCTTGCAAGACCATCCACTGCAAGGTTAAAGATCAAGGGGGCTAGAGGACATCCTTGTCTAACCCCACGTTGAGGTTGAATCCAAGCACCACATTTCTTGCCATTGATCAATGGAGAAAAGGAGGCAGTTGTGATACAATGCTTCATCCACTGGATCCATAGAGGAGGGAATCCTCTCCTTTTAAATACCTCCCAGATGTAAGACCAAGAAATCAAATCATATGCCTTTTGGAAGTCAACTTTCCACATGAATGCCTTGCACTTTCTTCTGTGCCATCCACTCACCAATTCTTGAGCCAAAATGAAGGATTCTTCGAGTGATCTATTGGGAAAGAAAGTAGACTGCATAGGGTGGATTAGGCTCTGAAGAACAGTTCTCAGACAATTTGCTAATATCATGCTCACTACAAGGTAGATGCAATTTGATAATGAGATCGACCTGAAGTCTGAAAACTTCTCTGCTCCCAATGTCTTTGGCAGTAGGAAGAGATATGATTTGTTGATCTTGTCAAAGCCAGCATTTCCCTTCTCAAACTCTTTAATGGTTTCTGATGAGTCCATTAAAATGGACTAATATTAAGCCTAAGAATATTTAATCGTATAGTTTAGGTGTGTTAATAATGACAATTAAGTTATAGAATAATTGTACACCTCATGATTTAAGTTATAACATTCTATAACTTAATGATTTTATTATTTTTATGTGCAGGTAATAAAATGCACAAAGAGCAAGGGTGGGGGGATAAATTTCCCCAAACAGCCGCAACTCTTTCCCCCCTCCCCCGCCGGACATTGGGGTAATCTTCTCTTCCGCCGCCTTTCTCAACAACTGTGACCGGGGATTTGGGAAAATCCCTGAACTCACGTGCAAAGGGAGGAGTTAAAGAGAGGAGGTGGGGAGAGAGGAAGGGATCTTCCCCCCTGTAGGGAACTGCTCTCTCTTCTCCACTGTGGAGAGGGAGAGCACTGTGCTGCTCCTTCTAGCGACTGCAGGCACACACTAGTGCTCCCCACCTTCCTGCCTTCTCCGCCCGCACGCCTCCGTCGGCGCATCCTCCTTGCGCGCTGCAGGCAACCACACGCCATCTCCAGCCACAGCAGGTGCAGCAACCCAGCCAACGTGCCTCTCCCTTACTGTGCCTCCTTGCTGCATCCACCAAGCCATAGCAGGCGCCATCACCAGTGCCTCCTGCTGCAGGCAGATCTCCAACCGCATGCACACGCGTCCCTGCAGCCCCACGCCACAGCAGGCGCTCACGTACAAGCCCGCGCCTCTCCTCCAGCGCGCCCCAACCTCTCAAGCTGGTGCCCACACGCCATCTCCCGCGCCTCAACCCTGCTTGCTCGCCATCCTCAGCGTGCGCACCAGCACGCCCCACCGCTCCACCTTCCTGCAGACCGCCGCCCATCTGCAAGCGTGCTCCACCACCATCTACAGGCGCTCTCCGCCTGCGTGCATCCACGCTGCGCCACTCCTCCCTGCATCTGCAGCCTGCAGGCGCTCTCTGCCCGCGCACCAGCATGCACGCGTGCCCGCTTGAACAGCCGCAGCAGCAGCTACGCCCTCTTGCTCCACAGGCCGGAGCTCCGGCCACCGCTGCTGGCCACCTCCGTCGGAAAGCTCTCGACCTCATCGTCCTCTTGAGCCTTGCATCGACCCCCGCGGTTCTCTCTCTCTCTCTCTCGAGAGGAGGAGAGAGGAAGAAAGCTCTACTTTTATCTTAATTAAAAATTACATTCAATGCCATTGCCACCAATTTGATTTTTTTATTATTATTATATTATCGCAGAATTACATTCAAACACTCATAGTTCTTTCTAATTGCATGGTATTGATATTAACTAGTTTAAAGGTTGATTTTGGGCTTAACTTAAGTACTAATTGTTTTTAGTACACATCACGTGAAAACTACATGAATTCATCCTAAATTTATTCAGGATTTCTTGAGGGAAAACTGCACTTACACCTTTAATTTTTTATGTTATTGCAAATCTACTTTGCTTCACAGTTTAAGTTTGACTTGGAAAGGGATTTCGCACTATCCGAAATAACATTAAATAATTAAGTATTGATTACATCATTGCCTCCCTGTGGACACGACCCGCTCGTCTACGAGTGGTTATTTTCATTGTTTTTTATTAGTCTATTTTTCCACCACTTAAATACTATAACGCTAAGCGAAAAGTCGTCTATGAAAATTTGCGTCGTTGCCGGGGAGGCAACAGACGTAATAGATTTACTTTATTATTTTTAAATCTTTTGAGTTGCGAAATTATCTAAACATTTTTATTATTTTGCGAGGAATCTGACACGGCAATGAGGCACAGCAAAGTAACGACTTTGAACGTGAACAATGCGTACAGCGGAGACGATCTTTTTCGTGGACCTTGAAGCCACCTGGAAGACGGCAACAGGAACATGTGGGCCTTGATCCCACGTACATAGGCTTACGGAGAAGCCTATTTCCGATTTTGGCAGTAGGTCTTAGTTAGATTTAGTTAGATAGACATTAGAATTTAAATTACTGTCTTTTGGGCCCTTGTTGGGCATTTTTGGGAACGTGTTCCCATTTATTTATATTGTAGGATTATTTGAACTATTTTAAAGTTAGTTAGTTAGATTAGGTATGTTTTTTATTATTATAAAAAAAAAAATCGAACTGCCTACTAGAAGCTGCATATCTGTAGGATGACCATCTAGGACTGAATGAGCAGCATTTAGTTTATTTTTATTGCATTGCATTCATACACTGCACAAAGAAAGCTAGAGTAAGGTACGTCTTTTCTTGTGCATTAGTTACTTGTCATGCATATGCATTGAACCTAAATCTAAGACCACAAAAGTGCTTGAATCAAATTAATTCAGTGGTCACTTTAAATAAATTGGGAATGTTAAGAGGTTGGACTTTAAAATCTGTGACTTAAAATCGTGTGCAAAAGGATCCTGTTTGCGGAATTTCAAAAAAAAAAAAATCAAAACACGATCGTATGCTTGCACACTTGAGACACTGTGCACCTCACACATAAGGTCACTAGATAAAATTCTACCTCTCCTCTTTTGCATCACAAGGGAAGTTAGTCGAAAATCAACAAGCCTATCCACTAAGTTACTTTGGTTCCTCGTGTGTGGGCTAGATTCGAGACTTCCATCCCTTGCGAGTAGGTTATAGGCACCAACGAAGGTTGGCCTAGGAAGCGTAATTTTTGCAAAACTTGTTTGGCCACCAACTAAACATATAACTCTAAGACCTGCAATCTACTAAAAATAGATCTGGTTGAATTTGCATTTGCTATGACAATAGGACTCTTTAGAAAGTTTTCTGCTGAATCCTAAGACAGTTAAAATTGTTTTGCTTAAAGAAATGAATTACTCTTACTCCTATAATTCAGATTATCAGAGTCAATACTTCCCATCTGTTAATCAGGATCCCATGCTCCGAGCGTATCCATCCTTTGATGGGTACATTGATAATTCATGGGATCATTCTCATTCTTACCCTAGTAGTACTAGCTTGATAACTCCCACTTTTGAGCAGAGCCTAGGAGCAGGATTTTCCAATCCTGAAATCCCTACTTCCATGCAAATACCCAACCCCCCCACCCTTCATGATTTTCCGTATCGAGGTTGGACCGATACCCCTAGGCAACCAGAGCCTGAAATTGACTATCCTCCCCAACCTAATAATAGTAGCCTCTCCTCTTTTATGATAGAAATGCAAAAACAGCAAATGGAAATAATGGAATCAATGGGAGAGATGTTGAGGAATAGTTAACAATTAAATGAAGAAATAAGACAACTTAGCTACACGGTTCCCAATAATCCTGATCCCTACCCATCCGATCATGATCATGAAAATAATTTTGAGGTACTTAATGACAATAGGGATCCAATTTCATGTAGCGATCACTTAGACTCTCCCAATGGGACGCGGCCACTAGAGGACAACAATCATAGTGATTATCCACCTGAACTATATTGGAGTCAAAAGCAAGGAAGATTATTGTTCCTATCACTTCCCTTCTTGATTATTTGGTGGATTCCCATTGTACTCTTAATGAGCCTACTCCTGACCCTCCTCTTAGGGAATCAACACCTATCATTCAATATCCTGATGATTCAAATGCACCTAATGAAGGTGACCCTAAGGGAATGGAGGATGATCAATTCTAGTCTCAGGGATATGAGGAGTCTAATTCGGAGGATGAGGATGCCCCAACAGAGGAACCTGGATTGAAAATCTGGAGTGAATCACAGGAGAATTATTTATCATTTGAGGATTTAGCTCCAGAGGATAGAAATAATATGATTAAATCCAGATTCCACCTTTCTTTTGAGAGTCATCCTCCATCAAAACAGGAGTTGATATTAAAGGAGGACAAACAAAATGAGAAGTCTATGGGAGACTCTCGGGGACAAAACACATCATTTGAGGATTTATACCCCAAGAAAAATAACGAATTCAATGATATAGGCTTCCTCCAAAATATTAAAACTGATCCTCCTTTAGAAATAATTGAGGATACTGATCCAACTCCTAATGAATAACAGATACACCCCGATAAATATCTGAATGAACCAAACAAATCTGGGGATGAGCTGAATGATAATGATTCTTACATTTTGACTTTGCCATCAAAAAGTTGTAATTTGGAGTCTACCCTTGATTCAAATATGACTCCGATCATTAATGCTAGGTAGGATAACTTGTAGTTGTCTACTACTATTAGGGAGTGTACACAATCTGAATCATTGTTGGAATTGGACCTAACATCAACTAAGCCTTCATTAGACTTAACCATTACCTTCCAACACTACAAACAACCCTTATACTCCCTAACCAATCCTTGGCTCAGATCTCTGCTCATGTACATTCTTTCTGGAGAATATATCAGGCCAGTACATCTTAGGGTAGAATGGCGAGTATGGATTGATGCTTGTACTTTTACTCTCACCATTCAAGGGTTTGAACTAATTATGTGTATATCTTTTAAAATCGATCCTTCTTTGGAGGATCCTTGTTATCCTCCACTTATTCTATTTCGGGAGGCCTTTTCTCGCATTTCGTTTCTTATTCCTAGACCTCCCCAGGTAGCCAACGAGATTTTCTATTTTCATTTCTTCTGGCGAGCATTTGGAATTACATTGCATCATCAGCTCGCCAACATCTGTGGTTACCTATTTTCTAGACCTGCATTGTTACACATAATCTTAGGGCCTAACCTTTTCTGTTTGGAACCTGACTTACAGGTTCCTTATAAGTCTGGCTGCTGACAGAAAATGTAGCGCTTGTGGGGAGGCAACCCAGCAGACCATGTCAGGTGATATTTTTCCTTTCTCCTCCTATTTTAATTTTACAATGGGGACACTGTAAGATTTAGGCATGGGGGAGTGCATTTGCATTTTTGGAAGTATTTATGTAGTTAGGTTAGTTTAAAAGAAAAAAAAAATTGAGTTGAATGAGTTAGTCCTTAGAAAAATACCTTCGTTATTGGAGGTTCTTCTTCTGGAATTATTTCTTAAGTTTAGAATCCAGTGCATTTATTTCACATGCACATAGATTTGGTAATGGATCCTTGAGGAAAACTAATGAGCATTTGTTGTCTACTGAACCCTTGGACAGTTCATAGAGAGTCAGGCATACTATCTTCTAGTAAATCCACCTCATATTTTTGAGAAGAAGTAGAGAGATTACTGGTGCGCTAAGTCTAGTGCAAGGACTCTTACGTTTTGGATAATTAGATGATGATACTTCAGAGTTAGGCCCTAGTTTTCACTCTCTGTTCCTGGGTACATACTTTGAGTGAATTCTTGAGAGTCACCAAATAAGGCAGATACACAGAGATTGAGTCTTAATAAAGCTATAACTATGGTGGATGGTTAGAACCGTCCTTCATAGAGTCCTCAGCTGAAGGAGGGTAATAGTGTCAAAGGTCAGAAATGCGCCTGTCCTATCCATTCCTTCCCGGTGCCGAAACTAGGCACTTCCACCTAATAAGCCACACAACTTTCTCTTGACCGTCATCATCCCTAATAATGCCTCGTAAATAAAAGTCTGTATCGTGTTGTGCTGATTGAAAAAGAAATAAAAACAAGAAGAAATAAAAAAAAGGGAAGAAAGAAAAGAAGAAGAAAAAGAAGAAACAGAAAGAAGAAAAAGAAGAAATAGTTATATTACCAAAAAAAAAGTCCAAGTTTCTAATGTTTCTGAGGCAACAGAACACCTATTGCATTCGACCAAATTTGACCCATACCTACCTTCTAATATTTCTGATCGCCTAAATACTGGTTGAGGCCTCTAACTTAGTTGTAGAGTTATTAGGACTTTAATTGAAGTGTGGATGCCATGTGAGGCCACCAAATAGTGAGTACAATTTCTAAATCTGGCAAGATTTGTGATCTCAGAAAGAAAAGGAAGAGGGAGTGCCCAGGAACATCAAGAGAGTACAGTTGTGTAGCCTCTCTTTGAGTTGACTTGTCTAATAGTCTAGAGATCTAGAGTCTGCAGTACTAGACTATATATAGCACCAGTTGAGTGTGTGCCACCAAATACAAATCCATTCAACTTGATATCTCCTACCTAAACCAAACGCCGGGGTTAAATTACAGATTATCGTCTGCTTTATCCCCGAGCGAAGTAGTTGCCTATCTCAACAGAAATTTTTGCCAAGGGTGGTGTACGAACTCCTAATGCGAATCGGCACTTTCACTTGGATCTGTTACCTAGGCTATCAGCACTTCACATTTGTCTGGATTTCTAAAGTTTTGAAATAAGAAAAGAAGTCTTCTGACTACTTTTATTATTCATTTTTGCTAAGGACTAGCAAATCTTAGCCATGGGGGTATTTGATGAGTCCATTAAAATGGACCAATATTAAGCCTAAGAATATTTAATCGTATAGTTTAGGTGTGTTAATAATGGCAATTAATCTATAGAATAATTGTACACCTCATGATTTAAGTTATAACATTCTATAACTTAATGATTTTATTATTTTCATGTGTAGGTAATAAAATGCACAAAGAGCAAGGGTGGGGGGATAAATTTACCCAAACAGCTGCAACTCTTTCCCCCCTCCCCCGTCGGACATTGGGGTAATCTTCTCTTTCGCTGCCTTTCTCAACAACTGTGACCGGGGATTTGGGAAAATTCCTGAACTCATGTGCAAAGGGAGGAGTTAAAGAGAGGAGGTGGGGAGAGAGGAAGGGATCTTCCCCCCTACGGGGAACTGCTCTCTCTTCTCCACTGTGGAGAGGGCGAGCACTGTGCCGCTCCTTCTAGCCACTGCAGGCACACACTAGTGCACCCCACCTTCCTACCTTCTCCTCCTGCACGCCTCCACCGGCGCATCCTCCTTGCGCACTGTAGGAAACCGTGCGCCATCTCCAGCCACAGCAAGCACAACAACCCAGCCAGCGTGGCTCTCCCTTGCTGCGCCTCATTGCTGCATCCACCAAGCCACAGCAGGCGCCATCACCAGCACCTCCTGCTGCAGGCAGATCTCCAACCGCGCACACACGCATCCCTGCAGCCCCACGCCACAGCAGGCTCTCACGCACAAGCCCGCGCCTCTCCTCCAGCGCACCCCAACCTCTCAAGCAGGGGCCCGCATGCCATCTCCCGTGCCTCAACCCTGCCCACTCGCCATTTTCCAACACATGCACCAGCGCGCCCCGCCGCTCCACCTTCCTACAGACCGCCACCCATCTGCAAGCGTGCTCCACCGCCATCTGCAGGCACTCTCTGCCTGCGCGCACCCACGGCCCGCCACTCCTCCCTGCATCCACAGCCTGCAGGCACGCTCTGCCCGCACACTAGCACGTACGCGCGCTCGCTCGAACAACCGCAGTAGTAGCTACGCCCTCTTGCTCCACAGGTCGGAGCTTCGGCCACCTCCGCCAGCCATCTCCGTCGCCGCCGCTACCACCGTCAGAAAGCTCACGACCTCGTCGTCATCTTGTGCCTTGCATCAACTCCCACGGTTCTCTCTCTCTCTCGCGAGGAGGAGAGAGGAAGAAAGCTCTGCTTTTATCTTAATTAAAAATTACATTCAATGCCATTGCCACCAATTTGATTTTTTTATTATTATTATATTATCACAGAATTGCATTCAAACACTCCTAGTTCTTTCTAATTGCATGGTATTGATATCAACTAGTTTAAAGGTTGATTTTGGGCTTAACTTAAGTACTAATTGTTTTTACTACACATCACTTGAAAACTGCATGAATTCATCCAAAATTTATTGAGGATTTCTTGAGGGAAAATTGTTCTTCCACCCTTAATTTTTTAGGTTATTGCAAATCTACTTTCCTTCACATTTTAAGTTCGATTTGAAAAGGGATTTCGCACTATCCGAAATAACATTAAATAATTAAGTATTGATTGCATCATTGCCTCCCTGTGGACACGACCCGCTCTTCTGCGAGTGGTTATTTTCATTGTTTTTGATTAGTCAATTTTTCCACCACTTAAATACTATAACGCTAAGCAAAAAGTCGTCTATCAGTTTCCATCACCTCATTGCCCACCACACTCCACATTTCTCTCTAAAAGAATACTTGTATCCTATCTGAGCCTGGGGAACCTTCCATATTAATCTCTTTCATTGCCTGTAGGGTCTCCTATTTAGAGATGGCTGCTGTCAGTTGAGAAGCCTACTCCCTTGTCACACAGGTGCATCATTCCCTGCCATTCTCCAATCCCCTCTCTTGACTGCCCGAGAGGCTCCCCAATAGTATTTGATAGCTTATGACCTTATTTCCTGAGTGGAAGAGATCCTATGTCCATCTATGATAATAGAAGAGATAAAGTTTGCATGCCTCCTAGGGCTAGCTACAAGATGGAAGAATTTCGTGTTGGCATCTTCCTCCTTAAGCCACAATTGTCTTGATCTCTCCCTCCAATCATTCTCCTATTTGAGATCCTCTTCCATTATTGCACCCAGCCACATTTTCCTATCTGCAAGTTCCTCCTCTGATAGAAGACCTGCTGCTTCCTTAGAGTCCAACTTCTGGATGTTACTCAAAGCCTCTACCTGCCTTTGTTGCCTTAAAGTGTTCATGGTAGAACCATACTCTTTCAAGATTATGCGCAAGGTTGCCAGCTTGGATGCCAGTCTGACAGTAGCAGAACCCTCCACCCTTTTAGCTTGCCACCGTGAACTGATCATCTGATGGATCCTCAGTTCATTCAGCCTTGATCTTCTAAGTTTGAAGTATGAGCTGACTTGGATCTCTTCCCCACTATCCCAAACCAAAGGGGTATGGTCGGAGAAAGGTCGGTCCAAGCCAGCAACACTCGACAGTTGGAATCTTTCAAGGATGTTCACATTCCCAAAAAATCTGTCAATTTTGGAAAGCAACCTATTACCATTGTGCCAAGTAAATTCAACACTTGAGGAAGGGTACTCATTCAGTTCAAGAGATTGAACCACCAGTTAGAAATCAATAGCTGAGCTGTTTATGTCCTCAAAAGGCTTGTCTACCCCTGTCAGCACACAGTTGAAGTCACCTCCTATTAGCCAGGCTTCCCCTTGCACCAATTTAGCCGCAGCCACCCAATCCTCCAACAATTCCCGCCTTGCAGACGCACCACAGGGGCCATACACACCAGTAACCCAGATAGTGTCATGCCCCTGGTGAGTTTGGAATTTGCAAGTCAGTAAGTGTCTGGCCTTGTGAACTTCCAGACAGTGTGCCCAAGCCTTTCTCCACCAACTAGCAATGCCCTCCGATCTACCATTAAACTTCACACATTCATTCGCCCCCGCAGCCAATAAGTCACTCCATAGTCTATCAGAGTCATTCTCAATGTGCGTTTCTTGAATGATCGCACACTCAATCCCCCACTCTCTCAAGTATCTCATCAATGAAGTCCTCTGGCTCTTATCGCGCAACCCGTGCACATTTCAACTGAGGATTATCATCTATCCTCACGAGATCCCTCCCCCTATGGTTCTGACATTTGCATACCTGCATAAGCTCAACGACCTTGTCTTCATCAAACAGTAGGTCGGCATTTGATTTCCTTTGCCTGAGACTATAAGGTGATCTGCCCTTAGTAGATTTAGAGCAAGATCCAACACCAAATTTGAGACCCTCCACCTCTTGCAGATTCAGCTGATCCTTCAGGGAGTCAGGCATAGTCTCTTGTACCCCCAGCACCTCATTATCCTTAGCGTCTAGCAGCACACTCCTTACTTCCTCAAATGCTAGCCTCATTGCTTCCAGCCCAACCGATTCCTCCTCTTCAGCATTGTCTCTCCCCTTTCCTCCAAGTGATGGTCCTTGCATTTTTTGATAGAGGGGGCCTCTTTAGGACAAGCCCTACACCCACCCTGCACAACCACCTTTTCAATAGCTGTAGGATCAGATGACTTATCTTGCCTCACAACAGTGTCACCCACCGTGAGCCTTTGCAGTAGCAACCATGAACTACCACCACATCTTAAAATCAATCTGTCAGGGACCGAACCTGCTTTAAACACATCGACCATCACATTCAGAAATCGCCCCTCACCCTCCAATAGTCCTACAACCGCATCTTCTTCCATTGAGGCAAAACTAGATATCATGGATGCCACAACCTCCTTCAACCTCAGGTGTAAAGGTAACCCCTTGATCTCAAGTCTCCCCGACCTGGATCCCAATCTTTGGGGCAGCCTCTCCGGTAGGGTTCCATCAAAGGGAGAAACCGATCACCAAATCACCGTTAGGCCATCATTGAAGGACGTTTGAAATCACAGTCTTTCGACATCCATCTTCCCCAATCCAAATAACACAAAATGTGTTGGTGACAGAGAGGCAAACTGCTAGGAATTAGTCGATGGGGAAAGGAGCTTACCAGATTGTGCAAGTTCTCCGATGTCAGTCTCCCAGTCATAACCTCTCCGATCAGCGCCCCTCGCAATATCAGCTCTGCTGCTCTAATGTTCTATGTCATAGGGACCTCCACGTCGACCGTATCCCCCCAAAGGTATAGGGGGGTGGTGGTGGTGGTGGCGTTGGCTGAACCCTAGTATTCAAAATTTCAGAGCATGGGAAATCGCGGCCTTTCATCTGTCCATCGCAAACTCGACACGAATCCCACTTGTGACCAAATCCACCGCACGCTAGACACACAACAGGAGATCGGCATATAGCTGCCATATGGGCCCATCGTCAGCACCGGAAGCACACGATCCTTCTATTCTCCCTTACACTCCCTCTATTAGTCCACCTCGCCACCATCACCCTTTTATCATGTATATCAGATTCTCTCCTCTCCTTCCACCTCCATGCCCTCGACCTCCAAGTAGTCCATCCCTCGTCTTCCCTAATTCTACCCATCGCTGCCCTGAGATCGCCTGTTGCCGCCTCAAGACCACATGACGTTGCCATCTTTTCGCTTTGTCTCAAAGTTAGAAAGGCTACATGAATGCTCTTACATATTAAGATGAACATTTGAATTATGTTTTATTGAGGAATAGCTTCTCCTTTACGCATTTTGTTCTTATGGATCAAGGCTTAGTAGTTTAAATTCGTTAAGTTTCTTATTTTTTATTGGAATGCATATGGTGCCAAATTCGATTCAATTATGTTCAACAAGTACATACTCCAAATATATATGATGTGCCTATTTAATGCTTCAAGTAATATAATTTTAAGATAAATATGAAAAATCCAGGTACCTTAATTGTCCTGATGATAAATGTGGATTGTTTAACAGAGACATTTGGCATAGAATTTTCTTCTCTATTTTATTCATTTTCGTTATCACAAAGTACATAATTCAATGAAGAAGGTGTTTTGACATTCAATCAGTTACCATATGATAAGAAAAAAATTTCAGTTTCTAGAGGATTTTTTGGAGAAATTATTTATTTATCTACGCTTTATGTTTGTACAAATATAATTAAGTCCTAATGTGTTGCGTCAATTTTTTTTTTAGAAAAAAAATTTTAATATGGAGGCCACAATTTTGTCCTTATATATTGTTAGCAAGAATTTGTGATAGAACATGAGGTAAACATGATATTAAATTACTTTCTGATCACAATAACAAATTAAAATCAATCTTTTAAACCCGATTCGCAACACTACCAACTTTCAACTACCCTAGGATACAAATATGGCCAAGGTGAATAGAATTCAACTCATGTTACTCGTCAAATTGCAATGAAACTAATTTAAAATAGAATTTACATATAATTTTTTTTAACTCGTTATATGCCTTTCAGAAAAAAATTTAGTCTAAAAGATAATGAACATTTGAAGAAATATTGATCATCAATCAACATAGAAGAGAAAGAAGCAAGATAACATAAATTGACAATATAGAAAATCATGTAGCCAAACTTTTAGTTAATCTTCCCTTATTAAATTTTATTGTACATACTACTCTACTAAGATTAAAATTTGATTTGTTGCACTTCGTACACAAGTCTAGTGCACAAGTAATGATTGTTGTATACATAAAAGACTTAATAGTTGCAGGGACCCTTATAGTGCAAGCAACTAGTCATAACGCGTGCTTCATGAATCCTTGCTTCGGGTGCATTATGCCTGATTGTAGTTGTGTTACAATGGATTGAACTTGTTTCTTTACCAAT
This sequence comes from Thalassia testudinum, assembly GCA_037157565.1. NCBI lineage: Eukaryota > Viridiplantae > Streptophyta > Magnoliopsida > Alismatales > Hydrocharitaceae > Thalassia > Thalassia testudinum. The sequence continues at coordinate 18,933,219 of JAZHRO010000057.1, forward strand.
TAGGTTTGAGTTCCACACATTTCTTAACTCTTATTGAGCTTACAGTAGCATTTTAATCTTTATTTTATGGTTCAATTGTTTGGATAGTGAATCTTGAGTGTATGTCAAGGCCAATTGTGCACCTTGTGGTACTTAGCTCAAGCAACAACTTGGAATTGTTCAAGTGTTATTATTGTTTTAGTTTTCTGTTGTCATCTTCATACTATGCTGTTTGTTTCTTATTGAACTTGCTTAAAATGTGCTAGTTTACAGATTGGCTGGAACGGAAGCATTTGTTAGCATTAATGGTGAAAATTTTCACTTAAGGTTCAATACAGTGGTTGACAAAAAATAGGCGATTTTGATGTGTCTCATAATTACTGATTCGAAAATGAAATGGATTTTGATGTGTCTTGTAATTATTGATTCAAAAATGAAATGGCTTTCTCTCTTTCCTGAAAATTTGGAGAATAGAATTTAGTAATTGCTTACTTTATGTTCAATTACTATTTCAATTGACTTTACAACAAACACTATTCACCTTAATATATATCCTTTTATAACGTGATAGCAAATATGCTTGTAAATTAGGTATTATATTGTGATTAACCAATCATAGTTGCCCAGAGTGGCTTGGATTTGGTAGTAGTTATAAGAAAAAGAAAATAACCTTCAAGGCCTCTGAATTCTTCACTTTGTTTTATAGTAAATTACTGGCAATAGATTAAGTAGTCCTTAGCTGACTACCTAAGTTATTTCCATTGAAAATGTTAAATTAGATTCTAATGGCTAATTTCATAAGAAATGTGGGTTCCCATGTTAACGGGCATCTATGATGATGAAACAAAATTAATAGAGACGTAATATGAGATAACATTTCAAGGAGTTTCTATCTCTTAGACATCCATCCTCACCGATGAAATGACCAGATGTGCAATAGCTTCTGTCCTTTTCGTTATTTTGCAAGGCTATCAAAATAATGGTATCTAGGACAAGTAGTTGGAAATGTCCATAGCATGATCACATACTTTTCAGCAATCATAATCTCATACAAGTAACCTTCATTGCATAGAAAGTATCATTAATTAGAGTAAGTTTAATAACCTCAATAAATATTTTCTTATATGAAATGGAAGCAAATAGGTAACTGTAATGAGATGTTGCTTACAGTTTCTTGCAAAGTAACTGACCATAATGAAAGCAAGCAATAGGACTGTCTCAAAGGATTAATGGCATGTAAGAACTACAATATGACAACAGATAGCTACTAATTTTTCAAGTTTCCATTAGAAACATACCATTTCAAGGATTACGAGTGTTTACTATAAAGACATGAAATGTCGACATACTTTTAAAAGTCATCATGGCACGGAAAGATTATATTAGGAATTATCCTCAAAACATGGCAATTCCAAGATGGCTCTCAAGTTTGCTAGTTCTCTCATTCCTTTTGATAGCATATACCTCCATGGCCTGTAAATCTTAGGCAAGGATTAGGATGTGCCCACCTTTTACGAAAAACAAGAAACCTCCACAAATTTGTGGTTGATGTGTTTTTGGGATCGGAAGATGAGATTATATAGTGGCTCAAAATAAATTATGACATGAAGAAATGATGGACAATGTTTGGAACATTGTCAAAAGCATTTTTTTTAAGTTAAAAGATTTGTATCGAGATATGATCTCTCTCAATCCTATACACTTTTGTCTACTATGTTCAACAAAATTGCAATTAGCTCAAAATAAGACCAGATTATACATATATATCAGGAAAGATAAAGTGGTATTTACTCACTTATCAAGAAGTTAAGCTCATATATAGCTGGTTTTGATGCTTTTATGTTGGGAATTAACATATCAATTGAATAGTACAAGCGAAATAAATAATAATATTCTTCAAGAAAAGAGTCTAACATACTTTACTATAGCACATTCTCGATCTAAAGATTTGCAAATAAATTTTACTTATCAATGTCATAATCAAATTTTCGTTTGAACAACTTAATATCATATAATTCGAAAACATACGATAAGAAGTGTTGTAATCGGGCTGGGATAGATCTGGCCAGGACTCCTTATTTTGCACATTCTCTTCATATTGAATCCCTACCATTTCTAGGTTCTCATCGCTCTTCATATAGAGTGCGTACGATAACTACATTAATGAAGAAGGATGATATCGTTGCTTGAAGTAGTGGCAAATGTGGTGTAAATTTGGTCATGCAAATTAAGAAGGCAATGGTCTTGAAGGATGCAAGGTACTTCTATGAGGCCTACAGAAAATATGTGCTAAGGAGAATTACAACACCCTAAATTTGTAATACTCTTAATAAGCTAATTAAAAACCTTAATTGGTTGGTTAATGTGAGATTAAGGGTTTAGAGAGCTCTAATTGAGTGATTATTAGCCTTGGAATTAAACAAAATGTTAGTAAGTGAAAAGTTGAGTGGCCATTTGTGAGGAAAACATGTTTAGAGGCCTCTCTTATGTTTGAAGAAAAAAGCTGAAGGGCTTGAATGAAATTTCACAACCCTCATATAAAAGAGATTTAAAAATTTAAAAGAAAATTCTCATTTTCTTCCCTCCCTCAACCGATGCCCCTTCATCCCTACCAACTGCTACTGCTGTTACTATTGCTACGAGAAGTACGAGAAGGGAAGGAGGAGAAGAGTTGCTACTGCAGTTGTTGTTCAAACCGCTGCTTGATCGAGGTGCATTTTGTGTATTCAAATCAGGGTTTGGAGAAACCTGTCGTCGTAGCTCACAAAATGCATCTTATTAGATAAAATTTATAACCGAAATTCCAAAAGTGAGTCCCTCGTCGAACAGGGGAGGCGAACGTTTGGTATTTTGAAATCCATGTTTCGCTTTTATTTGTTTTTTGTCATTTTTATTTTTTCTAAATTTTTTTTGTATTTTTATCATGAAGGAGATCAGGTAGATGACTTCAAGCTAATCTGCTTCCAACAATATAAGAGAGAGAGAAAGAGAGAGAAACAATCATCATTTATAAACGAATGTTTGTTACACTACGAAAGTGGAAAATCTACACAACGAAAGCATAAAAAGATATAATGAGCTGAGAGAATCCCCCTCGACGGTCGCTCGGAGGATGACTCGCTCTGACGTCTCCTGGAGGAAGGTGGTGTGGAGTGGGATGAACGGAGACGAAGCTAGAGGATAGAGGATGGGGTAGGACGACGTTACGGAAAGGATCTTCTTCCCGAAGGGCAGTGAAAGGACGGCTATGGGATGCTCCAAGAATGGGGACGAGAGGTGGGAAAACCATTTGATTTTCTACTTTAGAGGAGCATCTTGGGCTTGGGACATGCTCTCTCTAGAGCCTTCGAGGTGGTGATAGGAAGAAAGGAAGAGATGAAGAAAAATGGGAGGGGTAGGCATCCATTTAAAGTGGAGGAAGGAATCAAATTCACATATAGGGCATTTAGTGATGGTCATAAACATCGCTGAAGATCCTCCGCAAACATCGCTGAAGATAGCCCATGTGCCCACACTAGCGCTGCACTAGCGTGCACTCCGTGCACCGTGTCGAGCGCCTCCGGGGGCACTTATATGCCCTCGGGGTATCTTGGATACAGATCAAGAACCTAGACCTATTCTAGAGGAACAAACCAAGGTTCCATTTCCCGAGGCCTTGACCAAAGGGAAAGAGGATAACCAAACCCATGGTACCTGAGGAGGATCTAGTCAAGCTCTTTGAACGGGCCTAATGAGAACCTCATCATGAGCCATAACTAGCTCATTTTGACCAAATACAAAGGATAAAAGCTCCTACATATCTCAAGGAAAGGCTTAACTCAGAGAATCCTGAGTTTGAGAAGAAAACAAGTCATAAGGGGTAAAAATGCAATTTTACCAGTATAATCTGCATACAGGGTAATTCAGGGCCCAAACATAGGTCAAAGCAGCTTAATAAGAATAAGAGTGGGATGAAATGATCTAGCAAGGGCTACAGCAATTCCAAGAAACTAAATAATAATCTGTAACCCTAAAACAACCCACTTCAATTCACAAGGTTCGAGGCAAAGTAAAAATAGAATAAACCCTCTAAAATTCATAGAAAAATAATCTCCAGGGTCTAGAACCTTCAATTTGGCCTTCAGAACCCTTTTTGACCTACATTGAGAACCATGCCCAATTAATAACTTAATTTGGGTTTTTTGCATAAATTGACCGATCAAACAAGGTTTAATATGGAAATGAAATTCACCATCAGATTCCTTAGGTCCTAATTAGTCATGTATAAAAACTTGAGCCTAAGAAGAAACCTCCTTGTCCGACTTTACACTTTGGTCCTCATATATTTACTCTTTGGCCCTCAACTTTTGAACCCTCGCATTTTGGCCCCTAACTCTCCTTCGTTCTTTGCAATCAGGTCCCCCCTGCAAAACCTGCCAGCACCATGCTCCGGCGACCTTGCGCGGAGCATGGCGCCGCGCAGGGTGAGGTGGGGGACCTGGCAAGTAAACCGGGGGTGCCCTGCGTCGTCAGCCGTCGCAGGGACACCCCCTGGTCGTTGTAACCCACCATACCGGCCGTGCGAACGCACGGACGGTATGGGTTCTTATTTCCGGCCATCCTCCGGCGAGGGAGACACGTCGTCTCCCTCCGCCTTCCTCCCTGTTTGATCCCTATAAATACCCCCCGTTGCTCCACCGACCGAAACAGCTCGGGTCTGACGGAGAAAACCCCCAACTTTCTTCTCCTCTCCCTCCGGCAGACGCCCACCAGCTCCGGCGGTTCCTCCTCCTCCTCCTCTTCGCTCTGTCGCAATACCAGCAGCAGAGACCTCCTCCCCTGCTCTTCCTGCGCAACGCCGTACCCAGCTGGCGCCTCTCCAGCCCTCTGCTCGCCGCCGCCCTTTCCCCTAGGCGTCTTCTTCTCCGGCGACAGTCGATACGACTGTCGCCCTGCCCCGGCCCCTTTCGTCTCCGTAGCTAGGTCAGAACTCCTCCCCATCTCCCCCTCTTTCTTTTCCTCACTGTCTTTTATTTGATTAAACCCTCGACCGCTCCTGTTCACCCTCACCTTCTCCGCCTCCGGCCATCCTCCGGCGAGCCGCTCCTATCACCTCAGCAACCCACACGGCTCGCCGACCACCGCAGGACCTCCGCCTCCTCACCCTGATCACCCTCCGCCCTACCACTTCCCCCACATCACCCTCTGCAACCCCACCGAACAGACCCATCCTCCGACCCACAGTCCGACCTAGGGCAGCCCTCGCACGCCGCCCCGCGCCTCGCCACCACCCACACGAGCTTCGCCGAACCCTGGCGAAGCTCCTGGAACTTTCTGATTAGGCCGAGAGGCCGTTTTCTTGTGAACAGGCCACCCGACCTCCGCCGCCATTGCCGCGCAGGAGGAACTGCTTCCGCCTGCAGCTACAGGCACGCCACGCTCAGCGCCACGCCCAGATTCAACTCCCAGGCCTTGCAAGGCGTTTTGGCAAAACACCAGGTTCGTAGCTAAGGCAGAAAGCTTCGCGTGACGCCGCAATCTCCTGCTGATTTCCCCGCTGCGGGCGTGCAATTGAGGTGGGACATTTAGTCCCACCTCGGAAAAGCCTGAAGAGTCGCAGCGACATAAGATGCAAAAGAGCTGGAGGCTTACTGCCTCAGCACACGGGGTGAGGTCCCCTTCACCCGCCCGGTTACCCGGTCTCGTCCGCGCTCACGCCCCGCGGACCTGACCCGACCCGACCCGACTTAAGACTTACCTGCACTCCTCGCCCACCACGCACGCCGGTGGGCCTGGACCCGGGCCTGACCCGAACCCGGTTACCCGGTAGCTCTGGGAGAGCTTTCCCAAGAGTGGTTTCAGAGAGAGAGGGAGACGCGGGGGGGGAGGGTAGAGTAGGTTTTGCCTCTGACGAAAAACTCTGAAGTGTGCAGGCACAGGCGAAGAAGAAGACCCGCGGAAGAAGAAGGAAGCTGACTGTAGCAACAGGCAGTTAAGTCGTCTGATTTGGAAATCAGACGACGGCCTGAAGGGAGAAGAAGAAAGGAGGGGTGACGTCCCTGGCTGAAAAAGAAAAGAAGAAGCTGACACTTAGCCGCAGGGAGGAGAAACAAGAAGAAACCTTCACAGAAGAGACTGCAGAAAAAGAAGAAGAGAGAGACAGAAACCAAGGAAGAAGAAGAAGGAGATCTGAAGAAAGAAAGAGGAGCATCACCTCTGTAGAACAAAGAAGAAGTAGGAGATCTGAAGAAAGAAAGAAAGAAGAACATCACGAGGAGAAAACAAAGAGAACAACAAATTCTTTCCCTCTCTCTTTCTTTATTTTGTAAAAGAAACATGTATATCTCTAGAATACAACTTGCTCCCTGAGTTCGACCTCGGGAACTCTTTTATTTTCCGAGTAAAAAATTTATATATTTGAAATGTTGGTAATAACTGGCTATACTACAACGTTATAACAACAAAACCCGTCCAGAACCAAGCATTTCATTTTCCCAAGCGTTTCATTTTGGCGCCGTTGCCGGGGAGCAACGGCTATTCTAGAGGTAAACATTCCTGTTTCTTTTAATTTCTGATAATCTCCTCTCTTTTGTGCAGCTACAGGAACTCAAGAAGACAAGCAACCACACGACAACCACTCCGAAGACAGGTAAATTTTTCCTCTCACTATTAACCCCTAAACTCTAAAGAGGAAGAAAAGAAAAGAACAAGCAATATAGGGCTAACCTGTCTTCCATACTTAGTAACCATAAAGAGTTGCATGTTTTCAACTCATCACTCCTGCACACTATTAAGGGTACTTAAGGGCTAACACATTCTTGCTTGAGCCCTGATTGCCCAACAAAGAGTTAAATGGACCAAGTAGAGCCAACATAAGGTTAAACATTAGGATTTCAGTAGAGACACACCCCTTAATCAAGAATTGAGGAAATTCAAAAGAGGTGTGCCCAGTCCATTGATTGAAAATAATTAACAAGAAAAATCCTAAACAATTGGCTCTCTCTTTAAACACTTGAACCCTAAAAGACAAGACCTGAAAGCTCTCAAAGAAAACAAGAGGTAAAGTTGACCCCTTTGGGTCAACCAACCTTAAATTAGGTCACTCTTTGCACTTAAAAAGACTAAAGTTCAAGTGAAACCTTAAGCACCCTGATCTTAAAATTGGTAGACTTAAGAGGTCAAGATCCCCATTCTGGTCTACCTGGAACCGCAGTGACAAGAGAGGTCGGGTGGGGGAAACCCTGTAACCCGTGGGGACGCTCTACCGTGTAGGGGTCTTCGTGGGACTCTCCCTCTCTGGCTGCCCAGGTAATTCTCAGGTGGACGATCTTTCTGATCAAGGGGTCCATCTGCCCCGTACCTCTATAGTCACCCAACACATTTTTGGGTGTCTTGATTGGGTCCAGCACTTGCTTATCTCATCCAGTCCTTTAGTATTTTTCAGGAGGTCCTTGAAACCTCCTATAGAAATTCACTCTCCCCGAGGCTAAGCCTCGGCTCCTTTGTTTTTGCAGAAATCATTCACATAGCCCCTCTTTCCTCTGATTCTGAACAAAATCCCCTTCTTCCATCTCGATTCAAACTTTGATTCTATATCTCGATTCCACCACCTGATCCAATTATGCAGCCTAATTTCAAAAAACCTGAATATCGGAGATCCATGAAAGATAAGATGATTGAGGATGCCCTTGAAATCTATGAAATCAAACCCTCAACACCAGTAGAAAACATTCAGGTTGATGTCCCAACAACCACAGCTTTCATCATAAACTGTGCCCAAATTCTATTGACTGAAATTTCAAAAGGATCAACCCGAGATATGCTCATGACAGGATACATTGAGATAGAAAAATTACACCAATCTGAATACCTTCAATGCTTGACAAATCCTGTACTTTGGGAACAACACCAAGATGCCCTTATAAAACGGGTAGAGATGATGAGACTTTTAGAAAAAACTATCAACCAAAAATACCCGTATACACCAGAAATAGAGGATAAGTCATCTTGGAACAGTACTAAAAATCAATCCAGTTTCCCAGACCTTGGGACAGAGGCACAAGGTGGTTGTCGACTCCCAACCCAAATAGAAGATAGCATTAAAATAGGTTGGGAAGTTGCAGGAGAACACAATGCCGAGCCAACCCTAGGCCATAAATCACCAAGCTTAGAACTCCAAGACTCCTGCAATAACAAGATTAGAATTGAACCTCTGGAGGGTATAAATTCTGCCCCTTGTTTTGATAAGGTAACCCTCGAAGGTTATTCGGACTTAGGTTCTAATAATTCTACCCACATCCTAAGCCTAGAACCTAGATCTGAAACCTATTGGGAAGATTATGAGGCCCCTTATGAGAAAGATCAAATTTTTACAGAATATGATTCCGGGCCTCTATTTGATGAATATCCCTCTCCAACATCCTCAGGAAATATGATCGATTTTTCAGAAAACATGCCAATTTATGATATAGAAACTGAGGAGTTGGATGAGCAAGGTTTTAATGGGGTCTATCCTACCAGCTTAGAGCTTGAACAGAACATCTTTTTGAGCCCAGAAGTGACATATAGGCTAGAACCCAGTCAGGCTGCTGATTCCACATCTGATGATTTGTGCTGTGGTGGAATTCATGATCATTTTCGCCAACTCTCCGACAATTTCAGATCTGACTATAATTGCGGAGAGATTCTCCTTCCTGAACACGCCAGGCCTATCTACGACCTCAGTTCTCACGACTCTGACTCCGACTCTGAGGTCCTGATTCCCGAGATCACTGATAACACAGAATCATTCCTTTTCGATCCTCAGGAACCAAAAACAGAAAACGCCAAGAGTGATTGTAACCCAGAATCCAAATTTTTTCTCGAATCCGATTTCTTTCATCCTACAGACACTCTTCCGAAATTTGATAGTTACCCAGAGGACTCTCTACAGGAAACCACCTATCATCCGTCTCTAGAAGAGCCCTCGTACACAATGGCCACCTCATCCGCACACACAGAACGGATCAAAACCTCTTCCCAACCTCAACCTGCAACCGGACTCAATTTCTATTCAGATTCACCTCTCACCAAGCCGATTGCATTTCCACATCGGGTTTCGAACATTGATCAGACTACATACCGTGCTCTATCATTCTCTGATCACCCCTGTAGGGTTTCCGCGTCATTCATTGATTATTTTACGGGTCCCTACTCTGACCAGGCTGATTCGACTCAGCCAAACCTTGCGTTTACACTTCCACATCTATCTGAGCTTCATAGTTTATGGTGGGTTCCACACCTTTTTATCCACATCTATCAACCCACCAGATTGATTGGGTTTGGGCTGCATCATCAGCCTGTTGATCTGAACAAGCACCTGGTTGGACCGACCAGGCTCTTAATCAAGGTGCTTGTCTTACAAAACTCTACTGATTTGACCATCCCCTCTCCATCGCATTTCCCGCTTGGCTGAAGGCATCAAATTTAGCGCTCAACGGGAGGCAGCCCGTCATTCTCTTTGAAAACCTGAAACTTGTTCTGACACCTTTTAGCACTCGAAGTTCACCCTTGTAGACAGCCGACCCCAACTCAGATGTTTGCATCAGGGATTTGAAATCGTCCGCAAAAATTCAACCCGACCCATCCACTCATCCAAATTTCTGTCTTAAGGAATGAACTAAGACCCCCTAGGTTACAATGAGGACATTGCAAATCTTAGGCATGGGGGGTAGGAAAGTACAAAAACTTGTAAGAAAAGGTTTCAAACAAAAAAATTCACATATGCCAAAAACACCATAAAAATTAAAAAATTTTCGAAAAAGAATAAGAGGAAAAGAGAAGGAAATTTTGTGAAGGAGAAGAAAAACAAAATGAAAAAGGAGCACAAAATTATAAGAAAAGGTGATAGTCATTAGTAAGGAACTAAGGAATTAACCTAAGTTCTAGACCTCATTCAAGAAAATAACTGAAAAGTGCACAATGAGATTAGTAAGAACGCAAACCTTAGGCATTCTTGAATAGACTCTTAGTACCCATTAAGATCTAGACATTCCTCAAGAGGTTGAGGAAAATGAAAAGCTGAAGTATTAGGTCTAAGGCTTAGGAAGTATTTGGCCTCATTAACTAATTTTTGGTTTACGGGACTCAGTAACCTAAGCACCCTAACCTCACACACAGCCTGGTTCAGTAAGCGTAAAAATCAAAATCACGCAGAAGCGTCGCAAAATTCTGAAAAGAACACCTAGAATAGGAGCGGCCGATCAACACAAGTTGAGTTAGACGAGTTCCCAGCGCGGAGAGGCGGGAAATCCCCTCGAAGATGCGTAACAAAATATCATCTCCTCGGTGCTTGTCTCTTAGGATATTCACATATCCTACTGGGGGCATGTAAGCACTCTGCTGGTTCAGATTCCATGGATGGCATTATCTCGAAGTGTCAATTGCCAGGGTCTGGATTCGGCCACGGAACACCATGGATGGGATTATCTCGAAATCTCAATAGCCAGGGTTCCGGGGGTTGCCATGGGCGGTGCTATCTCGAAGCATCGTTCGCCAGGAACCCTTGAGGATTGATGATGGGAGCAAGGAATCTGATACAGACCGTGTTGAGAAGCCAATCCTAGGCTAGAACTAAAAAGAAAAAGAGAGAGAAAACTCTCCAAACAGAAAAACTTTCTATCTCTCTCTTACAAAACGCACTGCGAACTGAGCCAGGGCTAAAATCATTTCAAGCACGGGTGCTTTAACCACGAAGTCCAATAAACCTTAGGTTAGTTCTTGTGGGCCTTAAAAACCTTTTCTAAAAGACTGAGGCTAAGGCTAGACAGATTTGGATCTTGATTAGTACTAGAGTACCTTTTAGGCCTATGGTCAGCATTCTAACCTAATCTATGCTCAAATAAAAAAGGCACTTATCTAAAACTATTAAAAACGTCATGGTCTAGAACAAGGATTGAAACCTTAAGTTTTTGCTAAGGGACTAGCAAAAGCTAGGCATGGGGGTATGATGAGAACCTCATCATGAGCCATAACTAGCTCATTTTGACCTAATACAAAGGATAAAAGCTCCTACATATCTCAAGGAAAGGCTTAACTCAGAGAATCCTGAGTTTGAGAAGAAAATAAGTCATAAGGGGTAAAAATGCAATTTTACCAGTATAATCTGCATACAGGGTAATTCAGGGCCCAAACATAGGTCAAAGCAGCTTAATAAGAATAAGAGTGGGATGAAATGATCTAGCAAGGGCTACAGCAATTCCAAGAAAATAAATGATAATCTGTAACCCTAAAACAACCCACTTCAATTCACAAGGTTCGAGGCAAAGTAAAAATATAATAAACCCTCTAAAATTCATAGAAAAATAATCTCCAGGGTTTAGAACCTTCAATTTGGCCTTCAGAACCCTTTTTGACCTACATTGAGAACCATGCCCAATTAATAACTTAATTTGGGTTTTTTGCGTAAATTGACCGATCAAACAAGGTTTAATATGGAAATGAAATTCACCATCAGATTCCTTAGGTCCTAATTAGTCATGTATAAAAACTTGAGCTTAAGAAGAAACCTCCTTGACCGACTTTACACTTTGGTCCTCATATATTTACTCTTTGGCCCTCAACTTTTGAACCCTCGCATTTTGGCCCCTAACTCTCCTTCGTTCTTTGCAATCAGGTCCCCCCTGCAAAACCTGCCAGCACCATGCTCCGGCGACCTTGCGCGGAGCATGGCGCCGCGCAGGGTGAGGTGGGGGACCTGGCAAGTAAACCGGGGGTGCCCTGCGTCGTCAGCCGTCGCAGGGACACCCCCCTGGTCGTTGTAACCCACCATACCGGCCGTGCGAACGCACGGACGGTATGGGTTCTTGTTTCCGGCCATCCTCCGGCGAGGGAGACACGTCGTCTCCCTCCGCCTTCCTCCCTGTTTGATCCCTATAAATACCCCCCGTTGCTCCACCGACCGAAACAGCTCGGGTCTGACGGAGAAAACCCCCAACTTTCTTCTCCTCTCCCTTCGGCAGACGCCCACCAGCTCCGGCGGTTCCTCCTCCTCCTCCTCTTTGCTCTGTCGCAATACCAGCAGCAGAGACCTCCTCCCCTGCTCTTCCTGCGCCACGCCGTACCCAGCTGGCGCCTCTCCAGCCCTCTGCTCGCCGCCGCCCTTTCCCCTGGGCATCTTCTTCTCCGGCGACAGTCGATACGACTGTCGCCCTGCCCCGGCCCCTTTCGTCTCCGTAGCTAGGTCAGAACTCCTCCCCATCTCCCCCTCTTTCTTTTCCTCACTGTCTTTTATTTGATTAAACCCTCGACCGCTCCTGTTCACCCTCACCTTCTCCGCCTCCGGCCATCCTCCGGCGAGCCGCTCCCATCACCTCAGCAACCCACACGGCTCGCCGACCACCGCAGGACCTCCGCCTCCTCACCCTGATCAACCTCCGCCCTGCCACTTCCCCCACATCACCCTCTGCAACCCCACCGAACAGACCCATCCTCCGACCCACAGTCCGACCTAGGGCAGCCCTCGCACGCCGCCCCGCGCCTCGCCACCACCCACACGAGCTTCGCCGCACCCTGGCGAAGCTCCTGGCACTTTCTGATTAGGCCGAGAGGCCGTTTTCTTGTGAACAGGCCACCCGACCTCCGCCGCCATTGCCGCGCAGGAGGAACTGCTTCCGCCTGCAGCTACAGGCGCGCCACGCTCAGCGCCACGCCCAGATTCAACTCCCAGGCCTTGTGAGGCGTTTTGGCAAAACACCAGGTTCGTAGCTAAGGCAGAAAGCTTCGCGTGACGCCGCAATCTCCTGCTGATTTCCCCGCTGCGGGCGCGCAATTGAGGTGGGACATTTAGTCCCACCTCGGAAAAGCCTGAAGAGTCGCAGCGACATAAGATGCAAAAGTGCTGGAGGCTTACTGCCTCAGCACACGGGGTGAGGTCCCCTTCACCCGCCCGGTTACCCGGTCTCGTCCGCGCTCACGCCCCGCGGACCTGACCCGACTCGACCCGACTTAAGACTTACCTGCACTCCTCGCCCACCACGCACGCCGGTGGGCCTGGACCCGGGCCTGACCCGAACCCGGTTACCCGGTAGCTCTGGGAGAGCTTTCCCAAGAGTGGTTTCAGAGAGAAAGAGAGACGCGGGGGGGGAGGGTAGAGTAGGTTTTGCCTCTGACGAAAAACTCTGAAGTGTGCAGGCACAGGCGAAGAAGAAGACCCGCGGAAGAAGAAGGAAGCTGACTGTAGCAACAGGCAGTTAAGTCGTCTGATTTGGAAATCAGACGACGGCCTGAAGGGAAAAGAAGAAAGGAGGGGTGACGTCCCTGGCTGAAAAAGAAAAGAAGAAGCTGACACTTAGCCGCAGGGAGGAGAAACAAGAAGAAACCTTCACAGAAGAGACTGCAGAAAAAGAAGAAGAGAGAGACAGAAACCAAGGAAGAAGAAGAAGGAGATCTGAAGAAAGAAAGAGGAGCATCACCTCTGCAGAACAAAGAAGTAGGAGATCTGAAGAAAGAAAGAAAGAAGAACATCACGAGGAGAAAACAAAGAGAACAACAAATTCTTTCCCTCTCTCTTTCTTTATTTTGTAAAAGAAACATGTATATCTCTAGAATACAACTTGCTCCCTGAGTTCGACCTCGGGAACTCTTTTATTTTCCGAGTAAAAAATTTATATATTTGAAATGTTGGTAATAACTGGCTATACTACAACGTTATAACAACAAAACCCGTCCCGAACCAAGCATTTCATTTTCCCAAGCGTTTCAGGGCCCATATAAACTTTCCCTTGATGGATGCAATACGCCACATACCAGTTTACGCACAATTTCTAGAAGACGTGTGTACACCCAAGTGTAAGCCATGAACCAAAAGTGGGAGTCCGATCGTACTATCAGAGCAAGCCAGCTCTATAATCTTGAGCAAACTCCCACCTAAGGCTAAAGATCCAGATACTCCCCTAATTCCATGTACTGTTAGTGATACCCAAATCAATAGAGCCTTATTAGATCTAGGCAACTCCATAAACCTAATACCTGCATCCCTCCTGGACCACCTTGAAGAATCTGACCTTAAACCAACAGAGGTGACGTTGCAGTTAGCCAATCGATCCATCAAGTCACCTAAAGGAGTACTCGAGGATGTCATTGTTAGGGTACGGGATTTCTATTTCCTGGTGGATTTTATAGTCTTGGATATGGATGCACCTGAAAACCTAAGGGATACACCGATTATACTAGGGAGACCTTTTCTGGGCATTGCTATGGCCAATATAAACTGTGAGGAGGGCCAAATAGCGCAGAAATTTAGGAACCAAACACTAAAGATTGACATCTTTAAGGCCTAAGAAGGGATCAATTGCGGTGTTATAGAACAAATATGTGATATCAAAGTTGTGGTTGATGAACAGTATACCGAGGACAACCTAATTATTCCCGATCAACCACCAGAAGATCAAAACCTGCAAATAGAGGAGTTTGACCTTGATCTTGATGCACCCATACTCCTTCTATTGCTCCTGACACACACCATGAACTGCCCGCTACTGCTGATAACCCCATTCTGGAACTCAAGCCTCTTCCCGACCATCTGAAATATGTCTTTTTGGGTTCCAATCAGACGTTTTCTTTGATTATCAACTCCAGACTCACACCTGACCAGGAATCTTGTCTGATAACTATTCTCCAGCAACATCATTGAGACATTGGATGGACTCTTGATGATTTGACTGGCATTAGTCCCTTTTATTGCACATACCGAATCTACACCGAAGAGGGCACACGACCTTTACGAGACATGTAGAGATGTTTGAATCCTAATCTGTAGGAGGTCGTGATAAAGGAGATCATTAGGTGGTTAGATGAAGGGATCATCTACCCAATCTCTGACAGTCTGTGGGTGAGTCCAATCCTAGTTGTGCCTAAGAAGGCAGGACTCACCGTCATTACAGCTGAAATCAGAGAGGTCATACCAACCCGTGTGGCTAACTTGTGGAGAGTCTGCATTGATTACGCAAGACTCAATTCCTCCACGAAGAAGGATCATTTTCGACTACCATTTATTGATCAAATCCTTGAGAAACTGGTAGGAAATAGGTTCTTCTACTTTCTGGATGGGTACTCCAGTTATAACCAAGCGACAATCCATCCTGAGAACCAAGAAAAGACCACCTTCACCTGCCCCTTCAGGACATATGCATTCCGAAGGATGCCATTCGATCTTTGCAATGCACCTGCGACTTTTCAGTGGTGCATGCTTGCCATAATCTCAGATATGGTAGGTGATTATCTGGAAGTCTTCATGGATGAATTTTTAGTATTCGGAGCATCATTTGACGATTGCCTCCTACACTTGGTTCAGATCCTCAAGCGGTGCATTGAAGTGAATCTAGTTATTTCCTGGGAAAAGAGACATTTCATGGTGCTTGAAGGAATTGTCCTGGGACAACTGATTTCTAAGAAAGGCATCCAAGTCTATCGAGCCAAGGTGAACTTGATTTCTAATCTCCCTATGCCTAGCTCCATCAAGGACATCCGACCTTTTTTGGGGCATGTTGGTTTTTACCGTCGATTTTCCCTGATTTTTCGAAAATCACGTGCCCCCTGACCACGCTTCTCTCCAAGGATGTACCTTTCAAAATTTCCAAGGAATGCACTCAAGCATTTGAGATCCTCCATGACTATGTTACCTAAGCCCCGATCCTACAGTCCCCTGATTGGTCTCAACCCTTTGAGATCATGTGCAATGCATCTGATTTCGCTATAGGAGTGGTATTGGGGCAGAAAATTGACAGGAAACCTGTGGTCATTTACTACACTAGCAAAGCACTTGATGAGGCTCAGCGTAACTACATAGTTACTGAGAAAGAGCTACTAGCCATAGTATTTGCCATGGAAAAATTCAGATCTTATCTCTTGGGTTCCCGTGTTATCATCTACTTGGATCACACAGCTTTAAGGCATCTCCTTGCAACGAAGGACACGAAACCTTGATTAATTTGTTGGATCTTGCTGTAGCAAGAATTTAACCTTGAGATTCGTGACAAAGAGGGAAAACGTAACGTGGTAGCTGATCACTTATCTCACTTTTCTTCTGAGATCATCGACCCTTCTGGACCCATCATGTAACATTTTCATAATGAGCATCTTCTAACTATAAATACAGGGTTTCCATGGTTTGCTGATATTGTAAACTACTTGGCATCACATCAGATCTTGTTTGATTGGCCGAAGGCCAAGAAGGACAAATTTCTTTCCGATGCCAAGTATTACGTTTGGGAAGACCCGTATCCTTTCCGCATCGGTGCTGAACAAATAATTCGATGATGTGTCGCGGAAGCAGAAATACAAGACATACTCTCTTTCTGCCATGACCAGGCATGCAGTGGACACTTTTCAGGACATAGAACCGCAGCAAAAGTCCTCCAGTGCGACTTCTACTGGCCCAAAATTTTCAAGGACGCATACAATCACTGTAAGGCATGTACCCATTGCCAGACCTTGGGCAACATGAGCCATCGAGATATGATGCCATTACAGCCAATTTTGGTATGTAAAATTTTTGACATTTGGGGGATTGATTTTATGGGACCCTTCCCTATCTCGCGGCTTCGAATACATTTTACTCGCTGTTGACTATGTGTCCAAGAGGATTGAAGCCATTCCGACCCAAACCAATGATCATAAAGTTGTTATCAAATTCATTCTCTAGAACATCTTCTCACGGTTCGGGATTCCACGTGCGATAATTTTCGATGGAGGGAGCCATTTCACAAATTCTCAGTTCAGGTCACTGATGACCAAATACGGGGTGTCGCACCGAATCTCTACTCCTTACCACCCGCAAACTAATTGTCTAGCTGAGTTATCAAACCAGGAGATCAAGAAAATCCTCAATGTTACTGTTCGACCTGACAAGAAGGATTGGTCATCCTCGCTTTCAGAAGCTTTATGGGCTTATAGGACCACCCACAAGACCCAATTAGGTATGTCTCCCTTTAGATTGGTGTACGGGAAGGTGTGTCACCTCCCTATCGAATTGGAGCATAAAGCCTATTGGATAGTACGAAACTGCAACCTAGATCTTTCTAAGGCTGGAATCCATAGAAAGCTTTAAATGAGTGAGATCGATGAATTACGCCACGACGTGTATGAGAACTTGCGAATTTACAAAGAGTTGGTTAAAGCCTTTCATGACAAGCACATATCTAGAAAGATCTTTCATCCTGGTCAAAAGGTCCTACTCTTCGATGCCAGACTCAAACTGTTCCCAGGAAAACTGCGATCAAAATGGATTGGACACTACCTGGTCCAATGAATCTTTGGAAATGGAGCCATTGAAATCAGTCCACTCAGCAATGATTTTGAACCCTTCGTCGTGAACGGTCAGAGACTTAAACCGTTTATTGACATGACCGATACAAATTTGGCTGGGATGTCCTTTACCCTACATTCTTCTTGAGCTCATTGCACCCAGCCGTTGGCATAAAACTCAGCACTTAACAGGAGGCAACCTATCATTCTTCAAAAACCCGAAACCTTTCTTGACATTCCTATCCTGAATTCATATTGCACTCTAGGGTTCATCCATTAGAATAGCTGACTCCACCTCAGGTACCCGTACTCGAGTAAAGAAATCGTTCGCAACAGTCACATCGACCCGTTTGCCCACTCAAAACCTATCCTAATGAATGAACTAAGCTGAATTCGAACCCACCTAATTTTCAATGGGGACATTGCAAATCTTAGGGATGGGGGGTATGAAAGTGCAAAACTTCATGAAAACTCATCTCACAAGAAATGGTTTCAACAAAAAAATAACAAATCACAAAAAAACCAAAAAATGAAAAAAAACTTGAAAAAGAACAAAAATTTTGGGGAGAGAAGATTTTTGAGGCCATACAAACCATAAGGGGGAAAAGAGCAAAATGACAAAAAGAGGAGCACAAAATGAAAAAGAAAAAGAATAAGTCATTAGTAAGAGATTAAGGGATTAACCGAAGTTTTAGACCACATCAAGGAAAAATATAGGAAAAAGTGCTAATGAGACACAAAAGAGATTAGTGAGAACACTGAACCTAGGCCTTTTGGGCTAGACTCTTAGGCTTAAAAATTCAAGTACCCGCTAAGAACTAGATAATCCTCAAGAGGTTGGGGAAAATGAGAAGCTTAAGTATTAGGTCTAAGGCTTAGGGAGTATTTGGCGTCGTTAATTAACATTCGGTTTGTGGGACTCAGTAACTTAGGCACCCCAATCCACACACAGTCTGGTTTAGTGTGCATGACTATCAAACTCACACAAAAGCATTTAAATGTCCTGAAAAAAGTTGCCTAGATTAGGAGCAGCTGATCAACACAAGATGATTTGGACGAGTTTCCGATGCGGAGAGCCGGGAAATTCCCCTCGAAGATGCATAACAACATATCGTCTCCTTGGGGCTTGTCTCCTAAGATATTTACATATCCTACAGGGGGCACGTAAGCACCCTACTGGTTCAGATGCCATGGGAGGCATTATCACGAAATGTTGATTGCTAGGGTCTGGATTTGGCTACAGAACGCCATTGGTGGGATTATCTTGAAATCTCGAAATCTAGGGTCCTGGGGGTTGCCATTGGTGGTGCTATCACGAAGCATCGATTGCCAGGGACCTTTGAGGATTGATGATGGCGATGAGGAATCCGACACAGAATGTCTTGAGAAGCCAATCCCAACCTAGAAATAAAAAGAAAAGAGAGAGAAAACTCTCCAAACAAATAAATCCTTTGTCTCTCTCTTACAAAAATGTGCTGCAAATTGAACTGAGGCTAAAATATGTCTCAAGCATGGGTGCTTTAACCGCGATGTCCAATCAACCTTAGGATAGTTCCTGCAGGCCTTGAAAACCATCACAGAGGACTGAGGCTAGAGCTGGTCAGGTCTAGATCTTGGTTGGTACTTGAGTACCTCTAGGCCTACTGTTGGCATTCTAACCTAATCAAAAAGAAAAAGAAAGAGCACTCATCATAATGTGTGAAAGAAACTCATGGTCTAGAATTGAAGTTAAAACCTTAAAATTTTGCTAAGGGAATAGTAAAAGCTAGGCATGGGGGTTATGATGGGAACACCATCATGAGCCTTAACTAGCTCATTTTGACCTAGAAAAGAGAGCAAAACGCTCCTACATAACTAAGTGAAGGGCCTAACTCAAGGAAAAATTGGTTTAAATGAAAAGCAAGAAACAAAGGGTAAAACTATAATTTTACCATTGCAGTACAACAACAGGATTTCTCAGGGGCTAAACATATTTCAATTGGTCTTAATAAGATAAAATGTGGGTTGGTTCAATAAGAAAATGGTTAATGTGAAATCTAGGAATTAAATGACTTCTTGTAACCATAAAACAGACCCACTTAATTTAACAAGGTTTTGGTCTAGATGAAATTCAACTAAACCCTCTAAATTTCATATAACAATGTCCTCTAGGGTTTAGAACCTTCAATTTGGCCTTTAAAACCTATTTTGACCTAAATAGGTGTCCTAGTAAAATATTTGCCCAAAATTGGATTTTTATGTAAAATGCCTTAGTCAATCATGGTCAAACCTAAAATCCAGCTTCACCACTAGATTCCATTGGTCCAAATTAGGTTTAAACCAAAATTTGGACCTAACAAGAGTTCACCTTGACCTACTTTGCAAAACCGTCCAACCCAATTACATTTAGACCGCTAACTTTTGAAAACCCTTGCAGACACCCCCTATCTTCCTCACTGTTCTTTGCAATTAGGTCCCTCCACCATTACAGTGGAAGAATCCTACTCTGGCGAGGATTCAAGAGGGATATCTCCTTGATTCCTCAGAGAATCCCTTTCAAATTTGAAAGGGAGATTCCCTGAGGAATTCCCGGTCTTGTGAACCAAATCTCAAGCTCTGATTGCCACCCAATCTCTCATGCGAATGCATGAGAGATTTAGGTATCTCTTGACGTTTCAAGTCTGGCGAGGTTGCCATGCTTGGAAGCTTGCCTTCCAAGTACAAGGCCCTCTACCTGCGATTATAAAAGAGGCCCCAGATCCCCCCGGTGAATTCAAGCTTGTTTTGGCCTAAGATTCCCTAAAATTCCTCTTTTCCTCCTCAAGCCAAAAAACCTGACAACCTTCGGCGACTCCTCCTCCTTCTTCCTGTTACTCTGCCACCATACTAGTGGAAGAGTTACCTTCTCCTCCTTCTTCTACATCGTGCCATACCAGCACCCGCGCCTGTCTCCCTATCGTTGTCACCACCTCTCGTACTTGGGGTCTTCATCTTCGGCGATGGCATATACACGTTGTCTGCTCCTCTAATCCCCTTTCGATTGGCCACTCATAGATAAGTCTCCTTCCCCTGCACTTTCTTTTCCCTTATCAATTTCTACTTTCACGCCTTGACAACAACAGACCACCACCGCATTCTCCACCTCTGGCAGACCACCGGCGAGGTGCATCCACCACTTCACGCACCCACATGCCTCACCAACCACCTCGACAGCATTGCCTCATCCCACTGATCATCTTCCCCTCTCCATTAATAGCCACAACCTCTGTTCAATCCCCTCGAACACAGCCAACTTCACAACCACAAAATGACCTAGGCACGGATGCCCAGGCCATCCCGCACCACACCGACACCCAAGCCACCTTCGCTGTGCCATGGCAAAGCTTTCCAAGCGATTTAACAGGGCCGTGAGGCCATATTCGTGTTGATAGGTACAGAGCCCTATCCGCCATTGAAGCAAGCTTGAAGAAGCTTGCTACCTGCACAGCATCCTTCAGGTGCCAGGAGACCAAGTCCTAGGTGTGCAGTCTCTCTTCACGAACCAAGGCAGCCCATCAATTAAAGGCCAAAGGGTCTACAGCTTCAGCAATCAGAAGAAGACCTACTGTAGGCATGCGTAAGAAGCGGGCAGGACATTTAATCCCACCTCAGAAACTTTGGAGCGAGCAATGTGAGATAAATTGAAAAAGTGTCAGGGGCTTATCGCCTCCTGACGTAGGGTGAAGTCCCACTCGCCCACTCATGCCTCGCCCGCAACCCCATGCTATGCGAACCTGGTATCTGACCTGACTACCCGTGCACTCCCTGCACACCACACTGTTTATTATCCGTAGAGCGCATTTCTTATAGGAAAACGTCGTAGTATAGTGCGCAATACTGTCAAACAAAGATTTTTAATAAAAGATAACGAGACTTGAGTCTCGATCGTTCGTCTTTGGGAGGCGTTTGTTTAGTTCTGAAATCGATTTTTATCGCTCTACTTTATTTAGAATCACATGCCGACTTATGATTATTACGTATTGAAGTACGACATGCTTAGTTGCAAGTATATCAGGAATTAAAAGCAGGCAACATTAATCACAGAAAAGATATTGCAATGAGCTCATGGTGATTCTCAACACATAGACATATATATAAAGAAAAAATATTTTTCATTCATTCATTCAGAGGATGTTTGCAACATGGATGTAGAGGAAAGCTTGTACATGAATGCTTAAAAATGTAAATCTAGCTACAAGAAAATGATCTCATACAGGAATCTATGGGGGGATTTTGCATGCATCATTGTGGGAGAATAAGGACTACACTACTAAGCAGTAAATAGAAGTAGTAAATGAAAAGAGCTAGCTACTAATCTATCAGAAGTGAGGGCATTCGGAGGTCTGCTCCGATGGCCTTGGAGTGGTAGAGAGGAGAAAGAGGGGCGGCCAATGGAGCTTAGGTCGAACCTTGGAGAGAGGTTGGAGGAGTGATCCAGCATCCTGGCATGGTGTCCTTGATGGTGGTGCTCAGCTCATGGAGATGGAGTGGAGATGGTGGTGGCTAGCCTAAGTGGAGGTTGATGGAGCCAAGCAAGTATGGCCAAAAAGTGGATGGGTGCAAATGGCCTCTCCTTAGGTCCTTTTATGGACCTAAGGGAAGCTCTTGGTGGGAGTTTGTGGGAGAGTGAGAGAGAGAGGATGGATGGTGGTTTTTAGATCCACCAAATGTGGATCTAAAAATTGAATGGCTCTTGGTTGCTAATTTTAGCAACCATGGCAACCACACATGGTAGAGAGTTCTAGAGAACTCTAGGATGGGTATTTTCTTGTGGAGGGTGTGTGTGGGTGTGTGTGGGTCAAATCCTAGGTGGCTAGGTTGATTAGCTTAGGTTCTAGTGGGTTTAGGTCAAGGTAGGTGTCAAATTAGGGTTGTAAGCCTTAATTCACTAAGGTAAGGTGCAATTAAAATTAATTCAAGTTTAATTGGGTGTGTGAAAACTTAATTTAGAGTAAAATAACTCAATGAAGTCTGGTATAGGTCAATTGGACTCTCACTGAGTCCAATTGGATAGTGTGTGCTGAGATCAGGGCTCAATTGGACTCAATGAGCCCAATTGAGTAGGCAGATGAAATTGACTAAGATCCGAGTAAATTAGGTTTAGTGAGGACCTAATTAGGTCCTAAGGGAGGTCTAGAGGTGATGTACTAGGGTTAGGGCACCTTAATTTAGTTTCCTATGGGGTTGGAATTGGGTTTAGGCACTCAGAGATCCAAGATCAAGGCTTGAATCTCAAAACAAGAACTGGAGAGCAGTATCAGACGTCTAATAATAGTGTCAGACATCTTATACTCAGAAATTAGAAGTCCAGACTTATTGTCTGGATGTCCAATCAGAGTCAGGAAGGATTCATGGTTCTGTCTTGGGTATTCTGCAGAAATTGGACGCCTGACCAAGTGTCTGGACATCCAATAACACTGCAGTAGTGGGTTTAAGGTGTGCGGAAGTTGGCTAAGGGTTCTGGTCATCCTATAATTCATCTAGACATCTAGATAAGGGTTGGAACTAGGGTTTTGGGCCTTCTTAGGGTGTTGTGACCTAATCTACGGGTGGCTAAGGCTTGGGGAAGTCTCTAGGCTATCTTAGGGCTAGGATGAACCTAAGCTCCTCACATTTTACTACTTTATTCCTACTTAATAGAATAGCAAACCTTAACTCCCTTACATCATTATTCCTACATCTAATCTAGGTCTTCTGCTCCAGCTCTGCTACAACACTTGTTATTCCTGATCCAGCTTCAGATCCTGCTCCAGATCCAGCTCCAGATCTTGCTCCTGATCAGCTTATTGCTTACAATCGACATAATGCACTTAATCAACACATTATAACATTATTTTATGCATAACTAAAGTAAAGCAGCAAAGATGCAGATAATGCTTATGCATGCATGAATTACCCTAACTTATGCTAAGTCCTAGCCTAATTTAGATCAATTAAGACCTATGATTACTGCGCAATCATAACCCCATGCCTAAATCTTGCTAGTCCCTAGCAAATGCAAGACTAAATTATTTACAGCAAGGGTCCCTAAGGGACTGATTATTTTATCAAGTGTATGCCTAGAGATTTTTCTCCTTTTTGTTTTCATCTTGTGCTTAATGGGTGGTTGATTAATTGATGGTTGAAAATGCCATTAGTGTCATCGTAGCAAATTGTACGGGATACCAGTCATTACAATTACTTATCTAATTTTTACTGGTTTTATTCCAGGTCGTTCACTGGGAGGCAATTATTGAATTACATCACTCTTTAATCTCAGAATTATCCTTTAATTCCAAAAAGAAGTTTTACATCTAATAAAGAATGAATGAATGTAGACATGGTTTGCCTACTCACAAAGAATTAGTCAAAAATGCTTGAAAAATTAACTATAAACAAGCACCAAACATTTCATTACTATATTTTAAACTATCTCTTTACAAGTTATAATGTTAATACTTACATGAAAGTACACTATCAACTAAGATTACGTAGTATAGTAATTTAACTTACAAATCTGATACCTACAGTAACACATAGAATAGCTATAGTGACAAAAGTAAGTGTCGCTAGATCCCAGAAAATACTATATACAAACTTAAAGAGGGAAACTAGGGTCTGTAGCGATGGTTATCGCGACATTTTATTCTGTTAGTAAATGTATGAGTTTATTTACATAAAAGTAATTGGCTATACTACGTATACATATGTATACATATTTCTTTTGTATTTGTATTCACCTTCGTATTTACATCTCTCTCTCTCTTACTTCACACTAATCTTCTTCTGTTATTCTTCTTCTTCTTTGTTTTAATTCTGCCTTAACAGATTCCACAAATTGCGGCATAAAGGTAATTAACTACTGTCATTAGTTCTCTTTAATTAATCAAAAATGTGTTTAATTTGCGGGCACGCTTTACGAGGGATGTACAGCACCCATAGGGTGGGACCAAACCTCTACTAAGCGCACCCTAATTGTTATTATGCTGCTTAATTATGTTTCATCAACCGCAGAACACAGGCTTTCTTAGCCTGCGAACACACACAAACACCTCCCCGGGCCCTCGACCCCTCAATCAAATGCTCAGAATGTATGCTCATGGTGTATGCTCAGAATATGTAATAGTGTGGCTGTTTCGGGCGCCCGACGCCTGTGTCGATTGCACTGTAAAGTAACAAAATCAATTTATACCGCAGGGCGCATTTTGCAGCACAGGATGTGGCGTTATTCGAGCGCCGCATCTGCGCTGAAAAATGTGTGCAGCTGCATGTTGAAGGAGACTTTGGCCCTCAATTCGAGTGCCATAATTTATTTAAAAATAAAAATAAATTATGGAAAATGAAGTATTTACATAATACTATACGATTGTACAATTAATTTGAAATTTTAATTAGATTTACTATATAAATAAATTCGCTAAAGTATACTATTTTTACACACTAATTTTGGTGTTTTATTCTTTAATTACTTATAAATTAGCTACTATATGGTCTAATTGACCTTATATAGAGTTAGAATATGTGTATAAGTATTTTGTAGACATTTTTATTATATTTTTCCGAATTAATTTCTGTGTTATTTACATTTAAATAGCAGTTTTGACTGTTTTACTTATAAATTAAGTTAAAGTAATATAATCAGGTATAAATATACTTCAATTAGCTTAAATTACTTAAGGTATATTAGCCTAAGTATACAGATTTAATTAACTTAATTATAACTCTAAATTACTAATTTATCTAATTTAATTTAACAACTTAGCTATTAATTAATAAATTCATTATTTATTATGTATAAAGGATTAAATTAAGGTACATGATTTTATTTACTTATAATATACATATGCATAGATATATATAGTTTTATAGTTTAATTCTCTTATTTATACTATCTACTGATTTAGTTAGTCTAAAAATGCATATAAGTTAGTTTAATTTATTGCTAGTTATATAATTAATGTATATACTGTCTGATCTAAATTAGATACCTAATATACAGTATATAATATATTTACAGAGTTAGTTGTACAGTCTATGTATATATACTACCAATTTACATATATAGCCTAGCATAGAGCTTATGTTTATAAGAGTATACTTAATATACAAAGTAATATATATATATTTTTTGGTTCTTTTGGGGGTTTTTCACTTTTTATGGTTTTTATAAATCTTACAGAAGTAACAGATGAGATGGGAAGAGTTGGCTGAGGAGAAAGAGGCATGTTTATTGTCTTTTTAAGTATAACTCCTTTTATCAAGCTTCATGACTGCCTTATTTTCATTTTGCTTGAGATTTAGGAAGTGTTTACCAATTTTAATACTGTCCTTAGTTTAGTTTCCCTTTTTAAATCATGTGTTGGACAGTTGGCTTAAACTAAACTAGCTGACAACACTTGGAAGAGATAAAACAAGAATCCACATAAATTAAAGTTCAATTATCTAACAGGAAAGCTTGTATTCACAAGGGAAGCAATACATTTGTGTGTTAGCTACATTTAAAAACATATTCTATAGTGTATTACATCAGATTCCATCTGCTATAAATTAGAACAGTTAGACAGTAGTAGCAGCATTGATTCTACAGACAAACCCTGTAGCAACTCAGATCTGATTCTAGATGGTCTAGCTACTGCTGCAGTTAGTCCATTTGGGATAAAATCTAAGTAGGGAGAGAAGGAGAATGTAGCTGCAAAATGCAGCAACTTGCTGTGAACACTAGGATTAAAGTGATAAATCAGACTAAAGACAAGAAATACTCTCTCAATCCTCCATCTGATAAGGGTCTCACTCTCATTAAAAAAAAAAAAACTGAACCAATTCAAACGCAAAAATCCTTATCAAAAACTTCACATCAGATTAAATCAACAAAAGACACTGATCTAACTATTCCTAATGCTATAGACAGCATGAAGAAAGTGTTAATTCAGTCAATTAAAATCTCTAATTCAACACCCAGGTTCTGAAACCTTAAGGAGTATTGAGAAATCCTTAGGTTAGGAAATCATCAATACATCCATTCAAAACAAACTAATGGATGCAAGATAAAACTTCAAATCACCACAATGATTTTCCTTATTTCCATCTTGCATTCATTGCATTAAAACCTTCATAAAACTTAGATCAGAATATGGCTCTTCTGAGATGAATTCTGACATCAGAGGCATCTCAAATTCCTTGCCAACAATGAACACAAATCAAAATTTTTCAATTTGTTAGATCAAAACAGTTAAAGCCCAATTGAGTGAGAATCCTTGAAATCCAAGTTAAAAGAAGATACGACAAACTGATAGCTTCAAACTCAGATCAGGGGCTTTTGTGAACAAGAGTGAAGTGAATTGGAAGCCCCTTAAGTTCTTTTTGATGACAATTTCAGATCTGAGGTTAAAAACCAATCTGATCTGAAATTGGGTCTGAATGTATGGGTGGAATGCGAAAAACAGGTCATGGAAAATCAGAAGTGAATATGAAAATGTGGACAGGGAGAGAATTTGAAATCATGACTATGTGAAACCTTCCCCTCTGATCTGGAATGATCAGAGGAGGTGAAGGGGGGCTTTATAGCCAAAATCTACTACTACAGCTACTTTATCCTAATCAGCAAAATTAAACACTACCAATTACATTAATTCTACTCTAAACATACTTAACTACAGCTACAACTACTATGCAGAATAATAAATCTACTCTAACAGGAAGAATAGGACCTATAGGTCCTTAGCCGGTGGCTGAGGAGGAAGGGAGGAAGATGACTCCAACGGAGGGAAGAGTCGGCTAGTGAGGCTCTAGGGTCGTCCTCATGTGCTACGAAGTCCTTAGCGATGAGGAGGTCGAAAGAAGGTGATGATTTCACAGCCGGTGGGCGAAAGAGGCTTGATAGGGAGGAGGAACTAGAGTGGACGAACGATCGCTAAGAGATGTAGGAGGGAGCAATCCCCTACGTGCGCCACCACTGAGGTGCTTAAGTAGCATACTCAGTGGCTGAGATCACCGCACGGGTGAGGTAATCGAAGAGGTAACCAGCGGCGAGGATGAGAGGAGAGGAGTGCGCGGCGAGCCATTCTGAAAATCTGACCGTCAGATGGGATCTGGGGAGAGGGGTGAGGGCACACGCCAATTCGCCCGAAGCTTCCATTCAAATCCAACCGCAGATCAAATAGTGAGAAGCAACAGACGGCCGAGATCGGCCGTGTTCTTCGTGCGCTACAGTGCATGCGAAGAGCAGCAGGCCGTCCTTTGAAATAACGAGAAAATTGTAGGAAAGACCCCTGCGCGAAGGGGTAGAAGATTTACGTGCAGGCCCATAAGTGAAAAGAATTACAACAGGAAGGACCTTGCAACCATTCAAAGGGGTCCCTGCGGTTTACAAGTAGGTCCAAAAAAAAGGAATTTTAACGGCAAGAATGTAATGCATGAAGGACCTAAGTGTAAACTACCTATTTCATAGCCTAAATGATGTCCAAATTCCTTCAAATTTTTATATGTGCTTAATTGAACATTCAAGACATTAATTATACTTCTGATTTGGCCTTTCAAACTTATTTATGTGTTCAATTAACGCATGGATCATCATTTGTACTTTGCTTTCAGAATATCTCATTTTGTGACCTAATTATGAAATTTTAACATAGAGTAAAGGTTTTAGGTCTTTTTCTTTAATTCCCACACTTAACCCTTTTTATCTGTTAATTTGATGTTGTTTTACTCAGTGTCTAGTTTAACTTCAGCCTTTTAGCGATGATGAGTAGCCACTCATCATGCTTTAGAAATCCAGACAATCGTGAAAGTACAGTTATGTAGCTTTTGCAACGGATTCGAGTGAAAAACTAATGCACCTACAAATCCTATACTTGACCCCTATTAAAAAATCTAGCGGGATAGGCGAACTTCTTCCCTTAGGGTATTCAAAATTTTCTATGAATTCTACCTTGGCTTTAGGTTTAGGTAGAGAACCTCGGAGGGAAAAGATTATACATTTGGTGGCTCACTCTCACTTGGTGCTACGTAGAGACTTGTACTATAGAATCTTGATTCACAGACTACTAAGTAACTCAACACAAAGAAACACGAGAAAAACTATGCTCTCTTCTGATTCCTTTGTATTCATTCTCTCTTTCTCTTTTTCTTTTTCTTTTTCTTTTCTTTCTTTTTCTTGGAGCTCACAACCACACCAAATTCACATATACGATCTGTATTTGGTGCTCTCACTTGGCATTAACACTTTAATTGAGTTCTCATAGCCCTAACACTAAGTCGGAATTCCACAGCCAGTATTTGGGCGATCTGAAACACAGAAAAATAGGTTAAGGCCAGATTTGGTGGATCTCAAATTTATTTGGTGGTATTGCCTCAATGCAACTGAACTAAACATTCACTCTTTGTTTTCTTTGCTTTTTCTTCTTTTTCTAATTTTTTCAATTTTTCTTTCTTTTCCCTTTTTCTTTCATCATTTTTTTTTCATCATAGCACATCCATGAACTTTATTGAGGAGGCATTATTAGGGATTGGTGGTACTCAAGGGACATTTGGTGGTTTATTTGGTGGAAGTGCCTACTCATGGCACTGGGAGAGATGGATAGGACGGTGTATTTATGACTTTGGCATCAATACCCTCTTTCAACCGAGGATTCCGTAATGAATGGTCGTAACCATCCACCTTAGCCCTAGTTTTATGATAACTCGCTCTCTGCGTATTTGCCTCATTTGGTGGCTCTCAAAATTCACTCAAAAATGTATATGCAAGAACCGAGAGCGAAAACTACGCCTAATCTCTAAGTATCATTACCTAATTATCTTGGATTCTGGATTCCTTGCACTAATCTTAGAGCACCAATACACTCTACTCTCATCTCACACTATTTGGTGGATTTTCGGAAGAAAATCTACCTAACTCCCAAAACACTATCAGGGGGTTCAGGAAAGGAAGTACTGCTTCTTCCCGACAGACTAAAGACGTTTATCAACCATCATTATGAATCCATTGCAAATTCTACATGTGTGTGAAAAGTTGTACTAGATTCCAGATTACAGGAATCAACTAGGGGATAGAATCCCTAATGCATTCTCTTAATAAAATAATCTTATTTGTGAATGCAATATGTATATTTGATATGCACAAGTAACTTGATATAATTTGTGCTTCATAAAATTTTCCTTTCAGGTTACATTCAGTTTGACCCTAAATTTAGAACAAGAGGTGAGCAGGTGAGTCGGAAGTGGCTGCTGCGGATGATTTCTAGCTCCAATGAGAGCATTGGAGGTGGAGTCGGTTGTTCTTTTATTTGGGATCCTAAAGTACATTTTACATGCAGCTCTAGGGTTTTCCTAAATGTTGGCATAAAATTTTTCAATTTTGTTGTAACTACCCCCCCATGCCTAAGTTGTTGCATGTCCTCATGCATGAATATAGAAGAAAATAAATACTGCAGGGAGAGATTGGGTAGAAATCACCTGTAATTACTCCTAAAAGTATACATTAAGCACCTACCGACATGTCAATATGCAATATGCAGAAAGAAAATATGCTACCAGAAAAGAAATATGCTATATATAAAAATGGTTATGTATAAATGATGGTGGAATGTGGGGTAAATGCTAAGTTTAACGGCTCTTGCTGGGTAAAAATTCACTCACACGTCCTCAATAAGATGAATAATCTCGTCAGGTGGAGGAGGCTCCTAGGCCAAAAATGGCTTGAGGCACTGGCCATTTATCGTAGATATATGCCCAGATTTTGGGTCCTTGATATGGACTGCCCCATTAGGATATGGATGAATCACAATATACAGGCCTGTCCATTTGTACTTGAGCTTCTGTGCGAAAAGTTTCAGTCTTGAATCGAACAACCAGACTCGCTGGTTGGGCGTGAATTCTTTCCTCTGGATGTGGTGGTCATGAAAGGCCTTGGTCTTGTCCTTGTATATCAATGCGTTCTCATAGGCCTCCTACTAGATCTCTTCTAATTCGGTGAGCTAGAGTTTCCATTCTTGACCTCCTGCATTGAGATCAAGGTTACATTTTCACACTTCCCAAAAGGCGCGGTGTTTCAGCTCTACAGGAAGGTGATGGGCCTTGCCATACACCATGCGATATGGTGACATTCCGAGTGGGGCCTTGTACGTGGTCCGATAAGCCCAGAGTGCATCAACTAATTTGTCAGACCAATCTTTCCTTTCTGGTGTAACCGTCTTCTAGAGAATCAACTTGATATGACAGGTAGACACTTCAGCCTGCCCATTGTTCTGCGGGTGATACAGGGTGGCTATACGGTGATGTACCCCATATTTCTTTAATAATGGCCTGAAATGGGCATGGATGAAGTGGCTTCCCCCATTGCTAATCAGAGTGCTAGGTATTCTGAATCCAACGAATATGTACTTCCGTATGAAAGAAATAACGGTCTTATGGTTTGCCCATCACGTCGGGATGGCCTCGACCTACTTTGAGACATAGTCGACGGCTAGCAATATGTACTCGAAGCCATGCGAGTTTGGAAAAGGGCCCATAAAATCGATGCCCCAGACGTCAAACACTTCTACAACCATGATGGGTTGGAGTGGGATCATGTCTCTCCTGGTCATAGAACCGACCGACTGGCATCGTTTGCAGTGTTGGGTGTATTCGTGTGTATCTCTGAAGATGATTGGCCAAAAAAATCCTAATTGCAAAATTTTTCCAGCGGTTTTCCCTCCCAAGAAATGGCCACCCCAAGCATCATTGTGGTAGAAAGATAACACACTAGGGATCTCAGAATATGGGATGCATCTTCAAATAATCTAGTCCGCTCCAATGCAGCAGGGCAGTGGGTCATCCCAGAGGTAGTATTTTGCTTGTACAGTGAATTTGAGTTTCTTGACCTTGGATAGGTTCGCGGGAATCTTGCCTGTGGCAAGGTAGTTCGCGATATCCACTTACCAGGGGAACTCAACAGAATGAACTGCCAAAGGAGATTCATCCGGAAATTGCTCATGGATAGGCAAGGAATAGGGGATGTGGTTTGGGTCCAATCTGAATAGGTGATCTGTCACAACATTTTGCTTTCCAACTTTGTCACGGATTTCGATATCCAATTCCTGCAATAGAAGGATCCATCTGATAAGCTGTGGTTTGGCATCCTTCTTTGGCAACAAATGCCGGAGGGCGGAGTGGTGAGTGAAAATGATGACCTTGGACCCTAATAAGTAAGATCCGAATTTCTCCAACCTGAATACTACTGCTAGCAGTTCTTTCTCGGTGATAATCTAATTACACTGAGCCTCATTCAGTGTCTTGCTAGCATAGTATATGACAAAGGGTTGTTTCCCCGATGCTGGCCTAAAACAGCACTGACTGCAAAATCAGAAGCATCGCACATCATCTCGAACTCGAGCGACTAGTCAGGTGGTTGGAGAATCGGGGAGTCGGAGACAGTGCTTCGTAAATTCTCGAAGGTGCTGAGACACGAGGTGTCAAATTCAAATGGGGCATTGACAACCAAGAGATTCGTCAAAGGCCGTGTGATTTTCGAGAAATCACGTATAAATCTCCGATAGAAGTCGACGTTACCCAAGAATGATCTGATCTGCCTGACTGAGCTAGGTGGCGGCAAGTGGGAGATAATCTAGGATTTAGCTCGGTCGACCTCGAGTCCATTTTTGGAGATCCTATGTCCTAGTACTGTGCCATCCCTCACCATGAAATGGCTTTTTTCCCAGGATAGTACTAGGTTCACCTCAATGCACTGTTTCAGGATCTTGGTGAGCTTATCAAGACAAGATGCGAAATCATCTCCGAAAATGGAGAAGTCATCCATGAATACCTCCACATAGTCCCCAATCATGTCAGAGAAGATGGCCATTATACAACGCTGAAATGTCGCTAGTGTGTTGCAGAGGCCAAAGGGCATCTGCTTGAAAGTGAATGTTCCAAAGGAGCATGTGAATGTGGTCTTGTCTTGATCTTCTAGGCTAATTGCTTCTTGATTATACCCGGAGTATCCATCAAGAAAGCAGAAGAAACTACGTCCGGCTAACCGTTCCAAGATCTGATCAATGAACGGCAAAGGAAAGTGATCCCTTTGGGTAGCCGTGTTCAGTTTCCTATAGTCGATGCAAACCAGCCAAGATGTCGCAGTGCGGGTCGGGATGGAATCACCCTTATCATTCTTTATGACGGTGAGGCCTGCTTTCTTGGGCACTATCTGGATCGGACTCACCCACTAGCTGTCTAAGATTGGGTATAGAATACCTGCATCCAGCCATTTGATGATCTCTTCCTTAACAGCCTCTAGCATATTCACGTTAAGCCGTCTTTGAGGTTGTCTCGAAGGTTTCACCCCCTCATCTGTGTAAATGTGATAAGTGCAATACGAGGAACGAATATCGTGGAGATCAGCAATACTCCACCCGATAGCAGCCTATGGTCTTGCAGCGTAGAAATTAATTGGTGCTCCTGTTCTTGGGTTAAGTGGGCATTGATAATGACTGGGTATGTCTCACTTTCTACCAAGAACACATACCTGAGTGAGTCAGGTAAGGGATTTAATTCAATCACGGGTGGGTCAGAGTCAGAAATGAGAGTTGAAGGAGTAGAATCGAGGGTGGGAATCTGCTGATCCATGTTCACGTGAATTTTCACTGAGTCACTCCATGTGGAATAATCAGTTGTGATTGCGTTAACGGGAATCCTATTAGCCGTGGTCACATCTTCCTGCAACAACTGGGGCGATTAGTAATGTATGGACCAGGATAGCTGGATCAGGGGTGCTGTGGTCAGAAGCACACCCTAAACAATCAGATCCTCGGGGAGATATGTGCAGTGCAGTGGTTTTAGTCCCGTGTGGATCGAGGTCCGAGAACCCTGATAGTGCAGACGAATGAGATATTAGGTTGTCACAAAGGAGCCCAATGTTACCACAGTATGTCGCATCTTCGTCATCACCGTCCTCGTCTATTCGATCACAGTAAAAGTTCTTTGCTGCCTTGAATATGTCCAGTGGAAGTTGCTTATTGCCTAGGGCTATCACCATACACCCAGATGCATAATCAAGGTTTGCTTGCGCTGTCGCTAGAAATGGGCGACCCAAAATAATTGGTGCATCTAGGAGATTAGGAGGAACTTCCATATCGAGAACGAAAAATCTGCGAGAAAGCATAACCCGCAAACTTTCACGATCATGTTCTCAACCACCGCCCTCAGTGTTTTGACTAATATGTCATCCAGCTGAATTGTGACCAAGGTGGGCTTCAACTCCCCAAATAGAAATCGATCAAATACGGCAGTGGGAGCTAGGTTGATGGACGAACCCAGATCTAGAAGGGCTCGATCAAATGGAGAATCCTGCAAGAAGCATGATACGAGTGGGGTACCGGGACTTTCTTCTTCGGCGGTAAGTCAGCTAGAATCACGGCGCTAGCCTCTTTCGACAGTATCGCCTATCGTCCAATTCTCGGCTGTTGCTTCGGGGTACAATAGTCCTTGAAGAACCTAGCGACGGCGGGAATGTGATCAATTGACTCAAGGAGGGGGACCTGAATATGTACCTCCTTAAACATTGATTTTAGGTCCTCAAAATTCCACGTGTCCTTTTTCTGAGCTACATTTCATGTCAGAGCCTCAGGAAAGGGGATGGGAATCTCAGGTTTGAGTGGCCTCTTACCCTTATCTACCGCGGGTGGCTCCTGAGATGAAGGAGTCCAACATGCCTGCAGCAAAGGGTGGGAAAAATCAGGGCCTACCTACCAACATGGTGGGTCGAATTTCTACCTTCTGATCCTCAAAGAGATAGCGTGTGCATCGAGTTGCTATCCAAGAGGTGGTGGGGGGGCAGAAGGGGCAGGATAGGCGGGGTTCTACAAAGGCGGCTGGCCTTGCGCGTAACCGGGTGGTGCAAGAGGCACCTGTAGTATGGCGTGTACATGTCCCTACGATGCCTGAAACCTAGGCGGGTCGCCTTGGTTCTACACATATCGAGGATTCAGGACGGGTTGGGAGGGCAAGGCTCCCTAAGCTCTATGCTCCTGCAATAGAGGGTTTTGATTATTCCATATAGTCTGTATCTGATCAGCCATCACCTTCATAATCTGCAAGCTATCTTGTGTAGACTTCCTCATCGATTCTTGCAGCTCCTCTTTCAGTGCCTCGAAAGGGTTAGCCCTCTTTGGAAAGCGACTGGTAGCTTGGTGCAGCGGCTAGTATAAAGAGCGGGGTTGCTTCTATTGCTGGAATGGCTGCTGTCTAATGTACATGTTTTGAGCATTATTGTATTGCCTGGTCTGGTAGTGTGGATCTTGATGTGGTCTCTGTGAATTACCAAACCAGAAGTTTGGATGCTGGCGTAAACCAGGGTTTTACGTCTCTGAATACGGGTTATTACGCCTGTATCCTTGGATAGCACTGACGTCCTCATAGGCCGAAGCTATCTAAGATGTATATCCGTCATGGGGATATGCATTATAATCTGCGGGTGGTGCGTAACCCTGGTCATAGGGTGCCAGATCTGGATTATTTACCGGATCCTGATATGTGGGATCTCGTAAATATGGAGAAGATGCATCCTGAGTGAGTAGATTGACTCAAGCAGAAGGGGCTCGGGGTGCATAGGAGGGTCTTGAGGTGGCAGAGCTCCAGTCAAATTGACCCTAACTGATCTGGTCAATCTTCTTCCCGATTAGATTTATTCTATCCAGCTGCTTGACAATGATATCTGTGTCGGCTCGAATAGACTTGTGAGCCTCGTGGACACCAACCCGCTGCTGACCAGGCCACTGGAACTGGTTCATGGATGCGGCAATCATCAAGTTCTCCGCTAATGATTCAAACAACTCAAATGCATTGTTATCATCTTTTACGAGGAAATTCCCGCCACTAGATGCATCGGCCAGATGCCGATGTGTGTCATCCAGCCCATGGTAAAAGATCTGAGCCAGGTGCCATCTGGGTATACCATGGTGCGGGCATTTCCAGAGAAGGTCGTGAAATTTGTCCCATGCTTCGTCTAACTTCTCCTAAGCTCCTTAGGAGAAAGTCATGATTGTGCTCCGCATTGCTTTTGTTCGACCGATTGGGAAGAACTTTTATAGGAATTCATGTCATAATTCCATCCAAGTTCCAATTCGCTTCCCAATGGTATTGAACCAGTATAAAGCTTTGTCCCTCAGAGAGAACGGGAGAAGCTTCATTAGAACAATCCCGAGATCAATATTCCTGGGTCGAATCGTTCCAGCGAGTAGACTCAGGTCCTCAAGGTGTTGGAATGGATCCTATCTTGAGTTCCCATAGAAATGAGTGCTGATCAACCCAATCACATTGGGCTTGAGCTCAAACGTGTCTCCGCCTACGGGAATTATGACTAGTGGTGCGACGATTTGTGCAGCTGGGTCGTAGAAATCCCACAGTTGTTCTCCTCGCAGTAGGTGCTGCATCCTGTCCAGTGCTGTTAAGATGCGCTCCATGCTTTACCGATGTCACTCCTCGGATTCAACTACCCATGCTTCCAGATGAGCCATCGGGTCCGGATTCTCGATATCCTGACCCGGTTTAGGTCTAGGTCTATGATTAGGCATGGTGGCTCTGGGAGTAGAAGAAGTGGGGGGAGAAGATGGTCCCAGCGAGGTAACTCGCCGCCTTGGGAGTGGCTCTCAAGGTCCAACAAAGTAAGATGTAAGTGACCTCCTTCCTCACATGCACCACCCAACCCCTAGGTTGGTGTAGCCTAGTCAGACAAGGCTAAGGCCCTGTCAATCAAGTGGTCTTTATGAATCAGGTGACCAAATTTTATGATTTAGATTTTAATTCCTGAAGAAATTCGTCGTACAACCAGCTGAAAGCGATTCCTGCCTCTTCGCTAACCCAACCAAGAGGTTGAAACCACCCAATAGTACGATAATAAATTCAGGTTTTATTTTCGTGTTTTAAAATATGTTTTAGCCATTTTTCTTCAGTGGGGTTTTCTATTGGTGAGTGCCCACAAGGTGACTAGGCTCATCGGCTATGTACTAGACTTGAATAAGTCTAGGTAAGCCCAAGTGTGGTCTCTAAGTTGTAACCCTAAAGATTCAACCTAAGCTTCATGCAATTCTATGATTTTGTTCTGTTTCAGCAGACCACAAAGGTAAAATTCATTCTCTGATAACAATTGGAATCCAATTAACTTGAAATTTGGCCAGTAGATTTCTTTTTCAATTAGCTTTCCAGAGAAAATTTTTTTGGAATGTTTACTATTTCAACTAATTTTTTAGGGATTTTTGTATGTCAGAGGGTCAGATCTGGAATTTTGACCCCTGGCTAGTTTTTCACTTTGAAATAGTACGAAATGACGTTCAAATATTCGGGAAAAATATGGAAAATAAAGCTAGTGAGATCAAATTTCAAATACCACCATTTTTAGTCAAAAACGATCCATGGATTGCTTGAAATTGCATTTTGAAATTTGAAAAATCTCGAATTTGGGTCAGTTTGAACCCCTTACACTTCGCAAATTTTCAAAAATTTTATACTTGGAAGTCCTCCAAAGGAATGGTAGAGTTTGAAAGATGGTTTAAAAATAAAGGTTTGGCCCGAATTGTAGAATTTTTTGCTTACTAATTTTTCAGCAATCGAATTTTTAAATCAGACTTGAAATCTGGCAGAGAATCAGAAGATGGTGGAAAAGCTTTTAAAAAGGGTTTGGGTTTGAAATCCAAACCTTCGACCAAAAATTTTTTTTTTTTGAAAATTTTTGTAATATTTTTTTTCAAAAAAATTTTTTCAAAGGATTTAAATAAAATATCACTTTTTTTTGGCTTTTTTTTTTCAAACTAACCTAGAATTCAAAAAGAAACCTAATCTAGATTTTTTATCAAATTTTTTTTTTATTTTTTTTCATTTTCATGAAAATGAATAAAGATTTTCTTTTTTTAGAAGAACTTGCGGAAGGTAAATCTACTCCTAGGGTTCAAAAAGGAAACCTAATCTAATGGGGAGATGATGTGCACCTGATTTTTTCTTTACTATGCTCGTTGTGTGCACAGATCCCATTTTTCTTCCGTGTTGTCCTGCACATCAAAAACAAAGTAGTGAGAGATTTTTCAGTGATAGTTTAAAAGATCGAAATCAAAGAAAATGACGTTGCCTCCTCGGCAACGGTGCCATTTGTTTGTGAAACGTAGAGCTCATTTTTGATAGGAAAACGTCATAGTATAGTGCGCAATATGGTCAAACAAAGATTTTTAATAAAAGATAACGAGACTTGAGTCCCGGCCATTCGTCTCTGGGAGGCGTTTGTTTAGTTCTCAAATCAATCTTTATTGCTCTACTTTATTTAGAATCACATGCTGGTTTATGATTATTACGTATTGAAGTACGACATGCTTTCTTGCAAGTATATCATGAATTAAAAGCAGGCAACTTTAATTACATAAAAGATATTGTAATGAGCTCATGGTGATTCTCAACACATAGAGATATATATATAGAAAATATATTTTTCATTCATTTATTCAGAGGATCTTTGCAACCTGGATGTAGAGGAAAGCTTGTACAGGAATGCTCAGAAATGTAAATCTAGCTACCAGAAAATGGTCCCATACAGGAATCTATGGGGGTATTTTGCATGCATTATTGGGGGAGAATAAGGACTACACTACTAAGTAGTAAATTGAAGCAGTGAATGTAAAGAGCTAGCTACTAATCTATCAGAAGTGAGGGCATTCAAAGGTGGGCTCCGATGACATTGGAGTGGTGGAGAGGAGAAAGAGGGGCGGTCAATGGAGCTTAGGCCGGCCCTTGGAGAGAGGTTGGAGGAGTGATCCAGCATCCTAGCATGGTGTCCATCATGGTGGTGCTTAGCTCATGGAGATGGAGTGGAGATGGTGGTGGCTAGCCAAAGTGGAGGTGGATGAAGCCAAGCAAGTATGGATAAAAAGTGGATGGGTGCAAATGGCCACCTCGTAGGTATTTTACAGACCTAAGGGAAGCTCTCTAGAGAATTATTGAATTCTCTAAAGAGGCCTATGGTGGTAGCTCGTGGGAGAGTAAGAGAGAGAGGATGGATGATGGTTTTTAGATCCACCAAATGTGGATCTAAAAATTTAATGGCATTGGTTGACAATTTCAGCAACCAAGACAACCACACATGGTAGAGAGTTCTAGAGAACTCTAGGCTAGTATTTTTGTGTGGAGGGTGTGTGTGGGTCGAAACTTAGGTGGCTAGGTTGATTAGGTTAGGTTCTAGTGGGTTTAGGTTAAGGTAGGTCACAAATTATGGTTGTAAACCCTAATTCACTATGGTAAAGTGCAATTAAACTTAATACAAGTTAAATTGGGAGTGTGAAAACTTAATTTAGAGTTAAATAACTCAATTAAGTCAAGATAGGTCAATTGGACTCTCACTGAGTCCAATTGGATAGTGTGTGCTGAGATCAGGGCTCAATTGGACTCAATGAGTCCAATTGAGTAGGCTGATGGAATTGACTAAGATCCAAGTCAATTGGGTTTAGTGAGGACCTAATTAGGTCATTACGGAGCTATAAAGGTGATGTGCTAGGGTTAGGACACCTTAATTTAGGTTCCTATGCGGTTGGAATTGGGTTTAGGGACTTAGAGATCTAAGATCATGGCTTGAATCTCAAAATAGGAACTGAAGAGCAGTATTAGATGTCTAATAATAGTGTCAGATGTCTTATACTTAAAAATTAGAAGTCCAAACTTGTTGTCTGGACATCCAATTAGAGTCAGGAAGGATTCAAGGTTCTGTCTTGGGAATTATGCAGAAATTGGATGTCTGACCAAGTGTCTGGACGTCCAATAACATTGCAAAAGTGGGTTTAAGGTGTGCGGGAGTTGGCTAAGGGTTCTGGATGTCCTATAATTCATATGGACGTCCAGATGAGGGTTGGAACTAGGGTTTTGGGCCTTTCTAGGGTGTTGTGACCTAATCTAAGGGATGCTAAGTCTTGGGGATGTCTCTAGGCTTTCCTAGGGCTAGGATGGTAAGCTCTTCACATTTTACTACTTGATTCCTACTTAATAGAATAGCAAACCTTAACTCTCTTACATCATTATTCCTACCTCTTATCCAAGTCTTCTGCTCCAGCTCTGCTGCAACACCCGTTATTCCTGATCCAACTTTAGATCCTGCTTAAGGTCTAGCTCCAGATCTAGCTCCTGATCAGCTTATTGCCTACAATCGACATAATGCTCTTAATCAGCACATTATAACATTACTTTATGCATAGCTAAAGTAAAGCAGGAAAGATGCAGATAATGCTGATGCATGCATGAATTACCCTAACTTATGCTAAGTCCTAGCCTAATTTAGGTCAATTAAGACCTAAGATTGTTGTGTAATCACACACATGCCAGTGGGCCTAGTTATGGGTGCGCCGACCTGACCCGTATACCTGGGCAGGCTTTAGGAGAGAGAGCCTAAGAGAGAAGAAAGGGAGGAGAGTTCGCGGGGAGGATGGAGGTTAGGTTTTGCTCTGCTGGAGGGTGATGCCAAGGAAGAAGAGGAAGCCAAAAGCCGAGGAAAGGAAGAAGAAAAAGTAAGGAAGAAGAAACCAAGGCCAGTAATCAGAGAGATAGTAGAATAGATGAATCAGTAATCAGAGAAAGAAGAAGAAAGGAGAAGAAAAAGAGAAAGCTCAAGCCAGAAGCAAAGCAAATTATCTGATTTTTACATTCATCTTCATATTTTTGTGCTTCTATATGCATTGAAACCCTTTTTATTGCTTCATAATTTGATTGATCATTACATTTTTATCAAGTTGAAAGTTGTGTTCCTAGTTTTCAAATCCCTATTTGCTCCCCATGTTCGACCTCGGATTCATTCTTTTCGAGTAATAAACTTTCATTTGTTTTCAAAGTAATTTCAATTATACTGCAATGCATTTGTTTTATAAACCCGATTTCACTTTCGACGAACAGAGTCCTGGGTCGAACACAGGGAGGCGTCATTTACTTTAAGTGAAAACCACACTTCGATTTATTTCTTTTTAGCATTTTAGGGTTTTGTTATTTTTTTTGTATTTTTGTTAGAAGAAACAAGCAAATGTATCACAAGATAGAGATGTGGAACGAAAATGGTATATATATCAATCCAATGTCAATTACAATCTACTATGAAAGTATAAAAAGAGAAGCAGGTGAGAGGAAATCTCCCGAATCGGCTATTCGACGAGACGACGGTGCCTGGTGGAAGCTCGGACGAAGGAGGTGAGGAGCGGGACAACAAAGGTGAGGTGCAGGAGGACGTCAGGTTGAGGAAAGCTTCGACGTGGCTTCGGAATGGAGGTGAGAAGACGGAGGTGATCTGGTACAGGAATGGAGGTGGGAGGATGGCTCCAAGGTGACCTATGAAGGGGGATGGGAAGTTGAAGGAATATTTGGTGGGGCAGAGGTTTGCTACACTAATAGGAGCCTTGGGAGCTTGAGAACAAGCTCTAATGGAGTGTTGGCAGGCTTGCTAGAGCTTGAGAGTAGGTAGGAGCAGAGTAGGTAGAGATGGCTTGGAAGGAAGGGGGTGTAGGTCCCTTTTTAGTGGAGTGATTGCACCGCAAAAATACACCTGCAATTGTGCCATCTTGTGTTATTTCCTTGCATTACTAATGCATATTAGGTCTCCATAGTTGCATTGTAAAAATACATGCATGCATGCATTTAATTGAGAAGGGAGGAGAATGAAATAAGTGGCCTTGCATTTTACATTTTTCCTCAAGGGCATCTTTGCAAAATTCCCATCTCTATTTTTATTTCCACTTGATTTTTAATCTTTCCTGCGGCTGCATGCATCTTCTCCTTGCGTCATGCTTCCCTGCAGCTGCCCTTCCGTGCGGCTGCCTCTCCCTACCAGCCCTTCCCTGCGGCTGCCATTCCCTACATGAGCCAAGCACGACCATGCCTTCTTCTCCTATAAAAAGCCATGGCTCCATCCTTTGGAAGGAAGCCTGGTCCTCCACTTCAAATTTGCAGCTTCTTCTTTTCCAGGACACCACCGTCCTCTCCTCCCTCTCCCTCCATACGCCGGCCCTCCTCCGAGGAGATACCCGGCGGGCAGGAGCCCTCACTGTGGTGCACACCACCACAGTGAGACCACCACTGCCCAACTCTTCAAAGAGCCGGTGGGCATGGTGGCTCTATTCTCAATTTTTTTACGTTCGCACACCTTCAGCCACAGCCGCACGCTTTAAGGTCTGAAGCTCGCAGCTTGGCAGTAGTAGCAGCTAGGCGGCAGCGGCAGCAGCAGCAGCAGCAGCCCCAGCCATTCAGCGCAAGCCTGCAGGCGCCCCAACCCCTCCGCGCGTGCCTGCAGTCCCCTCTCCGACTCCCGCTTTCTCCGCCCTATCACGCAAAATTCCACCCGCAACCGGCCTTTGCGCTCCTCTACAGCGGCCGGCCAAGCACTAGCCCGCGCATCTGCCAGCCAGCCCCACTCGCCCGCGTGCACCCGCGTCACCCACTTAACTCGCTCGCATACCCCTCTCCACGCAGCGCTGTGCACTACGGGTTCCTCTCCGCGCCCTTCGCCCTCCAACGCACGCTTGTCTGCGTGCTTGCGCCCCTACACGCGAGCATGAAGTCCTCAAACGATGCCCTTCGTGCCCAGACGCCTTAATAGCGTCCTTTCACTCCAGTAGAGTGGCTGCTCTCTCCTCTCTCGCTCTCTCTCTCTCACTCTCTCTCACAGCACTCACAGCACTCTCTACACCGATGCTCACACACACCTACACTCACACTACCACACAAACACACACACCTATACTCTATA
Organism: Thalassia testudinum; assembly: GCA_037157565.1. Taxonomy (NCBI): domain Eukaryota; kingdom Viridiplantae; phylum Streptophyta; class Magnoliopsida; order Alismatales; family Hydrocharitaceae; genus Thalassia; species Thalassia testudinum. Next base: position 18,975,181 of record JAZHRO010000057.1, read on the forward strand.
TATATACGTATACTTATATATTGATATATATATACATATATATATACATATATTTATATACATAAATATATATACACATACATATATATACCTATATACTTATATATATACTTATATATATATATACACATATACATATACTTTTATAAATTGACATATATACTTTCATATATACATATATCTATACACATATATCTATATATAAATATACATATATCTATATATATATTACCTATATCACTAAGTATAGATACATATATTTATATATATATACATATATACACACCTACTTATATATACATAAATATATACAGATATATATCTATATAACTATATATACATATATACATATATATTCATATCTTGATACATATACCCATATACATATATATATATATATATACATATATATATATATATACATGTATATAGTATTATATACATACATACATATATATATATATATACATCTATACATATATTTGTCTATAACTATATATACATACATATATATATATACATATATCTATCTATACATATAGCTACATATATCTATATATACATATATTACTATATACTTATACATACATATATATATACCTCTACATAGTTATATATACATACAGATATATATATATATACATATACACTTATATATATACATATATATATTTACATATATATATACCTATATATTTATAACCATATATATATATATATATATTTACATATATACATATATATATATTTTCACATTATTTACCATATGCTGCATCGCGGCACTATCTGCACCAGTTGCTGATATTCCCTGATACACATGTACAAAAAAATGCGTGCTCGCATTCATCTTCCACCATCCATCCTACACACTCGTTGTGGCACCTAGTCTTGCTGGTTGCGTCTTTGTAGACGATGATCGACTCGACACCGTGCTACACTCCATCTCCGCCTCCACCCGCACCCCTTTATATACATAATATATACATATATATATATACTGTATTTACTTTATTTCTGTTTCACTTTCCTGTCAGAAAAAAAAGAGAAAAACAATATATAAAAGAGAAAAGATAATCTTTGACTTGCAGGTACCTCGTCTTGCGAATAGCAAGACTCATTTTAGAACTCTATTTTGGCTCAAAGCCAAGAACCCAATTTTGAGGGTGTGCCTCAAGGACAAAGGTTAGCAGAAAAAAAATCTAAATAAGAAAAACACCAAAAATATTATAAATGAGCGGAAGAGACTCGTTGTAGGAAAGGCGAATAAACTCGACTTGTAACCCCACTTCCCTGAGTTCGACCCTGGGCCTAAAAGTGACAAGATAAAATCAAGTAGGCCAGGTTAAAAATTTTGTAAAGAGATGGTTAGGTCCGATTTAGGTTAACCACTATACACACTTCAACGATAAAATCATCATATTAACAACCTATCCGAGCTCGACACTGCACCTTTTCTGGCACCGTTGCCGGGGAAGTGCGCCTTCAAGTAAGTTTCTATTCAGTTCCTTTCAATTTTTCTCTTCTCTCTTCATGGCTATCTCTATTTTTGGTGTGTAGGTGAACCTGTTGCAAGGAAATGGCAGGCAAACGAAGTCGAAGACGTGAGCAGATCCAAGGCAGGAACGAGAGCGTGAAGATGCCGACACCACATTGGAGCTTCGCACACGTTGCCAAACAAGAAGGTTTTCTTTTCTTAGCAAAATAGGGTTAACTTGCCACCTTAATAAAAAAAATAAAAAAAAAAACTAGAAAAACTTCTTGGGAACTTGTTGAACGTTTATGAATCGCTACATTAACGTGTTCGATTTTGGAAAACATGTCGTTGTAGTTCGAAAGCGAAGAATTCATGTTCAACAAATAAAATTTATACCGAAAAGAATTCCGGGTCGAACACAGGGAGGTGGACATTTGATTTAAAAACTATGCGTTCCTTTTTATTTGTCACAGAATAATTCAATTTAAAACTATCTAATTATTTACAATAAATAGAAGAGAGAGAGAGTAAGAGAGAAAGAGAATATTACACAGAGAAATCAAAATGAGATGTAGAATAAACAAGGAATTTTTCATTAAGGAGATTGTTCATTTCACTCTTACAACTACAAAGCATAAAATAATTACTCTAGAAAGCGATAAATTTACTCCAGAAAGCATTAAAAGAATGGAGGGAGAAATGCCCTCCTCGACGATTGCTTAGAGGACGAACAAAACTACACTAGCAAGCAGTAAATCTATATTAGAAAGATGTAAAAAGAAAAGGGAGAGAGAAATCCTCCTCGATGGTTGCTTAGAGGACGAGCCGGACAGGACGACACCTGGACGAAGGAGAATGAAGCAGGATGAAGGAGGACGAAGCAGAAGAACGGGAACGAAGCAGCACGCTGTCGTCGTCACGGGATCCACTTCCAAAGGGGAACGAAAATTGGACTTTATCTCGCGCGAAGCATCCCAGGTGTGGGACAAGCTTCTCCTGAGCTTTCGAGGGGTAGAGAGGAGAAGGAAGGGATCAGAATTTCGTATGGAGGGGGTCTCCTTTTATAGTTGCAAGGAGTGGGGGAAAAATGGACATTACAACTTCAAAACAATAAATGAGGGGTCTTTAGTGAAGGATAAAACCGTCTCTAAAGCCCCCAACGTGGGCGTAGCTTCCTCACACAAGCGCGCCCGCTCAGCTGCCCGCGTGCGCAACGCTTGTGCACGTTCGTCGATTCTCAGCCATCCGATCACGAGATCGGACGGCTTAAGATGCGTCTCCACCCGCTCGTTGTGCGCCCGCCTGGCGCGTGCAATCGCGGGTGACGCCACGCATTCAATCGCGCGTGAATGCTATTGGGCGTGCCCAATTGCCCGCTCCTCCAGCCCTCTGCTGTGGCTCGAACCCGCGCCCGCCGGTCACGTAAGTGCACTCGACTGCTGCGCTATGGGGCGTGGATAGTCGAGCGGACGCGTTTAAGCACAACCGACCACAGCCGTTGGGTCAAGATCCAACGGCGGAGAGCGAGCAGGTGCGGGGCCTTCGTAGAATGCGTGCGGCCGTTTGGGCGACCGAGATGGCGCCACGTGGCACCATCTTGGCCGTCCATCTTCTAGAAGTTGTAGATGGTGCCACGGATGTCGGATTGACTTGATTTTTGTGTCGTTGTGCTGCGATCGTCGATTGGAATTCATCCGTGCAGTCAGATTTGTCATTTGAAGTGCGGATCTTCACCATCTTGGCCCTTGATCTTCTAGGGTTCCCCAATCATTATCTGATGCTACGGATGCCTGATTAGGGCGATCTTGGAGTCATTGAACTCCAATCGTCGCCCTGATCACATCCATATGTTTGGATCTTTGATCCGAGGCCTCGATAAAATGTTTGCCCTGTCCAAGCACATAAAAGGAGATAATTAACCTCCATTTTATTCAAACTACTCTAAATGAAAGATGATGCATGTTATGCAATATTTATATCATGAAATGCAATCCTATGCTTAAGAGCATGCATAAATAGTCATTTTAAGTAGTGTAAATGTGTTTACATCATACCCCCATGCCTATCTTTTGCTAGTCCCTAGCAAAAACTATATGCTATTTATAAAAGAATTAGGTTGGATTATTTGGACCTGAGTTATTTTCAATCATTAAGAAATTGTCTACTTAGGAACTGAACTTTCAAAGACACAACAACGCCCAGGTATTAGCAAAAATGCAGACCGCCTCAAGCCCTCGCCTTATTCAAAGAAAATTTTCTTTTCCTTTTTACTCTTTTCTAATTTTTTTGGATTTTCAAATTTTAGGGTTTAAGAGTGGCTTTCTACGGCCTTTCAACTCACCCAAGATTTGATGAGAACCCTAAGTTTTAAGCATCTTATTGTGATTGTGATAGACTCGTTGACCGGTAATTAAAATAGATTTCGGATTTCTACACCTCTAGGTGACCTCAAAAAGAATTCTGCCTAAAGGTGTATCTTTACAACCGGTAGCTTTCTCCCTACTTTTATTTTTTTACGGGGTCAACACAAGGGTGAATCCAGTGTATATCTCCCCGATTTATTCTACTTCTTCGCTTCTTCCTAAGTGTTTTGGGAATTTTTAGTGCATTTACTGAGCAAGGTTCTGGACAACCGGTCGATGAGCTGTTACCACCGATAACTTGCCAGCCATACTCGTGCGGGGAAGTGTGGCTTATTTCTTTTTGTTCTTTTCTCCCTTTTTTTTTTTTAAGTAGGTGGCTTCCCTAGTCTAAGATTTACCTAAAGGCAGCAAAAAGAGAAAGGTCCAGTGACTGGGCTCTGGACAACCACCTATGGGCTGTTACCCATGATAACTTGCCAGCCATATCACCTTAGAAGGTTCATTAGTTACCCAAATTCCGTTAAAATCGCCGAACAACGAGTCAGTGCAAAGAAAGTGTGTAGATGCTTAAAACTCAGAAATTCCCTCAAATCAGAGGGTGGGTTGATAAGTCATGTACTTATCACCCAAACTTATTTATTCCAATTATAATAGAATTAAGATGGCAAGGACTCAAAAGACAAATCCACATTTTAGTGGATACAAGGGCTGATTAAGTCCAAAGACCTGAAGGGTCTTTGTGTTCAAATCATAATGTAGTATTTCCTAAGATTGAAAATTTTCTTAAACCCAAATTCTCTTTCCTAATTTCAAAATTTTTTTTTATTTTATAAAAGAAAATAAAACAAATCTACGGAGCTGACGAATGAATTCAGAGATGAATATCCACCCCCCCATGCCTATCTAATGCAATGTCCTCATTGTATTAAAAAGACATAAAACAGAGTGGAAAAGCGTAGAAAGCACCTGAATTGCGTGAATGTCAGGTCCGCTCCAAGATGAAAACTAAGAAAAATTGTATATGTGCTGAGTTTAGTGCCTTCAGCTAGGCACACTATACAAGGAAAAGAAATGAAGAATTCACAAGTGCAGGTCAGAATTAGAATAAACAGAAGAATCCTCTGACCAATCAAAAGAGGTCCACAGATGTGGACCAGATTGTGGTGCAGACCCGTACCCCATAATCGAGAATATCTTAGGTTCTAGATAAAAATTACCCAAAACCTAAAATCAGAATGCAAGCGGCGTCGGCCCTGTGATTTATGAGGATGCAGCCCAAGACCAAAAAGTTGGGTTACAGAGAATTGATGTTCAAAAGGATAGTCGTTGAATGTGTGCTTGAGTTGAACATCCTAGAAACAAATGTCGTAAGGGTTTTGATTTGATGAATTCATCTTAAAAGGAACCCTTCGACACAATCTTCCATTTCCTCCAAAATTAACTTCCCAAATCAAAACTTCCCAGCTCCTATCCTCCTCATTTAGCATATCAAATTCCAGGACCTCTTGTATATTCATCACCCCGTCTGAAATCTCCAAGTCTAAATGATGTGGCAAAATCAAAATTGACTTGGGTCTAATTATCTCAGAATTAGAATCATCAAAAAGCTCAACAGGGTGTAACTGATAATCAGGGCATTGAATTGATTCCTCCAGAAAATGTGATTCTGGATCCGTAATGTGTGCCCTAATAAGATCAGTTTCCTCAGCTATTAGGCTATCAAATGATCTATCAGATTCCTCAGGCCCAATCGTCTCACAGAAATCATGTTCAGAAAACTCACGTGAGACTTCGCAACTTGAATCTTCACCATCAGGATCCATATCAATGTATGTCCCAAAATCAGTTGTCATTTTGTGTTCCCCAGAGACATACGTTTCCTCGTAACCCGGCTCAGGGATCTCAGGTGAAGAAATCAGATCATCCTTAATTGATTGCTTTAATTCAATCTGGTCAGCCTCGAAACACGTGTCCCCCCCAACAGGTGCCTGAGCGGGTTCTGTCATTGGCTTTCTTAAAGAGGGTTCATCCTGGGAATTATTCCAAGATTGAATCAAAGCAACCACGAATCTCATCCTCAATTTCGCTAATTTCCCAAGTAGAAACTCACCCGGGTTCTTATCCTTAACATCCTGGAGCCAATCCAACAAAGACTTGGTTAAATCATCAATCATTTCAATCAGGGGCTCCAATCTCTCAATGCAAGGTATTGGCTGAACTTCTAAAGATTGAATGATATTCCTCAAGTTAGCCAGAACCTTATCTTGAACCTGGTTAACCTGAACCAAATGAGTTGGTTCAGGGTTGAGTAGGTTTGGGCTTAATGCAGGGGAATTAACGAATTGAGATTCGTTATACCCTTCCTGATAATAGGTCATTTTAGATTGTTGAAAAGATGGTGATGACCTAAAGGCAGTGAAATCAGAGGATGGGTAAGGATTGGTGTATCCTTGTTGATTGTAGATCGTATTAGGCTGTTCATGAAAGGAAGACGATCTATAATCGATGTAGGTATGAGAAGGATAGAAATCAGAATCAAAGTGTTCAGGGTTAGACCCTAAACACGGGGGTCTGGAATTGTATCCCCAATCTGAATTATCCCAACTGACTGATGGTTGATTACAATACGAGTTGGGATAATCGTCATGTTGAGGATAATTCACAACAAGAGGGTAAGAGTGGGAATGCGTGAAATATGTGGAAGGATTCATGAGACACGAGAGGAAGAAAGGCTCCCTGCAATACAAACAATCAAACCTGTCCTTAAATGGGTTAGCCTACAGACCTACAGACTCCCAAAACCCATCTTGAGATAAAGGAATGATTTGATCTACTTCTGTGTGTTCAATCCAACCAGTTAGAAGGAGGGACTGGGGAGAAGGTTCTTCGTTCGGCTTGCGCCTCTGGTTCCTAGTGTACCCCCCAGCCGCGATCGTTTGACTCTGCTCCCCTAGCTAGACATCAGATTGAACAGTAGAAACAGGCTAATCGAAAATAATCTCGTTCTGGGTTCTGAAGAGCGAGTCCAATCCTTAAGGCCAACGTCTACTCTATGTTATTTAGGGCTAGGTTTGAATGTGCTTTGGGATGTGATGGGCACTTTAAATGGGTTGTGCCCTTAATAATTGATTGATTTGTGTCTGCGTACACAACCAGTGATTTTCAAGTAAGATTATTTTTGATGTGGTGAATTTTAAGGTTCAAATCTTGCTTAGTAGCTTTTAGGATTCAACTTTAGGTGTTTTCAAATAGGTTTCGTTGGCACACCAGGTTTTGCAAGCATAGGTGAAGATGTTCCCCTTTAAAGTTTAAAAAGAATGTGGAGTGTCTGGTAAATCCCTAAGAGTTGAACCTAATTGGCAGCTACTTGATGAGTTGATTTTAATTGAAGTGGTGCGACCTAAACAACTCAAATAACTGGCCACAAATGCACCACTAAGTTAGGCACACAAAGATGGTTAACCTAGAATGATTTCTACTCTTTTATGTGTTGCTTTATGTGTACCGGTTCCACAGATCAAAACCCAGTTGAGTAGAAACAAATCAATTAGGTTAAGTGCCTTTGAATGTGGGTGTATGTTGTGTGTTTGTTGAAAATTACCCCACAAAATTATCTTTTTGTTTTTTTTGTTTTTTTTTTTTAAATGAAGGTGGAATGAATGTGAGTGAGAATCCAAACAACTAAACTATTCCTAGGATTTATGCAAACACCTAGGTTAATTGGAATTTGGATTTAATGTGGTGAATGAAATCTATGGAGGGGGAAAGAATGGGGAAAACTTACAAAACCTTCTACAGCATTTTACTTCGACTACCGCTTTTTCCTATCTCGAAAGAGTACCTGCAATCACAATAAGAAAGGAGAAAAGTGAGGTAAACGATTTGTAAGTTAGAAAATGCGAGGAGAATCCAAAGAGCGTCGCCTCCCAGGCAACGGCACCAAAATGTTGAGCACACAAAATGGTCCCCGGCAATGGCGCCAAAATGTTGAACGTTTACGAATCGCTACGCTAACGTGTTCGATTTTGGAAAACCTGTCATTGTAGTTCGAAAGCGAAGAATTCATGTTCAACATATAAAATTTATACCGAAAAGAATTCCGGGTCGAACATAGGGAGGTGGACGTTTGATTTAAAAACTACGCGTTTCTTTTTATTTGTCACAGAATAATTCAATTTAAAACTATCTAATTATTTACAATAAATAGAAGAGAGAGAGAGTAAGAGAGAAAGAGAATATTACACAGAGAAATCAAAATGAGATGTAGAATAAACAAGGAATTTTTCATTAAGGAGATTGTTCATTTCACTCTTACAACTACAAAGCATAAAACAATTACTCTAGAAAGCGATAAATTTACTCTAGAAAGCATTAAAAGAATGGAGGGAGAAATATCCTCCTCAACGATTGCCTGGAGGACGAACAAAACTACACTAGAAAGCAGCAAATCTATATTAGAAAGTAGTAAAAAGAATAGGGAGAGAGAAATCCTCCTCGACGGTTGCTTGGAGGGCAAGCCGGATGGGACGACGCCTGGACGAAGGAGAACGAAGCAGGAGGAAGGAGGACGAAGCAGAAGAACGGGAACGAAGCAGTACACCGTCGTCGTCACGGGATCCACTTCCGAAGGGGAACAAAAATTGGACTTTATCTTGCGAGAAGCATCCCAGGTGTGGGACAAGCTTCTCTTGAGCTTTGGAGGGGTAGAGAGGAGAAGGGATCAGAATTTCGTATGGAGGGGGTCTCCTTTTATAGTTGCAAGGAGTGGGGGCAAAATGGACATTACAACTTCAAAATAATAAATGAGGGGTCTTTAGTGACGGATAAAACCGTCGCTAAAGCCCCCAACGTGGGCGTAGCTTCCTCACATAGAAATCCACACATAGATATCTCCATTTAGGGTAGCCCATTGCATTTTAGCTTGTATTAACTAACTGATATTGAAGAAGGGTTTCTTGGCTTAGAAGGAAAACTTGTATTCTCACAAAACCCGGAGATTGGTTGAATTGGTATTTCAGCGAAATCCTAAAATCCATACTACTTAAGGCTGAACTCTAAAAACCATTCACCAATTAAAAACTTCAATTCGGGGAGATTTCCCAATTGCATGCTTGTTTTACACACTCTGAAAATCAATCACTTGGGCATTACCCGTAAACAATGCCCCTCACATTACAAAAGCACTTGACCCTAAGCCTCTATCTAAAACTGGTAGTAACTTGACCCTTCTTAAGGATTGGAGGTCTAACTACCTACGTGTAGTGGCTACGTGCTGGTGAGAGTTCCCGCATGCTATCGGGTGTCTAAGATTGGGGCAAATGGCCTTTCAATCTGGCCTGGTGGTTCCGCGGTGCTCGCATTCAGTTCCGTAGTTCGTCATGGTAGGTAACTTAGATCTTTAGGTCTAAGGGCACACTGTAGAGGTTAGGAATTTGATTATATTGATTTATCATCAAGTGTTCCTTAGCGGCGTCATTTCTCTCATCTCTTTTCCCTTCTTATCCCCCTAATTCTTCCTGCTGTAGTGCATGTTTTGGAGGAGGTCACAAAACCCTGAACTGTTTGAATTGACTGATAAATCTTGAAAACAAGCCGAATCGTCCTCCTCCTCCACAAACATGGCTGCATGCCCACCCCCGAATCCCGAGGGAGGAAACCGCCCTCAGAACCCACTAGGTGGTGGAGCCGTAGATCCCATAACCCACCTCCAAGCCCAAATGGAAATGTATAATGGGCAAATCGAAGCCATTCGGGAAACATTGGAGGAAATGCAGAACCCTCCCGAACGGGAGGAGCCTAGGTCTCTTAGCTCCTATCAGAATCCTGCTGCTGCATAGACCATAGGACAAATTCGGGTCCCCATGGGTGGGGACGACTTTGAACTAAAACAGAACATAATTGGCCTAATAAATTTTCACTTTCATGGTCTTGCAAGTGAAGACCCGTTTCTCCACTTGGAAGACCTAACCCGACTGGCTGAAACTGTTAAACCAAGAAATGTCGGGTTACCTATAGTCCTCATGAAGATGTTCACATTTTCATTGCGGGATAAAGCATCGCAGTGGTTATGCACCCTTGGGAGAACCATCCATTCTTGGGAAGAGTTGCGAACAGCGTTTCTCAAGAAGTCCTTCCCAATCGGGTGAACCAATGCACTTCGCCGTGCTATCACTTCATTTACGGAACAAAACGGCGAACAATTTAATGAGGCATGGGAGAGGTATAACGACCTCCTCAGGAAGTGTCCATGCCACGGTCTGCTTAAGTGGCATATAGCCCAGATTTTCTACTATGGGCTAAATTAGATTTTGAAGCAGATTGCAGATGCTTCCTACAGAGGGAACTTTATGAATAAATACGAGAATGGAGCATTTGAACTATTTGAAAATATGAGTGAAAACTCGATGAGCAATGCTTCCATTGTCGCCTTTAATCGTACCAGCTAGCCCCGAAATGTCCACGAAGTTGACACAGGACCCTCCCATTCATCCACTGATCTCAGCCTTATAGCACAAAAATTGGATGAAGTCTCCGTCGTGCACAAGAAGCTGGACGAGCTTCTGGCCAACCTCGCCCAATCTCTGGTAAACACCACTTCATCACAATCCAAATTCTTCCAACACCAGGCTTATCCCAAAAAACCCCGTAGGACCTTCCTTACTGAGTGTCGTGCCAAGCAACTCGGTAAGTCATGTGGAACTGGCTTCTGCGAGCCAGTATTTCGACACGGAGGACCAAGCCTCCGTGTACTCGGATGCATACTTACATGCAGACGCATCTTCTGGCATAAAAGACGCTTGCGCCCTGGGGAACAACCCGTTCTCTGCCACGTATAACCCAGGGTGGCGCAATCATCCGAACTTCGCATGGTCCAACAAACCGCAACGTCAAAACCCCACAGGTGGACCAATGCGACCGTCCGCACCTTTCATCCCAAGGACCCAGTCTAATCCTATGACGAGTCTACAATCAGGCCCTTGCATACCGCAAACAGAGCATGCATCAAGTCCTCTTGACAAATTGATGCGAATGATGACAGATATGTCAAAGAGCCATGAAGAGAACATGACCTCTCTTCAGCACCAATTGGCACAGTAGAATGCTGAGATCAGTCAACTACGCAAGGCGACTCGATCTCAGGGCACTCTTCCTGCCCAACCTGTTCCAAACACGCGAAACTTCGTACCCCGTGGTCCACAACCACAGGTACAACCTTCTCAGGGATAGGTTCATCAAATTCTGCAAGCTCCAAGCATTCCATCGGGATTTCAGGCTAATCCCGCTGCAGCACCGCACTCTTATGTCCCTATTGCGAACCCTCCTCCACCGTATGATCCCACTGGATCCGCATTGTCCAATGCTATCACTACGAGGAGCGGTAAGCAGACCGTAGATCCGCCTCGACCAGATCCTAGCCCATTTTCTTCTTCATCACCCTCTCATTCGGGATGCGCACCGCATTCACGAGAGGGTGATACACCCAAATTGTTGCCAAAATCAGTCCCATTTCCTAAGGCTCTACTGAGGGAGCCAAAGGCAAAAAGAAAGATACATAGGCCTTTGATAACCAGAGTAATTTGTTCAGGGATGTAGAAATCAAGGTACCCCTGCTCAAGGCTATCGACCACATACCTACTGTCGCCCGATTCTTCAAAGACTACACAACACCCAGGCGATAGTCAAAGAAAACAAAAAATTCGGTGGTTCTCTCGCCTCATGCGAGTTGTGCTATACTGTCAAACCAACCACCGAAGCAGAAAGATCCGGGCACACCGCATATCTCCTATAGCATCCAAGGCTGCAATTTTAGTCGTGCCCTGCTTGATCTAGGATCTTCCATAAATCTTATACTGACCATCATGCTTGAAAAATTTTCCTTGGGAAATCTGAAACCCACCCCTGTTACGTTATAGTTGGCAGATCGTTCTGTCAAAATCTCGAAGGTTGTGGTGGAAGACGTGGTGGTTAGGGTCAACAGTCTCTATTTTCTTGTTGACTTTCTTGTTTTAGATATGGAAGTTCCTAGCTCACTTTCTGATTGTCCGATCATCCTTGGTCGACCTTTCTTTGCCACAGCCCGCACCCTTATCGACTGCGAATCGGGTTGTATTGAGATTGCCATTAGATCTGAAAAGCTCAAGCATAACATCTTCAAGGAAGCCAAGAACTTTGATTGCAATTGCATCGAGGATGACACGTCTGTCGAGGACATGACCGTCAGTGCGTCTATCGGACTAACTGGGGCCTATTCTGACTGCTGCGGATTGTCGGTAAACACTGCCGACTTCCAGACCAACACATAATGTGACGTTCCCCCATCCCTCCCTTGTCCCGTACCTTCTCCTGGCCAGACTTCTGACGAGATTTTCTCTGCTTCCCATACCTCATGGTCTGAGTCATATCCGGGATGCTCACCGCCAGTCCATACTTTTGATGACAGGACTGCCCTTTCTTTCCCTCCAAATCTGGCGGATTTGCAAATCCACACCGGGACCTTGAACCCACATCTTACTCACTGGGGCTGTTCCTTTTTGGCTCCATCCATCCAAGAAGCCCCTCTTCTTGACCAATCTGTGGGCTAGCTGCTTCCTCCTGACTTGTTCTCTATTCTCCCTAGGACACTCTCATCGCAGAAAATGCCAGATCTTTCACCACCCACCATCCACCCACCCTACCACCCTGCTGTATACCCTGCACTTCAGCTCTCATTACCCGATCTTTCGTCCTTTCTCTACCCTTCCCTACATGCGTATCAGGACATAGCATTGTTTGGCATTGGGGGGTGGATAGGCATCCATAGGATCTGGGTATTTTAAGGTATCATACAGTTCCCACCTATTTATAAATATGCAAGAAAAAGAGAAAGGAAGAAAAAAAAAAATATATATATATATATATAATAAAAATGGTGTTTAGTAATGATCTAAAAGATGAAACAAAAATACAATAAGCGCGTATGGATATTCAACCTCTGTTTTGAAGACTTTCCAGGCCACAGAAGCTTAATTCGCTCAGGCTCGGATTAAGTTACTTAAGCATTGACAAGATAGATCGGAATCTCTCCTAACTAAGGACATATTCTTGTACTTGAGACACCAGTACTGGATCCGTTGGTTTACTTTTACTTGATAGCTTAACTAAACTTGGTTCACACTACACATATCAGGAAAGACCAGGTGGACATAAGATCCAACCCTAGTGTTAATTAGGGAAGGTGGAGTCCTTACCTATACGTGCAAGTAGACTTTTTATCCCAGGTTTTAGTCTTGTGTTTAGGAGAAACTCTTTCTACCAAAAAGAAACTCTCCCACAAAAAAAAAAGTGTGCTCCTTCAAATAAAGTTTTAAGAGATATACTGACACGTGTTTCAAAAAAAAAAAAAAGGATGATGCAAATAAGTCAGTATATCTCACAAATATCTATAAAGTTCTATTTTCCTGTGAGCTGCAAATGTCAGAAAATGGGAGTTGAGTTTTCCGTCATCATCTTAAGGGTCAATCCGAAAACATGAGCTGAAACTAGGACCAACCTTTACTTAAAAATTCGTGAAACCCTGGGCTTGAGTCTTAATATTCATCTGGTCTGTCTTGATCCTTCACTATGCACATGCCATAATCTCTTGAGCTCTCGAGTACGGTAAAAAACCTCCTGGGTCCTGGAAATCGTACTTAAGGTTTAAATATCAAGACTCCTGGTTAGTCGAGAAATGACCTATGTCATGTGAGACTTAAAGTACTTGTAGTCTTCTCTACAATCGGTTCTCACAATATCCAACAATAAACACATGTATGTCGCCTCAGAAGAAAATCTTCAGCTTAAAGATCATTTCTAAATACTGCTTTGCCAGGGACTAGCAAAATATAGGCATGGGGGCATGATTGCACCGCAAAAATACGCTTGCAATTGTGCCATCTTGTGCTATTTCCTAGCATTACCAAAGCATATTAGGTCACCATAGTTGCATTGTAAAAATACATGCATGCATGCATTTAATTGAGATGGGAGGAGAATGAAATAAGTATTCATGCATTTTACATTTTTCCTCAACGGCATCTTTGCAAAATTCCCATCTCTATTTTCTTTCCCACTTGATTCTTAATCTTTCCCGCGGCTGCATGCATCTTCTCCTTGCGCCATGCTTCCCTGCAGCTGCCCTTCCCTGCGGCTGCCTCTCCTTGCCAGCCCTTCCCGGCGGCTGCCATTCCCTGCATGAGCCATGCACGGCTATGCCTTCTCCTATAAAAAGCCACGGCTTCTTTTTTTCCAAGCCACCACCGTCCTCTCCTCCCTCTCCCTCCATACGCCAGCCCTCCTCCGAGGAGACACACGGCAGGCAGGAGCCCTCACTGTGGTGCACACCACCACAGTGAGACCACCACCGCCAAGCTCTTCAAAGAGCCGGCGGGCATGGTGGCTCTGTTCTCATTTTTTTTACGTTCCTGCACCTTCAGCCATGGCCGCACGCTTCAAGGTCTAAAGCTCGTAGCCTGGCAGCAGCAGTAGCTAGGCGGCGGCAACAGCAGCAGCAGCAGCACCAGCCATTCTGCTAAGCCTGCAGGAGCCCTTGCCCCTTCGGGTGCACCTGCAGTCCCCTCTCCGCCTCCCGCTTTCTCCACCTTGTCATGCAACATTCTGCCCGCAACCGACCTTTGCGCTCCTCTACAGCGGCCGACCAAGCACTCGCCCGCGCATCTGCCAGCTCGCCCCACTCGCCCGCATGGGCCCGCGTCACCTGCTTCACTCACCTGCATACTCCTCTTTGCGCCCTTCTTCCTCCAGCACGTGCTTGTCTGCATGCTTGCGCGCCTGCGTGCAAGCTTGAAGTCCTCAGACGACGCCCTTTGCGCCCAGACGCCTTAACAGTGCCCTTTCCCTCCAGCATAGCGGCTGCTCTCTCCTCTCCCGCTCTCTCTCTCCTCTCCCGCTCTCTCTCTCTCACTCTCTCTCACAACACTCACACCACTCTCTACCCCGACGCTCACACACACCTACACTCCCACTTCCACACAAACACACACACCTATACTCTATATATATACGTATACTTATATATTGATATATATATACATATATTTATATACATATATATATATATATCTATATACTTATATATATACTTATATATATACACACATATACATATACTTATATAAATATACATATATACTTACATATATAAATATATCTATACACACATATATATATATATATATATAAATATACATATATCTATATATATATTACCAATATAACTAAGTATAGATACATATATATATGTATTTATATACATATATACACACCTACTTATATATACAAACATATATACATATATATATCTATATAACTATATATACATATATACATATATATACATATCTTGATACATATACCTATATATATATATACATATATATATACATCTATATAGTATTATATACATACATACATATATATATATATATACATCTATGCATGTATTTGTCTATAACTATATATACATACATATATCTATATACATATCTCTATCTATACATATAGCTACATATATCTATATATACATATATTACTATATACTTATACATACATATATATATACCTCTACATAGTTATATATACATACACATATATATATATACATATACACTTATATATATACATATATATATTTACATATATATATACCTATATATTTATAACCATATATAGATATATATATAGATTTATTTACATATATACATATATATATATATTTTCACATTATTTACCATACGCTGCATCACGGGAATATTTGCACCAGTTGCTGATATTCCCCGATACACGCTTACAAAAAAAAGCGTGTTCGCATTCATCTTCCACCATCCATCCTACACACTCCACGTGGCACCTAGTCCTACTAGTTGCGTCGTTCTAGACGACGATCGACTCGACACCGTGCTACACTCCATCTCCGCCTCCACCCCCACCCCTTTATATACATAATATATACATATATATATACTGTATTTACATTATTTCTGTTTCGCTTTCCTGTAAGAAAAAAAAGATAAAAAAAATATATAAAAGAGAAAAGATAATCTTTGACGTGCAGGGACCTCGTCTTGCGAATAGCAAGACTCGTTTTGGAACTCTGTTTGGGCTTAAAGCCAAGAACCCAATTTTGAGGGTGTGCCTCATGGACAAAGATTACCAGAAAAAAAATCTAAATAAGAAAAACACCAAAAACATAATAAACGAACGAAAGAGACTAATTGTAGGAAAGGCGTAGAAACTCGACTTGTAGCCCCACTTCCCTGAGTTTGACCCTGGGCCTAAAAGTGACAAGATAAAATCAAACAGGCCAGGTTAAAAATTTTTTAAAGAGATGGTTAGGTCCAATTTAGGTTAACCACTGTACACACTTCAACGATAAAATCATCATATTAACAACCTATCCGGGCTCAACACGATGGAGGAGAAGGAAAATCATCTCTTGGTCATTACTGATTTCTATAAACATCACTGCAGCTATCGCTCAAGATCCACCATTCAATTCCTCTTGCTGGCGCACACTAGCCACTAATAACAGTTGTGTTTAACGAGGTGAAATCAATGTTTAGAAGATGTTGCGTTGCAGTATAAGTGAATTCGCCTTGTAAACAAATAAGAATTTTATTACTCAAAAACCTAAGAATCCAAGGTCGAACACAGGGAGCAAATTATTTTTTAAAAACTAAGATCATAATCTCAAATTAATAAAAAGTGATGTTCAACAATAGTATGAAGCAATAGAATGAAATTCAATGTGTATAGATGCTAAAGAGAAGAATAGAGATGTAAAAAGAAATAGAATGTCTGTTCTCTCTTCTTTCTTTTCTTCTCTCTAATGTCTTTTTCTTTCTTCTCTTTTCTTCCTTCTCTGATTTCTTCTTTCTTTCTCTGCCTTTGATTTCCTCCTTTGTCTATCTTTCTATCTTCAGCCTTCTATTCTCTACGGCTCCTTCCTTCTCTTCTTCTTTTCCTTCAGCTGTGCCTTCCTTCCTTTCTTCTTCAGCCTTTGATTTCCTTCTCTTTCCCATTCTTCTTCAGCAGCACCTTCTTCTTCCTTCTTCTTCAGCATTTGCCTTCAAGTCTCCCTTAGATTCCTTCCCTCTCCTACCCTTGGCTTTCTTTCCTTCCCACAGCTCCTTCTTCTTCAGCTTCCCTTCCTTCCTTCTTTCCCTGCACACACGGGTGAAAAACCTACCTCTACCCTCACCTGCATATGGTCTCTTTCTATTTCTCTCTTCGGTTTGCTCTCCCAGAGCCAATTGGGTAATCGAGTCGGGTTCTGCACACTCAGGTCCAAGCGCACCAGCGTGGGTGGTGCGTGAGGAGTGCAGGGTAAACGGGTCAGGCAGCGAGGTCCGTGTACCTTGGTTGCGGATGAGGCGAGTGAGCGGGTGAGGGGACCTCACCCCGTGATCCGAGGTGACAAGAAGAGAACACAAAAACAAATTATGTTACACACCAGCACTAAAAACTTCCAAGGTGGGACTAAAGTCCCAACCACTCCTTCCCATGCACCTAGGGAGGATGCCCGTGCAATTGCTGCAGCTACGGTCAATGACGCCTTCGATTGCTAGATGCGAAAGGGTCGTGGAAGGTTTTTGCCCACCTACGGCTCTTCTGCCTGGGTCGATGAAACCTGGAGCGAGCTTACGAGCAAGCTTGCTCGTGATTCAATGGCGGAAGGGGGGTCGGCCCTGAAACTCACAAATACCGCCTTGCGACCCTGTCAAACCACGTGCGTAGCTTCACCATGTCACAGTGTAGCTATGCACTTGGTTTGATGGGGCTGCAAGGCTGTATTTGTGAAGCGGTGGGTGGGGTGGCACAAAACAGCCTAGGCGTGTGTACCTAGGTCGGACTGTGACCGTAAAAGTGAGTGTGTTCGGTGGGAGGGTATGGTGTGTGTGGCGATCAGGGGCGGATGATGATCAATGGGTTGGCGGACTTTTTGAGGTAGGTGGGGAGGCATGTGGATGACTGGAGCGACGGATTCGCCTTCGCCAATGGTCTGCCGGAGATGAGGAAGACGGAAGTGGTTGGTGGCTGTCGAGGGTATTTTTAGGAAATAAAGAACGGGAAAGTGATAGGTAGTGAGAGAGGAACTTACTGAGGGTATTTGGATGAAGGGGAAAAGGCAGAGGGTGAGCAGCGCATGTGTGCCATCGTCGTAGAAGAAAGCCCTGAGATAAGGAAGATGGCGATGACGAAGGGGTTAGAGAAGGGCGCGCAGGTATGGCACGACGCGGAGGAGCAAGGCAGAGAAGACTCTGCCATTGGTATGGTGGCAGAGAAGACTCTGCCATTGAGAAAAGGGAGGAGAGATCGCAGAAGTTTGGGGGCTATTGGCTGGAGATCAGGGCGGAAGAAATTTAGGGGGTTTCTACAACCAATTCAAGCTTGAGAGCAATGACAAGGATAGGGGGTCCTTTTATAGCTGTTAGCAGAGGTCCTTGTGATTGGAACGCAAGCTTCCCAGTGTAAGAATCCTCATCAGAGAAGGATGGTGCAAAGGATACCCATATATCTCGATCGTTCGCATGAGAGATTGGATGCGAATCAAATCATGGGATTGCGTTTAGATGATAGGGAATTCCTTAGAGTATCTCCCTTCCAAATCTGAGAGATCTCTGAGGAATCAATTAGAAATCCTCTTCAAATCCTCGTTGGAGTAGCACTCCTCCGCTGTAATGGCTGAGGGACCTAATTGCAATGAGTGGCAAGGAAGATAAGGGGGTCTACGCAAAGATTTTCAAAAGCTAGGGGTCGAAATGTAATTAGGTGGACTATTTTACAAAGTAGGTCAAGGTGACCTTCCATTAGGCCCAAATTTTGGTAAAAATCTAATTTTGACCTAAGGAATCTAATGGTGAAGTTAAATTTTAGGTTTGACCACGTTTGACTGGATATTTTGCACAAAAACCCAAATTTGGTCAAATATCTTGGTTGGACCCCTACCTAAGCCAAAATAGGTTCCAAAGGACAAATTGATGGTTCTAAACCATAGAGGATATTTTTTCATGAATTTTAGAGGGCTTAGCTGATTTTTATTTTGACCATAACCACACTGAATTAAGTGAGTCCTTTTTAGGGTTATAAGATGTCATTTAATTCTTAGATTGCACATGAACCCATTTATTACTGAATCAACCCACTTTTCATCTTGTTAAGACTAATTGACCTATGTTTAGCCCCTAAGAAATCCCGTTGATGTACTGCAATGGTAAAATTACAGTTTTACCCTTTATTTCTTATTTTATTCTCAGAACAATTATCCCTTGAATTAGGCCCTTCTCTAGGTTATGTAGGAGCATTTATTCTCTTTCCTAGGTCAAAATGGGCTAGTTAGGGCTCATGATGGTGTTCCCATCATACCCCCATGCCTAACTTTTGCTAGTCCCTTAGCAAAATTTCAAGGTTTTAACTTCTGATCTAGATCATGAGTTTCTTTCATTAGTTTTGACAAGTGCTTTTTCTTTCTCTTTTGTGACTAGGTCGGAATGTCGATTGTAGGCCTAGAGGTACTCAAGTAGCTACCAAGATCCGAACTAGACCAGCCCTAGCCTCAGTCCTCCGCAAAGGTTTTTAAGGCCCGCAAGAGCTATCCTAAGGTTTGTTGGACTCCGCAGTTAAAGCACCCGTGCTTGAGAAATATTTTAGCCTTAGTTCAGTTTACAGTGCATTTTTGTAAGAGTGAGAAATAGGATTTATTTGTTTAGAAGTTTTCTCTTTTCTTTTTATTTCTATCTTCGAATTGGCTTCTTAACACGGTCTGTATCGGATTCCTCGTCCCCATCATCAATCCTCAAAGGTCTCTAGCAATCGATGCTTCGTGATAGCACCACCCATGGCAACCCATAGAACCCTGAGTTTCAAGATTTCGAGATAATCCCACCCATGGCATTCCGTGGCCAAATCCAAACCCTAGCAATTGACAATTCATGATAATGCCACCCATGGTATCTGAACCAGTAGAGTGCTTACATGCCCTTCGAAGGATATGTAAATATCTTAGGAGACAAGCACCGAGGAGACGATATGTTACCCATCTTCGTGGGAAATTTCCCACCTCTCCGTTCTGAGAACTCGTCCAAATCAACTTGTGTTGATCGGCCACTCCTAATCTAGGCAACTTTTTTTAGAATTCTTAAATGTTTTTGCATGATTTTGATAGTTATGCACACTGAACCAGACTGTGTGTAGATTTGGGTGCTTTGGTTACCGAGTCTTGTGAACCGAAGGTCAGTTAACGAGGCTGAATACTACTTAAGTATTAGACCTAATGCTTAAGCTTCGTATTTTCCCCAACCTCTTGAGGATTATCCAGATCTTAGCAGATATTTGAATTTTTAATTCTAAGAGTCTAACCCGAAAGGCCTAAGGTCAACGTTCCTACTAATCTCTTTTTGTGTCTCATTAGAACTTCTTTTCATTTTTCTCTGTTTCTTGATGTGGTCTAGAACTTCAGTTAATCCCTTAATTTCTTACTAATGACTATTATTTTTCTTTTTCATTTTGTGCTCCTTTTTTGTCATTTTGCTCTTTTTCCTCATGTTTTGTATAGCCTCAATAATTCTCTCCCCCCTCAGTTTTTTTGTTGTTTTTCGAGATATTCCCAATTTTTTTGTGTTTTTTGTGATATGTGATTTTTTTATTAAAACCTTTTCTTATGATATTATTTTTCATAACGTTTTGCACTTTCATACCCCCCCATGCCTACAATTTGCAATGTCCCCATTGCAAATTAGGAGGGTTTGAATTCAGCTTAGTTCATTCAACATGACAAGTGTTGGGTAGGCGAACGGGTCGATGTGACTGTTGCGAACGATTTCTAGACTCAGGTACGGGTACTTGAGGTGGAGTCGGTTGTTCTAATTGATGAACCCTAAAGTGCAATATGAATTTAGCAAAGAAATGTCAAGAATGGTTTCAGGTTTTTCAAAGAATGATTGGTTGCCTCCCGTTAAGCACTAAGTTTTATGCCATCGGCTGGGCGGAATGAGCTTAGGGAGAATGAAGGATAAAGGATATCTCAGCCAAATTTGTATTAGTCATGTCAATGAACGGTTTGAGTCTGTGGCCATTCACGACGAAGGGTTCAGAATCATGGCTGAGTGGACTGATCTCAATGGCTCCATTTCCAAAGATTCGTCGGACAAAGTAGGGTTCGATCCATTTAGATCGTAGCTTTCCTGGGAACAATTTGAGTCTGGCATCAAAGAGTAGGACCTTTTGAGCAGGATGAAAGATTTTTCTTGATATGTGCTTGTCGTGAAAGGCTTTAACCCGCTCTTTGTAAATTCGTAAGTTCTCATACATGTCGTGGCGTAATTCATCGATCTCACTCATTTGAAGCTTTCTATGGGTTCCAGCCTTAGAAAGATCTAAGTTGCAGTTCCGTACGGCCTAATAGGCTTTACACTCCAATTTGATGGGGTGGTGACATGCCTTCCCGTACAACATTCTGAAGGGAGATATACCTAATTGGGTCTTGTGGGCAGTCCTATAAGCCCACAAAGCTTCTGGAAGCTGGGATAACCAATCCTTCCTATCAAGTCGAACAGTAGCCTGTAGGATTTTCTTGATCTCCCAGTTTGATAGCTCAGCTAGACCATTAGTTTGGGGGTGGTAAGCAGTAGAGATTTTTTGCGACACCTCATATTTGGTCATCAGTGACCTGAACTAAGCGTTTGTGAAATGTGTCCCTCTATTGAAAATTATTGCACGTGGAATCTTGAACCTTTAGAAGATGTTTTGGTGAATGAACTTGATAACAACTTTGTGATCATTGGTTCAGGTCGGAATGGCTTCGATCCATTTGGACACATAGTCAACAACAAGTAAAATGTATTCGAAGCCGTCTAAGATAGGGAAGGGTCCCATAAAATCAATCCCCCAAATGTCAAAAATTTCACATACCAGAATCGGTTGCAAAGGCATCATATCTCGATGGCTCATGTTGCCCAAGGTCTGGCAATGGGTACATGCCTTACAGTGACTATATGCATCCTTGAAAATTGTGGGCCAATAAAAGACTCACTGGAGGGCTTTTGATGAGATTTTGTCCTGAAAAATGTCGACCGCATGCCTGGTCAAGGTAGAAAGAGAGTATGTCTTTGATTTCCACTTCCCTGACACATTGTCGAATTATTTGATCAGCACCGATGCGGAATAGATACAAGTCTTCCCAAAGGTAATACTTGGCATCGAAATGCAATTTTTCTTTCTTAGGATTCGGCCAATCGGACAAGATCTGATGTGATGCCATATAGTTTACTATGTCAGCAAACCATGGAATCCCTATATTGATACTCAGGAGGTGATCATCGGGAAAATGTTCCATGATGGGTCCAGAAGGGTCAATGCTCTCAGAAGGAAGGCGAGACAAGTGATCAGCTACCATGTTTTGTTTTCCCTATTTGTCACGAATCTCAATGTCAAATTCTTGCAACAGCAAAGATCCAGCGGATTAATCGAGGTTTCGCATCCTTCTTTGCGAGGAGATGCCTCACAGTTGTGTGATCCGAGTATATGATAACATCGGAACCCAGGAGGTAAGATCTGAAATTTTCTAGGGCAAATACTATAGCTAGCAGCTCTTTCTTAGTAACTGTGTAGTTACGCTGAGCCTCGTCAAGTGTTTTGCTAGCGATGTAAATGACCACAAGTTTCCCGTCTATTTTCTACCCTAAAACTGCTCCTACAGCGAAGTCAGATGCATCGCACATGATCTCGAAGGGTTGACACCAATTAGGGGACTGTAGGATCGAGGCTTGGGTAAGTCAGTCACGAAGGATTTCAAATGCTTGAGTGCATTCCTTGGAGATTTTGAAAGGTACATCCTTGGAGAGAGGAGTAGTCAGGGGGTGCATGATTTTTGAAAAGTCAGGGATAAATCGACAGTAAAAATCGACATGGCCCAGAAAAGATTAGATGTCCTTGATCAAGCTAGGCATAGGGAGTTTGGAAGTCAAGTTAACCTTGGCTCGATCGACTAGGATGCCTTTCTCTGAAATCAGATATCCCAGGACGATTCCCTCAGGCACCATGAAATGGCTCTCTTCCTAGGAAAGAACCAGATTCACGTTAATGCACTGCCTGAGTATATGGACCAAATGCTGGAGGCAATCATCAAATGATGCTCCAAATACTGAAAAGTCATCCATAAAGACTTCCAAAGAATCACCTACCATATCTGAGAATATGGCAAGCATGCAATGCTGAAAAGTCATGGGTGCATTGCAGAGACTGAACGAAATCCTTCGGAATGCGTACATCTCTAAGGGATAGGTGAAAGCTGTCTTTTCTTAGTCCTCTAGATGGATTGCCACTTGGTTATAACTGGAGCACCCGTCAAGAAAGCAGAAGAACCTATTTCCTACTAGTTTCTCAAGGATCTCATCAATAAACAGTAGTAGGAAATGATCGTTCCTCGTGGAGGAATTGAGTCTTCTGTAATCAATGCAGACTCTCCATGAGTTAGCTATACGGGTCGGTATGACCTCTCCGATTTCAGTCGTAATGATGGTGAGTCCTGCCTTCTTAGGCACAACCTGGATTGGACTCACCCATCGACTGTCAGAGATCGGGTAGATGATCCCTACATCTAACCACTTAATGATCTCCTTTATCACAACCTCCTGCAGATTAGGGTTCAAACGTCTCTACATTTCTAGTGAAGGTCGTGTGCCCTCTTCAGTGTAGAGTCGGTGTGTGCAATAAGAGGGGCTTATGCCAGCCAAGTCATCGAGAGTCTATCCAATGGATCTACAATGTTGCTGGAGAATAGTAATTAGATGGGATTCTTGGTCAGGTGTGAGTCTGGAGTTGATAATCATAGGAAACGTTTGATTGGAACCGAAAAATACGTATTTCAGATGATCAGGAAGGGGCTTGAGTTCTAGGACAGGATTATCAGCGACAGTGGGCGGTTCAGGGTGTGTGTCAGGAATAAGGGTAGGAGTTATGGGTTTATCTAGATCTGGTTCAGACTCCTCTGTTTGTGGGTTTAGATCATCTGGTGATTGATTGGGGAGAATCAAGTTGTCCTTGATATGTGGTTCATCAACCATAGCTTTGATATCACATTTTTGTTCTATAACATTGCAATTAATCCCTTGTTGGGCCTTAAAGATGTCAATCTTTAGAGTTTGGTTCCCAAATTTTAATTCTATTTGGCCCTCCTCACAGTTTATGTTGGCCCTAGTAGTGGCCAAAAAAGGTCTCCCTAGTGTAATTGGTGTATCTTTTGGGTTCTCAGGTGCATCCACATCTAGAACTATAAAATCCACCAGGAAGTAGAAATCCCGTACCCTAACAATGACATCCTCAAGTATTCTTTTAGGTGACTTGATGGATCAATCGGCTAACAGCAATGTCAGCACTGTTGGTTTAAGCTTGGACTCTTCAAGGTGATTAAGGAGGGATGTAGGTGTTAGGTTTATGGAGGCACCTAGGTCTAACAAGTCTCTATCGAATTGGGTATCACCAATCTTACATGAAATCAGGGGAGTACCTGGGTCTTTAGCCTTAGGTGGGAGTTTACTCAAGATTATAGAGCTAGCTTGCTCTGACAGTATGATCGGACTCCCACTTTTGGTTCACGGCTTACGCTTGGGTGTACACACGTCTTTCAGAAATCCTGCATAAGCCAGTATGTGGCGGATTGCATCCATCAAGGGGATGTTTATCTGGACCTTTTCAAAGAGCTTGACCAGATCCTCCTCAGGAGCCACGGGTTTGGTTATCCTCTTTCCCTTGGTCAAGGCCTCAGGAAATGGAACCTTAGTTGGTTCCTCTAGAATAGGTCCAGGTTTTTGATCTGGGATAGGGGTATCCTGGATAACTATCCTAGGGCTTGGGTTACTACCAGGCTTGGAGTGGTTTGGATAAGGTGGGTCTTGAGTTGCTTTACCACTACGAGTTGTCACGGAATTTAATCCTGCCTGGTTTTGCTTTGGGGTCAGTAAAATGGGTGGCTGCTATTGAAATCTCGCATAAGATGTCAAAGCTTCCATCCCGTCTGGTGATGGAACAAAAGGGGCCTGATAAATCATATGTGTGTGGCCTAGATTTGGGTTCATAATGCGCCTCTAGGTCGGCACGTTATTTGGGTTCGGTAGAGGTTGCGAAGGAAGGGTGCCAGTTTGGCTGTAATTCGCCCTCTGGGTGAGTTGATTGTGAACCTCTATGATCTCTTCCTTATGCTATTTTTATATTTCCGCATTCGTCTTCTGAATGTCAGCTAGTGTTTCAAGGATAAGAGTCAATTGATCTTGGTTTGACCCAGATTGATATGTGGGGTTGGGCAGAGGTTGAGGTGGCTAATATGGACGAGGAGCTTGTGGACAGGGTTGATAAGGTGGTCTTTGATTCTGAGAATTTCCTACCCATAGGAAGTTGGGATGATTCCACCATCCAGGGTTGTAGGTATTGTAGAATGGGTCATTCTGGATGGCATTGAGGTCCTCGCAGGTCTGAGTAGCCTAAGGAAAGTTTGAGTACGAGAGTTCAGAGTTCCCCTAACTAGAATAGAGTGGATCGGAGGTCCCTCTGGTCCTGGAGTCAGACGGGGGTGGATACAGATCCATCCCCTGGGAAGATCGGTGATAGATGTTCTGCACAGTTTCCCTCACAAAAGGTGGCTATGCAAATGAGTTCTGTGCAGAGGTGGCTCGCTGCATATGCCGAGTTAGCTCATCCACCTTCGTCTCTATGATAGAGACCTGTCCAACCGACTGGCCATCAGCTCCAAGTCGATGGATGTGGAGAGGCCCTGTGTCTCATGTGCTCCCCTAAGATTCGTCAATGCGCAGGCATTCGTCTGGTCGAATAAGCCCAAAGAGTCATTATTGATGGAGTTCTTGCACATATTTTCGAGAATCTCCCACACCGTGTCCTCATGTTGACCCATGATGTTTCCTCTACAGGTTGCATTGATGAACAATCGAATGTCTTCACGGAGTCCCTGGTAAAAAGACTGGACTTGTACCCATTTAGGAACTCCGTGATGGGGGCACTTTCTCATGAGATCCAAGAATCGATCCCATACCTCATGAAGAGGCTCTGTCGATTGTTGAGTGAAATGAGTGACCTGGTGGCATTACGCATTTGTTCGGCCAACGGGAAAGAACTTCAAAAATTCAGACTTGAGTACGACCCATGTGTTGATCAGACAAGTTTGAGTCTGATACCAATGAGTAGCCTTGTCCATGAGGGAGAAAGAAAACATCTTCATGAGTAGAATATCCCGATTTTGTACATCTGACCTGAATGTCCTGACTAGATGTTTCAGTTGTTTGATATGCTGGAATGGATCGTCGGAGTTAAGCCCATGGAATTTTGGTATGGCATGAATCATATTGGGCTTGAGTTCAGAATCAGGACCTCCAACCGGGATTTGGACTCGAGGCTCGATTGCCACTACAGCGGGATTATAGTGATCTCGCATCATAGGACGCTGCGGTGGGATTATAAAGTTTTGGAATAGATCATTTAAGCGCTAAAGTTGGTGATTAAGGTTGTTCTCTTCTTCAATGGGTTGTGCCATGATGGAAGAAGAAGGAGAACTCAGTTCTGAATCAGAGGAGAGATCTATGTGGTGGGGTTGCTGCACAAACACTAGCGTCGAGGCTTGGCCATGGTGGGAGTAGATTTCTAAAGGAGTTCTTAAGGGTGGTCTTAAGGACCTCCTACCAAACATGCACTAAAGGATTTGATGAGATTAGAATGTACTGGACCCAATTGAGACACCCAAAAAATGTTGCGTGACTATAGAGGTTCGGGGCGGATGATACGCCTTAGTCAGGAAGGTCTTCCACCTAAGAAATACCTGGGCAGCCAGAAAGGGAGAGTCCTGCAAAGACCCCAACATAGTAGAGCATCCCCATGAGTTATAGGGTTTCCCCCACCCGACCTCTCTTGTCACTGAGATTCTAGGTAGACTAGAATGGGGACCTTGACCTCTTAAGTATACCTCTTTTAATTAAGATCAAGGTGCTTAGGATTCCACTTGAGCTTTAGGTCTTTTGAGTGGAAAAAGTGACCTAATTTTAAGGTTGGTTGACCTAAAGAATCAACTTCACCTCTTTGTTCCTTTGAGAGCTTTTAGGTCCTTTATTTTAGTCTTCAAGTGAATTAAGAGCTTGATTATTTAGGGTTTCTCTTGGATAAATCTATTCAAACAAGGCTTAGGCACACCACCTTTTGAAATTTTTTATTCTTTGCTTAAGAGAAAATGTCTCGAAAACCCTAGATTGAAATTCTTAAGTTGGCTCTATTTTGTCCAACTTAGTTGCCTCAAAGATGGTATCTAGGGCTCAATCAAGAAGGTGTTAGCTGATGAGAGCCTCATCATGAGCCATAACTAGCTCATTTTGACCCAATAAAAAAGATAAAAGCTCCTACATAACCTAGAAGAAGGCTTAACTGAAGGAACAAGTGCTCTGAGAAGAAAACATGAAATAAAGGTTAAAACTGCAATTTTACCATTGCAGTACATAAACGGGATTTCTCAGAGGCAAAACATAGGTCAAATGGTCTAAATGAGATAAAAAGTGGGTTGAGTCAATTAGAAATGGGTTTATGTGCAATCTAAGAATTAAATGATATTTGGTAACCCTAAAACAGACCCACTTAAATTAACAAGGTTTCGGTCAGGATAAAAAATAAGTAAACCCTCTAAAAATCATGGAAAAATATCCTATAGGGTTTAGAACACTCAATTTGGCCTTTGGAACCCAGTTTGACCTAGATTCGGGTCCTAGCACATTAATTGACCTAATATGGGTTTTTACGCAAAATGTCCAGTCAGACGAGGTCAAACCTAAAATCCAAATTCACCATTGGATTCCTTAGGTCAAAATTAGGTTTATACCAAAATTTGGACCCAAGGGGAGGTCATCTTGACCTACTTTGCAATTTAGTACACCCAAATCATAATTTGGTCCCTATCTTTTGAATATCTTTTCAGAAAGCCCCCTAAGTTCCTCGCCACCTTTGCAATCAGGTCCTACTGCCATTGTTATGGTAGAACCGATCTCCGGCGAGGTTTAGAGAGGGATTTCTCTCCAATCCCTTAGAGATTCCCTCCCAGAAATGGAAGGGAGATTCTCTGAGGAATTCCCTTCCTTCTAAAGCCAATTATAATCTTTGGTGTGAACCCAATCTCTCGTGCGAACACACAAGAGATTTTGGTATCTTAACCTCTTTCCATCTCCGTCGACCGACCTCAGGCGATTGCGCGCCCTCCACACTCTAACAGCACGGCCCAGTGCCTATAAAATAACCTCTAAGCTCGGCCGCAGATCTGCAGCTTGATTTGGCCGACTTTCCACCTCCAATTCATATCCTCCAGCCCGGCCAAAGTTCCCAGCAAGCTCCAGCGAGCCCCCCTCCCCTCCCTCTTTGCTCTGCCACAAAACAAGTGGCAAAGTTATCTTCCTGACTCTCCTCCGCGTCGCGCAGTACCCACGCACGCCGCCTCACCCCGTCATCGCCGCCGTTCTCCCCCACTGGGTAGCGTCTTCTCCGGCGACAGCAGGTACAGCTGTCCGCCCTCTGTCCTCCTTCGTCCCTACTATTAGGTGAGAACTATTCCCCGTAGTCCCCTCTCTCTTTTCCCCTTGTTATCTCATCTAATCGACCCTCGTCCGACGCTGACCACCCTCATCTTCCACATCACCAACCGACCTCCGGCGAGCTGCTCCCACCATTCCGCCCCTCCACACTGCTCGCCAACCATCTCGTAAGCTCCGCCTCACCACCAGGAACACATTCCACCCCTCCACTGCCACTCCGCACATCCACAGTAGCCCCCCGAACAACCCCACACATCTAGCCATAGGTTGACCTAGGCACGCATGCCTAGGCCATCTTGCGGCCTGTAGCATGGCTCACCACCTTTGTCGTGCTACGGCGAAGGTCCCTAGCTAGTCTAATTGAGCCGAGAGGCTCGCTTTGTGTCTGACAAGATTTCAGCTCCTGCCGCCATTGACGAAGGTTGAAGCAGCTCCAGGCGTCAGCAGCTCCAGGCTTCAGGTGCTGCGTATTCGAGCAAGCGTCGTAAAGTGCCTCGAGTCCAACTAGGGGCACTGCGAGGCTAGCAGCCGTGGCGATTGCACGTAGGTTTGCGGGCGCACGCGAAATCAGGGCAGAACCTTTAGTCCCACATAGTGGAATCACGAGGCACGGGTATGCTATAAGTTGAATTTGTGTTTTATGCTTACCGCCTCCGAAAGCACAGGGGTAAGGTCCCTTACTTGCCCTCATGCCCGCCTCATCCGCGGTTTCATCTCGCGGATCTAGCGGGATCCGACCCAACCCAAACCTACGCACTCCTCGCACATCACCACCTGCAGGTGCGCCTGGTCCCGGGTGCGAGATCTGACCCGATTATCCGTGTGGATCTGGGAGAGTGTCCCTGAGTGAACTGCTGAGAGAGAGACACGCGCGGGTAGAGGGAAAGGGATAGGTTTTGCTCTGTGTAGGCACAGGCTGAACGTTGAGGAAGAAAGACTTGGCTGAGAGAACGAAGAAGGAAAGGTAGGAAGAACAGAAGGACCAAAGAAGAAGGAAGGCAAGGCAGAAAAGAGAACAAAGGAGAAGGAGGAGGAAAGAAGCCTTCACAGGAGAAGAAACAAGAGAAAAGAAACAAAGGCAGGAAGAAGAAGCCTTCGCAAGAAAAGAAGCAAAGCAGAAAGAGAGAGGAGAAAGAAGAAGAGAAGCCAAGACAGAAGACGAAGAAGAAAGAAAAAGCAAGATCAGAAGAAGAAGAATAATCAAAAGGAAAAGGGAAAACACTTTTAAGACGTCTGATCTTGGGATCAAACGTCCAATTTGACTCTTTTGCCTGAATTATTTTTTTTAGATACCTCTGAATTCCAATTTTGAGTAAATTAGAGTGTTCAATTACATTTTGATTAGTAGTAAATTCCATTTGCTCCCTGTGTTCGACCTCGGATACTCAGATTTTCGAGTAATAAAATTCTCTATTTGTTCGAACGTTTTGTTGGTTATACGACAACGTCATATTCTCTTTAAAATCCACACAAAAGCGCACGAACATTTTGGCACCATTGCCGGGGAGCAACGCGCAATTTACCACTAGTCTCTACATTCTTTTCTTCATATTGAACACTAACTTGCCCTACTTTGATGCGATCTTGCGAGGTATTTCATGAGAAAATCCCTCCCACAAGTCAACCACTCCAGGGCAGGTAATCTCTTTTCTTCCTTAATCATCCCCTAATTCTAAAAAGACAAAAGGAAGAAAATCAATTTAGGAATCAATTGCCTTCTTTATATAGTAATCACCATCTTTAAGGCAAACATTTTCAAATCTTCTTGAAGTTGGAGCAATTTTTTAGATTCCATCCCACAAATTCATGTGCCTAATAGAAATAACGCATAATCTCTGTGGACAACACATTTCTTGCTTTTAAAGTCCAAAGAGAGCCTTTTCAAAAAGAAAAAGAGGATTGGAAATAGAACCAAATTAGGGTTTCTACAGTAAGATCTTGGAGTGTTAGTCACACATGCCTGCATAAAAGGAAATAAACCCTCCCACATCAGTGTGCTACCCAAGACCTTGATTGAAGAAAGCTAAACAAGACAAACCCTAAGAACAAAAAGAAGCTCTAAAATCACTTGAATCTTAAAATTTCTGGACCTAATAACCTAGGAGTCAAATCAGGGTGATCTCTAGGCTTTAAACCTAGAATCATTCTGCCATCTACAGGATAGGTCAGGTGAAGTTGACCCCTTGGGTCAACCAACCTCTAAATTTGGTCACAACATCAACACATCTAACGTTCAAGTGAGAACCCTAAAAGCACCTTTGAAATAAAAGTGGTAGACTTGAGAGGTCAAGGTCCCCATTCTGGTCTACCTGGAATCTCAGTGACAAGAGAGGTCGGGTGGGGGAAACCCTGTAACCCGTAGGGATGCTCTACCGTGTAGGGGTCCTTGCGGGACTCTCCCTCTCTAGCTGCCCAGGTAATTCTCAGGTGGACGATCTTCTGATCCAGGGGTCCATCCGCCCCGAACCTCCATAGTCATCCAAACATCTTTGCGTGTCTTGATTGGGTCAAGAACATCTCCAGTCCCTCATCTTTTCTCTTTAGAGCACACATACACATTTTCAGTGGGACTCGTTATTCAGATCTGCTCGCTTCATAACACATCGTGATTCATAACTTGATTCTACATCTTGATTCCACCACCTGATCTAAATATGCAGCCAAACCTAGGACTACCATTTAAGAAACCTGAATATCAGAGATCCATGAGAGATAAAATGATTGAGGATGCCATGAAATTCTATGAAAATGAAGAAACCACAACAACAGTAGGAAACATTCAGGTTGATGTCCCAAGAACCACAACCTTTGTCATAACTTGTGCCCAAGTACTATTAGCAGAAGCCAACAAAGGATCAACCCGTGACTTGCTCATTACTGCATACATTGAGATAGAAAAATTGCACAATAGTGAATACCTTCAATGTATGACAAATCCTCGACTTTGGAAGCAACACCAAGATAGTCTTGAAAAATGGGAAGAGATAATGAGATTAATAAAACAAGTTATTTATCAGAAATACCCATGTATACCAACAGAGGATGAACTATCTTGGGACAACATCGACGGTAAATCTGATCTCGGGTTTGGGGGACAAAATGGTTGTAGATTCCCAACCCAGATGGAGTATAATGCACCTGATATTGAAGAAGGTTGGGAAGCTCTAAATGCAGGAAAAGACCATGATGAGCCCATTTTAGAATCCCAAGACTCCTGCAAGTATGAGAGTAGAACTGAACCTCTCGAGGGTGTGAATTCCGTCCCTTATTCTGATATGGTGCCCTCGAAGGTTATTCAGACCTAAATTATAGTAATTCAACCCATATCCTAAGCCTAGAACCTAGATCTGAAACATATTTTGAAGATTTCAAGGCCCCAGATGAAGAAGATCAATATTTTAATGAAGAATATGATTTTGGGCCTCGATTTGATGAAAATTCCTTGCCAACCTCCTCAGAGGAACGAATCAATTTTTCGAATGTCATGCCAATCTACGACACAGAAACTGAGTTGGACGAGCAGGGTTTCAATTGGGTCTGCCCTAATAGCTTAGAATCTGAGCCTCTACCAGATAAGAATACCCTTTTAAGCTCAGAATTAACAATGAGGCTAGATCCCAGTCAGGCTGTTGAATATACAACATATGATTTATTCTATGGTGGAACTCATGATCTGGAATCTCATTCAAATTTAATTTTCGCAAACTCTCCGATGATTTCGAATCTGACCATAACATCGGAGAAAATCTGCCTCCTGATTATAACTTGTCAGTCTCCTTTGAAGCCACCTGCTCCACATATACAGAACCAATCAAAACCCGTTCCCCACCCCGACCCGCAATCGGACTCAATTTCTATTCCGATTCACCTCTCACTGAGCCGTTTGCAGATGATTCAACTCCATATCTAGACCGGGTATCGGGTACTGATCAGACCACAAATCAGGAGCCTCCATCCTTTGATCACCCCTGTAGGGATTCCACACCTTACATGGATAATTTTTCGGAACCCTACTTTGACCAGGCTGATTCGACTCAGCCTGAACCTGAGTTTTCACTTCCATATCCATCAGAACTTCACTGCATATGGTGGGTTCCACATTTGTTGATCTACATCTATCAACCCACCAGACTTATTGGGTTTAGGCTGCATCATCTGCCCACTGATCTTAACAAGCACCTGGTTGGACCAACTAGGCTCTTAATTAAGGGCTTGTTTTCCAAAATTCCATTGATTTGACCACTCCCTCTCCACCCCATTTTCCGCTCGGCTGAAGGCATTAAATTTAGTGCTTAACGGGAGGCAACCTGTCATCCCAAAAATAGAGACCCGTCTGAGTATCTGTCCGTACTCCACGTCTATTGCACCTTGAGTTCAGCCTTAGACAGTTCATCCCACCTCTGGTACATGTATCAGAGCTTAAAATCATCTGCATCAGTCATTTTCGACCCATCCACCCACTCGATATATCCTGTTCTAAGCCCCTGACCTCAACACTAATTCACACCCTCTGTTTACAATGAGGACATTGCAAAACTTAAGCATGGGGGGGTGATAAAGTGCATACATATAGAACCAAGAAAAAATCAAAATGATTCTCACACAAAAAAAAAAAATTCACATATGTCAAAAACACAAAAAAAAATTGAAAAAATTAAGAAAAAGAACAAAAAATGCGGGAGGGAGGAAATTTTGTGAGCCACATATTCATAAGGAGGAGAAAAAGAGCAAAAATGAAGAAAGGAGCACAAAATGAGAAAGAAAAAAAGTAGTCATTAGTAAAAGAGTAAGGAATTAACTGAAGTTCTAGACCAGATCAAGAAAAGGAATAAAAGAAAAAGTGCTAAGGAGACACAACAAGAGATTAGCGGGAACGCTGGTCTTAAGCCTCTTGGGCTAGATTTGTTAGCTTAAAAATTCACGTATCCGCAAAAATCTAGATAATCCTCAAGAGGTTGAGGAAAATGCGAAGCTTAAGTATTAGGTCTAAGGCTTAGGAAGTATTCGGCCTCGTTAACTGACTTTCGGTATGCGGGATTCGGTAACCTAAGCACCCCAAATTCACACACAGTCTGGTTCAGTGTGCATAAACATCCAAATCACGCAAAAAGCATTTAATGTTTTGAAAAAGTCGCCTAGATTAGGAGTGGCCAATCAACACAAATTGATTTGGATGAGTTCCCGACGTGGAAAGGCGGGAAATTCCCCTCGAAGATGCGCAACAACATATCGTCTCCTCGGTGCTTGTAACGAACGCGTGCCCCAGACGTCTTTTATGACGTCTGGGAGGTGGCCCAGACATTGGACCAGACGTCTGGGATCGTTTCCAGACGTATGGAAATCCGTTATCTTCCACACGCCCGGGTCGTCTGCACGCCTGAGCGCGCAGACCCGCATATTCATTTATTTCCTACGGCTGCAGACGCCCTGCCGCATCCTCTCTCCTCCTCGCACGGCCTTAAAAGGCCACACCTCCCCTCACTTCCGTCACCACCGTCTCCTCTCTCTTCTCCTTCAGCCAGTGAGCGTGAGCGCGAGCGCGAGGGCGGCAGCGGCGGCCGCAGTGAGCGTGGAGGAGGTGCTGCGTGCGAGAGCGGAGCTCTGCCGTAAGGGCGAGCTCGCCGGGGCTGCTAGGGCCGGCCGGCGGAGGGCGCAGGGGGCACGGAGCGACACAGAGGGGGGACTGCTGCGGTCTGAGCAGCAGGCGTCCGAGGTATGACGCGGGCGGCATCGCGAGCTGAGGCCGAGTGGCGCCCTGATTCTGGAAAAATTTCCAGAATTAGACGTCTAGGTTGATAGCCAGACGGCGAGGGAGACGTCTAGAAGACCATCCAGACGTCTGAAAGGTGAGTTTTCCATCTCCTTCTTCCTTCCTGTCGACTGACTGTACTGAGGGAGGGAGATGGGTGTGCGCAGGCTCGGTGATTTGCCATCCATCGTGAATCAGACGTCTGGCAGTAGTACCAGACGGCGGAAGCAACCTCCAGACATCCGGGGTGACCATCGGACATCTGGGAGCTAGGCCAGACGTCCCAGCAGACTTCTGGACATCTGGGAAACCACGCTGAACAAGGTAATTCTCTGATCCACTTTTTCAGACGTCTGGAAGAAGTTCCAGACGTCTGATTTTGCACAGTGTCGTCGTTTTTGACCCGTTTAGGGCCCGTTCAGGTTCCGTTTCCCGCGATTCGAGTTGCGTTCTTTTCAGAATTAATTCCTCTACCGGTCTACAGTAGCTATACACTGTTTTGAGACACTCCTTGTGTTTGATCCTTGTGATAGGATCCCATTCTATTGCAGTCTCGGGGGTCGCGGAGGCACACGGGATTCCCGATCATGCCCCCACTTCTCCCGTTGTACCTGGTAGAGTGGCTTTAAGTTATTAATAAAATCTGTTAAATTATGGAACCATAAATAGAACCTAGGACATTGCATGAATCCTAGGAATGAGAAATAGATGGAATGATAGCTCCTAGGTCTTGCATGAATCCTAGGATTGGAAAACTAGATTTTATGATAGATCCTAGGATATGGCATGAATCCTAGGATGGGAAAACTAGTGGAATGTATAATACTGCACTCTTGGAAAATGGAAAGAGATATAAAGCTGCCTGTAATTTGAATTAACAGCTGCCTGTTGTGAATAAATAACGTGGTTGAGAACATGGATTGTAAGAATGTGAAACTGGAAAGTGAAACCTGGATGTTTGAGTAAAAAGGATGGAACCCTACGGGGAAGTAGGAGTAGAACTCCTGGAAAGTGAATGGAATAGTATTGGGGAAGTGAGCTGGCCCTTGAGTACGGAGTACCAAGGAGAGCGACTGTCCCCCTGTTTAGTGCAGAGCGGAGCCAGCCGCCCCAGGGACCTGGGGTTAGGACTGGCCACTCTGTACCGACTTGCTGGCCCTAGCGTACATAGTACCGAGGAGAGCTACTAGTGTAGGGAGGTACTAGCTACCCCATGGGCCCCGGGGTTCTGCTAGCCTCCCACACCAACTTGTTAGGCTCGCTGGGGCAAACCAGGGTAGTCAGGCGAGGGTGCGCGGACTGTGGAGGGGCAAGGCCCCGGTTTGGTTACTGTGGAGGGGTTGGACCCCTGTTACTGAGAGGGCTCTGCCCTGGACTGGTTCTGTGCTGTGCTTTGGGCGCACCTGTTAACGGAAAGGCCTGACCACGTGCCAGTATGGGTTAGCTACCTATGTGTTTATCGCGCGTGCTGTAGTCACTGTTACGTCTGTCAGTGACATTGGGGTGGTTGACTGAGGGTAGGATCACCACGGGGGACTCTCCCGGGCAGGAGAGTACCACGTGCTACTTCTACTTTTTGGAAAAGACTGCAATCAAGATCGTTCCCATGAGGAACATTCGAGATCAAGAAAAAGATCTGAGGAATAAATGAAATAGTGAGACATTTGAAAGATGTGAATAAAGAAAGCAATCGAACATAACAGCTACTGTACACGCTACTGTTGCTTTTAGTTTTAGTTGCCACTCTACTCAGCATTTTGCTGACGTGTTACACTCGATACCTTTTTCAGGACCAGGTGTTAGCAGCCAGGGTCAGCGGTTGAAGAGGACGGTGGGCCGAGTAGGGTCCAGTAGAGTTACCACTGTCTCTTGTACCTCTTTTTGTTACGTTGTAGTGAGTAGATCTTGTTTCCGCTGTACTTTCTTTACCTGCAGTTCAAATTATATTATGAATGTTGTTCTACTGTTGTGGTGGTACATACTGTGGTAGTTTCTTTCCTTACTGCTGTACTTTCTTACTGTTAGTCATATTCATGCTGAATGTGGTTTATTTTACTGCTCTTTTGGTTACATCCTCGTTGGACGACTAGGTCTTGGGATTAGTTGAGTCGGTCCGGTTCTCGTGTCTCGTAGGGACTCGGGAACCGGGTCGTTACAAGATGATATCAGAGCAAGGTCGTCTCGAGTAGTGAATCAATTAACTAGAAAATAACCAATTCACATGTTTATAACTAGAGCAGCCACCACAACCTTTCTCTTGACATGAGCTCTTAGAAGTTTCGTTAGATACCGTCTGTTTTGACTTTTTTTTTTCCGTTTTGTTTCGCGTCTCCTTACAGGAGATGCCTCGTCGCGGGACAGGCGAGACTGGCCGCGGGCACGGCCGAGGACGAGGTCGGCGAGGTGGACGTGCTGTTGTTGACGTCTCGGTGGACCAGCCACCACTCCCAGGCATCCAGGCCCAGGACCTCGCCAGACTGATACGGGACATTGTACGAGAGGAGCTCCACCCACTGCCCCGAGCACCTCCTCCTGGGGCTGCAGAGGGGGAGTCCTCTGTGGGACCACGCGACGGACACGGTGCTGGACACAAGGGAGGGGATGGGCCGCTGCCGCCCCCACCTTCCTCCGACACTTCTGTACACGAGGCACCTTCGCCTAGAGGTGCACTAGCACCTCCCCTACAGCGCCACTTCGAGCTTTTCGGATAGTTCCGGAAGCTGAAGCCCCCCTCCTTCAAGGGGGATGAGGACCTGACCGAGGCAGAGGACTAGCTTGAGCAACTGGAGAAGATCTTCGACACCCTTCGCCCCCCGGTGGAGTGCCGCGTGGCCTTTGCCACGTATCAGCTGGAGAGTGCGGCACACCGGTGGTGGAGGGCGGTCCGGGGATAGGAGAGAGATGAGCCGACGTGGGACCAGTTCGTCACCCTCTTCTGCGAGTAGTACTTTCCCCAGACGTGGCAGGATCAGAGGAGGAGGGAGTTCCACACTCTCCGCCAAGGGACGATGACTGTGAGCGTGTACCGCACGCGTTTCTTGGAGCTGTCCCGCTTTACAGCGACAGCGGTAGCCATTGAGGAGGAGCGCCTTTGGAGGTTCACCGAGGGGCTCCGGCCTGCGATCCGGGGGTATGTCAAACCCCTGAAGCTGCCTACATTTTCGAGGGTGGTAGAGGTAGCTATGACTTACGAGGAGACCAAGCCGTCCGCACGAGACACCGACAGCGGGCGGAAGAGGCCCTTCCAACCAGACTTTTCACAGGGTCGGCGAGAACGGAGACACGTGGCATCCGCAGGAGAGCCATCACGTTGTGCAGGGCCATCAGTGGCCTTTGGGGGCCCTCGACAGGGGCCAGTCACCAGCATCGGACCCCCGCCTAGCCGACAGCAGGGACCCACTGAGGGCGGGAGTCGGGTTCCCCTCTGCTACCAGTGTGGCCAGCCGGGCCACGTCAGGAGGGACTGCCCATGTAGGGCAGGGGGTCAGCAGATACTCCCCGCGCAGAGCACTGGAGGGCGCGCAGGAGGCCGCGGTTCCCTGGCATGAGGAGGAGGACAATAGTTGCGAGGAGGGTACCGGCCAGCACCTACCCGTCCGACGCAGAGTGTGGCTGCTTCGTCCGCACCTAGAGCTGAGGGGCGTATCAACGCACTCACACACAGGGACGCCAGAGCTTTGGGATCGGTGGTAGTAGGTATGGTTTCAGTTTCTGGCAGACTCGTTTACACGCTTTTCTATTCCGACGCTACGCACTCGTTGGTCGTAGCCAGTTTTGCAGTTAGATTGGACCAGGATTATACACTGTTAGAGAATCCGTTCGTAATCAGAGGTCCGAGTGGCCAGCTGTTTGTAGCTGAGGAGGTGTACACGGATTGCAAGGTCAGTGTCGGAGGACATAGCCTGCCAGCTGACCTGATTATGATCCAGATGGAGGACTTTGGAGTGATTCTGGGGATGGATTGGCTGTCCGCTTACCACGCCTTGGTGGACTGTTTTGAGAGGAAGATTCTCTTCTCCATTCCGGAGTTGCCTTCTTTCGAGTTTCACGGACAGCCAGTGGACGGAGGTTTCAGGTGCATTTCGGCACTTCGAGCGGCGAGACTTTTGAGCCAGGGGTGTGAGGGCTTCCTAGCTTGTGTGGTGGCAGAGCGCAGCCCTGTGGCAGACTTCCAGAGCATCCCGGTGGTCAGAGAGTACCCCGACGTGTTTCTAGACGAGTTACCAAGACTACCGCCCGAGCGTGAGATTGAGTTTGAGATATCACTAGTACCAAGGACCAGCCCCATCTCCACCACGCCATACAGAATGGCACCGCTTGAGCTGCGAGAGCTCAAGTCCCAGTTGCAGGACCTTTTGGAGAAAGGTTTCATGAGGCCCAGTGCGTCCCCCTGGGGAGCCCCGGAACTGTTTGTGAAGAAGAAGGATGGGACCCTATGCCTTTGTGTGGACTACCGACAGCTGAACAGGGTCACCATCAAGAACTGATATCCGCTGCCGAGGATCGATGATTTGTTTGACCAGTTGCGGGGTGCCACGGTGTTTGCCAAGATAGACTTGAGGTCTGGATACCACCAGTTGAGGATCAGGGAGACCGACGTCTCCAAGACAGTTCTCTGCACTCGGTACGGACACTACGAGTTTTTGGTCATGCCGTTTGGGCTGACCAATGCCCCCGCTGCTTTCATGGACCTGATGAACCGGGTGTTTAGACCGTACTTGGACCAGTTCGTGGTGGTTTTCATAGATGATGTACTCATCTATTCTAGAGATCGGACGCAGCACGGACAGCACTTGCGGATGGTTCTGGACACTCTGAGATGACGCCGGCTGTACGCCAAATACAGCAAGTGCGAGTTCTGGTTGAGGGAGGTGACCTTCCTAGGTCATGTGATCTCTGGAGATGGCTTGGCGGTGGACCCAGCCAAGGTCGAGGCAGTGCTCAGGTGGGAGAGACCGCGTTCAGTCACTGAGATTCGCAGTTTTCTCAGACTGGCAGGCTACTACAGACGATTCATCAGTGGATTTTCACAGATTGCGCGTCCTATGACACAGTTGACCTGGAAGGACGTGCCTTTCGCTTAGATAGATGCCTGTGTGGCGTGTTTTCTGGAGCTGAAGGAGAGGTTGACCTCGGCTCCCGTGCTCACCATCCCTGACAGTAGTGGCGGGTTCATTGTGTACACGGATGCCTCCTTGCAGGGGTTAGGAGGTGTACTCATGCAGAGAGGTCACGTTGTCGCTTACGCTTCACGGTAACTGAAGCCCCATGAGCATACCAACCCTACCCACGACCTAGAGTTGGCAGCTGTTGTCTTCGCGCTGAAGACCTGGAGGCACTACTTGTACGGTGAGACCTTCGAGATTTTTACTGATCACAAGAGCCTCAGATACCTTTTTGATCAGAAGGAGCTCAACATGAGACAGAGACGTTGGTTGGAGCTCCTGAAGGACTACGACTGCAGCATCTCCTACCACCCGGGAAAGGCCAATGTGGTGGCTGACGCCTTGAGCCGTAAGGTGCCCACACGCTTGGCCAGTCTACAGTTATAGAGTTGGAGCCTTTTGGAGGAGGTGGGTAGTTGGCGACCTCTAGAGTTATGAGGGTACTGTGGGGCAGTGACGGTGACACGGCAGACCAGGCCAAAGCTGATAGACTGCATCATCACAGGGCAAATGGCCGTTCCGTACTTGCAGTCTTTGTGCGACAGAGTACTGTCGGGAGACCCTGGGGACTTCTCTTTCACAGACCAGGTGCTACGCTTGAGGGGACGGTTGTGCGTTCCCAGAGACGAGGAGCTGTTGAGAGAGCTCTTGACTGAGGCACACGGTTCCAGATTCACCATACATTCCGGAAACACAAAAATGTACCACGACTTGAGACGTGAGCTTTGGTGGAGAGGGATGAAGCGGGATGTGGGTGAGTTCGTGCAGCAGTGTTTAGTGTGCCAGCAGGTGAAAGCTGAACACCAGAGGACTGCAGGGCCGCTTCAGTCGCTTCCAGTGCCAGAGTGGAAGTGGGAGAGCATCACCATGGACTTGGTTATGGGCTTACCTGTTACCCAGCGGGGACATGACACAGTCTGGGTAATAGTGGATAGACTGACGAAGACGGCGCGTTTCTTGCCGATCCGAGTTACTTTGGGACCAGCACAGTTGGCAGAGAGGTATATCCGTGATGTGGTATGACTACAAGGAGTTCCGTGAGAGATCGTATCCGACCGGGATACCCGCTTTACATCCCAGTTTTGGGCTAAGTTTCAGCCAGCCTTGGGGAAGAGGTTGAGGTTTAGCACGGCTTACCACCCCCAGACGGACGGACAGTCTGAGCGCACGATACAGACACTTGAGGA
The DNA here is from genome assembly GCA_037157565.1 of Thalassia testudinum. Lineage (NCBI taxonomy): Eukaryota > Viridiplantae > Streptophyta > Magnoliopsida > Alismatales > Hydrocharitaceae > Thalassia > Thalassia testudinum. The sequence continues at coordinate 19,015,721 of JAZHRO010000057.1, forward strand.
CCTTTTACGTGCCTGTGTACTGGACTGGAGGGGCTCTTGGGAGGAGCACCCACCCCTGGCAGAGTTTGCATACAACAACAGTTATCACTCGAGCATCGGCATGGCTCCCTACGAGGCTCTGTACGGATGGAAGTGTACGGCACCCTTGAGTTGGGTTGAGGTGGGGACAAAGTGGGAGGTTGGCCCCAGGTTGATCCGGCAGAGTCAGGAGGTAGTTGAGCAGATCCACAGATGACTCCGCACTGTCAGGAGCAGACAAAAGAGCTACGCGGATCGGAGATGCAGAGAGGTGCAGTTTGAGGTTGGGGACCACGTTTTCCTCTGTGTTTCGCCCATGAAGGGCTTACAGCAGTTTGGGGTGAGAGGGAAGCTCGCGTCGAGGTTTGTGGGGCCCTTTGATGTCCTGGAGCGGGTTGGACCCGTTGCTTACAGACTTGCCCTTCCCCCATAGCTGTCTGGTGTGGACGACGTGTTCCACGTGTCCAACCTCAGGAAGTACGTAGCCGACTCCAGTCACATACTGAGTCACGAGAGCGTCGAGGTGGGAGACGACCTGACCTACCCCGAGCGGCCAGTGCAGATCCTAGACCGAGCCATTCACAGTTTGAGACGAGAGCAAGTACCCCTGGTAAAGGTTTTGTGGAGGAGCCAGCGGTACGAGGAGGCTACCTGGGAGCCTGAGGCGGCAATGCGGGAGCGGTACCCAGAGCTTTTCGCGGGAATGTCTTTTTCGACCGGCTTCGGTCCTCTTTGAGTTTGTTATGGTTAATTGGACCTCTTTTCCCGCACCCTAGTTGGTGCAAGTTTCGGGGATGAAACTTCCTTTGAGTTTGTTATATTGTAACGAACGCGTGTCCCAGACTTCTTTTAAGACATCTGGGAGGTGGCCCAGACGTTGGACCAGACGTCTGGGATCGTTTCCAGACGTTTGGAAATCCGTTAAATTTCCACACGCGCGGGTCGTCTGTGCGCCTGAGCGCGCAGACCCGCATATTCGTTTATTCCCTGCGTCTGCAGACGCCCTGCCGCGTCCTCTCTCCTCCTCGCACGGCCTTAAAAGGCCACGCCTCCCCTCACTTCCATCACCACCATCTCCTCTCTCTTCTCCTTCAGCTAGTGAGCGTGAGCGCGAGGGCGGCAGCGGAACCCGCAGTGAGCGCGGAGGAGGTGCTGCGTGCGAGAACGGAGCTCTGCCGTGAGGGCGAGCTCGCCGGGGCTGCTAGGGCCGGCCGGCGGAGGGCGTAGGGGGCGCGGAGCGATGCGGAGGGGGGACTGCTGCGGTCTGAGCAGCAGGCGTGCGAGGTGCGACGCGGGCGGCGTCGCGAGCAGAGGCCGAGTGGCGCCCTGATTCTGGAAAAATTTCCCGAATCAGACGTCTGGGTTCATAGCCAGACAGCGAGGGAGAGGTGTGGAAGACCATCCAGACGTCTGAAAGGTGAGTTTTCCGTCTCCTTCCTTCCTGTCGGCTGACCGTACTGAGGGAGGGAGATGGGTGTGCGCAGGCTCGGTGATTTGCCATCCATCTCAAATCAGACATTTGGCAGTAGTACCAGACGGTGGAAGCGACCTCCAGACGTCCGGGGTGACCATCGGACGTCTGGGAGCTAGGCCAGACGTCCCAGCAGACTTCTGGACGTCTCGGAAACCACGCTGAACAAGGTAATTCTCTAATCCACTTTTTAAGACGTCCGGAAGAAGTTCCAGACGTCTGATTTTGCACAGTGTCGTTGTTTTTGACCCGTTTAGGGCCCGTTCAGGTTCCGTTTCCCGTGATTCGAGTTGCGTTCTTTTCATAATTAATTCCTTTACCGGTCTACAGTAGCTATACACTATTTGATACACTCCTTGTGTTTGATCCTTGTGATAGGACCCCATTCTATTGCAGTCTCGGGGGTCGCGGAGGCACACGGGATTCCTGATCACGCCCCCATTTCTCCCGTTGTACCTGGTAGAGTGGCTTTAAGTTATTAATAAAATCTGTTAAATTATGGAACCATAAATAGAACCTAGGACATTGCATGAATCCTAGGAATGAGAAATAGATGGAATGATAGCTCCTAGGTGTTGCATGAATCCTACGATTGGAAAACTAGATTGTATGATAGATCCTAGGATATGGCATGAATCCTAGGATGGGAAAACTAGTGGAATGTATAATACTGCACTCTTGGAAAATGGAAAGAGATATAAAGCTGCCTGTAATTTGAATTAACAGCTGCCTGTTGTGAATAAATAACGTGGTTGAGAACATGGATTGTAAGAATGTGAAACTGGAAAGTGAAACCTGGATGTTTGAGTAAAAAGGATGGAATCCTACGGGGAAGTAGGAGTAGAAATCCTGGAAAGTGAATGGAATAGTATTGGGGAAGTGAGCTGGCCCTTGAGTACGGAGTACCATGGAGAGCGACTGTCCCCCTGTTTAGTGCAGAGCGGAGCCAGCCGCCCCAGGGACCTGGGGTTAGGACTGGCCACTCTGTACCGACTTGCTGGCCCTTGCGTACGTAGTACCGAGGAGAGCTACTAGTGTAGGGAGGTACTAGGTACCCCACGGGCCCCGGGGTTCTGCTAGCCTCCCACACCGACTTGTTAGGCCCGCTGGGGCAAACCAGGGTAGTCAGGCGAGGGTGCGCGGACTGTGGAGGGGCAAGGCCCCGGTTTGGTTACTGTGGAGGGGTTGGACCCCTGTTACTGAGAGGGCTCTGTCCTAGACTGGTTCCGTACTGTGCTTTGGGCGCACCCATTAACGGAAACGACTGACCGCGTGCCAGTACGGGTTAGCTACCTGTGCGTTTATCGTGCGTGCCGTAGTCACTGTTACGTCTGTCAGTTACCTTGGGGTGGTTGACTGAGGGAAGGATCACCACGGGGGACTCTCCCGGCCAGGAGAGCACCACGTGATACTTCTACTTTTTGGAAAAGACTGCAATCAAGATCGTTCCCACGAGGAACATTCGAGGTCAAGAAAAAGATCTGAGGAATAAATGAAATAGTGAGACATTTGAAAGATGTGAATAAAGAAAGCAATCGAACATAACAGCTACTGTACACTCTACTGTTGCTTTTAGTTTTAGTTGCCACTCTACTCAGCGTTTTGCTGACGTGTTACACTCGTTACCTTTTTCAGGACCAGGTGTTGAGCAGCCAGGGTCAGCGGCTGCAGAGGACGCTGGGCCGAGTAGGGTCCAGTAGAGTTACCACTGTCTCTTGTACCTCTTTTTGTTACGTTGTAGTGAGTAGATCTTGTTTCCGCTGTACTTTCTTTACCTGCAGTTCAAATTATATTATGAATGTTGTTCTACTGTTGTGGTGGTACATACTGTGGTAGTTTCTTTCCTTACTGCTGTACTTTCTTACTGTTAGTTATATTCATGCTGAATGTGGTTTATTTTACTGCTCTTTTGGTTACTTCCTCGTTGGACGACTAGGTCTTGGGATTAGTTGAGTCGGTCCGGTTCTCGTGTCTCGTTGGGACTCGGGAACCAGGTCGTTACAGTGCTTGTCTCTTAGGATAGTTAAATATCCTACTGGGGGCATGTAAGCACTCTGCTGGTTCAGATACCATGGGTGGCATTATCCCGAAATGTCCATCGCCAGGGTCTGAATTCGGCCACGTAACAGCATGGGCGGGATTATCTCGACATCTCGAAAGCCAGGGACCCTTGAGGATTGATGATGGGGACGAGGAATTCGATACAGACCGTGTTGAGAAGCTAATCCAAAGCTAGAAATAAAAAGAAAAGAGAGAGAAAAGCTCTCCAAACAAATAAATCTTCTATCTCTCTCTTACAAAAATGCACTGCAAACTGAACTTAGGCTAAAAATGTCTCAAGCACGGGTGCTTTAACCGTGGAGTCCAACAAACCCTAGGTTAGTTTCTGTGGGCCGTAGAAACCTTTGCGGAGGACTGAGGCTAAAGCGGGTCAGGTCCGGATTTTGGTTGGTACTTGAGTACCTCTAGGCCTATTATCAGCATTCCTACCTAATCACAAAAGGAGAAGCAATTATCATTGTTGACAGACACTCAGGGTCTAGAACGGAAGTTGAAACCTTGAAATTTTGCTAAGGGACTAGCAAGAGCTAGGCATGGGGGTATGATGAGAGCCTCATCATGAGCCAAAACTAGCTCATTTTGACACAATAAAGAAGATAAAAGCTCCTACATAACCTAGAAGAAGGCTTAACTGAAGGAACAAGTGCTCTGAGAAGAAAACATGAAATAAAGGTTAAAACTGCAATTTTACCATTGCAGTACATAAACAGGATTTCTCAGAGGCAAAACATAGGCCAAATGGTCTAAATGAGATAAAAAGTGGGTTAAGTCAATCAGAAATGGGTTTATGTGCAATCTAGGAATTAAATGACATTTGGTAACTCTAAAACAGACCCACTTAAATTTACAAGGTTTCGGTCAGGATAAAAATCAAGTAAACCCTCTAAAAATCATGGAAAAATATCCTATAGGGTTTAGAACACTCAATTTGGCCTTTGGAACCCAGTTTGACCAAGATTAGGGTCCTAGCACATTAATTGACCTAATTTGGGTTTTTAGGCAAAATGTCCAGTCAGACGAGCTCAAACCTAAAATCCAACTTCACCATTGGATTCCTTAGGTCAAAATTAGGTTTATGCCAAAATTTGGACCCAAGGGGAGGTCATCTTGACCTACTTTGCAATTTAGTACACCCAAATCACAATTTGGTCCCTATCTTTTGAATATCTTTGCAGAAAGCCGCGTAAGTTCCTCGCCACCTTTGCAATCAGGTCCTGCCACCATTGTTAGGGCAGAACCGATCTCCGGCGAGGTTTAGAGAGGGATTCCTCTCCAATCCCTCAGAGATTCCCTCTCAGAAATGGAAGGGAGATTCTCTGAGGAATTCCCTTCCTTCTAAAGCCAATTATAATCTCTGGTGTGAACCCAATCTCTCGTGCGAACGCACGAGAGATTTGGGTATCCTAACCTCTTTCCATCTCCGGCGACCGACCTCAGGTGATTGCGCACCTTCCACGCTCTAACAGCACGGCCCAGTGCTTATAAAATAACCTCTAAGCCCGGCCGCAGATCTGCAGCTTGATTTGGCCGAGTTTCCATCTCCAATTCATATCCTCCTGCCCGGCCAAAGTTCCCAGCAAGCTCCAGTGAGCCCCCCTCCCCTCCCTCTTCGCTCTGCCACAAAACGAGTGGCAAAGTTATCTTCCTGACTCTCCTCCGCGTCGCGCAATACCCGCGCACGCCGCCTCAACCCCGTCGTCGCCGCCGTTCTCCCCTACTGAGTAGCATCTTCTCCGGCGACAGCAGGTACAGCTGTCTGCCCTCCATCCTCCTTCGTCCCTACAATTAGGTGAGAACTATTCCCCGTAGTCCCCTCTCTCTTTTCCCCCTGTTATCTCATCTAATCGACCCTCGACCGATGCTGACCACCCTCATCTTCCACATCATCGACCGACCACCGGCAAGCCGCTCCCACCATTCCGCCCCTCCACACGGCTCGCCAACCATCTCGTAAGCTCCTCCTCACCACCAGGAACACATTCCACCCCTCCACTACCACTCCGCACATCTACAGTAGCCCCCCAAACAACCCCACACATCCGACCACAGGTTGACCTAGGAGCGCACGAGTAGGCCATCTTACGGCCTGTAGCATGGCTCACCACCTTCGCCGTGCTACGACGAAGGTCCCTAGCTAGTCTAATTGAGCCGAGAGGCTCGCTTTGTGTCTGACAAGATTTCAGCTCCTGTCGCCATTGACGAAGGTTGAAGCAGCTCCGCAGCAGCTCCAGGCATCAGCAGCTCCAGGCTTCAGGTGCTACGTATTCGGGCAAGCGTCGTAAAGTTCCTCGAGTCCAGCCAGTGGCGCTGCGAAGCCAGCAGCCATGGCAATTGCACGCAGGTCTGCGGGCGCGCGCGAAATCAGGGCAGAACCTTTAGTCTCACATCGTGGAATCAAGAGGCGCGGGTATGCTATAAGTTGAATTTGTGTTTTATTCTTACTGCTTTCGAAAGCACAGGGGTGAGGTCCCTTACTTGCCCTCACGCCCGCCTCGTCCGCGGTTTCATATCGCGGATCTGGCGGGATCCGACCCGACCCAAACCTATGCACTCCTCGTGCATCACCACCTCCAGGTGCGCCTGGTCCCGGGTGCGAGATCCGACCCGATTATCCGTGTGGCTCTAGGAGAGTGTCCCTGAGTGAACTGCTGAGAGAGAGAGATGCGCAGGTAGAGGGAAAGGGATAGGTTTTGCTCTATGTAGGCATAGGCTGAACGTTGAGGAAGAAAGACTTGGCCGAGAGAAGGAAGAAGGAAAGGTAGGAAGAACAGAAGGACCAAAGAAGAAGGAAGGCAAGGCAGAAAAGAGAACAAAGGAGAAGGAGGAGGAAAGAAGCCTTCGCAGGAGAAGAAACAAGAGAAAAGAAACAAAGGCAGGAAGAAGAAGCCTTCGCAAGAAAAGAAGCAAAGCAGAAAGAGAGAAGAGAAAGAAGAAGAGAAGCCAAGACAGAAGACGAAGAAGAAAAAGAGTCTGCAGAAGAAGAAAGAAAAAGCAAGATCAGAAGAAGAAGAATAATCAAAAGGAAAAGGGAAAACACTTTTAAGACGTCTGATCTTGGGATCAGACGTCCAATTTGACTCTTTTACCTGAATTATTTTTTTTAGATACCTTTGAGTTCCAGTTTTGAGTAAATTAGAGTGTTCAATTACATTTTGATTAGTGGTAAATTCCATTTGCTCCCTGTGTTCGACCTCGGATACTCTGATTTTCGAGTAATAAAATTCTCTATTTGTTCGAACCTTTTGTCGATTTTACTACAACGTCATATTCTCTTTAAAACCCACACAAAAGTGCAGGAACATTAGCCCTAGTTACATTAAATGGATGTGCAATTGAAAAATGTGTTGAAATAAAAATCAGGAAATTTTGGTGAATTACTAAATATGGAAGCAAGTAACCCTAGCATTGATTTCTCTTTGTTTTCCATTTCAAATTTTGAGGGGATTAAGAGAAAGGGCTAATAAGATTTTACCTATTCCTAGTGTGGTTGTTGTTCGGCTATTTTTTTTCATTTCTTCCCCTAAAACAATCACAGCAAAAGTAAGAGAGCAAGTTAGTACTGAATCAGAGGTTGTGATGAAAGTTTCTAAAATGCCTACTGCTCCCCAGCAATGGTGCCAAAATGTTTAACGAGGCGAAATCGGTGTTTAAAAGATGATGTTGTTGCATTGCAGTATAAGTGAAATCACCTTGTAAACAAATAAGAATTTTATTACTCGAAAACCTAAGAATCCGAGGTCGAACATAGGGAGCAAATTGGTGTTTAAAAACTAAGATCACAATCTCAAATTAATAAAAAGTGATGTTCAACAATAGTATGAAGCAATACAATGGAATTCAATGTGTATAAATGCTAAAGAGAAGAAAAGAGATGTAAAAAGAAATAGAATGTTTGTTCTCTCTTCTTTCTTCTATTCTCTCTGATGACTTCTTCTTTCTTCTTCTCTTTCCTTCCTTCTCTGATTTCTTCTTTCTTTCTGTACCTTTGATTTCCTTGTTTCTTTGTCTACCTTCAGCCTTTTATTCTCAACGGCTCCTTCCTTCTCTTCTTCTTTTCCTTCAGCTATGCCCTCCTTCCTTTCTTCTTCAGCCTCTGATTTCTTTCTCTTTCCCTTTCTTCTTCAGCAGCACCTTCTTCCTCCTTCTTCTTCAGCCTCTGCCTTCAAGTCTCCCTTAGCTTCCTTCCCTTTACTGCCCATGGCTTTCTTCCCTTCCCGCAGCTCCTTCTTCTTCCGCTTCCCTTCCTTCCTTCTTTCCCTGCATACACGAGTGCAAAACCTACCCCTTCCCTCCCCCCTGTAGACTCTCTCTCCATTTCTCTCTTCGATTTGATCTCCCAGAGCCAATCGGGTAATCGGGTCGGGTTACCTGCAGCCAGGTCCAGGTGCACCGGCATGGGTGGTGTGCGAGGAGTGCAGGGTAAATGGGTTAGGCAGCCAGGTCCACGTAGCGTGGTCGTGGATAAGGCGGGTGAGTGAGCGAGGGGACCTCACCCTGTGATCTAAGGCGACAAGAAGAGAACACAAAAATAATTTTTGTTATGCACCTATGGTGAAAACTTTCGAGGTGGGACTAAAGTCCCACCTGCTTCTTCGTACGCGTTCAAGGAGGATGCCCGTGCAATTTCCACAGCCGCAATCGATGACGCATTCGATTGCTAGGTGCAAAAGGGTCATGGAAGGTTTCTGCACACCTAGGTCTCTTCTGCCTGGGACGATGTGACCTGGAGCGAGCCTGAGGGCAAGCTTGCTCGTGTTTCAATGGCGGAAAGGGGGCCGGACCTGAAACTCACAAATATGGCCTTGCGGCCTAGTCAAACCACGTAGGTAGCTTTGCCGTGTCACGATGAAGGTGAAGTGGTGGGTGGCGTGGCGCAGAATGGCCTAGGCATGCGTGCCTAGGTTGGACTGTGACCGTGAAAGTGCGTGTGTTTGGTGGGAGTGTAGGGTGTGTGTGGCGGTCAGTTAAGGGGTGGATAATGATCAGTGGGTGATGGCAAACATTCTAAGGTAGGTGGTGAGGAGTGTGGATGAGTGAAGCAATGGATTCGCCTTCACCGGTGGTCTGCCGGAGTTGAGGAAGGCGGAGGTGGTCGGTGGCTGTCGAGGGTGTTTCTAGGAAATAAAAGAGGGGAAAGTGATAGGTAGAAAGAGAGCAACTTACTGAGGGTATTTGGATGAAGGGGAAAAGGCGGCAAGCGAGCGACGCATGTGTGCCATCGTCAGAGAAGAAAGCCTTGAGATGAGGAAGACGACAACTACGAAGGGGTTAGAGAAGCATGGGTAGGTATGGCGCGACACGAAGGAGTGAGGAGGAGAAGACTCTACCACTGGCAGAGCGACGAGAAAAGGGAGGAGAGATCGCCAGAGCTTGCGGGCTGTTGGCCGGACATGAGGGAGGAAGAAATTTAGGGGGTTTTTGCGGCCAATTCAAGCTTGAGAGCAGCGGCAAAGACAAGGGGTCCTTTTATAGCAACTAGCAGAGGTCCTTGTGCTTGGAAGGCAAGCTTCCAAGTGCAAGAATCCTTGCCGGAGAAAGAAGGTACAAAGGATACCTATATCTCTCAAGCGTTCGCACATGAGATTGGGTGCGAATCAAATCATGGGATTGCATTAAGATGATAGAGAATTTCTTAGAGGATCTCCCTTCAAAATTTGGGAGATCTCTGAGGAATTAAGGAGAAATCCTCCTCAAATCCCCATCGCAGTAGGACTCCTCTGCTGTAATGGTAGAGGGACCTAATTGCAAAGAGTTGCGAGGAAGATAGGGGGTCTGCGCAAAGATTTTCGAATGCTAAGGGTCCAAATGTAATTGGGTGGACTATTTTGCAAAGTAGGTCAAGGTGACCTTCTCCTAGACCCAAATTTTGGTACAAACCTAATTTGGACTTAAGGAATCCAACGGTGAGGTTGGATTTTAGGTTTGACCACGTTTGACTTGACATTTGGCACAAAAACCCAGATTAGGTCAAATATCTAGATAGGACCACTACTTAGGTCAAAATATGTTCCAAAGGAAAAATGGCAGGTTCTAAACCCTAGAGGGTATTTTTCCATGAATTTTAGAGGGTTTAGTTGATTTTTATCCAGACAAGAACCTTGTTCAATTAAGTGAGTGTTTTAGGATTACAAGATGTCATTTAATTCTTAGATTGCACATGAACCCATTTCTGACTGAATCAACCCACTTTTCAGCTTGTTATGACCAATTGACCTATGTTTAGCCCCTGAGAAATCCCGTTGATGTACTGTAATGGTAAAATTGCAGTTTTACCCTTTGTTTCTTATTTTCTACTCAGAATAGTTATCACTTGAAGTAGGCCCTTCTTTAGGCTATGTAGGAGCTTTTATTCTCTTTCCTAGGTTAAAAGAAGTTAGTTAAGGCTCATGGTGGTGTTCCCATCAAGCTGCAAGCATCACTAAAGGCCCATAACTGTCAGTGAAGATCTGCGCCTAGCCTTTGCTGGTGCCTGCTCTGCTGGCCTGCTCAACAGCTATGCGCATCGCACACTGTGCGCCCCTCACACAGTGTCACGCACGTGCAGGCTGGCTTGCGCTGGAATGTGTATGCCACACATTGCGCTGCCGCTGCTACTGCATACTGCGTAGCTACTACTTAGCACCTGGCTGAATTCCGAACCGACGCTCTAACCATTGCACTAGATCTTCCCTTGTGTCGCCAGGAGCAGCTTGGTGCAAATGCTTCCCAGCTGTTGGATCTTGATCCAACGACTAGGATTGAAGGGCATGGATGAAGAAGGAATTGGGCGGTGCTGCGGGCAGGTGTTGGGTGGCCTAGATTGTGCCACGTGGTGCCATTTGGGCCGTCCCTCTTCTTCTTCTTGTAGAGTGTGCTATAGAGCTCAGATCTGGGCGATTCTCGCGTCAACGGACTACGATCGTTGATTTGAATCCATCCAAATGGTCAGATTCCTCATCTGAAGCCCATAAACATGTCGCACTACATCCTGGCCATGTAAATGATGGAATTAAAGTGTATAATATACAACTACCCTAAATGCAATGCGATACATGTTTATGCAATATTTATATCATGATATGCAATGCTATGCCTAGGAACTATTATAAATAAGTATTTTATGATGAATTTATATGTGCTTATCATACCCCCATGCTTAATTTTTGCTAGTCCCTAGAAAAAATTAACCTAACTGCTATGCATAAAAGTAGAATCAGGATTCGAGTATTTAGGCAAAATTTGTTGATTGCTTTAGAAAATCTCAACCCGAAGACCTAATTACAAAAAATTATTAGTGATCGGGTGTCTGCCAGAATGCAGGCTGTCCAAGCCCTCGCCTCATTTGAAAAGGGAAAATACATTTTTTTTTATTTTTCTTTTCTTCTAATTTATTTTTGTATATTTGGAGTTTGAGAGTTCTGGGATAACATTTTACGGCTACCCGACTCATCCAAGACTTGGAAAGGACTCTAAGTACTAAGCATTTTTGTGAAAAAATGAAAGACTCACTAGACGGCCGTTAAAACGAACTTTAGGTTTCTACGACCCTACGTGACCTTGCCTAATGATTTATCTTTACGATCATTAGCTTTCTCCCTACTTCTTTTATTTATGGGGTCAACACAAGGGTGAACCCAGTGTATATCTCCCCGGTTTATTCTGCTTCCCCACTTCTTGCCTACGTGTTTTGGGAATTATTGTGCATTTTATGAGCTGGGCTCTGGACAACCGGTTAATGGGCCATTACCCACGACCACTTTCCATTCATACTCGTGCGGTGAATTGTGGCTTTTTTTTCTCCTTTATCTATTTTTTTCTCTTTTCTTTTTTGGGTGTTTCTTTTCTTTTTATTTTTTAAGTAGGTGGCTTCCCTGATCTAAGATTTACCTAAAGGCAATGCAACGAAAATGCTCTTGTGGCTGGGCTTTGGGCAACCGGCCGATGAGTTGTTACCACCGACCACTTGCCAACCATACCACCCAAGTCGGTCCATTAGCTACCCAAATTTCGTAAAAATTGTTGGAAAGTGAGTCAGCTCAAATAATGTGTAGATGCTTAGCCTTAAAATCCCCTCAAATCAGAGGGTGGGTTGATAAGTCGTATACTTATCATCCCAATATATTTACAAAATTAAAATGAATTTGAATTGGTGAGGACTCGAGACTATGTCCACATTCAAGTGGACATTCGGGCTAATTAAGCCCGAAGACCTGAAGTGTCTAAGTGTTCAGGTCTCAAAGTATCAATTCCTATAGTTTGTAACTCCTAATGACTAAGTTCTCCTCTCCAAACTCTAATTATTTTTTCTTTTTTATCTTTAATTGGAATAAAAGAGAGTAGGAAATTACTGTTATAGCTGACAAAATGATTATAAGATATTTCCACCCCCCCATGCTTATCTATTTCAATGTCCTCATTGTTCAAAACGAAAGCATGCAGGAGAGTAAAAGTGGAAGAATAGTACCGGGTTTCCATGAGACTCTGGTCAGCTTGGAATAGTCTTTACATGTGCTAAGTTTAGTGCCTTCAGCTGGGCGATGATCAGGCCGCAGTGGTTATGGCAAGGTAAGAGCAACCTTGTTTGAGACAGGTTCAGGGAGCACATGGTCAACAAAGGGTTTGAGACGCTGTCCGTTGACCTTGAAAATGTTACCCGTCTTTGGGTCAGAGATATCAACAGCCCCGTTAGGGAAAATCCACTCAATAACGAATGGGCTAGCCCACTTAGACCTGAGTTTACCAAGGAAAAGCTTCAATTGATAATCGAAAAGCCAGACCATCTGTTTCGGCTCAAAGCTCATACGTTAAATCATCTGGTCATGGAGAGCTTTGGTCCTTGCCTTATAAATTATGGCATTTTCATACGCATCATTTCAAAGCTTCTCCAACTCAAATAGTTGGAGTTTCTTGGTTTTCCCGGTCAACCCAAGGTCCACATTACATTTCTTGATGGCCCAAAATGCCTAGTGTTCAAGTTCTACGGGTAAGTGACACACCTTACCAAACACCAGACAGAACGGAGACATACCAATAGGTATTTTGTACACCGTATGGTAAGCCCAAAGAGCATCATATAGCTTTTGGGTCCAGTCCTTCCTATCAGGCCTAACGGTTTTCTGCAAAATGTCTGAGGTTGGTAAGGTGTGGAAATCCAATGGCTCACCCCGTATTGCTCCAGTAAATTCCAAAATTGGGCATGAGTGAAATGTGTTCCACCATTGTTGATAATTGCCCTAGGAACCCTGAACCGACTGAAATATTTTTCTTCACAAAATTGATGGCCACCTTGTGGTCATTGGTCCGAGTAGGAATTGCCTCAATTCATTTGGACACGTAATCAATAGCGACCAGAATATACTAGTGTCAAAATGAAGGAGGGAAGGATACTATAAAGTTGATGGCCTAAATGTCAAAAACTTCGATGGAAAGAATTGTGTTCAGGGGCATCATATCTCTCTTAGCCATGTTCCTAAGTGTCTGGCATTGGGTGCATGTCTTTGAGAATTCTTGGGCATCCTTAAATAATGATGACCAATAGAATCCGGGATGCAAGATTTTTGCTGTCGTCTTTTTCCCATAAGTGTCCACCACACACAGATGTGTGGTAAAACTCAAGTATGCTATGGAAGTCGATTTTCGGGATGCATCAATAAATAATCAGGTCTGCGCCAATGCGGTACAGCTTGGGATCATCCCAAAAATAATATTTAGCCTCAGGCATAAGTCTATCCCATTGTTGTTTGGTCCAATCCTGGGGGATTTGACCAACAGCCAAATAATTGACAATATCCATAAACCAAGGGGTTCGGATACTCGAGACTATAAGGATAGTTTCATTTGGAAAACTATCAGAGATCGGGACATCCGAATGAGGAGAATCAATTTGGATTCTCGAAAGGTGATCCAACACTACATTTTGTGCCCTAGCTTTATCCCTAATTTCAAGATCGAATTCCTGAAGTAGTAGAATCCAGCGAATGAGCCAGGGTTTGGCATCCTTTTCAGCCAAGACTTGTTTCAAGGTCGAGTGGTCAGTATAGATGATGACACGAGGACCTAAAAGATAAGCCCTGAATTTTTCTGTGGCAAAGACTACAACTAGAAATTCTTTTTCAGTAACGGTGTAGTTCCTCTGGGCCTCCTCCAGAGTCTTGCTAGTGTAGTAGATTACAGAGGACTTTTTCCCAATCTTCTGACCTAAGACAACCCCGATGGCATAATCAGATGCGTCAGCAATAATCTCAAATGGGGCTGTCCAGACTGGTGGTTGCAACACCGGGGCACAGGTGACTGCTGTTTTCAATAAATCAAATGCCTTATGGCTTGATTCATCAAATTCGAATGGTGTGTCTTTGGCCAGAAGGTTACTCAAGGGTTGAGCAACCTTTGAGAAATCCTTAATGAATCTTCTGTAAAAGCTCACATGCCCAAGGAAAGAGTAAATCTACTTTACAGATGTGGTTGGACGAAGTCTAGAGATAGCATCAACCTTATCTCTATCAACTTCAATTCCCCGACTAGACACCATGAGGCCTAGGATGATGCTTTCCTGAGTCATAAAGTGGCTCTTTTCCCAACTAAGAACCAGCCGTGTTTTGATGCATCTCTGAAGGATCAATTCCAGGTTAGCTAGGCAAGACACAAAAGAACCTCTGAAAATGGAGAAATCATCCATGAACACCTCAAGACAACCTCCCACCATGTCAGAAAAGATTGCCAGCATGCACCTTTGAAAAGTCGTAGGTGCATTACAAAGCCCGAACAGCATTCTACGGAATGCAAAGGTTCCGTAGGGACATGTGAAAGTTGTCTTTTACTTGTCTTCATGATGGATAGGGACTTGGTTATATCCCAAATAACCATCCAGGAAGGAAAAATATTTTTGCCCAGCTAACCTTTTGAGGATTTGATCGATGAATGGTAAGGGAAAGTGATCCTTTTTAGTGGCTGTGTTTAGCTTCCTATAGTCAATACGGACTCTCCAAGCAGAAGCTGAACGAGTGGTGTAGGTTTCCCCTTTCTCATTAGTCATAGTGGTTATTCCCGCCTTCTTAGGTATAATCTGAACGGGGCTAACCTACAGACTATCTGAGATTGGGTAAATAATCCTAGCATCGAGCCACTTGATTATCTCCTTCTTGACCACTACTCGCATATTCGGGTTTAGTCCCCTTTACATTTTTCGAGAAGGGCGGGATCCATCTTCCATGAAAATACAATGACTACAATAAGATGGCTTGATCCCCTTAAGGTCGTGGATGGCCCAACCAATTGCCTTGTTGTTGTTATTAAGGACCTTAATTAACCTCAATTCTTGCTCCTTAATCAAATCAGCACTAATAATCACGGGGAGCGTGTTTTTAATTCCTAAGAACTATATTTCAAATTTTTGGGCAATGGTTTTAATTTCAGTTGGGATGGGTTTAGAATAGAAGGTAGGGAAGATGCTGATGAAGATTCATCAAGACGATCCAGAGGAAGAGGCTGGGAATGAACAAAATCAACAGCCTCTTCAGGATGTGGTAGGTCTACCACGGAGGAGGGTTGTGGGTTTGGTTCGCTAAAGCTAATGGAATCCTCAAGTGCATTAACTGTCATACATGTCTCAAGATCCTGATCCTCAAGTTCCTCAATGAATCCACAATCCTCAAATCCTCTTATCACCTCAAAAATATCCAAAGTTAATTTCTTATCCCCAAAAGAGATCTCAGTACTACCACTTTCACAGTTTATGTTGGCCTTAGCGGTAGCTAGGAACAGATGCCCTAGAATGATGGGCGTGTTCCTCGATGGGTGTGTTCCTCAAATCATTAGCTACATCTATGTCAAGGACGAGGAAATCTACAAGAAAATAGAAATCCTTGACCTTGACAATTACATCCTTAATAATGCCTCTCAGTGTGGTGACCGATCGATCCACTAATTGTTGCGTTACTCAAGTTGGACTTAGTTCACCTAACCCAAACCTCTCATAAAGAGAAGTCAGGATTAGGTTGATGGATGCACCTACATCGAATAGTGCCCTATCAAAATTGTATTCCCCAAAAATGCATGAGATCAAGGGCGCACCTGGATCTTTCTTCTTTTGAGGAAGGTGATGCAGGATCACAGAACTTGCCTGCTTAGAGAGAATCACCTTCCATAGAGTGGGTTCTCTCAGTTTACACTTTTGGGTACGTAGTTCTTTCAAAAATTTTGCGTAAGCCGAGATGTGCTTAATAGCACTGAGGAGCGGGATATTGATCTCTACGCTCTTGAATAAATCCAGAAGCTCCTCATTGCTATCTAGGGTTTTCTTCTTCTTGGTTTTCAATAGGGCCTTAGGGAATGGGACATGGGCGGAATTTTCAATTTGTGATCCCTGGGCCTTATTGTCTTTTTCAATCTACTCCTTTTCTCTCTCAAGCTCCTTAGGGTTTTGGCATCTAGAGGGCAATTTAGGGTCCCAGGTTTGCTTTCCACTTCTCATGGTAATAGAGTTTGCAGAGGCATACGGGTTTGGGTCTTAAGGTGGACTAGTGAAGATTGAAGGTCTTTGGTTAGTCATGTAACCAGACGAAGAAGAGGATAAGGGACCCTGCTCAACCACCTGAGCATGTGCGTGTGAGTCCCTTTGATTCCCATACCCTTGGGTGCTATTGCCCTGATTTTGCACATTGAGTGGGTTGGGTACTGGTTGAGATGGTAGAGATCCAGGTTGTCGAGTGTTAGCAATTAACCCGGATTGCAAGTTATCCAAGGATGTCTTCATTTGTTGCATAAGCTGAAGCATGGACCCTTGCATTTCCACCATCTACCGATTTAAATCAGACTACCCTGCGGATTGTTGGGCATTCCAAGATGGCTGATTAACCGGCCTCGGGGGCAATTGAGTGCATACTTGATCCTAACCCATAGGTTTTTGAGACGCATAGTTGTTGGGTCGAGATTGGGTCTATTGCCCCTGATTTTTCTAGGAGAAGATAGGGTGGTTCCTCCACCCCGAGTTATAAGTGTTGGATTACTGGTTGGACCTAACATTCTCCTACATTGCATATGCATCCTCATAAAATGAGGATGGAGAGAAGGAAGAATCAGAGAAACTAGGATCAAAGGCTCCAGTTTGGAACCTGTAAGGTTCCGAGAAATCTTGGCTCATAGGTTGAGCAGAATCGAGTTGGTTCATGAATTCCCGCCGCATGGGAGCTCGTGAGGGATGGAATCCTAAATTCTGGGATTTAGTGGGTAAAGAAGTGTTCCTTGAATTCCCAGACATCCATTCTTCCATTTTCTTAGCAACCAAGTCCATTTTATCCAGTTTATTAGAAATTAATTCCATGTCAAATGAATGAGAATCCTGCATCTCATTTGCAATTGACCTTGGTTGTTGGGACTGGTTGAATGCATCCATGGGGCATGATTAATTGAATTGTCACTCATTTCCTCAAACAGGTCTACATCCCTGTTGAGGAAATTTCTCCGCAGGAGGCATCCACGTGATTACAGAGTTGCTCAACCAACCCGTGATAGAAAATCTACACGAGCTGCCATTTCGGCACCTCGTGGTGTGGACACTTCCTCAAAAGTTCTTGGAGTTGCTCCCAGGCACCGTGAAACTGTTCCCCCGGCCACTGGGCGAAAGTGGTAATCGCTCATTGCAAGGCATTGGTCCTTACGTAGGGAAGAATTTCTTTAAGAAAGCTGACTTAAGAGCAGCTCAAGTTTCAACCGACCTTCCTATAGTCCGGTACCAATGTGCAGCCTTATCCCTAAGAGAGTGGGGAAAAAGCCTCATGATCATTTGCTCTTCGTTCACATTCCTTGCTCTGGCGGTCTGTGCCAAACTGGTCAAATCCTCCAGCTACTGGAATGGGTCCTTCGACCCAAGGCCACGGAAATGCTTAATCAAACTTAAGAGTTGGGGCTTGATTTCTTTGTCTTCGGTGGGAATCATGACGTTGGGACGTTCCCCATAGTTTGAAGGATCGTAGAAATCCTTCAAGGGACGAGTGCCCTGACCATTCATACGTTGGAACCATTGCTGCATCTGTTGCAATTCTTCCAACTGCCTCTAAATTAGCTCCTGTTGGTTCGGGGGTGGGGGAGGTGGTTGTTGATTAGCCATGGGATCTACTTGGCTATAGCTCAACCTCTACCTCCTAGAATGGTCTAAAGGTCCTTCCAATCTAGGGTTCAATGACCTCCTCCCAAGCATACACTGGAAGGAAATAGGAAGGATAGGGAAAAGAGGGAACCATGCAGCACAAGAATACAAGCCTGTCCTTAGATGGGGTAGCCTAAGGTTAACTGACTCTTAGAATCCGTGCTAAGATTTTGGACAATTTACTCTACTTATGTCCAGGCAATTCAACCAGTTAGGAGGGACTGGGGAGAAGGTTCTTCCTTTGGCTTGCGCCTTTGGTTACTAGTGTACCCCCAGCCACGGTTGTTTGATGCTACTCCCTTAGCTAGACATCAGATTGACTAGTATATGCAAGTTAATCGTGAATAATCTAAATCTGGATCCCGACGAGCGAAAGAATCTTTAAGGCCAACATCTAATTGATTTTAGCTAGGCTTGCGAAATTGGTGCTCAGGAATGTGATGGGCCATTAATGGGTTGTGCCCTTAATGATTTGTTTGAGAACGTGTGAATGTGCATAACCAATAGGTTTTCAAACAAGATTATTAATGATGAGGTGAGTTTTAGGGTTCAGATCTTGCCTAATAGCTTTCAGGATTCAAATATTAGGTGTTTTCAACCAAGTTTTGTGAGGCAAAACAAGTTTGTTGTTGAAAACATGTGTTCAAGTATTTTCCTTTAGAAATCAAGAAGAATATGGAGTGCCTGGCTTGACCTAATTATTGAATCCTATGGGGCAGCTAGAAAATGAACCACTTTTAGTTTAGGTGGTGCGGCCCAAACAATTCAATCAATTGGCTCAAATGCAGCACCAATTAAGGCACACAAAAAGGTGGTTAACCTAATATGACTTCTACTCTTTTATGTGTTAAATTCGTGTACCGGGTCCATAGGTCGAAAGCCCAGTTGAGTAGATGAAAATCAAGTCTGATTATGTGCCTTAAATGTGGGTGTATAGAGTGTGTATAATGATTTGTCCCACAGAAAGTATCTTCTTCTTTTTTATATATGCTGGGGTGAGGTGGGTGAAGGTGGTAAACAGGACAAACAATGCTATCCTAGGGTTTATGCAAACACCTAAGTAGGTTATTTCTTGATTATGGGTGTGGCAAAATGAACTACTGGGGGGAATGCGGGGGACACTTACAGAGTACTCTACCAGCACCTTACTCGAATCTACCACACTTGGATCTCCATGTTAGGGTACCTGCAAGATAGTAGATCAAAGAAAAGTGGGGTTAGTGCTATGTTAATGCAAGGAAACATAATAAAAAATAAAGTAAATTCCGTTTACTTTACGTGTTTCACGTGTTAGAAATTGGGGTTACAAGTAACCCGTTGTCATAGTTGCAAAACACGTCGATCAGATAAAATTTATATCGAAACTCCAAGGAAGTCTCGGGTTGAACACAAGGAGGCGATGTTTACATTACGTGGAAATCGCTCTTCGATTCATTTCTTTTTGGTATTTTAGGGTTTTGTTATTTTTTTTGTATTTTTGTAAGAAGAAACAAGCAAATGTATCATAAGTTAGAGATGTGGAATGAAAATGGTATATATATCAATCCAATGTCTATTACAATATACTATGAAAGCATAAAAAGAGAAGGGGGTGAGAGGAAATCTCTCGAATCACCTGTTCGCAGAGACGATGGCGCCTGGCGGAAGCTCGGACGAAGAAGGTGAGGAGTGGGATGATGGAGGTGAGGTGCAGGAGGATGTCGGGTTGAGGAAAGCTTCAGCATGGCTCTGGAATGGAGGTAAGAAGACAGAGGTGATCTGCTACTGTAATGGAGGTGGGAGGACAGGTCCATGGCAACCTATGAATGGGGATGGGAAGTTGGAGGAATATTTGGTGGGGTAGAGGTTTTCTACACTAATAGCAACCTTGGGAGCTTGAGAACATGCTCTAATGGAGTGTTGGTAGGCTTGCTAGAGCTTGGGAGTAGGTGCTAGTAGAGTAGGTAGAGATGGCTTGGAAGGGAGGGGGTGTAGGTCCTTTTGTTGTGGAGGAGAAGAGGCAAAAATCATCTCTGGGTCTTTACTGAAGTCCATAAACATCGCTACAGCTGTCACCGAAGATCTGCTCTTCAATTCCTCTTGCTGGCGCACACGGGCCATTAATGACGGCTGCAAGTGTCACTAAAGGCCCATAACTATCACTGAAGATCCACATCTAACGTTTGCTAGCGCCCACTCCGTTGCCTTGCTACACTGGTGTGCGCATCGCGTACTACGCTCTCCTTGCGCTATGTCACGAGCGCGTGTTGGATTATGTTGGCATGCACGTGTGCACACACTACGCTGCTACTGTTGCATGCTACATAGCTACTGCTTAGCGCCCATCCGAATTGCGAATTGGGGGACTGCAGGGATTCAAACCCACACCCCTCCCTTGCAAACTAGTGCTCTAACCATTGCGCTAGATCTTCCCTTGTGTTGCGAGGAGCAGCTTGGTGCAAACACTTCCCAACCAATGGATATTGATCCAATGGCTAGGTTTCAAGGGTGTTAATGAAGAAGGAATTGGGCGGTGTTGCTGGGTAGTGTAGGGTGGCCTGGATGGCACCACATGGTGCAATCTGGGTCGTTCATCTTCTTCTTCTTGTAGAGGGTGCTATAGAGCTCAGATCTGAGCGATTCTTAGGATGATGGATTGCAATCGTTGCTCTGAATCCATCCGTACGGTCAGATTCTTCATCCAAAGCCTGTAAGGATGTCGCATTGCCTCCTGGCTATGTAAAATGATGGAATTAATCTACATAATATACAACTACCCTAAATGCAATGCAATGGATGTTTATGCAATATTTATATCATGATATGCAATGCTATGCCTAGGAACTATTATAAATAAGCATTTTATGATGAATTTATATGTGCTTATCAACAAGTCAAGTTAGGATAGAAATCATCTTGGGGATAAGTGGTGGTAGGAGGATAGGATGCGAAATGTGCGTAGGATGTGGAAGGATAAATGGAGGAATAGGAGGGGAAAATAGAAGAGAGAATGGTGCCTTGCAATACAATCAACCAATACTATCCTTATGTGGCTAACCTAAAGACCTACAGACTCCCAGGACCCATCTTGAAATTATAAATGATTTACTTTACTTTTATCCGGTCAATCCAACCAGTTAGAAGGAGGGACTGGGGAGAAGGTTCTTCTTTTGGCTTTCGCCTTCGGTTCCCAGTGTACCTCCAAGTCGCGGTCGTTTGATGCTACTCCCATAGCTAGACATCAGATGTACTAGTAGAAGCAGAATAATCGAAAAAAATCTCAGTCCGAGCCCCGAAGAGCAAATCAATCCTTAAGGCCAACGCCTACTTAGTTTTAATTAGAGTTGGGATGATTGTGGTCTTGGAATGTTGTGGACCCTTTAGATGGGTTGTGCCCTTAATGATTGATTCAAATGTGTGTGTGTGCACAACAAGGGTTTACAAACATGGTTATTTGATAATGTGTCTTTTAGCGTTCAACCTTGTTTAGTAGCTTTTAGTGTATAATCTTTAGGTGTATTCAATCAAGGTTCAGTAGAACACTCCAAGTTTTGCAAGCATTGGTGATGATATATTCCTTTAGAAATTAGAAAAAATGTGCAGTGCCTGGTTCAACCCTAAAAATCAACCCTAAGTGGCAAGCTACTGATGAATCGCTTTTAATTTGAGTGGTGTGGCCCAAACAAATCAATCAATTAGCCTATTCGCACCACAGATTAAGGCACACAATGTCTTAGCCTAATCAGATTTCTACTCACTTTTGTGTTTTGAGTTGAAGTGTACTAGGTCCACAGGTTAGATCCCAGTTAAGTAGTAGAGTCAAAGTGGAGTGGTGCACCTTAGGTCGAGAGTTGTGGGTGTTAAGGTGAATCTCTTTTAGAAAATCTCACAATCAGATAACTTTATATATATATGTGTGTGTGTGTGTGTGATGATTGGAGGTGGCAAAGAAATAACCAAATCTATCATAGGGTTTATTAAAAGAACCTAAGTTGATTTGGGTTTGAGTTATTAGTGTGGTAAAATGAACTAGTGGGTGGGAGTGGTGGGGATAAACATACGAAACCTTCATCTGCAGTTCTCTTCGATCTAATCGCTTTGGCCAGCCTCGGAAGTGTACGTGTAAACACAGCAAGATCAGAGAAAACGTGAGATAAAAGTTAGGTAAGGTCAAAAAAACATGAGAAAAACCAAAGAGCATTGCCTCCCCACCAATGGTGCCAAAATGATCAAGCATGCCTCGCGAATTAAAATTGGGGTTTAGAGGAACCCATCGTTGTAGCTCACAAAACACGTCTTATTAGATAAAATTTATACCGAAACTCCAAAAGTGAGTCCCAGGTCAAACACGAGGTGAACGTTTAGTTTTATGAAATTTGCGATTCGCTTTTATTTGTTTTTGGTCATTTTTATCTTTTCTAACTTTTTTTTTGTATTTTTATCATGCAAGAGATCAGATCGATGACTTCTACCTAATCTACTTGCAAGAATATAAGAGAGAGAAACTATCATCTATTTATAAATAAATGTTTAATACACTATGAAGGCGTAAAAAGATATAATGAGGTGAGAGAAATCCCCTCGATGGTCGCTCGGAGGATGACTCGCTCTAACATCGCCTGGTGGAAGGTGGTAAGAAGTGGGACGAACGGTGACGGAGTCAGAGGATGGAGGATGGGGTAGGATGGCATCACGACGAGGATCTTCTTCCTGAAGGGCGGTGAGAGGATGGCCAAGGGATGCTCCACGAATGGGGATGAGAGATGGGAAGACTATTTGATTTTCTACTGATGTGCATACATCTGATTAACCTAAAATGTCTATTAATGCATGATCATAGTGCCATATTAGCATCATACATTGTAAATATTACGTAACATGAATAATCATGCATTTAGGTCAAGTTGTATAAATTGTATAGTAATTGTCTCCTTTTATGGTCAAGGATAGGGCAACTTGTTAATCGGGGCCTCAGATCGAAGATTCAACCGTACGGATCTGATCAGGGTGACAAATGGAGTTCAATGACTCCAAGATCTCTCTGATCGGGCAACCGTAGCACCAGATAGAGATCGAGGAATCCTAAAGATCAAGGGCAAAGATGGTGTTAATCCACACCCCAGATAACAAATCCGAGCACATGGATGGGTTCAGATAGACAATCGCAGCTTAACAGTGTGAAAATCGATCCAATCAGACACCCATGGCACCGTCTACAACCTACAGAAGATGGATGGCCAAGATGGCACCATGTGGCACCATCTCAGCCGCCCAACCGGCCAAAAGGACCTACCACTGCTTCTCTTCTCACCCGCTCGATGAACCTCCACCGTTGGATGCCCAACCAATGGCCGCAAAAGGCACACACTGAATTCCTCCACACAACAAAGTTGGATGCTTAGCGCAGCGGTCGAGTGCCCCTTCGCGAGGAAGGGCGTGTGTTCGAGCCACGCCAAGTGCCTAAATTCAGACGTGTACAGGCGTAGGAGCAATTTGACCGTCAAATCAAGATCGGGTGGCCAACGGGAGGAGGCATGGCACATGGAGGATCCTCCGATCGCGTACGCATGTGATTACGCACGTTTGCACGCCTCATCGCACATGGCCACGTAATAAAGGAGTTTTGAAGGTGCGGGCGAGGATCGATCTCAACCATCTGATAGTGATCAATCCGAATGTGTGTAAGCATTTAAGAGCACGGAAGGTGGGGAGGCGCATGTGGCGTGCACACGTCAGCCACGTTCAGGCCTTTAGTGACGGATAAATCCGTCACTAAAGGCCGTGGATTAATGTTTTTGAAATTAAAATGTCCAAAATACCCCCACTCCTTGTAACTGTAAAAGGAGACCCCTATCCTACGAATTTCTCATCCCTTCCTTCTCCTCTCTCCCTCTCCAAAGCTTAAGAGAAGCTTGTCACACACTCGGGATGCTCCTCAAGAGCTAAAACCAAGCTTTCACTAATGTTCTGGAAGTGGATCCCGTGACGACGATGACGTGCTACCTCGTTCCCATTTTTCCGACTTCGTCCTCCACCTTCCCACCTCCACCTCCATCTTCCTGGCGTCGCCACTGTCCAACTCGTCCTCCAAGCATTCGTTGAGGAGGATAACTTCTCTCTCCTTTCTTTTATCTCTTTCTAGGGTAGAATTTCCTACTTTCTAGTTGTAACAATTTCCCGCTTTCAAGTGTAATCATTTCCTACATTCCTAGTTGTAAAACATTATTTAAAGACCAAGTGATTGTTCTTTCTCTCTCTCTCTTTTATTGTTTATATCAATTACATTGTGGATATTTTACCTTTTAAACAAAAATACAAAAAAATATAATTGCGGATTTTGAGATCGACGTAGCCTCCATGTGTTCGACCCGAAACTTCTTTACGGATTTTTTGGTATAAATTTTATCTATTGAACGTATTTCTTCGCAACTCAAACTACAATGACGGGTTTTAGAATCCAACTACGAACACGTAGTTTTCCGCCACCAACATTTTGGCACCATTGCTGGGGTGGCAACGATTTTTCGATCTTCTTTTCAAATTTCGTGCACTTTACTATTTTCTAACTTGCTTTATCTCTTGTCTGTTCTTTTGTAGGTACCTCGATTAGGGAATCGTCAAGCGGTAGATCAAAGAAAAGTGAAGTTGAAGACGGTTGTATGTGCTCCCCATTTTAACCCCTCCAGATTTCATTTCATCACTCCAATCAACGTAGATGTTTGCATAAATCCTAGGATTTAGTTTGGTTGCTTGGATTTCCACCAAAATTCATTTCGCCCTCGCATATAAGAAAACATAAAAAGGTACTTTTGTGGGATAAATTAAACATACACACAACATACACCCACATTCAAGGCACTTACCTAATTGATCTTCTTCTACTCAACTGGATTCTGATCCGTGGAATCGGTACATGCAAATCAACATATAAAAGAGTAGAAATCAGTCTAGGTTAATCATTTTTTGTGCTTAACTCAGTGGTGCAATTGTGGCCAATTGTATGAGTTGCTCGGGCCGCACCACTCAACTTAAAATCAACTCACCAAGTAGCTTCCTCTTAGGATTTTCAATTTAAGACAATACCAAGCACTCCATTTTATTTTTGATTTCAAAAGGAAAGTGATCTTCAGTAGTGCTTGAAAACCTGGTTTGCCACAATAATCTTGCTTGAAAACCCTGGTTGTGCACGCAATCACACATACTCAATTGATCGTTAAGGGCACTACCCATTTTAAGGGCCCAGCACATTCCATAAGCACTACAATCCCAGGCTTAAATAAAATCAAGTAGACTTTGGCCTTAAGGACTGATTTGCTCTTTGGGGTCCAGTTTGAGATTGTTTACGATTAACTTGCTTGTACTGATCAATCGAATGTCCAATTAGGGGAGTAGCATCAAACAACCACTACTGGGGGGTACACTAAGAGCCAGAGGCGCAAGATGAAGGGAGAACCTTCTCCCTAGTCCCTCCTTCTAACTGGTTGGATTGAGCAGACACAAGTAGATTAAATCATCTATAATCTTAAGGCAAGTTCTGAGAGTCTATAGATCCTTAGGCTACCCCACTTAAGGATAGGCTTGTTTTGTTGTGCTACAGGATTCTTATCCCTAATCCTTCCGACCTTTTCCTAGTTTATACTGGGAAGAAGGTCATCGAATCCTTGATTGGAAGGACCACTAGAGTATTCTAAGAGGCATAGATTGGATTTTTGTCAAATTGATCCCATGGCCGATCAATAGCCTCCTCTGCCTTAGGATCCACAGGAGGTATTTCAAAGGCAGCTGGAACAAATGTAGAGTATGCAAGGCACACAGCCCTTTAAGGATTTTTACGATCCTTCAAATTACGAAGAATGTCCTGGCATCCAGACTCCTACCGAAGACGTAGAAATCAAGCCCAGGTGTTAATCCTATCAAACATTTCCATTAGCTTGGCTCTGAAGACCCGTTTCAGCACTTGGAGGACTTGACCACTTTGGTCCAGACCACCAAGGCATGAAACGTGAATGAGGAGCAAATGATCATGAGGCCTTTCCCCTACTCTCTTTGGGGTAAAGTCGCTCATTGATACAAGACTATGGGAAGGCCAATTGTAGCTTGGAATGATTTGAAATTAGCATTCCTGAAGAAATTCTTCCCTATAAGATGTACTAATGCTTTGAGAAGGGAAATTACTACCTTCACTTACCGGCTAGGGGAGCAGTTTCATGTTACCTGGGAGCGATTCCAGGACTTATTCCAGAGGTGTCAACACCACGAGGTGTTGAAATGGCAACTCGTGCAGATCTTCTACCATGGGTTGGCTGAGCAACTCAGAAATCAAGTGAATGCTTCTTGCGGAGACAATTTCCTCAATAAAGACGCAGATAGTGTGCACGATTTGTTTGAGGGGATGAGCGAGAATTCGGTCAATCATGCCTCCATGGATACTTTTAACCGGTCCCAGCAGCCGAGATCGAATGTTAATGAAGTCCACGACTCTCATTCATTCGATATGGAATTGATTTGTAATAAAATTGATAAGGTGGACTTGGTTACTAAGAGAATGGAGGAGTGGATGACTGAAAACTAAATGAATAACTCTCGATCCACTCAATCCCAGAATTCGGGGTTCCATTCATCGCGAGCTCCTTTTGGACGGGAGTTCGTAAATCAACTTGATGCAGCTCAACTTGTGAGTCAGCATTATTTGCATCCCCATGGGTTCCCAACTGGGGCCTTTGATCCCAGTTTCTCTGATCCCTCCCTTTCTTTCACTCCATCCTCACCCTATGAGGATGTTTATGTTGTACAGGAGAATGTTAGGCCCAACCCTTACCCTAATGCTTATAATCCGGGTTGGGGGAATAACCCTTACTTCTCCTGGAAAAACCTGGGGCAACAGACCCAATTCCGACCCAGCAACCATGCTCCGCAATGACCAATGGGTTAGGGTCATGTTTGTAGATTCTTCCCTACCAGGAGGGGTGACGTAATAAATTGCGGAATAGAATATAAACAATCTCACAAAATAGACAATCACACAAGTACACAAGTATTTTTAGGTGGAAACCCAAACCGGGTGAAAACCACCACCTAACCCTCTCGAGTTAGGATTTTCCGATCAACCAAGTTGATCAAAATCCACTAAATGAATCACTTTAAACGAGGGTGATTCAACCTCAAATACAACCATGCTACAAGTGCGAGAGTAGCGTTCCTCAACCGCTTCTCTTCACGAGAAGGATTTTGTCTCGCAAAGGAGATAGGAATTCGCAAAGCGAATACCCAACCAAATAACAAATATTAAAATAACAAATAATCCTATAGAGCCAACAAAGTAATTTTAAACCTAGCTTCTATAGGAATTAGGAAACTCCCCTTTGAAATGAGTGTGTCGGCGATGCGGATGCGTGAACAACACGACGGCGCTACGTCGCTCTCGTGAACTATGGCGAGAGAGCGGGTGCGCGAAGCTTGATGCTCTCTAGATGAAGAATTAGAGCTTGGAGAGCAAGAGAGACACAAAATGGTTTGAAAGTGTATTGCAAGGCGTGTCTTGTGTCTATTGGTGTGTAAAGGCTCCCCTCTATTTATAGAGGCCTTAGGAAGGCTTTGGAAGGATTAGAAAAGCTTCCATAGCCGTTGGGTACAAAGCCCAAGTGAATCAACCCGAAATCAGGAACAATCATTGCACTGACAGGGTTATCGGACGTCTAATTCTGGCATCAGACGTCTGGAAGACCACTTTAAGACGTCTGATTTCAAGGTCAGATGTCTGATTTCGTGCGGGTTCCTTCCTGACTTGAATCAGATCTAAACAGAATTCTTGTGCAAGTCCATCAGACGACATACAGGACGTCTGGCACTATGTCTAGACGTCTGGAAACCTACCTTTTCGTGGGAATGGATTTGCAACGGCTGGAAAATCTCTGAGAAGAGATTTTTGGGTCAGTCGAGGCAAAACGGTCAATTATCAGACGTCTGGAAGGGCTTAAGGATGTCTGATAAGGCTCTAACGGTCATATCCTCGAGTGCTTGCTAAGAGAGCCAACGATCCACTAATTGGACGTCTGGCAAAGTCATCAGACGTCTCCTAAGGCGTCTGGTCTAAGGTCTGGACGTCTGATTTCATTAGACAGAACTAACTTGTCCAGCCTAAATGTCATTAGACGTCTGAATCAACAGTCAGACGTCTTAAAACACTTTATCAGACGTATGATTTGGGAATTAGACGTCTGGAAATGCTGTTTAAACCCTATATTGGTTTTCTAAGTTCTCCACAGAAAACCTAAGTATCCTAGGGTTGTGCCGGTGTTCCTAGGACTACTATTAGGGTACTTTGAGGCTCTTTAACATAATTTTCTAAGAAAATAAAGAGCAAGAAAATAACGACAAATGTACATGAAAGGAATAAAAAGAATTCTATCCTATTCTTCTTGTCCTTCCATCTTCAATCTATCACTCCTCGCGAATCTCCTCTGTTCTCCATCAAGCTCCTCCAATCCGTCCTGGATGCGAGCTCGAATTCCGTCTAAACATGTCTACATTTGCAATTGACCTGAAATCTAAGACTCCAAGAGCAAATGTTAAATAACATATGTTTTGTTATCATCAAAACAAATGATCGTGGTGCTCTAGCACCAACAATGTTTACGCTCAGCTACCCTCGAATCAGGTTAATCAGCAAGCTTGGAATGCCCGTCAACCTGTAGGGCAGGCTGATTTGAGCCAACAAATGGTAGAGATGCAAGGATCTATGCTCCAACTCATGTAGCAAATGAAAACCTCATTGGACAACTTGCAAAATGGGTTCATTGCTAATTCACATCAACCCGAATCTCTACCATCTCAACCCGTACCTAACCCGCATAATATCCAAAATCTAGGCAATCAAGCCCATGGGTACATGAATCAGAGGGACCCACATGCACTTGCTCAGGTGGTTGAGTAGGGTCTTTCCTCTTCTGCTTCTTCCTCAAATCAAAGGTTTTTGGCTAATGAAGCACCTCCAATCTTTCCTAACCCTCCCCAAGACCCAAAGCCATATGCATCTGCGAATTCTGCTACCTTGAGGAGTGGTAAGCAAACTCAGGATTCACAACCATACTTTTTGATTTACCGAATCCTGAAGAGCCTGAGGAGAGAAAGAATCCTTGAGAAGAAATCAAGGCTCAGGAACTTGATTACAAAGATCCAACTTATGTTCCTTTTCCTAAGGCCTCGATTAGAGCAAGGAAGAAGAAGTCCGTTGATAGTAATGAGGTGCTTTTGAATATTTTTAAGAATGTCGAGATCAATATCCCGCTCCTCGATGCTATCAAACATATATCGGCTTACATGAAATTTTTAAAGGATTTATGTACACAGAAGCGTAAGTCGAAAGAATTTGTTCCGAGGAAAGTGGTACTCTCTGAGCATGCTAGTTCTGTTATCCTGCACCACCTCCCTCAGAAAAAGCGACATCCAGGTGCTCCTTTGATTTCTTATGTCATCGGAGATTACACCTTTGATAGAGCACTACTAGATCTAGGTGCATCCATTACCTAATTTCGACTTCTCTTTACGAGAAGTTCGGATTAGGTGAACTTCGCCTGACTTCAGTAACGCTATAGTTAGGAGACTGTTCGGTAACAAATCCGTGAGGTGTTATTAAAGATGTTATTGTTAAGGTTAAGGATTTCTATTTTCCTATAGATTTCCCTATCCTTGACATGGATGTACCTAAAAATCTGAGGAACATGCCCATCATTCTGGGGCATCCGTTCCTAGCTACTGCCAAGGCCAATATTAACTGTGAGAGCGGTAGCATGGAAATTGCCTTTGGGGATCAAAGAATGAAATTGGATATTTATAAGGAGATTAACAAATTCGAGGATTGTGGATTTATTGAGAAACTTGAGGACGATAATGTGAATATTGAAACTTGTATGGTAATTTCTGCAATTGAAAGTTCCTCCTCTGATGATGATTTGGACCTACAACCCTCTTTGGTAGATCTGCCATCTTCTGAAGAGGTTATTGATTTTGTTCGCTCTCAACCTCTTCCTCTTGATGAGTTTCCATCAGCATCTAACTTACCTTCAATCATCAACCTGCCCCGGCTTGAACTGAAACCATTGCCTGAGAATCAGAAATATCAGTTTTTGGGACCACATAAGATGCTCCCTGTGATTATCAGTGCTAAATTATCAAAGGAGCAGGAGATTAAACTGATTAAGGTCTTAAAGGAACACAAGGAGGCAATTGGTTAGACCATTCATGACCTTAGGGGGAACGAGCCATGTTATTGTAATCATAAAATATTTTTGGAAGATGGATCCCACCCTTCTCACCAAATGCAAAGGAGATTAAACCCAAATATGCAAGAAGTGGTCAAGAAGGAGATTATCAAGTAGCTTGATGCAGGAATCATTTATCCGATCTCTGATAGTCCTTGGGTAAGTCCTCTGCAAATTGTTCCCAACAATGCCGAGATTACCGTTGTGACTAATGAGAAAGGAGAATCTGTCACAACTCGTTCAGCTTCCTCTTGGAGAGTTTGTATTGATTACAGGAAGTTGAACATAGTCACGAAAAAGGATCATTTCCCTTTTCCTTTTATTGATCAAATCCTTGAAAGACTTGTCGAACAGAAGTACTTCTGTTTCCTTGATGGCTATTCAGGATACAACCAAGTCCCTATCCATCCTAAGGATCAGGAAAAAATGACTTTCACCAATCCCTACAGAACCTTTGTGTTCTGTAGGATGCCATTCGATTTATGCAATGCACCTGCAACTTTTCAAAGGTGTATGCTGGCCATATTCTCTGACATGGTGGAGGAGTTTATGGAAGTCTTCATGGATGATTTCTCTATTTTTGGAGAATCGTTTGACTCTTGTCAAGCTAATCTTGAAATGATTCTTAAACATTGCATCAAAACAAGACTGGTCCTTAGCTAGGAAAAGAGTCATTTCATGACACAAGAAGGCATCGTCTTGGGTCATGTAATCTCTGAACGGGGAATCAAAGTGGACAAATCTAAGGTTGATGCTATCGCTAAACTTCCTCCTCCCACATCTGTCAAACAAATTCTATCATTTCTTAGTCATGTGGGATTCTACAGGAGATTCATCAAGGACTTTTCGAAGGTTGCTCATCCTTTGAGCAATCTTCTTGCCAAAGAAATGCCGTTTGATTTCGATGAATCATGCTGTAAGGCATTTGATTTTCTTAAAACGGCTGTCACTTGTGCTCCGGTGTTGCAACTACCGATTTGGACAGCCCCACTTGAGATCATGACTGATGCTTCTGATTACATGGTCGGGGCAGTTTTGGGTCAAAAAATTGACAGGAAGCCCTCTGTCATTTACTACGCTAGTGAAACTTTGGATGAGGCGCAAAGGAATTACACTATTACTAAGAAGGCAATACAAGCTGTAGTGTTTGCTTTCGAGAAATTCAAGGCTTATCTCTTAGGGTCTCATGTCATCATATATACCGACCACTCGGCCTTGAGACATCTCTTGGCCAAAAGGGATGCCAAACCCTGACTTATTCGATAGATTCTTCAGCTTCAAGAATTTGATCTTGAAATCAAGGATAAATCCAGGGTACAAAATGTGGCGGCAGACCATCTGTCGACACTGTTGAGTGATTCTTCTCGTCTGGACATTCCGATTGTTGATACTTTTCCGGATGAGACCATCTTCACAGTTTCAGGTGTCCAAACCCTGTGGTTTGCTGACATCATTAATTATTTAGCCGTTGGTCAAATCCCCTAGGATTGGGCCAAGCAACAATAGGATAGACTCAAATCTGAGTCTAAATATTACTTCTGGGAGTACCCTGAACTGTACCGCATCAGTTCCGATCAGATTATTCACCAATTCATTCTGAAGAATGAATTCAAGAGTATACTCGAGTTCTGCCATGCATCAGCGTGTGGTGGACACTTCTCTAGGAAAAGGACGGCTACAAAAATTTTGCAATCTGGATTCTATTGGCCATCTTTGTTTAAGGATGCCCAAGATTTCTCGAGGTCAAGTTCCTGATGCCAGGCACTTGGGAGCATAACTAAGAGAGATATGATGCCTCTAAACCCGATTCTTCCTGTCGAAATCTTCGACGTTTGGGGCATCGATTTCATGGGACCCTTCCTCCCTTCATTTGGACATTAGTACATTCTTGTTGCTATTGATTACGTGTCCAAGTGGATCGAGGCTATTCCCACCCGAGCCAATGACCACATGGTGGTCATAGATTTTATCAAGAAAAACATTTTCAGTCAGTTTGGGATTCCAGGGGCCATCGTCAGTGATGGTGGCCCTCATTTCACTAATTCCCAATTCTATAATTTGCTAGCAAGATATGTGGTAAATCACAAAATCTATATAGCTTACCATCCCAGATGAATGGACAAGCCGAGAACTCCAATCAAGACATCAAGAATATTCAGCAGAAAATGGTTAGGCGTGATCGCAAAGATTGGACTCAAAATCTTGAGGGTGCTTTTTGGGCCTACCGTACGACGTATAAAATGCCCATCGACATGTCTCCATTTCATCTGGTGTATGGAATGGTGTGCCATTTACCTGTAGAAATTGAACATAGGGCATTCTGGGCAATCTAACAATGTAATCTAGATCTGAGTTTAGCTGGGAAGACCAGGAAACTCCAACTATCTGAGTTGGAGGAGCTTAAAAATGATGTGTACAAGAATGCGAAGAACTACAAGGCTTGGACCAAAGCTCTTCATGTCCAATTGATTTCCCACAAGAGTTTTGAGCCGAACCAGAAAGTATGGCTCTTTGATTCTCGACTCAAGCTCTTTCCTAGCAAACTTAGGTTGAAATGGAATAACTCGTTCATTATCGAGCAGATATTTACAAACGAGGCTATTTAGATCTTTGATATGAAGATGGCTAATTCATTCAAAGTCAACAGTCAACGTCTGAAGCCTGTTACTGACCATACTATTCCAGAACCCGTCTCAGACATGGTTACTCTAGCTATGTTGTGACTTCTTTGGCTGGACTACGCCTAGCTAACGGCATTAAACTCAATAGTTGTACACTCTGACTCAGAGCTTACCTGGGCTTCTTATTTAGGTGATATCTTCTGCATTCTACCCTTCCTTTCATGACTTTTATTCTTAATGTGGACATTGCATCAGCTAGGCATGGGGAGGTGGATTCATTTCTGAATCATTTTGTCAGCTCTGTGGAATTCTTGTAAATTCTACTTATTTTCTTATATATACACAAAAAAAATTTGAATTAGGAAAGAATATTTGGACATTAGGAACTTTCAATCTTAGGAAATATTACAGTATGATCAGAACACTAAGGCCCTTCAGGTCTTTAGGCTTAATCAGCCTGGGTATACAATAAAATGTGGATTTGTTTATTGAGTCCTCACCATCCTGAATTCTATTTTAATTTGATTAAATAAGTTTGGGTGATAAGTACACATGTTATCAACCCACCCTATGATTTGAGGGAACTTTAAGTCTAAGCATGTACACACTATTCGTCACTAACTCATCGTTTGGCAGTTTTAACGAAAATTGGGTAGCTAATGAAACTTCTAGGGTGATATAGTTGGCAAGTTATCGTAGGTAACAGCCCATAGGTAGGTTATCCAGAGCCTAGTCATAGGACCACTCTCTTCTTGTAGCCTTTAGGTAAATCTTAGACCAGGGAAGCTACCAACTTAAAAAAAAAAAGAAAAAGAAAGTCCAAAAAGAAAAAAAAGGAAAAGAAAAAGGAGAAAAGGAAGAAAAGGAAACAAAAGAAATAAGCCACACTTCGCTACATGTGTATAGCTGGTAAGTTGTCGGTGGTAATAGCTCATCGACCAGTTGTCCAGATCTCAGCTCAAAAAATGCACATAAAAATTCCTAAAGCACTTAGGAAGAAGCGGAGAAGTAGAATAAGCTGGGGAGATATACATTGGATTCACCCTTGTGTTGACCTGATAAAAATAAAAGTAGCGAGAAAGCTACTGGTAGTATAGATACACTTTTAAGGTCACCTAGGGGCATAGAAACCCAAAGTCCGTTCTGATTGCCGATCAACGAGTTTACCACTTTCACAAAAACATGCTTAGAACTTTGGGTTCTTATCGAGTCTTGAGCAGGTTGAGCAGCTGTAGAAAGCCACTCTGTAACCCTAAACTCAAAAAAAAATCAAAAAATTAGAAAAGAAGAAAAAGTGGAAAAGAGATCTTTCTTTGAATAAGGCGAGGGCTTGAGGCAGTCTGCATTTTGGTAGATACCCAGGCACTGTTTTGTCTTTGGAAGTGCAGGTCATAAGTAATAATTTCTTAATGTTGAAAATGATTTGTGCCCGAGTAATCCAACCTAATTCTTTTACAAATATCATGTAGTTTTTGCTAGGGACTAGCAAAAGATAGGCATGGGGGTATGATGTGCATACATCTGATTTACCTAAAATGTCTATCAATGCATGTGCTTATTGCCATATTAGCATCATATATTGTAAATATTGCATAACATGCATAATCATGCATTTAGGTCAAGCTGTATATATTATATAGTAATTGTCTCCTTTTATGGTCAGGGACAGGGAAACTTATTAATCGGGGCCTTAGATCGAAGATCCAACCGTACAGATTTGATCAGGGCGACAATTGGAGTTCAACGACACCAAGATCGACCTAGCTGGACATCCGTAGCACCAGACAAAGACTGAGGGATCCTAAAGATCAAGGGCCAAGATGGTGTTAATCCAGACCTCAGACGACAAATATGACTAAACGGATAGGTTCGGATAGACAATCGCAGCCTAATGGCATGAAAATCGGTCAAATCTGAAACCCGTGGCATTATCTACAACCCACAAAAGATGGACAGCCAAGTGGCGCCATCTCAGCTGCCCAACCGGCCCCAAGGACCAGCTTACGCTTCTCTTCTTCACCCGCTCGATGAATCTCCACCATTGGATGCCCATCCAACGGCTGCAGAAGCTGCACACTCAATTCCTCCATGCGGCAAATTTGGGCTCTCAACGCAGTGGTCGAGCACCCCTTCATGAGCGAAGGGTGTGCGTTTGAGCTGCGCCAAGCACCTCAATTTAGATGGGTGCGAGCGCAGGCACAGGTGCAATTTGACCGTCAAATCAAGATCAGGCAGCCGAGGGGAGGAGGCATGGCATGCGGAGGATCCTCTGATCGTGTATGCGTGCTGTTAAAACATCGAAGGACTACGCTATCGGATTTGGTTTGAAAACCTATCATTATAGTTTGAATAGCGAAGAACTTAGGTTCAACAAATAAAATTTATACCAAAGTAGAAATCCCAGGTCGAACTCAAGGAGGCTACGTCAATCAAAATTTGCAATTATATTCTTTATGTGTTTTTGTTAAAAAGGCAGAGTAATTATAATGAAATGACGTACTATAGACAATAAGTGAATGAGAGAGAGAGAGAAAACATCCACTTGATATTTCAAAATGTTTATACAACTAAGTAAACAAGAAATTACACTAAAAAGCAGGAAAACTATTACAACTAGAAAGTAGAAAAATTCTACTCTAGAAAGCAAGAAAAAGGAATGTGAGAGAGAAGTTATCCCCGTCGACGATCGCTTGGAGGATGAGGCAAATGAGACGACTCTTGGAAGATGAGGAAGGGAGTGGGAAGAAGGAGGTCGAGGTAGGAAGAACAGGAATGAGGCAGCACATCATCGTCGTCGTGGGATCCGCTTTCGGAATTGGGGCAAAAAATTGATTTTATCTCTTTAAGAGCATCCTGGGTGTAGGACAAGGTTCTCTTGAGCATTGGAGAGGGAGAGAAGAGAAGGAAGGGATGAGAAATTCGTATGGAGGGGGTCTCCTTTTATAGTTGCAAGGAGTGGGGCATTTTGGCTATTACAATTTCAAAAACATTAATTCGGGACCTTTAGTGACGAATAAATCTGTCACTAAGGGCCTGAACATGGCATTCGTGGGTGGCGCTCGCGCGGGCGCTTGCCTTACGCACCTAAAACATGCGCTCAAGTTCTTCAAATCTTAATCATCCGATCGTGAGATCAGACAGCTTACATCGCTCCTCGCCATGCCTCAACTGCGTACGCCTTGCGCATGCGATCTCACGTCAAGTGGGGGCATCTGATAGCACGTACAGCCGATTGGATGATCTGGACCATCCGCCACTGATCATGTAGTCGAGATTAACCATGCACACACTATTGATTGAAAGTCAAACCCGCACCTTGCATTCACGTAAGGCCGCTTGACCGCTGTGCTATCGCTGCTACCTTGTCACGTTTACATTTCAAGCGCGCATGCCTTGCAGCCATTGGATGAGCATCCAACGGCAGAGAAGCATCAGTTAGATGCACTGAGGTGGGTGCTTGTAGCTGGTTGGGCAACAGAGATGGCACCAAGTGGCACCATCTTGGCTGTCAATCTTCTGAGTATTGTAGATGGTGCCACAGGTGTTTGATTAGCTCTATTTTCATGTCGTTAGGCTGCGATCGTCGATTCAAATCCATCCGTGTGGTTGGATTTGTCGTCTAAGGTGCGGATTAACACCATCTTGGCCCTTGATCTTTAGGGTCCTCGATCTCTATCTGATGCTACAGATATCCGATTAGGGCAATCTTGAAGTCATTGAACTCCAATCGTTGTCCTAACCAGATTCGTGCGGTTGGATCTTCGATCCGAGGCCCCGATAGAAAGTCAACATGTCCCTGACCATAAAAAGGAGACAATTACTGTACAATTTATACAACTTAATCTAAATGCATGATTATGCATGTTATGCACTATTTACAATGTATGATGCAAATGTGACACTAAGAACAAGCATTAATAGACATTTTAGGTTAATCAGATGTATGCATATCACACCCCCATGCCTATCTTTTGCTAGTCCCTAATAAAAACTACATGCTATTTATAAAAGAATTAGGATGGATTACTTGGGCATAAGTTATTTTCAACATTCAGAAATTTTTTTACCTAGGATCTGAACTTTCAAAGATACAACAATGCCTGGGTATCTGCCAAAATGCAAACTGCCCTAAGCCCTCACCTTATTCAAAGAAAAATCTCTTTTTCATTTTTTCTTCTTTTCTAATTTTTTTTGGATTTTTGAGTTTAAGGTTAAAGAGTGGATTTCTACGGCCATTCAACCCACCAAAGATTTGATGAGAATCCTAAGTTCTAAGCATCTTATTACGAATGTGATAGACTCGTTGATCGATAATTAGAACGGACTTCAGATTTCTATGCCTCTAAGTGACCTTAAAAAGAGAGTTCTACCTAAAGGTATATCTTTACGGCTAGTAGCTTTCTCCCTACTTTTATTTTTATGGGGTCAACACAATGGTGAACCCAGTGTATATCTCCCCAGTTTATTCTACTTCTCCACTTCTTCCTTTGTGTTTTGGGAATTTTCAGTGCATTTCATGAGTTGGGTTATAGACAACCGGTCGATGAGCTGTTACCACCGACAACTTGCCAGCCATACTCATGTGGCAAAGTGTGGTTTATTTCTTTTGTTTTTTTTTCTTTTCTCCTTTTCTTTTTCTTTTTGACTTTCTCCCTCTTTTTTTTTTTTTTTAAAGTATGTGGCTTCCCTGGTTTAAGATTTACCTAGGGGCAGGAAAAAGAGAAAGGTCCAGTGATTGGGCTCTGGACAACCTACCTATGGGCTGTTACCCACGATAACTTGCCAGCCATATCACCCTAGATGGTTCATTAGCTACCCAATTTCTGTTAAAATCGCCGATCAACAAGTCAGTGAAAAGATAATGTGTAGATGCTTTAGATTGAAAGTTCCCTCAAATCAGAGGGTGGGTTGATAAGTCGTATACTTATGACTCAGACTTATTTAATCTCATTACAATAGAATTCGAAATGGTGAGGACTCAAAAAATAAATCCACATTTTAGTGGATACCCAGGCTGATTAAGCCCAAAGACCTGAATGCTCTTTGTGTTCTAATGTAATGTAATATTTCCTAAGATTGAAAAGTCCTAATGTCCAAGTATTTTCTCCTAATTCAATTTTTTTTAAATAAATAAAAGAAAATGAAATGAATCTACGGAGCCGATGAAATAATTTAGCGATGAATATCCACCCCCCCATGCCTATCTAATCCAATGTCCTCATTGTATTAAAAAGACATAAAACAGAGTATAATGTAGTAGAAAGTACCTGAATTGCATGAATAATAGGTCTGCTCCGAGATAAATAGAAACTGTATACATGTTGAATTTAGTGCCTCCAGCTAGGCACACTATACAAAGAAGAGAAATAAAGAATTCACAGGTGCAGGTCAGAATCAAAATAAAAAGATGAAACCTCTGACCTGGCAACAGATGTCCACAGATGTGGACCAGATTGTGGTGCAAACCCATACCCCATTGATGTAAACATGTTTACAATACATAAGATGTCTATTTATGCATGTTCCTAAGCATAGAATTGCATTACATACTATAAATATTGCATAGCATGCATCATCTTGCATTTAGATTAGTTTGAATAAAATAGAGGCTAATTATCTCCTTTTATGTTCAGGGACAGGGCAAATTTTTATTAGGACCTCAGGTAGAAAATCCAACCATATAGATTTGATCAAGGTGATGATTGGAGTTCAATGACTCCAAGATCGCCCTAATCTTACATCTATAGCATCAGATAGAGACCGAGGAACCCTAGAAGATTAAGGGCCAAGATGGTGTGAATCCGTACTTCAGATGACAAATCCGATCGTATGGATGGATTCGGATCGACGATTGTAGCCTAATGGCATGAAAATCGACTCAATCCAACAACCGTGGCACCATCTACATCATCCACAAGATGGACGGCCAAGATGGCGCCACGTGGCACCATTTTAGCTACCTAATTAGCCGATGCACCCACTGCTCCTCTTCTTCAATCAGATTGTTGCTCCTCCGCAATTGGATGATCATCCAACAACTGTGAGTGCGCACACACAAATCTTAAGTGCGACACAAACGTGTTGATAGCACGTTGGTCGAATGCGCTCGAGAGAAGGTGAGGCGCACGTTCGAGCCTTGGAGAGCGGCAGCTGAGGTGCGGTGAGGGGGCGCAATTGAGCATTCGATCGTGATCGAGCGATCATGCATGCTCGATAGCGCGCACGCTCCATCAGACACCCGTGCGTAATGCGGGATCAGATGCGAGCGAGCACCTGGTTGAGGCGTGGCGAGGATGCATCTCAGCAGTTCGATCTCGTGATCGGATGGCCGAGATTTGAAGAATGTAAATGAGCGTTTCATGCGCAGGAGGCGAGCGGGTGTGCGAGCACTGCCCAAAAATGCCAAGTTCGGACTTTTAGCGATGGATTTATCCGTCACTAAAGGTCTTGAATTAATGTGTTTTAAATTAAAAAGACTAAATTACCCTCACTCCTTGGAACTGTAAAAGGAGACTCCCTCCATACGAAATTTGCATCCCTTCTTTCTCTTTTCTCCCTCTCCAAAGCTCAAAAGAAACTTGTCCCACACCTGGGATTCTTCTCAAGAGATAAAGTCAAATTTTCGCCCCATTTCGGAAGTGGATCCCGCGACGACGACAACGTGTTGCCCCATTCCCATTATTCATGCTTCATCCTCCTTTGACCTGCTTCGTTCCATGTCTTCCAGGCACCGTTCCATCCAGCTCATCCTCCAAGTGACCATCGAGGAGGATATTTCTCTCTCCATTCTTTTTAATGCTTTCGAGAGTAGATTTACTGCTTTCTAGTGTATTCTTTTTCTGCTTTCTAGCCGTAATGAGTAGTGTAATAAATAATCTCTTTGATAATGAATTCCATGTTGATTCTACATCTCCCTTTTTGGTTTTTGTAATATTCTCTCTCTCTTCTATTTATTGTAAATAGATAGATAGTTTCTAATCAATTATTCTGCTTTGTGACAAATAAAACAAACATGTATTTTTAATCAAACGGCTGCCTTCCTGAGTTCGACCTAGGATTTCTATTCCTGTAGAAATTTTATTTGTTGAACACGAGTTCTTTGCTTTCAAACTATAGCGGTAGGCTTTTCAAAACCAAATACGATAGCATAGTAATTCGCAGCTTCAACATTTTGGCACTGTTGCCAGGGAGGAGACGCTCTTTGATCTTTTTTTTCATTTTTACGACTTACGAATCATTTACCTCATTCTCTCCTTTCTTATTGTGATTGTAGGTACTCTTTTGAGACAAGCAAAAGCAGTAGAATGGAGTAAAGTGCTATTGAAGGTTCTGTAAGTTATCCCCCACCCCCCACCCATTAGTTTTCATTTCACCACTTAATAACACAAACATCAATCAACCTAAGTGTTCTTATAAACTCTAAGGTTGGTTTTCTTTATCTGTTTGACACCCACACTCGCCTCGACCTCCACATTTAAAAGGAAAAAAATAAAAAAAAATTCTCACAGAGGTACACAACCTAATCTGATTTTCAAACTCAAGCGGTAAACAGATCTTTGGAACCGGTACACACATCCAAACACATAATTGAGTAGAAATTAGATTAGGTAATCACTTGTGTGCCTAATTAAGTGGTGCAACAGGCCGATTTTTTGAGTTGATTGGGCTGCACCACTTCAATTAAAATCAACTCATCAAGTAGCTGCCACATAGGTTCAACTTTTAGGGATTTACCAGGCACTCCACATTCGTTTAAGTTTTGAAGGAAAACATCTTCACCTGTGCTTTCAATACCTAGTGTGCCAACAAAACTTGTTTGAAAATACCTAAAGTTGAATCCTAAAAGCCACTAAGCAAGATTTGAACCCTAAAATTCGCCACATCAAAAATAGTCTTGCTTGAAGACCACTAGTTGTGCACGCACACACAAATCAATCAACCATTAAGGGCACAACCCAAATAAAGGGCCTATCACATTCCAAAGCACATTCAAACCTAGCCCTAAATAAAATAGAGTAGACGTTGGCCTTAAGGATTCGACTCGCTCTTCAGAGCCCAGAACGAGATTATTTTCAATTAGTTTGTTTCTACTATTCAATCTGATGTCTAGCTAAGGGAGTAGAATCAAACGATCATGGCTGAGGGTACACTAGGAACCGGAGATGCAAGCCGAAGGAAGAACCTTCTCCCCAGTCCCTCCTTCTAACTGGTTGGATTGAATAGACAGAAATAGATCAAATCATTTCGTTATCTCAAGGCGGGTTCTGGGAGTCTGTAGGTCATTAGGCTAGCCTACTTAAGAACAAGTTTGTGTGTTTGTATTGCAGGGCACCTTTCTTCCTCGTGTCTATCATGAATCCTTCCACATTTTATATGCATTCCCGCTCTTTCCCTCCTGTCATGAGTTATCCTCAACATGACGATTATCCTGACTCTTACTGTAATCAACCATCAATTTGTTTGGATAACTCGGATTGGGGATATAGTTCTAGACCTCCGTGTTTAGGGTCTAACCCTAAACACTATGATTGTGATTTCTATCCTTCTCAAAGCCACATTGATTATAGATCGCCACCCTTTCATGGTCAACCTAATACGATCTACAATGAAGAAGGATACACTGATCCTTACCCATCCTCTGAATACACCGCCTTTAGGTCATCACTACCTTTTGAACAATTCGAAATGACCAATTATCAGGAAGGGTATCATGAATCTAAATTCGTTAACTCCTCTGCACTAATCACAAACCCGCCCAACCCTGAACCAAGTCATTTGGTTCAGGCTAACCAGGTTCAAGATAAGGTTCTGGCTAACTTGAGGAGTATCATACAATCTTTAGAAGTTCAGCCAATACCTTGCATTGGAAAATTGGAGCCCCTGATTGAGAAGATTGATGATTTGAACAAATGTTTGTTGGATTGGCTCCAGGATGTTAAGGATAAGAACCTAGGTGAGTTTCTACTTGGGAAGTTAGCGAAATTGAGAATGAGATTTGTGGTTGCTTTAGTTCAATCGTGGGATGATTCCTAAATTGAACCCCTTTCAAGAGAGCCAATCTTAGAACCCGCTCAAGCACCTGTTGGGGGGACACGTGTTACGAGGCCACCCAGATTGAAATAGAGCAACAAATTAAGGATGATCTGATTTCTTCACCTGAATTCCCTGAGCTAGGGTACGAGGAAACGTATGTCTCCATGGACCAGAAAATGACAGATGATTTTGAGACATACATTAATATGGAATTTGATTTCTTTGATTCTGATGGTGAAGATTCAAGTTGCGAAGTCTCACACGAGTTTACAGAACACGATTTCTGTGAGACGATTGGGCCAGAGGAATCTGATAGATAATTTGATAGCCCAATAAATGAGGAAACTGATCTTATTGGGGCTCACATGACGGATCCAGAATCGCATTTTCTGGAGGATTCAATCTAATGCCCTGATTGCCAGTTACACCCCATTGAGCTTATCGACAATTTTGTTTTTGACATTATTAGATCCAAGTCAATTCTGATTCAACCACATCTTTTAGACTTGGAAATTTTAGACAGGGTGATTAATATGCAAAAGGTCCTGAAGCTTGACATTCTGAATGAGGAGAACAA
This sequence comes from Thalassia testudinum, assembly GCA_037157565.1. Classification (NCBI taxonomy): domain Eukaryota; kingdom Viridiplantae; phylum Streptophyta; class Magnoliopsida; order Alismatales; family Hydrocharitaceae; genus Thalassia; species Thalassia testudinum. The sequence continues at coordinate 19,057,863 of JAZHRO010000057.1, forward strand.
AAGCTGGGAAGTTCTGATTTGGGAAGCAAACTTCAGAGGAAATAGAAGACTAAATCTAAGGGTTCCAATTCATCTAAAAACATCAAACCAGGACCCTTACGACATTTGTTCTAAGGATGTTCAACCCAAGCACACATTCATTGATTATCCTTTTCATATCAAATTCTTTGTAACCTGACACTTTGGTCTTGGGTTGCATCCTCATAAATCGTAGGCCCGACCCCGCTTGCATACTGATTTTAGGTTTTGGGTAATTTTTATCCAGATCCTTAGATATTCTCGATTATGGGGTATGGGTCTGCAGCATAATCTGATCCACATTTGTGGATATCTACTGGTAGGTCAGAGGTTTCATCTTTTTACTCTAATTCTGATCTACACCTATGAATTATTTATTTCTCTTCTTTGTATAGTGTGCCTAGTTGAAGGCACTAAATTCAGCACGTATACAGTTTTTTTTTTTAGTTTTATCTCGAAACAAACCCGACATTCACGCAATTCGGGTGCTTTCTACTCTATTCCACTATGTTTTATGTCTTTTTAATGCAATGAGGGCATTGCATTAGATAGGGATGGGGTCATCTCTAAATTTATTCGTCAGCTCCGTAGATTCATTTTATTTTCTTTTATTTATATAAGAAAATGGTGGAATTAGGAAAGAGAACTTGGGTTTAGGAAAATTTTCAATCTTAGGAAATACTGCATTATGATCTGAACACAAAGACCCTTCAAGTCTTCGGACTTAATCAGCCTATGTATCCATTAAAATGTGGATTTATTTTTTGAGTCCTCGTCAGCCTGAATTCTATTTTAATTTGGGTAAATATATTTGGGTGATAAGTACATGACTTATCAACTTGCCCTCTGATTTGAGAGAACTTTAAGCCTAAAGCATCTACACACTATCTTGTCACTGACTCGTTAATCGGTGGTTCTAATGGAAATTGGGTAGCTAATGAACCTTCTAGTGAGATATGGCTGGTAAGTTATCGTGGGTAATAGCCTATAGGTAGGTTGTCCAGAGCCCAGTCACTAGATCATTCTCTCTTTGCTGCCTTTAGGTAAATCTTAGACTAGGGAAGCCACCTACTTAAAAAAAAAAAGAGAAAAAGAAAGTCAAAAAGAAAAGAAAATGAAAAGGAGAAAAGAAAAATAAAAGAAAACAAAAGAAATAAGCCACACTTCGTCGCACGAGTATGGCTGGCAAGTTATTGATGGTAACAGCTCATCGACAGGTTGTCCAGAAACCAGATCAATAAATGCACTGTAAATTCCCAAAACACCTAGAAGAAGTGGAGAAGTAGAATAAACTGGGGAGATATACACTGGATTCACCCTTGTGTTGACTCCATAAAAATAAAAGTAGGGAGAAAGCTATCGGTTGTAAAGATGCACCTTTAGGCAGAATTCTCTTTTTAAGGTCACCTAGAGCCATAAAAATCCGAAGTCCATTTTAACTGCCGATCAATGAGTCTATCACATTCATAATAAGATGCATAGAACTTAGGGTTCTCATTAAATCTTGGGCGAGTTGAATGGCCATAGAAAGCCACTCTTAAACCCTAAACTCGAAAATCCAAAAAAATTAGAAAAGAAGAAAAAGAGAAAGAGAAATTTTTCTTTGAATAAGGCGAGGGCTTGAGGTGGTCTACATTTTGGCAAATACCTGGAAACTATTGTGTCTCTGAAAGTTCAGATCCTAAGTAAACATTTTCTCAATGATTGAAAATAACTCATGCCCAAATAATCCAACCTAGTTCTTTTATAAATAGCATGTAGTTTTTGCTAGGGACTAGCAAAAGATAGGCATGGGGGTGTGATGTAAACATGTTTACATTGCGTAAGATGTTTAGTTATGCATGTTCTTAAGCATAGAATTGCATTACATACTATAAATATTACATAGCATGCATCATCTTGCATTTAGATTAGTTTGAATAAAATGGAGGTTAATTGTCTCCTATCTTCAGGGACAGGGCAAATTTTTATCGGGACCTTGGATCAAAGATCCAACCATGAAGATTTGATCAGGGCAACAATTGTTGTTCAACGACTCCAAGATCGCCCTAATCAAGCATCTATAGCATCAGATAGAGATCGAGGAACCCTAGAAGATCAAGGGCCAAGATGGTGTGAATCCGCACATCAGACAAGAAATCCGACTGCACGGATGGATTCGGATCGACGATCACAACCAAACGGCATGAAAATCGACTCGATCTAACAACTGTGGCACCATCAACATCATCTAGAAGATGGACGGCTAAGATGGCGCAACGTGGGACCATCTCAACCACCCAACTGGTTGCTACACCCACTGCTCCTTCTTTTCGTCAATCTGATCGTCACTTCGCCACCATTAGATGATCATTCAATGGCTGTGAGCACACGCACACAAATCTTGAGCGCGACTCAAACGCACTGATAGCGCACGATGGTCGAACGTGCTCGGGAGAAGGCAGGCATGCGTTTGAGCCTTGGCAAGTGGCAACTGAGGCACAGTGAGGGGGAGCAATTGAGCATTCGATTGCAATTGAGCGGGCACACGCGCTCTATAGAGTGCACGCTCTATCAGACACCCGCACTTAACGTGGCATCAGACGCGGGCAACAGTGTAGTTAAGGCACGGCGAGGATGCATCTCAACCATTTGATTTAGTGATCGAACGACCGAGATTTCAATAACGTGATTGAGCGTTTCACGTGCAGGAGGCGAGCGAGTGCATGAGCGCCGCCCACAAAGGCCACGTTCGAAACTTTAGCGACGAATTTATCCGTCACTAATGGTCCTGAATTAATGTTTTTCAAATTAAAAGACCAAATTGCCCTCACTCCTTGCAAATATAAAAGGAGACTCGCTCCATACGAAATTTGCATCCCTTCTTTCTCTTCTCTCCCTCTCTAAAGCTCAAAGAAGGTTGTCCCACACCCAGGATGCTTCTCAAGAGATAAAGTTAAATTTTCGCCGCATTTCAGAAGTGGATCCCATGATGACCATGACATGCTGCCCCATTCTCGTTCTTCCTGCTTCGTCCTCCTTCGTCCTACTCCGTTCCCTATCTTCCAAGCGTCGTCCCATCCAGCTCGTCCTCCAAGCGACCGTCGAGGAGGATATCTCTCTCTTCACTCTTTTTAATGCATTCTAGAGTAGATTTACTACTTTCTAGTGTAATCATTTTCTACTTTCTAGTCGTCATGAGTAGTGTGACAATCTCTTTGATAATGAATTCCATGTTCTGTCTAAATCACTCTTTTTGATTTTTGCAATATTCTCTCTCTCTTCTATTTATTGTAAATAGATAGATAGTTTTTAATCAATTATTCTTCTTCGTGACAAATAAAACAAACGTGTATTTTTAATCAACCGACCGCCTCCCTGAGTTCGACTCAGGATTTCTATTCCGTTGTAAATTTTACTTGTTGAACACGAGTTCTTCGCTTTCAAAATACAACGACAGTTTTTTCAAAACCAAATACGATAGCATAGTAACTCGTAGCTTCAACAAAGAAGATCGAAAATATCTAAGGTTCTGGATAGAAATTATCCAAAACCTAAAATCAATATGCAAGCAGGGTTGGGTTTGCGATTTATGAGGTTACAACCCAAGACCAAAAAGTCAGGTTATAGAGAATTTGAGCTCAAAAGGATAATCAATGAATGTGTGCTTGGGTTGGACATACTCAGAATAAATATCGTAAGGGTCCTGATTTGATGGTTTCAACTTAATTGGAACCCTTACACTCGGTCTTCTACTTCCTCCAGACTTTGCTTCCCAAATCAAAATTTTCCAGCTCCTATCCTGCTTCAAAATGTCAAATTCCAAGACCTCCTGCGTATTAATCATCCCATCTGAAATTTCCAAGTCTAAAAGATGTGGCTGAAACAAAATTGATTTGGTTCTAATTATCTCAAAAATAGAATCGTCTGTAAGCACATGGGGTATAACTGACAATCAGGGCAATGGATTGAATCCTCCTGATAATGCGATTCTAGATCCATCATGTGAGCCCCAATAAGATCAGTTTGCTCATATTCTAGGCCATTAAATGATCTATCGGATTCCTTAAGCCCAATTGTCTCACAGAAATCATGTACTGTAAACTCACGTGAGACTTTGCAAATTGAATCTTCACCATCAGAATCAAAGAAATAAAAATCCATATTAATGTACATCCCAAAATTATCCATTACTTTCTGATCCATGGAGACACACCTTTCCTTGTACCCTGGCTCAAGGATTTCAGGTGAAGAAATCGGATCATCCTTAATTGGTTGCTCTAATTCAATCTGGTCAGTCTCGTAACACATGTCCCCCCCAATAGGTGCCTGAGCGGGTTTTGACATTAGCTCTCCAGAAGGGGGTTCATCCTGGGAATCATCCCATGATTGAATTAAAGCAACCACAAATCTCATTCTCAATTTCACTAACTACCCAATTAGAAACTCACCCGGGTTCTTATCCTTAACATCCTGGAGCCAATCCAACAAATACTTGTTCAGATCATCAATCATTTCAATTAGGGGCTCCAATTCTTCAACGCAAGGTATTGGCTGAACTTCTAAATATTGTATGGTATTCCTCAAGTTAGCCAAAATCTTATCTTGAACCTGTTTACCTTTACCCAAATGACGTGCTTCAAGGTTGGGCGGGTTTGGGATCACTGCAGAGGAGTTAACGAATTGATATTCGTGATACCCTTCCTGATAATAGGTCATTTCAGATTGTTCAAAAGGTGGTGATGACCTAAAGGCAGTCTATTCAGGGAATGGGTAAGGATCAGTGTATCCTCCTTGATTGTAGATCGTATTAGGTTATCCATAAAAGGGTGGCGATCTATAATCAATGTGGCTCTGAGAAGGATAGAAATCACAATCATAGTGATCAGGGTTAGACCCTAAACACAGAGGTCCGAAACTGTATCCCCAATCTGAGTTGTCTCGACTAACTGATGGTTGGTTACTGTATGAGTCGGGATAATCATCATGTTGAGGACAACTCATAACAGGAGGGAAAAAATGGGAATGCGTATAAAATGTGGAAGGATTCATGTTAGATTGGAGGAAGAAAGGCGCCTTGCAATACAAACAATCAAATCTATCCTTATGTGGGCTAGCCTAAAGCCCTACCGACTCTCAGAGCCCGTCTTGAGATAAAGATACGATTTGATTTACCTTTGTCTGTTCAATCGAACCAATTAGAGTGAGGAACTGGGGAGAAGGTTCTTCCTTCAGCTTGTGCCTCCAGTTCCTAGTGTACCCCCCAGCTGTGATTGCTTGATTCTGCTCCCCTAGCTAGACATCAGATTGAGCAGTAGAAACAGACTAATTGAAAATAATCTCATTCTGGGCTCCAAAGAGCGAGTTGAATCCTAAGGCCAACGTCTACTCTATTTTATTTAAGTCTAGGTTTGAATGTGCTTTGGAATGTGATGGGCCCTTTATCTGGGTTGTGCCCTTAATGATTGATTAATGTGTGTGTGCATGCACAACCAGTGGTTTTCATATTTTTGTTGCAGTGAATTTTAGGATTCACTTCTTGCTTAGTAGCTTTTAGGATTCAACTTTAGGTATTTTCAAAGAAGTTTTGTTGGCACACCAGGTTTTTAAAGCATAGGTGAAGATGTTTTCCTTTGAAGCTTAAAAGAATGTGGAGTGCCTGGTAAACCACTAAGAGTTGAACCTATGCGGTAACTAGTTAATGAGTTGATTTATGTTTAGTGGTGTAGCCCAAACAATTCAAACAATTGGCCACAGTTGCACCGCTAAGTTAGGCACACAAAAATGCTTAACCTAGAGTGATTTCTACTCTTTTATGTGTTGATTTGTGTACCGGTTCCACATATTAGAATCTGGTTGAGTAGAAGAAAATCAATTAGCTTAAGTGCCTTGAATGTGGGTGTATGTTGTGTGTATGTTGACTTACCCCACAAAATTATCTTTTTGTTTTTTTCATATGTGAGGGTGAAATGAGAGTGGGAGTGGAAATCCAAACAACGAAACTAATCCTAGTATTTATGCAAACACCTAGGTTAATTGGAATTTGAATTTAATGCGATGAAATGAAATCTATGGAGGGGGAAAAGAATGGGAAGCACTTACAGTTGTCTTCAACTGCACTATACTCTGATCTACCACTTGACGATTCCCTGATGGAGGTCTCTGCAAAACAATAGACATAAGAGAAAGCAAGTTAGAAGACAGTAAAGTGCGTGAAATGCGAAAAGAACAGAAAAATCGTTGCCTCCCCGGCAACGGTGCCAAAAGTTGAAACATCGAAGGACTACACTATCGGATTTGGTTTTGAAAACCTATCATTGTAGTTTGAATAGCGAAGAACTCGAGTTCAACAAATAAAATTTATACTGGAATAGAAATCCCAAGTTGAACTCAAGGAGGCTACATCGATGAAAATTTGCAATTATATTCTTTGTGTTTTTGTTTGAAAAGCGGAGTAATTACAATGAAATGAAGTACTATAGACATTAAGAGAAAGAGAGTGAGAGAGAGAAAACATCCACTTGATATTTCAAAATGTTTATACAACTAAGTGAGAAATTACACTAGAAAGCAGGAAAACTATTACAACTAGAAAGCAGAAAAATTCTACTCTAGAAAGTACGAAAAAGGAATGGGAAAGAGAAGTTATCCTACCCGACGATCACTTGGAGGATGAGCCGGACGAGACGATGCCTGGAAGAGAGGAACAGAGCGGGAAGAAGGAGATAGAGGTAGGAAGAACAGGAACGACGCAGCACGTCGTCGTTGTCTCAAGATTCGCTTCTGGAATGGGGGCGAAAAATTGATTTTATCTCTTAAGGAGCATCTCGGGTGTGGGACAGGATTCTATGGAGCTTTGGAGAGGGAGAGAAGAGAAGGAAGGGATGAGAAATTCGTATGGAGGGGGTCCTCTTTTATAGTTAAAAGGAGTGGGGCCATTTTGGTCATTACAATTTTAAAAAATTAATTTATGACCTTTAGTGCCAGATAAATCCATCACTAAAGGCTTGAACGTGGCCTTCCTAGGAGGCGCTTGCGCTCCCGCTCACCTTCCACACCTAAAACATGCACTCATGTTCTTCAAATCTTAGCTATTTGATCGTGAGATCGAACGGCTTATATCTCTCCTCGCCTTGCCTCAACTACGTGCGCCTTGCAAATGAGATTGATAAACCTGTTCTCACGCATTTTAAAATCGTCGAAAATCGTAGTATAGTCACGCTAAAATATTCGTAAAAAAATGATTTTGTAACAATAACGAGAGTTGAGTCCCGGTCATTCATCTCTGGGAGGCGTTTATGCAAATCTGAAATTGATCGTTTTTGCTCTACTTGTTTAAAATCGCACGTCGATTTCTAATCATCTGATCAATGTTTTGCCACTTTCATTAGGAACCCTAATTACATGCGCATGTGTTAGATAGATGAAAAATGTGAAAGTGTGAGTTTCAATATGAACGATTCTAGCTATGTGGTGGCTATTTACGGAAAATGCACTAATAGTGAAATCCTCAATATTTTCTAGTACTGACATGCTAGTTGCAATAGATAAAAATTAAAAGCACGCAACTTTAATCACACAAAATATATTATAATCAATAAGCCCATGGTGATTCTCAACACAGAGATATATATATATAAAAAAATTTCTTTCATTCATTCAGGACGGTGTTTGCAACATGGAACTAGAGGAAAACTTATAGAGGAAAGCTTGAAGACATAAATCTAACTAATAGAAAATGATCACATACATGAATCTATACGGGGATTTTGCATGCATCATTGGGTGAGAATAAAGAGGTACACTACTAAGCAGTAATAAAAGCATGTAACTATCAAGAACTAAGCTACCAATCTTGCAGAAACAAGGCCATTCGAAGGTGGTCTCCGATGGCCTTTAAGCGATTGAGAGGAGGAGGGGCAGCCAATGGTGCTTAGGCCGGCCCTTGGAGAGAGGTTGGAGAGGTGATCCAACATCCTGGCATGGAGATGGTGGTGGCCATGGTGAGGCAACTCATGGAGGTGGAATGTACCTAACCTAAATGGAAGTGAATAAAGCCAAGAGATGGATGGGTGCAAATGGTCACCCCATAGGTCCTTTTATAAACCTAATGGAGTTTCCCTAGAGAAGTGTGGAAGACTCTAGAGAGAGCTCCAAGAGTGGTCGGCCAAGGTAGATTCTAGATCCACCAAAAGTGGATCTAAGAATTGAATGGCTCTTGGTTGCTAATTTTGGCAACCAAGAGTGGCGCCACCTTTGGAAGAACCTAGAATACTCCAGGTTGTGTGGGAGTGTGTGAATGGGTGTGTGTGTGTGTGTGTGGTCATGCCCTATGTGTCTAAGTGATATAGGTTAGGTCCTAAGGGGTTTTGGTTTGTGTAGGTCATAAATTAGGGTTGCAAACCCTAATTGCTAAGGGGGAATTGCAATTAAACTTAACACAAGTTTAATTGAATGAGTGTGAACCTAATTGAGAGTGAAATAACTCTAATAGGATGGGCTTTGGTCAATTGGACTCTCACTGAGTCCAATTGGACTTGTTTGGCTTGAGATCTGAGCTCAATTGGACCTTATGAGTCCAATTGACTAGGCAATGGTAATTGACTATGATCTAAGTAAATTAGGTTTAGTGAGGACCTAATTAAGTCCTTAAGGATGTCTAGAGGTGATGCACTAGGGTTGGGGTACCTTAATTTAGGTTCCCAAGGGGTTTGAATTGGGTTTAGGGGGCTAGAGATCCAAGATCAAGGCTTGAATCTCAAAATAGGAACTGGAGAGCAGTTCTAGACGTCCAATAATAGCATCAGATGACTTATACTCAAAAATCAGAAGTCTGGACTTCAATTCTGGACATCTAACCAGAGTCTGGAAGGATTCTAGGTTCTGTCTTGGGTATTCTACAGAAATTGGATGTTTATCCATGTGTCTAGACATCCAATATTATTGTAAAATTGGGTTTAAGGTGTGCTGGAGTTGGCTAAGGGTTCTAGATGCCCTATAACTCATCTGGACTCCAAATAGTAGTTGGAATTAAGGCTTTAAGGTTTCCTAGGGTGCGATGACCTTATCTAAGGGTGGTTAAGGCTTGGGGAGGCTTCTTGGCTGTCCTAGGGCTAGGATGGACGTAAGTTCTTCACAATTTATTGCTTATTGCTACTTAATAGAATAGCATACCTTAACTTCCATACATTATTATCTATTACATCTAATTTAGGTCTTTCGCTCCATCTCTACTGCAACATCAGTTATTCCAGCTTCAGATCCAGCTTTAGATCTACTTTTTGGTCAGCTTACTACCTGTAATTGTCATAATCCACCTAATCAGTACATTATAGCATTATTTTATGCATAGCTAAAAGAAAGCAATAAAGATGCAATTAATGCTTATGCATGCAAGAATTCCTTATCTTATGCTAAGTCCAATCCTAACTTACGTCAACTGAGACCTATGATTACTGCGCAATCATACCCCCATGCCTAAATCTTGCTAGTCCCTAGCAAATGCAAGACTAAATTATTCCCAGCAGGGTCCCTAAGGGATTGATTATTTTATCAACTGTATGCCTAGAGATTTTTCTCCTTTTTGTTTTCATCCTATGCTCTAGAAATCCAAACAATTCTGAAAGTGCAGCTATGCATCTTTTGCAACTGATTCAAGTGAAAAACTAATTCACCTCTAAAGCCTGTACTTGACCCCTAGTAAAATTCTAGCGGGATAGGCGAACTTCTTCCCTCGGGGTATTCAAGATATTCTATGAATTCCACCCCAACTTGAAGCTTAGGTAGAGAATCTTAGAGGGAAAAGATTATATATTTGGTGGCTCACTCTCAACTGGTGTTACATTGAGATTAGTACTACAGAATCTAGATTCCAATATTACTATGTAGCTCAACTCAGAGAAAGATGAGGAAAACTATGCCCTCTTTTGATTCCTTTGCATTCATTCTCTCTTACTCTTTTTCTTTTTCTTTTCTTTTCTTTCTTTTTCTTAAAGCTCAAAATCTCATCAAATTCACACATATGACCTGTATTTGGTGGTCTCACTTGGCATTAATACTTTAATTGAGTTCCCATAACTCTAACACTAAGTCGGAATTCCTCAGCTAATATTCGGGCAGTCAAAAACACAAAAAGATAAGTTAAGGCCTTTTTTTATGGTGGATCTCAAATTTATTTGCTGGTATTGACTCAATGCAATTGAAATAAACACTAAATATTCACTCTTTTTTTCTTTGCTTTTTCTTGTTTTTTAAACAAAATTTTTTTCCCAATTTTTCTTTCTTTTCATTTTTTCTTTTTTTTCTCTCTTTTTCCTCTTTATTTTTTTTTCTTTCGACACAACACAACTAGCACATATCCATGAACTTTATTAACGAGGCATTATTAGGGATTGGTGCTACTTAAGAGACATTGGGTGGCTTATTTGGTGGAAGTGCCTACTCACGGCACCAAGAGAGACGGATAGGGCGGTGTATCTCCGACGTTGACATCAATACCCTCCTTCAGCTGAGGATTCCGTAAAGAATGGTCGTAACCTTTCACCTTAGCCCTAGTTTTATGAAAACTCGCTCTCCGCGTATTTGCCTTATTTGCTGGCTCTCAAAATTCACACAAAAATGTATACGTAGGAACTGAGAGTGAAAATTATGCCTAATCTCTGAGTATCATCATCTAATTATCTAGGATTCCAGATTCTTTGCAGTAATCTTTGGGCATCAGTACACTCTACTCTCATCTCACACTATTTGGTGAATTTTTGAAGGAAAATCCGCCTGACTCCCAAAACACTTTCCAAGGGTTCAGGAGAAGAAGCACTGCTTCTTCTTGATAGACTAAAGACATTCATCAGCCTTCATCGTGGATCCATTGCAAATTCTACGTGTGTGTGAAAAGTTGTACTGGATTCCGGATTACAGGAATCAACTAGAGGATAAAATCCCTAATGCATTCTCTTAATAAAATAATCTTATTCATGGATGCACTATGTATATATGCTATAAACAAGTAACCTCTTCTATTTATACTTCATGAAAGTTCCCTTTCGGGTTACATTCAGCTTGACCATAAATTTAGAACAAAAGTTGAGCAAGTGAGTTGGAAATGGCTGTTGCGGATGGATTTTAGCTCCAATGCGAGCATTGGAGGTGGAGTCGGTTGTTCTTTTATTTAGGGTCCTAAGGTACGTTTGACATGTAGATCCAAGGTTTTCCCAAATGTTGGCATAAAAATTTTTTAGTTACTATATCTACCCCCCCATGCCTAAGTTCTTGCTTGTCCTCATGCATGAATATAAAAGAAAATAAATATAGCAGGGAGTAAATGAGTAGAAATCGCCTGTAATTGCTCCTAAAATTATACATTCAGCACCGGCCAACCTGATAGTACGCAATATGCTGAAAGAAAATATGCTTAAAGAAAAGTATGCTATGTATAAAATTGGTATGTGATGGTAGAATGTGGGGTAGATGCTGAGTTTAATGCCTCCAGCTGGGCGAAAACTGAATCACACGTCCTCAATAAGATGAATGATCTTGTTAGCTGAGGAGGTTCCTTGGCGAAAAATGGCTTGAGGTGCTGGCCATTTACCATAGATATATGCCCAGATTTTGGGTCCCTGATCTGGACTACCCCATTAGGGTATGGGTGAATCACAACATATGGGCCAGTCCACTTGGACTTGAGCATCCCTGCGAAAAGTTTTAATCGTGAATCAAACAACCAGACTTGCTGGTTGGGAGTGAATGCTTTCCTTCGGATGTGGCAATCATGAAAGGCCTTGTTCTTGTCCTTGTAAATCAATGCGTTCTCATAGGCTTCCCGCCGAATCTCTTCTAATTCGCTAACCTGAAGTTTTCCATTCTTGACCTCCTGCATCAAGGTCAAGGTTACATTTTTGCACCGCCCAAAAGGCGCGGTGTTCCAGCTCTACAGGAAGGTGATAAGCCTTGCCATATCCATATGATATGGTGCCATTCCGAGTGGGGCCTTGTACGCTGTCCAATATGCCCTGAGTGCATCAATAAAATTATCGGACTAGTCCTTCCTATCTGGTCTAATCGTTTTCTGGAGAATCAGCATGATCTGACGGTTAGACACTTCAACCTACCCATTGGTCTGCGGGTGATACGGGGTGGCTATACGGTGATGTACCCTGTATTTCTTTAATAATGACCTGAAGTGGGCATGGATGAAGTAGCTTCCCCCGTCGCTAATCAGAACGCGGGGTATTCTGAATCTCACGAAGATGTATTGCCGTATGAAAAAAATGACGGTATTATGATCAGCCCATCTCGCTGGGATGGCCTCGACCCACTTCGAGACATAGTCAATGGCTAGTAATATATAGTCAAAGCCATGCGAGTTCGGAAACGGACCCATAAAATCGATGCCCCAGATGTCGAACACTTCTACAACCATGATGGGCTACAGTGGCATCATGTCTCTATTGGTCAGAGAATCGACCGACTGGCATCGTTTGCAGCGTTGGGCGTATTCATGTGTATCTTTGAAAATAGTTAGCCAGAAAAATCCCGACTGCAAAATTTTTGTTGTGGTTTTCCATCTCGAGAAATGACCACCACAAGCATCATTGTGGCAAAAAGATAACACACTGAGGATTTCAGAATCTGGGATGCATCTTCGAATAATCTGATCCGCTCCAATGCGAAAGAGTAGTGGGTCATCCCATGCGTAGAATTTGGCCTTCGCAGTGAATTTGAGTTTCTGGCCCTTGGATAGGTTCGCAGGAATCTTGCCTGTGGCAAGATAGTTTACGATATCTGCGTACGAGGGGAACTCAACAGAGTGAACTACCAAAAGGGATTCATCCGGAAATGCTCGTGGATAGGTAGGGAATAAGGAATGTGGGCTGGGTCCAATCTGGATAGGCAATCCACCACAACATTCAACTTTTTAGCTTTGTCACAGATTTCAATATCAAATTCTTGCAATAGAAGGATCCATCTAATGATCCGGGGTTTGGCATCCTTCTTTGCCAACAAATCCTGGAGAGCGGAGCGGTTAGTGAAGATGATAACTTTGGACCCTAATAAATAAGATCTGAGTTTCTCCAACCCGAATACTTTTACTAGCAGTTCCTTCTTGGTGACAATATAATTGTGCTGAGCCTCATTCAGTGTCTTGCCTGCATAGTATATGACAAAAGGTTATTTTTCCCGATGCTGGCCTAAAACAGCACCGACAGCAAAATCAGAAGCATCGCACATCATCTTGAAATCAAGAGACCAGTTAGGTGGCTGGAGAATCGTGGAATCAGAGACAGCGCATCATAAAATCTCAAATGCACTGAGACACGAGGTGTTGAATTCAAATGGGGCATCGACAACAAGGAGATTCATCAAAGGTCATCCACTTTTTCAGATCTGTGCCCTGGTACTATGCCATCCCTCACCATGAAATGGCTTTTCTCCCAGGATAGTACTAGGTTTACCTCAATACATCATTTCAGGATTTTGGTGAGGTTATCAAGACAAGTTACGAAATCATCTCCGAAAATGGAGAAGTCATCCATGGACAACTCCACGTAGTCCCCAATCATGTCAAAGAATATGGCCATCATACAATGTTGAAATGTTGCTGGTGCATTGCAGAGGCCAAAGGGCATCTGCTTGAAAGCGAATGTTCCAAAGGGGCATGTGAATATGGTCTTGTCTTGATCTTCTGGGCTAATTGCTACTCGATTATACCCAGAGTATCCATCTAACAAGAAAAAGAAACTACGTCCGGCTAACCTTTCCAAGATCTTATCAATGAAAGGCAAAGGAAAGTGATCCTTCTCAGTAACCATATTCAATTTCCTATAGTCGATGCAGACCCGCCAAGATGTCGTAGTGCGGGTCGGGATGGATTCGCCTTTATCATTTTTCATTATGGTGAGCCCTGCTTTCTTGGGCACTATCTGGATCGGACTCACCCATTGGCTGTCAGAGATTGGGTATACAATACCTACATCCAACCATTTGATGATCTCCTTCTTAACAACCTCTAGCATATTCGGGTATAGTCGTCTTTAAGGTTGTCTCTAAGGTTTCACCCCTTCATCCGTGTAAATGTGATGAGTGCAATACGAGGGGCAAATGCTGTGGAGATCAGCAATGCTCCACCCTATAGCAACCCTAAGGTCTTGTAGCGTAGAATCAATTGATACTCCTATTCTTGGGTTAAGTGGGCACTAATAATGACTGGGTATGTCTCACTTTCACCCAAGAACACATACTTAAGTGAGTCAGGTAAGGCCTTTAATTCAATCACGGGTGGGTCAGAGTCAGAAATGCTAATAGGAGAAGCAAACTCGAAGGTGGGAATCTGATGATCCGTATGCATGTGAATTCCTACTGATTCGCTACCTGTGAGATAATTGGTTGTGATTACGTTAATGGGAAACCCGTTAGCTGTGGTCACATCTTCTTGTAACAATAAGGGTGATCTAGTAGTGTACGGATCAGGATAGCTAGATTCAGGGGTGCTGTGGTCAGAAACACACCCTAAATGGTCGGATCCTCGGGGAGATACGTGCAGTGGTCTCAGTGTCGTGTGGATCGAGGTCCAAGAACCCTGATAGTGTAGACGAGTGAGATATTGGGTCGTCACAAAGGAGCCTAATGTTACCACAGTAAGCTGAATCTTCATCTTCACCATCCTTCTCTATGCGATCACAGTCAAAAGTCCTTGATGCCTTGAATATGTCAAGTCAAAGTTGCTCATTACCTAGGGTTATCTCCATACACTCGGATGCACAATCAATGTTTTCTCGGGCTGTCGCTAGAAATGGGTGATCCAAAATGATTGGTGCATCTCGGAGTTTAGGAGGAACTTCCATATTCAGAAGGAAAAAGTCTGCGAGAAAGCAAAATCCGCAGACTTTTATGATCACTTTCTCAACCACCCCCTCGGTGTTTTTACTGATCTATTATCCAGCTAAATCGTGACCGAGGTAGGCTTTAACTCCCCAAATCAAAATCGATCAAATACAGTAGTGGGAGTTAGGTTGATGGATGAACCCAAATCTAGAAGAGCCCAATCAGATGGAGAATCCTGCAAGAAGCAGGATAAAAGTGGGGTACTAGGGTGTTTCCTTTTCGGTGGCAAGTCAGCTAGAATCACGGCACTAGCTTCTTTTGATAGTACCGCCTGTCATCCAATTCTAGGCTATCGCTTCAGGGTACAATAGTCCTTGAAGAACTTAGTGACAGCGGGGATGTGATCTATTGCCTCGAGGAGGGGGACCTGAATATGTACTTCCTTGAACATTGACTTCAGGTCCTCAAAATTTCGTGTGTCCTTTTCTCGTACTACATTTCACGTCAAAGCCTCAGGAAAAGGGACAAGAATCTCAAGGTCAAGTGGCCTCTTACCCTTATCTATCGTAGGTGGCTCTTGAGATGAAGAAGGAGTCGAACCCGCCTATGGCGAAGGGTGAGAAAAATTAGGACCCGCCTACTTATGTGGTGGGTTGAATGTCTTCCTTCCACTCCTTAATGAGATAGCATTTGCATTGACTTGTTGTCCATGAGGTGGTGGGGGAGCAGAAGGGGCAGAGTATGTAGGGTTCTGCATCAAAGGCGACTAGCTTTGAGCATAACCAGGTGGTGAAAGAGGCACCTGTAATATGGTGTGTGCCTGTCCCTGTGGTGCTTGAAACCTAAGCAGGGTGCCTTGGTTCTGCACATACCGAGGGTTCAAGACAGGTTCGGAGGGCAAGGTTCCCTGAGTCCTATGCTCCTGCAACAACTGGTTTTGCGTGTTATGTATAGCCTGTATCTGGTTAGCCATCGCCTTCATTATCTGCAAGCTATCCTGTGTTTATTTTCTCATCGATTCTTGCAGCTCCTCTTTGAGTGCCTCCAAAGGATCAGTCCGCTTTGGAGGGTGACTGGCAGCTTGGTGCAACGACTCGTATATAGAACGGGGTTGCTGCTGCTGAGATGGGAATGGGTGTTGCCTAGGGTATGTGTTTTGCACATTCTCGTATTGCCTAGTCTAGTAGTGTGGATCTTGATGTGGTCTCTGTGAGTTACCAAACCAGGAGAAGATCGGATGTTGGCACCAACCAGGGTTATACATCTTTGAATATGGGTTATTATGCCCGTATCCTTGAATAGCACTGACATCATCGTAGGTCGAAGATGTATGAGATGTATATCCATCAAGGGGATACATATTATAGTTTGCAGGTGGTGCGTAACGCTGGTCATATGGTGCTAGATCGGGATTGTTTACGAGATCTTGATATGCAGGATCTTGCAAAAAAGGAAAAGATGCATCTCGAGTAAGTAGATTAACTCGAGCAAGGGGGCTCGAGGTGCATAGGAGGGTCTTGGTGTAGTAGAGTTCAGGTGAGATTGACCCTGACTAATTTGGTCAATCTTTTTCTCGATCAGGTTTATTCTATTCAACTGCTTAACAATGATATCCATATCGACTCGAATAGACTCAGTGTGAGCCTCATGGACACCAACCTGCTGCTGACCAGGCTGCTAGAATTGGTTCATGGACGCGGCATTCATCGACTTCTCCACCAAAGATTTAAACAACTCAAATGCACTGTTCTCATCTTTTGAGAGAAAATTCCTGCCACTAGATGCATCGACCAAATATCGATGTATGTCATCCTGCCTAGGGCAAAAGATTTGAGCTAGGTGCCATTTGGGTATACCATGGTGCAGGCATTTTCGGAGAAGGTCGTGAAATCTGTCCCAGGCTTCAATCAACTTCTCCCCAGCTCCTTGGGAGAAAGTCGTGATCGCACGCCTCATCAAGTTCATTCAACCAATCGGGAAGAGCTTTTGTAAGAATTCACATCGTAATTCCAACTAGGTTCCAATTCGCTTCCCAATGGTCTTGAACCAATATGAAGCTTTGTCCCTCAGAGAAAATGGGAAAAGTTCATCAGAACAATCCCAAGATCAATATTCCTGGGTCGAATCGTTTCTGCGAGTCTACTCAGGTCCTCTAAGTATTGGAACAGATCTTCACATGAGTTTCTATAAAAATCAATGCTGATCAAACCGATCACATTGGGCTTGAGCTCAAATGCATCTCCACCTATAGGAATCCTAACTAAGGGTGTGATGATCGGTGTGGCAGGATCATAGAAATCCTGAAGTTGTTCTCCTCGTGGTGGATGCTCCATTCTGTCAAGCATCGTCAAGATACGGTCCATGCACTGCTGATGCCGCTGCTCAGACTCCACAACCCGGGCCTCCAGATGAGCCATCGAGTCCAGATTACTAGCATCCTGACCCGATCTAGGTCCAGCTCCAGGATAGCCATTGAGGCTAAGGGAGTAGAAGAAGTGGGGGGAGAAGATGGTCCTAGCGAGGTGACTTGCCTCCTTCGGAGTGGCTGCCAAGGTTCATCCAGTTGAGGTCTAAGTGACCTCCTTCCTTGCATACATCACCCAAACCTTGGGTTGGTGTAGCCAAGGTAGACAAGGCTAAGGCCTTGTCAATCAGATGGTCCTTATGATCGGGTGACCAGATTTTTTGTTGTAAGTTCGAATTCCTAAAGAAAAATTTGTCATACAACCGACTGAAAGTGATTCCCACCTCTCAAGCTAACCCAGCTAAGAGGTTGAAAGCACCCAGTAGTATGACAACAAATTCGGGTTGATTTCGTGTTTTAGAATTGATTTTAGCCCGTTCTTCTTCAGTTGGGGTTTGTGTTGAGTGGCCCACAAGGTGACCGAGCTCACTGGCTAAACCCTAGACTTGATTGAGTCTAGTCTAGCCCAAATGTGGTCTCTAGATTGTAACCCTAAAGATGTAACCTAGGGTTCATGCAATTTTAGGATTTTTTTTTGTTCATTTGTTTTGTTCTTCTTCAGTAGACCACAAGAGTAAAACTAGTTCTCTAAACAAAATTGGAATCTAATTAAGTTGAAATTTGGCAAGTAGATTCCTTTTTCAATTATCTTTTCATAGAATATTTTTTTGTAATTTTTACTCTTTCAACCGAATTTATAGATATTTTTAAATGTCAAGAGGTTAAATCTGAAATTCTGACTCCTAGTCGATTTTCAAATTGAAACAGTATCAAATAACTTTAATAAATTTAGCAAAAAATATGGAAATTAAAGCCAATGAGATTAGCTTTCAAACCCCACCATTTTTCATCAAAATAGATTCACAGATTGATCAGAATTGCTTTTTGAATTTTGAACAATCTCAATTCTGGGTCAGTCTGACCTCCTTGCACTTTGCGAATTTTTAAAAAATTTTTGGTTGGAATTTTCTCAAATGAATGGTGGGGTTTGAAAGATAGTTTGATAAAAACGTTCTGGCCAGAATTTCAGAATTTTCTGTTCTCCAATTTTCTAGCAATTGAATTTTTAAATCAGAATTTAAAGTCTATCCGAAAATCAGAGGGTGGTGGAGAAGTTTTTAAAAGGTGTTTGAGTTTAAAATTCAAACTTTCCACCAAATTTTTTTTCTTTCAAAAAAAATTTTGAAAATTTCTTTTTTGAAGAAGGATTTTTTTTTTCAAAGGATTTTCAACTTTTTTTTTTTTGCTTTTTCAAAACTAGCCTTGGATTCAAAGAGAAACCTAATCTAACTACGTAGATTTTTTCTTCTTTTCAAATGAAATTGCTAGAAGCAAATCTAACCTAGGGTTCAAAAAAAAAAATAAAAACCTACACTAAGGCAAATATGATGTGCACATGGAATTTTTCCCTACGCTTGTGTGCACAGATCCCATTTTTTTCCTATTTTTCTTGCACATCCAAAGACAAGCAGAGGAAGATTTGTTAGTGATAGCTCAAAAGATCAAAATCGAAAAGTGACGTTGCCACCCCAGCAACAGTGCCATTTGACAAACCCATTTTCACGCATTTTAAAATTGTCAAAAATCGTAGTATAGTCACGCTAAAACGTTCGTCAAAAAAATGATTTTGTAAAGATAACGAGACTTGAGTCTCGGTTAATCGTCTCTGGGAGGCGTTTATGTAAATCTGAAATTGAACTTTTTGGCTCTACTTGTTTAAAATCGCACGTCGGTTTCTAATCGTCAAATCAATGTTTTGACACTTTCATTATGAACCCAGATTATGTGTGCATGTGTTAGATAGATGACAAATGTGAAAGTAAGTTTTAGTATGCACGATTCTAGTTATGTGGTGGTTGTTTATGAAAATGCACTAATAGGTAAATCCTCATTATTTTCTCGCACCGACATGCTGGTTGCCATAGATAGTAATTAAACGTAGGCAACTTTAATCACACAAAATATATTGCAATCAATAAGCCCATGGTGATTCTCAACACAGAGATATATATATATAAAAATTTCTTTCATTCATTCAGGACAGTGTTTGCAACATGGAACTAGAGGAAAGCTTATAGAGGAAAGCTTGAAGACATAAATCTAACTAATAGAAAGTGATCACATACATGAATCTATACGGGGATTTTGCATGCATCATTGGGTGAGAATAAAGAGGTACACTACTAAGAAGTAATAAAAGCATGTAACTATCAAGAACTAAGCTACCAATCTAGCAGAAACAAGGCCATTCGAAGGTGGTCTCCGATGGCCTTTGAGCGGTTGAGAGTAGGAGGGGCAGCCAATGGTGCTTAGGTCGACCCTTGGAGAGAGGTTGGAGAGGTGATCCAACATCCTGGCATGGAGATGGTGGTGGCCATGGTGAGGCAACTCATGTAGGTGGAATGTAGCTAACCTAAATGGAAGTGAATAAAGCCAAGAGATGGATGGGTGCAAATGGCCACCCCATAGGTCCTTTTATAAACCTAATGGAGTTTCCCTAGAGAAGTGTGGAAGACTCTAGAGAGAGCTCCAAGAGTGGTTGGCCAAGGTAGTTTCTAGATCCACCAAAAGTGGATCTAAGAATTGAATGGCTCTTGGTTGCTAATTTTGGCAACCAAGAGTGGCGCCACCTTTGGAAGAACCTAGAATACTCCAGGTTGTGTGGGAGTGTGTGAATGGGTGTGTGTGTGTGTGTGTGGTCATGCCCTATGTGTCTAAGTGATATAGGTTAGGTCCTAAGGGGTTTTGGTTTGTGTAGGTCTTAAATTAGGGTTGCAAACCCTAATTGCTAAGGCGGAAATGCTAAGTTTAATTGAATGGGTGTGAACCTAATTAAGAGTGAAATAACTCAATTAGGTTGGGCTTAGGTCAATTGGACTCTCACTGAGTCCAATTGGACTTATATGGGTTGAGATCTGAGCTCAATTGGACCCTATGAGTCCAATTGACTAGGCAGTGGTAATTGACTATGATCTAAGTCAATTAGGTTTAGTGAGGACCTAATTAGGTCCTTAAGGATGTCTAAAGGTGATGTACTAGGGTTGGGGTACCTTAATTTAGGTTCTTACGGGGTTTGAATTGGGTTTAGGGGGCTATGGATCCAAGATCAAGGCGTGAATCTCAAAACAGGAACTAGAGAGCAGTTCCAGACGTCCGATAACAGTATCAGATGACTTATACTAAAAAATCATAAGTCCAGACTTCAATTCTGGATGTCTAATCAATGTCAGGATGGATTCTAAGTTATGTCTTGGGTATTCTGTAGAAATTGGAGGTCTGACCAAGTGTCTGGACATCCAATAACACTATAGAAGTGGGTTAAAGGTGTGCTGGAGTTGGCTAAGTATTCTGCACGTCCTATAACTCATCTGGATGTCCAAATAGAGGTTGGAATTAAGGTTTTAAGGTTTCTTAGAGTGCGGTGACCTAATCTATGGGTGTCAAAGGCTTGGGGAGGCTTCTAGGTTGTCCTAAGGCTAGGATGGACCTAAGTTCTTCACAATATATTTCTTTATTCCTACTTAATAGAATAGCATACCTTAACTTCCTTACATTATTATCTATTACATCTAATCTAGGTCTTTCGCTCTAGCACTGCTGCAACACCAATTTTCCGATTTCAGATCCAACTCCAGATCTACCTTTTGGTCAGATTAATACCTATAATTGTCATAATGCACCTAATCAGTACATTATAGCATTATTTTATTCATAGCTAAAAGAAAGCAGCAAAGATGCAAATAATGCCTATGCATGCATGAATTACCTTAACTTATGCTAAGTCCTAGCCAAATTTAGGTCAATTATGACCTATGACTGCTACGTAATTAGCGATCTCGCATCAAGAGGGGAAGTCTGATAACGCGTGCAGCTAATTGGACGATCTGGACCATAGACCACCGACCAGGCGATCATCGCACGTGGGCACGTGGCACGCGGTAGAGGAGTCTTGAAGGCACAGGCAGGGATCGATCTCGACTATCCGATCTCACAACCAGAAGGCTGAGATCAATCCAAACGTGCACAAGCATTTAAGAGTGTGGAAGGCAGGGAGCTGTGGGCAATGCACGCCCATTGGCCACGTTCAGGCCTTTAGTGACGAATAAATCCATCACTAAAGGCCCTCAATTAATGTTTTTGAAATTAAAATGTCCAAAATGCCTCGACTGCTTGCAACTATATAAGGTGACCCGTACCCTACAAATTTCTCATCCCTTCTCCTCTCTACCTTTCCAAAGCTTAAGAGAAGTTTGTCCCACACCCAGGATGCTCCTCAACAGCTAAAACCAAGTTTTCGCCCTTGTTTCGGAAGTGGATCCCATGACGACGATGACATGCTGCCTCGTTCCCGTTCTTCCAACTTCGACCTCCATCACACCTCATCCTCCATCTTCCAGGCATCACCTCTATCCTGCTCATCCTCCAAGCATTCCTCGAGGAGGATAACTTCTCTCTCCTTTCTTTTATTGCTTTCTAGAGTAGAATTTCCTTCTTTCTAGTTGTAACAATTTCCCGCTTTCTACTGTAACCATTTCCCGCTTTCCTAGTTGTAAAATATTATTTAAATACCAAGTGATTGTTCTTTCTCTCTCTCTTTTTATTGTTTATATAAATTCCATTGTGGATATTTTGCCTTTTAAATAAAAATACAAAAACATAGATTTGCGGATTTTGTGATTGTCGTTGAGTCCCTAATGTAAACACATTTATTGAGGGTAAGATGCCTATTCATGCATGTTCCTAGGCTTAGATTTGCATTTCATGTTATAAATAGTGCATAACATGCATCATTGTGCATTTAGAGTAGTTGTATATATTTTGGGTTAATTAGGTTCTTTTTTTGGTCAGGAGAGGAGAGGATTTATTCCAAGGCCTCGGATGGATGATCGAACCATACGAATCTGATTAATACAATGATCGGAGTCTAACGCCTTTGAAATCATCTAGATTGGAGTCCCGTAACATCACATGAAGTTCTAGGAAGATCAACAGCCACGGGGCAATGCGACATCCATATGGGTTTCAGATGGAAAATCCAACTGTATGGATGGATCCGGAGCGACGATCGCAGTTCGGCATCGCAGGAATTGTTGAGCACACGAATCGCTACGCTAACGTGTTTGGTTTAGGAAAACCTATTGTTGTTGTTTGAAAGCGAAGAATTCATGTTCAACAAATAAAATTTATACCGAAATGAAAATTCCGGGTCGAACATAGGGAGGCGAACGTTTGATTTAAAAACTACGCGTTTGTTTTTTTTTGCCACAAGGTAATTCAATTTAAAACTATCTAATTATTTACAATAAATAGAAGAGAGAGAGAGGGTAAGAGAGAGAGAGAATATTACACATAGAAATCAAAATGAGATATAGAATAAACAGAGAATTTATCATTAGGGAGATTGTTCATTACAACTAGAAAGCATAAAATAATTGCACTAGAAAGCGATAAATTTACTCTAGAAAGCATTAAAAGAATGGAGGGAGAAATGTCCTCCTCAACGATCACTTGGAGGATGAGCAGAACTACACTAGAAAATAGTAAATCTATACTGGAAAGCAGTAAAAAGAATAGGGAGAGAGAAATCCTCCTCGACGGTCGCTTGGAGGACGAGTCAGATAGGACGACGTCTGGACGAAGGAGGACGAAGCAAGATGAAGGAGGATGAAGTGGAAGAACGGGAACGGAGCAGCATGCCATCGTCATCGTGGGATCCACTTTCGAAGGGGAACGAAAATTTGGACTTTATCTCGTGAGAAGCATCCCGGGTGTGGGACAAGCTTCTCTTGAGCTTTGGAGAGGTAGAGAAGAGAAGGAAGGGATGAGAATTTCGTATGAAGGGGGTCTCCTTTTATAGTTGTAAGGAGTGGGGGAAAAATGGTCATTACAACTTTAAAATAATAAATGAGGGGTCTTTAGTGACGGATAAATCTGTCACTAAAGCCCCCAATGTGGGTGTAGCTTTCGTACCCATGCGCGCCTCCTCAGCTGCCTGCTTCTTCAACTCCCATGCAAGTTCTTTGATTCTCGATCGGACGGCTTAAGACGCATCTTCACCCGCTCGCTGTGCGCCCGCCTAGCGCATGCGATCGCGCGACGCCGCGCATTCAAGCACGCGTGATCTCAATTGAGCTCAAACGGCCGTTCGATGACGATCCAACGCCCGCCATCGCCCGCACGCCCGTGCCTTCCTCCCCTTCGCTGCGGCTCGAACCCGCACCCATAGCTCGCGTAAGCGCGCTCGACCGCTGCGCTGCAAGGCGCGGATGGTCGAGCGGGTGCTTTTATCCGCGGCTGATCATAGCCGTTGGATTGAGATCCAACGACGGAGAAGGAGCGGGTGCGGGGTCTTCATAAAATGTGTGCGGCCATTTAGGTGGCCGAGATGGTGCCACGTGGTGCCATCTTGGCCGTCCATCTTCTGGAAGTTGTAGATGGTGCCACGGATGTCGGATTGACTTGATTTTTGCGTCGTTGGGCTGTAATCGTCGATCCGAATTCATCTGTGCAGTCGGATTTGTCATTTGAATAGCGAATTGACACCATCCTAGCCCTTGATCTTCTAGGGTTCCCCAGTAACTATCTGATGCTACAGATCTTAATTAGGGCGATCTTGGAGTCGTTGAACTCCAATCGTTGCCCTGATCACATCCATACGGTTGGATCTTCTATCCGAGGCCCCGATAAAATATTTTCCTTGTCCAAGCACATAAAAGGAGATAATTAACCTCCATTTTATTCAAACTACTCTAAATGCAAGATGATGCATGTTATGCAATATTTATATCATGAAATGCAATCCTATGCTTAAGAACATACATAAATAGACATCTTAAGTAGTGTAAATGTGTTTACATCATACCCCCATGCCTATCTTTTGCTAGTCCCTAGCAAAAACTATATGTTATTTATAAAAGAATTAGGTTGGATTATTTGGACCTGAGTTATTTTCAATCATTAAGAAATTGTCTACTTAGGAATTGAACTTTCAAAGACACAACAGTGCCCAGGTATTAGCCAAAATGCAGACCGCCTCAAGCCCTCGCCTTATTCAAAGAAAAATTCTTTTTCTATTTTTACTCTTTTCTAATTTTTTTGGATTTTCAAATTTTAAGGTTTAAGAGTGGCTTTCTACGGCCATTCAACTCACCCAAGATTTGATGAGAACCCTAAGCTTTAAGCATCTTATTGTGATTGTGATAGACTCGTTGACCGGCAATTCAAACGGACTTCGGGTTTCTACGCCTCTAGTTGACCTAACAAGAATTCTGCCTAAAGGTGTATCTTTACAACCGGTAGCTTTCCCCCTACTTTTTATTTTTTATGGGGTCAACACAAGGGTGAATCCAGTGTATATCTCCCCAGTTTATTCTACTTCTCCGCTTCTTCCTAAGTGTTTTGGAAATTTTTAGTGCATTTACTGAGCTGGGTTCTGGACAACCGGTCGATGAGCTGTTACCACCAACAACTTGCCAGCCATACTCGTGCGGCGAAGTGTGGCTTATTTCTTTTTGTTCCTTTCTCCTTTTCTTTTTGGTTTTTTTTTTTTAAAGTATGTGGCTTCCCTGGTTTAAGATTTACCTCGGGGCAGGGAAAAGAGAAAGGCCAGTGATTGGGCTCTGGACAACCAACCTATGGGCTGTTACCCACGATAACTTGCCAGTCATATCACCCTAGAAGTTTCATTAGCTACCCAATTTCCGTTAGAATCGCCAAACAACGAGTCAGTGCAAAGAAAGTGTGTAGATGCTTAATACTCAGAAATTTCATCAAATCAGAGGGTGGGTTGATAAGTCGTGTACTTATCACCCAAACTTATTTATTCCAATTATAATAGAATTAAGATGGTGAGGACTCAAAGACAAATCCACATTTTAGTGGATACATAGGCTAATTAAGTCCAAAGACCTGAAGGGTCTTTGTGTTCAGATCCTAATGTAAAATTTCTTAGGATTGGAAAGTCCTAATATCCAACTAATCCTTCCTAATTTTTTTTTATTGTACATAAATAAGAAGAGAAAAACAATTTATATGGATTTCAAAAAGCCGACCAAATAATTCAAAAATGAATCCAACCCCCCATGCCTAGTTGATGCAATGTCCTCATTGAAAAAGAGACATGAAAGAAAGGGTAGAATATGAAAGATGTCACCTGGATATAAAGCTCATATCAGCTGTTGAACGTGTACGAACCTACGCTAACGTGTTCGATTTTGGAAAACCTGTCGTTGTAGTTCGAAAGCGAAGAATTCGTGTTCAACAAATAAAATTTATACCGAAATTAAAATTCCAGGTCGAACACAGGGAGGCGGACGTTTGATTTAAAAACTACGCGTTTCTTTTTATTTGTTACAGAATAATTCAATTTAGAACTATTTAATTATTTACAATAAATAGAAGAGAGAGAGAGAGTAAGAGAGAAAGAGAATATTACACAGAGAAATCAAAATGAGATGTAGAATAAACAAGGAATTTTTGCATTGAAGAGATTGTTCATTACAACTAGAAAGCATAAAATAATTACTCTAGAAAGCGATAAATTTACTCTAGGAAGCATTAAAAGAATGGAGGGAGAAATGTCCTACTCGATGGTTGCTTAGAGGACGAGTAGATTAATCTAGAAAGCAGTAAATCTATACTAGAAAGCGGTAAAAAGAATAGCGAGAGAGAAATCCTCCTCGACGGTTGCTTGGAGGACGAGCCGGACGGGACGACGCCTGGACGAAGGAGAACGAAGCGGGACGACGGCAGACGAAGCAGAAGAACGGGAACGAAGCAGCACACCGTCGTCGTCGCGGGATCCACTTCCGAAGGGGAACGAAAATTGGACTTTATCTTGCGAGAAGCATCCCGGGTGTGGGACAAGCTTCTCTTGAGCTTTGGAGGGGTAGAGAGGAGAAAGAAGGGATGAGAATTTCGTATGGAGGGTGATGAGAACCTCATCATGAGCCATAACTAGCTCATTTTGACCTAATACAAAGGATAAAAGCTCCTATATAACTCAAGGAATGGCTTAACTCAGAGAATTCTGAGTTTAAGGAGAAAACAAGTCATAAGGGCTAAAAATGCAATTTTACCAGTATAATCTGCATACAGGGTAATTCAGGGTCCAAACATAGGTCAAAGCAACCTAATAAGAATAAAAGTGGGATGAGATGATCTGGCAAGGGCTACAGCAATTCCAAGGAAATAAATGATAATCTGTAACCCTAAAACAAACCCACTTCAATTCAAGAGGTTCAAGGCAAAGCAAAAATGGAATAAACCCTCTAAAATTCATAGAAAAATAATCTCTAGGGTTTAGAACCTTCAATTTGACCTTAGGAACCCATTTTGACCTACATTGAGAACCATACCCAATTAATAACTTAATTTAGGTTTTTACGTAAATTAACCAGTCAAACAAGGTTTAATCTAGAAATAAAATTCACCATCAGATTCCTTAGGTCCTAATTAGTCATGTATAAAAACTTGAGCCTAAGAAGAAACCTTCTTGACCAACTTTACACTTTGGTCCTCATATATTTACTTTTTGGCCCTCAACTTTTGAACCCTCGCATTTTGACCCCTAACTCTCCTTCGTTCTTTGCGTTCAGGTCCTCCCAGCAAAACCTGCCAGCACCATGCTCCGGCGACCTTGCGCGGAGCATGGCGCCGCGTAGGGTGACGGGGAGGTCTGGCAAGTAAACCGGGGGTGCCCTGCGTCGTCAGCCGTCGCAGGGACACCCCCCTGGTCGCTGTAACCCACCATACCGGCCGTGCGAACGCACGGACGGTATGGGTTTCCATCTCCGGCGTCCTCCGGCGAGGGAGACACGTCGTCTCCCTCCGCCTTCCTCTCTGATTCGGTCCCTATAAATACCCCCGTCGCTCCACCGTTCTTCGGAGCTCGGTCCTGACGGAGAAAGACCCCCACTTCCTCTCTTCCCACTCCGACAGGAAGCCCTCCAGCTCCGGCGGCCTCCCCTCTTCCTCCTCGTCGCTCTGCCGCACTACCAGCTGCAGGGTTGCTCTCCCTCGCTCTTCCCGCGCCACGCCGCACCCAGCTGGCGCCTCTCCGGCCCTCTGCTCGCCGCCGCCCCTTCCCCCGGGCATCTTCTTCTCCGGCGACAGTCGATACGACTGTCGCCCGCTCCGGCCCCTCCTCGTCTTGCTAAGTAGGTAGAACTCCTCCTCTTCCTCCCCTCTTACTTTTCCTCACTTTAAACATCTACTGTCGCCTCGATTCCGACCAATCACCCTCACCTTCTCCGCCTCCGGCCATCCTCCGGTGAGCCGCTCCCATCACTCCAGCATCCCACACGGCTCGCCGACCTGCACATAATCTCCGCCTCCTCACCCTGATCCATTTCCGCCCCTCCACTTCCCCCAAATCACCCTCTGCAACTCCACCGAACAAACCCATCTCCCGACCCACAGTCCGACCTAGGGCAGCCCTTAGGCACCGCCTCGCCACCTGCACACCCCCCGACCACCTTCGCCGTGCCACGGCGAAGGTCCTCCGCGTTTCTGATTGGGCCGAGAGGCCATTTTTCTGTGGGCAGGTACCTGCGCTCGTCGCCGCCATTGTTGAAGCGAAGCAGCTTCTTCACCTGCTGCCCCAGGTGCGCCACGCCCAGGTTACGCGCCCAGACAGCGCGAGGCGCCTTCGCGAAGTACCAGGCTGCAGTCGAGTCGAAGCTCTCGTGCGAAGCCCCCGCGCTTCGCCTCGACGGCCGCTGCTTCCTCCGCGCAGGCACCGAAATTGGGATGGGACATTTAGTCCCACCTCGTAACCTTTCAAAGGAGAGCGCCCGCATAAAGGCAAAAAGTGCCTTATGCTCGTTGCCTCCTGAGCACGGGGCGAGGTCCCTCTCACTCACTCGCTCTCTCGACCCGGTCTCGTCCGCGACCACGCCCTGCGGACCTGGCCCGACCCGACTTAGACTGACCTGCACTCCTCGCCCACCACGTACGTCGGTGGGCCTGGACCCGGGCGCGACCCGTACCCGGCTACCCGGCAGCTATGGGAGAGCTATCCTATGAGCGGATTCTGTGAGAGAGAGACGCGGGGGAGGGTAGAGATAGGTTTTGCCCCTCTCTGATCAAGCTGTGTAAGTGTGCAGGCACAGGTGAAGAAGAACCGTGGAAGAAGACGAAGGCTGAAGGAAGGAGGATCACCGAGCGGCACTGTAGCAGCGGCGGTTTAAGTCGTCTGATTGGAAAATCAGACGACGTCCTGAAGGCAAAGAAGGAGAAGGAAGGCGAGGCAGAGGAGAACACAGAGAGACTAGCAGAAAGAGCTGAAAGAAGAAGGAGAACACAGAGAGGCCAAGACAAGAACTGAAAGAAGAAGAAGAGCACGAGAAGAAGAAGGTCTGAAGAAAGGAAAAGAAGAAAGAAAGAAGAAGAAAAAGAACAGGACCGCAAGGGAGAAGAAAAAGAAAGAGACGAGCAGAAACAAGAACTGAAAGAAGAAGAAAGAAGCCAACAAATTCTCTCTCTCTCGCTCTCTTTATTTTTTTTGTACAAGAAACTTGTATCTCTAGAATACAACTTGCTCCCTGAGTTCGACCTCGGGAACTCTTTTATTTCCGAGTAACAAATTGTATTAAACTGGTAATCACCTCTCTATACTATACTACGACGAAATAATAAAACTATAGTGGAAGGTAGCTCACCAGTTTTTGGCGCCGTTGCCGGGGAGCAACGGCTATTCTAGAGGTAAACATTCCTGTTTCTTTTTAGTTTCTGATAATCTCCTCTCTTTTGTGCAGCTACAGGAAATCAAGAAGACAAGCAACCGCACGACAACCACTCCGAGGACAGGTAAAATTTTTTTTTTTTCCTCTCGCTATTAACCCCTAAACTCTAAAGAGGAAGAAAAGAAAAGAACAAGCAATATAGGGCTAACCTGTCTTCCATACTTAGTAACCATAAAAAGTTGCATGTTTTCAACTCATTACTCCTGCACACTATTAAGGGTATTTAAGGGCTAACACATTCTTGCTTGAGCCCTAATTACCCAACAAAGAGCTAACTGGACCAAGTAAAGCCAACCTAGGATCCAACACTAGGGATTTAGAGACACACTCCTTAAGCAAGAATTGAGAAAACCAAATGAAGTGTGCCCAAGCCCTTGTCTGAAAATACCTATCCAAAGAAAACCTAAAACAATTGGCTCTCTAAACACTTGAACCCTAAAATACAAGACCTAAAAGCTCTCAAAGGAAACAAGAGGTAAAGTTGACCCCTTGAGTCAACCAACCTTAAATTAGGTCACTCTTTGCACTTAAAAGACTAGAGTTCAAGTGAAACCTTAAGCACCCTGATCTTAAAGTAAAAATTGGTAGACTTAAGAGGTCAAGATCCCCATTCTGGTCTACCTGGAACCGCAGTGACAAGAGAGGTCGGGTGGGGGAAACCCTGTAACCCGTGGGGACGCTCTACCGTGTAGGGGTCTTCGCGGGACTCTCCCTCTTTGGCTGCCCAGGTAATTCTCAGGTGGACGATCTTTCTGATCAAGGGGTCCATCTGCCCCGCGCCTCTATAGTCACCCAACACATTTGTGGGTGTCTTGATTGGGTCCAGCACCTTCTAAACTTACCTCTTCCAACAGTGCATGTACGGAAGGAGGTCCTTAAGACCACCCTTAAGACCTCCTTTAGAAATTCACTCTCGTCAAGGCCAAGCCTCAACGCCCGTGTTTGTGCAGCAACACCCTCACATTATTCTCTCTTCTGATTCAGAACCAAGTTCTTCTTCTTCCCCCATCATGGCTCAGCCAGTTGAGGAAGAAAATAATCTGGAGCACCAGCTCCAGCGACTCAATGACCTCTTCCAAAACTTCGTGCACCCACCACAGCGTCCTATGATGCGGGACCACTACAATCCTGCTGCGGTGGCCATTGAGCCTCGAGTCAGAATCCTGACTGGAGGACCTGATTCCGAATTCAAGCCCAACATGATTCATGCTATACCTAAATTCCATGGGCTTAATTCTGAAGATCCCTTCCAGCACATCAAACAGCTAAAGCATCTGGCCCACACTTTTGGATCAGATGCGCAAAATCGGGATATTCTTCTCATGAAGATGTTCTCCTTTTCTCTTATGGACAAGGCCGCCCATTGGTATCAAACTCAGACCGGGTCGATCAACACTTGGGAAGAACTTCAATCCGAGTTTTTGAAAAAGTTTTTTCCCGTTGGTCGGACCAACGCCTTGCGCCATCAGATTACACACTTCACTCAACAATCAGGAGAACCTCTCCATGAGGCATGGGATCATTTTCAGGATCTCATGAGAAAGTGCCCCCATCACGGAGTTCCTAAATGGGAACAAGTCCAATCTTTTTACCATGGACTCCGTGAGGACATCCTCCTTTTCGTCAATGCAACTTGCGGAGGAAACATCATGGGTCAACATGAAGACACCGTATGGGAGATTCTCGAAGACATGTGCGAGAACTCCATCAACAATGACTCCATGGGATTATTCGACAGGACGAATACCCGCGCAGCAACGAATCTTAAGGGAGCACATGAGGCGCAGGGCCTGTCCGCATCAGTCGACCTGGAATTAATGGCCAGTCGATTGGACAAGGTCTCAATCATTGAGAAGAAGGTGGATGAGCTGACTCAGCACTTGCAGCGAGCCACCTCCGTGCGTAACTCCTTTTCACAACCTCCTTCCACATAGGAGACTGTGCAAAACATCCTTCACCGATCTTCCCCTAGGATGGATCCATATCCATCCCCATCTGATTCTCGAATCGGAGGATCATCCGATCCTTTCTACACCAGCCCGGGGAACTCCATTCCCCCTTTCCCTGATTCTCAAGAGGTTCCTCAGACCTGCGAGGACCTCAACGCCATCCAGAACGACCCATTCTCCAACACTTACAACCTTGGATGGCGAAACCATCCCAATTTTCAGTGGGCGGGAAATTCCCAAACCCAAAGACCACCTTTTCAGTCCCGCCCACAGCCTCTCGTCATTACCAGCCGCCTCAGCCTCGGCCCAACCCTACTTATCCATCAGGGCCAAATCAGGATCAAATGTCCCTAATCCTTCAGACTCTGGCTGACATTCAAAGAACGAATGCGGCTATTCAAAAACAGCACAAGGACGAACTTACAGAGGTTAAAACTCAACTGGCCCAGTTGGCAAATTCTCGCCAGCCAGGCACACTCCCTTCCCAACCTCTTCCTAACCCGAATAACGTGCCAACCCAGAAGCGCGTTATGAATCCAAATTTAGTCCACGCACAATGGATTTATCAGGCCCCTACTGCTCCATCTCCAGACGAGATGGAAGCTTCAACTTCTTATGCGGGATTTCAGCAGCAGCCACCCCTCTTACCAAACCCAAACCAAAATCAGGCCGGATTAAATTCTGTAACAACACGTAGTGGTAAAACAACTCAAGACCCGCATTATCCAAACCACTGCAAGCCTGATAACCATGACCCTAGGATAGTTATCCAAGATACCACTGTCCCGGATCCACAACCTGGACCTATCCTAGAAGAACCAACCAAGATCTCGTTTCCCGAGGCCTTGACCAAGGGAAAGAAGACCACCAAACCCGTGACCCCTGAGGAGGACCTGGTCAAGCTCTTTGAGCAGGTCCACATAAACATCCCCTTGATGGATGCAATCCGCCACGTACCAGCTTACGCACGATTTCTAAAGAATATATGTACACCCCAGCGTAAGCCGCGAACCAAGGGAGGGAGCCCAATTGTTCTGTCAGAGCAAGCCAGCTCTGTAATCCTCAGTAGACTCCCACCCAAGGCAAAAGATCCTGGTACTCCCCTGATTTCCTGCAAGATAGGTGGTACCCAATTTGATAGAGCATTGTTAGACTTGGGTGCATCCATAAACCTGATACCCACATCCTTACTTGACCATCTAGAAGAATCTGAGCTAAAACCAACCGAGGTGACATTACAATTAGCAGATCGATCTATAAAGTCACCAAAAGGGATTCTCGAGGATGTTATCATAAGAGTGCGGGATTTCTATTTCCCAGTGGACTTTATAGTCCTAGATATGGACGCACCTGAGAACCCTAGGGATACACCAATCATTCTAGGGAGACCTTTCTTGGCTACTGCTAGAGCCAACATCAGCTGTGAGGAGGGCCAAATAGAGCTTAAGTTTGGAGATCAAACACTGAAAATTGATATATTTAAGGCCCAACAAGGAATTAATTGCGGCGTCATTGAACAAATTTGTGACATCAGGACTTTGGTTGATGAATCACACTTCCAGAATGACTCGATTATGCCTCATCAACCACAGAAGGATCTTGACCCGCAAACAGAGGAGTCGAATCCAGATATGAATAACCCAGTAACTCCCACCCTTGAACCTCACATCTATACTGAACCACCCGCTGCTGCTGATAACCCCATCCTCGAACTGAAACCCCTTCCTGCTCACTTGAAATACATCTTTTTGGGTTCTAATCAGACCCTTCCTGTGATTATCAATTCCAACATCAGTCCTGAACAGGAATCCCGTCTGATTGTTGTCCTCCGGCAACATCGCAGAGCCATCAAATGGACTCTCGATGATTTGACTGGAATAAGTCCCTCTTATTGTACTCATCATATCTATTCAGAAGAGGGCACACGACCTTCTCGTGAAATGCAGAGACGCTTAAACCCCAATCTACAGGAGGTCGTGAAAAAGGAGATCATCAAGTGGTTAGATGCCGGAATCATCTACCTGATCTCCGATAGTCGTTGGGTGAGCCCAATTCAGGTCGTGCCCAAGAAGGCAGGACTCACCACTATAACGACTGAGACTGGAGAAATCATTCCTACCCGATTAGCCAACTCGTGGAGAGTCTGTATAGATTACCGCCGACTCAATTCCTCCACAAAGAAGGATCATTTCCCACTACCCTTCATTGATCAAATTCTCGAAAAACTTGCGGGAAATAGGTTCTTCTGCTTTCTTGACGGGTACTTCGGTTATAACCAGGTGGCAATCCATCCTGAGGACCAAGAAAAGACCACGTTCACCTGCCCCTTCGGAACATACGCTTTCCGAAGGATGCCTTTCGGTCTTTGCAATGCACCCGCTACTTTTCAGCGATGCATGCTTGCCATATTCTCAGATATGGTAGGTGATTATCTGGAAGTCTTCATGGATGACTTTTCAGTTTTCGGAGCATCATTCGATGATTGCCTCCAACACTTGGTCCAGATACTCAGGCGGTGCATCGATGTAAATTTGGTTCTTTCCTGGAAAAGAGCCATTTCATGGTGCCTGAGGGAATTGTCCTGGGACACTCAATTTCGGAAAAAGGTATCCAAGTGGATCGAGCTAAGGTTGATCTGATTTCTCACCTTCCTATGCCTAGCTCGATCAGGGACATCCGTTCCTTTTTAGGGCATGTCGGTTTTTATCGACGATTTATCCCTGATTTTTCAAAAATCGTGCGCCCCCTGACCACTCTTCTCTCCAAGGATCTTCCTTTCGAAATTTCCAAGGAATGCACTCAAGCATTTGAAATCCTGCGTGACCGAGTCACCCAAGCCCCGATCCTACAGTCCCCTGATTGGTCTCAACCCTTTGAGATCATGTGCGATGCATCCGACTTCGCTATAGGAGCGGTTTTGGCGCAGAAAATTGACGGGAAACCTGTGGTCATTTACTACGCCAGCAAAACACTCGATGAGGCTCAGCGTAACTATACAGTTACTGAGAAAGAGCTGCTAGCTGTAGTATTTGCCCTAGAAAAATTCAGATCGTACCTTCTGGGTTCCCGTGTCATCATATACTCGGATCACACAGCTGTGAGGCATCTCCTTGCAAAGAAGGACGCGAAACCTCGATTAATCCGATGGATCTTTCTGTTGCAGGAATTTGACCTTGAGATTCGCGACAAAGCGGGAAAGCAAAATGTGGTAGCTGATCACTTGTCCCGTCTTCCTTCTGAAATAATTGACCCTTCCTGACCCATCACTGAGCATTTTCCCGATGAGCACCTGTTGACTATTGGTACTAGCCTTCCATGGTTTGCTAATGTAGTAAATTACTTGGCATCTCATCAGATCCCGTCCGATTGGCCGAAGGCCAAGAAGGACAAATTACGCTCCGATGCCAAGTATTACATTTGGGAAGACCCGTACCTCTTCCGCATAGGTGCCGATCAGATCATCCGGAGATGTGTCCCGGAAGAGGAATTCAACAATATCCTCTCTTTCTGCCATGACCTGGCATGCGGTGGCCATTTCGCCAGGCATAAAACCGCATCAAAAGTCCTCCAGTGCGGCTTTTACTGGCCCACACTGTTCAAAGATGCATACAATCACTGCAAGGCATGCAGTCGTTGCCAGACTTTGGGCAACATGAGCCATCGCGACATGATGCCTATGCAACCGATTCTAGTATGCGAAATCTTTGATGTTTGGGGGATTGATTTTATGGGCCCCTTTCCTGTTTCAGATGGTTTCGAATACATTCTGTTGGCTGTGGACTACGTGTCCAAATGGATCGAAGCCATACCGACCCGAACCTGTGATCACAAAATCGTTCTCAAATTCATTCATCAAAACATTTTCTCAAGGTTCGGGATTCCTCGTGCAATAATCTCTGATGGGGGGACCCATTTCACAAATGCTCAGTTTAGGTCACTGATGACCAAATACGCGGTGTCTCACCAAATCTCTACTCCTTACCACCCCCAAACTAATGGTCTAGCTGAGCTGTCTAATCGGGAGATCAAGAAAATCCTGCAAGTCACTGTTCGACCTGACAGGAAGGACTGGTCGTCCCGACTTCCGGAAGCATTGTGGGCCTATAGGACCGCCCACAAGACCCAATTGGGCATGTCTCCCTTTAGAATGGTTTACGGAAAGGCATGCCACCTTCTCGTAGAACTGGAGCATAAAGCCTATTGGGCAGTACGGAACTGTAATCTAGATCTTTCCAAGGCTGGGACCCACAGAAAACTCCAAATCAGCGAGATCGATGAATTACGCCTAGACGCGTACGAGAACTCGCAAATCTACAAGGAGCGGGTTAAAGCCTTCCACGACAAACACATCTCGAGAAAGATCTTTCATCCTGGTCAGAAGGTCCTACTCTTTGATGCCCAACTAAAACTCTTCCCAGGAAAACTGAGATCCAAGTGGGTCGGACCATATTTGGTCCGACAGGTTTTTGGAAATGGAGCAATCGAAATCAGTCCACTCAGCCACGATTCTGAACCTTTCATCGTGAACAGTCAGAGACTCAAGCCGTTCATTGATGTAACTTCTACTGATTTGGCTGAAGCATCTTATATCCTCCATTCCCCTTGAGTTTATTGCGCCCAGCCGATGGCGTAAAACTCAGCGCTTAACGGGAGGCAACCCGTCATTTTCCTAAAAATCCAAAACTTTTTCTGACACCTTTTTGCACTTAAGGTTCACCCTTGTAGACAGCCGACCCCACCTCAGATGCTTGCATCTGGGATTAGAAATCGTCCGCAAAAATTCAACCCGACCCATTCACGCATCCAAATTTCTGTCTTAAGGAATGAGCTAAGCTAAATAAAAACCCCTAGGTTACAATGAGGACATTGCAAATCTTAGGCATGGGGGGGTATGTAAGTGCAAAACTTGTAAGAAAAGGTTTCAAACAAAAAATTCACATATGCCAAAAACACCATAAAAATTAAAAAAATTTTCGAAAAAGAATAAGAGGAAAAGAGGAGAAGGAAATTTTGTGAAGGAGAAAAAAAAGAAAAAAGAAACAAAAGGAAAAAAGGAGCACAAAATTATGAGAAAAAAGTGATAGTCATTAGTAAGGAACAAAGGAATTAACCTAAGTTCTAGACCTCATTCAAGAAAATAACTAAAAGTGCATAATGAGATTAGTAAGAACGCAAACCTTAGGCATTCTTGGATAGACTCTTAGTACCCATTAAGATCTGGACACTCCTCAAGAGGTTGAGGAAAATGAAAAGCTGAAGTATTAGGTCTAAGACTTAGGGAGTATTTGGCCTCGTTAACTAATTTTTGGTTTACGGGACTCAGTAACCTAAGCACCCTAACCACACACACAGTCTGGTTCAGTAAGCGTAAAAATCAGAATCACTCAGAAGCGTCGCAAAATTCTGAAAAGAACACCTAGAATAGGAGCGGCCGATCAACACAAGTTGATTTGGACGAGTTCCCAGCGCGGAGAGACGGGAAATCCCCTCGAAGATGCGTAACAAAATATCATCTCCTCGGTGCTTGTCTCTTAGGATATTTACATATCCTACTGGGGGCATGTAAGCACTCTGCTGGTTCAGATTCCATGGATGGCATTATCTCGAAGTGTCAATTGCCAGGGTCTGAATTCAGCCACGGAACACCATGGATGGGATTATCTCGAAATCTCAATAGCCAGGGTTCCGGGGGTTGCCATGGGCGGTGCTATCTAAAAGCATCGATCGCCAGGAACCCTTGAGGATTGATGATGGGAGCAAGGAATCTGATACAGACCGTGTTGAAAAGCCAATCCTAGGCTAGAACTAAAAAAAAAAAAGAGAGAGAAAACTCTCCAAACAAAATAACTTTCTATCTCTCTCTTACAAAACGCACTGCGAACTGAGCCAGGGCTAAAATCATTTCAAGCACGGGTGCTTTAACCACAAAGTCTAATAAACCTTAGGTTAGTTCTTGTGGGCCTTAAAAACCTTTGCTAAGGACTGAGGCTAAGGCTAGACAGATTTGGATCTTGATTGGTACTAGAGTACCTTTTAGGCCTATGGTCAGCATTCTAACCTAATCTGAGCTCAAATGAAAAAGCACTTATCTAAAGCTATTAAGAACTTCATGGTCTAGAACAAGGGTTGAAACCTTAAGTTTTTGCTAAGGGACTAGCAAAAGCTAGGCATGGGGGTATGATGAGAACCTCATCATGAGCCATAACTAGCTCATTTTGACCTAATACAAAGGATAAAAGCTCCTATATAACTCAAGGAAAGGCTTAACTCAGAGAATTCTGAGTTTACGGAGAAAACAAGTCATAAGGGGTAAAGATGCAATTTTACCAGTATAATCTGCATACAGGGTAATTCAGTGTCCAAACATAGGTCAAAGCAACCTAGTAAGAATAAAAGTGGGATGAGATGATCTGGCAAGGGCTATAGCAATTCCAAGGAAATAAATGATAATATGTAACCCTAAAACAAACCCACTTCAATTCACGAGGTTCAAGGCAAAGAAAAAATGGAATAAACCCTCTAAAATTCATAGAAAAATAATCTCTATGGTTTAGAACCTTCAATTTGACCTTAGGAACCCATCTTGACCTACATTGAGAACCATACCCAATTAATAACTTAATTTGGGTTTTTGCGTAAATTGACCAGTCAAACAAGGTTTAATCTAGAAATAAAATTCACCATCAGATTCCTTAGGTCCTAATTAGTCATGTATAAAAACTTGAGCCTAAGAAGAAACCTTCTTGACCAACTTTACACTTTGGTCCTCATAAATTTACTTTTTGGCCCTCAACTTTTGAACCCTCGCATTTTGGCCCCTAACTCTCCTTCGTTCTTTGCGTTCAGGTCCTCCCTGCAAAACCTGCCAGCACCATGCTCCGGCGACCTTGCGCGGAGCATGGCGCCGCACAGGGTGAGGGGGAGGGTCTGGCAAGTAAACCGGGGGTGCCCTGCGTCGTCAGCCGTCGCAGGGACACCCCCCTGGTCGCTGTAACCCACCATACCGGCCGTGCGAACGCACGGACGGTATGGGTTTCCATCTCCGGCGTCCTCCGGCGAGGGAGACACGTCGTCTCCCTCCGCCTTCCTCTCTGATTCGGTCCCTATAAATACCCCCGTCTCTCCACCGTTCTTCGGAGCTCGGTCCTGACGGAGAAAGACCCCCACTTCCTCTCTTCCCACTCCGACAGGAAGCCCTCCAGCTCCGGCAGCCTCCCCTCTTCCTCCTCGTCGCTCTGCCGCACTACCAGCTGCAGGGTTGCTCTCCCTCGCTCTTCCCGCGCAACGCCGCACCCAGCTGGCGCCTCTCCGGCCCTCTGCTCGCCGCCGCCCCTTCCCCTGGGCATCTTCTTCTCCAGCAACAGTCGGTACGACTGTCGCCCGCTCCGGTCCCTCCTCGTCCTGCTAAGTAGGTTGAACTCCTCCTCTTCCTCCCCTCTTCCTTTTCCTCACTTTAAACATCTACTGTCGCCCTCGATTCCGACCAATCACCCTCACCTTCTCCGCCTCCGGCCATCCTCCGGCGAGCCGCTCCCATCACTCCAGCATCCCACACGGCTCGCCGACCTGCACATAATCTCCGCCTCCTCACCCTGATCCATTTCCGCCCCTCCACTTCCCCCAAATCACCCTCTGCAACTCCACCGAACAAACCCATCTCCCGACCCACAGTACGACCTAGGGCAGCCCTTAGGCTCCGCCCCGCCGCCTGCACACCCCCCGACCACCTTCGCCGTGCCACGGCGAAGGTCCTCCGCGTTTCTGATTGGGCCGAGAGGCTGTTTTTCTGTGGGCAGGTACCTGCGCTCGTCGCCGCCATTGTTGAAGCGAAGCAGCTTCTTCACCTGTTGCCCCAGGTGCGCCACGCCCAGGTTACGCTCCCAGACAGCGCGAGGCGCCTTCGCGAAGTACCAGGCTGCAGTCGAGTCGAATCTCTCGCGCGAAGCCCCCGCGCTTCGCCTCGACGGCCGCTGCTTCCTCCTCGCAGGCACCGAAATTGGGGTGGGACATTTAGTCCCACCTCGTAACCTTTCAAAGGAGAGCGCCCGCATAAAGGCAAAAAGTGCCTTATGCTCGTTGCCTCCTGAGCACGGGGTGCGGTCCCTCTCACTCACTCGCTCTCTTGACCCGGTCTCGTCCGCGACCACGCCCCGCGGACCTGTCCCGACCCGACTTAGACTAACCTGCACTCCTCGCCCACCACGCACGCCGGTGGGCCTGGACCCGGGCGCGACCCGTACCCGGCTACCCGGCAGCTCTGGGAGAGCTATCCTATGAGCGGAT
The DNA here is from genome assembly GCA_037157565.1 of Thalassia testudinum. Classification (NCBI taxonomy): domain Eukaryota; kingdom Viridiplantae; phylum Streptophyta; class Magnoliopsida; order Alismatales; family Hydrocharitaceae; genus Thalassia; species Thalassia testudinum. The sequence goes on from JAZHRO010000057.1 coordinate 19,097,120, forward strand.
TCTGTGAGAGAGAGACGCGGGGGAGGGTAGAGATAGGTTTTGCCCCTCTCTGATCAAGCTGTGTAAGTGTGCAGCCACAGGTGAAGAAGAACCGTGGAAGAAGGCGAAGGCTGAAGGAAGGAGGATCACCGAGTGGCACTGTAGCAGCGGCGGTTTAAGTCGTCTGATTGGAAAATCAGACGACGTCCTGAAGGCAAAGAAGGAGAAGGAAGGCGAGGCAGAGGAGAACACAGAGAGACAAGCAGAAAGAGCTGAAAGAAGAAGGAGAACGCAGAGAGGCCAAGACAAGAACTGAAAGAAGAAGAAGAGCACGAGAAGAAGAAGGTCTGAAGAAAGGAAAAGAAGAAAGAAAGAAGAAGAAGAAGAACAGGACCGCAAGGGAGTAGAAAAAGAAAGAGACGAGCAGAAAAAAAAACTGAAAGAAGAAGAAAGAAGCCAACAAATTCTCTCTCTCTCTCTCTCTTTATTTTTTTTGTACAAGAAACTTGTATCTCTAGAATACAACTTGCTCCCTAAGTTCGACCTCGGGAACTCTTTTATTTCCGAGTAACAAATTGTATTAAACTGGTAATCACCTCTCTATACTATACTACGATGAAATAATAAAACTATAGAGGAAGGTAGCCGACCAGAGGGGGTCTCCTTTTAGAGTTGCAAGGAGTGGGGGCAAAATGGACATTACATTTTCAAAATATTAAATAAGGGGTCTTTAGTGACGGATAAATCCATCACTAAAGCCCCGACGTGGCCGCCGCCGCCGCGCCTACACGCGCCTCCTCGGCTGCCCGCTCCTCAACGCTCGCGCACGTCCAGCGCTTTTCAGCCGTCCGATCGCGAGATCGGACGGCTTAAATCACATCCGCGCCCGCTGCAACCCGCCCGCCTGCGCGTGCGATCGCACGTTACGCGGGGCGTCCAATCGCGCGTTGGCGCTATCGGGCGCCCGCGACAGAATGATCTCCATCCGACGCTCCACGCGCCTCAATTACCGGCGCCTCCAATCCCCTCACTGCGGCTCGAACCCGCGCCCCACGCTCACGTAAGCGTGCTCGACCGCTACGCTGCGGGGCACGGATGGTCGAGCGCACGTTTTAAGCGCTGGGCGGCCACAGCCGTTGGATCCCCATCTGACGGTGGAGAGTGATCGGGCGGGGGCCTTCACAAAATGCCAGCGGCCGTTTGGGCGGCTGAGATGGTGCCACTTGGTGCCATCTTGGCCGTCCATCTTCTGGAAGTTGTAGATGGTGCCACGGATGTCGGATTGACTCGATTTTTGTGTCGTTGGGCTGCGATCGTCGATCCGAATTCATCCGTGCGGTTGGATTTGTCATCTGAAGTGTGGATTTACACCATCCTGGCCCTTGATCTTCTAGGGTTCCCCGGTCTCTATCTGATTCTACGGATGCCTGATTAAGGCGATCTTGGAGTCGTTGAACTCCAATCGTCGCCCTGATCATATCCATACGGTTGGATCTTTGATCCGAGGCCCCGATAAAATGTTTGCCCTGTCCAAGCACATCAAAGGAGACAATTGACCTCCATTTTATGCAAACTACTCTAAATGCGAGATGATGCATGTTATGCAATACTTATATCATGAAATGCAATCCTATGCTTAAGAACATGCATAAATAGACATTTTAAGTAGTGTAAATGTGTTTGCATCATCAGCCTTGTGTCATATGTACAACTGCTGAGTTTAACGCCGTCAGCTAGGCGAAGTCCAGCCAAAGAAGTCACAGAATGGCTAGAGCAACAAAGTCTGAGATCGGTTCTGGAAGATTACGGTCAACAATAGGCTTTAGACATTGACGGTTGACGTTAAAGGTGTTACCCGTCTTTGGGTCAGAAATCTGAACAGCACCATTTGGAAAAATCTGATCAATTATGAATGGGCCATTCCATTTAGATCTATGTTTGCCAGGAAAGAGCTTAAGTTTAGAATCGAATAACCAAACCTTTTGGTTTGGCTCAAAGCTCTTGAGGGAAATCAATCGATCATGTAGAGCTTTGGTCAGAGCCTTGTAGATCTTGGCATTCCCATAAGCATCATTTCTATGCTCCTACAACTCAGATAGTTGGAGTTTCCTGGTCTTCCTAGCTAGATTCAGATCTAAATTGCATTGTTTGATTGCCTAGAATGCCCTATGTTCAATCTCTACGGGTAGATGGCATGCTTTTCCATACACCAAATGGAATGGAGACATGCCGATGGGCGTTTTATACGCCGTATGGTAGGTCCAAAGAGTGTCCTCAAGCTTTTGAGTCCAATCCTTGCGATCAGGCCTAACCATTTTCTGCATAATGTTTTTGATCTCTTGATTGGAGATCTTGGCTTGTCCATTCGTCTGTGGATGGTAAGGTGTGGAAATTCGATGATTAACCCCGTATTTGGCCACTAAATTCTGGAATTGGCCATTAGTAAAATGAGTGCCACCATCACTGATGATAGCCCTCGGAATCCCGAACCTACTGAAGATATTTTTCTTGACAAAATTGATGACCACCTTGTGGTTATTGGTTGGGGTGGGAATCGCCTCAATCCATTTGGACACATAATCAACAGCAACAAGAATGTACTGATGTCCAAATGAAGGGATAAAGGGTCCTATGAAATTGATGCCCCAAACATCAAAAATTTCGACAGGAAGAATAAGGTTTAGAGGCATCATGTCTCTCTTAGTTATGCTCCCGAGTGCCTGACATCGAGAACATGACCTTGAGAAATCCTGGGCATCCTTGAATAAAGACGGACAATAGAAGCCAGATTGCAAGATTTTTGCAGCCGTCTTATTCCCAGAGAAATGTCCACCACACCTAGATGCAAGGCAGAACTCAAGTATACTGTTGAATTCATTCTCCGGTATGCATCGGCGAATAATCTGATCAGAGCCGATGCGATACAGTTCAGGGTCCTCCCAGAAGTAGTATTTGGCCTCAGATTTGAGTCTACCCGGTTGTTGCTTGGTCCAATCCTGGGGGATTTGACCAACGGTCAAATAGTTAACAATGTCAGCAAACCATGGGGTGTGGACACCTAAAACTGTAAGAATGGTTTCGTCCGGAAAAGTGTCAGCAATCGGAATGTCCAGACAAGAAGAATCACCTAGGAGTCTCGACATATGATCTGCCACCACATTTTGTACCCCAGTTTTATCCTTGATTTCAAGATCAAATTCTTGAAGAAGAAGAATCCAATGAATAAGCTGGGGTTTAGCATCCTTTTTAGCCAAGAGATGTCTCAAGGCCTAGTGGTTAGTAGAAACGATAACATGAGACCCTAAGAGATAAGCCCTGAAATTTTCCAAAGCAAATACTGCAGCTAGTAATTCCTTTTCAGTAACAGAGTAATTCCTTTGGGCTTCATCCAGAGTTTTACTAATGTAGTGTTGAACGTTTACGAACCTACGCTAACGAGATTGGTTTTGGAAAACCTGTCGTTGTAGTTCGAAAGCGAAGAATTCATGTTCAACAAATAAAATTTATACCAAAATAATTCCGGGTCAAACACAGGGAGGCTACGTTGATCTATTTTCGCAATTATATTTTTTTTAAGATTTCCTTTAAGCAAGGCGTTATAATTACAATTGGGCTATCAAACTATGAGAGAGAGAGAGAGAAAGAGAACATCCATTCAATATTTCAATAGTTTATAAAAGTTACACTAGAATGCGGAAAATCAATTACACTATAAAGCAGAAAATTCTACACTAGAAAAGCTGTAAATAAGAATGGGGAGGGAAATGTTATCCTCCTCGACGATTGCTTGGAGGACGAGCCGGACGAGACGACGCCTGGACGAAGGAGAACGAAGCAGTACGAAGGAGGACGAAGCAGAAGAACGGGAACGGAGCAGCACGCCATCGTCGTTACAGGATCCACTTCCGAAAGGGAACGAAAATTGGACTTTATCTCGCGAGAAACATCCCGGGTGTGGGACAAGCTTCTCTTGAGCTTTGGAGGGGTAGAGAAGAGAAAGAAGGGATGAGAATTTCGTATGGAGGGTGTCTCCTTTTATAGTTGCAAGGAGTGGGGGCAAAATGGACATTACATCTTCAAAATAATAAATAAGGGGTCTTTAGTGACGGATAAATCCGTCACTAAAACCCCGACGTGGCCGTCGCTGCCGCGCCCACGCGTGCCTCCTCGGTTGCCCGCTCCTCAACGCTCATGCACGTCCAGCGCTTCTCTGCCGTCCGATCGCGAGATCAGACGGCTTAAATCGCGTCCGCGCCTGCTACAACCCGCTCGCCTACGCGTGCGATCGCGCGTTACGTGGGGCGTCCAATCCCGCGTCGGCGCTATCGGGCGCCCGTGACCGCACGATCTCCATCCGACGCTCCACGCGCCTCGATTACCCGCGCCTCCAATCCCCTCGCCACGGCTCGAACACGCGCCCCGCGCTCACGTAAACACGCTCGACCGCTGCGCTGCAGGGCGCGGATGGTCGAGCGCACGTTTTAGGCACCGGGCGGCCACAGCCGTTGGATCTCCATCTGACGGCGGAGAGCGATCGGGCGGGGGCCTTCACAAAATGCCAGCGGCCGTTTGGGCAGCGGAGATGGCACCGTGTGGTGCCATCTTGGCCGTCCATCTTCTGGATGTTGTAGATGGTGCCACGGATGTTGGATTGACTCGATTTTTGTGTCGTTGGGCTGCAATCGTCGATCCAAATTCATCCGTGCAGTCAGATTTGTCAACTGAAGTGCGGATTTACACCATCCTGTCCCTTGATCTTCTAGGGTTCCCCAGTCTCTATCTAATGCTACGGATGCCTGATTAGGGCGATCTTGGACTCATTGAACTCCAATCGTCGCCCTGATCATATCCATACGGTTGGATATTTGATCCGAGGCTCCGATAAAATGTTTCCCCTGTGTAAGCACATGAAAGGAGACAATTAACCTCCATTTTATTCAAACTACTCTAAATGCGAGATGATGCATGTTATGCAATATTTATATCATGAAATGCAATCCTATGCTTAAGAACATGCGTAAATAGACATTTTAAGTAGTCTAAATGTGTTTACATCATGCCCCCATGTCTATCTTTTGCTAGTCCCTAGCAAAAACTATATGCCATTTATAAAAGAATTAGGTTAGATTATTTGGACCTGAGTTATTTTCAATTATTAAGAAATTGTCTACTTAGGAACTGAACTTTAAAAGACACAACAGTGCCTGGGTATCAACCAAAATGCAGACCGCCTCAAGCCCTCGCCTTATTCAAAGAAAATTTTCTTTTTCTTTTTACTCTTTTCTAATTTTTTTTTGGATTTTCAAATTTTAGGGTTTAAGAGTGGCTTTCTACGGCCATTCAACTCGCCCAAGATTTGATGAGAACCCTAAGTTTTAAGCATCTTATTGTGATTGTGATAGACTCGTTGATCGGTAATTTGAACGGACTTCAGATTTCTACGCCTCTAGGTGACCTCAAAAAGAATTCTGCCTAAAGGTGTATCTTTACAATTGGTAGCTTTCTCCCTACTTTTATTTTTTAACGGGGTCAACACAAGGGTGAATCCAGTGTATATCTCCCAGGTTTATTCTACTCCGCTTCTTCCTAAGTGTTTTGGGAATTTTTAGTGCATTTTCTGAGTTGGTTTCTGGACAACTGGTCGATGAACTGTTACCACTGATAACTTGCCAGCCATACTCGTGCAGTGAAGTGTGGCTTATTTCTTTTTGATTTTTTTTTTTTTCTTTTTTTAAGTAGGTGGCTTCCCTGGTCTAAGATTTACCTAAAGGCAGCAAAAAGAGAAAGGTCCAGTGACTAGGCTCTGGACAACCTACCTATGGGCTGTTACCTACGATAACTTGCCAGCCATATCACCCTAGAAGGTTCATTAGCTACCCAATTTCCGTTAGAATCACCGAATAACGAGTTAGTGCAAAGAAAGTGTGTAGATGCTTAAAACTCAAAATTCCCTCAAATCACAGGGCGGGTTGATAAGTCGTGTACTTATCACCCAAACTTATTTATTCCAATTATAATAGAATTAAAATGGCGAGGACTCAAAGACATATCCACATTTTAGTGGATACACAGGCTAATTAAGTCCAAAGACCTGAGGAGTCTTTGTGTTCAGATCTTAATGTAGTATTTCTTAAGATTGAAAATTTTCTTAAACCCAAATTCTCTTCCTAATTCTGATTTTTTTTTATATATAAAAAAAAATAAAAGAAATCGACGGAGCTGACAAATGAATTCAGAGATAAATATCCACCCCCCCATGCCTATCTAATGCAATGTCCTCATTGTATTAAAAAGACATAAAACAGAGTGGAAAAGTGTAGAAAGCACCTGAATTGCGTGAATGTCATGTCCGCTCCGAGATGAAATCGAAAAAGAACTGCATATGTGCTGAATTTAGTGCCTTCAGCTAGGCGCACTATACAAAGAAAAGAAATGAAGAATTCACAAGTGCAGGTCAGAATTAATATAAACAGAAGAATCCTCTGACCTATCAACAGCGGTCCACAGATGTGGACCAGATTGTGGTGCAGACCCATCCCCCATAATCGATAATATCTTAGGTTTTGGATAAAAATTACCCAAAACCTAAAATCAGAATGTAAGCGGGATCGGGCCTGCGATTTCTGAGGATGCAACCCAAGACCAAAAAGTCGGGTTACAAAAAATTGAAGCTCAAAAGGATAATCATTGAATGTGTGCTTGGGTTGAACATCCTCGAAACAAATGTCGTAAGGGTTCTGATTTGATGGTTTCAACTTAAAAGGAACCCTTCGACTCAATCTTCCATTTCCTCCTGAATTAACTTCCCAAATCAAAACTTCCCAGCTCCTATCCTCCTCATTTAGCATATCAAATTTCAGGACCTCTTGTATATTCATCACCCCGTCTGAAATCTCCAAGTCTAAATGATGTGGTAGAATCAAAATTGACTCGGGTCTAATTATCTCAGAATTAGAATCATCAATAAGCTCAACAGGGTGTAACGGATAATCAGGGCATTGAATTGATTCCTTCAGAAAATGTGATTCTGGATCCGTAATGTGTGCCCTAATAAGATCAGTTTCCTCAGCTATTGGGCTATTAAATGATCTATCAGATTCCTCAGGCCCAATTGTCTCACAGAAATCGTGTTCAGAAAACTCGCGTGAAACTTCGCAACTTGAATCTTCACCATCAGGATCTGTATCAATGTATTTCCCAAAATTAGTTGTCACTTTCTGTTCCAAGGAGACATACGTTTCCTCGTAACCCGGCTCAGGGATCTCAGGTGAAGAAATCAGATCATCCTTAATTGGTTGTTTTAATTCAATCTGGTCAGCCTCGTAACACGTGTTCCCCCCAACAGGTGCCTGAGCGGGTTCTGTCATTGGCTTTCCTGAAGAGAGTTCATCCTGGGAATTATTCCAAGATTGAATCAAAGCAACCATGAATCTCATCCTCAATTTCGCTAATTTCCCATGTAGAAACTCACCCGAGTTCTTATCCTTAACATCCTGGAGCCAATCCAACAAAGACTTGTTTAAATCATCAATCATTTCAATTAGGGGCTCCAATCTCTCAATGCAAGGTATTGGCTGAACTTCTAAAGATTGAATGATATTCCTCAAGTTAGCCAGAACCTTATCTTGAACCTGATTAACCTGAACCAAATGAGTTGGTTCAGGGTTGGGCGAGTTTGACATCAATGTAGAGAAATTAACGAATTGAGATTCGTTATACCCATCCTGATAATAGGTCATTTCAGATTGTTCAAAAGATGGTGATGACCTAAAGGCAGTGAAATCAGAGGATGGGTAAGGATCAGTGTATCCTTCCTGATTGTAGATCGTATTAGGTTGTTCATGAAAGGAGGATGATCTATAATCGATGTAGCTCTGAGAAGGATAGAAATCAGAATCAAAGTGTTCAGGGTTAGACCCTAAACACGGGGGTCTGGAATTGTATCCCCAATCCGAATTATCCCAACTAACTGATGGTCGATTACAATACGAGTTGGGATAATCCTCATGTTGAGGATAATTTACAACAGGAGGGAAAGAGCGGGAATGCGTGAAATATGTGGAAGGATTCATGATACACGAGAGGAAGAAAGGTGCCCTGCAATACAAATAATCAAACCTGTCCTTAAATAGGTTAGCCTAAAGACCTACAGACTCTCAAAACCCGTCTTGAGATAAAGGAACGATTTGATCTACTTCTGTCTGTTCAATCCAACCAGTTAGAAGGAGGGACTGGGGAGAAGGTTCTTCCTTTGGCTTGCACCTCCGGTTCCTAGTGTACCCCCCAGCCGCGATCGTTTGACTCTACTCCCCTAGCTAGACATCAGATTGAACAGTAGAAACAGACTAATCAAAAATAATCTCGTTCTGGGTTCTGAAGAGCGAGTCCAATCCTTAAGGCCAACGTCTACTCTATTTTATTTAGGGCTAGGTTTGAATGTGCTTTGGAATGTGATGGGCCCTTTAAATGGGTTGTGCCCTTAATGATTGATTGATTTGTGTGTGAGTGCACAACCAGTGGTTTTCAAGCAAGATTGTTTTTTATGTGGTGAATTTTAAGATTCAAATCTTGCTTAGTAGCTTTTAGGATTCAACTTTAGGTGTTTTCAATCAAGTTTCGTTGGCACACCAGGTTTTGCAAGCACAGGTGAAGATGTTTTCCTTTAAAATTTAAAAAGAATGTGGAGTGCCTGGTAAATCCCTAAGAGTTGAACCTAATTGGATGCTACTTGATGAGTTGATTTTATTTGAAGTGGTGCGGCCCAATCAACTCAAACAATTGGCCTATTGCACCACTTAACTAGGCACACAAATGATGACCTAATCTGATTTCTACTCAATTATGTGTTGGATGTGTGTACCGGCTCCTAAGATTGGTTTACCGGTTGAGTTTGAAAATCAGATGAGGTTGTGTACCTTTGTGAGTTTTTTTTTTCTTTTTAATGTGGGGGTTGGGGTGAGTATGGGTGTCAAACAACAAACAATCTAACGTTAGAGTTTATAAAACCACCTAGGTTGATTGATGTTTGAGTTATTATGTGATGAAATGAAATCTAATGGGTGGGAGGTGGGGGGTAACTCACAAAACCTTCTACAGCACTTTACTCCAATCTACCGCTTTTGCCTGCCTCGAAAGAGTACCTGCAATTACAATAAGAAAGGAGAAAAGTGAGGTAAATGATTTGTAAGTTACAAAATGCGAAGAGAAGTCAAAGATCATTGCCACCCCGGCAACGGCGCCAAAATGTTGAACGCGTAGGAACCTACGCTAACGAGATTAGTTTTGGAAAACCTGTCGTTGTAGTTTGAAAGCGAAGAATTCATGTTCAACAAATAAAATTTATACCGAAAATAATTCCGGGTCGAACACAGGGAGGCCACGTTGATCTATTTCACAATTATATTTTTTTTAAGATTTCCTTTAAGCAAGGCATTATAATTACAATGGGGCTATCAAACTATGAGAGAGAGAGAGAGAAAGAGAGAGAGAGAGAGAACATGCATTCAATATTTCAATAGTTTATAAAAGTTACACTAGAATGCGGAAAATCAATTACACTATAAAGCAGAAAATTCTACACTAGAAAAGCTGTAAATAAGAATGGGGAGAGAAACGTTATCCTCCTCGACGATTGCTTGGAGAACAAGCCGGACGGGACGACGCCTGGACGAAGGAGAACGAAGCAGGACGAAGGAGGACGAAGCAGAAGAACGGGAATGGAGCAGCACGCCGACGTCGTCGCGGGATCCACTTCCGAAGGGGAACGAAAATTGGACTTTATCTCGCGAGAAGCATCCCGGGTGTGGGACAAGCTTCTCTTGAGCTTTGGAGGGGTAGAGAAGAGAAAGAAGGGATGAGAATTTCGTATGGAGGGGGTCTCCTTTTATAGTTGCAAGGAGTGGGGGCAAAATGGACATTACATCTTCAAAATAACAAAATAAGGGGTCTTTAGTGACGGATAAATCCGTCACTAAAGCCCCGACGTGGCCGTCGCCGCCGCGCCCATGCACGCCTCCTCGGCTGCCCGCTCCTCAATTCTCACTCACGTCCAGCGCTTCTCAACTGTCCGATCGCGAGATCGGACGGCTTAAATCGCGTCTGCGCCCGCTGCAACCCGCCCGCCTGCACGTGCGATCGCGCGTCGGCGCTATCGGGTGCCCGTGACCGCACGATCTCCATCCGACGCTCCACGTGCCTCAATTACCCGCGCCTCCAATCCCCTCGCCGCAGCTCGAACCCGCTCCCCGCGCTCGCGTAAGCGCACTCGACCGCTGCGCTGCGGGGCGCGGATGGTCGAGCGCACGTTTTAAGGACCGGGCGGCCACAGCCGTTGGATCTCCATCTGAATGCGGAGAGCGATCGGGCAGGGGCCTTCACAAAATGCCAGCGGCCGTTTGGGTGGCTGAGATGGCTCCAAGTGGCACCATCTTGGCCGTCCATCTTCTGGAAGTTGTAGATGGTGCCACGGATGTCGGATTGACTCGATTTTTGTGTCGTTGGGCTGCGATTGTCGATCCGAATTCATCCGTGCGGTCAGATTTGTCATCTAAAGTGCGGATTTACACCATCCTAGCCCTTGATCTCCTAGGATTCCCCGATCTCTATCTAATGCTACTGATGCCTGATTAGGGCGATCTTGGACTCGTTGAACTCCAATCGTCACCCTGATCATATCCATACGGTTGGATCTTTGATCCGAGGCCCCGATAAAATCTTTCCCCTATCTAAGCACATAAAAGGAGACAATTAACCTCCATTTTATTCAAACTACTCTAAATGCGAGATGATGCATGTTATGCAATATTTATATCATGAAATGCAATCCTATGCTTAAGAACATGCATAAATTGACATTTTACGTAGTGTAAATGTGTTTACATCACGTAGTAAATTAAAGAGGGCTTTCGGTCAATTTTCTGACCCAGGACAGCCCTGACCGTGTAATCAGAAGCGTCGGTCATGATCTCAAAAGGGGCTGTCCAAATTGGTGATTAAAAAATTGGAGCACAGGTGACTGCCGTTTTCAGAAAATCAAATGCCTTTCATCATGATTCGTCAAAAACAAACGACGTTTCTTTGGTAAGAAGATTGCTCAAAGGACTAGCAACCTTCGAGAAATCCTTTATGAATCTTCGATAAAATCCCACATGGCCAAGAAATGATCTAATCTGTTTAGCAGATGTAGGAGGAGGAAGTTTAGCGATAGCATCAACCTTTGCTTTGTCTACTTCAATTCCCCGTTAAGAGATTACATGACCCAAAATGATGCCCTCTTGGGTCATGAAATGACTCTTTTCCCAGCTAAGGACCAGTCGTGTCTTGATACATCGCTTAAGAATCATTTCCAAATTAGCCAAACAAGAGTCAAATGATTCTCCGAAAACAGAGAAATCATCCATAAAGACTTCCATAAACTCTCCCACCATGTCGGAAAATATGGCTAGCATACACCTTTGAAAAGTCGCAGGTGCATTGCATAACCCGAAAGGCATCCTACAAAAGCAAAGTTTTCGTCGGGACAGGTGAAAGTAGTTTTTTCCTGATCCTTGGGATCGATAGGAACTTGGTTGTATCCCGAGTAGCCATCAAGAAAATAGAAGTACTTTTGCCTGGCTAATTTTTCCAAGATTTGATCAATGAAGGGCACGGGAAAATGATCATTTTTAGTGTTTGTGTTCAGCTTCTTGTAATCAATACAAACACTCCAAGAGGAAGCTAAACGAGTTGTGACAGATTCTCCTTTCTCATTAGTCACAACAGTAATCCCGACTTTCTTTGGAGCAATCTGAACGGGACTTACCCAGGGACTGTCAGAGATTGGATAAATAATTCCTACATCGAGCCACTTGATGATTTCCATTTTGACCACTTCTCGCATATTTGGATTCAATCTCCTCTGCATCTGGCGAGAAGGGAGGGATCCATCTTCCAAAAATATTCTATGATTACAGTAAGATGGCTTGATCCCCCTAAGGTCATGAATGGTCCAACCAATTGCCTCCTTATGTTCCTTTAGAACCTTAATCAATTTAATCTCTTGCTCCTTTGTCAATTTAGCACTAATAATCACAGGGAGCGTATTCTGAGGTCCTAAAAATTGATATTTTAAATTATCGGGTAATGGTTTCAATTCAAGCTTGGGTGGGGTGATGATTGATGGTAGGGTAGATGCTGAAGATTCAACAAGAGGAAGAGGTTGTGAGTGAACAAAATCAGTACCTCTTCCGAAGATGTCAGGTCAGAGGGTTGCAAGTCAAATTCATCAACCAAAGAGGAACTTTCAATTGAAGAAACTGTCAAACAAGTTTCAATATTAACATTATCCTCATCAAGTTCCTCAATAAATCCACAATCCTCAAATTTGTTAATCGCCTTAAAAATATCTAATTTTATTCGGTGGTCCCCAAAGGCGATTTCCATGCAACTGCTTTCACAATTAATGTTGGCCTTTGCGGTAGCCAGGAACGGACGCCCCAGAATGATGGGCGTGTTCCTCAGATTATTTGCTACATCCATGTCAAGGACAAGGAAATCTACAGGAAAATAGAAATCCTTGACCTTAACTATAACATCTTCAATAACACCTCGCGGGTTTGTGACCGAACGGTCTACTAACTATAGCATTACTGAAGTTGGCTGAAGTTCACCTAACCCAAACTTCTCATAAAGAGAAGTTGGAATTAGGTTGATGGATGCACCGAGATCCAAAAGTGCTCTATCAAATGTGTAATCTCTGGTAATGCAAGAAATCAAAGGAGCACCAGGATCTCTCTTTTTCTGAGGGAGGTAGTGTAGGATAACAGAACTAGCTTGCTCGGAGAGTACCACCTTCCTCGGAGCAGATTCTCCCGACTTATGCTTTTGTGTACATAATTCCTTTAAAAATCTTGCGTAATCCGGTATGTGCTTGATAGCATCAAGGAGTGGAATATTGATCTCAACATCCTTAAATAAATTCATAAGCTCCTCATTGCTATCAACAGACTTCTTCCTTGCTTTGATTAAGGCTTCAGGAAAAGGAACTTGAGTCAGATCTTTGGAATCAGGTTCCTGAGCCTTGATTTCTCCTCTAGAATTCTCCTCTCTCCTTAGATTCTTTAGGATTCAAAAGATCAAAAGAGTGTGGTTGTGGATCCTGAGTCTTCTTACTACTCCTCAAAGTTACAGAATTTGCAGAAGCATAAGAATTTGGGTCTTAGGGACGGTTAGGAAAGATTGGAGGGGCTTGATTGACCATGAATTGTTGATTTGCAGGAGAAGAAGACAAGGAACCCTACTCAACCACCTGAGCATGTGCGTGAGGGTCCCTCTGATTTCCATACCCTTGGGCTTGATTGCTCTAATTTATAATGTTTTGCAGGTTAGGTACGGGTTAGGATGGTAGAGATCCGGGTTGACGAGAGTAAGCAATGAGTTTGGATTGCAAGTTGTCCAGCGAGTTTTTCATTTGCTGCATGAGCTGGAGCATAGATCCTTGCATCTCTACCATTTGACGGTTCAAATTAGCCCGCCCTACAGGTTGACGGGCATTCCAAGCTGGCTGATTGACCTGATTCAGAGGCAACTGAGTATATACTTGACGCTGACCCATTGGTCGTTGTGGAGCATAATTGCCAGGTCGGAATTTGGTCTGTTGCCCCTGATTTTTCCAAGAGAAGTTAGGGTGGTTTCTCCAACCTGGATTATAGGCATTTGAGTAGGGGTTGGATCTAACATTCTCTTGTACAGCGCAGACATCCTCATAGGGTGAGGATGGAGAGAAAGAAAGGGAAGGATCAGAAAAATTGGGATCAAAGGCCCCAATTGGGAACCATGGTGTTCCGAAAAATGCTGACTCATAGGTTGAGTCGCATCGAGTTGATTCACGAACTCCTGTCCAGAAGGAGCTCGTGAGGAATGGAATCCCGAATTTTGGGATTGAGTGGATCGAGAGTTGTTCATAGAATTGCCAGCCATCCACTCTTCCATTCTTTTAGCAACCAAGTCCACCTTATAAAGTTTATTACAAATCAATTCCATATCAAATGAATGAGAGTCATGGACTTCATTGACATTTGATCTGGGTTGCTGGGACCGGTTAAATGTATCCATGGAGGCATGATTAATTGAATTCTCACTCATTTCCTCAAATAAATCATGTGCACTATCTACATCTTTATTGAGGAAATTGCCTCTGCAAGAAGCATCCACATGATTTCTAAGTTGCTCAGTCAACCCATGATAGAAAATCTGCACGAGTTGCCATTTCGGCACCTCGTGGTGTGGACACCTCTACAATATGTCCTGGAATCGCTCCCAGGCCACATGAAATTGCACCCCCAGCAGCTGGGTAAAGGTAGTGATTGCCCGTCTCAAAGCATTGGTATGATCGACTGGGAAGCATTTCTTCAGAAAGGCCGATTTCAACTCATTCCAAGTTGTAATTGGTCTTCCTATTGTCCTATACCAATGCGCGGCCTTATCCCTAAGAGAGTGGGGGAAGAGCCTCATGATCATTTGCTCCTCATTTACGTTTCGAGCCTTGGTGGTCTGGACCAAAGTGGTCAAGTCCTCCAAGTGTTGAATCGGATCTTTGGAGCCAAGCCCATGATAATGTTTAATCAGGCTTAACACCTGGGGCTTGATTTCTACGTCACCAGCTGGAATCTGGATGCCGGGACATTCCCCGTAATTTGAAGGATCAAAAAAATCCTTCAAGAGATGAGCGCCCTGCATTCTCTAGAACCATTGATGCATTCTCTGCATTTGTTCCAGCTGCCTTCGAAATTCTTCCTGTGGATTTCCAGGCGGAGGAGGCTGTTTTTCGGCCATGGGATCAAATTGACCAAAATCTAACTTGCGCCACCTAGAATGTTCTAATGGTCCTTCCAATCGGGGATTCAATGACTGTCTTCCCAGCATAAACTAGGAGAAGGTCGGAAGGACTGGGGATAGGGATCCTACAGCACAACAAAACAAGGCTGTCCTTAAGTGGGGTAGCCTAAGGATCTACTGACTCCCAAAACCCGCCTTAAGACTGTAAATGATTTACTCTACTTGCGTCTATTTAATCCAACCAGTTAGAAGGAGGGACTGGGGAGAAGGTTCTTCCTTTGGCTTTTGCCTCCAGTTCCTAGTGTACCCCCCAGCTGCGGTCGTTCGACGCTACTCCCCTAGCTTGACATCAGATTAATCAGTACAAGTAGGTTAATCAAAAATAGTCTCAGAGTAGGCCCTGAAGAGCAAATCAAACCTTAAGGCCAACATCTACTCAATTTTATTATGGCCTGGGATTGTGGTGCTTATGGAATGTGATGGGCCCTTACAATGGGTTGTGCCCTTAATGATTGATTGAGATTTGTGTAAGTGCATGCACAACCAGGGTTTTCAAGCAATATTATTTATAATGCGTGAATTTTAATGTTCAAATCTTGCTTAAGTAGCTTTTAGGGTTTCAAATTAGGTGAATTGTAATCAAGCTTCTAGGCAAACCAAGTTGTAAAACACGGGTGAAGATTGTTTTCCTTTAAATTATAAAGAAAGTGGTGTGCCTGGAATATACCTAGATTGAAAACCCTAAGGAGGAGCTACTTGATGAGTTGGTTTTAAATAAAGTGGTGCGGCCCAAAAAACTCAAACAATTAGCCACAATTGCACCACTAAGTTAGGCACTCAAAAATGGTTAACCTAGAATGATTTCTACTCAGTTATGTGTTGCTTTGTGTGTACCAAGTTGAGTAGAAACAAATCAAGTTGATTAAGTGCCTTGAATATGGGTGTGTGTTGTGTGTTTGTTGAAAATTACCCCACAAGATTATCCTTTTGTTATTTTTTTATGAATGAGGGTGGAATGAATGTGAGTGGAAATTCAAACAACCAAACTATTCCTAGGATTTATGCAAACACCTAGGTTAATTGGAATTTGGATTTAATATGGCGATTGAAATCTATGGAGGGGGAAAGAATGGGGGAGCACTTACAGTTGTCTTCAACTGCACTTTACTCCCGTCTACCGCTTGTTGATTCCTTGATGGAGGTCTCTACAAAATAATAGACACAAGAGAAAGCAAGTTAGAAAACACTAAAGTGCAAGAAATGCGAAGAAAAGATAGGAAATCATTGCCTCCCCGGCAACGACGCCAAAATGTTCAGTGCACGAATCGCTACACTAACGTGTTTGGTTTTGGAAAACCTGTCATTGTAGTTTGAAAGTAAAGAATTCATGTTCCACAAATAAAATTTATACCGAAATGAAAATTCCGGGTCGAACATAGGGAGGCGGACGTTTGATTTAAAAACTACGCATTTGTTTTTATTTGTCACAAGGTAATTCAATTTAAAATTATCTAATTATTTACAATAAATAGAAGAGAGAGAGAGGGTAAGAGAAAGAGACAATATTACACATAGAAATCAAAATGAGATGTAGAATAAATAGAGAATTTATCATTAAGGAGATTGTTCATTACAACTAGAAAGCATAAAACAGTTGCACTAGAAAGCGATAAATTTACTCTAGAAAGCATTACAAGAATGGAGGGAGAAATGTCCTCCTCGACGATCACTTGGAGGACGAGCAGAACTACTCTAGAAAATAGTAAATCTATACTAGAAAGGAGTAAAAAGAATAGGGAGAGAGAAATCCTCCTCGACGGTCGCTTGGAGGATGAGCCGGAAGTGACGATGTTTGGACGAAGGAGGACGAAGCGGAAGAACGGGAACGGAGCAGCACGCCATCGTCGTCGCGAGATCCACTTCCGAAGGGGAACAAAAATTTGGACTTTATCTCGCGAGAAGCATCCAGGGTGTGGGACAAGCTTCTCTTGAGCTTTGGAGAGGTAGAGAAGAGAAGGAAGGGATGAGAATTTTGTATGGAGGGGGTCTCCTTTTATAGTTGCAAGGAGTGGGGGCAAATGGTCATTACAACATTAAAATAATAAATGAGGGGTCTTTAGTGATGGATAAATCCGTCACTAAAGACCCCAATGTGGGCGTAGCTTCCGCACCCACGTGTGCCTCCTCAGCTGGCTACTTCTTCAACGCCCACCATGTTCTTTGATTCTCAGCCGTCCGATCGTGAGATCGGACGGCTTAAGATGCATCTTCACCCGCTCGCTGTGCACCCGCCTGGCGCATGCGATCGCGCGTGGCACCGCTCGTTCAATCTCACATGATCTCAATTGTGCGCAGATGGTCGTCCGATGACGATCCAATGCCCGCCATCGCCCACACGCCCACGCCTTCCTCCCCTTCACTGCGGCTCGAACCCGCGCCCACAGCTCGCGTAAGCGCGCTCGACCGCTATGCTATGAGGCACGGATGGTCGAGTGGGCACTTTTAGGCATGGCTGATCACAGCCATTGGATCGAGATCCAACAACGGAGAGGGAGCGGGTGCGGGATCTTCAGAAAATGTGTGCGGCCGTTTGGGCGACCAGGATGGCACCACGTGGTGCCATCTTGGACGTCCATCTTATGGAAGTTGTAGATGGTGCGACGGATGTCGGATTGACTTGATTTTTGCGTCGTTGGGCTGCAATCGTCGATCTGAATTCATCTGTGCGGTTGGATTTGTCATTTGAAGAGTGGATTTACACCATCCTGGCCCTTGATCATCTAGGGTTCCCTGATCACTATCTGATGCTACAGATGCTTGATTAGGGCGATCTTGGAGTCGTTGAACTCCAATCGTCGCCCTGATCACATCCATATGGTTGGATCTTCGATTCGAGGCCCCGATAAAATATTTGCCCTATCCAAGCATGTAAAAGGAGACAATTAACCTCCATTTTATTCAAACTACTCTAAATGCAAGATGATGCATGTTATGCCATATTTATATCATGAAATGCAATCTTATGCTTAAGAACATGCATAAATAGACATCTTAAGTAGTGTAAATGTGTTTACATCAGGAATCAGCCTGATCTGAGCATTGTGGCACCCTCTACAAAAGAAAGAAAAACGAATGGCCTAGGTGCCGCCACGTGGCGCCATCCAAGCTACCCAACGCCAGCCAACAGAAGCAGCACATGCGCATAGCCGCAGCCGCAGGCATAGACGTCCAATTCTATGTCAGTATGAGTTTTGGCTTCCTGGATTGTTATTCTGCAGAAATCAGACGTCCAGCCAGATGTCTAGACGTCTTAAAAGGTGCTGGAGAGTGGGTTTTGTGTTTTCTAAGGTTGGTTTTGGTTCCTAAGTGTTTGGGAGAGGGATAGGAACATGGATAGTGCTATCCATGTTTGGGTTTTGAGGCTAAGGTGCCCTAATGGAGGTTGTTTTGGGTTTGGGAAGGCTGTCCTAGGGTTTCTAAGGGTAGGGGTAAGTCTATCCTCCTCACTCCTCTTATCTGGATCAGTCTTCTTCTTCATTTATTGCTTTATTCCGCTCTCTCCATCCTGGATCACTTTATTATCTGTAAATAGCAATAAAAACCATTAATTAGCAGGATATCTCATCTTATTCTGAATAGACTGATGCAATGCATGATATGCAAGATATGAGTGCAATATCCATAATTTAAGATAGGTTTAGACATTATTTAGGTTGATTAGGACCTATGATTGCTGTGCAATCATACCCCCATGCCTAAACCTTGCTAGTCCCTAGCAAATGCAAGACTAAATTATTTACTGCAAGGATCCATAAGGGACTGGTTATTTTATCAAGTGTTTGCATAGAGATTTTTCTCCCTTTTGTTTTCATCCTATGCTCTAGAAATCCAAACAATCGTGAAGGTGCTACGTAGCTTTTGCAATGGATTCGAGTGAAAGACCTGATTCACCCCTAAAGCCTGTACTTTGACCCCTAGTAAAAATTCTAGCGGGATAGGCTGACTTCTTCCCTCGAGGTATTCAAGATATTCTATGAATTCCACCCGGCTTTAAGCTTAGGTAGAGGATCTTAAAGTGAAAAGATTATATATTTGGTGGCTCACTCTCGACTGGTGCTACATAGAGATTAGTACTATAGAATCTCGACTCCCAAATTATTAACTCCACTCAGAGCAAGATGAGAAAAACTATGCTTTCTTTTGGTTCCTTTGTATTCATTCTCTCTTTTTCTTTTTCTTTCTTTTTCTTAGAGCTCACAACCTCACCAGATTCACACATAGGATTCGTATTTGGTGGTCTCACTAGACATTAACACTTTAATTGAGTTCTCATAACCCTAACACTAAGTCGGGATTCCTCAGCCAGTATTCGGGCGGTCAGAAACACAAGAAAAATAGTTTAAGGCCATATTTGGTGGAGCTCAATTTTATTTGGTGGTATTGCCTCAATGAAATAAACACTAAATATTCATTCTTTTCTTTTCTTCTTTTTTCTTCTTTTTCTAAATTTTTTTCTTTTTCAGTTTTTCTTTCTTTTCATCATTCTTTTTCTTTTTCTTTTCTCATTTTTCTTTTTATTTTTATTTTTTTTTTTCAGCATAACACAACTGGCATACATCCATGAACTTTATTAAAGAGACATTATTGGGGATTGGTGGTACTCAAGAGACATTGGGTGGCTTATTTGGTGGAAGTGCCTACTCACGGCACTGGGAGAGATGGATAGGACGGTGCATTTCTGACCTTGACATCAATACCCTCCTTCAGCCGAGGGTTCCGTAAAGAATGGTCGTAACCATCCACCTTAGCCCTAGTTTTATGAAAACTCGCTCTCTGCGTATTTGCCTTATTCGGTGGCTCTCAATATTTCACACAAAAATGTATACACTGGAACCAAGAGCGAAAACTATGCCTAATCTCTAAGTATCATCACCTAATTATCTAAGATTCCAGATTCCTTGCACTAATCTTAGAGCACCAGTACACTCTACTCTCATCTCACACTATTTGGTGGATTTTTTTGGAAGAAAATCAGCCTGACTCCCAAAACTCTGTCCAGGGTTCAAGAAAAGAAGCACTGCTTCTTCTCGACAGACTGAAGATGTTTATCAGCCTTCACCGCGAATCCATTGCAAATTCTACGTGTGTGTGAAAGGTTGTATTGGATTCCAGATTACAGGAATCAACTAAAGGATAAAATCCCTAATGCATTCTCTTAACAAAATAATCTTATTCATGAATGCAATATCTATATATGCTATAAGCATGTAACCTCATATAATTTGTACTTCGTGAATTTTTCGTATCAGGTTACAATCAGCTTGACCCTAAATTTAGAACAAAAGGTGGGCGGGTGAGTCGGAAGTGGCTGTTGCGAACGATTTCTAGCTCCAATGAGAGCATTGGAGGTGGAGTCGGTTGTTCTTTTATTTAGGGTCCTAAAGTATATTTTGCATGTAGCTCCGAGGTTTTCCTAAGTGTTGGCAAAAAATTTTTTTTTTTCAATTTTTCTGTATCTACCCCCCCATGCCTAAGTTTTTGCATGTCCTCATGCATGAATGTAAGAAAATAAATGTTGCAGGAAGAGAATGGATAGAAATCACCTGTAATTACTCCTGAAATTATATTCAGCACCGGCCAACCTGTTAACATGCAATATAGAAAAGGGAAATATGCTAAAACAAAAATATGCTATGTATAAAAATGGTTATGTATAGATGATGGTGAAATGGTATTTATACGTGCTTAGTTTAACGCCTCCAACTGGGCGTACACTTCAAAAAGGATATACCAATACAGTATTGAGAATGGCGTGTAAAATGATAAGAATTTTAGTCTCATTCGCCATCAGCGGACTGCAAATGTGAACTAGTTGTCCATGAATTCCAAGTCCAAATAATTGGGAAAATATGTAGATGGGGCTTGGGATTATCTGCAGCCAGATGCTACAGAAGAAAGATAAATACGAGTGCCTCGAAGGAATGAAGGTGAAGGCATCCCGAAGAGGTGATGGAGAATGTGGGTGGTAGGGGTATCGGTGGAGTCGTGTGGGGTGAAATCATATGGGTCCTGATAATGGTGATGAATGGAAGACATGACCCAAGTAGTGTGGTCAGATCTAGAAATCAAGGTCCAATGATCAGTCTCTGTCTCTACCAAAGATGTTTGGGTCTCATCTTCTTCTTTTATCTCTTCCAAATTGTCCAATGCCAATTCCCAATTATCACATGATTCCCCAAAATTCCTAACTTCCTCCGATAACTCATCATATGTTATTCCCAATAATCTTTCAATTTCTTGAATATCTGTTTCATAAGGGGATATTTCCTTCTTCTCACTTGGATGAAGTTGGGCATTAGATTTAGTAGTGAGTCCCTCCATGAAAGTAGAATGGGCTGAATCATTGATTGAGGAGTTGTTACAGTCTTTTTGATTTTGTTGCTCCGTGTATGAGATCATTTGAATTAATTCATCAATGTCTCCATGGGTATTCTCAAATACAACAAAACTATATTCAGGTCCGTTAATGTTTGGTTCCTCAAAATGAAATGATTGGTACTCAGGCCCTATATCAAGATCAAGATTCTCAAATAAATCTCCATTCTCAGCTTCCATAGGGTTATCAATATCATCCACCTCGTGTGTTTGATCAACAAAATCCTTCATGACCACCACTGAATCGCGAATCGGTTGTGACACACCTGACCCAGATTCAAACATTTCTGGTTTTTGTTGCTCATCCCGGATTCTATGAAGCTCTTTCCTTATATCATCATATTCTCTTGCGCTAGCTTCTTGTATTTCATGAATCATTTTGATCAATTGAGTAATCTGGGATCCATTGCAAGGGGCAGGGGTTTGAATTAGGCTAGGTCGATCAAGATAGTCAACCATACTATCAATGATTTGATCTGGTAGGGAGGGTGACTTATGTGATATAGTGGATTGTTGATTCGGGTCGTGTGGTTCTACCCAGGTGTCAATTGCCATAGTTTCTTCCGAATTACCCTCCGACTCACTTTCACGTCATCCAGAAAGTACCCTGACTTTGTTTTCTTAGTGGCTGCATACATATCAAAGTGAATCTTCTCATTGCCACTACTCACCTCCATACATCTTGAGTAACAGTCAATCCGTGCATTGGCCGTAGCCAAGAAAGGTCGACCCAGAATAATGGGTGATTTACTTAGCTTCTCCGATATATTCATGTCCAAGACAATAAAATCGACTGGAAAGCTAAGACCTTGCACTTTAATAATCACATCCTGAACTACCCCCTTCGGTAGTTTGATGGAGCCATCTGCCATTCTAATGGTGATAGGTGTGTGGTGCAGATCTCCAAGTTTGGTGCGATCAAAAAGGGCAGTAGGAATCAAGCTAATGGAAGACCCTAGATCCACAAGGGCTTTGTTGAAGGTGAATCCCTTTATGGCACAAGATATGAAGGGTTTTCCAGGGTCAGTCATTTTGCATGGTATAGTGCCAGAAGCAAATGCACTTATGTTAGCTGATAAAACCACCTCTTTAGGTGTGCAAGTCATTTTTTTCTTTTGTGACTCTTTCTTTAAGGCCTCAGGAAGGGTAAATAGGTCAAATCAACTTCAGAGGCCTTTTTCTTCTTTTTGTCCCTTGAGTCTGAGTCAGAGCTGGATGTGGGTTTGGTCTTATGATTTTTGGTTGAGCCCAAATCAGGTCGTTTGGGTGGGCTCTTAGCTTCTCTCTTCCTTTTAGAGGCCATAGATTTGACCCCCGCACAAAGGCATGTTTGATAGATTGGAGGAGGGGTCGGAAGAATAGGTGGAGAATAGGAGTGAAAAGGCATTTGCATTCGGGGATAAAGTGATTCTTGAAGTCTCTTGGTTTGATCCCCTTGAGATTTCACATGATTTTCCAACTGAGTCAGCCTTTCTTCATTTTTCTTGTCAAAGTCCAACAAAATGTTCATGATATCTTCAAGGGTGGTTGCGGGTTGGGTTGGACTAGATGGTTGCCCTAAAGTGGATTGAGTGGAGTATTGGGCTAGCCTAGATTGATGTTCAGTCTGAGTCGATCTCTGTGGTGGCCATGAAAGATTAGGATCATTTCTCCACTCTGGGTTATACAAATTTGGATATGAATCAATAGGTGTATCGCCTTGAGTGGGGCTGACTACAGAGGGAGTTGATTGAGAACCTGTTATGTGGTCCTGTACTTGTGATCCATTATTCCAATTCATTAGAGATATCTCATCAGGTACAGGTGTATCAGAAATAGTGCATTCCTTAATTGATCTACCCAAATCATGGATTAGGTCCAAAGGTGCCTTTTGAGTTGGTTGAATCCAGGATGCCTCCCCATGGTAGCAAGAATCAGTAGAATAGCTAGTGGTTCCAAAATATGGGTCACTAGACCCACTAGGCTGGTTGTTCCAAGTCTCTTGTCCCTGGGAGGAGTGATAAGATTGAGATTGTGCCTGAGATCGTCTAATTTGCTCCAGAAACTTGGCACATTGATCTGTATAGTCCTTGTTATATTCCCGGAATTCAGCAACTATGGCTTTCAATTGGCTCTAATCTAGATAAGGGTCAGATCCATGAGATTCAGGTTCTAAATAAGCTGGGGGATAAGGACAATCATATCTCAGCTAGTTAGGATGAGTCTCACAACCAGGAGGAGTCAAAATCATGGTTGGGTTGGGAGATGGAGGACCCCGAGGGTCAAAAGAATGATATGGGTTCATGGATATTTGAGAGAAGATGCGAATAAAGATAAGAGATAATCTTCACATCAAATCCTTTCTCATGCAATCACACCCAAATCAGGCTCAAAAAGGTTTGTTTTGAGTCTCTAAATTTAAACCCTAATGTGAATTACCTAGGGTTTGTGCTTTTTCTAAAATCTACACTCAAACCTTAGTCTGAATTGAAATCACTGCCCAAATCAATAACTGAAGAAAAATATTATGAAATTTGGTAGAGATCTTAATTTCTCAATAAA
Source organism: Thalassia testudinum (assembly GCA_037157565.1). NCBI lineage: Eukaryota > Viridiplantae > Streptophyta > Magnoliopsida > Alismatales > Hydrocharitaceae > Thalassia > Thalassia testudinum. Next base: position 19,120,889 of record JAZHRO010000057.1, read on the forward strand.
TTCTTCAGGGAATATTTTTTCAATATTTTTACTATTTCGTGCAATTTTTCACGAATTTTTATGCTCAAGCTGGTCAAACAGACTAGATGGACCCCCTGCGAGAAGTTCAGTTTGAAACAGTATCAGAAAAAAATCAAAAAATTCTTGAAAATTCATAGAAAAAACTAGGTTTCAGTGGCTTTCCAACCCCATAAATTTTAAAGATATCTGATTTATGTAAAGGACAGAATTAACGTTTGAATTTATAAAAAATCAGAGCGTAGACTGTTTTGACCCTCTTCCACTGTACGAATTTTTAAAATTTTTGTAGTGATAATTTTTCCAAACAAAAGGTGGCACTGGAAAGCTAGTTTGAAAACCTAATACCAGACCGAATCCCAAGATTTTTGGACTCCAAATTTCACAGCAATAAAATTTTGAAAATCATAAATATTTGCTAGCCAAATTTTCCAATCTGATTTTGGTGTGTTTAAATAGTCTCCAAGTTAAAACACACACCAAAGAAAATGATTTTTTTTTTTAATTCATATCTGAAATTTTGAATTTGAATTTATATATAGATATTTTTTTTTTTCTTTTTTTTCTTTTTTTCTAACCTACGGAAGCAATAAACTAGAGGACGAAGAAGATACCTGCAGTCTTCACCACAGGTCGATGTGTGAGTAGATCCTCATCTTCACACCCTACAATTAAAACAAACACAAGTTAAGCAAATCCAAATCTAAACTCACATGTTACCTCCCCGGCAACGGCTTCATTTGACGGGAGTGGCATTCGCGTATTTTGAAATCGTTGGAAATCGTAGTATAGTTGCAAAAACCACTCGTCAAGGATATTTGTGATAACGAAACTCTCGTAGATCTTTATTCTTTTTAGAACTTGAGACCCGGTCGTTCGTCTCTGGGAGGCGTGAAAAAGAATTGAGATTTGGATCGACTTTTATAACCTAAATCTAACCTAAGCTACTTTTTTTGTCTTTTTGTGTTTTTGATTTTTTTTTATTTCGAAAAGCGAATTGAAACCTAGATCTAGATAAACTAGCAAAAACCTAAGTGACTATGTGCATCTAAATGAGGCCATGGTGGCCGTGCATGGTGTGAACAAACCAAAGTGTCATATAAGCAAGCAAACATGGGGACAATCAATCACAGAAACATTATTTATGCATAGAAATTTATCACACATCATCTACACTAGAAAGCATATAAATAGAAGAAAATCCCTCACACCGGAAAGTTGCCACTAGGGCCATCGGCCTTGTGTGAGGGTGTAAGCTAGACCTTAGGTATGCAAACCCGTCTACATGCCTACCAAAAGAGATGGCCGGCCACAAGAGGCTATGGGTGAGCCTTCATGGCTGTCCAAGAAGAAGAAGAAGATGGGGGCTAGTGCACCCAAGTGGAGAGAGGAGGATGTTGCTCCCTTTCTCTACCAATGGCCGTCCTTGAAGCTTTGGAGAGAAGCTTCTCTAGCTAGCCGTCCATGGAGCCTTGGAGGAGGATGAGGTGGACGACCTTCGAGTTTTGGAGGGTGGAAGCCAGTTTAGAGTGGAGAGGATGGATGGGAGAGTGTATGGAGATTTCTAATTTCATAGCCCTCTCTTTGCCCTTATGGAAGGCTCCATTTGGTTGCCACTTTTGGTGGCTCCAAAAATAGCAAATGCCATAATTTTTGGATCTAGGTTTGACACAAGTCTTTAGGGTTTCCAAGAGAGTGTGCATGGGTTTGGTGGGAGTAAAATGGGAAGGTGTGAGAGTGTGTGTTTTTCGTAGGGATAGGTTGTGGGTTTTGGTAGGATTATGTGCTAAATAGGTTCGGTCAATCTAGATTAAGTGGGTGTGGACCTAATTAGGCTTAGGAAAGTTTAATTGGGTTGGAGTGAACCTAATTAGGTCTAAGTCATGTCTAATTAGATGTGTGCATGTGATTAGGCTAGGGTAACCCTAATAGGTATGAGTTAATTAGATCCTGGGTGGATCTAATTGGGCTCGGGTGCACCCAATCAACTGTAGATGCACCCAATTAGGTATGGGGTGGTTCAATTGGGTTAGGGATAGGACAAGTAGGGCTATGGATAGTGGACTAGGCTTAGGAGGTCTCTACTTAGGTTTCCTAGGGTGTCCAATGGGGTTCCTAGTTCAAAATAGGCAAGCTAGGGCTTCCAACACCCAAAATCAGGAACCAGACAGCAGTATTAGACGTCCAGGATAGTGGTCAGACGTCTTATACTACGAAATTGGATGTTTGGACACTAAATTAGACGTCCAATTCTATGTCGGTATGAGTTTTGGCTTCCTGGATTGTTATTCTGCAGAAATCAGACGTCCAGCCAGATGTCTAGACATCTTAAAAGGTGCTGGAGAGTGGGTTTTGTGTTTTCTAAGGTTGGTTTGGTTCCTAAGTAATTGGGATAGGGATAGGAACATGGATAGTGCTATCCATGTTTGGGTTTTGAGGCTAAGGTGCCCTAATGGAGGTTGTTTTGGGTTTGGGAAGGCTGTCCTAGGGTTTCTAAGGGTAGGGGTAAGGCTATCCTCCTCACTCCTCTTATCTGGATTAGTCTTCTTCTTCCTTTATTGCTTTATTCCACTATCTCCATCCTGGATCACTTTATTATCTGTAAATAGCAATAAAAACCATTAACTAACAGGATATCTCATCTTATTCTAAATAGACTGATGCAATGCATGATATGCAAGATATGAGTGCAATATCCACAATTTAAGATAGGTTCAGACATTATTTAGGTTGATTAGGACCTATGATTGCTGTGCAATCAACCCGGTACACTTAAGTCGACACACAAATAAGTGAGTAGAAATCTGAATAGGTCAAAAATTTTTGTGTGCCTTAACTAACTGGTGCAATAGGGCAATTGATTGAACTGTTTGGGCCACACCGCTTACGATAAAAGCGACTTATCAAGTAGTTTGCCACTTAGGATTGATTCTTAGGGCTGAACCAGGCACTACACATGTTTTTCTTTGATTAATAAAGGAATATATCATCACCAGTGCTTGCAAAACTTGGAGTGTTTTCCTAAACTTGATTGAATATACCTAAGATTAAACCCTAAAAGCTACTAAACAAGGTTGAACTCTAAAAGGCACATCATCAAATAACCTTGTTTGAAAACCTCTTGGTTGTGCACATTCACACGTTCTCAAACAAATCATTAAGGGCACAACCATTAAGGGCCCATCACATTCCAAAGCACCAATTTCCCAAGCCTAACTAAAATCAATTAGACTTTGGTCCTAAGGATTCATTCGCTCATCACGATCCAGATTGAGACTATTCACGATTAACCTACTTATAGTAGTTAATCTGATGTCTAGCTAGGGGAGTAGCATCAAACGACTGCGGCTGGGGGGTACACTAGGAACCGGAGGCGCAAGCCAAAGGAAGAACCTTCTCCCCAGTCCCTCCTTCTAACTGGTTGGATTGCCTGAACATAAGTAGAGTGAATCGTCTATAATCTTAGGATGGATTCTAAGAGTTTGTAGACCTTTAGGCTATCGAAACTAAGGACAGGCTTGTATTTTTGTATTGCAGGGCTCCTTTCTCTTCTGATTTCCCTCCTTCACCATGTACCCTTCCACATCCTACACACATTTCACATCCTATTCTCCTACCACCACTTATCCCCAAGATGATTACTATCCCGACTTGACTTGTAATTACCCATCCATTAGTCGGGATGACTTTGATTGGGGATATGAATCTGGACCTCTGGGTCCAGGGCCTAACCCTGGATGACAAGACTATGATTATTATCCTTCCCAGAGCTATAAGGATTACGAATCTCCATCCTTTGATGACCAAACCAACCTGATCTACAATCAGGAAGGATATCATGATTATAACACCGACCCTTCCTAGTATTCCACTGAATATAGGTCGCCACCATCCTTTGAACAACCTAGAATGACCTACTTTCTGGGAGGGACCCGAGAACCTCGACATCTTGACTCCCTTAGATTTAACCTAAACCCACCCAAACCTGATCTGAACCAGTCGATTCAGGTGAACCAGATCCAGGATAGGGTGTTATCTAATTTGAGGAATACTATACAATCTTTAGAGACTCAGCCAACACCATGCACTGAAGCACTAGAGCCTATGATCAAAATGACTGATGAACTTAATAGTTCTCTATTGGATTTGCTCCAAAGTGTTAGGGACTTGGGTGAGTTTCTTCTTGGGAAATTGTCGAGGTTGAGGATGAAATTTGTGGTTGCACTAGTCAAATCTTGGGATGATTCTCAAGATGAACCCCCTTCAGGAGAGACAATGTTTGAACTTGCTCAGGTGCCTATCGGGGGGGATACATTTTCTGAGATTGGGGATGACCTGGATGGGCTAGAGCAACCATTTGAGGATGAATCGATTGATTCACCTAAGATCCCCAGCCAGGGAGTGAGGAAAAATATGTCTCCATGGACCATGAAATGACATATGATTTTGAGACATATATAAATGAGGATCATGGATTCGTTGACTCTGTGGGTAAAGAATCTTTTGGTGAAGTCTCACTTGAACTTAAGGAAGACGATTTTAGTGAGACAAATGGGCTTGAGGAATCTGACAAACCAGTTGATAGACAAATTATTGAAGATTTGGATTCGAATCTTGATGATTCAATTAGTGACCCTAGTCCTCATCTACCATTTTTAGTCAAAACAGATTCATGGATTTGCAAAATTACTTTCTTAATTTTGAAAATTTTCAAATCTAGGTCAGTCTGACCCCCTTGCACTTCATAAATTCTTTAAAATTTTATTCTTGGAAGTTTTTCAAACAGACTATCGCATTTGAAAGATGGTTTGAAAATGAATGTCTAGCCTAAATTTCAGAACTTTTCGTTCTCTAATTTTTCAGTAATTGAATTTTTAAATTAGAATTTGAAGTCTTGCTAAAAATCAGACGGTGGGGAGAAAGCTTTTAAAAGGTGTTTGAGTTTAAAAATCAAACTTTCTACCAAAAATTTATTTTTTTCTTTTTTTTATTTTTCAAAAAGTACTTTTTTGTTCAAAGGATTTTGATATATATATATATTCAAAACCAACCTAGGATTCAAAAAGGAACCTAATCTAACTACCTAGATTTTTTTTTCTTTGATTTTTTTTCTTTTTCATGAAACTAACAAGGCCTTCTTTTTTTTTTTCAAATAAATCTAACTTAGGGTTCAGAAAGGGAAATCCTAATCTAAGATGAGATGTGCACCTGTTTTTTCTTTAATCTCCTCTCATTGCGTGCGCAGATCCCCATTTTTCCTACTTTCCTGCACATCACAAGACAAGCAGAGGAAGATTTGTCTGCGATAGCTCAAAAGATCGAAATAAAAAATGACGTTGCCTCCCTGGCAACGACACCATTTTGTTGTGTGACGTAGAGCACATTTTTCGTAAGAAAAAGCATCATAGTATAGTGTGCAATACGATCAACAAAAATATTTATAAAGGTAACGAGACTTAAGTCTTGGTTGTTCGTCTCTGGGAGGGATTTATGAAATGCAGATTTGAAATTGATCTCTTCCGCTCTACTTGCTTAAAATCTCATGTCAGTTTATGGTGATTTATGTTTTCATGTACGACATGCTAGTTGCCAAAAGATAACAATTAAAAGTAGGCAACTTCAATCACACAAAATATATTGCAATAAATTCATGGTGATTCTCAACACATAGATGTATATATAGAAAATGATTTTCATTTATTCAATTCATCATGGTGGCTACAACGTTAAGCTCATGGTAAGCTTATAGAGGAATGCTTGGAAATACAAATCTAGCTAGCTGAAAATGATTGCATACATGAATCTAAGGGGGGATTATGCATGCATCATTAGGGGAGAATAAGGATCTACACTATTAAGCAGTAAATAAAGCATGGAATTCTAAGAAGAACTATAATCTAATCTAGCAGAAATAAGGGCATTCAGAGGTGGCTCCGATGGTCTTTGAGTTGGTTGAGAGGAGGAGGGGCGGCCAATGGTGCTTAGGCCAACCCTTGGAGAGAGGTTGGATAGGCGATCCAGCATCTTGGCGTGGAGGTGGTGGTTGCCATGGTGAAGCTACTCATGGGCATGGAGGTGGAGTGGATGTGGAATGAAACTAAGCTAAATGGAACCAAGAGTGGATGGGTGCAAATGGCCACCCCTTAGGTCTTTTTATAGACCTAAGGGAAGCTCTCTAGAGAATTATGGAATTCCATAGAGTGGCCTATGGTGGGAGCTCGTGGGAGAGTGAGAGAAAGAGGATGGATGGTGGTTTTTAGATCCACCAAATGTGGATCTAAAAATTGAAATGCTCTTGGTTGCTAATTTTAGCAACCAAGGCAACAACACAAGGTAGAGAGTTCTAGAGAACACTAGGCTTGGTATTTTTCATGTGAATGGTGTGTGTGGGTGTATGTGGGTCGAAACATAGGTGGCTAGGTTGACTAGGTTATGTTCTAGTGGGTTTAGGTCAAAGTAGGTCTAAAATTAGGGTTGTAAACCCTAATTCACTAAGGTAAAGTGCAATTAAACTTAATACAAGTTTAATGGGGTGTGTGAAAACATAATTAAGAGTGAAATAACTTAATTAAGTCTAGTCTAGGTCAGTTGGACTCTCATTGAGTCCAATTTGATAGTGTGTGCTGAGATCAAAGCTTAATTGGACTCAATGAGTCCAATTGAATTAGTTGATGGAATTGACTAAGATCCAAGTCAATTTGGCTTTGTGAGGACCTAATTAGTGATGTAGAGATTCTCACTTATTTTTGAAGATACCAATAGAATGATATGTCGTAGTGTTTTATGTGGTGGAAAATCTCTTAATTAAAACAGAATATCAAATTTAACCACAATAAAAATGTCACATCCACAGGGAGGAATAGACCAATAAATTCATGAGTAGAGGATGATGCTGTTTGCAAACAACTTTGCAACTTCAATGCAAGGAATATACTATTCTAAATGAAGCTTACAATTTCCTTAAAAGTTCAAGGTTATTTATGCAATTTTTACGTCAGTAATTAAGCTACCAAAAATATTTATATGATGCATGTGTAATGGCATATTAGGTAACTATAACTTGCATGCAAATCTAATTTGAAATTCAAAGTTTAATGATGTAGATAACACAAGTGAAGTAAATTCAGGAAACTATAAGTGCATCAATGCAATGTGGCCTAAATAAAATAATAATATCCAAATGGCAATGGCATGCAATGTAAATTCTAATTGGGGAGAAAATAGAGGAAACTTCCTCTCTCTTCCTTGCGTGCACGAGGAGGCTTTGTGGGAGGTGCTACGCGGTGGGAAGGCACGTCTCGACGAGGGCTGGGCGATGCTGGTGACGTGGTGGCCGGAGGTGGCCAGCTGGCAGAGAGGAGTGCCAGCCTGTCACCGGATGGTGGTTGCATGGCTGCTGTGGGCGTGGCACGCAGATGCACGTGGCTGCGCTGCACTTCCGCATGGGTGTGCGTGGCTGCGCTGCACTGCTTGCAGGCACGTGACTGCTGTGGGCGCGCTGCTGCGGGAGGCTGCTTTGTGTGCTTGCAAGGCACTGGAGAGGAAGAAGATGATGAAGAGGGGGGTCGTGTGATCTGTAGTCCACGCTTTTATGTGCTGTGGTAGTGAGGTAAGCGGTGAAGGTGGGCGCTTGTAAGGGCGTGTTGTGGCATGGGCGGTGGGTCTTGGCGCGGTGAGGCGTGGTTGTAGCAGTGCGCGCGGTTGCAGGCACGCGGTGGGAGGTGAATTCACTGATGGGTGGGTAGGTAGTGGAGGGCGCGGCTGTGCCAGTGCGTGCGATTGCAGGAGGGCGATGGTGTGATTGCAGGGCGTAAGGGGGGTAAAGGCTGGTGCAGTGCCTGCAGGGCGCTCGGGTGCAGGCAGGCAATGGCGCACGGTGGGTGGTTGGCAAGGGCTTGGTGAAGGCACTGGTGGCAGTGTGCACGGTGGATAGGCGGTGGAAGGTGTGCGCACAGTGCACGCTCTCCCCACAGTGCATGTAGTACTTCACGATCATCTCTCCTTCTTAAGCCCCTCTGCCTCTCTCTCTTTATCACCTCTCCCCCGCGAGTCAAGGGATTTTCAAAATCCCTTACTAAATATGGCCAGTGCTATTTTGTTCTGTTGAAGGGGGACTGTAGGTTGATATATTTGTGGGGCAAAAATATCTTTTCACCCCCTATTCTTTTCTACAATTGATCCTCCTCCCTCTTCTTCCCGATTATTAGCCTGTAACGAGTGCGCTGTTGCAGGACCTGCATGAAATATAAAATAATTACATAATAAGCAATAGAATAAATGTAAACTTAAGTAATGACATATGCAATCATTTAATGACCTAACGTGATTATTAACAAACATAGAATGTTAGAATTGAACTACTTAGGCGTAACAATAGTCTATTAAAATGGACTCATGAAATACCCCCATGCCTAAGATTTGCTAGTCCCTAGCAAAAATGAAAAATGATAGAAGTAATCAAAAGATTTCTTCTTTTCTTATTTCAAAACTTTAGAGATCTAGACAAATGTGAAGTGATAATAGCTTAGGTAACAGATCCATGTGAAAAGCCAATTCGCATTGGGTGTTCGTGCTTCACCCTTGGTAAATATTTCTGTCAGGATAGGCAACTACTTCCCTCGGGGATAAAGCAGAAAATAATATGTAATTTGATCCCGAATTTTGGCTTAGGTAGGAGATATCGAGTTGAATGGATTTGTATTTGGTGGCACACACTCATCTGGTGCTACATGTAATCTAGTAGTACAGACTCTAGATATCTAGACTATTAGACAAGTCAACTAGGAGAGAGGTTGAACAACTGTGCTCTCTTGATGTTCCTTGGCACTCACTCTTTTCTTTCCTTTCTTTCTAAGATCCCAAATGTCGCAAGATTTAGTAAGTGTACTCACTATTTGGTAGCCTTACATGGCATCCATACTTCAATTCAAGTCCTAATAACTCTACAACTAAGTTAGAGTCCTCAGCCAGTATTTAGGCAATCAGAAATACTAAAAGGTATGTATGGGTTATATTTGGTCGATCGTGATAGGTGTTTTGTTTCCTCAGAAATAATGTTACATAGATAACATTATAAACTTTGACTCTTTTCTTTTTCTTTTCTCGCTTTTTCCCTTTTTTTTTTGTAATATAATTGTTTCTTCTTCTTCTTCTTTCTGTTTTTTTTCTGTTTTGTTTTTTTTTATAGATCAACATAACACGATACAGACTTTTATTTATGAGGCATTATTAGGTATGATGATGGTCAAGAGAATATTGTGTGGCTTGTTTGGTAGAGGTGACTATTCTCAGCACTAGGAAGGAATCGATGGGACAGGTGTATTTTTGACCTTTGACATTATTACCCTCCTTCAGCCGAGGACTCTATGAAGGACGGTCATAACCATCCACCATAGTCAAAGCTTTATTAAGACTCAATCTCTGTGTATCTGCCTTATTTGGTGACTCTCAGGAATTCTCACAAAGTACGCACATAGGAATAGAGATTAAAAACTTTGCCTAACTCTGAAGTAGCATCGTTTAATTGTCCAAAACTTAAGAGTCCTTGCACTAGACTTAGTGCACCAGTAATCTCTCTACTTCTTCCAAATATGGGGTGGATCTACTAGAAGATAGTATGCTTGACTCCCTATTAACTGTCCAAGGGTTCAGTAGACTACAAATGCTTATTGGTTTTCTTCAAGGATCCATTACCCAGTTTACCTGCACGTGAAGAAAATGTACTGGATTCTAAACTTAAGAAAAAATTCAAGAAGAAAAACCTCCAATGACAAAGATATTTTGCTACGAACTAACCCATTCAGCTCAAGAAAATAAGAGTTTTTTTTTATATATGTATGCAAATATTTATAAATGCTATAAACATTCTTAGGTTATACCCCCCCATGACTAAGACTGACAATGTCCTCATTGGAAAAATGCAGACATAGAAGAATATCACCTGAGGAGGAGAGTGGGAGGAGCTAAGGCACCTCAATCCGAAGTGCATCCAAAACCTGCCATCTGAAAGAGTAATATAAGGTTTAAGACGCTAGACATTTACCTTAAAGCTCACACCTGAAGTAGGGTTCCGAATTTCTACAGCTCCATGAGGGAAAGTATTGATAACAATGTATGGCCCATCCCAGCGAGACTTGAGCTTTCCTGGAAATAATTTACGTCTAGAATTGAAAAGCCAGACCCACTAGTTGGGCTCAAAAGTCTTTCTAATGATGTGCTTATCATGGAAGACTTTTTTACGTTGCTTGTAAGCTTGAGAAATTTCATAAGCTTCATTACGAAGCTCCTTAAGCTCACTTAATTCTATCATACGTTCCTTTCCCCCTTTATCTAGATTCAAGTTAACATTTTAATAGACAAATAGGCTTTATGTTGGATTTCAATGTGAAGGTGGCATGCTTTTCTGTAGACAAGATGGAAAGGAGACATGCCCAAGGGAGTCTTGTACGTGGTTCTGTAGGCCGAAAGAGCATCATTTAGCTTTTTAGACCAATCCTTCCGATCGGGCTTGACAGAGTTTTCTAAAATTCGCTTAATCTCCCTATTAGACACTTCAACTTGTCCAGTCGATTGGGGATGGTAAGGTGTGGCTATCATGTGGTTGACTCCAAATTTTGGAGTAGTCTTGTGATGTGTACGTTCTTGAAGTGAGGTCCTCCATCACTTATGATCGTCCTTGAGCACCCATACCGAGAAATGATATTAGCCTTAATAAAGGCAAAGACCACGGAATGGTCATTAGTTCGCGTGGGTATGACTTCTATCCATTTCGATACATAGTCTACAGTCACAAGGATGTATTCATATCCGAAGGACACAAGAAAGAGACCCATGAAATCAATGCCCCAAATATCAAAGATATCAACAGGGAGGATAGGATATTGGGGCATCTCATCCCTTTTTCCAATGGTTCCCATCTACTGGCAACATAGACAGGTGCCCACATACGTATGCGCATCTTAGAATAATGTGAGCCACCAAAAGCTAGACTGAAGAACCTTACGGGAAGTCTTCTTCCCACTAAAATGTCCCCCACAATGGAGGTCATGGCAGAAACTCAAAACACTTCTTTATTCTTCATTAGGGACGCAATGGCAAAAAAGATGGTCAGGGCCTACTCTAAAATGCTTGGGTTCCTCCCAGTGATAAAATTTAGCGTTAGCAAGAAACCTGTCTTGCTTCTGCTTGTCGCAAGTACTGGGGGTAATGCCCGTGACCAGATAGTTCACTTTGTCAGTGAACCAAGAAGTTTTAGCTTCCACGGCCATCAGAGACTCATCTGGGAAAGTCTCTTGAATACCACCAGCAGGGTTTGATGCCTCAATAGGGATCCTAGATAGATGATCTGCTACCACATTCTCAACTCCTTTCTTATCTTTAATTTCTAGGTCAAATTCTTGGAGTAGTAGAATCCAACAAATTAGGTGAGGTTTGGTGTCCTTTTTAGCAAGAAGATGCTTTAGGGTAGAATGATCAGTGAACACCACAACCTTGGGTCCCAAAAGATAAGATCGAAACTTTTCCTAAGCAAATACTACAGCAAGAAGTTACTTTTCAGTGACCGTGTAGTTTTGCTAAGGATCCATAAGGGTCTTGCTGGCATAATGCAGCACATTAGGTTTGCCATCAACCCTTTGACCTAAGACCACTCCCACTGCAAAATCAGAAGCATCGCACATTAGCTTAAATGGGAGGGTCCAATCTAGTGCTTAGAGAATCGGCACGGTAATAAGGGCTTTCTTCAAGACTTGGAAAGCCTCACCACATCTATCATCAAAATCGAAGGAGACATCGTTCACTAATAGGTCGCAGAGTGGCTTAGAGATTTTACTGAAATCTCTAATGAAGCACCTACAAAATCCATCATGGCCAAGGAAAGATCTAACCTGACGAACATTGGCGGGAAATGGAAGCTTAGAGATGGAATTGATTTTTGCGATGTCCACCTCTAATCCTCTATCGGAAACTATATGCCCTAACCAATGCCCTGCTGGACCGTAAAGTGGCTTTTCTCCTAGCTAAGCACCAGCTTTGCCTCTTTGCAATGGGTTAAGACTTTATCAAGGTGCGAAAGGCATAGGTCAAACGATGAGCCATAAATACAGAAGTCATCCATGAAAATTTCAACGAACTCATCAATCATATCAGAAAAGATAACCATCATACAATGCTGGAAAGTGGCAGGAGCATTACATAACCCGAATGGCATTTGGTGGAACGCAAATGTGCCATACGGACTCGTGAAGGTGGTGCGCTCCCGATCGTCAAGAAACATGGCTATCTGGTTATACCCAGAGTACCCGTCAAGAAAATAGAAGTACTTGTTCCCCGCCAATCGTTCCAAAATTTGATCGATAAATGATAATGAGAAATTGTCTTTCTGGGTAGCCTTGTTCAAACGGCGGTAATCAGTGCAAACCCTCCAACCAGTTGAGGGTCTAGTGCTCACTAGCTCTCCTTGGTCATTCTCCTCCACAATGATTCCTACCTTTTTAGGAACTGCATGAATAGGATTGACCCGTTTACTATCTGAAATGAGATAGACAATCCTTGCATCCAACCATTTCAGAATCTCCTTTTTAACAACCTCCCGCATATTTGGATTGAGCCTTCTCTACATGTCTAGGAAAGGTTTCACGGACTCGTCCGTGTATATATGATGCATGCAAAGAGAGGACTCAACAACCTTAATATTAGCAATTGACCAGGAAATTGCTTCCTTGTGCCTTTGTAAACACTCAAGCAGAGCTCCCTCCTGCAATTCAGATAACGAAGACGAGATAATAACATGGAGCGTGTTGTTAGCGCCAAGGAATGCATATTTCAATGTGCTCGGGAGGGGTTTCAACTCCAACTCAAGAGCCTTTTGGATTGAGGGTTTTAGTTGAGATGTCCCTACCTCAGGTAGCGGATCTACCTTCACGGTCCAGGGTGGGGCAGAGACTCAGTGTGTATCCCTAGCAACTCATCTAATTCGGCCATTTCCCTTTCAATTTCTTTAATAATCAAGGGATGGTCCTTAGATATGACCTTCTGAAGGGGATCTCTACATAAGAGTGCTGGAGTAGTCTCTTCAATTATTTCATCAACAACCTCAATCTGAGAACAATCTTCAAATCCGGATTGCTTGTAAGTATCAAAAACATTCAACCGGATCTTCTTATTCTCGAAGCCCATTTTAAGTGCCCCAGATCTATAATTTATAAAGACATTGGCTTTGTCTAAGAAGGGGCATCCTAGAATAATGGACGGCTTTGTGGGCTTATTTCATCGGTCAGTATCAAGAACCAAAAAGTCAACAGGGAAGAAGCAATCCACCACTCTCACAAGGACATCTTCCTACAATCCCCGTGGTGTCTTAAGTGATCTGTCTACAACTTGGAGATTACTGGACTAGGCCATAGCTTGCATCCTCCTAAAAGGTCGTAGACAGAGCTCGGTAAAATGTTCACCCTCGCACCCAGATCAAGCAGAGCCCCGTCATTTTTGGGTGTGTTTCATGCTGGAGAACCGAGCTAACATGGTCAGGCAGGATGACCTTGGTTTGGACTTGTTTCCTAGATTGGCACATCTGGGTGCACAGATCCTCCAGGAACTTTTCATAGAATAAGATCTGTTTATTAGCTTCCAATAGAGGCAACTTAATCTCGACTTGCCTAAAAGTATCCATAATATCTTCTATCCTATCCTTGGCTCCGGAGGAGCCAACAGCAGATTCCCCAAGAGTAGATAGGCACTTTGGATAGGGCACCCTTGGCTTCTGGGTAGAGGGGTCGTCATGGCGGGAAAGGGGTGGTGGAAGGACGACATCCTCATTGTGGGTGATTTTGTGTGAGGGAGAGCAATGTGGCTCTACCTTGGTGGAGATGGAAGTCTAGTCAAGAGTAGAAGGGGAATTCTGAGACCTAACCGTAGGAGTGTTATCAGGCTTGTCAACCTTCATTCCATTCCTCAACATGGTCACTGCTTGGGTGTGCTCCTTGAGTACAACCCCCATGCCCTAAGGGTTCTCCTCAGAAGAGCTAGGCAGCTTCCCCATATCACGTTGCCTAACTGCCTCAGTAAGATGACCAATTTGGGATTGCATATTGTTGTCAACGTTTTGTGCGGGTTTAAAGTATATCACGTTGTATTACAACCGACAAAACATTTAAACATATATAAAGAATTTTATTACTCGAAAACTGGAGTATCCGAGGTCGATCACAGGGAGCAAATGGAATTTACTACTAGTCAAAATGTAATTGAACACTCTAATTTACTCAAAATATCAATTCAACTATGAATGTATGCGATTAAAAGTAGTTAGGACAAAAAGAAATGAAATTGGACGTCTGATCTTGTGATCAGACGTCTTAAAAGTATGTTCCCTTTTCTTCTTGATTATTCTTCTTCCTCTGCAGTCTCTCTATTTCTTCTTTTTCTGCTGCTGCGTTTGCTTTCTTTTCTTCTCTTTCTTCTTCTCCTGCGAAGGCTTCTTTCTTTCTTCTTCTTCTCTGCCTTGTTTCTTCTCTGTCTTGCTCCTTCTTCTCCTACGAAGGCTTCTTTCTTTCTTCTTTGGTCTCTTTGTTCTTCCAGCCTTTCCTTCTTCCTTCTTTCTTTTCCTTCTCGTGACCAAGTCCTTCTTCCTCAACGTTCAGCCTGTGCCTACACAGAGCAAAACCTATCCTTTCTCCCTCTACCCACGCGTCTCTCTCTCTCAAGCAATTCACTCAGGGACGCTCTCCCAGATCCACAGCCATAATCGGGTCGGATCGTACCTGGGACTAGGCGCACCTGCAGGTGGTGTGATGCACGAGGAGTGCATTGGTTTAGGTCGGGTCGGATCCGCCAGATCCGCGTGGTCAAGCCGCGGACGAGGCGGGTGTGGGGTCAGTGAGGGACCTCACCCCGGTGCTTACGGAGGCAGTGAGAGTAAAACACAAATTCAATTTATGGTATGTCCGCACCTCGCGATTCCACGATGCGGGACTAAAGGTTCCGCCCTGCCTTTGCGCGCACCCGCAGACCTGCGTGCAAATGCCACAGCTGCTGGCTCTGCTGGCGCTCCTTGCTGGACTCACTCACCTCGCGACACTCGTGCGAGTATGCAGCACCTGTAGCCTGGGAGACCGGGTCCCTGGAGCTTCGTTGGAGCTTCATCAGAGGTCGTCCATGGCGGCAGGAGCTCAAACACTGTCATGCACAAAATGAGCCTCTCGGCCCAATCAGATCAGCTAGAGACCTTCGCCGTGGCACGGCGAAGGCGGTGGACGATGCTGCAGGCCGCAGGTCGACCTAGGCGTGCGTGCCTAGGTCAACCTGTGGCCGGAGATGGTGGGTTGTTCGGGGGGTGATTATGGAGGTCTGGAGTGGCAGTTGTGGGGTGGAGCGAGTTCCTGGTGGTAAGGCGGAGCTCTCGAGGTGGTTGGCGAGTCGTGTGGGGGGCTGGAATGGTGGAAGCGGCTCGCCGGAGGTCGGTCGATGATGTGGAAGATGAGGGTGGTCAGCGTCGGTCGAGGGGTAATCAGATGAGATAACAGGGGCAAAAGAGAGAGGAGAGGATGGAGAGGAGTTCTAACCTAATTGTAAGGATGAAAGGGGACGGAAGGCGGACAGCAGTACCTGCTGTCGCCGAAGAAGATGATGCCCAGTGGGGGAGAACGGCTGCGACGACGGGGTTGAGGCGGCGTGCGCGGGTACTGCGCGACGCGGAGGGAAGTCAGGAAGCTAACTCTGCCACTGGTTTTGTGGCAGAGCGAAGAGGGAGGGGAGTGGGGCTCGCTGGAGCTTGCTGGGACTTTTGGCTGGGCAGGAGGAGACGAATTGGGGGTGGACACTCAGCCAAATCACGCTCGCCTTCTGTGGCAGGGTCCGCGGGGTGTTTTATAGGTGCTGGCCGCTCCTATCAGCGCGTGGAGAGCGCACAATTAGGTCTGTCAGCTTGCCGGAGTTGGAAGGAAGGTGGATACCCAAATCTCTCGTGCATTCGCACGAGAGATTGGGTTCACACCAGTGATTGTAATTGGCTTTATAAGGAAGGGAATTCCTCAGAGAATCCCCTTCCATTTCTGGGATGGAATCTCTGAGGGATTAGAGAGCAATCCCTCTCTGAACCTCGCCGGAGCTCGGTTCTGCCCTTACAATGGCGGCAGGACCGGATTGCAAACGGGGCGAAAAACTTGGGGGGCCCTTTGCAAGGATATTCAAAAGATAGGGACCTATTTGTGATTTGGGTGTACTAAATTGCAAAGTAGGTCAAGATGACCTCCCCTTAGGTCCAAATTTTGGTATAAACCTAATTTAGACCTAAGGAATCCAATGGCGAAGTTGAATTTCAGGTTTGATCTCGTTTGACTGGACATTTTGCGTAAAAATCCAAATTAGGTTAATTGAGGAGCTAGGACCCTAATCTAGGTCAGACTAGGTTCCAAAGGCCAAATTAAATGTTCCAAACCCTAGAGGATGTTTTTCCATGATTTTTAGAGGGTTTAGTTTCTTTTTGTTCTGATCAGAACCTTGTTAATTAAAGCGAGTCTGTTTTAGGGTTACCAGGTGTCATTTAATTCCTAGATTGCACATGAACCCACTTCTAATTGACTCAACCCTCTTTTTATCTCATTTAGACCATTTGACCAATGTTTTGCCTCTGAGAAATCCCGTTAATGTACTGCAATGGCAAAATTGTAGTTTTAACCTTTATTTCATGTTTTCTTCTCAGAGCACTTGTTCCTTCAGTTAGGCCTTCTTCTAGGTTATGTAGGAGCTTTTATCTTCTTTATTGGGTCAAAATGAGCTAGTTATGGCTCATGATGAGGCTCTCATCATACCCCCATGCCTAGCTTTTGCTAGTCCCTTAGCAAAATTTCAAAGTTTTAACTTCCATTCTGGACCCTGAGTGTCTGTCAACAATTATGATAAGTGCTTCTCCTTTTATTTTGTGATTTAGGTAGGAATGATGATAATAGGCCTAGAGGTACTCAAGTACCAACCAAAATTCGGACCTGTTCCGCTTTAGCCTCAGTCCTTCTCAAAGGTTTCTACGGCCCACAGAAACTATCGTAGGGTTTGTTGGACTCCGTGGTTAAAGCACCCGTGCTTGAGACATTTTTAGCCTAAATTCAGTTTGCAGTGCATTTTTTTTTGTAAGAGAGAGATAGAAGATTTATTTGTTTGGAGAGCTTTTCTCTCTCTTTTCTTTTTATTTCTAGCTTCGGATTAGCTTCTCAACACGGTCTGTATCGGATTCCTCGTCCCCATCATCAATCCTCAAGGGTCCCTGGCTTTCGAGATTTCGAGATAATCCCGCCCATGGCAACCCCCAGAACCCTGGCTTTCGAGATTTCGAGATAATCCCGCCCATGGCGTTCCGTGGCCGAATTCAGCCCCTGGCGATCGACATTTCGTGATAATGCCGCCCATGGTATCTGAACTAACAGAGTGCTTACATGCCCCCAATAGGATATTTAAATATCCTAAGAGACAAGCACCGAGGAGACGATATGTTGTTACGTATCTTCGAGGGGAATTTCCCGCCTCTCCGAGCTAGGAACTCGTCCAAATCAATTTGTGTTGATTGACCGCTCCTAATCTAGGTGACTTTTTCAGAACATTAAATGCTTTTCGCGTGATTTGGATGTTTTATGCGCACTGAACCAGACTGCGTGTGAATTTGGGTGCTTTGGTTATCGAATCCCGCAAATCGGAGGTCAGTTAACGAGGACGGATACTTCCTAAGCCTTAGACCTAATACTCAAGCTTCGCATTTTCCTCAACCTCTTGAGGATTATCCAGATTTTAACGGATACGTGAATTTTTAAGCTAAAGGTACTAGCCCAAAAGGCCTAAGACCAGCGTTCCCGCTAATCTCTTGTTATATCTCCGTAGCACTTTTCTTTTATTTTTCTTGATTCGGTCTAGAACTTCAGTTAACCCCTTAATCTTTTACTAATGACTATTTCTTTTCATTTTCATTTTGTGCTCCTTTTTGTCATTTTTCTTCTTTTTCTCCTCCTTATGCTTAAGTGGCTCACAAATTTCCTCCCTCCCCCCATTTTTTTGTTCTTTTTCTTAATTTTTTTCAATTTTTTTTGCATTTTTGACATATGCAAAATTTTTTTGTGTGTGAGACTCCTGATTTTTTTCTTGGTTCTGTATGTATGCACTTTATCACCCCCCCATGCCTAAGTTTTGCAATGTCCTCATTGTAAACAGAGGGTGGGAATTAGTGTTGAGGTCCAGGGGCTTAGAACAGGATATATCGGGTGGGTGAATGGGTCGCAAATGACTGATGCGGATGATTTCAAGCTCTGATACGTGTACCAGAGGTGGGATCATCTGTCTAAGGCTGGACTCGCGGTGCAAGAGACGTGGAGTCCAGATGGATAATCAGACAGGTCTCTGTGTTTGGGATGACGGGTTGCCTCCCGTTCAGCGCTAAATTTAATGCCTTCAGCCGAGCAGAAAATGGGGTGGAGAGGGAGTGGTCAAATCAATGGAGTATTGGAAAACAAGCACCTTGATTAAGAGCCTGGTTGATCCAACCAGGTGCTTGTTGAGATCAGCGGGCTGATGATGCAGCCCGAACCCAATAAGTCTGGTGGGTTGATAGATGTAGATCAGCAGATGCGGAACCCACCATATGCAGTGACATTATGATGGATATGGAAGTGAAAACTCGGGTTCAGGCTGAGTCGAATCAGCCTGGTCAAAGTAGGGTTCCGAAAAATTATCCATGTAAGGTGTGGAATCCCTACAGAGGTGATCAAAGGATGGAGGCTCCTGATTTCTGGTCTGATCAGTACCCGATACCTGGTCTAGATATGGAGTTGAATCGTCTGCAAACGGCTCAGTGAGAGGTGAATCGGAATAGAAATTGAGTCCAGTTGCGGGTCGGGGTGGGGAACGGGTTTTGATTGGTTCTGCATATGTGGAGCAGGTGGCTTCAAAGAAGATTGACATGTTATAATCAGGAGGCAGATTTTCTCCGATGTTATGGTCAGATTCGAGATCGTCGGAGAGTTTGCGAAAATCAAAGTTTGAATGAGATTCTAGATCATGAGTTCCACCATAGAATAAATCATATGTTGTATATTCAGCAGCCTGACTGTTATCTAGCCTAAATGTTAATTCTGAGCTTAAAAGGGTATCCTTATCTGGTAGAGGCTCAGATTCTAAGCTAGTAGGGCAGACCCAATTGAAACCCTGCTCGTCCAACTCCTCGGTTTCTGTGTCGTAGATTGGCATGACTTCCGCAAAATCGATTCGTTCCTCTGAGGAGGTTGACGAGGGATATTCATCAAATCGAGGCCCAAAATCATATTCTTCATTAAGAGATTGATTTTCTTCATCTGGGGCCTTGAAATCTTCAAAATATGTTTCAGATCTAGGTTCTAGGCTTAGGATGTGGGTTGAATTACTAGAATTTAGGTCTGAATAACCTTCGAGGGCCACCTTATCAGAATAAGGGACGGAATTTACACCCTGGAGAGGTTCAATTCTACTCTCATACTTGCAGGAGTCTTGGGATTCTAAAATGGGCTCATCATGGTCTTTTTCTGCATTTGGAGCTTCCCAACCTTCTTCAATATCAGGTGCATTATATTCCATCTGGGTTGGGAATCCACAACCATTTTGTGCCTCAAACCCAAGGTCAGATTTATCCTCGATGTTGTTCCAAGATAGCTCATCCTCTGTTGGTGGTATGTACGGGTATTTCTGATCAATCACTTGTCTTATTAATCTCATTATCTCTTCCTATTTTTCAAGACTATCTTGGTGTTGCTTCCAAAGTCGAGGATTTGTCATACATTGAAGGTATTCACTATTGTGCAATTTTTCTATCTCAATGTATGCAGTAATGAGCAAGTCACAGGTTGATCCTTTGTTGGCTTCTGCTAATAGTACTTGGGCACAAGTTATGACAAAGGTTGTGGTTGTTGGGACATCAACCTGAATGTTTCCTACTGTTGCTGAGGTTTCTTCATTTTCATAAAATCTCATGGCATCCTCAATCATTTTATCGCTCATGGATCTCCGGTATTCAGGTTTCTTGAATGGTAGTCCTAGGTGGTTCGGCAGCAAACTTGGATCAGGTGGTGGAATCAAGATCAGAGTTTGACTCAAGAGGTGTTCTGAAGCGATCAGATCTGAATAACGAGTCCCACTGAAAATGAGTGTGTGTGCTCTAAAGAGAAAAGATGCAGGACTGGAGATGTTCTTGACCCAATCAAGACACCCAAAAGATGTTTGGATGACTATGGAGGTTCAGGGCGGATGGACCCCTGGATTTGAAGATCGTCCACCAGAGAAATACCTGGGCAGCCAGAGAGGGAGAGTCTCGCAAAGACCCCTACACAGTAGAGCATCCCTACGGGTTACAGGGTTTCCCCCACCCGACCTCTCTTGTCACTGAGATTCCAGGTAGACCAAAATGGGGACCTTGACCTCTTAAGTCTATCACTTTTTATTTCAAAGGTGCTTTTAGGGTTCTCACTTGAACTTCAGATGTTTTTGGTATTGTGACCTAATTTAGAGGTTGGTTGACCCAAGGGGTCAACTTCACCTGACTTGTCTTATAGATGCCAGAATGATTCTAAGTTTGGAGCCTAGAGATCACCCTGATTTGACTCCCAGGTTATTAGGTCAAAAAATTTTAAGATTCAAGTAATTTTAGAGCTCAATTTTAGGGTTTGTCTTATTTAGCTTTCTTCAATCAAGGGCTTGGGTAGCACACTGATGCGGGAGGGTTTATTTCCTTTTACACAGGCATGTGTGACTAGCGCTTCAAGACCCTATTGTGGAAACCCTAATTTGGTTCTATTTCCAATCCTCTTTTTCTTTTTCAAAAGTTCTCTTTGGACTTATAAACAAGAAGTGTGTGGTCCGCCGAGATTAAGCGTTATTTCAATTAGGCACAAGAATTTGTGGGATGAAAAAAAAATCACTCCAACTTCATGAATATTTGCAGAAATTTTCGCAAAATCAGGAAATGTTTTGCCTTAGAGATGGTGATTACTATATAAAGAAGGCAATTGATTCATAAATTGATTTTCTTCCTTTTGTCTTTCAAAGATTAGGGGATGATTAAGGAAGAAAATAAATTACCTACCCTGGAGTGGTTGACTTGTGGGAGAGATTTTCTCATAAAGTACCTGCAAGATCACATCAAAGCAAAGTAGGGCAAGTTAGTGTTCAATATGATAAAAAGAATGTAGAGACTAGTGGTAAATTGCGCATTGCTCCCCAGCAACGGCGGCAAAATGTTGTCAACGTTTTGTACGGGTTTAAAGTATATCACGTTGTAGTACAACCGACAAAACGTTTAAACATATATAAAGAATTTTATTACTCGAAAACTGGAGTATCCGAGGTCGATCACAGGGAGCAAATGGAATTTACTACTAGTCAAAATGTAATTGAACACTCTAATTTACTCAAAATATCAATTCAACTATGAATGTATGCGATTAAAAGTAGTTAGGACAAAAAGAAATGAAATTGGACATCTGATCTTGTGATCAGACATCTTAAAAGTATGTTCCCTTTTCTTCTTGATTATTCTTCTTCCTCTGCAGTCTCTCTGTTTCTTCTTTTTCTGCTGCTGTGTTTGCTTTCTTTTCTTCTCTTTCTTCTTCTCCTGCGAAGGCTTCTTTCTTTCTTCTTCTTCTTCTCTGCCTTGTTTCTTCTCTGTCTTACTCCTTCTTCTTCTCCTGCGAAGGCTTCTTTCTTTCTTCTTTGGTCTCTCTATTCTTCCTGCCTTTCCTTCTTCCTTCTTTCTTTTCCTTCTCGCGACCAAGTCCTTCTTCCTCAACGTTCAGCCTGTGCCTACACAGAGCAAAACCTATCCTTTCTCCCTCTACCCACGCGTCTCTCTCTCAAGCAATTCACTCAGGGATGCTCTCCCAGAGCCACAGCCATAATCGGGTTGGATCGTACCCGGGACCAGGCTCACCTGCAGGTGGTGTGATGCGCGAGGAGTGCGTAGGTTTAAGTCGGGTTGGATCCGCCAGATCCGTGTGGTCAAGCCGCGGACGAGGCGGGTGTGGGGTCAGTGAGGGACCTCACCCCTGTGCTTACGGAGGCAGTGAGAGTAAAACACAAATTCAATTTATGGTATGTCCCCACCTCGCGATTCCACGATGTGGGACTAAAGGTTTCGCCCTGCCTTTGCGCGCGCCCGCAGACCTGCGTGCAAACGCCACAGCTGCTGGCTCTACTGGCGCTCCTTGCTAGACTCACTCACCTCGTGACACTCGCGCGAGTATGCAGCACCTGTAGCCTGGGAGACCGGGTGCCTGGAGCTTCGTTGGAGCTTCATCAGAGGTCGTCCATGGCGGCAGGAGCTCAAACACTGTCATGCACAAAACGAGCCTCTCGGCCCAATCAGATCAGCTAGAGTCCTTCGCCGTGGCACGGCGAAGGCAGTGGACAATGCTGCAGGCCACAGGTCGGCCTAGGCGTGCGTGCCTAGGTCAACCTGTGGTCGGAGATGGTGGGTTGTTCGGGGGGTGATTATGGAGGTCTGGAGTGGCAGTTGTGGGGTGGAGCGAGTTCCTGGTGGTGAGGCGGAGCTCTCGAGGTGGTTGGCGAGCCGTGTGGAGGGCTGTAATGGTGGAAGCGGCTCACCGGAGGTCGGTCGGTGATGTGGAGGATGAGGGTGGTCAGCGTCGGTCAAGGGGTAATCAGATGAGATAACAGGGGGAAAAGAGAGAGGAGAGGATGGAGAGGAGTTCTAACCTAATTGTAAGGACGAAAGGGGACGGAAGGCGGATAGCAGTACCTGCTGTCGCCGGAGAAGATGATGCTCAGTGGGCGAGAACAGTGGCGACGATGGGGCTGAGGCGGCGCGCGCGGGTACTGCGCGACGCGGAGGGAAGTCAGGAAGCTAACTCTGCCACTAGTTTTGTGGTAGAGCGAAGAGGGAGGGGAGGGGGGATCGCCAGAGCTTGCTGGGACTTTTGGCCGGGCAGGAGGAGACGAATTGGTGGTGGACACTCGGGCAAATCAAGCTCGCCTTCTGCGGCAGGGTCTGGGGGGTGTTTTATAGGTGCTGGCCGCTCCTACTAGCGCGTGGAGAGCACGCAATTAGGTCTGCTGGCTTGCTGGAGTTGGAAGGAAGGTGGATACCGAAATCTCTTGTGCGTTCGCATGAGTGATTGGGTTCACACCAGCGATTGTAATTGGCTTTATAAGGAAGGGAATTCCTCAGAGAATCCCCCTTCCATTTCTGGGGGGAATCTTTGAGGGATTAGAGAGCAATCCCTCTCTGAACCTCGTCGGAGCTCGGTTCTGCCCTAACAATGGCGGCAGGACTGGATTGCAAAGGGGGCGAAGAACTTGGGGGGCTCTTTGCAAGGATATTCAAAAGATAGGGACCTATTTGTGATTTGGGTGTACTAAATTGCAAAGTAGGTCAAGATGACCTCCCCTTAGGTCCAAATTTTGGTATAAACCTAATTTGGACCTAAGGAATCCAATGGAGAAGTTGGATTTTAGGTTTGACCTCGTTTGACTAGACATTTTGCGTAAAAACCCAAATTAGGTTAATTGAGGAGTTAGGACCCTAATCTAGGTCAGACTAGGTTCCAAAGGCAAATTAAATGTTCCAAACCCTAGAGGATGTTTTTACATGATTTTTAGAGGGTTTACTTTCTTTTTGTTCTGATCGGAACCTTGTTAATTAAAGCGGGTCTGTTTTAGGGTTACCAGGTGTCATTTAATTCCTAGATTGCACATGAACCCATTTCTGATTGACTCAACCCTCTTTTTATCTCATTTAGACCATTTGACCTACATTTCACCTCTGAGAAATCCCATTTATGTACTGCAATGGTAAAATTGCAGTTTTAACCTTTATTTCATGTTTTCTTCTCAGAGCACTTGTTCCTTCAGTTAGGCCTTCTTCTAGGTTATGTAGGAGCTTTTATCTTCTTTATTGGGTCAAAATGAGATAGTTATGGCTCATGATGAGGCTCTCATCACATATCAATAATCATCTTATTCTAGGATTGGATGACCATATTTTGATGCTCTAGCATCGCTTTCATCATGGCTTTAAGTTCATCCATCTCAGAGGGCTCATTCTGAGGAGGGTTTTCATAAGATGGTTCGTATATGGGTTAGGGAGGTAAGGGTCTTGTGTTCCCTAAGTTGGAAGCATCACCTTGCTTCCAAGAGAAATTTGGATGGTTCCGCCACCCCGGATTATAGGTATTGGAATAAGGGTTATTGTGAGGAGGGCAGAAACCTTGGGCCGCATTCAAGTTGGCATGAATCAACTCAGGGAATTGATTTGCCTAATGGCACTCCACAGTGGTGTGCATTGTGCTTTGGCAAATGGAGTATTCTCTTGAAGCCAGAAAGATAGAGGCTACTTGCGGGTTCATGTCGAGGTTTCCTAAAAGCCTATCAAAGTTGTTATTCAATAACTGAATCTGGTAAGCCAAATCCTGAGAAGCCCCAGCTTCGGGCCTCTATCTTCCTTTGCAAGATTGATGGTTTTCTTTCTTGATAGGCAAAGGATAGATGTATGGAGTTGTCACTTAATGTTTCAAATAATGCCTACGCTTCATCCTCAGTTCTGGTCATGAAGGTTCCAGCACAGGCTGCATTGATGGTTTGCCTATGCCTTTCAGATAATCCATTATAGAACCTTTCGACCAACTGCCATCTTGGCACCTGATGGTGGGGGCATGACCTAAGAAGGTCATTAAAGTGCTCCCAAGTCTCATGAAATTGCTCCCCTTACTGTTGAGTAAAACCCATAATATCTCTTTTGTAATGGTTGGTCTTACTCATTGGAAAATACTTTTTCAAAAATTCTCCCTTAAGTGTGGCCCAATCATTTACCCTTGCATCGAGGGTATGATACCAATGCTTGGCCATATCCTTTAGGGAGAAAGGAAATAGAGTCCTCATCAGGGCTTGATCAGTAAAGCCCTAGAGCTTCACTGTGGAACAGACCTTGGTGAATTCCTCTAAATGCCAGTAGGGGTCCTCACTAGTAGTACAATAAAAGGAGGGCAACAAAGATATGGTACTTCTCTTGATCTCATATGGATTATCCCTTGTCAGTCATCTCAGTGCTTGTGCTGGTTGGTTAGTTGGAATAAAATAGTCCCATAGGGTCCTTTGTTGATTCGCTCCTTGATCAGCCATTCCTTCTCTTTTCTCTCCTAAGTGAGCTCTCCTAAGAATTCTCTCAAGCTCAGGATCAAACACTAGACTACCCTCAAGAGAGCATCTACCAAGCATAAAATATCAATCACAATTCAGGTTCTTATTGAGTAAGTGAATCCTCCACTCCAAAGCTAAGTCAAATGGTCAAGGCTTATCCCTCCATTCCCATGTAAGTGGTATAAGAGGGGTGATGACTTGAAATCTTAACCTTCTTTGTTGCAGAGGTTGAATTGGTTGATATAGATGGCCAAACAAGTTTTTCACTACAATTACGTGCCTTAATTCAACCTTCAAGTGCCATAGGACCTATACTTTGCTTGGATGATACTCCCAGGTGATCAAGTGAGAAGTTACTCCAAGGATGAACAAAGGGATGCAAGTAGGGCGAACCCTTTTTTTGAGGCAATGCGTATGCGGTGCCCCTTAACTACCCTTTTGTTCCTTTAAGGGGTGTCCCCCTCTGTGAAGTATCAAAACACTTGGTCAAAAGATAGTACCACCACCACCACAAAGCACAATAGGAGGGTTCGCACTGATAAAGAGATCAGTGCCAATACCATTAAGGGATCGAGCCTTAGTGCGGTGTCTAATGTGCATGCTCAGTGTCAGAAGTGTGCATCACACAACAAATCTTTTTATTTGTTTTGAAAATGCAAACAAGTCCCTTAGTATCAGATCAAATGTGAATTGATTTTAGGGTTGAATCTTATTATCAGCCCCACTTTTAGTTATGCGACTACTGAATTAGTAAATTCAAATAATTTGGTGGTCTTGAATTTTAATTTGAATGCAAATGCGTGAACAGGAGCTAGATGCAAAAGTTAGAAAGGTGTACCTATCTCCAGCAATCTTCATGCTAATATGCATGTAATGCAATAATAAAATCTAATGTGCTGCTTAATCACCCGTAAATGCATGCACCTAAGGGCATGCAACTTCTAAACAGGCAGGTTGATATTCTCTTTGTTGGTTTTAAAAGCAAGCAGAAAATGGAATCATGCATGCAAAAAAATGTAAACCCTAGTCGGTAAAGAATGTGGGGACAGACCCCCAAAAATTCAGCCCCAATTACTATAAGGGCGAGAAGATAGAAATAAATTTTTTGTGATGACGGAGAATCCCTTGTGGAAGCAGGATACAGGTCACCTATGTCTTTTCCTCGTGTGGCTTAACTCGTGGTTGATGTCGCTTTTTTGTTGCGCCTTGTCTCCCCGTCAGATTACTCGCACAATAAAAAAAAATGATCAGATAATTGCTCAACTTAGAATATTCAAAAATAATAATGTGAATCTATTGCGTCTGTTGCCTCCCCAGCAACAGCACAATTTGATGCAGAGATTCTCGCTTATTTATGAAGATGATAGCAACAGAATGATATGTCGTTGTGTTTTATATAGTGGAAAATCTCTTAATCAAAACAGAATATAAAATTTAACCACAATAAAAATGTCGTATCCACAGGGAGCAATAGACCAATAAATTCACGAGTAGAGGACGATGCTATTTGCAGACAACTTTGCAACTTCAATGCGAGGAATATACTATTCTAATTGGAGCTTGCAATTTTGTTAAAAGTTCATGGTTATTTATGCAATTTTCATGTCAGGAATTAAGCCACCAAAAATATGTATATGATGCATGTGTAATGGCATATCAGGTAACTTTAACTTGCATGCAAATCTGATTTAAAATTTGAAGTTGAATGATGCACATAACACAAGTGAAGTAAATTCAGGAAACTATAAGTGCATCAATGCAATGTGGCCTAAATAAAGCAATAATATCCAAATGGCAATGACATGCAATGTAAATTCTAATTGGGGAGAAAAGAGAGGAAAATTCCTCTCTCTTCCATGCACGCATGAGGAGGCTTCGTGGGAGGAGCTACGTGGTAGGAAGGCATGTCTCAACGAGAGCTACACGATGGTGGTGATGCGGCTGCCGAAGGTGGTCGGAGTGGTCGGCTGGTGGAGAGGAGTGCCGGCTTATCACCAGCAGGTGGCTGCACGGCTACTGTGGGAGTGTCGTGCGGATGACTGCTTTGGGTACTTGCAGGGTGCTGGAGAGGAAGAAGATGACGAAGAGGAGGGTTGTGCGATATATAGTGTGCACTTTTGCGTGCTGTGGCATGGGTAGTGGGTCTTGGCGCGGAGAGGTGTTTGCACCTCAAAACACGCCTACAATAACGCCTTCTCGTGCTATTTTCTAGCATTAACTATGTATATTATAATCCTGTAGTCGCATTTGTAAAAACGCTTGCATGCATGCATTTAATCATGAGAGGAGGAGAAATGAATAAATGGCTTCGTAATTCACATTTTATCTCAAGTGCCTCCCTGCAAATTCCACCTTTTTATTTTTCCTCTTGATTTCTTCTTTTCTCTCCTTCCCGCGGCTGCACCCTTCCCGCGGCTGCACTCTTCCCGCAGCTGCATGCAGCAGCCACGCAGCACTTCTTCCCGTCACTTCTCCCTGCCAACGTCGCTCCCTATAGCTGCAACTCGCACACCCTCTCCCTGCTGCAGCCGGCACGCCACTCTCCCCTCCTCTATAAGTAGCTGCAGCTTCATCCTCGCAAAAGGCAGCTGCTGGAAAGACCCCACAGCCACCACCTTCCTCTCCACCGTTCTCCCCTCCCATATGCCGGCCCTCCGTCGAGGAGGCACCCGGCGAGCAGGAGAACCCACTGTGGTGCACACCACCACAGTTGGAGCACCACCGCCCAGCTCTTCAACGAGCCGGTGGGCGTGGTGTTTTCTTTTCTCTTCGTTTTCGTCTCCACGCCATTGCTGCCGCTTCAAGCTCCGAAGCTTGAAGCAGCAGCAGCAGCAGCTAAACCGCGGCGACAGCAGCAGCAGCAGCACCCCCCGCCTCCTCCGCAACCTTCCCCACAGGCGCGCAACCCTCCGCGCGCGCCTGCAGGCCTGTTCCCCGCCTCCGTCTCCATTCTGTCCACCCCGCATTGCACCCGCAGCCAGCCGCCGCGCGCACTGCAGCGGCCGGTTACGGCCTCGCGCCGACCTCCGCGACCCTCCGCGACCCTCCGCGACCGACTGCAGACTCCCCGCCGCCTTCTCCGAGCGCGCCATCGCCCGCTCTCTGTCCTCGCATCCGGTCTGCAGGAGACGCCTCACGTCCTCTGCGCGAAGGCGCGGTGCACCGCGACGGTCAGACGTCCACCTTCGCCTTCAGACGACGCGGTGTCAGACGTCTGCCGCCTCCGGCAGACGTCTTAACTCGCGCGTCCGCGATCACTCCTTCGCCCGCTCTCTCTCTCTGCCGATCTCTTCCGCCCGCTCTCTCTCTCACGTACTCTCTCTCTCTCTCACGTATTCTCTCTCTCTCTCTTTTTTACTCACAGCAACACACACACACATTCACCGACACACACACACCTATACCGACACATACACACACACTCACTCCCTTATAGTAACATATATACATATATATATATATATATATACATACATATATCTATATATATATACTTATATACATAGTATAGCTATATAGTTATGTATACATACATATATATATAATATACATATATATAATATATATATATATATATCTACTTATATATACATCTATATACTTATACATATACTTATATATATATATAGACATATATACTTATATACATATATATATATATACATATCTATATACATATATATATACATATATATAGTAATATATATATATACTTATATACATATATATACACATATATATCTATATATATATATCTATACATATATAACTATACACTTATATATATATAGATATATTTACTTATATACATACATATGTACATATATTTTCATGTTATTTATTATACGCTGTATCGCGGGGATATCTGCACCAGTTGCTAATATTCCCTGATACACGCGTACAAAAAAAGCGTGGTCCCATACATCATCCGTCCTCCATCCACACTCCACGCGGCACCTAGTCGTGTTGGTTGCGTCTCTCTAGACGTCGACTGACTCGACATAGTGCTACACTCCATCGCCACCTCCACCCCCACCCCTTTATATATATACTGCATATAAATATATATCTATAGCTACTATATTTACTTTCTGTTATCTTCCTTCTTAGTAAAAAGATAAAAAAAGGTATAAAAGTGAAAAGATAATCTTTGATTTGCAGGTACCCCGTCTTGCGAGTAGCAAGGCGTGTTTTGGAACTCTGTTTTGGCTAAAAGCCAAGGACACAATTTTGAGGGTGTGCCTCAAGAATAAGGATTACCAGAAAAAAACCTAAATAAGAAAAATACCAAAAACACAATAAACGAATGGAAGAGACGCGTTTTAAGGACAACGTAGGAACTCGACTTAAACCCCACTTCCCTGAGTTCGACCCTGGGCCTAAAAGTGACAAGATAAAATCAATTAGGCCAGGTTAAAAATTTCTGTAAAGAGATGGTTAGGTTCAAATTAGGTTAACCACTATATATATTTCAACGATAAAATCATCATATTAACAACCTATTCAGGCCGACCCATCATAACTTTTCTGGCGCCGTTGCCGGGGAAGTGCGCTTTCGAGTAAGTTTCTATCTAATTCCTTTAAATTTGTCTCTTCTCTCTTCACGGGTATTGTTGTTTTTGGTGTGCAGGTGAACCTGGTGGAAGGAGAAGAAGGCTGACAAAGTCGAGGACGTGAGTAGATCCAAGGCGGGAACGAAAGCGTGAAGACGCTGACACCGCATTGGAGCTTCGCACACGTTGCCGAACATGTAGGTTTTCTTTTCTGAACAAATTAGGATTAACTTGCCACCACACACAAAAAAAAAAAAAAAATTAAAAACTAAAAACTAGAAAAACTTTTTGGGATTTCTTGGAGGCAAGTGGATAAAAATTCACTTGATTGATTTGTTGTCTTCACTCCCACTGCCTCGGGATTTCCCGCCTACTTCGCATAGCAAAAAATTCGAGAATTTTGATTCTTGTATTTTTCGCCGTGTGAAGTATTCTTTGAGGCAAAGAAAAAGATTGCTTCTATCCATCTTTTGCCTCACTTATCTTTAATTCAGGATCACATTTTTGGTGGGGAGATTTGGAATTGAGTTATTTCCAACCTCACCACGACTTTTTCAACTTGCCTGTGATTCGATCCTGAATACTTCAACACCAACAACTTTATTTTCTTTATCTGTTGGTTGAGCCTTGTGTGGACATTCTTCTTTGTGATTGGGAGCACTTGAATTGAAGTGCCTTGGCTCCCTTTCACATTTATATAAATTTGATTCATGCATCCACACTTAGAAATCTCCATTTAGGGTAGCCCAGTGCATTTTAGCATGCATTAACTAACTGATAATTGAAGAAGGGTTTCTTGGGTTTTAGAAGGAAAACCTGTATTTTTGCAAAAACCCGGAGATTGGTTGAATTGGTAATTCAACAAAACCCTAAAAAGTCATACTACTTAAGGCTGAACTCTAAAAACCATTCGCCAATAAAAACTTCAATTCGGGGAGATTTCTCCGTTGCATGCTTGTTCTTACACACTCTTAAAATCAATCACTTGGGCATTACCCGTAAACAACGCCCTTCACATTCCAAAAGCACTTGACCCTAAGCCTCTAATTAAAACTGGTAGTAACTTCACCCTTTTTAAGGATTGGAGGTCTAACTACCTACGTGTAGCGGCTACGTGCTGGTGAGAGTTCCCGCGTGCTATCGGGTGTCTAAGACTGGGGCAAACGGCCTTTCAATATAGCCCGGTGGTTCCGTGGTGCTCGCATTCGGTTCCGTAGTTCGTGATAGTAGGTAACTTAGATCTTTAGGTCTAAGGGCACACTGTAGATGTTAGGAACTTGACTGTATTGATTTGTAATCAAGTGTCCCTTTGCGGCGTCATTTCTCTCATCTCTTTTCCCCTCTTATCCCCCCCCAATTCTTCCTGCGTAGTGCATGTTTTGGAGGAGGCCACAAAACCCTGAACTGTTTGAATTGACTGCTAAATCTAGAAAAAGAGCCGAATCATCCTCCTCCTCCACAAACATGGCACACACCCCCACCTCACCACTTCGTCACAATTCCAATTCTTTCAACACCAGGCTTATCCCGAGAAACCCTGCAAGACCTTCCTTATCGAGTGTCGCGCCAAGCGACTCGGTAAGTCATGTGGAATTGGCTTCTGCGAGCCAGTATTTCAACATGGAGGACCAAGCCTCCGTGTGCTCGAACACATATGCGGACACGTCTTCTGGCATAGAAGACGCCTGCACCTTGGGGAACAACCCGTTTTCTGCCACGTATAACCCAGGGTGGCACGATCATCCAAATTTCGCATGGTCTAACAACCCGCAACGCCAAAACCCCGCTGGTGGACCAAGGCGATTGTCCGCACCCGTCATCCCAAGGGCCCAATCTAATCCTATGGCAAATCCGCCATTAGGCCCTTGCATACAGAAAACCAAACACACATCAAAACCTCTTGATAAATTGATGCGAATGATGACGGAAATGTCAAAGCGCCATAAAGAGAACATGACCTCTCTTCAGCATTTGGCGCAGCAGAATGCTGAGATCAGTCAACTAAGCATGGCGACTCGATCTCAGGGAACTTTTCCCGCCCAACCTGTTCCAAACCCGCAAAACTTTGTACCCTGTGGTCCGCAACCACAGGTACAACCTTCTCAGGAACAGGTTCATCAAATTCTGCAAGCTCCGAGTATTCCTCCGGGATTTCAGGTTAATCCTGCTGCAGCATCGCACTCTCATGCTGATAGCGATTACATCCAGGATGACACGTCTGACGAGGACATGACTGTCAGTACGTGTATCGAACTTATTGGAGCCAATTCAGACTGCTGCAAATTACCTGATGACTGCCTGACCTATACAAACTATGACGTTCCCCAATCCCTCCCTATTCCTGTATCATCTCCTGACCAGACTTCTGTCGAGGTTTTCTCCGCTTCCCATACCTCGTGGTCTGAGTCATCGCCGGGCTGCTCACCGCTGGTCCACACTATGGAAGACCGGATTGCCCTTTCTTTCCCGCTAAATCAGGCGGATTTGCAAATCCACACTGGGACCTTGAGCCCACATCTTACTCACCAGGGCTATTCCCTTTTGGACCCATCTATCCAAAAAGCCCCCCTTCTTGGCCAATCTAAGGGACAACTTCCTCTTCCTGATCTGTTTTCTGATCCGCCTGGGACACTCTCGTCCCAGAAAACGCCAAATCTCTCACCATCCACCATTACTTTTCACGCCTCTATCGCGATTACTTCGCTTTTCTCTTCACCACCCACCATCCACCCACCCTTCCACCCTGATTTATACCCTGAACCTCAGCTCCTGTTACCCGATCTGTCGTCCGTTCTCTGCCTTTCCCTGCATGCATATGAGGACATAGCATTGTTTGGCATGGGGGGGTGGATAGGCATCCATAGGATCCGGGTATTTTATGGTTTCAGACAATTACCACCTATTTATAAATATGCAAGAAAAAGAAAAGAAAAGAAAAGAAAAAAAAATATATATATATATTAGTAATAAATGGTGTTTAGTAATGATCTAAAAGCTGAAACGAAAAATACAATAAGTGTTTATGGATATTCAACCTCTGTTTTGAAGAATTTCCAAGCCACAGAAGCTTGATTCCCTCAGGCTCGACTTAATTCACTTAAAGCATTGACGAAATAGATCAAAATCTCTCCTAACTAAGAACGTTTCTTGTACCTGAGACACCAGTACAGGATCCGTTGGTTTGCTTTCTCTTGAGAGCTTAAGTAAATTTGGTTCACACTACACATATCAGGAAAGATCAGGTGAACATAAGATCCAACCCTAGTGTTCATTAGGAAAGGTGGAGTCCTTACCTGTGCGTGCAGGTAGACTTTTTATCCCAGGCTTTAGTCTTGTGTTTAGGAGTGACTCTTTCCACCAAAAAGAAACTCTCCCATCAAAAAGAAAAATAAGTGTGCTCCTTCAAAATGTGTTGTAAGAGATATACTGACAGGTGTTTCAAAAAAAAAATAATAATAATAAAAAAAAAAAGATGTTGCAAAAGAGTCGGTATATCTCATAAATGTCTGTATACTTTGTTTTTTCTGTGAGCCACAAAAAAAAAAAATTCAGAAAATGGGAGTTGAGTTTTCCGTAATCATCTTAAGGGTCAATTCGAAAACACGAGCTGAAATTGGGACCAACCTGTACTTAAAAATTCGTGAAACCCTGGGAGTGAGTCTTAAGGTTCATCTGGTCAGTCTTGATCCTTCACTATGCACAAACCATAACCTATTGAGCTCTCGAGTACGGCAAAACCTCCTGGGTCTTGGAAATCGTATTTAGGGTTTAAATATCAAGAGTCCTGGTTAGTTGAGAGATGATCTTTGTCATGTAAGACTTAAAGTACTGGTAATATTCTCTACAATTGGTTCTCACAATATCCGATAATAAACACACCGATATCACCTCAGAAGAAAATCTTCAGCTTAAGATCACTTCTAAATACGGTTTTGCTAGGGACTAGCAAAAGATAGGCATGGGGGTATATGTTTGCACCTCAAAACACGCCTATAATAACGCCTTCTTGTGCTATTTTCTAGCATTAACTATGTATATTATAATCCTGTAGTCGCATTTGTAAAAACGCTTGCATGCATGCATTTAATCATGAGAGGAGGAGAAATGAATAAATGGCTTCGTAATTCACATTTTATCTCAAGTGCCTCCCTGCAAATTCCACCTTTTTATTTTTCCTCTTGATTTCTTCTTTTCTCTCCTTCCCGCGGCTGCACCCTTCCCGTGGCTGCACTCTTCACGCAGCTGCATGCAGCAGCCACGCAGCACTTCTTCCCGTCACTTCTCCCTGCCAACGCCGCTCCCTATAGCTACAACTCGCACACCCTCTCCCTGCTGCAGCCGGCACGCCACTCTCCCCTCCTCTATAAGTAGCTGCAGCTTCATCCTCGCAAAAGGCAGCTGCTGGAAAGACCCCACAGCCACCACCTTCCTCTCCACCGTTCTCCCCTCCCATACGCCGGCCCTCCGTCGAGGAGGCACTCGGCGAGCAGGAGAACCCACTGTGGTGCACACCACCACAGTGGGAGCACCACCGCCCAGCTCTTCAACGAGCCGGTGGGCGTGGTGTTTTCTTTTCTCTTCGTTTTCGTCTCCACGCCATTGCTGCCGCTTCAAGCTCCGAAGCTTGAAGCAGCAGCAGCAGCTAAACCGCGGCGACAGCAGCAGCAGCAGCACCCCCCGCCTCCTCCGCGACCTTCCCCGCAGGCGCGCAACCCTCCGCGCGCGCCTGCAGGCCTGTTCCCCACCTCCGTCTCCGTTCTGTCCACCCCGCATTGCACCCGCAGCCGGCCGCCGCGCGCACTGCAGCGGCCGGTTACGGCCTCACGCCGACCTCTGCGACCCTCCGCGACCGACTGCAGACTCCCCGCCGCCTTCTCCGAGCGCGCCATCGCCCGCTCTCTGTCCTCGCATCCGGAGTGCAGGAGACGCCTCACGTCCTCTGCGCGAAGGCGTGGTGCACTGCGACGGTCAGACGTCCGCCTTCGCCTTCAGACGACGCGGCGTCAGACGTCTGCCGCCTCCGGCAGACGTCTTAACTCGCGCGTCCGCGATCACTCCTTCGCCCGCTCTCTCTCTCACGTACTCTCTCTCTCTCTCACGTATTCTCTCTCTCTCTCTCTCTTTTTCTCACAGCAACACACACACACATTCACCGACACACACACACCTATACCGACACATACACACACACTCACTCACTTATAGTAACATATATACATATATATATACATACATATATCTATATATATATACTTATATACATAGTATAGCTATATAGTTATGTATACATACATATATATATAATATACATATATATAATATATATATATATATCTACTTATATATACATCTATATACTTATACATATACTTATATATATATAGACATATATACTTATATACATATATATATATATATATACATATCTATATACATATATATATACATATATATAGTAATATATATATATATACTTATATACATATATATACACATATATATCTATATATATATATCTATACATATATAACTATACATTTATATATATATAGATATATTTACTTATATACATACATATGTACATATATTTTCATGTTATTTATTATACGCTGTATCGCGGGGATATCTGCACCAATTGCTAATATTCCCTGATACACGCGTACAAAAAAAGCGTGGTCCCATACATCATCCATCCTCCATCCACACTCCATGCGGCACCTAGTCGTGTTGGTTGCGTCTCTCTAGACGTCGACTGACTCGACATAGTGCTACACTCCATCGCCACCTCCACCCCCACCCCTTTATATATATACTACATATAAATATATATCTATAGCTACTATATTTACTTTCTATCTGTTATCTTCCTTCTTAGTAAAAAGATAAAAAAAGGTATAAAAGTGAAAAGATAATCTTCGATTTGCAGGTACCCCGTCTTGCGAGTAGCAAGGCGTGTTTTGGAACTCTGTTTTGGCTAAAAGCCAAGGACACAATTTTGAGGGTGTGCCTCAAGAACAAGGATTACCAGAAAAAACCTAAATAAGAAAAATACCAAAAACACAATAAACGAACGGAGGAGACGTGTTTTAAGGACAACGTAGGAACTCGACCTAAACCCCACTTCCCTGAGTTCGACCCTGGGCCTAAAAGTGACAAGATAAAATCAATTAGGCCAGGTTAAAAATTTCTGTAAAGAGATGGTTAGGTTCAAATTAGGTTAACCACTATATATATTTCAATGATAAAATCATCATATTAACAACCTATTCGGGCCGACCCATCAAGAGGGCGTGGCAGTGGCAGTGCACGTGGTTGCAGCCATGCGGTGGGAGGTGAAGGCGCTGATGGGTGGGTAGGCGGTGGAGGGCACGGCTGTGGCAGTGCGCGCAGTTGCAGGAGGGTGATGGTGCGGCTGTAGGGCACAAGGGCAGTAGTGGGTGGTGTAGCCCCTGTAGGGCGCTCAGGTGCGGGCAGGCGATGGCACGTGGCTGCTGGATTGCAATGGTGCTTGGCTGCCTCTTGCACACGGTGGGTGGCTGGCGAGGGCTTGGTGAAGGCACTGGTGGCAAGGTGCGTGGTGGATAGGTGGTGGAAGGTGTGCGCACAGTGCACTCTCTAGGTGAGTAGACCTGTAGGGCAAACACCCCTGTAACGCCCATCATATTCCAAAAGCACATCAAACCCAAGCCTAAAACTGAGTAGACGTGCCCTAGGTAGGACTAATAGTCTTGGGGGCTTGAAATTAGATTGGACTAAGGTCAAGCCCTTGTCGAGTTAGATCCACTGGTGACAAGAAAGGATGGTGCGGTAACTGCATCAACCCTAAGTGGTGTCCCACCGTGTAGGGTGTCTTAGGGGGTCCCACCCTTCTGGCCAGCCAAGTAATTCAAGGGTTAATCTAACCCAGTCATATTTTGGGGAGACAAGATTAGGTCTATTTAATGATAACACTCTAAGGGCTAGTTTGATTGCTTGCATTGAAAGGGTGAGGTATTCTATCATCCGTCTTCTCCCTCTCATCTACAGAGATTCTTCTGGTGCATGCAAGGTAGAATATCTCAAAATCCTAATTTGCTACCACCATTAGAAAGAAATCATAGGAGAAGACCTATTTATCCAGAATCTGAATCTGAACCCTAGGCAATGGCCAATCACCACGAGGAAGATGAGAACGAAGAGGAAGAACAAAATCTGGATCCAATGACCCTTGTACAGAAGCAAATCACTATGTATGGCCAACACATGATAGGCTGATGCAGGTCATCATGTAGGCCATCATCCAACTCCAAACTAGGAGAGCTAACCAGCCTCTCCATGACTTTTACAACCCTCCTAATGCCCAACCTGAACCCTTTGTCAAGATACCTCAGGATGGGGATGATTTTGAGCTCAAACCATAGATTATCAATTCGATTCCCCACTTCTATGGCCGTGATTCTGATGACCCCTTCCACGACCTTGAAGAACTTCGACACATAGGAAGGACCTTTGGCCCTAGGAACATGAATGAGGGTACCTTAATGATGAAAATGTTCCCATTCTCCTTAAAAGATAGAGCTGCTCATTGGTTGAGGACTATTGGTAGACTAATCCTAACGTGGGAAGATCTGAGCAGCACATTCCTAAAGAAATTCCTTCCCATAGGAAAAACCATTGCCCTTAGATGTGCCATTACAACCTTTAAGCAGAACCTTGGGGAACAATTGCATGAGGCTTGGGAGAGGTTTAACAATTTGGTCGGGCATGTTTCGCATGTTAGAAATCGGGGTTACAAGTAACCCGTTATCAAAGTTGCAAAACACATCGATCAGATAAAATTTATACTGAAACCCCAAGGGAGTCTTGGATCGAACACTGGGAGGTGACGTTTACTTTAATTGAAAACCATGCTTCGATTAGTTTCTTTTAGAAGTTTTAGGGTTTTGTTATTTTTTGTGTTTTTGAAATAAAAGACAAGCAATCACAAGATAGAGATGGAACCAAATGTGATGTATTGCATTAATGTCTATTACAATTAACTATGAAAGCATAAAAAGAGAGGGGGTGAGAGGAAATCTCCCGAATCAGCTGTTCAACGAGATGACGATGCAAGGTGAAAGCTTGGATGAAAGAGGTGGGGAGCAGGACGATAGAGGTGAGGTGTAGGAGGACATCAGGTTGAGGAAAGCTTCGGTGTGGCTCTGCAATGGAGGTGAGAAGAAGGAGATGATCTACTATCGGAATGGAGGTGGGAGGACGGCTCCAATGTGACCAACGAAGGGGGATGGGAAGTTGGAGTATTTGGTGCGGTAGAGGTTTGCTACACTAATAGGTGCTTCAAGAGCTTGAGAACAAGCTTTAATGGAGCATTGCTAGCCTTGCTGGAGCTTAGGAGTAGCTGGGAGTAGAGTAGGTAGAGATGCCTTGGAAGGGAGGGGGTGTAGGTCCTTTTATAATGGAGGAGAAGAGGTAAAAAATGGATTAAAGGACCTTTAGCGACCTCTAGACTATCACTGGAAATGTTGCTGTAGATAGCTCACATCCGTTCACGCCCTTAGTTGGCTCTACTGTCTTGCAATGAAGTAGCGACGGCTGTAAGCGTCGCTGTAGGTCAGCCCAGCTATCGCTGAAAGCTAGCCACAACCATCTTTACACCCACGTTGTGCTGCCGCCCATCATGTGCGCTGATCGCGCAGTGTCCTGCTGTGTGCACACTGCCATGTGCTGGCGTGCGTGTGCGCGCGTGCGTTGCGTTGCCGCTATGCTTACGTTGCTGCTACTATGCATGCGGCTGATTTAAGGGTCTGGGGGGGGGGGCTGCAGGGATTTGAACCCATGCCCCTCCATTGAGAACCGCTACTCTCACCATTGCGCTAGGCCGCCCATTATGTCATGCAGAGGAGCTTGGTGCAGACGATCCCCAGCCGTTGGATCTTGATCCAACGGCTCGGATTCAAGGGTGTGGATGATGGAGTGGGCGGTGGTTGCTGGCTGATGGTGGGCAGTCTGGATGGCGCCACGTGGCACCATCTGGGTCGTCCATCTTCTTCTTGTAGAGGGTGCCATGGTGCTCAGATAGAGATGATTCCCGCGAGACCGAACTACGATCGTTGCTCTGGATCCATTCGTATGGTCAGATTTTCCATCCAAAACCCGTATGGATGTCATATTGCCTCCTTAGCCATATAAAACGAAGGAATTAATATACAAAACATACAACTATCCTAAATGCCATGCAATGGATGTTATGCAATATTTACAACATGATATGCAATGCTAAGCCTAGGAACTATCATATATAAGCAATTTATCATGAACTTATGTGGGTTCATCATACCCCCATGCTTACTTTTTGCTAGTCCCTAGCAAAATTAACCTAAATGCTATGTATAAAAGTAGAACCAAGGTTCCAGTATTTAGGCAAAATTCATTGATCGCTTTAGAAAATCTCAACCCCAAGACCTAGTTACAAAAACTCAACAGTGCCCAGATACCTTCCAGAATGTAGATCATCCAAACCCTTGCCTTATTTGAGAAGAGATAAAATTTTTTTTCTTATTTTCCTTCTTTTCTAATTTTTTTTGTAGTTTTTGTGTTCGAGAGTTATGGGATAACTTTTTTAGAGCTACCTGACCAACCCAAGACTCGAAAAGGACTCTAAGTGCTAAGCATCTTGTGAAAATAGTGAAAGAATCACTAGACGGCCGTTAAACGGACTTTGAGTTTCTACGACCCTAGGTGACCTTACCTAAAGGTTTATCTTTACGATCGGTAGCTTTCTCCTTACTTTATTATATATGGGGTCAACACAAGGGTGAACCTAGTGTATATCACCCCGATTTATTCTACTTCCCTGCTTCTTCGCTAAGTATTTTGGGAATTATTGTGCATATTTTTTTTGTGAGCTGGGTTCTAGACAACCGGCCGATAAGCTATTACCACCGACAACTTGCTAGCCATAATCGTGCGAGGAAGTGTGGTTTTATTTATTTTTTTTATTTTCTCCTTTTTCTATTTTTTTTTTTAAGTAGGTGGCTTTCTTGATCTAAGATTTACCTAAAGGCAGTACAATGAAAATGGTCTTGTGGCTAGGCTCTAGACAACCAACCGATGAGCTGTTACCACCAACAACTTGCTAGTCATACCACCCAAGTCGGTACATTAGCTACACAATTTCCATAAAAAGCACCGGAAAGTGAGTTAGTGCAAGAAATGTGTGTAGATGCTTGGTATTAAAGTCCCCCCAAATCAGAGGGTAGGTTGATAAGTCACATACTTATCGTCCTAAATTATTTACCAAATTAAAATAAATTTTAATTGGTGAGGACTCGAGACTAAGTCCACATTCGAGTGGACAACCGGCCTAATTAAGCTCGAAGACTTGAAGAGTCTAAGTATTCAAGTCTCAAAGTATAA
This sequence comes from Thalassia testudinum, assembly GCA_037157565.1. Taxonomy (NCBI): domain Eukaryota; kingdom Viridiplantae; phylum Streptophyta; class Magnoliopsida; order Alismatales; family Hydrocharitaceae; genus Thalassia; species Thalassia testudinum. Next base: position 19,161,010 of record JAZHRO010000057.1, read on the forward strand.
ATTCCTAAATTTTACAACTCCTAATGCCTAAGTTCATGTCTCCTAATTCTAAATTTTTTTTTCTTTTTCAAATTTTTATTTTTTTTAACAAGAATTAAATAACAGGAAATCACTGTTACAGCTGACAAAATGGTTATAAAATGTGTCCACCCCCCATGCTTAGCTGTTGCAATGTCCTCATTATGAAAAAAAAATGAAAGCATGCAGAAGAGTAGAAGTTGAAGAATAGCACCTAGTCTATGAGAGACTCTGGTCTGCTTGGAACAATCTTTACATGTGCTGAGTTTAGTGCCTTCAGCAGGGCAATGATCAGCCAGCGGTGGTTACAGCAAGGTAAGAGCAACCTTGTCTGAGACGGATTCAAGGAGCACATGGTCAACAAAGGGTTTGAGATGCTATCATTGACCTTCAAAATATTACCCGTCTTTGAGTCAGAGATTTCGACGACTCCGTTAGGGAAAATCCACTCAGTAACGAATGGGCTGGCCCACTTAGACCTAAGTTTTCTGGGGAAAAGCTTCAATCGAGAATAAAAAAGCCAGACCTTCTAGTTCGACTCAAAGCTCTTGCGTGAAATCATTTGGTAATGGAGAGCTTCGGTCCTTCCCTTATAGATTCTGGCATTTTCATAAGCATCATTTTGAAGCTCCTCCAACTCAGATAGTTGGAGTTTCCTTGTTTTCCCGGTCAACTCAAGGTCCACATTACATTTCCTGATGGCCCAAAATGCCCGGTGTTCAAGTTCTACGGGTAAGTGACACACCTTACCAAACACCAGACGGAACGGAGACATACCGATTGGCATTTTGTACGTCGTACGGTAAGCCCAAAGAGCATCATCTAGCTTTTGGGTCCAGTCCTTCCTATTAGGCCTAATAGTTTTCTGCAAAATGTTCTTGATCTCCCGATTTGAAACCTCTGCCTATCCATTCGTCTGAGGGTGGTAAGGTGTGGAAATCCAATGACTCGCCCTATATTTCCCCAGTAAATTCTGAAACTGGGCATGAGTGAAATGTGTGCCACTATCACTGGTAATTGCCCAAGGAACCCCGAACCGACTGAAGATATTTCACTTCACAAAATTGATGACCACCTTGTGGTCATTGGTCTGGGTGGGAATTCCCCCAATTCACTTGGACACATAATCAACAGCAACAATAATATACTAGTGTCCAAATGAAGGAGGGAAGGGTCCCATAAAGTCGATGCCCCAAATGTCAAAAATTTCGACGGAAAGAATTAGGTTCAGGGTCATCATAGCACTCTTAGCCATGTTCCCAAGTGTCTGGCATCAGGTGCATGACTTAGAGAATTCCTAGGCATCCTTAAATAATGACTACCAATCGAATCTAGATTGCAAAATTTTTGTGGCTGTCTTTTTCCCGGAAAATTGTCCACCACATGTGGATGTGTGATAGAACTCAATATGCTATGGAACTCGACTTTCGGGATACATCGGTGAATAATCTGGTCTAGGCCAATGTGGTACAGCTCAAGATCATCCCAAAAATAATATTAGGCCTCAGAAGCAAATCTATCCCGTTGTTGTTTGGTCTAATCCTGGGGGATTTGACCAATGGCCAAATAATTGACAATATCTGCAAACCAGGGGGTTCAGATACCCGAGACTGTGAGGATAGTCTCATCCAGGAAAACTTCGGAGATGGGACATCTGGATGAGGAGAATCAATTAGGATTCTCGAGAGGTGATCCACCACTACATTTTGTGCCCCAACTTTATCCCTGATTTCAAGATCAAACTCTTGAAGCAGTAGAATCCAGCGAATAAATTAGGGTTTGGCATCCTTTTTGGCCAAGAGATGTTTCAAGGTCGAGTGGTCAGTATAGATGATGACACAAGAACTTAATAGATAAGCCATGAAATTTTGTAAAGCGAAAACTACGGCTAGCAATTCTTTTCAGTAACGGTGTAGCTCCTTTGGTCCTCGCCTAGAGTTTTTCTAGAGTAGTAAATCACAGAGGGCTTTTTCTCAATCTTTTAACCCAAGATAGCCCCAACAACATAATCAGATGCATCAACCATAATTTCAAGTGGGGCTATCCAGACCGGTGGTTGCAATACTGGGGCACAAGTGACTGCCATTTTCATTAAATCAAATGCCTTATGGCATGATTCATCAAACTCGAACGGCGTGTCTTTGGCCGGAAGGTTACTCAAGGGTCGAGCAACCTTCGAGAAATCCTTAATGAATTTTCTGTAAAAACCCACATGCCCAAGGAAAGTGTGAATCTATTTTATGGATGAGGGTGGAGGAAGTCTAGACATAGCATCCACCTTAGCTCTATCAACTTCAATTCCCCGACTAGAGACCACATGACCTAGGATGATGCCTTCTTGAGTCAAAAAGTGGCTCTTTTCCCAGCTAAGGACTAGTCATGTTTTGATGCATCTCTGAAGGATCAATTCCAGGTTAGCCGGGAAAGACTCAAAAGAATCTCCGAAAATGGAGAAATCATCCATGAATAGCTCAAGACAATCTCCCACCATGTTAGAAAAGATGGCCAGCATGCACCTTTGAAAAGTTGCAGGCGCATTGCAAAGCCCAAACGTCATTCTACGTAATGCAAAGGTTCTGTAGGGACATGTGAAAGTTGTCTTTTCCTATTCTTCAGGATGGATAGGGACTTGCTTATATCCCAAATAACCATCCAGGAAGCAAAAATATTTTTGCCCGGCTAACCTTTCGAGGATTTGAACGATGAATGGCAAGAGAAAGTGATCCTTTTTAGTGGTTATGTTCAGCTTCCTATGGTCAATACATACTCTCCAGGCAGAAGTTGAACGAGTGGTGATGGTTTCCCCTTTCTCATTAGTCGTAACAGTTATTCCCGCCTTCTTGAGTACAATCTAAATGGGGCTAACCCACAGGCTATCTGAGATTGGGTAAATAATCCTACCATCGAGCCACTTGATTATCTCCTTCTTGACCACTTCTTGCATATTCGGGTTTAGTCTCCTTTGCATTTTGTGAGAAGGCGGGATCCATCTTCCATGAAAATACGATGATTACAATAAGATGGCTCGATCCCCCTAAGGTCGTGGATGGTCCAACCAATTGCCTCCATGTTGTTATTAAGGACCTTAATTAACCTCAATTCTTGCTCCTTAGTCAAATAAGCACTAATAATCACATGGAGCATGTTTTCAGGTCCTAAGAACTCATATTTCAAATTTTTGGGCAATGGTTTTAATTCCAGCTGGGGTGGGTTTCGAATAGAAGGAAGGGAGTATGCTGATGAAGAATCATCAGGACGATCCAGTGGAAGAGGCTGGGAATGAACAAAATCAATAGCCTCTTCAGGATGTGGTAGGTTTACCATGGAGGAGGGTTGAGTGTTGGGTTCGCTAAAGCTTATGGAGTCCTCGAGTGCATTGATTGTCATACACGTCTCAAGATCTTGATCCTCGAGTTCCTCAATGAATCCATAATCTGCAAATCCTCCTATCACCTTAAAAATATCTAGAGTTAATTTTTTATCCCCAAAGGTGATCTCCATACTACCGCTTTCATATTTTATATTGGCCTTGGTGGTAGCTAGGAATGGACACCCCAGAATGATGGGCATGTTCCTCAAATCATTAGGTACATCCATGTCAAGGACGAGGAAATCTATAGGAAAATAGAAATCCTTGACCTTGACAATTACATCCTCAATAATGACTCTTGGTGTGGTGACTGATCGGTCAGCTAATTGTAGCATTACTGAGGTTGGCCTGAGTTCACCTAACCCAAACCTCTCATAAATAGAAGTTGGGATTAGGTTGATGGATGCACCTAGGTCCAATAGTGCCCTATCAAAAGTCTATTCCCCAATAATGCATGAGATCAATGGGGCACCTAGATCTTTCTCCTTTTAAGGAAGGTGATGCAGGATCACAGAACTTGCCTGCTCAGAGAGAATCACCTTCCTCAGAGTGTGTTCTCTCGGCTTACACTTTTGGGTACACAGTTCCTTCAAGAATTTAGCATAAGCCAGGATGTGCTTAAGAGCATCGAGGAGTGGAATATTGATCTCTACGCTCTTGAATAAATTGAAAAGCTCCTCGTTGCTATTTAGGGTTTTCTTCTTCTTGGTTTTTAATAGGGCCTCAGGGAATGGGATATGGGTGGAATTTTCAATTTTTGATCCCCAAGCCTTATTGTCTTCTTCAACCTCCTCCTTCTCTTTCTCAAGCTCCCCAGGATTTTGACTTCTAGCAGGTAATTCAGGGTTCTGGATCTGCTTCTCACTTCCCAAGGTGTCAAAGTTTGCAAAGGCATAAGTGTTTAGGTCTTGAGGTGGATTAGTGAAGATTGGATGGCCTTGGTTGGTGATGTAATTAGAGGAAGAAGAAGAGGGACCCTGCTCAACCACCTGAGAATGTGTGTGTGGGTCCCTTTGATTCCCGTAACCTTGGGCTCTATTGCCCTGATTTTGCACATTATGTGGGTTGGGTATGGGTTGAGATGGTAGGTATCTGGGTTGTTAGGTTTTGCAATTAACCCAGATTGCAAGTTATCCATGGAAGTCTTCATTTGTTGCATAAGCTGAAGCATGGACCCTTGCATTTCCACCGTCTGCCGGTTTTAATCAGCCTGCCCCGTGGATTGTTGGGCATTCCAAGATGGCTGATTAATCGGTCTCGGGGGCAACTGGGTGTATACTTAACCCTGACCCATAGGATTTTGAGATGCATATTTGCTGGGTCGAGATTGGGTCTATTGCCCCTGATTTTTCCAGGAGAAGATAGGGTGGTTCCTCCATCCCGAGTCAGAAGTGTTGGAATATGGTTGGACCTAACATTCTCCAGCATTGCATATGCATCCTCACGAAACGAGGATAAAGAGAAGGAAGGATCAGAGAAACTAGGATCAAAGGCCCCAGTTTTGAACCCATATAGTTCCAAGAAATCCTGGAATTGAGTTGGTTCATGAATTCACGCCCCATGGGAGCTTGTGAGGAATGGAATCCTGAATTCTAGGAATGAGTGGGTAAAGAAGTGTTTCTTGAATTCCCAAACATCCTTTCTTCCGTTTTCTTAGCAACCAAGTCCATTTTATGCAGTTTATTACAAATTAATTCCATGTCAAATGAATGAGAATCCTGGATCTCCTTAGCACTTGACCTAGGTTGTTGGGATCAGTTGAATGCATCCATGTAGGCATGATTAATTCAGTTCTCTCTCATTTCCTCAAATAGGTCCTAGGCACTATCTGGATCTCTGTTGAAGAAATTGCCTCCACAAGAAGCGTCCACGTGATTATGTAGTTGCTCAACCAACCTGTGATAGAAAATTTGCACGAGTTGCCATTTCAGAACCTCGTGGTGTGGACACTTCGTCAAAAGTTTCTGGAATCACTCCCAGGCACCTTGAAACGGTTCCCCTGGCTGCTGGGCGAAAGTGGTAATCACCCGTCACAACGCATTGGTCCTTCCGATAGGGAAATATTTCTTCAAGAAAGCTAATTTATAAGCGGCCCAAGTTTCAATTGGCCTTCCTATAGTCCGGTACCAATGTGCGGCCTTATCCCTAAGAGAGTGGGGGAAAAGCATCATGATCACTTGCTCCATTCACATTCTTTACTCTGGTGGTCAGAACCAAAGTTGTCAGATCCTCCAGGTGCTATATTGGGTCCTTCGAGCCAAGCCCAAGGAAATGCTTAATCAAACTTAAGACTTGGGGCTTGATTTCTATGTCTCTGGTGAGAATCATGATGCTGGGACGTTCCCCATAGTTTGAAGGATTGTAGAAATCCTTCAAGGGACGAGCGCCCTGACCATGCATACATTGGAACCATTGCTGCATCTGTTGCAATTCTTCCAACTGCCTCTAAATCAGCTCCTGCTGGTTTTGAGGTGCGGGAGGTAGTTGTTGATCAGCCATGGTGTCTACTTGGCTATAGCTCAACCTCTGCCTCCTAGAATGGTCTAAAGGTCCTTCTGATCAAGGGTTCAATGACCTCCTCCCAAGCATACATTGGAAGGAAGTTGAAAGGATGGGGAAAAGAGGGAACCCTGCAGCACAAGAATACAAGCCTGTCCTTAGATGGGGCAGCCTAAGGTCTACTGACTCTCAGAATCCGTCTTAAGATTATGGACGATTTACTCTACTTATGTCCAAACAATCCAACTAGTTAGGAGGGACTAGGGAGAAGGTTCTTCCTTTGGCTTACGCCTTCGGTTCCTAGTGTACCTCCCAGCCGCGATCGTTTGATGCTACTCCCCTAGCTAGACATCAGATTGATTAGTATAAGCAGGTTTATCTTGAATAATCTCAAACTGGATCCCGACGAGAGAATGAATCCTTAAGGCCAACATCTAATTGATTTTAGTTAGGCTTGGGAAATTGCTGCTCCTGAATGTGATGGGCCCTTAATGGATTATGCCCTTAAAGATTTGTTTGAGAACGTGAGAATGTGTAGAACCAAGAGGTTTTCAGGCAAGATTATTAATGATGAGGTGAGTTTTATGGTTCGGATCTTGCTTAATAACTTTTAGGATTGAAATACTAGGTGTTTTCAACCAACTTTTGTGAGGCAAACCAAGTTTGTTGTTGAAAGCATGTGTTCAAGTATTTTCCATTAGAAATCAAGAAAAATATGGAGTGCCTGGCTTGACCTAATTATTGAATCCTATGGGGCAGCTAGAAAATGAACCTCTTTTAGTTTAGGTGGTGCAGCCCAAACAATTCAATCAATTGGCTAAAATGCACCATCGATTAAGGCACACAAAAAGGTGGCTAACCTAATATGATTTCTACTCTTTTATGGGTTGAATTTGTGTATCGGGTCAACAGGTCGGAAGCCCGGTTGAGTAGATGAAAATCAAGTTTGATTATGTGCCTCAAATGTGGGTGTATAGAGTCCGTATATTGATTTGTCCCACAGAAAGTATTTTTTTTTTGTTTTCTTTTATATGCGAGGGTGAGGTGGATGAAGGTGGCAAACAAGACAAACAAATCGATCCTAGGGTTTATGCAAGCACCTAAGTAGATTGGGTCATGATTATGAGTGTGGCGAAATGAACTAGTTGGGGGGGAATGTGGGGGACACTTACAGAGTACTCTACCAGCACTTTACTCCGATCTACCGCACTTGGATCTCCATGAAACGGTATCTACAAGATAGTAGATCAAAGACAAGTAGGGTTAGTGCTATGTAAATGAAAAGAAACGCAATAAATAATAAAGTAAATTTCGTTGCCTCCCCGACAATGGCGCCAAAATGGTCGGGCACGTTTCGTGTGTTAGAAATCGGGGTTACAAGTAACTCGTTGTCGTAGTTGCAAAACACGTCGATCAGATAAAATTTATACTGAAACTCTAAGGGAGTCTTGGGTCGAACATAGGGAGGCGACGTTTAATTTAATTGTAGATCGTGCTTCTATTTGATTCTTTTTGGAGTTTTAGGGTTTTGTTATATTTTGTGTTTTTGAAATAAAAGACAAGCAATAACAAGATAGAGATGGAATCAAATGTGATGTATTGCATTAATGTCTATTACAATTAACTATGAAAGCATAAAAAGAGAGGGAAGTGAGAGGAAATCTCTCAAATCAGCTATTTGGCAAGATGATGGCACCTGGCGGAAGCTCAGACGAAAGAGGTGAGGAGTAGGACGATGAAGGTGAGGTGCAGGAGGACGTCGGGTTGAGGAAAGCTTCGACGTATCTCCGGAATGGAGGTGAGAAGACGGAGATGATTTGCTATTGGAATGGAGGTGGGAAGATGTCTCCAAGGTGACCTATGAAGGGGGATGGGAAGTTGGAGGACTATTTGGTGGAGCAGAGGCTCGCTACACTAATAGGTGCCTTGGGAGCTTGAGAACAAGCTCTAATGAAGCATTGCTAGGCATTGGCCCTACCGAGCTCCTCCATCTTGTGCAAATACTTTTTTTCTTTTTGAAACACATGTCAGTTTATCTCTTACAACATTATTTGGAGGAGCACACTTTTCTTTTTGGTGGGAGAGTTTCTTTTTGGTAGAAAGAGTTTCTCCTAAACACAAGACTAAAACCTGGGATAAAAAGTCTACCTGCACGCACAGGTAAGGACTCCACCTTCCCTAATGAACACTAGGGTTGGATCTTATGTTCGCCTGGTCTTTCCTAATATGTGTAGTGTAAACCAAGTTTACTTAAGCTCTCAAGTAGAAGCAAACCGACGAATCCTGTACTGGTGTCTCAAGTATAAGAATATGTCCTTAGTTAGGAGAGATTCCGATCTATCTTGTCAATGCTCAAGTTAATTAAGCCGAGCCTGAGCGAATTAGGCTTCTGTGGCCTGGAAAGTCTCCAAAACAGAGGTTGAATATCCATAAACACTTATTGTATTTTTGTTTCAGCTTTCAGATCATTACTAAACACCATTTATATATATATATATATTTTTTTTTCTTTTTTTTTTCTTGCATATTTATAAATAGGTGGAAACTGCATGATACCATAAAATACCTAGATCCTATGGATGCCCATCCACCCCCCCATGCCAAACAATGCTATGTCCTCATATGCATGCAGGGAAAGGTAGAGAAAGGATGAAAGATCGTGTAATGAGAGTTGAGGTGAAGGGTATACAGCAGGGTGGTAGGGTGGGTGGATGGTGGGTGGTGAAGTGAAAAGTGAAGAGATTGTGATAGTGGCACGAAAAGTGATGGTGGAAGGTGAAAGGTCTGGCATTTCATGGGATGAGAGTGTCCCAGGCGGAACAGAAAACAAGTCGGGAAGAATAAGTTGGCCCTCAGATTGGCCAAGAAGAGGGGCTTCTTGGATAGATGGACCCAAAGAACAGCCCCAGTGAGTAAGATATGGGCTCAAGGTCCCAGTGTGGAATTGCAAATCCACTTGATTTGGCAGGAAAGAAAGGGCAATCCGATCTTCAAGAGTGTGGATCGGCGGTGAGTAGGCTATATATGACTCAGACCACGAGGTATGGGAAGCGGAGAAAACCTCGTCAGAAGTTTGGCCAGCAGAAGGTACGGGACAAGGGAGGGATGGGGGAACGTCACAGTATGTGTTGATTAGGCAGTAGTCAGGTAATCCACAGTAGTCTAAATAGGTCCCAATTAGTCCGATACACGCACTGACGGTCATGTTCTCGTCAGATGTGTCATCCTCAATGCAATCACAATAAAAGTTCTTGGCTGTCTTGAAGATGTTAAGCTTGATCTTTTTAGATCCGACGACAATCTCAATATAGCTCGACTCGCAGTCGATATGGGTGCAGGCTGTGGCCAAGAAAGGTCGACTGAGGATGATCGGACAATCAGAAAGTGAACTAGGAACTTCCATATCAAGAACAAGAAAGTCAACAGGAAAACAGAGACTGTTGACCCTAACCACCACGTCTTCCACCACACACTTCGGGATTTTGACAGAACGATCTGCCAACTGTAACGTGACAGGGGTGGGTTTCAGATTTCCTAAGGAAAATTTTTCGAGCATGATGGTCAGTATAAGATTTATGGAAGATCCTAGATCAAGTAGGGCACGGTTAAAACTGCAGCCTTGGATGCTACAGGAAATAAGCAGTGTGCCCGGATCTTTCTGCTTCGGTGGTAGGTTTGATAGTATAGCACAACTCGCATGAGGCGAGAGAACCACCGGATTTTTAGTTTTCTTTGACTGTCGCCTGGGTGTTGTGTAGTCTTTGAAAAATCGGGCGACAGTAGGTATGTGGTCGATAGCCTCGAGCAGGGGTACCTTGATTTCTACATCCCTGAACAAATTACGCAGGTTATCAAAGGCCTGCGTATCTTTCTTTTTGCCTTTTGGCTCCCTCAGTAGAGCCCAAGGGAATGGGACTGATTCTGCCAACAATTTGGGTGTATCGTCCTCTCGCGAATGTGGTGCGCATCCTTAATGAGAGGGTGATGAAGAAGAAGACGAGCTCGGATCAAGTTGAGGTGGATCGACGGTCTGCTTACCACTCCTCGTAGTGATAGCATTGGACGATGCGGGTCCAGTGGGATCATACGGCGGAGGAGGGTTCGCAATAGGGACATAAGAGTGCGGTGCTGCAGCGGGATTAGCCTGAAAACCCGGTGGAATGCTCGGAGCTTGCAGAATTTGATGAACCTACCCCTGAGAAGGTCGTACCTGTGGTTAAGGACCGCAAGGTACGGAATTTCGTGGGTTTGGGACAGGTTGGGCGGGAAGAGTGCCCTGAGATCGAGTCATCATGCGTAGTTGACTGATCTCAGCATTCTACTGCGCCAGTTGGTGGTGAAGAGAGGTCATGTTCTCTTCATGGCGCTTTGACATATCTGTCATCATTCGCATCAATTTGTCAAGCGGACTTGATGCGTGTTCTGTTTGTGGTACGCAAGGGCCTGATGACAGATTCGCCACTGGATTAGACTGGGCCCTTGTGATGACTGGTGTGGATGGTCGCATTAGTCCACCCACGGGGTTTTGGCTCTGCGGGTTGTTGGACCATGCGAAGTTCAGATGATTGTGCCACCCTGGGTTATATGTGGCAGAGAACGGGTTGTTCCCCAGGGCGCAAGCGTCTTTTATGCCAGAAGATGCGTCCGCATGTAAGTATGCATCTGAGCACACGGAGGCTTGGTCCTCCGTGTCAAAATACTGGCTCGCAGAAGCCAGTTCCACATGACTTACCGAGTCGCTCGACATGACACTCGGTAAGGAAGGTCTTATGGGGTTTCTCGAGATAAGCCTGGTGTTGGAAGAATTTGGATTGTGACGAAGTGGTGAAGAGGTGATGTTTGCTAGAAATCGGGTGGGGTTGGCCAGAAGCTCGTCCAGCTTCTTGTGCACGACAGAGACTTCATCTAGTTTTTGTGTAATAAGGCTTAGATTAGTGGATGAATGGGAGGGTCCAGTGTCAACTTCGTGGACATTTTGGGGCTGGCTGGTACGATTAAAGGCGACAATGGAAGCATTGCTCATTGAGTTTTCATTCATATTTTCAAACAGTTCAAATGCTCCATTCTCATCTTTATTCATAAAGTTCCCTCCATAGGGAGCGTCTGCATTCTACCTCAAAGTCTCATTTAACCCATAGTAGAAAATCTGGGCTATATGCCAGTTAGGCAGATCGTGGTGCGAACACTTCCTGAGGAGGTTGTTATACCTCTCCCATGCCTCATGAAATTGTTCGCTGTTTTGTTACGTAAATGAAGTGATAGCACGGTGAAGTGCATTGGTTCGCCCAATTGGGAAGAACTTCTTGAGAAACGCTGTTCGCATCTCTTCCCAAGAATGGATGGTTCTCCCAAGGGTGCGTAACCACTGCGACATTTTATCCTGCAATGAAAATAGGAACATTTTCATGAGGACTATAGGTAACCTGACATTTCTTGGTTTAATAGTTTCAGCCAGTCGAGTTAGGTCTTCCAAGTGGAGAAAACGATCTTCCTTTGCAAGAACATGGAAGTGAAAATTTATTAGGCCAATTATGTTCGATTTCAGTCCAAAGTCTTCCCTGCCCATGGGGACCCGAATTTGTCCTATGGTCTCTGTAGTAGCGGGATTCTGATAGGAGCTAAGAGACCTAGGCTCCTCACGTTTGGGAGGGTTCTGCATTTCCTCCAATGTTTCCCGAATGGCTTCCATTTGCTCATTATACATTTCCATTTGGGCTTGGAGGCGGGTTATGCGATTTATTGCTCCACCACCTAGTGGGTTCTGAGGGCAGTTTCCTCCCTCGGGATTTAGGGGTGGGCGTGCAGCCATGTTTGTGAAGGAGGAGGACGATTCGGCTTGTTTTCTAGATTTATCAGGCAATTCAATCAGTTCAAGGTTTTGTGACCTCCTCCCAAACATACACTACCACACGAAGAATTGGGGGGATAAGAAGGGAAAAGGGATGAGAGAAATGACGCCGCAAAGGTACACTTGATGACAAATCAATTCAATCAAATTCCTAACCTCTACAGTGTGCCCTTAGACTTAATGATCTAAGTTACCTACTATCACGAACTACGAAACCGAATGCAAGCACCGCGGAACCACCGAGCCAGATTGAAAGGCCATTTGCCCCTGTCTTAGACACCCGATAGCACGCGGGAACTCTCACCAGCACATAGCCGCTACACGCATGTAGTTAGACCTCCAATCCTTAAGAAGGGTCAAGTTACTACCAGTTTTAGTTAGAGGCTTAGGGTCAAGTGCTTTTGGAATGTGAAGGGCGTTGTTTACGGGTAATGCCCAAGTGATTGATTTTCAGAGTGTGTAAAACAAGCATGCAATGGGGAAATCTCCCCGAATTGAAGTTTTTATTGGTGAATGGTTTTTAGAGTTTAGCCTTAAGTAGTATGAATTTTAGAATTTCTCCAATTTACCAATTCAACCAATCTCCAGGTTTTGTGAAATACAAGTTTTCTTTCTAAGCCCAATAAACCCTTCTTCAATATCAGTTAATTAATGCATGCTGAAATGCAATGGGCTACCCTAAATGGAGATTTCTATGTGTGGATGCACGAATCAGTTTTAGATTTATGTGAAGGGGAGACAAAGCACTTCAATTCAAGTGCTCCCAATCACCAGAATGATTTCCACACACAAGGCTCAACTAGAAGATAAAGAAAATCAAATTGTTGGGGGTTGAGGTAATCGGGATCGAATCTTAGGCAAGTTGAAAAGTCATGGTGGGGTTGCAATTAACTCAATTCGAAGTCTCCCCACCAAAAATATCATCCTGAATTGAAGATAAGTGAGGCAAAAGAGGGGTGCAATCAATCCTTTTGTATTTGCCTCAAAGAATACTTCACACGGCGAGAAATTCAAGAATCAAGATTCTTGGATTTTCGCTATGCGAAGTAAGGCTGAAAATCCCGGGGCGGTGGGAGTGAAGACAATTAATCAAACAAGTGAATTTTAATCCACTTGCCCCAAGAGATCCTAAGAAGTTTTACTAGTTTTTTTAGTTTTTTTTTTTTAGCTTATTAAGGTTACAAGTTAACCTAGGATGCTAAGAAAAGAAAATCGACTTGTTCGGCAACGTGTGAGAAGCTCCAATGTGGTGTCGGCATCTTCACACTCTCGTTCTCGCCTTGGATCTGCTCACATCTTTGATTTCGTCTGCCTGCCTTCTCCTTGCCCAGGTTCACCTGCACACCAAAAACAGAGATACCCGTGAAGAGAGAAGAGAAAAATTGAAAGGAATTGAATAGAAACTTACTTGAAGGTGCACTTCCCTGGCAACGGCGCCAGAAAAGATGTGGTGTCAAGCCAGAATAGGTTGTTAATGTGGTGATTTTATTGTTGAAATGTGTATAGTGGTTAACCTAAATCGGACCTAACCATCTCTTTACAAAATTTTTAACATGGCCTATTGGATTTTATCTTGTCACTTTTAGGCCCAGGGTCGAACTCAGGGAAGTGGGGTTCCAAGTCGAGTTTCTACGCTTTTCCTACAACGAGTCTCTTCCGTTCGTTTATTGTGTTTTGGTGCTTTTCTTATTTAGATTTTTTTTGGTAATCTTTGTCCTTGAGGCACACCCTCAAAATTGGGTTCTTGGCTTTGAGCCAAAACAGAGTTCCAAAACTAGTCTTGCTATTCGCAAGATGGGGTACCTGCAAGTCAAAGATTATCTTTTTTCTCTTTTATATATTTTTTTATCTTTTTTTTTTTAACAAGAAAGAGAAATAGAAGTAAATACAGTATATATATACGTATATATTATGTATATAAAGGGGTGGGGGTGGAGGCAGAGATGGAGTGTAGCACGTGTCGAGTCGGTCGTCGTCTAGAAAGATGCAAACAACGGGACTAGGTGCCGCGTGGAGTGTGGGGTGGATGGTGGAAGATGTTTGTAACCATGCTTTTTGTACGCGTGTATCGGGGAATATCAGCAACTGGTGTAGATATTCCCGTGATACAGCATATGGCAAATAATGTGAAAAAATATATATATATGTATATATGTAAATATATCTATATGTATATATATATATGGTTATAAATATATAGGTATATATATATGCAGATATATATGTATATATATAAGTGTATATGTATATATATATATATGTGTATGTATATATAACTATATAGAGGTATATATATATGTATGTATAAGTATATAGTAATATATGTATATATAGATATATGTAGCTATATGTATAGATAGATATATGTATATATATATGTATGTATATATAGTATAAGTAAATATATGTATAGATGTATATATATATATATATATAAATAATAATATATGTATATAGGTATATGTATCTAGATAAGTATATATATGTATATATGTGTATATATATATATATAAGTGTATAGATATATGTATATATGTATATAAGTATACTAATACTACTATATATATAGATATAAGTATATATATATATATGTGTATATGTATAGTAGTATATGTATATATGTATATATATATATGTATGTATATATATAAGTATATAGATATATATATATATGTAAGTATGTATACTAATACATAAGTATATCAGTACTATTATATGTATAAATATGAGTAGATATATGTATATATATGTATGTATATATATATATGTATACGTATATATATATATATGTATATAATAGTGTGTAGGTGTGTGTGGGTGTGTGAAAGTGTTAGTGTAGGTGTCTGTGAGCGTCGGTGTAAAGAGACGTGAGAGAGAGAGAGAGAGCGGGAGAGAGCAGCCGCACTGCTGGAGTGAAAGGCTAGAGTGGTTAGGGCGTCTGCGCATGAAGGCTGTCATCTGATCCACGCACGCTTGCGCAGGCACATATGCGTAGAGAGGAGCGCGCACGAGTGGGGAGCGGAGAGGAACCAGCAGCGCCCAGCGCTGCGCGGAGAGGAGTATGCGGGCGAGTGAAGCGAGTGACGCAGGCACACGTGGGCGAGTGCGGGCAAGGCAGACGGGTGCGGACGAGGACTGGCAGATGCGCGGGCCGGGCATGCATGGCCGAGGGCCGGTTGCGGCTCGCCGGGTGACCGGGAAAGTGAGAAGCTTTCCGGTCACCCCACTGTAGCCACAGTGTTGCGAAGACTCGCGTGAATAGTGGCTACAATGGTCATCTGCGCCGCACAACTGACAGTGGGCGGTGCTGTGAGTGAGGTCGGCTTGCGGCTAGCACACGCGGGCTGGCGTGCGAGGGAGAAGGCCTGCGCCAGCCGATTGCCAGCGCGGAGAGCTCACGACAGTGTGGAGAAGCGGGAGGCGAGGTGTCTACAGGCGCGCGCGGAAGCTTACAGATGCTGGCAGGGGGGCAGGAAGCGCTTGGCCAGCTGCTACAGAGGCATGCAACAGCCGGTTGCAGGCGGAAGAGGGCGTGACAGGGCGGAGAAGCGGAAGGCGGAGAGGGTCTGCTGGCATGCGTGGAGGGGCTGGGGCGCCTGCAGGCTTGCGCGGAATGGTTGGGGCAGCTGCTGCTGCCAAGCTGCGAACTTCAGACCTTGAAGCATGCGGCCATGGCTGAAGGTGCGGGAACGTAAAAAAAAATGAGAACAGAGCCACCACACCCACCAGCTCTTTGAAGAGCTGGGCGGTGGTGGGCTCACTGTGGTGGTGTGCACCACAGTGAGGGCTCCTGCCCACCGGGTGTCTCCGAGGAGGGCCGGCGAATGGAGGGGAATGGAGGAGAGGACGGCCTGGAAGGAGATGGAGCTGTCGGTGGGTTTTTTTGGTTGGGACCAGGCTTCTTGCAAAGGATGGAGCCGTGGTCTTTAAATAGAAGTAGAAGGCATGGCCGTGCATGGCTCATGCAGGGAATGGCAGCCGCATGGATGGGCTGGCAAGGAGAGGCAACCGCAGGGAAGGGCAGCTCTAGGGAAGGATGGCGCAAGGAAGAAAGGTGCAGCCGCGGGAAGAGATTTCCAAAACTAATGGAAATAAAAATAAAGATGGGAATATTGCAAAGATGCACTTGAGGAAAAAAGTAAATTGCAAGGCCACTTATTTCATTCTCCTCTCCTCTCAATTAAATGCATGCATGCATGTATTTTTACAATGCAACTATGGAGACTTAATATGCATTGGTAATGCTAGGAAATAGCACAAGATGGCACAATTGCAGGCGTATTTTTGTGGTGCAATCAGCTCCCTAGCCGTTGGATCTCGATCCAACGGCTACGATTCAAGGGCAGGGATGATGAAGGGAGTGGGCGGTGGCTACTGGCAGGTGGTGGGTGGTCTAGATGGCACCACATGGCGCCATCTGGGCCGTCCGTCTTCTTCTTCTTGTAGAGGGTGCCACGGTGCCTAGATCGAGATGATTCCTGCAATGCTGAACTGCGATCGTTTCTCCGAATTCTTTCGTACGGTCTGATTTTCCATCAGAAACCCATATGGATGTTGCATTGCCCCTTGGCCATATAAGATGAAGGAATTAATATACAAAACATACAACTATCCTGAGTGCCATACAATGGATGTTATGCAATATTTGTAACATGATATGCAATGCTAAGCTTAGGAACTATCATAAATAAACAATTTATCATTAATTTATGTGTGTTCATCACAATTTAACTAGGAAATGCCCTTGTCATGGGATTCCAATGTGGCACTTGGCTCATATTTTCTATTATGGGTTGAGTGATAATCTGAAGAATTTTGTTGATGCAGCATGTGGGGGCAATTTCCCAAGTAGAGTTGCTGAGGGAGCCTTTCAATTATTTCAGAATATGAGCGAAAATTTGCTCAATAATGTCTCAATGTCCACCTTTAACAGAGCTAATCAACCAAGAAGAGGAGTTTATGAATTTAACAATAATTCACACTTGGTTGGTTTAGAATTAATTGCACAAGGATTAAACAAGGTGGAACTCGTGGGAAAGAATGTGGAAAATTTGGATAGGAAACTGGATATTCCTCTGAGTGGTGAAAGTTCCTTAGGTACACAATCTAGAGTAATTCCTTTGCCTACCCAAGGAGTGCCTATGCTAACCCACAACTAGCTCCCCAACCCCTAGGTCAGGAATTAGTGCACAACATCAATGACCTAACTATGGCTTCACTAATGAGCCAACTGTACTTGGACCCATCTCTTTCCGAGTACCATGGAGGGACCTTGATGCCGTTGAATTTTTAACTAGGCATCCTGATGCCTAGTTATACTAAGGATGTGAATGCACTCCAGGGTTACACTAGAAATGAGCCTTATTCAAACACTTACAACTTTGGATGGTGTAGCCATCCTAACTTTGCTTGGTCAAGTCAGAAACATGCCCAAGGTCCTAACTTGACTAAGCCAAACACTTATGGGCAACCTAGTAGGTACACACAACCACACACATATCAGCCACAACCTACTCAGGAAAACCAACCCTCTGATCTGAGTATAGTCCTCAAAGAAATGAGAGAAATGAATCAATTGAGGACAGATTTGATGGGATGATTAGACCAACTAGTTACTGCTAGACAACACGAGATGTTGCCATCCCGACCCATCCCAAACCTGAGGAACTTCAATAGGGTTAACCAGCAGAACACAAGAACAACAAGCACACATAATTCTGCCTGCTCCCCATCACCCACCTGGTTCTATTAACCCTAACCTAATCTAGGCTCAACCCATTTTGCAAAACCCACGTTACCCTTCTAACCCTAATGCACATGCTTTTGTTATCACTTTGAGAAGTGGGAAACAAATCCAAGATCCTTCTACATCAAAATCTTACCGAGATCTTAAGGAGCTCGAATCTGACCTAGGCGACCAAGCTAATCTAGGAAACAAGACTCAGGATTTGAATACTCATGATTTTTCTCGTGTGCATTTTCCTGAAGCCTTGGACAAACCCAGGGAAAGGAAAACAGACCAATCTAAGGAGTGGCTTGAGATTCTAAAGTAAGTCCATGTAAATATAACACTCCTTGAGGCCATTGGGAACATCCCAGCTTGTGCGAAATTTTTGAAAGAAATATGCACACTGAAATGCCAGGCCAAATCATCAAAAAGGGTTGTGATTTCTGATTAAGCTAATGCCATCATTCTAAATAAGCTCTCTCCTAAAAGGAAAGATCCAGGGACCCCCTTAATTTCTTGTGAAATAGATGGTTTCGTCCTGGATCGAGCCTTACTGGACCTTGGCGCCTCCATCAACTTAATCGCCATAGAATTATATGCAGAGTTGAATTTAGGCCCCTTGGAGCACACTGATGTGACCCTTCAGCTTGCTGATAGGTCAACCAAAATTCCAATGGGTCATGTATAGAATGTGATTATAAAGGTGAGGGATTTTGAGCACCCAGTGGACTTCCTTGTGTTGGATATGGAGGCATCAGAAAACTTGAACCACACCCTGATAATCTTAAGGAGACCTATCTTGGCCACAACCAAGCCTCTAATCAACTGTGAGATGGGGAATATGCACATCACCTCTCGAAGAAAAAATTAACTCAATATCTTTAAAGCTTCCCAAAAGAATAAGGTGAATTGTGGTTCCATCGAGGTTGTAGGAATAATTGAACAAGTTTTGGCAATTCACACTAATTATGATCCAAATCCTGCCAAAGCTCAAGATCGGTACGAAAGACAAAAAGGGGATGTACTTGTGGATGATTCTGATCTACCACCTCCCATAAAAACTCAAATTTAAAAGGACATTAAGGAGATTGAGAAACTCTTGGGAGTAACTTATGACGAGTTAGATGATAATGTGAAGAATCCTCAATACACTCACCACGAGATCTAGGAACTATTAAATTTTGAGGGAGTCCAAGAGAGTGGACAATCTGAGGACATGAATTAGGAAATAACCCCAGAAGAAGTTCAACACATAATGGACTGGGGAAGAATTTATAAACCAACTAGCTCAAATGGATGGCTTGAATCTGAGGGAGAAATGACTTCGGATGAGGAAGAGGTAATATTTGATGAAGATTTTGATGAATTTAGCACAACTCTACCCTTGCTCTCATATGACCCATAGTCTGGAGAACTCATGATTTTTTATATCAACTACTATTTTGAAGACCCTTATGACTCTAATTCAAATCTAGACTTAAATCTCAATCATGATCTCAATCCAGACCCTCTACCACCTCTTCTTGATTTAAGGAACTGGATTGACGAACAGGCTCTACATCTTGAACCTCATCCACCTGAACCTTTTCCATATTCCAAGTCAAAAAGACTCTTTAGAGTAGGACTACATTATCAGCTGGTCTACATTTGTGGATCACTGATTCTTGGACCAAATGATCATATTTTATATTGATCTTGAATCTCTTTGCAACAATTATTACCCCTTTCCTTGACCCACAATATTGAATTGCATACTTTTGGGTTTAGGTTCGGTAAATGATGTTAAACTTAACGTTGCCTAGGAGGCAACCCAGTACTCTTTACAGGTAGTTTTGCATCCATGCTATCTTCGATTAGCAAGCATAATTAGGTGACATTGCCTTCTCTTGCTTAATATATTTTGATTTTCTTGCATACATTTCAAAGAGGACATTGTAATAAATAAGAATGGGGGTTGCACATTGCATGTCTTATTTTTATGTCAGAAAAAAAGAATTGCACTTAGGAATAAAAAAATTTTATTAAGGTTTTATTAGAGGCTTATTCTTAAGTTGATTCCTAAGCTTGGAATCCAATACAACTTCACACTTACACGTAGAATTTGTAATAGATCCTCTGTGAAGATTGATAAACATCTTTAGTTTGTCGAGAAGAAGTAATTCTTCCTCTCTTGAGCCCTCGAAGAGTAATTAGGGAGTCAGGCAAACTATCTTCTAACAGATCCAACAAACAAGTGTGAGGTGGGAGTAGAAAGTCTACTCATGCTCTAAATCTAGTATGAGGAATATTAACTTTTGGATAATTAGATAATGATACTTAGAGTTAGGTATAGATTTCTCTCTCGATTTCTGCATACAAATTCTTAGTGCGAATATTTTGAGAGCTACCAAACAAGGCAAATACACAGAGAGCGTGTTATGAAAAAACTAGTATTAAGGTGGATGGTCATGACCATCTTTTACGGAATCCTCGGTTGAAGGAGAGTATTATTCTGAAGGTCAGAAATACGTTGTCCTATCCATTCCCTTCCCAGTGCTAAGAATAGGCACTTCCACAAAATGAGCCACCCAATATCCTCTTAAACACCCCTAATCCCGAAGGATGCCATGTAAATAAAAGTTCGCATGCTATACTGCATTGCATTAGTAGATATCTGGATGCGAAAGGAAAAAAAAAAGAAAAAGATATATATTTATAAAAAAAGTGAAAAAAAAAGAAAGGAAAAGAAAATAATAAATATATATACAGAAAAACAAATTTAGAAAAAAAGAACAAAAAAGAAGAAAAGTAGACAAAGAAAAGACTTTATGAATATAAAATTTATTGCAAGTGTATTGAGGCAACAACACTTATCACCATCACGATCCACCAAATACAGCCTTAAGCTACTTTTCTTTATTTCTGGCCACCTAAATGCTGGCTGTGGAATTATGACTTAGTCGTAGGTTATTAGAACCTAATCAAAGTGATAATGACGGAAGAGACCACTAAATATACTAACAAATTTGGTGAGGTTGTGAGCTCTGAAAAAAGAAAAGAAAATAGAAAAAAGGAAAGAAAAGAGTGAGAATACATACAAAGGAACTAAAGAGAGCATAGTTTCTCACATCTCTTTGAGTTGAATTATTTAATAGTCTGGAAATCTAGATTCTAAAGTACTCTTCTATATGTAGCACTAGATGAGTGTGAACCACCAAATACAAATCCACTTGACTCAAATTATCTTCTACTTATGTGAAAAGCTGGGGTTGAATTTACAGATTACTTTATAACCCCGAGGGAAGAAGTTGCTTATCCCAATAGAATTTTACTAAGGTTCAAGTACAAGCTATAGATGAGGATTGGCTTTTCACTTGGATTCGTTGCATAGGCTGCAACAAAACACTTTCACGACTATTTGGATTTCTAAAGTTTTGGGTGAAAAAAAAAGAAATAATTATTTAGTCAAAATCTTGATAGAAATCTGTTATGTAGGACCACTTTTCATTTAGTCTTTCATTTGCTAGGGACTAGCAGGATTTAGGTACGGGGGTGTGATTGCACAGCAATCATGCGACTTAAATCACTTGAATTAACCTAGATTCTAGCATAACTTAGGAACAATGCTTGCATAAGTGTCGTAATTCGCACAATAGTTAGTTTGTTAGCTGCAAAGATAATTTTGTCATTTTGCCCACTAAAGGAGAGATGAAATTAATTGCAGATGATTCAAAGCCACGGATGATAGATTAGACTGTATTGATCTGACCAGGATGGCGATGGGAGTTGAACACTTCCAAAATCATCTTTATTACACAACCAGAGCATCATGTGCAACCCATAAAAGAATGGAGGTCAAGGAGCCAGATGACAGAGATCCAAGCCTCAGATGAAAGATCTAACTGGATGGATGGATTCGGATCAACAATTGCAATCCAACAACATAAAAATCAACCCGATCAGAAGCCTACATCTCCAGATACAAAGCAAAGAAGATGGATAGCCACGATGGTGCCATGTGGCACCATCATAGTTGCCCAACATCCCCACCCCACCTTTGAAGAATGTCCTCTCAAGCGTTGTGGACTGTTGGATCCACATGCAACGGCTGAGGATCGTCCACGTTGCTACACTCCACCATGTCTCATCAAACGATAGGCTAATCTTATCCGTTAGATCTCCATCAAATGGCTGAAAGAGAAGTTGCCTAATACACAAATGCCACCCAATTGAAGCCTTAGAGAAATGGTCTCCACACTAAATCGCAAGCAAAGAGTCATGTTCGAGGCACGCTCAATGCCAAATTGGAAAGTTGGCATTGAGCGGGCATGATTAGTCATTGGATCACGATCGGAATGTGCACATGCGAAATCATGGTGAGACTAGAGTGCTTCGTGGTTGTATGAACTAACAAACGCTCCCACTATGTGCGATGTTAGGCTCCCTCTATGAGTGATCTCACGCGGCCTCTTCAACGAAGGTGATGCAGGCGTGCATTTAAGCCATTCAATCATAAGATCAGACGACCGTGGAGCATTGGCATGAGATTGAAGATGAAGCATGTGTGCGAGGAGAGAGAAGTGTACTGCGGGCGTTGAAGCATGCGCGACGAGCGAGCAAGAGCATCTGATGGAGATCCGAGGCCCTAGAGCATCCCACTTGTTGCCACCAAGTCAAATCCACACTTGGAATGAGATTTTCAAGGTGTTTTGAGGCATGATTTGGTCTATTGATCTTCCAATCGATGGATTTGATCACCCAGGGTTTGTTACATGAGTTTAAGGGCCAAAATGCCCACTTTGGCACTCATTAAAACTATAAAAGAATGCCCAGGGCCCCCAGTTGAAGGATATCTCTTCCATCTTCCATAGACTCCTACCATCTCTCTTCCAGCTTCTCTCTTCCTCTTCAACTCCACCATGCAATTCATCCCAGCACTCTGGATCTTAACTGCTACTGCACTTTGGACAAGCATCTTACAAGCGGTGTCGACATCTGTCTACCTTCTATCTCTCTCTCTCTCTCTATCTATCAGTTTCTTACCATAGAGAATTCTATTTTTGAAAAACTATTTCTGAATACAATAAAATTCTGATCTATACATATAGACATATATATATCTATTTAGAACGAGTTTTATTAGAAGGCTTCCGTATAAATCATGATTGTCTATCTACGAACGACTTGGTACTCCCAGTTATAAATTTATTTGTTCCATTGCAATTTGCACTACAACGATAAGATCATATCTTTCTAATGTGTCTAGTGGTGACGAATCAATTTGGTGGGCATTGCATGTCTTATTTCTTTGTCAGAAACAAAAGAGAGGAAATTTGCATTTAGGCATAAAGAATTTTTATTAAGGTTTTATTAAGGATTTATTCTTAAGTTGATTCCTGTGCTTAGAATCCAATACAACTTCACACTTACATGTAAAATTTGCAATGGATCCTTTGTGAAGATCAATAAACATCTTTAGTTTGTCCAGAAGAAGCAATGCTTCTTCTCCTGAGCCCTTTGATAGAAATTAGGGAATTAGTCAAACTATCTTTAACAAATCTACCAAACAAGTGTGAGTGAGAGAAGAAAGTCTACTGGTACTCTAAAGCTAGTATGAGAAATCTTAACTTCTGGATAGTTAGATAATGATACTTGGAGTTAACCATAGATTTCACTCTTGGTTTCTGTGTACAAATACTTAGTACAAATATTTTGAGAGATATGAAATAAGGCAAATGCACAGAGAGTGGGTTCTGGTAAAACTATGACCAAGGTGGATGGTCACGATCCTCCTTTACGGAATCCATGGCTAAAGGAGGGTATTAATGTCAATGTCAGAAATACGTTATTCTATCCATTACCTTTCCGGTGCTGAGAATAGACTCCCACCAAATAAGCCACCTGATATCCTCCTGAACATCGCTAATCCCGAATGATGCCTCATAAATAAAAGTTCATATGCTATACTATGTTGCGTTAGTAGATATTTGGATGCGAAAGAAAAGAAAGGAAAAATAAAAAATATATATATTTATAGAGAAAAAAGAGAGGAAAATGAAAAGATAAGAAAAAAATAAATATATAAATAGAAAAAAAATTAGAAAAGAAGAAAAAAGAAAGAAAAAGCAAAAAAAAAAATGAGTTTATGAGTTTAGAATTTATTACAAGTGTATTGAGGCAACAACACCTACCACCATCACGATCCACCAAATACAACCTTGACTTACTTTTCTGTATTTCTGGCTGCCTGGATATGGGCTTAGGAATACTGAGTTAGTCGTGCAGTTATCAGAACCTAATTAAATTTATAATGCCAGAAGAGACCACCAAATATACTGACAAATCTAGTAAGGTTGTGAGCTCTAAAAGAAAGAAAAGAAAAGAGCAGAAAAAGAAAAAGAAAAAGAAAAAAAATAGCAAGAATACATACAAAGGAACTAAAGAGAGCACATTTTCTCGCCTCTCTTTGAGTTGAATTATTTAATAGTCTAGAAATCTAGATTCTAAAGTACAAGTCTATATGTAACACCAGATGAGTCTAAGCCATCAAATACAAATCTACTTGACTCAAATTATCTTCCACCTAAGCCAAAAGCCAGGCCTCAGTTTACAGATTACTTTATAACCCAGAGGGAAGAAGTTGCCTATCTCAATAGAATTTTACTAAGGGTCAAGTATGAGCGGTAGATGAGGATTGGCATTTCACTTGGATTTATTGCGTAGGCTACAAAAAGACACTTTCATGATTATCTGGATTTCTAAATTTTGGATGAAAAAAAAAGAAATAATTCTTTAGTCAAAATCTTGATAGAAATCTAGTATGTAAGACCACTTTGCATTTAGTCTTGCAGTTGTTAGGAACTAGCAAGATTTTGGCATGGGGGTGTGATTGCACAGCAATCAGGAGACCTAAATCTGCTGAATTAAGCTAGATTCTAGCATAAGTTAGGAACAATTCACTACCCGCGTAGAAGACCCGAGTTGTGAATTATTCTACAAGAGGCTTACTAGGGCTGTCTGCCTCATAACAGGAAATCTGACTGCCCATTAAGAGGCTACCAAGGAGATCTGCCTCGTAACAGGAAAGGATACTGGGTTTGGTGACTAGCCATAGGGCTGTCACTAATGATTGGTACTTGGATGCACTCGAATCCAACTCAATGTGTAGGTACTCAAGCAAGAGGCTTACTAGGCACCCACATATGCAGAGATGGCTGGGGTACTGAGATGGATTGGTTGAGATCTCCTCCAACAACGAATTCAGAGGGCACACCCAAGGATTACGCTCCTACGGGGAGCTGCTTCTTGTGGGAGCATTGGTGTGGCTCGGCAATTCTGGCCAATCCTGCGATAGTGATCTGGTTTGTTCGATGACTAGTCCTTGTTGGAGACCATTTGGGCTCGTGTTTCTTGATCATAAGCCATAGGCCTAGGTAGCTTCGAAGAGGCCCAACTCTTCTAACTAAAGTCAGCAATGTACTTGATACACCAAGAATGGGCATGCCTTTCTAGAGGATTAATAGAATGCTAATCTCTTCCTTGGCAAGGGCGAGACTACCAGGCTGGGATTCAAAGGAAAGGATGCATCCTAATCTCCTTTAGTAGAGAGGGATGATTTCCAGAATCTAATCATTGAGGCGAGTGAGGGAATAAATTATTACACCAAATGTAAGGAACTTGGGGAACTTGTTAATGGGTTACTGGACCAAGGTGATTGGTCATACCAGGTAGGGTTCGAGAGACAAGAACCTAGCATTTATGTTTAGGCTAAGAACTAGCTAGTAAATGAAACTATACACTATCATGTTTGGTTGAGATATAGTAGATGATTGTTCCCTGCTCAGCCGATTGGCTCATTCCTACTTTATGACCTATTTTCAGGTTGTCGTCGTAGGTCGTCGGCATACGAGATTTGCCGCTGTGCAAGTTTGTGCGTGCTTTGTTAACAGGTACATTTTATTCTTTGGTTTACAACAGTTTATGTTTCTTTTGTTTTTGCTTTCCTGTATCAATTATGTGCCATTCTTTCTATACTTTCTTCCATTTTATGTCATAAATGGAACTCTTTTTAGCTCGGCTTAGTTAGGTACAACCTGAATTAAATAAACCTGCACTTCTTTCCTTTCCGCACCTTAGGACTCCGACCCTCATTTTGGGGTTTGAGTTTAGGGGCATGACAAGAATAGTTGGTGGGAATATTGGTCTATGAAGATTCTTGGAGGGTGAAGGATAACTGTGTACACATGTTGAACATTGCAAAGACAATAATTTTTTGAAACACCATTCCCCATCCACTAGAGCAAATTGATGGTTGAGAAAATTTACTCCCCCAATCCAAGGAAAAACTTTTAAATCATGTCTTCTCATAATGATATCGATGTACGATTATCTTGGCAAGCTTGATTTTGATTAAATCATTCATCCATTAATACTTCATATCAAAGTTGGGCTTATATTGATGAGGGTGTTGCCAAAGACCATCTCTTAGGACATTGAATTAAAGGGATCACTTCCCTACACAAGCCATGGAGAGAGAAGCTATGGTTGGAGGTAGATGGTCGGTTCACTTACAGACGGTACATGATAAACACGCGTGAATTCATGATAAAATGCTTATTTATGATAGTTCCTAAGCCTGGCATTGCATATCATTGTATAAATATTGAATAACATTCATTGCATTGTATTTAGGATAGTTGTATATTATGTACATTATTTCAAACATTTTATATGGGAAGAGGCAGTACGACATCTTTAGAGGCTTCGGATGAAGAATCTGACCAAACGGATGGATCTGGAGCGACGATCGTAGTCTGTCAGTGCAAAAATCACCCAGATTAGAGCTCCATAACATCTTGTATAAGAAGAAGATGGATGGCCCTGGTGATTGATTGCACAGCAAAAATACACCAATAAAATGCCATCTTGTGTTATTTCCTAGCATTGCCATTGCATATTAGGTAGCTATAGTTGCATTTGTAAAAATTGACACGTGCATGCATTTATTTGAGAGGGGAGGAAAGTGAATAATTGGCCTTATAAATAGTGTATTCCTCAAGTGCTGCCTTGCAAATTCACCATCTTCATTTTTTGTTTGGCTTTGAATTTCTTCTTCTCTTTGCGGCTACAGGGAATGGCTGCTTCTTCGCTCCACTCTCTACCACAGCATGCCCTGCCAGCCGCATGCTTAGTCATGCGCAACCCAGGGCATGGCTGAGCTTGCCTCCATCTTCCCTAAAAAGTCCTCCTTGCTTCCTTGCGCAAGGAGAGCCTGGTCGATGCAACACACACTCACAGACCATTCCCCAGGCCGTCTCCTCCCCTCTCCCCTCCATAAGCAGCACCTCTTCCTCCTAAAGAGATACACTGTCGGCAAGAGCAGCTCATAGTGGTCCACGACCACCACTGTGAGTCCCACCACTGCCCAGCTCATCAAAGAGCAGGTGGGCTTGGTGGTCTACTTCTCCGTTTCACCCGCACAAAGACTACCCGCCATTACTGTAGCACCAAGCTTTGAAGCTTAGCAGCAGCAGCAGCAACACAGCACCAAAAGCCTCATCCCACGTGCAAGCCTCCGCACGCAAGCCAGCAGCCGACGCCAGCTTCTTCCACGCGTGCAGGCTCGCTCCACAGCGCCCGTGCACATAGAACTGGCCGCAACAGGTTGTCCGAGCCGCGGGCGCACTGTAGCTACTGTTCATGCGTTTCTACGGAACACTGTAGCTATAGTGCGGTGAATGGAAAGTTTCTCACTTATTCGGTCACTGCGTGCTCTCTCTCCATGCTGCAACCACCTCTAGCCCACGCCCGCATCAGTGCCCACGCCTGCTCCAGCGCCTGCGCTCGCGTCTGCACCAGCCCGCTCGCGCATCTACATCTTCGCCCGCGTCCACTCCAGCTCGCAGTGCGGTGCGCTGCGCTCTGCAGCACGCTGCGCTGTACTCTCCCTCACACCTGCAGCCTCTAGCGCACACGCACCCTCGCGCACCTGGGCTTGTGCATGCCTGCTCCTACGTGTTGGCGTCCAAACGTCAGCTACGGGCTCCAGATGCCTTAACTCGCTGCACCCTCTCTCACAGTCACTCTCTCACTCCCTCCTGCAGACACACACATACACACACCACACTTGTACACACTTACGTGTACACACACACTCACTTGTACACGCCTAAATATATACTTATATATATATATTTATATCTATATATTTATGTACATATATATATATATATGCATATATACATATTATTACCAATATAACTAAATATACATATATATACATATATATATACATATATACATACATATATACATCTCCTGATATAAATACATATATACATATATATATCTATCTACATAAATCTATATACATAGATACTTATACTAATATATCTATATACATAAATACATATATATATATATATACATATCTATATATCTATATACATATATTACTATATATATATATTTATATTCATATCACCCACCCCGCATTCTATCACGGGAATATCTGCACTAGTTGCTGAAATTCCCCGATACCCGCGTACAAAAAGCGTCTCCGCACACACCTTCCACCCATCCATCCTACACTCCACGCGGCACTTCGTCCGGTTGGTTGCATTTTTCTAGATGATGATCAACTCGACACCGTGCTATACGCCATTTTCACCTCCACCCCCACCCCTATATATATATAATATATATATATCTATATATATATATTATATATTTATCTTATTTCTATTTCTCTTTCATGCTATTAGAAAGATAAAAAAAATAAAGTAAAAGAGAAAAGATAATCCTTGTCTTACAGGTACTCGGTCTTGCAAATAGCAAGACCAGTTTTGGAACCCTAATTTGGCTCAAAGCCAAGAACAATTTGGCTCTAAGACAAGGACCTGATTTTGAGAGTGTACCTCAAGGATAAAATTATCAGAAAAAAATCTTAAATAGAAAAAATACCAAAAACATAATAAACGAACAGAGGAGATTCGTTGTAGGAAAGGTGTAGAAACTTATTCACCTCTAATCCCGCCTCCCTATGTTCGACCCTGGGCCTAAAAGTGACCAAGACAAAATCAAGTAGGCCAGGTTAAAAATTTTGTAAAAAGATGGTTAGGCTCGATTTAGGTTAACCACTGTACTCACTTCAATGCTAATTTCGCCATATTAACACAACCTATCCGAGCCCGACCATACCTTTTTTTGGTGTCGTTGCCGGGGAGGTGCGCATTTAGGTAAGTTTCTACTCCATTCCTTCAATTTTTCTCTTCTCACACCCTTCTCTCCATGGGTGTTTCTGTTTATTGGTGTGCAGGTGAACCAGTTACAAGGAGAAGGCAGGCAGACAAAGTTGGAGACATGGGTAGATCCAAGGCAGGAATGAGAGCGTGAAGGCGCCGGCACCGCACTAAAGCTTTGCCCACGTTGCTGAACAGGTAGGTCTCTCTTTCTTAGCAACTTAGGTCAACTTGTCACCTTAATAAAAAAAAAAAAACTAAAAACACTTCTTGGGATCTCTTGGGGCAAGTGGATTAAAAATCACTTGTTTGATTATTTGCCATCACTCTACCCACCCCAAGATTTCCCACCAAACTTCGCATAGCGAAGATCCAAGAATCTTGATTCTTGAATCTTTCACCGTGTGAAGTATTCTTTGAGGCAAAAATAAATAGATTGATTGCCATCCCTCTTTGCCTCATTTATTTGCAATTCGGGATCACCGTTTTGTGGGGAGACTTGGAATTGAGTTGATTCCAACCCCACCACGACCTTTCACGTGCCTAAGATTTGATCCTGAATACTTCAACTCCAACAATTTGATTTTCTTTATCTTGTGGTTGAGCCTTGTGTGTGGAAAATCATTTTGGTGATTGGGAGCATTTGAATTGAAGTGCTTTGGCTCCCTTTCACACTAATCTAAAATTGACTCATGTATCCACACATAGAAATCTCCATCTAGGGAACCCCATTGCATTTTAGCATGCATTAACCAACTGACATTGAAGAAGGGTTTGTTGGGCATAAAAAAAACTTGTATTCTCTCAAAACCCGGAGATTGGTTGAATTGGTAATTCAGCGAAATCCTAAAATGCATACTACTTATGGTTGAATTCTAAAAACCATTCACCAATTAAAAATTCAATTCAGGGAGATTTCCCCGTTGCATGCATGGTTTACATACTTTATAAAATCAACCACTTGGGCATTAACTGTAAATAATGCCCTTCACATTCCAGAAGTACTTGATCCTAAACCTCTAACTAAAAATGGTAGCACCTTGACCCTTATTAAGGATTGAAGGTCTAACTACCTGCATGTAGCGCCTACGTGCTGGTGAGGGTTCCCGCGTGCTATTGGGTGTCTAAGACTGGGGCAAATGGCCTTTCAATCTGGCCCGGTGGTTCCGCGGTGCTCGCATTCGATTCGGTAGGTCGTGATAGTAAGTAACTTAGATCTTTAGGTCTAAGGGCACACTGTAGAGGTTAGGAATTTGATTGTATTGATTTGTCATCAAGTGTACCTTTGCGGCATCATTTCTCTCATCTCCTTTTCCCTTCATATCCCCCCAATTCTTCCTGCGATAGTGCATGTTTGGGAGGAGGTCACAAAACCCTGAACTGTATGAATTGTCTGATAATTTTAGGAAAGAAGCCGAATCGTCATCCTCCTACACAAACATGGCTGCACGCCCACCCGTAGATCACAAGGTAGGAAACTGCCCTCAAAACCCACCAGGTGGTGGAGCCTTGGATCCCATAACCCTCCTCCAAGCCCAAATGGAAATGTATAATGAACAAATTGAAGCCATTAGGGAAACATTAGAGGAAATGCAGAACCCTCCCGAACGGGAGGAGACTAGGTCTCTTAGCTCCTATCAGAATCCAGCTGCTACAGAGACCATAGGACAAATTCAGGTCCCCATGGGTGGGTAGGATTTTGAACTAAAACTAAATGTAATTGGCTTGATTAATTTCCACTTCCATGGTCTTGCAAGTGAAGATCCTTTTCTTCATTTGGAAGGCCTAACCCGATTGGCTGAAACTGTCAAATCGAGAAACATCGGGTTATCTATTGTCCTCGTGAAAATGTTCCTGTTTGCGTTTGCGGGACAAAGCATCGCAATGGTTACGCACCCTTGGGAGAACCATCCATTCTTGGGAAGAGATGCGAACAACATTTCTCAAGAAGTTCTTCCCAATCGGGCGAACCAATGTGCTTCGTCGTGCTATAACTTCCTTTACATAACAAAATGGCGAACAGTTTCATGAGGCATGGGAGATATAATGACCTCCTCAGGAAGTGTCCGCACCACAATCTGCGTAAGTGGCATATAGCCCAGATTTTTTATTATGGGCTAAATGAGACTTTGAAGCAGATTGCAGATGCTTCTTGCGGAGGGAATTTCATGAATAAAGATGAGAATGGAGCATTCAAATTATTTGAAAATATGAGCAAAAACTCAATGAACAATGCTTCGATTGTCACCTTTAATCGTACCAGCCTACCCCGCAACATTCACGAAGTTGACACGGGACCCTCCCATTCATCCACTGATCTTAGCCTTATCGCACAGAAATTGGATCAAGTCTCCGTCATGCACAAGAAGCTGGAGAGCTTCTGGCCAACCCCGCCTGTTCTATGGCAAACACCCCCACCTCACCACTTCATCACAATCCCAATTTTTCCAACACTAGGCTTATCTCCAGAAACCCCGTGAGATCTTCCTTACCGAGTGTCGCACCGAGCGATTCGGTAAGTCATGTGGATCTGGCTTCTGCAAGCCAGTATTTTGACACGGAAGACCAAGCCTCCGTGTGCTCGGAAGCATATTTACATGCAGACGCTTCTTCTGCCTTAGAAGACACTTGCGCCCTGGGGAACAACCCGTTCTCTGCCACTTATAACCCAGGGTGGCGAAATCATTCGAACTTCGCATGGTCCAGCAACCCACAGCGCCAAAACCACATGGGTGGACCAATGAGACCACCTGCACCCATCATCCCAAGGGCCCAGTTTAATCCTATGGCGAACCTGCCATCGGGTCCTTACGTACCGCAAATAGAACACGCATCAAGTCCTCTTGAGAAATTGATGCAAATGATGACGGAAATGTCAAAGCGCCATGAAGGGAACATGACCTCTCTTCAGCACCAATTGGCGCAACAGAATGCTGAGATTAGTCAACTACGCATGGTGACTCGATCTCAGGGCACTCTCCCAGCCCAACCTATTCCCAACCCATGAAATTTCATACCCCGTGGTCCTCAACCACAGGTGCGACCTTCTAAGGGGCAGGTTCATTAGATTCTGCAAGCTCTAAGCATTCCACCAGGATTTCAAGCTAATCCCGCTGCAGCACCTCACTCTTATGTCCCTATTGCGAACCCTCCTCCACCTTATGATCCCACTGGACCCGCATCGTCCAATGAGATCTCTACGAGGAGTAGTAAGCTGACCATCGATGCCCCTCAACCTAATCCTATCCCGTCTTCTTCATCGCCCTCTCATTCGGGATGCACACCGCATTTGCGAGAGGATGATACACCCAAATTGGCGCCAGAATTAGTCCCATTCCCTGAGGCTATACTGAGGGAACCAAAAGGCAAGAAGAAGGATACGCAGGCCTTTGATAACCTGCGTAATTTATTCAGGGATGTTGAAATTAAGGTACCCCTACTAGAGGCTATCGACCACATACCTACTGTCGCCCGATTTTTCAATGACTACACAACACCCAGGTGACAGTCAAAGAAAACTAAGAATCCGGTGGTTCTCGGGCCTCATGCGAATTATGCTATACTGTCAAATCTACCACCGAAGCAAGAAGATCCAGGCACACCGCTTATTTCCTGTAGCATCCAAGGCTACAATTTTAACCGTGCCTTTCTTGATCAAGGATCTTCCATCAATCTTATACCAAACATCATGCTCGAAAAATTTTCCTTGGAAAATCTGAAACCCACCCCTATCACGTTACAGTTGGCAGATCGTTTTGTCAAAATTCCAAAGCGTGTGGTGGAAGACATGGTGGTTAGGGTCAACAGTCTCTATTTTCCTAGTGACTTTCTTGTTTTAGATATGGAAGTTCCTAGCTCACTTTCTAATTGTCCGATCATCCTTAGTCGACCTTTCTTGGCCACAGCCTGCGCCGATATCGACTGCGAGTCGGGCTATATTGAGATTGCCGTTGGATCTGAGAAGCTCAAACTCAACATCTTCAAGGCAACCAAGAACTTTGATTGCGATTGCATCGAGGATGACACATCTGACGAGGACATGGCCATCAGTGCGTGTGATGTAAACACATTTACACTACTTAAAATGTCTATTTATGCATGTTCTTAAGCATAGGATTGCATTTCATGATATAAATATTGCATTACATGCAACATCTTGCATTTAGAGTAGTTTGAATAAAATGGAGGTTAATTGTCTCCTTTTATGTGCTTGGATAGGGCAAATATTTTATCAGGGCCTCGGATCAAAGATCCAACCGTATGGATGTGATCAGGGTGACGATTGGAGTTCAACGACTCCAAGATCGCCCTAATCAGGCATCCGTAACATCAGATAGTGACTGAAGAAACTAAGAAGATCAAGGGCCAGGATGATGAAAATCTGCACTTCAGATGACAAATCTGACTGCACGGATGAATTCTGATCGACGATTGTAGCCCAACGACACAAAAATCGAGTCAATCCAACATCCGTGGCACCAACTACAACTTCCAGAAGATGGACGGCCAAGATAGCGCCACGTGGCGCCATCTCAGCCGCCCAAACGGCCGCTTCATCTTGTGAAGGCCCCGCGCCCGATCGCTCTCCGCCGTTGGATCTTAATCCAACAGCTGTGGGCGCTCGCATTTAAAAACGTGTGCTCGACCATCCGCGCCCCATAGCGCAGTGGTCGAGCGCACTATCGCGAGCGGGGGCACGGGTTCGAGCTGTGGAGAGGGGCTAGAAGGCGCGGCGATTGGGCGCGGGTGGAGCATCAGATGGAGATCGGACGGCCGCGTGCACCTGATAGCATCGACGCATGATTGGATGCGCAATCGGATGAGTAATCAGACGCGCACGCGGGCACGCAACGAGCAGGCACGGGCGCATCTTAAGCCGTCCGATCTCGCGATCGGATGGCTGAAAAGCGGCGAACGTGCGTTGCCATTGAGCGCACGAGCAGACGAGGAGGCTCGCGCGAGTCGGCCACTATGCCCACGTTGGGGCTTTAGTGACGGATTTATCCATCACTAAAGACCCCTTATTTATTGTTTTGAAGTTGTAATGTCCATTTTGCCCCCACTCCTTGCAACTATAAAAGGAGACCCCCTCCATACGAAATTCTCATCCCTTCTTTCTCCTCTCTACCCATCCAAAGCTCAAAAGAAGCTTGTCCCACACCCGGGATGCTTCTTGCGAGATAAAGCCCAATTTTCGTTCCCCTTCGGAAGTGGATCCCACGACGACGACGGCGTGCTGCTCCGTTCCCGTTCTTCTGCTTTGTCCTCCTTCGTCCTGCTTCATTCTCCTTGATCCAGGCATCGTCCCATCCGGCTCGTCTTCCAAGCAATCGTCGAGGAGGATAACTTCTCTCTACCATTCTTATTTACAGCTTTTCTAGTGTAGAATTTTCCTGCTTTATAGTGTAATTGATTTTCCGCATTCTAGTGTAACTTTTATAAACAATTGAAATATTGAATGCATGTTCTCTTTCTCTCTCTCTCTCTCTTTCTTTTAGTCTGATAGCTCCATTGTAATTATATCGCCTTGCTTATTGAAAATTCTAAAAAAAAATATATAATTGCGAATATAGATCAACGTAGCCTCCCTGTGTTCGACCCATAATTCTTTTCGGTATAAATTTTTATTTGTTGAACACGAATTCTTCGCTTTCGAACTACAACGACAGGTTTTCCCAAAGCCAAACACGTAAGCATAGCGATTCGCAAAACCCGTTCAACATTTTGGCGCCGTTGCTGGGGAGGCAACGATTTCCGATCTTTTCTTCGCATTTCTTGCACTTTATTTGTTTTCTAACTAGCTTTCTCTTGTGCCTATTGTTTTGCAGAGACCTTCATCAAGGAATCAACAAGCGGTAGACTGGAGTAAAGTGCAGTTGAAGACAACTGTAAGTGCTCCCCCATTCTTTCCCCCTCCATAGATTTCATTCACCACATTAAATCCAAATCCCAATTAACCTAGGTGTTTGCATAAATCCTAGGAATAGTTTGGTTGTTTGGATTTTCACTCACATTCATTCCGCCCTCATCCATAAAAATAAAAAAAATAAAAAGATAATCTTGTGGGGTAATTTTCAACAAACACACAACACACACCCACATTCAAGGCACCTGATCAACTTGATTTGTTTTCTACTCAACCAGGTTCTGATCTGTGGAACCGGTACACACAAAGCAACAGATAACAGAGTAGAAATCATTCTAGGTTAATCATCTTTGAGTGCCTAACTTAGTGGTGCATTTGTGGCCAGTTGTTTGGGCCGCACCACTTTATTTTAAAACCAACTCATCAAGTAGCTCCTCCTTAGGGTTTTCAATCTAGGTATATTCCAGGCACTCCACTTTCTTTCTGATTTTAAAGGAAAACAATCTTCACCCGTATTTTATAACTTGGTTTGCCTAGAAACTTGATTGCAATTCACCTAATTTGAAACCCTAAAATCTACTTAAGCAAGATTTGAACACTAAAATTCACACATTATCAATAATCTTGCTTGAAAACCCTGGTTGTGCATGCACTTACACAAATCTTAATCAATCATTAAGGGCACTACCCATTGTAAGGGCCCATCACATTCCATAAGCACCACAATGCCAGGCCTTAATAAAATTTAGTAGACATTGGCCTTAAGGTTTGATTCTCTCTTCAGGGCCTAGTCTGAGATTATTTTTGATTAACCTACTTGTACTGATTAATCTGATGTCTAGCTAGGGGAGCAGAGTCAAATGATCGCGGCTGGGGGGTATACTAGGAACCGGAGGCGAAAGCCAAAGGAAGAACCTTCTCCCCAGTCCCTCCTAACTGGTTGGATTAAACAGACATAAGTAGAGTAAATCACTTACAGTCTTAAGGCTGGTTTTGGGAGTCAGTAGATCCTTAGGCTACCCCACTTAAGGACAGCCATGTTTTGTTGTGCTGCAGGGTTCCTATCCCCAGTCCTTCCGACCTTCTCCTAGTTTATGCTAGGAAGACGGTCATTGAATCCACGATTGGAAGGACCGTTAGAACATTCTAGGAGGCGCAAGTTAGATTTTGGTCAATTTGATCCCAAGGCCGAACAATAGCCTCCTCTACTTGAAAATCCACAGGAAGAATTTAGAAGGCAGCTGGAACAAATGCAGAGAATGCAGGAATGGTTCCAGAGAATGCAGAGCGCTCAGCCCTTGAAGAATTTTTATGATCCTTCGAATTACGGGGAACGTCCCGACGTCCAGATTCCAGCTGGTGATGTAGAAATCAAGCACCAGGTGTTAAGCATGATTAAACATTATCATGGGCATGGCTCCGAAGATCCGTTTCAGCATTTGGAAGATTTGACCACTTTGGTCTAGACCAGCAAGGCTCGAAACGTTAACGAGGAGCAAATGATCATGAGGCTCTTCCCCCACTCTCTTAGGGATAAAGCTGCGCATTGGTATAGGACAATAGGAAGACCAATTACAACTTGGAATGTGTTGAAATCGGCCTTTTTGAAGAAATCCTTCCCAGTCGGTCGTACCAATGCTTTGAGACGGGCAATCACTACCTTTACCCAGCGGCCGAGGGAGCAGTTTCATGTGCCATCGGAGCGATTCCAGGACTTATTGCGGAGGTGTCCACACCACGAGGTGCCAAAATGGCAACTCGTGTAGATCTTCTATCATGGGTTGAATGAGCAACTCAGAAATCACGTGGATGCTTCTTGCAGAGGCAATTTCCTCAATAAAGATGCAAATACTGCACATGATTTATTTGAGGAAATGAGTGAGAATTCAATTAATCATGCCTCCATGGATACTTTTAACCGGTCCCAGCAACCCAGATCAAATGTCAATGACGTCCATGACTCTCATTCATTTGATATGGAATTGATTTGTAATAAACTTGATAAGGTGGACTTGGTTGCTAAAAGAATGGAAGAGTGGATGGCTGACAATTCTATGAACAACTCTCAATCCACTCAATCCCAAAATTCGGGATTCCATTCCTCACGAGCTCCTTCTGGACGGGAGTTCGTGAATCAACTTGATGCGACTCAACCTATGAGTCAGCATTTCTCGGATCCCCATGGGTTCCCAACTGGGGCCTTTGATCCCAGTTTTTCTGATCCTTCCCTTTCTTTCTCTCCATCCTCACCCTATGAGGATGTCTGTGCTATACAAGAGAATGTTAGATCCAACCCCTACTCGAATGCCTATAATCCAGGTTGGAGAAACCACCCTAACTTCTCTTGGAAAAATCTGGGGCAACAGACCCAATTCCGACTCGGCAACTATGCTCCGCAATGACCAATGGGTCAGGGTCAAGTATATACTCAGTTGCCTCCGAATCAGGTCAATCAGCCAGCTTGGAATGCCCGTCAACCTGCAGGGCAGGCTGATTTGAACCATCAAATGGTAGAGATGCAAGGATCTATGCTCCAGCTTATGCAGCAAATGAAAAACTCGCTGGACAACTTGCAATCCAGGCTCATTGCTAACTCTCGTCAACCCGGATCTCTACCATCCCAACCCGTACCCAACCCGCGAAACATTATTAATTCGGGCAATCAAGCCCAAGGGTACAGAAATCAGAGGGACCCGCACGATCCTATTATGCAATGTTAATGCTAGAAAATAGCACAAGAAGGCGTTATTACAGGCGTGTTTTGAGGTGCAAACATATACCCCCATGCCTATCTTTTGCTAGTCCCTAGCAAAATAGTATTTAGAAATGATCTTAAGCTGAAGATTTTCTTCTGAGGTGATACAGGTGTGTTTATTATGGAATATTGTGAGAACCAATTGTAAAGAAGACTACCAGTACTTTAAGTCTCACATGACATATATCATCTCTCAACTAACCAGGACTCTTGATATTTAAACCTTAAGTACGATTTCCAGGACCCAGGAGGTTTTTGCCGTACTCGAGAGCTCAAGAGGTTATGGTTGTGCATAGTGAAGGATCAAGACTGACCAGATGAACCTTAAGACTCACTCCCAGGGTTTCACGAATTTTTAAGTACAAGTTGGTCCCAGTTTCAGCTCGTGTTTTTGGATTGACCCTTAAGATGATTACGGAAAACTCAACTCCCATTTTTATATATTTTTTTTTGGTGGCTCACCGAAAAACAAAGTATGCAGATATTTATGAGATATACTGACTCTTTTAAAACATCTCTCTTTTTTCTTCTTTTTTTTCTTCTTTTTTTTTCTCTTTTTTTTTTTTCTTTTTTTTTTTTTTTGAAACACGTGTCAGTATATCTCTTACAACACATTTTGAAGGAGCACACTTATTTTTCTTTTTGGTGGGAGAGTTTCTTTTTGGTGGAAAGAGTCATTCCTAAACACAAACTAAATGCTGGGATAAAAAGTCTACCTGCACGCACAGGTAAGGACTCCACCTTCCCTAATGAACACTAGGGTTGGATCTTATGTTCACCTGGTCTTTCTTGATATGTGTAGTGTGAACCAAATTTACTTACGCTCTCAAGAAAAAGCAAACCAACGGATCTTGTACTGGTGTCTCAGGTACAAGAATACGTCCTTAGTTAAGAGAGATTTTGATCTATTTCGTCAATACTTTAAGTGAATTAAGCCGAGCCTGAGCGAATCAAGCTTCTGTGGCCTGGAAATTCTTCAAAACAGAGGTTGAATATCCATAAACACTTATTGAATTTTTTTTTTGTTTCAGCTTTCAAATCATTATTAAACACCATTTATTATTAATATATATATATATTATTTTTTTTCTTTTTCTTTTTCTTTTTCTTGCATATTTATAAATAGGTGGTAATTGTCTGATACCATAAAATACCCGGATCCTATGGATGCCTATCCACCCCCCCATGCCAAACAATGCTATGTCCTCATATGCATGCAGGGAAAGGCAGAGAACGGACGAGAGATCGGGTAACAGGAGCTGAGGTTCAGGGTATAAATCAGGGTGGAAGGGTGGGTGGATGGTGGGTGGTGAAGAGAAAAGCGAAGTAATCGCGATAGAGGTGTGAAAAGTAATGGTGGATGGTGAGAGATTTGGTGTTTTCTGGGACGAGAGTGTCCCAGGCGGATCAGAAAACAGATCAGGAAGAGGAAGTTGGCCCTTAGATTGGCCAAGAAGGGGGGCTTTTTGGATAGATGGGTCCAAAAGGGAATAGCCCCGGTGAGTAAGATGTGGGCTCAAGGTCCCAGTGTGGATTTGCAAATCCGCCTGATTTAGCGGGAAAGAAAGGGCAATCTGGTCTTCCATAGTGTGGACCGGCGGTGAGCAGCCCGGCGATGACTCAGACCACGAGGTATGGGAAGCGGAGAAAACCTCGTCAGAAGTCTGGTCAGGAGATGATACAGGAATAGGGAGGGATTGGGGAACGTCACAGTTTGTATAGGTCAGGCAGTCATCAGGTAATTTGCAGCAGTCTGAATTGGCTCCAATAAGTTCGATACACGTACTGACAGTCATGTCCTCGTCAGACGTGTCATCCTTGATGTAATCGCTATCAGCATGAGAGTGCGATGCTGCAGCGGGATTAACCTGAAATCCCGGAGGAATACTCGGAGCTTGCAGAATTTGATGAACCTGTTCCTGAGAAGGTTGTACCTGTGGTTGCGGACCATAGGGTACAAAGTTTTGCGGGTTTGGAACAGGTTGGGCGGGAAAAGTGCCCTGAGATCGAGTCGCCATGCTTAGTTGACTGATCTCAGCATTCTGCTGCGCCAAATGCTGAAGAGAGGTCATGTTCTCTTTATGGCGCTTTGACATTTCCGTCATCATTCGCATCAATTTATCAAGAGGTTTTGATGCGTGTTTGGTTTTCTGTACGCAAGGGCCTAATGGCGGATTTGCCATAGGATTATATTGGGCCCTTGGGATGACGGGTGTAGACGATCGCCTTGGTCCACCAGCGGGGTTTTGGCGCTGCGGGTTGTTAGACCATGCGAAATTTGGATGATCGTGCCACCCTGGGTTATACGTGGCAGAAAATGGGTTGTTCCCCAGGGTGCAGGCTTCTTCTATGCTAGAAGACGTGTCCGCATATGTGTTCGAGCACACGGAGGCTTGGTCCTCCATGTTGAAATACTGGCTCGCAGAAGCCAATTCCACATGACTTACCGAGTCGCTTGGCGCGACACTCGATAAGGAAGGTCTTGCAGGGTTTCTCGGGATAAGCCTGGTGTTGAAAGAATTGGAATTGTGACGAAGTGGTGAGGTGGGGGTGTGTGCCATGTTTGTGGAGGAGGAGGATGATTTGGCTCTTTTTTTAGATTTAGCAGTCAATTCAAACAGTTCAGGGTTTTGTGGCCTCCTCCAAAACATGCACTACGCAGGAAGAATTGGGGGGGATAAGAGGGGAAAAGCGATGAGAGAAATGACGCCGCAAAGGTACACTTGATTACAAATCAATACAGTCAAGTTCCTAACCTCTACAGTGTGCCCTTAGACCTAAAGATCTAAGTTACCTACTATCACGAACTACGGAACCGAATGAGAGCACCGCGGAACCACCGGGCCAGATTGAAAGGCCGTTTGCCCCAGTCTTAGACACCCGATAGCACGCGGGAACTCTCACCAGCACGTACTCGCTACACACAGGTAGTTAGACCTCCAATCCTTAGTAAGGGTCAAGTTACTACCAGTTTTAATTAGAGGCTTAGGGTCAAGTGCTTTTGGAATGTGAAGGGCGTTGTTTACGGGTAATGCCCAAGTGATTGATTTTAAGAGTGTGTAAGAACAAGCATGCAACGGGGAAATCTCCCCGAATTGAAGTTTTTATTGGCGAATGGTTTTTAGAGTTCAGCCTTAAGTAGTATGAATTTTAGGGTTTTGCTGAATTACCAATTCAACCAATCTCCGGGTTTTTGCAAAAATACAGGTTTTCCTTCTAAAACCCAAGAAACCCTTCTTCAATTATCAGTTAGTTAATGCATGCTAAAATGCAATGGGCTACCCTAAATGGAGATTTCTAAGTGTGGATGCACGAATCAGTTTTATATCAATGTGACAGGGAGCCAAAGCACTTCAATTCAAGTTCTCCCAATCACCAGAAATGATTTCCACACACAAGGCTTCAACCAAAAGATAAAGAAAATAAAATTGTTGGGGTTGAAGTATTCAGGATCGAATCACAGGCAAGTTTGAAAAGTCGTGGTGGGGTTGGCATCAACTCAATTCCAAGTCTCCCCACCAAAAATGTGATCCTGAATTAAAGATAAGTGAGGCAAAAGAGGGATACAAGCAATCTTTTTCTTTGCCTCAAAGAATACTTCCCACGGCGAAAAATCTAAGAATCAAGATTCTCGAATTTTCGCTATGCGAAGTAAGGCGGGAAATCCCGGGGCAGTGGGAGTGAAGACAACCAATCAATCAGGTGAATTTTAATCCACTTTCCCTCAAGAAATCCCAAGAAGTTTTTCTAGTTTTTAGTTTTTAAATTTTTTTTTTTTTTTATTGTGGTGGCAAGTTAACCCTAATTTGATGAGAAAAGAAAACCTACTTGTTCGGCAACGTGTGCGAAGCTCCAATGCGATGTCGACGTCTTCACGCTCTCGTTCCCGCCTTGGATCTGCTCACGTCCTCGACTTCGTCAACCTTCTCCTTCCACCAGGTTCACCTGCACACCAAAAAACAACAATACCTGTGAAGAGAGAAGAGACAAATTTAAAGGAATTGGATAGAAACTTACTCGAAAGCGCACCTCCCCGGCAACGGCGCCAGAAAAGTCATGATGGGTCGGCCTGGATAGGTTGTTAATATGATGTTTTTATCGTTGAAATATGTATAGTGGTTAACCTAATTCAGACCTAACCATCTCTTTACAAATTTTTTAACCTGGCCTAATTGATTTTATCTTGTCACTTTTAGGCCCAGGGTCGAACTCAGGGAAGTGGGGTTAAAGTCGAGTTTCTACGTTTTCCTTAAAACGCGTCTCTTCCGTTCGTTTATTGTGTTTTTGGTGTTTTTTCTTATTTAGGTTTTTTATGGTAATCCTTGTTCTTGAGGCACACCCTCAAAATTGTGTCCTTGGCTTTTAGCCAAACAGAGTCCCAAAACAAGTCTTGCTACTCGCTAGACGGGGTACCTGCAAATCAAAGATTATCTTTTCACTTTTATACCTTTTTTTATCTTTTTACTAAGAAGGAAGCTAACAGATAGAAAGTAAATATAGTAGCTATAGATATATATTTATATGTAGTATATATATAAAGGGGTGGGGGTGGAGGTGACGATGGAGTGTAGCACTATGTCGAGTCAGTTGACGTCTAGAGAGACGCAACCAACACGACTATGTGCCGCGTGGAGTGTGGATGGAGGATGGATGATGTATGGGACCACGCTTTTTTTGTACGCGTGTATCAGGGAATATCAGCAACTGGTGCAGATATCCCCGTGATACAGCGTATAGTAAATAACGTGAAAATATATGTACATATGTATGTATATAAGTAAATATATCTATATGTATATAAATGTATAAGTATATATGTATAGATATATATAGATATATATGTATTATATATATATATATAGGTGTATATGTATATATATATATGTATGTATATATGTATATAGCTATGTATATATGTATATAAGTATATATATATAATACAATATAGATGTATATATATATATATGTATATAAGTATATATGTATCTAGATATATATATATGTGTGTATATATATATGTATATAGATATGTATATATATATATATGTATATAAGTATATATGTATATATATATAAGTATATGTATAAGTATATAGATATATATAAGTAGATATATATATATATATATATTATATATATATGTATATATATTATATATATATGTATGTATACATAACTATAGATATTACTATGTATATAAGTGTATATATATATATATATATATGTATGTATATATTATATATAGATGTATATAAGTATATATATGTTACTATATATAGCTATACGTATAGTGTAAGTGTGTGTGTGGGTGTGTGTGTGTGTCGGTGAAGATGTGTGTGTGTTGGTGTAGTGTGTGTCTGTGAGTGAGTGCAAAAGAGAGAGAATACATGAGAGAGAGAGAGAGCGGGAGAGAGAGATCAGCAGAGAGAGAGAGAGCGGGCTGGAGAGATCGAGAGCGCGGACGATGGCAGCGAGTTAAGACGTCTGCTCGCGGCGGCGGATGTCTGACGCCGCGTCGTCTGAAGGTGGAGGCGGACGTCTGAAGACGGCGGGTGCGGGTGCGCCTTCGCGCAGGGTTCTGCAGGCCTGCGCGAAGTCGACGAGCGGGCGATGGCGCGGAGGAGCGAGCGTGGAGGAGGTCTGCAGGTGGTCGCACAGGGTCGCGGAGGGGGGCAGGGGTTGGCGTGAGGCCGTAGCCGGCCGCTGCAGTGCGCGCGGCGGCGGGCTACGGGTGCACTGCGAGGCGGACAGAACGGAGACGGAGGCAGGGAACGCCCTGCAGACGCACGCGGAGGCGGTGACCGACTGCGGGGAAGGTCGCGGAGGAGGCGGGGGGTGCTGCTGCTGCTGCTGTCGGGCTGCTGCTGCCGTGGCTTCAAGCTTCGAAGCTTGGAGCGGCGGCAATGGCGTTAAAGAGAAAAAACGAAGAGAGGGAATGCACCACGCCCACCGGCTCATCGAAGAGCTGGGCGGTGGTGCTCCCACTGTGGTGGTGTGCACCACAGTGGGTTCTCCTGCTCGCCGGGTGCCTCCTCGACGGAGGGCCGACGTATGGGAGGGGAAAGCGGTGGAGATGATGGGTCGGCCTGGATAGGTTGTTAATATGATGTTTTTATCGTTGAAATATGTATAGTGGTTAACCTAATTCAGACCTAACCATCTCTTTACAAAATTTTTAACCTGGCCTAATTGATTTTATCTTGTCACTTTTAGGCCCAGGGTCGAACTCAGGGAAGTGGGGTTAAAGTCGAGTTTCTACGTTTTCCTTAAAACGCGTCTCTTCCGTTCGTTTATTGTGTTTTTGGTGTTTTTTCTTATTTAGGTTTTTTATGGTAATCCTTGTTCTTGAGGCACACCCTCAAAATTGTGTCCTTGGCTTTTAGCCAAACAGAGTCCCAAAACAAGTCTTGCTACTCGCTAGACGGGGTACCTGCAAATCAAAGATTATCTTTTCACTTTTATACCTTTTTTTATCTTTTTACTAAGAAGGAAGCTAACAGATAGAAAGTAAATATAGTAGCTATAGATATATATTTATATGTAGTATATATATAAAGGGGTGGGGGTGGAGGTGACAATGGAGTGTAGCACTATGTCGAGTCAGTTGACGTCTAGAGAGACGCAACCAACACGACTATGTGCCGCGTGGAGTGTGGATGGAGGATGGATGATGTATGGGACCACGCTTTTTTTGTACGCGTGTATCAGGGAATATCAGCAACTGGTGCAGATATCCCCGTGATACAGCGTATAGTAAATAACGTGAAAATATATGTACATATGTATGTATATAAGTAAATATATCTATATGTATATAAATGTATAAGTATATGTATAGATATATATAGATATATATGTATTATATATATATATATAGGTGTATATGTGTATATATATATGAATGTATATATGTATATAGCTATGTATATATGTATATAAGTATATATATATAATACTATATAGATGTATATATATATATATGTATATAAGTATATATGTATCTAGATATATATATATATGTGTGTGTATATATATATGTATATAGATATGTATATATATAGATATGTATATAAGTATATATGTATATATATATAAGTATATGTATAAGTATATAGATATATATAAGTAGATATATATATATATATATATTATATATATATGTATATATATTATATATATATGTATGTATACATAACTATAGATATTAC
Source organism: Thalassia testudinum (assembly GCA_037157565.1). NCBI lineage: Eukaryota > Viridiplantae > Streptophyta > Magnoliopsida > Alismatales > Hydrocharitaceae > Thalassia > Thalassia testudinum. The sequence goes on from JAZHRO010000057.1 coordinate 19,205,521, forward strand.
TATGTATATAAGTGTATATATATATATATATATGTATGTATATATTATATATAGATGTATATAAGTATATATATGATACTATATATAGCTATACGTATAGTGTAAGTGTGTGTGTGTGTCGGTGAAGATGTGTGTGTGTTGGTGTAGTGTGTGTCTGTGAGTGAGTGCAAAAGAGAGAGAATACGTGAGAGAGAGAGAGAGCGGGAGAGAGAGATCAGCAGAGAGAGAGAGAGCGGGCTGGAGAGATCGAGAGCGCGGACGATGGCAGCGAGTTAAGACGTCTGCTCGCGGCGGCGGACGTCTGACGCCGCGTCGTCTGAAGGCGGAGGCGGACGTCTGAAGACGGCGGGTGCGGGTGCGCCTTCGCGCAGGGTTCTGCAGGCCTGCGCGAAGTCGACGAGCGGGCGATGGCGCGGAGGAGCGAGCGTGGAGGAGGTCTGCAGGTGGTCGCGGAGGGTCGCGGAGGGGGGCAGGGGTTGGCGTGTGGCCGTAGCCGGTCGCTGCAGTGCGCGCAGCGGCGGGCTACGGGTGCACTGCGAGGCGGACAGAACGGAGACGGAGGCGGGGAACGCCCTGCAGACGCGCGCGGAGGCGGTGAGCGACTGCGGGGAAGGTCGCGGAGGAGGCGGGGGGTGCTGCTGCTGCTGCTGTCGGGCTGCTGCTACCGTGGCTTCAAGCTTCGAAGCTTGGAGCGGCGGCAATGGCGTTAAAGAGAAAAAATGAAGCGAGGGAATGCACCACGCCCACCGGCTCGTCGAAGAGCTGGGCGGTGGTGCTCCCACTGTGGTGGTGTGCACCACAGTGGGTTCTCCTGCTCGCCGGGTGCCTCCTCGACGGAGGGCCGACGTATGGGAGGGGAAAGCTGTGGAGAAGATGGCTGCGGGTTTTTTCAGCAGCTGCAGCCGCTGCCGTCGCGAGGATGAAGCTGCAGCTACTTATAGAGGAGGGGAGAGGGGCGTGTTGGCTGCAGCAGGGAGAGGGCGTGCGAGTTGCAGCTATAGCGAGCGGCGTTGGCAGGGAGATGTGACGGGAAGAGGTGTTGCGTGGCTGCTGCATGCAGCTGCGGGAAGAGTGCAGCCGCGGGAAGGACGCAGCCGCGGGAAGGAGAGAAAAGAAGAAATCAAGAGGAAAAATAAAAAGAGGGTGATTTTGCAAGGAGGCACTTGAAAAAAAATGTAACTATGTAGGCGATTGTTTCACTCCTCTTCCTCTCTTGATTAAATGCATGCATGCAAGTGTTTTTACAAATGCGATTACAGGATCCTATTATGCAATGTTAATGCTAGAAAATAGCACAAGAAGGCGTTATTACAGGCGTGTTTTGAGGTGCAAACAACATGCTCAGGTGGTTGAGCAAGGTTCCTCATCTTCTTCTGCTAATCAACAATTCATGGTCAATCAAGCCCCTCCAATCTTTCCTAACCCTCCCCAAGACTCAAATTCTTACGCTTCTGCAAATTCTGTCACTTTGAGGAGTGGCAAGAAGACTCAGGATCCACAACCACACTATTCTCATCTTTTGAATCCTGAAGAATCTGAGGAAAGAAAGCAGAATTGTGGAGGAGAAATCAAGGCTCAGGAACCTGATTCCAAAGATCTGACTCATGTTCTTTTCTTGAAGCCTTAGCCAAAGCAAAGAAGAAGTCTGTTGATAGCAATGAGGAGCTTCTGAATTTATTTAAGAATGTTGAGATCAATATTCCGCTCCTTGATGCTATCAAGCACATACCGACTTATGCAAAATTTTTAAAGGAATTATGTACACAAAAGCGTAAGTCGAGAGAATCTATTCCGAGGAAGGTGGTACTCCCCGAGCAGGCTAGCTCTATTATCCTGCACTACCTCCCTTAGAAAAAGAGAGATTCTGGTGCTCCTTTGATTTCTTGCGTTATCAGAGATTACACATTTGATAGAGCACTTTTGGATCTCGGTGCATCCATCAACCTAATTCCGACTTCTCTTTATGAGAAGTTTGGGTTAGGTGAACTTTGGCCAACTTCAGTAACGCTACAGTTAGCAGACCATTCAGTCACAAACCCGCGAGGCGTTATTGAAGATGTTATAGTTAAGGTCAAGGATTTCTATTTTCCTGTAGATTTCCTTGTCCTTGACATGGATGTACCAGATAATTTGAGGAACACGCCCATCATTCTGGGGCGTCCGTTCCTGGCTACCGCAAAGGCCAACATTAATTGTGAAAGTGGTAGCATGGAAATCGCCTTTGGGGACCAACGAATGAAATTGGATATTTTTAACGCGATCAATAAATTTGAGGATTGTGGATTTATTGAGGAACTTGATGAGGATAATGTTAATATTGAAACTTATTTGACAGTTTCTTCAATTGAAAGTTCCTCTTTGGTTGATGAATTTGACCTCCAACCCTCTGACCTAACATCTTCGGAAGAGGTTACTGATTTTGTTCACTCAAAACCTCTTCTTCTTGTTGAATCTTCAGCATCAACCCTACCATCAATCATTACCCCACCCCAGCTTGAATTGAAACCATTGCCTGAGAATTTAAAATATTGATTCTTAGGACCGCAGAATACGTCCCTGTGATTACTAGTGCTAAATTGACAACGGAGCAAGAGATTAAATTGATTAAGGTCCTAAAGGATCATAAGGAGGCAATTGGTTGGACTATTCATGACCTTAGAGGGATTGAGCCATCTTACTATAATCATAGAATATTTTTGGAAGATGGATCCCGCCCTTCTCGCCAGATGCAGAGGAGATTGAATCCAAATATGCGAGAAGTGGTCAAAAAGGAAATCATCAAGTGGATCGATGCAGGAATTATTTATCCAATCTCTGACAGTCCCTGGGTAAGTCCCATTCAGATTGTTCCAAAGAAAGTCGGGATTACTGTTGTGACTAATGAGAGAGGAGAATCTGTCACAACTCATTCAGCTTCCTCTTGGAGAGTTTGTATTGATTATAGGAAGCTGAACACAGCCACTAAAAGGGATCATTTTCCCTTGCCCTTCATTTATCAAATCTTGGAAAAATTAGTTGCGCAGAAGTACTTCTGTTTTCTTGATGGCTACTCGGGATACAACCAAGTTCCTATCCATCTCGTGGATCAGGAAAAAACTACTTTCACCTATCCCTACGGAACCTTTGCTTTTCGTAGGATGCCTTTTGGGTTATGCAATGCACCTGCGACTTTTCAAAGGTGTATGCTAGACATTTTTTCCGACATGGTGGGAGAGTTTATGGAAGTCTACATGGATGATTTCTCTATTTTCGGAGAATCATTTGACTCTTGTTTGGCTAATTTGGAAATGATTCTTAAGCGATGCATCAAGACACGACTGGTCCTTAGTTGGGACAAGAGTCATTTCATGACCCAAGAGGGCATCGTTTTGGGTCATGTAATCTCTGAACGGGGAATTGAAGTAGACAAAGCTAAGGTTGATGCTATCGCTAAACTTCCTCCTCCCACATCTGTTAAACAAATTAGATCATTTCTTGGCCATGTGGGATTTTATCGAAGATTCATCAAGGATTTCTCGAAGGTTGCTCGTCCTTTGAGAAATCTTCTTGCCAAAGAAACGCCGTTTGTTTTTGACGAATCATGTCGAAAGGCATTTGATTTTCTGAAAACGGCAGTCACCTGTGCTCCAATTTTGCAACCACCAATTTGGACAGCCCCATTTGAGATCATGACCGACGCTTCTGATTACGCGGTCGGGGCTGTCCTGGGTCAAAAAATTGACCGGAAGCCCTCTGTCATTCACTACGCTAGTAAAACTCTGGATGAAGCCTAGAGGAATTACACTATTACTGAAAAGGAATTACTAGCTGTAGTATTTGCGTTGGAAAAATTCAGGGCTTATCTTCTGGGGTCTCATGTTATTGTTTATACCGACCACTCGGCCTTGAGACATCTCTTGGCTAAAAAGGATGATAAACCCCGGTTATTCGTTGGATTCTTCTTCTTCAAGAATTTGATCTTGAAATCAAGGATAATGTCGGGGTGCAAAATGTGGTAGCGGATCATTTGTCGAGACTCCTAGGTGATTCTTCTTGTCTGGACATTCCGATTACTGACACTTTTCCGGACGAAACCATTCTTACAGTTTTAGGTGTCCACACCCCATGGTTTGCTAATATTGTTAACTATTTGGCCGTTGGTCAATTCCCCCAGGATTGGACCAAACAATAACGGGATAGACTCAAATCTGAGGCCAAATACTACTTTTGGGAGGACCCTGAACTGTATCGAATCGGCTCTGATCAGATTATTCGTCGATGCATACCGGAGAATGAATTCAACAGTATACTCGAGTTCTGCCATGCATCTGGGTGTGGTGGACATTTCTCCTGAAGAAAGACGGCTGCAAAAATCTTGCAATCTGGCTTCTATTGGCCATCTTTATTCAAGGATGCCCAGGACTTCTCAAGGTCTTGTTCTCGATGTCAGTCACTCGGGAACATAACTAAGAGAGATATGATGCCCCTAAACCCTATTCTTCCTGTAGAAATTTTCGATGTTTGGGGCATCGATTTCATGGGACCCTTTATCCCTTCATTTGGACATCAGTACATTCTTGTTGCTGTTGATTATGTGTCCCAATGGATTGAGGCAATTCCTACCCGAACTAATGACCACAAGGTGGTCATCAATTTTGTCAAGAAAAATATCTTCAGTAGGTTTGGGATTCCGAGGGCTATCATTAGTGATGGTGGCACTCATTTTACTAATCCCAATTTCGAAATTTATTGGCCAAATACGGGGTTAACCATCGAATTTCCACACCTTAGCATCCCCAAACGAATGGACAAGCCGAGATCTCTAATCGAGAGATCAAGAACATTCTGCAAAAAATGGTTAGGCCTGATAGCAAGGATTGGACTCATAAGCTTGAGGACGCTCTTTGGGCTACCGTACGGCGTATAAAATGTCCATCGGCATGTCTCCATTCCGTTTAGGGTTGAACACAGGCATGCTGGGCAATCAAATAATGTAATTTAGATCTGAATCTAGCTGGAAAGACCAGGAAACTCTAACTATCTGAGTTGGAGGAGCTTAGAAATGATGCTTATGAGAATGCCAAGATCTACAAGGCTCGGACCAAAGCTCTACATGATCAATTGATTTCTCACAAGAGTTTTGAGCCAAACCAGAAGGTCTGGTTATTTGATTCTAAACTTAAGCTCTTTCCTGGTAAACTTAGATTTAAATGGAATGGCCCTTTCGTAATTGATCAGATTTTTCCTAATGGTGCCGTTCAGATTTCTGACCCAAAGACAGGTAACACCTTTAAAGTCAACGGTCAACATTTAAAGCCTGTTGTTGACCGTAATCTTCCAAAACCAGTCTCAGACTCTATTGCTCTAGCCATTCTGTGACTTCTTTTGCTGGACTTCGCCTAGCTGACGGCATTAAACTCAGCAGTTGTACATATGACACAAGGCTGATATGAGCTTCATATCTGGGTGACATCTTTCATATTCTACCCTTTCTTTCATGTCTCTTTTTCAATGAGGACATTGCATCAGCTAGGCATGGGGGGGTGGATTCATTCTTGAATTATTTGGTCAGCTTTGTGAAATCTATGTAAATTGTCTCTCTTCTTATTTAAAAAATTAAAAAAAAAAAATTTGGAAGGATTAGTTGGACGTTAGGACTTTTCAATCCTAAGAAATTTTACATTAGGATCTGAACACAAAGACCCCTCAGGTCTTTGGATTTAATTAGCCTGTGTATCCACTAAAATGTGGATTTGTTTTTGAGTCCTCGCCATCTTAATTCCATTATAATTGGAATAAATAAGTTTGGGTGATAAGTACATGACTTATCAACCTGCCCTTTGATTTGAGGGAATTTTGAGTTTTAAGCAGCTACACACTTTCTTTGCACTGACTCATTGTTCGGCGATTCTAAGGGAAATTGGGTAGCTAATGAACCTTCTAAGGTGATATGGCTGGCAAATTATCGTAGGTAACAGCCCATAGGTAGGCTGTCCAGAGCCTAGTCACTAGACCTTTCTTAGTTTGCTGCCTTTAGGTAAATCTTAGACCAGGGAAGCCACCTATTTAAAAAAAAAAAAAAAGGGAGAAAAGAACAAAAAGAAATAAGCCACACTTCGCCGCACGAGTATGGCTGGCAAGTTGTCTGTGGTAACAGCTCATCGACCGGTTGTCCAGAACCCAGCTCAGAAAATGCACTAAAAATTCCAAAAACACTTAGGAAGAAGTGGAGAAGTAGAATAAACTGGGGAGATATACACTGGATTCACCCTTGTGTTGACCTTGTAAAAAAAAAATAAAAGTAGGGAGAAAGCTACCGGTTGTAAAGATACACTTTTAGGTAGAATTCTGGTTAGGTCACCTAGAGGCATAGAAATTCAAAGTCCGTTCTAACTGTCGGTCAACGAGTCTATCACAATCACAATAAGATGCTTAAAGCTTAGGGTTCTCATCAAATTTTTGGTGAGTTGAATGGCCATAGAAAGCCACTCTTAAACCCGAAAATTTGAAAATAAAAAAAAAAAACTAGAAAAGAGAAAAGGAGAAAAAAAAAGAAAATTTTCTTCTAATAAGGTGAGGGCTTGAGGCGGTCTGCATTTTGGCTGATACCCAGGCACTGTTGTGTCTTTGAAAGTTCAGTTCCTAAGTAGACAATTTCTTAATGATTGAAAAATAACTCAAGTCCAAATAATCCAACCTAATTCTTTTATAAATAGCATATAGTTTTTGCTAGGGACTAGCAAAAGATAGGCATGGGGGTATGATGTAAACACATTTACACTACTTAAAATATCTATTTATGCATGTTCTTAAGCATAGGATTGCATTTCATGATATAAATATTGCATTACATGCATCCTCTTGCATTTAGAGTAGTTTGAATAAAATGGAGGTTAATTGTCTCCTTTTATGTGCTTGGACAGGGCAAATATTTTATCAGGGCCTCGGATCAAAGATCCAACTGTATGGATGTGATCAGGGTGACGATTGGAGTTCAACGACTCCAAGATCGCCCTAATCAGGCATCCGTAGCATCAGATAGTGACCGGGGAACCCTAGAAGATCAAAGGCCAGGATGATGAAAATCCACACTTCAGATGACAAATCCAACTGCACGGATGAATTCGGATGATGATCGCAGCCCAACGACACAAAAATCGAGTCAATCCGACATCCGTGGCACCATCTACAACTTCCAGAAGATGGACGGCCAAGATAGCAGCATGTGGCACCATTTCAGCCGCCCAAACGGCCACTTCATCTTGTGAAGGCCTCGCGCCCGATCGCTCTCCGTCGTTGGATCTTAATCCAACGGCTGTGGGCACTTGCATTTAAAAACGTGCGCTCGATCATCTGCACCCCATAGCGCAGTGGTCGAGCGTGGTATCGCGAGCGTGGGGCGCGGGTTCGAGCAGTGGAGAGGGGCTGGAAGGCGCGGAGATTGGGTGCGGGTGGAGCATCAGATGGTGATCGGACGGTCGCACGCGCCCGATAGCGTCGACGCGTGATTGGATGCGCAATCGGACGCGCAATCAGACACGCAGGCGGGCGCGCAACGAGCGGGCGCGGACGCATCTTAAGCCATCCGATCTCGCAATCGGACAGCTGAAAAGCGGCGAACGTGCATGGCCGTTGAGCGCGTGAGCAGGCGAGGAGGCGCGCGTGAGCCGACCACTACGCCCACGTTAGGGCTTTAGTGACGGATTTATCCGTCACTAAAGACCCCTTATTTATTGTTTTGAAGTTGTAATGTCCATTTTGCCCCCACTCCTTGCAACTATAAAAGGAGACCCCCTCCATACGAAACTCTCATCCTTCTTTCTCCTCTCTACCCCTCCAAAGCTCAAAAGAAGCTTGTCCCACACCCGGGATGCTTCTTGCGAGATAAAGTCCAATTTTCGTTCCCCTTCGGAAGTGGATCCCACAACGACGACGGCGGGCTGCTCCGTTCCCGTTCTTCTGCTTCATCCTCCTTCGTCCTGCTTCGTTCTCCTTCATCCAGGAGTCATCCCGTCCGGCTTGTCCTCCAAGCAATCGTCGAGGAGGATAACTTCTCTCTCCCATTCTTATTTACAGCTTTTCTAGTGTAGAATTTTCCTGCTTTATAGTGTAATTGATTTTCCGCATTCTAGTGTAACTTTTATAAACAATTGAAATATTGAATGCATGTTCTCTCTCTCTCTCTCTTTTAGTTTGATAGCTCCATTGTAATTATATCGCCTTGCTTATCGAAAATCCTAAAAAAATATATATAATTGAGAATATAGATCAACGTAGCCTCCCTGTGTTCGACCCGGAATTCTTTTCGGTATAAATTTTTATTTGTTGAACACGAATTCTTCGCTTTCGAACTACAACGACAGTTGTTCCCAAAACCAAACACGTAAGCGTAGCGATTCGGAAAACCCGTTCAACAGCGTGTATCGGACAAATTGGGACATATTCTGACTGCGCTGATTACCTGTAAACACTGACGATTGCCTGACCGACACATATTGTGATGTTCCCCCATCCCTCCCTTGTCTTGTTCCTTCTCCTGACTAGACTTCTGATGAGGTTTTCTCCGCTTCCCATATCTCATGGTCTGAGTCATATCTGGGCTAATCACCGTCGGTCCACACTCTTGAAGATTGGATTGCCCTTTCTTTCCCACCAAATCAGCGGGATTTGCAACTCCACACTGGGACCTTGAGCCCACATACTACTCACTGGGTCTATTCCTTTTCGGATCCATCTATCCAAGAAGCCCCTCTTCTTGGACAATCTGAGGGCCAACTTCTTCCTCCTGACTTGTTTTTAGATCCACCTGGGACACTCTCATCCCAAGAAATGCTAGATCTTTCACCATCCACTCCCGAGCTGAAAGTGCTGCCTAGTACACTTAAGTATGTTTTCTTTGGACCAAATGAAACGCTCCCCATAATCATCAGTTCAAAATTGACTAGGGAGAAAGAGTGCAAACTAACGAATGTCCTTATGGAACACATGGCAGCCATTGGATGGTCTTTATCAGACTTAACTGGCATTAGCCCCCCTACTGCACTCATCGTATATATACGATGGAGGAGGCTCGACCTTCCTACGAGATGCAGCGACGTCTCAACCCTAACATGCAGGAGGTCGTTAAGAAGGAAATTATTAAGTGGCTGGATACATGTATAATCTACCCAATCAGCGATAGCCCCTGGGTGAGTCCGATTCACGTCGTGCCCAAAAAGGCGGGACTCACCATCCGTGTCAATGACAGAGGCGAATTCATCCCTACACGCACTCCTACATCTTGGAGAGTGTGTGTGGATTAGAGGAAACTCAATGCTACATGTAAAAAATATCACTTTCCGCTACCTTTCATTGACCAAATCCTGGGGCAGTTAGCGAGAAATAAATTTTTCTGATTGCTGGATGGATTCTCAGGATATAACCAGGTGGCAATTGACCCCCATGACCAAGAGAAAACCACTTTTACCTACCCCTTTGGCACCTTTGCATTTAGAAGGATGTCGTTCGGACTTTGTAACGTGCCAAAAACTTTCCAGAGATGTATGCTGGCAATATTCCATGACGTGGTGGGTGACTTTCTCGAGGTCTTCATGGATGACTTTTCGATCTTTGGAACATCTTTCAATGACTGTCTTGCTAACCTAACCCGTATCCTTATAAGATGTATTGATGTAAACCTCGTGCTTTCCTGGGAAAAAAGTCATTTTATGGTACACGAGGGAATTGTTCTTGGGCATATCATCTCCAATATGGGTATCGAGGTTGACAGAGCTAAGCTTGATGTAATTGCTGATTTACCTGTGCCTGGCTCTATCAAACAAATCCGCTCCTTCTGGGACACGTCGGTTTCTATAGGAGATTCATCAAACATTTCTCCAAGATTTCTCGACCTTTAACTCATCTCCTATCGACCGATGTACCCTTCGATATGGACCCCGATTGCATACGAGCATTCACGCAGCTGCATAATGCTGTCAGCAAGGCCCCTATTCTCTAGCCACATGATTGGTCCCTCGACTTTGAACTCATGTGTGACGCTTCCGACCTTGCAGTCAGAGCCATCCTGGGACAAAGACGCGATAGGCACCCCTTCATGGTGTACTACGTCAGTAAGACGTTGGACGAGGCCCAGCGTAATTATACTACCACTGAGAAAGAACTACTGGTGGTCGTCTTTGGGTTGCAGAAATTCCACTCTTACCTTCGGGGCTCACATGTTATTGTTTTCACTGATCATGCGGCCATTCGCCATCTCATGCACAAGAAAAATGCCAAGCCTAGACTGATTCGTTGGATCCTTCTGCTCCAAGAATTTGACATTGAGATCCGCGATAAGGCTGGAGCCCAGAATGTTGTGGCTGATCATCTTTCTAGACTGGACCCTGACCATATTGGACTTACTCTGCCGATTAATGAGATTTTTCCCGATGAGCACCTATTGGCAATTAATGTGGCAAGTGGACCTTGGTATGCTGACATTGCCAATTACCTTGCTTCTAGATCCCTTCCACGTGGCTGGCCTAAAAACCAGCGCGAGTTTCTCATGGCAGAAGCAAAGTATTATTTCTGGGATAATCCACTTCTTTTTCGAATAGGTGCTGATTAAATCATCCGTCGCTGTATTCCTGACAACGAATTCCCCAGTGTGCTATCCTTCTGCCACGATCAGGCCTGCAGAGGCCATTTCTCTGGGAGGAAAACTGCAGCCAAGGTGTTGTAGTGCAGTCTGTTTTGGCCCTCCCTTCACCAGGATGCACACAATTATGCCAAACATTGCACTAGGTGCTAGTCGTTAGGGTCAATGTCAAGTCATGACATGATGCCCTTGCAACCCATCCTAGCTGCGAAAATCTTCGACATTTGGAGAATTGATTTCATGGGTCCCTTTCCTCCTTCCAACGGCTTCGAATATATCCTCGTGGCTATTGATTATGTTTCGAAATGGATCGAGGCTATTCCCACGCATCGTACTGACCATGTTATATCCACTCGATTTGTCAAAGACCGCATTTTTGCGCGCTTTGGGATCCCTCGAGCCATTATCTCGGATGGAGGGAGCCACTTTACCAATGATTCCTTTCGGGCACTTCTGAGGAAATACGAAGTCCACGATCATATCGCTTCTCCATATCATCCTCAGATGAACGGCCAGGAAGAGGTGTCAAACTGGCAAATCAAGCAAATTCTCCAGAAAACGGTTTGGCTTGATCGTAAGGATTGGTCCGACAAGCTGATTGACGCACTTTGGGCATATCAGACCACCTTCAAGGCTCCCCTAGGTATGTCTCCTTATAAAATCATTTACGGGAAGCCTTGTCATTTGCCCTTGGAGTTGGAGCACCGCACTTATTGGGCAGTTCGCCAATGTAACCTCGACCCAGACCTGTATAGTCGACAAAGGAAACTCCAACTCTAGGAGCTGGAAGAGCTCCGTCGTGAACCCTATGATTCTGCCTTAACTTTCAAGAAAAGTACTAAGGCTTTTCACGACAGCCATATTCAGCGGAAAGAATTTGAGCCATCTCAGCAAGTTTGGCTCTACAATGCCCGGCTCAAATTCTTTCCTGGGAATTGAAGTCCAAATGGACTGGTCCTTTCCTGGTCTCAAGACCATTTTCCAACGGGGTCGTTGAAATTGAAGATCCCAAATCTAGGCATAAATTTACGGTTAATGGGCGGTGTTTGAAACCCTATCTTACTCATGAACCTGCACCGGTTGGAGAAACTGTTGCCCGGCCGGAGGGTAACTAATGTTGTGCCTCATTCGATGCCCAGCTGGGGATGTTAAATTCAACACTCATTGGGAGGAACCCCAACAACACTCCGCCACTATCATGCTCACTTCACTTTGCACCTTCACCACCCACCCTCCACCCACCCTACCACCCTGCTATATACCGTGCACCTCAGCTCTCGTTACCTGATCTTTGGTCCTTCCTCTGCCCTACCCAACATGCATATGAGGACATAGCATCGTTTGGCATGGGGGGGTGGATAGGCATCCATAGGATCTGGGTATTTTATGGTATCATGCAGTCTCCATCTATCTATAAATATGTATAAAAAAAAATTGGTGTTTAGCAATGATCTGAAGGCTGAAACAAAAAAATACAATAAGTGTTTATGGATATTCAACCACTATTTTGAAGACTTTCTTGGCCACAGAAGCTTGATTCGCTCAAGCTCGGCTTAATTCACTTAAGCATTGACAAGATAGATCGGAATCTCTCCTAACTAAGGACATATTCATGTATCTAAGACATCAGTATGGGATCCGTTGGTTTACTTCTACTTGAAAGCTTAAGTAATCTTGGTTCACACTACACATATCAAGAAAGACCTGGTGAACATAAGATCCAACCGTAGTGTTCATTAGGGAAGGTGGAGTCCTTACCTGTGCGCACAGGTAGACTTTTTATCCTAGGCTTTAGTATTGTGTTTAGGAGAGACTCTTTCCACCAAAAAGGAATTCTCCCACCAAAAGAAAAGTGTGCTCCTCCAAATAAAGTTGTAAGAGATATACTGACACATGTTTCAAAAAAAAAAAACTATGCAAATAAGTCAGTATATCTCACAAATGTCTGCAAAGTCTTCTCCCTACCAGAGTTTTCAGGGCAAGTTACAAATACCCTGTTTCTACCATATATTCTTTGAGCCACAAATGTAATAAAATGGGAGTGAGTTTCCCATCATCTTTTTAGGAGTCAATCCGAAGACATGAGCTGAAACTGGGACCAACCTGCACTTGAAAATTCGTGAAACCCTGGGCTTGAGTCTTAATGTTCATCTCGTCAGTCCTGATCCTTCACTATGCACAAGCCATAATCTCTTGAGCTTTCGAGTACAGCAAAAACCTCCTGAGTCCTAGAAATCATACTTAAGGTTTAAATATCAAGAATCCAAGTTAGTTGAGAGAAGGTCTATGTCATGTAAGACTTAAAGTACTGGTAGTTTTCTCTACAATTGGTTCTCACAATATCCAACAAATAAACACACCTATGTCGCCTCAGAAGAAAATCTTTAGCTTAAGATCATTTCTAAATACAGTACAAAATGTTTTGCTAGGGACTAGCAAAAGATAGGCATGGGGGTATGATTGCGCAGCAAAAATACACCAATAAAAATGTCATCTTGTGTTATTTCCTAGCATTGCCATTGCATATTAAGCAGCCATAGTTGCATTTGTAAAAATTGACACGTGCATGCATTTATTTGAGAGGGGAGGAAAGTGAATAATTGGCCTTGTAATTAACGTATTCCTCAAGTGCTGCCTTGCAAATTCACCATCTTCGTTTTTTATTTTCCTTTGAATTTCTTCTTCTCCGCATGGCTACAGGGCATGGATGCTTCTTTGCGCCATTCTCTGCCACAGCATGCCCTGCCAGCCACATGCTTAGTCATGCGCAGCCTAGGGCATGGCTGAGCTTGCCTCCATCTTCTTTAAAAAGCCCTCCTCGCTTCCTTGCGCAAGGAGAGCCTGGTCGATGCAACACACACACACAGACCCTTCTCCAGGCTGTCTCCTCCCCTCTCCCATCCATACGCAGCACCTCTTCCTCCTGAAGAGATATGCTGCGAGCAGGAGAAGCTCATAGTGGTCCACGACCACCACTGTGAGTCCCACCACCGCCCAGCTCATCAAAGAGCCAGTGGACGTGGTGGTTCACTTCTTTGTTTCATCCACTCAAAGCCTACACGCCATTACCGCAGCACCGAGCTCTGAAGCTCAGCAGCAGTAGCAGCATGGCACCAGCAGCCTTAGCCCACGCGCAAGCCTCCGCGTGTAAGCCAACAGTTGGCGCCAGCTTCCTCCGCGTGCGTAGGCTTGCTCCACAGCGTCCGCGCATACAAAACCAACCACAGTAGGTTGTCCGAGCCGCGGGTGCACTGTAGCTACTGTTCACGCATTTCTACAGAACACTGTAGCTACAGTGCGGTGACCGAAAAGTTTCTCACTTATCTGTTCACCGCGCACTCTCTCTCCGCACTGCAACTGCCTCCAGCCAGCCCCCGCATCAGCATCCGAGCCTGCCCCAGCACCTACGCTAGCATCTGCACCCACCAGCTCCTACATCCGCGTCTTCGCCCATGTCCACTCCAGCCCGCAGCGCGGTACGCTACGCTCCGCAGCGCACTGTGCTACACTCTCCCTCAGGCCTTCAACCTCTAGCACGTGTGCACCCTCGCGCGCCTGCACTTGTGCGCGCTTGCTTCTCCGCGTTGGTGTCCCGACGTCGGCTGCGGGCTCCAGATGCCCTAACTAGCCGCGCCCTCTCTCACAGTAGCTTTCTCACTCCCTCCTGCAGACACACACATACACACACCACACCTGTACGCACTCACGTGTACACACACACACTCACTTGTACATGCCTAAATATATACTTATATATATATATACATACATCTTTATATCTATATATTTATATACATATTATTACCTATATAACTAAATAGACATATATACACATATATATATATACATATATTTATACATATATATATACATATATACATACATATATACATACATATATATATATACATATATATATCTATCTGCATATATCTATATACATAGATACTTATACTAATATATCTATATACATAAATACATATATATATATATACATATCTATATATCTATATACATAAATTACTATATATATATATTTATATTCATATCACCTACCCCGCGTTATATCGTAGCAATATCTGCACCAGTTGCTGATATTCCCTGATACCCACATAAAGAAAGCGTCTCCGCACACACCTTCCACCCATCCATCCTACACTCCACGCGGCACTTCATCCTGTTGGTTGCATCTTTCTAGATGACGATCAACTCGACAACGTGCTACACGCCACTTTCACCTCCACCCCCACCACTATAAATATATATATAATATATATATCTATATATATATATATACTATATTTATCATATTTCTATTTCTCTTTCCTGCTATTAAAAAGATAAAAAAAAATATATAGCAAAAGAGAAAAGATAATCCTTGTCTTGCAGGTACTCGATCTTGCAGATAGCAAGACCAGTTTTGGAACCCTAATTTGGCTCAAAGCCAAGAACATTTTGGCTCTAAGCTAAGGACCTGATTTTGAGGGTGTACCTCATAGACAAAATTATCAGGAAAAGATCTTAAATAGAATAAACGCCAAAAACATAATAAACGAACGGAAGAGATTCGTTATAGGAAAGGTGTAGAAACTTATTCACCTCTAATCCCGCCTCCCTGAGTTCAACCCTGGGCGTAAAAGTGACCAAGATCAAATCAGGTAGGTCAGGTTAAAAATTTTGTAAAAGGATGGTTAGGCTCGATTTAGGTTAACCACTATACTCACTTCAACGCTAATTTCACCATATTAACACAACCTATCCGAGCCCGACTAGTGGTGCCACGTGGCACCATCCAAGCCACCCTACACGAGCCATAGCCTCCCCAACATCATGCAAGGAGCGATCCCAGCTGTTGGATCACAATCCAACGGCTAAGAAACACTCTACATCAGCCTGTTTCTCCTCAAAAGTGCAGCAAGGAAGGTTTCATCTTGACTGTTGGATCTCAATCCAACGATCAAGGCGCACAACTGCACCTAATCTCCATGAGACAAAGTAGCATGTTGGCCAAATGGTAGCTTACCCGCTCCTCAAACGAGAGGTGCAGGTTCGAGCCTCATTCCACCGCGACCACTTCAGTGCCCTTAGAAATTGGTGATGATAACATCATCATCAGCCATATCTAGCTTTAATTAGTAATAGTTAAACAATAAATGCTCCTACATAATTGCCAGATGATTATAATTCATTATACATCCTTTTTGAGAGAAATACAAAAAAATAAGGGTAAATATGTAATTTTAGCATAATATCCTAATTGCAAAATAGTCATAGGGTTTCCCAGGGGTCAATTAATGGTCAAATGATCATAAATGTCTAACAAGTGGGTTTGTGTAGATAGAAACGGGTTTTCACATGCTTTGAGAACTAATGAATATTTAAAACCCTAAAAGCAGACTCGCCTAATTAACTGAGGTTCTGGTTAGGATAAATTTCACCTAAACCTTCTTAAAATCATTGAAAAATATTCTCTTTGGTTTGGTACCTTTGATTTGACCATTGAAACCCATTTTGACTTAAACTAGTCTCAGTTGGATAGTTGCTCTAATTTAGGTTTTTACGTAAATTCCCCAATCAAAATTGGTGAAAACCTAAATCCAACTTCACCATTAGATTCCTTGGGTCCAAATTAGGTGTGTACCAAAGTTTGGACCCAATCAAAGAACACCCTGACGTAGTTTGCATTTCAGTCCAGACAGACTCTTTTTACCATAGAATGGTCCTTAGCTCTTTGAATTCTTCACAAATATGACCCTAAGTTATTTAACTTCTTCACAATTTGGTCCTCGCTTGATTTTTGGAAACTCACACCTTCACTATTGAGGTTTGAGTGAGGATTTCTTACTCTATTCTCAATCAAACACTACCAAATTTGAAAGGGAGATTCCCTGAGAAATTCCCTTCCAAATGGGACCAACCACAGATCCTAGAACCCTCTAGAAGTCTCAAGCGAATGGTTTCAATGCAAGGGTACCAAATGTCTGCGAGAAGCTCAGAGTTTCCAAGCTTGTTTCAAAGATTGGAACTCCATCCTAAGCCTTATAAAAGAACCTACATCGCATGTTGCTTCTCCTTCACAAAACTTGGCCTCAGAAATCCCCTCTTCCTCTTTCTCTGGTCGTCTTCACCACCTTCGTTCAACATCTTCCGGCCATCCAACCATCAAATTTGACATCCCATATCCTTCCTCTCCTCCTCACGATCCTCTCTTGCCAAAGAAGGGACATCTCCTTGCCCCGTTCGTCATCACCATCCTCCTGCCTTCATCTCCTTCTATGGCTCCAATCAGCGACAGCCGAAACTTCCTAGTTTCAATTCTCTCCTCTAAACCCCTCTTTTTCTTCCTCTATCCCTCTACATCATTTCCCCCTCACCTACAGTCCCAATCAACCATCGATACTACCCCAACGGCCTCTCCTTCTTCCACTTTGGCAAGGACTATCCGTCGCTCCACTACACGAACCTAGCCCCTACCACCTCCACTAGCTCTGCCGTGACTTCCTCAATAAAAGCCCTCTATCAATTAAGACATTCACCCTCTCCAACACTCCACCGACAAACCCACCTCCGTAGTGTCTTCTCCGTCACTGATAGCTACTCTCCAGCCACCATACGCCCTCCACCCGCCACCATTGAGTTCGCCTCGCCACGGTAAAGCTTTTGAGGACTCTAATTGGGGCTTAGATCCCATGTTTTTTATTTCAAGTACTCCGCCATGTAATCGTCGTTGCCTTAATCTTTCTCCGACTCAGTCCACTTCCTCACGTTGCTCATTCAACCTGCTATGAATTGTACTCAAGGCGAGCTGCACCCAGAGGCTTGGCTGGGGTTTCAATTAAGCACGACCAGTGGCACATGCATGATTCTTTGAAGACGTCCCTCTACTACAACTACGTGACTTCATGAGAAGAAGACCCTGTGGGATAGTCCCACATTGTAGGGAGCAGACCCCTCCACAGCATACAAAAGGATTTCGTGCTATGGACTCTTTGCCTCAGTAAGCACGAGGGTGAGGTCCTCCCATGCGCACGCCAACGCACGTGCCCTCGCCTGTGATTCAGGCCACACTGTTCTTGGCATAGCTCCGGTTACCTGGATCCGCTTGGGTTACTGAGAGAGAAGAGATAAATAAAAAGGGAGAGGGGGGTTTTGCCTCTGTGAACCTCTCTCAACACTTGGTTGCTGAGAGGCGACTGTGCCTATGTATTGTGCCTTCACTTGTGCTTGAGAAGAACAGAAAAGGCTTTGCCTTATGCGTGAGAAGAGAATGGGAAGAAAAAGAAAAGGGCTTTTGAGAAGAAGAAGCTAAGAAGATAAGAGAAGAAGATCAGAAGAGAAGTACTATAGCAAGCAACAGTTAAGTCATCTGATTCTCACATCAAACGTCTGATTACTGTTCATTTATTTAACATCATTGAGTAGTTGATATATATGTTCTTAGACTAATAATTGGTGATCCAAATCACCATTATTTTATTCTAGGTATCATTTTGTCATAGCTAATTCTTCATATACTCATGATTTACATTGAAAATCAATTTCTAGTAGCTGTCATTGATTGAATATCTTTATTGTGCTTCATTCAATGTGCTCATTTATATTTTAAATCAGATTAGCACGTGAATTATTATTTGCTCCCTTTGTTCGACCTTGAACTTCATTTCGATATTCGAGTTATAAATCTTATTTGTTGAAAGATCTATTTAGGATTTTTGCACTACAATGATGATAATTTAATCTTAATCCTATCTAAGATCATAACATTTTGGCACCATTGCCAAGGACCAATGTGCAATTCACCGCTATTTTTATTTCTATCAGATTATATCTGAGCACTAACTTGTCCTTGTTTGTTTCTTGTGATTTTGCAAGGTACTTCACGAGGCAATCTTCCTAGCAAAATTGCCACTCCTAGGGCAGGTAATCTCTCTTTTCCCGTAATCTCCTAATCCTTGAAAGAGATAAAAGGAAACAAAAGTAATTACGAATTACTTGCTGATGAGAACCTCATCATGAGCCATAACTAGCTCATTTTGACCCAATACAAAGGATAAAAGCTCCTACATATCTCAAGGAAAGGCTTAACTCAGAGAATTCTGAGTTTGAGAAGAAAACCAGTCATAAGGGGTAAAAGTGCAATTTTACCAGTATAAACTGCATGCAGGGTAATTCAGGGACCAAACACAGGTCAAAACAGCTTAATAAGAATAAAAGTGGGATGAGATGATCTAGCAAGGGCTACAGCACTTCCAAGGAACCAAATGATAATCTGTAACCCTAAAATAACCCACTTCAATTCACAAGGTTCGAGGCAAAGTAAAAATAGAATAAACCCTCTAAAATTCATAGAAAAATAATCTCTAGGGTTTAGAACCTTCAATTTGGCCTTTAGAACCCATTTTTGACCTACATTGAGAACCATGCCCAATTAATAACTTAATTTGGGTTTTTGCGCAAATTGACTGGTCAAACAAGGTTTAATATGAAAATAAAATTCACCATCAGATTCCTTAGGTCCTAATTAGTCATGTATAAAAGCTTGAGCCTAAGAAGAAACCTCCTTGACCGACTTCACACTTTGGTCCTCATATATTTACTCTTTGGCCCTCAACTTTTGAACCCTCGCATTTTGGCCCCTAACTCTCCTTCGTTCTTTGCAATCAGGTCCCTCCTGCAAAACCCTGCCAGCACCATGCTCCGGCGACCTTGCGCGGAGCATGGCGCCGCGCAGGGTGAGGTGGGGGACCTGGCAAGTAAACCGGGGGTGCCCTGCGTCGTCAGCCGTCGCAGGAGCACCCCCCTGGTCATTGTAGCCCACCATACCGGCCGTGCGAACGCACGGACGGTATGGGTTCGTGTTCCGACCATTCTCCGGCGAGGGAGACACGTCGTCTCCCCCCGCCTTCCTCCCTGTTTCATCCCTATAAATACCCCCCGCTGCTCCACCGACCAGGGTAGCCTGGATCTGACGGAGAAACCCCCAACTTCCTTCTCTTCTTTCTCCGGCAGACGCTCACCAGCTCCGGCGGTTTCCTCCCCCTCCTCCTCTTCGCTCTGCCGTAATACCAGCAGCAGAGACCTCCTCCCCTGCTCTTCCTGCGCCACGCCGTACCCAGCTGGCGCCTCTCCAGCCCTCTGCTCGCCGCCGCCCCTTCCCCTGGGCATCTTCTTCTCCGGCGACAGTCGATACGACTGTCGCCCTGTCTCGGCCCCTTTCGTCTCCATAGCTAGGTCAGAACTCCTCCCCACCTCCCCCTCTTTCTTTTCCTCACTGTCTTTTATTTGATTAAACCCTCGACCGCTCCTGTTCACCCTCACCCTCTCCGCCTCCGACCACCCTCCGGCGAGCCGCTCCCATCACCTCAGCGACCCACACGGCTCGCCGACCACCGCAGAACCTCCGCCTCCTCACCCTGATCCTCTTCCGCCCCTCCACTTCCCACCAAACGCCCTCTGCAGATCCACCGAACACACCCACTTCTTCGCTCACAGTTTGACCTAGGACGACCCGTTGGCTCCATCACGCCCCCTGCAGACCCCCTGACCACCTTCGCCGTGCCACGGTGAAGGTCCCCCGCCTGTCTGATTTGGCCGAGAGGCCGTTCTTCTGTGACCAGGTGACTCGCCCGCCGTCGCCATTACTGAGCAGGCAGAGCTCCTTCACCTGCAGGTGCAGGCACGCCTTCGCCCAGGTTCGACTCCCAGGTTGCGCGGGGAGTCTCCGCGAAACGTCCCAGGCTCGCAGTTGGGGCGAAGGCCGCGCGTGAAGCCACGATCGCCCACTGCTCCCTCCGCGACGGGCGCTCAATTGGGGTGGGACATTTAGTCCCACCTCGGAACTTCTCGGAGGCGCGCGGACGCATAAAGGCAAAAAGTGCCTTATGCTGTCTGCCTCCTGACCACGGGGTGAGGTCCCTCTCACCCGACCCGGCCTCGTCCGTGACCACGCTCCGCGGACCTGGCCCGACCCGATTAAACCGACCTGCACTCCTCGCCCACCACCGCACGCCGGTGGGCCTGGACCCGGGCGTGACCCGAACCCGATTACCCGGTAGCTCTGGGAGAGCTTTCCCAAGAGTGGTTTTAGAGAGGAAGAGAGACGCGGGGGGAGGGGGGTCGAGTAGGTTTTGCCTCTTGACGAAAAATCCTGAAGTGTGCAGGCACAGGCGAAGAAGAAGACCCGCTGAAGAAGAAGGAGCTGCACTGTAGCAAAGGCATAGTTAAGTCGTCTAAGCACCGGGTCAGACGACGGAAGGTCAGCAGCCAGAGCAGGAAAGAAGGCAGGCTGAAGAAGAAAGGAAGACTTAGTAGCTGAAGGCAGAAGCTCTGCAGCCAAGAAGAACATCACCAACGGAAGAACAGCAGGAAGAAGAAGAAGAGCATCACCATTGCAGAAGAAGAATATCACCTCTGCAGAATAGAGAGAAAGAAGGAGATCTAAAGAAAGAGAGAAAGAAGAGCATCCCCCTCTGCAGAACAAAGAGAAAACAACAAATTCTTTCCCTCTCTCTTTATTTTTGTAAAAGAAACATGTATATCCCTAGAATACAACTTGCTCCCTGAGTTCGACCTCGGGAACTCTTTTATTTTTCCGAGTAAAAAAATTTTATATTTGAAATGTTGGTAATAACCGGCTTTACTACAATGTTATAACAAAACCCTCAAACCCGGTAAAACCCACGTTTCATTTTGGCGCCGTTGCCGGGGAGCAACGGCTATTCTAGAGGTAAATATTCCTGTATCTTTTAATTTCTGATAATCTCCTCTCTTTTGTGCAGCTACAAGAACTCAAGAAGACAAGCAACCACACGACAACCACTCCGAAGACAGGTAAATTTTTCCTCTCACTATTAACCCCTAAACTCTAAAGAGGAAGAAAAGAAAAGAACAAGCAATATAGGGCTAACCTGTCTTCCATACTTAGTAACCATAAAAAGTTGCATGTTTTCAACTCATCACTCCTGCACACTATTAAGGGTATTTAAGGGCTAACACATTCTTGCTTGAGCCCTAATTGCCCAACAAAGAGTTAAATGGACCAAGTAGAGCCAACATAAGGTCAAACATTAGGATTTCAGTAGAGACACACCCCTTAATCAAGAATTAAGGAAATCCAAAAGAGGTGTGCCCAAGCCATTGATTGAAAATAATTAACAAGAAAAATCCTAAAACAATTGGCTCTCTCTAAACACTTGAACCCTAAAAGATAGGACCTAAAAGCTCTTAAAGAAAACAATAGGTAAAGTTGACCCCTTGGGTCAACCAACCTTAAATTAGGTCACTCTTTGCACTTAAAAAGACTAAAGTTCAAGTGAAACCTTAAGCACCCTGATCTTAAAATTGGTAGACTTAAGAGGTCAAGATCCCCATTCTGGTCTACCTGGAACCGCAGTGACAAGAGAGGTCGGGTGGGGGAAACCCTGTAACCCGTGGGGATGCTCTACCGTGTAGGGGTCTTCGTGGGACTCTCCCTCTCTGGCTGCCCAGGTAATTCTCAGGTGGACGATCTTTCTGATCAAGGGGTCCATCTGCCCCGCACCTCTATAGTCACCCAACACATTTTTGGGTGTCTTGATTGGGTCCAGCACCTTCTAAACTTACCTCTCCCAACTGTGCATGTATGGAAGGAGGTCTCTAAGACCACCCTTAAGACCTCCATTAGAAATTCGCTCTCGTCAAGGCCAAGCCTCGACGCCCGTATTTGTGCAGCAACACCCTCACATTATTCTCTCTTCTGATTCAGAACCAAGTTCTTCTTCTTCCCCCATCATGGCTCAGCCAGTTGAGGAAGAAAATAATCTGGAACACCAGCTCCAGCGACTCAATGACCTCTTCCAAAACTTCGTGCACCCACCACAGCGTCCTATGATGCGGGACCACTACAATCCTGCTGCGGTGGCCATTGAGCCTCGAGTCAGAATCCCGATTGGAGGACCTGATTCCGAACTAAAGCCCAACATGATTCATGCTATACCTAAATTCCATGGGCTTAATTCTGAAGATCCCTTCCAGCACATCAAACAGCTAAAGCATCTGGCCCACACTTTTGGATCAGATGCGCAAAATCGGGATATTCTTCTCATGAAGATGTTCTCCTTTTCTCTTATGGACAAGGCCGCCCATTGGTATCAAACTCAGACCCGGCCGATCAACACTTGGGAAGAACTTCAATCCGAGTTTTTGAAAAAATTCTTTCCCGTTGGTCGGACCAACGCCTTGCGCCATCAGATTACACACTTCACCCAACAATCAGGAGAACCTCTCCATGAGGCATGGGATCGTTTTCAGGATCTCATGAGAAAGTGCCCCCATCACGGAGTTCCTAAATGGGAACAAGTCCAATCTTTTTACCAGGGGCTCCGTGAGGACATCCGCCTTTTCGTCAATGCAACTTGCGGAGGAAACATCATGGGTCAACATGAAGACACCGTATGGGAGATTCTCGAAAACATGTGCGAGAACTCCATCAACAATGACTCCATGGGATTATTCGACAGGACGAATACCCGCGCAGCGACGAATCTTAAGGGAGCACATGAGACGCAGGGCCTGTCCGCATCAGTCGACCTGGAATTAATGGCTAGTCGATTGGACAAGGTCTCAATCATTGAAAAGAAGGTGGATGAGCTGACTCAGCACTTGCAGCGAGCCACCTCTGCGCGTAACTCCTTTGCACAACCTCCTTCCACACAGGAGACTGTGCAAAATATCCTCCACCGATCCTCCCCTGGGATGGATCCATATCCATCCCCATCTGATTCTTGGACTGGAAGATCATCCGATCCTTTCTACACCAGCCGGGGGAACTCCATTCCTCCTTTCCCTGATTCTCAGGAGGTTCCTCAGACCTGCGAGGACCTCAACGCCATCCAGAACGACCCATTCTCCAACACTTACAACCCTGGATGGCGAAACCATCCCAATTTTCAGTGGGCGGGAAATTCCCAAACCCAAAGACCACCTTTTCAGTCCCGCCCACAGCCCTCTCATCACTACCAGCCGCCTCAGCCTCGGCCCAACCCTACTTATCCATCAGGGCCAAATCAAGATCAAATGTCCTTAATCCTTCAGACTCTGGCTGACATTCAAAAAACGAATGCGGCTATTCAAAAATAGCACAAGGACGAGCTTACTGAAGTTAAAACTCAGCTGGCCCAGTCGGCAAATTCTCGCCAGCCAGGCACACTCCCTTCCCAACCTCTTCCTAACCCAAATAACGTGCCAACCCAGAAGCGCGCTATGAATCCAAATTTAGGCCACGCTCAATGGATTTATCAGGCCCCCACTGCTCCATCTCCAGACGAGATGGAAGCCTCTACTTCTCGTGCGGGATTTCAGCAGCAGCCACCCCTCCTACCAAACCCAAACCAAAACCAGGCTGGATTAAATTCTGTAACAACACGTAGTGGTAAGACAACTCAAGACCCGCATTATCCAAACCACTCCCAGCCTGATAACCATGACCCTAGGATAGTTATCCAAGGTACCGCTGTTCCAGACCCACAACCTGGACCTATCCTAGAAGAACCAACCAAGATCCCGTTTCCCGAGGCCCTGACCAAGGGAAAGAAGACCACCAAACCCGTGGCCCCCGAGGAGGACCTGGTCAAGCTCTTTGAGCAGGTCCACATAAATATCCCCTTGATGGATGCAATCCGCCACGTACCAGCTTACGCACGATTTCTAAAGAATATATGTACACCCCAGCGTAAGCCGCGAACCAAGGGAGGGAGCCCAATTGTTCTGTCAGAGCAAGCCAGCTCTGTAATCCTTAGTAGACTCCCACCCAAGGCAAAAGATCCTGGAACTCCCCTGATCTCCTGTAAGATAGGTGGTACCCAATTTGATAGAGCATTGTTAGACTTAGGTGCATCTATAAATCTGATACCCACATCCTTACTTGACCATCTGGAAGAATCTGAGCTGAAACCAACCGAGGTGACATTACAATTAGCAGATCGATCTATAAAGTCACCAAAAGGGATTCTCGAGGATGTTATCGTGAGAGTGCGGGATTTCTATTTTCCAGTGGACTTTATAGTCTTAGACATGGATGCACCTGAGAACCCTAGGGATACACCAATCATTCTAGGGAGACCTTTCTTGGCTACTGCTAGAGCCAACATCAGCTGTGAGGAGGGCCAAATAGAGCTTAAGTTTGGAGATCAAACACTGAAAATTGATATATTTAAGGCCCAACAAGGAATTAATTGCGGCGTCATCGAGCAAATTTGTGACATCAAGACTTTGGTTGATGAATCACACCTCCAGAATGACTTGAGTATGCCTCATCAACCACAGAAGGATCTTGACCCGCAAACAGAGGAGTCAAATCCAGATGTGAACAACCCAGTAACTCCCACCCTTGAACCTCACATCTATACTGAACCACCCGCTGCTGCTGAAAACCCCATCCTTGAACTGAAACCCCTTCCTGCTCATTTGAAATACATCTTTTTGGGTTCTAATCAGACCCTTCCTGTGATCATCAATTCCAACCTCAGTCCTGAACAGGAATCCCGTCTGATTGTTGTCCTCCAGCAACATCGCAGAGCCATCGGATGGACTCTCGATGATTTGACTGGAATAAGTCCCTCTTATTGTACTCATCATATCTATTCAGAAGAGGGCACACGACCTTCTCGTGAAATGCAGAGACGCTTAAACCCCAATCTGCAGGAGGTCGTGAAAAAGGAGATCATAAAGTGGTTAGATGCTGGGATCATCTACCCGATCTCCGATAGTCGTTGGGTGAGCCCAATTCAGGTCGTGCCTAAAAAGGCAGGACTCACCACTATAACGACTGAGACCGGAGAAATCATTCCTACCCGATTAGCCAACTCGTGGAGAGTCTATATAGATTACCGTCGACTCAATTCCTCCACGAAGAAGGATCATTTCCCACTACCCTTCATTGATCAAATTCTCGAAAAATTAGCGGGAAATAGGTTCTTCTGCTTCCTTGACGGGTACTCCGGTTATAACCAGGTGGCAATCCATCCTGAGGACCAAGAAAAGACCACGTTCACCTGCCCCTTCGGAACATACGCTTTCCGAAGGATGCCTTTCGGTCTTTGCAATGCACCCGCTACTTTTCAGCGATGCATGCTTGCCATATTCTCAGATATGGTAGGTGATTATCTGGAAGTCTTCATGGATGACTTTTCAGTTTTCGGAGCATCATTCGACGATTGCCTCCAACATTTGGTCCAGATACTCAGGCGGTGCATCGACGTGAATTTGGTTCTTTCCTGGGAAAAGAGCCATTTCATGGTGCCTGAGGGAATTGTCCTGGGACACTCAATTTCGGAGAAAGGTATCCAAGTGGATCGAGCTAAGGTTAATCTGATTTCTCACCTTCCTATGCCTAGCTCGATCAGGGACATCCGATCCTTTTTAGGGCATGTCGGTTTTTATCGACGATTTATCCCTGATTTTTCAAAAATCGCACGTCCCCTGACCACTCTTCTCTCCAAGGATGTTCCCTTCGAAATCTCCAAGGAATGCACTCAAGCATTTGAAATCCTGCGTGACCGAGTCACCCAAGCCCCGATCCTACAGTCCCCTGATTGGTCTCAACCCTTTGAGATCATGTGTGATGCATCCGACTTCGCTGTAGGAGCGGTTTTGGGGCAGAAAAATGACAAGAAACCTGTGGTCATTTACTACGCCAGCAAAACACTCGATGAGGCTCAGCGTAACTATACAGTTACTGAGAAAGAGCTGCTAGCTGTAGTATTTGCCCTAGAGAAGTTCAGATCGTACCTTCTGGGTTCCCATGTCATCATATACTCGGATCACACGGCTGTGAGGCATCTCCTTGCAAAGAAGGACGCGAAACCTCGATTGATCCGATGGATCTTGCTGTTGCAAGAATTTGACCTCGAGATTCGCGATAAAGCGGGAAAACAAAACGTGGTAGCTGATCACTTGTCCCGTCTTCCTTCTGAAATGATAGACCCTTCCGGACCCATCACTGAGCATTTTCCCGATGAGCACCTGCTGACTATTGGTACTAGCCTTCCATGGTTTGCTAATATTGTAAATTACTTGGCATCTCATCAGACCCCGTCCGATTGGCCGAAGGCCAAGAAAGACAAATTACGCGCCGATGCCAAGTATTACATTTGGGAAGACCTGTACCTCTTCCGCATAGGTGCCGATCAGATCATCCGGAGATGTGTCCCGGAAGGGGAAATCAACAATATCCTCTCTTTCTGCCATGACCAGGCATGTGGTGGCCATTTTGCCGGGCATAAAACCGCATCAAAAGTCCTCCAGTGCGGCTTTTACTGGCCCACACTGTTCAAAGACGCATACAGTCATTGCAAGGCATGCAGTCGTTGCCAGACTTTGGGCAACATGAGCCATCGCGACATGATGCCTATGCAACCGATTCTAGTATGCGAAATCTTTGATGTTTGGGGGATTGATTTTATGGGCCCCTTTCCTGTTTCGGATGGTTTCGAATACATTCTGTTGGCTGTGGACTACGTGTCCAAATGGATCGAAGCCATACCGACCCGAACCTGTGATCACAAAATCGTTCTCAAATTCATTCATCAACACATTTTCTCAAGGTTCGGGATTCCTCGTGCAATAATCTCTGATGGGGGGACCCATTTCACAAATGCTCAGTTTAGGTCACTGATGACCAAATACGGGGTGTCTCACCGAATTTCTACTCCTTACGACCCCCAAACTAATGGTCTAGCTGAGCTGTCTAATCGGGAGATCAAGAAAATCCTGCAAGTCACTGTTCGACCTGACAGGAAGGACTGGTCGTCCCGACTTCCGGAAGCATTGTGGGCCTATAGGACCGCCCACAAGACCCAATTGGGCATGTCTCCCTTTAGATTGGTGTACGGAAAGGCATGCCACCTTCCCGTCAAACTGGAGCATAAAGCCTATTGGGCAGTACGGAACTGTAATCTGGATCTTTCTAAGGCTGGGACCCACAGAAAACTCCAAATCAGCGAGATCGATGAATTACGCATAGACGCATACGAGAACTCGCAAATCTACAAGGAGCGGGTTAAAGCCTTCCACGACAAACACATCTCGAGAAAGATCTTTCATCCTGGTCAAAAGGTCCTACTCTTTGATGCCCGACTCAAACTCTTCCCAGGAAAACTGAGATCTAAGTGGGTCGGACCATATTTGGTCCGACAGGTGTTTGGAAATGGAGCAATCGAAATCAGTCCACTCAGCCACGATTCTGAACCTTTCATCGTGAACGGTCAGAGACTCAAGCCGTTCATTGATGTAGCTTCTACTGATTTGGCTGAGGCATCTTATATCCTCCTTTCCCCTTGAGCTTATTGCGCCCAGCCGATGGCGTAAAACTCAGCGCTTAACGGGAGGCAGCCCGTCATTCTCTTTGAAAACCTGAAACTTGTTCTGACACCTTTCAGCACTCGAAGTTCACCCTTATAGACAGCCGACCCCAACTCAGATGTTCGCATCTGAGATTTGAAATCGTCCGCAAAAATTCAACCCGACCCATCCACTCACCCAAATTTCTGTCTTAAGGAATAAACTAAGACCCCCTAGGTTACAATGAGGACATTGCAAATCTTAGGCATGGGGGGGTAGGAAAGTGCAAAAACTTGTAAGAAAAGGTTTCAAACAAAAAATTCACATATGCCAAAAATACCATAAAAATTAAAAAATTTTTCGAAAAAGAATAAGAGGAAAAGAGGAGAAGGAAAATTCTGTGAAGGAGAAAAGAAACAAAATGAAAAAGGAGCACAAAATTATGAGAAAAAGTGATAGTCATTAGTAAGGAACTAAGGAATTAACCTAGGTTCTAGACCTCATTCAAGAAAATAACTGAAAAGTGCACAATGAGATTAGTAAGAATGCAAACCTTAGGCATTCTTGAATAGACTCTTAGTACCCATTAAGATCTGGACACTCCTCAAGAGGTTGAGGAAAATGAAAAGCTGAAGTATTAGGTCTAAGGCTTAGGGAGTATTCGGCCTCGTTAACTAATTTTTGGTTTGCGGGACTCAGTAACCTAAGCACCCTAATCTCACACACAGCCTGGTTCAGTAAGCGTAAAAATCAGAATCACGCAGAAGCGTCGCAAAAATTTGAAAAGAACACCTAGAATAGGAGCGGCCGATCAACACAAGTTGATTTGGACGAGTTCCCAGCGCGGAGAGGCGGGAAATCCCCTCGAAGATGCGTAACAAAATATCATCTCCTCGGTGCTTGTCTCTTAGGATATTTACATATCCTACGGGGGGCATGTAAGCACTCTGCTGGTTCAGATTCCATGGATGGCATTATCTCGAAATGTCAATTGCCAGGGTCTGGATTCGGCCACGGAATACCATGGATGGGATTATCTCGAAATCTCAATAGCCAGGGTTCCGGGGGTTGCCATGGGCGGTGCTATCTCGAAGCATTGATCGCCAGGAACCCTTGAGGATTGATGATGGGAGCAAGGAATCTGATACAGACCGTGTTGAAAAGCCAATCCTAGGCTAGAACTAAAAAGAAAAAGAGAGAGAAAACTCTCCAAACAGAAAAACTTTCTATCTCTCTCTTACAAAACGCACTGCGAACTGAGCCAGGGCTAAAATCATTTCAAGCACGGGTGCTTTAACCACGAAGTCCAATAAACCTTAGGTTAGTTCTTGCGGGCCTTAAAAACCTTTGCTAAAAGACTGAGGCTAAGGCTAGACAGATTTGGATCTTGATTGGTACTAGAGTACCTTTTAGGCCTATGATCAGCATTCTAACCTAATCTATGAAGGCACTTATCTAAAACTATTGAAAACTTCATGGTCTAGAACAAGGGTTGAAACCTTAAGCTTTTGCTAAGGGACTAGCAAAAGCTAGGCATGGGGGTATGATGAGAACCTCATCATGAGCCATAACTAGCTCATTTTGACCCAATACAAAGGATAAAAGCTCCTACATATCTCAAGGAAAGGCTTAACTCAGAGAATTCTGAGTTTGAGAAGAAAACCAGTCATAAGGGGTAAAAGTGCAATTTTACCAGTATAAACTGCATGCAGGGTAATTCAGGGACCAAACACAGGTCAAAACAGCTTAATAAGAATAAAAGTGGGATGAGATGATCTAGCAAGGGCTACAGCACTTCCAAGGAACCAAATGATAATCTGTAACCCTAAAACAACCCACTTCAATTCACAAGGTTCGAGGCAAAGTAAAAATAGAATAAACCCTCTAAAATTCATAGAAAAATAATCTCTAGGGTTTAGAACCTTCAATTTGGCCTTTAGAACCCATTTTTGACCTACATTGAGAACCATGCCCAATTAATAACTTAATTTGGGTTTTTGCGCAAATTGACCGGTCAAACAAGGTTTAATATGAAAATAAAATTCACCATCAGATTCCTTAGGTCCTAATTAGTCATGTATAAAAACTTGAGCCTAAGAAGAAACCTCCTTGACCGACTTCACACTTTGGTCCTCATATATTTACTCTTTGGCCCTCAACTTTTGAACCCTCGCATTTTGGCCCTAACTCTCCTTCGTTCTTTGCAATCAGGTCCCTCCTGCAAAACCCTGCCAGCACCATGCTCCGGCGACCTTGTGCGGAGCATGGCGCCGCGCAGGGTGAGGTGGGGGACCTGGCAAGTAAACCGGGGGTGCCCTGCGTCGTCAGCCGTCGCAGGAGCACCCCCCTGGTCATTGTAGCCCACCATACCGGCCGTGCGAACGCACGGACGGTATGGGTTCGTGTTCCGACCATTCTCCGGCGAGGGAGACACGTCGTCTCCCTCCGCCTTCCTCCCTGTTTCATCCCTATAAATACCCCCCGCTGCTCCACCGACCAGGGTAGCCTGGATCTGACGGAGAAACCCCCAACTTCCTTCTCTTCTTTCTCCGGCAGACGCTCACCAGCTCCGGCGGTTTCCTCCCCCTCCTCCTCTTCGCTCTGCCGTAATACCAGCAGCAGAGACCTCCTCCCCTGCTCTTCCTGCGCCACGCCGTACCCAGCTGGCGCCTCTCCAGCCCTCTGCTCGCCGCCGCCCCTTCCCCTGGGCATCTTCTTCTCCGGCGACAGTCGATACGACTGTCGCCCTGTCTCGGCCCCTTTCGTCTCCATAGCTAGGTCAGAACTCCTCCCCACCTCCCCCTCTTTCTTTTCCTCACTGTCTTTTATTTGATTAAACCCTCGACCGCTCCTGTTCACCCTCACCCTCTCCGCCTCCGACCACCCTCCGGCGAGCCGCTCCCATCACCTCAGCGACCCACACGGCTCGCCGACCACCGCAGAACCTCCGCCTCCTCACCCTGATCCTCTTCCGCCCCTCCACTTCCCACCAAACGCCCTCTGCAGATCCACCGAACACACCCACTTCTTCACTCACAGTTTGACCTAGGACGACCCGTTGGCTCCATCACGCCCCCTGCAGACCCCCTGACCACCTTCGCCGTGCCACGGCGAAGGTCCCCCGCCTGTCTGATTTGGCCGAGAGGCCGTTCTTCTGTGACCAGGTGACTCGCCCGCCGTCGCCATTACTGAGCAGGCAGAGCTCCTTCACCTGCAGGTGCAGGCACGCCTTCGCCCAGGTTCGACTCCCAGGTTGCGCGGGGAGTCTCCGCGAAACGTCCCAGGCTCGCAGTTGGGGCGAAGGCCGCGCGTGAAGCCACGATCGCCCACTGCTCCCTCCGCGACGGGCGCTCAATTGGGGTGGGACATTTAGTCCCACCTCGGAACTTCTCGGAGGCGCGCGGACGCATAAAGGCAAAAAGTGCCTTATGCTGTCTGCCTCCTGACCACAGGGTGAGGTCCCTCTCACCCGACCCGGCCTCGTCCGTGACCACGCTCCGCGGACCTGGCCCGACCCGATTAAACCGACCTGCACTCCTCGCCCACCACCGCACGCCGGTGGGCCTGGACCCGGGCGTGACCCGAACCCGATTACCCGGTAGCTCTGGGAGAGCTTTCCCAAGAGTGGTTTCAGAGAGGAAGAGAGACGCGGGGGGAGGGGGGTAGAGTAGGTTTTGCCTCTTGACGAAAAATCCTGAAGTGTGCAGGCACAGGCGAAGAAGAAGACCCGCTGAAGAAGAAGGAGCTGCACTGTAGCAAAGGCATAGTTAAGTCGTCTAAGCACCGGGTCAGACGACGGAAGGTCAGCAGCCAGAGCAGGAAAGAAGGCAGGCTGAAGAAGAAAGGAAGACTTAGTAGCTGAAGGCAGAAGCTCTGCAGCCAAGAAGAACATCACCAACGGAAGAACAGCAGGAAGAAGAAGAAGAGCATCACCATTGCAGAAGAAGAATATCACCTCTGCAGAACAGAGAGAAAGAAGGAGATCTAAAGAAAGAGAGAAAGAAGAGCATCCCCCTCTGCAGAACAAAGAGAAAACAACAAATTCTTTCCCTCTCTCTTTATTTTTGTAAAAGAAACATGTATATCTCTAGAATACAACTTGCTCCCTGAGTTCGACCTTGGGAACTCTTTTATTTTTCCGAGTAAAAAAATTTTATATTTGAAATGTTGGTAATAACCGGCTTTACTACAACGTTATAACAAAACCCTCAAACCCGGTAAAACCCACGTTTCACTTGCCTTATTTTCGTAGTAATTTTCATTCAAAGGCAAGTTTTCTAATTTGCGAAAAAATTCACATCTGATTGAGGCATGAGACGATTTTGATTAGATATTCCCCATTCTTGATTTCCTATACCAATTAGGGACTATGCCTAATTTCTAAACGACTTTAGGCTAGCACATTTCTTGCTGGAAGCCTAAGGTGAACAATTGGAGATCAAATTGGACATGGAATAAAGCAAATTATGGTTTCAACATTAGGGTTTTGAAGTGTTAGCTCACATTTTGCCTGCATAAAGAGAATTAACCCTCCCGCATTTTTGTGCTACCTGATGGGTCCATTTTAATGGACTATTGTTACACCTAAGTTCACGTTAATCTTACCTTTTAGGTTTGTTAATAACTACATTAAGTTATAAAATGTTTGCATGCATCATTATTTAAATTTATATCTATTTTATCGCATTCTATAACTTAATATGTAATGTTTTATGTTTTGTTGTTGCAGGTATAAAGTTGGAAAGGAAAAGAAGGGGGTGAAAGAAATTTACCCCAACAACCGCCTCACCCAATCTCCGGTAGCCTCAACACCCCCAATAGCCGCCAGTCAAAATTAGAAAAGGATTTTTGAAAATCCCTTGAGAGGCGGAGAGAGGAGATAAAAGAGGGACTTGCACAGGATCTTGGGGTCATCTTCTTCTCCCCTTGGCGGGGACCCAATTGTCAGAGGAGCGTGAAATGTAGGAGGACCGCTTGCACTATGGATCATCACCACCCCCTACCACCTACACTGCAAATGCTACATCAGCCTACACCAAGAGCCCATCCCCGCGCTACTACCAGGTGGCCGCAGAGACTGCACCCTCCAGCACCTTTGCATGCCCACACTTCACCTTTCCAGCCTCATCGCCCTTGGAGCTTGCAGCCAACCAATGCCTCCAACCAACGCCTGCAGGCGCTCACACCTCCAGCCAGGCGCCCGCAGGTGTAGCCCCCCTCCATCACCTTCGCGCACCCACACGCCAGCCTATCACCGCGCGCACGTGCGTCCTTGCAACACCAACCACCTCCCGCAGGCACTCCCTCCACGCTCGCTCACAGGCGCTCAAGCCAACACCGCCCGCTGGCACTGCCTCCACGCCAACACCACGCACCCTCACCAACCCCGTAGGCACTTTGCCGCAGGCATGCAGCTCACCCCCCTCCGTGTGTTGCCCTCTCAGCACCCTTGCAGGTGCTGCTTCAGACCTCCTCACGCCACCCTACAGCTGCACAGCCACAAGACCCCACGTGCCTAAGCAACATGTAGAACGCCTTGCGCCCGTGCGGGCTACAGTAGTAGGGTGCCTGCGCACCTATGTGCAGCTGTTCTCCTTCTCCTCCAACTGGTCGGCGACCATCCTCCTCCGCCCAGCTGCCATCGGCCACCTCCAGCCATCACGTCACTGCCGTTGCGTAGCCCTCGTCGAGGTGCACCTCCCTGTCGACTCTTGCCACCAATCGTGCATAGCCACACACATGAGGAAGAGAGAGGAGAAATCCTCTGTTTTTATTTCAGTTAATA
The DNA here is from genome assembly GCA_037157565.1 of Thalassia testudinum. Taxonomy (NCBI): domain Eukaryota; kingdom Viridiplantae; phylum Streptophyta; class Magnoliopsida; order Alismatales; family Hydrocharitaceae; genus Thalassia; species Thalassia testudinum. The sequence continues at coordinate 19,239,237 of JAZHRO010000057.1, forward strand.
ATTACATTCAATGCCATTACCAATTATATATTCATATTTTATTCAGGCCAAATTGCATTGATGAACCCATACCTTCCTGAAATTATTTCACTTGTGTTATGTGCGTGATTTAAGCTTGAATTTCAAATCAGAATTGCATGAAAGTTGAATTTACATGATAAGCCATTACACATGCATCATACACATATTTTTGGAGCTTAATTCCTTATGTGAAAACTACATAAATACCCCTGAACCTTTAAGGAAATTGCAATCTTCATTTAAAATAGCATATTCCTCGCATTAAAGTTGCAGAAGAGTCTACGAACTATGTATTCCTCGACTCATGAATTTATTGGTCTATTCCTCCCTGTGGATACGACATCCTTTATTGTGGTTTAAATTCATATCTATGTTAATTTTTGATTGAGAGATTTCCACCACAATAATTACGACATATTCTTCTATTGCTATCATAAGAAAGCGAAACTCTCTCCGTCAAAATGGTGCCATTGCCGGGGAGGCAACAGAAGCAATAGATTCACGTTATTATTTTTGAATAATCTAAGTTGCGCAATCATCTGATCAATTTTTTTATTGTGCGTGGAATCTGACACGGCAACAGGCGTAGCAGAGCACCGGCATTGACCCTGAACAACGTGCACGGCGGAGACGATCTTTTTGGTGGACCTTGATGCCACCTGGAGGCCAACAACAGGAACATGTGTGCCTTGATCCCACTCGCATAGGATTACAGAGAAGCCTATTTCTGATTTATTCACTAGATCTTAGTTTGATTTAGTTTAGATAGACATTAGAATTTAATTACTATCTTTTGGACCCTTGTCGGGTATTTTTGGGAACGTGTTCCCAGTGCCTCTTTATTCCTTATTGCTCTTGTATGCGGGAGTGTATTTTCGGGAGCATGTTCCCATTTATTTAGATTATATGACTATTCGAATTATTTGAACTACATGTTTGTTAGTTAGTTCGATTAGGTCTGTTTGATTATTATTATTATTAAAAAAAAAAAAATCGAACTGCCTGCTAGAAGCTGCATATCTATTGGATGACCATGTAGGACTGAATGAGCAGCATCTAGTTTATTTTTACTGCATTGCATTAATTATTGCATGAGGAAAACTGGAGTAAGGTACATCTTCTCTTGAGCATCAATTACCTGTCATGCATATGCATTGAACCTAAATCTAAGGCCACTAAAGTGCTTGAATCAAATTATTTCAGTGGTCACTTTAAAAATTAGGACCGTTAAGAGGTTGGACTTTAAAGTCTGTGACTAAAAATTGTGTCCAAAGGGATCTTGTTTGTGAAATTTCAGAAATCAAAACACAATCATATATTTGCACACCTAAAACATTATTCACCTCACACATAAGGTCACTAGATGAATTTCTACCTCTCCTCTTTTCCACCACAAGGGAAGTTAGTTGGAAATCAACAAGCCTATCCACCAAGTTACTTCGGTTCCTCGTGTGTGGGCTCGATTCGAGACTTCCATCCCTTGGGACTAGATTATAGGCACGAGTGAAGGTTGGCCTAGGAAGCGTAATTTTTCCAAAACTTGTTTGACCACCAACTGAACATTTAATTCAAAGACCTGCAATCTACTAAAAACAGATCCCATTGAATTTGCATTTGATTTGACAATAGAACTCTCTAGTAAGTTTCTGCTTGTATTCTGAATTCTTCTAAATCCTAAGAGAGTTAAAAAATTTTGCTTAAAGAAATGGATTACCCTTACTCCTATCATTTAGATTATCAGAGTCAATACTTCCCATCTTTTAATCAGGATCCCATGCCCTGAGCATATCCATCCTTTGATGGGTACATTGACAATTCATATGATCATTCATATTCCTATCCTGGGAGTACTAGCTTGATAATTCCCACTTTTGAGCAGGGCCTAGGAGAGAGATTTTCCAACCCTGAAATCCCTACTATGCAAACACCTAACCCTCCCATCCTTCATGATTTTCCGTATCATGGTTGGACTAATACCCCTTGGCAACCAGAGCCTGAAATTGACTATCCTCCCCAACCTGAGAATAATAGCCTCTCCTCTTTTATGAAAGAAATGCAAAAACAACAAAAGGAAATGATGGAATCCATGGGAGAGATGTTGAGGAATAGTCAACTGTTAAATGAAGAAATAAGACAGCTTAGCTACATGCTTCCCAGTAATTCTGATCCCTACCCATACAACCATGATCGTAATTCTGAGGAAACCATTGATAATAGGGATCCAATTTTATGTAGCTATCACTTAGACTCTCCTAATGAGACACGGCCACTAGAGGAGAACGATCATAGTGATTATCCACCCGATCTATATTGGAGTCAAAAGCGAGGGGAGATGGCACCTCTTGAAGACCTCGACCATAATGATAGCATTCTCCTTACCCCTAACAACCCGGGTCAAGGTTGTATAGTTCCTATCACTTCCCCTATTGATTATTTGGTGGAATCCCATTCTACCCTTAGTGAGCCTACTCCTAACCCTCCTCTTAGGGAATCAACACTTATCATTCAGTTTCTTGTGGATTTAAATGCAGCCAATGAAGGTGACCCTGAGGGAATGGAGGATGAATTAGATAAATTTTGGTCTGAGGGATATGAAGAATCTATTTCAGAGGATGAGGATGCCCCAATAGAGGAACCTAGACTGAAAATTTGGAGTGAATCACAGGGAAATTATTTATCATTTGAGGATTTAGCTCCAAAGGATATAAACAATATGGTCAAATCCAGATTCCTCCTTTCTTTTGAGAGTCATCCTCCATCAAAGCAGGAGTTGATATTAGAGGAGGACAAACAAAATAATGAGAAGTCTATGGGAGACTCTCGAGGACAAAACACGTCAATTGAGGATTTATACCCCGAGAAGAATAACGAATTCAATGATATAGGCATGCTCCAAAATATTAAGACTAATCCTACATTACAAATAATTGAAGATACTGATCCAACTCCTAATGAATCACATATACACCCCAACAAAAATTTGATTGAACCAAGCGAATCCGGGGATGAGCTTAATGATAATGATTCTGACATTTTGACCTGCCATCAAAGAGTTGTAATTTGGAGTCTACCCTTGATTCAAATATGACTCCGATCATTAATGCTGGGCAGGGTAATGTGCAATTGTCTACAACTATTAGGGAGTGTACACAATCTGAATCATTGTTGGAATTGGACCTAACAACGACTAAGCCCTCATTGGACTTAACCATTACCTTCCAACACAACAAACAACCCTTATACTCCACAACCGATCCTTGGCTCAGATCTCTGCTCATGTACAATCACTCTAGAGAACATATAAGGCCAGTACATCCTCGGGTAGAATGGTGAGTGTGGATTGATGCTTGTACTTTTACTCTCGCCATTCAAGGGTTTGAACTAATAATGTTTATATCTTTTACAACCCGTCCTGCTCTGGAGGATCCTTGTTATCCTCTACTTATTCTGTTTCGAAAGGTCCATTTTCATATTCCTTTTGTTATTCCTAGACCTCCCAAGGTAGCCAATGAGGTTCTCCATTTTCATATCTTCTGGCGAGCATTTGGAATTACGTTGCATCATCAGCTCGCCAACATCCATGGCTACTTGTTTTCTAGGCCTTCACTGTTACGCATATTTTTAGGGCCTAACCATTTCTGTCTGGAACCAGACTTACAGGTTCCTTCTATGTCTGGCTGCTGACTGAAAATACAGTGCTTATTGGGAGGCAACCCAGCATTCTGAATAATACCGTTGTCAGGTGATTTCTTTCCTTTCTCCCCGTATTTTAATTTTACAATGGGGACATTGTAGGATTTAGGCATGGGGGGTGCATTTTGCATTTTAGGAAGTATTCATGCATTTAGGTTAGCATAAAAAAAAAAAATTCTCTTTTCTTGAGCTGAATGGGTTAGTCCCTAGCAAAATACCTTTGTCATTGGAGGTTTTTCTTCCTGAATTATTTCTTAAGTTTAGAGTCTAGTACATTTATTTCGCGTGCACGTAAACTTGGTAATGGATCCTTGAGGAAAACTAATAAGCATTTGTAGTCTACTGAACCCTTGGACAGTTAATAGGGAGTTAGGCATACTATCTTCTAGTAGATCCACCTCATATTTGTGAGATGAAAGTAGAGAAATTACTGGTGCACTAAGTCTAGTGCAAAGGCTGTTAAGTTTTGGACAATTAGATGATGATACTTTAGAGTTAGGCATAGTTTTAGCTCTCTATTCCTGTGTGCGTACTTTGTATGAATTCTTGAGAGTAACTAAATAAGGTAGATACACAGAGATGGAGTCTCAATAAATTATGACTATGGTGGATGGTTATGACCATTCTTCATAGAGTCCTTGGCTGAAGGAGGGTAATAGTGTTAAAGGTTAGAAATACGCCTATCCTATCCATTCCTTCCTGGTGCCAAGAATTGGCACTTCCACCAAATAAGCCACACAGTATCTTCTTGACCATCATCATCCCTAATAATGCCTCATAAATAAAAGTTTGTATCGTGTTGTGTTGATTAATAAAGAAGGAAAAGAAGAAACAATTATATTACAAAAAAAAAAAGAAAGGAAGAAGAAGAAGAAAAGAGAGAGAGAGAGAAAAAAAAGAAAAGAGTCCAAGGTTATCGTTGTAACATTGTTTCTGAGGCAACAAAACATCTATCACGTTCCACCAAATATGACCCATGCCTACCTTTCAGTATTTCTGATCGCCCGAATATTGGTTGAGGACTCTAACTTAGTTATAGAGTTATTGGGACTTTAATTGAAGTGTGGATGCCATGTGAAGCCACCAAACATTGAGTACAATTACTAAATCTGGCGAGATTTGTGATCTCAGAAAAAAAGAAAAAAAAAGAGTGAGCGCCCAGGAATATCAAGAGAGTACAGTTGTTTAGCCTCTCTCCGAGTTGACTTGTCTAATAGTCTAGAAATCTAGAGTCTAAAGTACTAGACTACATGTAGCACCAGATGAGTGTGTCCTACCAAATATAAATCCATTCTACTCGATATCTCCTACCTAAGCCAAATGCTGGGGTGAAATTACAGATTATCTTCTGCTTTATCCCCGAGGGAAGTAGTTGCCTATCCCGACAACAAAATTTACTAAGGATGAAGTATGAACTCCCAATGCAAATTGGCTCTTGGATTTGTTACTTAGGCAATTAGCACGTCACATTTGTCTGGATCTCTAAAGTTTTGAAATAAGAAAAGAAGGAATCTTCCGATTACTTCTATTATTTTTCATTTTTGCTAAGGACTAGCAAATCTTAGGCATGGGGGTATTTGATGAGTCCATTATAATGGACTATTGTTACACCTAAGTTAACTTTAATCTTACCTTTTAGGTTTGTTAATAACTACATTAAGTCATAAAATGTTTGCATGCATCATTATTTAAATTTACATCTATTTTATAGCATTCTATAACTTAATATGTAATGATTTTATGTTTTATTTTTGCAGGTATAAAGTTGGAAAAGAACAGGAGGGGGTGAAAGAAATTTACCCCAACAACTGCCTCACCCAATCTCCAGCAGCCTCAACACCCCCAACAGCTGCTAGCCAAAATTAGAAAAGGATTTTTGAAAATCCCTTGAGAGGTGGAGAGAGGAGATAAAGGAGGGACTTGCATAGGATCTTGGGGTCATCTTCTTCTCCCCATGGCGGGGACCCAATTGTGAGAGGAGCATGCATTGTAGGAAGATCGCTTGCACTGTGGATCATCACCGCCCCCCACCTCCTACACTGCAAATGCTACATCAGCCTACACCAAGCGCCCATCCCCATGCTACTACTAGGTGGCCACAGACACAGCACCCTCCAGCGCCTTTGCATGCCCACACCTCACCTTTCCAGCCTCATCGCCATTCAAGCCTGCATCCAACCACTTCTCCAACCAACGCCCGCAGGCGCTCACACCTCCAGCCAGGCGCCTGCAGGGGCAGCCCCCTATAGCGCCTTCTCACGCCCACACGCCAGCCTGTCGACCGTGCGCATGCGCGCCATTGCAACACCAACCAACACCCGTAGGCACTACCTCCACGCCCGCCCGCAGGCACTCAAGCCAGCATCGCCCGCAGGCGTTGCCTCCACGCCAGCACCGTGTGCCCTCACCAAGCCTGCAAGAGCTGCTTCAGACCTCCTCGCGCCACCCGGCAGTCGCATGGCCACAAGTGCCAGCGCGCCTAAGCGACCTACAGAACACCTTGCGTGCGTGTGCACCCAGCATTCAGCTGCGTGGGCTGCAGCAACAAGGTGCCTGCGTAGCCACGTGCGGCTGTTCTCCTTCTCCTCCAACAAGTTGACGACCATCCTCCTCCCGACTACCGCCTACCACCTCCGGCTGTCGCGTCATCACCGTTGCGTAGCCCTCGTCGAGGCGCACCTCGAAGTCGACTCTCACCGCCAACCGTGCACAGCCGGACATGCAAGGAAGAAAGAGGAAAAATCCTCTATTTTTGTTTCAACTAATAATTAGATTCAATGCCATTGCCAATTATATATTCATGTTTTATTCAGGCCACATTGCATTGATGCACTTATACTTTCCTGAAATTATTTCACTTGTGTTATGTGCATGATTTAACCTTGAATTTCAAATTAGAATTGCATGAAAGTTGAATTTACATGATAATACATTACACACGCTTAATTCCTAACGTGAAAACTACATAAATACCCCTGAACCTTTAAGAAAATTTCAAGCTTCATTTAAAATAGCATATTCCTCGCATTAAAGTTGCAGAAGAGTCTGCGAACTGTGTATTCCTCGACTCATGAATTTATTGGTCGATTCCTCCCTGTGGATACGACATCCTTTATTGTGGTTTAAATTTATATCTATGTTAAGTTTTGATTGATAGATTTCCACCACATTAATTACAATGACATATTCTTCTATTGCTATCATAAGAAAGCGAAACTCTCTCCGTCACTACCCAAGCCATGTTTGAAAAGATCTAATAAAAGAGAACCCTAAAATTAGGCTCTAAGTTTCACTTGAACCCTAAAACTCTTGAACCTAATAACCTGAGAGTCAATTCAGGATGATTTCTGGATATTGGCCTAGATTTCATTCTGGCATCTTTATAGTAGATCAGGTGAAGTTGGTCTACATTGTGGGCCAACTAACCTCCAAATTAGGTCACAAGTAAAATTAACTTCTAATCAAATGAAACTCAAGGCACTAATTAGGCTAAAATTGGTAGACTTAAGGTCATAAGTTTGTACATTCCGGTCTACTTGGAACCACAGTTACGAGGAAGGTCAGGTGGGGCAAACCTTGCAACCTGTGGGGACTCATTATCGTGTCGGAGTCTTTGCAGGGCTCTCCCTTCCTAGATGCTTAGGTATTTATTGGGTGTGCGGATCTCTGATTCAGTGGTACCATCCACCTCAAAATAGCCTTAGTCATCAAAAAATCTTTGGGTGCTGTGATTGGGTTCAAATAATATCCAATCCCTTATCTTTTCTATAGAGCACACACAAAGGAAGGTCCTTAGGTTTTAACCTAAGGAACCTCATTGGATCTTATTGGGAATCTCTTTCAGATTTAATCAACTTCAATCTAACCTAAGTTTGATTCTACATCTTGATTCCATCACTTGATTTGAAAATGCAAGCTGACATTTTAGGAAAACTATTTAGGAAACCTGAATCCCAAATGAGCATCAAAGAGAAGATGATTGAGGTTGCTCTCAAGCACCTTGATGACTATTTCAGGACCTCAAATCCAGTTAATAGGATTCAAGTTACCATACCAGAAAGAACAACCCACATTATGAACCATGCTTGACTGCTATTTACACAAATGATACATGGTTCAACTCGGGATGATATTTTAACTGAATACAGTGAATTGTGGAGACTACACAATATCGAGTATATACATTGTTTGTCCAATCGACATCTTTGGGAGATGTGCCAAGGTCCCATGGAAGAACGTGGGAGTATGTTGAACACATTACAGCAAACCATTGATTAACATTACCCTTACATCCCATCAGAAATTGACGAGACACCTTGGAACAACATTGTGGATCAATACAATTTCCCAAAGCCCAGGGAAGAGAATCAAGCTTGTTGTGGACCCCCAACCCAAATAGAATCGGATTCAAATTATGTGCAGATTGATACACTTGATCATGAGATGGGTTGGGAGGATCCAATTGCAGGTGTTCCCGATTTTGAGCCAACCTTAGAAAATTGAGAGCCTAGTTCACCAAGATATGAATTCCCAAACACTTGTAATGATGAACTTAAAATAGAACCACTCGAGTATGTAATTCCTGAGCCTTATCCTGTCAAGGTGACTCTCAAGAGCGATTCTGACATCCTTGAAGAACCCAGCCGAGATCCTAGTAACCCAATGCCTACTGTAACGAGCACGTACCCCAGACGTCTTTTAAGACGTCTGGGAGGTGGCCCAGACGTCTGTCAAGACGTCTGGGATCACATCCAGACGTCTGACCAGACGTCCGGGATAGTTTACAGACGTCTGACGAACAGTTATACTCGCACGGGATATTCGTCTGCGCGCCTGTGCGCGCAGACCTGCCATCCGCATCTTCTCTGCGGCTGCAGGCGACTGCGGCCGTCTCTCTCCTCCTCTCCGCGCGGCGTTAAAAGGGGGAGGGGGCGCGCCTCCCCTCCCGTCTCCACCATCTTCCTCCTCTCCTGCTGCGGGCGGAGCGAGCGGACGCGAGGGCGCAGCGGCAGCGGCGCAGCAAAGGCGCGGAGGAGCTGCGGCGTGCGAGGGCGGGACTCTGCCGTGAGGGCGAGCTCGCCGGGAGCGGCTTGGCCGGCCGGCGGAGGGCGCAGGGGGCGCAGAGCGTCGCGAAGAGGGACCTGCTGCGGGCGGAGCAGCGGACGCGCGAGGTGCGACACGGGCGGCGTCGCGAGCGGAGGCCGAGCGAGGTTCTGATTCTGGAAAAATCTCCAGAATCAGACGTCTGGACTGATATCCAGACGGCAAGGTCGACGTCTGTGTGATCATACAGACGTCTGAAAGGTGAGTTCCGCTTTCTCCTTCTTCTTTTGTCGACTGACCGTACTGAAGGAGGAGGGTTGGCTGTGCGCAGGTGTTCGGATTCGTCATCCTTTGCGAATCCGACGTCTGGAAGTTGTACCAGACGGCGGGAGTGACCTCCAGACGTCCGGAGAGAACATCGGACGTCTGGGATCTAGGAGAGACGTCGCCACAGACTTCTGGACGTCCGGGGAACCACGCCGAACAGGTAATTCTCTGATCCACCGTTTAAGACGTCTGGAAGGAGTTCCAGACGTCTGATTTTGCACAGTATTGTCTTTCTCGACCCGTTTAGGGCCCGTTTGGGCTCCGTTTTCCGCGATTCGAGTTGCGTTCGTTTCAGAATTTATTCCTCTACCCGCCTACAGTAGCTATACACTGTTTTGAGACACTCCTTGTGTTTGATCCTTGTGATAGGACCTCGTTCGGTTGCCGTCTTGAGAGTCACGGAGGCGCGCGGGATTCCCGACCACGCCCCCATTACTTCCGTTGTACCTGGTAGAGTGGTTTTATGTATTAGTAAAATCTGTTAAAGTATGGAACCATAACTAGAACCTAGGGCATTGCATGAATCCTAGGAATGAGAAATATATGGAATGATAGCTCCTAGGTGTTGCATGAATCCTAGGGCCGGAAAACTAGATTGTATGATAGATCCTAGGATATGGCATGAATCCTAGGATGGAAAAACTAGTGGAATGTACATTACTGCAGTCTTGGAAAAATGGAAAGGAATATATAAAGCTGCCTGTAAATTTAATTAACAGCTGCCTGTTATGCATAGAGAATCATGTTGAGATCATGGAATGTGAGAACGTGAATCTGGAAAGTGAAACATATGATGTTCTGAGATAAAGAGCTGGAACCCTACGGGGAATTAGGAGTGGAACTCCTGGAAAGAAAAGGAATGGAACTGAGATGTAGTTTGTACTGTCTCTTGGGTACGCAGTACCAAGGGAAGTACCTGTACCTGTTTTAGTGCAGAGTGGGGCCAGCCGCCCCAGGGACCCGGGGTTAGGCTTGGCCGCTCTGTACCGACTTTTTGGCCCTCGTGTACGTAGTACCGAGGAGAGCTAGTAGTGTTAGGAGAGTACTAGCTACCCCACGGGCCCCGGGGTTCTGCTAGCCTCCTTCACCGACTTGTTAGGCCCACTAGGGCAAACCAGGGTAGTCAGACGAGGGTGCGCGGACTGTGGAGGGGCAAGGCCCCGGTTTGGTTACTGTGGAGGGGTTGGACCCCTGTTACTGAGAGGGCTCTGCCCTGGTTCCGTGCTGTGCTTTGGGCGCACCCGTTAACGGAAACGACTGACCGCGTGCCAGTACGGGCTAGCTACCTGTGCGTTTATCGCGCGTGCCGTAGTCACCGTTACGTCTGTCAGTGACCTTGGGGTGGTTGACTGAGGGTAGGATCACCACGGGGGACTCTCCCGGCCAGGAGAGCACCACGTGCTACTTCTACTGTTGGAAAAGACTGCAATCAAGATCGTCCCACGAGGACATTCGAGATCAAGTAAAGGATCTGAGAAGTAAATGAAATAGTGAGAAAAATTGAAAGATGTAAATAAAGGAAGTAATAGAACATAACAGCTACTGTACACTCTACTGTTGCCTTTAGTTAGTTTGCCACTCTACTCAGCGTTTTGCTGACGTGTTACACTCGTTACCTTTTTCAGGACCAGGTGTTGAGCAGCCAGGGTCGGCGGCTGTAGAGGACGCTGGGCCGAGTAGGGTCCAGTAGAGTTGCCACAGCTTTGTACCTTCTTTTGTTTCTGTTCTAGTGAGTAGTTTTGTTTCCGCTGTACTTTCCTTACCTGCAGTTTTTGTTATATGATAAATGTTGTTTTACTGTTGTGGTGGTGCCTACTGTAGTAGTTTCTTTCCTTACTGCTGTACTTTTTTTACTGTTAGTTATATTCATGCTGAATGTGGTTTATTTTACTGTCTTTTGGTTACTTCCTCGTTGGACGACTGGGTCTTGGGATTAGTCGAGTCGGTCCGGTTCTCGTGTCTCGTAGGGACTCGGGAACCGGGTCGTTACAAGATGGTATCAGAGCTTGGTCGTCCCGAGAAGTGAATCAACTGACTGGAAAGTAACCAATTCACATGTTTATAGCTAGAGTAGCCACCACAACATATCTCTTGACATGAGCTCTTAGAAGTGTTGTTAGGTACCGTCTGTTTTGACGTTTCCGTTTTGTTTCGCGTCTCCTTGCAGGAGATGCCTCGTCGTGGGACTGGCGAGACTGGCCGCGGGCGCGGCCGAGGGCGAGGTCGGCGAGGTGGACGTGCTGTCGTTGACGTCTCGGTGGACCAGCCACCACTCCCTGGCATCCAGGCCCAGGACCTCGCCAGACTGATACGGGATATTGTGCGAGAGGAGCTCCACCCACCGCCCCGAGCACCTCCTCCTGGGGTTGCAGAGGGGGAGTCCTCTGTGGGACCACGCGACGGACGCGGCGCCGGACACGAGGGAGGGGATGGGCCCCTGCCGCCCCCACCTTCCTCCGACACTTCTGTACACGAGACACCTTCGCCTGGAGGTGCACCAGCACCTCCCCTACAGCACCACTTCGAGCTTTTCGGACAGTTCCGGAAGCTGAAGCCCCCCTCCTTCAAGGGGGATGAGGACCCGACCGAGGCAGAGGACTGGCTTGAGCAGCTGGAGAAGATCTTCGACACCCTTCGCCCCCCGGTGGAGTGCCGCGTGGCCTTTGCCACGTACCAGCTGGAGAGTGCGGCACACCGGTGGTGGAGGGCGGTCCGGGGACAGGAGAGGGACGAGCCGACGTGGGACCAGTTCGTCACCCTCTTCTGCGAGCAGTACTTTCCCCAGACGTGGCAGGACCAGAGGAGGCGGGAGTTCCACACTCTCCGCCAAGGGACGATGACCGTGAGCGCGTACCGCACGCGTTTCTTGGAGCTGTCCCGCTTTGCAGCGACAGCGGTAGCCACTGAGGAGGAGCGCCTTTGGAGGTTCACCGAGGGGCTCCGGCCTGCGATCCGGGGGTATGTCAAACCCCTGAAGCTGCCGACGTTTTCGAGAGTGGTAGAGGCAGCCATGACTTACGAGGAGACCAACCCGTCCGCGCGAGAGACCGACGGCGGGCGGAAGAGGCCCTTTCAGCCAGACTTCTCACAGGGCCGGCGAGAACGGAGACACGTGGCGTCCGCAGGAGAGCCGTCACGTTGTGCAGGGCCATCAGTGGCCTTTGGGGGCCCTCGACAGGGGCCAGTCGCCAGCACCGGACCCCCGCCTAGCCGACAGCAGGGACTCACTGAGGGCGGGAGTCGGGTTCCCCTCTGCTACCAGTGTGGCCAGCCGGGCCACGTCAGGAGGGACTGCCCATCTAGGGCAGGAGGTCAGCAGATACTTCCCGCGCAGAGCACTGGAGGGCGCGCAGGAGGCCGCGATTTCCAGGCGCGAGGAGGAGGACCGCAGTCGCGAGGAGGGTACCGGCCAGCACCTACCCGTCCGACGCAGAGTGTGGCTGCTTCGTCCGCACCTAGAGCTGAGGGGCGTATCAACGGCCTAACACACAGGGACGCCAGAGCTTCGGGATCCGTGGTAGCAGGTATGGTTTCAGTTTCTGGCAGACTCGTTTACACGCTTTTCGATTCCGGCGCTACGCACTCGTTTGTCGCAGACAGTTTCGCAGTTAGTTTGGACCAGGATTATACATTGTTAGAGAACCCGTTCGTAATCAGAGGTCCGAGTGGTCAGCTGTTTGTAGCTGAGGAGGTGTACACGGGTTGCGGGGTCAGCATCGGGGGACACAGCCTGCCAGCTGACCTGATTATGATACAGATGGAGGACTTTGGGGTGATCCTGGGGATGGATTGGCTGTCCGCTTACCACGCATTGGTGGACTGCTTTGAGAGGAAGATTGTCTTCTCCATTCCGGAGTTGCCTTCCTTCGAGTTTCACGGGCAGCCAGTGGACGGAGGTTTCAGGTGCATTTCGGCACTTCGGGCGGCGAGACTTTTGAGCCAGGGGTGTGAGGGCTTCTTAGCTTGTGTGGTGGCAGAGCACAGCCCCGTGGCAGACTTCCAGAGCATCCCGGTGGTCAGAGAGTACCCCGACGTGTTTCCAGACGAGTTACCAGGACTACCGCCCGAGCGTGAGATCGAGTTTGAGATCTCACTAGTACCAGGGACCAACCCCATCTCCACCGCGCCATACAGGATGGCACCGCTTGAGCTGCGAGAGCTCAAGTCTCAGTTGCAGGACCTTTTGGAGAAGGGTTTCGTGAGGCCCAGTGCGTCTCCCTGGGGAGCCCCGGTACTGTTTGTGAAGAAGAAGGATGGGACCCTACGCCTTTGTGTGGACTACCGACAGCTGAATAGGGTCACCATCAAGAACAGATATCCGCTGCCGAGGATTGACGATTTGTTTGACCAGTTGCGGGGTGCCACGGTGTTTTCCAAGATCGACTTGAGGTCTGGATACCACCAGTTGAGGATCAGGGAGACCGACGTCTCCAAGACAGCTTTCCGCACCCGGTACGGACACTACGAGTTTTTGGTCATGCCGTTTGGGCTGACCAATGCCCCCGCTGCTTTCATGGACCTGATGAACCGGGTGTTCAGACCGTACTTGGACCAGTTTGTGGTGGTTTTCATCGATGATGTACTCATCTATTCTAGAGATCGGACGCAGCACGGACAGCACTTGCGGATGGTTCTGGACACTCTGAGACGACGCAGGCTGTACGCCAAATACAGCAAGTGCGAGTTCTGGTTGAGGGAGGTGACCTTTTTGGGTCATGTGATCTCTGGAGACGGCCTGGCGGTGGATCCCGCCAAGGTCGAGGCAGTGCTCAGGTGGGAGAGACCGCGTTCAGTCACTGAGATTCGCAGTTTCCTGGGACTGGCAGGTTACTACAGACGGTTCATCAGAGGGTTTTCGCAGATTGCACGTCCTATGACACAGTTGACTCGGAAGGATGTGCCTTTCACTTGGACAGACGCCTGTGAGGCGTGTTTTCTGGAGCTGAAGGAGAGGTTGACCTCGGCTCCTGTGCTCACCATTCCTGACAGTAGTGGCGGGTTCGTTGTGTACACGGACGCTTCCTTGCAGGGGTTAGGAGGTGTGCTCATGCAGAGGGGTCACGTGGTCGCTTACGCTTCGCGGCAACTGAAGCCCCATGAGCATACCTACCCTACCCACGACCTAGAGTTGGCAGCTGTTGTCTTCGCGCTGAAGACATGGAGGCATTACTTGTACGGTGAGACCTTCGAGATTTTTACAGATCACAAGAGCCTCAGATATCTTTTTGACCAGAAGGAGCTCAACATGAGACAGAGACGTTGGCTGGAGCTCCTGAAGGACTACGACTGCAGCATCTCCTACCACCCGGGAAAGGCCAATGTGGTGGCTGACGCCTTGAGCCGTAAGGCGCCCGCACGCTTGGCCAGTCTACAGTTACAGAGTTGGAGCCTTTTGGAGGAGGTGGATAGTTGGCGACCTCTGGAGTTACGAGGGTACTGTGGGGCAGTGACGGTGACACGGCAGACCAGACCAGAGTTGATAGACCGCATCATCACGGGACAGATGGCCGATCCGTACTTGCAGTCTTTGCGCGACAGAGTACTGTCAGGGGACCCAGGGGACTTCTCTTTCACAGACCAGGTGTTACGCTTGAGGGGACGGCTGTGCGTCCCCAGAGACGAGGAGCTGCTGAGAGAGCTCCTGACTGAGGCACACGGTTCCAGATTCACCATACATCCCGGAAACACGAAAATGTACCATGACTTGAGACGCGAGTTCTGGTGGAGAGGGATGAAGCGGGATGTGGGTGAGTTCGTGCAGCAGTGCTTAGTGTGCCAGCAGGTGAAAGCCGAGCATCAGAGGCCTGCAGGGCCGCTTCAGCCGCTTCCAGTGCCAGAGTGGAAGTGGGAGAGCATCACCATGGACTTGGTGGTGGGTTTACCTGTTACCCAGCGAGGACACGACGCGGTCTGGGTAATAGTGGATAGGTTGACGAAGACGGCACGATTCTTGCCGATCCGAGTCACTTTGGGACCAGCACAGTTGGCAGAGAGGTACATCCGTGATGTGGTGCGACTACACGGAGTTCCGCGGGAGATCGTATCCGACCGGGATACCCGCTTTACGTCCCAGTTTTGGGCTGAGTTTCAGCAGGCTTTGGGGACGAGGTTGAGGTTTAGCACGGCTTACCACCCCCAGACGGACGGACAGTCGGAACGCACGATACAGACACTTGAGGATCTTTTGCGTGCCTGTGTACTAGACTGGAGGGGCTCTTGGGAGGAACACCTGCCCCTGGCAGAGTTTGCATACAACAACAGTTATCACTCGAGCATCGGCATGGCTCCCTACGAGGCTCTGTACGGACGGAAATGCACGGCACCCTTGAGTTGGGTTGAGGTGGGGACCAAGTGGGAGGTTGGCCCCAGGTTGATCCGGCAGAGTCAGGAGGTAGTTGAACAGATCCACCGACGACTCCGCACTGTCAGGAGCAGACAGAAGAGCTACGCAGATCGCAGACGCAGAGAGGTGCAGTTCGAGGTTGGGGACCACGTCTTTCTTCGTGTTTCGCCCATGAAGGGCTTACAGCGGTTTGGGGTGAGAGGGAAGCTCGCGCCGAGGTTCGTGGGGCCCTTCGAGGTCCTGGAGCGGGTTGGACCCGTTGCTTACAGACTTGCCCTTCCCCCGCAGCTTTCTGGTGTGCACGACGTGTTCCACGTGTCCAACCTCAGGAAGTACGTAGCCGATCCCAGCCACGTGCTGAGTCACGAGAGCGTCGAGGTGAGCGACGACCTGACCTACCCTGAGCGGCCAGTGCAGATCCTGGACCGAGCCGTCCGCAGGTTGAGACGAAAGCAAGTACCCCTGGTAAAGGTTTTGTGGAGGAGCCAGAGGTACGAGGAAGGTACCTGGGAGCCTGAGGCGGCAATGCGGGAGCGGTACCCAGAGCTTTTCGCGGGTACGTCTTTTCGGACCGGCTTCGGTCCTCTTTGAGTTTGTTATGGTTATTTGGACATCCTTTTTCCGCACCCTAGTTGGCGCAAGTTTCGGGGACGAAACTTCCTTTGAGTTTGTTATATTGTAACGAGCACGTACCCCAGACGTCTTTTAAGACGTCTGGGAGGTGGCCCAGACGTCTGTCAAGACGTCTGGGATCACATCCAGACGTCTGACCAGACGTCCGGGATAGTTTACAGACGTCTGACGAACAGTTATACTCGCACGGGATATTTGTCTGCGCGCCTGTGCACGCAGACCTGCCATCCGCATCTTCTCTGCGGCTGCAGGCGACTGCGGCCGTCTCTCTCCTCCTCTCCGCGCGGCGTTAAAAGGGGGAGGGGGCGCGCCTCCCCTCCCGTCTCCACCATCTTCCTCCTCTCCTGCTGCGGGCGGAGTGAGCGGACGCGAGGGCGCAGCGGCAGCGGCGCAGCAAAGGCGCGGAGGAGCTGCGGCGTGCGAGGGCGGGACTCCGCCGTGAGGGCGAGCTCGCCGGGAGCGGCTTGGCCGGCCGGCGGAGGGCGCAGGGGGCGCAGAGCGTCGCGAAGAGGGACCTGCTGCGGGCGGAGCAGCGGACGCGCGAGGTGCGACGCGGGCGGCGTCGCGAGCGGAGGCCGAGCGAGGTTCTGATTCTGGAAAAATCTCCAGAATCAGACGTCTGGACTGATATCCAGACGGCAAGGTCGACGTCTGTGTGATCATACAGACGTCTGAAAGGTGAGTTTCGCTTTCTCCTTCTTCTTTTGTCGACTGACCGTACTGAAGGAGGAGGGTTGGCTGTGCGCAGGTGTTCGGATTCGTCATCCTTTGCGAATCCGACGTCTGGAAGTTGTACCAGACGGCGGGAGTGACCTCCAGACGTCCGGAGAGAACATCGGACGTCTGGGATCTAGGAGAGACGTCGCCACAGACTTCTGGACGTCCGGGGAACCACGCCGAACAGGTAATTCTCTGATCCACCGTTTAAGACGTCTGGAAGGAGTTCCAGACGTCTGATTTTGCACAGTATTGTCTTTCTCGACCCGTTTAGGGCCCGTTTGGGCTCCGTTTTCCACGATTCGAGTTGCGTTCGTTTCAGAATTTATTCCTCTACCCGCCTACAGTAGCTGTACACTGTTTTGAGACACTCCTTGTGTTTGATCCTTGTGATAGGACCTCGTTCGGTTGCCGTCTTGAGAGTCACGGAGGCGCGCGGGATTCCCGACCACGCCCCCATTACTTCCGTTGTACCTGGTAGAGTGGTTTTATGTATTAGTAAAATCTGTTAAAGTATGGAACCATAACTAGAACCTAGGGCATTGCATGAATCCTAGGAATGAGAAATATATGGAATGATAGCTCCTAGGTGTTGCATGAATCCTAGGGCCGGAAAACTAGATTGTATGATAGATCCTAGGATATGGCATGAATCCTAGGATGGAAAAACTAGTGGAATGTACATTACTGCAGTCTTGGAAAAATGGAAAGGAATATATAAAGCTGCCTGTAAATTTGATTAACAGCTGCCTGTTATGCATAGAGAATCATGTTGAGATCATGGAATGTGAGAACGTGAATCTGGAAACTGAAACATATGATGTTCTGAGATAAAGAGCTGGAACCCTACGGGGAATTAGGAGTGGAACTCCTGGAAAGAAAAGGAATGGAACTGAGATGTAGTTTGTACTGTCTCTTGGGTACGCAGTACCAAGGGAAGTACCTGTACCTGTTTTAGTGCAGAGTGGGGCCAGCCGCCCCAGGGACCCGGGGTTAGGCTTGGCCGCTCTGTACCGACTTGTTGGCCCTCGTGTACGTAGTACCGAGGAGAGCTAGTAGTGTTAGGAGAGTACTAGCTACCCCACGGGCCCCGGGGTTCTGCTAGCCTCCTTCACCGACTTGTTAGGCCCACTAGGGCAAACCAGGGTAGTCAGACGAGGGTGCGCGGACTGTGGAGGGGCAAGGCCCCGGTTTGGTTACTGTGGAGGGGTTGGACCCCTGTTACTGAGAGGGCTCTGCCCTGGTTCCGTGCTGTGCTTTGGGCGCACCCGTTAACGGAAACGACTGACCGCGTGCCAGTACGGGCTAGCTACCTGTGCGTTTATCGCGCGTGCCGTAGTCACCGTTACGTCTGTCAGTGACCTTGGGGTGGTTGACTGAGGGTAGGATCACCACGGGGGACTCTCCCGGCCAGGAGAGCACCACGTGCTACTTCTACTGTTGGAAAAGACTGCAATCAAGATCGTCCCACGAGGACATTCGAGATCAAGTAAAGGATCTGAGAAGTAAATGAAATAGTGAGAAAAATTGAAAGATGTAAATAAAGGAAGTAATAGAACATAACAGCTACTGTACACTCTACTGTTGCCTTTAGTTAGTTTGCCACTCTACTCAGCGTTTTGCTGACGTGTTACACTCGTTACCTTTTTCAGGACCAGGTGTTGAGCAGCCAGGGTCGGCGGCTGCAGAGGACGCTGGGCCGAGTAGGGTCCAGTAGAGTTGCCACAGCTTTGTACCTTCTTTTGTTTCTGTTCTAGTGAGTAGTTTTGTTTCCGCTGTACTTTCCTTACCTGCAGTTTTTGTTATATGATAAATGTTGTTTTACTGTTGTGGTGGTGCCTACTGTAGTAGTTTCTTTCCTTACTGCTGTACTTTTTTTACTGTTAGTTATATTCATGCTGAATGTGGTTTATTTTACTGTCTTTTGGTTACTTCCTCGTTGGACGACTGGGTCTTGGGATTAGTCGAGTCGGTCCAGTTCTCGTGTCTCGTAGGGACTCGGGAACCAGGTCGTTACACCTACCTTTGACCTAGAATCTAGATTTGTGCCTAATTGGGATGATTATGAGGTCCAATGTGATTAGAATCAAATTTTAAATCTGGAATACGACTCTAGGCCTGTATTTGATGAATACACCTCACCAACTTCCTCTAAGACACAAATTGATTTCTTGAAAGTCACGCCAATCTGTGATACAGAAATTGAGTTGGATGAGTTGGGGATTGATTTGGTCTGCTCTAAGAGCCAAGAACCCAAGCCTATGCCTAATCAGGACACCCTTTTAAGATCAGAATTTGAAAATAGGTTAGATCCAAGTCAAGTTGTTGATTCTACACATCTTGATCCTTTCTATGGTGGAACCTCTGATCGGGAATCAAGCTCAGAACACAATCTTCGCAAGTTCTCCAACAACATCGAATCTTACTCTGATTTCATAAAACTGATATTTCCTAAGGACTCCAAACCAACCTACGACCTCAGCATCCATGATCCATTCTTCGATTCTAAATTTGAGGTCCCCGATCCCAAGATCATTGATTCAAAATTAGGTTCTACTGAGATGGAATCATTCCTTAGAAACAGTAAGTGCCGAGAGTGTCTGCAATCCAGAGTTCAAATCTTTTCTCTACTCAGATTTTTATGATCCTATAATCACTTTTTAGGCATTTACCTTTGACTTTGATGGCCATTATGAGGACTCTCTAGATGAACCAACCTTTGAAACTGTTCTAGAGGAGCCCTCAATTCACATAGTTTTCAAGGAAGCCACCTCTTCGCTTCCACATACAGAACCTTCTCGAATTCGAACCCAACCCCGACCCACCACTGGAATAAATTTTTACTCTGATTCTCCTCTCGATGATCTGATCGCATATGATTCTCCATCTTTTTATCGGGTTTCAAACATCAATCAGACTGATAATCACATCCCATCCTTTTCTGATCACTCTCATAGGGATCTTATATCCTCCACAGATCCATTCTCTTTTGAGGATCCCTACTTTGATCAAGCTGAAACAAATCAGCCAAACACACAATTCTCACTGCCACATCTGTTTGAGCTTCAAAGTATCTGGTGGGCACCATATCTTTTGTTTCACGTCCATCAAGCAAACAGACTAATTGGGTTTGGGCTACATCATCATCCTATTGATCTGAACAAGCACCTGGTTGGATCAACCAGGCTATTGATCAAGGTGTTTGTTCTACAAAATTCTGTTGATTTGACCACTCCTCCTCCATGACCATCTTCTGGTTGCCTGAAGGCATTGAATTTAGCATTTAATGGGAGGCAACCCACCATTGCAAAAATCCAATATTATTTTGATTATCATTTTGAGCTTCATGTCTACTGCACTTTTGAGTTCAGTATTAGAACAGCTAACTCCACCTTTGGTACTTGATATAGACACATCTATTTAGGTTAAAATGTCTAATCATGCATGTTCCTAGGCCTAGATTTACATTTCATGTTATAAATATTTCATAGCATGCATAATTTTGCATTTAGAGTAGTATATATTTTAGGTTAATTAGGTCCTTTTTGCGGTCAGGAGAGAAGAGAATTTATTTCAGGGCCTCGGATGGACAATCGGACCATACGGAATGATCAGAATGACGATCGGAGTCTAATGCCACTGAAATCGTTTAGATCGGAGTCCTGTAGCATCATATGAAGTCTGAGGAAGATCAATTGCCAGGAGGGCAATGCACCATCCTTACGGGCTTCAGATGAAAGATCCGACCACATGGATGGATCCAGAGTAGTGATCACAGTCCCACAACGCAGGAATCATCTCGATTAGAACTCCGTAGCACCCTCTACAAAAAGAAGAAGATGGACGGCCCAGATGGCACCATGTGGTGCCATCCAGGCCACCAAACATCGGCCATCAACGACTACAGGCGCCCCCTCATCATCAAAGATCTTGCACCATAGCTGTTGGATCAAGATCTAGTGGCTGAGGTGCCCCATGCTTTCAACTCCTATGCTATCTTCATGACTCAAACGCTCCCTTGTCTCAACAGTAGCATGTGCAGATTGCAAGCAAGTGGCACAGGGTCGAATCGCACCATGCCTCCAATCCAACCCAGTGGCAAGGCATGCTCGATTTCGACTGCTCGATCATGCATGAGCGGTTAGGATGCAGATACGTGGACGCACAGATGACCGCTGATCTAGCAGAGGTGCTCACGCAGGCGTCAACACACATCCCCATGCACCATCAAATGCCATCTGAGCATGGGTGAGGGCTTGGTTGGCACCGACCTTTAGCGATAACCTGCCAAGCCTTTAGTGATTCTTGTAACTGTCAGTAATGGCCTGCACTATGCACGTGCCAGCAGAGAAATTGAAGAACGCCAGCAAGCTTTAGCGACGTAACCTCAAATAAAACTCAAAATGATTTTTTTGCATATCTTTTCAAAATCAAATTTTACGGTTATTGATCATTCAAACTTATTAATTTATCGGCCAAAACACTTTGATCAACCAACCTACTTATTTGACTGATCAAATCAATCCATTTTAGGAAGTTAAGAAAATCCTCTTGATCGACCAACCAAGCTAATTGACCAACCAACATTCTTAATTGATCAACCAAAGTAATTTTTGATCGACCAATTAGCCTTAATTGAGTGACCAATTTTGTTTTCTATTCAAGAAAAACTTTTTGTATAAATAGAGGTCGTACTCAACCCTTTCATTAACGACTTTCAAAGAGAAAAACCACCTCTCAGTTAAACTTCTCATGCTTATTTCCAAAGGTCATTGTGCCCTATTCTTCACATTCTTCGAAAGGCACAACACCTTGAACCTCTGTGAAAAATCAATTTGATTATTTATTGAGGTTCCATAGAAGTTATTCATGTTTTATTATATTGTTATTTTGATTTACAAATCCCAAGCTTGTTTGGAAAATCCGTGGTTGTTGTTTTTGCTTCTCTTCAGGATAAAAGAGAAGGGTTTGTAAGAGGTTGTGCTACCCTCGTTCAAGTGGTGTGAATAGTGGAATGACTAGCCTGTACTAGTTGGAAAAATCCTAAGCAAGGAGGCTTAGGTAGTGGTTTTTACTTTGATTGGGTTTCCACTATAAATCAGGTGTACTCTATGCATGAATCTTTGTTGTTTTATTTTTTTAATTTGATTTATATTTTCAAAGCAATACTATTCACCCCTCCCCTCTAGTATTTAGTTGCGATCCATAAGATATTCTCCAACCTTCATTTGGTATTAGAGCATGGTTGTCCAGTATGATGTCAAAGTCTTCTGTCGACACATATGCTGAGGGGCAATCTGCTATTCATCCTCCACTTTTCGACGGGACAAACTATGGCTATTGGAAAACTAGGATGCAGATTTTCCTTAAATCCATGGACTTTGAGGTATTGAATGTCATTGCATCTAAATACACTCATCCTGAAATCAAGGAAGGAGTGGTGGTGACACCAGACCAGAAGAAGATGGCCACCCACAATGCCAAGGCAATGAATGCAATCGTTTGCTTACTTTCAAAAGTCGAATTCAACCGTGTCTCTGCATGCAAAACAACATACGAGATCTGGAGCATACTAGAAGTCACACACAAATGAACAACTAAGGTAAATGAAACTAGAGTTAATTTGTTAACCCAAAATTATGAGCTTTTCAGGAAGAAGAAGGGAGAATCCATCAAGGAGATATTCATGAGGTTTATGGACATCATAAACACTCTGAGAAACCTAGATCAGGAGATCAAGAATGAAGCATTGGTGAGAAAGATACTCCGATCACTCACTAGGGACTGGGAAACCAAGACCACAGCCATACAAGAGTTGAAAGATCTATCTACCCTCAAATTAAACAATCTTATTGGAAGCTTGATGACCTATGAGTTCAACATCAACACAGGAAGGTGCAAGAAGATGAAGGAACCAGAAAGAAGATCATAGCCCTTGAAGCCAATCAAAAATCTAAAGAACCCTCAAGTGGAGAAGAGGAGGAAGACATAGCACTCCTATCTAGAAAATTTAGAAAGTTTCTTAAGGACAAGAAGAGCTGGAGGAAGAAGAAAGAAGGAAGAAACAATGACACAGTCGTCAATTACAACTGCAAGAGAAAGGGACACATCAAGAAGGATTGTCACTTCTCAGGAAGGAATCTGAAAAGAAGAAGCACTTCAGTAAAGATGGAATGAAGAAAGCCTTTACTGCAACTTGGGATGAGTCAGACTCAAGTTCAGAAGAAGAAGAAACATCAGGAGAAGAAGCTCCTCTCTGTTTGATGGCACTAGAAGAAGAGGTAACCTCCTTTACGCAAGATGAACTATTAGAAGCATTCGTTGAATTGCATGATATAGCTACATCATTAAAATTAGAAAATAAAAACCTAGCAAAGGTACTAGATAAAAAGAAAGCGCAAAAAGAAGCACTTGATAATCAAAACCAAGAGCTAACTGTTGAAATTACAATGCTAAAATCTCAAATAAACCACTTAAAAATAGACATAGATAAATTGAAAGAAAACTCTGCTGTTCTACTAAATGACCGAACTAAATTCGTAAATGGAACTACAAATCTATAGAAATTGTTAGGAACACAAACCCAAAGCACCACAAAGTTTGGGTTAGGCTATATACCAAAGAATAGCCATAAAGCATCTAGTTCCAGTCAAAACAAAGAGAAAGGTAGCCTGCCAAAACAGGCAATGAAAACTAACCACCATGGACCCAAGCAAAAATGGGTATCAAAAAGTTTTTTGCAATCTTGTTTTGTAGGCTCAGTAGATTATAAGAGGTGGACTTTCCAACAAATCAATGGAACATTGAAGCCACTATACCAAACGAAGCCTCACAATCGCAAATCAATGACATGAAAGAGAAGAAAGAAGATGGATTATGGACAACAGTTGTTCAAAGCACATGACTGACGAGGAAGACCTATTCCTACAACTCAACCTTCAGGAAGGTGATACAGTCACCTATGGGAACAACCACAAGGGTCGTATTATTGGTACTAGACAAATTGGTAATTCTTCTACCTCTATTGAAAATGTGCACTTAGTTAAAGGTTTAAAACACAATCTATTAAGTGTAAGCCAAATATGTGACAAGGGGAACAGAATTATGTTTACATCAAAAGGTTTTAAAATTCATGATGAAGAAACAAATCAAGTTATTCTTAAAGGAAATAGACACAAAGATATTTACACCATAAACTTCGACAAATATGACAGTCTTGAATGTCTAGTCGTATCTGACGAAGAAGAACCTCTTTGGCATAAAAGACTAGGTCATGTTCAAATGGGAAACATTAGTAAACTTGTGAAACATGAACTTGTCAAAGGTCTGCCAAGGATTGATTTCAAGAATAGCAAAGTCTACGATTCTTGCCAAGTCGGCAAACAAACCAAAAAGGATGGTTAGCACTTCTCAACCCCTAGAGCTACTTCAATTAGACTTATTTAAGCCAACCAAATCCGAAAGCCTAAGTGGTGCAAATATAGTTTAGTCATAATTGATGACTTCTCTAGATTTACTTAGGTATCTTTCTTAAAGAGCAAGGGCTTAACCTTAGATGCCTTCAACAAACTAGTTAGAAGATTACATAATGACAAAGGATCAGAAGTGATCATGGTGTAGAATTTGAAAATGAATCTTTCTTGAATTTTTGTGATGAATATGGAATTAAACATGAGTTTTCCTTCCCTATAGCAGCACCGCAGAATGGTGTAGTTGAGAGGAAAAATAGGACCTTACAAGAGTAAGCCTGCACAATGCTTTGCGAGTCAAAGCTGCCTCGATATTTTTAGGCTGAGACTGTAAACACTACTTGTTATATCCAAAATAAAACCCTCATCAGACCAATTCTAAAGAAGACACCCTTTGAACTCTATCATGGAAGAACACCTAGAATTTCCTACTTAAAGATTTTTGGATGTTGATGTTTTATCCTTAACACTAAAGATAATCATGATAAGTTGGATGCAAAAAGCTCAGAAGGGATTTTCCTAGGTTATTCAACCAAAAGTAAAGACTATAGGGTCTTTAATAAGAAGAATTTTGTTGTTGAAGAAACCATGCATGTATCATTTGATGAAATATTAGTTCAACCTAAATCTTCCATGATTGATGATGATGATACAATAAATGGTCCTTCAAACATTCCAGAAGATATTATTTCTAATGAACAACCCAAAGATACCTCTTTTGTAAAAGATCATCCTAAAGAACTAGTAATAGGAGAATTATCAAAAAGAATTCAAACTAGATCTTCCCTTAACACATTAGCATTTACAGCTTTTGTATCTCAATTAGAACCTAGAAGATTAATGAAAGCTTCTTGGATAATTACTGGATTATTGTTATGGAAGATGAACTAAATCAATTCTAAAAATATAGGATATATGGCTATGCGCACAAAAACTTAAACACAAAATTAGTAATAACAAGACAATTTGCATAATCAATCAAACCACAGAAAATTGGCACAATATGTATAGTGGTTCCCCTCCCTTAGGTACTCCACTACCTAAGCCTCCTAGCTTAGGATTTTCAACCCCAAGGAAATCAATTTACTAACCGAGGTACTTAACGGGTTACCTCAACCCAAGTACAAAAATGGGTTTCTTACAACCCAATGAGCAAATGCGAAAGAACAAATGAAATACAGGTGTAAGAAAGAAAGATCTTACAACTAAGTTCTTAAGCCTCTCAACAAATGTAAATATAATGTTACCAATTTGAGAGCCTAGAATGAGTGTGAATGGCTTGACAATGCGTGAAGAAATCATGTTGAAGTGTTTACAAAAGCGTAGAGAAATTGATAGCAGCAAACTATTCCCTCTTCTTCAAAATATGGTGGAAATTTGAAATATAGCTCTAGAATTTTTCTTCTCTATTTCTCTTATGCAAACTAAGGGTCCAAGGGTTTATTTATAGAATTTAGGACCTCAAGGATTTGTCTACTAGACGTTGGGGTTTAAATCCCAACGTTCATATAGCCAAAATTAATTTTCTAGCCATTTAGTTTTGATCCAACGGCTACCTGGTACCGATACTAAAGTATGGGTACTGGTACTCGTTGCTTCCAGATTTGGGTTTCAAACTCTTAACACAAATCTATAACCCACTTGTACCGGTACTCATGGTTAGTATCGATACTCGTTACCTCCAGTACCGGTACTGATCATGAGTATCGGTACTTACAGCGTACAGTTTGTTTATTGACAAAACCCAAACCTGTAACTCACTTGTACCGGTACTTGTGGGCTAACAAGTACCTTCTTTAAGTGATTTAATCAATTATGTTCTTCGCAAATAATCACAATATTAAGCCTAATTTATCTCTAATTATTTTTACGATCTAAGTTATATTCCTTTGTTAACAAGCATACGTTCTATAAATAAAAAGTCCAAACTAAAAGGCTAAAGGTCGAAGATGGTCTTCTTCACTTCGACTCACCCTTGTCATCTTGCCTCCTCCTTGTCATCATCTTCTCTTTCTCATCATCATGCCTCCATCACTTCCTTTTTGCCTTGATCTTCACCTAAATCTGAAAGAACTCAAATGCAAACATTAATCCATAATAATTTTATTAACACCAAAACAAGATGTGGAACAAGGTTCTAACAATCTCCCCCTTTTTGGTGTTGACATTGCAAATAGATAATTGTAAGAATAAAAATAATTTTTAACAATGTTATATGAAAGAAAAAAAACTTTTAATTAAATCCTCCACCTCAGTATATGCTCCCCCTAAAAATATTGCTATTTGCTCTTTATCTTTCTCCCCCTTTTTGTCAATCACAAAAAAATGAGGAAATATCATACCATAAAATTTACCAATAGTAAAATGGAGCTTGTGGATACCAAGCATCTCTTGTCCAACATTCTTGGTCTTCATTCAACCTATAGAAAGGTTGAAGTGTTCCGTTATGTGCCTTGAACACCCATTGATTACTTTGATCTACTCCTGCAAAACAAATATCTTTTCTAGGTATCTATTTTCTTGTGGGTCATTTAGAGTTAGTACCTTTCAAATCCTGAGATTTATAGAACAGTTTAGTGTTAGATCTATAATTCTTAGGATTTTTAGCCTTTTGATACATCCATGCATACCTAGGTGCATGTGATTTAGTATGTGTATTCTTTTTTTTCTGAAATTTTGATTTTATAGCTTCACAAAATTCAGTATTTAACCTAGTTGTTGTTTTGAGATTATTACAAGTACCTTCAAAGTGCTCATAAATATCTTCTAATTCTACTATCTTCTCATGCAACTGATTGTTAGTCTCTTTTGACATTTCTAATTCCATTTCTAAACATGATTTATCTATTTCTAATGTTTGATAATTATTTTGTAAAACCTTATTTTCCTTTTTAAATAACCTAGCTTTATGATATAGTTCTTCATATGCTTCTAATAATTCTTCAAAAGAGAAATCAAGGTTTACCTCATTATCCGTGTCTTCCATAGTTGCTACCAAGCAAAGATGTGCGATCTCGTCATCGTTAGATTTGCTAGAGTCAGTGTCCATGTTAGAGTCGCTATCATCCCATGTCACTTTAAATGCTTTCTTCTTCTTCTTCTTAACTTCTTTTGTGTCTTTCCATTTGTCTTCCTTCTCCTTATTCATAGGGCAATCATTCCGCAAGTGGCCCTTCTTCTTGCACTCATAGAAAATAACATTAGTTGAAATTTTATTGACTTGCTTACCTTGTTTCTTGAGGAATTTGTAGAATTTCCTAGTAAGCATTTCCATCTCCTCATCTTTGAATTCCGATGTTGTTGAGTCTAAGTCCTCTGTGATTACTCTAAAAGCAATACTTTTCTTCCTGCTTGTTGCCTTCTCCTCGCTCTTCTTTATGTTCTCTAATTGAACTTCATACGCCATGAGGCTTCCAATCAGATCATCCAAGGGGAGAGTGGATACATCCTTTGCCTCTTGGATCACTGTGGTCTTTGGAGACCAATCGCTTGTAAGTGATCTCAAGACCTTTCTTACAAGCTGCTCCTCTTTCAGCTTAACTCCTAGATTTTTCATTGGATTCATGATCTCTCTAAACCTTGTGTACATGTCCTTGATTGTTTGTCCTTTTCCCATCATGAAACATTCATAATTTTCTATTAAAATAGAAATATGTGTTTCTTTTACCTTGCTTGTACCTTCGTAGCTGATTTGCAAAGTATTCCAAATCTTGTAGGTGAACTCGCATGCCGAAATTCAGTTGAACTCCTCCCTTGATAATGCACAATAAAGTGCATTCATCACCTTTGCATTACCAACAATCTTCTTCTTTTGATTCACTGTCCAATCTATGCCTTCCTGCGGCTCCGGATCCGTATATTTCTCTTGAATGAGAATCCAAGACTCCTCGTCCATTGCTTTGAGGAAGACTTGGATCCTCCTCTTCCAATATCCATAATCCATCCCATCAAAATAGGTAGGATGGGTAGAAGACTGTCCTTCAGTGTGCCTTGATGTAGATGCCATTGCGAGTTGATTTGTTACATCTTCTCGCAACCTCACTCGGATACCACTTGATAGGATCTAAAAATATAGGATATATGGTTATGCACACAAAACTTAAACACAAAATTAGTAATAACAAGATAATTTGCACAATCAATCAAACCACAGAAAATTGGCACAATATGTATAGCGGTTCCCCTACCTTTGGTATTCCACTACCTAAGCCTCCCAGCTTAGGATTTTTAACCCGATTCCCTCAACCCCGAGGAAATCAATTTACTAACCGAGGTAATTGTAACGACCTGGTTCCCGAGTCCCTATGAGACACCAGAACCGGACTGACTCAACTAATCCCAATACCTAGTCGTCCAACGAGGAAGTAACCAAAAGAGCAGTAAAATAAACCACATTCAGCATGAATATAATTAACAGTAAGAAAGTACAGCAGTAAGGAAAGAAACTACCACAGTATATACCACCACAACAGTAGAACAACATTCATAATATAATTTGAACTGCAGGTAAAGAAAGTACAGCGGAAACAAGAACTACTCACTATAATGTAACAAAAAGAGGTACAAGAGACAATGGTAACTCTACTGGACCCTACTCGACCCAGCATGCTCTGCAGCCGCTGACCTTGGCTGCTCAACACCCGGTCCTGAAAAAGGTAACGAGTGTAACACGTCAGCAAAATGCTGAGTAGAGTGGCAACTAAACTAAAGACAACAGTAGAGTGTACAGTAGCTGTTATGTTCGATTACTTTCTTTATTCACATCTTTCAATTGTCTCACTATTTCATTTATTCCTCAGATCTTTTTCTTGATCTCGAATGTTCCTCTTGGGAACGATCTTGATTGCAGTCTTTTCCAAAAAGTAGAAGTAGCACGTGGTGCTCTCCTGGTCAGGAGAGTCCCCCGTGGTGATCCTACCCTCAGTCAACCACCCCAAGGTCACTGACAGACGTAACGGTGACTACGGCACGCGCGATAAACGCACAGGTAGCTAACCCGTACTGGCACGCGGTCAGTCATTTCCGTTAACGGGTGCGCCCAAAGCACATCACGGAACCAGTCCAAGGCAGAGCCCTCTCAGTAACAGGGGTCCAACCCCTCCATAGTAACCAAATCGGGGCCTTGCCCCTCCACATTCCGCACACCCTCGCCTAACTACCTTGGTTTGCCCTAGTGGGCCTAAACAAGTCGGTGTAGGAGGCTAGCAGAACCCCGAGGCTCGTGGGGTAGCTAGTGCCCTCCTAACACTAGTAGCTCTCCTCGGTACTACGTACACGAGGGCCAGCAAGTCGGTACAGAGCGGCCGGTCCTAACCCCGGGTCCCTGGGGTGGCTGGCCCCACTCTGCACTAAACAGGTACAGGTACTTCCCTTGGTACTACGTACCCAAGAGACAGTACACAACTTCATCTCAGTTCCATTCCCTTCTCTTTCCAAGAGTTCCACTCCTAATTCCCCCGTAGGGTTCCATCCTTTTTACTCAAACATCCAGGTTTCACCTTTCAGTTTCACATTCTTACAATCCATGTTCTCAACCACGTTATTTATTCACAACAGGCAGCTGTTAATTCAAATTACAGGCAGCTTTATATCTCTTTCCATTTTCCAAGACTGCAGTATTATACATTCCACTAGTTTTCCCATCCTAGGATTCATGCCATATCCTAGTATCTATCATACAATCTAGTTTTCCAGCCCTAAGATTCATGCAACACCTAGGAGCTATCATTCCATCTATTTCTCATTCCTAGGATTCATGCAATGTCCTAGGTTCTATTTATGGTTCCATAATTTAACAGATTTTATTAATAACTTAAAGCCACTCTACCAGGTACAGCGGGAGTAATGGGGGCATGATCGGGAATCCCGCGTGCCTCCGCGACCCCCGAGACTGCAACGGAACGGGGTCCTATCACAAGGATCAAACACAAGGAGTGTCACAAAACAGTGTATAGCTACTATAGACGGGTAGAGGAATTAATTCCGAAAAGAATGCAACTCGAATCGCGCAAAACAGAACCCGCACGGGCCCTAAACGGGTCGAAAACGACGAAACTGTGTAAAATCAGACGTCTGGAACTTCTTCCAGACGTCTTAAAAAGTGGATCAGAGAATTACCTTATTCAGCGTGGTTTCCCAGACGTCCAGAAGTCTGCAGGGATATCTGGCCTAGCTCCCAGACGTCCGATGGTCACCCCAGACGTCTGGAGGTCGCTCCCGCCGTCTGGTACTACAACCAGACGTCTGATTCACGTTGGATCGCGAATCACCGAGCCTACGCACACCCATCTCTCTCCCTCAGTATGGTCAGTCGACAGGAAGGAAGAAGAAGATGGAAAACTCACCTTTCAGACGTCTGGACAGTCTTCCAGACATCGACCCCGCCATCTGGCTATCAGCACAGACGTCTGATTCTGGAAATTTTTCCAGAACCAGGGCGCAACTCGCCATTCGCACGCGACACCGCGCCTCGTGCGCCTGCTGCTCGAGCTGCAGTAGGCCTCCCGCGTCATTCCGTGCCCGCTGCGCTTCCCATCGGTCGGCCCTGGCAGCCCCGGCGAGCTCGCCCTCACGGCTGAGCGCCGTTCTCGCACGCAGCACCCCCCCTCCGCGCTCACTGCGGCCGTCGCCACCGCAGCAACCCCACGCCCACTCTCGCGCTCGCTCTCGCGCACTGGAAGGAGAAGAGGAAAGGGGTGGAGGCGACGGGAGGGAGCACGTGGCCATTTAAGGCCGCGCGAGGAGGAGAGAGAATCGCGACAGGGCGTCTGCAGCCGCAGAGGGAATAACGAATATGCGGGTCTGCGCGCTCAGGCGCGCAGACGACCTGCACGTGTCGAAAATAACTGATTTCCAGACGTCTGGAAATGATCCCAGACGTCTGGTCAGACGTCTGGATGTGATCCCAGACGTCTGGTCCGACGTCTGGGCCACCTCCCAGACACCTTAAAAGAAGTCTGGGGCACGCGTTCGTAACAGTAATTAACGGGTTACCATGACCCAAGTACAAAAATGGGTTTGTTACAACCCAACGAGCAAATGCTCAAGAACAAATGAAATACAGGTGTAAGAAAGAAATATCTTACAACTAAGTTCCTAAGCCTCTCAACAAATGTAAATATAATGTTACCGATTTGAGACCCTAGAATGGGTATGAATGCCTTCACAATGCATAAAGAAATCACGTCAAAGTGTTTACAAAAGTGTAGAGAAATTGATAGCAGCAGACTATTCCTTCTTCTTCTTCAAAATATGGTGGAAATTTGAAATATAGCTCTAGAATCTTTTTTCTCTATTTCTCTTATGCAAACTAAGGGTCCAAGGGTTTATTTATAGAGTTTAGGACCTTAAGGATTTGTTTACTAGATGTTGGGGTTTAAATCCCAACATTCATATAGCCAAAATTAATTTTCTAGCCATTTAGTTTTGAACCAACGGCTACCTGTTACCGGTACTAAAGTGTGGGTATCCGTACTCGTTGCTTTTAGATTTGAGTTTCAAACTCTTAACACAAATTTGTAACCCACTTGTACCGGTACTCATGGTTAGTACCGGTACTCGTTACCTCCAGTACCGGTACTAATCATGAGTACCGGTACTTGCAGGGTATAGGTTTGTTTATTGACAAAACCCAAACCTGTAACTCACATGTATCGATACTAAACTTTAGTACCGGTACTTGTGGGCTAACAAGTACTTTTTTAAGTGATTTAATCAATTACGTTCTTTGAAAATATTCACAATATTAATCCTAATTTATCTCTAATTATTTTTACGATCTAAGTTATATTCCTTTGTTAAGAGGAATACATTCTATAAATAAAAAGTCAACTAAAAATCTAAAGGTCGAAGATGATCTTCTTCACTTTGACTCAACCTTGTCATCCTGCCTCCTCCTTGTCATCATCTTCTCTTTCTCATCATCATGCCTCCATCACTTCCTGTTTGCCTTGATCTTCAACTAAATCTGAAAGAACTCAATTGCAAACATTAATCCGTAATAATTTTGTTAACACCAAAACAAGTTGTGGAACAAGGTTCCAACATTGTTATGTAAGATGAGCTAAATCAATTCAGGAAAACTCAAGTATGGGAACTTGTTCCAAAACCTGAGCAACAAACTATTATTGGAACCAAGTGGATTTTTAGGAACAAACTTGATGAATTAGGACATGTAGTTAGAAGTAAAGCTAGACTAGTGGCTCAAGGATATAATCAAGAGGAAGGAATAGACATTCATGAAACCCTCGACTTGAATCTATTAGAATGTTGCTAGCTTTTGCAACCCATATGGAATTCAAGCTTTTTCAAATGGATGTCAAAAGTGCCTTTTTAAATGGATTCATTGAGGAAGTCTTTGTTAAACAACCTCTAGGATTTGAAGATCCAAATCTTCTAGAACACGTATACAAATTAAACAAAGCATTATATGGATTAAAACAAGCTCCATGAGCCTGGTATGAAAGATTAAAAACATAATTAATTGACAATGAGTTTAAAATTGTTCAAATCGATCCAACTTTATTTACAAAAAGATAACAAAATGACCTCTTAATAATTCGAATATATGTAGATGATATTATTTTTTGTGCTACTAATGATCTACTTTGTCGAGAATTCGCAAAGGTTATGCAGGATCAATTTGAGATGACTATGATGGGGGAACTTAAGTTCTTCCTAGGTCATCTGATTGATCAACTATCCTCTGGAATCTTCATATCTCAAACAAAATACACAGCAGAGAAATTGAAGAAATTCTCAATGGACAAAGTCAAAGGTAAAGAAACACCGATGGGAGCTTCTACCCAATTAAAAACTTATGACACAGGTAAGTTAGTAGATCAAAAAATTTATAGGAGCATGATAAGATCTCTATTGTACTTAACTACAAGTAGACCTGACATTCTATTTTGCACTTGTTTATGTGCTCATTTTCAAGTAAACCCTAAGGAATCACATCTAAATGTTGTTAAAAGAATCCTTAGATATCTAAACAGCACACAAGACTTAGGACCCTTCTATCCGAAGACAGACACATTGGAATTATATTCCTTTTGTGATGCTGAATATGCGGGTAGCTTTACAGACCGAAAGAGTACTACTGGAACCTGTCAATTTCTCAGAAATTCCCTAGTCTCTTGGCTCTCTAGAAAACCAAACACTATATCTCTATCCACAAATGAAGTAGAAAATGTAGCAACATCCTTAACATGTTCACAACTATTGTGGTTGAAACAAACTTTAAAAGACTTTGGATTAACTTTTAAAAATAACAAAATCTTGTGTGACAACACTAGTGCCATCAACTTATCCAAGAATTCAGTACAACACTCTAGGACTAAACATATTGATATTAGATATCACTTTCTTAGAGATTATGTCTTAAAAGGGGATATCAACTTAGAATTTATTAACACAGAAAAACAGCTAGCTAATATATTCACAAAACCTTTATCAAAAGATAGGTTTAATCAAATTTGCCATTCACTAGGTTTATGTAGATTAAAAGAGCTTAATTAAGTAGCCAAAGAAAAGACCTATTTTTCTTGTTTTGATTGATCAAGTTTAAATTTGATCGACCAACCTTTGATTGATCAAAACTATTATTTTATAGACCAAAACTTGAATTTTCCTTGTGGGAATTTTCCGTCCACTGTTTTCCCTTTTTAATCGATCAACTAAAATTTTTGATCATCCAATCTATTTGGGTGGGAATTTTCCCTCCAAACTTTCAAACTATGATCGACTAAATAATTATTTTGATCGATCACTTCTTATTTTGATTGACCAAAATTTATTTTTGATCGACCAAAACTGGGCAGATTCTCTTTTGCAATTGCAATATTTTTAGCTCATTTTCCATTCGCAATCATCATTTACCGTACCTAATTTACATGATTACTTACCTTAAGGGTTCTTACCTATTTTGCTAATCACGTTCTCTTTAAAAACTCCTTGTTTTTACCTCTAAACCTTTTTTTTTTACCCATCATATATGGTCTCCACATCTTCCAAATGTTACCCCACAACATCCATCCACCTCTGATCGACCAACTTGCCGCCACAACTGACCTCCTCGCACACGGCCTCCTTTGTGTGTGAATCCCTCGTGCACCGGACCTCGCAACTGCATGCCCGATCGTTACCTCCTCGCCCTCCGTGCTTGCACGACTTTGACCACCTCGCACACCCTCCATCCGGCCTCCATTTTGATCGACCAACTTTTGTTCGATCTCAGTACATTCTAAACCTTGAATACACCCATCCCTTTGGAATTTTCTTGTGTTTAAAATGTGCTTTGACTTACTCTCACTTGTTTGATCTTATTTTCATTTTTTTTCTTGCAAAATCATGTAGCATACGTTAGTTTGTCATCTGGTCAAATAGCTTTTTTTCCAGTCTGAGGTCTTTTGGTCAACCAAACCCTTTGGTTGATTGACTAATCGTTCGATTCTTTTTTGGCTGACCAACCGACATTTTTTATTGACCAACCATGTTCTTTTTCAACACCTCACAATGGCACCCAAACGTGCTCGAGGGTCTTCTAATCATCGTGATGATACTTTCGATCGCTTGTTTATTACCGAGGCTGCTTGTGATCGATTTTCTTTTTTTGCTAAGTTCTCTCTGCACGTCGGATGACCCGTTGACTTCACCTATTTCCAATCTATCTTCCATGGGATTCACGAAAAATTTGCATACCATCAGATTTTATGTCTATTTGAGCATATCTTTTATGCAGGTTCCAAGCATAGTCGCATTCCCGGTGTTGATCCCATGGCTTGTCACCTATTTTATGCCAATTTAAAAGAAATAGGAGAAGGCTGCAACATCGAGTTGACCTTGAACATCTACGGGATGAGGTTCTCATCAATGCAGATGTTTTGACGGAGATTCTTGGCTGTCCTTCTGTTGGACCTACTTTTCTTGAGTTACATCAGCAGACTCAGTCCGATACTATCAGGGAGACCCTGCTCACTCCCTCTCATTTTGACTTGGGCTGTCCTACCAAGTCACCATTTTTTGGATGTTTGCCTCGCTTTCTAAATTGTGTTTTCATGTGGAACTTTATGTCCAAGTACACATCATTTGAAAACTACCTTGGTATAATGTTGATCATCCTCTATGCCTTTATGAAGAATAAATGGTTCAATTGCAACCATTTGATTCTTTATCTTATGAGTAAACCACCTAGCAGCTCCTTCCAGTTTGGGACACTTTTATCCCATATCTTTCTTCATTTCAGTGTACCCATGGACACTAATCATAAACAGTTTATCACTCGTGTCTCCATTTTTGATAAACTCACTTATGCGAAGATGGAGCAAGCACAGGGAGCTCACGATGAGGGTGCACTACAGGAGCAACAGTAGCAGCAGGAGCAGACCACAGTAGCTTCTCCATTCCAACCTTCACTGCGACATGTGCACCTCCAGTGAGACCTTCACCCTCTTTCTACTATTAGGACTAGAGCTTCTTGGATAGACAAATTTCAGGTAGGGACTTTGTCAGTATTTAGGATGTGACTAGTGGTATTTCTTTGATGACGCATAGGCAGAGAGAGACAAGCAAGGTTATGACGAGGCACGGGCATCAAGTATCAGATTACCTAAATGCTCAGAGTCAGTTTTTGGATAGACTTGGAGAATCTATTCATAGCATTCAGTAGTTGCTTCACCGACCTCCTCGACCTCATCGTTCGATTACCATGCCTTTTGCAGCACCTCCTTCTCCTCCTACTTCATCAGCTTCACCAGTAGCACCACCAGCTAACCAACAGATTACTCCTCGCAGGACATCCAGGCATTCAACACCACGATTGTCAAGTCAGCGATGCCTTTGCCTTGGTCAGCCTGCACCTTCTGAGAGATTGGACTCACTAGATCTCGAGCTAGATACTGATCTTCAGAGTACCATGGATGCATTTATGGCAATGTTAGATGATTAGTTGTTATATTTGCTTTCATTTTTTTATGGCATGCATCAGTTTATTCTAGACTTGGTTCTATGTTATCTTTTCTAATCATTTTATTATGAAGATTGCATGAATATTATCTCCTTCAGTTAAATTAATAGCTCTCTCAATGCTTGTCATTAAATTAATGCTTATATTACTTGTTTAAGGGGGAGTTAATTGTGAAATAACCAACAGCACGTTTACTTTTTGCTGAAACAAAAAAGGGGAGATATTATGCAAAGTTATTTTCAAATTCATAATTATAATTTTGTTGTCATAAAAAATGGGTAGAATGTAAGTACCTCTATTTTGATGCACCAAAATTATGTTTATTTCTAAGACTGACATTTCAGAGCTATCTTGGATTGAAGCCTCTATTCAAGACACAAGTTTAGATAGTTGTTGATGTGCGTCTTTTTCATTTATTTGATTCTAGAACTTTAATATAAGGAACTTCAAATAAAACTCAAAAATGATTTTTTTCACGTTCTTTTTGAAAACAAAATTTTAGGGTTATTGATTGATCAAACTTATTAATTGATGAACCAAAACACTTTTATCGACCAAGCTACTTATTTTATCAAATTAATCAATTTTAGGAAGTTGAGAAAATTCCTCTTGATTGACCAACTAAGCTAATCGACCAACATTCTTAATTGATCGACCAATTAACCTTAATTGATCGACCAATTTTATTTCCTATTCAAGCAAAACTTTTCGCATAAATAGAGGTCGTACTCAACCCTTTCATTAATGACTTTCAAAGAGAAAAAGCACCTGTCATAGTTAAACTTGTCTTACTTATTTCCAAAGGTCATTGCGCCCTATTCTTCAAGTTCTTCGAAAAGCACGATGCCTCGAACCTCTACAAAAAATCGATTTGATTATTTGTTGGGGTTCATAGAATTTATTCTTATTTTATTATATTATTGTTTTGATTTATGGGTCCCAAGCCTATTTGGAAGATCCGTGGTTGTTGTTTTTGCTTCTCTTCAGGATAAAAGAGAAAGGTTTATATGAGGTTGTGCCACCCTCGTTCAAGTGGTGCAAATAGTGTATTGACTAGCCTGTACTAGTCAGAAAAATCCTAAGCTGGGAGGCTTAGGTAGTGGCTTTTACCTAGATTGGTTTCCACTATAAATCTGGTGTACTTTGTGCACGAATCTCTGTTGTTTTATTTTTTAATCTGATTTATATTTTCAAAGCAATATTATTCACCCTTCCCTTCTAGTATTTAGTTGCGATCCACAGGATATTCTGCAACCCTCAGTATCAAACGTGAGTTAAAAGTAGGTAGTGTTGCAAAATGGCTTTAAAAGATTGATTTTAATTTGTTATTATGATTAGAATGGAATATTTTATCATGATTAACTTGTGTTCTATAACAAATTCATGTTGACACTACATAATGATAAAATTGTGGCCTTGAGATTAAAAATTTTTTTCAAAAAAGAAATGACTCAACACATTAGGACAAAATTATATGTATATAAAACATGAAGCTTAGATGAACAAATAATTTCTCCAAAAATGCTTCCAGAAAGCATAATTTTTTTATTATCATATTAGAATTGATTGAATGTAAGAACAACTTCCCTGTTGAATTACTTTGTGACAATGAAAATGAATAAAATAGAGAAAAGAAATTCTATACCAAATGTTTCTGTTAAACAATGCACATTTATCATTAGAATAATTAAGGTACCTGGTTTTTTCAAATTTATCTTGAAATTAAATTACTTCTAGCATTAAATAGGTATATCATATATATTTGGAATATGTACTTGTTGAACATAACGGAATTGAATTTGGTAGCATATGCATTCCAGTTAAATCAAGAAACTCTGTAAATTTAAACTACTAATCCCTGATCCATAGGAAGAAAATGCACAAAGGAGAAACTATTCTTCATTAAAACATAGTTCAAATGCTCCTCTTAATATATGTGAGAATTCAGTATAGTATTAATGTAGAGAATTATAGTGGAATCTTCTAGCTTATCCGAGCTTATTCCATGCTTCCCCTATGTGTTCATCCTCTCATCTTCATGTCCATATAGCTATTGTAACAAAGAAAGGTAGAACTCTGATCAATTTTTGGTCCCTGTAAAATTAAATTGTTTTCAATGTCTACGGTGTGTCTACAAATTTCGATAGAGATAATTTTGAAACAAGAAATTTAATCTTGTGTTTATTAGATATCCCATCCCTAGTGGAAGTACCTAATTCTCTATTTGCTCTATTAGCTTAACTACAATTAAAATCTCTTTAGAATATGTCATATTCTTACTATTTCACATATAAATCTAATTCCTTTAGTCCCTTCAATCGAACTTTGAATGAGACACACTCGTAGAGGTTAAATCACCTAACCAGCAACTCCTACCCCTTTGCTCTAGCCAACACTTACTCCTCACTCACAGATCATTGAAAGGGTTACAAATTGATCCATGAATAACATTACAGCAATCAATTAAACTCAACTTTCTCCTTTCACATCCCCCAATGTAAAGTACCTTCGGCAACTGAACCAATCGTCTACCTACAGCCTGTTGAGAGCACGAATGGCTACGCTAACGTGTTTGGTTTTGGAAAACCTGTCATTGTAGCTTGAAAGTGAAGAATTCGTGTTCAACAAATAAAATTTATACCGAAATTAAAATTCCAGGTCGAACACAGGGAGGCGGACGTTTGATTTAAAAACTACGCGTTTCTTTTTATTTGTCATGAAGTAATTCAATTTAAAACTATCTAATTATTTACAATAAATAGAAGAGAGAGAGAGGGTAAGAGAGAGAGAGAATATTACACATAGAAATCAAAATGAGATGTAGAATAAACAGATAATTTATCATTAGGGGGATTTGTTCATTACAACTAGAAAGTATAAAACAATTGCTCTAGAAAGCATTAAAAGAATAGAGGGAGAAATGTCCTCCCTGATGATTGCTTGGAGGACGAGCTGGACGGGACGATGCCTGGACAAAGGAGAACGAAGCAAGACGGAGGAGGGCGAAGCAGAAGAAAGGGAATGGAGCAGCACGTCGTCATCGTTGCGGGATCCACTTCCGAAGGGGGACTAAAATTTGGACTTTATCTCGCGAGAAGCATCCTGGGTGTGGGGCAAGCTTCTCTTGAGCTTTGGAGGGGTAGAGAAGAGAAGGAAGGGATGATAATTTCGTATGGAGGGGGTCACCTTTTATAGTTGTAAGGAGTGGGGGCAAAATGGACAGTACAACTTTAAAATAATAAATAAGGGTCTTTAGTGACGAATAAATCCATCACTAAAGCCCCCAATATGGGCATAGCTCCTACGCCCACGCACGCTTGCTCAGTTGCTCGCGCGTGCAACACATGTGCACGTTCAGCGATCCTCAACCGTCCGATCGCGAGATCGGATGGCTTAAGTCGCGCCTTCACCCGCCGCACTGCGTGCCCGCCCGTGTGTGATCGCATGTCCATGCCGCGGGTTCAATCGCACGTGAACGCTATCTGGTGCACGCAGCCGTCCGATCAAGATCCAACGCCCACCCGTGCCTGATCGCCCACGCCATCTAGCCCTTCGCTGTGGCTCGAACTCGTACCCGCCGCTCGCGTAAGCATGCTTGACCGCTGTGCTACGAGGCGCGGATGGTCGAGCGGACACTTTTAAGTGTGGCTGACCGTAGCCGTTGGATCAAGATCCAACGGCGGAGTGCGAGCGAGTGCGGGACCTTCAGAGGTTGCATGCGGCCGTTTGGGCGGTCGAGATGGCGCCACGTGGTGCCATCTTGGCCGTCCATCTTCGGGAAGTTGTAGATAGTGCCACAGATGTCGGATTGACTCGATTTTTGTGTCGTTGGGTTGCAATCGTCGATCCAAATTCATCCGTGTGGTTGGATTTGTCATCTGAAGTGTGGATTTACACCATCCTGGCCCTTGATCTTCTAGGGTTCCCCGGTCACTATCTGATGCTACGGATGCCCGATTAGGGCGATCTTGGAGTCGTTGAACTCCAATCGTCACCCTGATCACATCCATACGGTTGGATATTTGATCCGAGGCCCTGATAAAATGTTTGCCCTGTCCAAGCACATAAAAGGAGACAATTAATCTCCATTTTATTCAAACTACTATAAATGTAAGATGATGCATGTTATGCAATATTTATATCATGAAATGCAATCCTATGCTTAAGAACTTGCATAAATAGACATTTTAAGTAGTGTAAATGTGTTTACATCATACCCCCATGCCTATCTTTTGCTAGTCTCTAGCAAAAACTATATCCTATTTATAAAAGAATTAGGTTGGATTATTTGGACCTGAGTTATTTTCAATCATTAAGAAATTATCTACTTAGGAACTGAACTTTCAAAGACACAATAGCGCTCAGGTATCAGCCAAAATGCAGACCGCCTCAAGCCTCGCCTTATTCAAAGAAAAATTTCTTTTTCTTTTTACTCTTTTCTAATTTTTTTTTGGATTTTCAAATTTTAGGGTTTAAGAGTGGCTTTCTACGACCATTCAACTCACCCAAGATTTGATGAGAACCCTAAGCTTTAAGCATCTTATTGTCATTGTGATAGACTCGTAGACCGGCAATTAAAACGGACTTCAGATTTCTACACCTCTAGGTGACCTCAAAAAGAATTCTGCCTAAAGGTGTATCTTTACAATCGGTAGCTTTCTCCCTACTTTTATTTTTTTATGGGGTCAACACAAGGGTGAATCCAGTGTATATCTCACCGGTTTGTTCTATTTCTCCACTTCTTCCTAAGTGTTTTGGGAATTTTTAGTGCATTTACTGAGTTGGGTTCTGGACAACCGGTCGATGAGCTGTTACCACCGACAACTTGCCAGCCATACTCGTGCGGCAAAGTGTGGCTTATTTCTTTTTTTCTTTTCTCCGTTTCTTTTTTATTTTTTTTTCTTCTTTTTTTTTTTTTTAAGTAGGTGGCTTCCCTAGTCTAAGATTTACCTAAAGGCAGCAAAAAGAGAAAGATCCAGTGACTGGGCTCTGGACAACCTACCTATGGGCTGTTACCCACGATAACTTGCCAACCATATCACCCTAGAAGGTTCATTAGCTACCCAATTCTCGTTAAAATCGCTGAACAACGAGTCAGTGCAAAGAAAGTGTGTAGATGCTTAAGACTCAAAATTCCCTCAAATCAGAGGGCGGGTTGATAAGTCGTGTACTTATCACCCAAACTTATTTGCTCCAATTAAAATAAAATTCAGGTTGGCGAGAACTCAAAAAATAAATCCACATTTTAGTGGATAAACGAGCTGGTTAAGTCCAAAGACCTGAAGGGTCTTTGTGTTCAAATCATAATGTAGTATTCCTAAGATTGAAAATTTTCTTAAACCTAAATTCTCTTTCCTAATTCTGAATTTTTTTTTTAAAATAAAAGAAAATAAAACAGATCTACAAAGCTAACGAATGAATTCAGAGATAAATATCCACCCCCCCAAGCCTATCTAATGCAATGTCCTCATTATATTAAAAAGACATGAAACAGAGTGGAAAAGCGTAGAAAGCACCTGAATTGTGTGAATGTCAGGTCCGCTCCGAGATGAAAACGAAAAAGAACTATATATGTGCTGAGTTTAGTGCCTTCAGCTTGGCACACTATACAAAGAAAAGAAGTGAAGAATTCACAAGTGCAGGTTAGAATTAAAATCAATAGAAGAATCCTCGGACCTGTCAACAGAGGTCCACAGATGTGGACCAGATTGTGGTGCAGACCCATCCCCAATAATCGAGAATATCTTAGGTTCTGGATAAAAAATACCCAAAACCTAAAATCAGAATGCAAGCGGGGTCAGGCCTACGATTTATGAGGATGCAACCCAAGACCAAAAAGTCAGGTTACAGAGAATTGAGGATCAAAAGGATAATCGTTGAATGTGTGCTTGGGTTTGACATCCTCGAAACAAATGTCGTAAGAGATTTCATTTGATAGTTTCAGTTTAAAAGGAACCCTTCGACTCAATCTTCCATTTCCTCCAAAATTAACTTCCCAAATCAAAACTTCCCAGCTCCTACCCTCCTCATTCAGCATATCAAATTCCAGGACCTCTTGTATATTAATCACCCCATCTGAAATCTCCAAGTCTAAATGATGTGGCAGAATCAAAATTGACTTGGGTCTAATTATCTCAGAATTAGAATCATCAATAAGCTCAACAAGGTCTAACTGATAATCAGGGCATTGAATTGATTCCTCCAGAAAATGCGATTAGGGATCCGTAATGTGTGCCCTAATAAGATCAGTTTCCTCAGTTATTGGCCTATTAAATGATCTATCATATTCCTCAGGCCCAATCGTCTCACTAAAATCATGTTCAGAAAACTCACGTGAGACTTCACAACTTGAATCTTCACCATCAAAGAAATCAGGATCCGTATCAATGTATGTCCCAAAATCATTTGTCACTTTTTGTTCCAAGGAGACATACGTTTCCTCGTAACCCGGCTCAAGGATCTCAGGTGAAGAAATCAGATCTTCATTAATTGGTCGCTTTAATTCAATCTGGTCATAACACATGTCCCCCTCAATAGGTGCCTGAGCGGGTTCTGTCATTGGCTTTCCTGAAGAGGTTTATCTTGGGAATCATCCCATGATTGAATCAAAGAACCACTAATCTCATCCTCAATTTCACTAATTTCCCAAGTAAAAGCTCACCCGGGTTCTTATCCTTAACATCCTGGAGCCAATCCAACAAAGTCTTGTTTAAATCATCAATCATTTTAATCAGAGGCTCCAATCTCTCAATGCAAGGTATTGGCTGAACTTCTAAAGATTGAATGATATTCCTTAAGTTAGCCAGAACCTTATCTTTAACCTGGTTAAGCTGAACCAAATGAGTTGGTTCAGGGTTGGGCGGGTTTGGGCTTAATGCAGGGGAATTAACGAATTGAGATTCGTTATACCCTTCCTGATAATAGGTCATTTCATATTGTTCAAAAGATGGTGATGACCTAAAGGTAGTGAAATCAGAGGATGGGTAAGGATCGGTGTATCCTTCTTGATTGTAGATCGTATTAGGTTGTGTATGGAAGGAAGACGAGCTATAATCGATGTAGCTCTAAGAAGGATAGAAATCAGAATCAAAGTGTTCAGGGTTAGACCCAAAACACGGGGGTTCGGAATTGTATCCCCAATCTGAATTATCCCAACTGACTGATGGTCGATTACAGTACGAGTCAGGATAATCATCATGTTGAGAATAATTCACAATCGGAGGGAAAGAGCGGGAATGCGTGAAATATGTGGAACGATTCATGAGACACAGAAGGAAGAAAGGTGCCCTGCAATACAAACAATCAAACCTGTCCTTAAATGGGTTAGCCTAAAGACCTACAGACTCCCAAAATCCATCTTGAGATAAAGGAACGATTTGCTCTACTTCCGTTTGTTCAATCCAACTAGTTAGAAAGAGGGACTGGGGAGAAGGTTCTTCCTTTGGCTTGCGCCTT
The DNA here is from genome assembly GCA_037157565.1 of Thalassia testudinum. Classification (NCBI taxonomy): domain Eukaryota; kingdom Viridiplantae; phylum Streptophyta; class Magnoliopsida; order Alismatales; family Hydrocharitaceae; genus Thalassia; species Thalassia testudinum. The sequence continues at coordinate 19,282,903 of JAZHRO010000057.1, forward strand.
CGGTTCCTAGTGTACCCCCCAACTGCGATCGTTTGACTTTGCTCCCCTAGCTAGACATCAGATTGAACAGTAGAAACTGACTAATCGAAAATAATCTCGTTATGGGTTCTGAAGAGCGAGTTCAATCCTTAAGGCCAACGTCTACTCTATTTTATTTAGGGCTAGGTTTGAATGTGCTTTGGAATGTGATGGGCCCTTTAAATGGGTTGTGCCCTTAACGATTGATTGATTTTTGTATGCATGCACAACCAATGGTTTTCAAGCAAGATTATTTTTGATGTGGTGAATTTTAAGGTTCAAATCTTGCTTAGTAGCTTTTAGGATTCAACTTTAGGTATTTTCAAACAAGTTTCGTTGGCACACCAGGTTTTCCAAACACAGGTGAAGATGTTTTCCTTTAAAGTTTTAGAAAGAATGTGGAGTGCCTGGTAAATCCCTAAGAGTTGAACCTAATTGGCAGCTACTTGATGAGTTGATTTTATTTGAAGTGGTGCGGCCCAAACAACTCAAACAACTAGCCACAAATGCACCACTAAGTTAGGCACACAAAGATGGTTAACCTAGAATGATTTCTACTCTTTTATGTGTTGCTTTATGTGTACCAGTTCCACAGATCAAAACCCGGTTGAGTAGAAACAAATCAATTTTGTTAAGTGCCTTTGAATGTGGGTGTACGTTGTGTGTTTGTTGAAAATTGCCCCACAAAATTACTTTTTGTTATTTTTTTTTTATGAATGAGGGTTGAATGAATGTGAGTGGAAATCCAAACAACCAAACTATTCCTAGGATTTATGCAAACACCTAGGTTAATTGGAATTTGGATTCAATGTGGCGAATGAAATCTATGGAGGGGGAAAGAATGGGGGATAACTTACAAAACATTCCACAGCACTTTACTCCAATCTACTACTTTTGGTCATCTCAAAAGAGTCCCTAAAGTCACAATAAGAAAGGAGAGAAGTGAGGTAAATGATTTGTAAATTACAAAACGCGAAGAGAAATCAAAGATCGTCGCCTCCCTGGCAACGACACCAAAATGTTGAGAGCACGAATGGCTACGCTAACGTGTTTAGTTTTGGAAAACCTGTCGTTGTAGCTTGAAAGCGAAGAATTCGTGTTCAATAAATAAAATTTATACCGAAAAGGAAATTCTGGGTCGAACACAGGGAGGTGGACGTTTGATTTAAAAACTATGCATTTCTTTTTATTTGTCACGAAGTAATTCAATTTAAAACTATCTAATTATTTACAATAAATAGAAGAGAGAGGGTAAGAGAGAGAGAGAGAATATTACACATAGAAATCAAAATGAGATGTAGAATAAACAGAGAATTTATCATTAGGGGGATTTGTTCATTACAACTAGAAAGTATAAAATAATTGCACTAGAAAGCGATAAATTTACTCTAGAAAGCATTAAAAGAATGGAGGGAGAAATGTCCTCCTTGACGATTGCTTGGAGTACGAGCAAAACTACACTAGAAAGCGGTAAAATTAGAAAGCAGTAAAAAGAATAGGGAGAGAGAAATCCTCCTCGACGGTTGCTTGGAGGACGAGCTAGACGGGACGACGCCTACATGAAGGAGAACGAAGCAGGACGAAGGAGGATGAAGCAGAAGAACGGGAACAGAGCAGCACGCCGTCGTCGTTGCGGGATCCACTTCCAAAGGGGGACTAAAATTTGGACTTTATCTCGCGAGAAGCATCTTGGGTGTGGGGCAAGCTTCTCTTGAGCTTTGGAGGGGTAGAGAAGAGAATGAAGGGATGATAATTTCGTATGGAGGGCGTCTCCTTTTACAGTTGCAAGGAGTGGGGGCAAAATGGACAATACAACTTTAAAATAATAAATGAGGGGTCTTTAGTGACGGATAAATCCGTCACTAAAGCCCCCAATGTGGGTGTAGCTCCTACGCCCACGCACGCCTGCTCAGCTGCTCACGCGCGCAACGCATGCGCACGTTCAGCGATCCTCAGCTGTCCGATAGCGAAATCGGACTGCTTAAGTCGCGCCTTCACCCGCCGCGCTACGCACCCGCCCGCGTCCGAGCACGCGTCCATTCTGCATGTTTAATCGCGCGTGAATGCTATTGGGTGCACGCGGCCGTCTGATCAAGATCCAACACCCGCCCGCGCCATCCAGCCCTTCGCTGCAGCTCGAACTCGCACCCGCCGCTCACGTAAGCGTGCTCGACAGCTGCGCTACGAGGCACGGATGGTCGAGTGGATGCTTTTAAGTGCAGCTGACCACAGCCATTGGATCAAGATCTAACGGCGGAGAGCGAGCGGGTGCGGGATCTTCAGAGGTTGCATGCGACCGTTTAGGCAGTCGAGATGGTGCCACGTGCGCCATCTTGGCCGTCCATCTTCTAAAAGTTGTAGATGGTGCCACAGATGTCGGATTGACTCGATTTTTGTGTCGTTGGGCTACGATTGTCGATCCGAATTCATCCGTGTGGTCGGATTTATCATCTGAAGTGCAGATTTACACCATCCTGGCCCTTGATCTTCTAGGGTTCCCCGATCACTATCTGATGCTACGGATGCCCGATTAGGGCGATCTTGGAGTCGTTGAACTCCAATCGTCGCCCTGATCACATCCATATGGTTGGATCTTTGATCCGAGGCCCCGATAAAATGTTTGCCTTGTCCAAGCACATAAAAGGAGACAATTAACCTCCATTTTATTCAAACTACTTTAAATGCAAGATGATGCATGTTATGCAATATTTATATCATGAAATGCAATCCTATGCTTAAGAACATGTATAAATAGACATTTTAAGTAGTGTAAATGTGTTTACATCACAGCCTTAGCTTCTCTCTCGATTTCTTTTCTATGGAAGAGATACCTTTAACTCATTGACCTAGGTGATGCTCTTTGGCAACTCCCTCTTTAAGATAGGCCCAACTTACTACAACATACTTTATCTTTGCCATTGGTTGGAAACCAACAGTAAAAGCCTTTAAATCGATGCTAAGAAACGATGACGTAAATAGTGGCATTGTTTCATTTACTCGTCGATTGTAAAGAAAATCCGACGTTGAATTATCATCCGGCCAGCGGACGGATTGGAACTTTTGCCATTGTTTTATAACTGATGGCAATGGTATTTACTGTCATTTATAAAACAAGTGACAGGGTTTGTATGTCGCTTTTTCCCGCATTACTGTGCCTTTTTTTTAGTTTTGCCATTGTTTAAACGAAAATGCCGTCGCTTATATAAACGATAGTAAAAATACTTTTGTAATATCTTTTGTGCAAGGGAATAGTTTCATATTTTTGCCATCACTTTCTGTAATAAGCGAGGGAAAATAGTTAGCTTTGTAAAAAAATTACCTTTTAATGCTGTCGGTTATTGCAAAAATTGATGGCAAAGGTAGGGGTATTTTTGTTTTAGATTCTAAAAATTATGATCCTTATACAATCCTAAAAAAATATGGCTTTCTTACACTAGAAAATTCAATACATAAAGGAATTACATACGAAAGCCATCCGTAAAGTAGCAGACGGACAAAACAAGTAGAAAATGGCTAAGAGCATACAAACTAAGCATGTGGTGGACCTTATTCAAGATATACAAGGGAAGAATTTTCTGTTTAATAACATGACTAAATATCCCTTTTAAAAAAATAATAATAACATTACTAGATGAATCCACATGTTAAGGCACCACATGGAGAGCATACGAAGTAAGCGAGTGTGGTGGGGGGCATTAGGCAACTATGAATCCATAACTAAAGAAATAAAGCATTACAAATTAATGATTGCAGTATAAAATTGTTAAATGAGGTGGAGTTGTAGAGGGTATTTGACAAAATATAATACACACTTGTCCAGCAAATGGGTTGAGTAAATGGATAAATTCCAAATCCATACACAATGCCTGTTTAGGTCTGTGTCGAAATCCATATCCATCCAAAAAATAAATGGGATGAGTTTTATCTATTACTCCAATAGATTGGTTGAATCCAAATTTGACATCCCTAATGAACATTAGATGCGGTGAATCTGAATTGATAGCCTTAATGATAAATCAGATTAAATTACAATCACCACTCATAATCGAGGAGATTTTTTTCTTTTTCTGAAAGGAAAATGCAAAAGAAAATTTGCCATGTTTTATTGAGATACCTAAAGAAAGTAGATGCTTAGGTTTCAGTAACACTAATTGAGAACTGCAATAACAACTACATTGTTGGCAAGATAGATTATAGGCATCCTAAGTTGTGAGTACATGAACAATAGGATGGTTATCAGGATAATTCATACCATGCCAAAGGACATGCATTACCAGCCTCCTAAGAACATTTTCCTGATCCCATCCTTATAGGGGATGGATTCATCGAGCTCCATCCTTCACCAGCTCCTAAGCATAGTTGCTAGCTAGTTGAGTTTTTCAAACAACCCAAGGATACCTCCTGTATGAACAAATGGGATCTTCCTTCCCTTCCACTTGTTTGGATCTTTTGCCATCTCTCTTATCAACCCAAATGTAGCCTTCCCACTGCCAAAATGTAGACCATGAATGTAAATAGTTGCCAATGAAAATGATTGCATTTTCTTAAAGTACGAAAACCTTGCCATTCTCACATTTATTCCATATAGGAATTCCACAATAATAGCTTAAAAGTTTTGAAGAATTCACATCTCATAGATAGATTTTTTTTACAAAGTCTTGCACATAGATCTTTTGCTCAAACTAGTAACCTTCAGCCATGTTTCTACCATGATATGAGAATAACTAATGTGTACTTGAATGCTATGAGCTCTTGTCCACAACATTTCTCATATTAGCATTTATTGTGCTTACTGAAAAAGATTTTATCAAATATCATCTGAATTAGAAATCCCCTCTAAATGCCTTCTATCTCCCTCATCCTCATTAACTATTCCAATGTGTTAAAGGATCACAGAAGTTGTATAGAACAATGATGAGAAACAATTACCTTGTCACGTACCACAAATAATCACTTGCATCTCCACTGACAATGATCTGTTCTGCAAGCTTATTGGTTGTCGATGTTCCATTTCCCTGAAGGGTGTCAATGATGTGCTCTCACCTCGATGACCAAGCTAACTGAGAGGGCTACTCTTCTACTTCATTTGGCTTCATCACCATGTAAGATGTCTATGCACATATCTATTCATGACAAACGAAACCCCAAAATGATCAAAAGAGGATCTACAATACCTTCATGATTGGAACACCTATATGGAATAAAAGAAGCGTCACCTTTGCAGTGTTATAGAGTTCATTTTGGAAGTTAGGGGGAATATAAATAGATTTGCTGGTAGGAAGTATTCTTTGCTTTCAAAAATCACCCTTTTATCAACATTTTTATCGTTGTTCATTAGGAAACAACCAGGAACTGTGCCATCTACTGAGTACTTGGTAGTCTGAGAGCATCAAGATTGCTATCAATATTTCTTTCTTCCATCACTACAAAAAGGAAAATACAAATAAATTAGGGCTTTTCACAAAAAATGGAAAATATAGAAGGTTAAAGTTGGAAGAGGGGAGTGCAAAGGGTAAATTAGTCATTTGAGGGGGTAGGGTGGTTGTTAATGGGCTATCAAGGAGTTCTAAGTAGTTTCGTTGTAGCAAAGCCTTAATTGCTTGAAAATAATTAAATTTATATACTCAGAATCATAAAAGAGTCCGAGGTCGAACATAGGGAGCAAGTAATAGCAATTCAATCCCACTAATCACAAGAAGTAGAAGTAATTATAATGAAAAGTTTATTTAGAACTAATCAAAATAATGTAGATATGAAATCCAGGAGAAAAGTGCAAAAAGAATTGGTTAAAATAGTGATTTGAATCATTAATTATGCCTTTGAAGTTAAGCTCAAGTATCTCAAATATATGATTGGTAAATCTCAACCCAATATTCCACGCCAGAAAGATTAAATGAACCAATATATATAGCACTTGAAGCACCAGGAGATATCAAACGAAGGCACAAGGCATCAGATGCCTTAAGTGCTCAAAGCTTAGCTTCAACAGAAGAGGCAAAGGCGTCCTCTCTCCGTCCTTCCTTCATGCCTCAAGGGAGAGGTGGCCATAGCATAGAGGCATAGGCCACCTTTGAAATAGGCTAAGTGTAGAGAGCGTAGCAGAGGGTAAAACCCCCTCTCTCTCTCTTTCCTCTTCTTCTTTCTTAGAGGCCCGGGTATAGCTAGGTAATCGGGTGGGTAATCGAGAGCGAATAGGACCAAGCTTGCGCGTGTGGGTCATAAGTGAGGAGTACAGAGTCAGGTTAAGCAGGTGAGGTGGTTGGGGACCCGACCCCCATGTCTTGGGCGAGGGGTCGGGTGCACAAAACACTTAAATCTCTCACAGGTCACTTCAATCTCGACAATGAGGGACTAAATGTTCCACAATCTCTCTTCACGCGCAGCTGGAGGTTGAAGGCTTTGATTAAGGCAGCAGCTGTAGATGAAGGCTCCAATTAGGCATCTGGAGAAGGATCTGGAGGTCAGCCGCTTGACCTAGGCATGGTGTCTGGAGGAGTTGTGTGAGAGTAGGAGAATATTCTGTCGATCGCAACTAATTACTAGATGGGTGGGGTGTATACTATTGTTTTAAAATATATGCACAGATCAAAAAATAAAGCACTAGAGATTCATGCATAGTGTACATGTGATTTATAGTGGAAACTCAATCCGAGTGCAAACCACTACCTAATCATCCTAGCTTAGGATTTTTCTGATTAGTCCAAGCTAGTCAATCCACTAGATGTATCACTTGAACGAGGGTGGCACAACCTCTTACAACCACTTCCCTTTTTATCCTAAAAGGAAGCAAAAACAACAACCATGGATCCTCCTAACAAACCTAGGATCTGTAAATCAAAACAACAAAATAGAATAACAGGAATAACTTCTTCTGAACCTTAATAAATGATCAAATCAAAATTTTTCCATAGAGCTTCAAGGCATTGTGCATTAAAAGGACGTGAAGAGTGGGGTGCAGAAGCCTTTGAAATAACCACGAGAAGCTCTATTTTCTAAATGGTATTTCTATTTTAAAGTTATGAAAACAATGGGCTGCGTACGAACTCTATTTATACTAAAAGTTTTGCTTGAATAGGGAATTAAATTTGTCGATCAATTAAGGTTAATTGGTCTATCAAAAGACAATTTGGTCAATCAATTGAGATGGTTGATTGATCAGTAATTGATCCATCAATTAACTTAGTTGGTCAATTAAAAGGATATTTCTCAACATCCTAAAATGGGCTGATTTGATCGGTTAATGAAGTTGGTTGGTCGATCAAGGTGATTTGGTGGATTAATTAACTAATTTGGTCCATCAATAACCCTAAAAGTTTTGTTTTGACAAGATACGTGAAAAATCTATATTTGAGTTTTATTTGAAGTTCCTTACAATAATGAACTAGCCTGAAATAAAGATGAAAAGACACATCTGCAACTATCGGTACTTGACTTGAAAGACTGATGAGTCCATTTTAATGGAATAATATTAAGCCTAAGTATCTTTAATCGTACTGTTTAGGTGTGTTAATAATTGCAATTAAGTTGTAGAATATTTGTATGCATCAAGATTTAAGTTTATAACATTCTATAACTTAATATGTAATGATTTTGTTATTTTTATTTGCAGGTATTTTATTTAGAAAGAGTAAGGGTTGGGGATCAAATTTCCCCAACAACCAGTGGGATCTTTTCCCTTTCCTCCAGTCAGTCGTAACTCTCCCCTCCAACACCCGCTAGCCAAAAATAGAAAAGGGATTTGAAAATCCCTTGATTGGCACATGCGGGGAGAGAGAAGAGTTAAAAGAGAGGAGGTGGGGTGCACTGGGGAGAGCCATCTAACCCCTTGCGGGGAAAAACTCCACCGCATGCACTATGCACAACTTCATCTCTGCCTACTCAGCGCACCCACCCGCACCACCTTGCGCATGCCCGTCGGCAGGCTCCCAACCGCACACCTCAGCCACATCCTCCAGCCACGCCTGTAGGCGTGCTCTCCAACCTCTCCAGCCAGCCTGCAGGTGCACACACCCACGTGCCCATCTCCCTGCAAGCACCTGCAGCCACGCCCCTGCGCCCGCAAGCACGCACCGCCCACACCACCAGATGCCTGCGCCATCTGTAGGCGCGCGCGCAAGCCACCTCAACCTCCAGCCAAGTCTCTGCGGGCAGGCACACCCTTCTCTAGCACCCGCAGGTCCTCGCTGCCATCTACACCACCTTCCCTAGCACCGCCAATCCTTCCAGCACCTGCAAATGCCCCACTCTCACCTCCCCGCTTCGCACGCTTGCAGCTGCACCCTAGCATGGCACCGCAGGCTCCCTCATAGCACCTCTCCGCGCCAGGCCTGCACCCACTCACCCCCCTCCATCCGAACCTGCAGGTGCTAGCTCTACCTCACCGCAGCACCCGTACCTTCCAGCACCCACAGGCACCGCACAAGCACGCACCAGCACTCCCCGCCGACCCGTGCCTCTACTCGCAAGCGCGCGCATGCCAAACGCCACCTGCCGCCAGCGCCTTCAACCTTCCACAGAACCTTCACGGCAACAGTCTTCTCCTCCGCCAGCTGGCCACCTCCGTCGACGCCGCAACCGCCATTGGATAGCCCTCGTCCTTACCGACCTGCCTAGCCTCTCCAAAGCCCCGCCGGTGCTCTCTCTCTCGTGAGGAGGAGAGAGAGCAAATGCTCTGTTTTGAATTCCATTAAAAATTACATTCACTGCCATTGCCATAGAATTTTATTTTTATTTATTATTATTTTATTATGGCAAAATTGAGCATGCACGCTCATTATCTCTAATAATTGCACATTCATGATATTCACCTATTTCAAGATTGATTTTGGGCTTAAGCTGAGCACTAATTTTCTCTAGTACATGTAATGTGAAAATTGCATAAATTCATCATAAATTTATTGAATATTTCAGTGAGGGAAAACTGCACATATACCTTTATCTTTTTAAGGTATTGCAAATCTACTTTCCTTTGCATTTTATGTCATATTTGAATAGGGATTTCGCACTATCCGAAATAATATAAAATAATTAAGAATTTATTGCATAATTGCCTCCCTTTGGACACGACCTGCCCTTTTGCGAGTGGTTATTTTCTTTTTTTTGATTAGTCGATTTTTCCACCACTTAAATACTACAACAAGAAGCAGAAAGTCAGCTCGTCAAGTTGGAGTCGTTGCTGGGGAGGCAACAGACGCAATAGATTCATGATATTATTTTTTTTGAATATTATGAGTTGCGAAATCATCTAATCATTTTTATTATTGTGCGAGGAATCTGACACGGCGACGAGGCGTAGCAAAGCACGACATTGAACCTAAACGACGTGCACGGCGGAGATGATCTTTTTGTGGACCTTGACGCCACCTGGAGGATGGCAACAGGAACATGTGGGCCTTGATCCCACGCATATAGGCTTACGGGGAAGCCTATTTCTGATTTAGGTAGTATGTCTTAGTTAGAATTAGTTAGACTTTAGAATTTAATTTCTACCTTTTGGACCCTTGTTGGGTATTTTTGGGAATGTGTCCCCAGTGCTACTTTATTTCTTATCGCTCTTGTATGCAGGAGCGTATTTTCGGGAGTGTGTTCCCATTTATTTAGATTATAGGATTATTTAAACTATTTTGAACTGCATTTAGATTAGTTAGTTAGATTATGTCTGTTTGTTATTGTTATTAAAAAAAAAAATCAAACTGCCTGCTAGAAGCTGCATATCAATAGGACGACCACCTAGGACTGAATGAGCTGTATATAATTTATTTTTATTGCATTACATTCATACATTGCACGAAGAAAGCTAGAGTAAGGTACATTTTCTCTTGAGCATTAATTACTTGTCATGCATATGCATTGAACCTAAATCTAAGACCACTAAAGTGCTTGAATCAAATTAATTCAGTGGTCACTTTAAAAATTGGGACGGTTAAGAGGTTGGACTTTAAAATCTGTGACTAAAAATTGTGTGCAAAAGGATCCTGTTTACGGAATTTCAAAAAATCAAAAACACGATCGTATGTTTGCACACTTGAGACATTGTGCACCTCACACATAAGGTCACTAGATAAATTTCTACCTCTCCTCTTTTGCACCACAAGGGAAGTTAGTCAGAAATCAACAAGCCTATCCACCAAGTTACTTCGATTCCTCGTGTGTGGGCTCGATTTGAGACTTCCATCCCTTGCAAGCAGGTTATAGGCACTAGCGAAGGTTGGCCTAGGAAGCATAATTTTTTGCAAAACTTGTTTGGCCACCAACTAAACATATAACTCTAAGACCTACAATCTACTAAAAATAGATCCCTTTGAATTTGCGTTTGCTTTTACAATAGAACTCTCTTGGAAGTTTTTTGCTTATATTCTGAATTTTGCTAAATCCTAAGAGAGTTAAAATTATTTTGCTCAAAGAAATGGATTACTCTTACTCCTATCATTCAGATTATCAGAGTCAATACTTCCCATCTTTTAATCAGGATCCCATGCCCCAAGCGTATCCATCTTTTGATGGGTACATTTACAATTCATGGGATCATTCTTATTCTTATCCTGGGAGTACTGGCTTGATAACTTGCACTTTTGAGCAAAGCCTAGGAGCGGGATTTTCCAGCCCTGAAATCCCTACTTCCATGCAAGCACCCAACCCTCCCACCCTTCATGATTTTCCGTATCGAGGTTAGACCGATACCCCTAGGCAACCAGAGCCTGAAATTGACTATCCTCCCCAACCTGATAATAGTAACCTCTCCTCTTTTATGATAGAAATGCAAAAATAGCAAAAGGAAATAATGGAATCAATGGAAGAGATGTTGAGGAATAGTCAACAGTTAAATGAAGAAATAAGACAACTTAGCTACACGCTTCCCAATAATCCTGATCCCTACCCAATAAACCATGATCATGAAAATAATTCTGAGGAACCTAATGACAATAGGGATCCAATTTTAGGTAGCTATCACTTAGACTCTCCCAATGAGACACGGCCACTAGAGGACAACAATCATAGTGATTATCCACTTGAACTACATTGGAGTCAAAAGCAAGGGAAGATGGTACCTCTTGATGACCTTGACCACAATGACAGTATTCTCCTTACCCCTACCAACCTGAGTCAACGTTATATTGTTCCTATCACTTCCCCTCTTGATTATTTGGTGGAATCCCATTCTACTCTTAGTGAGCCTACTCCTGACCCTCCACATAGGGAATCACCACCTACCATTCAATATTCTAAGGATTCAAATGCACCTAATGAAGGTGACCATAAGGGAATAGAGGATGATCAATTCTGGTCTCAAGGATATGAAGAGTCTAATTCAGAGGATGAGGATGCCCCAACAGAGGAACCTGGACTGAAAATCTGGAGTGAATCATAGGAGAATTATTTATCATTTGAGGATTTACCTCTAGAGGATAGAAATAATATGATTAGATCCAGATTCCTCCTTTCTTTTGAGAGTCATCATCCATCAAAATAGGAGTTGATATTAGAGGAGGACAAACAAAATAATTAGAAGTCTATGGGAGACTCTTGGAGACAAAACACATCAATTAAGGATTTATACCCTGAGAATAATAACGAATTCAATGATATAGGCTTCCTCCAAAATATTAAGACTGATCCTCCTTTAGAAATAATTGAGGATACTGATCCAACTCCTAATGAATCACATATACACCCCGACAAATATTTGAGTGAACCAAACAAATCTGGGGATGAGCTGAATGATAATGATTCTTACATTTTGACCCTGCCATAAAAAACTTGTAATTTGGAGTCTACCCTTGATTCTAATATCACTCCGATCATTAATGCTAGGCAGGATAACTTGAAGTTGTCTACAACTGTTAAGGAGTGTACACAATCTGAATCATTGTTGGAATTGGACCTAACACCAACTAAGCCCTCATTGGACTTAACCATTACCTTCCAACACTACAAACAACCCTTATACTCCCTAACCGATCCATGGCTCAGATCTCTGCTCATGTACATTCTTTGTAGAGAATATATCAGGCCAGTACATCCTTGAATAGAATGGCGAGTATGGATTGATGCTTGTACTTTTACTCTCGCCATTCAAGGGTTTGAACTAATAATGATTATATCTTTTAAAAACCATCCTGCTTTGGAGGATCCTTATTATCCTCCACTTATTCCGTCTCGAGAGGCCTCTTTTCATATTCCCTTTCCTATTCGTAGACCTCCCTAGGTAGCCAACGAGATTTTCTGTTTTCATTTCTTCTGGCGAGCATTTGGAATTACATTGCATCATCAGCTCGCCAACATCCATGGTTACCTATTTTCTAGGCCTACATTATTACGCATATTCTTAGGGCCTAACCTTTTTTGTTTGGAACCAGACTTATAGGTTCCCTCTTAGTCTGGCTACTGGCAGAAAATGCAACGCTTGTTGGGAGGCAACCAAGCAGACCGTGTCAGGTGATGTTTTTCCTTTCTCCTCCTATTTTAATTTTACAATGGGGACATTGTAGGATTTAGGCATGGGGGAGTGCATTTGCATTTTAGGAAGTATTCATGCATTTAGGTTAGTATAAAAAAAAATCCTCTTTTCTTGAGCTGAATGGGTTAGTCCCTAGTAAAATACCTTTGTTATTGGAGGTTTTTCTTCTGGAATTATTTCTTAAGTTTAGAATCTAGTACATTTATTTCACATGCACGTAGACTGGGTAATGGATCCTTGAGGAAAACCAATAAGCATTTGTAGTCCATTGAACCCTTGGATAGTTCATAGGGAGTGAGGCATACTATCTTCCAGTAGATCCACCTCATATTTGTGAGAAGAAAGTAGAGAGATTACTGGTGCGCTAAGTCTAGTGCAAGGACTCTTAAGTTTTCGATAATTAGATGATGATACTTCAAAGTTAGGCGTAGTTTTCACTCTCTGTTCCTGTGTGCGTACTTTGAGTGAATTCCTGAGAGTCACTAAATAAGGTAGATACACAGAGATTGAGTCTTAATAAAGCTATAACTATGATGGAGAGTTACGACCATCCTTCATAGAGTCCTCGGCTGAAGGAGGGTAATAGTGTTAAAGGTCAGAAATACGCCTGTCCTATCCATTTCTTCCCGGTGCCGAGAATAGGCACTTCCACCAAATAAGCCACACAACTTTCTCTTGACCATCATCATTCCTAATAATGCTTCGTAAATAAAAGTACATGTGGTGTTGTGTTGATTGAAAAAGAAACAAAAACAAGTAGAAATAAGAAAAAGTCCAAGTTTCTAATGTAATATTGTTTCTGAGGCAACAGAACACCTTTCACGTTCCACCAAATATGACCCATACCTACCTTTTAGTATTTCTGATCGCCCGAATACTGGTTGAGGACTCTAACTTAGTTGTAGAATTATTAGGACTTTAATTGAAGTGTGAATGCCATGTGGGGCCTCCAAGTAGTGAGTACAATTTCTAAATCTGGCGAGATTTGTGATCTCAGAAAGAAAAAGAAAAGAGGGAGTACCCAGGAACATCAAGAGAGCACAGTTTTGTAGCCTCGCTCAGAGTTGGCCTATCTAATAGTGTAAAGATATAGAGTCTGCAATACTATACTATTTGTTGCACCAGATGAGTGTGTGCCACCAAATACAAATCCATTCAAATTGATATCTCCTACCTAAGCCAAATGCCAGGGTCAAATTATAGATTATCGTCTGCTTTATCCCCGAGGGAAGTAGTTGCCTATCGTAGCAGAAATATTTACCAAGGGTGAAGTACAAACTCCCATTGAGAATTGGCTCTTTCGCTTGGATCTATTACCTAGGCTATCAGCACTTCACATTTGTCTGGATTTCTAAAGTTTTGAAGTAAGAAAAGAAGAAATCTTCTGATTACTTCTATTATTTTTCATTTTTGCTAGGGACTAGAAAATCTTAGGCATGGGGGTATTTGATGAGTCCATTTTAATGGACTAATATCAAGCCTAAGTATCTTTCATTGTACCGTTTAGGTGTGTTAATAATTGCAATTAAGTTGTAAAATATTTGTACGCATCATGATTTAAGTTTATAACATTCTATAACTTAATATGTAATGATTACGTTATTTTTTTGTGTAGGTATTACATTTAGAAAGACCAAGGGTTGGGGAGTAAATTTCCCCAACAACCAGCGGGATCTTTTCCCTTTCCTCCGACCAGTCGTAACTCTCCCCTCCAACGCCCATCGGCCAAAAATAGAAAAGGGATTTGAAAATCCCTTGATTGGCGCACGTGGGGAGAGAGAGGAGTTAAAAGAGAGGAGGCAAGGTGCACTGGGGAGAGCCATCTTCCCGCTTGTGGGAAAAACTCCACCGCATGCACTGTGCACAACTTCATCTCTGCCTACTCAGTGCACCCACCCACACCACCTTGCGCACGCCCATCGGCAGGCTCTCAACTGCCCGCCTCAGCCACATCCTCCAGCCGTGCCTACAGGCATGCGCTCCAACCTCTCCAGCCAGCCCCCAGGCACACACACCCGTGTGCCCATCTCCCTGGAAGCACCTGCAGCCACGCCCCTGCGCCTGCAAGCGCGCACTGCCCACACCACCAGACACCCATGCCATCTGCAGGCACGCGCGCAAGCCACCTCAACCTCCAGCCAAGTCTCTGCGCATAGGAAGACCCTTCACCAGCGCCTGCAGGTGCTCGCTACCATCTACACCACCTTCCTTGGCACCGCCAATCCTTCCAGTGCCCGCAGATGCCCCACTCGCGCCTCCCCACTTCGCACGCTTATAGCCGTGCCCTAGTGCAGCATCGCAAGCTCCCTCACAACGCCTCTCTGCGCCAGGCATGCACCCACTCACCCCACTCCAGCAGGACCTGCAGGTGCTAGCTCTACCTCACCGTAGCGCCCACACCTTCCAGCACCCGCAGGCACCGCACAAGCGTGCACCAGTGCTCCCTGCCGACCTACACCTCTGCCCGCAAGCTCGTGCATGCCAAACGCCGCCTGCTGCCAATGCCTTCAACCTTCCATAGAACCTTCACGGCAGTAGTCTTCTCCTTCGCCGGTCGGCCACCTCCGTCGATGCTGCAGCTGCCATCGGATAGCCCTCGTCCTTGTCGACCTCCCTAGCCTCTCCAATGCCCCGCCGTTGCTCTCTCTCTCTCGCGAGGAGGAGAGAGAGCAAATGAGCTATTTTGAATTCCATTAAAAATTACTTTCACTACCATTGCCACAGAATTTGATTTTTATTTATTTTTATTATGTTGTGGAGAAATTGCGCATGCACACTCATTATCTCTGATAATTGCACATTCATGATATTCACCTATTTCAAGATTCATTTTGGGCTTAACCTGAGCACTAATTTTCTCTAGTACACGTAACGTGAAAATTGCATAAATTCATCATAAATTTATTGAAGATTTCAGTAAGGGAAAACTGCACATTTTAACGACCCGGTTCCCGAGTCCTTACGAGACACGAGAACCGGACCGACTCGACTAATCCCAAGACCTAGTCGTCCAACGAGGAAGTAACCAAAAGACAGTAAAATAAACCACATTCAGCATGAATATAACTAACAGTAAGAAAGTACAGCAGTAAGGAAAGAAACTACTACAGTAGGTACCACCACAACAGTAAAACAACATTTATCATATAACAAGAACTGCAGGTAAAGAAGGTACAGCGGAAACAAAAACTACTCACTAGAACAGAAACAAAAGAGGTACAAAAGACTGTGGTAACTCTACTGGACCCTACTCGGCCCAGCGTCCTCTGCAACCGCCGACCCTGGTTGCTCAACACCTGGTCCTGAATAAGGTAACGAGTGTAACACGTCAGCAAAATGCTGAGTAGAGTGGCAAACTAACTACAGGCAACAGTAGAGTGTACAGTAGTTGTTATGTTCTATTACTTCCTTTATTCACATCTTTCAATTTTTCTAGAATTTCATTTATTTCTCAGATCCTTTACTTGATCTAGAATGTCCTCGTGGGAACGATCTTGATTGCAGTCTTTTCCAAAAGTAGAAGTAGCACGTGGTGCTCTCCTGGCCGGGAGAGTCCCCCGTGGTGATCCTACCCTCAGTCAACCACCCCAAGGTCACTGACAGACGTAACGGTGACTACGGCACGCGCGATAAATGCACAGGTAGCTAGCCCGCACTGGCACGCGGTCAGTCGTTTCCGTTAACAGGTGAGCCCAAAGCACAGCACGGAACCAGGGCAGAGCCCTCTCAGTAACAGGGGTCCAACCCCTCCACAGTAACCAAACCGGGGCCTTGCCCCTCCACAGTCCGCGCACCCTCGCCTGACTACCCTGGTTTGCTCTAGTGGGCCTAACAAGTCGGTGAAGGAGGCTAGCAGAACCCCAGGGCCCGTGGGGTAGCTAGTACTCTCCTAACACTACTAGCTCTCCTCGGTACTATGTACACGAGGGCCAACAAGTCGGTACAGAGCGGCCAATCCTAACCCCGGGTCCCTGGGGTGGCTGGCCCCACTCTGCACTAAATAGGTACAGGTACTTCCCTTGGTACTGCGTACCCAAGAGACAGTACAAACTACATCTCAGTTCCATTCATTTTTCTTTCCAGGAGTTCCACTCCTATTCCCCATAGGGTTCCAGCTCTTTATCTCAGAACATCATATGTTTCACCTTCCAGTTTCACGTTCTCACAATCCATGATCTCAATCATGTTTCTTTATTCATAACAGGCAGCTGTTAATTCAATTTACAGGTGTTATCAACGTTTCTGTGCGGATTTAAAGGCGTATTACGTTGCAGTAGAACCGACAAAACGTTTAAACAAATATAAATAATTTTATTACTCGAACAACTAGAGTATCCGAGGTCGAACACAGGGAGCAAACTCAGTACTTTGTAAAACCCAAGAATACAACTGTTAAATGCAAATATAATTGATTCAAAGAGTTTTTAAGAAAGATGTAAAAAAATAGAATTAGACGTCTGATTTATGTATCAGACGTCTTAAATGTGATCTTTCTTTCTCTTTTTCTTCTTCTGCTTTGCCTTTCGGATCTCTTTGCAATCTTTCCTTGTCCTTCTTCTTCTTCTCATGCGAAGACTTCTTTCTTTCTTCTTCTTCTGTCTTGCTTCTCCTTTCTTCGTTGCCTTCTTCTTCTTCTTTGTCTTGCTTCTCCTTCTTCTGCAGCGGCCAAGTCCTTCTCCTGCAATCAGCCTGCCTGCACAGGGAACAAAACCTAACCCTTCTCCCTCTACCCGCGCGTGTCTCTCTCTCAAGCAATTCACTCTAACCGCTCTACCAGAGCCACAGTCTCAATCGGGTCGAATCGTACCCGGGACCAGGCGCACCTGCAGGTGTGTGATGCGTGATAAACACCAGTTTATCATCATTTTTATGCTTTAAAACTAACCTAGCTCTTAGGATTTTACTCTGCAAACGGGTTTTTGGGCTGCATTTAGGCATAAATTAGGATAGGCATGCATTGCATTTTTTATTATTGTTTTAATGTATTTTTGTGAGTGTTAGGGATGTACAGATTCACAGATTCCTAAAACCCTAGCACTCAAGAAGGCAATTGGTGAAGGAGAAGCCCTGACTAGTTGGAACCCAGCTTGATCCAGCTCACCATAGCTGGAACCTAGCTTACTTGAACTAGGGTTAGCTCATCCCAGCTCCATTCAGCTAATCTCAGCTGGATGGTAGCTCAAGAGAGTTCACCTTAGCTCACCCTAGCTCAAGTTAGCTCAGATCCAGCTCAACTTAGCTGAGTCTAGCTCACCTCAGCTCCCACTAGTTCACAGGGAGCTCTAGCTAGCTCAGCTGAGTTGACAGGAGTTCACCCCAGCTCAGATCCAGCTACATTCAGCTCCACTCAACTCCAGCCAGCTGAAGAAGAATTCATCTCAGCTCAGGAAGCTCAAGTCCAGCTCCCGGGGATTCAGCTTAGCTCATCTCAGTTGAGCTAAGCTACCTTAGCTGCCTCAACCAGCTTGATTCTCCCCGATAGCACCAGACCTAGCTCACCTTAGCTCATTTTGGTAGAAGCTAGCTCACTTTAGCTTGGCTTAGCAACTAGCAAAGAACTAGCAAGCTAAGCCAGCTAGAGTAGCCCCATGCCAGCCTCTTCAGCAGCAGCCAGCTCCAGCTCCAGCTCCAGACTTCTTCTCCTCAGCTCCCTCCTCCAAACCTTAGCTCCAACACCTTCTCCTCTACTCCTCCATTAGCTAAGCTAGCTTAGCTTAGCTTAGCTTAGCTTAACTTAGCTATGCTCCAACTTCCTTGGCTTGTACTACCCCAAAAACCCACCTACCAACTCTACCCAACTAGCTCCACCTAAGCTCCACATAAGCTAACCTACTTGGCACCAACCTAACCTACCCACCACCTCCAAAAGACACCTAAAAGTGGCACCAAAAATTACCCATAACTACCCCTTAATGGCGCCACTTTTCCCTCCAAAATCTCCCCTCATCTCCACCACACAATCTCCCTTGAACCCATCTCCACCATCCACCTAACCCCCCTTCTAGAAGACCCCATGTTGGCGCCAACATGGTGGTGTCTCTCCACCACCAAAAGACACCAACACCACCATAACTACCCCCTTTAACACCTCTTGGGTTGGCGCCAACTCTCCTTAGCCATAGGATCACCAACCACCTCCATTCTTCCATCCTAGCCCTCCATTTCAAGGGGCACCTTAACCCCCCATCCTACCCTATAAAAAGACCACTACCCACCACCATTCAAGCCATCCTTGGCTAGCCATTTCACTCTCATATTACACCAAGAATCCCACGTCCAAGAGAGAAGAAGAAGAAGAAGATTAAGGGGATATTCTGTCCCCTTGGTGCCTTCCCCTCTTCCCTTCTCTCTTGGGTCACGCCAGCCAAAGGAGAAGCCAGGCAAGGAAGATCTTGGAGGAGATCTTGAAGGTGGTCACGCCACCTTGGAGGAGTTTTAAGGGTGGTGCACGCCCACCCCTTTGGAGAGAGCATTAAAGGTGGTAGCTTCCACCTTGGAGGAGCTCTCAAGGAAGGAGAAGAAGGAGGCCCTCTTTTCAAGCCAAGGAGCAGCTAGGCTTGGAGCAAGAAGACAACCTTCTTCACCATTGTTACAAGAGGATTTGTGTTTCTTTTCTTGCTTTTAAATTGTTCAATTCTAGTAGAAGCTTTCCTCTACTTGTCCTTGAAAAGAACACTCATTCTACTCAATCAAAAATTGCCTTCTTTTAAGCTTTTTATTGCAGTTGTTTGTTTTGGTTCTAGCACTTATTTCACCTCTTCTTCCTAATTACCCTAGGCCTACACTTGCCTAGAGTGAGCTTAGGAAGAAGATATTTCTATCTTTTAGAATTTTAATCATTTGTAGGTGTTAGTTCTTTTCGCTACAATCTGCCGTTTGCCCTCGTCTTTTCAAAATAAAAAAAAAATTACATATTGAAAAATATTAAAAAGAAAGTTGAGATTGTATTCCAAGCAAGAGAATCATTATTGCAATTTTTGCCTCCTTGGACGACCCTAGATACTCCCCTATCTAGGATATAAATTTTAAAAGCGAAAGCGGATTCGCGTGTTACAACGACGTAAAAAAACTGCTTTTAACAAACCGCGTATTTTCGCTGTCACTTTTTGGCGCCGCTGCCGGGGAGGCACGGCTTTGCATTAACTCATTCTCTCTTGCTTGAAGTGGATCTCATCCCCTTCTCTTTCTTTCTTTTGTGTGTGCAGAAACTACAGCGGGAAAGCGGGAATCTGGAAGCGAGAGCTTAAAGATCCTTTTCTTCCCGCGAAAATTCAGGTTGGTTCCTCTTTCTAGTCACATAATTAATTAAAACTACCAAAAATATATTAAACTTGGCTTTCAGGACCGTAAACACTTAAATTAAGTGGAGTGGTGCATTTTAAAATCATTGTTTGCTTGTATGCTTCTTTAGCACCATTCCATTGCAAGTATTGGTGTTCTATTTTTCGGGTCTAGATTTCTATCCAGACTTGAAAAATCGATTCCTAACACCACAGGCCTCCTAAAATCATAAAATTTCATAGAGTGATTCCCAATTAAGTTTGGAACATCTGTTCCAAATT
This sequence comes from Thalassia testudinum, assembly GCA_037157565.1. NCBI lineage: Eukaryota > Viridiplantae > Streptophyta > Magnoliopsida > Alismatales > Hydrocharitaceae > Thalassia > Thalassia testudinum. Next base: position 19,302,940 of record JAZHRO010000057.1, read on the forward strand.
TCAGATCAATTGGATTTGTATTTAATTTTTAAAAATTCGTGGATTACAGAGGGGTCACACCCTCCAATCTTCCTATTTTGCTACTGTCCGAGAATTTTCAGAATTTTTATACTCATCCAATTGTTGTGAAATTTATCTTGTTGGAATCCCTGTGAAATTTTACATATCATATAAAATCATAAAAATTTTCTGAGGTCGGTGGTAATACTGAAAAGTCTATAACACCCACGGGTATTATTTCTGGACTTTGACACCAGTACAATTAAAAATTCAAAACTATTATCAAACAAATTCCTAAAATCTTACAAAAATCTTTTCTGGAATCCTTGTTTGATTTTCTTCAAAGTAGTGGTGTTGTTTGACTTGTTTGGACCACTACTTAATTCTGAAAGCTAAAAATAATTCATTGGTAGTTAAATTTCTGTCTCAGGGATAATTGGTTTAGGGTTTCTTCTTTCTCTTTAGAGACTCAATTAAAAGGAAATATACAATCACACATACAACTTGTCTTTCCTTTGATTGTGAACTTTCAAACTTGTTTGAAAACTTAAAGAGAAAAACCCTAAAATTCATTTAATTAAATCACATCCTAAAAGACAAAAATATAAAAAAATTGTGTGACAACTTGATTTTCATTGGAGCCACTCTCCAATTCCTGCACACACACAAAAAAAAAAAAAAAAAAAAAAAAAAAAAACAGGGCAACAACCCAATAAACGCCCTCCACATTCCGTGTGCACTATAGAATCCTAGACCTAATTAAAATTTGTAGCAACTTGACCCCTAAGGCTTTATCAACTTAGGCTTGCTATTTAGGTCTTAAGTTTTCTTTAGTTAGTACCAATTCTGTCATCTGTATCTGGTGTTCAGGCTGAGGGGCCGTGTCAAACGACCAGGCGCGGGTTTGTACAAGCACCTGGGGTTTTCCCTGGGAAACGTTTGGGCCCAAACCTCCCCTTAAGCAACTTGGCTAGATTTGTTGATAGAACGGGTATTCACTATTGACTACTTATTTCCTATATAGACTAAGTCTTAGGTTATTATTAGGGAGTCACATTTAAGTTAGGTCTAGTTTGTTTGTTTGATTGCACACTTTCTCTCATCTCTATCTCTTCTCCTCCCCTCCATTTCTTCCAAGTAGTGCATGCACGGGCGACGGTCCCAAAAGCCACACCTTGAGTGACCATCTGATTTCGCCCCCCGTAGCAAGAAATCATTGTTTTCTTCCCCCTCGTCTTCTAGAAAAATGGAAAACCCAGGAAGCCGTCAAAAAAATTCTGCTTCCACTTCTAACCCGTCAGCCGACCCACAAGCTGACTCCACCCTCCCTCACCTTCCTAACTTGGAGCAACCAGAAATATCAACAGGGCCAGGTGGCCCTCCAATTATAACCCATAATACAAATCCCTTTGCATTAATGGTCGACCATTTGGCTCGGCTACAACAAAATCAAGAAGATCTAGCTAGGACTATCACGAACCTAGCTAATCAAGGACAAAATCCACCACCTCGCCAATAGCCTGTCATTCCTCTTAAGGATTTCTATGATCCTTCCAATTATGAGGAAAGACCAGGGGTGGTCATACCACAAGGGGATTTTGAAATCAAACCCGCTATTCTAAACCTTATCAAGCATTTTCATGGTCTTCCAAGAGAGGACCCTTTTTGTCATCTCGAGGAATTAACTGTCCTCGCTCAAACCACTCGTTCCCGCCATGTGCAGGAAGACATGTGGTTAATGAGACTCTTTCCTCTCTCTCTCAAAGACAAAGCATCACATTGGTTTAGAACAGTTGGGCGTCCTATTACCACCTGGCCCCAATTAAAAAGTGCTTTTCTTAAAAAATTTTTTCCGATCGGTCGAACAAATGCATTAAGAAGATCTATAACGACCTTTCAACAAAAAATTGGTGAACCCCTCCATGAAGCCTGGGAAAGATTTCAGGAACTTCTAAGAAGTTGTCCCCATCATGAAATTCCACAATGGCAGCTAGTGCAGATCTTCTATCATGGATTAGAAGATCAATTAAAACGATTTGTGGATGCCTCATGTGGGGGCAATTTTCTTAACAAAGACGCCGAAAGTGCCTATCTTCTCTTTGAAGAAATGAGTGAAAACTCATTTAACATGACTTCAATGGACACTTTTGGCAGATCACAAAACCCCAGACATGGAGTCCATGAAATTGACTCCAAAACCACCTCTGTTCCAGTCACACAAGATGATTTATATATGTTAGCTCAACGACTGGACCAGATGCAAATTCACCAAAAGAAAATAGAAGAAAAGCTCACAAACAAACAAGCTCCACACGTCCACTCTCCACACACTAACCCCCCACACATTCTCCGAAGAGAGAATCTGCACAATATCGATGCCACATCTGTTGACCAGCAATTCCCGGCTGATTTCCCGCAAGATTTAACCGGGAATTTTGACCAAAATATTGTTGATTCCACCTCGGAAAATATTTATGCTCTCCAGGAGCAATTTAGAAACCCCTCCAACATTTCCAATCAAAATTGGAGGACTAACCCGAATCACTCCTGGAAAAACCCGAATCCGATTTCTCTTCCCAAACAAAACTATTTTGGGAATTATGGGCAACCTTTGTATCAACCTGGACCATCCCAGGATGATATTAATAATCAGGTCATGAAAACTCTGCAAGGAATGCAGACTCAAATGACAGAAGTAACCCGCATGGTTACCAATTTACAACAACAAGTTAAGGTTACTCCTGATCATCGACCTATTGGGAATTTACCATCCCAACCCATGCCCAACCCAAACAATCAAAGGAGTCAATTCCAAGGTGGATATCACAGTCAACCTATTCATCCAGCACCTCAGCATCCGCCGGGTTTCAATAACAGCCAGGCTCCCCGTCCTCACCCTAGAAACAACCAGACTGCAAATGCAGTTACCTTGAGGAATGGGAAAACCACTCAAAATACCCTGCCTGTTAAAGAAACCCGCTCTAATGACACACAGATTAACTCTTCCCCTCCTATTGTTCAGGAACCAATTCACGCAAAACAGGGCAACCCTGCCCCATTTCCACAAGCCCTCCACTCTTCAAAAAAGAAAAAAACAAAATCTGAGCCCACTGAGAAGGAATTAATGGATTTATTTGGGCAAGTAGAAATTAATATCCCTATCCTAGATGCCATTAAGTATATCCCTGCCTATGCAAAATTCTTAAAAGATTTATGTACTCCAAAAAGGCAGCCCAAGAATTTAGGAAAGGTGATTCTTCCAGAGACAGTCAGCTCAGTTGTGCAGAGCCGACTGCCTCTTAAGAGAAAAGATCCCGGCGCCCCCCTAATCCAAGTTATCATTAATGATACCTCATTTGATCGCGCTCTGTTGGATCTTGGTGCCTCAATTAATCTTATCCCCACAATTATTTTTGAGGAATTTAAGATCGGTGAATTGAAACCTGTTGAGGTTACTCTCCAATTAGCCGACCGATCTACGATTAAACCAAGGGGAATTGTTGAAGATGTTCTTGTCCGGGTCAAAGATTGTCTATTCGCAGTAGACTTTTTAGTCCTGGACATAGAGGTACCTGAAGCACTTAAGTTTGCCCCCATTATTCTTGGAAGACCATTCTTAGCCACCGCCCGCGCCAATATTGATTGTGATTCTGGAAAGATGAAGATCATGTGTGGCGGTGAATCTGTAACCCTAGACATTTTTCAAGCCTCTAGGCGATTCCAGGAACCAGATTTCTTTGATGATTCGGATTCAGAAATAGAAAACATTGTGGAGGAAACATTGCAGATTTCCCAATTAGGTTCCTGTTTTGCTGTAAATACGGTTCCTGAACAATCTACTTTTTCTCACCCTTCCACCTCAACTACACAACCAGCTAACATTCCAGCTGACCCTTTCACTCTCACCTCACCTCTAACCCACAAAGCAGAAACTCTTTCGGAACCGGGCCTACAATTGGAATTAAAACCTTTGCCCGATTCACTTAAATATGTTTTCCTGGGTCCAAATCAGACCCTGCCCCTGATTATAAATTCTGGACTCACCGGGGCACAAGAGCACAAACTTCTCCAGGTTTTGAGTAAATATCGAAAAGCTATTGGCTGGACCCTTTCTGATCTTAAAGGCATTCATCCGTCCTATTGTACGCACCGTATATTTTTAGAGGACGATTCTCGCCCCTCCCGCCAACCACAAAGGCGCTTGAATCCTAGTATGCAGGAGGTGGTAAAAAAGGAGATTATTAAGTGGCTGGATGCTGATATCATCTACCCCATTTCTGACAGCTCCTGGGTTAGTCCAACTCAAGTAGTCCCCAAAAAGGCTGGACTAACAGTTGTCACCAATGAAAAGGGGGAAAATATAGCCACTCGAACCGCTTCTTCTTGGCGCGTGTGTATAGATTATCGAAAATTAAACACTGCCACTAAGAAGGATCATTTCCCGCTCCCTTTTATTGATCAAATCTTGGAGCGGTTAGCCGGACGGGAATTTTACTATTTTTTGGACGGTTATTCTGGCTATAATCAAGTAGCAGTTCATCCTGAGGACCAGGATAAAACAACTTTCACCTGCCCCTTCGGAACCTTTGCTTTCCGAAGAATGCCCTTCGGTCTTTGCAACGCACCTGCGACTTTTCAAAGGTGCATGCTTGCAATTTTTTCAGACCTGGTAGGTGAATGTTTAGAAGTTTTTATGGATGACTTCTCTATTTTTGGAGATTCTTTTGATCATTGCCTCAAAAATCTTGAAAGAACCCTCCAAAAGTGCATAGAAGTTAACCTGGTCCTCAGCTGGGAAAAAAGCCATTTCATGGTCCAAGAAGGTATTGTCTTGGGCCATGTTATTTCTAAACAAGGAATTGCGGTAGATAAAGCAAAAATAGATGCTATATCTAAGCTCCCACCGCCCACTACTGTCAAACAAATCAGATCCTTTTTGGGTCATGTGGGTTTCTATCGTCGATTCATACAAAACTTTTCCCAAATCTCCAAGCCTTTAAGTCAGCTTCTTACTAAAGACCAGCCATTTGATTTTAATAATAAGTGCCTGGAGAGTTTTTTGAGGTTGAAGAAAGAGGTTACTGAGGCACCAATATTGCAGGGACCTAACTGGAATAGTCCCTTTGAATTAATGACAGATGCCTCAGATTTTGCTGTAGGGGCCGTTCTAGGGCAAAGAATTGGCAAGAAACCCGTTGTGATCTATTATGCCAGCAAAACCCTTGATGACGCACAACGGAATTACACGGTTACTGAAAAGGAACTTCTTGCCATTGTATTTGCCTTGGAAAAATTTAGATCTTATCTGTTGGGGTCACGTGTCACTGTTTATACCGACCACTCAGCAATTAAATATTTGCTGACTAAGAAAGATGCGAAACCCCGCCTTATCCGTTGGATTCTGCTGCTCCAGGAATTTGACCTGGAAATCAAGGATAAGGCGGGATTGCACAATGTAGTGGCCGATCATCTCTCTCGTCTTATGACAAATGACATAATGACCCCACCAGATCAGTTCCCTGATGAAAGTATTTTAGCTGCTACAACCCTCCCTTGGTTTGCACCCATGGCAAACTACTTAGCAACAGAACAAATCCCCGCTGATTGGCCAAAAACAAAACGGGATAAGTTCTTTGCTGATATTAAATATTATTTTTGGGAGGAGCCCGACCTTTTCCGCATTTGTGCCGATCAGGTTATTCGACGATGTGTCCCTGATTCTGAAATCCATGATATCTTAACACATTGTCACTCAATGGCCTGTGGCGGACATTTTTCGGGCAAGAAAACTGCAGCTAAAATCCTTAATGCAGGATTTTATTGGCCCAGCTTGCACAAAGATGCTCATGACTTTGTTCGGTCCTGTGTGCGTTGCCAGAGCATCGGCAACATGACTCGAAAGGATATGATGCCCCTTAATCCTATTTTAGAGGTTGAAATTTTCGATGTTTGGGGCATCGACTTCATGGGACCGTTCATCAACTCTGGTGGGTATTTGTATATATTAGTCGCAGTAGACTATGTTTCTAAATGGATAGAAGCAATACCCACCCGCACTAGTGATCACCGTGTGGTTGTCGAATTTCTTAAGAAAAATATTTTCTCAAGATTCGGCATACTAAAAGCCATTATCAGTGACGGAGGCTCACATTTCACCCACTCACAATTCCGTCACCTCCTTTCTAAATATGGGGTTAATCATAAAATTTCCACACCATATCACCCCCAAACTAATGGCCAGGCTGAAGTTTCTAACCGGGAAATTAAAAATATTCTACAAAAAATGGTTAGGTCCGACCGTAAAGGCTGGTCCACCAAATTGGACGACGCTTTATGGGCCTACCGTACCGCTTTTAAAACTCCGCTTGGCATGTCTCCCTTCCGTCTGATTTTCGGGAAGGCATGCCATCTCCCGGTAGAATTAGAACATAGGGCTTTTTGGGCAATAAAACAACTTAATATGGATTTATCTGATGCCGGTAACCATAGAAAATTACAATTAACTGAATTGGAAGAATTACGTAATTTTTCCTATGAAAATGCGAGGATTTATAAAGACCGAACAAAGAAATTTCATGATAAATATATTGTTCGGAAACACTTTGACGTTAATCAACGTGTTTGGCTTTTCGATGCGAGATTACGTCTTTTTCCTGGCAAATTAAAATCTAAATGGACCGGCCCCTTTATTGTTCATAAAACATATCCATACGGCGCTGTTGACCTTTTTGATCCACAAACTAATTCGATATTTCAAGTCAATGGCCAGCGTTTAAAGCCCTATTTTGACCATACGCCTAAAATTCCATCTGAATCTTTTAATTTTACTGAGCCAACCACCCTTGATCACTAGTACACATCACGCCCGGCTGAATGGCGTAAAAGATAGCACTGGATGGGAGGTAACCCATCATTTTCTTGCTTTCCTTTTTTCTTCTTTTTCCAGGTTTTGATCATCCTAAACCCGACCGTCATCACTAAGGTGATCCCTTTTCCCTCCTAATGCATGAGGACATGGCATATCTTAAGCATGGGGGGGTGTTTTTAAATTTTTATGATCGATTCAGGATGTTCAAAACCTAAAAACATGCAATTTTCTTTAATTTATTTCCTGCTTGCATACCCAAAAAAAAAATAAATAAATAAATAAATAAAATAAAATAAAAATGTTGAAAACTTTTTGAGGAAATTTGAAATCAGGACTAAGGTCGTAAAATTCACTTCTGGTACAATGGGATTTAATCTTTAACAAACTAAGGATGAGGATATGGATCTGATCATTAGAATTTCAGGGTCTATTTTAGACTAGATCAGATATCCTTCTCTAAAATTCCACCTGAACTCATGATAGTTCAGGTGACTTGATCCTATTTTGTAATATGGAAAGTATTTGACTTAGTTTCTGATTCAAAAACTTGCGGGTCTCAAGAAACTTCTTGTGTCAATTTTCACACACAAGCCAACACTTAAAAACAACTAAAAAAAATTGAAAAGCTTCCTTGTTTGGATTTAGTAAAAGTCTGAAGCAGATCATTGGTTTGAGTTCCCACCGCCGAGAAGAAGGAAAATACCTTCTTTGAGGATGCGATGTCAACATGTTACCGCCTCGGCGCTGCTCTATATCTATATTTCATATCTTTAGACGGAGCATTAAAGCGCATTTCAGCAGCTCAAGTGTCTTGGACGGTGCTCTACCTATAGCGTCGGAGCAAGAGCTTGAGTTTGCTTGGAGCGCCCCTTTTCACCGCATCGTGTTTTGGGGTTGTGAGCTCCTGGGTGGTGTCATGGACAGTGCTATCCCGAAGTACTGGCGCCAGAGCCCCCTCGAGGAATGGTAATGGGAATGATGATACCGACACATCTGTTGTAAGACTAAGCTAAAAATAAGCATGGGTAAAAAAAAAAAAAAAAAAAAAAAAACGTCCTTATAAAGGTTGGCTTTTCACAAGCACAGACACAAGGTTTTAAAGGAATTTGCAAGTTGCAAATCAGATTCACGAGCCAGAAAAATCCTAAAAACAAGCATTTCAAGTCATCTGAATTAACAAGGGGTTAAATTGTGAATTTTCTGAGGATATATTGATCCCGTTCTATCTAATGGTTGGATCCAAAAACAAATCCTGATGTTTATCTTCAACAAATCCCGTATCTCCTGTGTTTTAATCTACCAAGGTCCCTTAATCTCTTTTTCTCCTCAAAAGTCAAAAAAAAAAAAAAAAAAAAAAAAAAATTAGATTTCCCAAAAATTCCGTTTTCCAAAAAAAATTAATGTTTTGCTAAGAGACTAGCAAAAGATAAGCATGGGGGTGTGATAAACACCAGTTTATCATCATTTTTATGCTTTAAAACTAACCTAGCTCTTAGGATTTTACTCTGCAAACGGGTTTTTGGGCTGCATTTAGGCATAAATTAGGATAGGCATGCATTGCATTTTTTATTATTGTTTTAATGTATTTTTGTGAGTGTTAGGGATGTACAGATTCACAGATTCCTAAAACCCTAGCACTCAAGAAGGCAATTGGTGAAGGAGAAGCCCTGACTAGTTGGAACCCAGCTTGATCCAGCTCACCATAGCTGGAACCTAGCTTACTTGAACTAGGGTTAGCTCATCCCAGCTCCATTCAGCTAATCTCAGCTGGATGGCAGCTCAAGAGAGTTCACCTTAGCTCACCCTAGCTCAAGTTAGCTCAGATCCAGCTCAACTTAGCTGAGTCTAGCTCACCTCAGCTCCCACTAGTTCACAGGGAGCTCTAGCTAGCTCAGCTGAGTTGACAGGAGTTCACCCCAGCTCAGATCCAGCTACATTCAGCTCCACTCAACTCCAGCCAGCTGAAGAAGAATTCATCTCAGCTCAGGAAGCTCAAGTCCAGCTCCCGGGGATTCAGCTTAGCTCATCTCAGTTGAGCTAAGCTACCTTAGCTGCCTCAACCAGCTTGATTCTCCCCGATAGCACCAGACCTAGCTCACCTTAGCTCATTTTGGTAGAAGCTAGCTCACTTTAGCTTGGCTTAGCAACTAGCAAAGAACTAGCAAGCTAAGCCAGCTAGAGTAGCCCCATGCCAGCCTCTTCAGCAGCAGCCAGCTCCAGCTCCAGCTCCAGACTTCTTCTCCTCAGCTCCCTCCTCCAAACCTTAGCTCCAACACCTTCTCCTCTACTCCTCCATTAGCTAAGCTAGCTTAGCTTAGCTTAGCTTAGCTTAACTTAGCTATGCTCCAACTTCCTTGGCTTGTACTACCCCAAAAACCCACCTACCAACTCTACCCAACTAGCTCCACCTAAGCTCCACATAAGCTAACCTACTTGGCACCAACCTAACCTACCCACCACCTCCAAAAGACACCTAAAAGTGGCGCCAAAAATTACCCATAACTACCCCTTAATGGCGCCACTTTTCCCTCCAAAATCTCCCCTCATCTCCACCACACAATCTCCCTTGAACCCATCTCCACCATCCACCTAACCCCCCTTCTAGAAGACCCCATGTTGGCGCCAACATGGTGGTGTCTCTCCACCACCAAAAGACACCAACACCACCATAACTACCCCCTTTAACACCTCTTGGGTTGGCGCCAACTCTCCTTAGCCATAGGATCACCAACCACCTCCATTCTTCCATCCTAGCCCTCCATTTCAAGGGGCACCTTAACCCCCCATCCTACCCTATAAAAAGACCACTACCCACCACCATTCAAGCCATCCTTGGCTAGCCATTTCACTCTCATATTCCACCAAGAATCCCACGTCCAAGAGAGAAGAAGAAGAAGAAGATTAAGGGGATATTCTGTCCCCTTGGTGCCTTCCCCTCTTCCCTTCTCTCTTGGGTCACGCCAGCCAAAGGAGAAGCCAGGCAAGGAAGATCTTGGAGGAGATATTGAAGGTGGTCACGCCACCTTGGAGGAGTTTTAAGGGTGGTGCACGCCCACCCCTTTGGAGAGAGCATTAAAGGTGGTAGCTTCCACCTTGGAGGAGCTCTCAAGGAAGGAGAAGAAGGAGGCCCTCTTTTCAAGCCAAGGAGCAGCTAGGCTTGGAGCAAGAAGACAACCTTCTTCACCATTGTTACAAGAGGATTTGTGTTTCTTTTCTTGCTTTTAAATTGTTCAATTCTAGTAGAAGCTTTCCTCTACTTGTCCTTGAAAAGAACACTCATTCTACTCAATCAAAAATTGCCTTCTTTTAAGCTTTTTATTGCAGTTGTTTGTTTTGGTTCTAGCACTTATTTCACCTCTTCTTCCTAATTACCCTAGGCCTACACTTGCCTAGAGTGAGCTTAGGAAGAAGATATTTCTATCTTTTAGAATTTTAATCATTTGTAGGTGTTAGTTCTTTTCGCTACAATCTGCCGTTTGCCCTCGTCTTTTCAAAATAAAAAAAAAATTACATATTGAAAAATATTAAAAAGAAAGTTGAGATTGTATTCCAAGCAAGAGAATCATTATTGCAATTTTTGCCTCCTTGGACGACCCTAGATACTCCCCTATCTAGGATATAAATTTTAAAAGCGAAAGCGGATTCGCGTGTTACAACGACGTAAAAAAGCTGCTTTTAACAAACCGCGTATTTTCGCTGTCAATGCGCGAGGAGTGCGTAGGTCTAGGTCGGGTCGGATCCGCCAGGTCCGCGTGGTCAGGCCGCGGACGAGGCTGGTGGGGTCAGTGAGGGACCTCACCCCTGTGCTTACTGAGGCGATAAGAGTAAAGCGTAAAAACAACTTATACGGTACCTGACGGTTGCAATCCCACGATGTGGGACTATCTGGTCTCGCCTTCACGCGCGCCTGCAGAAACCTCGTCGTGCGATTGCCCCGCAGCTGCTGGCTCTGCTAGCGCTCCTCGGCTGGATTCGTTCACCTCGCGACACTTGCGTTAGTATGCAGCACCTGTAGTCTGGAAGACCGGGTGCCTGGAGCTTCGCGGGAGCTTCATCAGAGGTCGTCCATGGCGGCAGCAGCTCGAATCCTGTCATACACAAAATGCGCCTCTCGGCCAAATCAGAATAGATAGAGACCTTCGCCGTGGCACGGCGAAGGCGGTGGGCAGTGTAGCAGGCCGCAGGTCGGCCTAGGCGTTCGTGCCTAGGTCAACCTGTGGCCGGAGATGGTGGGTTGGTCGGGGGGTGGTTGTGGAGGGCTGGAGTGGCAGTGGTAGGGTGGAGTGTGTTCCTGGAGGTGAGGCGGAACTTTCGAGGTGGTTGGCGAGCCGTGTGGAGGGCTGGAGTGGTGTGGGCGGCTCGCCGGAGTGCGGTCGGAGGCGAAGACGATGGAGGTGGTTAGCGTCTGTCGAGGGTTGATCAAGGGAGATAACAGGGGGAAAAGAGAGAGAAGAGGATGGAGAACGTATCTGGGGTTGTCTGGAGTGAAGGGAGGCAGTGGAGAGGACGGCTCGTGACTGCCGTCGTCGGGGAAGAAAGACCCTGGGGGAGGAAGCGGCGACGAAGATGAGGTCAGGGGCTTGCGCGCAGGGTACAGCGCGCCGCGGGAGGAAGAGGCGGAGAGGACTCTGCTGCTGGTATGGCAGCAGAGTGACGAGAAGGAGGGAAGGCGGTCGCCGGAGCTTGTGGGTCATTTGGCCGGAGATGGGAGAGAAGAAATTTGGAGGGGATCTCCGTCAAAATCAAGCTTAAGATGAGTGGCCGGGTCCGAGGGGTGTTTTATAGGTGCTGGCCGCTCCTATCAGAGCGTGAAAGACGCGCAATTAGGTCAGCCGGTTCGCCGGAGTTGGAAGGAAGAAAGATACCCACATCTCTCGTGCGTTCGCACGAGAGATTGGGTTCACGCCAGCGAATTTGATTGGCTTTAGAAGGAAGGGAATTCCTCAGAGAATCTCCCTTCCATTTCTGGGAGAGAATCTCTGAGGAATTAGAGAGCCATCTCTCTCGAAACTTCGTCGGAGCTCGGTTCTGCCCTAGCAATGGCGGCAGGACCGGTTTGCAAAGAAGGCGAGGAACCTAGGGGGCTCTCTGCAAGGATATTCAAAAGATAGGGACCTCTTTGTGATTTGGGTGTACTAACTTGCAAAGTAGGTCAAGATGACCTCCCCTTAGGTCCAAATTTTGGTACAAACCTAATTTGGCCCTAAAGAATCCAATGGTGAAGTTGGATTTTAGGTTTGACCTCGTTTGACTGGACATTTTGCGTAAAAACCCAAATTAGGTTAATTGAGGAGCTAAGACCCTAATCTTGGTCAAACTAGGTTCCAAAGGCCAAATTAAGTGTTCTAAACCCCAGAGGATGTTTTTCGATGATTTTTAGAGGGTTTGCTTGATTTTTATTCTGACTGGAACCTTGTTAATTTAAGCGGGTCTGTTTTAGGGTACCAAGTGCCATTTAATCTTTAGATTGCACATAAACCCATTTCTGATTAATTCAACCCACTTTGGACTATTTGACCTATGTTTTGCTTCTGATAAATCCCGTTTATGTACTGCAATGGTAAAATTGCAGTTTTAACCTTTATTTCATGTTTTCTTCTCAGAGCACTTGTTCCTTCATTTAAGCCTTCTTCTAGATTATGTAGGAGCTTTTATCTTCTTTATTAGGTCAAAATGAGCTAGTTATGGCTCATGATGAGGCTCTCATCATACCCCCATGCCTAGCTTTTGCTAGTCCCTTAGCAAAATTTCAAAGTTTTAACTTCCATTCTAGACCCAAAGTGTCCTTAGTTATGATAAGTGCTTCTTTTGTGATTAGGTAGGAATGCCGACAATAGGCCTAGAGGTACTCAAGTACCAACCAAAATCTGGACCTGTTCTGCTTTAGCCTCAGTCCTTCGCAAAGGTTTCTACGGCCCACAAAAACTATCCTAGGGTTTGTTGGACTCTGCGGTTAAAGCACCCGTGCTTGAGACATTTTTAGCCTACGCTCAGTTTGCAGTGCGTTTTTTTGTAAGAGAGAGATAGAGGATTTATTTGTTTGGAGAGCTTTTCTCTCTCTTTTCTTTTTATTTCTAGCTTCGGATTAGCTTCTCAACACGGTCTGTATCGGATTCCTCGTCCCCATCATCAATCCTCAAGGGTCCCTGGCTTTCGAGATTTCGAGATAATCCCGCCCATGGCAACCCCCGGAACCCTGGCTTTCGAGATTTCGAGATAATCCCGCCCATGGCGTTCCGTGGCCGAATTCAGACCCTGGCGATCGACATTTCGTGATAATGCCACCCATGGTATCTGAACCAGCAGAGTGCTTACATGCCCCCAGTAGGATATTTAAATATCCTAAGAGACAAGCACCGAGGAGACGATATGTTGTTACGCATCTTCGAGGGGAATTTCCCTCCTCTCCGCGCTGGGAACTTGTCCAAATCAACTTGTGTTGATTGGCCGCTCCTAATCTAGGTGACTTTTTCAGAATATTAAACGCTCTTGCGTGTTTTGAATATTTATGCGCACGGAACCAGACTGTGTGTGAATTTGGGTGCTTAGGTTACCGAATCCCGCAAACCGGAGGTCAGTTAACGAGGCCGAATACTTCCTAAGCCTTAGACCTAATACTTAAGCTTCGCATTTTCCTCAACCTCTTGAGGATTGTCCAGATTTTAACGGATACGTGAATTTTTAAGCTAAAAATCTAGCCCAAGAGGCCTAAGACCAGCGTTCCTGCTAATCTCTTGTTATATCTCCGTAGCATTTTTCTTTTCTTTTTCTTGACTCGGTCTAGAACTTCAGTTAACCCCTTAATCTTTTACTAATGACTTTTTCTTTTTCTTTTCCTTTTGTGCTCCTTTCTTTATTTTTGCTCTTTTTGTCATTTTTCTTTCTTTTCCTCCTCTCATTTGTATGACCCTGAATTGTTCCTCCCCTCTATCAAGTCCTTTTTTTTTTTTTTTTTAAATGAAACCCTTTCTTGATATGAATTTTCTGACATTTTGCACTTTCATACCCCCCCATGCCTAAGATTTGCAATGTCCCCATTGTAAATTAGGTGGGTTCGAATTCAGCTTAGTTCATGTATTAGGACAGGTGTGTGGTAGTGAATGGGTCGAAGCGACTTGTTGCGAACGATTTCTAATCTCGAGTAGGTATACCTGAGGTGAAGTCGGCTGTTCTAATGGATGAACCCTAAAGTGCAATATGAGTTCCGCATAGCGATGTCAGAAACGGTTTCAGGTTTTTCAAAGAATGACGGGTTGCCTCCCGTTAAGCGCTGAGTTTTACGCCATCGGCTGGGCGTAATGAGCTCAAGAGGAAAGGAGGGTAAAGGATGACTCAGTCAAATCTATATCGATCATGTCAATGAACGGCTTGAGTCTCTGCCCATTCACGACAAATGGTTCAGAATCGTGGCTGAGTGGGCTGATTTCAATAGCTCCATTTCCGAAGATTTGGCGGACTAGGTAGGGTCCGACCCACTTGGATCTTAGCTTTCCTGGGAATAGTTTGAGTCGAGCATCAAAGAGTAAAACTTTTTGACCAGGATGAAAGACCTTTCTAGAAATGTGTTTGTCGTGAAAAGCTTTAACCCGTTCTTTGTAAATTCGCGAGTTCTCATATGCGTCGTGGCGTAATTCATCGATCTCGCTCATTTGAAATCTTCTGTGGGTTCCAGCCTTAGAAAGGTCGAGATTACAGGTCCGTACTGCCCAATAGGCTTTATGCTCCAATTCGACGGGGAGGTGACATGCCTTCCCGTACACTAGTCTGAAGGGAGACATTCCTAATTGGGTCTTGTGGGCGGTCCTATAGGCCCACAATGCTTCCGGAAGCCGAGAAGACCAATCTTTTCTATCAGGTCGAACAGTAACCTGAAGGATCTTCTTGATCTCTCGGTTAGATAGCTCAGCTAGACCATTAGTTTGGGGGTGGTAAGGAGTAGAGATTTGGTGTGACACCCCGTATTTGATCATCAGTGACCTGAACTGAGCGTTTGTAAAATGGGTCCCTCCGTCGGAAATTATAGCACGCGGAATCCCGAACCATGAGAAAATGTTTTGATGAAGGAATTTTATAACGACTTTATGATTGTTGGTTCGGGTCGGAATGGCTTCTATCCACTTGGAAACATAATCAACTACGAGTAAAATGTATTCGAAGCCATCCGAGGTAGGAAAGGGTCCCATGAAATCAATCCCCCAAATATCAAAAATTTTGCATACCAAGATCGGCTGTAGAGGCATCATGTCTCTATGGCTCATGTTGCCTAGAGTCTGGCAACGGGAACATGCCTTACAGTGATTGTATGCATCTTTGAAAATTGTGGGCCAGTAGAAACCACACTGGAGGACTTTCGATGCGGTTTTATGTCCCGAAAAATGTCCACCGCATGCCTGGTCATGGCAAAATGAGAGTATGTCTTTGATTTCCACTTCCGTGACGCATCGTCGGATTATCTGATCAGCACCAATGCAGAAGAGATACGGGTCTTCCCATAGGTAATACTTGGCATCGGAACGCAATTTGTCCTTTTTGGCCTTCGACCAATCGGGCGGAATCTGATGTGATGCCAGGTAATTAACAATATCGGCGAACCATGGAAGACTTGTACTGATAGTCAGGAGGTGCTCATCAGGAAAATGTTCTGTAATAGGTCCGGACGGATCAATAATTTCAGGAGGAAGGCGGGATAAATGATCAGCTACCACATTGTGCTTTCCCGCCTTGTCGCGAATCTCGATGTCAAATTCTTGCAACAGCAAGATCCAGCGGATTAATCGAGGTTTCGCGTCCTTCTTGGCTAGGAGATGCCTCACAGCTGTGTGATCCGAGTATATGATAACACGGGAACCCAGAAGGTATGATCTGAATTTTTCCAGGGCAAATACTACGGCCAGCAGCTCTTTCTCAGTAACCGTATAGTTACGCTGAGCCTCATCCAGTGTTTTGCTGGCGTAGTAAATGACCACAGGTTTCCCGTCAATTTTCTGCCCTAAAACCGCTCCTACAGCGAAGTCAGATGCATCGCACATGATCTCAAAGGGTTGAGACCAATCAGGGGACTGTAGGATTGGGGCTTGGGTGACTCGGTCACGTAAGATCTCAAATGCTTGAGTGCATTCCTTGGAAATTCCGAAAGGCACATCCTTGGAAAGCAGATTGGTCAGGGGGCGCGCGATTTTGGAGAAATCAGGGATGAATCGACGGTAGAAACCGACGTGCCCCAAAAAAGATCGGATGTCCTTAATCGAGCTAGGCATAGGGAGCTTGGAAATCAGGTTAACCTTAGCTCGATCCACTTGGATGCCTTTCTCTGAGATTAAATGTCCCAGGACAATTCCCTCAGGGACCATGAAATGGCTCTTTTCCCAGGAAAGAACCAAATTCACCTCGATGCACCGACTGAGTATATGGACCAAGTGTTGGAGGCAATCGTCAAATGATTGTCCAAAAACTGAAAAGTCATCCATGAAGACTTCCAGATAGTCACCTACCATATCTGAGAATATGGCAAGCATGCACCGCTGAAAAGTTGCAGGTGCATTGCAGAGACCGAACGACATCCTTCGAAACGCGTACGTCCCGAAGGGGCAGGTGAATGTGGTCTTTTCTTGGTCCTCTGGATGGATTGCCACCTGATTGTAACCGGAGACCCGTCAAGAAAGCAGAAGAATCTATTTCCCGCTAGTTTCTCGAGGATCTGATCAATAAACGGTAGTGGGAAATGATCCTTCTTCGTGGAGGAATTTAGTCTTCTGTAATCAATGCAGACTCTCCACGAATCAGCTATTCGGGTAGGAATGACTTCCCCGGTTTCAGTCGTGATGATGGTAAGTCCTGCCTTCTTAGGTACCACTTGTGTTGGACTCACCCAACGACTGTCGGAGATCGGGTAGATGATCCCTGCATCTAACCACTTAATGATCTCCTTTTTCACGACCTCCTGTAGGTTAGGGTTTAGTCGCCTTTGCATTTCTCTTGAAGGTCGTGAGCCTTCTTCTGTGTAGATTCGATGCGTGCAGTATGAAGGGCTTATACCAGTCAAATCATCTAGAGTCCATCCAATGGCTCTACGATGTTGCTGGAGAACAGAAATCAAACGGAGTTCCTGGTCAGGTGTGAGTCGAGAATTGATAATCACAGGAAACGTTTGATTTGAATCCAAAAAGACATATTTTAGATGTTCAGGAAGGGGCTTGAGTTCCATGACAGGATTGTCAGCAGCAGCGGGTGGTTTAGGGTTTGTATCGGGAGCAATGGTAGGAGTCATAGGTGTGTCTAGATTGTGTTCGCACTCCTCTGTTAGCGGTTTTTGATTTTCTAGTGGTTGATCAGGAATAATCAGGTTGTCCTCTATGTGCAGTTCATCAACCACGGCTTTGACATCACAAATTTCCTCTATAACCCCGCAATTAATCCCTTGTTGGGCTTTGAAAATGTCGATCTTCAGATTTTGATTCCCAAATTTTAATTCTATCTGGCCCTCTTCGCAGTTTATATTGGCCCTAGCAGTGGCCAGAAAGGGTCTCCCTAATATGATTGGTGTGTCCCTTGGGTTCTTAGGTGCATCCATGTCCAGTACTATGAAGTCCACTGGGAAATAAAAATCTCGTACCCTAACAATGACATCCTCGAGTATTCCTTTGGGTGACTTGATGGATCGATCAGCTAACTGCAATGTCACCTCAGTGGGTTTAAGTTCAGATTCTTCAAGGTGGTCAAGGAGGGATGTAGGTATTAAATTTATGGAGGCACCTAGGTCTAGTAGGGCTCTATCAAGTTGGGTTTCACCAATTTTACAAGAAATCAAGGGGGTTCCTGGGTCTTTAGCCTTGGGTGGGAGTTTGCTCAGGATGACAGAGCTGGCTTGCTCCGACAGTACGATCGGATTCCCATCCTTGGTTCGCGGCTTACGTTTAGGTGTACATATGTCTTTCAAGAATCTTGCATAAGCCGGTATGTGGCGGATTGCATCCATCAACGGGATGTTTATCTGGACCTGTTCAAAGAGCTTGACCAGATCCTCCTCAGGAGCCACAGGTTTGGTTGTCCTTTTTCCTTTGGTCAAGGCCTCAGGAAATGGGATCCTAGCTGGTTCCTCTAGGATAGGTCCAGGTTCTTGATCTGGGACAGTAGTATCTTGGATGACTACCCTAGGGTCTTGGCGATTATCAGGCTTGGAGTGGTTCAGATAATGTGGGTCTTGTGTTGTTTTACCACTACGTGTTGTTACAGAGTTTAATCCAGCCTGACTTTGGTTTGGGTTAGGTAGGAGAGGTGGCTGCTGCTGAAATTCTGCATAAGATGTAGAAGCCTCCATCCTGTCTGGTGATGGAGTAGCAGGGACCTGATAAATCAAATGTGCGTGGCCTGGATTTGGATTCATAATGCGCCTCTGGGTCGGCACATTATTTGGGTTGGGCAGAGGTTGCGAAGGAAGGGTGCCAGGTTGGCGAGAATTTGCCATCTGGGCCAGTTGGTTGCGAACCTCTGTGATCTCGTCCTTGTGCTGTTTTTGCATTGCCGCATTCATTTTTTGAATGTCAGCCAGCGTTTGAAGGATAAGAGTCAGTTGATCCTGATTTTGCCCAGATTGGTAGGTGGGATTGGGCCGAGGCTGAGGCGGCTGATATGGACGAGGAGCTTGTGGGCGGGGTTGATATGGTGGTTTTTGAGAGTTTCCCGCCCACTGAAAGTTAGGATGATTTCGCCATCCAGGGTTGTAGGTATTGGAGTATGGGTCGTTCTGTATGGCGTTGAGGTCCTCGCAGTTCTGAGAAACCTCAGGAAAGTCAGAATACGAGGGTTCAGAGTTCCCCCAACTCGAGTAGACGGGATCGGAGGTCACTCCGGTCTGGGAGGTAGACGGGGGTGGATAGGGGCCCATCCCCTTGGCAGGTTGGTGATAGATGTTTTGCACTGTTTCCCTTGCCAGAGGAGGTCGCGCAAAAGAGTTTTGTGCAGAGGTGGCTTGCTGCAAATGTCGAGTTAGCTCGTCCACCTTCTTTTCTATGATAGAGACCTTGTCCAACCGACTGGCCATCAATTCCAGGTCAACAGAAGTGGACAGGTCCTGCGTCTCATGTGTCCCTCTTAGATTCGTCGATGCGCGGGCATTCGTCCTATCGAATAAGCCCAAGGAGTCATTGTTTATGGAGTTCTCGCACATGTTTTCGAGAATCTCCCACACCGTGTCCTCGTGTTGGCCCATGATGTTTCCTCCACATGTTGCATTGACGATTAGACGAATATCCTCACGGAGTCCCTGGTAAAAAGACTGGACTTGTTCCCACTTAGGAACTCCGTGATGGGGACACTTTCGCATGAGATCTAGGAATCGATCCCAAGCTTCGTGAAGAGGTTCTCCCTGTTGTTGAGTGAAATGAGTAATCTGGTGGCGCAAGGCATTCGTCCGGCTAACAGGGAAGAATTTTTTCAAAAATTCGGACTGTAATTCCTCCCAAGTGTTGATCGGGCGGGTCTGAGTCTGATACCAGTGCGCGGCCTTGTCCAAGAGGGAGAACGAAAACATTTTCATGAGTAGGATATCCCGGTTTT
Source organism: Thalassia testudinum (assembly GCA_037157565.1). NCBI lineage: Eukaryota > Viridiplantae > Streptophyta > Magnoliopsida > Alismatales > Hydrocharitaceae > Thalassia > Thalassia testudinum. The sequence continues at coordinate 19,322,363 of JAZHRO010000057.1, forward strand.
GTACATCTGACCCGAAAGTCTGGGCCAGATGCTTGAGTTGTTTAATGTGTTGGAATGGATCCTCAGAGTTAAGCCCATGGAACTTTGGTATGGCATGAATCATATTGGGCTTTAGATCAGAATCGGGTCCTCCAATTGGGATTCATACTCGGGGTTCGATTGCCACCGCAGCGGGATTATAGTGATCTCGCATCATAGGTCGCTGTGGTGGGTTTACAAAGTTCTGAAAGAGATCGTTCAAGCGTTGAAGTTGGTGTTCAAGGTTATTCCCCTCTTCAATGGGTTGTGCCATGATGGGAGAAGAGGGAGAATCAGGGTCTGAATCAGATGAAAGATTTATGTGGTGGGGTTGCTGCACAAACAAGGGCGTCGAGGCTTGGCCTCGGCGAGAATGAATTTCTAGAGGAGGTCTTAAAGGTGGTCTTAAGGACCTCCTACCAAACATGCACTGGAAGATGTGATGAGATTAGAAGGTGCTGGACCCAATCAAGACACCCAAGAATTGTTGGGTGACTATAGAGGTTCGGGGCAGATGGACCCCTGGATCAGAAGATCGTCCACCTGAGAAATACCTGGGCAGCCAGAGAGGGAGAGTCCCGCAAAGACCCCTACACGGTAGAGCGTCCCCACGGGTTACAGGGTTTCCCCCACCCGACTTCTCTTGTCACTGCGGTTCCAGGTAGACCAGAATGGGGATCTTAACCTCTTAAGTCTACCTTTTTTTTATTTTAAGATCAAGGTGCTTAATGTTCCACTTGAACTTTTAAGTATTTTGAGTGCAAAAAGTGACCTAATATTAAGGTTGGTTGACTCGAGGGATCAACTTCACCTCTTGTTCCTTTGAGAGCTTTTAGGTCCTTCCTTTTATGATTCAAATGGATTATCAGCCTGATTTGCTTAGGGTTCCTCTTGTATAAATATTTTCAAACACGGTTTAGGCACACTTCTTTTTGGAAAGTTTGTTTCTTTGTTTTAGAGAAGATGTGTCTCTAAAAACCCTAGCTTTGCAATCCTAACTTGGCTCTAATGGGTCCAATTTAGTTGCCTTAGAATTTAGCACCTAGGGCTCAATCAAGAAAGTTTTAGCCCTAGTTGCCTTAGTTGGATGACAGACAAAAATATGTTGAAATGAAAATCAGGCAACTTGATGAGTTACTAAATATAAGACAGGTAGCCCTAAGTTGATTTCTCCCCTTTTTTTTTCTTTTTTTTTTTTTGTTTTTTTAGATTGTGAGAGGGTTAAGGGAGAGGGCTTATGGAGATTACCTGCTCCAGTCTGTTGTGCAGTTGCTATTCTTTCCTTTTTGTTTTGCTTTCCCTGATTGAACACAACAAAAGAGAAGTTAAGTCAGATATTAAATAGAAAAGTTGTACTCAAAAGCTTTACAAGTGCCCGTTGCTCCCCGGCAATGGCGCCAAAAATGTTATCAACGTTTCTGTGCGGATTTAAAGGCGTATTACGTTGCAGTAGAACCGACAAAACGTTTAAACAAATATAAATAATTTTATTACTCGAACAACTAGAGTATCCGAGGTCGAACACAGGGAGCAAACTCAGTACTTTGTAAAACCCAAGAATACAACTGTTAAATGCAAATATAATTGATTCAAAGAGTTTTTAAGAAAGATGTAAAAAAATAGAATTAGACGTCTGATTTATGTATCAGACGTCTTAAATGTGATCTTTCTTTCTCTTTTTCTTCTTCTGCTTTGCCTTTCGGATCTCTTTGCAATCTTTCCTTGTCCTTCTTCTTCTTCTCCTGCGAAGACTTCTTTCTTTCTTCTCCTTCTGTCTTGCTTCTCCTTTCTTCGTTGCCTTCTTCTTCTTCTTTGTCTTGCTTCTCCTTCTTCTGCAGCGGCCAAGTCCTTCTCCTGCAATCAGCCTGCCTGCACAGGGAACAAAACCTAACCCTTCTCCCTCTACCCGCGCATGTCTCTCTCTCAAGCAATTCACTCTAACCGCTCTACCAGAGCCACAGTCTCAATCGGGTCGGATCGTACCCGGGACCAGGCGCACCTGCAGGTGTGTGATGCGCGAGGAGTGCGTAGGTCTAGGTCGGGTCGGATCCGCCAGGTCCGCGTGGTCAGGCCGCGGACGAGGCGGGTGGGGTCAGTGAGGGACCTCACCCCTGTGCTTACTGAGGCGATAAGAGTAAAGCGTAGAAACAACTTATACGGTACCTGACGGTTGCAATCCCACGATGTGGGACTATCTGGTTTCGCCTTCACGCGCGCCTGCAGAAACCTCGTCGTGCGATTGCCCCGCAGCTGCTGGCTCTGCTAGCGCTCCTCGGCTGGATTCGTTCACCTCGCGACACTTGCGTTAGTATGCAGCACCTGTAGTCTGGAAGACCGGGTGCCTGGAGCTTCGCGGGAGCTTCATCAGAGGTCGTCCATGGGGGCAGCAGCTCGAATCCTGTCGTACACAAAACGCGCCTCTCGGCCAAATCAGAATAGATAGAGACCTTCGCCGTGGCACGGCGAAGGCGGTGGGCAGTGCAGCAGGCCGCAGGTCGGCCTAGGCGTTCGTGCCTAGGTCAACCTGTGGCCGGAGATGGTGGGTTGGTCGGGGGGTGGTTGTGGAGGGCTGGAGTGGCAGTGGTAGGGTGGAGTGTGTTCCTGGAGGTGAGGCGGAACTTTCGAGGTGGTTGGCGAGCCGTGTGGAGGGCTGGAGTGGTGTGGGCGGCTCGCCGGAGTGCAGTCGGAGGCGAAGACGATGGAGGTGGTTAGCGTCTGTCGAGGGTCGATCAAGGGAGATAACAGGGGGAAAAGAGAGAGAAGAGGATGGAGAACGTATCTGGGGTTGTCTGGAGTGAAGGGAGGCAGTGGAGAGGACGGCTCGTGACTGCCGTCGTCGGGGAAGAAAGACCCTGGGGGAGGAAGCGGCGACGAAGATGAGGTCAGGGGCTTGCGCGCAGGGTACAGCGCGCCGCGGGAGGAAGAGGCGGAGAGGACTCTGCTGCTGGTATGGCAGCAGAGTGGCGAGAAGGAGGGAAGGCGGTCGCCGGAGCTTGTGGGTCGTTTGGCCGGAGATGGGAGAGAAGAAATTTGGAGGGGATCTCCGTCAAAATCAAGCTTAAGATGAGTGGCTGGGTCTGAGGGGTGTTTTATAGGTGCTGGCCGCTCCTATCAGAGCGTGAAAGACGCGCAATTAGGTCAGCCGGTTCGCCGGAGTTGGAAGGAAGAAAGATACCCACATCTCTCGTGCGTTCGCACGAGAGATTGGGTTCACGCCAGCGAATTTGATTGGCTTTAGAAGGAAGGGAATTCCTCAGAGAATCTCCCTTCCATTTCTGGGAGAGAATCTCTGAGGAATTAGAGAGCCATCTCTCTCGAAACTTCGTCGGAGCTCGGTTCTGCCCTAGCAATGGCGGTAGGACCGGTTTGCAAAGAAGGCGAGGAACCTAGGGGGCTCTCTGCAAGGATATTCAAAAGATAGGGACCTCTTTGTGATTTGGGTGTACTAACTTGCAAAGTAGGTCAAGATGACCTCCCCTTAGGTCCAAATTTTGGTACAAACCTAATTTGGCCCTAAAGAATCCAATGGTGAAGTTGGATTTTATGTTTGACCTCGTTTTACTGGACATTTTGCGTAAAAACCCAAATTAGGTTAATTGAAGAGCTAAGACCCTAATCTAGGTCAAACTAGGTTCCAAAGGCCAAATTAAGTGTTCTAAACCCCAGAGGATGTTTTTCTATGATTTTTAGAGGGTTTGCTTGATTTTTATTCTGACTGGAACCTTGTTAATTTAAGCGGGTCTGTTTTAGGGTACCAAGTGTCATTTAATCTTTAGATTGCACATAAACCCATTTCTGATTAATTCAACCCACTTTGGACTATTTGACGTATGTTTTGCTTCTGATAAATCCCGTTTATGTACTGCAATGGTAAAATTGCAGTTTTAACCTTTATTTCATGTTTTCTTCTCAGAGCACTTGTTCCTTCAGTTAAGCCTTCTTCTAGGTTATGTAGGAGCTTTTATCTTCTTTATTAGGTCAAAATGAGCTAGTTATGGCTCATGATGAGGCTCTCATCTACAGGCAGCTTTATATTCCTTTCCATTTATTCCAAGACTGCAGTATTATACATTCCACTAGTTTTTCCATCCTAGGGTTCATGCCACATCCTAGGATCTAGCATACAACTAGTTTCCAGCCCTAGGATTCATGTATCACCTAGGAGATATTATTCCATACATTTCTCATTCCTAGGATTCATGCAATGTCCTAGATTCTAGTTATGGTTCCATACTTTAACAGATTTTATTAATAAACTTAAGCCACTCTACCAGGTACAACGGGAGTAATGGGGGCGCGATCGGGAATCCTGCGTGCCTCTACGACTCCCAAGACTGCAACTGAACGAGGTCCTATCACAAGGATCAAATACAAGGAGTGTCCCAAAATAGTGTATAGCTACTGTAGACGGGTGGAGGAATTAATTCTGAAAAGAACGCAACTCGAATCGCGGAAAACGGAGCCCGAACGGGCCCTAAACGGGTCGAAAAAGACGATACTGTGCAAAATCAGACGTCTGGAACTTATTCCAGACGTCTTAAACAGTGGATCAGGGAATTACCTGTTCAGTGTGGTTTCCCAGACGTCCAAAAGTCTGCGGGGACGTCTGTCCTAGCTCCCAGACGTCCGATGGTCACCCCGGATGTCTGGAGGTCACTCCCGCCGTCTGGTACAACTTCCAGACGTCTGATTCGCAAAGGATGGCGAATCAACGAACCTGCGGACAGCCAACCCCTTCCTTAGTACGGTCGGTCGACAGGAAGGAAGAAGAAAGCGGAAAACACACCTTTCAAACGTCGGTATGAGCTACCAGACGTCGTCCTCGCCGTCTGCCTATCAACCTAGACGTCTGATTCTGGAAATTTTTCCAGAATCAGGGCGCGACACGGACTCTGCTCGCGACGTCGCCTGCGTCGCACCCCGCGCTCCTGCTGCTCAGACTGCAGCAGGTCCCTCTCCGCGTCGTTCTGCGCCCCCTGCGCCCTCCGCCGAACGGCCAAGCTGCTCCAGCGAGCTCGCCCTCACGGCAGAGCTCCGCCCTCGCACGCCGCGCCTCCTCCGCGCTCACTGCGGCCGCCGCTGCAGCCCTCGCACTCGCTCGCTCTCGTGCGCAGGAAGGAGAAGAAGAAGGAGACGGTGGAGACGGGAGGGGAGGCGTGGCCCTTTCAAGGCTGCGCGGAGAGGAGAGAGAGAAGGCGTGGCAGGCGTCTGCAGCCGCAGAAGAAAAAGAGGGAAAACGAATATGCGGTCTGCGCGCGCAGGCACGCAAACGACTCGCGGGTGTGGACGATAACCCTTTTTCAGATGTCTGTAAACCATCCCAGATGTCTGGCAAGACGTCTGGATGTGATCCCAGACGTTTGGTCAGACGTCTGGGCCACCTCCCAGATGTCTTAAAATACGTCCGGGGCACGCGTTCGTAACAATATAACAAACTCAAAGGAAGTTTCGTCCCTGAAACTTGCGCCAACTAGGGTCCGGGAAAAGATGTCCAAATAACCATAACAAACTCAAAGAGGACCGAACCCGATCCGAAAAGATGTACCCGCGAAAAGCTCCGGGTACCGCTCCCGCATTGCCACCTCAGGCTCCCTGGTGGCCTCCTCCTACCGCTGGCTCCTCCACAAAACCTTTACCAGGGGTACTTGCTTTCGTCTCAAACTGCGGACGGCTCGGTCTAGGATCTTCACTGGCCGCTCGGGGTAGGTCAGGTCGTCGCTCACCTCGACGCTCTCGTGACTCAGTACGTGGCTGGGATCGGCTACGTACTTCCTGAGGTTGGACACGTGGAACATGTCGTGCACACCAGAAAGCTTCGGGGGAAGGGCAAGTCTGTAAGCAACGGGTCCAACCCGCTCCAGGTCCTCAAAGGGCCCCACGAACCTCGACGCGAGCTTCCCTCTCACCCCAAACCGCTGTAAGCCCTTCATGGGCAAAACACGAAGGAAGACGTGGTCCCCAACCTTGAACTGCACCTCTCTGCGTCTGCGATCCGCGTAGCTTTTCTGTCTGCTCCTGACAGTGCGGAGTCGTCTGTGGATCTGTTCAACTACCTCCTGACTCTGCCGGATCAACCTGGAGCCAACCTCCCACTTGGTCCCCACCTCAACCCAACTCAAGGGTGCCGTACACTTCCGTCCGTACAGAGCCTCGTAGGGAGCCATGCCGATGCTCGAGTGATAACTGTTGTTGTCTGCAAACTCCGCCAGGGGCAGGTGCTCCTCCCAAGAGCCCCTCCAGTCCAGTACACAGGCACGCAACAGGTCCTCAAGTGTCTGTATCGTACGCTCAGACTGTCCGTCCGTCTGGGGGTGGTAAGCCGTGCTAAACCTCAACCTCGTCCCCAAGGCCTGTTGAAACTCAGCCCAAAACTGGGATGTAAAGCGGGTATCCCGGTCGGATACGATCTCCCGCGGAACTCCGTGTAGTCGCACCACATCACGGATATACCTCTCTGCCAACTGTGCTGGTCCCAGAGTGACTCGGATCGGCAAGAATCGCGCCGTCTTCGTCAATCTATCCACTATTACCCAGACTGCGCCGTGTCCCCGCTGGGTAACAGGTAAGCCCACCACCAAGTCCATGGTGATGCTCTCCCACTTCCACTCTGGCACTGGAAGCGGCTGAAGCGGCCCTGCAGGCCTCTGATGCTCGGCTTTCACCTGCTGGCACACTAAGCACTGCTGCACGAACTCACCCACATCCCGCTTCATCCCTCTCCACCAAAACTCGCACCTCAAGTCATGGTACATTTTCGTGTTTTCGGGATGTATGGTGAATCTGGAACCGTGTGCCTCAGTCAGGAGCTCTCTCAACAGCTCCTCGTCTCTGGGAACGCACAACCGTCCCCTCAAGCGTAACACCTGGTCTGTGAAAGAGAAGTCCCCTGGGTCCCCTGATAGTACTCTGTCGCGCAAAGACTGCAAGTACGGATCAGCCATCTGTCCTGTGATGATACGGTCTATCAGCTCTGGCCTGGTCTGCCGTGTCACCGTCACTGCCCCACAGTATCCTCGTAACTCTAGAGGTCGCCAACTGCCCACCTCCTCCAAAAGGCTCCAACTCTGTAACTGTAGACTGGCCAAGCGTGCGGGCGCCTTACGGCTCAAGACGTCAACCACCACATTGGCCTTTCCCGGGTGGTAGGAGATGCTGCAATCGTAGTCCTTCAGGAGCTCCAACCAACGTCTCTGTCTCATGTTGAGATCCTTCTGGTCAAAAAGATATCTGAGGCTCTTGTGATCTGTAAAAATCTCGAAGGTCTCACAGTACAAGTAGTGCCTCCAGGTCTTCAGCGCGAAGACAACAGCTGCCAACTCTAGGTCGTGGGTAGGGTAGGTATGCTCATGGGGCTTCAGTTGCCGCGAAGCGTAAGCGACAACATGACCCCTCTGCATGTGCACACCTCCTAACCCCTGCAAGGAAGCGTCTGTGTACACAACGAACCCGCCACTACTGTCAGGGATGGTGAGCACGGGAGCCGAGGTCAACCTCTCCTTCAGCTCCAGAAAACACGCCTCACAGGCGTCTGTCCAAGCGAAAGGCACGTCCTTCCGGGTCAACTGTGTCGTAGGACGCGCAATCTGTGAAAATCCCCTGATGAACCGTCTGTAGTAACCTGCCAGTCCCAGGAAACTGCGAATCTCAGTGACTGAACGCGGTCTCTCCCACCTGAGCACTGCCTCGACCTTGGCGGGGTCCACCGCCAGGCCGTCACCAGATATCACATGACCCAAGAAGGTCACCTCCCTGAACCAGAACTCGCACTTGCTGTATTTGGCGTACAGCCTGCGTCGTCTCAGAGTGTCCAGAACCATCCGCAAGTGCTGTCCGTGCTGCGTTCGATCTCTAGAATAGATGAGCACATCATCTATGAAAACCACCACGAACTGATCCAAGTACGGTCTAAACACCCTGTTCATCTGGTCCATGAAAGCAGCGGGGGCATTGGTCAGCCCAAACGGCATGACCAAAAACTCGTAGTGTTCGTACCGGGTGCGGAAAGCTGTCTTGGAGACATCGGTCTCCCTGATCCTCAACTGGTGGTATCCAGACCTCAAGTCTATCTTGGGAAACACCGTGGCACCCCGCAACTGGTCAAACAAATCGTCGATCCTCGACAGCGGATATCTGTTCTTGATGGTGACCCTATTCAGCTGTCGGTAGTCCACACAAAGGCGTAGGGTCCCATCCTTCTTCTTCACAAATAGTACCGGGGCTCCCCAGGGAGACGCACTGGGCCTCACGAAACCTTTCTCTAAAAGGTCCTGCAACTGGGACTTGAGCTCTCGCAGCTCAAGCGGTGCCATCCTGTATGGCGCGGTGGAGATGGGGCTGGTCCCTGGTACTAGTGAGATCTCAAACTCGATCTCACGCTCGGGCAGTAGTCCTGGTGACTCTTCTGGAAACACGTCGGGGAACTCTCTGACCATCGGGATGCTCTGGAAGTCTGCCACAGGGCTGGGCTCTGCCACCACACAAGCTAGGAAGCCCTCACACCCCTGGCTCAAAAGTCTCGCCGCCCGAAGTGCCGAAATGCACCTGAAACCTCCGTCCACTGGCTGCCCGTGAAACTCGAAAGAAGGCAAATCCGGAATGGAGAAGACAATCTTCCTCTCAAAACAGTCTACCAAGGCGTGGTAAGCGGACAACCAATCCATCCCCAGAATCACTCCAAAGTCCTCCATCTTTATCATAATCAGGTCAGCTGGTAGGCTATGTCCCCCGATGCTGACCTCGCAACCCGTGTACACCTCCTCAGCTACAAACAGCTGACCACTCGGACCTCTGATTACGAACGGATTCTCTAACAGTGTATAATCCTGGTCCAAACTAACTGCGAAACTGGCTACGACAAATGAGTGCGTAGCGCCGAAATCGAAAAGCGTGTAAACGAGTCTGCCAGAAACTGAAACCATACCTGCTACCACGGATCCCGATGCTCTGGCGTCCCTGTGTGTTAGGGCGTTGATACGCCCCTCAGCTCTAGGTGCGGACGAAGCAGCCACACTCTGCGTTGGACGGGTAGGTGCTGGCCGGTACCCTCCTCGCGACTGCTGTCCTCCTCCTCGTGCCTGGGAACCGCGGCCTCCTGCGTGCCCTCCAGTGCTCTGCACGGGAAGTATCTGCTGACCTCCTGCCCTAGATGGGCAGTCCCTCCTGACGTGGCCCAGCTGGCCACACTGGTAGCAGAGGGGAACCTGACTCCCACCCTCAGTGAGTCCCTGTTGTCGGCTAGGCGGGGGTCCGGTGCTGGCCACTGGCCCCTGTCGAGGGCCCCCAAAGGCCACTGATGGCCCTGCAAAACGTGACGGCTCTCCTGCGGACGCCACGTGTCTCCATTCTCGCCGGCCCTGTGAGAAGTCTGGCTGAAAGGGCCTCTTCCGCCCGCCGTCGGTCTCTCGCGCGGACGGGTTGGTCTCCTCGTAAGTCATAGCTGCCTCTACCACCCTCGAAAACGTCGGCAGCTTCAGGGGTTTGACATACCCCCGGATCGCAGGTCGGAGCCCCTCGGTGAACCTCCAAGGGCGCTCCTCCTCAGTGGCTACCGCTGTCGCTGTAAAGTGGGACAGCTCCAAGAAACGCGTGCGGTACGCGCTCACGGTCATCGTCCCTTGGCGGAGAGTGTGGAACTCCCGCCTCCTCTGGTCCTGCCACGTCTGGGGAAAGTACTGCTCGTAGAAGAGGGTGACGAACTGGTCCCACGTCGGCTCGTCCCTCTCCTATCCCCGGACCGCCCTCCACCACCGGTGTGCCGCACTCTCCAGCTGGTACGTGGCAAAGGCCACGCGGCACTCCACCGGGGGGCGAAGGGTGTCGAAGATCTTCTCCAGCTGCTCAAGCCAGTCCTCTGCCTCGGTCGGGTCCTCATCCCCCTTGAAGGAGGGGGGCTTCAGCTTCCGGAACTGTCCGAAAAGCTCGAAGTGGCGCTGTAGGGGAGGTGCTGGTGCACCTCCAGGCGAAGGTGCCTCGTGTACAGAAGTGTCGGAGGAAGGTGGGGGTGGCAGGGGCCCATCCCCTCCCTCGTGTCCAGCGCCGTGTCCGTCGCGTGGTCCCACAGAGGACTCCCCCTCTGCAACCCCAGGAGGAGGTGCTCGGGGCGGTGGGTGGAGCTCCTCTCGTACAATATCCCATATCAGTCTGGCGAGGTCTTGGGCCTGGATGCCAGGGGGTGGTGGCTGGTCCACCGAGACGTCAACAACAGCACGTCCATCTCGCCGACCTCGCCCTCGGCCGCGCCTATGGCCAGTCTCGCGACGAGGCATCTCCTGCAAGGAGACGTGAAACAAAACGGAAATGTCAAAACAGACGATACCTAACAAAACTTCTAAGAGCTCATGTCAAGAGATATGTTGTGGTCGCTACTCTAGCTATAAACATGTGAATTGGTTATTTTCCAGTCAGTTGATTCACTTCTCGGGACGACCTTGCTCTGATACCATCTTGTAACGACCCGGTTCCCGAGTCCCTACGAGACACGAGAACCGGACCGACTCGACTAATCCCAAGACCTAGTCGTCCAACGAGGAAGTAACCAAAAGACAGTAAAATAAACCACATTCAGCATGAATATAACTAACAGTAAGAAAGTACAGCAGTAAGGAAAGAAACTACTACAGTAGGTACCACCACAACAGTGAAACAACATTTATCATATAACAAGAACTGCAGGTAAAGAAGGTACAGCGGAAACAAAAACTACTCACTAGAACAGAAACAAAAGAGGTACAAAAGACTGTGGTAACTCTACTGGACCCTACTCCGCCCAGCATCCTCTGCAGCCGCCGACCCTGGCTGCTCAACACCTGGTCCTGAAAAAGGTAACGAGTGTAACACGTCAGCAAAATGCTGAGTAGAGTGGCAAACTAACTACAGGAAACAGTAGAGTGTACAGTAGCTGTTATGTTCTATTACTTCCTTTATTCACATCTTTCAATTTTTCTAGAATTTCATTTATTTCTCAGATCCTTTACTTGATCTCGAATGTCCTCGTGGGAACGATCTTGATTGCAGTCTTTTCCAAAAGTAGAAGTAGCACGTGGTGCTCTCCTGGCCGGGAGAGTCCCCCGTGGTGATCCTACCCTCAGTCAACCACCCTAAGGTCACTGACAGACGTAACGGTGACTACGGCACGCGCGATTAACGCACAGGTAGCTAGCCCGCACTGGCATGCGGTCAGCCGTTTCCGTTAACGGGTGCGCCCAAAGCACAGCACGGAACCAGGGCAGAGCCCTCTCAGTAACAGGGGTCCAACCCCTCCACAGTAACCAAACCGGGGCCTTGCCCCTCCACAGTCCGCGCACCCTCGCCTGGCTACCCTGGTTTGCCCTAGTGGGCCTAACAAGTTGGTGAAGGAGGCTAGCAGAACCCCGGGGCCCGTGGGGTAGCTAGTACTCTCCTAACACTACTAGCTCTCCTCAGTACTACGTACACGAGGGCCAACAAGTCGGTACAGAGCGGCCAATCCTAACCCCGGGTCCCTAGGGTGGCTGGCCCCACTCTGCACTAAACAGGTACAGGTACTTCCCTTGGTACTGCGTACCCAAGAGACAGTACAAACTACATCTCAGTTCCATTCCTTTTTCTTTCCAGGAGTTCCACTCCTAATTCCCCATAGGGTTCCAGCTCTTTATCTCAAAACATCATATGTTTCACCTTCCAGTTTCACGTTCTCACAATCCATGATCTCAATCATGTTTCTTTATTCATAACAGGCAGCTGTTACTTCAATTTACAGCAAGCTTTATATTCCTTTCCATTTTTTCCAAGACTGCAGTATTATACATTCCACTAGTTTTTCCATCCTTGGGTTCATGCCACATCCTAGGATCTAGCATACAACTAGTTTCCAGCCCTAGGATTCATGTATCACCTAGGAGCTATTATTCCATACATTTCTCATTCCTAGGATTCATGCAATGTCCTAGATTCTAGTTATGGTTCCATACTTTAACAGATTTTATTAATAAACTTAAGCCACTCTACCAGGCACAACGGGAGTAATGGGGGCGCGATCGGGAATCCCGCGTGCCTCCGCGACTCCCAAGACTGCAACTGAACGAGGTCCTATCACAAGGATCAAATACAAGGAGTGTCCCAAAATAGTGTATAGCTACTGTAGACGGGTGGAGGAATTAATTCTGAAAAGAACGCAACTCGAATCGCGGAAAACGGAGCCCGAACGGGCCCTAAACGGGTCGAAAAAGATGATACTGTGCAAAATCAGACGTCTGGAACTTATTCCAGACGTCTTAAACAGTGGATCAGAGAATTACCTGTTCAGTGTGGTTTCCCAGACGTCCAGAAGTCTGCGGGGACGTCTGTCCTAGCTCCCAGACGTCCGATGGTCACCCCGGACGTCTGGAGGTCACTCCCGCCGTCTGGTACAACTTCCAGAGGTCTGATTCGCAAAGGATGGCGAATCAACGAACCTGCGCATAGCCAACTCCCTCCCTTAGTACGGTCGGTCGACAGTAAGGAAGAAGAAAGCGGAAAACACACCTTTCAAACGTCGGTATGAGCTACCAGACGTCGTCCTCGTCGTCTGCCTATCAACCTAGACGTCTGATTCTGGAAATTTTTCCAGAATCAGGGCGCGACCCGGACTCTGCTCGCGACGTCGCCCGCGTCGCACCCCGCGCTCCTGCTGCTCAGACTACAGCAGGTCCCTCTCTGCGTCGTTCCGCGCCCCCTGCGCCCTCCGCCGGCCAGCCAAGCCGCTCCGGCGAGCTCTCCCTCACTGCAGAGCTCCGCCCTCGCACGCCACGCCTCCTCCGCGCTCACTGCGGCCGCCGCTGCAGCCCTCGCGCTCGCTCGCTCTCGTGCACAGGAAGGAGAAGAAGAAGGAGACAGTGGAGACGGGAGGGGAGGCGTGGCCCTTTTAAGGCTGCGCGGAGAGGAGAGATAGAAGGCGCGGTAGGCGTCTGCAGCCGCAGAAGAAAAAGAGGGAAAACGAATATGCGGTCTGCGCGCGCAGGCACGCAGACGACTCGCGGGTGTGGACGATAACGGTTTTTCAGACGTCTGTAAACCATCCCAGACGTCTGGCAAGACATCTGGATGTGATCCCAGATGTCTGGTCAGACGTCTGGGCCACCTCCCAGACGTCTTAAAATACGTCCGGGGCACGCGTTCGTAACACACATATACCCTTATCTTTTTAAGTTATTGTGAATCTACTTTCCTTTGCATTTTATGTCAGATTTAAATAGGGATTTCGCACTATCTGAAATAATATAAAATAATTAAGAATTTATTGCATAATTGCCTCTTTATGGACACGACCCGCTCTTCTGCGAGTGGTTATTTTCATTTTTTTTGATTAGTCGATTTTTCCACCACTTAAATACTACAACGCAAAGCGGAAAGTCAGCTCGTCAAACATGTTTTAATGCTTTAATCCGAGATAGTCCTGAAATGTTAGTCTAGTAATAAGCATAATTTTGGTGCATCAAAACAGATGTGCTTACATTTTCCCCCTTTTTGATGAGAAGAAAATTATAATTATGGAATTTAAAAGGTTGCATAATATCTCCCCCATTTTGTTTCAGCAAAAAGTAAAACATGCTGCTGTTGATTTTACATTTAACTCCCCCTTAAACATGTAATTCAAGGTTCAAAAATATCATGCTATACAAGAGAGCTAAAGAGGAACATAAAACTCAAAGAGAAAATCTTCATGCACAAATGAGTCTAGATAACCAGTTCATAGTATATAAATGTTCTGAGAAAGATTAATTTATACGTGATTGATTGGTTGATCAGGGTTTGAAAGATTGGAGGGAAAATTCTCACCTGACCAGATTAGTCGATCAAATATTTTGATTTATCAATCAAAAGTCAAAATTTTGGAGGGAGATTTCCTGCTAGGCAAATTTCAACTTTTGGTTGATCAAAGAAGACTATTTGATTGATCAAAGGTTGGTCGATCAATTTTGGCAAATTTATCGATCAAATAGTAAAAAAAATATTCATTAGAAAAATTAATTAAGTTCTTTTAATCTTGATAAACCTAGTGAATGGCAAATTTAATTAAAGCTTTCTTTTGGTCATGGTTTTGTAAATATATCAGCTAGTTAATTTTCTACGGTAACAAATTCTAAATTGATATCCCCTTTTAGGACAATCTCTAAGAAAGTGGTGTCTAACATCCATATGTTTTGTCCTAGAGTGTTGTACTGGATTTTTGGACAGGTTAATAGCACTTGTGTTGTCACACAAAATTTTGTTATTCTTATAAGATAAGCCAAAGTCATGTAATGTCTATTTCATCCACAATAGTTGTGAACAAGCTAAAGATGCTGCTACATATTCTACTTCAGTTGTGGATAGTGATACAGTATTTTGTTTTCTAGAGAACCAAGAGACTAGAGAATTTTCAACAAATTGATAAGTTCCACTAGTACTCTTACAGTCTGTGAAACTACATGCACAATCAGCATCACAAAAGGAATATAATTCCAATGCGTCTGACTTCGGATAAAAAAGTCCTAAGTCTTGTGTATTGTTTAGATATCTAACTATTCTTTTAACAACATTTAAATGTGTTTCTCTAGGGTTTACTTGAAAGCGAGCACACAAAAAGTACAAAATGAAGGATTCGTCCCTACCAGGAGGGGTGACGTAATAAATTGCGGAAATAAAAATATAAAGCAATATCACAAGAAATAAGCAATCACACAAGTACACAGGTATTTTTAGGCGGAAACCCAAACCGGGTGAAAACCACCACCTAACCCTCTCGAGTTAGGATTTTCCGATCAACCTAGTTGATCAAATCCACTAACCGAATCACTTTGAACGAGGGTGATTCAACCTCAATACAACCACGCTACAAGTACGAGGGTAGCATTCCTCAACCCCTTCTCTCCACGAGAAGGATTTTGTCCCACGAAGGAGACGGGAATTCGCAAAGCGAATACCCAACCAAATAACAAAGATAAAATAAACAATAGTCCTATAGAGCCAACAAAATAATTAAACCTAGCTTCTATAGGAAATAGGAAACTCCCCTTTGCAAGGAGTGCGTCGACGATGATGCGGTGCGAGTGCCACGCGAAGGCGCTACGTCGCTCTCGTTAACAACGCCGGGAGAGCGGGTGCGCAACGGTTGATGCTCTCAAGAAAATGGAGCTTGAGCTTGGAGAGCAAGAGAGTCTTTTCTTTGGAAACAAAAGGATTGAAAGTGTATTGCAAGGTGTGTGTCTTAGTGTGTATATGTCTCTCTAGGTGTATGTCGTGTGTTTTTGTGTTGCAAAGGTTCCCCTCTATTTATAGAGGCCTTAGGAAGGCTTTGGAAGGCTTGGAAAAGCTTCCATAGCCGTTGGGTGCAAAGCCCAAGAGAATCAGGCCGAAATCAGGACAATGATTGCATTTGACAGGGTTATCAGACGTCTAACTCTGGCATCAGACGTCTGGAAGGCCACTTTAAGACGTCCGATTTCAAGGTCAGACGTCTGATTCTGTGCGGGTTTCTCCCTGACTTGAATCAGATCTAAACAGGGTTCTTGTGCAAGTCGATCAGACGACAAACAGGACGTCTGGCACTATGCCTGGACGTCTGGAAACCAACTTTTACTACGCAATGGATTTGCAACGGCTAGAAAATCTCTGAGAAGAGATTTTCGGGTCAGTCGAGGCAAAACGGTCAATTATCAGACGTCTGTAAAGTCCTATGGACGTCTGATAAGTCTCTAACGGTTATAATCTTGAGTGTCTTCTAAGCCAGCCAACGGTCCACTAATTGGACGTCTGGCAAATTCATCAGACGTCTCCTAAGACGTCTGGTCTAAGGTCTAGACGTCTGATTTCATCAGACAGAACTAACTATGTCCAGCCTAACAGTTATCAGACGTCTGAAACAACAGTTAGACGTCTTAAAATGCTTTATCAGACGTCTGATTTGGGAATTAGACGTCTGGAAGTGCTATTTCAACCCTATATTGGTTTTCTAAGTATTCTACAGAAAACCTAAGTATCCTAGGGTTGTGCCGGTGTTCCTAGGACTACTGTTAGGGTTCTTTGAGGCTCTTTAACATGAAATATATAAGGAAATAAAGAGAAACAAAAGAAATGAAAAATACAACAAGTACAAAAGAAAGAATCTATCCTATTCTTCTTTTCCTTCCACCTTCAATCTGTCGCTCCACGCGAACCTCCTCTGTTTTCCGTCAAGCTCCTCCAATCCGTCCTGGATGCGAGCTCGAGTTCCATCTAAACACGTCTTCATTTGCAATTGACCTGAAATCTAGGACTCAAATTGCAAATGTTAAATAACACGTGTTTTGTTATCATCAAAACAAATGATCGTGGTGCTCTAGCACCAACAATCTCCCCCTTTTTGATGATGACAAAATCATAAATAATAATGCATAAAAATCCTCCCCCTTTTTGACATTATCAAAAAGGTTTGATTGATTTTAAATTTTCTATTACTCCCCCTTAAAACATGCTCTTCTATTTATTTTTAACAAAGGTAATGTCCTCCCCCTTTTTATAACAACAAGATAGCTATTATTTTTCTCCCCCTTACTAAAGGAAATTTAGCTAACTTGTATCTCCCCCTTAAAAATTGACAATAAGCTCATCATTTTTAACTCCCCCTATCTAAATGCTTATAAAAGGGATAGGGTTAAGAATTTTACCTCACCTACCATGGCCAATAAAATGGCCCGAATGGTGGTGGTGGATGCCACATCGGATGGGGCTCCCATCCGTAGCTTGGAGGCCCAGGCATTGGCGCCGGTCTCCAATCTGGTGGTCGACGTGCGGCAGGTCCGTTGCTTGTTCGCCGTCTCGTCGGTCTTCTTGTTCTCCTCCTTGGTCTACTCCTTGGTTCTCCCAACTTGAGTTGACCAGCCTTGAGCTTGTAGGTCCAGTCCTGTGTATTGTAGTTATCCCTGAATCCTACAAAACAAGATTCCAAATTTTTCTTCGGTATCCAAGTAAGCTTGGATCCGGATTTGTTAGAGGGTCTCCTTGATGGAGATCCTTTCTCAACCTTAGGGCTATAAAACTTGTCTACTTTATTGATTAATTTGTTAGAATTTTCCCTAAGACATGCAATTTCTTTTTCTATAATGTTCATTTTAGTCTTTAAGTCTGAAATTTCTAATTTTAGACTAACATTTTCCTCAATCAATTTATTTTTTTCATTGATGAGGTTATGATTATCTAATAATAGGTTATCATCCTTAGGAGTAGCTTCTATGTCCTTAAGTTGTTTTTCTAACCTATCATTTTCATTTTTAAGAAAACTAAGGTTCTTCTTCATGCTTTTGTTTTCTATTTTTAGTGATTTACTAATCTCGAATAATTCATTAAAAGCTTCTTGTAAATCAAAATTTACCTCGTCGTCAGAGTCGCTTCCGCTTTCACTGTCGCTATTGGTTCCTCTAGCCATGAAACCAAAGTAAGAGGTTTCTTCTTCTTTTTCTTCTTCTTCTTCCTCCGAGCTGGAATCTTCATGAGTGCCTTCCAACCTCCTCCATATCTCGTGGGCGGTGGTGCACTCTTGGATTTGTTCGAATTCTTTTCGACTCAATGCGCAATACAAGGCATTCATTGCCTTTGCGTTGAGTGAGAGCTCTAGAATCTGCACCTGTGAGTAGCCTCCTTGGGGTCGCTTCAGGATCTCGTATGGGGTTTCGCAACATCCCCATACCTCAAATTCAGTGGCTTGGAGCCACGTCTTCATCCTCAGCTTCCAGTAGTTGTAGTTGTTCCCGTCAAAGTAGGGCGGACGGGTTGTGGACTGCCCCTCGGAAATTTTGATTGCAGATGGGCTTCCCTCCATCTGATCTCTTGCCGGGATGTTACGCCGAAACAGCAAGACCTGCTCTGATACCAATTGAAGGATTCGTCCCTACCAGGAGGGGTGACGTAATAAATTGCGGAAATAAAAATATAAAGCAATATCACAAGAAATAAGCAATCACACAAGTACACAGGTATTTTTAGGTGGAAACCCAAACCGGGTGAAAACCACCACCTAACCCTCTCGAGTTAGGATTTTCCGATCAACCTAGTTGATCAAATCCACTAACCGAATCACTTTGAATGAGGGTGATTCAACCTCAATACAACCACGCTACAAGTACGAGGGTAGCGTTCCTCAACCCCTTCTCTCCACGAGAAGGATTTTGTCCCACGAAGGAGACGGGAATTCGCAAAGCGAATACCAAACCAAATAACAAAGATAAAATAAACAATAGTCCTATAGAGCCAACAAAATAATTAAACCTAGCTTCTATAGGAAATAGGAAACTCCCCTTTGCAAGGAGTGCGTCGACGATGACGCGGTGCGTGTGCCACGCGAAGGCGCTACGTCGCTCTCGTTAACAACGCCGGGAGAGCGGGTGCGCAACGGTTGATGCTCTCAAGAAAATGGAGCTTGAGCTTGGAGAGCAAGAGAGTCTTTTCTTTGGACACAAAAGGATTGAAAGTGTATTGCAAGGTGTGTGTCTTAGTGTGTATATGTCTCTCTAGGTGTATGTCGTGTGTTTTTGTATTACAAAGGTTCCCCTCTATTTATAGAGGCCTTAGGAAGGCTTTGGAAGGCTTGGAAAAGCTTCCATAGCCGTTGGGTGCAAAGCCCAAGAGAATCAGGCCGAAATCAGGACAATGATTGCATTTGACAGGGTTATCAGACGTCTAACTCTGGCATCAGACGTCTGGAAGGCCACTTTAAGACGTCTGATTTCAAGGTCAGACGTCTGATTCTGTGCGGGTTTCTCCCTGACTTGAATTAGATCTAAACAGGGTTCTTGTGCAAGTCGATCAGACGACAAACAGGACGTCTGGCACTATGCCTGGACGTCTGGAAACCAACTTTTACTACGCAATGGATTTGCAACGGCTAGAAAATCTCTGAGAAGAGATTTTCGGGTCAGTCGAGGCAAAACGGTCAATTATCAGACGTCTGTAAAGTCCTATGGACGTCTGATAAGGCTCTAACGGTCATAATCTTGAGTGTCTTCTATGCCAGCCAACGGTCCACTAATTGGACATCTGGCAAATTCATCAGACGTCTCCTAAGACGTCTGGTCTAAGGTCTGGACGTCTGATTTCATCAGACAGAACTAACTATGTCCAGCCTAACAGTTATCAGACGTCTGAAACAACAGTCAGACGTCTTAAAATGCTTTATCAGACGTCTGATTTGGGAATTAGACGTCTAGAAGTGCTATTTGAACCCTATATTGGTTTTCTAAGTATTCTACAGAAAACCTAAGTATCCTAGGGTTGTGCCGGTGTTCCTAGGACTACTGTTAGGGTTCTTTGAGGCTCTTTAACATGAAATATCTAAGGAAATAAAGAGCAACAAAAGAAATGAAAAATACAACAAGTACAAAAGAAAGAATCTATCCTATTCTTCTTTTCCTTCCACCTTCAATCTGTCGCTCCACGCGAACCTCCTCTGTTTTCCGTCAAGCACCTCCAATCCGTCCTGGATGCGAGCTCGAGTTCCGTCTAAACACGTCTTCATTTGCAATTGACCTGAAATCTAGGACTCAAATTGCAAATGTTAAATAACACGTGTTTTGTTATCATCAAAACAAATGATCGTGGTGCTCTAGCACCAACACAAAATAGAATGTTAGGTCTACTTGCAGTTAAATATAACAAAGATCCTATCATGCTTCTATATAGTTTTTAATTTACTGATTTACCTGTGTCATCAGTTTTCAATTGGGTAGAAGTTGCCATCATGTTTCTTTACCTCTGACTTTGTCCATCGAGAATTTCTTCAGTATCTCTGTTGTGTATTTTGTTTGAGATATGAAGATTCCAGATGATAGCTAATCAATTTGAAGTCCGAGAAAGAACCGAAGTTCTCCCATCATACTCATCTCAAACTGATCTGTATTACCTTTGCAAAGTCTTGCCATAACAAATCATTAGTAGTATTGAAAATAATATCATCAACATATATTTGAATTATTATGATATCATTTTCTTTTCTCTTGGTGAATAAGGTTGGGTCTATTTGACTAATTTTAAATTCATTATCAATTAGATATGTTTTTGATCTATCATACCAAGAACATGGAGCTTGTTTTAGATCATATAATGCTTTGTTCAATTTGTATACGTGTTTTGGATGATTAGGATCTTCAAATCTTGGAGGTTGTTTAACAAAGACTTCCTCCTTGATGAATCCATTTAGAAAGGCACTTTTGACATCCATTTGGAAGAGTTTGAATTCCATAAGGGTAGCAAAAGCTAACAACATTCTAATAGATTCTAGTCGAGCAACAGGTGCATATGTTTCACCAAAATCTATTCCTTCTTTATTATATCCTTGAGCCACAAGTCTAATTTTATTTCTAACTACATTTCTTGATTCATCAAGTTTGTTCCTAAAAATCTACTTGGTTCCTATAATGGTTTGTGATTTAAGCTTTGAAATAAGTTCCCATACTTGATTTGTCTTAAATTGATTTAGCTCATCTTCAATAGCAATAATCCAACAGTTGTCTGAGAAGGCTTCCTTAACATTTTTAGGTTCTAATTGGGAAACAAAGGCTGTAAAGGCTAGTGTGTTAAGGGAAGATCTGGTTTGAACTCCTTTTGACAATTCTCCTATTAGCAGTTCTTTAGGATGATCTTTCACAAAAGAGATATCTTTGGGTAGTTCATTAGAAATATTCTCTTCTGGAATGTTTGATTGATCATGTACTAGGTCATCATCATCAATTGTAGAAGATTTAGGTTTAACTAATGTTTCATCAAATATACATGCATGGTTTCCTCAACAACATAGTTGTTCTTATTAAAGACCCTATAGGCTTTACTTTTGTTTGAATAAGCTAAGAAAATCCCTTTCGAGCTTTTAGCATCAAACCTATCAAGATTATCTTTAGTGTTAAGTATAAAGCATTGACATCCGAAAATCTTGAAGTAGGAAATTCTAGGTGCTCTTCCATAATAGAGTTCAAAAGGGATCTTCTTTAGGCTTGGTCTGATCAAGGCTCTATTCTAGATATAGCAAGCCATATTTACAGCCTCAACCAAAAAATATCGAGGTAGCTTTGACTCGCACAGCATTGTGTGGGCACACTCTTGCAAAGTCCTATTTTTCCTCTCAACTACACCTTTCTAAGGTGCAGCTTTAGGGAAGGTAAACTCATGTTTGATTCCATATTGATCACAAAAGTTCAAAAAAGATTTATTTTCAAATTCTCCACCATGATCACTTCTGATCCAAATTAACTCAGATCCTTTCTCATTCAGTAATCTTTTGACTAGTTTACAAAAGGCATCTATGGTTAAGTTCTTGCTTTTTAAGAAAGATACCCAAGTAAATATAGAGAAGTCATCAATTATGACTAAATAGTGTCTGCAGCCACTTAGGCTTTCAGATTTGGTTAGTACGAACAAGTCTAAGTGAAGTAGCTCCAAGGGTTGGAAAGTGTTAACCATCCTTTTTGGTTTAAAAGGATTTTTGGTTTGCTTACCAACTTAACAAGAATTGCAAACTTTGCTTTTCTTGAAGTTGATCTTTGGCAGACCCTTGACAAGTTCATGTTTCACAAGTTTTCTAATGTTTCCCATGTGAACATGACCTAGTCATTTATGCCAAAGTGTTGCTTCTTCGTCAGATACGATTAGACATTCAAGACTGTCGTATTTGTCAAAGTTTACAGTGTAAATGTCTTTATGTCTATTTCCTTTAAGAATAATTTGTTTTGTTTCTTTATTACGAATTTTGAAATAATTTTATGTGAATGTAATTTATTCCCTTTATCACATATTTGGCTTACACTTAACAGATTATGTTTTAAATCTTTAACTAAATGCATGTTATCAAAAGAGGTAGAAGAGTTACCAATTTGGCCAGTACCAATAATACACAAGTTTTCTAATGTTTCCCATGTGAACATGACCTAGTCGTTTATGCCAAAGTGTTGCTTCTTCGTCAGATACGATTAGACATTCAAGACTGTCGTATTTGTCAAAGTTTACAGTGTAAATGTCTTTATGTCTATTTCCTTTAAGAATAATTATTACGAATTTTGAAACAATTTTATGTGAATGTAATTTATTCCCTTTATCACATATTTGGCTTACACTTAACAGATTATGTTTTAAATCTTTAACTAAATGCATGTTATCAAAAGAGGTAGAAGAGTTACCAATTTGGCCAGTACCAATAATACAGCCCTTGTGGTTGTTCCCAAATGTGACCATACCACCTTCCTGACGGTTGAGCTGCAGGAATAGGTCTTCTTCACCAGTCATGTGCTTGGAACAATCGTTGCCCATTATCCACCTTCTTTCTTCCCTTTCCTATCATTGGTTTGTGATTGTGTGGTGATAAATGCCAATTTATCATCTTTCTTATGCATTAAACAAACCTTGCTCTTAGGATTTTGCTCTGCAAATGGGTTTCTGGGATGCATTTAGCATAATTAGGTTAGGCATGCATTTTACTTTTTATTATCTTTTTTTTATATGTTTTTGTGAGTATTAGGGATAGACAGAGAGTCAAATCGCCAAAACCCTAGCACTCAGGAAGGTAACTAGTGAAGGAGAAGCTCAAACTAGCTGGGACTCAGCTTGATTTAGCAAACCATAGCTGGAGTCCAGCTCACTTGGACAAAGGTTAGCTCATCCTAGCTCCATTCAGCTCATCTTAACTCACTCTAGCTCAGGTCAGCTCAGATCTAGCTCAACTTAGCTGAGACTAGCTCATCTCAGCTCCCATTAGTTCACCGGGAGATCTAGCTAGCTTAACTGAGTTGACTGGAGCTCAACTCAGCTCAAGACTAGCTTGATCCAACTCCACTAAACTCCAGCCAGCTAAAGATGACTTTATTTCATCTCAGGAAGCTCAAGTCTACGTTCTCTGGGACTCAGCATAGCTTAACTTAGTTGAGCTAAGCTAACTTACCTGCCTCAACTAGCTTAATCTCCTCGGGAGCACCAGACCTAGCTCACCTCAACTCCTTGTGGTAGAAGGTATTTAAAGTAGCTCCATGCCACCCTCTTCAGTAGCTGCAAGCTCTAATTCAGCCCCAGACTTCTCCTCTTTAGCTCCACTCCTCAAACCCTAGTTCCCATTGCATCTTGCTCTACTCCATTACTAGCTAAGCTAGCTTAGCTTAGCTAAGCTCTAGCTCCTTAGGCCATCCAGCACGCTAAAGTGCAACCTAACTACCTCTACCTCAAGCCCACCTAAGCTACACCTAAGCTCCACCTAGTCCACCCTAAGTTGGTGCCAACCTTAGCCATTGATTCACCCCTCACCTTCCAACAAAAGGTGCCCAGAGTTGGCACCAAAACCAAACCCTAACCACCTCCCATTTTGTCGCCAACCCTACCTCCCATATCCACCATACACCTAACCTTACATCCACATCTTGCCACCCACATACCCCACTTCTAGAACCCTAAGATGACACCACCTAATAGCCTTCTAGAAGGCCCATTTTGGCACCAACTCTAAGGGGCACCAAATCCATAATCAACCCCCTTGTTCCCCCTCATTTGGCACCACTTATTCCTAGCCATAGGATCCCCAACTACCTCCCAAATCATATCCTAGCCATCCATTTCAAGTGCCACCTCTACCCCACATTAAACCCTATAAATACCCTACCCTACCACCACATAATTCCCATCCTCCCTTTTGTATTATTCTAACTATACCCACCATAACCTAAGGCCAAGGAAGAAGAAGAGAAGAAGATTAAGAGGGCATCCTACCCGCCCCCTTGGTGCCCACTTCCCCTTCTTTCTTCTCCCTTGTGCCACAACAAGGAGACGGACATTCTCCCATCAACGAGGATGACCAGGCATAGGAGGAGAAGGTTGGTACATGAAGTTCCGTACTAGGAGGGGGTGACGTAATAATTGCAAAAATAAATATAAACAATCTCACAAAATAGACAATCACACAAGTACACAAGTATTTTTTAGGTGGAAACCTAAACCGGGTGAAAACCACCACCTAACCCTCTCGAGTTAGGATTTTCCGATCAACCAAGTTGATCAAAATCCACTAAACGAATCACTTTAAACGAGGGTGATTCAACCTCAAATACAACCACGCTACAAGTGCGAGGGTAGCGTTCCTCAACCCCTTCTCTTCATGAGAAGGATTTTGTCCCTCGAAGGAGACGGGAATTCGCAAAGCGAATACCCAACCAAATAACAAAGATAAAAGAACAATAATCCTATAGAGCCAACAAAGTAATTTTAAACCTAGCTTTTATAGGAATTAGGAAACTCCCCTTTGAAAGGAGTGCGTCGGCGACGCGGATGCGTGAACAACACGACGGCGCTACGTCGCTCTCGTGAACTACGGCGGGAGAGCAGGTGCGCAAAGCTTGATGCTCTCAAGATGAAGAATTAGAGCTTGGAGAGCAAGAGAGTCTTTTTGGACACAAAAGAGTGTGAAAGTGTGTAGCTAGGTGTATCTTGGTGTGTCTTGGTGTGTGTTAGTGTGCAAGAGGTTCCCCTTTATTTATAGAGGCCTTAGGAAGGCTTTGGATGGCTTAGGAAAGGCTCCATAGCCGTTGGGTGCAAAGCCCAAGTGAATCAACCCGAAATCAGGAATAATCATTGCACTGACAGGGTTATCAGACGTCTAATTCTGGCATCAGACGTCTGGAAGACCACTTTAAGACGTCTGATTTCAAGGTCAGACGTCTAATTTCGTGTGGGTTCCTTCCTGACATGAATCAGATCTAAACAGGGTTCTAGTGCAAGTCCATCAGACAACATACAGGATGTCTGGCACTATGTCTGGACATCTGGAAACCTACTTTTTCATGAGAATGGATTTGCAACGGCTAGAAAATCTCTGAGAAGAGATTTTCGGGTCAGTCGAGGCAAAACGGTCAATTATCAGACGTCTGGAAGGGCTTAAGGACGTCTGATAAGGCTCTAACAGTCATATCCTTGAGTGTATGCTAAGAGAGCCAACGATCCACTAATTGGACGTCTGGTAAAGTCATCAGACGACTCCTAAGATGTCTGGTCTAAGGTTTGGACGTCTGATTTCATCAGACAGAACTAACTATGTCCAGCCTAAACGTTATCAGATGTCTGAATCAATAGTCAGAGGTCTTAAAATACATTATCAGACGTCTGATTTTGGAATTAGACGTCTGGAAATGCTGTTTGAACCCTATATTGGTTTGCTAAGTTCTCTACAGAAAACCTAAGTATCCTAGGGTTGTGCCAGTGTTCCTAGGACTACTGTTAGGGTACTTTGAGGCTCTTTAACATAATTTTCTAAGGAAATAAAGAGCAAGAAAATAATGACAAATGTACATGAAAGGAATAAAATGGAATTCTATCCTATTCTTCTTGTCCTTCCATCTTCAATCTATCGCTCCTCGCGAATCCCCTCTATTCTCCATTAAGCTCCTCTAATCCTTCCTGGATGCGAGCTCGAATTCTGTCTAAACATGTCTACATTTGCAATTGACATGAAATCTAAGACTCCAAGTGCAAATGTTAAATAACACGTCTTTTGTTATCATCAAAACAAATGATCGTGGTGCTCTAGCACCAACAGTACACGCCCACCCTTGGAGGAGCATAGGGCACGCCCCCTTTGAGGTCTTGTCTTGGAGGTCTTCACCTTGAAGGAGCTTTACAAGGATGGAGTTGGAGGACTTCTTTTCAAGCCTGGGAGCTACTATGCTTGGAGCAAGAAGCCTCTATCTCTTCTTCACTAGCATCATCATACGGAGGACTAGTGGTTTTACCTTTTATGTTTTTTTTTTTAAATTTCTAGTAGTGGAAGCATTCCTCTACTAGGGTTTTGTAAAACATTTTTTCTCCTCTAGTAATGTTGCCTCTTTGTTAATTGTTCTTTTCATAATTTTACTTTTACCATAATGTAATCACCCCCTCTCTCTAATTACTCTAGGTTTCCACCTACCTTGGGTGAGCTTAGAGAGAGGAATTACTTATCACTTAAGTTTTAGTTTAGTAATTTTAGGTGTTAATCATCTTCTTGCCATCAAATCCGCATTACTTTAGTTATTTCAAACTATAAAAATTGCATATTGAAAACAACAAAAAGAAAATTGATTTTCGTTTTCAAGTAAGAGATTTATAATTGCAATAATTACCTCCTTGGACAACCCTAGATACTTCCCTATCTAGGTTTACAAATTTCAAAAGCGAATCAATTTTTGTGCGTTGCAGCAACTTAAAACATTACTTTTACAAACCGTGCAAAAACACAATCATGAAGCTGTGTTTGATAGAGTGACTTCTTTGTTCCATTGATTTGTTGGAAAGTCCACTTCTTATAATCTATAGAACCTAAAAATTAAGTTGCAAAATATTTTTTGGTACCCATTTTTGTTTGGGTCCATGGTTGTTAGTTGGCATTGCCTGCTTTGGCAAGCTTCCTTTCTCTATATTATGGCTAAAACTAGATGCTTCATGGTTATTTTTCGGTATATAGCCTAACCCAAATTTTATTGTGCTTTGGGTTTGTGTTCCTAATAATTTGTTCAAGTTTCTACTTCCACTTGTGACTTTAGTTAGGTCATTTAACAAAATAGCAGAGTTTTCTTTTAGTTTGTCTATATCAACTTTTAAGCTATTTATTTGTGACTTTAATGCAATGATCTCAACAGATAACTCTTTGTTTTGATTTCAAGTACTTTTTGTGCTTTTTCTTTACCTAATGCTTTTACTAGGTTTTGTTTTCTAATTTTAATTATTTTGCTATATCATGCATCTCAAAGAATGCTTCTAATAATTCATCTTGGGTAAAAAAGGTTACCTCACCTTCTAGTGCCATAAGACCGAGAAGAGCTTCTTCTCCTAAGGTTTCTTCTTCCTCTGCATGAGTCTGACTCAACCCAAGTTGTAGTAAAAGCTTTCCTCTTTCCATCTTTTTTGAAGTGCTTCTTCTTCTTATCTGATTCCTTCCTGAGAAGCGGAGAATCCTTCTTAATGTGTCCCTTTCTCTTGCAGTTGTAACAAATAACTGCATCATTCTTGGTTTTTACTTTTTTCTTCCTCCAGTTCTTCTTATCCTTGGGGAACTTCCTAAATTTTCTAAATAGGAGTGCTATATTCTCCTCTTCTTCTCCACTTGCAGTTTCTTCAGATTCTTGAATTGCTTCAAGGGATATAGCTTTCTTCTTTATTCCTTCATCTTCATGTTCTTTCATGTGCTAAAGTTGAACTTCGTAGGCCATAAGGCTTCCGATAAGATCATCTAGTTTAAGGGTAGACAAATCTTTCGACTCCTGTATGCCTATAGTCTTTGTCTCCCAATCACTGGTGAGTGATCAAAGTATCTTTCTCACCAAGGCTTCATTTTTGATCTCCTGATCTAGGATTCTTAAAGAGTTTACAATGTCCATAAACCTCATGAACAACTCCTTCATTGACTCACCTTTCTTCTTCCTAAAAAGCTCATAATTCCGTGTAAGTAAATTTACTCGAGTTTCTTTTACCATAGTTGTCCCCTTATGGGTGACTTCGAGGATGCTCTAGATCTCGTAGGCTATCTTGCAAGAAGAGACACAGTTGAATTCTACTCTCAAAAGCCCAAAGAAGATTGCATTCATGGCTTTAGCATTATGGGTTGCCATCCTCTTTTGATCTACTGTCACTGCCACTCCTTCCTTTATTTTAGGGCAAGTGTACCTAGAGGCGATGACATCCCATACCTCAAAGTCCATAGATTCTAAGAAGCCCTCCATCCTAGTCTTTCAGTATCCGTAGCTCGTCCCATCAAAGAGAGGAGGACGAACAGCAGATTGCCCCTCAACGTATGTGCCGACAGATGACTTTGACGTCTTCTGGACAACTAGGCTCTGATACCAAGTGAGAGTAGGAGAATATCCTATGGATTGTAAGTAAATACTAGAGGGGAGGGGTGAATAGTATTGCTTTACAAAGAAATAAGGAGTTTTCCCAAAAATTGGAAAATATAAAAGGTTAAAGTTGGAAGAGGGGAGTACAAACAATCAATTAGTCATTTGAGGGGACAGGGTGGCAATTAATTGGCTATCAAGCAGTTTTAAGTCATTTCATTGTAACAAAGCTTCAATCACTCGAAAATAATTAAATTTATATGCTCAGATTCATAAAAGAGTTTGAGGTCGAACATAAGGAGCAAATAATAGCAATTCAATCTCACTAATCAAAAAAAATATAAGCAATTATAATGAAAACTTTATTTAGAACTACTCAAAATGATGTAGATGTGAAATTCAATAGCAAAGTTCAAAAGGAATGGGTTAAAATGGTGATTTGAATCATCAATTAATCATTTGAAGTTAAGCTCAAGTATCTCAAATATATGAACGGTAAATCTCAACCCAATATTCCACGTCAACCAGATTAGATGAACCAATAGTATATAACACTTGAAGCACCAGGAGATATTAGATGAAGGCATAAGGCATCAGATGCCTTAAGTGCTCAAAGCTTAGCTTCAACAAAAGAGGCAAAGGCTTCCTCTCTCCTTCCTTCCTTCGTGCCTCAAGGGAGAGGCGACCACAGCATAGAGGCAAAGGCCTCCTTTGAAATCGGCTAAGCATAGAGGGAGTAGCAAAGGCCAAAGCCCCCCTCTCTCTCTCTTTCCCCTTCTTCTTTCTCTGAGACCCAGGTATAGCTGGGTAGTCGAGCAGGTAATGAGCGTGAATAGGACTAGGCTTGCGAGCGTGGGTTGCAAGCGAGGAGTGCAGAGGCAGGTGATGTGCATATATCTGATTAACCTAAGATGTGCATTAATCCATGTTCTTAGTGCCACATTAGCATCATACATTGTAAGTAGTGCATAACATGCATAATCATGCATTTAGATCAAGTTGTATAGATTGTATAGTAATTGTCTGCTTTTTATGGTTAGGGATAGGGTGACCTTTTATCTAGGCCTCAGATTGAAGATCCAACTGTATAGATCTGATCGGACATCTGTAGCACCAGATAGAGATCGAGGAATCCTAAAGATCAATGGCCAAGATGGTGTTAATTCGCACCTTAGATGACAAATCCCATCACACAGATGGATTCATCAACGATCGCAGCCTAATGGCGAGAAAATTGGTCCAATCCGACACCCATGGCACCGTCTACAGCACTCAGAAGACGGAAGACCAACATGGTGCCACGTGGCACCATCTCAGCCGCCCAACCGACCCCAAGAACCTGCCTCTACCTTTCCTCTTCATCTGATCAATGATTCTCCATTGTTGGATGCTCATCCAACGGCTACAGGCCTACGCGCACAAAACAGCCGCACAACACAAGGCCACCTAGAGCACGTTGGTCGAGCACCTTCACGAGGAGAGCGGGCGTGCGTTTGAGCTTGTTGCACCTCAAATTGAATAGCGGGCGAGGGGGCACGTGAGTGAACGAGGCTGCGCAATGAGGATCGGACGGCGCTGAGCAAGCGATAGTGGCCATGCATGATCAAACGTGCAGCGTTGACGCGTGATCGCACGTGGGCATGCGACGCAAGCGTAGGCAATCTTAAGCCATCTAATCTATTGATCAGACGACTGTGAACGCGCGGACATCCATGTGCATTGAAGGATGCAGAGGTGAGGAGGCGCGCGAGCGGCGGGCACGACGGCCATGTTCAGGCATTTAGTGATGGATTTATTCGTCACTAAAGGTCCTGAATTAATCTCTTTCTTATTTTTTTGAAACTAAAAGGAAAGCTATCATATTACCATAGCAATCTAGGAGGACATTTTATGGATAAAAAGGTGAAGAGAAAATTACAAATCAGATCACCATCTATGTATGAGGGACCAGCACTCATTTACAATTTGCTCACAGCATACTGGTCTCTCCTGAAATAACCTCTCATTTCTTGCCCTCCACACGCACCAAAGAGTTGCGACACGCTGAGCTGCAGTCTCTCCAAAATTAAAAAATTGTGCCACAAAGAATCCCATGGGGGGAGTGTGGTTCCTGACAAGTCCTCCTCCATATTACAATAGCAATCAAGCTAGAAGAAAAAATGTGGTTAAGACTTTCAGTGTGCATTCCACATAGTTGGCATTCATGAGGAGCAGCTCCCATTCTTTTGTGCCTTGGATCCCCTGTTATCACACCCTCCCTTCTGCAAAGGCAAAGAAAAATTTGTACCATGAGGGGGATCTTCAAGAGCCATATTTTTTTGTCAATGTGATCATAACCCTAACCTCTTCCATCTTCCATTATCCTTCCTTAAGCACACTGGACTATATAAATTCCATCCCAAACATAGCTATCTTCCACTCCAAGTCTGGGTTTGAATCTTTCTAAGTCTGAAATCTTGTTCCTTCTTTCTTCCAACAGCCGGGTGCCGACCCTAATGGATTCAACTTCATTCAATTGCCAGCAGACCCCTATTTCAGACCAATAGCAGCTCACAGTACCTGTTTTGTCCCTTGCTGCAGCAAAAAGCCTCCGGTAGAATTCCTTAAAAGGGCCCAGTAGGGACCAATGTTCACACTAGAAGTCAAATGTTCTACCATCTCCTAATACTGGCTGCAGCAGATGCCAATTACATTTCAGAGCTTGAATCACAGACTTCCAGAAAGGTGATGGTCTGATAGGAAATAACCTCTTTAGAGCACTATTGGACTGACCATAGCTATCTCTAATCAACTTGGTCCAAGGCTTCTCTTCCCCCTTCAGAACTTTTATAGCCCATTTGATCAATAAAGCCTCATTAAATTCTTTCAAAGATTTGATTCCCAATTCCCCACTTTCTTTGGGCTGATAGATTTGCTCCAATTTTAAATGCTACATAAATCTACCTTCATGCTTGGCACCTTTCCAGAAGAACCTCTTTCTCATTAAATCCATGTGCTTCCATACAGATTTTGGAGCTTTGAAGAGGGAGAAGTAGAAGATGGGGATCGAGGTAAAAACAGAGTTCAACAAGATGAGTCTGCCACCCTTTGCTAAGAACCTGCTATTCCATCTGGCCAACTTGACAGGAATTTTATCAAAAAGATTGTTCCAGTCGCTTTTTTTCATTCTTGAACATCTTAGGGGTAGCCCCAAACATCTGATGGGAAGATTAATGTGAGGGGTCCCCAAAATATCTGAAATAGCTTCTTGTTCAATCTAATTCAGGCCAAAGCATACCCGATTGGACTTCTTCCTATTTAAATTCAGACCTGAAATGTCACCAATGATATTAACCATATGACCAAGTGCACAAGCTTCACCCTCTGACCCTTCCACAAAAAAGACCATATCATCCGCATACTGGAGAATAGGAGCTATGGCTCTCCTGTTAGAAAGGGAGTATCCTCTGATAATACCCTCCTCAGAAAGTTTGCAAGCATATCTCGCTAGACCATCAACAGCAAGGTTAAAAACAAAAGGGGCCAAAGGACATCCTCGCCTCACCCTGCACTGTGGTTGAATCCAGGCCCCACAAGGTTTCCCATTGATTAAAGGAGTGAAAGAAGTAGTAGTAATGCACCTTTTCATCCATTGAATCCAGAGAGGGGGAAATCCTCTTCTCTTGAAAACTTCCCACAAATAGGGCCATGAAATAGAATCGTATGCCTTACGGAAATCAACTTTCCACATAAAGGCTTTACACTTCCTTTTTTGCCAACCACAAACCATCTTCTGGGACATGATGAATGAATGTAAGGATTTATTAGGACTCTTGTAAGGATCTATTAGGAAGGAATGCAGATTGTACTGGATGAATCACATCCTGCAGGACGGGCCGTAGCTTATTTGCCAAGACTTTGTTAATCACTAGATAAATAGAGTTCGAGAGAGCTATAGGTCTGAAGTCTTGAAATTTCTCTGCACCTTGTGTCTTTGGCAGCAAGAAAAGAAAGGATATGTTGATCTTATCAAAGCTAGAGTTGCCCTCCTCAAACTCCTTAATAACATCTATCACTTCTTTACCAACCACACCCGACATCTCTTTGTAGAAAAAAACTTGGATTCCATCAGGACTAGGAGAACCTTCATTATTTAAGTCTTTAATGACAGCCACTGTTTCTTTCTCAGTGATGGTTGATATCAAACTAGATACTTGTTCCCCAGAGACTTTACGTGAGTCACTCATTGCCATTCTCCATTGACCTCTCCCTATTGCCCGTGAAGCATCTCTAAAGTACTTGATGGCCTCAGCTCTAATATCTGGCATAGATGAGATTCTCTGACCATCCTTGAGTATGGATGAAATTAAGTTGATCCTTCTACGAGACCTGGCAGCCAAGTGAAAAAATTTGGTATTGGCATCCCCCTCTTTAAGCCAAAGTTGTCTGGAACGTTCCCTCCAATCCATCTCCAATTTTAAGTCTTCTTCAACCACCACATCTTGCCACATTCTTCTGGTTCTGAGCTCCTCGTCAGTCAGAGGAACAGTAGCTTCTTTTGAATCAAGTCCTTGGATTTCCAGCAGTGCCTCATTGCGTATCTGATGTCTCACAACAGACACTGCATTATCTCCCATTCCTTTTTCCTGCTTTCCAGAGTAGAATTTTTCCTACTTTCTAGTGTAATACTTTCTTGCTTTCTAGTGCAATCATTTCTCATTTTCTTAGTTGTACAAACATTTTGCAACTTCAAGTGAATGTTCTCTCTCTCTCTCCTATTTTCTATAGTTATTTCATTTCATTGTGATTATTCCACTCTCTAAACAAAAACACAAAAGAATATAATTGCGAATTTTGATTGACGTAGCCTCCCTGAGTTTGACCCACGATTTCTATTCTAGTATAAATTTTATTTGTTGAACCTAAGTTCTTCGCTATTCGAACTACAATGACAGGTTTTTAAAACCAACTCCAAAAGCATAGTCTTCTGACGATCAACATTTTGGCACCATTGCCAGGGAGGCAATGATTTTCCAATACTTTTGCATTTCATGCACTTTACTATCTTCTAATTTGCTTTCTCTCATGTCTATTGTTTTGCAGATACCTCTATCAGGGAATCATCAAGCGGTAGATTGGAGTAAAGTGCAGTTGAAGATGACTGTAAGTGCTCTCCATTCTTCCACTCTCCATAGATTTTATTTCATCACATTAAATTCAAATTCCAATTAACCTAGGTGTTTACATAAATTCTAGGATTAGTTTGGTTGTTTGGATTTCCACACACACTCACATTTCCCCCCCGCATATATATAAAAAAAACAAAAGCAAAATTTTATGGGGTAATTCAACATACACACAACTTACACCCACATTCTAGGCACTTAACCTACTTGATTTTCTTCTACTCAATCGGATTCTGACCTGTTTGGGCTGCACCACTCAATGTAAAACCAACTCACCAAGTAGCTTCCTCTTATGGTTTTCAGTCTAGGTTCATACCAGGCACTCACTTTATTTCTGATTTTAAGGAAAGCAATCATCACCCGTGCTTGGAAGCCTGGTTTGCATCAAACTTGATTGAAATCAACCTCATTCTAAACCCTAAAAACTACTTAAGCAAGATTTGAACATTAAAATCTATTCATTGCAAATAATCTTGCTTGGAAACCCTAGTTGTGCATGCACTTACACATACTCAATTGATCATTAAGGGCCCACCACATTCCATAAGCACTACAATCCCAGGCCTCAATAAAATCGAGTAGACGTTGGCCTTAAGGATTTATTCGCTCCTCGGGGCCTAGTCTGAGATTGTTTATGATTAACCTACTTATACTGATCAATCCAATGTCTAGCTAGGGGAGTAGTGTCAAATGACCGTGGTTGGGGGTACACTAGGAACTAGAGGCGCAAGCCGAAGGAAGAACCTTCTACCCAG
Organism: Thalassia testudinum; assembly: GCA_037157565.1. Taxonomy (NCBI): domain Eukaryota; kingdom Viridiplantae; phylum Streptophyta; class Magnoliopsida; order Alismatales; family Hydrocharitaceae; genus Thalassia; species Thalassia testudinum. The sequence continues at coordinate 19,356,101 of JAZHRO010000057.1, forward strand.
CCCCTCCTTCTAACTGGTTGGATTGAGCGTACACAAGTAGAGTAAATCATTTATAATCTTAAGATGGGTTTTGGGAGTCTGTAGACCCTTCGGCTACCCTACTTAAGCATAGGCTTTTTTTCTTGTGCTGTAGGGTTCTTATCCCCAGTCCTTCCGACTTTTTCCTAGTTTATGCTGGGAAGAAGGTCGTTGAATCCCCGATTGGAAGGACCACTAGAGTATTCTTGGAGGTGTAGATTGGATTTTGGCCAAATCGATCCCATGGCCGATCAACAACCTCCTCTGCCTTGGGATCCACAGGAGGAATTTCGAAGGCAGTTGGAATAAATGCAGAGAATGCAAGAATGATTCTAGAGAATGTATGGCGCTCAGTCCTTGAAGGATTTTTATGATCATTTAAATTGTGGGGAATGTCCCGGCATCCAGATTCCTACCAGAAACGTAGAAATCAAGCCCCAGGTGTTAAGCCTGATCAAACATTACCATGGGCTTGGCTCTAAAGACCCGTTTCCGTACTTGGAGAACTTGACCACTTTGGTCCAGACCACCAAGGTGCAAAATGTGAAGGAGGAGCAAATGATCATGAGGCTTTTCCCCCACTCTCTTAGGGATAAAGCTGCTCATTGGTACAGGACAATAGGAAGACCAATTGCAACTTGGAATGAGTTGAAATTGGCCTTTCTCAAGAAATTCTTCCCTATCGGGCGTACCAATGCTTTGAGATGGGCAATCACTACCTTTACCCAGAAGCCGAGGGAGTGGTTTCATGTGGCCTGGGAGCAATTCCAGGACCTATTACGGAGGTGTTCACACCACGAGGTGCCAAAATGGCAACTCGTGCAGATCTTCTACCACAGGTTGACTGAGCAACTCAGAAATCTTGTGGATGCTTCTTGCGGAGGCAATTTCCTCAACAAAGATGCAGATAGCGTGCACAATTTGTTTGAGGAAATGAGCAAGAATTCGATCAATCATGCCTCCATGGATACTTTTATCCGATCCCAGCAGCCCAGATCGAATGTTAATGAAGTCCACGACTCTCATTCATTCGATATGGAATTGATCTATAATAAACTTGATAAGGTGGACTTGGTTGCTAAGAGAATGTAGGAGTGGATGGCTGGAAATTCAATGAACAACTCACGATCCACTCAATCTCAGAATTCAGAATTCGATTCCTCACAAGCTACTTCTGGATGGGAGTTCGTGAATCAACTTGATGCAACTCAACCTGCGAGCCAGCATTATTCGGAATCCCACGGGTTCCAAATTGGGGCCTTTGATCCTAGTTTCTCTGATCCTTCCCTTTCTTTCTCTCCATCCTCACCCTATGAGGATGTTTGTGCTGTACAGGAGAATGTTAGATCCAACCACTACTCTAATGCTTATAATCCTGGTTGGAGAAACCACCCTAACTTCTCTAGGAAAAACCTGGGGCAATAGACCCAATTCCAACCCAGGAACTATGCTCCACAATGACCAATGGGTCAAGGTCATGCTTGTACTTAGTTGCCCTCGAATCAGGTCAATCAACCAGCTTAGAATTCCTGTCAACCCATAGGGTAGGTTGATTTGAACTGACAAATGGTAAAGATGCAAGTATCCATGCTCCAGCTCATGCAGCAAATGAAAACCTCGCTGGACAACTTGCAAATAGGGCTCATAGTTGATTCTTGTCAACCCGGATCTCTACCATCCAAACTCGGACCCAACCCACGACATATCCTAAATCCAGAAAATCAAGCCCATGGGTACGGAAATCAGAGGGACCCACATGCACATGCTCAGGTGGTTGAGCAGAGTCCTTCTTCTTCTTCTTCTACAAATCAACAATTCTTGGCTAATGAAGCCCCTCCAATCTTCCTAACCCTCCCCAAGACCCAAACCCGTATGCATCTGCAAATTCTGTTACTTTGAGGAGTGGTAAACAAACTCAAGATCCACAACCACACTCTTTTGATTTACCGAATCCTGAAGAACCTGAGGAGAGAAAGAACTTTGGAGAAGAAATCATGACTCAAGAACCTGATTGTAAAGATCTGACTCATGTTCCTTTTCCTGAAGCCTTGATCAGATCAAGGAAGAAGAAGCCTATTGATAGTAATGAGGAGCTTTTGAATATTTTCAAGAATGTTGGGATCAATATCCCGCTTCTCGACGCTATCAAGCATATACCAATTTACGCTAGATTTTTAAAGGATTTATGTACACAGAAGAGTAAGTCAAGAGAATCTGTTCCGAGGAAGGTGGTACTCTTTGAGCAGGCTAGTTCTGTTATCCTGCAGCACCTCCCTCAGAAAAAGAGAGATCAAGGTGCTGCATTGATTTCTTGTGTCATCGAAGATTACACTTTTGATAGAGCACTGCTGGATCTGGGTGTATCCATCAACCTAATTCCGACTTCTCTTTATGAGAAGTTCGGATTAGGTGAACTATAGCCGACTTTAGTAATGCTGCAGTTAGCGGACCATTCTATCACAAATCCACGAGGCGTTAATGAAGATGTTATTGTTAAGGTTAAGGATTTCTATTTTCTTGTAGATTTCCTTGTCCTTGACATGGATGTACCTAAAAATCTGATGAACATGCCAATCATTCTGGGGCATCCATTCCTGGCTACCGCTAAGGTCAAAATTAACTGTGAAAGCGGTAGCATGGCAATCACCTTTGGGGATCAATGAATGAAATTGGATATTTTTAAGGTGATTAATAAATTTGAGGATTGTGGACTTATCGAGGAACTTGAAGATGATAATGTGAATATTGAAACTTGTATGATGGTTTCTACATTTGAAAGTTCCTCCTTTGATGATGAATTGGGCCTCCAACCCTCTATGGCAGACTCGCCATCTTTTGAAGAGGTTATTGATTTTGTTCACTCTCAACCTCTTCCTCTTGATGAGTCATCAGCATCTTCCTTACCTTCAGTCATCAGCCCACCCCAGCTTGAACTGAAACCATTGCCTGAGAATCTAAAATATCAGTTTTTAGGACCACACATGACGCTCCCTGTGATTATCAAAGCTAAATTAACAAAGGAGCAGGAGATTAACCTGATTAAGGTCCTGAAGGAACATAAGGAGGCAATTGGTTGGACCATTCATGACCTTAGGGGGATCGAGCCATCTTATTACAATCATATAATATTTTTGGAAGATAGATCCCACCCTTCTCGCCAGATGCAGAGGAGATTAAATCCAAATATGTGAGAAATGGTCAAGAATGAGATTATTAACTGGCTTGATGCAGGAATCATTTATCCGATCTCTGATAGTCCTTGAGTAAGTCCCGTGCAGATGGTTTCCAAGAAAGCCGGGATTACCATTGTGACTAATGAGAAAGGAGAATCTGTCATAACTCGTTTAGCTTCCTCTTGGAGGGTTTATATCGATTACAGGAAGCTGAACATGGTCACGAAAAATGATCATTTCCCTCTGCCTTTCATTGATCAAATCCTAGAAAGATTAGCCGGGTAGAAGTACTTTTGTTTCCTTGAGGGCTACTCGGGATACAACCAAGTTCCTATCCATCCCAAGGATCAGGAAAAACTACTTTCACTTGTCCCTATGGAACCTTTGTTTTCCGTATGATGCCATTCGGTTTATGCAATGCACCTACGACTTTTCAAAGGTGTATGTTGGCCATATTCTCTGACATGGTGGGAGAGTTTATGGAAGTCTTCATGGACGATTTCTCTATTTTTGGAGAATCGGTTGACTCTTATCTAGTAAATCTTGAAATGATTCTTAAACGATGCATCAAAACAAGATTGGTCCTTAGCTGGGAAAAGAGTCATTTCATGACACAAGAAGGCATCGTCTTGGGTCATGTAATCTCTTAACGGGGAATTGAAGTGGATAAAGCTAAGGTTTATGCTATCGCTAAACTTCCTCCTCCCACATCTGTTAAACAAATTCGATCATTTCTTGGTCATGTGGGATTCTACAGAAGATTCATCAAGGACTTTTCAAAGGTTGCTTATCCTTTAAGCAATCTTCTCGCCAAAGAAACATCATTTGATTTCGACCACTCATGCCGTAAGGCATTTGATTTTCTCAAGACGGTAGTCACTTGTGCTCTGGTGTTGCAACCACCAGTTTGGGTAGCTCCTTTTGAGATCATGATCGACACTTCTGATTATGCGATCGAGGTTGTTTTAGGTTAGAAAATTGACAGGAAGCCCTCTGTCATCTACTATGCTAGTAATACTCTAGACGAGGCCCAGAGGAGTTACACTGTTATTGAGAAGGAATTACTAGCTATAGTATTTGCTTTAGAGAAATTCAGGGTTTATCTCTTAGGGTCTCACGTCATTATATATACTGACCACATAGCCTTGAGACATCTCTTGGCCAAAAAGGATGCTAAACCCTAGCTTATTCGTTGAATTCTTCTACTTCAAGAATTTGATCTTGAAATCAAGAATAAATCTGGGGTACAAATGTGGTGGCAGATCATTTGTCGAGACTTCTGAGTGATTCTTCTCATTTGGACAACCTGATTGTTGATACTTTTCCAGATGAAAACATCCTTACAGTTTCAGGAGTACAAACCCTGTAGTTTGCTGACATTGTTAATTATTTGGCCGTTGGTCAAATCCCCCATGATTGGACCAAGCAACAATGGGATAGACTCAAATCTGAGGCCAAATATTACTTCTGGGAGGACCCTGAACTGTACCACAATGACTTTGATCAGATTATTCGCCAATGTGTTCTGGAGAACAAATTCAACAGTATACTCGAGTTCTGCCATGCATCTTCATGTGGTGGACACTTCTGCAGGAAAAAGAAAGCTACAAAAATTTTACAATCTGGATTCTATTGGCCATCTTTATTCAAGGATGCCCAGGATTTCTCAAGGTCGTGTTCTCGATGCCAAGCACTCGAGACATAACTAAGAGATAAATGATGCCCCTAAACCCAATTCTTCCTGTCGAAATCTTCAACGTTTGGGGCTTCGATTTCATGGGACCCTTCCCTCCTTCATTTGGACATCAGTACATTCTCGTCGCTGTTGATTACGTGTCCAAATGGATTGAGGCGATTCCCACCTGAACCAATGACCACAAGGTGGTCATCGATTTTGTCAAGAAGAATATCTTCAACAGGTTCGAGATTCCGAGGGTCATCATCAGAGATGGCATGATAACGAAAATACGCAGTTTGTTAATTAGGTAATTTAGTGTCGTTGCAATGCGTAAATCCGCTTTCGCTTTTAAATTTATATCCTAGATAGTGGGGTATCTAGGGTCATCCAAGGAGGCCAAATGTTTGCAAAATTGATTCTCTTGCTTACAAAATAGATCTCAACTTTCTTTTTGGTATTTTTCAAAATATCATTTTTTTGTTTTTGAAATTAAGGCAACATGCGAAATTGTGGCGGGAAAGTGACTTACACTTCAACTCAATATACCACTTCTAAAGTGGCAAGTAGAGCCTCTCCCTAAGCTCACTCTAGGCAAGTGGAGGCCTAGAATAATTAGGGAGAGGGAATGAAGAATGCTAAAAACAAAGCAATTAGAAATGCAAATAAAGAAATTGCAAAGAAGGCAACTAGATTAATGAAAAAGTGTTTTACAAAAAAGCCTAGTAGAGGAATGCTTCTACTACTAGAAAAATTATAATAAATAAAAGCAAACACAAATCCTCTAGATAGATGGTGAAGAAGAAGGCTTCTTGCTCCAAGCTTGGTAGCTCCCAAGCTTGAAAAGAGTCCTCCAACTCCTTCCTTGCTATGCTCAGCCAAGGTGATGTCCTCCAGGGCAATGCCCTAAGCTTCTCTCCAAGGGTGGACGTCCACCCTAGGTCCTTCTCCTTTGCTTGGCCATCCTCCTTGAAGTAGAAAAGTCCTCCTCCTTGACGTGGCCCAAGTTGAAGAGAGTGGGGAGAAGAAGGCACCAAAAGGGCTGGTGATGTGCCCCTCTAATCTCCTTCTGTACTCCTTCTTCTTGGCTGTAGGTGTAGGTGGTATAGGTAGCAAAATACACTAATGGAGGATGGGAATTATGTGGTGGTAGGGTAGGGTATTTATAGGATGGGAAGCGGGTGGTTATGGTGTTTTTTTGGAGGGAAATGAAGGGGTGCTTGGATATTTCTGGAGGGAAAAATGGGAGCGAAATGAAGAGGTACCTTGGTTTTCCCTCCAAAAATACCTTCTAGAAGGCAATTTTGGAGGGAAAAAATGGAGGGTGGAGATGGGTTTTGATGGTGGATGTAGGGTGGTGATGGAAGGGATAGTTGGCACCAAAATAAAGTAGGAGTAGGTGGTTTTTTTGCTGGAGCTTAGGTAGTAGGGTAGTAGGGTAGCAGGTTTTCGTGCCATGGAGGTGGACTAGCTAAGTTAAGAAGCTTAGCTAGCTTAGCTAATAGGGAGTAGAGTTGGAGGCATTTGGAGTTAGGGTTTTCAGGGAGAAGAGCTGGAGGTAGTCATCTTGAGCTGCACTAGAGCTGGTGGCTACTGAAGAGAGCTGCAAGGAGCTACCTTAGCTGGCTTGGCTTGCTAGTTCTTTGCTAGCTACTAAGCCAAGCTAAAGCAAGCTGGCTTCTACTTAAAGGAGCTGAGGTGAGCTGGGTCTAATGCTCCCGAGGAGGATCAAGCTGGGTGAGGCAACTAAGGTAGCTTAGCTCAACTGAGTTGAGCTAAGCTGAGTCCCCAGGAGCTGGACTTGAGCTTCCTAAGCTGGAATGAAGTCATCTTTAGCTGGCCAGAGTTGAGTAGAACGGGATGTAGCTGAACCTGAGCTGGGGTGAGCTCCAGTCAACTCAGCTAAGCTAGCTAGAGCTCCCTATGGACTAATGGGAGCTGAGATGAGCTAAACTCTGCTAAGTTAGGCTGGATCTGAGCTGACCTGAGCTAGGGTGATCTAAGATGAGCACTCTTGAGTTGCCATTCAGCTGAGATGAGCTGAATGGAGCTAAGATGAGCTAACCCTAGTTCAAGTGAGCTGGAATCCAGCTATGGTGAGCTGGATCAAGCTGAGTTCCAGTTAGTCTGAGCTTCTTCACTAGTTGCCTTCCTGAGTGCTAGGGTTTTGGAGTTCTGACAATCTGCATATCCCTAACACTCACAAAAACACATTAAAAAGATAATAAAAGGTGCAATGCATGCCTAACCTAATTGATGCCTAAATGCAGCCCAAAAACCCATTTTTGGAGCAACATCCTAAGAGCTAAGTTTGTTTTAATGCAGAAAAATGATGATAAACTGGCGTTTATCACACCCCATGCTTATCTTTTACAAAACTTAGCAAAACTTAAATTTTTACAAAATGGAATTTTTGGGAAATCTAATTTTTTTCTATTTTCGAGGAGAAATAGATTAAGGGACCTTGGTTGAACTAAACAAAAGAGGTACAGGATTTGCTAAAGATAAACATCGAGATTTGTTTTGGATCCAACCATTAGATGAAACAGGATCAATATATCCTCCAGAAACTTCACAAATTAACCCCTTGTTAATTCAAATGACTTGAAATTTTTGTTCTTAGGATTTTTCTGGCTCATGAATCTGATTCACAACTTGCAAAAATCCTTTAAAGCCTTGTGCCTGTGCTTGTGAAAAGCCAACATTTATAGGTGCATGTTAATTTATTTATTTATTCATTTTTTTTTCTCCCCCATGCTTATTTTTTTGTTTGTCTTACAACAGATGTGTCGGGATCATCATTCCCGTTACCAATCCTCGAGGGGGCTCTGGTGCCAGTACTTTGGGATAGCACTGTCCATGACACCACCTAGGAGCTCACAACCCCAAAACACAATGTGGTCTAAAGGGGTGCTCCAAGCAAACTCAAGCTCTTGCTCTGACACTATAGGTAGAGCACTGTCCAAGGCATTTAAGTTGCTAAAATGCGCTTTAATGCTCCGTCTAAAGATATGAAATATAGATATGGTGCAACACCGAGGCAGTAACATGTTGACATCGCGTCCTCAAAGGAGGCATTTTCCTCCTTCTTGGCTGTGAGAACTCAAACCAATGATCTGTTTCAGACTTTTACTAAGTAAAAACATAGGAAATTTTCAAATTTTTAGTTATTTTTAAGTCTTGGCTTGTGTGTTAAAATTGACACAAGAAGTTTCTCAAGACATGCAAGTTTTTGAATCAGAAACTAAGCCAAATATTTTCCACATTACAAAATAGGATCAAGTCACCTGAACTATCATGAGTTCAAGTGGAATTTTTAGAGAAGGATATCTGATCTAGTCTAAAATAGACCCTGAAATTCTAATGATCAGATCCACATCCTCTTCCTTAGTTTGTTAAAGATTAAATCCCATTATACCAAAAGTGAGTTTTTCGACCTTAGTCACGATTTCAAAATTTTTCCTCAAAAAGTTTTGAACATTTTTTTTTTTGGGTATGCAAGCAGGAAAATAAAATACCTATAAAAGAATTCATGTTTTTAGGTTTTGAAAATCCTAAATCGATCGTCAAATTTTTAAACACCCCCCCATGCTTAAGATATGCCATGTCCTCATGCATTAGGAGGGAAAAAGGATCACCTTAGTGAAGAACGGTCGGGTTTAGGATGGTCAAAACCTAGAAAAAGAAGAAAAAAGGAAAGCAAGAAAAAAATGATGGATTACCTCCCATCCAGTGCTATCTTTTACGCCATTCAACCGGGCGTGAAGGTATGCACGCAAGATGGAAAATCATGTAAAATGTTGGACACTTGAATGTCTTTAATAAAAGTGTCTTCCTCAAGATCCCTAAAAAGATGAGTGGTAAAGATAAAGGGATCAAAATATAATAGAGAAATGGAAAAATGACCTGGATCTGGCCATGGTTTTAAGTGCTTGTAAAATGCTAGACTTTGGTGGGTCGGGTGATAGGTCCAGTGGAAAGGGATGGGGAATGGAATCAATGAGATGTAGGGTGGGTGAAGTTAGTGTTGATGTTTTTGGTGAAAAATCAGGAAGATGAAAAGGGGGAAAGTCAAACCCTAGTTGATCTGGAAAGTCTTGGACCACATAGCTATCCTTAGAATAAGAATCAATAAAATCTAGATCAATAGTGGTCAAAGATGAATGAGATTGGATCAACATAGATGCCTAAAATACTACTTCCATTTTATTATTAGTGTCCTCAAAAATTTTGTGATCAATGGGCCTCTTAGAAGCTTGAAACACATCTAATGAGAAGGTCTGGTTACTGCAACTTATATTCATTTTCCCAGAATAAGAATTGATATTAGCTGCTACCATAATCAGAAAAGGTCTTCCAGGGATGGCATTAATGAGAGCCTTAGGTACCTCTATGTCAAGGACCAGAAAATTTATTGGAAATAGACAATTCCGGACCTTGATAATACTATCCTCAACAACTCCCCGCGATTGAATGGTAGATTGGTCTTCCAATTGAAATTGAACCTTAGTAGGTTTTAAATCACTGAATCGAAATTCCTCAAATAAGACAGGGGGATGAGATTACTAGAGGTACCTAAGTCGAGAGAGGCATGAAAAAAAATGATGTCATTTATGAGTGATGTGCCCTGGTCCTTTTTTGTGAAAGGCAGCTTGCTCTGAAAAATTGAGCTGGCTATCTTTGAAAGGACCAACCTTTCTAGATTCTCATCATGCCCTTTTACAGTAAATTTTTTAGAGGCATGGGGAGAATCTAGGAAAGGAATATTCCTCTCGACTTGCTTAAATAAGTCCAAAGGATTGTGGTCAGAGGGCTCTGATTTTGGATTGTTGGATTGCAGATTTTGAGACTGGGAAATAGGGTTTGAATCAAGTGTTTTTGGGATTTCTTTTTCTTCTTCCTTATTGAGGTTAGGGGGGTCAATCTGCATTGGTTGAGAATCAGTTTCATCATTTGATTGTGAAGGCCCTAAATCCATGGTGGTTTCCTTACTCCTCAAAGTCTCTGCATACGTAGCTTGGTGATCACTGGGAGGAGGTGGGGGACCCGATTTTGATAGAAACTGGGTTGGTGCTGTGATATTGGGTTAATAGGAGGCTGGACCATGTGGTTCTGATGTTCGTAGCTGATAAACGCCAGTTTATTATCATTTTTATGCCTTTAAACAAACCAAGCTCTTAGGATTTTACTCCGTAAATAAGTTTTTGGGCTGCATTTAGGCATAAATTAGGTTAGGCATGCATTGCATCTTTTATTGTCTTTTTAATATGTTTTTGTGAGTGTTAGGGATGAACAGATATACAGATCCCCAAAACCCTGGCACTCAAGAAGGCAAATGGTGAAGGAGAAGCTCAGACTAGTTGGAATTTAGCTTGATCCAGCTCACCACAGCTAGAACCTAGCTCACTTGAACTAGGGTTAGCTCATCCCAGCTCCATTCAGCTAATATCAGCTGAATCGCAACTCAAGAGAGTACATCTTAGCTCACCCTAGCTCAAGTCAGCCCAGATCCAGCACAACTCAGCTGAGTCTAGCTCATCTCAGCTCCCACTAGTCCACAGGGAGCTCCAGCTAGCTCAGCTGAGTTGACAAGAGTTCACCCCAGCTCAGATCCAGCTACATCCAGCTCCACTCAACTCCATCCAGCTGAAGAAGAACTCATCCTAGCTCAGGAAGCTTAAGTCCAGCTCCCAAGGATTTAGGTTAGCTCAAATCAGTTGAGCTAAGCTACCTTAGCTGCAACCAGCTTGATTCTCCCCGGGAGCACCAGACCTAGCTCACCTCAGCTCATTATGGTAGAATCTAGCTTACTTTAGCTTGGCTTAGCACCTAGCAAAGAACTAGCAAGCTAAGCCAGCTAGAGTAGCTCCATGCCAGCCTCTTCCGCAGTAGGCAGCTCCAATTTCAGCTCCAGACTTCTCCTCAGCTCCACTTTCTAAACCCTAGCTCCAACACCTTCTCCTCTACTCCCCCTCTTATCTAAGCTAGCTTAGCTTAGCTTAGCTTAGCAAGCAACCAGCTCCTTAGCCATCAACCACCTTCAAATTCAACCCTAGCTTGCTCCACCAACTTAAGCCTACCTAAGCTAGCTACCCTACTCAAGTTGGCGCCAACTTCTAGCCATCCCTTCACCCCATTATCACCACAAAAAGACACCAAAAGTTGGCACCAAAAACTACCCCTAGCCACCTCTATATTGGCGCCAACTTTCAGCCCTTAATCCACCCTACACCTATCCACATAATCCATCCTAGCCATCCACCTACTCCTCCTTCTACAACCATTCTTGGCGCCAACCTAGACCCCCTTATAGAAGCCATTTTGGCCCCAATATCAAGGGATGTCAACACCCACAACCACCCTCTAGGTGTCCCTTAAGGTGGTGCCAATTCTCCTTGGCCATTGGATCCTTAACCACCTCCATGTCTTCATCTTAGCCCTCCATTCCAAGAGTCACCTTAGCCCCCTTCCTATTCTATAAAAACCCACCACCTACCAACATTTTGGGGCATCCTCCATTAGTGTATTTTTCTACCTATACCACCTATACCTTCGGCCAAGAAGAAGAAGTAGAGAAGGAGATTAAAGGGGCACATCACCAGCCCTTTTGGTACCTTCTTCTCCCCACTCTCTTCAACTTAGGCCATGCCAAGGAGGAGGACTTTTCTACTTCAAGGAGGACGACCAGGAAAAGGAGAAGGACCTAGTGTGGACGTCCACCCTTGGAGAAAAGCTTAGGGCACGCCCCCTTAGGGCTTGCTTTGGAGGACATCACCTTGGCGGAGCATATCAAGGAAGGAGTTGGAGGATTCTTTTCATGATTGGGAGCCACCAACCTTGGAGCAAGAAGCCCCCTTCTTTACCATCTATCTAGAGGATTTGTGTTTGACTTTCTTTATTTTAATTTTTCTAGTAGTAGAAGCATTCCTCTACTAGGCCTTTTTGTAAAACACTTTTCATTAATCTAGTTGCCTTCTTTGCAATTTCTTATTTGCATTTCTAATTGCTTTGTTTTTAGCATTCTTCACTCCCTCTCCCTAATTATTCTAGGCCTCCACTTGCCTAGAGTAAGCTTAGGGAGAGGTTCTACTTGCCACTTAGAAGTAGTATTTTGAATTTGAAGTGTAAATCACCTTTCCGCCACCATTTCGCATGTTGTCTTAATTCAAAAAACAAAAAAAATGATATATTGAAAAAAAATACCAAAAAGAAAGTTGAAATTTATATTTCAAGCAAGAGAATCACTTTTGCAAACATTTGGCCTCCTTGGACGACCCTAGATACTCCCCTATCTAGGAATATAAATTTAAGAGTTGATCGATTTTTACGCGTTACAATGACATATTTAACAAACCATGTGAAATCGCAATTACTTTTTGGCGTCGTTGCCGGGGAGGCATGGCTTTGCTATTCTTTCTCCTCTTACTTGAAGTAGATCTCATCCTTTTCTCCTTCTTCTCTTTTGTGTGTGCAGGAACTATTGCATGAAGAAAGCGGGAATCTGGAAGCGAGAGCTCAAAGTTCCTTTTCTTCCCGCGATATTCAGGTTGGTTCCTCTTTCTGGTCACATAATTAATTAAAACTACCAAAAACATATTAAACTTGGCTTTCTGGATCCCAAACAACTTGATTAAGTGGAGTGGTGCATTATAAAATCCATTATTTGTTTGAATGCTTCTTTAGCACCACACCATTGCAAGTATTGGTGTTCTATTTTTTGGGTCCAGATTTCTGTCCAGACTTGAAAGATCGATTCCTAACACCACAGGCCTCTTAAAATCATAAAATTTCATACAGTGATTCCCAATTAAGTTTGCAACATCTGTTCCAATTTTCAGATCAATTGATTTGTACTTAATTTTTAAAAATTTGTTGATTGCAGAGGGGTCACACTTGCTAATCTTCCTGTTTTGCTACTATCCGTGAATTTTTACAATTTTTATACTCATCCAATTATTATGAAATTTAGCTTACTGGAATACCTGTGAAATTTTACACATCACATAAAATCACAAATATTTTCTGAGGTCGGTGGTAATACTAAAAAGTCCACAATACCGACGAGTATCATTTTTGGACTTTGACACCAGTACAATTAAAAATTCAAAACAATTATCAAAGAAATTCCTAAAATCTTACAAAAATCTTTTCTGGAATCCTTGTTTGATTTTCTTCAATGTAGTGGTGTTGTTTGACTTGTTTGGACCACTACTTAATACAGAAAGCCTAAAATTAATTCATTGGTAATAATTTTCTATCTTAGGGATAATTGGCTTAAGGTTTCTTTCTTTCTTTTTAGAGACTCACATTAAAGGAAATTAACCATGACCAATACAACTTGTCTTTCCTTTGATTGTGAAGTTTCAAACTTGTTTGAAAATTTAAAGAGAAAAACCCTTAAACACATTTAATTAAATCAAATCCTAAAAGACAAAAATACAAAAAAAAATTTTGTGACAACTTGATTTTCATTGGAGCCACTCTCCAATTCCTGCACACAAAAAAAAAAATCAAAATAATAGGGAAACAACCCAATAAATGCCCTCCACATTCCGTGTGCACTATAGCATCCTAGACCTAACTAAAATTTGTAGCAACTTGACCCCTAAGGCTTTATCAACTTAGGCTTGCTATTTAGGTCTTAAGTTTTCTTTAGTTAGTACCAATTCTGTCATCTATATCTGGTGTTCAGACAAGGGGCCGTGTCAAACGACCAGGCTCGGGTTTGTACAAGCACCTAGGGTTTTCCCTGGGAAACGTTTCGGCCCAAACCTCCCCTTAAGCAACTTGGCTAGATTTGTTGATAAAACGGGTATTCACTATTGACTACTTATTTCCTACATAGACCAAGTCTTAGGTTATTATTAGGGTGTCTCAATTAAGTTAGGTCTAGTTCTGTTTGTTTGAATTGCACACTTTCTCTCATCTCTTTCTCTTCTCCTCCCCTCCCATCCTTCCATTCTATGCACGGGCGATGGTCTCAAAATCCGCACTTGGAAAGACCACTTTTTCTGTCTTCTCCTAAAAAAATGGAAACACAACAAAATAGGTCCACTAACCCTTCCACTTCCACCTCTAACCCCACCACTAACCCTAATTCTTACCCTTCTACCCAAAACCCATCCACCATTAACTTCCCACACTTTGAGCTCCCTAATCTTGAGTTGCACCAAACACAACATCAAGACCCCCTACCTAATCTTTTAAAATTGATGGCCAAGCAGATTAATAAATTAAATTCCAATCAACAAACATTGACTAGGAACATCCAAAACCTAGCCAACCCAAGGCCAAACCTACCACCCCGTCACCAGCCTGTTGTTCCTCTAAAAGATTTCTATGATCCGTCTTATTATGAGGAACGATCAGGGATGGTCATAATAGAGGGGGACTTTGAGATCAAGCCTACTGTCCTGAACTTAATTAAACACTTTCATGGCCTTCCTAGGGAAGACCCTTTCAGCCACCTTGAAGAGCTAACTCTTCTTGCACAGACAACCCGTTCCCGAAATGTGCAAGAACACATATGGCTGATGCGGCTTTTTCCATTATCTCCTAAAGATAAGGCTGCTTATTGGTTCAGGACCATTGGCCAACCCATCACAACTTGGCATCAGCTCAAGAGCGCCTTCCTCAAGAAATTCTTTCCCATAGCTCATACCAATTCCTTATGAAGATCTATTACGACCTTTCACCAAAAATCTGGTGAGACTTTCCATGATTCTTGGGAAAGATTTCAAGGTCTTTTAAGAAGTTCCCTGCACCACAAGATTCCTTTACGGCAGCTCGTGCAAATCTTCTATCATGGATTAGAAGATCAAATCCGACATTTTGTCGACGCCTCGTGTGGCAGCAACTTCATAAATAAAGATGCTGAAAGTGCCTACGACCTGTTTGAAGAAATGAGTGAAAACTCATTTAATCAAGCTTCCATGAACACATTTTGCAGAACCCAAAACCCACAGTTCGGTGTTAATGAAATAGGCACTCAATCTATCCCTGTCACCCAAGACGATCTTCAATTGATTGCTCAAAAACTCGACCAGATGCATATTAATCAAAAGAAAATTGAGGAAAGATTGAACACATCAACTCAAGCTCCACACCCACATCTAACCCAACCTAACTTTCCACGAAGAGAAAATTTGCACAATCTCAACACTACTCCTGCTGATTATTCTGAGGTTGCCCATGATTCACTGGGGAATTACAACTATCCCGATCTTAACCCCACTCAAGATATTTCTGCCATCCAGGAACCCTTTAAAAATTCTTCCAATTGGAAAAATTACCCGAACTACTCCTGGAATAATCAAGTTTGCCCCCAACCATATAATTTAATGGGTATGGGCTGAATCCAAACTTCCATCTTGGGCCATCCCAACAAGACATCAATGCCCAGATGATGCGAACCCTGTAGGATATGCAAACAAAAATGACGGAAGTAACCCGCACCATCACAAATCTGAGCAGTCAAATTGGGGTTACTCCCACGCAAAGACCTACAGGACATCTTCCGTCCCAACCCATGCCCAACCCTAATCACCAAGGAAACCATTATATGGGCAGAACTCCACACTATCCGAATCAGCCTCCTCCAAATCCACCACCTCAGCAGCCGCCCAGGTTTCTGCAATCACAGGCCCCCCCACCACCTCCAAATAATAATCCGACTGCACATGCAGTTACTTTGAGGAGTG
This sequence comes from Thalassia testudinum, assembly GCA_037157565.1. Classification (NCBI taxonomy): domain Eukaryota; kingdom Viridiplantae; phylum Streptophyta; class Magnoliopsida; order Alismatales; family Hydrocharitaceae; genus Thalassia; species Thalassia testudinum. The sequence continues at coordinate 19,371,667 of JAZHRO010000057.1, forward strand.
GGAAAACCACCACTGACCCCAAGCCTTCACACAAACCTGGTGAAATACCTGTGCAAATGGACTCCCCACCTCCCCATCAGGAAGAAAAAGAAATACAAAAATCTCAAGACAAGATTCCTATCCCTTTCCCACAAGCTCTCTACCCTACCACCAACAAAAAGAAGAAATCTGAGCCCACTACAGAAGAGCTCATGGATCTATTTAGGCAAGTTCATATCAATATTCCTCTCCTAGATGCCATCAAATATATGCCTGCCTATGCCAAATTTTTGAAGATTTGTACTCCTAAAAGGCAGGCCAAAAATCTAGGACAGGTGCATCTTTCAGAGACAGTAAGCTCTGTCATACAGAGTAAGCTGCCTCCTAAGATGAAAGATCCGGGGGTGCCTTTAATTTCTATAATTATTGATGACACTACATTTAATCGCACCCTCCTTGATCTTGGTGCCTCAGTTAATATTATTCCCACGAATTTATTCGAAGAATTTCAGATCGGTGAATTAAAACCCGTCGAGGTTACCCTGCAATTAGCCGGCTGATCTACAATCAAACCTCGTGGGATTATCGAGGATGTTTTGGTCAAGATCCATAATTGTGTCTTCCCTGCAGACTTTCTGGTTCTTGACATTGAGGTACCTGAATCATTGCTGGACTCCTGAATAATCCTTGGACGCCCTTTCTTGGCCACTGCAAAGGCAAATATCAATTGCCACACAGGCAAAATGGATATCAACTGTGCAGGACAAACTATCACTTTAGATATTTTCAAATCCTCCAGAAGATTCCATGATGATAACTTCTTTGAGGACTCAGATACTGAAATTTCCAATATGGTGGAGGAGACAATGTTAATAGATACCCTTACTGACCATAATTTTTTTGAGGACTCTGATTAAGAATCAGTGGTCGGTGAAATCTGTGATCTGGAAACTTGTCTTGACACCAAATTTATTCCTGATACCCCCCCTAAGCACCTTAACCTACCCACTTTTCATGCACCTAATTTTTCCACACTAACTTCACCCAATCCTCACCATTCCTTCCTCGACTCCTTTCTTACGAAGCTGCCACCAACCTCGCTCGAGTTTGGCCTCAAACCTGATTTAAAACCATGGCCAGACTCGGGCTACACTTATCATTTTCCATCCAACTTTGATCCCAATACTGCCTCTAATCAATTTTCTAGGGATCTAGAAGAAGACACCTTTTTCGCAGGCATCCAAGTGTCCAATTATTTACATGATTTTACGTCTTCCGTGCATACCTTCACGCCCAGCTAAATGACGTAAAAGATAGCACTGGATTGGAGGTAACCCATCATTTTTTCTTGCTTTCCCTTTTTCTTCTTTTTCCATGTTTTGTTCATCCTAAACCTGACCATTCTTCACTAAGGTGATCCCTTTTCCCTCCTAATGCATGAGGACATGGCATATCTTAAGCATGGGGGGGTGTTTTTAAATTTCACGATCGATTTGGGATTTTCAAAACCTAAAAATATGCAATTTTCTTTAATTTATTTCCTGCTTGCATGCCAAAAAAAAAATGATGAAAAACTTTTTGAGGAAAAATTTTGAAATTGGGACTAAGGTCAAAAAATTCACTTTTGGTACAATGGGATTTAATCTTTAACAAACTAAGGATAAGGACATGGATCTGATCATTAGAATTCCAGGGTCTATTTTAGACTAGATCAGATATCCTTCTCTAAAATTCCACCTGAACTCATTATAGTTGAGTTGACTTGATCCTATTTTGTAATGTGGAAAGTATTTGACTTAGCTTCTAATTCAAAAACATGCATGTTTTGAGAAACTTCTTGTGTCACTCTTCACACACAAGCCAACACTTAAAAATAACTAAAAATTTGAAAAACTCCCTTGTTTAGACTTAGTAAAAGTCTGAAGCAAATAATTGGTTTCAGTTCCCACCGTCGAGAAGGAGGAAAATGCCTCCGTTGAGGACGCGATGTCAACATGTTACTGCCTCGGCGCTGCTCCATATCTATATTTCATATCGTTAGACGGAGCATCAAAGCGCATTTTAGCAGCTCAAGTGTGTTGGACGGTGCTCTACCTATAGTGTCGGAGCAAGAGCTTGAGTTTGCTTGGAGCGCCCCTTTTCACTACATCGTGTTTTGGGGTTGTGAGCTCCTGGGTGGTGTCATGGACAGTGCTATCCCGAAGTACTGGCGCCAGAGCCCCTCGAGGAATGGTAACAGGAATGATGATCCCGACACATCTGTTGTATGAGTAAGCTAAAAATAAGCATGGGGGAGAAAAAAAAAGTAATAATAAATAAATTGACATGCCCTTATAAATGTTGGCTTTTCACAAGCATAGACACAAGGTTTTAAAGGATTTTGCAAGTTGCGAATCAGATTCATGAGCCAGAAAAATCCTAAAAACAAAAATTTCAAGTCATTTGAATTAACAAAGGGTTAATTTGTGAATTTTCTGGAGGATATATTGATCCCGTTTTGTCTAATGGTTGGATCCAAAAATAAATCATGTTGTTTATCTTTAATAAAATCCCGTACCTCCTATGTTTGAATCTACCAAGGTCCCTTAATCTCTTTCTCTCCTCAAAAGTAAAAAAAAAATTACATTTCCCAAAAATTCCATTTTCCAAAAAAATTGAAGCTTTGCTAAGAGACTAGAAAAAGGTAAGCATGGGGGTGTGATAAATGCCAGTTTATCATCACTATTATGCATTTAAACAAACCTAGCTCTTAGGATTTTACTTCGTAAACGGGTTTTTGGGCTGCATTTAGGCATAAATTAGGTTAGGCATGCATTGCATTTTTTATTGTCTTTTTGATATGTTTTTGAGAGTGTTAGGGATGAACAGATATACAAATCCCTAAAACCCTAGCACTCAAGAAGGCAAATGGTGAAGGACAAGCTCAGACTAGCTGGAATTCAGCTTGATCCAACTCACCACAGCAGGAACCTAGCTCACTTGAACTAGGGTTAGCTCATCCTACCTCCATTCAGCTAATCTCAGCTAAATGGAAGCTCAAGAGAGTTCATCTTTGCTCAATCTAGCTCAAGTCAGCTTAAATCCAGCTAAACTCAGCTGAGTCTAGCTCATCTCAGCTCCCACTAGTCCACAGGGAGCTCTAGCTAGCTCAACTGAGTTGACAGGAGTTCACCCCAGCTCAGATCCAGCCACATCCAGCTCCACTCAACTCCAGCCAGCTGAAGAAGAACTCAATCCAGCTCAGGAAGCTTAAGTCCAACTCTCGGGGATTTAGCTTAGCTCAACTCAGTTGAGCTAAGCTACCTTAGCTGCCTCAACCAGCTTGATTCTCCTCGGGAGCACCAGACCTAGCTCACCTCACCTCATTATGGTAGAAGCTAGCTTACTTTAGCTTGGCTTAGTAGTTAGCAAAGAACTAGCAATCTAAGCCAGCTAGAGTAGCTCCATGCCAGCCTCTTCAACAGCAGCCAGCTCCAATTTCAGCTCTAGACTTCTCCTCCTCAGCTCCTCCCTCCAAACCCTAGCTACAACACCTTCTCCTCTACTCCCCCTTTTAGCTAAGCTAGCTTAGCTTAGCTTAGCTGAGCTAGAAACCAGCTCCTTGGCCATCCACCACCTTCAAATTCAACCCTAGCTAGCTCCACCAACTTAAGCCTACCTAAGCTAGCTACCCTACTCAAGTTGGCGCCAACTTCTAGCCATCCCTTCACCCCATTATCACCGCCAAAAGACACCAAAAGTTAGCACCAAAAACTACTCCTAACCACCTCTATATTGGCGCCAACTTTCAGCCCTTAATCCACCCTACACCTATCCACATAATCCATCCTAGCCATCCACCTACCCCTCCTAGTACCATTCTTGGCGCCAACCTAGACCCCCTTATAGGAGCCATTTTGGCCCCAATATCAAGGGATGTCAACACCCACAACCACCCTCTAGGTGTCCCTTAAGGTGGTGCCAATTCTCCTTGGCCATTGGATCCTTAACCACCTCCATGTCTTCATCTTAGCCCTCCATTCCAAGAGTCACCTTAGCCCCCTTCCTATTCTATAAAAACCCACCACCTACCAACATTTTGGGGCATCCTCCATTAGTGTATTTTTCTACCTATACCACCTATACCTTCGGCCAAGAAGAAGTAGAGAAGGAGATTAAAGGGGCACATCACCAGCCCTTTTGGTACCTTCTTCTCCCCACTCTCTTCAACTTAGGCCATGCCAAGGAGGAGGACTTTTCTACTTCAAGGAGGACGACCAGGAAAAGGAGAAGGACCTAGTGTGGACGTCCACCCTTGGAGAAAAGCTTAGGGCACGCCCCCTTAGGGCTTGCTTTGGAGGACATCACCTTGGCGGAGCATATCAAGGAAGGAGTTGGAGGATTCTTTTCATGATTGGGAGCCACCAACCTTGGAGCAAGAAGCCCCCTTCTTTACCATCTATCTAGAGGATTTGTGTTTGACTTTCTTTATTTTAATTTTTCTAGTAGTAGAAGCATTCCTCTACTAGGCCTTTTTGTAAAACACTTTTCATTAATCTAGTTGCCTTCTTTGCAATTTCTTATTTGCATTTCTAATTGCTTTGTTTTTAGCATTCTTCACTCCCTCTCCCTAATTATTCTAGGCCTCCACTTGCCTAGAGTAAGCTTAGGGAGAGGTTCTACTTGCCACTTAGAAGTAGTATTTTGAATTTGAAGTGTAAATCACCTTTCCGCCACCATTTCGCATGTTGTCTTAATTCAAAAAACAAAAAAAATGATATATTGAAAAAAAATACCAAAAAGAAAGTTGAAATTTATATTTCAAGCAAGAGAATCACTTTTGCAAACATTTGGCCTCCTTGGACGACCCTAGATACTCCCCTATCTAGGAATATAAATTTAAGAGTTGATCGATTTTTACGCGTTACAATGACATATTTAACAAACCGTGTGAAATCGCAATCAATAGCCACCTGAGTGTTGGTTCCTATGATTAATAAAGTTTGGTGTGGGTTGGGATGGTGAGTGTCCTGTAAGTCTTTGAGTCGGAATATCCCCAATTTGATCATTGAGATTATTAATAAGAAGGGTTGTATCCTTTGTTTTTCTTTGTAACTCCTGCAGGGTTTTCATTATCTGGGCATTAATGTCTTCTTGAGATTCCCCAGATTGATAAGTCTGATTTGAACCATACCCTCCAAACGGGTTCTGTTGTTGGTGCGGAATCGGATTGGTCTAGGAGTGAGCCAAATAATTCCTCCCATTAGTGGAATTTTTCAATTTCTCCTGGAAAGTAGGGATATTTTGGGTGGGGTGATGATTGGGATAAACATAATTCCTTATTGAACCATTGAAAGCCTCAGAATAATAATTATACTTAGCACGGGATTTATGTAGATTTTCTCCCTTACGGGTGTTAAAAGGGGTGAGATGTGGAATGTGCAGAGCTTGGGCAGGTGTGGCAGGACTCCCTTGGTTGGCCAGGTTTGTTAAATCCTTATGCAACTGTTGTTGCTTAACTTGTAGCTGAGCCATGACAGAGTAGAGATTAGGTGGAGGGGCCTGATTAAGTAGCTCCTGGGTGCAAAAATAGGGGAAAGAAAAATTAGCAAGCGAGTTAAAGGACCAATTTTTATTTTCCATTTTGAAAGAAGAGGAAGAATGCAGGAAAGTCTTTTTTTGGGGAGGCAAAATCAAGTGGTCCCTCCAAGTGTGGAGTTTTGGACTACCGCCCGTGCAAAATGGAAGAAATGGTAGGGGAGGAGAAGAGATGGGGATGAGAGAAGTGTGCACACAAGCAATCAAATTCTAGACCTAACTTAATTGTGACTCCCTAGAATTTAACCTAAGACTTGGTCTACCTAGGAAATAAGTAATCAACAGTGAACACTCGTTCTGTCAACAAATCTAGCCAAGTTGCTTAAGGGGAGGTTTGGGCCCAAGCGTTTCCTAGGAAAATCCCCAGGTGCTTGTACAAACCCACGCCTGGTCGTTTGACATGGCCCCTCAGCCTGAACACCAAATATAGATGACAAAATTGGTATTAACTAGAGAAAACTTAAGTCCTATATAGCAAGCCTCAATTGATGAAACCTTAGGTGTCAAATTGCTACAAATTTTAGTTAGGGCTAAGATTATAGTGCACATGGAATGTGGAGGGCGTTAATTGGGTTATTGCCCTGTTATTTCAATTTTTTTATTGTATGTGCAGGAATTGGAAAGTGGTTCCAATGAAAAGTAAGTTGTCACACAATTATTGTATTTCTGTCTTTTAGGATTGGATTTAACTTAGTCTATTTTTAGGGTTTTCTTTTTAAGTCCACAAGCAAGAGGAAATCAAGTTGTATGGGTGAAGATATGTTTCCTTTTGTTGTTTGTTTCTAAAAATGAAAAAAAGAAACCCTAATCAAATTGGTCCTAGGATAGAAATTTACTACCAATGAGTGGTTTTTAGGATTTCTGTATTAAGTAGTGGGCCAAACAATTCAAAAAACACACTACTTTGAAGAGAATCCAACAAGGATTCTATAAAATATTTTTTTAAGATTTTAGGAATTTGTTTGATAACTGTTTTGAATTTTTCCTTGTACTAGTGTTAAAGTCTAGAAATGGTACCCGTGAGTATTTTGGACTTTTTAATATTACCACCGACCTCATAAAATTTTGCTGATTTTATATGATGTGTAAAATTCCACATGGATTCCAGAAAGATAAATTTCACAAAAATTGGATGAGAATAAAAATTCTAAAAATTCATAGACAGTAGCAAAATAGGAAGATTAGAGGCTGTGATCCCTCTACAGTCCACAAATTTTTAAAAATTAAATACAAAGCCAATTGATCTAAAATTTGGAAAATATGTTCCTAGCTCAATTTGGAATCATTGCATGAAATTTTATGATTTTAGGAGGCCTGTGGTGTTAGGAATTGATTTTTCAATTCTGGAGAGAAATCTGGACCCGAAAAATAGAACACCAATACTTGCAATGGAGTGGTGTTAATGAAACATTCAGGCAAACAATGAATTTTTATGGGCACCACTCCACTTAATTAAAGTGTTTAGGATCCTGAAAGCCGAGTTTAATATTTTTTTTTGTAGACTTTTAGCCTAAATGTTACAAGAAAGGGGAACCAACCTGACTTTCACAGGAAGAAAAGGATTTTTGAGCTCTCGCTTCCAGATTCCCGCTTTCTTCCTGCAATAGCTCCTACATACACAAAAGAAAAGAAAGAGAAGGGGATGAGATCCACTTCAAGCAAGAGAAAATTGACTAATGCAAAGCCATGCCTCCCAGGCAACGGCGCCAAAAAGTGATAACGAAAATGCGCGGTTTGTTAATTAGGTAATCTAATGTCGTTGCAACACGTAAATCCGCTTTCGCTTTTAAATTTATATCCAAGATAGTGGGGTATCTAGGGTCGTCCAAGGAGGCCAAATGTTTGCAAAATTGATTCTCTTGCTTAGAAAATAGATCTCAACTTTCTTTTGGTATTTTTCAATATATCATTTTTTTTGTTTTTGAAATTAAGGTAACATGTGAAATTGTGGCGGGAAAGTGACTTACACTTCAGCTCAATATACTACTAAAGTGGCAAGTAGAGCCTCTCCCTAAGCTCACTCTAGGCAAGTGGAGGCCTAGAATAATTAGGGAGAGGGAGTGAAGAATGCTAAAAACAAAGCAATTAGAAATGCAAATAAAGAAATTGCAAAGAAGGCAACTAGATTAATGAAAAAGTGTTTTACAAAAAAGCCTAGTAGAGGAATGCTTCTACTACTAGAAAAATTATAATAAATAAAAGCAAACACAAATCCTCTAGATAGATGGTGAAGAAGAAGGCTTCTTGCTCCAAGCTTGGTAGCTCCCAAGCTTGAAAAGAGTCCTCCAACTCCTTCCTTGCTATGCTCAGCCAAGGTGATGTCCTCCAAGGAAATGCCCTAAGCTTCTCTCCAAGGGTGGACGTCCACCCTAGGTCCTTCTCCTTTGCCTGGCCATCCTCCTTGAAGTAGAAAAGTCCTCCTCCTTGCCGTAGCCCAAGTTGAAGAGAGTGGGGAGAAGAAGGCACCAAAAGGGCTGGTGATGTGCCCCTTTAATCTCCTTCTGTACTCCTTCTTCTTGGCCGTAGGTGTAGGTGGTATAGGTAGCAAAATACACTAATGGAGGATGGGAATTATGTGGTGGTAGGGTAGGGTATTTATAGGATGGGAAGCGGGTGGTTATGGTGTTTTTTTGGAGGGAAATGAAGGGGTGCTTGGATATTTCTGGAGGGAAAAATGGGAGGGAAATGAAGAGGTGCCTTGGTTTTCCCTCCAAAAATACCTTCTAGAAGGCAATTTTGGAGGGAAAAAATGGAGGGTGGAGATGGGTTTTGATGGTGGATGTAGGGTGGTGATGGAAGGGATAGTTGGCACAAAAATAAAGTAGGAGTAGGTGGTCTTTTTGCTGGAGCTTAGGTAGTAGGGTAGTAGGGTAGCAGGTTTTCGTGACATGGAGGTGGACTAGCTAAGTTAAGCAGCTTAGCTAGTAGGTAGTAGAGTTGGAGGCATTTGGAGATAGGGTTTTCAAGGAGAAGAGCTGGAGGTAGTCATCTTGAGCTGCACTAGAGCTGGTGGCTGCTGAAGAGAGCTGCTGCAAGGATCTACCTTAACTAGCTTGGCTTGCTAGTTCTTTGCTAGCTACTAAGCCAGGCTAAAGCAAGCTGGCTTCTGCTGAAAGGAGCTGAGGTGAGCTGGGTGTAATGCTCCCGAGTAGGATCAAGCTCGGTGAGGCAGCTAAGGTAGCATAGCTCAACTGAGTTGAGCTAAGCTGAGTCCCCGGGAGTTGGACTTGAGCTTCGTAAGCTGGAATGTAGTCATCTTTAGCTGGTCGAAGTTGAGTAGAGCTGGATGTAGCTGGACCTGAGCTGGGGTGAACTCCAGTCAACTCAGCTGAGCTAGCTAGAGCTCCCTGTGGACTAATGGGAGTTGAGATGAGCTAGACTCAGCTATGTTGAGTTGGATCTGAGCTGACCTGAGCTAGGGTGAGCTAAGATGAACACTCTTGAGCTGCCATTAAGCTGAGATGAGCTGAATGGAGCTAAGATGAGCTAGCCCTAGTTCAAGTGAGCTGGAATCTGACTCGTCAATCGTTCACTTTAAAGCCGTTTGCAGTTTAATGTGGTGGAAAAATCGACTAATAAATATTTAAAAAAGAAATAACCACTCGCAGAGGAACGGGTCGTATCCACAGGGAGGCAATGACATATTAAAATTCGCACCAGCTAAAAATGTTTGTTCGTAGTTAGTTTGGACAAGAATCAAGCCAAAATTGACTTCAGATTAAGGTTTAAGCAAGAAACAATGCTGAAATAGCAATTCTGAGAAACTAGAGGATATTTTCCGCAATGCAGAATCAATAAAATAGGATTAAAAGTTGACAATGGCAGAAAATGTAATTTCTAATTGGCAGGTTACTGTAGCAAAATAGGGGAATTTTTCCCCTTTGTCTTGCGCGACGAGGAGTGGATGGCCGGGCACGGGAAGCTCGGAGGAAGTCCCTTGGACCGAGGGCTTCGAAGCGGTGGTGGCGGCATGTCGCGCGGCAGCCGAAGGTGGCCGGACGAGCTCCGACGGAGGTGCTGCAGCCGGTGAGCGGGTGCGGCCTGTTGGAGTGAAGACTGCCGCGCGCTGCTGCTGCGTGGGTTGCTGCTGTTGTGTGGGTCTGCAGGCGCTGGAGAAGGGCACTGCAGGCGGTAAGCATGGTTGTGCGGGTCTACAGGCGCGGGAGGAGGGCGCTGCAGGCTGAGGAGGACGCGGTTGGAGATGAGCGAGTGCAGGCGCGTGGTTGGAGGTGAGCGGGTGGCTCTGCAGGCACGGGAAGAAGTGTGCACGGTTGTGCAGGTCTGCAGGCGCGGGAGAAGGGCGCTGCAGGCGGTGAGCGCACGCGGCCGCTGGTCTCGCAAAGACTAGAGGGGGCGTGTGGGCGAAGGCAGCAGGTGCGTGGAAGGTGCTGTAGGCGTAGGAGCGCGCACGTGAGGTTGGCGTGGGCTGCTGGCGCAGGGAAGGTTCTGCAGGCGTGGAAGGTTGTGGGTGACTTCAGACGTGTGCGGTGGAAGTGAAGTGGGAGGACGGAGATTGCTCTGGATTGGGAGGTGGACTTCAGACGTCCAGGAAATTTCCCGGACGTCTTAAGTGACTGAAAGGGTAGTTGACGGTTGTTGCGGCAGTGGTGGTTGGTGATGACGGCGAGGGAGATGCACGCTAAGGTGCTCACGGTAATGCAGGCGAGCTCCGGATGGCGGTGTGGCCTGTCACACCACACGCCCACGGTGGTGTAGACTCGTCGCCACAGTAGAGGCCAGCAGTATGGAATGGAAGAGAGAAGGTCTCTCTGCACAGTGGTGGGTCGGTGGTGGAGGCCTCCCTCCTTTTGTAGTGGCCTGCACAAATTTGAAATCAGCCGCCCGACCAGATCCACCACATCCGCTCCCCCTTGAATGGGTTCTTCACTGCGGCAGTTGGGCATTTGAACGGCAGCCAGCCGTTCCAGCAAGAAGAAGAATAAAGAAAATAATGTTAAAATATTAGGGCCATTTATATACAGACCCTCAACTTTTATGTTAATAAAAACAGTCTACCTAATTGGTTATCTAATTAGATGAATGTCATTCTAAGCTAATTCTAAATGCACTTAAAATATGAATGCAATGCATGGATTATGTAATTAAATTAAAACTATGAATTAATCTGTTTACATCCTAATTTATACTAAATAAATGTTAGAATTAACCTAATGCGTAGGCACTTAAATACTTATATAGCCCACAAATATGGGCTAATCAAATACCCCCATGCCTTGTTTTTGATAGTCCCTATCAAATTTAAGCGAAACCTAGCACTCCAAGTAGACTAGTCAACTCACTTAGTCTTCCTTTAGAAGCATATTAAGTTCAGGCTCTAGACCCAAGGTTCCTAAGTAGTTGCTAAGTTACAGGCTAGGTCGGCTAAAGACGAGTTGCAGGCACAGGTTTCCCTGATTTCTAACTCTACCCTAAAGTTTATTGATCGCTGAGATTAAAGCATTTGTGCCTGTGCATTGGTCTGAGTTATTTGAGTTAAAGGATTTTTTTTTTTATATATATACTTTTTTTTTTTCGTTTGATTCTTCTAAGTCTAACCTCAGATCAGCTATCAACACGGTCTGTGTCAGATTCATTGTCCCCATTACCATACCTCGAAGGGTGCCTGGCTTTCGATGCTTCGAGATAGCACCGCCCATAATAACCCCAAGAACTCCTAGCAATCGACACTTTGAGATAGTATCGCCATGGATTTCTTAAGCGAATTCAGCCTTATGGCAATCGGCACTTCGAGATAGGGCTGCCCATGGTACCTGAACTGCGCAATGTGCTTACATGCCCCTAGTAGGATGGATATCCTAAGAGACAAGCACCGAGGAGGTAATATGTTATCATCGCATCCTCAAGGTGAGTATATACTCCACCTCTCCTGCGGCGGGAACTCTTCCAATCAAAATGTGTTTTCAAGCCTCTCTTAAGTCAAAACTAAGAGAACCAAATCTCTTTTCAGAAAGACAGAAATTAAGTTGATTACCAGACCAAGTGTGTGAAATTTGGATGGTTGGGTTACAAGGACCCGTAAACCAAAAGGTAGAATAAGACTCCAGGTACTACCCCACCTTTTAACTCAAACCCTAGCTTCCCTTCCTCAACCTCTTGAGGAATGGTCCGCAACTTAACTCCTACTTATGTTTTTAAGTCCACAGAGGACCCTAAAGGTCTAACGCTAGCAACTCATTTAGCTTCTAAAGTTTGACCCTAGAATTCATTTAGTCTACCCTAGAGTTCTGATTTGCTTAAGAATGCAAGATCTAGCCAGTTAAGCTCAAAACCCTTTTTTTTTTTCATTTTCTCTCTTTTTCTCTTTTTTTTTTTTATATGCTATAAACAAAATGCCTCAGGTCCTCTCCCCCATGCCTGGTTCAAACAATGTCCTCATTGAAAACAAAAAAAGCTAAAGGAAGATATTACCTGAGGCAGAGAATGGTAGGAGCTAAGGCTCCTCAAGAGTGACTTCGTCAACCAGATGGCCATCTAAAGTTATGTACGGTTTTAACCGTTGACCGTTGGCGATAACGGGAGTTGCTGAAGAGGAAGGATTTTTTATCTTCACAGCTCCATGCGGAAATACTTTGGTGATTATGTAAGGCCCATCCCAACGAGATTTTAACTTCCCAGGAAAAAGCTTAAGTCTGGAATTGAAAAGCCAGACTTGTTGGTTGGGCTCAAAGGTCTTTCGAAGAATAAACTTATCATGCAAGACCTTAGTTCTTTCCTTATAAGCTTGAGAGGTGTCATAAGCATCATTCCTCAGCTCCTTAAGCTCACTTAAATCTAGAAATTGTGCCTTACCTGCCTTCTCTAAATCCATGTTAACACTTCGAATAGCCCAAAGTGCTTTGTGTTCCAACTCAACAGGTAAATGGCATGCTTTTCCATACACAATCCGAAAGGGATAAGTACCCAAAGGGGTCTTATAGGCCGTTCGATAAGCCCACAAATCATCATCGAGCTTTTGGGACCAATCTTTCCTATCAGGTCTAACGGTCTTTTCCAAAATATTTTTTATCTCCCTATTTGATACTTCAACCTGCCCACTTGTCTAATGGTGGTAAGGGGTAGCAACCTTGTGAGTCACTCCCAAACTCTTAATTAACCGATTGAAGTGGTGGTTTTGGAGATGAGGTCCCCCATCACTTATAATAGTCTTGGGGCAGTCGAAACGGGATATGATATTGGCCTTCACAAATTTCAAAACCACAGAGTGGTCATTTGTGCGCGTAGGAATGGCCTCTATCCATCTAGAGACATAATCAACTGTCACCAAGATATATTCAAAACCATGGGACGACGGGAAGGGGCCCATAAAGTTAATTCCCCACACATCAAAAATTTCAACAGGTTGAATAGGATGTTGAGGCATTTCATTCCTCTTCCCAATCGTTCCAGTCCATTGACATCTAATACAGGCCTTAACAAAATTATGAGTCCTTAAATAAGGAAGGCCACCAAAAATCGGACTGGAGAACCTTAAAACCAGTTTTCTTAGCACCAAAGTGTCCTCCACAATGAAGTTCATGGCAAAAACTCAGCACACTTTGTAGTTCCTCTTCAGGCACACAACGTCTTAATACTTGGTCTTGTCCAATTCTAAATAATTCTGACTCTTCCCAATGAAAATATCTTACTTGAGAAATGAATCTCTTTCTTTTCTGCTCATCCCAAGAGCCAGGAGTTTGTCTAGTGACCAAGTAATTTACGATGTCTGCATACCATGGTAAAGTTGGTGTTACTGCCATCAGAGTTTCATCGGGAAATGTCTCGCGAATGTCTTCAGAAATAGAGTCATTAAGAGCAAGGCGAGACAGGTGGTCAGCCACAACATTTTCTACTCCTTTCTTTTCACATATTTCCAAGTCAAATTCTTGAAGGAGTAAGATCCACCTAATCAGACGTGGCTTAGAATCTTTCTTAGCAATGAGATGTTTCACTGCTGCAAGATCAGTAAAAATAACAACCCTAGACCCAAGTAAATAAGACCTAAACTTCTCCAGAACAAAAACTACAGCAAGTAATTCTTTTTCAGTGACGGTGTAGTTTTGTTGAGGTTCAGTTAAAGTCTTGCTTGCATAATGCAGCACATAATGTCTTCCCTCAACCCTTTGTCCAAGGACTGCTCCCACTGCATAATCCGAAGCATCACACATAAGCTCATATAGGAGTGTCCAATCAAGAGCTTGGAGAACAGGCGCAGAAATCAAGGCCTCCTTTAGAGCTTGAAAGGCCTCGGCACACTTTGAATCAAAACTGAAGGAAAATTCCTTCGCCAACAAGTCACAAAGTGGCCTAGAAATCTTACTAAAATTTTTAATAAAGCGCCTGTAAAAGCCAGCATGGCCCAGAAAGGATCTAATCTGTTTGACATTCGTAGGCAATGGAAGTTTGGAAATAGAATCAATCTTGGCTTTATCTACTTCCAAGCCTTGCTCGGATACAACATGCCCAAGCACAATTCCTTTCTGTACCATGAAGTGACTTTTCTCCCAGCTAAGGACTAAACCAGTGTCCTTACATCGTTTCAACACATTCTCCAGGTGCAAGAGACACTGGTCGAAAGACTAGCCATAAATAGAGAAGTCATCCATAAATACTTCGACACACTTGTCAATCATGTCCGAAAAGATAGACATCATACACCGCTGGAAAGTTGCAGGGGCATTACATAATCCAAACGGCATACGCCTGAATGCAAAAGTACCATAAGAACTCATGAATGTCGTCTTTTTCTGGTCATCAGGAAAGACTGCCACCTGATTGTACCCAGAATATCCATCCAGAAAGCAATAATACTTATTCCCTGCCAATTTTTCGAGAATTTGATCAATAAAAGGCAAAGGAGAGTGATCCTTCTAGGTAGCGGTGTTCAGCTTGCGGTAATCAATACAGACCCTCCATCCAGTTGAGGGTCTAGTGACAACTTGTTCACCTTGGTCATTGAGTTCCACAATAAAGCCTACCTTCTTTGGCACCACATGAATGTGACTGACCCATTTACTATCAGCAATGGGATATATGATCCCAGCGTCCAACCACTTCAGGGTTTCCTTTTTTACAACCTCCCTCATATTAGGGTTCAAACGTCTCTTCATGTCCCTAAAAGGCTTGATGGAATCATCAGTATAAATGTGGTGCATGCATAGTGTAGAGTCTATGCCCTTAATGTCAGCAATGCTCCAAGCAATAGCTTCCTTGTGCCTAGATAGGCATTCAATCAAGGCTCCCTCCTGTGCCTCAGATAGCACAGCGGAAATGATAACGGGGAGCGTATCATTGGCACCTAGGAAAACATACTTGAGAGTGTCAGGGAGGGGTTTCAACTCAAGGTTGGGGGCTTGTATGGTTGAGGGTTTCATAATAGATGTCCCCATCTCAGGTAGCAAATCTACCTTCGGCGGAAATGATGGGGGAAGAGACTCAGCAGAAACTCCTAGCAATTCCTCTAGTTCTAATATATCCCCTTCACATTCCTCCAAGAGATGGGAATGCTCATTTAGCATGACATGCTGAAGGGGGTCATCACATAACATTGCAGGAGTTGCCTCTTCAATCAGATCATCTATCACCTCAACTTGAGAACAATCCTCAAGTCCAGCTTGTTTGTAAGCATCAAACACATTAAGTCGGATTTTCCTGTTCCCAAAGCCCATTTTCATTGCCCCAGTATTGTAATTAATTGAAGCATGGGAAGTTGCAAGGAAGGGGCGGCCCAAAATGATGGAGGGTTTGGTTGGCTTGTTGGTATGGTAAGTGTACAAAACTAAGAAGTCAATAGGAAAGAAGAAATCCTCCACTCTTACGAGGACATCTTCCAAAATTTCCCATGGTGATTTAAGTGATCGATCAACAACTTGAAGGATTATAGGGCTAGGCTTCAGATTGCCTCACCCAAGTTGTTCATACACGTAGCTCGGAAGGATGTTCACCCGCGCACCTAGATCAAGTAGAGCCTCATCAATTTGTAAGTCACCAATAACTACAGAGATGTATGGGGCTCCTGGGCCCTTAAGTTTCGGGGGTGTGCCATGTTGAACAATTGAGCTAACAGAATCAGGCAGGACAACTTTTGATTGGACCTATTTTCTAGATTGCCACTTTTTCATGCAAAGGTCCTTTAAGAAGCGGGCATAAGATGGAATCTGCCTGATAGCTTCAAGCAAAGGTAGGTTAATCTGCACTTGCTTGAAAGTTTCCATAATCTCATCAGTCTTATCTTTGGCTCCAGATGAGCCAGCAGAAGTCTGCCCAGAGGTGGATAAGCACTCTGGAAAAGGCACTCTCGATCTCTGGGTGGAAGGGTTGTCATGTCAAGTAAGGGGTGGAACGGGGGCAACTTCTTCCGGTGAGGTGATTACAAGTAGAAAAGATTTGGGCAAATCTTCTACGGTGGGGATGAAAGTCAGGGTGGATGGTTTTTTCGGTGGTGAGACTATAGGAGCATCGGGTTTGGAAATTTCTTTCCCACTCCTCAAAATAGTCATTGCCTGAGCATGCTCCCAAAAGACAATCCCTTTTCCTTTAGGATTTTCCTCAGCAGCACTGGGAAACTTCCCAGTCTCCCTCTGTCTAACGGCCTCAACAAGGTGTCCAATTTGTGATTTCATCTCATGTATAGCCTTGTCGTGAGATTGGATGATGGCACTTTGACTTTCTTGCATAGTTTTCAACATCGCCTTCAATTCATCCATCTCAGAGGTTTTAGGTTGGGCAAAGGTCTGAGGTTGGTTCATTTGATGGTTTTGAAAGGATTGTGGTTTGTAATTCCCTGAATTTGAGACATTTCCTTGTCTCCATGAAAAGTTTGTGTGGTTCCTCCATCCCTCATTATAAGTGTTGGAGAAAGGATCATTACGAGGTCTTGGACGGAACCCTTGAGTGGCATTCAAATCCGCTTGTACAAGCTCAGGGAATTGGGAGACCAAGTGGCAATCCACATTAGCGTGTGTATTGCCTTGACAAATTACCCATTCGGAAGCTTGGGATGTGGAGGTGTTAGGTACGAATGAACTCGGGTTTGACATAAGCCTTTCCATGTTTTGATTCAATAATTGAATTTGATAGGCTAAATTCTGGGTGTCCCTTGCTTCATTCGCCTCCAACTTTCTTTGCATGGGAGTGGGCTTTCTATCCATGTAGGCAGAATCAAGTGAATAGAATTCTCACTCAAAGTATCAAATAAGTTGCAAGCTTCATCCTTAGTCTTAGATAGAAAGGTTCCTGCACAAGCACCATCCACAGTTTGCCTATGCGAATCATTAAGTCCGGTGTAGAACCTTTCAACCAGTTGCCATTTAGGCACCTGGTGATGTGGGCAAAGTCTCAGCAAATCGTTAAAGTGCTCCCACGCATCATGGAATGCTTCCCCATCCTTTTGAACAAAACTCATAATTTCCCTCCTAAAGTGATTTGTTTTGCTCATGGGGAAGTACTTCTTCAAAAACTCCTTCTTCAGGGCATCCCAAGTATTTATATTATCAAGGGTGTGATACCAATACTTGGCTTTGTCCTTTAGGGAGAAGGGAAAGAGGGTCCGCATTTGAGCGTCATCAATAATGCCATGCAGCTTCACCGTGGAACAGACCTCGGTGAATTCCTCGATATGCCTGTAAGGGTCTTCCCTAGTAGTGCCATAAAAGGAGGGTAGCAAGGATATGGTACTACCTTTGATCTCATATGGATTATCCCCTCCAGGTCTACGTAGTGCTAGGCCAGCTTGATTGGTTGGGATGAAATATTCCTTAAGGCTCCTTTGACCAGCCATTTCTACCCTTGGAAGGTCTTTTCTTAGGATTCTTTCAGGTTCAGAATCAAATACAAGTTGTCTCCTAAGAGAACGCCTACCAAGCATGCACTACAAACACAAATTTAAATTGTAGGTGACAAAACAAGTTGCCCAATCAATTACGCGCCTATTCTCAACCTACGGCTCGCCTAAGAAGACCTAGTTGGAGCTTAGGTGTTCTTCCCTAAATCTCAAATGGTCAAGTAAATCCAAAGACAGAAGATCGAGGGATGCAAGTAGGCCTAAGCCTTCCTTTGAAGCTGTGCTTTCGCGGTGCTTCTCAACTACCCCCAAAAATCCGTGACAGGGTATCCCCCTCTTTGGATTTACAAAACCTTTGATCTCAACTTCCGAACACTTCAGAATCCAACAATAGGAGGGCTCTTGTCCTAGTCGTTTCAAGACTTAGGAGTGTCTAAATGAGTGCTGTGGTGCAATAGATATAAGTGTGCATTCAACGCAAAATGATTTTGAATTTTGAATCGCACACCACGTTTTACAATCAAGTCCTTGATTTTTAGATGTCCCTCCTTTAATTAGTCCTTTCTTCAAATATATGTGACCACTTGTTAGATCGCTTCAAGACAAACTTTGAGGTCTTTGAATTAAATCCCAAATGCAATGCGTGATCAAAAATAGAATGCAAAGTAAGAGAATTCGTATCTTGCCTCCAGCGATCTACAATGCAAGAATGCACGCAATGCAGAAAAGTAAATCTAGAGGCTGCTCATATAGACCTAAATGGTTCATCCTAGGGCAGGCAGCTTCTAGCAGGCAGCTCATTTTTTTTTATTTTTTTTTTAGAACTACTTATGCACAAGCAAATAAAAGCAAAAAAAAACCTAAATCTAAAGAAAAGGGAACAGGCTCCCAAAAATTGCCCAACACGGGCCCAAAGCAAAATCAGGGAACAAACCCCTCAAAATATGCCCCAGAATAAGGGTTTCAAACTAACTGCAATGAAAAATTAAGTCTACAGTATTAATTCTATTCTAATTAAACTAGTGACTAAATACAATGGTGTCTATCGCGTCATCGTCCTTCTCCTCTGTTTAAAAATTGCTCGTCCAATTCTCGTCTGGCGGCGTCAAGGGTCGCCTCTCACACTGGCTGATTCTTGCATAAATTTTTGTAGCACAGAAAAGAAAATAATAAATGGTCAAATCTCTGTGCATTTGACAAATAATCAAAATAAAATTAGGTAAAATTATTG
The DNA here is from genome assembly GCA_037157565.1 of Thalassia testudinum. Lineage (NCBI taxonomy): Eukaryota > Viridiplantae > Streptophyta > Magnoliopsida > Alismatales > Hydrocharitaceae > Thalassia > Thalassia testudinum. Next base: position 19,390,233 of record JAZHRO010000057.1, read on the forward strand.
CGTCTGTTGCCTCCCCGGCAACGGCGCCATTTGACCCGTCGATCGTTCGCTTTAAAGTCGTCGTAAATTAATGTGGTGGAAAAATCGACTAATCAATATTTAAAAAAGAAATAACCACTCACAGAGGAGCGGGTCGTATCCACAGGGAGGCAATGACGTATTAAAATTTGCACCAGTTAAAAATGTTTATTCGTAGTTAGTTTGGACAAGAATCAAGCCAAAATTGACTTCAGATTAAGGTTTAAGCAAGAAATAATGCTGAAATAGCAATTCTGAGAAACTAGAGGATATTTTCCGCAATGCAGAATCACTAAAATAGGATTAAAAAGTGACAATGACAGAAAATGTAATTTCTAATTAGCAGGTTACTGTAGCAAAATAGGGGAATTTTTCCCCTTTGTCTTGCCTGACGAGGAGTGGATGGCCGGGCACGGGAAGCTCGGAAGAAGTCCCTTGGACCGAGGGCTTCGAAGCGGTGGTGGCGGCGTGTCGTGCGGTAGTCGGAGGTGGCCAGACGAGCTCCGGCAGAGGTGCTGCAGCCGGTGAGCGCGCACGGCCTGTTGGCGTGAAGACTGCCGCGCACTGCTGCTGCGTGGATGGCTACTGTTGTGTTGGTCTGCAGGCGTAGGAGAAGGGCGCTGCAGGCGGTGAGTGCGGTTGTGCGGGTCTACAGGTGCGAGAGGAGGGCACTGCAGGGTGAGGAGGGCGCGGTTGGAGATGAGCGGGTGCGGGTGTGTGGTTGGAGGTGAGCGGGTGGCTCTGCAGGCGTGGGAAGAAGTGTGCGTTGTTGTGCGGTTCTGCAGGCACGGGAGAAGGGCACTGCAGGCGGTGAGAGCGCGCGGCCGCTGGTCTTGCAAAGGCTGGAGGGGGCGTGCGGGTGAAGGCAGCAGGTGCAAGGAAGGTGCTGCGGGCGTAGGAGCACGCGCGTGAGGTTGGCATGGGCTGCAGGGGTGGGGAAGGTTCTGCAGGTGTGGATGGTTGCGGGTGACTTCAGACGTGTGCGGTGGAAGTGAAGTGGGAGGACGGAGATTGCTCTGGATTGGGAGGTGGACTTCAGACGTCCGGGAAATTTCCCGGACATCTTAAGTGACTGAAAGGGTGGTTGACGGTTGTTGCGGCAGTGGTGGTTGGTGACGACGGCGAGGGAGATGCACGCTAAGGTGCTCACGGTAATGCAGGCGAGCTCCGGATGGCGGTGTGGCCTGTCACACCACATGCCCACAGTGGTGGAGACTCACCGCCACAGTAAAGGCCAGCAGTATGGAATGGAAGAGTGAAGGTCTCTCTACACAGTGGTGGGTCGGTGGTGGAGGCCTCCTGAGCTCAGCTGCCTCCCTCCTCCTTTTGTAGTGGCCTGCACAAATTTGAATTCAGCCGCCCGACCAAATCCACCACATCCGCTCCCCCTTGAATGTGTTCTTCACTGCGGCAGCTGGGCGTTAGAGCAGCAGCCAGCCGTTCCTGCAAGAAGAAGAATAAAGAAAATAATGTTAAAATATTAGGGCCATTTATATACAAACCCTCAACTTTTATGTTAATAAAAATAATGTACCTAATTGGTTATCTAATTAGATGAATGCCATTCTAAGCTAATTCTAAATGCACTTAAAATATGAATGCAATGCATGGATTATGTAATTAAATTAAAACTATGAATTAATCTATTTGCATCCTAATTTATACTAAATAAATGTTAGAATTAACCTAATGTGTAGGCACTTAAATACTTAAATAGCCCACAACTATGGGCTAATCAGAATCCAGCTATGGTGAGCTGGATCAAGCTGAGTTCCAGTTAGTCTGAGCTTCTTCTTCACTAGTTGCCTTCCTGAGTGCTAGGTTTTGGAGTTCTGACAATCTGCATATCCCGAACACTCACAAAAACACATTAAAAAGATAATAAAAACTACAATGCATGCCTAACCTAATTGATGCCTAAATGCAGCCCAAAAACCCATTTGCAGAGCTAAATCCTTAGAGCTAAGTTTGTTTTAATGCATAAAAATGATGATAAGTTGGCATTTATCATGGTGGCACTCATTTGACTATTGCCCAGCTCCGTAATTTACTGGCTAAATACGGGGTTAATCGCCGAATCACCACACCTTATCATCCCTAGACGAATGGTTAGGTCAAGATCTCCAATCGGGAGACGAAGAATATTATGCAGAAAATGGTTAGGCCAGATAACAAAGACTGGACTCAAAAGCTTGAGGATGCTCTTTGGGCCTACCGTACGGCATATAAAATGCCTATCGACATGTCTTCGCTGCGTCTGGTGTATGGTAAGGCATTCCATTTACCCATAGAGATTGAACATAGGGCATTCTGGGCAATCAAGAAGTGCAATCTAGATCTGAGTTTAGCCGGGAAGACCAGGAAACTCCAACCATTTGAGTTGGAGGAGGTTAGAAATGATGCATATGAGAATGCCAAGATCTACAAGGCTCGGACCAAAGCTCTACATGACCAATTGATCTCCTACAAGAGCTTTGAGCCAAACCAGAAGGTCTAGTTATTTGATTCTCAACTTAAGCGCTTTCCCAGCAAACTTAGGTTGAAATGGAATGGCCCGTTAATTATCAACTAGATTTTTCCAAATGGAGCCATTCAAATCTCTGACCCGAAGACGGGTAATTCATTCTAAGTCAACGGTCAATGTCTGAAACCTGTTATTGACCGTACTCTTCCAGAACCCATCTCAGACGCGGTTGCTCTAGCCATGTTGTGACTTCTTTGGCTGGACTTTGCCTAGCTGATGGGATTAAACTCAGCAGTTACACATATGACTCAAAGCTGACCCAAGTTTCATATTCAAGTGATATCTTCCGTACTCTACCCTTCCTTTCATGTCTCCTTTTCTCAATGTAGACATTGCATCAACTAGGCATGGGGGGGTGGATTCATTTTTGAATCATTTTGTTAGCTCTGTGAAATCCTTGTAAATTCCATTTCTCTTCTTTGATATACATAAAAAAAATGAATTAAGAAGGAATAATTGGACATTAGAACTTTTCAATCTTAGAAAATATTATATTAGGATCTGAACACAAAGACCCATTAAGTCTTTTGGTTTAATCAGCCTAGATATCCACTAAAATGTGGATTTATTTTTCGAGTCCTCGCCATCTTGAATTCTATTGTAATTTGATTAAATAAGTTTGGGTGATAAATGCACGACTTATCAACCCACCCTTTGATTTGAGGGAACTTTAAGTCTAAAGAACCTACACACTATCTTTTCACTGACTTGTTGGTCAACGGTTTTAACGAAAATTGGGTAGCTAATGAACCTTCTAGGGTGATATGGCTGGTAGGTTATCATGGGTAACAACCCATAGGTAGGTTGTCCAGAGCCTAGTCACTGGACCATTCTCTTCTTACTTTCTTTATGTAAACCTTAGACTAGGGAAGCCACCTACTTAAAAAAAAAAGAAGAAAAAGAAAGTCAAAAAGAAAAGAAAAGGAAAAGGAGAACAAGAAGAAAAAAAAAGAAAACAAAAGAAATAAGCCACACTTTGTCGCACAAGTATGGTTGGCAAGTTGTCGGTGGTAACAGCTCATCGATCGGTTGTCTAGAACCCAGCTCAAGAAATGCTCTAAAAATTCCAAAAACACTTAGGAAGAAGCGGAGAAGTAGAATAAACCGGGGAGATATACATTGGCTTCACCCTTATGTCGACCCCATAAAAATAAAAGTAGGGAGAAAGCTACCAGTCATAAAGATACACCTTTAGGCAGAACTCTCTTTTTAAGGTCACCTAGACGCATAGAAACCCAAAGTCCATTCTAATTGCCGATCAATGAGTCTATCACAGTCACAATAAGATGCTTAGAACTTAGGGTTCTAATCAAATCTTGGGTGGGTTGAATGGCCATAGAAGCCACTCTTTAAGCCTGAAATCAAAAAATTCAAAAAATTAGAAAAGAAGAAAAAGATAAAAAGAAATTTTCTTTCAATAAGGCGAAGGCTTGAGGAGGTCTGCATTTTAGCAGATACCTGGGTGTTGTTGTGTCTTTGAAAGTTTAGATCCTTAGTAAAAAATTTCTTAAGGTTCATTAATCCAACTTAATTCTTTTATAAATAGCAAGTAGTTTTTGCTAGGGCTAGCAAAAGATAGGCATGTGGGTGTGATGTGCATACATCTGGTTAACCTAAAATGTCCATTAATGCATGTTCTTAGTGTCACATTAGCATCAAACATTGTAAATAGTGCACAACATGCATAATCATGCATTTAGATCAAGTTGCATAAATTGTATAGTAATTCTCCTTTTTATGGTTAGGGACAGGGTGACTTTTTATCGGGGCCTTGGATCGAAGATCCAACTATACAAATCTGATCAGGGTAACGATTGAAGTTCAGCAACTCCAAGATCACCCTAATCGAACATCCGTAGCACTAGATAGAGATCGAGGAACCCTAAAGATCAAGGGCCAAGATGGTGGTAATCCACACCTCAGACGGCAAATTTGACTGCACGGATGGATTTGGATCGATGATCGCAACCTAACGACACGAAAATTGATCCAATCCAACACTCGTGGCACTGTATACAATACTCAGAAGATGGACGGCCGAGATGGCGCCACGTGGTGCCATCTTGGCCATCCATGGTGCCATCTCAGCCACCCAACAGGCCCCAAGAACCTGCCTCTACCTTTCTTCTTCATCCAATCGACGATTCTCCACCGTTGGATGCTCATCCAATGGCTGTAGGCCCCCGTGAAAAAAACAACCTCGTGACACAAAGCTGTTCGTAGTGCGTTGGTCGAGTGCCTTCGCGAGAAGAGTGGGAGCGTGTTTGAGCCCGCTATGCCTCAAATTGAAGAGCAGACGTGGGGGCACACGAGCGAGCGAGGCCACGCGATGAGGATCGAACAGTACTGAGCAAGCGATAGCGCCCATGTGCGATCAGATGCGCAATGCTGACACGTGATCGCACGTTGGCGCACGGAGCAAGTGTAGGCTATCTTGGGTTGTCCGATCTCTTGATCGGATGGGTATGAGTGTGCGGACGTGCACGTGCGTTGAAGGACGCAGAGGTGAGGAGGCACACGAGTGGCGGGCACAACGGCCACGTTCATGCCTTTAGTGACGATTTTATCTGTCACTAAAGGCCTAAATTAATTTTTTCAAATTACAATGTCCAAAATGCCCCACTCCTTGTAACTATAAAAGGAGACCCCCTCCATACGAATTTCTCATCCCTTCCTTCTCTTCTCTCCCTCTCCAAAGCTCAAGAGAAGCTTGTCCCACACTTGGGATGCTCCTCAAGAGATAAAATCAAATTTTTGCCCCCATTCCGGAAGCGGATCCCGCGACAATGATGACGTGTTGCCTCGTTCCCATTCCTCCTACTTCGACCTTCTTCTTCCCGCTCCATTCCTCGTCTTCCAGTCATTATCTTGCCTGGCTCATCCTCCAAGCGATCGTCGAGGAGGATAACTTCTCTCTCCCATTCGTTTTTCCTGCTTTCTAGAGTAGAATTTTTCCTACTTTCTAGTGTAATAATTTCTTGCTTTCTAGTATAATATTTTCTTGCTTTCTTAGTTGTACAAACATTTTGCTACTTCGAGTGAATGTTTTCTCTCTCTCGCTTATTGTCTATAGTTATTTCATTTCATTTGATTATTCTACTCTATAAACAAAAACACAAAAAAAATAATTGCAAATTTTGATTGATGTAGCATCCTTGAGTTCAACCTCGGATTTCCATTTCGGTATAAATTTTATTTGTTGAACCCAAGTTCTTCGTTATTCGAACTACAACGACAGGTTTTTAAAGCCAACTTCGGTAGCGTAGTCTTCCAACGTTCAACAGCAGGTTAAGTGGGTGAGGTGGCTGGGGAATCGACCCTCGTGTCTTGGGCTAGGGGTCAGGTGCGCAAAACACTTAAATCTTGCATAGGCAGCTTCATCTCTACGATGTGGGACAAAACGTCCCACAATCTTTCTTCACTCACAGCTGGAGGTTGAAGGCTTCGATTGAGGCAGCAACTGTAGATGAAGGCTCCAATTGGGTGTCTGCAGAAGGATCTGGAGGTCAGCTGCTTCACTTGGGCATGGTGTCTGGAGAAGTCGTGTAAGAGTAGGAGAATATCCTGTGGATCACAACTAAATACTAGAGGGGAGGGGGGAACAGTATTGTTTTAAAATATATGCATCGATTAGAAAATAAAGCAAAGCAATTCATGCACAGAGTACACTTGCTTTATAGTGGAAACCCAATCCGAGTGAAAACCACTACCTAAGCCTCCCAGCTTAGGATTTTTCTAACTAGTCCAAGCTAGTCAATCCACTAGACTTACCACTTGAATGAGGGTGGCACAACCTCTTACAACCACTTCCCTTTCTATGTTGAAGAGAAGCAAAAACAACAACTATGGATCTTCCCAACAAACTTGAGATTTGTAAATCAAAACATCAAAATAGAATAACAGGACTAACTTCTATGGAAACTTAATAAAAGATCAAATCGAAATTTTTCTGCAAAGGTTCAAGGCATCATGCTTTAAAAGGACGTGAAGAATGGGGTGCAGAAGCCTTTGAAATAAGCACAAGAAGCCCTATTTTCTAAAGGGTATTTCTATTTTAAACTTATGAAAAAAATGGGCTACGTACGACCTCTATTTATACTAAAAGTTTTGTTTGTATAGGAAATTAAATTGGTCAATCAATTAAGTTTAATTGGTCGATGAAAAGGCAATTTGGTCAATCAATTAAGATGGTTGATCGATCACTAATTGATCGGTCAATTAACTTGGTTGGTCGACCAAAAGGATATTTCCCAACTTCTTAAAATGGGCTAATTTGATCGGTTAATGAAGTTGGTTGGTCGATCAAGGTGATTTGGTTGATCAATTAACAAATTTGGTCGATCAATAACCCTAAAAGCTTGGTTTTTCAGCAAATACATGAAAAATACATATTTGAGTTTTATTTGAGGTTCCTTACAATAATATCCTAGACTCAAATAAAGATGAAAAGACACACATCAGCAACTATCTGCACTTGACTTAATAGACACTTTAATGCTTTAATCAAGATAGTGGTGAAATGTTAGTCTAGCACTAAGCATAATTTTGGTGCATCATAACAAAGGTACATACATTATGGTCGGATGACTACAGGTGTCGTCAAAGAAATGGAGGGTGCCGGCAGAGGTCTGGTGATCACCTAAAATCATGAGAATGGCCTTACGGCCATGTCAAATAGTCTTAGAAGGATTGCCGTGAAGCTGCGAGTGCTTTGGTGGGTGCAGTGTGTGGTGCGAGTAAGTCTGAACGTCTGATGACCTTGAGACGATGAAGCGAAGGAGCTCTTGTTGGGTGGAATGCATGAGAGACCAATCCCCTCGATTAGTTGAGGGTTTTGGCCAGTGGAGCACAATAAACATTTCTGGGCTAGTGGGGGACATTTTGGTGTGGTGTAGCAGATTTGCAAGGTCGCCAGAGGTACGTCGGAGATGAGGGAGATGACGATGGTGCGGGCGTGAGGGCATTCTGAAGCGAGTGTCAAGTGTGTGAAGCAGATCAATGGACGACATAGAGTTGAGTGGGGGCAGTTGCAGATGATGGAGATGCGGAGATGGCACCGACTATGATTGGCCATTGCTGGAGAAGAAGGTGGCTCCGAGGGGTAGAACGGCGACGCTTGAAAGGAGAGAGAGCTCCTCGTTGGTATGGCAAGTTACGGAAGAACCTGGGGAAGATGGACTTTCTGCCTATAGTATTTGGTAGCAAGAGAGGAGACCGAAGGAAGGGAGTCGCCGGAGCAGAGTTGGAGCCGGTCGAAGGTAGGGGAGAAGATGGTTTCTTGCACCAAAAATTTGCTAACGAGTTCGGCTTTGCAATGTAGAGGCTTTTATAGAGCTTCAGGCAATCTTGCAAGCTTTGAAACAAGCTTGCAATGCTATGATTTTGAGGAAGAGGATCCTTGAAATCCAAGGATTCACAGAGCTTTTTGAGTGGATTTAGGATCAAAATTTAGGTTTAGATGATTTAGGACTTCCTTATGATCGTCCCTTCCAATTTTAGAAGGAATTAGCCAAGCAATCAGGGAGGAATCCTTGATTGAGAGTTTGGATGCATTGGTTCACACCTGCCATGGCGGCAGTGGCCCAACTGCGAAGAAGATAAATAACTTAGGGGGTTATTTGCAAGGATTTCAAAAGTTTGGGGCATGAATGAAAGAGAAAGAGTGAGACTGGACTAAAATGCAAACTAGGTTAAGATGATCTCTGATTGAGCCTAAATTTTGGTACAAACCTAATTAGACCTAAGGAATCTGATGGTGAAGTTGGATTTTAGTTTTAACCAAGTTTGATAGGGTAATTTTCACAAAAACCCAAATTAGGGTAAAACTGTGTTTATGACTCTATTTAAGGCCAAAATAGGTTTAGATGGTCAAATTATGGTTACCAAACCATATGGAATATTTTAAAGTGAATTTTAGAAGGTTTTGATGAATTTTATCCAGACCAAAACCTTTGTTATTTAGATGGATTTGAAATTAGGATTTTGGGTTACCGTTAATTCTCGAAATGTGTGAAAACTCATTTCTATCTACATGAACCCATTTATTGGCCATTAATAAACATTTGACCTTAGATTAACCCCTAGTCAAACACTTAGTTATTCTGTGTTCATGATATGCTGTTAAAATTATAGAATTACCCAAGTTCTCTATTCTCTTCTCGAAACAGCCTGAAGTGCTGCTATGACCCTTAGATGGGTATATTGGAACTTTTATCTTTTACTCAAGACTAAAAGTGGTCAGTTAGGGCCTATGATGGTGTTCCCATCATACCCCCATGCCTAGCTTTTGCTAGTCCCTTAGCAAACACCCCATGGATCAAACCAGGTCTCTAGCTCGGATATAACCATTAGGGTGCCATACTAAGCTGCATATCTAGAAATCAAATCAGAATACCAACAATCGTCCTAGAAGTATTTAAGTATCAACTGTTCGTCGCGCTTTTGTGCGGTTTGTTAAAAGATAATATCGCGTTGTAGTATAGCCACTAAAGCGTTCAAAACAAATAAAGATTTTTATTACTCGAAAATCGGAGTATCCGAGGTCGAACACAGGGAGCAAATGGAATTTACTACTAGTCAAAATGTAATTGAACACTCCAATTTACTCAAAATATCAGTTCAAATGTGAATGTATGCAATTAAAAATAATTAGGACAAAAATATGAAATTGGACGTCTGATCACAAGATCGGACGTCTTAAAAGTATTTCTCCTTTTCTTCTTCGTTTTGCTTCTCTCTGCTTTCTTTCTTGTCTTGCGAAGCCTTCTTCTTCTTCTTTTGATCTTCTAATCTTTTCTTTGCCTCTCTTCTTCTCTGTGTCTTGCTCTTTCTTTTCTTCTTCTCTACCTTGCTTCTTACTCTTCTCTTCTGTGGTCTTGCCTTGCTTCTCTCTTCTGCAGCGGCCAAGTCCTTCTCCTGCGATCAGCCTTGCCTGTACAAGAGCAAAACCTAACCCTTCTCCATCCTACCCGCGCGTCTCTCTCTCTCAAGCAATTCACTCTAACTGCTCTCACAGAGCCACAGGCATTTATCGGGTCGGATTGTACCCGGGACCAGGCGCACCTGAAGGTGGTGTGATGCGCGAGGAGTGCGTAGGTCTAGGTGGGTCGGATCCGCCAAGTCCTCGTGGTCAAGCCGCGAACGAGGCGGGTGGGGTCAGTGAGGGACCTCACCCCTGTGCTTTCGAGGCAGTAAAGCTATATCACAAAAACTCTTTATACCATACCTGTGCCTTGAGATTCCACGATGTGGGACTAAACGTTCCGCCCTTCCTTTGCGCGCGCCCGTAGACTCTCGCGTGCAATTGCCCATGCTGAAGGCCCTGCTGGTGCTCCTCGCTGAACTCAGTCACCTCGCGACACTTGCAAGAGTCTGCTGCACCTGCCGCCTGGGACGCCTGACGCCTGCTGCTGCTCCAAGCTTCCTGCTGCTTCGGCTGTTAATGGCGGCCGGGGCGTTCACCTGAGATTCCACAGAACGGCCTATTGGCCCAATCAGAATAGCTGGAAACCTTCACCGTAGCACGGCGAAGGCGGTGGGTGATGCTGCAGGTTGCCGGTCGGCCTAGGCGTGCGTGCCTAGGTCAACCTGTGGCCGGAGATGGTGGGTTGTTCGGGGGGTGGTTATGGAGGTCTGGAGTGGCAGTTGTGGGGTGGAGCAAGTTCCTGGTGGTGAGGCGGAGCTCCCGAGGTGGTTGGCGAGCCATGTGGGGGGCTGGAATGGTGGAAGCGGCTCGCCGGAGATCGGTCGGTGATGTGGAAGATGAGGGTGGTCAGCGTCGGTCGAGGGGTAATCAGATGAGATAACAGGGGGAAAAGAGAGAGGATAGGATGGAGAGGAGTTCTAACCTAATTGTAAGGATGAAAGGGGAAGGAAGGCGGACAGCAGTACCTGCTGTCGCCGGAGAAGATGACGCCCAGTGGGGGGAGAACGGCGGCGACGACGGGGCTGAGGCGGCGTGCGCTGGTACTGCACGACGCGGAGGGAGGTCAGGAAGCTAACTCTGCCACTGGTTTTGTGGCAGAGCGAAGAGGGAGGGGAGGGGGGCTCGCCGGAGCTAGCTGGGACATTTGGCCGGGCAGGAGGAGAGGAATTGAAGGGGGAAACTCGGCCAAATCAAGCTCAGCCTCTTCGGCCGGAGTTGTGGGTTCTTATATAGGCGCTGGACTTGGTGTGCAGGGCGTGAAGGGCACGTAATTTCCTGAGGTTGGTCGCTGGAGATGGAAAGGAGTTAGGATACCCAAATCTCTCGTGCGTTCGCACGAGAGATTGGGTTCACACCAGGGATCGATATCGGTCTTAAATGGAAGGGAATTCCTCAGAGAATCCTCCTTCCATTTCTGGGAGGGAATCTCTGAGGGATTAGAGAGCAATCCCTCTCCGAACCTCGCCGGAGCTCGGTTCTGCCCTAGCAATGGCGGCAGGACCTGTTTGCAAAGGAGGCGAAGAACCTAGGGGGTTCTCTACAACGGTATTCAAAAGATAGGGACCAATTTGTGATTTGGGTGTACTAAATTGCAAAGTAGGTCAAGATGACCTCTCCTTAGGTCCAAATTTTGGTATAAACCTAATTTGGACCTAAGGAATCCAATGGCGAAGTTAGATTTCAGGTTTGACCTCATTTGATTGGATATTTTGTGTAAAAACCCAAATTAGGTTAAATGAAGAGCTAGGACCCTAAACCAGGTTCCAAAGGCCAAATTAAGTGTTCTAAACCCTAGAGTATGTTTTTCCATGATTTTTAGAGGGTTTACTTGCTTTTTGTTCTGACTGGAACCTTGTTAATTTAAGCGGGTCTGTTTTAGGGTTACCAAGTGTCTTTTAGTTCTTAGATTGCACATGAACCCATTTCTGATTGACTCAACCCACTTTTTATCTCATTTAGACCATTTGACCTATGTTTTGCCTCTGAGAAATCCCGTTTATGTACTGCAATGGTAAAATTGCAGTTTTAACCTTTATTTCATGTTTTCTTCTCAGAGCACTTGTTCCTTCAGTTAGGCCTTCTTCTAGGTTATGTAGGAGCTTTTATCTTCTTTATTGGGTCAAAATGAGCTAGTTATGGCTCATGATGAGGCTCTCATCATCAACCAAGATCCATACTTGACCAGCTTTAGCTTGAGTCTGCCATGGAGGTTTCTAAGGCCTGTGAAAACTGCCTAGGGGTTCGTTGACCGCAGCAGTTAAAGCACCCGTGCATAGATGTAACATGTCCAGGTCTAGTTTCTTAGTGCATTTTTGTAACAAAGAGATAGAGAAGGATTTTTACTTGGAGAGTTTTCCCTCTTTTCTTTTTATTTTTCCCTAAATCTAGCCTCAAATTGGCTTTAAACATGGTCCGTATCGGATTCCTAGTCACACCATCAATCCTTGAGGGGTTCCTGGCTTTTGATGCTTCAGGATAAAACCACCCATGACAACCCCCAAAACCTTGGCTTTCGGCACTTTGGGATAGTGTCACCCATGACATTCTATGGCTAAGTTCAGGCCCTGGCAATTGACATTTCGGGATAATCTTTCCTATGGCTCCTGAACCAGTACAAAGTGATTACATGCTTCTGGTAGGATATTTATACATCCTAGGATATAAGCACCGAGGAGATGATATGTTAGTACACATCTTCGAGGGGAATTTCCCACCTCTCCACACCGAGAACTCATCCAATCAACTTATGTTGTCAAGCCGCTCCTAAGCTAGATCTTCGAGATGACTTTTCAGCACAGAATACTTTTGGAATAGTTTTTCTTTATTAAGTGCACTAAACCAGGCTAAGTGTGTGATTTTAGGTCCTTAGGTTACCAAGTCTCGCAAACTAAAGGGCAGGCAATGAGGTCGAATAATCCCTAAGCATTATACCTACTACATTAGCCTTGCACTTTCCTCAACCTCTTGAGGATTAATATAAATCTTAACAAATACTTGAGTGCTTAAACCTTAGAATAGATCCAAGAGGCCTAAGGTTGATATCCACCACTAATTTCTTAAGTTTTAGCCTTCTAGGTTTTAATTCATCATCTGATTCAACCTAGAAGTTAGGTAGGTTCCATATTAAATTTCAAGGGACTAATTCATTTTTCTTTTCTTTTTGATTGATCCTTCTCTTTTTCTTTCTTTTCTTCTTCTCCTTTTTTCATTTAGTTCAAACTTACCACTCCTTTCCTCTTTCCTCCTCTCTCTCTATATTATTTTTTTGATGAAACCCTTCCATGCATTGATTTCACAATGTTTTGCACTTTAATATCATCCTATGCCTATGATTTTCAATGTCCTCATTGTAAATTAGGTTGGTTCGAGTTCAATCCAGATCATACATTAGAATAGGTGGGTGGTGAACTGGTCAGAATGACTGTTGCAAATAATTTCAAGCTTCGATACATGTACCAAAGGTGGAGTCAGCTGTTCTAATGGGAGAACCCTAAAGTGCAATATGAATTCAGCAAAAAGGTATGTCAAGAAGGTTTTGGGTTTTTCAAAAGATGACAAGTTGCCACCCGTTAAGCTCTAAGTTTAACGCCATCAGCTGGGCATAATGAAGCTCATGGAGAATGGAGATCAAAAGATATTGTAGATAAATTTGTGTTAGTAACTTCGATGAATGGTTTGAGTCTCTGACCATTCATGACAAAAGGTTCAAAATCAAGGCTGAGTTCATTGATTTCGGCAGCTCCATTTTCGAATGCTCGTTTCACCAGAAATGGACCAATTCATTTAGATCTGAATTTACCTGGGAAGAGCTTGAGTTTGGCATCAAAGAGTAGCACTTTTTGACTAGGATGGAAGGATTTCTGTGATATGTGCTTATCATGAAAGACTTTCTCCCACTCTTCATAGATTTACGAGTTCTCATACTTGTCATTTTGTTGTTCCTCGATCTCGCTTAATTGCAACCAGTGGTGGATTCTAGCCTTCAAAAGATCTAAATTGGACTTCTGTACTGCCTAGTAGGCTTTATGCTCCATTTCTACAGGGTGGTGACATGCCTTCCCGTACACGAGTCTAAAGGGAGACATGCCTAACTGGGTCTTATGGGCAGTCCTAGGCCCATAAGGCAACTAGAAGGCCAACAGACCAGTCCTTCCTTACAGGCTGAATAGTGACCTGAAGGATTTTCTTGATCTCTCGATTCCACAATTTAGCCAATCCATTAATCTGGGGTGATAAGGAGTCGAAATACGATGTGACACCCCATTCCTTTTCATTAGGGACTGGAAGTGCACATTTACAAAGTGGGTCCTTCATCAAAGATGACAGCCTACAAAATACCGAACTGAGAGAAGATGTACTGATGAATGAATTTAATCACAACCTTATGATCACTAGTGCAGGTTGGGTTGGCTTTGATCCATTTGGACACGTAGTCCACAACTAAGAGAATGTATTTGAAATCATCATATTTCGGAAGGGGCCCATAAAGTCAATCCCCTAGTTGTCGAAGATTTTACACATGAGAATCGACTGTAAAGGCATCATGTCACGTCGACTCATGCTGCCTAAGGTCTGGCAACGAGTGCATGCCTTACAGTAGTCGTGTGCATCTTTAAAAATTGTGGGCCAATAGAATCCACACTGGAGGACTTTTGCTAAGGTCTTGTGTCCCGAAAGGTGACCATCGAAAACCTGGTCATGGCAAAAGGATAGAATTCCATGGAACTCAGATTCCAGAACACATCTTCTGATGATTTGATTAGCACCGATGCGGAATAGGTATGGGTTTTCCTAAACAAAGTATTAGGCATCGGAAGATAATTTGTCTTTCTTGGCTTTTGGCCAATCAGACAGAATCTGATGCGATGCCAAATAATTCACCACATCAGCATACCATGGAAGTTCCGTTTCGATAGTCAGTAGGTGGTCATCAGGAAAGTGCTCTGTGATAGCTCAAGAAGGGTCAATGAGTGAAGAAGGAAGATGGGATAAGTGGTCAACTACCACGTTCTGCTTTCTCAACTTGTCATGAATTTCAGGATCGATTTCTTGCAATAGCAAGATCCAGCAGATTAATCTGGGCTTCGCATCCTTCTTCATGAGTAAGTGCCTCACTACGGTGTGATCCGAGTAAATGATGACATGGGATCCCAAGTGGTAATACATGAATTTCTCCAAGCCAAATGCTACAGCCAGTAGCTATTTCTCCATAACATTGTAATTACACTGAGCCTCGTCTAATGTCTTGCGGCCATAATATATGACCACTGGTTTCCCATCGATTTTTTGACCCAACACCGCTCCTACTGCATAGTCAGATGAGTCACACATGATCTTGAAGGGTTGAGACCATTCAAAAGATTGCAGGATTGGTGCTTGGGTGACTCGATCACGCAGGTTCTCAAATGCGTGAATGCACTCACCTGATACTTCAAAAGGAGCATCCTTTGAGAGGAGATTCATCAAGGGGCATGAGATTTTAAAGAAATCAAGTATGAATCGATGATAAAATCCAGCGTACCCTCAGAATGATCAGATGTCTTTGACCGAGTTAGGTACAGGTAGCTTGGAAATCAAATCCACCTTGGCTCAGTTAACCAAAATACCTCGCTCAGAGATGAGATGTCCAAGAACGATGCCTTCTGGAACCACAAAGTAGCTCTTTTCCTAGCAGAGAACTAAGTTCACATCAATGCATCCCTTGAGGATTTGGACCAGATGTAGGAGCGGTCGCATGTGTTTCGCGTGTCAGAAATAGGGGTTACAAGTAACCCGTCGTCATAGTTGCAAAACGCATGGTCAAATAAAATTTATACTGAAACTCAAAAAGTGAGTTCTGGGTCGAACACGGGGAGACAAACGTTTGGTTTTATGAAATTCGCACTTCACTTTTATTTCCTTTTGGTCATTTTTATCTTTTCTAATTTTTTTGGTATTTTTAACAAGCAAGAGATTCTATCGATGAAAACTTTATCTACTTGCAAAAATTTAAGAGAGAGGGAGAGAGGGAGGGAGAGAGAGAAACAATCATCTATTCATTAAGAACTATTTGTTACACTATGAAAGTTGGAAAAATCTACACTATGAAAGCATAAAAAGAAAGAATGGGGTGAGAGAAATCCCCCTTGACCTGTTGCCTGGAGGACGACTCGCTCTGGTGTTGCCTGGTGGAAGGTGGTAAGGAGCAGGACGAAGGAGGACGGAGCTGGAGGATGGATGATGGGGTAGGACAGTGTCGCGGCGAGGATCTTCTTCCTGAAGGGCTGTGAGAGGATGTTCATGGGATGCTCCACGAATGGGGATGAGGGGAGGGAAAACTATTTGATTTTCTACTCTAGAGGAGCATCCCGAGCTTGGGACAAGCTCTCTTTAGAGCCTTGGAGGTGGTGAGAGGAAGAAAGAAAGAGATGAAGGAAAATGGGAGGGGTAGGGGTCCTTTTACATTGGCGGAAAGAATCAAATTCATATACTGGACATTTAGTGATGGTCATAAACGTTGCTGAAGATCCACCACAAACATTGCTAAAGACAGCCCATGCGCCCACCTGCGACTGCGCTGGTGTGAGCTCCGTGCTCCCGTGTCGCACGCACATGAGCGATACGCATCGCTGCCTCTGCGTGTGTGCTGCGCTGTTGTGTGCACCGCTGCGCTTGCACGTGCATGCCTCCGCAATGCACGCACCCACCCGTGTTATTGTGCGCATGCGATGGCACGTGCGTGAGCATGGGCGGCCTAGGTTGTGCCATGTGGCGTAATCTGGGTTGTCCATCTTCTTTCCTTTCTGGAGGATGCTACAGAGGTCAGATTGAGTCAATTTTCACTCCATTAGGTTGTGATCATCAACCCAAATCCATCCGTGTGGTTGGATTTGTTGTTTGATGCTCTGAATTGTGTGACCTAGTCCCTCGACTATTGATCTTCCTTGGATTGCATATGGTGCTACGGGACTCTAATCGAGGAGATTTTGGAGGCGTTGGACTCCAATCGTCGTCTTGATCAGATCTGTATGGTCGGATCATCAATCCGAGGCTCCGAAATAAATATCCTTCTCTCCTGACCACAAAATGGATGTAATTAACCTTAATTATATAGAACTACTCTAAATGCAGAATGATGCATGCAATGCAATATTTATAACATGAAATGCAAATCTAATCCTAGGAACATGCATGAATGAGAATTTTACCCTAAATAGATGTGTCTACATCATACCCCTATGCCTATCTTTTGCTAGTCCCTAGCAGAATTAAGCTACATGCTATGTATAAAATAAAAAGTTATGATTAGATCACTTTGGCCTAAGTCATTTATTAACGATAGAAAGTTTCAACTATGGTCCTAAACAATGAAAACTCAACAGTACCTAGGTGCCTGCTAGAATGCAGACCGCCTAAGTCCGCACCTTATTTGAAAAGGGAAGATACTTTTTTTTTTCTTCTTTTCTAATTTCTTTTTACTCTTGGAGTTTAAGAGTTCCGGGATAACTTTTTATAGCTACCCAACTTGCCCAAGACTCGAAAAGTACTCTAAGTGCTAATCATCTTATGAAAATAGTGAAAGACTCACTAGGCGGCCGTTAAAATAGACTTCGAGTTTCTACGACCCTAGGTGACCTTGCCTAAATGTTTATCTTTTCAATTGGTAGCTTTCTTCCTACTTTATTTATGTGGTCAACACAAGGGCGAACCCAGTGTATATCTCCCCGGTTTATTCTACTTTCCCGCTTCTTCCCTAAGTGTTTTGGGAATTATCGTGCATTTTTTTGTGAGCTGGGTTCTGGACAACTGGCCAATTGGCTGTTACCCACGGCAACTTGCCAGCCATACTCGTGCGGTGAAGTGTGGTTTTATTTATTTCTTAATTTTTTTTCTCCTTTTTCTATTTTTTTTTTCTTTAAGTAGGTGGCTTCCATGATCTAAGATTTACCTAAAGGCAGTACAATGAAAATGGTCTTGTGACTGGACTCTGGACAACTGACCGATGAGCTGTTACCACCAACAACCTGCCAACCATACCACCCTAGATAGTTCATTAGCTACCCATTTTCCGAAGAAATCGTCGAAAAGTGAGTCAGTGCAAAAAATGTGTGTAGATACTTAGGCTTAACGTCTCCCCAAATCAGAGGGCTGGTTGATAAGTCATATAGTTATCACCCCAATTTATTAGCCAAATTAAAAATAAATTTGAATTGGCAAGGACTCGAGACTAAGTTCACATTCGAGTAGACACCTGGGCTAATTAAGCCCAAAGACCTAAAGAGTCTAAGTGTTGAGGTCCTCTCATTTCATTTCCTAAAGTTGATAACTTCCAAATGACTAAGTTATCTTTTCTTAATTTCTTTCATTTTTTTTATCTTTTTCAAATTTTCAAATTTTTTTTTAATTTTATAAGAAACTAAAAGAAATTCTACGAAGTTAGTAAAGTGATTTCAGGATTAAGTATCCACCCCGCATGGCTAAATGATAAAATGTCCACATTGTAAAAATAAAGACATGAAAAGGGTTAAGTAAATAGAATATCACCTGAGTGTCATGAAAATCCGATCAGCTTCGCAGAGAGAAGAGTGTATACATGTGCACTAAGTCTAACGCCTTCAGCTAAGCATAACATACATACAAAGAAGAATTTGAGAATTCACAAGTACAGGTCAGAATCAGAATAAAAATATTGATTCTCAGACCCGCCAACAGAAGATGTCCATAGATGTTGACCAAATTATGGTGCAGACCCATGCCCTAGGGTCGAGTGGTTCTTAGGTTCTGGATGAAAATCAAACAGAACCGAAGGTTGTTGTGTTTACAGAGTCGAGACTGCGATTTTGTGGTGTGCAACCCAAAACCAAAGTGGTGGACAATAGGTAGATCTGGTTCGCTAGTTTTAGATGTCCACCTAACATTTAGCTCAGAAAAATAATCAATTATTTCAATCTTGGGTCGCACGTTAAAGATATTATAAGGATCCGTATAGAAGACTGGTGGTTTCAGGTCAATAGGTACCCTTAGATCCAAAATCAATGTTCCCTCAGAATTAGCCTCCCAAATTTTTATTTCCAGCTTCCTATCCTCTGAAATTAATGTTTCTGAAACCTCCAAATTATTGCACACCCCATCTAAAGTACCCAAGTCCAACAATTGTGGCTAAATCAGGATTGACTTGGGTTTGGTGATCTCAAAAATATCATCATTCAATTCTTTAGGGTGTGTTTGAGGAATTGGGCTACTGATTGAATCATCAGGATTCGAATCGTCCAAGTTAGCCCCAGCATGATCATAATCTTCAATGATCGGGCTATCAAACAGTTCGTCATACTCCTCGAGCCCGATTGTCTTACTAGAATCCTCTTCCTTGAGTTCAAATGAGACTTCACCAAAAGATTTAGAGAATTCATGATCCTCATTTATATATGTCTCAAAATCGATTGTCATTTCCTAGCTCTAAGAGACATGTTTTTCCTCGCTCCCTGGCTCAGGGATCTCGGGTTAATCAATCGGTTCATCTTCAATGGGTTGCTCTAGCCCAACTTGGTCATCCACGGTTTTAGAAAATATATGCCCCCCGACAGGTGCCTGAGCGCGTTCTGACATTGGCTCTCCTAAAGGGGGTTCATCTTGAGAATCATCCCAAGATTTGACTAGGGCAACCACAAATTTCATCCTCAACCTAGATAATTTCCCAAGAAGAAACTCACCCAGGTCCCTATCCCTAACACGTTGGACCAAATCCAATAGAGAAATATTAAGTTCATCAATATTTTGATCATAGGCTCTAGTGCTTCAGTGCATAGTGTTGGCTGGGCTTCAAAAGATTGTATAGTGTTCCTCAAATTAGCCAACACCCTATCCTCGATCTGGTTCACCTGAACCAACTGGTTTAGTTCAGGTTTGGGTGTGTTCAGGTTAAATCTAAGGTAGTCAAGATGTCGAGGTTCTTGGGCCCCGCCTTGATAGTAGGTCATTTCAGGTTGTTTAAATGTTGGTGGCAACCTAAATTCAGCATAATTCTAAGGAGGGTAAGTGTTATAATCAGCATATCCTTCATGGTTGTAGGTCTGGTTAGGTTGACCATCAAAGGATGGAGATCTATAATCATTGTAGCTCTGGGAAGGATAGTAATCATAGTCTTGTTGTCCAGGGTTAGACCCTGGACACTGAGGTCCAGATTTGTATCCCCAATCAAAGTCACCTCGGCTAGTGGATGGGTAATTACAAGTCAAGTTGAAATAGTAATCATCTTGGGGATAAGTGGTGGTAGGAGGATAGAATGGGAAATGCATGTAAGAAGTGGAAGCATACATGGTGAAATAAGGAGGGAAATCAGAAGAGAGAAAGTTGCCCTATAGTACAATCAATCAACCTTGTCCTTATGTGGGTAGCTGATGAACACACATAAATTCATGATAAATTGCTTATTTTTGATAGTTCCTAGGCCTAGCATTGCATATCATGTTATAAATATTGCATAACATCCATTGCATGGCATTTAGGATAGTTGTATATTTTGTATATTAATTCCTTCATTTTATATGGCTAGGGGGCAATGCAACATCCATACGGGTTTCGGATGGATCCAGAGAGACGATAGCAGTTCGACAACGTGGGAATCATCTTGATCTGAGCACTGTAGCACCCTCTACAAGAAGAAGATGGATGGCCCAGATGGCACCACGTGGCGCCATCCAGGCCGCCCAGCATCGCCCAGCAACATTGCCCAACTCCTTCATCCGCACACTTCAATCCTAATCATTGGATCAAGATCCAACAGCTGGGAAGCGGACGCACCAAGCCGCTCCACAAGACATAAGGGAAGGTTTGATGCAATCGAGGGAGCGTTGGTTTGCAAAGGGGGGGCGCGAGTTCGTATCCCCGCAACCCCTCTAATTCGCAATTGGGTGGGCGGAGCAGCAGTGCCAGTGCAAGGCAGCGTGCGCACGCACGCGCACGATAGTGCCATGGCAAGTGTGCACGCCAGCGCATAGCAAGCACGCACATAGCTGGGTGCGCGTGGTCAGCGCGCGTGATGAGCGGGGCAGCACGACGTGGGTGCAAGGGCAGTTGCGCCAGCTTTTAGCGACAGCTAGGCTAACCTACAGCAATGCCTACAGCTGTAACTATTTCATTGCAAGAGAGTAGAGCCAGCTATAGGCATGGGTGGAGGTGTGTTGTCTACAGCAATGTTTCCAGCGACGGTCTGGAGGTCGCTAAAGGTCTTTTAATCCATTTTTAGCCTCTTCTCCTCCACAATAAAAGGACCTACACCCCCTCCCTTCCAAGCCATCTCTACCTACTCTACTCCCACCTACTCCCAAGCTCTAGCAAGACTACCAATGCTCCATTAGAGCTTGTTCTCAAGCTCCCAAGGTGCCTATTAGTGTAGCGAACATCTGCCCCACCAAATACTCCTCCAACTTCCCATCTCCCTTCATAGGTCACCTTGGAGCTATCCTCCTACCTCCATTCCGGTAGCAGATCAACTCCATCTTCTTACCTCCATTCTGGAGCTACGTCGAAGCTTTGCTTAACCCGACGTCCTCCAACATCTCACCTCCCTCGTCCCGCTCCTCACCTCCTTTGTATGAGCATTCGCCAGGCACCGTCGTCTCGCCGAATGATTAGCCCATAGTTGTGGGCTATTTAAGTATTTAAGTGCCTACACATTACGTTAATTCTAACATTTATTTAGTATAATTAGGATGCAAATAGATTAATTCATAGTTTTAATTTAATTACATAATCCATACATTGCATTCATATCTTAAGTGTATTTAGAATTAGCTTAGAATAGCATTCATCTAATTAGATAACCAATTAGGTACATTGTTTTCATTAACATAGAAGTTGAGGGTCTGTACATAAATGACCCTAATATTTTAACATTATTTTCTTTATTCTTCTTCTTTCAGAACGGCTGGCTGTCGCTCCAACACCCGGCTACTGCAGTGAAGAAGCCATTCAAGGGGGAGCGGATGTGGTGGATCTGGTCGGGCGGCTGATTTCAAACTTGTGCAGGCCACTACAAAAGGAGGAGGGAGGCAGCCGAGCTCGGGAGGCCTCCGCCACCGACCCACCACTGTGCAGAGAGAACTTCTCTCTTCCACTCCATACTGTCGGCCTCTATCGTGGCAGCGAGTCTCCACCACCGTGGGCGTGTGGTGTGACAGGCCACACCGCCATCCGGAGCTCGCCCGCATTACCGTGAGCACCTTAGCGTGCAACTCCCTCGCCGTCGTCACCAACCACCACCGCCGCAACCACCGTCACTGCAATCACCTTCTCATTCACTTAAGACGTCCGGGAAATTTCCCGGACGTCTAAAGCTACCCGCTCACCTGCGATCACCCGCCTGCGTACCCGTCCGAACTCCACCCGCACCCGCACAACCACATCCACCCATCTCACCATTCACGCCCTAACCACCACCCCCGCGCCTGCGCCTTCATCCGTGAGCACCCACACCAGCAGCGCCACCCACCAGCCTCCAGTGCAACCGCGCCCACTGATTAGCCCATAGTTGTGGGCTATTTAAGTATTTAAGTGCCTATACATTAGATTAATTATAACATTTATTTAGTATAAATTAGGATGTAAATAGATTAATTCATAGTTTTAATCTAATTACATAATCCATACATTGCATTCATATCTTAAGTGCATGTAGAATTAGCTTAGAATAGCATTCATCTAATTAGATAACCAATTAGGTACATTATTTTTATTAACATAGAAGTTGAGGGTCTGTACATAAATAACCCTAATATTTTAACAATATTTTCTTTATTCTTCTTCTTTCATAACGGCTGGTTGCCGCTCCAACGCCCGGCTGATGCAGTGAAGAAGCCATTCAAGGGGGAGCGGATGTGGTGGATCTGGTCGGGTGGCTGATTTCAAACTTGTGCAGGCCACTACAAAAGGAGGAGGGAGGCAACCGAGCTCGGGAGGCCTCCGCCACCGACCCACCACTGTGCAGAGAGAACTTCTCTCTTCCACTCCATACCACCGGCCTCTACCGTGGCGGCGAGTCTCCATCACCGTGGGCGTGTGGTGTGACAGGCCACACCACCATCCGGAGCTCGCTGCATTACCGTGAGCACCTTAGCGTGCAACTCCCTCGCCGTCGTCACCAGCCACCACCGCCGCAACCACCGTCACTGCAATCACCTTCTCATTCACTTAAGACATCCGAAAAATTTCCCGGACGTCTGAAGCTACCCGCTCACCTGTGATCACCCGCCTGCGTACCTGTCTGAACTCCACCTGCACCCGCACAACCACATCCGCCCATCTCACCGTTCACGCCCGCACCACCATCCCCGCGCCTGCGCCTTCATCCGTGCGCACCCACGCCTGCAGCGTCAGCAACCAGCCTCCAGCGCAACCGCGCCCACCATCAGCCTTCGCCATCTCCACGCCCTCTAGACCACGCACGCACTCCTCAGCCTGCAGCACCCACCTCCCGCACCTGCAGCAGCAACCACGCCTGCAGAACTCCAACAGCGCTTGCAATCCACGCCGTTCACCCCCACGCCTGCAAAACCGCCAGTAGCGCCCCCCCGCCCGCGCTTGCTGCAGCTGGTGCACCCCCGCCAGCTGCAGCCGCACCCGCTCAACCACCTACAGACCCGTTCTCCCGCGCCTGCAGAGCCATCAGCAGCAGCGCGCGAGCAGATCTCACGCCAACTGCCGCGCGAGCTCACCGGCTACAGCACCTCCGCCGGAGCTCATCCGGCCACCTCCGGCTGCCGCGCGACTCGCCGCCACCACCGATTCGAAGCTCTTGGTGCAAGGGACCTCCTCCAAGCTTCCCGCTCCCGGTCATCGGCTCCTCGTCGCGTAGGACAACGGGGAAAAATTCCCCTGTTTTGCTACAGGAAACCTTTCGTTAAAATTTACATTTTCTGCCATTGCCAAATTTTAATCATATTTTATTGACTCTGCATTGCGGAAAATATCCTATAGTTTCTCATAATTGCCATTTCAGCATTGTTTCTTGCTTAAACCTTAATCTAAAGGCAATCTTGGCTTGGTTCTTGTCCAAATTGACTACGAACAAACATTTTTAAGTGGCGTGAATTTTAATACGTTATTGCCTCCCTATGGATACGACCCGCTCCTCTGCGAGTGGTTATTTCTTGTTAAAAATTGATTAGTCGATTTTTCCACCACATTAAACTACAAATGACTTAAAAGCGAAAGATCGACCAGTCAAATGGCGCCGTTGCCGGGGAGGCAACAGATGCAACAATTTCGCCTAATTTTATTTTGATTATTTGTCAATTGCATAGAGATTTGACCATTCTTTATTTTCTTTTTTTGTGCAAGAATCAGCCAGTGTGAGAGGCGACCCTTGACGTCGCCAGACGAGAATTGGGCGAGCCATTTTTAAATGGAGGAGAAGGATGAGGACGCGACGGACACCATTTAGTCATTAGTTTAATTAGAATAGAATTAAGATTGTAGACTTAATTTTTCATTACAGTTAGTTTGAAACCCTTGTTCTGGGGCGTATTTTGAGGGGTTTGTTCCCCGATTTTGTTTTGGACCCGTGTTGGGTAATTTTTGGGAGCCTGTTCCCTTTTCTTTATATTTAGGTTTATCTTTTTTTATTATTTCTTTTATTTGCTTGTGCATAAGTAGTTCTAAAAAAAATAGAAAAAGAAAAAAAATGAGCTGCCTGCTAGAAGCTGCCTGCCCTAGGACGAACCATTTAGGTCTGTATGAGCAGCCTCTAGATTTGCTTTTCTGCATTGCATGCATTTTTGCATTGAAGATCGCTGGAGGCAAGGTACGTATTCTCTTACTTTGCATCCTATCTTTGATCACGCATTGCATTTAGGATTTAATGCAAAGATCACAAAGTTTGTCTTGAAGCGATCTAACAAGTGGTCACATTTTTTTTAGAAAAAGGACTAATTAAAGGAAGGACATTTTAAAAACCAAGGATTTGATTTTCAAACTTGGCGTGCGATTCAAAGTTCAAAATCTTTTACGGTGTATGCACACTTATTTCACTTGCACCACGGTACGCTTCTAGACACTCCTTAGGTTTGGAAATACTAGGACAAGAGCCCTCCTTTCATTGGATTCTGAAGTGTTCGGAAATGGAAATCAAAGGTTTTGTAAATCCAAAGAGGGGGATACCCTGTCACGGATTTTTGGGGGTAGTTGAGGAGCACTGCGAAAGCACAGCTTCAAAGGAAGGCTTAGGCCTACTTGCATCCCTCGATCTTCCGTCTTTGGATTTACTTGACCATTTGAGATTTAGGGAAGAATACCTAAGTTCCAACTAGGTCTTTTTAGGCATTTCGAAGGTTGACAATAGGCGCGCAATTGATTGGGTAACTTGTTTTGTCACCTACAATTTGAATTTGATCCTGAACCGGAAAGAATCCTGAGAAAAGACCTCCCAAGGGTAGAAATGGCCAGTCAAAGGAGCCTTAAGGAATATTTCATCCCAACCAACCAAGCTGGCCCAGCACTACGTAGACCTGGAGGGGACAATCCATATGAGATCAAAAGTAGTACCATATCCTTGCTACCCTCCTTTTATGGTACTACTAGGGAAGACCCTTACAGGCATATTGAGGAATTCACCGAGGTCTGTTCCATGGTGATGCTGCAGGGCGTTACTGATGACGCTCAAATGCGGACCCTTTTTCCCTTCTCCCTAAAGGACAAAGCCAAGTATTGGTATCACACCCTTGATAATTTAAATACTTGGGATGCCCTGAAAAAGGAGTTTTTGAAGAAGTACTTCCCCATGAGCAAAACAAATCACTTTAGGAGGGAAATCATGAGTTTTGCTCAAAAGGATGGGGAAGCTTTCCATGATGCGTGGGAGCGCTTTAACGATTTGCTGAGACTTTGCCCACATCACCAGGTGCCTAAATGGCAACTGGTTGAAAGGTTCTACACCGGACTTAATGATTCGCATAGGCAAACAGTGGATGGTGCCTGTGCAGGAACCTTTCTATCTAAGACTGAGGATGAAGCTTGGAACTTATTTGATACTTTGAGTGAGAATTCTATTCACTTGAATTTTGCCTACATGGATAGAAAGCCCACTCTCATGCAAAAAAAGTTGGAGGCGAATGAAGCAAGGGACACCCAGAATTTAGCCTATCAAATTCAATTACTGAATCAAAACATGGAAAGGCTTATGTCGAACCCGAGTTCATTCACACCTAACACCTCCACATCCCAAGCTTCCGAATGCGTAATTTGTCAAGGCAATACACACGCCACTGTGGATTGCCACTTGGCCTCCCAATTCCCTGAGCTTGTACAAGCGGATTTGAATGCCGCTCAAGGGTTCCGTCCAAGACCTCGTAATGATCCTTTCTCCAACACTTATAATGAGGGTTGGAGGAACCACCCAAACTTTTCATGGAGACAAGGAAATGTCTCAAATTCAGGGAATTACAAACCGCAATCCTTTCAAAACCATCAAATGAACCAACGTCAGACCTTTGCCCAACCTAAAACCTCTGAGATGGATGAATTGAAGGCGATGTTGAAAACTATGCGAGAAAGTCAAAGTGCCATCATCCAATCTCATGACAAGGCTATACATGAGATGAAATCACAAATTGGACACCTTGTTGAGGCCGTTAGACAGAGGGAGACTGGGAAGTTTCCAAGTGCTGCTGAGGAAAATCCTAAAGGAAAAGGGATTGTCTTTAGGGAGCATGCTCAGGCGGTGACTATTCTGAGGAGTGGGAAAGAAATTTCCAAACCCGATGCTCCTATAGTCTCACCCCCTAAAAAAACATCCACCCCGACTTTCACCCCCACCGAAGAAGATTTGCCCAAATCTTCTCCGCTTGAAATCACCTCACCGGAAGAAGTTGCCCCCGTTCCACCCCTTCTCGACATGACAACCCTTCAACCCAGAGATCGAGAGTGCCATTTCCAAAGCACTTATCCACCTCTGGGCAGACTTCTGCTGGCTCATCTGGAGCCAAAGATAAGACGGATGAGATTATGGAAACTTTCAAGCAAGTGCAGATTAACCTGCCTTTGCTTGAAGCTATCAGGCAGATTCCATCTTATGCCCGCTTCTTAAAGGACTTGTGCACAAAAAAGCGGCAATCTAGAAAAAAGGTCCAATCTAAAGTTGTCCTGCCTGATTCTGTTAGCTCAATTGTTCAACATGGCACACCCCCGAAACTTAAGGACCCAGGACCCCATATATCTCTGTAGTTATTGGTGACTTACAAATTGATGAGGCCCTGCTTGATCTGGGTGAGGGGGTGAACATCCTTCCAAGCTACGTGTATGAACAACTTGGGGGAGGCAATCTGAAGCCTAGCCCTGTAATCCTTCAAGTTGCTGATCGATCACTTAAGACACCACGGGGAATTTTGGAAGATGTCCTCGTAAGAGTGGAGGATTTCTTCTTTCCCGTTGACTTCTTAGTTTTGGACACTGACCCTACCAACAAGCCAACCAAACCCTCCATCATTTTGGGCCGCCCCTTCCTTGCAACTTCCCATGCTTCAATTAATTGCAATACTGGGGCATTGAAAATGGGCTTTGGGAATAGGAAAATCCGGCTTAATTTGTTTGATGCTTACAAACAAGCTGGACTTGAGGATTGTGGATAGATGACCTGATTGAAGAGGCAACTCCTGCAATGTTATGTGATGACCCCCTTCAGCATGTCATGCTAAATGAGCATTCCCATCTCTTGGAGGAATGTGAAGGGGATATACCAGAACTAGAGGAATTGCTAGGAGTTTCTGCTGAGTCTCTTCCCCCATCATTTCCGCCGAAGGAAGATTTGGTACCTGAGATGGGGACATCTATTATGAAACCCTCAACCATACAAGCCCCCAACCTTGAGTTGAAACCCCTCCCTGATACTCTCAAGTATGTTTTCCTAGGTGCCAATGATACGCTCCCAGTTATCATTTCGGCTGTGCTGTCTGAGGCACAGGAGGGAGCCTTGATTGAATGCCTGTCTAGGCATAAGGAAGCTATTGCTTGGAGCATTGCTGACATTAAGGGTATAGACTCTACACTCTGCATGCACCACATTTATACTGATGATTCCATCAAGCCATTTAGGGACATGCAGAGACGTCTGAACCCTAATATGAGGGAGGTTGTAAAACAGGAAATCCTGAAGTGGTTGGATGCTGGGATCATATATCCCATTGCTGATAGTAAATGGGTCAGTCCCATTCATGTGGTGCCAAAGAAGGCAGGCTTTACTGTGGAACTCAACTACCAAGGTGAACAAGTTGTCACTAGACCCTCAACTGGATGGAGGGTCTGTATTGATTACCGCAAGCTGAACACCGCTACCCAGAAGGATCACTTTCCTTTGCCTTTTATTGATCAAATTCTTGAAAAATTGGCAGGGAATAAGTATTATTGCTTTCTCGATGGATATTCTGGGTACAATCAGGTGTCAGTCTTTCCTGATGACCAGGAAAAGACGACATTCACGAGTCCTTACGGT
The DNA here is from genome assembly GCA_037157565.1 of Thalassia testudinum. NCBI lineage: Eukaryota > Viridiplantae > Streptophyta > Magnoliopsida > Alismatales > Hydrocharitaceae > Thalassia > Thalassia testudinum. The sequence continues at coordinate 19,418,160 of JAZHRO010000057.1, forward strand.
ACTTTTGCATTCAGGCGTATGACGTTTGGATTATGTAATGCCCCTGCAACTTTCCAGCGGTGTATGATGTCTATCTTTTCGGACATGATTGACGAGTGTGTCGAAGTATTTATGGATGACTTCTCTATTTATGGCTCATCTTTCGACCAGTGTCTCCTGCACCTGGAGAATGTGTTGAAATGATGTAAGGAGACTAGTTTAGTCCTCAGCTGGGAGAAAAGTCACTTCATGGTACAGAAAGGAATTGTACTTGGGCATGTTGTATCCGAGCAAGGTTTGGAAGTAGATAAAGCCAAGATTGATTCCATTTCCAAACTTCCGTTGCCTACGAATGTCAAACAGATTAGATCCTTTCTGGGCCATGCTGGCTTTTACAGGCGCTTTATTAAAAATTTTAGTAAGATTTCTAGGCCACTTTGTGACTTATTGGCGAAGGAATCTTCCTTCAGTTTTGATTCAAAGTGTGCCGAGGCCTTTCAAACTCTAAAGGAGGCCTTGATCTCTGCACCTGTTCTCTAAGCTCCTGATTGGACACTCCCCTTTGAGCTTATGTGTGATGCTTCGGATTATGCAGTGGGAGCAGTCCTTGGACAAAGGGTTGAGGGAAGACCTCATGTGCTGCATTATGCAAGCAAGACTTTAACTGAACCTCAGCAAAACTACACCGTCACTGAAAAAGAATTACTTGCTGTAGTTTTTGCTCTGGAGAAGTTTAGGTCTTATTTACTTGGGTCTAAGGTGGTTATTTTTACTGATCATGCAGTAGTGAAACATCTCATTGCTAAGAAAGATTCTAAGCCATGTCTGATTAGGTGGATCTTACTCCTTTAAGAATTTGACTTGGAAATACGTGAAAAGAAAGGAGTAGAAAATGTTGTGGCTGACCACCTGTCTCGTCTTCCTCTTAATGACTCTATTTTTGAAGATATTCGCGAGACATTTCCCGATGAAACTCTGATGGCAGTAACACCAACTTTACCTTGGTATGCAGACAATTGTAAATTACTTGGTCACTGGACAAACTCTTGGCTCTTGGGATAAGCAGAAAAGAAAGAGATTCATTTCTCAAGCGAGATATTTTCATTGGGAAGAGCCAGAATTATTTAGAATTGGACAAGACCAAGTATTGAGACGTTGTGTGCCTGAAGAGGAAGAGCAAAGTGTGCTGACATTTTGCCATGAACTTCATTGTGGAGGACACTTTGGTGCTAAGAAAACTGCTTTTAAGGTTCTCCAGTCTGATTTTTGGTGGCCTTCCTTATTTAAGGATTCTCATAATTTTGTTAAGGCCTGTATTAGATGTCAACGGACTGGAACGATTGGGAAGAAGAACGAAATGCCTCAACATCCTATTCAATCTGTTGAAATTTTTGATGTGTGGGGAATTAACTTTATGGGCCCCTTCCCGTCGTCCCATGGTTTTTAATATATCTTGGTGGCAGTTGATTATGTCTCTAAATGGATAGAGGCCACTCCTACGCGCACAAATGACCACTCTGTGGTTTTGAAATTTGTGAAGGCCAATATCATATCCTGTTTCGGCTGCCCCAAGACTATTATAAGTGATGGGGGACCTCATTTCCGAAACCACAACTTCAATCGGTTAATTAAGAGTTTGGGAGTGACTCACAAGGTTGCTACCCCTTACCACCCTCAGACAAGTGGTCAGGTTGAAGTATCAAATAGGGAGATAAAAAAATATTTTGGAAAAGACTGTTAGACCTGATTGGAAAGATTGGTCCCAAAAGCTCGATGATGCTTTGTGGGCTTATCGAACGGCCTATAAGACCCCTTTGGGTACTTCTCCCTTTCGGATTGTGTATGGAAAAGCGTGCCATTTACCTGTTGAGTTGGAACATAAAGCACTTTGGGCTATTCGAAGTGTTAACATGGATTTAGAGAAGGCAGGTAAGGCACGATTTCTAGAATTAAGTGAGCTTGAGGAGCTGAGGAATGATGCTTATGACACCTCTCAAGCTTATAAAGAAAGAACTACGGTCTTGCATGACAAGTTTATTCTTCGAAAGACCTTTGAACCCAACCAACAAGTCTGGCTTTTCAATTCCAGACTTAAGCTTTTTCCTAGGAAATTAAAATCTCGTTGGGATGGGCCTTACATAATCACCACAGTATTCCCCCATGGAGCTATGGAGATCAAAAATTCTTCCTCTTCAGCAACTCCCTTTATCGTCAACGGTCAACGGTTAAAACCGTACATAACTTTAGATGGCCATCTAGTTGACGAAGTCACTCTTGAGGAGCCTTAGCTCCTACCATTCTTCGCCTCAGGTAATATCTTCCTTTAGCTATTTTTGATTTTCAATGAGGACATTGTTTGAACCAGGCATGGGGGAGAGGACCTGAGGCATTTTGTTTATAGCATGCACTTATAAAAAAAAAAAAAAAAAGAGAAAGAAGGGAAAAAAAAAAGTGAACAAAAAAAAAAAAATATATATATATATATATATATAAATAAAAAAAGGTTTTGAGCTTAACTGGCTAGATCTTACAGTCTTAAGCAAATCAGAACTCTAGGGTAGACTAAGTTAATTCTAGGGTCAAACTTTAGAAGCTAAATGAGCTACTAGCTTTAGACCTTTAGGGTCCTTTGTGGACTTAAAAACTTAAGTAGGAGTTAAGTTGCGGACCACTCCTCAAGAGGTTGAGGAAGCGAAGCTAGGGTTTGAGTTAAAAGGTGGGGTACTACCTGGAGTCTTATTCTACCTTTTGGTTTACGGGTCCTTGTAATCCAAGCATCCAAATTTCACACACTTGGTCTGGTAATCAACTTAATTTTCGTCTTTCTGAAAAGAGATTTGGTTCTCTTAGTTTTGACTTAAGAGAGGCTTGAAAACACATTTTGATTGGAAGAGTTCCCGCCGCAGGAGAGGTCGAGTATATACTCACCTTGAGGATGCGATGATAACATATTACCTCCTCGGCGCTTGTCTCTTAGGATATCCATCCTACTGGGGGCATGTAAGCGCATTGCGCGGTTTAGGTACCATGGGTGGCCCTATCTCGAAGTGCCGATTGCCATAGGCCTGAATTCGCTTAAGAAATCCATGGGCGATACTATCCCGAAGTGTCGATTGCCAGGAGTTCTTGGGGTCGTTATGGGCGGTGCTATCTCGAAGCATCGAAAGCCAGGCACCCTTCGAGGTATGGTAATGGGGACAATGAATCCGACACAGACCGTGTTGATAGCTGATCTGAGGTTAGACTTAGAAGAATCAAACAAACAAACAAACAAACAAAAAAGGGTGTATATATAAAAAATTTTCCTTTAACTCAAATAACTCGGACCAATGCACAAGCACGGATGCTTTAATCTCAGGGATCAATAAACTTTAGGGTAGAGTCAGAAATCAGGGAAACTTGTGCTTGCAACTCGTCTTTAGTCGACCTAGTCTGTAACTTAGCAACTACTTAGGAACCTTGGGTTTAGAACCTGAACTTAATATGCTTCTGAAGGATGACTAAGTGAGTTGACTAGTCTACTTAGAGTGCTAGGTTTCGCTTAATTTTGCTAGGGACTAGCAAAAACTAAGCATGGGGGTATTTGATTAGCCCATAGTTGTGGGCTATTTAACTATTTAAGTGCCCATACATTAGATTAATTCTAGCATTTATTTAGTATAAATTAGGATGTAAATAGATTAAAACTATGACCCACCATCAGCCTTCACCATCTCCACTCCCTCCAGATCGCGACGCCCTCCTCAGCCTGCAGCGCCCACCTCCTGCGCCTGCAGAACTCAAACCGCAACCGCACCCGCTCCTGCCGAACCTCCAGACCACGCTCACCAGCCTGCAGCACCCTTCTCCCGCACCTGCAGAACCGCCACCAGCAGCGCCCTCTTCCCCATGCCTGCAGTCCAGCGCTCACCACGCCTGCGCTCCTGTGCCCACGCCAGCCGCAGCAGCGCCCACGCCAGCAGCAGCAACCACCCCCGCAGCAGCAACACGTGAGCAGATCTCACGCCAACAGCCGCGCAAGGTCACCAGCTACAGCACCTCTGCCGGAGCTCGTCCGGCCACCTCCGGCCACCGCGCGACTCGCCGCCACCACCAATTCGAAGCTCTTGGTCCAAGGGACCTCCTCCGAGCTTCCCGCGCCCAGCCATCGGCTCCTCGTCGCGCAAGACAAAGGGGAAAAATTCCCCTATTTTGCTACAGTAAACCGTCAATTAAAATTTACATTTTCTGCCATTGCCACATTTTAATCATATTTTATTGATTTTGCATTGCGGAAAATATCCTATAGTTTCTCATAATTACCATTTCAGCATTGTTTCTTGCTTAAACCTTAATCTAAAGGCAATCTTGGCTTGGTTCTTGTCCAAATTTACTACGAACAAACATTTTTAAGTGGCGCGAATTTTAATACGTTATTGCCTCCCTGTGGATACGACCCGCTCCTCTGCAAGTGGTTATTTGTTGTTAAAAATTGATTAGTCGATTTTTCCACCACATTAAACTACAAACGACTTAAAAGCGAAAGATCGACCAGTCACCGAACAGCCGATTCAGGAGATTTCCTCTCACCTCCCTCTCTTTTTATGTTTTTGTAGTTCATTGTAATCGACATTGAATTGATATATATCATATTTGTTCCACATCTCTATCTTGTGAATCATTTACTTGTCTTTTATTTCAAAAACACAAAAAAATAACAAAACCCTAAAATAAAAAAGAAACGAATCGAAGTGCAATTTTCAACTAAAGTAAACATCGCCTCCCTGTGTTCGACTTGGGACTCCCTTGTAGTTTCGGTATAAATTTTATTTGATCAACGTGTTTTGCAACTACGATGACAGGTTACTTGTAACCTCTATTTCTAACACGCGAAACACGCACAACCATTTTGCCGCCATTGCCAGGGAGGCAACGGAATTTACTTTATTATTTATTACACTTCTTTGCATTTACATAGAACTAACCCTACTTGTCTTTGATCTACTGTCTTGCAGGTGCCCTAGTATGGAGATCCAAGTGCGGTAGATCGGAGTAAAGTGCGGTTAGAGTACTCTGTAAGTGTCCCCCACTTTCCCCTCCACTAGTTCATTTCGCCACAATCATAACCAAGACCTAATCTACTTAGGTGTTTGCATAAACCCTAGGATAGACTTTGTTTGTCTTGTTTGCCACCTTCACCCATCTTACCCACGTCTTATATAAAAAAGATAAAAAGATATTTCTGTGGGACAAATCAATTTACACACTATATACACCCACATTTGAGGCACATAATCAGACTTGATTTTTCATCTACTCATCTGGGCTTCCGACCTGTGGACCCGGTGATGAGTGGCTACTCATCATGGCTAAAAGGCCGAAATTAAGCTAGACACTACGCAAAACAATATCAAATTAACATATAAAAAGGGTTAAGTGTGGGAATTAAAGAAAAGACCTAAAACTTTTAATGTGTGTTAAAACCTCCTAATTAGGTCACAAAAATGAGATATTCTGAAAACTAAAGAACAAATGATGATCCATGCATCAATTGAACACATAAACAAGTTTTAAAAGACAAATCAGAAGTAAAATCAATGTCTTAAATGTTCAATTAAGCACATGTAAAAATTTGAAAGCAATTGGACATCATTTAGGCTTAGAAATAAATAGATTACAATTAGGTCCTTCATGCATTACATTTCTACCCTTCAAAACTCCTTCTTGGACCTTTTTGCAAGCCGCAGGGACCCTTCTGTATGACTGCAAGGCCCTTCCAGTTATAGTTCTTTTCACTTTTGGACCTGCACGCTATTCTTCTACCCCTTCTTTCAAGGGTCTTCCTGCAAGTTTTCCCTCATTTTAGAGAGAAGCATGTGTTCTTCACGCGCACTGTAGCACGCGAAGAACACAGCCATTCTCGACCGTCCATCGCACTTTTGATCTCGATCTGCGGCTGGATTGTATTGGAACCTTCGCGCGATTCGGTGCATGCGTTCACCTCTCTTCCCAGATCACATCTGACAGTCAAATTTCCCTCTCGACTCGCCGCGCGCTCTACCCATCTCATCCTCACCGCCGGCTTAATTTTGATTAACCTCACCCTTGCGGTGATTCCAATCACTGAGCTGCTATTTAAGCACCTCAGTGGTGTCGTGCGCAAGGTATCGCTCCCTCCTACATCTCTTAGCGATTAGTTCGTCCACTCCAGTCTCTCCTCCTCATCTAGACCCTGATTTCACAGCCACCGGCTGTGGAATCATCGCCTGCTCTCGACCCTCCTCGTCGCTAAGGACCTCGTAGCACCTGAGGACGACCCTGGAGTCTCACTAGCAGACTCTTCCCTCCGCTGGAGTCACCCTCCTCCTTTCTTCCTCCTTAGCCGCCGGCTAAGGACCCATAGGTCCCATTCTTCCTTTTAGTTTAGGTTTTTAATTCTGCACAAGTAGTGTTAGATTTAGTTTGCAGTAGTTTAGAATAGATTTAGTTTTAATTGTTAGTGTTTAATGTTAGCTGTAAGTCTTAGGAGTAGAATTAGTATTAGATCCCCTCCCTCACCTCCTCTGATCAGTCCAGATCAGAGGGGAAGAATCATCTGTTCATTGTTCAATTTATCTCCCTCTTCATGTTTTGTTTTTCCATCATCCAAATTCCGATTCTTGTTTTTCCTTTTAACGATGAATTTTTCGTCAATCACCCACACATCCTGACCCAATTTCAGATCTGATGGTGCACTGCCTCAGATCTGAAAGTGGCGTCACAAGCACCATTTGGGGCTTCTCACTCACTCCATTTGTTTCACAAAAGCCCCTCTGTTTTAAATGGATTGCCTCAGTTTGTCAGAGCACTTTTGATTTTGATTTTAAAGGATTTTTACTCTCTGAAATGTTTTGACAGATCTGACAAATTGAAGGGATTTTTGGTTTTCATTGTGGGCAAGGACTCTGAGAAGTTCTCTGGTGACAGAGAACCAATCAGAAGAGCCTTTCATGATTCTGTTTATACTTTGTTTTGAATGCATTCGCCAGCTTCCATTAAATTTCCTTAATGCATTCTTAGTCTCTTTTTGCTATTTCAGAACTGCCATACACTATTTGTGTTGATGATCATTTCTGTATGGTGATTCTCTAACCTAAGGAGTTTTCCATACTCCTTAAGGTTGCAAGAAACTGGGATTGTATGTTGTTGGCTTTAATTGATTGAGCTAAGTCTTCCTTCATGCTGTCTATAGCATTAGGAAGAGCTAACTCAATGCCATTTGAGTTTTGATCTGAAAGGATGCTTCTCATAAGGTTTTTTTTCTTGTTGGGTATTTGAACTGAATTCTTATGTGATTTTCGTGAGATTTAAACCCTTATCAGATTTGGATTTCAACTCTCAAAATTTTTAGTTTGTTTTGAATTTTATCTTACTCCCAGTTATACAGTAACATGCTACATCTAGCAGCTACATTCCCCTCTTCCCTAAACTCCCTTCTTCTCTAAATTTCCCTCTTCTCTATTGAATACATCCCTCTCTTCAAGTGGACTAACTGCAGCAGCAGTTAGCCATTTGACAGTGGCTTAAGCCACTACTGCTGCTACAAAACTCACCCTGAAGAGCAACTAAAACCAACGCTAAAACAGCACATTCTTCTCTTCTCCATCTCCTCTGACAGTAGCTGCGGCTGCTGTCTAAACTCAAATAAAAACTTAATCAACCCTAATTCCCTAACTTCATACTAAAACCTAATTATACATACTTATTTTAAAACTGTAAATATACCTATCTATATCATTCTAACTATAATATACAGATTAATTATGTAAGTATAAATACATAGATATACTGTAATTACTGTACAAACTTATATATATATATATCTATGTACATATGTAATCTATGTAAATATACGTATAAATACTAAACTATTATGTATGTATTTACTTAATTATGTTTATATAAAGATACAGATTTCTATTTACATATTTAGTAGCTAGATTATAGATTAACTTAGCTAAATTAATAATTTAGAGCTATAATTAAATTAAATAAATCTATAAACTTAGGATAATATTTATAGTAAGTAATTTAAGCGAATTAAAGTGTATTTATACCTAGTTTAGCTTACTGATTAGCTTAGTTTTAATTTAACTACACAGAATTGCTATTTTAGCCTAAATAAAACATAAATAAATTCGTAAAAATACAATAAAAATATGTATTAAATACTTAAGTATGTAAATTAAAACTGTTTAAGGTCAATTAGACCATTTACTAATTATTTTATAAGTAATTAACTATTTAATCACCTAAATCAACCTGTATAATCAGCCTAGTTTAGCGAATTTATTTGTATAGTAAAAATATTTAAAATTAAAAATTAATTAGTCAATTATGTAGTATTATGTAAATATTTTATTTACCATATTTTATTTTATTTTTTTTAATAATTTATGGCCCCCAAATCGAGGGCCAAAAACGTGCCCAGACGCAGCTGCGCCTGATTTCGAGCGCACGATGTGGCGCTGGAATAGCACCACATCGTGTGCTGCAAGTCAGGCGCAGCCACATATAAGTTAATTATGATACAACTTAACTAGTCGTCACGGCGCCGGGCGCCCGAAACACTGCGAACCATCGTATGATCCGATTACCCATTGAGCTCTGGTCTGATTTGCAATAAATAATGTGATGTGTGTATGGGACCGGGGGCCGCGAGTGTGGGAGCAATTTGAAGGCGTTGGGCTGAGGCCTCGCGCTGATATGAGAACGCAATTAAGCCACCTAACCAAAGGTTAGGGCGCGCTTAGTAAAGGTCTGGTCCCACCCTTAGGGTGCTGTGTATCCCTCGAAAAGCGCGCCTACTAAGTAAGCACGTTTTAAACTAATGATATTAGCCTAATCCCCTCCCCACCGCAGCCTTTGAAATATACTAGAACAGGAGTTAAGAACAGCAGAGTGACACAAAGAAAAGAGTACAAGAACACTTAAAGAGTAAGAACAAGAATAAAAGAACACAAAGAATGAAAAAAGACTCAAAGAAAAAGAACAGACAGACTTACTGTACATATAGTAGTAGAATAAGTAATATATATACGTATAAGTAAATCTATATAATTACTAACAGAATAAAATGACACTATAAACGTCGCTAAAGACCTCAGTTTGCTTCTTTAGGTTGTATATAGTGTTTTCTGAGCTTTAGCGACGCTTATATCTGTCACTAAAACTGATGTATATGTTACTATACATAATAGACTAATAAGTTAAGTTTCTACACCATTGCATTCTAATGTATTATATACTATTATGTTAATACTAATAGTATAACTTGTAAATACATAGTTTAGAGTATAATAATAGATTGTTTGATGCTTGTTCATAATTAGTATTTTTGCAAGCACTTCTTAGTAACTAGGTAAATAAAACATTCATTCATTCTTTAAGTGTAAAGTTTCTTTTTGAATAAGAAGACAATTTTGGAGATAATCAAAGAGTGACCGAATTAAATTCAATAAATTGCCTCCTAGTGAACGACCTGGAACAAAACCAGTAAAAATTAGATAAATAAGCAAATGATAAGAATGGTTGTAATGACTGGTATTCACCCATACGCACCACTATACGACATTCTTAATGTTATATTATACACACTATACTACAACAACATGATCATAACAATAATCATTCATCATCATACAACCATTGTGTTATATTTGTCATGTACACATTAACATACCATCATTTTTTTTTTGGCACCATTGCCGAGGAGGCAACGCTCTTTGCACCAAAATTTTCTTTTTATTCTTTTGTATATAGAAATTCTTTATTTCATTCATTCATTCATTATAATTGCTTTTATTTTCCATTGAATTATTTGTGTATACATTCTTTTAGTCATTTACTAATCATTTGTTTTTCCACAACACTTGAGGAGGAGTGTCGTCTTCCTGGTGGAGTCGCTGCGCTCCAGATCCGTCTTCCTGGTGGAGTTTTGCCTCGTAGTAGCTGTAGGAGTAGTGGTAGTATTAGTTTTAGTGTAGATAGTTTTAGGTTTGTTAATTAGGAACAATTGTTAGTCATAAGTTGTGAGAGCTCGTTCTCACACAATTTCTGTAATAATTTTGGACTGTCTGGACTTTATCTTCTTTTTCTCAGTTTTTTGATTTCAATTTTCCGAGTTAATTTCTTTTCTTGTTTTTCTTTATTGCATATAAGAAAAAAAAATCAAAAAATCAAAAAGATCTCATACTTATCTAGCAGCAGCATAACCTTAGGCATCCATTTTTAGGATTGCATATCTTTCCTGCTAGATTTTAATTCAAACCAAATCTTCATTAGAAGATTGCTGGAGTCAGGTACGCATTTTCTACTTTACACTAACTCCTGCCATATTTGCATTTGACTTAAAGTTAAGAAGACCACTACTTGTTCTGAATGTATTAAAAAGTGAAACGAGCAGCATAGAAAAGACATTTTAATCACTTCAATCAAATCAAAAGGAGATATTAAAAATTGGGTGAAACCATGTTTGAGATTTTAATCGCCTTGTGTTGAATGTTATCGTGCACACAGCACGATCACTTAAGGCCACAATACACGGGTTTTTACCTCATCTTTCTGCAACCACAGGATCTGGATTCGCACGCTCAGTCTTATCCAGATTCCCAGTGGATTTTAGAGGTCTGCACATCGCTAGGTTTATCTTAGGATGCATATAATTGTTTGAAACAATTGCTTGCGTAGAACATAATTTTGCGTAGCAGCCTCTAGGAAAAATTTCTCCGATTTGTTTCGATTAATTGGTCTTCTTGAATTGAGATTTTATTGGGATTCTTCTGTTTTTATTGTGAACATTATTAAAATTTTCCCATTGAGTTGGATCGAATTGTAGTAAACGTGATTTCAAAAACCAACTTAATGGAAGGTAGGAGATCCCAAAACCTAGAACTTGTACTCCCCTTGGGTACTGCTACCCAAGCTACTACATCTTTCTCTTTGCCCTCCACTTCTAATCCTTTACCTCCCGAGTCTCAAAATCCTATTCACAATCCCATTTACCAAGAGGATGATCTTGAGTCATCACAATTTCAGGATTTTGAAGAAATTCCTCCAGACTTAGTTGCACATCCTCTACCACAGCAACCACCTATCCCTAGGTTCCAACCTCCACCTTATCCTAATCATCCTAATCCACCCCCAGAGAGAGGACCCATGCCTCATGTTCAGCACCTTTTCGATACACAACTACAAATGAATACCTTAACCCAACAGGTGCAACAGCTTGCTCAAGCTGTAAATCTTTTAGCTAACCCCCAACCACAACCACTTCAACCTAGAAATCCTCAGGCACCACCCCAACCCCGTAGACCTCAACTACGGGACTATTATAATCCCGCAGTTGCCCAACCAATGCCTGTGGTACGTTATCCCAATGGGGGTCGTGCTGCTGAACTGAAGCCGAACATTATAACACTCATTCCTCACTTCCATGGACTTGCTTCTGAGGACCCTTTTCAACATTTAGAGGAGCTGAAGAATCTTGCCCAAACTTTGGGTCCGCAAGGACATGATCAGCACATGCTTTTGATGAAAATGTTCTCCTTTTCATTAAAAGATAAGGCAGCCTTTTGGTTTAGAACACTTGCATGGACTACACCTATAGATTCCTGGGCTTCTTTAGAGCATGAGTTCTTAAAGAAGTACTTTCCTATAGGCTGCACTAATGCCTTAAGGCGTGCCATCACCACCTTCACCCAGAATTCAGGAGAACCTATGCACGAGGCTTGGGAGAGATTCCACGAGCTTCTGAGAAAATGTCCCCACCATGGTGTCCCATGCTGGCAACAGGTCTAGATCTTCTACCATGGGCTCCATGATGACACACGGAATTTTGTAGATGCCGCTTGTGGAGGCAATTTCCTATGTCGGAATGAGGACTCAGCCTTTGAGCTCTTTGAAGGCATGGCCGAAAACTCTATTAATAATGCTTCAATGAGCGTGTTTAATAGAAAGTCCTCACATTCCCACTCACACACGGGGGTAAATGAAGCCCAATCCAGTAGCAAAGACTTAGAGATAGTGGCTAGTTAACTGGATAAAGTGGGCTTAATCGAGAAGAAAGTAGATGAAGTATGGAAATTTCTCTCAAAACACCCATCTTCTTCTTCTCAGTCACCAGCACAAAACACTTCTTCTCAGTTTCCCACAGGGAGGGAAACTGTGAATAACCTTTCTGTGACACAAACTGCATTACCGGATTTTCCATTTCTATATCCTTCACCGGTTGGAGGAACCTTTGTTCCTCCCTTCACTGACTTCCCTGCACCTTCTGGAGCTTCGGAGGAGCTCCATGCCATTCACAATGATCCTTTCACACAAACCTATAACCCTGGATGGCGCAATCATCCAAATTTCTCGTGGTCGGGAAATTCACAGAGACCTCCTTTTCAACAACCTTCTGCACCACCACTGCACAACCCGATCCGAGCACCACCTCCACAATCACACGGATATCCACCACGTACCTACCAACAAGCCCAACCCAGGCCCACCCAATACTCTCAATCTAGGCCTACACGAGATGACCAGTTGGGGTTTATCATGAAAGCTCTTGCTGATATGCAACAACAGAATATTGCTATGAAGTAGAGACAGGATGCGGCCTTAGCTGAGATGAGAGCCCAGCTATCACACTTGACGGAGTCCCGTCAACCACATTCACTCCCATCACAAGCACAACCCAACCCTAGGAACATACCTGCTCAAAGGTATGTCCAACCTAGAGCTGCACTGCAAGATCAAACACATGACATTTCACAACCAGTGCACAACACTGAATTCTTCACTGATTCAAATTCTTCTCTTGCACAAACACAACCACCTCTGCTACATAACACTGAATCGACATGATCTTGAGATTTTTTGATAATGGAGCCGTTGAGATCACTAAACTTGACAAATCTGAACCCTTTATTGTTAATGGACAAAGACTGAAACCTTTCATTGAGCCGCATGATCTCAGACTTGTCAATTCCACCATTTCGCTCCTACATTTTGAGCTACCAACTAAGTTTTTCGCCTAGCTGAAGGCGTTAAACTTAGCAAAAACCTATCCTTGTATATAGCTGTTTTTCACCTTACTTACTTTAGCTTTCATCTGCATTAGGTGTCTAACCTTGCATTTTGAGCATACTTTCATTAACACACATGTCATGCATTTCACTTCCTAGCCCGACTATTCACTCTGATCCTAGATCAGACTTAAAATCGTCCGCACAGAGATTTTATCTCCTCATTCCGACTTCCTTTCATCACCCAGTCTAGGATAGTGAAAAGCAGAGCATGCATTTGCATCCACCCTTTCATTCAATGAGGACATTAAAACACTTAAGCATGGGGGGTGTAAATGGTAAACCATTTAAACAAAAATGCAATTGTAGACACAACTATAGTACATATAGTATTATCAAAAAAATTATATACTTCAAAAAAAAATTGAAAAATTTTGAAAAATTTTTGAAAAAATTACAAAGCTAAAAATACAAAAAATAATAAATCAAAAATTCCAAAAATACAATAAGGGACATGTACTTCATTATCAAAGGAGGACATTCATTTCAAGAGGGGAGGGAGAAAAAGAAAAAGAAAAAGAAAGAAAAGAGAAGTGATCTTATAGCTGAAAAAAAAAAAATATATATATAGAATAAGTGTCTATGGACATTCAGCCGTTACTGGTTTGACCTGCCAGGCCATAGGAGCTTGATACAAGCTTAGGCTTAATACACTTCGAGCCTTGACAAGATAGACAACAGTCTCTCCTAACTTTAGGACAATTCTTGTACCTGAGTCACCAGTACAGGATTCGTTGGTTTGCTTTGACTTAGGAGTCTAAGTAACCTTGGCTTACACTACACAATGTCAGGAAAGGCCACTTGAACCTAAACCTCAACCCTTGTGTTCATTTGGGAAGGTGGAGTCCTTACCTGTGCGTGCAGGTAGACTCTTTGTCCTAATCTTTAGTTTTGTGTCTAGGAGAAGCTCTTTCCACAAAAAAAAAAAGGAAATCCACCCACCAAATACAGTGTGCTCTACCAAATAAGTTCGGGAGACATACTGTTCAAAAAAAAAAGTCAAGTATGTTCTCCAAAAACCTCAGAAAAACTACTCTTCCACCAAAAATGTTTTCAGGGTTCAAAACAATACCCTGTTTGTCCACCAAAAAAAAAAAAAAAAAAATTCTTCTCTGAGCCACAAATACAATAAGGGTTGGGTATGAATACCATCAATTTTTGAGAGTCATCCGAAAGCATGAGCTGAAGTTAGGACCAACCTGGACTTAAAAAGAAGTGAAACCCCGGGATTGAGCCTTAGAATTCACCTGGTTAGTCCTGACTTATCACAAAGCACAGCCATAACTTCATAGCATTCTGAGTCTCTGTAAAAACCCTGAGTCCTGGAATTCGACTTAAGGTTTAAATATCAAGAGTCCTTGTTGGTTGAGAGATGGTCTATGTCATTTAAGCCTCGAGTTCTGGTAGGTTATCCTCAGTAACAAGGTTCTCACAATGTCCAAAAACACAGTTGGTTTATTGAAAAAATTTTTCAGCTTAAAGATCATCATAAAACACTTAAAAATTTTTGAAAGAAGAAAAAGATATCTTTACACACTTACCTTGCTGATACTTAAATCGCCTTACACTTCAACAGATTATTTGCTAAGGGACTAGCAAAACGTAAGCATGGGGTATGATGAGTGGCTACTCATCATGGCTAAAAGGCCAAAATTAAGCTAGACACTAAGCAAAACAATATCAAATTAACATATAAAAAGGGTTAAGTGTGGGAATTAAAGAAAAGACCTAAAACTTTTAATGTGTGTTAAAACCTCCTAATTAGGTCACAAAAATGAGATATTCTGAAAACTAAAGAACAAATGATGATCCATGCATCAATTGAACACATAAACAAGTTTTAAAAGACAAATCAGAAGTAAAATCAATGTCTTGAATGTTCAATTAAGCACATGTAAAAATTTGAAAGCAATTGGACATCATTTAGGCTTAGAAATAAATAGATTACAATTAGGTCCTTCATCCATTACATTTCTACCCTTCAAAACTCCTTCTTGGACCTTTTTGCAAGCCGCAGGGACCCTTCTGTATGACTACAAGGCCCTTCCAGTTATAGTTCTTTTCACTTTTGGACCTGCACGCTATTCTTCTACCCCTTCGTTCAAGGGTCTTCCTGCAAGTTTTCCCTCATTTCAGAGAGAAGCCTGTGTTCTTCATGCACACTGTAGCATGCGAAGAACATAGCCATTCTCGACCGTCCATCGCACTTTTGATCTCGATCTGCGACTGGATTCTATTGGAACCTTCAGGCGATTCGGTGCGTGCGTTCACCTCTCTTCCCAGATCACATCTGACGGTCAGATTTCCCTCTCGACTCACCGCGCGCTCTACCCATCTCATCCTCACCGCCGGCTTAATTTTGATTAACCTCACCCTTGCGGTGATTCCAATCACTGAGCTGCTATTTAAGCACCTCAGTGGTGTCGTGCGCAAGGTATCTCTCCCTCCTACATCGCTTAGCGATCAGTTCGTCCACTCCAGTCTCTCCTCCTCATCTAGACCCTGATTTCACAGCCACCGGCTGTGGAATCATCGCCTGCTCTCGACCCTCCTCGTCGCTAAGGACCTCGTAGCACCTGAGGACGACCCTGGAGTCTCACTAGCAGACTCTTCCCTCCGCTGGAGTCACCCTCCTCCTTTCTTCCTCCTTAGCCGCCGGCTAAGGACCCATAGGTCCCATTCTTCCTTTTAGTTTAGGTTTTTAATTCTGCACAAGTAGTGTTAGATTTAGTTTGCAGTAGTTTAGAATAGATTTAGTTTTAATTGTTAGTGTTTAATGTTAGCTGTAGTTAGATTAGTCTTAGGAGTAGAATTAGTATTAGATCCCCTCCCTCACCTCCTCTGATCAGTCCAGATCAGAGGGGAAGAATCATCTGTTCAATGTTCAATTTAACTCCCTCTTCATGTTTTGTTTTTCCATCATCCAAATTCCGATTCTTGTTTTTCCTTTTAATGACGAATTTTTCATCAATCACCCACACATCCTGACCCAATTTCAGATCTGATGGTGCACTGCCTCAGATCTGAAAGTGGCATCACAAGCACCATTTGGGGATTCTCACTCACTCCATTTGTTTCACAAAAGCCCCTCTGTTTTAAATGGATTGCCTCAGTTTGTCAGAGCACTTTTGATTTGGATTTTAAAGGATTTTTACTCTCTGAAATGTTTTGATAGATCTGACAAATTGAAGGGATTTTTGGTTTTCATTGTGGGCAAGGACTCTGAGAAGTTCTCTGGTGACAGAGAACCAATCAGAAGAGCCTTTCATGATTCTGTTTATACTTTGTTTTGAATGCATTCGCCAGCTTCCATTAAATTTCCTTAATGCATTCTTAGTCGCTTTTTGCTATTTCAGAACTGCCATACACTATTTGTGTTGATGATCATTTCTGTATGGTGATTCTCTAACCTAAGGAGTTTTCCATACTCCTTAAGGTTGCAAGAAACTGGGATTGTATGTTGTTGGTTTTAATTGATTGGGCTAAGTCTTCCTTCATGCTGTCTATAGCATTAGGAAGAGCTAACTCAATGCCATTTGAGTTTTGATCTGAAAGGATGCTTCTCATAAGGTTTTTTTTCTTGTTGGGTATTTGAACTGAATTCTTATGTGATTTTCGTGAGATTTAAACCCTTATCAGATTTGGATTTCAACTCTCAAAATTTTTAGTTTGTTTTGAATTTTATCTTACTCCCAGCTATACAGTAACATGCTGCATCTAGCAGCTACATTCCCCTCTTCTCTAAACTCCCTTCTTCTCTAAATTTCCCTCTTCTCTGTTGAATACATCCCTCTCTTCAAGTGGACTAACTGCAGCAGCAGTTAGCCATTTCACAGTGGCTTAAGCCACTGCTACTGCTACAAAACTCACCCTGAACAGCAACTAAAACCAACACTAAAACAGCACATTCTTCTCTTCTCCATCTCCTCTGACAGTAGCTGCGGCTGCTGTCTAAACTCAAATAAAAACTTAATCAACCCTAATTCCCTAACTTCATACTAAAACCTAATTATACATACTTATTTTAAAACTGTAAATATACCTATCTATATCATTCTAACTATAATATACAGACTAATTATGTAGGTATAAATACATAGATATACTGTAATTACTGTACAAACTTATATATATATATATCTATGTACATATGTAATCTATGTAAATATACGTATAAATACTAAACTATTATGTATGTATTTACTTAATTATGTTTATATAAAGATACAGATTTCTATTTACATATTTAGTAGCTAGATTATAGATTAACTTAGCTAAATTAATAATTTAGAGCTATAATTAAATTAAATAAATCTATAAACTTAGGATAATATTTATAGTAAGTAATTTAAGCTAATTAAAGTGTATTTATACCTAGTATAGCTTGCTGATTAGCTTAGTTTTAATTTAACTACACAGAAATGCTATTTTAGCCTAAATAAAACACAAATAAATTCGTAAAAATACAATAAAAATATGCATTAAATACTTAAGTATGTAAATTAAAACTGTTTAAGGTCAATTAGACCATTTACTAATTATTTTATAAGTAATTAACTATTTAATCACCTAAATCAACCTGTATAATCAGCCTAGTTTAGCGAATTTATTTGTATAGTAAAAATATTTAAAATTAAAAATTAATTAATCAATTATGTAGTATTATGTAAATATTTTATTTACCATATTTTATTTTATTTTTTTTAATAATTTATGGCCCCCAAATCGAGGGCCAAAAACGTGCCCAGACGCAGCTGCGCCTGATTTCCAGCGCACGATGTGGCGTTGGAATAGCACCACATCGTGTGCTGCAAGTGAGGCGCAGCCACATATAAGTTAATTATGATACAACTTAACCAGTCGTCACGGCGCCGGGCACCCGAAACACTGCGAACCATCGTATGATCCGATTACCCATTGAGCTCTGGTCTGATTTGCGATAAATAATGTGATGTGTGTATGGGGCCGGGGGCCGCGAGTGTGGGAGCAATTTGAAGGCGTTGGGCTGAGGCCTCGCGCTGATTTGAGAAAGCAATTAAGCCACCTAACCAAAGGTTAGGGCGCGCTTAGTAGAGGTCTGGTCCCACCCTTAGGGTGCTGTGTATCCCTCGAAAAGCGCGCCTGCTAAGTAAGCACGTTTTAAACTAATGATATTAGCCTAATCCCCTCCCCACCGCAGCCTCTGAAATATACTAGAACAGGAGTTAAGAACAGCAAAGTGACACAAAGAAAAGAGTACAAGAACACTTAAAGAGTAAGAACAAGAATAAAAGAACACAAAGAATGAAAAAAGACTCAAAGAAAAAGAACAGACAGACTTATTGTACATATAGTAGTAGAATAAGTAATATATATACGTATAAGTAAATCTATATAATTACTAACAGAATAAAATGACACTATAAACGTCGCTAAAGACCTCAGTTTGCTTCTTTAGGTTGTATATAGTGTTTTCTGAGCTTTAGCGACGCTTATATCTGTCACTAAAACTGATGTATATGTAACTATACATAATAGACTAATAAGTTAAGTTTCTACACCATTGCATTCTAATGTATTATATACTATTATGTTAGTACTAATAGTATAACTTGTAAATACATAGTTTAGAGTATAATAATAGATTGTTTGATGCTTGTTCATAGTTAGTATTTTTGCAAGCACTTCTTAGTAACTAGGTAAATAAAACATTCATTCATTCTTTAAGTGTAAAGTTTCTTTTTGAATAAGAAGACAATTTTGGAGATAATCAAAGAGCGACCGAATTAAATTCAATAAATTGCCTCCCAGTGAACGACCTGGAAAAAAACCAGTAAAAATTAGATAAATAAGCAAATGATAAGAATGGTTGTAATGACTGGTATTCACCCATACTCACCACTATACGACATTCTTAATGTTATATTATACACACTATACTACAACAACATGATCATAACAATAATCATTCATCATCATACAACCATTGTGTTATATTTGTCATGTACACATTAACATATCATCACCCGGTACACGAATTCAACACATAAAAGAGTAGAAATCATATTAGGTTAACCATCTTTTTGTGTGCCTTAATCGGTGGTACATTTGAGCCAATTGAGTGAATTGTTTTGGCCGCACCACCTAATCTAAAAGAGGTTCATTTTCTAGCTGTCCCATAGGATTCAATAATTAGGTCAAGCCAGGCACTCCATATTTTTCTTGATTTCTAACGGAAAATACTTGAACACATGCTTTCAACAACAAACTTGGTTTGCCTCACAAAACTTGGTTGAAAACACCAAATATTTGAATCCTAAATGCTATTAAGTAAGATTCGAATCCTAAAACTCACCTCATCATTAATAATCTTGCTTGAAAACCTTTTGGTTGTGCACATTCACATGTTCTCAAACAAATCATTAAGGGCACAACCCATTAAGGGCCCATCACATTCCAGAGCACCAATTTCCCAAGCCTAACTGATGAGTCCATTCTAATGGACTATTGTTACGCCTAAGTTTACTTTAATCTTACCTTTTAGGGTTGTTAATAACTACATTAAGTTATAGAATGTTTGCATGCAATGTTATTTAAATTTACATCTATTTTATCGCATTCTATAACTTAATATGTAACGATTTTATGTTTTTATGTTGCATGAATGATATTGGGAAAGAACGAGGGGGGAATAAATTTCCCCAACAAATAGTCAGTTCAATCCCTCCCTCATCCTTCGGCTAGCCGCAACTCCTCCCTCACAAACATCTAATCTCCCACCGCCCTCCCTCAACAAAGGAAGCCATATTTAGAAAGGATTTTTGAAAATTCCTTGAAGGGCGGAAGTGAGGAGATAAGAGAATGTGGAGCAAAGGAGAGGGGGATCTTCGGGTGATCTCCTTCCTCCCCCTGGCGAGGACCCAATGGTGAGAGGAGCATGCACTGTGGGAGGATCGCTTGCACTGTGGACCATCACCACTCCTCGCCACCGCCTACATTGCAAATGCTACATCAGGCTGCACCAAGCGCCGATCCCCATGCTACTGCCAGGCGGCCGTAGTTGCTTGACCTTCCATTGCCCTTCCACTGCAGGCGCAAGTGCTCAGTGTGTTCTGTAGGCACACATCGCCCACTGCGTGCAACCAATCCCTCCAACCAACACCATTGCGCGCCGCACCGCACCCGCACCGGCGCTCTCTGCAGGCGCAGCACTGCACTCTCCACTACAGGAGTGCCTCCTCCAGTTCCTTCGCGCACCCACATGCCAACCTGTCCACCGTGCACCTGCACCCTTGCATCACCAACCAACTCCCATAGGCGCCACGCGCAGCGCGCATAGCGCAAGAGAGCAACCTCGCAGTGCCCACAGTCGCACGCACCGCATGCCTCACACCGCATTGTTCATCTTCTTCGCCGAAGAAACCCATCGCCAGCTGTCCATCTCCAAGTGTAGCCACCTCCATGCGCCGCGAAGCTTCCCTCCAATAGCGCCATCAACTTTGCCTTGGCCGCACAAGGCCGCCCACACCAGCAGAAGACCTTCCCACCGTCCATATGCACCCGCGCACAAGCTGCCGCTGACAGCATCCAAGGCTCCGACCGGCCGCCACCGGCCACCTCCGTCGACGACATGACCACCAACGCAAAGCCCTCGTCCCTGCCAATCTACTCTGAGCACAGTGCATTTAGCCGTGGGCCCTCCTCGTGCACGACAAGGATAGCAATGCTCTATTTTTCAACAGTAAAAAGCCTATTAGAAATTACAAGTATTGCCATTGTCAAAGCTACTATTTATTTATTTATCTTAATATTATATTGCGGTTGAAGTGCATGAATGACCCTCAACTTTAATGGAATTGCATGCAGTCACATTAGATTCATCTCATGACTAAGCTAAATGTATCTTTGCTATGGGAATTAAGTTCTGATTTAGATAAATTTGATGACGCTTGTCAATATTAAGGTAGCAATTATGGTGTTTCCATAGTGGTGATTTTGCATGTGCACCCTCAGATTCGTTGTTAAGTATCTAAATTGAGAATTTATGTAGGAAATGAGAATACCAATTAGCATGCACATCCGTTGAAATTCCCAATTACTTGATACATCATTACCCTTGTTTGATAGGGTAATTCCTCCCTGTGGAGACCACCTAACTATTCGTGGCTAGATTCTAAAATTTAAAATGTTTTGAAAAGCAATTTTCTACCACGCGATTAAATACAACGACACATCATTTTATGTTAAAGTTTTCAACAAAAACAAAGATCACTCTTTCACTAACTAAAGTCAATTAGGCATTGGCCCTAAGGATTCATTTGCTCATCAGGATCCAGATTGAGATTATTCATGATTAACCTACTTATACTAGTTAATCAGATGTCTAGCTAGGGGAGTAGCGTCAAACGACCGCAGCTGGGGGGTACACTAGGTGCCGAAGGCGCAAGCCAAAGGAAGAACCTTCTCCCTAGTCCCTCCTTCTAACTAGTTGGATTGCTTGGACATAACTAGAGTAAATCGTCCATAATCTTAGGACAGATTTTGAGAGTCAGTAGACCTCAGGCTACCCCATCGAAGGACAGGCTTGTATTCTTGTGCTGCAGGGTTCCCTCTTTTCCCTGTCCTTCCGACTTCCTTCCAATGTATGCGTGGGAGGAGGTCATTGAACCCTAGATTGGAAGGACCTTTAGACCATTCTAGGAGGCAGAGATTGAGCTACAGCCAAGCAGATCCCAGGGCTGATCAACAACTACCTCCCCCGCCTCCGAACCAGCAGGAGCTGATTTAGAGGCAGTTGGAGGAATTGCAGCAGATGCAGCAATGGTTCCAACGCATGCATGGTCAAGGTGCTCGACCCTTGAAGGATTTTTACGATCCTTCAAACTATGGGGAACATCCCGACATCATGATTCCTACTGGAGACATCGAAATCAAGCCCCAAGTCTTAAGTTTGATTAAGCATTTCCATGGGCTTGGCTCGAAGGACCCATTCCAGCACGTGGAAGATCTGACCACTTTGGTTCAGACCACCGAGCAAGGAATGTGAACGAAGAGAAAATGATCATGAGGCTTTTCCCCCACTCTCTCAGGGATAAGGCCGCACATTGGTACCGGAATATAGGAAGGCCGATTGAAACTTGGGCTGCTCTTAAGTTAGTTTTCTTGAAGAAATTCTTCCCTATCGGAAGGACCAATCTTTGCGACGGGCAATTACCACTTTCTCCCAACGGCTGGGGGAATTGTTTCATGGTGCCTGGGAGCGATTCGAGGAACTTTTGAGGAAGTGTCCACACCACGAGGTGTCAAAATGGCAACTCGTGCAGATTTTCTATCATGGGTTGGCTGAGCAACTCTGTAATCACTTGGATGCCTCCTGCTGAGGCAATTTTCTCAACAGGGATGCAGATAGAGCATACGACTTATTTGAGGAAATGAGTGAGAACTCAATTAATCATGCCTCCATGGATGTATTCAACCGGTCCCAACAACCTAGGTCAAGTGCTAATGAGATCCAGGATTCTCATTCATTTGACATGGAATTAATTTGTAGTAAACTGGATAAAATGGACTTGGATGCTAAGAAAATAGAAGAATGGATATCTAGGAATTCAGGAAACACTTCTTTACCCACTCAATCCCAGAATTCGGGATTTCATTCCTCACGAGCTCCCACGGGGTTGGAATTTGTTAACCAACTTGATTTGGCTCAACCTGTGAGCCAGGATTTCTCAGAACCATATGGGTTCCAATTTGGGGCCTTTGATCCCAGTTTCTCTGATCCTTCCTTCTCTTCATCCCTATTTTATGAGGATGCATATGCAATGCAAGAGAATGTTAGGTCCAACCCGTATTCCAACACTTTTAACTCGGGAAGGAGGAACCACCCTAACTTCTCTTGGAAAAATCAACGGCAACAGACCCAATCTCGACCCAGAAACTTTGCATCTAAAAAACCCATGGGTCAAGGTCAAGTCTACACCCAGTTGCCCTCGAGACCGGTTAATCAGCCATCTTGGAATGCCCAACAATATGCGAGGTAGGTTGATTTGAACCTGCAGATGATGGAAATGCAAGGGTCCATGCTTCAGCTTATGCAACAAATGAAGACATCCTTGGATAACTTGCAATCCGGGTTAAGTGCAAACACCCGACAACCCAGATCACTACCATCTCAACCCGTACCAAGCCCATGTAATGTGCAAAATCAGGGCAATAGAGCCCAAGGGTACGGGAATCAAAGGGACCCACACGTGCATTCTCAGGTTGTTGAGTAGGGTCCCTCTTCTTCCTCTTCTGGTTACATGACCAACCAAGGCCCTCTAATCTTCACTAATCCACCTCAAGACCCAAACCCTTATGCCTCTGCAAACTCTGCCACCTTGAGAAGTGGGAAGAAGACCCAGAACCTAGAATTACCTTCTAGAAGTCAAAATCCTAGGGAGGTTGAGAAAGAGAAGGAGGAGGCTGAAGAAGACAATAAGGCCCAGGGATAGGAAATTGAAAATTCCACCCATATCCCATTCCCTGAGGCCCTATTGAAAACCAAGAAAAAGAAAACCCTAGACAGCAACGAGGAGCTTTTGAATTTATTGAAGAGCATAGAGATCAATATTCCGCTCCTCAATGCTATTAAGCACATCCCAACTTACGCTAAATTCTTGAAAGAACGTGTACCCAAAAGCGTAAGCCGAGAGAACCCACACAGAGGAATTTGATTCTCTCTGAGCAGGCAAGTTCTGTAATCCTGCATCACCTTCCTCAAAAGAAGAAAGATCCAGGTGCCCCCTTGATCTCATGCATTATTGGGGAATACACTTTTGATAGGGCACTACTGGACCTAGGTGCATCCATCAACCTAATCCCAACTTCTATTTATGAGAAGTTTGGGTTATGTGAACTCAGGCCAACCTTAGTAACGCTACAATTAGTAGACCGATCAGTCACCACACCAAGATGCGCTATTGAGGATGTTATTGTCAAGGTTAAAGATTTCTATTTTCCTGTAGATTTCCTCATCCTCCACATAGATGTAGCTAATGATTTGAGGAACACGCTGATCATTCTGGGGCGTCCGTTCTTAGCTACCGCCAAGGCCAACATAAACTGTGAAAGCGGTAGTATGGAGATCGCCTTTGGGGATAATAAATTAACTCTGGATATTTTTAAGGCGATAAGAGGATTTGAGGATTGTGGATTCATTGAGGAACTCGAGTATCAGGATCTTGAGACATGTATGACAATCAATGCACTCGAGGACTCCATTAGTTTTATCTAACTCAACCCACAACCCTCCTTCATGGTAGACCTTCCACATCCTGAAGAGGCTGTTGATTTTGTTCTTTCCCAGCCTCTTCCACTTGATCGTCCTAATGAATCTTCATTGGCATCCTCCCTTCCTTCTATTCTAAACCTGCCCCAACTGGAATTAAAACCATTGCCCAATAATTTGAAATATGAGTTCTTAGGACCTGAAAACACTCTCCCTATGATTATTAGCACTGATTTGACTAAGGAGCAAGAATTGAGGTTAATTAAGGTCCTTAAGAACAACAAGGAGGCAATTGGTTGGACCATCCACAACCTTAGGGGGTTCGAGCCATCTTATTGTAACCATCATATTTTCATGGAAGATGGATCTCGCCCTTCTCATGAAATGCAGAGGAGACTAAACCCGAATATGTGAGAAGTGGTCAAGAAGGAGATAATTAAGTGGCTTGATGCTAGGATTATTTACTCAATCTCAGATAGTCTGTGGGTTAGCCCCATTCAAATTGTACCCAAGAAGGTGGGAATAACCATTACGACTAATGAGAAAGGGGAAACCTTCACCACTCATTCAGCTTCTGCTTGGAGAGTCTGTATTGACTATAGGAAGCTGAACACTGCCACTAGAAAGGATCACTTTCCCTTGCCATTCATTGATCAAATCCTTGAAAGGTTAGCTGGGCAAAAATATTTTTGCTTCCTGGACGGTTATTCGGGATATAACCAAGTCCCTATCCATCTCGAAGACCAGGAAAGGACAACTTTCACATGTCCTTAATGAACCTTTGCATTCCGTAGAATGTCGTTCGGGCTTTGCAATGCGCCTGCAACTTTTCAAAGGTGCTTGATGGCCATCTTTTCTGACATGGTGGGAGATTGTCTTGAGATGTTCATGGATGATTTCTCCATTCTCGGAGATTCTTTTGAGTCTTGCCTGGCTAACCTGGAATTGATCCTTCAGAGATGCATCAAAATACGACTGGTCCTTAGTTGGGAAAAGAGCCACTTTATGACTCAGGAGGGCATCATCCTAGGTCACGTGGTTTCTAATCGAGGAATTGAAATTGATAAAGCTAAGGTGGATGCTATCTCTAGACTTCCTCCACCCACATCCGTAAAATAGATTCGCTCTTTTCTTGGGCATGTGGGTTTTTATAGAAGATTCATTAAGGATTTCTCAAAAGTTGCTAAGCCCTTGAGTAACCTTTTGGCCAAATACGTGCCATTCGAGTTTGATGAATCATGTCGTAAGGCATTTGATTTATTGAAAACGACCATCACCTGTGCCCTAGTATTGCAACCACCGATCTGCACAGCCCCATTTGAGATTATGGCTGGCGCATCTGATTATGCCACCGGGGCTATCTTGGGTCAAAAGATTGAGAAAAAGCCCTTAGTGATTTACTACACTAGCAAAACTCTGGACGAGGCCCAGAGGAATTACACCGTTACTAAAAAAGAATTGCAAGTTGTAGTTTTCACTTTAGAAGAATTTATGGCTTATCTGTTAGGTTCTCGCATCATCATCTATATCGACCACTCGGCCTTGAAACATCTCTTAGCCAAAAAGGATGCCAAACCTCGACTTATTTGTTGGATTCTGCTGCTTCAAGAGTTCGATCTTGAAATCAAGGATAAAGTTGGGGCACAAAATGTAGTGGTGGATCACCTTTCGAGAATCCTAATTGATTCCCCTCATCCAGATGTTTCAATCTCTGATACCTTTTCAGATGAAACTATCATCACAGTCTTGGGAATCCGAACCCCCTGGTTTGCGGATATTGTCAATTACTTAGCCAATGGTCAAATTGCATAGGATTGGACCAAACAACAATGGGATAGACTTGTATCTGAGGCTAAATATTATTTTTGGGATGATTCTGAGCTATACCGCATTGGCGCAGATCAGATCATTCGCCGATGCGTCCCGGAAGTCGAGTTCCATAGCATACTTTAGTTCTGTCACACATCTGCATGTGGTGGACACTTCCGGGAAAAAGACGGCCGCAAAAATTTTGCAATCTGGATTTTATTGGCCGTCATTATTTATGGATTCCCGGGAATTTTTTAAGTCATGCGCCCGATGCCAGACACTCAGGAACATGGCTAAGAGAGATATGATGCCCCTGAACCCAATTCTTTCCATCGAAATTTTTGACATTTGGGTCATCGACTTTATGGGATCCTTCCCTCCTTCATTTGGACACCAATATATTCTGGTCACTGTTGATTACATGTCCAAGTGGATTGAGGCAATTCCCACCCGGACCAATGACCACAAGGTGGTCATCGATTTTGTGAAGAGAAATATCTTCAGTCGGTTCGGGGTTCCTAGGGCAATTATCAGTGATGGTGGCACACATTTCACTCATGCCCAGTTTCGGAATTTACTGGGGAAATACGAGGTGAGCCATTGGATTTCCACACCTTACCACCCTCAAACGAACGGATAGGCCGAGGTCTCCAATCGGGAGATCAAGAACATTTTGCAGAAAACCGTTAGGCCTAATAGGAATGATTGGACCTAAAAGCTAGATGATGCTCTTTGGGCTTACCGTACGGCATACAAAACACCTATCGGTATGCCTCTGTTCCGTCTGGTGTTTGGGAAGGCGTGTCACTTACCCATAGAACTTGAACACCGGCCATTTTGGGCCATCAAGAAATGTAATGTGGACCTTGAGTTGGCAGGGAAATCCAGGAAACTCCAACTATCTAAGTTGGAGAAGATTTGAAATGATGCTTATGAAAACGCTAGAATCTATATGGAAAGGACCAAAGCTTTCCATGACCATATGATTTCACGTAAGAGCTTTGAGCTGAACCAGAAGGTCTGGCTTTTCAATTCTCGATTGAAGCTTTTCCCTGGTAAACTCAAGTCTAAGTGGGGCGGCCCATTCGTTATTGAGAGGATTTTCCCTAATGGGGCCGTCGAAATCTCTGACCCAAGGACGGGTAATATTTTCAAGGTTAATGGATAGCATCTCAAACCCTTTGTTGACCATGTGCTCCCTGAACCCGTCTCGGACAAGGTTGCTCTTACCTTGCCATAACCACCGCGGGCTGATCATCACCCAGCGGACGGCACTAAACTTAGCACATGTAAAGACTATTCCAAGCTGACCTGAGTCTCACAGAAACCAGGTGCTATTCTTCCACTTCTACTCTCCTTCATGCTTTCATTTTTTTCACAATGACGACAATGCAATAGCTAAGCATGGGGGGGTGGACATATTTTATAACCATTTTGTCTGCTGTAACAGTGATTTCCTATTATTCGATTCTTGTTTAAAAAAGAAAAAATAATAAAAAATAAAAAAATGAAAATTTGAAAAATAAAAATTAGAATTAGGAGACGAGAACTTAGGCATTGGGAGTTGTAAACTTTAGGAATTAATTCTTTGAGACCTGAATACTTAGACTATTCAGGTCTTCGGGCTTAATTAGCCCAGGTGTCCACTCGAATGTGGATTTAGTCTTGAGTCCTCGCCAATTAAAATTTATTTTAATTCGATAAATAATTTGGGATGATAAGTATGCGACTTATCATCCCACCCACTGATTTGTGGGGACTTTAAGCCTAAGCATCTACACACATTCTTTTTGCACTCACTCACTTTCCAGCAGTTTTTACGGAAATTGGGTAGCTAATGGACCGACTTGGGTGGTATGGCTGGCAAGTTGTCGGTGGTAATAGCTCATCGGCCGGTTGTCCAGAGCCTAGCCACAAGACCATTTTCGTTGTTCTGCCTTTAGGTAAATCTTAGATTAGGGAAGCCACCTACTTCAAAAAAAAAAAAGGAAAAAAAAGGAGAAAATAAAAAAAACAAATAAAACCACACTTCACTGCATGAGTATGGTTGGCAAGTTGTCGGTGGTAATAGCTCATCAGCAGATTATCCAGAACCCAGCTCACAAAAAAATGCACAATGATTCACAAAACACTTAGGGAAGAAGTGGGGAAGTAGAATAAACTGGGGAGATATACACTGGATTCACCCTTGTGTTGACCCCATAAATAAAAGAAGTATGGAGAAAGCTGACGATCTCAAAGATAAACCTCCAGGCAAGGTCACCTAAGGTTGTTGAAATCCGAAGTCCATTTTAACAGCCGTCTAGTGAGTCTTTCACTATTTTTCACAAGATGCTTAGCACTTAGAGTCCTTTTCGAGTCTTGGACAGGTCGGGTAGCCATAAAAAGTTATCCCGTAACTCTCAAACTCCAAAACTGCAAAAAAAAATAGAAAAGAAAAAAAAATATCTTCCCAATAAGGCAAGGGCTCAGACAGTCTGCATTCTGGTAGACACCTGGGCACTGTTGAGTTTTTGTAATTAGGTCTTGGGGTTGAGATTTTCTGTAGAAATCAATGAATTTTGCCTAATTACTCGAACCCTGATTCTACTTTTATATATAGCATTTAGGTTAACTTTGCTAGGGACTAGCAAAAAGTAAGCATGGGGGTATGATGAACACACTTAAATTCATGATAAATTGATTATTTTTGATAGTTCCTAGGCCTAGCATTGCATATCATGTTATAAATATTGCATAACATCATTGTATGGCATTTAGGATAGTTGTATATTTTGTATGTTAATTCCTTCATTTTATATGGCCAGGGGGCAAAGCGGCATCCTTACGGGTTTCGGATGGAAAATCCAACTGTACGGATGGATCTGGAGCGACGATCGCAGTTCGACAATGCGAGAGTCATCTCGATCTGAGCACCATAGCACCCTCTACAAGAAGAAGAAGATGGACGGCCCAGATGGCACCACGTGGCACCATCCAGGCAACCCAACATCGGCCAATAGCACCACCCAACTCCTTCTTCTTCCACGCCCTTCAATCCTAGCTGTTGGATCAAGATCCAACGGCTGGGAAGCGGACGCACCAAGCCGGTCCACATGACACAAGGGAAGGTTTGCCGCAATGTTGGGAGCTGGTTTGCAAAGGGGGGCGCAGGTTCAAATCCCAGCAGGCCCACCAATTCGCAATTGGGTGGGTGAAGCAACAGTGCCAACGCAAGGCAGCGCGCATGCCAACGCAAAGCAAGCACGCACACAGCCGGGCATGCATGGTCAGTGCACGTGATGAGCGGGGCAGCACGGCGTGGGTGCAAGGGCAGTTGGTGCCAGCTTTCAGCGACAGTTGGGCTGACCTACAGCAACTTTTACAATTGTCGCTATTTCATTGCAAGCCAGCAGAGCCAGCTATGGTCATTGGTGGAGGTGAGCTATCTACAGCAACATTTCCAGCAACGGTCTGGAGGTCGCTAAAGGTCCTTTAATCCATTTTTAGCCTCTTCTCCACTATAAAAGGACCTACACCCCCTCCCTTCCAATCCATGTCTACCTACTCTACTCCCACCTACTCCCAGGCTTTAGCAAGGCGGCCAATGCTCCATTACAGCTTGTTCTCAAGCTCCCAAGGTGCCTATTAGTGTAGTGAACCTCTGCCCCACCAAATACTCCTCCAACTTCCCATCTCCCTTCATAGGTCACCTTAGAGCTATCCTCCCAACTCCATTCCGGTAGCAGATCAACTCCGTCTTCTTACCTCCATTCTGGAGCTATGCCGAAGCTTTCCTCAACCCGACATCCTCCAGCATCTCACCTCTGTCGTCCCACTCCTCACCTCCTTCGTCCAAGCTTCCACCAGGCGTCATTGTCTTGCTAAACAACCGATTTGGGAGATTTCCTCTCACCTCCCTCTCTTTTTATGCTTTTGTAGTTCATTGAAATCGACATTGAATTGATATATATATCATATTTATTCCACATCTCTATCTTGTGAATCATTTGCTTGTCTTTTATTTTAAAAACACAAAAAAATAACAAAACCCTAAAATACTAAAAAGAAACGAATCGAAGCGTGATTTTCAACTAAAGTAAACGTTGCCTCCCTGTGTTCAACCCAGGACTCTCTTGGAGTTTCGGTATAAATTTTATTTGATCGATGTGTTTGGAAACTACGACGATAGGTTACTTATAACCTTGATTTTTAACACGTGAAACACGCACGACCAGTAGCCTAAAGACCTATGGACTCCCAAGACCCGTCTTGAGATTATAAATGATTTAGTCTACTTTTATCCGGTTAGTCCAACCAGTTAAGAGGGACTGGGGAGAAGGTTCTTCCTTTGGATTCCGCCTCCGATTCCTAGTGTACCCCCTAGCCACGGTCGTTTGACACTACTCCCCTAGCTAGACATCAGATAGACCAGTAGAAGTAGATTAATCGAAAAAAATCTCAGTCTGAGCCTCGAAGGGCGAATCAATCCTTAAGGCCAATGTCTACTAAGTTTTAGTTAGGCTTGGGATGATTATGCTCTTGGAATGTGATGGGCCCTTTAGATGGGTTGTGCCCTTAATGATTAGTTAAAATGTGTGTGCGTGCACAACCAGTGCTTCAAACAAGGTTATTTGATAATGTATCTTTTAGGATTTAGCCTTGTTTAGTAGCTTCTAGGGTTTAATTCTTAGGTTGGTTTAATCAAGGTTTAGTAGAACACTCCAAGTTTCGAAATCACGGGTGTAGATATGTTCCTTGAAAAATAAAAAATAATGTGAAGTGCCCGGTTCAGCCCTAAGAATCAACTCTAAGTGGCATGCTACTTGATGAATCACTTTTATCTTAAGTGGTGTGGCCCAAACAGTTCAATCAATTGGCCTATTGCACCACTTAGTTAAGTCACACAGAAATGTTTTACCTATTCAGATTTCTACTCACTTATTTGTGTGTTGAGTTAACTGTTCCGAGTCCACAGGTTAGATCCCGGTTAAGTGGTAGAATCGATGTGATTGTGCACCTTAGGGTGAGAAGTTATGGGTGTTAAGTGTGTAGCTTTCAGAAAATCCCACAAGAGAAGAGTATTTCTTTTATTTTTTATATATGCAGGGGTGAGATGAGTGGAGGTGGCAAACAAACAACCAAATCTTTCCTAGGGTTTATAAAAAGCACCTAAGTTGATTTGGGTTTAAGTTATTAATGTGGTGAAATGAACTAGTGGGCAGGCGTGGTGGGGATAAACTTACAAAACCTTCATCCGCACTTTTCTCCAATATAACTGCTTTCGCACGCCTTGAAAGAGTACTAGCAATCACAGTAAGATCAGAGAAAAAGTGAGATAAAAGTTAGGAAAGGTGGACAAAACATGAAAAAAAAAACCAAAGGGCGTTGTCTCCCCGACAACGACGCCAAAATGGTTGCACATGTTTTGCGTGTTAGAAATTGGGGTTACGAGTAACCCGTCATCGTAGTTGCAAAATGCGTGGTCAAATAAAATTTATACCGAAACTTGAAAAGTGAGTCCCAGGTCAAACACACGGAGGCGAACGTTTGGTTTTATGAGATCTATGCTTCACTTTTGTTTCTTTTTGGTCATTTTTATCTTTTCTATTTTTTTTGGTATTTTTAACAAGCAAGAGATTCGGTCGATGAAAACTTTATCTACTTGCAAAAATATAAGAGAAAGAGGGAGAGGGAGAGGGAGAGAGAGAGAGAGAAACAATCATCTATTCATTAAGAACTATTTGTTACACTATGAAAGCGGGAGAAATCTACACTATGAAGGCATAAAAGGATAGAATGCTGCAAGAGAAATCCCCCTCGATGATTGCACGGAGGACGACTCACTCTGATGTCACCTGGAGGAAGGGGGTGAGGAGCGGGATGAAGAAGGACAGAGCTAGAGGATGGAGGATGGGGTAGGACGGCGTCGCGGTGAGGATCTTCTTCCTCAAGGGGGGTGAGAGGACAGCCATGGGATGCTCCATGAATGGGGAAGAGGGGAGGGAAAACTATTTGATTTCCTGCTCTAAAGGAGCATCCCAGGCTTGGGACTTGCTCTCTCTAGATCCTTGGAGGTGGTGAGAGGAAGCAACGAAGTGGTGAAGAAAAATGGGAGGGGTAGGGGTCCTTTTATAGTGGAGGAAAGAATCAAATTCATACACAGGACATTTAGTGATGGTCATAAACGTCGCCGAAGATCCACCGCAAATGTCGTTTAAGACAGCCGACGCACCCACCCGCCATTATGCTAGCGCGAGTTCCATGCGCCCGTGTCGCGTGTGCACGTGTGATATGCGTCGTTGCCTCCATGCACGTGCCACTGCGCTTGCACATGCATGCCTCCACACGCACGTGTGCACCCACGCTGCTATGCGCATGGGCGTCCTGGGTTTTGCCACGTGGCACAATCTGGGTTGTTTATCTTCTTTCCTTTGTAGTGAATGCTACAGTGGTCAGATTGAGTCGATTTTTGCACCGTTGGGCTACGTTCGTCGACCCGAATCCATCTGTGCAGTTGGATTTTTTGTTTGATGCTCTGAATTGTGTCACCTAGTCCCTTAGCCGTTGATCTTCCTTGGATTTCATATGGTACTACAGGACTCCGATCGAGGCAATTTCAGAGGCGTTGGACTTTGATTGTCATCTTGATTAGATCCCTGTGAACGGATCGTCAATCCGAGGCTTCGAAATAAATATCCTTCTCTCTTGACTACAAAAAGGATGCAATTAACCTAAATTATATACAACTACTCTAAAAGCAGAATAATGTATGTAGTGCAATATTTATAATATGAAATGCAAATCTAAGCCTAGGAACATGCATGAATAGGCATTTTAATCTAAATAGATGTGTCTAAATCAAGGAGGCACTCATCAAAAGATTCACCAAATACCAAGAAGTCGTCCATGAATACTTCAAGGTATTTGCCCCCCATGTCAGAGAATATGGCTAGCATGCACCACTGAAAGGTGGCGAGTGCGCATAACCCAAAGGGCATTCTATGGAACTCAAATGTACCTTAGGGGTTGTAAAGGTGATCTTCACCTGATCCTTTGGATGAATTGCCACCTGATTATATCCGAAGTAACCATCCAACAAATAGAAGAATGGTTTTCCTGCCAATTTATCGAGAATCTAATCAATAAATGGTAGTGGGAAATGATCTTTCTTCGTGGACGCAATCAGTCTTCAGTAATCAATGCAACCATCGATGAATTCGTGATGTGGATCGGGATGGTCTCTATAGATTCAGTCATGATAACAGTGAGCCCTGTCTTTTTAGGCACAACCTGGATCTAGCTCACCCAACGACTATTAGAGATTGGGTAGATGATACCAACGTCTAGCCACTTGATGATCTCTTTCTTTATGACTTCTTGAACATTCAGATTGAGTCGTCTCTGCATTTTGTGGGATGGTCATGAGCCCTCTTCTATGTAGATACGATGTGTGCAATAAAAGGGACTGATACAAGTCAGATCATTGAGAGTCCATTCAATGGTTCTCCGATGCTACTGGAGAACAAAAATCAGCTTTTTTTCTTGATTAGATGTGAGTCGAGAATTGATAATCATAGGAAATGTTTGATTGGAACCCAAGAATACATATTTCAGATGATCTGGGAGGGGTTTCAACTCTCGTGTTATCTGCTGCAGGTGGGGGTTCGGGATGGGCCTCAGAAGATAAAGTGGGAGATAAAGGTGAATCTAGGTCAGTTCTGGGCTCCTTTAACTGTGGGTTAGAATGTTCTTGTGCTTGAGGATCAAGAATAATCGATTCTTCCTCTAAAAGTGGGTCCTTGATAAGCTCATATTTGTGAGCTAAATAAATATCTAAATGCCTAAACATTAAGGTAACACATCCATTTATTTAACATGCATTAGGATGTAAATAGATTGATTTATATTTTTTATTTAATTACATAATTCTTGCATTGCATTCATAATTAAAGGCATTTGGAATTGAGTTTGAATGGCATGTAATTAGGTGCATTACATGCATTATTTTAATTAACATAGAACTTAATGATTTGTGCATAAATAATCCTAATATTTTATTTTATTAATTTTCTCCTTCTGTAGGTAACCACTCCACTTCCTTCTCCTGTGCCCATTCAATCTTCACAGCTGCCAACATTCACTCGACGGAAAGAGTGGATCTCCTCCAGCTTGTTTGGATTTCAAATCCTTGTAGCCACAGCTACAAAGGAGGAACGGCTACCATTCACCATAGGCCTTCATTCCCACTCCTCACCATGCAAAGAACTTGTTCTCATCAGCTCCACTACCACCGGCTTCAACCGTGGCAGAGCTTCACCACCGTGGGTGTGCAGGGTGACAGCCTGCACCGCCATCACAAAGCTCCAAATTAGAATCGCTGGATCACCTGCCCCGATGACTGCCACTGCTCACCTTCTCGCTCACTTAAGACGTCCGAGAACTTTCTTGGACATCCAAAGTCCCTACCTTTGTCCACACCATCACGCCTCTATTACCCGAGTGCATCTCCCATGCATCACGCTCACCACCAGCATCACCAGTGTCCTCGCAGCAACTCCGCTTGCAGATGCAGCAGCATGCGTCCTCCAGTTGCACCTTTAGCCTCACCACAGCCAACAGCACGCCCGCATCTTCCATTCCACGAATGGCCAGCAGTGCATCCACGCATGCAGTAGCACGCAACCTCTTGCGCGTGCCTCCTTGGTGCATCCCCAGCGCACCCTCTGCTCCTCCCTGGCAACGGCGCCATTTGATAGGTTGATTTTCTCTTTCAATTAAGTTTCGCACATAAAATGATGCATCATTTTAGTATCAAAGTGGTGGAAAACTGCTTAACAAAACAATTAAAATAAACCACTCATAGGAGAGCGGGTCGTATCCACAAGAAGGCAAAGGCCTATTAAAATCACAACTAGGTACAAATCGAGTTCGCAAAAATATTCATCAAATCAAATAATGCATGTCATTCTGAATGTAAACCTCCCTTTGGGTACATCTCTTTTTCGGATTATGTACTGGAAAGCGTGCCATTTACCCGTTGAGCTGGAACATAGG
This sequence comes from Thalassia testudinum, assembly GCA_037157565.1. NCBI lineage: Eukaryota > Viridiplantae > Streptophyta > Magnoliopsida > Alismatales > Hydrocharitaceae > Thalassia > Thalassia testudinum. The sequence continues at coordinate 19,453,326 of JAZHRO010000057.1, forward strand.
ACACTTTGGGCTATTCGAAGTGTCAACATGGATTCAGAAAAGGCAGGTAAGGCATGACTTCTGGAATTAAGTGAGCTTGAGGAGCTGAGGAATGATGCTTATGACACCTCTCAATCTTATAAGGAGAGAACTAAGGTCTTGAATGATAAGTATATCCTTGGAAAGACCTTTGAGCCCAACCAACAAGTCTGGCTTTTCAATTCCAGACTTAAGCCTTCTCCAGGGAAATTAAAATCTCATTGGGATGGGCCTTACATAATCACTAAAGTGTTTTCGCATGGAGCTGTGGAGATCAAGAGCCCTTCCTCTTTGGCAACTCCCTTTATTGTCAATGACCAATGGTTAAAACCATACATTACTTTGGATGGCCATTTCGTTGACGAGGTCACTCTTGAGGAGCCTTAGCTCTTGTCATTCTCCACCTCAGGTAATATCTTCCTTTAACTATTTTGTTTCCAATGAGGACATTGTTTGAACCAGGCATGGGGGGATAGGACCTGAGGCATCTATTTATAGCATGTCAACATTTTGCATTCATTCATGCATATTGCATTCAAAAAGAAAAGAAGACATTTTGCATTATTGAGCTTAACTGGCTGGGCCCTGCATTCTTAAGCAGACCAGAACTTTAGATTAGACTAAGTTGACTCTAGGTGTTGAACTTTAGAAGCTAAGTGAGCTACTAGCTTTAGACCTTTAGGGTCCTTTGTGGACATAAAAACTTAAGTAGGAGTTAACTTGCGGATCATTCCTCAAGAGGTTGAGGAGGGAAAGCTAGGGATTGAGTTAAAGGCTGGGTAGTACCTGGTGTCTTTTTCTACCTTTTGGTTTACGGGTCCTCGTAACCTAAGCATCCACATTTCACACACACTTGGTCTTGTGTAAATAGTGATCACCCTAATTCATTTCTTGAAGAAAATTTGGTCCTCTTAGTTCTAACTTAGGAGAAGCTTGGAAACACAATTTGATTGGAAGAGTTCCTGCCGTAGGAGAGGTGGAGTATATGCTGACCTCAAGGATGCGATGATAACATGTCACCTCCTCAGCGCTTGTCTTTTAGGATGTCCATCCTACTGGGGGCATGTAAGTGCATTGTGCGGTTTAGGTGCCATGAGTGGCCCATCTCAAAGTGTCGATTGCCATAGGCTTGAATTCACTTAAGAAATCCATGGGCGATACTATCTTGAAGTGTTGATTGCCAGGAGTTCTTGGGGTTGCCATGGGTGGTGCTATCTTGAAGCATCGAAAGCCAGGTACCCTTCGAGGTTTGGTGATGGGAACAATGAATCCGACATAGACCGTGTTGATGGATGATCTAAGGTTAGACTTAGAGGAATCAAACAAATATATATATATTACAAAAAAAAAAAATCCTCGCTTTCTAGGTTGGCAATCATACCAACCTCAAATAACGCAGACTAATGCACATGCATGGATGCTTTAATCTCTGGAACAAATAAACCCTAGGGTAGAGTTAGAAATCAGGGAAACTTATGCATGCAACTCGTCTTTAGCTGACCTAGTCTGTACTTTAGCTATTACTTGGGACCTTAGGTCTAAAGTCTGAACTTAACATGTTTCTAAAGGAGGACCAATTGGGTTGGCAACTCTACTTGGAGTGATATGTTATTGCTTGGATTTGCTAGGGCCTAGCAAAAATTGGGCATGGAGGCATTTGATAAGCTCATATTTGTGAGCTAATTAAATTCCTAAATGCCTAAACATTAAGGTAACACATCCATTTATTTAGCATGCATTAGGATGTAAATAGATTAATTTATATTTTTGATTTAATTACATAATTCATGCATTACATTCATAATTAAAGGCATTTGGAATTGGCTTAGAATGGTATGTAATTAGGTGCATTACATGCATTGTTTTAATTAACAAAGAACTTAAGGATTTCTACATAAATAATCCTAATATTCTATTTTATTAATTTTCACCATCTTTTGCAGGTAATCGCTCCACTTCCTCTTCCTGCGCCCATTCAATCCTCACTCGACGGAAAGAGTGGATCTCCTCCCACCTTTTTGGATTTTAAATCCTTGTAGCCACAACTACAAAGGAGGAGGAACGGCTGCCATTCACCGTAGGCCTTCATTACCACTCCACACCGTGCAAAGAACTTGTTCTCATCTGCTCCACTACCACCGGCCTCAACTGCGGCGAAGCTTCGTCACCATGGGTGTGTGGGGTGACAGCCCACACCGCCATCGCCAAGCTCCATATTACAATCGCCAGATCACCTCCCCCGACGACTGCCAATACGCATCTTCCCACTCACTTAAGATGTTCAAGAACTTTCCCGGACGTCCAAAGTCCTAGCCTTTGTCCACGCCATCAAGCCTCTACTGCCCGAGCACATCACCCGCACATCACGTGCACCACTAGCATCACCTGCATCCTCCTCATAGCAACTCCACCCGCAGACATAGCAGCATGTGTCCTCTAGCTACACATTCAGTCTTGCCACAGCCAGCAGCATGCCCGCATCTTCCCTTCCCCGAATGGCCAACAGTGCGTCCGCGCATGTAGTAGCGTGCAACCTCCTACGCGTGCCTCCTTGCTACATCCCTAGTGCACCCTCTACTCCTCCCCATATGACCGCCCTCCAGCGCCACCGCATATAAGCATGCGCACGACCTTGATATGCTCCCTTGCCATTCCCGCATACACAAAGCCCACAGCAACAGCACCATGCGGGCCCCCTTGCTGCACCTCCATCGCACCCGCAGCAGTAGCACCTGCAGCCATGCTCCTCCAGCAGCTTCACCACGCGGTCCCACATGGACCACGCACGCCCGCACGTCATCCATGCGCGTGCGGCCCTTTAGCAGCTCCATTCACGCACAGAAGCAGCAGGCCAATGCACAACTGCTGGCCTCCCAACCTGTGAGCTTCCACCACCGACCACCTCTGGCCATACCTCCTACACCATCGCGAAGGCCTCACCTTGGCTGACCTTTTCCTAGAGCAGCTCCTCAAATGAACGTCTCTCCCGTGTGTGAAGAGGAGAGAGGAAGAATCCCCTGTTTTGGTTTGCATTATAATTTACGGGAATTGCCATTATCAAAAGTAATTTTTCTGATTTCTTAGATTAATTAAATTGAGGAGAAATTACAGCTTTATGCTTGTTCTTCTTTATAATTGTTAAGCCTTTATGATTCATCTCAATATGCATTACATTTAAATTTGAATTACATTTTAGTATGCATGCAAGTGAAAAGTATATGATATACCCCTGCACATGAACTATTTTCTTACTTGAAAATTACATCAACAACCCTTGACTTCTCCATAAATTTATGGTTTATATTCAGAATGACATATGCATTGTTTGATTTAAGGAATATTTCTGCGAACTTGATTTCTACCTAGTTGTGACATTAATAGGCCTCTGCCTCCCTATGGATAAGACTTGCTCTCCTATGAGTGGTTTATTTAAATTGTTTTCTTAAGCGATTTGCCACCACTTTGATGGTAAAACGATGCGTCATTTTATGTGCGAAACTTAATTGAAAGCGAAAATTGACTTATTAGTCCTCAACCATAGAACTAATGTCACATACTTCCTTAATTACCCCACAATTTATTCCTTTCTGGGCCCTAAAAATTTCAATCTTTAATGACTAGTTCTCGAATTTTAACTTGATTTGGCCCTCTTCACAATTGATATTAGCCCTAGCTGTGGCTAGGAATGGTCTCCCTAAGATGAATGGTGTGTTCCCTAGATTTTCATGTCTCCATGTCTAATACAATAAAGTCTACTGGGAAGTAGAAATCACGAATTCGAACCAGAGCATCCTCAAGAATTCCTCTAAGTGACTTGATTGATTGGTCTACTAACTGTAAAGTCACTTATATTGGTTTGAGGTCAATTTCCTCAAAATGGTCTAGTAGGGATGTAGGTATCAAATTTATGGGGGCTCTTAAATCCAACAATGCTCGATCAATGTCTAGATCACCAATTTTGCAGGAGATCAATGGGGTGCCAAGATCTTTTGTTTTTTGCGGGAGCTTGCTCAAAATGATCGAGTTGACTTGCTCAGACAATATGATCGGACTCCCATCTTTGGTTCGTGGCTTACACTTAGGTGTACATAAATCCTTGAGAAATCTCACGTATGCTGGTACGTGGTGGACAGCATCCATCAAGGGGATGTCTATTTGGGCTTGCTGAAAGAGCTTGACCAGATCTTCCTCAGGTGCCACAAGTTTGGGTTTCTTCTTTCCTTTTGTCTAGGCCTTAGGAAATGGAACTTCTGTAGGTTCCTCTAGGATTGGTTTAGGTTCCAGATCTAAGATAGGGGTGTCCTAGGTAACCATCCTAGGGTTAGGCTCTGAACTACCAGGTTGGGAGTGGCTTGGATAATGTGGATCTTGGGTTGTTTTGCCACTATGGGTGGTAATAGAATTAAGTCCTACCTGCCTCTGGTTTGGATTGGGTAGGAGTGGTGATTGCTGTTGATATCCCATGTATGATGCCAAAGCTTCCATCCTGTCAAGTGATGCAGCCGAAGGGGCCTGATAAACGAAGTGAGCTTAGCCTGATTTGGGTTCATAACGCGTCTCTAGTTCAGCATGTTTTTCAGATTTGGTAGAGGCTGAGATGGAAGTGCACCAAGTTGGCAAGAGTTCGCCATCTATGCAAGCTAATTACGGACCTCTGTGATCTCATCCTTGTGCTGTTTCTGCATAGCTGCATTGGATTTCCGAATGTCAACTAGGGTTTGTAGGATGAGAGTCATTTGATCGTCCCTTAATGGATCATATTGATAGTTTGGATTGGGCCTAGGCAAAGTAGGCTAGTAAGGGCATAAAGCTTTTGGTCGGGCTAAGAATTGAGATCATGGATTTTGATTACTCCCTGACCATGCAATGTTAGGATGATTTTGCCATCTAAGGTTACAAGTGTTAGAGAATGGATCATTCTATATGGTGTTGAGGTCCTCGCAAGTCTGAGGAACCCCAAAGAAGTCAGAATATGAGTATTCAGAGTTCCCCCAACTAGAGCAGGGAGTTCTGTGATTTCTTCCGAAACCAAGATTAGATAAGGGTGGAAAGGAGTCCAGGCCCTGATGAGAGTGGTGATAAATGTTATGCACAACCTCCCTACCAAAGGGTAGTTGTGCATATGTGCTCTACTATGTTGAGGTGGTTCTCTATAGATGTCAAGCCAATTCATCCACCTTCTTCTCGATAATAGAGACCTTGTCCAGGTGATTGGCCATCAATTCCAGATCGACAGATGCAGATAGGCCTTGAGTCTCATGTGCCTCTCGCGTGTTTGTCAAGGCTCAAGTAGTCGTTTGGTCGAACATACCCATAGATTCATTGTTTATGGAGTTCTCGCACATATTCTCGGGAATGTCCTAAATGGTATCTTCATGCTAACTCATGATGCTTCCACCACAGGTTCCATTGACAAATAGCTTGATCTCATCACAAAGCCCATGGTAAAAAGACTAGACTTTTTCCCACTTTGGAACTCCATGATGGAGGCATTCCGCATGAGATCCAGAAAGTGATCCCATGCCTCAAGAAGTGGTTTTCTAAGATTTTTTGTGAACTATGTGATTTGGTGCCTTAAAGCATTCGTCTAACCAATAGGGAAAAATTTTTGTAAGAATTCAATTGGGAGTTCCCCTTAGGTGTTCATTGGATGATTCAGAGGCTGGAACCAATCGGCAGCTTTACCAATGAGTGAGAAGGAGAACATCTTCATGAGCAGGATGTCTCGATTTTGTATGGCAAGGACCAAAGGTCTAGGCCAGATGTTTTAGCTGCTTGATTTGCAGGAAGGGATCTTCGGAGTTTAAGCTATGGTATTTTAGGATAGCATGGATTATGTTTGGCTTGAGTTCAACATTAGGCCATCTAGTAAGGATTTGTACTCTAGGTTTGATCTCCACTGCGGTGGGATTGTAGTGATCTTGCATCTAAGGACATAGCAGTGGATTGAAATGTGCATGGAATAGATCATTGAGGTGTTGTTTCTGATCTTGGACATTGGGTTCTTCTTCTGCTTGGTGTTCCATGGCTATGGATGAAGGAGATTTAGGCTTAGATGAATCAGAAGAGATATTGATTTCATCGGATGGTAGCACAAACAAGTCAAGGCTTGGCCTCGACGAGAAGGAACATATAAAGGAGGTCTGAAGGGTGGTCTTAAGGACCTCCTCCAGAACATGCACTAGGAAACCAAATGAGAGACAGAATATGTAATGGACCCAATCGAGGCACCCTGGAACATTTGGATGAGTAAGGAGGTTCGAGGTGGCTGATACCTCTTGATCAGAAAGTCTTCCACCTGAGAAATACTTGGGCAGCCAAGAAGAAAGAGCCCTGCAAAGACCCCTACACAGTAGAGCATCCCCACAGGTTACAGGGTTTCCCCCACCCAACCTTTCTTGTCACCATAGATCCAAGTAGACCGGAATGAATAACTTAACCTCTTTTTTCTAACAACTTTTAATCCTGAATATGGTTTTTGTGGACGATTTCTAGTTCCAATGCGAACATTGGAGGTGGAGTCAGTTGTTCTTTTATTTAGGGTCCTAAAGTACATTTGACATGCAACTCCGAGGTTTTCCTAAATGTTAGCATAAAAATTTTTAGTTTTGTTGTATCTAAACCCCCCCCCCCATGCCTAAGTTCTTGCATGTCCTCATGCATGAATATAAAAGAAAATAAATACAGCAGGGAGTAAATGGGTAGAAATCACCTGGACTTGCTCCTGAAGTTTAACGTTCAGCACCGGCCAACCTGACAGTATGCAATATGCAGAAAGAAAACATGTTAAAAGAAAAATATGCTATGTATAAAAATGAATATGTATAAGTGATGGATGCGGAGTAGATGTTGGGTTTAACGCCTCCAGCTAGGCGAAAACTCAATCACACGTCCTCAATAAGATGAATGATCTCGTCAGCTAGAGGAGGTTCCTGGGCTAAAAATGGCTTGAGGCACTGGCCATTTACCGTAGATATATGCCCAGATTTTGGGTCCCTGAATTGGACTGCCCCATTAGGATATGGGTGAATCACAATATATGGGCCAGTCCACTTGGACTTAAGCTTCCCTGAAAAGAATTTCAATCGCGAATCAAACAACCAGACTTGCTGGTTGGGCATGAGTGTTTTTCTCCGGATGTGGCGGTCATGAAAGGCTTTGGTCTTGTCCTTGTATATCAATGCGTTCTCATAGGCCTCCCACCGAATCTCTTCTAATTTGCTGAGCTAGAGTTTCTGTTCTTGACCTCCTACATCGAGGTCAAGGTTACATTTTTGCACTGCCCAAAAGGTGCGGTGTTCTAACTCTACAGGAAGGTGACACGCCTTGCCATATACCATACGATATGGTGACATTTCGAGTGGGGCCTTGTACGTAGTTCGATATGCCTAGAGTGCATCAAGAAATTTATCGGACCAGTCCTTCCTATCTGGTCTAACCGTCTTCTGGAGAATCAGCTTGTTCTGACGGTTAGACACTTTCGCCAACCCATTGGTCTGCAGGTGATACGAAGTGGCTATACGGTGATGTACCCCGTATTTCTTTAATAATGACCTAAAGTGGGCGTGGATGAAGTGGCTTCCCCCGTCGCTAATCAGAGCACGGGGTATTCCGAATCTCGCAAAGATGTATTGTCGTACGAAAGAAATGACGGTCTTATGATCAGCCCATCTCGCTGAGATGGCCTCGACCCACTTCGAGACATAGTCAACGACTAGTAATATATACTCGAAGCCATGCGAGTTTGGAAAAGGGCACATAAAATTGATGCCCCAGATGTCGAACACTTCTACAACCACAATGAACTGGAGTGGCTTCATGTCTCTCCTGGTCATAGAACAGACCGGCTGGCATCGTTTGCAATGTTGGACGTATTCGTGTGTATCTCTGAAAATAGTTGGCTAGAAAAATCCCGACTGCAAAATTTTTGCAGTGGTTTTCTGTCCGGAGAAATGACCACCACAAGCATCATTGTGGCAAAAAGATAACACAATGGGGATCTCAGAATCTAGGATGCATCTTCGAATAATTTCATTCGCTCTAATGCGGAAGAGTAGTGGGCCATCTAAAAGGTAGAATTTGGCCTCCGCAGTAAATTTGAGTTTTTGGTCCTTGGATAGGTTCGCGGGAATCTTGCATGCAGCAAGATAGTTTGCGATATCCGTATACCAGGGGAACTCAATAGAGTGAACTGCCAAAAGGGATTCATCTGGAAATTGGTCGTGAATAGGCAGGGAATAAGGAATGTGGGCTGGGTCTAGTCTAGATAGCTGATCTGCCACAACATTATGCTTTACAACTTTGTCGTGGATTTCAATATCAAATTCTTGCAATAGAAGGATCCATCTGATGAGCTGGGGTTTGGCATCTTTCTTTGCCAACAAATGCCGGAGGGCAGAGTGGTTAGTGAAGATGATAACTTTGGGCTCCAATAAATAAGATCTGAATTTCTCCAACCTGAATACTTCTGCTAGTAGTTCTTTTTTGGTGACAGTATAATTGCGCTGAGCCTCAGGGAATGTCTTGCTAGCATAGTATATGACAATAGGTTGTTTCTCCTGACGCTGGCCTAAAATTGCACCAACGGCAAAATCAGAAGCGTTGCACATCATGTTGAAATCAAGCGACCAGTCGGGTGGTTGGAGAATCGAGGAATCACAGACAGTGCTTTGTAAAGTCTTGAAGGTGTTGAGACACGAGGTGTTGAATTTGAATGGGGCATCGGCAATAAGGAGATTCGTCAAAGGTCGTGCAATTTTCGAGAAATCGCATATAAATCTCCGATAGAAGCCGACGTGATCCAAGAATGATCTGATTTGCTTCACTGAGCTAGGTGGGGATAAGTAGGAAATAATCTCAGGTTTAGCTCGATCGACCTTGAGTCCATTTTTAGAGATCCTGTGCCCTAGTACTATGCCATCCCTTACCATGAAATGGCTTTTCTCGTAGGATAGTACTAGGTTTACCTCAATACACCATTTCAGGTTTTGGTGAGGTTATCAAGACAAGATGTGAAATCATCTCTGAAAATGGAGAAGTCATCCATGAACACCTCCACATAGTCCCCAATCATGTCAGAGAAGATGGCCATCATACAATGCCGCAGTGTCTGGATTGAATTGACAAAAACTAGAACTCAAGGAAGACCAGAATCAATCATTTTTCGCTCAAAATAATCGTGGATAGAGACAAGTTCTATTCTATGAGAAAACAAAAGTCACTGAAAGGTACAAAGCTATTAGTTGCGACACGGAGTACCCCTAGTACGGAGTGGAGCAGAATGAAATGTTGCTGGTACATTGTAGAGGCCGAAGGGCATCCGCTTGAAAGCAAATGTTCCAAAGGGGTATGTGAATGTGGTCTTGTCTTGATCTTCCTAGCTAATCGCTACTTGATTATACCCAGAGTATCCATCTAGAAAGAAAAAGAAACTGCGTCTGGCTAACCATTCCAAGATCTGATCAATGAAAGGTAAAGGAAAGTGATCCTTCTGGGTAGCCATGTTCAGTTTCCTATAGTCAATGCAGACCCACCATGATGTCGCAATGCGGGTTGGGATGGCTTCACCTTGATCATTTTTCACTAAGGTGAGTCCTGCTTTCTTGGGCACTAATTGGATCGGACTCACCCATTGGCTCTCAGAGATTGGGTATACAATACCTGCATCTAGCCATTTGATGATCTCCTTCTTAACAACCTCTAGCATATTCGAGTTTAGCCGTCTTTGAGGTTGTCTCGAAAGTTTCACCCCCTCATTTGTGTAAATGTGATGAGTGCAATACGAGGGGTGAATACCGTGGAGATCAGCAATGCTCCACCCTATAGCAGGCCTATGGTCTTGTAGCGTAGAAATCAATTGATGCTCCTATTCTTGGGTTAAGTGGGCACTAATAACGACCGGGCATGTCTCACTTTCGCCCAAGAACACATACTTAAGTGAGTCAGGTAAGGGCTTCAATTGAATCACGGGTGGGTCAGAGTCAGAGATGGGAATAGGAGGAGCAGACTCGAAGGTGGAAATCTAATGATCGTATGCATGTGAATTTCTGCTGATTCGCTTCCTATGAGATAATCGGTTGTGACTGCGTTAACGGGAAGCCCGTTAGTTGTGGTCACGTCTTCTTGTAACAACAAGGGCGATACAGTAGTGTGCGGATTAGGATAGATAGATTCAGTGGTGCCATGGTCAGAAACACACCCTAAACAACTAGATCCTCAGGGAGATATGTGCAGTTCAGTGGTCTCAGTCCCGTGTGGATCGAGGTCCAAGAACCCTGATAGTGTAGACGAATGAGACAATGGGTCTTCACAAAGGAGCCTAATGTTACCACAGTATTCCGAATCTTCGTCTTCACCATCCTCCTCTATGCGATCACAATCAAAATTACTTGATGCCCTGAATATGTCAAGTCGAAGTCTCTCATTACCTAGGGCTATCTCCATACGCCCAGATGCACAATCAATGTTTGCCCGGGCTGTCGCTAGAAATGTGCGACCCAAAATGATTGGTGCATCTTGGAGTTTAGGAAGAACTTCCATATCGAGAATGAAAAAGTCTGTGTGAAAGCAGAATCCACAAACTTTTACGATCACGTTCTCAACCACCCCCCTCGGTGTTTTTACTGATCTATCAGCCAGCTGAATCGTGATCGTGGTAGGCTTTAACTTCCCAAATTGAAATCGATCAAATACGGCAGTGGGAGTTAGGTTGATGGACGAACTCAGATCTAGAAGTGGCTGATCAAATGGAAAATCCTACAAGAGGCAGGATATGAGTGGGGTACCAAGGTCTTTCTTTTTCCGCGGCAAATCAGCTAGAATCATGGTGCTAGCTTATTTTGACAGTACCACCTGTCATCCAATTCTGGGCTGTCGCTTCGGGGTACAATAGTCCTTGAAGAACCTAGAGACAGTGGGGATGTGATTTATTGCCTAGAGGAGGGGGACCTAAATATGTACTTCCTTGAACATTGACTACAGGTCCTCAAAATTCTACGTGTCCTTTTTCCGTACTACATTTCATGTCAGAGACTCAGGAAAAGGGACGGGAATCTCAGGATCAAGCAGCCTCTTACCCTTATCTACTGTAGGTGGCTCCTGAGATGGAGTCGAACTCACCTGTGGCGAAGGGTGAGAAAAATCAAGATCGGCCTGCCTATGTGGTGGGTCGAATGTCTTCCTTCCACTCCTCAATGAGACAGCATTTGCATCGGCTTGCTGTCCATGAGGTGGTAGGGGAGCGGAAGGGGCAGAGTATGCAGGGTTCTACATCAAAGGTGACTGGCCTTGAGTATAACCAGGTGGTGTAGGAGGTGCCTGTAATATGACGTGTTCCTGTCCCTGTGGTGCCTGAAACCTAGGCAGGGCACCTTAGTTTTGCACATACTAAGGGTTTGAGATGGGTTGGGAGGGCAAGGCTCCCTAAGTCCTATGCTCCTGCAATAGTTGGTTTTGCGTGTTATGTATAGTCTACATCTGGTCAGCCATCGCCTTCATTATCTGCAAGCTATCCTATGTAGATTTCCTCATCGATTCTTATAGCTCCTCTTTCAGTGCCTCTAGAGGGTCAGCCCGCTTTGGAGGGTGACTGGCAGCTTGGTGCAGCGGTTGGTATATAGAATGGGGTTGCTACTGCTGAGACGGGAATGGCTGCTACGTAGGGTTTGTATTTTGCACATTCCCATATTGCCTAGTCTAGTAGTGTGGATCTTGATGTGGTCTCTGTGAGTTACCAGACTAGGAGAACTTCAGATGCTGGCACCAAACAGGGTTATACGTCTCTGAATATGGGTTATTACGCCCGTATCCTTGAATAGCACTGACGTCCTAGCAGGCCGATGACATCTGAGGCGTATATCCATCAAGGGGATACGTATTATAGTCTACGGGTGGTGCGTAACCCTAGTCATATGGTGCCAGATCAGGATTATTTATGGGATCCTGATATGCAGGATCTCGTAAATAAGGAGAAGATTCATCCCGAGTGAGTAGATTAACTCCAGCAGGGGGCTTGGGGTGCATAGGAGGGTCTTGGAGCAGCAGAGTTCAGGTTAGATTGACCCTGACTAATTTGGTCAATCTTTTTCTTGATCAGGTTTATTCTATCCAGTTGCCTAACGATGATATCCATGTCGGCTTGAATAGACTTGGTGTGAGTGTCATGGACACCAACCCACTGCTAACCAGGCCGCTGAAACTGGTTCATGGATGCGTCATTCATCGAGTTCTCCTCCAAAGATTCGAACAACTCAAATGCACTGTTCTCGTCTTTCGCGAGGAAATTCTCTCAACTAGATGCATCTACCAGATACCGATGTGTGTCATCCAGCCCATGGTAAAAGATCTAAGCTAGGTGCCATCTAGGTATACCATGGTGCAGGCATTTTCGGCGAAGGTCGTGAAATCGGTCCCAGCCTTCATGCAACTTCTCCCCAGATCCTTGGGAGAAGGTCGTGATTGCATGCCTCATCGCATTCATTCGACCGATTGGGAAGAACTTTTGCAAGAATTCACATCGTATTCCAGCTAGGTTCCAATTGGCTTCCTAATGGTCTTGAACCAGTATGAAGCTTTGTCCTTCAGAGAAAATGGGAAAAGCTTCATCAGAACAATCCCAAGATCAATATTCCTGGGTCATATCATTTCTACGAGTCGATTGAGGTCCTCTAAGTGCTGGAACGGATCTTCACTTGAGTTTCCATAAAAGTGAGTGCTGATCAAACTAATCACATTGGGCTTGAGCTCAAACGTGTCTCCGCCTACAGGAATCCTGACTAAGGGTGCGACGATCGATGCGGCAGGATCATAGAAATCCTAAAGTTGCTCTCCTCGCAGTGGACGTTGCATTCTGTCAAGCATCGTCAAAATACGTTCCATGCTCTGCTGATTCTGCTCCTTTGATTCAACCACCCGAGCTTCTAGATGAGACATCAGGTCCAGATAACCAGCGTCCTAACTCGGTCTAGGTCCAGGTCCAGGATTAGCCATTGCAGCTAAGGGACTAGAAGAAGTAGGGGGAGAAGATGGTCCTGGCAAGGTGACTCACCTCCTTGGGAGTGGCTCCAGTTGAGGTTTAAGTGACCTCCTTCCTTGCATACACCACCCAACCCCTAGGTTGGTGTAGCCAAGCCAAACAAAGCTAAGGCCCTGTCAATCAGATGGTCCTTGTGATCTTGTGACCAGATTTTTTATTCTACGTTCGAATTCTTGAAGAAAACTTCATCGTACAACCGACTAAAAGTGATTCCTGCCTCTCAAGCTAACCCAGCCAAGAGGTTGAAAGCACCCAGTACTATGACAATGAATTCGGGTTGATTTCTTGTTTTAGAATTGATTTGAGCTCGTTTTTCTTCAGTTAGGGTTTGTGTTGAGTGGCCAACAAGGTGACCAAGCTCACCAGCTAAGCACTAGGCTTGATTAAGTCTATTTTAGCCCAAATGTGGTCTCTAGATCGTAATCCTAAAGATGTAACCTAAGGTTCATGGAATTATAGGATTTTTTTTTCTTCTTCAGCAGACCACAAGAATAAAACTAGTTCTCTAAACAAAATTGGAATCCAATTAAATTGAAATTTTGCGAGTAGATTCCTTTCTTAATTATCTTTTCAGAGAATTTTTTTCTGATTTTTACAATTTTAATAAAATTTATAGAGATTTTTAAATGTCAAGGGGTCAGAATTGGAATTTTGACCCTTGGTCGATTTTTCAAATTGAAACAGTATCAAATGATTTTTAAAAATTTAGGAAAACTATGGAAATTAAAGCCAATGAAATTAGCTTTCAAACCCCACTATTTTTAGCAAAATAGATTTGTGGATTACTCGAAATTGCTTTTTGAATTTTCAAAAATCTCAAATCTGGGTCAGTCTGACCCCCTTGCACTTAGCTAATTTTTAAAAATTTTATACTTGGAAGTTTTGCAAACAAATGGTTCCATTTGAAGGATGGTTTAAAAATGAACATTTAGCCCGAAATTCAGAATTTTTTGCTTATTAATTTTTTGGCAATTGAATTTTTAAATTGGAATTTGAAATATAGCTGAAAATCAGAGAATGGTGGGAAATCTTTTAAAAGGTGTTTGAATTCAAAATTCAAACTTTCCACCAAAATGATTTTCTTTTTATTTTTTTTTCAAAACTTTTGAATTTTTTTTCTAAGGGAAAAGCTTTTTTTTTTTAAAAAAAAGATTCTTTTCTCTCTTTTTTTCAAGCAAACTAACCTAATATTCAAATGGAAACCTAATCTAACTACCTAAATTTTTTTTTCTTTCTTTCTTTTCACTAAGATAAATAGGCTTTTTTTTTGTTTTCAATTGAAATTGCTAGAAGGAAATCTAACCTAAGGTTCAAATCAAACCTAGACTAAGGAAGATATGAAGTACACGTAGTATTTTTTTCTGTGCTCGTTGTGTGTGCAAATCCTATTTTTCCTATTTTCCTGCACATCAGAAGACAAGCAGAGGAAGATTTATCAGTGATAATTCTAGAGATCAAAATAAAAAATGACGTTGCCTCCCCAGCAACGGTGCCATTTGGTTGGGAATCGTATAGTGCATATTTGATCAAATACGTCGTAGTATAGTTGCGAAATACGATAAACAAAAATAATTTATAAGATAACGAGACTTTGAGTCCCGGTCGTTCATCTCTAGGAGGCATTTATGCAAATCTGAAATCGATCTTTTCCACTCTACTTGTTTAAAATAGCACGCCGGTTTCTAATCGTCGGATCAAAGTTTTACCACTTTCATTATGAACCCTGATTGCGTGTGCATGTGTTAGATAGATGATGAAGGTGAAAGTGTGAGTTTCAGTACACACGATTCTAGTTATGTGGTGGCTATTTACGGAAAATGCATTAATAGTTAAATCCTCAATATTTTCTGGTACCGACATCCTGGTTGCAATAGATAATAATGAAGAGTAGGCAACTTTAATCACACAAAATATATTGCAATCAATAAGCTCATGGTGATTCTCAACACAAATATATATATATATAATATTTCTTTCATTCATTCAGGAGTGTGTTTGCAACATGGAATTAGAGGAAAGCTTATAGAGGAAAGCCTAAAAACATAAATCTAGCTAACGGAAAATGATCTCATACATGAATCTATGGGGGGATTTTGCATGCATCATTGGGGGAGAATAAAGAGCTATACTACTAAGCAGTAAAAAAGGCATGTAAACTATGAAGAACTAGCTAGTAATCTAGAAGAAATAAGGGCATTCGGAGGTAGGCTCCGATGGCCTTCGAATGATTAAGAGGAGGGGCAGCCAATGGTGATTAGGCCAGCCCTTGGAGAAAAGTTGGAGAGGTGATCCAGCATCTTGGCATGATGATGGTGGTGGCCATGGTGAGCAACTCATCGAGGTGGAGTGGAGGCAGAATGTAGCTAGCCTAAATAGAAGTGAATAATGCCAAGAGATGGGTGGGTGCAAATGGCCACCCCTTGGGTCTTTTTATAGACCCAAGGGAAGCTCTCTAGAGAAGTGTGGAACTCTCTAGAGAGAGCTCCAAGAGTGGCCAGCAAAGGAGAGAGAGAGGTGGTTCTTAGGTCCACCATTTGTGGATCTCAATTTGAATGGTTCTTGGTTGCTAATTTTGGCAACCAAGAGTGGCACCACCTTTGGAAGAACCTAGACACTCTTGGTTGTGTGGGAGTGCATGAGTGGGTGTGTGTGTGTGTGTGGTCGTGCCCTAGGTGTCTAAGTGATATAGGTTAGGTCCTAAGGGGTTTAGGTTGGTGTAGGTCTTAAATTAGGGTTGCAAACCCTAATTGCTAAGGGGGAATTGCAATTAAACTTAACACAAGTTTAATTGAATGGGTGTGAACCTACTTAAGAGTGAAGTAACTCAATTAGGTTGGGCTTAGGTCAATTGGACTATCACTGAGTCCAATTGGACTTGTATGGGTTGAGATCTGAGCTCAATTGGACCCTATGAGTCCAATTGACTAGGCAATGGTAATTGACTATGATCTAAGTCAATTAGGTTTAGTGAGGACCTAATTAGGTCCTTAATAATGTTTAGAGGTGATGTACTAGGGTTGGGGTACCTTAATTTAGGTTCCTAGAGGGTTAGAATTGGGTTTAGGGGACTAGAGATCCAAGATTAAGGCTTGAATCTCAAAACAGGAATTGGAGAGCAGTTCCAGACATCCAATAATAGTATCAGACAACTTGTACTCAAAAATAAGAAGTCCAGACTTAAATTCTGGACATCTAATTAGAGTCAGGATGGATTTTAGGTTCTGTCTTGGGTATTCTGCAGAAATTGGACATCTGACCATGTGTCTGGACGTCCAATAACACTGCAGAAGTGAGTTTAAGGTGTGTGGGAGTTGGCTAAGGGTTCTGGATGTCCTATAACTCATCTGGACGTCCAGATAGAGGTTGGAATTTGGGTTTTAAGATTTTCTAGGGTGTGGTGACCTAATCTAAGGGTGGCTAAGGCTTGGGGAAGCTTTTAGAATATCCTAAGGCTAGGATGGACGTAAGTTCTTCACATTTTACTGCTTTATTCCTACTTAATAGAATAGCATGCCTTAACTCCCTTACGTTATTGTCTACTACATCTTATTCGAGGTCTTCTACTCCAGCTCTGCTGCAACACCAATTGTTCCTTTATTCTTCTGATCCAACTTTAGATCCAGCTTCAGATCTAGCTTCTGATCAGCTTATTACCTATAATTGACATAATACACCTAATCAGTACAATAGAGCATTATTTTATGCATAGCTAAAAGAAAGCTGTAAAGATGCAAGTAATGCTTTTGCATGCATGAATTATCCTAACCTATGCTAAGTCCTAGCCTAATTCTGGATAATTAAGACCTATGATTGCTACGCAATCACCGATCATCTTTCTCGTCTTCCTTCTTATACTATTGAATCATCTCCTTCAATTACTAAACACTTTCTTGATGAACATCTTTTGACTACAACCTCAGATCTTGCTTAGTATACAGATATTGTTAATTATTTGGTTATACATTAATTCCCACTAGACTGGGATGCGAATCACAAATCACGGCTCAAATCAGAAGCCAAATATTATTTCTGGGAAGATCCATATCTTTTCCGACTCTACAATGATCAAATCATCAAGCATTGTGTTACTTCTTCTGAGATTGATTCTATCCTTTCTTTTTGTCATGACCAGGCTTGTGGTGGTCATTTTTCTGGTCGAAAGACCGCTGTAAAAGTTCTACAATGCGGGTTTTATCGACCCACTTTATTTGCAGATTCACAGACATATTGTAAGGCATGTAGTCGCTGCCAAACTCTTGGTGGCATGTCTCGCAAAGACATGATGCCTCTGAATCTGATTATTGTCTGTGAAATCTTTGATATTTGGGTGCATAGACTTTATAGGTCTGTTTCCGTCCTCTTTTGGCTTCAAGTATATTTTACTTGCTGTTGATTATGTTTCTCATTGGATTGAAACCATACCCACAAGCACAAATGATCATCGAGTTGTCATTCCTTTCATATAAGTCATATTATCGCTCATTTTGGGGTACCTCGTGCTATCATTTCTGACGACGGTTCCCATTTTAATAATGCCCAATTTAGAAATTTACTTAGAAAATATGGTGTTACACATCGTATTTCTACACCTTATCATCCCCAAACTAATGGACAAACTGAGGTCTCTAATCGGGAGATCAAAAAGATCCTTCAAATGACAATCCGACCGAATAGGAAGGATTGGTCTTCCCGTTTAGATGAGGCTTTGTGGTCTTATAGGATTGCCCACAAAACACCAATAGGCATGTCACCATACAGACTTGTTTGCGGGAAACCCTATCATCTTCCCGTAGAAATTGAACACAAGGCCTATTGGGAAATTAAAGCCTGTAATTTAGACCTCGCGAAAGCTAGTGATCATCGTAGGTTGCAGCTTAGTGAACTTGAGGAATTGTGTCATGATTCCTATGAGAGTTCAAAGCTGTATAAGGAAAAACTTAAAGCCTTCCATGATAGACACATTTCCCGCAAATCTTTTATGCCTGGTCAGAAGGTGTTGCTTTTTGTTGCTCGTATGAAGCTCTTCCCTAGGAAACTTAGATCTAAATGGCAAGGACCATTTATTGTTGTTAGAGTCTTCAACAATGGAGCTATTGAAATAACTGAACCCAACAAGGATCAACCCTTTAAAGTTAATGGTCAACGTTTAAAACCTTTCTTAAAATCACATGCTTTGGTTCTTGTTGGAGACTGTTACATGCTCCAATAGGGTTTGTCAACTTTCCATCCACGCCTTGTTTATAGCTGTTTTCTATTTTCTACACTTTACTCTTCTCATACACTTAAACTTGTATCTGATTTTTCACTTCATTCTACACTGATTGCCTTCACTTAGTCCGACTGTCCACTCTGACCTTTGGTCAGAATTTAAATCGTCCGCACAGAGATCATTGATCTCCTCTATCCGACTCCTTCCATCACCCTATACTAAGTGAAGTGTAATATCTTTTTCACCCTTTTTATAATGAAGACATTGTAAAATCTTGGCTTCGGGAGGTGTGAAGTGAAATTTTCACTTTATGTGTATTTGTGGAGAAAATAAATATTAAAAAGCACATAAAAATTCAATACCTACGAAATTTAAAAAAATAGGAATATTCAAAAATTTAAAAGTTTAAAATAAAAATACCATAAAAATTTGAAAAATTTTGAAAAAATTCATAAAAATTGGAACATTTTGTAAAACATAAAAATAAAAATCCAAAAATATAAAAATTTGAAAATTACAAAATTATAAAAATAATAAAAGGCTTTTTACATCTAGAATAAAGAAAAGAAGAAAAAGAAGAAGAAAAAAAAAATATATTTATATTTGTAATTAAGAGCTTAATTTTTCTTTTAGACCAGAAACCAAAAAAATAAAAAATATATAATATATATAGTATAAGAGCATTAAATCCTTATTTAGATTTCTACTTATAACATTTTGCAGAACACACTTTTGTTTGCAAAAATCTTAAACGTGATTTTATTTAAGTTAGAATCCTTAAACCTTAAGGATTTGTTTTTCTATTCTTTACACTGAAATTAAGTAACTAAGGTGTATTAAGTTCAAAGCTTAAGTTTTGGAATTAAATTGTAACTTTTCAATCAATTAGACTAAGTAATCCTTTTGCTTTTTGAATATTTGTTTTTATCATCAAGTTAAGTAAAAAGATCGGATATTCAGAGTTAATTAAGTAAAGAGTAATAGAATCTTAGTCTTCAAGTCTATCAAGATATAGTTATCTTAATCCTTTAAAGGACATTTGACTAGACTTGGTGGGTTTTTGTCATGATAGATCTTGTAGGAGGAAACTAAAAGTTTAAAGGACCTCAGAGTGAATGGCTTTGATGTCCAAGCTCTGGTTTGAGAGCTAAGTAACCTAAGCATCCAAAATTCACACATATAGAGTTGTCTTGTTGGCATCTGAGATCGCAAAAACACAGAGGTTAAGAGATCGATTCAAAACCCTCTTTAGTCCAAGGATTTCCGCGGGGCGGCTCTTGAAAGGGTGAAGGATGTGCCACTCACCTAGAAAAAGGATTTAGAGTATAATGTTAGTAAGAAAAATGAGGAGAAAAGTAAAAAAAATATAAAAAATAAAATAAAATAAAGCACCCTGTAGTTAAGTACCTCTCGACAAATGGGTACTTATGTAGTTTTTCCACAAAATAAAGCATCTCAGTATAAATGGATCCTGTCCTTCCTTACATCAAATAAAAGAACATCTTGCTACATATGGGTGTTCTATCCTATAGAAAAATGTGAAAAAAATATGGAGATAAAAATTAGGAATAAGAGACCTAGTGGTCCACCGGGGAGATATACACAAAAAGTGTTGACCTCGGGATAGAAAACTGGTGAGGAGAAACCAACCAAACCTGAGTAAGGCCAAGCCAAAGGCTTGAATTAGAATAATCTAGATTTGAAATTGATGTCTTAAGATCGGGATTTTTGCAAATTTGGATGCCTTTAGGACAATTCTTTTCACAAGCATGGATATTTTAAAATCATAGCTACTGAACCTTTGTATTGGGTAGTGAAGGCTAAAAAATTAGGTTTTGAGGACTTGCAATTGAGACCTAAAGGAGAAGGATTGGCAAAACCCTAGGTCTAGAAGTTTCTCCTTGGTGTTGTAGGCTGGTAGATTAAAATTTTACTACTCTAAGTTTGGTAAATGATGAGTATCTGACTAATTTACTAAAACTTAGATTAATAGAAATCAAATTTCATAAACTGAGGACTAACTTAAGTCTATTGAGTTTTTGAGTTAAAATTTAATTTCCAACTCTTAAGCATTGTTTTCTTAAAACGCTTTGAATTCTGAGTTTTTAAGGTTTAGAATGATTACAAAGAATAAGTGATTTTTAGGATTCTAATTTTTGATAAAATTCTCGTTAAAAACTTTGTTTCTAATATAGTGTGTTTTGAAGATGTTTGTATTATAAGTCTAAGGAGATTTTCACATAATACTCTGTATATTGGATACTTAATTATATATATAAAATCTAAAAGAAAATTAAATATTCAAAATTCTGACCTAAGCATTCCTCTACTTAGTTTTTATTTATATTAATTTAAACCCAAGTGTTTAAATCATCTTATTTCTCGTTAATTTTGCTAGGGACTAGCAAAACTTTGGCTTCGGGGTATGATGAAAAGCTCATCATGGTCTCTAATTACCCCTAATTAACTAGTCTTCCTAGTTAATTAGCTAAGAATAATATATGGGTTAATTATTAAATAAAGGATAAAATATTAAAGGACCTAAAAATAAGTTAAAAATGCTATATTATTATCTAATTAATAATATTAACAATTTAATTAATAAATGGACTCGAAATATCATCAATAATTTATCTAATTAATGTGTTAACTAACTTAAGTATAATTTGTACTTAAGTATGTAATAACTTAAGAAACCTTAATTAAATAAATTAAGCTAAAAAGGTCAAAAATGTAAATCCAAGGCTTAAATATATTATTTGTCTTATTTATAATCATATATAAAAAGTTCAAAAAGATTTAAATTAAAATAAACCTTGAAAACCTTAGTTTACATTTTAGTCCCTAAGTTCTATTTCAATAGAGTCCTTCTTCTTCACTTAGGTCCTTAGCTTTCACTACAGACAAGTCCCTGAAAACGTCTTCCTCTTCTTTCTTTCTTCAGCCTTTTCGATGGCTGATGACAGGAGGTGCTCACACTCGCTGATCACCTCACATCCGACGTCCTCCCTTCCCTTCCAAGCTCTTGGAGCTTGTGCTCACCATCCTCCTTTCATCCATCGATCTGGATGAAGCTGCAATCCTATTTAGGGTTTGAAGTTAACCTCACGGGCATCAGAGAAGACGCCGGTGGTTACTTCACTCCTAGATCTCTCTCCGTCCAGATTCACTCTCTTCCTCAACCATCGCAAGCTATAAATACCCCTCCACCACCTCGATATCAGGCAGTAAGCTCCCTTCCCTCTTCTTCCACTGAGCTAGCAGATAGGATATTCACTCGAAAATCTGGCAACCTTCCTCCGTTCATCTTCGCTTGCTCTGGATCTCTGCCATCGTCTGTTGAGTCTTTTAACGCAATGCTAACGCTGGACTTCCTCTGCTACGCTTCACCTACACCTGCCGAACTTGTTTCTCCACCCCTCTGATTTCTTCCTCCATTAAGGACCTTCGACGAAGATCTTCTGCCTCCTTCGTCCAGGTAGTAGTAGGTTAGGTAAGTAGTTTAATTAGAGTAGTTAGTTAGGTAGATTAGTTAGATTTAAGGTCAGCTTTTCGGTCATCTTCCTCAGCTTCGGCGAGCTCATTGAGCTTGACTGGAGCACTCTTTTGTCTTTTTATTTCACTGATGGGAATACAATCATGAGCCCTAACTAGCTCATTTTGACTTAGAAAAGAGAACAAAAGCTCCAACATAACCTAGAGAAAGGCCTAATTCAAGAGATTACTATTTTGAGAAGAAAATAAGAAACAAAGGGTAAAACTATAATTTTAAAATTGCAGTACATCAACGAGATTTCTCAAAGGCTAAACATTGGTCAAATGGTCTGAAGAAGATAAAAAGAGAGTTGGTTCAGTCAGAAAAGGGTTCATGTGAAATCTAAGAATTAAATAACTTCTTGTTACCCTAAAACAGACTCACTTAATTCAACAAGGTTCTTGTCAAGATAGAAATCAACTAAACACTCTAAAATTCATCGAAAAGTATCCTCTAGGGTTTACAACCTTCAAATTGGCCTTTGGAACCTATTTTGACCTAAGTAGGGGTCCTAGCTAATTATTTACCCTAGATTGGGTTTTTGTTCAAAATGTTTACTCAAACATGGTCAAACCTAAAATCCAACTTCGCCATTGGATTCCTTTGGTCCAAATTAGGTTTGTACCAAAATTTGGACCTAACGGGAGGTCACCTTGACCTACTTTGCAAAACAGTCCACCCAATTACAGTTTGACCCCTAGCTTTTGAAAACCATTGCGCGACCCCCCTATCTTCCTCACCATTCTTTACAATTAGGTCCCTCTACTATTACAGCAAAGGAGTCCTACTCCGACAAGGATTTGAGGAGGATTTCTCCTTGATTCCTCAGAGATCCCCTCTCAGATTTGAAAGGGAGATTTTCTGAGGAATTCCCTATCATCTGAATGCAATCCCAAGATCTAATTTGCACCCAATCACTCGTGTGAACGCTCGAGAGATGTGGGTATCCTTCACACATTCCTTCTCTGGCGAGGATTCTTGCACTTGGAAGCTTGCCTTCCAAGCACAAGAGCCTATGCCAGATGCTATAAAAAGACCCCCTCATCCGGCCTCTCAGAATTAGCTTGGCTTGGCCAGAGAAAACCCTATAATTTCTTCCCTTCTCCTCCGACCAAGTGTCCAGTAGGCTCCAGCAACATCTCCTCCTCCTTCTCATCGCTCTGCCACAATACCAGTGGCAGAGCCGTATTCACCTCCTTCCTCCACATCGTGCCAAACCCGTGCACGTGCCAAAAGCCCCTTCGTCGTCGTCGTTCTCCCACCGCTGGAATCTTCTTCCCCGGTGACGGCAGGTATGGCTAGCAACCCTCCTATCCCCTTTCGTCCATTTAGTTAGGTTAAATCTCTTCCCCTCTCTCCTCTATTTCCCCTTTCCTTATTTTTACTTTCAACCCCTCGACACCGTAGACCACCTCCATCTTCTCCACCTCCGGCAGACCACCAGCGAGGTGTCTTCGTCACCTCCATACCTCCATCCACCTCACCAGATCCCTCATAACCTCCGCCATCATCCACTGATCATTTTTCCCATCTCCATTGACCGTCATTACCTCCACACTTGCCCCCCGACCAAACCAACTTTCACGGCCACAGAGCGACCTAGGCATGCATGCCTAGGCCACCCCGCAGCCAGCCACCTACCGCAGCACCTTTGCTGTGTCACGACGAAGCTCCCCATGTGGTTTAATGAGGTTGCAAGGCCGTATTGAGTGATCGCAAGTTCACCCCCTGCCGCCATTGAAGCACGAGTAAGCTTGCTTGCAAGCTCGCTCCAGGCTGCATCACTCGAGGTTTCCAGGTCCAAGTGATGCGTAGTCTCACGCACACATCCAAATAGAGAACGGTCTTGAGAGAGCACCCAGCCGCAACAATTAGGCAGAGAACCTCCTGCAGGTGCGCGAGCAAAGCGGGTGGGACTTTTAGTCCCACCTTGGAAAGTTAGGAGTGAGGTGAGTCATTTAAATTGAATTTATGTTTCTTGCTGGTTGCCTCAAATCATGGGGTGAGGTCCCTTTGCCTACTCACCTGCTTCGTCTGTGACCCACGTTACATGGACCTAGCCTGCCCAACCCATTTACCCAGCACTCCTCGCGCACCACCCACACCGGTGCGCCGGGACCCAGGTGCACGTAACCCGACCCGATTATCCGATTGGCTTTGGGAGAGCGAACCGAAGAGAGAAATAGAGAGAGAGTGTATGCGGGGATGGTAGGGGTAGGTTTTGCACTCGTGTGTGCAGGGAAATGAAAGAAGAAGGAAGAGGCAAAGGGATGAAGATAGAAGCTAAAAAAGCTAAGGAAGAAATGGGCAGAGGACGTAGAAGCAAAGAAGAAAGGAGAAGGTGCGGCTAAGCAAAGAAGGAAGGAGAAGGCACTGTAGCAAGAGTGGGCGCAGCTGAAGAAAGGGCAAGGCAGAAGCAAAGGCAGAGAAGAAGGAGTAAGAAGGAAGGAGAAATCAAGGAAGAAGAGAAGTCAGAAAAGAAGAAGGCCAAAGTCAGAGAGGAAAAGAAAGAGAAGACAGGGGCCGCTGAGGAAAGGAAGAAAAAGAAGAAAGAGGAAAGCTGAGGAAAGAGAAGGAAGAAGAAGGAAAGAAAGAAGAAAAGAAAGAAGAAAGAAGAAGAGTCAAAATACTTTTTATCCAATCTTCTCAATCTCTCTATTTTGCTACATTTTATAATTCATAAACTCTTGCATTATACTCTGAATTAGATTTTGAGTAGATTTAAATGTTCAAATTACATTTATTGAGATTAGTGAATAAATTCCATTTGCTCCCTGTGTTCAACCTCGGACTTAATAATTCAAGTAATAAAAATTCTTATTTGTTTACAAGGCAATTTCAACTATACTACGATGCAACTGCATTTATCTTTTAAACACCGATCTCGCCTTCTATTAAACATTTTTGCACCGTTGCTGGGGAGCAATGCGTAATTTATCACTAGTCTCTGCATTATTTTTTTGATTATATTGAACACTAACTTACCCTATTTATTCTGCAGTGATTTTGAAAGGTATTTCACGAAGAAATCTCTTGCGCAAGTCAACCACTCCAAGGTGGGTAAATTATCTTTTCTTCCCTAATCCATCTCCTAATCCTAGGAAGACAAAAGGAAGCAATTAAATTAGGAATCAACTGCCTTCTTTCTATAGTAATTACCATCTTTAAGGAAAAAGTTTCCTGGTTTTGCAAAATTTTTTCAAAACTTACTGAAGTTGAAGCGATTTTTAGAGATCCTACCCTATATATTCCTGTGCCTAGTAGAAATCAAGCTTATTTTCTAAATCTCTGCGGACTACACACTTCTTATAAGTCCAAAGAGAACCTTTGTGAGAAACAAAGCGGATTGGAAATAGAACCAAATTAGGGTTTCTACAGTAGGATTTTGGAGTGCTAGTTCACACATAAAAGAAAATAAATCCACCCGCATCAGTGTGCTACCCAAGCCCTTGATTGAAAAGATCCAAGCAAGACAAACCCTAAAATTAATCTCTAAAATCACTTGAATCTTAAAACCTTGGACCTAATAACCTGGGAGTCAAATCAGGGTGATTTCTAGGTCTTGGCCTAGAATCATTCTGCCATCTTTAGGATAGGTTAGGTGAAGTTGATCCTTTGGGTCAACCAACCTTAAAATTAGGTTACTTTGTGCACTCAAAAGATCTAAAGTTCAAGTGGAACCCTAAGCACCTTGATCTTAATTAAAAAAAGGTAGACTTAAGAGGTCAAGGTCCCCATTCGGGTCTACTTGGAATCTCAGTGACAAGAGAGGTCAGCTGTGGGAAACCCTGTAACTCGTGGGGACGCTCTACCATGTAGGGGTCTTTGTGGGACTCTCCCTCTCCAGCTGTCCAGGTAATTCTCAAGTGAACGACTTTCCGATCCAAGGGTATCATCCTCCCCGAACCTCCATAGTCATCCAAGCATCTTTGGGTGCCTTGATTAGGTCAAAAACACCTCCAATCCCTCATCTCTTCTCTTTAGCACACACACATAAAATTTTGATGGGACTCTCTATTCAAATCTAATCACTTCACAACTTGATTCAACATCTTGATCTAAATTCTGATTCCACATCTTGATTCCACCATTTGATCCAAATATGCAGCCAAATTACTTAGGACTACCTTTCAAAAAACCTGAATCACAGAGATCCATGGTTGAGGATGCCGTTAACTTCTATGAAATTGAATATAAACCCTCAACATCAACCGGAGACATTCAGGTTAATATACCAACAACCGCAACCTTCATCATAAACTGCGCCTAAGTGTTATTGACAGAAGCCATAAAAGGATCAACCCGAGACATTCTCATCACAGGATACATTGAGATAGAAACATTACACAATTTTGAATACCTTCAATGCATGACAAATCCTGTACTATGGGAACAACACCAATATGATCTTGAAAAATGGGAAGAGATGATGAGATTATTGAAACAAATTATCGATCAAAAATACCCGTACATGCCCCAGACAGATGATGAACCATCTTGGAACAATATCGGGGATCAATCCGATTTCCTAGATCTTGAGTTTGAGGCACAGAGTGGTTGTGGATTCCCAACCCAGATATAATACAACATGCCTTATATTGAGTTAGGTTGGGAAGTTCCAATTGGAGGAGAACACAATATAGAGCCAATCCGAGATCCTGAATCACCAAACATATAATTCCAAAACTCCTACAATGATGAGATTAGCACTAAACCTCTCGAGGGTGCAAATCTCGCCCCTTATTCTGATAAGGTGACCCTTGAAGGTTATTTAGGCCGAGATTCTAGTAATTCAACTCACATCTTAAGCCTAGAATCTGGATCTGAAACTTATTGGGAAGATTATGAGGCCCTGTATGAAGAAGATCAAATTTTCAATAAAGAATATGATTCTGGGCCTTTATTTGATAATATCCCTCTCCAACATCCTCAGAGAATCAGAGTGATTTTTCGGAAGTCAAGCCAATTTACGATATAGAGACTTAGGATTTGGACAAGTGGGGTGTTGATTGGGTCTCTCCTACAAGCCTAGAACTTGAGCCTAGACCAAATAAGAACACCTTTTTGAGCTCAGAATTTGTTCATAGGCTAGACCCCAGTCATGCTGTAAACTCTACTTCATGTGATTTATTCTATGGTGGAACACATGATCTTGAATCTCATTCAGAATGTGATTTTCACAATATCTCCGACAATTTCGAATCTTACCATGATTTTGGAGAAACTATGCTTCCTGAATTCAACGAACCAATCTACGACCTCAGCTCACATGATTCATTCTTCGACTCTGGGGTCTCGATTCCCGAGATCAGTAATTTAAGATCAAGTTCTAGTGACATGGAATCATTTCTTTTCGCTCCTCAGGAATCAAAACCAGAAAATGCCGAGAGTGAATACAACCCAGAGTTCGAATCTTTTCTCGACTCAGATTTCCATCACCCTATAGACACCCTTTAGGCATTCACTTTTGACTTTGAAAGCTACTACGAGGACTCTCTCAATGAAACCACCTGTAACTCCTTTTTAGAAGAGCCCTCCTACACTATTCTCATAGAAGCCACCTCTTCCAAACATACAGAAACTATCAAAACCCATTTTCAACCCCAGCCCGCAACCGGACTCAATTTCTATTCTGATTCACCTCTCATTCATTCGATTACAGATGATTCAGCTCCACACATACATCGGGTATCAAACATTGATCAGACTGAAAACCATGCTCCATCATTCTCTGATCACCCCTGTAGGGTTTCCGGCTCATTCAGTAATTACTTCACAGATCCCAACTCTAACCAAGCTAATTCGACTCAGCCAAAACTCGAATTTACACTTACACATCCATCCGAGCTTCATAGCATATGGTGGGTTCCACATCTTTTGATCTACATTTATCAACCGACCAGATTAATAGGGTTTTGGCTGCATCATCAGCCTGTTGATCTCAACAAGCACCTGGTTGGACCAACCAAGCTCTTAATCAAGGTGCTTATTCTACAAAACTCTGCTGATTTGACCACTCCCACTCCATACCATTTTTCGTTCGGCTGAAGGCGTTGAATTTAGTGCTTAGTGGGAGGCAACCCGTCATTCCAAAAATCCGAGATCCGTTTGATTATCCATCTGTACTCCACGTCTATTGCACCTTGAGTTCAGCCTTAGACTAGTCGATCCCACATCTGGTACACATACCAGAGCTTGAAATTATCCGCAAAAGTCATTCCCGACCCATTCACCCCCCCGATATATCCTGTTCTAAGTCCCTGGACCCAATACTGTTTCATACCCTCCGTTTACAATGAGGACATTGCAAAACTTAGGCATGAGGGGGTGGTAAAGTGCATACATACAAAAATTAAGAAAATTTAGAAGGATTCTCACAAAAAAAAAGTCACATATGTCAAAAATACCAAAAAAAATAAAAATTGTGGAAAAGAACGAAAAAATGGAGGAGGGGAGAAATTTTGAAACCATATGAACATGAGGAGGAAAAGAGCAAAATGACAAAAAAGGAGCACAAGATGAAAAATAAAAAAGAGATAGTCATTAGTAAGAGATTAAGGGATTAATCGAAGTTCTAGACCACATCAAGGAAAAGAGAAAAATAAAGAAAAAAGTGCTAATGAGATATAAAAAGAGATTAATAGGAACACTGATCTTAGTCCTTTTGGGCTAGACTCAGTATTAAAATTCAAGTATCCACTAATATCTAGATAATCCTCAAGAGGTTGGGAAAAATGCAAAGCTTAAGTATTAGGTCTAAGGCTTAGAAAGTATTCGGCCTCATTAACTGACCTTCAGTTTGCAAGACTTGGTAACCTAAGCACCCCAATCCACACACAGTCTGGTTCAATACGCATAACTATTAAAATCACGCAAAAGCATTTAAATGTTCTGAAAAAAAGTTACCTAGATTAGGAACAACCGATCAACACAAGTTGATTTGGATGAGTTCCCAGTGTGGAGAGGCAAGAAATTCCCCTCAAAGATGCATAATAACATATCATCTCCTCAGTGCTTGTCTCCTAGGATATTTACACATCCTACCAGGGGCACGTAAGCACTTTGCTGGTTCAGATGCTTTGGGCAACATTATCACGAAATGTTGATTGCCTGGGTCAGGATTTGGCCACGGAATGCCATGGGTGGGACAATCTCAAAATCTCGAAAGCCAGGGTTCTGGGGGTTGCCATGGGCGATGCTATCACGAAGCATCGATTACCAGGGACCTTTGAGGATTGATGATGGGGACAAGGAATCCAATACAGACCATGTTGAGAAGCCAATCCGAAGCTAGAAATAAAAAGAAAAGAGAGAGAAAACTCTCGAAATAAATAAATCCTCTGCCTCTCTCTTACAAAAATGCACTGCAAATTAAAACAAGGCTAAAATATGTCTCAAGCATGGGTGCTTTAACCGTGGAGTCCAATGAACCTTAGGATAGTTCCTACGAGCCTTAAAAACCTTCACAGAGGATCAAGGCTAAGGATGGTCAGGTCTGGATCATGCTTGGTACTTGAGTACCTCTAGGCCTATTGTCAGCATTCTAACTTAATCACAGAAGAAAAAGAAAGCACTTATCATAACTAGTGAAAGAAACTCATGGTCTAGAACAGAAGTTAAAACCTTAAAATTTTGTTAAGGGACTAGCAAAAGCTTGGCATGGGGGTATGATGGGAACACCATCATAAGCCCTAACTGTAGATTCCCTAGCAGGAGGGGGTGACGTAATAATTGCGGAAATGAAATAATAAACAATCTCACAAAAAGACAATCGCACAAAGTACACAATAATTTTTAGGTGGAAACTCAAACCGGGTGAAAACGACCACCTAACCCTCTCAAGTTAGGATTTTCCGATCAACCAAGTTGATCAAAATCCACTAAAAGAATCACTTTAAAACAAGGGAGATTCAACCTCAATTACAACCACGCTACTTAGACGAGGGTAGCGTACCTCAACCCCTTCTCTTCACGAGAAGGATTTTGTCTCGTGAAGGAGACGAGAATTCGCAAAGCGAATACCCAACCAAATAACAAAGATAAAACAAGTAATCCTATAGAGCCAACAAAGTAATATTTAACCTAAGATTCTATAGGAAATAGGATGCTTCCCTTTGAAAGGAGTGCGTCGACGACGCGGATGCGTGAGCCACGCGACGGCGCAACGTCGCTCTCGTGAACAACGGAGGGAGAGCGGGTGCGCGAAGCTTGATTGCTCTCAAGATGAAGAATTAGAGCTTGGAGAGCAAGAGAGTCTTTTTGGACACAAAAGAGTGTGAAAGTGTGTAGCTAGGTGTGTCTAGTGTTTCTTAGATGTGTGTAAGTGTGTCAAAGGCTCCCCTCTATTTATAGAGGCCTTAGGAAGGCTTTGGAAGGTCTTAGGAAGGTACAAAGCCCAAGTGAATCAGCCCGAAATCAGGAGTAATCATTGTTCTGGCAGGCTTATCAGACGTCTAATTTTGGCACCAGATGTCTGGAAGTTCACTTTAAGATGTCTGAAAATAAGGTCAGACGTCTGATTTTGGGCGGGTCTCTTCCTGACTTGGATCAGATCTAAACAGGGTTCTTGTGCAAGTCCATCAGACGACATATAGGATGTCTGGCACTATGTCTGGACATCTGGAAACCTACTTT
Organism: Thalassia testudinum; assembly: GCA_037157565.1. Taxonomy (NCBI): domain Eukaryota; kingdom Viridiplantae; phylum Streptophyta; class Magnoliopsida; order Alismatales; family Hydrocharitaceae; genus Thalassia; species Thalassia testudinum. Next base: position 19,483,755 of record JAZHRO010000057.1, read on the forward strand.
TTCTGTGGGAATGGATTTCCAAACATTGCAACGGCTAGAAAATCTCTGAGAAGAGATTTGGGTCAGTCGAGGCAAAACGGTCAATTATCAGATGTCTGGAAGGGCTTAAGGACGTCTGATAAGGCTCTAATGGTCATATCCTCGAGTGTTTGCTAAGAGAGCCAACGGTCCACTAATTGGACGTCTGGAAAAGTCATCAGACGTCTTCTAAGACGTCTGGTCTAAGGTTTGGACATTTGATTTCATCAGACATAACTACTCAAGTCCAGCCTAAATGTTATCAGACTTCTGAATCAACAGTCAGACGTCTTAAAACACTTTATCAGACGTCTGATTTTGGAATGAGACGTCTGGAAATGCTGTTTGAACCCTATATTGGTTTTCTAAGTTCTCTACAGAAAACCTAAGTATCCTAGGGTTGTGCCGGTGTTCCTAGGACTACTGTTAGGGTACTTTGAGGCTCTTTAACATAATTTTCTAAGGAAATAAAGAGAAAGAAAATAACGACAAATGTACATGAAAGGAATAAAATGGAATTCTATCCTATTCTTCTTGTCCTTCCATCTTCAATCTATCGCTCCTCGCGAATCTTCTCTGTTCTCCGTCAAGCTCCTCCAATCCGTCCTGGATGCGAGCTCAAATTCCATCTAAACACGTCTACATTTGCAATTGACCTGAAATCTAAGACTCCAAGTGCAAATGTTAAATAACACGTGTTTTGTTATCATCAAAACAAATGATCGTGGTGCTCTAGCACCAACACTAACTACCTCATTTTGACCTAGAAAAGAGAACCAAAGCTCCGACATAACCTGGAGAAAGGCCTAATTCAAGAGATTACTGTTCTGAGAAGAAAATAAGAAATAAAGGGTAAAACTGCTACCATTGCAGTACATCAACGGGATTTCTCAAGGGCTAAACATAGGCTAAATAGTTTGAAGAAGATAAAAAGAGAGTTGGTTAAATCACAAAAGGGTTCATGTGTAATATAAGAATTAAATAACTTCTTGTAACCCTAAAACAGATTCACTTAATTCAACAAGGTTTTGGTCAGGATAAAAATCAACTAAACCTGTTAAAATTCATGAAAAAATATCCTCTAGGGCTTAGAACCTTCAAATTGGCCTTTGGAACCTATTTTGACCTAAGTAGGGGTCCTAGCTAATTATTTGCCCTATATTGGGTTTTTGTGCAAAATGTTAGTCAAACGTTGTCAAACCTAAAATCCAACTTCACCATTGGATCCCTTAGGTCCAAATTAGGTTTGTACCAAAATTTGGACTTATGGGGAGGTCACCTTGACCTACTTTGCAAAACAGTCCACCAAATTACATTTTGACCCTTAGCTTTTTTTTAAGAAAGAAAGGAATGCTATCGAATCACCGATAGCAAACCAGGAGAGCTATTATTAATAAAAATGAAATAATTACATGATCGAACCCCAATGCTATATGAGACTCCAGCAAAAATTTACAATATTATCCACATACACTGGGGTCTCCTGAAAAACATACTCATTTCTAGCCCTCCATACAGCCCATAACACAGCCACCATATGTAAACATGGCTTATTCCCATCCACAAGACAATGCCACAGATTCTCACATGTAGGTAGAGACTCATTACATACTCTCCTCCATACATAATCAGTGATCGTACATGAAGAAAAGATATGAATGCTAGAATCATTATGCATCCCACATAGGTGACAAAACTGGGTGGGCGTATCCATCCTCCTGTGCCTCAGATCTCCAGTAATCAAGCCATCCCTTCTGCAGAGCCACAAAAAAATTTGTATCTTCAATGGTATTTTTAAATTCCATAGCTTCTTCCCCATCTCATAAAATTCTACCATCCTGGAAGACATTATCAATCTGTCATAAGCAGCTGCAGTAGAAAATTTACCCTCCCGTTTCATATTCATGAGGCATGGGTTTGAAGGCAGCAAGTTCTTGCATGAGACGTTCATTCTCTACTCGTGTTCTTGTTTCATGATTATTCCACCGAACATTATTGAAAGACCATTGCTCAGATTCCACATCCCAATAATCAGACACCACAGCATTTTTATCCAAAGCCGCTGCATAAGAAAGGGGGAACCTGTCTTTAAACAGCCCCCTAGGTACCCAATTTTCTAGCCAAAACTTGAAGGTTTTCCCATCACCTAATATATATTTGAAAAATTTCCAATTGTCCCTCAGGGCGTGCAACACTGAAGACCAAAAGGGGGAAGGTTTATGGGGGTTTAGATGATTATTCTCATCATTGGCAGTCCCATAACTGTCCTGAATAATTTATGTCCAGATTTTTTTTTCTCCCTGCAGCAACCGAACAGCCCACTTCAATAGCAAAGCTTCATTGAATTCCTTAAGGGATCTAACACCCATACCTCCCATCTTTTTTGGCTTGCAAATTGAGTCCCACTTCAAAGGTTGAAAAAAAGTCCCTTGATGAGAGGCCCCTTTCCAAAAGAATCTTTTGCACATCACATCTAGTTTTTTCCAGATTGAGTTTGGGGCTTTAAGGATAGAGAAGAGGAATACTGGAATCGAAGTGATGACAGAATTTTGTAATATATACCTCCCCCCTTTTGATAGGTATCTACTGCTCCAGCCCTCCAATTTCGTAGCTACCTTTTCATAAAGGAAAGACCAATCTGCTTTCTTCATCTCAGAACATTTTAAAGGTAGACCCAGATATTTAATAGGCAATGAAACCACAGGTGTACCCAGAATGGTAGATATGTCATTGTGTAACACACCATTCATCCCAAAGGAGACTAAGGAGGATTTATTTCCATTCAGTCTGAGACCAGAAATCTCTCCAAAAATCTTTACCATATGTATAAGTGCTTGAGCTCTCTCTTCCCCCCTTCCCCAAAAAAAATAGTATCATCTGCATATTGGACTATAGGGGCTAGAGCCCTATGATTAGACATTGAATACCCCCTTATAAAACCATCCACTGCCAGTTTGCAGCCGTATCTTGCTAAAGTATCCATAGCAAGGTTGAAAATCAGAGGAGCAATTGGGCAGCCTTGCTTAACTCCACACTGGGGCTGAATCCAAGAGCAGCATGGTTTCCCATTTATCAATGGGGAAAAAGAGGCTGTTGTAATGCACCTCTTCACCCATTGTATCAAAAAAGGTGGAAACTTCCTTCTTTTAAGAATCTCCCACAAGTATGACCAGGAGACTGAATCATAGGCCTTGGAAAAATCTACTTTCCATAAAAAGGCCTTGGTCTTTCTCCTATGCCAACCCATTACCATCTCCTGCGCAACAATGAAGGACTCTTGTAATGATCTCCCAGGAAGAAAAGCTGACTGGACAGGCATTATCAAGTCCTTTAAAACCTCCCGCAATCTGTTGGCTATAACCTTACTAATAATAAGATAGATGGAATTAGATAGTGCAATGGGTCTGTAATCAGAAAATCTCTCCGCACATGATTTCTTAGGAAGCAGAAACAAATAGGATTTGTTCAACCTCTCAAAACCCGAGTTGCCTAGTTCAAATTCATGAATAACATTTAAAACATCCACCTTAACAACACTCCACAGCTCTCTGTGAAAGAACACCTGAAATCCATCTGGACCAGGGGTGAGAAGCGTGTCTCTTTGATCATCACTAACACAAGGGAAATCCACCGATGCCATCCTCCAAGAACCTCTTGGCACAGCCTTGGATATTTCCTTAAAATATTTACCTGCTTCAGTTTTGATTTCATGAATAGAGGTAACAGTTTTCTCTTCCACTTTAACTGATGAGATAAGATTGAATCTCCTCCTAGCACTGGCCGCAAGATGAACAAACTTCGTGTTCGCATCACCCTCTTTGAGCCATAGCTGTCTTGATCTTCCACACCAGTCCATTTCTGTTTTCAGATCCACTTCCCCCACTGCAGATTGCATCTGCTGCCTCAGCTGCTGTTACTGGTGGTTCAAGGACTGCCTGCATTCTTTCAAATCCAAGTCCCTGATTATTACCAGAGCCTCCCTCCTCTTTCGTTCTCTGATCAGAGTCACGGCCTGCCCATATTCTTTAAGCATATCACGCAGGCCTGACAATTTTGCAGCCAGCTGCTGTGTAGCAGTACCTTGCATAGCCTTGTTCTGTCACCACTGGGACACCATTTGCACAAAACCTTCTTCCCTAAACCAAGATCTCTTGAGTTTGAAGTATGATCCAATGTCTGAACTCATCCCACTGTCCCATACAAGCGAAGTGTGATCAGAGAAAGGCCTATCAAGGCTCATAACTGTTGATAATTGATGCCTCTCCAACAAGCTAGGACTGCCAAAAAACCTATCCAATTTGGAAACCTGTCCATTGCCATTTCTCCAAGTAAACTCCACACCACTAATGAGGTATTCAGTCAGTCCCATGTTCTGCACAGCCATCTGAAAGTCTGCCATTGAGTTGTCCACTCTCCCATCTGGGTTGTCATCACCTGAGAGGTAACAATTGAAATCACCCCCTAGCAGCCATGGGACCTCTTGCACTCTTTGATGCATTGCAGTGAGCTCCTCGCATAATCCAGCCCTGTCTGCAGCCACACAAGGACCATAAGTGCAGTACATAAACCATTCCATATCTCCTTGGGGAGATTGACATCTGCAAGAAAGCTTGTACCTATCACGAATAACTTCAGTTACTGAGAGGCAAGACTTTCTCCACCAAAAGGCCATTCCACCAGACCTTCCAGAGGCACCCTTAACCACAACATCACTATGACCAGATTGCTTAAAGCAATCCCATTCCTGACCATTCTCCATCACCAAATGTGTCTCTTGAATGAGAGCATAATCAATCTCCCACTTAGAGAGATATCTACACAAGGAAGTCCTTCTCATCTTATTGCGCAACCCACGCACATTCCAAGTCATCACTCTCATTCCTTATTGGAGTGGCTCCCTTGGGCCATACAACCCACAAATTCGACCATAATAGAATTTGCAATATTCTGCTCCTCAATAGGGGGCAAGTTCTCCTTCCTTCTCCTTCTCAGCATGTAGGGAGATCTATCGACACCTCTTTTCTGATTGGATCCACTGCCATATTTCAGATCAGTAGGAATTGAGAGCTGCATCTAGTTTGCCTCTTTGAGCACACTGCTATCAGTTCTAAGCACCAGTTCCCTTCCTATCCTGCCCTCCTCTTTACTGCTAAGCATCTCTGAATCTATCACTAAATTCTCAGCAACCTCCAGATAACCATCCTCTTTGACTACCATGGCTTGTCTACAATCACTAGCTATATCAACCTCTTCCATTTGATCCTCCTCAGCATAGACCTGGTGGAAGTCCTTCCTCTTTTTAGACTCAGGAGCATCAACAGGAGGAATGAGGCCATGCCTTTCATTCTATTTCCTCACCACAGTGCTGGCTCCAAACGTCTTATCCTGCCCTTGTTCAACCTACCCAGGCACCTGTCCAAGTATTGCTAGCTGAATAAGCCAAGAAGTGCCCCCACATCTAATTGTAACCATATCAGGAATTGAGCTAGCGCTGAAGACATCAGCCTCAATTCTAAGTGATCTGATGTCCCCCTCTCCAATCAAAATTTTAGACCCATCACAAATGGATGCAAAGCCTGCTAGCATCTTAGAAACGACCCCTTTACATCTCAGATGTAATGGTAGGCCAGAAATCTCAAGAAGAATCCTCCTAGAGCCCACTCTTTGCGGAGGCAGATCAAAGAGAGCCCCATCAAAGGGAGAAACCATTCTCCAAATCACAATAAATTCATCAAAAGAGTTCGAATGAAATCTCAGTCATTCAACATCCATCATTTCTAAACCATATACCAAGAATCGAGAATGGGATAGCATGGCTACCTTCCAGCCCGCAGACAAGAGATTTAAGGAACATACCTGGTTTTGAAGCCTATCTATCGATGGTTTGCCTACCATGATCTCGCCAATCAAAGCACCCCTCAACATGATCTCTGCAGACGAGATCTCTTCAGAAGTCAGGATCTCAACTTTGATTGAGTGCCTGCCCAATGCCGGCGGCGGCGGCGGTCGGGCTTCTTTCTTCACCCTCCAGACAGGGTGCAAGAATACCCTCTTTGTCTGCAGAGGAACCCTCCTAGGGCATAACTCGTGTTTGTGCCCTTCTCCCCTGCACGCCAAGTAGATCAAAGGGCTTTTGCAAATCACTGCGACATGTCCCCTTTGTTTGCATCAGAAACAAAGAACGTCGCCGTTCATCCTCCTCCAGGGTCTTCTTGGAACATTTTCAGACGTCCTATGAAACCGCTCCTGCCAGACCCACTCCCTTCTCCTCCAAGCCCTCGATCTCCATGTCCTCCACTCACCTCCATCTCCAGCCCTAGATGGCTCCACCACACCACCACCTACCACCTGATGCCGATCGCTCTCTCGCCCTTTCTCTCTCATTTTTTCCACCAGCATCAATCCATGCCTCCCAATTAATCAAGCACACCTTCCTTATTCTCGCACTCTCTCTCCCCCTCACTAATCACTCTTTCCCTCAAATCTCTATTTTCAATTTTGTAAATTTGGAATGCTAATTCTCCTTCTCTGATTCTCTCTCTTTTCTCTCTATATAACAGGAAGGTGGAAGGATAGGGGAAACTATCTCCTCTTTCACGAGAGGTCCTCCCTCTCCATCCTTGACCCTTAGCTTTTGAAAACCATTGCGTAGACCCCCTATCTTCCTCAACACTCTTTGCAATTATGTCCCTCCACCATTACAGCAGAGGAGTCCTACTTCGGCGAGGATTTGAGGAGGATTTCTCCCTCATTCCTCAGAGATCCCCTCTCAGATTTGAGAGGGAGATTCTCTAAGGAATTCCCTATCATCTGAATGCAATCCCAAGATCTGATTTGCACTCAATCTCTTGTGTAAACGCTTGAGAGACATGGGTATCCTTCGCACATTCCTTCTCCGATGAGGATTCTTGTGCTTAGAAGCTTGCCTTCCAAGCACAAGAGCGTCTGTCAGATGCTACATAAAGAACCCCTGATCTGGCCACTCAAAATCAGCTTGGCTTCGCCAGAGAAAACCCTCTAATTTCTTCCCTTCTCCTCCGGCCAAGTGTCCAACAGGCTCCGACGACATCTCCTCCTCGTCGCTCTGCCACAATACCAGTGCCAGTGCCGTCTTCACCTCCTTCCTCCACATCGCGCCATACTCACGCATGAGCCAAAAGCCCCTTCGTCGTTGCCGTTCTCCCTTCACTGGAATCTTCTTCTTCGACGGCGGTAGGTACGGCCAACCACTTTCCTGTCCCCTTTCGTCCACTTAGTTAGGTTAAATCTCTTCCCCTCTCTCCTCTCTTTATTTCCCATTTCTTTATTTTTACTTTTGACCCCTCGACGTCGTAGACCACCTCCATCTTCTCCACCTCCGGCAAACCACCGGCAGGGTGTCTCCATCACCTCCACACCTACATCCACGTCGCCAAACCCCTCATAACCTCCGCCATCATCCACTGAGCATTTTTCCCATCGCCATTGACCGCCATCACCTCCACACTTGCCCCCCGATCAAACCCACTTTCACGGCAACAAAGTGACCTAGGCATGCATGCCTAGGCCACCTGCAACCAACCAGCTACCGCAGCACCTTTGCCGTGTCACGGCGAAGCTCCCCATGTGGTTTAATGAGGTTGCAAGGCCATATTGAGTGATCGTAGGTTCACCCCCTGTCACCATTGAAGCACGAGCAAGATTCCTTGCAAGCTCGCTCCAGGTTTCCAGGTCCAAGTGACACGGGTTAGTCTCGCGCACACATCAAGATAGAGAACAGTCTTGAGAGAGCACCCAGCCGCAACAATTAGGTAGAGAACCTCCTGTGGGTGTGCGAGCAAAGCTGGTGTGACTTTTAGTCCCACCTCGGAAAGTTAGGAGTGTGGTGAGTAATATAAATTGAATTTGTGTTTCTTGCTAGTTGCCTTAGATCATGGGGTGAGGTCCCCTCGCTCGCTCACCCACCTCGTCCGCGACGACGCTATCTGGACCTGGCTTGCCTGACCTGTTTACCCAGCACTCCTCGCGCACCACCCACGCCGATGTGCCTGTACCCGGGTGCACGTAACCCAACCTGATTACCTGATTGGGTCTTGGAGAGTGAACTGAAGAGAGAAATAGAGAGAGAGTGTATGCGGGGAGGGTAGGGCCAGGTTTTGCACTCGTGTGTGCAGGGAAAGGAAAGAAGGAAGAGGCAAATGGCTGAAGATAGAGGTTGAGAAAGAGAAGGAAGAAAAGGGCAGAGAAGGTAGAAGTAAAGAAGGAAGGAGAAGGTGTAGCTAAGCAAAGAAGGAAGGAGAAGGCACTGTAGCAAGAGAGGGTGCAGCTGAAGAAAAGGCAAGGTAGAAGTAAAGGTAGAGAAGGAATAAGAAGGAAGGAGAAATCAAGGAAGAAGAGAAGTCAGAAAAGAAGAAGGCAAAAGTCAAAGAGGAAAGGAAGAGAAGATAGGAGTCACAGAGGAAAGGAAGAGAAAGAAGAAAGAGGAAAGCTAAGGAAAGAAGAGAAGGAAGAAGAAGGAAAGAAAGAAGAAAAGAAAGAAGAAAGAAGCTAAAGAACAAAGTCAAAGAGAAGAAGAGTCAGAATACTTTTTATCCAATCTTCTCAATCTCTCTATTTTTCGACATTTTATAATTCATAAACTCCTACATTATACTCTGAATTAGATTTTGAGTAGATTTAAGTATTCAAATTACATTTATTGAGATTAGTGAATAAATTCCATTTTCCCTCTGTATTCGACCTCGGACTTAACAATTCGAGTAATAAAAATTCTTATTTATTTTCAATGCTTTTTTAACTGTACTACAATGTGACTTATTTAAGACCTGATCAAGCATGAATAACATTCACTGAACACCTTCCTTTATCTGCCATGATCATCTCTAACACATTAATTCCCTGATTTGAACACCTATTTGCCTAAACCATCTACACCTTCACCAGATGCTTGCATTGTCCATGGCAAAAGTATCTGAGGGTAATTCACCCCCACTGGGGCCCTCCACCACTTAATCATCACTTAAGGGCCCCCATCTTCACCTTAATTTGAGCAATAATTACCTATATAATAAACGCCTAAATTTCATACAACCTCCTGAGCTGGCTGTCAATGGTGGCTCAGGAGGAGTTCCTCCAGCTAATTAACCATCTGTACACCATTGCCACATCCTACTGACATGATCTCTCCACTCAAGTGAACTAAGATTACTCTCACTACCAATTCATTGCTTATCTTTTAGTTTAATCGTTAATTGAATGAATTAATGAGTTTTTGAGGTTCTTTGTGACCTCAGGAGACCTTTTAGATCTTCCTTGGCCTGTTTTGATAACTTTTACACATGTATAGCCTTTTTCTGGACTCACCGAAGCTCCGACGAGTCAAAAACAATCTTCAGCATAAGGAACTCCTTGAGAAGCTCCACATTGCTTATTTGAGGACTAGGGATTCTATTTTGGTGGTTATTTTGGTGATTTGAAGTCTGGAGCTAGATGTAGACTGTTGTCTTCTCCAACTCCGACGAAGTTGGAGAGGTGTCTCCATTAGGGTTTAGGATGTTTTAAGAGGTTTAGAAGCAAGATTAAGGATTTTAGAATTCATCCTAACTCTCTAATTTCTTAGAAAAGCTTTAGTTTGTTCTGTCAAACAAACTCACTGTAGATCTCAAGCGACAGACCTGAAACCCTAGGTTTCTTGGTTGAAACTCCTTTTTGACACCCTGAACATTTTTCTGAGATCAAATAGAAATGATTTAAAATGTTAATTTCATCTGATATTGTTCAATATAGAAAGTCAAATCTCGAGGTTCAGTGGTCAATAATAGGTCTGATCAGTTGATTTAGGATTCAGTTAGAGAAATTGATGAATTCAAATTATTCCTGGGATGATTTTAGATAGATTAGATTCTATTTGGATGATTTTTAATCTGTATTTCAGAAGAATCAAACTGCTGTTCAGTTTGGGTTATTTTTGAACCCAAACTGATGTCAGTACATTTCTGGTGAAATTCAAATGAGAATTCTTCTTAGATAGATCCTTAACAACCTTCAGAGGATGTTTGAGCTGATGAAAATGACCTTTAGCTTTCTGTTGAGCTGAATAGAATGAGAACTGGAGCTCTGAAGCTCCTTAGTGAAGATCTTCAGCTTCTTTGCTTTCCTGAAGCTCTTCAAAGTCTCTTCCCTTCTTCAGTAGGTGCGAAAACACCTACTGAAACTGTTTAGAACCTTGTCTGAGGTCAAAGAATTTCACTGCTGGTCCTTAGACTTGAAGAAGACACACTGCAGCCAGAACGGCCGTGACGATCCTTCATTTTCGCCCTTCAAATCAAAGGCAAGACTTTTTTTGAGCATTAAATTGATACTGCAAACCTGTAGAGCATCCTTAGAGCTTTCTAGCAAGCCTTTACTTGCTCAATTTGGAGCTCTGAGCCGATTGGAATCTTCAATTGAAGTTTATCCTGAAAGGGACTAACATAGTCCCAAATCGGTAAAATAGGAACGCACGCCTTGGAATAAAATGAAAAAGTGCATAGGGTTGCTCGGTCATCAGTGCTGGGCACACAATAAGCATGTGTGTGTGTGTGTGGGTGCATGCAATGCGCTTGCTCGAGTGTGTGTGTGCTTGTGGGCATACGAGCGTGGGCCCGTGAGTGAGCGTGTGCCTGTGGGCCTGGGAGGCTGGAGACTGTGCTAAATCGAAAATAAACCAAACCTAATACAAACTAGGCTCGGATGTAGTAGGGTCTAATCCCACCCTGAGAGGGGTGTTGTGTATCCCCGACCGGTCCGAGCCGCCAACCATAAAACCAAATTTTTGGTTCGGTTCATCGGTTCGATTCGATTCAAGTCACAGTTCAAGTGTTTAGCTAAATGATGAAGGAAAAGGAGAAAAGGAGAAGAGCTTGTAGGGTTGAATAAAAAGGAAACAAAGAAAATGTAAACAGACAGAAAAAATAAAAGGAAAGAAAGAGAAGAGAGGTTAAAAGAAGAGCTCGCTCAAGATAGAAAGGTAAAGAGAGAAAAGAGAGAGAGAGAAAGAAGGTAGAATAAGAAAGAAAAGAAAGAATGAAGGCTGAAGATAGAAGAAGAAAGAATGGAGTTAATTTTTGTAGTTTTTACTTAAATATAATTTCTTTTGAGCATAAATGATGTAATAAGGCACATGTTCATTTGAATTTCTTCTTTACTTGCCTTAATCTCTTGTAAATAATAAAAAAATTAGTGAAATAAACATGTTTACTTGCTTTTAATAACAAACCATATGTGTAAATATGTTTTTCTTATGGAATTTTGCATGTCTTTCAATTGAAAATCCTTATGCAATATTCATATTATTAAATTAAATTTAATTATAATTCTCATTAATTAGGTAACTTTGGATTTAATGGTGAATTAAGTTAAGTTATGCCTCCCAGTGAACAACTTGGACTCAATCAGTTAAAAAAGAATTAAAATCTAAAATGTTAGGTTAGCTTGACCCTATACTACTCAATTGACATAAATTCAAGTTAACCTAAGCTACTTTCTCTTGCACATAATTAAGTCTAATTAACTTAATTAACTATGTTGAGAAAATTAACTATCATACACCATCATCAAGATTTTTATCCTTCTCAAAGCTACATCAATTATAGATCGCCGCCCTTTCATGGACAACCTAATATGATCTACAATCAAGAAGGATATGCTGATCCTTACCCCTCCCCAAAATACACTGCCTTTAGGTCATTACCACCTTATGGACAACCTGAATGGACCTATTATTAGGGAGGGTATCAAGATCCTTAATTTGTTGACTCCCCTGCACTAAACCCAAACCCACCCAACCTTGAACCAAACCATTTGGTTTAGGTTAACCAGGTCCAAGAAAAGGTGTTGACTAACTTGAGGAATACTATACAATCTTTAGAAGCTCAGCCAACACCTTGCACTAAAGAATTAGATCCCTTGATTGTAATGATTCATGATCTAAACAAGCTCTAGGATGTTAAGGATAAGGTCCTAGGTGAGTTTTTACTTAGGAAGTTATCTAAATTGAGGATGAGATTTGTGGTTGCTTTAGTTCAATCTTGGGATGATTTCCAGGATGAACCCCCTTCAGGAAAGCCAATGTCAGAACTCGCTCAGGCACCTGTTGGGGGGGATACATGTTACGAGATCGGGATTCACCAGATTGGTCTAGAGCAAGAGAAACCAATTAAGGATGAACTGATTTCTTCACTTGAGATCCCTAAGCCGAGGTATGAGGAAACGTATGTCCCCATGGATTGGAAAATGATGGATAATTTTAAGACGTACATTAATGCGGATTCTGATTTCTTTGATTCTGAAGGTGAAGAACCATTATGCGAAGTCTCACCTGAGTTTATAGAACACAATTTTAGTGAGACAACTGGGCCTATGGAATTTGATAAATCATTTGATGGCCCTGACATTGAGGAACTTGATCCTGTTTGGGCTAGCATGGTAGATTCAGATCCTTACTTTCTGAAGGATTCAATTCAAAGCCCTAATCCTTAATCACACCCCATTGAGCTTACTGGCGATTCTGTTTTTGAGATCACTAGACCCAAGTCAATTATGATTCAATCTCATATTTTATACTTGGAAATTTCAGACGAGATGATTAATATGCAGGAGGTCCCTGAATTTGAAATCCTGATTGCGAAGGATAGAAAGTGGGAAATGTTGATTTGGGAAGTTTATTCCAGAGGAAATAGAAAACCAAGTCTAAGGGTTCCAATTTGTCTAAAACTCCCAACCTTCTACTAGGACCCTTATGACATATTTTCAAAGGATGTCCAACCCAAGCATACATTCATTGATTATCCTTTTGAGCTTGATCTCTCTATAACCTGACTTTTTGGTCTTGGGTTGCATCCTCACAAATTGCAGGCTCGACCCTTCTAGCATGCTGATTTCAGGTTTTGGATAATTTTATCCAGAACCTTAGATATACTCGACCATGGGGTATGGGTCTGCACCACAATCTAGTCCACATCTGTGGACATTTGCTGGCAGGTCTTGAGGTGAATCCTTTTATTCTGATTCTGACTTGCACCTGAGAATTCTTTGTTTTTTCTTTATTTGTATAGTGTGCTTAGCTAAAGGCACTAAATTCAGCACGTATACAGTTCTTTCATCTCGGAGCAGACCTGTTATTCATGCAATTCAGGTGCTTTCTACTTTACTCGACTCTATTTCATATCTTTTCATATAATGAGGACATTGCATTAGATAGGCATGAGGGGTGGATATTCATCACTGAATTATTTTGTCAACTCTGTAGATACTTTTTATTTATTTATTTTAAAAAAATTGAATTAGGAGAGAATAGTTGGGCATTAGGACTTTTCAATCTTAGGAAATAATACAATAGGATCTGAACATTAAGACCCTTCATGTCTTTGGGCTTAATCAGCCTAGGTATCCACTAAAATGTGGATTTACTTATTGAGACCTCACCATCTTGAATTCTATTTCAATTTGATTAAATAAGTTAGGGTGATAAGTACATGACTTATCAACCCGCCCTCTGATTTGAGGGAACTTTTAAGTCTAATCATCTACACACTATTCGCACTAACTTGTTGTTTAGCGATTTTAGCGGAAATTGGGTAGCTAATGAATCTTCTAGGGTGGTATGGTTAGCAAGTTATCATAGGTAACAACCCATTGGTAGGTTGTCTAGAGCCTAGCCACAAGACCATTCTTTTCCTACTAGTAAATCTTAGACCAGGGAAGCCACCTACTTAAAAAAGAAAAAGAAAGTCCAAAAAGAAAAGAAAAAAAAGAAAAGGAAAAGGAGAAAAGAAAAGAAAAGAAACAAAAGAAATAAGCCACACTTCACCGCACGAGTATGGCTGGAAAGTTATCGTAGGCAACTGCCCATTGGTAGGTTGTCCAAATCCCAGCTCAAGAAATGCATGTTTAATTCCTAAAACACTTAGGAAGAAGTGGAGAAGTAGAATAAGCTGGGGAGATATACACTAGATTCACCCTTGTGTTGATCCCATAAAAATAAAAGTAGGAAGAAAGTTACAGGTTCTCATCGAGTCTTGGTTGGGTTGAGTGGCCATAGAAAGATGCTCCAAAATCCTAAACTCAAAAATCCAAAAAAAAAAAAAAATTAGAAAAGAAGAAAAAGAGAAAAGAGATCCTTCTTTGAAAAAGTCAAGGGCTTGAGGTGGTTTGCATTTTGACAGATACCTGGGTGCTGTAGTGTCGTTGAAGTTCAAGTCCTAAGTAAAAATTTCTTAATGTTGAAAATGACTTTTGTCCGAGTAATCTAATCCTAATTCTTTTGTAAATAGCATGTAGTTTTTGTTAGGGACTAGCAAAAGATAGGCATGGGGGTGTGATGTGCATACATCTAAATAGCCAAAAATGTCTACTAATGAATGTTCTTAGTACCATATTAGCATCATGTATTGTAAATATTGCATAACATGCATAATCATGCATTTAGGTCAAATTGTACAAATTGTATAGTAATTGTCTCCTTTTATGGCCAAGGACAGGGTGACTTTTAATCAGGGCCTACGATCGAGGATCCAACCATATGGATCTGATCAGGGTGACGACTGGAGTTCAACGACTCGAAGATTGCCCCGATTGGACATCCGTAGCACCGAATATAGTCCGATAAAGATCAGAAATCAAGGGCCAAGATGGTGTCAATTCACACTTCAGACAACAAATCCGATCGCACGAATGGGTTTAGATCAACGGTCAAAGCTTAACAGCACGAAAATCGATTTAATTCGATATCCATGGCACTGTCGACAACACATACAAGATGGACGGCCAAGATGGCACCACGTGGTGCCATCGCAGCCACCCAATTGGCCAAAGGACCTGCAATTACACTTCTGAAGGCTAACGCGCGGACAATCTGGACCGTTGGATCTTGATCCAATGGCCACAGGCATGCGTGCCTAATTCTTAAGCGAGACTAGGTAGCACCTGTAGCGCATTGGTCGTGGACGCTATTGAGAGGTAGAGGTCATGGGGTCGAATCCCCACGAGCCTCAAATTGAACTAAAGGCGTGGGGCGCATTGATTCAAGTCGTTTAATGCAGATCGTGCGAGCGAGGAGCGGGCGACGTGGTGCAACGGATGCATGTGGTTTATGCACATGTGATCCTACGCAGATGCAAATGGCTGATCAGACATGGGGTGCGATGCATTCTAAGCTGCTGGATGCGAGATCAGACGGCTGAGAAGAGGCGTGCTTGTGCGTGAGCTGATGAAGAGGCACTGGCAAGGAGCATTTTAAGCTATTCGATATTGAGATCGAACGACTAATCTTGCAAGAACGTGGATGAGCATTGGGTGCAAGGAGGAGAAGAGGCATGCGTGGTGCATGCACATGTCGCCCACGTTAGGTCTTTAGTGACGAATAAATCCATCACTAATAACCTAATATTAATGTTTTTGAATTTGTAATGACTAAATTGCCCCCAATCCTTACAACTATAAAAGGAGACCTCTACCCTATGAAATTCTCATCCGTTCCTCCCTTCTCTCACCCCCTACAATGCTCTAAGAGCTTGTCCCAAACCCAGGATGCTCCTCTAGAGTAAAAATTAGAATTTTTCCACCTTCTCACCCCTTCGTGGAGCATCCCTCAGTTGTCCTCTCACTCCATTCGGGAAGCGGATCTCATGACGACAATGACGTCTTGCCTCGCCCCCAGTTCCTCCCGCTTCGTCCTTCTTCTTCCTGCTCCATCCTCTGTCTTCTAGGCGTCGCTCCATCCGGCTCGTCCTCCAAGCGATCATCAAGGAGGATACTTCTCTCTCCATTCTCTTTACCGCTTTCTAAAGTAGATTTACTACTTTCTAGAGTAGATTTCCTACTTTCTAGTTATAATGATTAGTGTAATGAATAGCATTTGATTATGAAATCCATGTTTATTCTACTTCTATTTTCTCTTTATTTGTAATATTCTCTCTCTGTCTTCTATTCTTTATTCTTTAAGTAGATAGCTAATTTAGATTCAATTCAATTAGCTAATTTGCTTCGTGATAATTAAACAATTATGATTTTGAATCAAACGTCCTCCTCCTTATATTCGACCCGGAATTTCTTTACGAATTTTGGTTAAATTTTTTCTATTGATAGATTGCTTCACAAATCGAACTACAACGATGGGTTTTCAAAACTCAATCCTTTTTGAGTAGATTTCCGCATTCAATAGGGGTGAATTTGAAAATGAAAAATTTTCAAGTTTTTGTGTCAATTTTGGCATAACCCATGAATATTCATTTCCACTAGCACCATCTCAAAATAGTGTTGTAGAGTGCAAGAATGACACTCTACAAGAATGTGCACGAACTTTGCTCTTCGAGTTTGGGCTTCAAAAATATTTCTGGGTGAAAGCCATTAATACGGCATCTTATGTTCTTAATAGAACTCTTTTAAGGCCTATTATTAAGAAAACTCCATATGAGCTTTATTATGAGAAGTCTCCTAGGATTTCATATTTTAGGGTGTTTGGAAGTTGATGTTATTTATTAAACACCCGTGATCGACTTGATAAGTTTGAAATTCTCAAGAAAATATGTTCTTGAAATTCTTAAGAAATTTGACTTTGAATATGTAAATGGCAAAGAGACTCTGATTTTGCTCTATCTACTTCTCTTGGTGGAGATTTATCCGACAAGAGGGTAGATGAAAAGAAATACCAAGACATGATATGTTCACTACTATATCTTACAGCTTCTGGACCTGATATTCATTTTGCTACATGTTTATGTGCGAGATTCCAATCCGAATCCACGGAATCTCATTTTAATGTAGTAAAAAGAATATTTAGATACCTAAATAGCACAAAAGATCTTGGTCTTTTCTATCCTAAAGCACAAACCTTAGATCTATTATCCTATAGTAATGCAGACTATGCAGGGAGTCAGACAGACCAAAAGAGCACTACCGATACATGTCATTTTATTGGAGAATCTCTGGTCTCACGGTTCTATAAGAAATAGACTTGTGTTTCACTTTCTACGACTGAAGTAGAGTATATTGCTACTTCACTTGCTTGCACTCAGATCATTTGGATGAGACAGACTTTGTCCGACTTTGGATTGATTTTTACGCAATCCAAAATTTTGTGTGATAATACAAGCGCAATAAATTTATCCAAAAATCTGGTATATCATTCACGCACTAAACACATAGATGTTACACATCATTTCCTTAGAGATAATGTGCTTCAAGGTTCCATTCAATTAGAATTCATTGACTCACAAAACCAATTGGCAGACACCTTTACAAAACCTCTTGTAGTAGAGAGATTCTGCTTTATAAGAAGAAAATTAGGACTTTGTACAATAAAAGAGATTCAAAACTAACAATTTGACTGATATGTAATTTGTTTGTATTTATAAAAATCCCTAAGGGCCTCACTGTAATTTACCCATGCTTGCTAAAATAGGGGTAAGCTGTAATATTTCCATATGTGTAGAAATATTAGGGTGTTGTTTGCAATATGGTTGCTTAACTTAGGTTGTTGATTACATTATGTTTTCAACACCTAAGTTAATTACATTTCTCTCAACCACTTAAGTGGTCATGTGACTAACACATGACCCATCCCATATAAAAGAGGCCAAGTGCAAACATTTGCCTCATTTTATCACTTGCAAACCCTAGTTCTCTTCACAAGAGCTTCTCCAAGCCCTAGCCAAGAAGAGAAGGATCATCTCCAAGCCTCAACTCTAGGTACACTCTTATCTTCTTGTCATTTCGTGCTTCATTGAGTCATCTTGTATCTTGTTTTGACTCTCTCAAAACCATTCCGCTACTGCAGTTCATTCTTGTTGGGTACTAGATGGTATCGGTACCCATCACTAGTACTAGTACTAGCTAGCTGTACTAGAGCCTACTTTAGGTAGCAGGTACCGATACTAATTACCAGTACCGGTACATGCAGGCTTAAATGTGTTTTTGAACAAACACATGAAAGAAGTTTTCTATATCTCTAATTGTTTTTCTATTCCTTGTTGTTGCATGATTTCAGCTGGCACCTAAATCAAAGAGTAAGGGAAAAGCACCTCAAGATGCTTTTCACAAGTTTTGCATCAATGAGGATGCTAGGTCTAAGTTTGATTGGTATAAAGGCCTAAAACTTCATCATTGTAGGCCAGTTGAGTGGAAAGATTTCTCTCTTGAACTCTTTAATTTCACCACTCGTCTTTTCGAACAAAAACTCATGCATTTCTTTGATGAATCATTTTTTGCCGATGTTCCTGGAGAATACCTTGATGTCAATTGTCTATTCTTTGCTAATCTCCAAGAACAAGAAAATCAAGGTCACCTTGTCCTAACGGTAAATGTTTTTGGTCAGAAAATCACCATCACACCAAAATTCTTGTCAACCATCACTGAATGTCCTAATGAAGGTTGTGCATTTAACACACTTGAGCAATTTTCTACTTATAAAATCCATGAAACTCTCTTGCTCCCTAACTGTTACGGCAAAGTAGTGGTTGCCCCAAACATAACCCTATTTACTCTCATCCTTTTTCATATCTTAGCATGGAACTTAAGGGCTAAAAATTCAGGATTCCACAAAATTCCTGTTGATATTTTACCCTTAATTTATGCTATCATCACAAGTTTCCTGGTAAATTGGAGCACAGTTTTCATTCACTTTCTTAGACCCCATTACCGTGCATCAGCTTTACCATTGGATATCTTGGTATCCCACATTCTTCACAAAAATAAAATTGACATCTCTAATTTTACTCCTCTTAGAAAAGTGACCTATTTCAAATGGTCCACTCTTCAGAAAATGGGAGTGAAACCTGCTAGAGAGGAATCCTCTAGTGATAATGAAGAAGAAGAGTATGTTGATCCAAATGCTCAATCTTTTTGTCAACCTTCAGACTCATTTTCGACTTTTTTCCCTATAACATATCCATATCCAGAAGCTGAAACACCTTGGGTAAACCTATCTCATGGGTCTAACACCGATCCAAATTTAATAAGTACTTTCAATATCATTGGTCAAAATATATCTAATCTCAATTTTTCCTTTCGTCACATGGAACACAAGTTTCATGACCTTTCTCTTTCTATTGAGTCTTCCCATGTCGCTTCTTCCACTCAACAATCTAAACAAAGGAAGCAGACTCAACTGAAAGCACCTCAAGAATATAGTGAAAGAAGGCAAAAGCACTTCCAAGATCCATCTTCTATCTCTTCTCCAATTGTGGAAGAAGAACCTTTTCTCTATGTTGATGAGGAAGAAGAACACATTGAAGATGAAGAAGAAGTTTCATATGAAGATGGTGATGATGAAGATGAAGATGATGATGACAACAATGATGAAGATGACGATGATGATAATGATTGTGGACATGTACAATAGCTTATCAGAAAACATCCTAGAAATTAGTTTAATTTTCATTTTATTGCTTGTTGTACTTGTATAACATTTATGTCTTGCTAAACTTGTATGACTTTTAAGATTTCTTGTGTGTGGCTTTGATAAAATTGTCTCAAGCTTTATCTTTATGAACTTTATCATGTTTAGTTTTTATGGAGGTTGTATAGAGTTGGTTGCTTATATATCATGCTTTGATTGCTTAAAAATGTATTATTTGCTCATCTTTTTACTTGCTTGACAAAAAGGGGGAGCATTGATTGGATACTTCATATTTAAAATAGGGGGAGCTTAGTTTGAAGGGGAGGTTTTTCACTCCTTGCAGAGTTTTTTATTCTTCTCTTATTAAGTCTCCGTTTATTTTTAAATATGAGTATCTTGTTTGTTTTGTTAACACCAAAAAGGGGGAGATTGTTGGAACCTAGTTCCACCTCTCTTCTATGTTTTGGTACTAACAAAATCATTTTAAAATCTAATGTGTTTATGAAGTATTACAGGATAAAAGAATCTATGAATGCAAGCAACAAGAGAGCATTGAAGGGACAAGATAACATATAAAGGAAGAAGATTATAGTTTTTGTCGTATTCATTATATTTTAGAATCTTTGTATGTCTCCTAACAAGTAAAACATAATCTAGGAGTTAAATCAAAGTAGAGATAATTAGGGTTCAAAATATCATTCATTCATTCGTTTCAAAACTCAAATTTGATTCTTTCAAAATAAAGTTGTATCGAGTAGATGGGATAACTCTAAAAATTGACTTAAATTCATTCTTGGTACTTAGCACAGGTTTGGGTTTTTAGCATCATGAGTACCGGTACAAGGTGCTCACAGCTTGTAGACTGATGTAGTTCCTGAACCTTACAAGTACCGGTACTCATCATGAGTACCGGTACATGTAGTTCACAGGACCCAGATCTGTGAATCACAAGTATCGGTACTCATCATGAGTACCGGTACTCATCGTACCGATACCTAGTGACTTAGTTGGGCTGACTGTAGGTAGTCAGTACTGGTACCAAAAGTTTACTACCGGTACCAACTAACTGTTTTGACCAGTCTGAATGGCTATTTTGCAATTAAACCTATCTCTAATCTTGGCAAATTGCCCCTAACGGCTAGTATTCATAGGAGAGGTGTTTAGTGGCTTATATAAGCACTCTTTGAGTGTCATTTACACACAACTAAGAAGCCAAAAATACTATCCTTGCCTTTACCACCAATTCTCAATTTTTCTAGTTGCAAAGGAGCTTGATTTATTGCATTCTTCTCAAGGTCTCTCTTCATTTGCAACAAGTCATCAAAGGCGATCGTGTTCTTCATTGTTCAATCATTCTTTTATGCCTTAGTATTCTCGTTAGATTAATTTATATACTCTTATTAAACATATACTTGTTGGAGACTTAAGAATTTGTTGTAAGCTTTTATTTGCATATTGCTTACACTTGTATCTTTATTTCTTTTTGATATCTTATAATTGGGTTGAGATAACCCATTAATTACCTCAGGTCATCAGTAAATTGATTCCCTCCAGGTTGAGGGAATCGGGTTAAAAATCCTATGTTAGGAGACTTAGGTAATGGAGTACCCAAGTGAAAGGAACCACTATATATCTTCTGTGTTTCTGTGGTTTGTTATTCCGACAAATTTTTATCTACCACACTATTCATCCCCCCTTCTAGTGTTCTTGTGCATTACAGATCCTACAGAAACCCTAACTAGCTCTATTCTGCATCCAATTTGATCTTAACATGTACACCTTGAACTTAAACAAGAAGGTGAGTAGTCTAAGATGATCATAAATTAAGCGTGATCCCTAATAGGCATAGGAAATTTGGGGTAGGGAATTCTTAAACAAAATCGTCTCAATCTTCAATCAGATTTAAAAAAAAATCAAAAATCAGGAAACTTACCTTTTAAATGATAATTACTATGAAAAATAAGGTAGGTGATTACTAATTGATTATTTCCTTTTCTATCTTCCCAAGATTAGGAGGTTGATTAGGGAAGAATAGAGAAGTTACCTACCCTGGAGTGGCTGTTTTGTGTGGAAGATCTCCTCGTGAAGTACCATGCAAACTTTAGTGCACAGTGCACTCCATCAGAGGGTCACTCTTCTTCAGCCTTCTGTCTCTTCTCTTCCTCTTCTCTTTTCCTTTATGCACAGGGGGTCATTCTTCTTCAGATGCAGCTAAGGGTTAGCCCAATACACAAGGAAGCAAAACCCCCCTTAACCCTGTGCACTCTCCCTCTTCCTTCCCCTCTTCCTCTCTCAGGGTTCACCTCTTTCAAACCCTCCCAGGGCCATGCACAGTACCTGGTTATCGGGTAATTGGTCTAGAGTGCACCGAGGACCAAGGTTGCCGACGTGGGGAAGCAGCCGAGGTGTGCGCGGGCATAGGAGGGTTAATGGGTCGGAGCTAGGCCCGCGTGGTTGTTGCTTGCTTGAAATTAGGCTTTAAAACCGTTGCATTATAGTATAGTTGAAATCTCCCATAAAAGCGATAAAATTTATACTCGAAAAAGTCCAAGGTCGTTCGCTGGGAGCAAGTAGAAATTCAGTTCTCAAAGTTGCAATTTAAAACAATAGAGATACGAAATTATAATAAAAAATTGATTCAGAATAATGTAACAATAAGATCAAGTATTAGACTGCAAAAAAAATGGAGTAAAATGGTGATTTGAATCACTAATTACTCCCTACAATAATGGCAAATGGAACTCAATAGTTATATATGCAATAATCTCAAATCAGCCGTCTGAATATTCAATCGGACATCTTAAACATAATCTGATTCCTTCTTCGGTTGTAGCTCTTCTTCTCTTCCTCTCCTTTTGCTACTCTCTCTCTCTTCCTTCTTTTTCTTTCTTTGCTCTTCTAGCGCAGCTCCTCTTCTTTTCTCTTCCTTCTTTCTCTGCTCTTCTATTCTTCTGCACTTCTTCACGCAAAGGGGGATGGATCCTCAATTTTGGCTAAGTGTCAACCAATCCTTCTCAGAGCAAAAGCCCTCCTACCCCCGCGCGCTATCCTCTCTTTCTCTCCTTAGGTCACGCTCTCCCAGAGCCTCCAACAGTATCGGGTTATCGGGTTTTCGGACCCAGAGCACACCCGGGTCCAGGGCTGTGGGTGTGGGTCACAGCCGAGGAGTGCTTAGGCTAGGTAGGTTATCAGGTCAGCCAGACCCGCGTGTAAGGTGTCATGGGCGAGGCCCGTGAGGGTCCGTTCGGGGACCTCACCCCCTGTGAGTGCTAAGGCAAACAGCTAATGCGACAAATTCACTTTATGCAGGTGCGGGCACTATTCAGCTTCCGAGGTGGGACTAATCCCACCTCCCTTCCTCTATGTGCAGCTGCAGATGCTTCTTCATCCAATTCACGCAAGATGGCGGTCAAAGGCTCCAATTGCTGGTCCACTCGAACTCCTGGAGCAATTCCGTGCGAACGGGGGATGACACCTGGAACCTGCAGGTGCTGGAGCAGCTTGAAGCTTCACTCGAAGCTTACATGTTAATGGCGGTGAGGGTCAATACCTGAAATCATCAAAATGACCTTTTGACTGCGTTAAAATGTTCAGGAATGATCGCTGGAGCACGACGAACTTGTTGAGGGGGTCGGTGTGGAGTGGGCATGGGTGATGAAGGCTGACAGAGGCAAACTGTGAGTTTGAAGGTGGGTGTGTTCGGTGGCACTGTAGGGGGATCAATAGCTCTCAATGAGTGAGGGCTTCCGATCGTCATGATGAGGCGGAGGTGTGGAGCGTGGAAGCGGCACAATTGGGCGAGTGTGGAAGCTGCTAGGGCTCGCCGAAGGTACGCCAGGGAGGTGAAAGACGGAGTCGCGGAGGGTATTGGTGAGGTCGAAACGGTGTGTTGGATGTGCTGGAGTGATGAGGAGAAGTTAAGGAGTCAACTGAGAGCAGTAGCGGACGAAGGGGAAAGGGGATGGTGCCGGTTGTGGTATGGCCGGTGCCAGAGAAGGAGGGAGCTCTGGTTGGTAGGAAACGACGAGGAAGACGACGAAGGGGGCTTCGGCTGGTATGATTCAACATGGAGGAAGATGGGGGAGATAGCTCCGCCGCTAGTATTGCGAATGGAGGGAGAATGGAGGCAGGGAGGATCGTCGGATGTCGAGGAGTGATTCAGACAAGAGGAGAGGAATTTGAGTTGTTTAAGGCCGAATTCGAGCGTGGGGAGAACAGTTTTATCTAGAGGTCTTTTTGTGGACCTTTAGAGGGAGTTTTGGGCTTGGTAAGCAAGATTCCCAAGCTTGGAAAGCTTCGTCGGAGTTGGGAATTTTTTGATACCCTAATCTCTCATGCGAACACATGAGAAATTGGGAAGGTTTTGGGGAGTGGGAATTGGCTCAAAAGGAAGGGAATTCCTTGACGAACTTCCCTTTCAAATTTGAAAGGGATTCATCAATGAATCAAGGAGATCATGCCAATTTTAGGTTGCCAGAGCTGGTAGGAATAGGATTAAAGGTGGTAGGACCTATTTGTGAAAGCGATGACAAAATTAGGGGTCTTTTTGTAAAGATTTTGAAAGTTAAGGGCATATATGTAATTAGACAAGACCAAGTTGCAAACTAGGTTAAGATAATCTCAGCTTTGGTCCAAATTTTGCTATAAACCTAATTTGGACATAAGTAAACTAATGGTATGGTTGGGTTTTGGTTTTGACCATGTTTGACTAGGTAATTTATGCAAAATCCCAAATTAAGGCATATGTCTATCTGAGACTATTCTGGGCCAAAACGGGTTTTGATGGTCAATTTGAAGGTACCAAACCCTAGAGAATATTTTTTTATGAATTTTATAGGGTTTAGGTGAATTTTATCCTGACCAGAACCTCAGTTAATTAAGCGTATCTATTTTTAGGGTTTCAAATGTCATTTAATTCTCAAAACATGCCAAAACCCTTTTATGTCTGTTCTAACCCACTTATTAGCTTTATAGGATCATTTGACCCTTAATTAACTTCTGAGAAAACCCGTGGTTATACTGCATTCAAGTTATGATGGTAAAATTACAGTTTCAACCCTGATTTCTTATCTTTCTCTCAGAATGCTAATGCAATGAATTACGACCTTCTAAAGGTTATGTAGGAGCATTTAAAGACTTAAGCAGATCAAATTGAGCTAGTTTATGGCTCATGATGGTGTTCCCATCAGTGGTGCGTGTCACGAGCGAGGTAGGTGAAGGGGTGAGGTCCCCTCACCCCCCAAGTGACTTGAGGTGATATGCCCCAATCATTTTTTCCCTTTATTGTGTTGCGAACGCTCTTCAGCAAATGATATGGGACTAAAGTCCCTGCTCTTTCCTCACACAGCAGTTGTACGTGGACCTGCTTCGAATTGAGGGTGAAGACACTTCTATCCACTGCAATTGAGGACCTGGATCTCTTCAAGACTTCGAGCCGCATCACTTGGAGTGGACGCCTGGAGTTAGTGAAACCTAGAGCGAGCTTCAAGCAAGCTTGAATCTCCTGTGTTAATGGCGTTACAATCCCTGCACCTTAAATCAAAAGATGGCCTCTCAACCATGTTAAAACAACTCAGGAAGAGTCACCGGACGCTGACAAACGTAATCGTGGTGGTGCAAAGGTGATTGGTGGAGTGAGGAGGTTTGACAACCTCGGACTGTTGGTTCGAAGGGTGTGGTGTTCGGCAGAGGGTTTGAAGGGGCAATAGACTTAACTAGGTTAAGGGTTTTGCTCCTGGGATCGAGGCGGAGGTGTAGGGATGGATGGCAAGATGTATGGAATAGTGTAGCGAAGGGAGCACCTCGCTGGAGGAGTGGTCGGAGATGGAGAAGATGAGGGTGGTTGACAGTGTTGAAGGGATATTTTTGGTTTTTTGGGTTGGAAACTA
Organism: Thalassia testudinum; assembly: GCA_037157565.1. NCBI lineage: Eukaryota > Viridiplantae > Streptophyta > Magnoliopsida > Alismatales > Hydrocharitaceae > Thalassia > Thalassia testudinum. Next base: position 19,509,015 of record JAZHRO010000057.1, read on the forward strand.
ACCTAAGGATCTAAAGTAGCTAAACTAACCCTAATCTAATGGACAAAGGGAGGAGAACGACATTGGTGTTGGTAGGACAGCGCCAGGGAAGAAAGTACTCTAGTAGAGGGGGACAACAACGACGACGGAGAGAGAGCGAAGGCGGATGGTATTACACGATGCGAAGGAAGATGTGGAAGAAGAATCCATCACCGGTATTGCGGTCAGACAATGAGGATAGGTAGAGGGAGTCGCCGGAGCTTGAGGAGCCTTTTGACCGGAATAGGAGGGAGGAAATGAGGGTAGATCTGGCCAAAATCAAGCTTGAGAAGCATGGTTTGCCCTGGGGGTTTCTTTATATAGGTAGCAGAAAGCGGTTAGAGCTTGGGAAGCAAGCTTCCCAAGCTTGGAAGGCTCATCGGAGTTGGAAACTCGAAAGATACCTAAATCTTTCATGCGTTGGAAAGATAGTCGAAAGACCGGATTCATGTGGAAGAAAATTTCACAAAGAATCTCTGGTTCAATTTTCTCCAAATGAAGCTCATTAGAGTAGGATTCTTGAGCAATAATGGTAGAAGACCCATTTGTAAAGAACAATGATAATGTTAGGCACCTTTTTATAAGGAATTCGAAAGTTAGGGGCATGTGTGTGAGAGAAAAGCTTCAAATTGGACCAAATTGCAAACTAGGTCAAGACAATCTCTGATTGGGCCCAAATTTTGGTAAAAACCCAATTTGGACCCAAAGAATCTAATGGTGAAGTTAGATTTAGGTTTTGACCTTGTTTGACTGGGTAACTTATGCAAACACCCAAATTAGGACATAGGTCTATCTGTGACTCTATTTTAGGTTAAGATGGGTTCTGATGGTTAAATTGAAAGTACCAAACCATAGAGAATATTTTTATATAATTTTTAGAGGGTTTAGATGAATTTTATCTTGACCAAAACCTCAGTGAATCAAGCAGGTCTCTTTTTAGGGTTTCAGATGTCATTTAATTCCTGAAATGCACGAAAACCCTTTTCTGTCCGTACGGACTCACTTGCTAGACATTTAAGACCATTTGACCTTTTTTTAATCCCTGAGAAAACCCGTGATTGTACTGTAATTGAGATATACTATTAAAACTACAGTTTTACCCTTGTTTTCTTATTATTCTCTCAGAGTGGATTTGCAGTGAATTATGGTCCTCTGGCTGTTATGTAGGAGAATTTATTCCTTGATTATGATTAAATAAAGCTAGATATGGCTGATGAAGATGTTATCATCAACCACTTGGCCCACTTCTAATTAGGTCCTAGGTTCGTCTGAATGGTAGGTCAAGTTAGGTTTCTAAAAATAGGTTTATACAACCTATGGCTAAAGTGATTGAGCCAATTAAACTTAACCAAGTTTAATTGGGTCAATATGTGTGTAATTGAGAGAGAGTTCTCAATTGGGTTGGGCTTGAGTCAATTAGACTCTTACTGGGTCCAATTAGGCTTGTGTTGGTTGAGATTTGAGCTCAATTGGACTCTACGAGTCCAATTGACTAGAGGAAGTGTAATTGACTTAGATCCAAGTCAATTGGGCTTAGTGACAACCTAATTAGGTTCTTAGGAGTGTCTTAAGGTAGTGTACTAGGCCTAGGATACCTTAACATTGGTTTCCTTGAGTGTAGGATTGGGTTTAGGGGACTTAAGAATAAAGAGCTAGGCTTGAATCCAAAAACATCTGGAGAGAGGTTCTAGACGTCTGATTTTAAGATCAGACAACTTATATGTCAAAATCAGAAGTCTAAGTCTCTAGTCTGGATGTTTGATGCTGAATCATTATGGAGTTGAGGTTCTATCTTGGGTTTCTTTAAAAGTTGGACGTCTGACACATTGTTTGGACGTCTAATTTTGTAGCAAATTGGGTTATGAGTACTGTAGATGGTATCTAAGGAGCCTGGACGTCTAGAGGTGGGCTTGAATGTGGGTTTTGAGGTGTTTTAGGCTAAGGTGACCTAATGGGAAGATGTTTAAAGTTTGGACGGTGTCTAGGGCTGTCCTAAGGCTAGGGATAGGTGTGGGGATATCCTATATTCTTCATAATTCAACTTAAACATTAAAATCCTACAAGTAATGTAGTATACCTCTTCCCTACACTATGTCTTCATCTTGAGTAGCTTTATTCCAAGACTTCTGCTCCAGCTCTACTGTAGCTCTAGCTTCTTCCCTACTTCAAATCCAACTTCAGGCCATCTCCTAAGCTTTTATTGCCTACAAACCAAATAATACACTAATCAATACATTATTATAGCATTATTTCATGAATATCTAAGTAAAGCAGAAAAGAAGAGAGGTATGCCACTAATGCATGAATTGTACTATAGTTAGGCTAAGTTTAACTCAATTCAGGTCATTTAAGTTCTATGATTGCTGTGCAATCATACTCACATGCCTAAATCTTGCTAGTCCCTAGCAATGCAAAACTAAGTTATCTACAAGTGGGTCCCTAAAGGACTGATTATTTTTATCAAGTGTAAGACTAGAGATTCTTTCTTTTCCTGTTTTCATCTGAAAATCTAGCGATCCAAGACAATTGTGAAAGTGGAAGTATGTAGCTTATGCAATGGATTCATGTGAAAAGCAATTCAACTCTAAAGCCTATACTTGACCCCTAGTAAAATTTTATCGAGACAGGCAAACTTCTTTCCTCGAGGTGTAACAAACTATTCTATAATTGCTACACTAGCTTTTAGCTTAGGTGGAAGATGTTTGAGTTAAGTGGGTTTGTATTTGGTGGCTCATGCCCGTTTGGTGCTACATATATACTAGTACTACAGAACCTAGATTTTCAGACTATCAAATAACTCAACTCAGAGAGAAGTGGGAAAACTATGCTCTCTTTGGTTCCTTTGTACTTACTCTCTCTTTTCCCTTTTCTCTTCTTTTCTTTTTCTTTTTTCGACCTCACAATCTCACCGGATTTACAAGTATCCATATTTGATGGTCTCACATGACATTAACACTTTAATAAAGTTTTGATAACCCAAATACTAAGTTAGAATTTCTTTACTAGTATTCAGACAATTAGAAATACAAAAAAGTAGGTTAAGACCATATTTGGTGGATCGTAAATGTGGTGGGAAATGTTGCCTCAATGCAATTGAAATAAACACTAAACATACTTATAAACTCTTTTTTTTTCTCTTTCTAAAATTTTATCTTTTTATATATATATATTTTTTCTTCTTTTCTAGTAGTCAAGGATTCTGTAAAATACTGTCATAACTATCCACCTTAGTCCTAGTTTTATTAGAACTCAATCACTGCATATTTGCCTTATTTGGTGACTCTCAAAAGATTCACACAAAGTTCATACGTGGGAACTGAGAGTGAAAACTATGCCTAGCTTGGAGTATTATTACCTAATTATCTAGAAAATAAGATTCCTTAGACTAGTCTTAGAGCACCAGTAACACCCTACTCTCACCTCACAACTATTTGGTGGATCTTCTAGAAGAAGGTTTACTTGACTCCCCAACCATTGTCCAAGGGTTCAGGAAATGAACAACTGCTTCTTCTTAACAAACTAAAGATGTTTCTCGATCTTCACAGTGAATCCATTGCAAAATCTATGTGTTAGTGTGAAAATTGTACTAGATCCTAGATTACTGGAATCAACTAAAAAATAAAATCCCTAATAAAATCTCTTGATAGAAATCTTTATTCATGGATGCAATATATATAAAGATGCTATATACAATTAACCTCTTATTATTATCTTATCAGGTTACACTTAGCTTAGTTCTAATTCAGAACAAAAGTGAGCGAACAAGTCGGAAGTTGCTATTGCGGACGATTTATAGCTCAAATGTGTGCATTGGAGGTACAATCAGTTGTTCTTAAATTATGGACTCTAAAGTACAATTATCTTGCTGCTTAGAGGTTTTCTAAGTGTTGGCATAAAAACTTTTCAATTTAATGTATACTACCCCCCATGCCTAAGTTCTTGCATGTCCCCATGCATGAGTGTAAAGGAAATAAATTAAGACAAGGGGTAAGCGGATAGAAATCACCTGGAATTGCTCCTAAATTTTTGTTCAGCATAAGCCAACCTCATGATATGTGATATGTAGAAAAATATGCTAGAAGGAAATATGCTATGTATAAAAGATATGTACATATGTACAGGTGCTGAGTTTAACACTTATTACCAGGAAAAAACTCAATCACATGTCCTTAATGAAGTTAATGATTTTGTCAGCAAGAGGAGGTTCCTAGGCCATAAATGGCTTGAGGCCCTAGCCATTTACCATAGAAACATGCCTAGATTTCGGGTCCATAATTCGGACTGCCCCATTAGAATAGGGGAGATCATAATGTACAGGCCAATCCACTTGGACTTGAGCTTTTTCGCAAAGAATTTAAGGCGTGAATCAAATGACCAGACTTGCTGGTTAGGCATGAATACTTTCTTCCAGATGTGGTGGTCGTGAATGGCTTTCATCTTGTCTTTGTAGATTTTTGCATTTTCGTAGGCCTCCCACCGAATCTCTTCTAGTTCACTGAGCTAGAGCTTCCTTTCATAGCCTCCTGCATCGAGGTTAAAATTACACTTTTGCATCACCCAAAAGGCACGGTGCTCCAACTCGACAGGAAGGTGACAGGCCTTTCCATATACCATAGTATATGGAGACATTCCGAGTGTGGCCTTATACGCAGTCCACTATGCCCAAATTGCACCAATTAATCTATCGGACCAGTCCTTCCTATCTAGTCTAACTGTCTTTTGGAGAATTAGCTTGATATGACGGTTAGACACTTCAGCCTACCCATTGGCCTGCAGATGATACGGGGTGGCGATACGATGATGTACCCCACATTTCTTAGTAATGACCTAAAATGAGAGTGGATGAAGTGGATACCCCCATTGCTAAGCAGAGCACGAGGTATACCGAATCTCGCAAAAATATTTTCCCATATGAAAGAGATAACAAACTTATGATCGGCCTGTCTCGTTGGGATGGCTTCAACCCACTTCAAGACATAATCAACAGCAAGAAGTATATACTTGAAGCCATGTGAGTTCGAAAAAGGGCCAATAAAATTGATGCTATGCATGTTGGAGACTTCTACATCCAAAATGGGTTGGAGAGGCATCATGTCTCTCCTAGTCATAGAACTGACCATCTGGCATCGCTTGTAGCACTTGGCAAATTCATGTGTATCTCTAAAAATGGTTGGCTAGAAAAAACCAGATTGCAAGTTCTTCACAATGATTTTTTGGCCTAAAAAATGATCACCATAGGCCTCACTATGGCAGAAAGATAACGCACTAGAAATTTCGAAGTTGGGGATGCTCTATTTAGAAATTTTTCATCGAGTTTAAGGAAATGTGTCATAGTAAAGTCAACAAACAGCTCGAAAATAAATAAAATTTATAAACTCAAAATCTACAATGGAGTCCGAGGTCGAATACAGGGAGCAAATGTGGAATTCACAACATTAATCACATTCAGAATCAATGAGCACAAGTAATTAAGCATTCAAATAGATATTCAATGAATAATAATCTACTCAAATTGATATTCAATCATAAGCAAGAGTATTTCAATAGTTCACAATGATAAAAATAAGTCAAAACAAAATAATGGTGATTTGAATCACCAATTATTAGCCTTAATCAAACATGCATATCAAATCTCAATTGTATCAAATAAATGAATAGTAGCTTGAATGCTACAGTGGCTTAGATGACAGTTTCCCAAATCAGACGACTTAAAGTGTAAACCACAACACAAGCACAAGGCTCTTAAGAAGCCTCTCTTCTTCTTCTTCTTCCTTCCTTCAATCCCTTCTCTTTCTTCTTAGAACTTATTTTCTCTCCTTCACAAAGGCACGACCTTCTCTTCAGAGAACCTTCTCCTTATTTCTCCTTCACAGCATAAGGGACCAACTCCCTTAGCAACCAAGTATCGCACAGAGCACAAGAGAGCAAAACCCTCCCCTGATCTCTCACAATTCCTCCTCTTCTTCTCTCTCAAGCCCCAGGTTTAATCGGATCAGGGTAATTAGGTTATCGAGTCATGAGCATAGGGTACCAAGGTTACCAGGTGTGTATGTAGCCGAGGTGTGAGCAAATGTGAGTGAAAAGGGACTCGACCCCTCAGTGCTTAGGCAAATAGCTTAATGCACAAAATAATATATGGGCATGCAGCCGTTCTTCCACGCCTGATGTGGCACTAAAGCCACTGCTTCTTCATGAAAGGTCCGCAGGAGGAAACTTGTCTAATTGGAGGTGAAGGCGAAGGGTTGCTCTATAATTGAGGACCTAGGAAGGGTCCTAAAGGTGTTCCGCGAGGCCTGGGAGTGATGCCTGGAGCTTTCAAAGCTAGAGCTTGATGAACAAGGGTGGATATGATAGCAACAGTGGTGAAGCATGGCGAAGACCATGTTAAAAGCGCTCAGGCGAATTGCCAAAGCATGAAGAAAGTGGTGGTGGGTGTTTCATGGATTTTGGTGGAGTGTAAGGATTAGTGGAGGTTGGAGGAGTGCAGAGATGGGCAAGTTCGAATGGGCCGTGTGAGTGAGTGAAAGGCATAATAAGGATAGGGGTTTGATTCACAGAGGTGAGGCAGAGTTTATGGATGTGTGGCGAGGCATTTAGTGTGGTGGAGCATCGGGGAAGCCTCACCGGAGGTGTGGCCAGACGTGGAGAAGATGACAGGTGAACGACGGTGTCGTGGGTTGAATTGAGGGATAAAGAAAGGGGAAAGGAAGTAGAGGGAGTGGGGAACCTGATTAACCTAACCTAACTGGACGAAAGTGGAGGAAGGTGCTGGTTATGGTCTGGCCAATGCCAAAGAAGGAAGGACCTCCGTTGGGGGAGAATGGTGAGGAAGATGGAGGAAGGAGACTCCTGCTCGTATTGCAAGATGCGAAAGAGCTTGAGGAAGTGGAACTGGCTGGCTATTGTCTGTGGCAACCGGAGAAGAAGGTAGATGGCGAAGCTCACCAGAGCTTGTGGAGAGTTCGACTAGAGAGAGGTGAAGAAGGTGGAATCCAGTCAAAAACCAAGCTAAGGAAGTGAGGTTTGCAATCAGGGTCTTTTTATAGGGCATTAGATGAGCTTCCAAGCTTGGAAACAAGCTTGAAAGCTCAAAAGTCAAGGGAGGAAGACTTTGTGATTTCCAAGAGTTCGCATGAACTCTAGGGCAAGATTTAGACATTAAGATTGGGGTCAGATTGAAGGAAATCTCCTGAGTCTCCCTTCCAATTTTGGAAGGGTTTGTGCGTGAAATTAGGGAGAAATCCCAGATGGGAGGTTGGTGCTTGATGGATTCACATAGAAATGGTGGTAGGGGCCTCTTTTCGAACGTTATGATGAACATAGGGTGCTAAATGCAATATATTTTGAAAGCTAAGGGGCTATTAGAGAGAAAAAGGGTAAGACTGGACCAAACTGCAAATTACATCAAGATGATCTCTAATTAGCCATAAATTTTGGTAAAAACCTAATTTTAACCCAAGAAATATGATGGTGAAGTTGGATTTTAGTTTTGACAAAGTTTGACTGGGCAATTTACGTAGAAACCCAAATTACGATAACTTTCCGTCTGAGACTCTATTCAAGGTCAAAATAGGTTCAGATGGTCAAACCAAGAATACGAAACCTGATGGAATATTTTTATATTAATTTTAGAAGGTTTATATGGAATTTATCCTGACTAGAACCTCTGTTAATTAAGCAGGTCTAAAATTAGGATTGTTAGTGCTGTTTTGACTCTTAAAGTGCACGAAAACTCATTTCTGTCTGCGCGAACCCTTTTATTAGTCATTAATGAACATTTGGTCTTAGTTTAACCCCTGGGAAACCTCGTGATTAGTTTTCATTCATGATATTCTATTAAAATTACATTTTTAACCCTGATTTAATGCACTCTTCTCAGAAAGGATATTCAGTGAATTACAACCCTCTGGTGGTTATGTAGGAGCATTTGTCTCTTAATTCTAGCTAATAAAAGCTAGTTATGGTTCATGATCACACACCTCTTGATAATCTGATCATATCCAATGCAAAAGAGCAAGGGGTCATCCCAAAAAAAAAATTTGGCCTTAGAAATAAATTTGAGTTTCTAGTCCAAGGATAAGTTCACGGGAATCTTACTTGCAATAAGATAATTTGTGATATCTGCATACTAGGGAAACCTTACATAATTAATTACCAAAATAGACTCATCTGAGAATTGATCTAATATAGGTAGGGAATAAGGGATATGGGCTAGGGAGTTAGAAATAGAGCTTCATAAGTTCTCGAAGGCACTGAGACACGAGGAATTGAAGTCAAGTGGGATGTTGGCTACCATAAGATTTGTTAGTGGTCATGCGACTTTCGAGAAATCATGAGTAAATCTCTGATAAAATCTGACATGACCCAAGAATGATCTGATTTGCTTAAGTAAGCTAGGTGGAGGTAATCGGGATATGACTTTGGATTTAGCTCGGTCAACCTCGAGTCCATTAGATGAGATCCTGTTGATTGCATAGCAATCATAGGTCTTAATTGACCTAAATTAGGCTAGGACTTAGCATAAGTTAGGGTACTTCATGCATGCATAAGCATTACTAGCACCTTTACTGCTTTCTTTTAGCTATGCATAAAATAATGTTATAATGTACTGATTAGGTGCATTATGTCAATTATAGGTAATAAGCTGATTAGAAGCTAGATCTAAAGTTGGATATAAAGAAGAAAGAATATCTGGTGTTGCAGCAAAGCTGGAGTGGAAGACCTAGATTAGATACAGTAGATAATAATGTAATAGAGTTAAGGTATGCTACTTTATTAAGTAAGAATAAAGAAATAAATTATGATGAACTTAGGTCCATCCTAGCCCTAGAACAGCCTAGAAGTCTCCCCAAGCCTTAGCCACCCTTAGATTAGGTCACCGCACCCTAGGAAACCTTAAAACCCTAATTCTAGCCTCTAGTTGGACGTCCAGATGAGTTATAGGACATCCAGAACCCTTAGCCAACTCCCGCAAACCTTAAACCCACTTTTGTAGTGTTATTGGACATCCAGACACTTGGTCAGACATCCAATTTCGGCAGAATACCCAAAACAGAACCCAAAATCCCTCCTGACTCTGATTGGACATCCAGACAATAAGTATGGACTTCTTATTTTTCATTATAAGACATCTGACACTATTATTAGACATCTGATATTGTCTTTCAATTCCTGTTTTGGAATTCAAGCCTTGATCTTGGATCTCTAACCCCCTAAACCCAATTCTAACCCAATAGGAACCTAAATTAAGGTTCCCTAACCTTAGTACATCACCTCTAGACCACCCTAAGGACCTAATTAGGTCTTCACTAAACATAATTGACTTGGATCTTAGTCAATTCCATCAGCCTATTCAATTGGACTCATTGAGTCCAATTGAGCCTTGATCTCAGCACACTCTATCCATTTGGACTCAGTAAGAGTCCAATTGAGCTAAACCTAACTTAATTGAGTTATTTTACTCTCAATTAAGTTTTCACACACCCAACTAAACTTGTATTAAGTTTAATTACACTTTACCTTAGTGAATTAGGGTTTACAACCCTAATTTGAGACCTACCTTGACCTAAACCCACTAGAACCTAACCTAATCAACCTAGCCACCAAAGTTTCGACCCACACATACCCACACACACCCACACACACCATCCACACGAAAATACCTAGCCTAGATTTCTCTAGAACTCTCTACCATGTGTTGTTACCTTGGTTGCTAAAATTAGCAACCAAGTGCCATTCAATTTTTAGATACACATTTGGTGAATCTAAAAACCACCATCCACCCTCTCTCTCTCACTCTCCCATGAGCTCCCACCATAGGCCTCTCTAGAGAATTCCATAATTCTCTAGAGAGCTTCCCTTAGGTCTATAAAAATAGCTAAGGGGTGGCCATTTGCACCCATCCATCTCTTGGCTTTATTCACTTCCATTTAGGTTAGCTACATTCACCTCCACTCCATCTCCATGAGTAGCACCACCATGGCCGCCACCACCTCCACTCCAGAATGCTGGATCACCTCTCCAACCACTCTCCATGGGCCAGCCTAAGCACCATTAGCCGCCCCTCCTCCTCTCAACCACTCAAAGGCCATCAGAGCCTGATGTAAACACGTTTACACTACTTAAGATGTCTATTTATGCATGTTCTTAAGCATAAGATTGCATTGCATGCTACAAATATTACATAACATGCATCATCTTGCATTTAGAATAGTTTGAATAAAATGGAGGTTAATTGCCTTCTTTTATGTTCATGGATAGGGCAAACTTTTTATTGGGGCCTCGGATCGAAGATCCAACCGTACAGATGTGATCAGGGCGACGATTGGAGTTCAACGACTACAAGATTGCCTTAGTCAGACATCTATAGCTTAAGATAGTGACTAGAGAACCCTAGAAGATCAAGGGCCAAGATGGTGTGAATCTGCACTTCAAACGACAAATCCAACCACATGGATGGATTTGGATCAACGATCGTAGCCTAACAGCGTGAAAATCGACTCAATCTGACAACCGTGGCACCATCTACATCATCCAGAAGATGGATGGCTCAGATGGCGCCATGTGGCACCATCTTAGCCACCCAACCGACCAAAGAACCGCCGCACCTTCTCTTCTTCAATCGGAGTGCCACTTCTCCATCGTTGGATCTTAATCCAACGGCTGTGGATGCGCACGCCTTAAAACATCCGCACGACACATTCCACCTTGCAGCGTAGCGTTTGCGAGGCCATGCGCGTTCACAGGACGCGAGTTCGACTCACGATCTGCGGTGCACGCGCGATTAAAGGCGACGCTCGATTGGCTGTGGGTGGCCCAGATCACCCGATAGTGCTCACGCGCTATTGCAAGCGCGCCGAAGACGCAGCATCGCATGCGATGGGGCGAGCAGCACAGGCAGGCAAAGGCGCGATTTAAGCCTTCCGATCTCGCGATCGGATGGGTGAGATCGGTTGGACGTGCGTAAGCATTGAATGCGCAGGCAAGCGAGCAGGCGCGCGCGCGTCACCCACTATGCCCACGTTCAGACCTTTAGCGATGGTTTTATCCATCACTAAAGGTCTTGAATTAATGTTTTTAAAGTTGTAATGACAAAATTGCCCCCACTCCTTGCAACTATAAAAGGAGACCCCCTCCACACGAAATTCTCATCCCTTCCTTCTCTTCTCTCCCTCTCCAAAGCTCAAAAGAAGCTTGTCCCACACTCGGGATGCTTCTCGCGAGATAAAGTCAATTTTTCATCCCCCTTTCAAAAGTGGATCTGCGACGATGACGACGTGCTGCCCCATTCTTGTTCTTCTCGCTTCGTTCTCCTTCGTCCTGCTCCATCCTCCTTTATCCAGGCATCGTCCCGTCTGGCTCGTCCTCCAAGCGACAATCGAGGAGGATATTTCTCTCCCCATTCTTTTACTGCTTTCTAGAGTAGTTCGGCTCATCCTCCAAGCGACCGTTGAGGAGGATATCTCTCTCCCCATTCTTTTTGCTGTTTTCTAGAGTAGATTTACTACTGCTTTCTAGAGTAGATTTACTGCTTTCTAGTGTATTCATTTTCCCGCTTTCTAGTCGTAATGTTTAGTGTAACAAACAATCTTTTTAATGATGAATTCCATGTTCATTCTACACCTCTTTTTTTTGGTTTTTGTTTGTAATATTCTCTCTCTCTTACTCTCTCTCTTCTATTTATTGTAAATAGTTAGATAGTTCTAATCAATTAATTTACTTCGTGACAAAGAAAAAAAACATGAATTTTTTTTAAATCAAACGTCCGCCTCCCTGTGTTCTACCTGAGATTTCCATTCTGGTATAAATTTTATTTGTTGGAGATAAGTTCTTCGCTTTCATACTACGACGACAGGTTTTTCAAAACCAAACACGTTAGCATAGCAACTCGTAAGCTCAACATTTTGGCACCGTTACCGGGGATTCAACATTTTGGCACCGTTGCTGGGGAGGTGATGCTCTTTGATTTTTTTTCTTTGCGTTTTTTAACTTACAAATCATTTACCTCACTTCTCTCCTTTCTCATTGTGATTGCAGGTACTCTTTCAAGACGAGCAAAAGCGGTAGATTGGAGTAAAGTGCTATGAAAGGTTTTGTAAGTTATCCCCCACTTCCCACCCATTAGTTTTCATTCCACCACATAATAACACAAACATCAATCAACCTAGGGTTCTTATAAAGTCTAAGGTTAGATTATTTGTTGTTTGACACCCATACTCACCCCAACTTCCATATTTAAAAATAAAATAAAAAAAATCTCACAGAGGTACACAACCTCATCTGATTTTCAAACTCGACTGATAAACCAACCTTTGGAGCCGGTACACACATCCAAATACATAATTGAGTAGAAATCAGATTAGGTAATCACTTGTGTACCTAATTAAGTGGTGCAACAGGCCAATTGTTTGAGTTGTTTTGACTGCACCACTTCAATTAAAATCAACTCATCAAGTAGCTGCCACTTAGGTTCAACTATTAGGGGTTTACCAGGCAGTCCACATTCTTTTAAGTTTTAAAGGAAAACATCTTCACCTATACTTTCAAAACCTGGTGAGCCAACAAATCTTGTTTGAAAACACCTAAAGTTGAATCCTAAAAGCTACTAAGCAATATTTGAACCCTAAAATTCACCACATCAAAAATAATCTTCCTTGAAAACCATTGGTTGTGCATGCACACACAAATCAATCAATCATTAAGGGCACAACCCAGATAAAGGGCCCATCACATTCGAAAGCACATTCAAACCTAGCCCTAAATGAAACAAAGTAGACATTGGCCTTAAGGATTTGACTCGCTTTTTAGAGCCCAGAATGAGATTATTTTTTATTAGTCTGTTTCTACTGTTCAATCTGATGTCTAGCTAGGGGAGCAGAATCAAATGATTGCAGCTGGGGGGTACACTAGGAACTAGAGGAGCAAGCCAAAGGAAGAACCTTCTCCCCAGTCCCTCCTTTTAACTGGTTGGATTGAATAGACAAAAGCAGATCAAATCATTCCTTTTTCTCAAGACGGGTTTTGGGAGTCTATAGGTCTTTAGGCTAGCCCACTTAAGGATAGGTTTGATTACTTGCATTTCAGGGCACCTTTCTTCCTCCCATTTATCATGAATCCTTCCACATGTTACACGCATTCCCACTCTTTTCCTCCTATTTTGAATTATCCCCGACATGATGATTATTCAGACTCATACTGTAATCAATCATCAGTTAGTTCGGATAACTCGGATTGGGGATACAGTTTCGGACCTCTATGTTTAGGGTCTAACCCTGAACACTATAATTGCGATTTCTATCCTTCTCAGAGCCACATCGATTATAGATCGTCAACCTTTCATGGACAACCTAATACGATCTACAATAAAGACAGATACACCGATCCTTAGCCATCCTCTCATTACATTGCCTTTAGGTCATCACCACCTTTTGAACAATCTGAAATGACCTATTATCAGGAAGGGTATAACAAATCTCAATTCGTTAATTCCCCTGCATTGACCCCAAACCCGCCTGAATCAACTCATTTGGTTCAGGTTAACCAAGTTCAAGATAAGGTTCTGGCTAACTTAAGGAATATCATACAAACTTTAGAAGTTCAGTCAATACCTTGCATTGAAAGATTGGAGCCCCTGATTCAGATGATTGATGATTTGAATATGTGTTTGTTGGATTGCCTCCAGGATGTTAAGGATAAGAACCCGAGTGAGTTTCTACTTAGGAAGTTAGCGAAATTTAGGATGAGATTTATGGTTGCTTTGATTCAATCGTGGGATGATTCCCAGGATGAACCCTCTTTAGGAGAGCCAATTTCAGAACCCGCTCAGGCACCTGTTGGGGAGAACACATGTTACGAGGCTGACCAGATTGAATTAAAGCAACCAATTAAGGATGATCTGAATTCTTCACCTGAGATCCCTGAGCCGGGGTACGAGGAAACGTATGTCTCCTTGGAACAGAAAGGAACAAATGATTTTGAGACATACATTAATACTGATTTCGATTTCTTTGATTCTGATGGTGAAGATTCGATTTGCGAAGTCTCACACGAGTTTACAGAACATAATTTTTGTGAGACGATTGAGCCTGAGGAATATGATAGATCATTTGATAGCCTAATAATTGAGGAAACTGATCTTATTGGGGCTCACATTATGGATCCAGAATTGCATTTTCTGGAGGATTTAATTCAATGCCCTGATTATCAATTACACCCAGTTGAGCTTATCGATGATTCTGTTTCTGAGATAATTAGACCCAAGTCAATTTTGACTCAGCCACATCATTTAGACTGGAAATTTCACACGGGGTGATTAATATGCAAGAGGACTCAGAATTTAACACTCTGATTGAGGAGGATAGGAGTTAGGAAGTTCTGATTTGGAAAGTTAACCCTGGAGGAAGTAGAAGACTGTGTCTAAGGGTTCCAATTCATCTAAAACCATCAAACCAGGACCCTTACAACATTTGTTCTGAGGATGTCAAACCCAAGCACACATTCAATGATTATCCTTTTGAGCTTGAATTCTCTGTAACCCAACTTTTTGGTCGTGGGTTGCATCCTCATAAATTGTAGGCTCGACCCTGCTTGCATATTGATTTTAGGTTTTGGGTAATTTTTATCCAAAACCTATGATATTCTCGATTATGGGGTATGGATCTACACCACAATCTGGTCCACATTTATGGACATCTGCTGACAGGTCAGCGGTTTCATATGTTTATTCTGATTCTGACCTGCACCTGTGAATTATTTATTTCTCTTCTTTGTATAGTGTGCCTAGCTGAAGGTACTAAATTTAGCACGTATACAGTTCTTTTTAGTTTTCATCTCGAAGCGGACCTGACATTTATGCAATTCAGGTGCTTTCTATGCTATTCCACTCTGTTTTGTCTTTTTAATACAATGAGGACATTGCATTAGATAGGCATGGGGGGGTGAAAATTCATCTCTGAATTGATTAGTCAGCTCCATAGATTTATTTTATTTTCTTTTATTATAAAAAAAAATTTGGAATTAGGAAAGAGAACTTGGGTTTAAGAAAATTTTTAATCTTAGGAAATACTACATTATGATCTGAACACAAAGACCCTTCAGGTCTTTGGACTTAATCAGCCCGTGTATCCACTAAAATGTGGATTTGTCTTTCGAGTCCTCACCAACCTAAATTCTATTTAATTGGAGTAAATAAGTTTGGGTGATAAGTACACGACTTATCAACCCGCCTTCTGATTTGAGGGAATTTTGTCTTAAGCATCTACATACTATCTTGCCACTGACTCATTGTCCAGTGATTTTAACGGAAATTGGGTAGCTAATGAACCTTCTAGGGTGATATGGCTGGCAAGTTATCGTGGGTAACAGCCCATAGGTAGGTTGTCCAGAGCCCAGTTACTGGACCTTTCTCTTTTTGCAACCTTTAGGTAAATCTTAGACCAGGGAAGCCACCTACTTAAAAAAAAAAAATCAAAAAGAAAAGGAGAAAAGAAAGAAAAAAAAGAAATAAGCTACACTTCGTAGCACGAGTATGGCTAACAAGTTGTCGGTGGTAACAGCTCATCGACCGGTTGCCCAGAACCCAGCTCAATAAATGCACTGAAAATTCCCAAAACACTTAGGAAGAAGCGGAGAAGTAGAATAAACCAGGGAGATATACACTGGATTCACCCTTGTGTTGACCCCGTAAAAGAATAAAAGTAGGGAGAAAGCTACCAGTTGTAAAGATACACCTTTAGGAAGAATTCTCCTTTTTTAGGTCACCTAGAGGCATAGAAATCTGAAGTTCACTTTAACTACCGGTCAACGAGTCTACCACATTCACAATAAGATGCTTAGAACTTTGGATTCTTACCAAATCTTGGGTGAGTTGAATGGCCATAAAAAGCCGCTCTTAAACCCTAAAACTTGAAAATCCAAAAAAAAAAAATTAGGAAAGAGGAAAAAGAGAAAAAAGAAATTTTTCTTTGAATAAGGTGAGGGCTTGAGGCGGTCTGCATTTTGGCGGATACTCGGGCACTGTTGTGTCTTTGAAAGTTTAGATCCTAGGTAAATATTTTCTTAATGATTGCAAATAACTCAAGCCCAAATAATCCAACTTGATTCTTTTATAAATAGCATATAGTTTTTGCTAGGGACTAGCAAAAGATAGGCATGGGGGTATGATGTAAACACGTTTACACTACTTAAGATGTCTATTTATGCATGTTCTTAAGCATAGGATTGCACTACATGCTATAAATATTGCATAACATAAATCATCTTGCATTTAGAGTAGTTTGAATAAAATGGAGGTTAATTGTCTCCTTTTATGTTCATGGACAGAGCAAACTTTTTATCGGAGCCTCAGATCGAAGATCCAACCATAAAGATGTGATTAGGGCGACAATTGGAGTTTAACGACTCCACGATTGCCTTAATCAGACATCTGTAGCATCAGATAGTGACCGGGGAACCCTAGAAGATCAAGGGCAAAGATGGTGTGAATTCGCACTTCAAACAATAAATCCGACCGCACTGATGGATTTGGATTGATGATCGCAGCCTAACAGCGTGAAAATCGACTCAACCGACAACCGTGGCACCATCTACATCATCCAGAGGATGGACGGCTTAGATGGTGCCACGTGGCGCCATCCCTGCTGCCCAACTGGCCAAAGCACTGCCGCACCTTCTGTTCTTCAATCAGAGCATCACTTCTCTGCCGTTGGATCTTAATCCAACAACTGTGGATGCGCGTGCCTTAAAACATCCGTGCGACACATTCTACCCCGCAGCGCAGTAGTTGCCAGGCCGCCTCCCTGTGTTCGACTGGGGATTTCCAATCCGGTATAAATTTGGTGAAAATTCATCTCTGAATTTATTAGTCAGCTCCTTAGATTTATTTTATTTTCTTTTATTATAAAAAAAAAATTTGGAATTAGGAAAGAGAAATTAGGTTTAAGAAAATTTTCAATCTTAGGAAATACTACATTATGATCTAAACACAAGGACCCTTCAGGTCTTTGGACTTAATCAACCCGTGTATCCACTAAAATGTGGATTTGTTTTTCGAGTCCTCGCCAACCTAAATTCTATTTTAATTGGAGTAAATAAGTTTGGGGAATAAGTACACGACTTATCAACCCACCCTCTAATTTGAAGGAACTTTGAGTTTTTAGCATCTACATACTATCTTGTCACTGACTCGTTGTTCGACGATTTTAACGAAAATTGGGTAGCTAATGAACCTTCTAGGGTGATATGACTGGCAAGTTATCATGGGTAACAGCCCATAGGTAGGTTGTCCAGCCCAGTCACTGGACCTTTCTCTTTTTGTTGCCTTTAGGTAAATCTTAGACTAGGGAAGCCACCTACTTAAAAAAAAAAAAATCAAAAAGAAAAGGAGAAAAGAAAAAAAAAATTAAGCCACACTTCGCCGCACGAGTATGGCTGGCAAGTTGTTGGTGATAACAGCTCATTGACCGGTTGTCCAGAAACTAGCTCAATAAACACATTGAAAATTCCCAAAAAACTTAGGAAGAAGCAGAGAAGTAGAATAAACCGGGGAGATATACACTGCATTCACCCTTGTGTTGACCCCGTAAAAAAATAAAAGTATGGAGAAAGCTACCGGTTGTAAAGATGCACCTTTAGGCAGAATTCTCTTTTTTAGGGTCACCTAGAGGCGTAGAAATCTGAAGTCCGTTTTAATTGCCAGTCAACGAGTCTATCACATTCACAATAAGATGCTTAGAACTTAGGGTTCTCATCAAATCTTGGGTGAGCTGGATGGCCGTAGAAAGCCACTCTTAAACCCTAAAATTTGAAACTCCAAAAAAAAAAAATTAGAAAAGAGGAAAAAGAGAAAAAAGAAAATTTTCTTTGAGTAAGGTGAGGGCTTGAGGCGGTCTGCATTTTGGCGGATACTCGGGCACTGTTGTGTCTTTCAAAGTTCAGATCCTAAGTAAACATTTTCTTAATGATTGAAAATAACTCAAGCCCAAATAATCCAACCTGATTCTTTTATAAATAGCATATAGTTTTTGCTAGGGACTAGCAAAAGATAGGCATCGGGGTATGATGCAAACACGTTTACAGTACTTAAGATGTCTATTTAGGTATGTTCTTAAGCATAGGATTGCAATGCATGCTATAAATATTGCATAACATGAATCATCTTGCATTTAGAGTAGTTTGAACAAAATGGAGGTTAATTGTCTCCTTTTATGTTCTTGGACAGGGAAAACTTTTTATTGGGGCCTCGGATCAAAGATCCAACCGTACAGATGTGATCAGGGCGACGAATGAAGTTCAACGACTCCAAGATCGCCCTAATCAGACATCTGTTACATCAGATAGTGACCAGGGAAACCTAGAAGATCAAGGGCCAAAATGGTGTGAATTCGCACTTCAAACGACAAATCCGACTGCACAGATGGATTCGGATCGACGATCGCAGCCTAACTGCGTGAAAATAGACTCAATCTGACAGCCGTGGCACCATCTACATCATCTAGAAGATGGACAGCTCAGATGGCACCACGTGGTGCCATCTCAGCTGCCCAACCAGCCAAACCACCGCCGCACCTTCTCTTCTTCAATCAAAGCACCGCTTCTCCGCTGTTGGATCTTAATCCAACGGCTGTGATGTGCACGCCTTAAAACATCCGCGAGACACATTCCACCCCATAGTGCAACGGTTGCAAGGCGTTCTGCGTTCACAGGACGCGAGTTCGACTCGCGATCTATGGCGCATGCGCGATTAAAGGCCACCGCCCGATCGGCTGTGGGCTGCCCAGATCACCCGATAGCACTCACGCGCTATTGCACGCGCGCCGAAGATGCGGCATCGCACGCGATGGGGCGCGCAGCGCAGGCGGGCGAAGGTGCGATTTAAGCCGTCCAATCTCACGACCGGACGGCTGAGATCAGCTGGACATGCCGAGCATTGAACACGCGGGCAAGCGAGCGGGCACGTGCGTGCCGCCCACTATGCCCACGTTCAGACCTTTAG
The DNA here is from genome assembly GCA_037157565.1 of Thalassia testudinum. Taxonomy (NCBI): domain Eukaryota; kingdom Viridiplantae; phylum Streptophyta; class Magnoliopsida; order Alismatales; family Hydrocharitaceae; genus Thalassia; species Thalassia testudinum. The sequence continues at coordinate 19,528,024 of JAZHRO010000057.1, forward strand.
CGACGGTTTTATCCGTCACTAAAGGTCCTGAATTAATGTTTTTAAAGTTGTAATGACCAAATTGCCCCCACTCCTTGCAACTATAAAAGGGGACCCCCTCCACATGAAATTCTCATCCCTTCCTTCTCTTCTCTCCCTCTCCAAAGCTCAAGAGAATCTTGTCCCACACACAGGATGCTTATCGCGAGAGAAAGTCAATTTCTCGTCCCCCTTTCAGAAGCTGATCCCGCGACGACAACGACGTGCTGCCCCGTTCCCACTCTTCCCGCTTCATTCTCCTTCGTCCTGCTCCATCCTCCTTCGTCCAGGCATCGTCCCGTCCGGCTCGTCCTCTAAGCGATCGTTGAGGAGGATATTTCTCTCCCCATTCTTTTACTACTTTCTAGAGTAGTTCGGCTCGTCCTCCAAGAGACCGTCTAGGAGGATATCTCTCTCTCCATTCTTTTTATTGCTTTCTAGAGTAGATTTACTGCTTTCTAGTGTATTCATTTTCCTGCTCTCTAGTCGTAATGTTTTATGTAACAAACAATTTTTTTGATGATGAATTCCATGTTCATTCTAGATCTCTTTTTTTTGGTCTTTGTTTGTAATATTCTCTCTCTCTTACTCTCTCTCTCTTCTATTTATTGTAAATAGTTAAATAGTTCTAATCAATTAATTTACTTCACGACAAATAAAACAAACGCAATTTTTTTTTTAATCAAACGTCCGCCTCCCTGTGTTCGACCCGAGATTTCCATTTCAATATAAATTTTATTTGTTGAACACGAGTTTTTCACTTTCATACTACGACGACAGGTTTTCAAAACCAAACACGTTAACGTAGCAACCCGTAACATTCCACAGAGCCCACCTTCGAATGTCCTTATTTCTGCTAGACTTGTAGCTTAGTTCTTCATAGTTGACATGCTTTTATTTACTGCTTAGTAGTTTAGCTCTTTATTCTGCCCCAATGATGCATGCAAAATCCCCCCATAGATTCCTATATGCGATCGCTTTTTGCTAGCTAGATTTATGTTTTCAAGCTTTCCTCTATAAGCTTTCCACTAGTTCCATGTTGCAAACACCCTACTGAATCAATGAAAGATCTTTTTCTATATATATATATATATATATATATCTATGTGTTGAGAATCACCATGAGCTTACTGCAATATATTTTGTGTGATTAAAGTTGCCTACCTTTAATTTCTGATATTCTGGCAACTAAGCATGCCGTGCATAAATATATCTATAACCATAAACTGCTGATAAGATGATTTTCGCTTTCGAATAATGTATTAAGATGATTTATCGTTGTAGGATCAAAGTGGTGGAAAACCACTTAACAAAACAATCAAAATAAAAATTAAACTACTCGTAGAAGAGTGAGTCGTGTCCACAGGGACGCAATGATGCAATAAAATCTCGATTATTTCATATTCTTTCAATCAAGTGCGAAATCCATAGTCAAATCTGACATGAAATGCGATGGAAAGAAGATGCACAATAACTTAAAAATATAAGGGTAGATGTGCAATTTTTACTCACTAAAATATTCAATAAATATGTGATGATTCTATGTAATTTCCAATTGACATGCATTAGTGAAAATTTGTACACATTTTAATCCAAAACCAATGTTAAAACATGTGAATAACAATAGCCACACAATTATCAGAAAGCATGAGTATGAAGTCACAATTTCACCATAATAAAATAATCATAAATTAAAATTGATTTTGGTGGTAACGACATTCAAATGTAAATAGAAATTAACGTAAAAGTAGAGGATTTTACCTCTCTCCTCCTTGCTCATGGGAGAGAGGTTCAATCACGGAGCTACTCCTACAAGAGGTCGGCTGAAGTGAGGCCTTCGCAGTGGTGGCAGCGGTGCGTCGTGAGATGGCCAGAGCTGGCCTGCCGAAGGAGAGTAGTGGCGGCGGTGGAGGAGCCTGCTACTATCGTGCGTGCTACAGGTGCAAGGAGAGCAGCGCGCGGGCACTGCAGGTACTGCAGACGCATGCGGTGCGTGGGTGAGTGGAAGCGCGGGCTCTACTGGACGCAAAGGTGCGGGCAGGCGTGGTGGTGGCACCGGCTGCAGGTACTGCAGGGAGGCGCTAGAGGTCAGCACCTGGAGGCACGACTCTGCAGACCGCAAGGGGTGTGCGGGCATGGGAGCTGGAGCGCGGGCTGTGGTGTGCGGTCGTGAAGGCACGTGGAGTACGCACTTTGGACGAGCGGAGGTGCGGAAGTGCAGGGCACTGGAGGTTCTAGAGAAGGCAAGGAGGCGCGGGCATGCTGGCTGGCCTGGAGACGCATTGTGGGTCTGATGGAGTGGGGGGGGGGCTGCTGGTGCGTGCCCTGGTTGAGGTGAGGGTGCTGGGGTGAGAGTGCACGTGCGCAGGTGGCTAGTGAGGGCGAAGGCGGGGGCGTGCACTGGCAGAGTTGAAGGCGGGGTGGGTTGGATGCAGCGTGCAAGCGGGTGGTGCGCTGGCTGGAGGTGTGGGCGGCGGTTGAGGTGGGCACGCACACCTGCTGCGGTGGCTGAGGTGAGGGTGCACTGGAGGTGGCGTGAGTTGCTGCCAAGGAGAGTTGTAGCTCTTTGTGCTGTAATGGGTGTGGCGAGGTTTTTGGGTTCTTTTTGGAGGAGTGGAGGAAAAACATAGAATGGGGAAGAAGATAGAGGTGGATGCTGGTGATGGCAGTGAAGATGGTAGCTTGCACGCCTGTGTGTGCTTATGGTGGAGCAGCGTGCATTCACGGTGTTGCGAGCAAGCTCCGAATGGCGGTGCGGCCTGTCACACCACACACCCACGATGGTGGAGGCTTGCCGCCACAGTTGAGGCCGGTGGTGGTGGAGTGGATGAGAGTGGTGCACGCTCTACACAGTGATGAATAGGGGTGGGGGCCTCCCTTGCATGGTCGTCTCCTCCTCCCTTTGTAGTTGAATTTGAAATCGAAAGAGCTGGGCTGAGATGCTCTTCATGGCCAATGAATGCTCGGAGCTGTGTGTGAACGGTTGCACATGGAGAAGAAGCAGCCGTTACCTGTGGAGGAAGAAAATAATAAAATAATAAAATATTATGGTTATTTATGCATAAACCCTTAACTTCTATGTTAAATTAAAATAATGCAAGTAATTCACCTAATAGATTAACTAATCAAATGCATGCAATTCTAAGTTAATTCTAAATGCATGTAAAATGCATGCTATTCTAAGTTAATTCTAAATGCATGTAATGAATGAATTATGTAATTAGGATAAAAATATGAATTAATTTATTTACATTCTAATGTATGCTATCTAAATGTTAAAATTAACTTAATGCCTAGACATTTAAATACTTAAATAGCCCACAAATATGTGCTAATCAAATACCCCCATGCCTAGTTTTTGCTAGTCCCTAGCAAATCCAAGCAAAACGTAGCACTCCAAATAAACTAGCCAACCCAATCAGTCTTCCTTTAGAAACATATTAAGTTCAGACTTTAGACCTAAGGTTCCCAAGTAGTTGCTAAGTTACAGACTAGGTCGGCTAATGACAGGTTGCAGGCACAAGTTTCTTTGATTTCTGACTCTACCCTAAGGTTTATTGATCCCTGAGATTAAAGCATTCGTGCATGTACATTGGTCTGAGTTATTTGAGTTAAAGGAAAAATGATTTTTTTTTTTGAATAATATTTTTTTTTTGTTTGATTCCTCTAAGTCTAAGCTCAGATCAGCTATCAACATGGTCTATGTCGGATTCATTGTCCCCATCACCGTACCTCGAAGGGTGCCTATCTTTCGATGCTTCAAGATAGCACCACCCATAGCGACCCCAAGAACTCCTAGCAATCGACACTTCAAGATAGTATCGCCCATGGATTTCTTAAGCGAATTCAGGCCTATGGCAATCGACACTTCAAGATAGGGCTGCCCATGGTACTTGAACTGCACAATGCACTTACATGCCCCCAGTAGGATGGATATCCTAAGAGACAAGAGTCGAGGAGATAATATGTTATCATCGCATCCTCAAGGTGAGTATATACTCCACCTCACCAGCAGCAGGAACTCTTCCAATCAAATTGTGTTTTCAAGCCTCTCCTAAGTCAAAACTAAGAGAACCAAATTTCTTTTAAGAAATGAATTAAGGTGATTACTTACACATGACCAAGTGTGTGAAATTTGGATGCTTGGGTTACAAGGACCTGTAAATCAAAAGGTAGAACAAGACTCCAGGTACTACCCCACCTTTTAACTCAATCCCTAGCTTTCCTTCCTCAACCTCTTGAGGAATGGTCTGCAACTTAACTCTTACTTAAGTTTTTAAGTCCACAAAGCACCCTAAAGGTCTAAAGCTAGTAGCTCACTTAGCTTCTAAAGTTCGACCCTAGAACAAACTTAGTCTCACCTAGAGTTCTAATTTGCTTAGGAATGTAGGACCAGCTAGTTAAGCTCAATAATTACAAAATATTTTTCTCTTTGTTCTCTCTCTTTTTTTTTTAATGCAAATGTATGCAATGTGGAATGCTTTAACTAAATGCATGAATGCACTTTGTATAAATGCTATGTATATCCCCAAGTACACCCCCCATGCCTAAAATCTGCAATGTCCCCATTGCATAGAAGGATATTACCTAGGCCAGAGATGGGCTGTCGTTCTTTTGTTAGCAGCTGAGTAGCCAAAGAACCCACAAATCAGGTTCAAGGATTGCAGAAATAGGCCCTAAAAATGAGCAAAGTAATGCTAGCCTAGAAAACAGGTAACCTAGGATGTTGTTGAGCTGATGATGAATCCCAATAGCAAATGCTCGCCCAACTAAGATGGGAATGAAATCTTCCCAGGTCACCAGAAGAGGTTCTAAAGGATAAACTTTCATAACAACCTCCAAAGGGGTAGGGGGAGGATAACAAGGATCCTCCAAAAGGAATGGGAAAGGAATGGTGTAGAGATAAACCCCCAGGGCAATGGACTGACTAAAGAAATCATCAATCCATACCCGATACTCCATTACAGGAAATATTGGTTTGTTAAGCCCCCCAGTCAGAACAAAAGTAAGCAAATTTCTAAGGCAAGGATCGTCCAGGGTGTCCAAGTTTCGAGGTTGCAGGATGGCCATAAGATCTAGGTTGGGTTTAATCAGCTCAGTGTCCATCCCTAACAATCTTTCCAAATCCTCAATTACATCCCTAGCATTCCTTGCACTATTGCAAGTATCTTCCTGCACTTCATCAGGAGTCAAAATTTCGCCTTCAGACATAAGCGAATCAGAGGGTGACTTCGAAACAAATGAAGGCAGGTTGAAAGCAATAGATCTAGGGATTATCCTATCAATTTCATCTCCAGGTTCTTATTCTTTACTCAAATCTTCCCCGGAGTCTATATGTGAATCCACATAAATCTTAGAAGTTGCTTCCAAATTTTCCATCATTTCATCATGAGGAGAAATATCATCAATGGGTGTGCTAAGGAAACCTAATTTGGTCAAATTTGTGACATCCTCAGGGGCTAACTCTTCAAATAAAACATAATCACCCTTAGTGTCACTCCAAATCTTGAATATAGGTTCCTCATATAATTTGTCTTTCTCGTCATCATATGATTCATCATATACCCGTGGTCTAGAATCATTTAATATCTCAGCAGATCCCCTAAGGTACCCTATCTGTGGTAAATGGCTTACACTGGTAACATCTGACTCCTTAGATAGGTCAATTTCTTGAGGGTTAGGTTCCCTAAGGGTGGGCTTGAGTTCCATCTCGTGATTAGAAGGGAGGGTAGGATTAACAATTTGACTTCGACCCACTTCATCAAATGTCACGAAAATACTATCATCTAGGTCAAGGTCTTCCAATGGTACCATCATTCCCTTCTTTTGACTCCTATATAATTCAAGTGGATACTCAACCTTATCATCATCTTCCTCGGGTTGCCACCTTTCTTCATCCAATGCATAGCTACTTTCATATGTATCTTCCTCCCACTTAAGGCGTGGATCTCTCAAGGAAGTGTTTAATTGGGAGGTTTCAAAATCTATCCTCGAAAAGTAGCTATTCTCCCTTCATAATCCCCAAAATTTCCCTCCAACTTAAAGTGTAGCTCTCCCACGGGAGATGCATCAATTGTAAATGGGTGTACGTCATCCTCAATGGGGTAGATTGGGTGACTAATTTCATCTCTTTCTTGTTGGCCTGCTCTCGAAGATTCTCCTAACAATTCAATCATTTCGTCTTGCATTTTCTATATTTCCATCTTCAAGGAGGAGAGGTCATTTCTATCATGAGAGAAGTCAGGCTCAGGCTTATAGTACCCAGGAGTGTCTATCCAACCATTATAATTATTGAGGGAGGGTTGGGTATTTCTATGGTGTGTGGGATATTAGGCAAAGCAAATCCTGCACCTAGGTTTTGCTCACTGATTTGGGGATTAACCAGGCCAATACTCCTATAATAAGAGTAAAACAGATCCCAATGATTGTCATTATATCCATCAAAGGATGGACCATCTCGGTGTATGGGATCGAAGAGTGCAGAGTGGGGGTAAGGGTGTGGGCAAGATGTGAAAGAATGAAAATCAATGTGGTCCATTCTAACTCACACCTCAATCAGAATTCCCCAAGCAAAACACAATTCAAAAAGGACTTTTTAGGTCTTTCCCAATTTAGGTTTTTGATTTTAAGTCAGATTGTTGGTGACAATGCAATTTGTTCAATCAATTTACATGCTTATTGTTGACCTACGGCTCACCTAAGAAGACCAGTTGGAGCTTAGGTGTTCTTCCCTAAATCTCAATTGGTAGATCAACTCCAAAGATAGAAGATCGAGGGATGAAAGTTGGCCTAAGCCTTCCTTTGAAGCTGTGCTTTTGTGGTGCTTCTCAACTACCCCCAAAAATCCGTGATAGGGTATCCCCCTCTTTGGAGTTACAAAACCTTTGATCTCAAGTTCTAAACACTTCAGAATCTAACGATAGGAGGGCTCTTGTCCTAGTATTTCCAAACCTAAGGAGTGTCTAAAAGCGTGTTGTGGTGCAAGAGATATAAGTGTTCATACACGGCAAAAGATTTTGAATTTTGAATCGCACGCCAAGTTTGAAAATCAAATACTTGGTTTTGAAAATGTCCCTCCTTTAATTAGTCCTTTTTCTAGAAAATATGTGACCACTTGTTAGATCTATTCAATACAGATTAGGTGGTCTTGAAATTAGTCAAAATGCATTTGCATGACAGGTAGAAATGCAAAGTTAGAAGTGCATACCTGATTCCAGCATTCTTCATGCAATATGCAAGACAAGAATTAGATCTAGATGCTACCCATTCAATCCTAAATGATCTGACCTAAGGGCAAGCAGCTTCTAGCAGGTAGCTCGTGTTTTTTTTTTAGCTACTTATGCATAAGCAAATTAAAGGTAAACAATCCACAAAATAAATTAAAAATCTAAATCTAAATAAAAGGGAACAGGCTCCCAAAAATTACCCAACACGAGCCTAAAACAAAATTGGGGAATAAACCCCTCAACTATACACCAGAAGAAGGGTTTCAAACCAAATGTGCAATGAAAAATGAAGTCTAAAGTCATAATCCTACTCTAATCAAATCAGCGACTAAATGTACAGAGATGATCGTCACATCCTCGTCCTTCTCCTCCTAGTGATCTAGTTCATTGCAAGGTAGGTAGAACAATTTCTCCTCTGGCGACGTCAAGGGTCACCTCTCACGATGGCTGGTGTGATTGCGAGTCGTAGAATGTGTGTCACAGATCGTTGCACTCGCATCAGAGAAAAAAAAATTCAGAGTTAAATATGATTCAAAATTTAAACTAATGTGAATGAATGAATGAATGAATGCGATTTAATTAAGCCTGTTGCCTCCCCGGCAACGTCGCCATTTGATAAGACGATTTTCGCTTTCGAATAATGTATTAAGATGATTTGTCGTTGTAGGATCAAAGTGGTGGAAAATCGCTTAACAAAACAATTAAAATAAAAGTTAAACCACTCACAGAAGAGTGGGTCATGTCCACAGGGAGGCAATGATGCAATAAAATCTTAATTATTTCGTATTCTTTCAATTAAGTGGGAAATCCATAGCCAAATCTGACATGAAATGCGATGGAAAGAAGATGCACAATAACTCAAAAATATAAGGGTAGATGTGCAATTTTTCCTCACTAAAATATTCAATAAATATGTGATGATTCTATGTAATTTCAAATTGACATGCATTAGAGAAAATTTATGCACATTTTAATCCAAAACCAATGTTAAAACATGTGAATAACAATAGCCACACAATTATCAGAAAGCATGAGTATGAAGTCACAATTTCACCATAATAAAATAATCATAAATTAAAATTGATTTTGGTGGCAATGGCATTCAAATGTAAATAGTAATTAATGTAAAAGCAAAGGATTTTACCTCTCTCCTCCTTCCGCATGGGAGAGAGGTTCAATCACAGAGCTACTCTTACAAGAGGTCGGCTGAAGTGAGGCCTTCGCGGTGGTGGCAGTGGTGCGTTGTGAGATGGCCGGAGTTGGCCTGCCGAAGGAGAGGAGTGGCGGCGGTGGAGGAGCCTGCTGCTGCCGTGCATGCTGCAAGCGCAAGGAGAGCAGCGCGCGGGCACTGCAGGTGCTGCAGACGCACACGGCACATGGGCGCGTGGAGGCACGGGCTCTACTGGACGCACAGGTGCAGGGTGGTGGTGGTGGTGGTGCCAGCTGCAAGTGCTACAAGGAGGCGATGGAGGTGGGCGCCTGGAGGCGTGGCTCTGCAGGCCGCAATGGGTCCGCGGGAGTAGGTGTTGGAGCGCGAGCTGTGGCGTGTGGACATGAAGGCGCATGTGCTGTGGACGAGAGGAGGTGTGGAAGTGCAGGGGCACTGGAGGTTCTGGAGAAGGAGAGGAGGCACGGGCGTGCTGGCTGGGCTGGAGGCAGGTGGTGGGTCTGATAGAGCAGGGGGGTTGCTGGCGCATGCGCTGGCTGAGGTGAGGGTGCTGGGGTCAGAGCGCGAGCACGTAGGTGGCTAGTGAGGGCGAAGGCGAGGGCGTGTGCTGGCAGAGTTGAAGGCGAGGTGGGCCGGATGTAGCATGCGCACAGGTGGTGCGCTGGCTAGAGGTGTGGGCGACGATTGAGGTAGGCGCGCACACCTACTGCAGTGGCTAAGGTGAGGGTGCGCTGGAGGTGGCGTGAGTTGCTGGCAGGAAGAGTTGCAGCTCTTTGTGTTGCAATGGGTGTGGTGAGGTTTTTGGGTTCTTTTTGCTGCAGTGGAGGAAAAACAGAGAATGGGGAAGGATATGGAGGTGGATGCTGGTGATGGTAGTGAAGATGGTAGCATGCACGCCTGTGTGTGCTTATGGTGGAGCAACGTGCATGCATGATGATGAGAGCAAGCTCAGAATGGCGGTGCGGCCTGTCACACCACATGCCCACGATGGTGGAGGCTTGCCACCACAGTTGAGGCCGGTGGTGGTGGAGTGGATGAGAGTGGTGCACTCTCTGCATAGTGATGAATAGGGTTGGGGTCCTCCCTTTCATGGTCATCTCCTCCTCGCTTTGTAGTTGAATTTGAAATCCAAAGAGGCGGGTTGAGATGCTCTTCATGGCCAATGAATGCTCGGAGCTGTGCGTGAACGGTTGCGCAAGGAGAAGAGGCAGTCGTTACCTGTGGTGGAAGAAAATAAGAAAATAATAAAATATTATGATTATTTATGGATAAACCCTTAACTTTAAAACAATGCAAGTAATTCACCTAATAGATTAACTAAACAAATGCATGCAATTCTAAGTTAATTCTAAATGCCTGTAATGAATGAATTATGCAACTAGGCTAAAATATGAATTAATTTATTTGCATCCTAATGTATGCTATCTAAATGTTAAAATTAACTTAATGCTTAGACATTTAAATACTTAAATAGCCCACAAATATGGGCTAATCAACCGCCATGCGATTTTAAGCAAGTAGAGCGAAAAAGATCGATTTCAAATTTGTATAAATGCCTCCCAGAGACGAACAATCGGGACTCAAGTCTCGTTATCTTTACCAATCATTTTTGACGAGCATTTTAGCATGACTATACTATGATTTCCGATGATTTCAAAATGTGCGAAAATGGGTTTGTCACCTGTGACTTAGTACAATGCCATCCCTCACCATAAAATAGCTTTTCTCTCATGAAAGTACTAGGTTTACTTCAATGGACCGTTTTAGGATCTTAGTGATGTTATCAAGACAAGATGAGAAGTCATCTCTAAAAATGGAGAAGTCGTTCATAAATACTTCCACATAATCCCCAATCATATTAGAGAAAATGGCCATCATACAATAATGAAATGTCATTGGTGCATTGTAGAGGCCAAAGGGCATTCGCTTAAAAGCGAATGTTCCAAAAGGACACGTGAAAGTGGTCTTGTCTTGATCTTTTGGGTTAATCGCTACCTGATTATACCTAGAGTATCCATCAAAAAAGCAAAAGAAACTACGCCTGGCTAACCATTCTAAGATCTGATCAATAAACGGTAAAGGAAAGTGATCCTTCTTGGTAGCTGTGTTTAGTTTCCCATAGTCAATGCAAACCAGCCATGAAGTCGCAGTGCGGGCTGGGATGGATTAGCCCTTATCATTTTTCATGACGGTGAGCCTTATTTTCTTGGGCACTATCTTGATAGGACTCACCCATTTGCTGTCGAAAATCAGATATACAATGCCCGCATCTAACCATTTAATGATCTCCTTCATAACAACCTCAAGCATATTTGGGTTTAGCCATCTTTGAGGCTGCCTCGAAGGCTTCACCCCCTCATCTATGTAAATATGATGAGTGCAATAAGAGGGGTGAATCCCATAGAGATCAGTAATGCTCCACCCAATAGCAGTCCTATGATCTTATAAAACTGAAATTAATTGATGCTCTTATTCTGGGGTTAGGTGAGCACTAATAATAATAGGGTATGTCTCACTATCACCCAAAAATACATATTTAAGTGAGTTAGGTAAGGGCTTTAGTTCAATCACAAGTGGGTGGGAACCAGAATCGTGAATGGAAGGAGTAAAATCAATAGCAGAAATCTAACGATCTTGATATGCATGAATTCCTATTGATTTGCTACTTGCAAAGTAGTCAGTCATGATTGCATTAATTGGAAACCCTTTTGTTGTAGTCATGTCCTCCTATGTCAGCAAGGGCAATTCAGTAATTGATGGATTAGGATAATTAGAATCAAGGGTGTTGTGATTAGATGAACACCCCAGATAATTGGATTCGTGGAAGGAAATGTGAATTACAGTCATTTCAGTCCCATGTGGCTCAAGATCTAAAAACCCTGATAATGAAGATGAATGTGACATTAGGCCATTATAAAGGAGCCCAATGTTACCAAAAAAAGCTGATTCTTCATCTCCACCATCCTCAATGTGATCACAATCGAAGTTCCGTGATGCCCTGAATATGTCCAATCTAAGTCTTTCATTTCCTAGCACAATCTCCATACACCCGAATGCACAGTCGATGTTCATGCAGGCTGTCACAAAAAATAGGCGACCCAAAATAATCAGTGCATCACGGAGATTAGGAGGAACCTCCCTATCGAGAATGAGAAGGTCTGTGGGAAAGCAGAATCCATGGACCATAACGATCACGTTCTCAACCAACCCCCTTTGTGTTTTTACTGATCTATCAACCAGCTGAATAGTAACCGAGGTGGGTTTCAACTCCCCGAATTGAAAAAGATCATATGCGGCTGTAGGTGTTAGGTTGATGGATGAACCTAGATCAAGAAGGGCCCAATCAAATGGAGAATCATGTAAAAAGGAGGAAATGAGTTGTGTATGAGGGTCTTTCTTCTTAAGCGGTAGGTCAGCTAGAATCACGGCACTAGCTTCCTTCGACAATATCGCCTGTCATGCATTTTTCTATTATTGCTTCGGGGTACAATAGTCCTTAAAGAACCTAGTGACAGCAAGGATGTGATCTATAGCCTAGAGGAGAGGGACCTGAATATGAACTTCCTTGAACATTGATTTTAGGTCCTCAAAATTCCGCGTACCCTTTTTTCATGCTAAATCTTGTGTCAAAGTCTTAGGAAAAGGGACAAGAATCTTAGGGCCAATTGGCTTCTTACCCTTATCTACCATAAGTGGCCCCTGAGAAGAGGAAGGAGATGAACCATCCTACTGTGAAGGGCGAGAAAAATCAAGACTCGCCTGCCTAAATGGTGGGTTGTGTGTCTTCTTCCCACTCCTTAATGTAATAGCCTTCACATCGACGTGTTGTCCGTGAGGTGGTGGAGGGGCGGAAGGGGCAGATTATGCAGGGTTCTATAGCAAAGGCGACTGTCCTTGAGCATAACCAAGTGGTGTAAGAGGTGCTTGCAATTTGGCATGTGCCTATACCTGTGGTGCTTGAAACCTAGGCGAGGTGCCTTGGTTCTGCACATATCGCAAGTTAAGGACAAGTTGGGAGGGCAAGGCTCCCTGTATCCTATGTTCCTGCAACAGCTGGTTCTACGTGTTTTGGATGCTTTGTATCTAGTCAGGCATTACCTTCATGATCTGCAAGCTATCCTGAGTAGATTTCCTCATAGATTCTTGCAGCTCCTCTTTTAATGCCTCTAAAGGGTCGGCCTTCTTTGGAGGGTGATCAGTAACTTGATGCAACGGCTGATATATGGAATGGGATTATTACTGAGATGGGAATAGCTGCTGCCTTGGGTACGTGTTTTGCGCATTCCTGTATTGTTTGATCTGGTAGTGTGGATGTTGATGTGGTCTCTATGAGTTACCAGACTCGAAGAAATTCGGATGCTAGCACCAACCAGGGTTATGTGTCTCTGAGTATGCATTATTACGCCCGTATCCGTGGATAGCATTGACATCTTTGTAGGCCAAAGATGTCTGAGACGTATATTCTTCAAGGGAATACGCATTAAAATCATCATGTGGGGTGTAACCTTGATTATGCGATGCCAGATTGAGATTATTCACGGGTTTCTAATATGCAGGATCCAGCAAATATGGAGAGGATGCATCCCAAGTTAGTAAATTTACTCGAGTAGGACGGGTTTAAGGTGCATAAGAAGATCTAGATGCAGCAAAATTACCAGAGAATTCAGGTTGACCTTGAATCAATTCGTCGGCCTTCTTGTCTAGCAGGTCGACCTTATTCAGCTTCTTGGTGATAATGTCCATATTAACTTGAGCTGATTTGGCATGAGCCTCATGGACGCTAACTCATTGTTGCCCAGGTCTCTCAAATTGGTTCATCGACGCAGCATTCATCGAGTTCTCTGCCAAGGACTCGAACAACTCAAATGCTCTGTTCTTTTCCTTTGCAAGGAAATTTCCGATGTGTGTCATCCAGCCCATGGTAAAAGATCTGCACTAGGTGCCGTCTGGGCTCACCATTGTGTAGGCATTTCCTGAGAAGATCGTGAAATTGGTCATAGGCACGATGCAACTTCTCCCCTGGTCCTTGGGAGAAAGTCGTAATCACATGCCACATTGCATTTGTTCGACCGATCGGGAAGGACTTTTGGAGGAATTCACGACGTAATTTTTCCTAGGTTCCAATTGGCCTCTCGATGGTCTTGAACCAATATGAAGCTTTATCCTTGAGAGAAAATGGAAAAACCTCATGAGAACTATTCCCAGATCAACATTCCTGGGTCAAACCTTTTCTACAATTTGACTTAGGTCATCTATGTGAGGAAAGGTTCCTCATTCGGGTTCCCATAGAAATAAGTCTGAATCACACTTATTACGTTCAGTTTCAACTCGAATGAGTCTTCGCCTACAGGAATCCGGACTTGAGGTGCTAGAATCGGAGTCGTCGGATCATAGAAGTCCCATAGCTATTCTCCACGAGGTTGATGCTGCATTCTATCCAATGTTCTCATAATTCTATCGATGTTCTACTGATATCATTCTTCAGATTGGATGACCCGGGCTTCCAGGCGAGCCATCGGGTCCATATTTGCTCGATCCTGACTAGGTCCAAGTGCAGGCCCAGGGTTAGCCATCTAGGCTAATCGAGTAGGAGAAGGTAGATGAGAAAAAGGTCCAGGCAATGTGACGAATCGCCTTCGCCTCGGAATTGGCTCCCAAGGTCCAATCAATTAAGGTCTAAGTGACCTTGTCCCTTGCATACACCAACCAACCCGGGTTGTTGGAGCCAAGCCAAACAAGGCTAAGGCCTTGTCAATCAAGTGGTCCTTAAGATTGGGTGACCAGATATTTCATTAAGATTTTAATTGTTGAAGAAAAATTTGCTACAAAATCGATTGAAAATAATCCCAACCCCTCAAGCTAACCCAACCAATCTATACGAGACGACTAAGGGAAGGTTCTTCCTTTGGCTTTCCCCTCCAGTACCTTTGTATCCCTTAGATGTGGTCATTTGACACTGCCTTGCGGATTCGGCAATGGGTTCGGCTAAAGCGATTGTGATGACCCAATAGTTCGATAACAAATTCAGGTTAATTAATGAGTTTTACAAAATTTTTACTTAACCTTCTTTTTTCCTCAATTTAGGTTTTTGGTGAGTGGTCCACAAGGTGACCTAACTCATCGGCTAGCCACTAGAGTTGATTAAGTCTAGATTACTCAAATGTGGTCTCTAGATTGTAACCGTAAAAGTTAAGCCTACGATTCATGCAATGGACTAAGTGTTTAGGCAGCACACCATAATTCAATTTAAAAACATTCTCCATGGCATAATTTGAATCCTAATGATTTCAAATTTGACAGGCAGATTCCTTTTTGAATTAAATTTTTTGAGAATAATTTTTTGAAATCTTTACCATTTCAAATGAATAAAAATGAATTTTAACTGTCAGGGGGTAAGATTTGGAATTTTTGAACCCTTGTTGATTTTTCCTTTTGAAAAAGTAACAATTATGCTCCAAAAATTTAGAAAAAATATGGAAATGAAAGATAATTTGACATCCTTTCAAACCTCATCACTTTTAGTCAAATATTATTTGTGTGCTATTCGAAATAACCTTTTGAATTTTAGAAAAATTCGGATCTGAGTCTATTTGACTCCCTTGTATTTCGCAAATTTTCAAAAATTGTACAAATCAAAATTTTTCACATGAATGGTACCGTTTGAAAGTTAATTTGAAAATATAGCTTCAACTTAAATTTCAAAATTTTTGGGTCATAAAATATTCAGTAATTGAATTTTGAAATCACGAAAGAAAATTTGGCTGAATTTCAAAGAGTGGTAAAAAGGCTTTTGAAAAGGTTTTGAATTCAAAATGAGCCTTTTCAAGAAATGTTTTTTCTGTTCAAATTTGTGAATTTTTTCACTTTTTTTCAACTTTTTTTTGGAGGGAAAATTTTTAGATTTTTTCTTTTTTTATTTTTCACAAGCAAATCTGACCCTAAGATTCACAAGAAACCTAAATCTAAAATCTAATTTTTTCTTGTTTTTGCACAAAAATATTTAGATTTTTTTTTCAACAATCAAATGTACCTAGGATTCAAAGGTAACCTAACTAAGATTTTGGTGTGTACCTAATTTTTCTTCAACTGCACCTGATGTGTGCATAGAATTCGCTTTCCTTGTTCTTGCACACCAAAAGCAAGTAGAAGCAAATGTGTTAGTGTTAACTTCAGAAATCAAAAGTCGAAATCGCGTTGCCTCCCCAGCAACGACACTATTTGTTGAAAGTCATAAAATGCATATTTGATTAGAAACACATCGTAGTATAGCGCAAATTACGATTTCAACAAAACTTAATAACGAGATGGTGAGTTGATTAGGTGTGGCTTAGCACAGTTAAAATGCCCAAGTTAAGCTAGAAACTAAGTTAAACACAACATAATTAACACAAGAAATGGGTTAAGTGTGGGAATTAATAGAAATGACCTAAAACATCCAATTTGTGTTTAAAATGTGAAATTATGTCATAAAATGAGATTTTGTATTCATTAATATAAATTGATGATCCAATTGCAAATTGAACACACAATTGAGTTCAAAAGTACAAATCACAAGTGAAATCAACTTTTAAAATGTTCAATTGGGCTTCAGTAAAACTTGGTAGCATTTGGACATCATTAGGACCTTGCATCAGTGACATTACATTTAGGTCCTTAGTTCATATACACTTATATACATTTAAACATCCAAGGACTCTTTTGTCAACCGCTGAAGACCTATTTGCAAATCCTAGGGATCTCTCTACAAGACTATTCCACCACTTATGGGTTTCCTCTTAAATTCTCCATCGTTTACTTTGAGGGCACCTTTAGATCTACGGGTGAGAGCACTATAGCAGCGCATGAACTTATGAGATCTTGGTTGTCGCCTCCATGCATCCTTTGATCCAACGACTGCTCCAAATTGATTCTTCCCACGCCTTTGAGCATGTGATCACCACCTTAGCTAGATCTGATCCTCCGGTGGGTTTTTGATATTGAGCTTCCTATGCTCCTTCCAACCATATCCCACCGCCCAAACCCTACCCACTTAATCTCACCCAGTGGTATCTTGATTTGTTCCCTAATCCTACTTAAGCACCATCACTGAGCGCGTGCACACCTAACCAGCTCCCTCCCCCTGAGTGGTTCCTTTCGATCTAACCCTCAGCCTTCCACCCCCTTTCATCGCCCATGGTGACAGAGTGGGTTACTCTTCCTCTGTCGATCGCCTCTAGCCGCCAGCTGTTGGCTCTTGGACACCTCCCTCGTCAGCTGAAGGGTCTTCTCCCCTTTCTTTATCATCAGCCACCAGCTGGTGACCTTGGACATCACCTTCTTCCCTTAGCTAGATTTAATGCTTTCCTAGTGTAGTTGTCCTATTTTCTAGATTAGTTCTAGTGTTAGCTAGTGTAATTTAGGTTAGTAGGTGTAGTTAGAGATCAAATTCTAATGATGGATTAGTGTAGCTTAGGAGTAGAATAGCTTATATCCGATCTCTCCCTCTCTGATCAATTCAGATCAGAGAGGTGTTTTCTTCACATTTTACACAATCCATACAACTTTCCCTTCTCTCCATGATCACAATTCATGTTCACTTTTTTCCCTCGATATTTTAATCGCAATTCACCCCATTCACTTGAGTCATTCTAGATTTGAAGCTTCCTAGCTCCCAGATCTAGAATGTGCTTGAATTTCATAAGGAAGGACCTCCTATTCATCTCATCTGAACACAAAGGTCCTCCATCTTTGCTGAAATGCACTGATTTCGTTATTTAACTCTGATTTGGTTTGAGGACATCAATGAAGGATTTATAACAATTTGATTCCAGTCAATGTTTAATCGACTAAATCCAGTATGTTTTTGCATAAATCAGCTTCCTTATGATGGTTTTGAACTGCTTGGTAAATGTTTTCAAGGATCGGATAAGTTTTGACTAAATTTGATTAAGATCTCTATTTTCTACCTACCATATAGTGAGAGTAGGTCAATGAAATCAGTACACTAATTAGAGACCTACTCAATGATCTGGGTTAATTTGAAACAATGTAAGGAAGATCTAATAATAGGGATTGAGTAAATTTTGAATGTGGGTTTTGATTTGATTTGGATTCAAAATGATTTTCAAGCACCTTTAAGTTTATCTGCAAGGAAAGAGATGTATATTTTTATGATTTTATTGGCATTCGAAGGCGTTTTGTTTTCAATCTTAGAATTTCAAATCTTTTTTGTTTTGATTTCTCATATTAATGTTTGAGGAAAAATAGATTAAAAGGATTGATCTAGTGTATCGATCCAACATTGAGGCAAATTCTCAGTCCTGATCAGATCTATGAGATCTGATCAGAGCTGCAGTTCTAACAACAGCAGCTCAATACTAGCTGTTGAGTTTTTGGTTGAGTAGCTGATATAGCTACAAAAGTTGTAGAATTTGTGTTTTTAAGCCATCTGAGCATCTGCTCCAACACCTAATATGAAGTGTAGCAGATGTAGCTACTAAATTTGACAACAGCAGGTGTTGCAGCCACTGTTTCGGCTGGATAAGGAACTGAGCTAGGATTGGAATTAGGTTTTTGAGTGTTAAGTGAGCCAACAATGTTGTATGATGTTATAATTTCAAATGGCAAGCATTCATGTACTTGGAATGAATTTTGATTTAGTTTGAAATGCTTGTTTATACTCATTGTAATCATTGTCAGCTAGTGTTCATGATGCCCTAACTATCCATATGAGAATTTAATGCAAATCATGATGAAATTCATGTTTAAATGTTTGAGCATCCTCTATGTGCTATGCTAAATATTTGTGAATGCTTAACTAGCTGCTCAACCCATTAGAACCCTTTTTTAGGCCGTAGGATTCACTTAAAACACCTTTCAAGGCTACATTTGGGATCAACTTGTAATATAAATTAAAAAAAATGTTAAAAAAAACCTTTAAAAAATTTAAAAAATGTATCTTGGGTAGGAGTAGGTTTTTTTTTTTGTGTATGCCAAGTTTCAAAGTAATCTGAATCCCCAGCTTCATAGAAGACACTAATCGATGGTTTAGTCTACCTTGAAACCTAATAAAGAACCAAAAACAAAAACCACAAAAAAGAAATATTTATCTCTCATCTCATTCTTTCTCTCTCATCCCCTAACTCCTTTAAACTTATAAAAATTATAAAAATAAGAGAAACCCCAAAAACATCCAAAAATACCCTATATACTATATATATACTTGTATATATAAATTAAACCTAAGCTATATGTATATAATGTATAATATGTATATAATACGTAAATATAACTTATATATATTCAATATAATAAATTAAGTATTTAGAATAATTTAATGTATATATATCTTTATTGTATTATTAGATATTAATCTATATAAACTAAATGCATACTAAACTAAGTAATTCTATAAACCTATTTATATGTACATATTTATATCTCATACTATACATATATATTTTGAATATATAATATAAATTATATAATACCTGTAATTTAATTTAATTAAGTATTTACAGTAAATAATTAAGTTATTAAGTTAATTATGTAATTTATTAACTTAAAATAAAATAAATTAGTAGTTTAATTTAATACTGGAGTAAATTATAAAGTGCACTTGTATTATAATAAATTAAGTATTTTCAACTTATTTATACTATATTTATACTGTATTATAGTATTTATAAATTACTTATATGTAAAAATATCTAAAACATATATTTTATTAGATATAAATTAAAATAAAGTTCCTAAAATATAATAAAAATATGTAATAAATAATTTATTATGTATATTAACTCTGTATAAAGTCAATTTTACAATTAAGTCACCAATTTAAACATTAATTAACATCTAATTTAACATGTACAAACAACAAATTTTAGCTAATTTTATTATATATGTAAATAGCTTATTTATGTAAATTAATTATGTAATTATGTAGCCCTATATAAGAGCTTTACAATGATATAATTTAATTTTAATTTATACTAATTTATGGCCCTCAAATTGAGGGCCAAAAACCTCAATTTCAAACACAGCTGAGCTCATAACAGCAGGCATTTGGGCACTTAGAATAGTGCCACATCGTGCCTGGAAAGGCAATGAAGTAGTATAACATGATTTTGTCTCGTAGCTGCTTCCGTTGTCACATGTGTCCAGCGCATGTCACCATCACATCATACCTATGAGCATATCTAAGCATTGATGCATAGTGGTGGGCTGGGGGCCATGCATTATGCTGGGCTTGTGTGGGCCCAATAATGGGCCTGAAATTGGATATAAATATGCTTAAATATAACTAGGGTTGGCTCATTAGTAGTGGTCTGGTCCCACCTTTCGAGATGCTATGTATCCCACAAAAATGAGCTGGCCTGCCCATTAAAAACCCAACTTTTGGGTTAAGGAACAATGAACCATAGTTAAGTGTGGAGAGAACACACTATAAACGACTAAGTGTCTGAGGCTAAAGAGAAGAGAAGAGAGAGCCGTGCTCAGCAGCTAAAGTGTGGTGCCTGTGCTGTGCGTGCATATGTATATATGTATGTATGTATAGAATATATATATATATATATTATAAGTATGTAAATAAATAAGTATATGAATGTAAAGTATATATATAGTGTGCATATATATGTATATAGTAATAGTATAAGTAATGTGAAGAGATTGTTTGAACTTTTATATGTATATAAACAACTAGAGCTTTAATGATAGATTCATCCGTCACTGCATATATGTATATATTCTAGTGTAACAATTTTTACCTTAGGTTATGTAAATATGTTACTAAGGTTTTAGTAACATATATATATGTCACTGTACATAGCTACATACATCAGTATAGACAACTATTTTGCCTTATGTTCTGTATATAATTTTACTAAGGCTTTAGCAACGCTTATATATGATACTGTATATATAATATATGTTGCTATAGATATTAGTATGTTAATATAATTTAGTATAGTAGATATTATTAGATATTTTTGTACCTATACTTAGGTATTCTTTGTAGTAGTTATATATAACTAACATAGAATAATTATATATAGTTTTTTATGCATGTTTATTGTAGTTATGTTTTAGGCATTGTGATGCATATTAACTTATTCTTTATAAATAATTAACCCATTCATTCATTATTTGATTGATTCATTCATTTTGTAAATAAAATCAACATTTTTAGAATAAAAGAATATTTTTGGACTTAGAAAGTGATGTATAGCAATAACTGCCTCCCAGTGAATGACCTGGAAACAAACCAGTAAAAGTAGTAAATAAATAAAATTAACATGACATTGGTTTGTATTTCGTGACATCTTTACTACAATGACATTTAAACACCATTTTTATTGCAAATTGAAAGTCGACGATTATATTTTTGGTGCCGTTGCCAAGGACAAAAACTTGACAATAGTTCTTTCTTATGATTGTTGATGTATTATCTCATCATGAGTCCCAGTTGATCTCAAGGAGGCATAATGGCAAAATTGATTTTTAATTTCTTTTCTCTAGTTGCCTAAAATTGGATTCCACTTTTGAGAGTGCGAGTAAAAGATGCACCAGTCACGTTGTTGACATGCAAAACATGTGCGTGAGTTAGATAAATCACAAATGTGAAAGTGTGTGTTTCGGTCAGCACCACTTCTATTACGCGATGGAGAGTAGCAGAAAATGAATCTATTGTTAAATCATTAATATCCTCTGGAACAGACATTTTTATTGCAATAGAATGGAATTGTGAAGCAAGCAACTTTTGTTTTTGTTTCCTTGAAAATCTTGATGTCATTACAATGGCTATAGAGGAATGCTTGTACATGGAATTTGAAAAGACTAATCTATGCTAACAGAAAAGATATGCATGCATGGATCAAGGGTAGATTATGCATGCATTCTTAAAGAGAGTACTACTACTACTACTAGCAAGATATTAATGGAGAAATTAAACTACGAAGAACATTAATCTCGCTACTAGAAATTAGGGCATTGGAGGTGGTCTCCAATGGCCTTGTGGCTGGAGGTGGTAGGAGGGAATAGAGGAACGACCAAGGTGGTTGGTTGGCCTCTTAAGAAGGTGGTGGAGGACTTCTTGGATCTTGGACGTGAAGTTGAATGGTGCTTCTTGGTGGAGGAGCTCCCCAATGGGGTTGGAAGTGGAGATGTCATCCAAGATGGGGTGCATGGCCATCCAAGGAGAGTCTTATATAGACTCTTGGACGACACCTAGGTCATGGAGAGAAGCCCTAGACTTCTCTAGAGTGGCTGGCCAAGGGTCAGAAAATAGGTCTTCTTAGATCCACATGTTGTGGATCTAAGAATGACTATGCATGGTCATTCTAGAGTGTTATCTAGGTGGTTGGCGGCTAGGTATGTGCATGTGGGTGTGTGTGCGTGAATGTGTGGGTGTGTGTGTGTGGCAATAGGTGGTTAAGTTGACCACTTGCTTCACTTCTAATTAGGTCCTAGGTTGGTCTAAACGGTAGGTCTACTTAGGTTTCTATAAGTAGGTTTATACAACCAATGGCTAAAGTGATTGAGCTAATTAAACTTAACCAAGTTTAATTGGGTTAATATGTGTGTAATTGAGAGAGACGATTCTCAAATAGGTTGGGCTTGAGTCAATTGGACTCTTACTGGGTCCAATTAGACTTGTGTTGGTTGAGATTTGAGCTCAATTCTAATCTATGAGTCCAATTGACTAGGGGAAGTGTAATTGACTTAGATCTAAGCCAATTGAGCTTAGAGATAACCTAATTAGGTTCTTGATAAATGCCAATTTATCATCATTCTTATGCATTAAACAAACCTAGCTCTTAGGATTTTACTCTGCAAATGGGTTTTTGGGTTGCATTTAGGCATTAACTAGGTTAGGCATGCATTGCATTTTTTTATTATCTTTTTTATGCGTTTTTGTGAGTGTTAGGGATGAATAGATATACAGATCCCTAAAACCCTAGCACTCAAGAAGGCAAATGGTGAAGGAGGAGCTCAGACTAACAGGAACTCAGCTTGATCCAGTTCACCACAGTTAGAACCTAGCTCACTTGGACTAGGGTTAGCTCATCCCAGCTCCATTCAGCTAATCTCAACTGAATGGCAGCTCAAGAGAGCTCATCTTAGCTCACCCTAGCTCAGGTCAGCTCAGATCTAGCTCAACCTAGTTGAGTCTAGCTCATCTTAGCTCCCACTAGTCCACAGGGAGCTCTAGCTAGATCAGCTAAGTTGGTTAGAGTTCACCCCAGCTCAGATCCCCAGCTACATCTAGCTCCACTCAACTCCAACCAGCTGAAGAAAAACTCATCCCAGCTCAGGAAGCTCAAGTCCAGCTCCCAGGAACTCAACTTAGCTCAACTTGGTTGAGCTAAGCTACCTTAGTTGTCTCAACCAGCTCAATCCTCCCCGGGAGCACCAAACCCAGGTCACCTTAGCTCCATTCAACATAAGCCAGCTCAGTTTAGCTTGGCTTAGTAGCTAGCAAAGAACTAGCAAGCTAAGCCAGCTAGAGTAGCGCCATGTTGACCTCTTCAGTAGCTGCTAGCTCCACTTCAGCTCTAGATTCTTCAGATCCAGCTCCTCCCTCCAAACCCTAGCTCCAACACCTCGTCCTCTACTCCACTATTAGCTAAGCTACCTTAGCTTAGCTTAGCTATGCTCCAGCTCCCTTGGCTTTTACCACCTAAAAACCCTACCTAACAACTCCACCAACTTGCTCGACCTAAGCTCCATGTAAGCTACCCCTACTTCCACCTCACCTTGGCGCCAACCTAGCCTACCCACTACCTCTAAAAGACACCATAAAGTAGCACCAAAACCACCCTAACTACCTCATTATTGGCGTCACTTTTTCCCTCCAAAACACCCCCACATCATGGCCCTACACATAACCCTACAACCAATCCTAGCCATCCACCTACCCCTCCTTCTAGAACCCTACTTGGTGCCACCTAAGACCCCCTTCTAGAAGTTATTTTGGTGCCAACTTCAATGGGTGCCACCGCCCATAACCATCACCTAGGTACCCCTTGGGTTGGCGCCAATCACCCTTAGCCATAGGATCCCCAACTACCCCCCATATCCTATCCTAGCCATCCATTCCAAGAGCCACCTATGCCCCCCTTCCTACACTATATATACCCACCTATCTTCCCACATTTTCTTCATCCTCCATTAGTGTTTAATTCCACCTACATCCACCTATACCTACGACCAAGAAGGAGTAGAGAAGAAGATTAAGGGGGCACATCACCAGCCGCTTTGGTGCCTTCTTCTCCCCACTTTCTTCAACTTGTGCCACACCAAGGAGGAGGATCATTCTACTTCAAGGAGGACGGCCAGGAAAAGGAGAAGAACCTAGGGTGGATGTCCACCCTTGGAGGAGGAGAATTAATGGTGGTAGCTACCACCTTGGAGGAGCATCTCATGCCAAGGAGAAGACGGAGTTGTCTTTTCAAGTCAAGGAGCTACTTGGCTTGGAGTAAGAAGCCCTCTTCTTCATCATCTATCTAGAGGATTTGTGTTTTATTTTTCTTGTATTTACAAGGAGAGTAGAAGCATTCCTCTATAGGTTTTGTGTGCACAATTTTGCTTTAATTCAAATTGCCTTCTTTCAATTTTTGTTGCATAGCTTGTTACAAATTTTGCCTAGGAATTATTTCACTCCCTCTTCCTAATTATTCTAGGCCTCCATGTGCCTAGGGTGAGCTTAGGGAGAGGCTCTTCCTGTCACCTTAGGGTTAGGTTTTTTGAATTAGGTATTAGTTGTTTTCTAGCTTTCAACAAAAACTTGCTTGTTGTCTTTATTTCAAAAATCATAAAAACTATATATTAAAAAAGACCAAAAAGAAAGTTGAGATTTATATTCCAAGCAAGAGATTTAATTTTTGCAAACTTGCCTCCTTAGACGACCCTAGATACCCCACTATCTCGGAATATAAATTTAAAAGTGAATCCATTTTTGTTTGTTGCAACGACTTAAAACCCTAAATTAACAAACCGTGCAAAAATGCGATCACTTTTTGGTGCCATTGCCAGGGAGGCACGGCTTTACTTAATCTTTCTTTCTCTTGGTTGAAGTGGATCTCATCCCCTTCTCTCTCTTTCCTCTAGTGTGTGCAGGAACTACTGCGGGAAAGCAGGAATTTGGAAACAAAAGCTCAAAGTTCGTTTTCTTCCCGCTGATTTTCAGGTTGGTTCCATTTCTGGTCACATAGTTATTTAAAACTACCAAAAAAATATTAAACTTGGCTTTCAGGATCCCAAACATCTTAATTAAAGTGGAGTGGTGTTTATTAAAATTCATTGTTTGCTTAACTGTTTCATTAACACCACTCCATTTCAAGTATTGGTGCTCTATTTTTCAAGTCCAGATTTCTGTCTGGACTTGAAAAATCAATTCCCAACACCACAGGCTTTTTAGAATCATAAAATTTCATACGGTGATTCCAAATTAAGTTAGGAATATATGTTCCAAATTTCAGATCAATTGTCTTTGTATTTAAGTTTTAAAAATTCATGGACTGCAGAGGGGTCACACCCTCTAAACTTCCTATTTTGCTACTATTCGTGAATATTTAGAATTTTTATACTCATCCAATTTTTATGAAATTTAGCTTTCTGGAAGCCTTGTAAAATTTTGCACATCATATAAAATCATCAAAAGTTTCTGAGGTTGGTGATAATACTGAAAGCTCCAAAATACCCACTAGTATCATTTCTGGACTTTGACACTAGTGCAAGTAAAAATTCAAAACAATTATCAAACAAATTCCTAAAATCTTACAAAAATCTTTTTTGGAATCCTTGTTTGATTTTTTTCAAAGTAGTGGTGTTGTTTGACTTGTTTGGACTAATACTTAATATGGAAAGCCTAAAAATAATTCATTGGTAGTAATTTTCTATCTTAGGGACAATTGGCTTAGGGTTTCTTTCTTTCTTTTTACAGACTCACATTAAAGGAAATTAACCATCACCAATACAACTTGTTTTTCCTTTGATTGTGGAGTTTCAAACTTGTTTGAAAATTTAAAAAGAGAAACCCTATGACACATTGAATTAAATTAAATCCTCAAAGACAAAAATACAAGAAATTGTGTGACAACTTGCTTTTTAATTGGAACCACTTTACAATTCCTGCACACACAAAAAAAATTGAAATAATAATGCAACAACCTAATTAACACCCTCCACATTCCTTGTGTACATTAGTATCCTTGACCTAATTAAATTTGGTAGCAATTTGACCCCTAAGGTTTTCATCAATATAGGCTTGCTATATAGGTCTTAAGTTTCTATAGTTAATACCAATTCTGTCATCTATATCTGGTGTTCAGGCTAAGGGGTTGTGTCAAACGACCAGGTGTGGGTTTGTACAAGCACCTGGGAATTTTCTTGGGAAACATTTGCGCCCAAACCTCCCCTTAAGCAACTTGGCTAGCTTTGTTGACAGAACGGGTGTTCACTATTGATTACTTATCTCCTAAGTAGACCAAGTCTTAGGTTTAATTTTAGGGAGTCACACTTAAGTTAGGTTGAGAATTTGATTGCTTGTGTGCACATTTCTCTCATCTCCATCTCTTCTCCTCCCCTCCCATTCTTCCATTTTGATGCACAGGCGACGATCTCAAAATTCGTACCTAGAAGGACCATTTGATTTCGCCCCCACGCAAAAGGACCATTTTTTTTGTCTTCTTCTTCTAAAAAAATCGAAAATCACCAGAATGGGTCCGCTAACCCTTCCACTTCCACCTCTAATCCTACCTCTAACTCCACTACTAACCCTAATTCTAACCCTTCCACCCAAAATCCACCCACCTTTAACTTCGCACACTTGGAGCTCCCTAATCTTCAATTGCCCCAAACACAACATCAAGACCCCCTGCCTGATCTTTTAAAATTGATGGCTGAGCAAATTGCTAAATTAAATTCCAATCAACAAACATTGACTAGGAACATCCAAAACCTAGCCAATCAAAGGCCAAACCCACTGCCCCATCAGCAGCCTGTTATTCCTCTAAAAGATTTTTATGATCCATCTTATTATGAGGAATGACCGAGGGTGGTCATACCAGAGGGGGACTTCGAGATCAAACCTATATTCCTGAACTTGATTAAACACTTCCATGGCCTTCCTAGGGAAGACCCTTTCAGCCATCTTGAAGAGTTGACTCTTCTTGCACAAACAACCCATTCCCAAAATGTGCAAGAGGACATATGGCTGATGAGGCTTTTTCCATTATCTCTTAAAGATAAGTCCGCTTATTGGTTCAGGACCATCGATCAACCCATCACAACTTGGCCTCAGCTCAAGAGTGCCTTCCTCAAGAAATTTTTTTCCATAGGTCGTACTAATTCCCTATGAAGATATATTACGACCTTTCACCAAAAATCTGGTGAGGCCTTCCATGATTCTTGGGAAAGATTTCAAGATCTCTTAAGAAGTTGCTCACACCATGAGATTCCTTTATGGAAGCTCATGCAAATCTTCTATCATGGATAAGAAGATCAAATTCGACATTTCGTTGATGCCTCTTGTGGCGGCAACTTCTTAAATAAAGATGCTGAAAGTGCCTATGACCTTTTTGAAGAAATGAGTGAAAACTCATTTAATCAAGCTTCCATGAACACATTTTATAGAACTCAAAACCTGCAGTTCGGTGTTCATGAAGTAGGCACTCAATCTATCCCTGTCACCCAAGACGATCTTCAAATGATCGCTCAAAAACTCGACCAGATGCATATTAATCAAAAGAAAATTGAGGAAAGACTGGCCACATTAACCTAAGCTCCACACAGTCCACATCTAACCCAACTTAACTTTCCATGAAGAGAAAATTTGCACAATCTCAACAGTACTCCTGTTGATTATTACCAGTATTTTGAGGTTGCCCACGATTCACTGGGGAATTACAACTATCCAGATCTTAACCCCACTCAAAATATTTCTGCCATTCAAGAGCCCTTTAAAAATTCTTCCAATTGGAAAAATTACCCGAACTACTCTTGGAATAATCAGGTTCCTTCCCAACCAGATCATTTTAATGGGTATAGGTCAAATCCAACCTTTCATCCTGGGCCATCCCAACAAGACATCAATCCCAGATGATGTGAACCCTATAGGAAATGCAAACAAAAATGACGGAAGTAATCCACACCATCACAAATCTAAACAACCAGATTGGGGTTACTCCCACGCAAAGACCTGCAGGACATCTTCCATCCCAACCCCTGCCCAACCTTAATCACCAAAGGAGCCAATATCCAGGCAGAAATGCACACTACCCGAAACAACCTCCTATTAATACACCACCTCAGCAGCCTCCCAGGTTTCCACAACCATAGGCCCCCCACCTCCTCCAAATAATAATCCGACTGCACATGTAGTTACATTGAGGAGTGGGAAAACCACCACTGATCTTGGGCCTTCACACAAACCTGGTGAAATCCCCATCATTGTGCAAATTGACTCCCCACCTCCCCATCAGGAAGAAAAGGAAATACAAAAATCTCAAGACACGATTCCTATCCCTTTCCCACAAGCTCTCCACCCTACCACCAACAAAAAAAAGAAATCTGAGCCCACTGAAGAACCCATGGATCTATTTGGGTAAGTTCAAATCAATATTCCTCTCCTAGATGCCATCAAATATATACCTACCTATGCAAAATTTTTGAAGGAGATCTGTACTCCTAAAAGGCAGGAAAAAATCTAGGACAGGTGCATCTCTTGGAGACAATAAGTTTGTCATATAGATCAAGTTGCCTCCTAAGATGAAAGATCCGAGGGTGCCTTTAATTTCAGTAATTATTGATCATACTACCTTTGATCATGCCCTCCCTGATCTTGGTGCCTCAGTTAATATTATTCTGATGATTTTATTTGAAGAATTCCAGATCGGTGAATTAAAACCCGTTGAGGTTACCCTGCAATTAGCCGACCGATCTACAACCAAACCTAGTGGGATTGTCAAGGATGTTTTGGTCAAGGTCCAGAATTGTGTCTTCCCTGCAGACTTTTTGGTCCTTGAGATTGAGGTACTTGAATCATTACTGGACTCTCCAATAATCCTTGGATGCCCTTTTTTGGCCACTGCAAAGTCAAATATCAATTGCCACACAGGCAAAATGGATATCACTTGCACCGGCCAAACTATCACTTTAGATATTTTCAAATCCTCCAGGGGATTCCATGATGATAACTTTTTTGAGGACTCAGATACGGAAATTTCCAATATGGTGGAGGAGACAATGTTGATAGATACCCTTACCGACCATAATTTTTTTGAGGACTCTGATTCAGAATCAGTGGTTGGTAAAATCTATGATCTGGAGACTTGTCTTGACCCAAAATCCATTCCTGATGAACCCCCTAATCACCCTAACCCACCCACTCTTCCCGCAGCCCATTTTTCCACACTAACTTCACCCAATCCTCACCATCCCTTCCCCGATTCCTTTCTTATGGACCTACCACCAGCCCCGCCCGAGTTTGGAATCCAACCTGATTTCAAACCATGGCCAGACTCGGGCTATACTTATCAATTTCCATCCAACTTTGATCCCAATATTGCTTCTAATCAATTTTCTAGGGATCTAGAAGATGACACATTTTTTGCAGGCATCCAATTGTCTAACTATTTACATGATTTTCCATCTTCCATGCATACCTTCACGCCCAGTTGAAGGGCATAAAAGATAGCACTGGATGGGAGGTAACCCATCATTTTGTTTCCTGCTTTCCTTTTTTTTCTTTTTCCAGGTTTTGACCATCCTAAACCCGACCCTTCTTCATTAAGGTGATCCCTTTTTCCTCCTACTACATGAGGACATTACATATCTTAAGCATGGGGGGTGTTTTTAAAATTTGACAATCGATTTAGGATTTTCAAAACCAAAAAGCATGCATTTTCTTTAGTTATTTTATTTTCTTGCTTGCATAACCAAAAATGTAAAAATGATGAAAACTTTTTGAGGAAAAATTTTGAAATTGGGACTAAGGTTGAGAAACTCAATTTTGGTACAATGGGATTTAATCTTTAACAAACTAGGGATGAGGATGTGGATCTTATCATTAGAATTTCAGGGTCTATTTTAGACTAGATCAAATATCCTTCTCTAAAAATTCCACGTGAACTCATGATAGTTCAAGTGACTTGATCCTATTTTGTAATATGGAATGTATTTGACTTAGTTTCTGATTCAAAAACTTCGATTTCTTGAGGAACTTCTTGTGTCAATTTTCACACACAAGCCAACACTTAAAAATAACTAAAAATTTGAAAAACTCCTCTGTTTGGACTTAGTAAAAGTCTGAAGAAAATCATTGGTTTGAGTTCCCACCGTTGAGGAGGAAAATGCCTCCTTTGAGGATGCAATGTCAACATGCTACCGCCTCGACGCTACTCCATATCTATATTTCATATGTTTAGATGGAGCATTAAAGTGCATTTTAGCAGCTCAAGTGTCTTGGACTGTGCTCTACCTATAGTGTCGGAGCAAGAGCTTGAGTTTGCTTGGAGTGCCCCTTTACACCGCATTGTGTTTTGGGGTTGTGAGCTCCTGGGTGGTGTCATGGACAGTGCTATCTCGAAGTACTGGTGCCAGAGCCCCCTTGAGGATGGGTAACGAAAATGATGATCCCGACACATCTGTTGTAAGACTAAGCTAAAAATAAGCATGGGGGGGAAAAAAAAAGAATAAATAAATAAATTAACATGCCCCTATAAATGTTGGCTTTTCACAAGCACAGACACAAGATTTTAAAGGATTTTGCAAGTTGCGAATCAAATTCATGAGCCAGAAAAATCCCTTAATCTTTTTCTCCTCAAAAGTCGAAAAAATTAGATTTACCAAAAAATTCTATTTTCCAAAAAAATTAAAGTTTTGCTAAGAGACTAGCAAAAGATAAGCATGGGGGTGTGATAAAAGCTAGTTTATCATCACTCTTATGCATTAAAACAAACCTAGCTCTTAGGATTTTATTCCGCAAATGGTTTTTGGGCTGCATTTAGACATTAATTAGGTTAGGCATGCAATGCATTTTTTTTTATCCTTTTGATATGTTTTTGTGAGTGGTAGGGATGAACAGATATATAGATCCCTAAAACCCTAGCACTTAAGAAGGCAAATGGTGAAGGAGCTCAGACAAACTGGAACTCAACTTGATCCTGTTCACCACAGCTGGAACCTAGCTCACTTGGATTAGGGTTAGCTCATCCCAGCTCCATTCACCTAATCTCAGTTGAATGGTAGCTCAAGAGAGCTCATCTTAGCACCCCCTAGCTCAGGTGAGCTCAGATCAAGCTCAACCTAGTTGACTCTAGCTCATCTCAACTCCCACTAGTCCACAGGGAGCTCTAACTAGCTCAGATGATGTTGACTAGAGTTCACCCCAGCTCATATCCAACTACATCTAGCTCCACTCAACTCCATCCAGCTGAAGAAGAACTTATCCCAGCTCAGTAAGCTCAAGTCCAGCTCCCGGGGACTCAGCTTAGCTTAACTTGGTTGAGCTAAGCTACCTTAGCTATCTCAACCAGCTTAATCCTCCCCGGGAGCACCAGACCCAACTCACCTTAGCTCCATTCAATAGAAGCCAGCTCAGTTTAGCTTGGCTTAGTAGATAGCAAATAACTAGCAAGCTAAGCCAGCTAGAGTAGCCTCATGTTGACCTCCTCAGTAGCTGCTAGCTCCACTTCAGATCCAGCTCCTCCCTCCAAACCCTAGCTCCAACACCTCCTCCTCTACTCCACTATTAGCTAAGCTACCTTAGCTTAGCTTAGCTATGCTCCAGCTCCCTTTGCTTTTACCACCTAAAAACCCTACCTAACAACTCCACCAACTTGCTCCACCTAAGCTCCACGTAAGCTACCCCTACTTCCACCTCACCTTGGCGCCAACCTAGCCTACCCACTACCTCGAAAAGACACCATAAAGTAGCACCAAAACCACCCTAACTACCTCCTTATTGGCGTCACTTTTTCCCTCCAAAACACCCCCACATCATGGCCCTACACATAACCCTACAACCCATCCTAGCCATCAACCTACCCTTCCTCCTAGAACCCTACTTGGCACCACCTAAGCCCCCCTTATAGAAGCCATTTTGGCACCAACTTCAAGGGGTGCCACCACCCATACCCACCACCTAGGTACCCCTTGGGTTGGCGCCAATCACCCTTAGCCATAGTATCCCTAACTACCCCCCATATCCTATTCTAGCCATCCATTCCAAGAGCCACCTATGCCCCCCTTCCTACACTATATATACCCACCTATCTTCCCACATTTTCTTCATCCTCCATTAGTGTTTAATTCCACCTACATCCACCTATACCTACGGCCAAGAAGAAGGAGTAGAGAAGAAGATTAAGGGGGCACATCACCAGCCCCTTTGGTGCCTTCTCCCCACTTTCTTCAATTTGTGCCACGCTAAGGAGGGGGAGCATTCTACTTCAAGGAGGATGGCCAGGCAAAGGAGAAGAACCTAGAGTGGACGTCCACCCTTGGAGGAGGAGAATTAAAGGTGGTAGCTACCACCTTGGAGGACATCATTTGGAGGAGCATCTCACGCCAAGGAGGAGTTGTCTTTTCAAGTCAAGGAGCTACTTGGCTTGGAGTAAGAAGCCCTCTTCTTCACCATCTATCTAGAGGATTTGTGTTTTATTTTTCTTGTATATTCAAGTAAAGTAGATGCATTCCTTTATAGGTGTTGTGTGCACAATTTTGCTTTAATTCAAATTGTCTTCTTTCAATTTTTGTTGCATAGCTTGTTACAAAATTTGCCTAGCAATTGTTTCACTCCCTCTCCCTAATTATTCTAGGCCTCCACGTGCCTAGGGTGAGCTTAGGGAGAGGCTCTACCTGTCACCTTTGTGTTAGGTTTCTAGAATTTGGTATTAGTTCTTTTCTACCTTTAAACAAAAACTTGCATGTTGCCTTTATTTAAAAAATCATAAAAACTATATATTCAAAAAGACCAAAAAGAAAGTTGACATGACTCCTTGGATGACCCTAGATTCCCCACTATCTAGGAATATAAATTTAAAAGTGAATCCATTTTTATGCATTGCAATGACTTAAAACCCTAAATTAACAAACCGCGTAAAAATGCGATCAGTTCTTAGGAGGGTCTTAGGGTAGTGTGCTAGGCTTAGGATACCATAGTTTAGGTTTCCTCGGGTGTAGGATTGGGTTTAGGGGCCTTAAGAATCAAAATCTAGGCTTGAATCCAAAAAACAGCATCTGGAGAGGGGTTCCAGACGTCTGATTTTAAGATCAGACGACTTATACTTCAAAATCAAAAGTCTAAGTCTCTAGTATCGGCATTTATTTCTGAATGATTGTGGAGTTGAGGTTTTGTCTTGAGTTTCTGCAGAAATTGGATTTTGACACATTGTCTAGAAGTCCAATTTTGTAGTAGACTGGGTTATGAGTCCTACTGGTGGTATCTAAGGAGCTTGGATGTCCAACATCCTACCTGGACATCTAGAGGTGGGATAGAATGTGGGTTTTAAGGTGACCTAATGGGAAGATGGCTAAGGTTTGGGACGGTGTCTAGGGCAGTCCTAAGGCTAGGGATAGGTGTAGGGATGTCCTATGTTCTTCATAATTCAACTCAAACATTAAAATCCTACAAGTAATGTAGTATGGCTCTTCCCTACACTATGTCTTCATCTTGAGTACCTTTATTCCAAGACTTCTGCTCCAGCTCTGCTGTAGCTCTAGCTACTTCCCTGCTTCAGATCTAGCTTTAGGCCATCTCTTGAGCTTTTTATTGCCTACAAACCAAATAATACACTAATCAGTACATTATTATAGCATTATTTTATGAATATCTAAGTAAAGTAGAAAAGATGCAATGTATGCCACTAATGCATGAATTATACTATAATTATGCTAAGTTCTTACTCAATTCAGGTCATTTAACTCGTATGATTGCTGCGTAATCAAGGTCCAGCTGTGTCGAACTTGTAATAGTTATCTCTTCTGATTCTTTAGTGTATGCATGGGAGGAGGTCCTTAAGACCAGTCTTAAGGCCTCCATTAGTAGTTCACTCTCATCGAGGTCAAGCTCCGACCAACTTGTTTGGGTCCTTTCTGATCCTATCAACATCTCTTTCGATCCTTCTTTTTTTGGGTTGGGTTCTCCATCCTTTGATTTATGTTATAATTCCTTAGAGAACCCATGTCAAAATCAAGAGGAAGGGGGTGACATTCAGCATCTTAATTAGAACTAGTTGCAGACTCTTACCAACTTGATTAATGCATTGGCTAACCCTCGACAATGTCCTCAATTGTAGGATCACTATAATATCTCAGTTGTTCCTATTGAGCCTAGTGTGCGTATTGCAGAAGGGGGACTTGGCATCAAGTTGAAGCCAAATATTATTGGTTTAATCCCCCATTTTCATGGATTGAGTTCTGAAGACCCATTCTTGCATATTCACGAGTTGACACATTTGGCCTAGGCCTTCAAGTCAAAGGTTCAAAATCGGACCACCCTACTCATGAAGATGTTTCCCTTCTCACTGAAGGATAAGGCTACTGATCTATACACATCCATTTAGGACAAAATACATATTTATGCATGTTCCTAAGCTTAGAGATGCATTCCATATTATAAATATTACATAGCATGCATCATTCTGCATTTAGAATAGTTTGTGTAAATTATAGGTTAATTAGCATCCTTTTGTGGCCAGTAAAAAGGAGATTTATTTTAGGTCCTTGGATTGATGATCCAACCATACGAATCTGATTAGGACGACAATTGGAGTCTAACACCTTTGAAATCGTCTTGATCGGAGTCCTGTAGCATATTATGCAGTCTAAGGAAGATCAAAGGCCAAGGGGTAAGGTGGTGCCAATTTGGACCTTAGACGACAAATCCAACCACACAGATGGATTTAGATCAACGATCACAACCCAACAGTGTGAAAATCAATCCAATCCGACATCTGTGGCATCATCTATAAAGCAAAGAAGTTGGACATCCAGAATGGTGCCATGTGGTGCCATTATAGTCGCCCAAATCTGCCCTCAGTAGTTGCCCCTCCTTAAAGGTGTTTCCACTGCGAGATCAGGACCATTAGATCGACATCCAATGACCCTAAGCTCTTCATGTCATCGGTCTCCACCCTCTCATCAAGGGATCCATAATCTCGGCTATTGGATTTCCATCCAATGGCTTAGATTAACTCTTCGTCATGGACCCAAAAGTGTCTTTTAGACTCAAATGCACTTGTTTTGCATTGGTTGACGAGAGGGTTCCCAAAGGGGGGGAGCAGGTTCGAAACCCATCGTGCCCCCTCTCAGCATAGCATGTGCTGAGCGGCCAAATATAGCTGCTCGATCCTTATCGAGCGGCACGAGATGTGATGAGCCCATATTTGTGGGCTAAGTATGAATTTTAATACCTAGATATTAAGTTAACATGTATATTTATATAGCATACATTAATGTGTAAATAGGATAACATAAAATTTCATGCATTTCATGCATTGATAATATCATTTAGAATTTGTTTAGAATATCAAGCTTTGAAATAGGTTGCATTACAATTAGTGTTTTGAATTTAACATAGAAGTTAAGGTCTTACATCTAAATAACCCAATAATCATTTTTCTCTATTTTTATTCTCTTTGTAGCAATGGCTTCTCACGCTGAATGCACGCCTTAATTGCTGAGGAGAGAGGATATTGCACGTCATCGACGATCTCTCTTCTCCAATGCTTCTTCCTCTCCATGATCCGGCAGCCATAAAAGACCTCAACCGCATCATCAGGGGCAGGCCACCACCATCCCGACCCACCACTATGCAAAGCCTTTAAGCTTCTCCACTCCACCACCACCGGCCTCGACTACGGCAGTCGGGTCTACCACCATAGGCATGCGTCATGACAGGACGCTCCGCCAAATTGGAGCAGCTGTATTACTGTGAGCACTTCAGTGTGCACCCCTCCACGCTGCAACAACAATGTGCAGCACCACCCTCACCGCCATCACCAGCAATCACCTTGAGTTCCTCACACCTTCATTGTTAAGACATCTAGGAATGATCCCAGACATTTGACCTCCACCTTCCCCTTCGCTTCTTCTTCCTCTGTTTCTTCCCCACTTTAACGGAACCCACCACCACCATTACCAACAGTCATCACCTTCACCAACGAACCGAATGCCATGCCATCCCCACGTGCAGCAGTAGCCACCTCTAACTCCATGCCATGCGTGGCCTTAAGGCTGCCGCTCCACATGCGCCAAACATGGCCATCAGCGCACACATGCACCATCAAGGTTGCTGCACGAACTGTCCTTTATGCTCTAGCTCCTCATTGAGCTCTACACCTCCACGTGACCAGTGCGCCGCTTGCGCACACCTTCAGCACATGCTGCCATGCCCTCGCACATCTACCGCCTCCATCCGCATGTAGTGCACACGCCTTCAGTGTGCGTGCCCCTATGCCACACCCTTGCAGCACCGCCTCCATGCCTCATCCTTGTGCACCTCCACCACGCCCTCGCAGTAGTGTCCACCACCACCGTCTGCGTGTAGCCCTTCAGCAACCACCACCTCTCCATCTCTAGTAGCAGCAGCTGCGTTCGCGTCCACCAGCTACGCCCCTTCAACATGCGTCCAGCAACTCCCCCTTGATACGCCCGCACAGCCTGCAGCCTTTAGTAGTAGGAATGCCCAATGGTGGCACCCACAGCCATCTCCTCGTCGCCTCTGCTGCCTCCGACCACTGTTGGCCATGAGACCACCACCACCAAATAGCACTTGGCCCACTCGACCTCTGGCTGTAGCCTCGCCATTCAGCTCTCCTTCCATTGAGCGTGCGAGCATGAAGAAGCCACTCCCTTGTTTTTCTACAGTGAAGAGGGTATTAGAATTTAAGATTTCATGCCATTGCCAAACACTTATCTTTGAGTTATTAATATTTTAATGTGGCATATTTATGAGCACATCGCTCTTATTTCTCATAAAGACTATTTCAGAATGATCTCTTATTGGTTTTTTGATTTAAAGGCGGATTTGGCTTGATTTCTTGACAAAATCAATAGTGAACATTCATTTTTGATATTAACGAGTTTAATAGGCCACTACCTCCCTGTGGATACGACCTGCTCTTAATTGAGTGGTTATTTTAATTGTTGATTAGTCGATTTTTCCACCACTTGCATATTGCAACAACGCATATTTTTGTGTGCAAAACTTAATCGAAAGTGGAAAATCAGCTCGTCAAATGGCGCCGTTGCCAGGGAGGCAATAGGCTTGTTAGACTCGCATTTATCTATTTATTTGTTCACACATTATTTTTGAGGCATTTTTAACTTTGATCTTTTTGGTGCGAGGTACACATATCTTCTACGTCTTGTCGCACCAGCCTTAGAGATCTGGCAACCCTTGACACCATTTGTTTGCCACACATTAGGAGCAACATAGCTGCTATGCGCACAACTGAGGTGGACCTTGAGCCACAATTCGGAAGAGAACATTTTGAGGAAGCTGCAAGCATCAACTCATCCATTCTGAATAGATAGAATACATAGTATATTAGATTAATTTAGATTTAGTTTGGACTTCACATAGATTTGGTTTGGGGCCCTTGTTCTGGGGTACAGTTTTAGGGGTTTGTTCCCTGATTTTGTTTTAAGCCTGTGTTGGGTAATTTTTGGGAGTCTATTCCTTTTTTCTTTAGATTTAGGTTTTTATTTTCTTTTGTGGTTTGATTTTATTTTGATTGTGCATAAGTAGTTTAAAAAGAACAAACATAAAAAAAATGAGCTGCCTGCCCTTAGGACGAACCATTCAGGTCAGTATGAGTAGCCTCTAGATTTAATTCTCTGCATTGCGTGCATTCTCGCATCGTTGATTGCTGGGAGTAAGGTACGCATTCTCTTACTTTGCATCCATATTCTGATCGCGCATTGCATTTTGGACTTAATTCCAAGTCCACATAAGTTCTCTTGAAATGATTTAACAAGTGGACATATTTTCTAAAAAGGGACTAATCAATAGGAGGAACATATAAAACCCAAGGAGTTGATTTGAGACATTGTGCTATGATTCAAAAATTCAAACTTTTTCGGTGTATGCACATTTGTTTGATCCTTGCATCAAAGCACGCATTTAGACACTCCTAGGTTTTTGAGCTACTAGGAAAGAACTCTCCTATCATTGGATACCAAAGTGTTTGAAAATTAAGCTCAAAGGTTTTGTAACTCTAAGGAGGGGGATACCCTGTCACGAATTTTTAAGAGTAGTTAAGAAGCACCGCTAAAGCACAGCTTCAAAGGAAGGCTTAGGCCTACTTGCATCCCTTGATCTTCCATCCTTGGAGTACTTTACCATTTGCACTTTAGGGCAGAGCACCTAAGTTCCAATTAGTTCTTCAATAAGGCATTTCATAGGTCGACAATAGGCACGTAATTGTTTGGGCAATTTGTATTTTCGTCTACAACTGGACTAAAATCTCGAAGGCCTTAATTGATTAAAGACATAAAAGTCCTTTCGAATCGTGTTTGTTTGTGTATGCTTGGTAGGGGATCTTTGAGGAAACAACTTGTATTTAATTCAGAACCTGAAAGGATCCTTAGGAGAGCCAACCAAGAGAGAAGAGAGATGGCCGAGGAAAGAGAGAATAGAATTGTGGAAAACCAACGATCTTTGAGAGATTATTTTATCCCTTCTAATCAACCTGGCCATACACTGAGAAGACCTAGGGGGGATAATCCATATGAAATCAAGAGTAGTACCATATCTCTATTGCTCTCATTCTATGGTACTTCTTGGGAGGACCCCTACAGGCATATGGAGGAATTCACCAAGGTTTGTTCCATGGTGAGATTGCAGGGTGTTACTGATGACACCCAAATGTGAACCCTCTTTCCTTTCTCCCTCAAAGATGAGGTGAAGCATTGGTATCACACTCTTGATGGTAGAGTGGATACTTGGGATGCCTTGAAGGGAGAATTTTTGAAAAAATACTTCCCCATGAGCAAGACTAATCACTATAGGAGGGAAATCATAGGTTTTGCTCAACAAGATGGAGAACAATTTCATGATGCATGGGAGTACTTCAAAGATTTGTTACACTTATGTTCCCATCATCAAGTGCCAAGATGGAAACTTGTAGAAAGGTTCTACACTAGATTAAATGCAAGCACAGGAGAATAGTGGATGGAGCCTGTGCAGGAACCTTTCTTACAAAAACTGAAGATGAGGCTTGGGATCTTTTTGAGACCTTGAGTGAGAATTCTATCCATTTAAATTCTACCTATTTGGATAGGAAACCCACACTTATGTAGCGAAAGATGGAGGAAAATGAGGCTAGGGATACCCGAATTTGGCCGTTCAGATTCAATTGTTGAACCAAAACATGGAAAGGCTTATGAAAAACCCTAGCCAACTCACGCTAAATGCCTCTGCTTCCTAAGCTTCTGAATGCTCCATTTGTAATGGTAATACGCACGCTACTGTGGATTGTCATTTGGCCTCCCAATTCCCTGACCTTGTACAGGCAGACCTGAATGCCGCCCAAGGGTTCTGACCCAGACCTTGTAATGACCCATTTTCCAACACTTATAATGAGGGATGGAGGAACCACCCTAATTTTTCATGGAGACAGGGGAATGTCTCTAATTCAAGGAATTACAGACCCCAACCCTTTCAGACACAACAGTCTAATCAACCTCCTATGCCCTCCCAACCATCCAAGACTTTTGAGATGGATGAGCTTAAATCCATGCTTAAAGCCATGCAGGAGAATCAAAGTATGATCATCCAATCTCATGACAAGGCAATCAATGAGATGAAATCACAAATTGGACACCTTGTCGAGGCCATGAGTAAAAGAGAGACTGGGAAGCTTCCCAGTTCTTCTAAGGAGAACCCTAAAGGGAAAGGGATTAATTTTAGGGAGCAAGCCCAGGTAGTGACTATTTTGGAGAGTGGGAAAGAAATTTCCAAACTTGATGCTCCTATAGTCCCACCTTCTAAAAAACCATCCACCCTGACTTTCGACCTCACTGGAGAAGAGTAACCCAATTCTTCACCTAAAATCACCTCACCGGAAGAGGTTGTCCCCGTTCCCCCTCTTACCCGACGTGACAACCCTTCCACCCAGAGACCGAGAGTGCCCTTTCCAGAGTGCTTATCTGACTCTGGGCAGACTTCTGCTGGCTCATCTAGAGCCAAAGATAGGATGGATGAAATAATGGAGACTTTCAAACAAGTGGAGATTAACCTACCTTTGCTTGAAGCTACCAGGCAGATTCCGTCCTATGCCCGCTTTCTTAAGGACCTGTGCACGAAAAAGCGGCAATCAAGGAAACAGGTCCAATCAAAGGTTGTCCTGCCTGATTCTGTTAGCTCAATTATACAACATGGGACAACCCCAAAACTTAAGGACCCAGGAGCCCTATACATCTTAGTGGTCGTTGGCAACCTACAAATAGACGAGGCTCTACTTGATCTGGGTGTGGGGGTGAACATCCTTCCAAGCTATGTATATGAACAACTTGGAGGAGGCAATCTGAAGCCTTTCCTTGTAATCCTCCAAGTTGCAGGCCGTTCTTTGAAGACACCATGGGGCCTGCTGGAAAATGTCCTCGTGAGAGTGGAGGATTCTTTCTCCCCGTTGACTTTCTAGTACTGGACACTGACCCCACCAACAAACAAACAAGCCCTCTATCATCTTGGGTTGCCCTTTTCTTGTGGCTTCTACTGCTTCAATTAATTGTCACACCGGTGCGTTAAAAATGGGCTTTCGGAATAGGAAAATTTGGCTGAATGTGTTCGATGCTTATAAGAAGTTGGATTTGAGGATTGTTCCCAAGTTGAGGTGGTAGATGATCTAATTGAAGAGATAACTCCTGCAATTTTATGTGATGATCCCCTTCAGCATGTCATGTTAAATGAGCATTCCCATCTCTTGGATGAATGTGAAGGGGATGTGCTAAAACTTGAGGAATTACTTGGAGTTTCTACTGAGTCTCTTTCCCCATTATGTCTACTTAAGGTAGATCTGCTACATGAGATGGGGACTTCTATTATGAAACCCTCAACTATACAAGCCCTTGACCTTGAACTGAAACCCCTTCCTAATTCTCTCAAGTATGTATTCCTTAGGGCAAATGATACACTCCCTGTAATCATCTCCTCTGCACTATCTGACAAGGCACAAAGAAGCCAGAGCTTGGACGATTGCTGATATTAAGGGTATAGACTCTACGCTCTGCATGCATCACATTTATACTGATGATTCAATCAAACCCTTTCGAGACATGCAGAGATGTCTTAACCCTAACATGAGGGAAGTGGTTAAAAAGGAGATTCTGAAGTGGTTGGATGCTGGGATCATTTATCCCATCGTAGATAGCAAATGGGTTAGTTTAATACATGTGGTGTCAAAGAAGGCAAGCTTCATTGTAGAAACAAATGACCAGGGTGAACAAGTGGTGACCAGACCCTCAACTGGTTGGAGGGTCAGCATTAACTACCGCAAACTAAACACTGCTACCTAGAAGAATCACTTTCCCTTGCCCTTTATTGATCAGATCCTTGAGAAATTGGTAGGGAACAAGAATTTTTACTTTTTAGATGGCTATTCTGGGTACAACCATGTTGCAGTCTTCCCTGATGATCATGATAGGACAACTTTCACTAGTCCTTACGACACTTTTGCGTTCAGGCATATGTCGTTTGGATTATGTAATGCACCTGCAACTTTTTAGCGGTGTATGATGTCCACTTTCTCGGACTTGATTAACGAGTGCGTCGAGGTTTTTATGGATGACTTCTCCATTTACGGCTCATCTTTCGACCAATGTCTCCTGCACTTAGAGAATGTGCTGAAGAGATGTAAGGAGACTAGTTTAGTCCTCAGCTGGGAGAAAACCCACTTCATGGTATAGAAAGGCATTGTACTTGGGCATGTTGTGTCTAAAAGGGGCTTGGAAGTAGATAAGGCTAAAGTCGATTCTACTTCCAAACTTCCATTGCCCATGAATGTCAAACAGATTAGATCCTTTTTGGGCCATGAAGGTTTTTATAGGCGATTCATTAAGAATTTTAGCAAAATTTCTAGGACACTTTGCGACTTATTGGCGAAGGAATCTTCCTTTGATTTCGATTCAAAGTGTGTCGAAGCTTTTCACATGCTGAAGGAGGCCTTGATCTCTGTGCCTATTCTCTAATCTCCTAATTGGACACTCCCATTTGAGTTGATGTGTGATGCTTCGGATTATGCAGTGGGAGCTATTCTTGGACAGAGGGTTGAGGGAAAACTAGATGTGTTGCATTATGCTAGCAAGACTTTAACTGAACCACGGTAAAACTACATAGTCACTGAAAAGGAATTACTTGCTGTAGCTTTTGCTTTGGAGAAGTTTAGGTCTTATCTTCTTGGATCCAAGGTGGTCATTTTTACTGATCATGCAGTAGTGAAACATCTCATTGCCAAGAAAGACTCTAAACCACATTTAATTAGATGGATTCTACTCTTTCAAGAGTTTGACTTGGAGATTCGTGAAAAGCAAGGAGTGGAAAATTTAGTGGCTGACCACCTGTCTCGCCTCCCCCTTGACGACTCTCAATCTAGAGACATCCGCGAGACATTTCCCGATGAAACCCTTATGGCAGTTACACCGACTTCACCCTGGTATGCAGATACAGTTAACTACTTGGTCACTGGAGAAACCCCTGGCTCTTGGGATGTGCAAAAACGGAAGCTATTCATTTCCCATGCTAGATTCTTTCATTGGGAAGAGCCATAATTATTTCATATTGGACAAGACCAAGTTTGGAGACGATGTGTGCCTGAAAAAGAGCAACAGAGTATGTTGAGATTTTGCCATGAGCTTCATTGTGGAGGACACTTTGGTGCTAAGAAAATAGCTTTTAAGGTTCTCTAGTTTGGTTTTTGGTGGCCTTCTTTATTTAAGGATTCCCATTACTTTATTAAGGCCTATCTCAGATGTCAATGGATTGGAATGATTGGGAAGTGGAATGAGATGCCCCAACACCCTATCCAACCTGTGGAAATTTTTGATGTTTGGGGGATAGACTTCATGGGTCCCTTCCCTTCATCCCATGGATTTGAATATATCTTGGTAGTAGTATATTACATCTCTATGTGGATAGAGGCCATTCCTACGTGTACAAATGACTACTCTGTGGTTTTGAAATTTGTGAAGGCCAATATCATATCTCACTTTGGCTGCCCCAAGACGATTATAAGTGGTGGGGGACCTCATTTCCGGAACCATCATTTCAATCGGCTACTCAGGAGTCGGGGAGTAACTCACAAGATTACTACCCCTTATCACCCTCAGACAAGTGGTCAGGTTGAAGTCTCAAATAGGGAGCTCAAGAATATTTTAGAAAAGACTATTAGGCTAGATAGGAAGGATTGGTCCCAAAAGCTCGATGATGCTTTATGGGCTTATCGAATGGCCTACGAAACCCCTTTGGGTATGTCTCTCTTCCGGATTATGTACGGGAAAGCATGCCACTTACTCGTTGAACTTCAACATAGGGCACTTTAAGCTATCCGAAGTGTTAACATGGATTTAGAGCAAGCTGGTAAAGCACGTTTACTGGAGTTGACTGAGCTTGAGGAGCTGAGGAATGATGCTCATGACACCTCCCAAGCTTATAAAGAGAGAATTAAGGTTTTGCACGACAAGTACATCCTTAGAAAGACCTTTGAGCCCAACCAACAAGTTTGGCTTTTCAATTTCAAACTTAAGTTGTTTCCTGGAAAATTGAAATCACGTTGGGATGGGCCTTATATTGTCACTAAAGTATTTCCACATGGGGCTGTGGAGATCAAGAATCCTTCCTCTTCAGCACCACCCTTCACCATCAACAGCCAACGATTAAAACCTTATGTAACTTTGGATGGCCAGCTTGTTGACAAGATCACTCTCGAGGAGCCTTAGCTCCTTTCCCTTCTGCCTCAGGTAACATCTTCCCTTCACCATTTTATTTTCAATGAGGACATTGTTTGAACAAGGCATGGGGCGGATAGGACTTGAGACATCTGTACATAGCATTTATATATAGTTCCTTCATGCATTTAGTTTAAATATTCTGCATTGCATACATTTGTTCAAAAAAAAAAAATTTGAGCTTAATTGGCTAGGCCCTGCATTCTTATGCAGACTAGAACTTTAGGTTAGACTATGTTGACTCTAGGTGTCTGACTTTAGAAGCTAAGTTGGAAGTACTAACTCTAGACCTTTAGGGTCCTTCGTGGACTTAAAAACTCAAGTAGGAGTTAAGTTGTAGACCATTCCTCGAGAGGTTGAGGAAGGAAAGCTAGGGATTGAGTGGGTAGTACCTGGTGTCTTTTCTACCTTTTGGTTTACGGGTCCTCGTAACCAAAGCATCCACAATTCACACACACTAGGTCTTGTGTAAATAGAGATCACCCTAATTCCTTTCTTGGAGAAAAGTTTTCATTCTCTTAGTTCTGACTTAGGAGAAGCTTGAAAACAAAAGTTGATTGTAAGAGTTCCTATCGGAAGAGTGGTGGAGTACATACTCACCTTGAGGATGCGATGATAACATGTCACCTCCTTGGCGCTTGTCTCTTAGGATATCCATCCTACTGGGGGCATGTAAGCGCATTGTGCGGTTCAAGTACCATGGGTGGCCCTATCTCGAAGTGTCGATTGCCACAGGCCTGAATTCGCTTTAGAAATCCATGGGTGATACTATCTCAAAGTGTCGATTGGCAGGAGTTCTTGGGGTCACTATGGGCAGTGCTATCTTGAAGCATCGAAAGCCTGGCACCCTTCGAGGTTCGATGATGGGGATAATGAATCCGACACAGATTATGCTGATAGCTTATCCAAGGTTAGACTTAGAGGAATTAAACAAAAAAATTATATATTAAAAAAAAAAGTCTCTTTCTTACTCTCTTTCCTGGTTGGCAATCAAACCAACCTTAAATAACTCAGACCAATGCACATGCACGGATGCTTTAATCTCTAGGACCAATAAACCCTAGGGTAGAGTTAGAAATTAGAGAAACCTGTGCCTACAACTCATCTTTGGTCGACCTAGTTTGTAACTTAGCAATTACTTGGGAACCTTAGGTCTAAAGTCTCAACTTCACATGTTCTAAAGGAAGACATTTTGGGTTGGCTAGTCCACTTGAAGAGTTGGGTTGTTGCTTGAATTTGTTAGAAACTGGCAAAAGCTAGGTATGGGGGCATTTGATGAGCCCATATTTGTGGGCTAAGTATGCATTTTAATGCCTAGTTATTAAGTTAACATGTATATTTATATAGCATACATTAATGTGCAAATAGGATAACATAAAATTTCATGCATTTCATGCATTGATAATATCATTTAGAATTTATTTAGAATATCATGCATTGAAATAGGTTGCATTACAATTAGTGTTTTGAATTTAACATAGAAGTTAAGATCGTACATGTAAATAACCCAGTAATCATTTTCCGCTATTTTTATTCTCTTTGCAGCAACGGCTTCTCATGCTAAATGCATGCCCTAATTGATAAGGAGAGAGGATACT
Source organism: Thalassia testudinum (assembly GCA_037157565.1). Classification (NCBI taxonomy): domain Eukaryota; kingdom Viridiplantae; phylum Streptophyta; class Magnoliopsida; order Alismatales; family Hydrocharitaceae; genus Thalassia; species Thalassia testudinum. The sequence continues at coordinate 19,572,966 of JAZHRO010000057.1, forward strand.
GCACGTTGTCGACGATCTCTCTTCTCCAACACTTCTTCCTCTCCATAATCTGGCAGCCATAAAAGAACTCAACTGCATCATCAAGGGTAGGCCACCACCATCCCGACCCACCACTGTGCAAAGCCTTTAAGCTCCTCCATTCCACCACCAGCGGCCTCGACTACGGCAGTCGACTCTACCACCGTAGGCATGCATCGTGACAGGATGCTCCGCTAAATCGGAGCAGCTGCATTACTGTGAGCACTTCAATGTGCACCCCTCCACACTGCAACAACAACGTGCAGCACCACCCTCACCGCCATCACCACCAATCACCTCGAGTTCCTCACCCCTACACTAGTTAAGACATCTGGGAATGATCCCAGACATCTGACCTCCACCTTCCCCTTTGTTTCTTCTTCCTCTGTTTCTTCCCCACTTTAACGAAACCCACCACAACCATTACCAATAGTCATCACCTTGACCGACGCACCCAACGCCACACCATCCCCACACGCAACAATAGCCACCTCCAACTCCATGCCGAGCATGGCCATCAGGTTGCCACTCCACATGCGTCACACGCAACCATCAGCGTGCACATGCACCATCAGGATTGCTGCAGGCACTGACCTTTACGCTCTAGCTCCTCGTTGAGCGCTACACCTTTGCATGACTAGTGCACCTCCCGCACACACCTTCAGCACATGCTGTCTTGCCCTCATGCATCCACTGCCTCTATCTGCGTGCAACGCACAAACCTGCAGTGCGTGTGCCCCTACGCCACACCCTTGCAGCACCGCCTTTGCACCTCATCCTCGCTGCACCTCCACCACACCCACGCAGCAGTGTCCACCACCTTCGTTCGTGTGCAGCCCTTCAACAGCTGCCACCTCTTCATCTCCAGCAGCATTAGCTGCGTTCGCGTCCACCAGCTGCACCCCTTCAACGCACGTCTAGCAACTCCCCCTTGCTGCACCCATGCAGCCTGCAGCCTCTATTAGTAGAAATGCCCAATGGTGGCACCCACAGCCGTCTCCTCCTCATCTCCATCGCCTCCAGCCACTGTTGCCCATGAGACCACCATCGCCGAATAGCTCTCGACCCACTTGACCTCCTGCTGCAACCTCGCCATCCAGCTCTCCTTCCTCTGCGCATGCGAGCAAGAAGAAGCCACTCTCCTGTTTTGCTACAGTGAAGAGGGTATTAGAATTTACGATGTCATGCCATTGCCAAACACTTATTTTTGAGTTATTAATAATTTAATGTGGCATATTTATGAGCACATCCCTCTTATTTCTCATAAAGACTTTCAGAATGATCTCTTATTGGTTTCTTGATTTAAAGGCAGATTTGGCTTGATTTCTTGACAAAATCAATTGTGAACATTCATTTTTGATATTAACAAGTTTAAATATGCTACTACCTCCCTGTGGATACGACCTGCTCCTAATTGAGTGGTTATTTTAATTATTGATTAGTCGATTTTTCCACCACTTGCATACTACAACAACGCATATTTTCATGTGCGAAACTTAATCGAAAGCAAAAAATCGACTCGTCAAGACATGCCATGAGGCGTAACGGATGAGAGTGGATATGCTTTAGCGGGAATGTGGGATTGCATGCGTAGTCTGATGCTCAATCTGACACACCAGCTGAGTGCATGATCCTTGCGCAATCTCGGTCGTTCATCATTGATCCAACGATGGGGCGTGCGCAATAGTTGCTGATGCACGTGGACGGCAACGCAGGCGTGTGAGCTGGACCTGCAGCGACGCTTGAGCTGGAGCTTGAGCGACATCCTTATTGTCACTATAACACATGGATGGATTTTGCCACCTCTCCTTCACTATAAAAGGACCCCTACCCTTCCCATTTCTCTTCATCTCTTCCTTTTTCTCCCTCACCCCCTCCAAGGCTCTAGACAGAGCTTGTCTTAAACCTGGGATGCTCCTTTAGAATAGAAAATCGAATATTTTTCCCGCTTCTCACCCCCCTTCATGGAGCATCCTATGGCCGTCCTCTCACCACCTTCAGGAAGTAGATCCTGGCCACGATACCATGCCGCCCCGTCGTCCTTCCTCCGGCTCCATTCGTCTTCATCCAGCTTCTTGCCACATTTTTCCAGGGCGCCATCAAAGCGAGTCATCCTCAAAGCAACCATCGAGGGAGATTCTTCCCAACCCATTCTATCTTTTATTGCTTTCTAATGTAGTTGTTTAGTTGTAGTAAACTTTGGTTAGTTATATAATGATGTTTCTCTTCCTCTCTCTCTCTCTACAAGTAGATTAGTTTGATACATATGTTGCCGATCTGATCTCTTGCCTATTAAAATACCAAAAATATTGGCAAAAATTAAAAATAAATAAAATAAATAAAATCGAAGTGTGGATTTCAGAACCAAACGTTCGCCTCCCTGTGTTCGACTCGGGACTCACTTTAAGTTTCAGTATAAATTTTATTTGGTAGTGATATTTTGTGACTACGACAATGGGTTCCCCAAAACCCTGATTTCCCTCGAGAAAATACGCCCACCATTTTGCCACAATTGCTAGGGAGGCAACCCTCTTTAGTTCTTCTGCATTTTCCACCTTATTTAACTTTTATCTTACTTTTTCTTTGATCTTATTGTGATTGCAGGTACTCTTCCGAGGTGGGCTAGAGCAGTTAGATTGGAGAAAAGTGCTAATGAAGGTTCTATAAGTCTTCCCCCACCACCCACCCATTAGATTTCCATTCCATCACCTAACAACTCAAACTCAAATCAACCTAGGTCCTTTTATAAGACCTAGGATAGATATGATTGTTTGATTGTCACTTCACCTCACCTCACCTCACATATATATATATATTCTGATTGTGGGACATTACTGAAAGTTACACACATTAACACACACAAATTCTCATCCTAAGGCACACAATCACTTCGATTCTACCACTTATTCGAGATATGACCTATGGATTTGGTACACCTTAACTCAACACACACATAAGTGAATAGAAATCTAATTAGGTTAAGACATTTTGTGTGCCTTAATCAAGTGGTGCAACAGGCCAATTGCTTGAACTGTTTGCGCCACACCACTCAATTTAAAATTGATTTATCAAGTAGCTTGCCACTTAGGGTTCAATTTTTAGGAACTAACTAGGCACTCCACATTCTTTTTGAGCTTCAAAGGAATATATCATCACCGGTGCTTGCAAAAACTTGGAATGTTCTACTGAACTTGATTGAATACACCTAAAGATTAAACCCTAAAAGCTACTAAACAAGGTTAAACCCTAAAAGACACATCATAATATGTTATTTGAAAACCTTGGTTGTGCACACAAAGAAACTTTTAAACTGATCATTAAAGGCACAACCCATCTAAAAGGCCCATCACATTCCAAGAGCACAATCATCCCAAGCCTAATTAAAAGTGAGTAGATGTTGGCCTTAAGGATTAACTTGCTCTTTAGGACTCCAACTGAGATTTTTTTCGATTAATCTGCTTTTACCGATCCATATGATGTCTAGCTAGGGGAGTAGCATCAAACGACTACTGTTGGGAGGTACCAAAGGAACCTGAGGCAAAAGCTAAGGGAAGAACCTTCTCCCCAACCCCTCCCTTTGACTGGTTGGATTGATCGAATAGAAGTACACTAAATGGTTTATTTCATTTCAAAACGGATCCTGGGAGTTTGTAGGTCATTAGGCTAACCCACCTAAGGACAGGTTAGATTGATTGTACTGCAGGGCACCCTTCTTTCCTCTATTTTCCCTCCTACTTCACCATGTATGCTTTCGCATCCTACACATTTCCAATCTTACCCTCCTACCACTACTTATCTTCAAGATGATTACTGTCTCGACTCAACTTTTGATTACCCATCCACTAATCGGGATAACTTTTATTGGGGATATGATTCCGAACCTCAATGTCCAAGACCTAACCCTGGACATCATGATCATGATTATTATCCTTCCCATATCTACACTGATTACAGATCGCTGCCCTCTTATCGACAAACCAACCCGATCTACAATCAGGAAGAATATGATGATTATAACACCTATCCCCCTAAGGATTATACTGAATATAGGTCATCACCCTTCTTTAAACAACCTGAAACAACCTACTATTAGGGAGGGACCCAAGAACCTCAATTTCTTGACTCCCCTAAATTTAACCCAAACCCACCCAGCCGTAAATTGAACCATTTGGTTCAGGTGAACCAGGTCTAGGATAGGGTGTTGGCTAACTTGAGGAACACTATACAATCTTTAGAAGCTCAACCAACACCATGCACTAAAGCATTGGAGCGTATGATCAAAATGATTGATGAGCTTAATAGTTCTTTATTAGATTGGCTCCAAGATGTTAAGGATAGGGGCCCAGGTGAGTTTTTACTTAGGAAATTATCAAGACTGAGAATGAAATGTGTGGTTGCCTTAGTCCAATCTTGGGATGATTCCCAGGATGAACCCCCTTCACGAGAGGCAATATCCAAACTCGCTCAGGTGCCTGTCGGGGGGGAAACATTTTCTAAGATCAGGGATGACTAGGTTGGGTTATAGCAACCAATCAAGGATGATGTGATTTTCTCACCCAAGATCCTTGAGCTATGGAGCAAGGAAAAATATGTCTCCATGGACTAAGAAATGACATATGATTTTGAGACATATATAAATGAGGATCAAGAATTCTTTGATTCTAAGGGTGAAAAATCCTTAAGGGAAGCTCACTTGAGCTTATGGAGAATGATTTTCATCACAACCCATTCCCGACTCCCTACAGAACCCGAGAATGACTCGCCTCAATGAATCCTCAAGACCCAGTCATCCAATGAGAAACAACCAAATGTATACTCATTCCACAACCACACGTGCAATGTAATTAAGCATAAAGTACGTAAGAGATAGTAAAGGAAACAGAATAGTATATCTCAAGGATATAACATGGCACAAGCAGAAAAGTACAGTTACAAACATAGCCATCACAATAAAAATTGATAGAAATATAACCGAACATAACAAAATAGTCTACAGGCTACTCACTACTAACAAAAGCTCTATAGCAGAAAAGAAGGAATGACTATGGCTGGGCTCGACTAGGCCCAGTGCCCTCAGCAGCCAGTGGCACTAGCTGCTCAAATCTCTGACCTGAACATGGTTATAGAAATTTGTGGTCAGTTAACATTAAGCAGAGTGGTGGTTAAGTCATTTGCATGCAACTAAACATAATTAAACAAGCAACTAGCTAATTATACATTGCCAGTTATTCATTATCATTTATTTTCATTTATCTCATTTATGAGTTTCTGAATCGAGTACTCTAATCAGGATCTAGAACATTGTTAAATCTTCTTGTTCCCTAAGGGAACGATCTCAATTAAGATCTCACATGTAGTTTTCCAACGAGGTAGGATGTACACGTGGCACTCTCCTAGACAAGAGAGTCCCCTGTGATAGTCCTACACCTGGTCTACTACACCGAGGTCATGGTCGCAACGTAGCGGTGACTACAGCACGCACGATAGCCACACAGATAGCTACCCCACACTGGCATGCAGTCAGTCATTTCCGCTAGAAGGTACACCCAAAAGTACAATACAGAACAACACAGGGCCTTGCCTTCTCAGAACAGGGGTCTCGCCCCTCCACAGTCCATGTACCCTCGTCCGATTATCTCGGTTCGCCCAGTAGGCCTAACAAGAGTCGATGTAGGGTGGCTAGTCCTAACCCTGGGCCCCATGGGGCGGCTAGCTCCCTCCCTACACGAAGTAGCTCACCTCGATACCATGTACGCAAGGACTAAATAGGAGTTGGTGTAGAGTGACTAGTCCTAATCTCGGGTCTCAACCCAAGGGCGGCTAGCTCCCCTCTACATTAAAGGGACAGTGGCTCCCTTGGTACCCCGTATGCAAGACAGTCGCTCTCCTCTGTACCGAGTACACAAGGGCCAACTCAGTTTCCACACTAAAGGGATAGTTGCTCTCCTCGGTATACGAGGGCTAGTGCACTTCCCTTAACCAAGTCCGAACAGCCGCCCGTAGGCAACATGTTCCGAAACCATCAGGTTTTTCCTACTATAGTATTCTTCATTTTGTTCAAAATTCCCCGTATGGTTTGTACATGGACTTTCTTATTTCCATATCTGGTTTGCTACATGTAGAATAGGCAACTTAAATTTCACCATCGATTACTCAGTACAAGTATGTATTTTCATTCATGACATGGTTCATTACAAGTAGTACAGGTAGCTCATGAGTTATTTCTTTTCAGGAAGCATCACGGTAACTCAATCATTTATTAACTACACATGCATTTCTTCTAGCTCTAGTGTTCATTTCACAACCTAGGGTTCAATCGAATATATTCTAAAGTAGTATGCATTTGTCTCTGTTCAGTCCTAGGGTTCATCTTACAACCTAGGGTTCAAATAATTCCACGTATGCAATTTAATTATTAACTCTGAGATTAAGGTGAAAACCACTCTACTAGGGTAACCGGGTGGAATGGGGGGCTCTTACGATAGCTCCCAACATCTCTGTAGGTCCCGTATACTCTACAGACCGGTGACCTACAACATGCACCGATAGGTCAAACGAGCTTAAAATTGTATAGACAGCATATCATTATGTAGAGAAACTCGAATGGAATCCAACAACATTTCGTTTGCTAAAATCTCACTCTGTTTGGGCCCAGAATAGGCCCAAAAACACAACTCTGACTAAAATCAGATGTCTAGGAAGAGTCCCAAATGTCTTAAATGAACGCAGTGGCTTACCTTGCTCTTTGCATTTTTTTCAGATGTCTGGCAACACTCTCAGACATCTGAAACAACCTCGATCCTCACACCAGCGAGCCTTCCTAACCTCTGACATACGCATGCACGATCAGAACTTGGTAGGGGGAAAAGAAATAATTGAAAACTGCACGCTATCATATGTCTGGGATTACCTTTGGATGTCTTACCAGACATCTATCGAACTCCATGGATGTCTGATTCTGCGGAAAAAAATAACTCTGTAGAACCCCTCGTGAGCTTCTTTCCTCTGTGTGCAGCTGCACCTCGCAGTAGCAGCTTCTGCCAACACGCTGCAGACCTCTCGCCACCCTCTTCGTCCACTCTCTTTCACTCTCCCTCACCCACGCTCTCCTCCCACTCCCCGTTCTTCCTCTCCTCCCTCACTCGGTTGCGGTGGTGGAGAGAAATGGAGGGGGGGTTTTATGGATGGATGAGGGATGGGCATGGGTATGGTTGGGGGTATGGTGGGAGGTATGGGGCATGGGGGGTTTGGTGGAGGTGTATGGCCATGGTGGGCATGGCAGTGTCGGGGCTTGGCATGGGGGTTTTTGCAAAGATGACCCCGCGGAAGCCTCCTATTCTCGTAGAGCCCCCAAAAAAGCCCCAGGGTTTTACAATTATGGTAACACCCGCACAATTCTAGGAAATTTACAAACGGCCTTTGGGAAGGGTCATTTCAACATAACAAACTTAAAGGAAGTTTCATCCCTGAAACTTGAGCTAACTAGGGTGCGAAATTAACGGATAATGCGCATAACAAACTTAAAGAGGATCAAAGTAGGTCAAAAGCGACGTACCCTACAAAGCTCTAGGTACTATTCTCGCATTGCCGCCACGGGCTCCCAAGTTGCCTCCTCGTATCGTTGGCTTTTCCATAGGACTTTCACTAACGGTACCTCCTTCCATCTCAGACTCTGGACGACTCTGTCTAGTATCTATATTGGCCTCTCAATATAGGTCAAATCGTCTCCAACCTCGATGCTCTTGTGGCTTAGAACATGGTTGGGATCAGCGACATATTTCTTGTGGTTGGATACGTGGAACACGTCGTGCACTCCAGAGAGTGGGGAGGAAGGGCAAGCCGGTAAGCAATGGGTCCTACCTACTCCATGACCTCAAAAGGCCCCATGAACCTTAGTGCGAGCTTCCTTTCACCCCAAACTGCTATAAACCCTTCATGGGCGAAACACGGAGGAAGACGTGATCCCCAACATCAAATTGTACCTCTCTACACTTCAGGTCAGCGTAGTTCTTCTGCCTGCATCTGACAGCACGGAGTCGTCTGTGGATCTACTCAATCACCTCATGACTCTGGCGTATCAACCTGGGACCAACTTCTCACTTGGTCCCCTCCTCAACCCAACTCCAATGAGCAGTACGCCTCCTCTCGTACAGAGCCTCATACAGTGCCATGTCGATACTCAAGTGGTAGCTGTTGTTGTATGCATACTCTGCCAGGGACAAATGCTCCTCCCAGGAGCCTCTCCAGTCCAGCATGTAAGCACGTAGGAGATCCTCAAGGGTCTGAATGGAGCTCTCCCACTGTCCATCGATCTTGGGGTGATAGGCTGTATTGAACCTCAAACGAGTCCCCAAAGCCCGTTGAAACTCCACCCAGAACTGGGAAGTGAAACGAGTGTCTCTATCTAAAATAATCTCGTGAGGGACTCCGCGAAGGAGCACTACGTCTCTAATGTAGCGCTCTACCAACTGTGCTGGTCCAAAAGTGACTCGGATCGGCAGAAATCGTGCCATCTTTGTCAATCTGTCCACTATCACCCAGACTGCATCGTGTCCTCATTGTGTCACAGGTAACCTCACTACCAAATCCATAGTGACACTCTCCCACTTCAACTTTGGCATAGGAAATGGCTGTACCGGCCCTACAGGCCTCTAGTGCTCGGCCTTCACTTGCTGGCATACCAAGCACCACTGAACAAAACTACCAACATCCCGCTTCATCCCCTTCCACCAGAAATCACCTCGTAGATTGTGGTACATCTTCGTGTTCCCAGGATGTATGGTGAGTTTGGACCCGTGTGCCTCAATCAGGAGTTCTCTCAATAGTCCTCATCTCTGGGAACTCATATGCTTCACCTCATATGCAGGACCCCATCAGTGAAAGAGAACTCTCATGGGTTCTCTATCAATACTCAGTCTCGCAGTGTCTGCAGGTATGGATCCATCATTTTTCTAGTAATGACACGATCTATCAGCTATGGTCGTGCCTACCTTGCCAGTGCTATCTGGGATGGTGAGTACAAGAGCTGAAGTAAGCCTCTCTTTCAGCTCCTGAAAGCATGACTCATACTCGTCTGTCCAGGCAAAGGGCACGTCTTTCTGAGCCATCTGAGTCATAGGACGTGCGATCTATGAGAAACCTCAGATAAACCGCCTGTAGTAGCCTGCTAGCTCCAGGAAACTTCGTATCTCTATCACTGTACACAACCTCTCCCACTTGAGGATGGCCTCAACCTTGGTTGGATCCACCGCCAACCCGTCTCCCGAGATCACATGGCCCAAGAAGGTAAGCTGTCTTAACTAGAACTCGCACTTGCTGTACTTGGCGTACAACCTGTGCTGTCTCAAAGTGTCTAGGACCATGCGGAGATGTTGTCCATGTTGTGGCTGATCCTAAGAGTAGTCAAGCACGTTGTCAATGAATACTACCATGAACTAATCCCGGTACGGCAGGAAGATGCGATTCATCAGATCCATGAAAGTGGCAGGGGTGTTGGTTAGCCCAAATGGCATGATCAAGAACTCGTAGTGACCATACCGCGTGCGGAAGGCTATCTTTGAGATGTTGGTCTCCCTGATCCTCAACTGATGGTAACCCGATCCAGATCTATCTTGGAGAACACCGCAGTGTCTCTCAGCTGGTCGAAGAGGTCATCAATACGAGGCAGTAGGTATTTATTGTTGATGGTGACTTGGTTCAGCTGTCTGTAGTCGAAACAAAGCCAAAGGGCACCATCCTTCTTTTTCACGAACAGGATAGAGGTTTCCCATGGGGATGCACTGGGCCTCACAAAGCCCTTCTCTAATAGATCTTGTAACTGAGACTTGAGCTCTCGTAGCTCAAGTGGGGCCATCATGTACAATGTCGTAGAGATGGGGCCGGTCCTTGGTACTAATGAGATCTCAAACTCGATCTCACACTTAGGTGGCAGTCCTGGCAACACCTCTGGAAAGATGTCGGGGTACTCACAAACCACCGGGATACTCTGCAAGTCAGCCGCGAGGCTAGCCTTTGCTACGACACAAGCTAGGAAGTCCTCACACCCCTGGCTCAGTAGCTTTGCTGCTCGAAGAGCGAAGCTGCACCTGAATCCTCCATCTACTAGTTGCTGTGGAACTCGAAAGGAGGCAACTTCGGTATGGAGAAGACGATCTTCCTCCTAAAATAGTCCACTAGGGCATAATAAGCAGCTAGCTAGTTCATCCCTAGGATCACACCAAAATCCTCCATCGGGATCACGATCAGGTCAATTGGAAGACTGTGTCCCCCCATAGCAACCTCGAAATCAGTGAAGACCTCCTCGGTGACAAAGAACTGTCCACCTAAGCCTCTAATTAAGAATGGATCCTCAAACAGTATATTGTTTCGCCCCAACTAACGACAAAACTCGAAACAAAGGTTGCGTGGTACCAAAATCAAATAACACGTAAGCTAATCTGCAGGAAACTGTAACCATACCTGCCATCACAGAACCCGACAATCTGGCATCTCTGTGAGTCAGGGCATTGACACGCCCCTCAGCCCAAGGTGTAGAAGAGATAGCCATGCTCCGAGCCAGGCAGCTGGCAGCTGGCCGATACCCTCTTTGTGACTGCTATCCTCCCCTTGGGTCAGGTAACCATGGCTGGTAGATTGGCCTCCCGTACTAGGTGCTAGGAGCATCTGCAGTGCTCTGGCCCTCCATATGTGGCTCGACTAGCCACACTGGTAGCAGAGAGGGCAATGACTTCCTTCCTCTATCTATCCCTGCTGGTAACTGGGCAAAAAGGGTCGCCTCCCCCAACGACTCTGTGAGTGGGCGAGTTGGTAGGGCCTCTTCTATCCTCCTCTGGCTCGCCTAACACTACGGTGACTCTCATGTCATACGGGAGGCTCCCCCTCCGCATCCTCTGAAGAGACATGAGGAGACAGCAGAGGTGGTGATGCTAAACCTCCTCCCATACGATCTTCCGAATCAGCTGAATGAGGTCCTGGGCCTAGATGCCCAGGAGGAGGGGTGGATCAACTATTGCCTCGAGTCCAGCACATTCACCCCCTCGTCCATGCCCAGGCCATGTCTACAGCTTGCTATACGAGCTCCTCGATGAGGCATCTCCTACAAGGAGATAAAAGAGAAAAGACAGGGACTGTCAACCATACTAGGTTATAGAAGAAATGAGACTCGAAAGCGAAGATCAAGACAATATGTTGTGATGGCTATCCTAGGTACATGCACATGAGTGGTTACTTCCAGACCAAATGGTTCATTTACAGGGATGACCTTACTCTGATACCATCTTGTCACGGCCCATTCCCTACTCCCTACAGAACTCGAGAATGGCTCACCTAGACGAATCCTCAAAACCCAGTCATCCAATGAGAAACAGCCAAATGTATACTCATTCCACAACCACGCGTGCAATGTAATTAAGTAGAAAGTACATAAGAGATAGCAAAGGAAACAGAATAGTATATCTCAAATATATAACATGGCACAAGTAGAAAAGTATAGTTACGAACATAGCCATTACAAAAAAAACTGGTAGAAATATAACCGAACATAACAGAATAGTCTACAGGCTACTCACTATTAACAAAAACTCTACAGCAAAAGACTATGGTTGGGCTCGACTGGGCCCACGCCCTCAACAACCGGTGGTGTTGGTTGCTCAAATCCCTGACCTAAACATGGTTATAGAAATTCATGGTCAGTTAACACTAAGTAGAGTGGTGGTTAAGTCATTTACATGCAACTAAACATAATTAAACAAGCAACTAGCTAATTATACATTACCGGTTATTCATTATGATTCATTTTCGTTTATCTCATTTATGCGTTTCTGAGTTGAGCACTCTAATCAGGATCCATAACATTGCTAAATCTTCTTGTTCCTTAAGTGAACGATCTCAATTAAGATATCACTTGCAGTTTTCCTGTGATGCAAGATGTACACATGGCACTCTCCCGGCCGAGAGAGTCCCCCGTGATAGTCCTACACTTGGTCTACTACCCCGAGGTCACAGTCGTGACGTAGCAGTGACTACGGCATGCTCGATAAGCACACGGGTAGGTACCCCGCACTAGCAAACAGTCAGTCATTTCTGCTAGCGGGTACTGATTGCACTGCAAAAATACACCTGCAATAGTGCCCTATTGTGCTATTTCCTAGCATTACCAATGCATATTAGGATTCTATAATCGCATTTGTAAAAATACATGCATGCATGCATTTAATTGAGAGGGGAGAGGAGTGAAATAAAATGGCCTCGTGATTACTTTTTTCCTCAAGTGCTGCCTCACAAATTTCCATCTTCATTTTGTATTTCTTTTTTGATTTTTGATTTTTGACTTTTTCTTCCTGCGGTTGCATGAAACACCCTCGTCTTCCTCGCGCCATGCTTCCCTGCTCCAACCCTTCCCTGCGGCTGCCTCCCCCTGCCAAGCCATACTAACCTCTCCCTGCAGCCGCATGTAGCCATTCCCTGCAATGCATTAGCCTTGCCTTCTTCCTTTATAAAAAACCACGGCTTCTACCTTCAAAACCAGCCTGGTCCCAGCCAAGAAAAAACCCACCTGCAGCTTCTTCTCCAGGCCACCGTCCTCTCATCCATTTCCCTCCACACGCCAGCCCTCCTTGGAGACACCCGGCAAACAAGAGCCCTCACTGTGGTGCACACCAACCACAGTGAGACCACCACCGCCCAGCTCTTCAAATTGCCGGTGGGCGTGGTGGCTCTTTTCTCATTTTTCTTACGTTTCGAGCACCTTCAGCCATGGCCGTAAGCTTCAAGGTCTGAAGCTCGAATTTTGGCAGTAGTATCAGCGACAAGGCAACAGCAGCAGCCCCAGCCCCTTTCGCGTGCGCCTGCAGGCGCCCTCGCCCTCTACGTGTGCCTGCAGGCCTCTCTGCCTCCCGCTTCTTCACTCTGTCACGCTCTCTCTTCCGCCCGCAACCGGCCACCACGCGTCACTGCAGCGACCAGCCAAGCTCTTTCCCGCACCCCTGCTAGCACTTGCAAGCCTCTGCACAAGCTGTAGGCACCCTCGCCTCCCTCTTCGCGCGCTCTGTTGCAAGCTTCTCTGTGCTCGCAACCAGCCGATGCAGACCCTCTTCCTCATGCGCCAGCCATGAGCCGGCCACACTCACACCACCTGCAGCTCCCGGTCGCGCGGCTCGCCAGACCACTATAGCCACTGTTCACGCAAGTCTGCGTGACACTGTGGCTACAGTGGGGTGACCGGTGAGCTTCTCACTTAACCGGTCACCTGGCACGCCGCAACCGGCCGTAGCTCGTGTGTGCGTCTCTGCCCGTGTCACCTGCACCAGCCCGCCCGTCTGCTTCGCTCGCTCCCTTCGCCCGCGCCTGCGAGCACCTGTTCTAGGAACTCCACGTAGTGCTGGGCGCTGCGGTCCTCTCCGCGCCAACTCTCCTGCATGCGTGCTCCTCTCTGCGCAAATACGCGCTTGCGCGTGCACTCGTGGATCTGACGTCGACCTTGAAGCCCAGACGCCTTAACAATGCCCTCGCCTCTAGCAGTGCATTTGCTCTCTCTCCCACTCTCTCTCTCTCTCACTCTCTCTCACAACACTCTCTCACTCTCTTCACCGACACTTACAGACACATACACTCACACTTACAGACACATACACTCACACTTCCACACACACACACACACCTATACACTATTATCTACATATATATATACGTATACATATATATATTGATATATATATACATATATTTATATACATATATATATATATACTTATATTTATACATATAGTAGTACCTATATACTTATGTATTAGTATACATACATAAATACATACATACATATATATATATATCTATACTTATATATATTCATATATATATATACATATATACATATACTTATATGCGTATACATATATATATATACTTATATCTATATATATATTAGTATTTATATAACTAAGTATTAGTATACATATATAAACATATATCTATATACTTATATATATACATATATACATATACTTATATACATATACATATATATATTTATATACATATATCTATACATATATTAGTACTTATATAAATATGTATTAGTCTATATACATACACATCTATATATATATATATATATCTATCTATACATATAGCTACATACATATATACATATACTTATATATATATATATATACATATATATATACACTACATATATATACATATATATACCTATAGATCTATAACCATATATATATATACATATAGATATATTTACATATATATTTATATTTCACATTACTCACCATACGTAGCATCACGGGAATATTTGCACCAGTTGCTGATATTCCCCGATACACGCATACAAAAAGCGTGTTCGCATTCATCTTCCACCATCCATCCTACACCTTACACGCGGCACCTCATCCTGTTGGTTGCGTCTTTCAAGATGACGACCGACTCAACACTCTGCTACACTCCATCTCCGCCTCCACCCCCACCCCTTTATACATATATAATATATACCTATATATATATACTGTATTTACTTTATTTCTGCTTAGCTTTCCTGTTAGTAAAAAGATAAAAAAATATATATATATATAAAAGAGAAAAGATAATCTTTGACTTGTAGGTACTCCATCTTGCGAATAGCAAGACCCATTCTGTAACCCTGTTTTGGCCCAAAGCCAAGAACTTAATTTTGAGGGTGTGCCTCAAGGACAAAGATTACCAGAAAAAAAAATATAAATAGAAAAACACCAAAAACACAATAAACGAATGGAAGAGACTCGTTGTAGGAAGGCATAGAAACTCGACTTGTAACCCTACTTCCCTGAGTTCGACCTTGGGCCTAAAAGTGACCAAGATAGAAATCAAGTAGGCTAGCATAAAAATTTTATAAAGAGATGGTTAGGTCTGATTTAGGTTAACCACTATACACATTTCAAAGATAAAATCACCATATTAACAACCTATTCAGGTCCGACACCTCACCTTTTCTGGCGCCGTTGCCGGGGAAGTGCGCCTTCAAGTAAGTTTTTACTCCATTCCTGTAATTTTTTTCTCTTCTCTTCTCTATTCACGGGTATCTCTGTTTTTGGTGTGCAGGTAAACCTGGTGCAAGGAGAAGGCAGGCAGACGAAGTCGAAGACGTAAGCAGATCCAAGGCGGAAATGAGATCGTGAAGATGCCGACACCGCATTGGAGCTTCGCACACGTTATCGAACAAGTAGGTCTTCTTTTCTTAGCAACTAGGGTTAACTTGTCACCTTAATAATAATAAAAAAAATTAAAAACTAAAAAAAAAACTAGAAAAAGCTTCTTGGGATCTCTTGGGGCAAGTGGATTAAAATTCACTTGTTTGATTGATTGTCTTCACTCCCACTGCCCAGGGATTTCCCGCCTTACTTCGCATAGCAAAAATCCAAGAATCTTGATTCTTGAATTTCTCGTCGTGGGAAGTATTCCTTGAGGCAAACATAAAAAGATTGATTGCACCCCTCTTTGCCTCATTTACCTGCAATTTGGGATCACCTTTTTGTGGGGAGACTTGGAATTAAGTTAATTCCAACCCACCACGACTTTTCAACTTGTCTAAGATTCGATCCTGAATATTTCAACACCAACAATTTTAGTTTCTTTATCTGTTGGTTGAGCCTTGTGTGTGGACATTTTTCTTGGTGATTGGGAGCACTTGAATTGAAGTGCTTTGGCTCCCTTTCACACTAATTTAAAACGGATTCGTGCATCCACACATAGAAATCTCCATTTAGGGTATCCCATTGCATTTTAGCATGCATTAACCAATTGAAATTGAAGAAGGGTTTGTTGGGCTTAGAAGAAAACCTGTATTCTTGCAAAACCCGGAGATTGGTTGAATTGGTAATTTAGAGAAATCCTAAAATTCATACTACTTAAGGCTGAACTCTAAAAACCATTCACCAATAAAAACTTCAATTCGGGGAGATTTCCCCGTTGCATGCTTGTTTTACACACTCTGAAAATCAATCACTTGGGCCTTACCCATAAACAACAACCTTCACATTCCAAAAGCACTTGACCCTAAGCCTCTATCTAAAACTGGTAGTAACTTGACCCTTACTAAGATTGGAGGTCTAAATACCTGCGTGTAGCGCCTGCGTGCTGGTGAGGGTTCCCGCGTGCTATTGGGTGTCTAAGACTGGGGCAAACGGCCTTTCAATCTGGCTCGGTGGTTCTGCGGTGCTTGCATTCGGTTCCGCAGTTCATGATGGTAGGTAACTTAGATCTTTAGGTCTAAGGGAACACTGTAGAGGTTAGGAATTTGATTGAATTGATTTGTCATCAAGTGTACCTTTGCGGTGTCATTTCTCTCATCTCTTTTCCCTTCTCATCTCCCCAATTCTTCCTGCAGTAGTGCATGTTTGGGAGGAGGTCACAAAACCCTGAACTGATTGAATTGCCTGATAAATTTAGAAAAGGAGCCGAATCCTCCTCCTCCTCTACAAACATGGCTGCACGCCCACCCCCAAATCCCGAGGGAGGAAACCGCCCTTAGAACCCACTAGGTGGTGGAGCCTTAGATCCCATAACCTGCCTCCAAGCCCAAATGAAAATGTATAATGAGAAAATGGAAGCCATTCGGGAAACACTGGAGGAAATGCAGAACCCTCCCGAATGGGAGGAGCCTAGGTCTCTTAGCTCATATCAGAATCCCGCTGCTACAGAGACCATAGGACAAATTTGGGTCTCCATGGGTGGGGACGACTTTCAATTGAAACCAAATATAATTGGCCTGATAAAGTTTCACTTCCGTGGTCTTGCAAGTGAAGATCCTTTTCTCCACTTGGAAGACTTAACCTGATTGGCTGAAACTGTTAAACCTAGAAATATCGGGTTACCTATAGTCCTCATGAAAATGTTCCCATTTTCATTGTGGGATAAAGCATCGCAGTGGTTACGCACCCCTAGGAGAACCATCCACTCTTGGGAAGAGATGCGAACAGCGTTTCTCAAGAAGTTCTTCCCAATCGGGCGAACCAATGCACTTCACCATGCTATCACCTCTTTTACGCAACAAAACGGCGAACAATTTCATGAGGCATGGGAGAGGTATAATGACCTCCTCAGGAACTGTCTGCACCACGGTTTGCCTAAGTGGCAAATAGCCCAGATTTTCTACTATGGGCTAAATGAGACTTTGAAGCAGATTGCAGATGCTTCCTGCGAAGGGAACTTTATGAATAAAGGTGAGAATGGAGCATTTGAACTTTTTGAAAATATGAGTGAAAAGTCGATGAACAATGCTTCCATTGTCGCCTTTAATCGTACCAGCCAGCCCCAAAATGTCCACGAAGTTGACACGGGACCCTCCCATTCATCCACTAATCTAAGCCTTATTGCACAAAAACTGGATGAAGTCTCCGTCGTGCACAAGAAGCTGGATGAGCTTCTGGCCAACCCCTCCCAATCTTTGGCAAACACCCCTACTTCACCACTTCGTCACAATTCCAATTCTTCCAACACCAGGCTTATCCTTAGAAACCCCATAAGACCTTCCTTACCGAGTGTCGCATCGAGCGACTCGGTAAGTCATGTGGAACTGGCTTCTGCGAGCCAGTATTTTGACATGGAGGACCAAGCCTCCGTGTGCTTGGATGCATATTTACATGTGGACACATCTTCTGGCATAGAAGATGCTTGCACCCTGGGGAACAACTTGTTCTTTGCCACTTATAACCCAGGGTGGTGCAATCATCCAAACTTCGCATGGTCCAACAACCCGCAATGCCAAAACCTTGCAGGTGGACCAATGCGACCTTCCGCACCCGTCATCCCAAGGGCCCAATCTAATCCTATGGCGAATCTGCCATCAGGCCCTTGCGTACCGCAAGCAGAACATGCATCAAGTCCTCTTGACAAATTGATGCGAATGATGACGGATATGTCAAAGCGCCATGAAGAGAACATGACCTCTCTTCAGCACCAACAAGCGCAGTAGAATGCTGAGATCAGTCAACTACGCATGGCGACTAAATCTCAGGGCACTCTTCCCACCCAACCTGTTCCAAACCCGCGAAACTTTGTACCCTGTGGTCCTCAACCACAAATATGACCTTCTCAGCGGCAAGTTCATCAAATTCTGTAAGCTCTGAGAATTCCACCGGGATTTCAGGCTAATCCCGCTACAGCACCGCACTCTTATGTCCCCATTGTGAACCCTCCTCTGCCGTATGATCCCATTGGACCCGCATCGTCCAATGCTATCACTACGAGGAGTGGTAAGCAGATCGTCGATTCGCCTCGACAAGATCCTGGCTCATCTTCTTCTTCATCGCCCTCTCAATCAGGATGTGCACCTCATTCGCGAGAGGACAATACACCCAAATTGTTGCCAGAATCAGTCCCATTCCCTGAGGCTCTACTGAGGGAGCCAAAAGGCAAAAAGAAAGATATGCAGGCCTTTGATAACCTGCATAATTTGTTCAGGGATGTAGAAATCAAGGTACCCCTGCTCGAGGCTATCGACCACATTCCTACTGTCTCCCGATTTTTCAAAGACTACACAACACCTAGGCGACAGTCAAAGAAAACTAAGAACCGGTGGTTCTCTCGCCTCATGCGAGTTGTGCTATGCTATCAAATCTACCACCAAAGTAGAAAGATCCGGGCACACTGCTTATTGCCTGTAGCATCCAAGGCTGCAATTTTAACCGTGCTCTGCTTGATCTAGGATCTTCCATAAATCTCACACCAACCATCATGTTCGAAAAATTTTCCTTAGGAAATTTGAAACCCACCCCTGTTACGTTACAGTTGGCAGATCGTTCTGTCAAAATCCCAAAGGGTGTGGTGGAAGACGTGGTGGTTAGAGTCAACAGTCTCTATTTTCCTATTGACTTTCTTGTTTTAGATATGGAAGTTCCTAGCTCACTTTTTGATTGTCCAATCTTCCTTGGTCGACCTTTCTTGGCCACAGCCCGTGCCCTTATCGACTGTGAGTCGGGCTGTATCGAGATTGCCGTTGGATCTGAAAAGATCAAGCTGAACATCTTCAAGGCAGCCAAGAACTTTGATTATGATTGTATCGAGGATGACACGTCTGACGAGGACATAACCGTCAGTGTGTGTATCGGACTAATTGGCACCTATTTAGACTGCTGCGGATTACCTGATGACTGCCTAATCAACACATATTGTGACGTTCCCCTATCCCTCCCTTGTCCCGTACCTTCTCTTGACCAGACTTCTGATGAGGTTTTCTCCGCTTCCCATACCTCATGGATTGAGTCATATCCGGGCTGCTCACCGTCGATCCACACTCTTGAAGATAGGATTGCCCTTTCTTTCCCGCCAAATCAGGTAGATTTGCAATTCCACACTGGGACCTTGAGCCCACATCTTACTCACTGGGGCTATTCCTTTTTGGATCCATCTATCCAAGAAGCCCCTCTTCTTAAGGGACAACTTCGTCTTCCCGACTTGTTTTCTGTTCCGCCTGGGACACTCTCATCCCATGAAATGCTAGACCCTTCACCATCCACCATCACTTTTCACGCCACTATCACGATCACTTCACTTTTCTTTTCACCTCCCACCATCCACCCACCCTACAACCCTGCTGTATATCCTACACTTCAGCTCTCGTTACCTGATCCTTCATCCTTCCTCTATCCTACCCTACATGCATATGAGGACATAGAATTGTTTGGCATGGGGGGGTGGATAGGCATCCATAGGATCTGGGTATTTTATGGTATCATGCATTTCCCACCTAGTTATAAATATGCAAGAAAAAGAAAAAGGAAAAAAAAAAAAATATATATATATAATAAAAATGGTGTTTAGTAATGATCTAAAGGCTGAAACAAAAATACAATAAGTGTTTATGGATATTCAACCTCTGTTTTGAAGACTTTCCAGGCCACAGAAGCTTGATTCACTCAGGCTCGGCTTAATTCACTTGAGCATTGATAAGATAAATCGGAATCTCTCCAAACTAAGGACGTATTCTTGTACCTGAGACACCAGTATAGGATTCGTTGGTTTGCTTCTACTTGAGAGCTTAAGTAAACTTGGTTCACACTACACATATCAGGAAAGACCAGGTGAACATAAGATCCAACCCTAGTGTTCATTAGGGAAGGTGGAGTCCTTACCTGTGCATGCAGGTAGACTTTTTATCCCAGGTTTTAGTCTTGTGTTTAGGAGAAAACTCTTTCTACCAAAAAGAAACTCTCCCACCAAAAAGAAAAGTGTGCTCCTCCAAATAAAGTTGCAAGAGATATACTGACATGTGTTTCAAGAAAAAAAAAAAGGATGCAAATAAGTCAATATATCTCGCAAAGTTGCTACCCTAAAAAAGGCTCTATCCTATTCTCTTTGAGCCATAAATATCAGAAAATGGGAGTTGAGTTTCCATCATCTTCTTAAGGGCCAATCCAAAGACACAAGCTGAAACTGGGACCAACCTTTACTTAAAAATTTGTGAAATCCTGGGCTTGAATCTTAATGTTCATTTGGTTAGTCTTGATCCTTCACTATGCACAAGTCATAATCTCTTGAGCTCTCGAGTATAGCAAAAACCCCTTGGATCCTGGAAATCGTACTTAAGGTTTAAATATCAAGAGTCCTGGTTAGTTGAGAGATGATATATGTCATGTGAGACTTAAAGTACTCGTAGTCTTCTCTAGAATTGGTTCTCACAATATCCAACAATAAAGACGCCTATATCGCCTCAGAAGAAAATCTTCAGCTTAAGATCATTTCTAAATACTAGAAAAAAGGTTTTGCTAGGGACTAGCAAAAGATAGGCAGGTACACCCAAAAGTACAACACAGAGTAACATAGGACCTTGCCTTCTTAGAATAAGGGTCTCACCCCTCAAAATAGAATAGGGGTCATGCCCCTCCATAGTCCACGTACCCTAGTCTGACTATCCCAGTTCGCCCAGTATGCGTAACAAAGTCGGTGCATGGTGGTTAGTCCTAACCCCAGGCCCCGTGGGGTGACTAGCTCTCTCCCTACACTAAGTAGCTCACCTCGATACCACATACGTGAAGGTCAAACAGGAGTCAGTGTAGAGTGACTAGACCTAACCTTGGGTCTCAACCTGAGGGCGGCTAGCTCCCCTCTACACTAAAGGGATAGTGGCTCCCTTGGTACCAGGTATGCAAGACAGTCTGATGTAAACATGTTTACACTACTTAAGATGTATATTTATGCATGTTCTTAAGCATAGGATTGCGTTGCATGCTATAAATATTGCATAACATGCATCATCTTGCATTTAGAGTAGTTTGAATAAAATGGAGGTTAATTATCTCCTTTTATGTGCTTGGACAGGGAAAACTTTTTATCGGGACCTCGGATCAAAGATACAACCATACAGATGTGATCAGGGCGACGATTGGAGTTCAACGACTCTAAGATCGCCCTAATCAGGCATCTGTAGCATCAGATAGTCATCGGGGAACCTTAGAAGATCAAGGGCTAAGATGGTGTAAATATGCACTTCAAACGACAAATCCAACCATACAGATGGATTCGGATCGACGATTGCAGCCTAATGACGCAAAAATCGAGTCAATCAGACACTCGTGGCGCCATCTACATCAGCCAGAAGATGGATGGCCAAGATGGCACCATCTCAGTCGCCCAATTGCCTGCACACACCTGCTGAAGCCCTTGCATCCGCCCTTCCCTGCCGTTGGATCAAGATCCAACGGCTGCGACGCGCCCGCACTGAAGTTAGGCGCTCGACACAAACACGCCCCCAACATGTTGGTCAGCGCTCTAATACGAAGCGAGTGCGTGCGTTTGAGCCTCGCCACACTTAAATTGAAGCGAAGGCATGCCTTCGATCAAGCGTAGGATCGTGATCCAACGGCCACGCATGCACAATCAAGATGACACGCTATTACATGCACGACGGTAACGCGGCATCACAAGCAATCGGGCTCGTGCTGACGAGGCAAGCGTAGCGTGATCTAAGCCGTCCGATCTCGTGATTGGACGGCTGAGAATGGCCGGACGTGTACGCACATTGTGCGCGTGGGAAAGCGAGCGAGCGTGCGCGTGCCACCCACTACGCCCACATTCAAACCTTTAGTGACGATTTTATCTATCACTAAAGGTCCTGAATTAATGTTTTTAAAGTTGTAATGACCTAATTGCCCCCACTTCTTGCAACTATAAAAGGACACCTCCTCCACACGAAATTCTCATCCCTTCCTTCTCTTCTCTCCCTCTCCAAAGCTCAAGAGAAGCTTGTCTCACACCCGAGATGCTTCTTAAGAGATAAAGTCAAATTTTTGTCCCCCTTCGGAAGTGGATCACGTGACGACAATGACATGCTGCCCCGTTCCCATTCATCTACTTCGTCCTCCTTTGTCCAGGTGTCGTCCCGTCTGGCTCATCCTCTAAGCAACTGTCGAGGAGGATATTTCTCTCTCCATTCTTTCACTGCTTTCTAGTGTAATGAACAATCATTCTAATGATGAAATTCTATGTTTATTCTACAACTCATTTTGGTTTTTGTTTGTAATATTCTTTCTCTCTCTTATTCTCTCTCACTCTTTTCTATTTATTGTAAGTAGTTAGATAGTTCTAATCAATTGAATTATTTCGTGACAAATAAAAACCAACGCGTTGTTTTTAAATCAAATGTCCGCCTCCCTGTATTCGACCAGGAATTTCCATTTCGGTATAAATTTTATTTGTTGAACACGAGTTCTTCGCTTTCATACTACGATAACAGGTTTTCAAAACTGAACACGTTGGCGTAGCAACTCGACGTTCAACATTTTGGTGCCGTTGCCTGGAATGCGATGCTCTTTGAATTTTCTTTACGTTTTCTAACTTACAAATCATTTACCTCACTTCTCTCCTTATTGTGATTGCAGGTACTCTTTCGAAACAGGCGAAAGTGGTAGATTGGAGTAAAGTGTTGTGGAAGGTTTTGTAGGTTATCCCCCACATCCCACCCATTAGATTTTATTCCACAACATAATAACACAAACGTCAATCAACCTAGGTGTTCTTATAAACTCTAAGGTTAGATTATTTGTTGTTTGACATCCACACCAGCCCCAACCCCCACGTTAAATAAAAAAAGAAAAGCTAAAAAAAAAATCTCACAGAGGTACACAACCTCATCTGATTTTCAAACTCAACCGGTAAACCGATCTTTGGAGTCGGAACACACATCCAAACATATAATTGAGTAGAAATCAGATTAGGTAATCATTTGTGTGCCTAATTAAGTGGTGCAACAGACCAATTGTTTGAGTTGTTTGAGCCACACCACTTCAATTAAAATCAACTCATTAAGTAGCTGCCACATAGGTTCAACTATTAGGGATTTACCAGGCACTCCACATTCTTTTTAAGTTTCAAAGGAAAATATCTTCACCTGTGCTTTCAAAAACCTGGTTTGCCAACAAAACTTGTTTGAAAACACCTAAAGTTGAATCCTCAAAGCTACTAAGCAAGATTTGAATCCTAAAATTCACCGCATCAAAAATAATCTTGCTTGAAAACTACTGGTTGTGCATGCACACACAAATCAATCCATCATTAAGGGCACAACCCATTTAAAGGGCCCATCACATTCCAAAGCACATTCAAACCTAGCCCTAAATAAAACAGAGTAGACGTTGGCCTTAAGGATTTGACTCGCTCTTCAGAGCCCAGAACGAGATTATTTTCGATTAGTTTGTTTCTACTGTTCAATCTGATGTCTAGCTAGGGGAGCAGAATCAAACGATCGCGGCTGGGGGGTACACTAGGAATCGGAGGCGCAAGTCGAAGGAAGAACCTTCTCCCCAGTCCCTCCTTCTAACTGGTTGGATTGAACAGACAAAAGTAGATCAAATCGTTTCTTTATCTCAAGATGGGTTTTGGGAGCCTGTAGGTCTCTAGGCTAGCCCACTTAAGGACAGGTTTGATTGTTTTATTGCAGGGCGCCTTTCTTCCTCCCGCTTATCATGAATCCTTCCACATATTACATACATTCCCACTCTTTCCCTCCTGTTTTGAATTATCCTCAACATGACGATTATCTTGATTCGTACTGTAATCAACCATCAGTTAGTTAGGATAACTCGGATTAGGGATACAGTTCTGGACCTCCGTGTTTAGGGTCTAACCCTGAACACTATGATTGTGATTTCTATCCTTCTCAGAGCCACATTGATTATAGATCGTCAACCTTTCATGAACAACCTAATATGATCTACAATCAAGAAGGATACACTGATCCTTACCCATCCTCTGATTACACTACCTTTAGGTCATCACCACCTTTTGAACAATCTAAAATGACCTATTATTAGGAAGGGTATAACAAATCTCAATTCGTTAATTCCCCTGCATTGATACCAAACCCGCCCAACCCTGAACCAACTCATTTAGTTCAGGGTAACCAGGTTCAAGAAAAGGTTCTGGCTAACTTGAGGAATATTATACAATCTTTAGAAGTTCAGCCAATACCTTGCATTGAGAGATTGGAGCCCCTGATTGAAATGATTGATGATTTGAACAAGTCTTTGTTGGATTGGCTCTAGGATGTTAAGGATAAGAACCCGGGTGAGTTTCTACTTGGGAAATTAGCGAAATTGAGGATGAGATTTGTGGTCACTTTGATTCAATCATGGGATGATTCCCAGGATGAACCCACTTCAGGAGAGACAATTTTAGAACTCGCTCAGGCACCTTTTGAGGGGGACACGTGTTACGAGGCTGAACAGATTGAATTAAAGCAACTAATTAAGGAAGATCTGATTTCTTCACCTAAGATCCCTGAGCCAGGGTACGAGGAAATGTATGTCGCCTTGGAATAGAAAGTGACAGATGATGTTGGGACATACATTAATACGGATCTTGATTTCTTTGATTCTGATGGTGAAGATTCAAGTTGCGAAGTCTCAGGCGAGTTTACATAACACAATTTTTGTGAGACGATTGGGCCTGAGGAATCTGAAAGATCATTAGATAGCCCAAGAACTAAGGAAACTGATCCTATTAGGGCACACATTACAGATCCAGAATTGTATTTTCTGGAGAATTCAATTCAATGCCCTGAGTGTCAGTTACACCCCGTTGAGCTTATCGATGATTCTATTTCTGAGATAATTAGATCCAAGTCAATTTTGATTCAGCCACATCATTTAGACTTGGACATTTTAGATGGGGTGATTAATATGCAAGAGGTCTTGGAATTTGACATGCTGAATGAGGAGGATAGGAGCCAGGAAATTTTTATTTGGGAAGTTATGGAGGAAGTACAAGACTGTGTCTAAGGGTACCATTTCATTTGAAACCATCAAACCAAAACCCTTATGACATCTGTTTTGAGGATGTCAAACCTAAGGACACATTCAATGATTATCCTTTTGAGCTTCAATTCTTTGTAACCCAACTTTTTGGTCTTGGGTTGCATCCTCATAAATCCCAGGCCTGATCCTGCTTGCATGCTGATTTTAGGTTTTAGGTAATTTTTATCTAGAACCTAGGATATTCTTGATTATGGGGTGTGGGTCTCCATCACAATCTGGTCAACATCTGTGGACCTCTGTTGACAGCTCAGAGGACTCTTATGTTTATTCTGATTCAAACCTGCACCTATGAATTCTTTATTTCTCTTCTTTGTATAGTGTGCCTAGCTGAAGGCACTAAATTCCACACATATACAGTTCTTTTTTAGTTTCTATCTCGGAGCAAACCTGACATTCACACAATTCAGGTGCTTTCTACGCTATTCCACTCTGTTTTATGTCTTTTTAATACAATGAGGACATTGCATTAGATAGGCATGGGGGGGTGGATATTCATCTCTATATTTATTCATCAACTCTGTAGATTTGTTTTATTTTGTTAAAAAAAATATAAAAAAAATTGGAATTGGGAAAGAGAACTTGGGTTTAAGAAAATTTTCAATCTTAGGAAATACTACATTATGATTTGAACATAAAGACCCTTCAGGTTTTTGGACTTAATCTGCCTGTGTATCCACTAAAATGTGGATTTGTCTTTTGAGTCCTCGCCATCTTAATTCTATCGTAATTGGAGTAAATAAGTTTGGTTGATAAGTACATGACTTATTAACCCGCCCTCTGATTTGAAGGAACTTTGAGTTTCTAGCATCTACACACTTTCTTTGGACTGACTCATTGTTCGGCGATTTTAACGAAAATTGGGTAGGTAATGAACCTTCTAGGGTGATATGGCTGGCAAGTTATCATGGGTAACAGCCCATAGGTATGTTGTCCAGAGCTCAGTCACTAGACCTTTCTCTTTTTGCTGCCTTTAGGTAAATCTTAGACTAGGGAAGCCACCTACTTAAAAAAAAAAAAATCGAAAAGAAAAGGAGAAAAGATAAAAAAAGAAATAAGCCACACTTCGCCGCATGAGTATGGCTGGCAAGTTGTCAGTGGTAACAGCTCATAGACTGGTTGTCCAAAACCAAGCTCAATAAATGCACTAAAAATTCCCAAAATACTTAGGAAGAAGTGAAGTAGAATATACCGGGGAGATATACACTGGATTCACCCTTGTGTTGACCCCGTTAAAAATAAAAGTAGGGACAAAGCTACTGGTTGTAAAGATACACCTTTAGGCAGAATTCTTTTTTTAGGTCACCTAGAGGTGTAGAAATCCGAAGTCCATTTTAATTGTCAATCAACGAGTCTATCACATTCACGATAAGATGCTTAGAACTTAGGGCACTCATCAAATCTTGGGTGAGTTGAATGGCCGTAGAAAGCCACTCTTACACCTTAAAACTTGAAAATCCAAAAAAAAATTAGAAAAGAAGAAAAAGAGAAAAAGAAAATTTTCTTTGAATAAGGCGAGGGCTTGAGGCGGTCTGCATTTTGGCAGATACTTGGGCACTGTTGTGATCTTAGGTAGACATTTTCTTAATGATTGAAAATAACTCATGCCCAAATAATCCAACCTAATTCTTTTATAAATAGCATAAAGTTTTTGCTAGGGACTAGCGAAAGATAGGCATGGGGGTATGATGTAAACACGTTTACACTACTTAAGATGTCTATTTACGCATGTTCTTAAGCATAGGATTGCATTGCATGCTATAAATATTGCATAGCATGCATCATCATGCATTTAGAGTAGTTTGAATAAAATGGAGGTTAATTGTCCCCTTTTATGTGCTTGGACAGGGTAAACTTTTTATCAGGGCCTCGGATTGAAGATCCAACTGTACAGATGTTATCAGGGTGATGATTGGAGTTCAACGACTCCAAGATCGCCCTAATCAAGCATCTGTAGCATTAGATAGTGATCGGGGAACCCTAGAAGATCAAGGGCCAAGATGGCATAAATCTGCACTTCAAATGACAAATCCGACTGCATGGATGGATTCGAATCGACGATTGCAGCCTAACGATGCAAAAATCCAGTCAATCCGACACCCGTGGCACCATCTACATCGGCCAGAAGATGGACGGCCAAGATGGCGCCTTGTGGCACCATCTCGGCTGCCCAATCGCTCGCACACACCTGCTGAAGCCCCCAAATCCGCCCTTCCCTGCCGTTGGATGAAGATCCAATGACTGTAATGCGCTCGCGCTGAAGTTAGGCACTCGACACAAACGTGCCCCCAGCGCATTGGTCGAGCACTCTAACGTGAAGCCAGAGCGCACGTTTGAGCCTCAGCACGCTGAATTGAAGTGGAGGCGCGCCTTCGATCGAGCGTCAGATCGCGATCTAACAGCCGCGCGCGCTCAATCAAGATGACGTGCTATTACACACACGGCGGTAATGCGGCATCACACGCGATCGAGCGCGCGCTGAGGAGGCGGGCATAGCGCGATCTAAGCCGTCCAATCTCGCGATCGGACGATTGAGAATGGTCGGACGTGCACGTGCATTGGGCGCACTGGCAAGCGAGCGGGCGCGTGCACGCCGCCCACTACGCCCACGATCAGACCTTTAGCGACGATTTTATCCGTCACTAAAGGTCCTGAATTAATGTTTTTAAAGTTGTAATGACCAAATTGCTCCCACTCCCTGCAACTATAAAAGGATACCTCCTCCACATGAAATTCTTATCCCTTCCTTCTCTTCTCTCCCTCTCCAAAGCTCAAGAGAAGCTTGTCCCACACCTGGGATGCTTCTTGCGAGATAAAGTCAATTTTTCGTCCCCCTTTGGAAGTAGATCCCACGACGACAACGTGCTGCCCCATTCCCGTTCTTTTGCTTCGTCCTCCTTCGTCCTGCTTCATCCTCCTTCGTCCAGGCGTCGTCCCATCCAGCTCATCCTCCAAGCGACCGTCGAGGAGGATATTTCTCTCTCGATTCTTTTAATGCTTTCTAGAGTAGATTTACTGCTTTCTAAAGTAGATTTACTGCTTGCTAGTGTAATCATTTTCCCGCTTTCTAGTGTAATTAATAATCGTTCTAATGATGAAAATCTTTGCTTATTCTACATCTCATTTTGGTTTTTGTTTGTAATATTCTCTCTCTCCTATTCTCTCTCCTTCTTTTCTATTTATTGTAAGTAGTTAGATAGTTCTAATCAATTGAATTATTTCGTGAGAAATAAAAACAAACGCATTGTTTTTAAATCAAACGTCCGCCTCCCTGTGTTCGACTCGGAATTTCCATTTCGGTATAAATTTTATTTGTTGAACACGAGTTCTTCGCTTTCATACTACGATGACAGGTTTTCAAAACCAAACACGTTAGCGTAGCAACTCGACGTTCATCATAGTCATTCTCCTCTGTACCACGTACACAGTGGCTAGCTCACTTTCCACAATAAAGGGACAGTCGCTCTCTTCAGTATACGAGGGCCAGCGCACTTCCCTTAACCAAGTTCGAACTGCCGCTGGTAGGCAACATGTTCCAAAACCATCAGGTTTTCCATACTACAATATTCTTGGTTTCATTCTAAATTCCCTGTAGGGTTCGTACAAGGACTTATTTCCATATTTGGTTCGTTACATGTAGAATAGGCAACTCAAATTTCACCATCAAGTACTCAATATAGGTATGTATTTCCATTCAAGATAGGGTTCATTACAGGTAGTACAGGCAGCTCATGATTTATTTCTTCTTAGGAAGCATCACAATAACTCAATCATTCATTAACTACACATGCATTTCTTCCAGCCCTAGTGTTCATTTCACAACCTAGGGTTCAATCGAATATATTCTAAAGTAGCATGCATTTGTCTCTCTTCAGTCCTAGGGTTCATCTCACAACCTAGGGTTCAAATAATTCTACACATGTAATTTAATTACTAACTTCGGGGTTAAGGTGAAAACCACTCTACTAGGGTAACCGGGTGGAATGGGGGCTCGTATAGTAACTCCCGACGTCTCAGCATGTCCTGTGTATTCTACGTACTGGAGACCTATAAGATGGACCAACAGGTCAAGTGAGCTCAAAACTACATAGACAGTATATCATTATGTACAGAAACATGAATGGAATCCAATGACGTTTCGTTTGCGGAAATCTGACTCCGTTTGGGCCATGAATAGGCCTAAAAACACAACTCTAACCAAAATCAGACGTCTGCTAAACGAATGTAATGGCTCACCTTGCTCTTTGAGTCTTTTTCAGACATCTGGAATTCCTTGTAGATGTCTGAGGGGGTCTTCAGATGTCTGGCAACACTCTCAGACATTTGAAACCACCTCGATCCTCGCACTAGCGCACCTTCCCAACCTCTGACATACGCATGCACCATTAGAACACGGCAGGGGGAAAAAGATAATTAAAAACTACATGCCATCAGACGTCTGGTATTACCTCCAGACATCTATCGAACTCCACAGACATCTGATTCTCTGGAAAAAAATGACTCCACAGAACCCTTTGCGAGTTTCTTTCCTCTATGTGCTCCTGTACCACGTAGTAGCAGCTTCTACCAATGCACTGCAGACCTCCTGCCGCCCTCTGTGCCCACTCTCTTTCCCTCACCCTCGCCCATGCTCTCCTCCCTCTCGAGCTCCTCCCTCTCCCTGTTCTTCCTCTCCTCCCTCACTCGGTTGCGGTGGTGGAGAGAAATGGAGGAGGGGGGTTTTATGTATGGGTGAGGGATGGGAATGGGTATGGTGGGGGGTATGGTGGGAGGTGTGGGGCATGGGGGTATGGTGGAGGTGTATGGGCATGGTGGGCATGGCAGTGTAGGGGCATGGAATGAGGGTTTTTGCAAAGATGACCCTGCGGAAACCTCCTATTCCTGCAGAGCCCACAAAAAAAAACCCCAGGGTTTACAATTGTAGTAACATCCCCATAATTCTGGGAAATTTCTGAATGACCATTGGGAAGGTCCATTTCAATTTTAGTGAGACTAACGTGCTTGAGGAGCATGATGAACCATTTGATAGCTCTATCATTGAAGATTGTGATCTGATTGGGGCTGACATGGAGGATTCATATCCTATTATAATAGACAATCCAATTGGCAACCCTAATCATCAAACACACCCCAAAAAGATGAATGATTTAGATTTGGAAATCATTGAATCCAAGTCAATTATGATCCAGCCATAATTGTTTGACTTAGATATCTTTGATGGGGTGTCCAACGATCTGGAGGTCCTGGAAACCTTGATCTTGGAGGATAGGAATTTGGAAATTAAGATCAGGGAAGTTAGCTTCAAGGAAGACAGGAGCGTGGATCTAAGGGTTCCTACTTGCCTCAAACCTCCTACTTTCTATCAGTACTCTTACAATAATTTTTATTCTGAGGATTTTCAACCCAAGTTTAGAATAGTGGATTATCTTTTTGAGCCAATTCCAAATGGACAAATACTCCTATTAATTTAGAACTTTATTTTGTCTAGAATTTTAGACTTGGGTTGCATACCCCAAAGCCACAGGCCTGACCTCAAAAGCACAATGATCTTTGGTTCTGGGTGATTTTCATCCAGAACCTTAAAATCACTCAACCGTGGGGCATAGGTCTACATCACAATCTAGTCCACATCTATGGACATCTTCTACTGATGAGTTTAAGGATCAATATTTTTATTCTAATTCCGACCCGCAATTGTGAATTCTTAATTTCTTTGTTTGTATATTATGCCTAACTAAAGACAATAAACTTAGCACGTGTGTATACTCCTTTCTCTTTGCGAAGCTGATCAAATTTTCAAGAAATTCAAGTGATATTTTGTTTACTCCACCCTTTTCATATCTTTATTTTTACAATGAGGACATTGCATCATTTAGGCATTTGGGGGTGGATAATTAATCCTAAAATTATTTTGTTAGCGCCGTGAAATTTCTTTTATTTTCTTTACACAAAAAATTCAAAAAATTTTAGAATTAGGAAAAGAGAACTTAGGCATTAGGTGTTGTTAACCCTAGGAAATGATACTTTAGGACCTGAACACTCAGACTCTTCAGGTCTTCGGGCTTAATTAGCTCGGCTGTCCACTAAAATGTGGACCTATTTCTTGAGTCCTCACCAAGTTAATTTTATTTTAATTTGGCTAATAAATTGGGGTGATAAGTACACGACTTATCAACTCACCCTCTGATTTGAGGGGACTTCGAGTCTAAAGCATCTACACATTATTTGCATGGACTCACTTTTTGGTGATTTTTACAAAAGTTAGGTAACTAATGAACTTTTTAGGATAGTTTGCCTGGTAAGTTGCCATAGGTAATGATTAGCCCATATTTGTGGGCTAATTAAGTATTTAAGTACGTAGACATTAAGTTAATTCTAACATTTATTTAGCATAAATTAGGATGTAAATAGATTAATTCATATTTCTAAATTAATTACATAATTCATGCATTGCATTCATATTTAAATGTATTTAGAATTAACTTAGAATTGCATTCATTTAATTAGTTAACCAATTAGGTTCATTGCATGCATTAATTTAAGTTAACATAAAAGTTGAGGGTTTGTATATAAATAACCGTAATATTTTATCATTATTTTTATTGTTCTTCTTTTAGCAATGGCTGCAATGCCACCAGCTGTCGCACTAAAACCTGCATTCAAGGACTAGCGGAGAATGTGGATCTGCTCCCGCCTCTCCATTCAAATCCATGCAGGTGGCTACAAAAGGAGGAGGGAGGCTGCCTTGTATGGGAGGCCACCACCCCCAACCCACCACTGTGCAGAGAGTTGATCTCTCGTCCTTTCCACCACAACCGGCCCCAACCGTGGCGACAAGCCTCCACCACCGAGGGCGTGTGGTGTGATAGGCCACACCACCATCTGGAGCTCGTCCGCATTACCGTGAGCACCTCAGCGTGCACCACCCTCGCCATCATCACCAACAACCACCGCTATAGCCACTGCAACTTCATCGTCCCCGTCAGTTAAGACGTTTGGGAATTTTCCCAGACGTCTGAAACACACAACAGCAATCGGCACCTCCTTCATGCCCGCGCCCGTCCGGCTGCACAAGCCCGCCAGCACCTCGCGCCTTCCCTGCACACCCTGCACCACCTCCGCGTGCACCCTGCAGTGCCTCCAGCCACGCACGTAGCCAGCTCACCTCACCTCCTAAGCAGCGCCACTCTAGCCACACACACAGCCGGCGTGCACGCCTGCATGCAGCACCGACCACCAGCTCCTTACCCGTGTGCGTACGCACCTTCTGCAGCAACGCCATCCGCAGCCCACACACGCCCCTGCCGCATGCCTGCAGCAGCAACTGCCCTCCAACCGCGCACGTAGAGTGCACTGCACTTCTGCCGCACACCCTACAGTGTGCCGTCGATGCTTGCAACGTGCGGCCAGCAGCATCCAACAGCAGCTACTGCGGCCGCTAGCAGCACCACCCTCCGTGCATGTGTAGTCCAACGCTTGCGCCTCCTTGCCAGGAGCTTAGCCGCACCCGTCCAAGCCCGCACGGCCTGCGACGCTTCAGTAGTCGCCAGAACCCACCACCACCGTACCTCCGTTTGGCCTCCTCGGGGCACCTCGCACTTCACCACGACTGCCATCATAGAGCCCTCAGTCTAGAGATCCTCCTTCTAGCTTCACACCTCTGGCCATTCCTTCCTCCTCGCGCACAGACAAGGGGAAGAAGTTCCCCTATTTTGCTACAGTAAAAGCTATATTAATATTTACATTCTCTGCCTTTGTCAACTTTTATTAATATTTTATTAAGCTGCATTGCAGAAAATATCCTTTAGGTGTTCAAAATTGCAATTTCAATATGTTCTCTTGATGCTTTCTTATTCTAAAGGCAAATTTGGCTCGATTCTTGTCAAAACTAACTGTGAACATATGTTTTTAACTGGTGTGGATTTAAATACATCGTTGCATCCCTGTGGGCACGACCCGCTCTTCTGCGAGTGGTTATTTTAATTATTGATTAGTCGATTTTTCTACCACATAGAACTACAAATGACTTTAAAAGTGAAGAATTGACTCGTCAGGTAACAGCCTATTGGCTGATTGTCCAGAGCCCAACTACATGACCATACTCTTTCTACTACCTTTAGATAAATCTTAGATCAGGGAAGCCACCTACTCAGAAAAAGAAAAACAAATGATACTTAAAAAGAAAAAGAAAAAAAGAAAAATAGAAAGAGGAGAAAAAAAAATAGAAAAATAAGTAAGCCACACTTCATCGCACGAGTATGACTGGCAAGTTGCCATGGGTAACAGCCCATTGGCCGATTGTTGAGAGTCCAGCTACAAAAATGCACAAATAATTTCCAAAACACCTAGGAAAGAAGCGAGGAAGTAGAATAAACCAGGGTGATATACACTGGGTTCACCCTTTTGTTGAGCCCATAAAAAATGAGAAAAAGTGGGGCGGAAGCTACTGGTTGAGTAGATAACCCTTTAAGCAGAAGCTCTTGAGGTCACCTAGGGTCGTAGAAACCTGAAGTCCATTTTAACGGTCGCCTAGTGAGTCTATCACTTATCAGAAGATGCTTAAAACTTGAAGTTCTTTTCTAGTCCTGGGTGGGTTGGGTAGTCGTAGAAAGTTGCCTTGAAACTCTAAATTTAAAAATCCAAAAAAATTAGAAAAGAAGAAAAAAATAGAAAAAAATTGTATCTTCCCTTTTCAAATAAGGTAAGACTTGGGTAGTCTGCATTTTGGTAGGCACCTAGGCACTATTGAATCTTCGTAATTTAGGACTTTAGTTGAAATTTTCTATTGTTAATAAAAAACTTATGCCTAAGTAATTAAATTCTAATTCTATTCTTATACATAGCATGTAGTTTAATTTTGCTAGGTACTAGCAGAAGATAGGCATGTGGGTATGATGTATACACATCCATTTAGGATAAAATGTCAATTTATGCATGTTCCTAAGCTTAGAAATGCATTCCATATTATAAATATTGCATAGCATACATCATTATGCATTAAGAATAGTTTGCGTAAAGTATAGGTTAATTAGCATCCATTTGTGGCCAAGAGAGAAGTAGATTTATTTCAGGGCCTCGGATTAATGATCCAACCATATGGATTTGATTAGGACGACAATCAGAGTCAAACACCTCTGAAATCCTCTTGATCGGAGTCCTATAGCACATTATGCAGTCCAATGAAGACCAAAGGGTAAGGGGCAAGGTGGCGCCAATCCGAACCTCAGACAACCAATCTAACCACACAGATGGATTCTGATGTAAACACATTTACACTACTTAAAATGTCTATTTATGCATGTTCTTAAGTATAGGATTGCATTTCATGATATAAATATTGCATTACATGCATCATCTTGCATTTGGAGTAGTTTGAATAAAATGGAGGTTAATTATCTCCATTTATGTGCTTGGACAGGGCAAACATTTTATCGGGGCCTCGGATCAAAGATCCAACCGTTTGGATGTGGTTAGGGCGACGATTGGAGTTCAACGACTCCAAGATCGCCCTAATCAGGCATCCGTAGCATCAGATAGTGACCGGGGAACCCTAGAAGATCAAGGGCTAGGATGGGGTAAATCCGCACTTCAGATAATAAATCTGACTGCACGGATGAATTCGGATCAACGATCACATCCCAACAACATAAAAATTGAGTCAATCCGACATCCGTGGCACCATCTACAACTTCCAGAAGATGGACGGCCAAGATAGCGCCACGTGGTGCCATCTCAGCCGCCCAAACGGCCGCTTCATCTTGTGAAGGCCCCGCACCCAATCGCTCTCCACCGTTGGATCTTAATCCAACAGCTCTTGGTGCTCGTATTTAAAAGCGCCCGCTCGACCATCCGCGCCGCATAACGCAGTGGTCGAGCGCGCTATCGCGAGCGCGGGGCGCGGGTTCAAGCCGTGGAGAGGGGCTGGAAGGCGCGGCGATTGGGCGCGGGTGGAGCGTCAGATGGAGATTGGACGGCCATGCGCACCCGATAGTGTTGACGCGAGATTGGACGTGCAATCAGACGCGCAATCAGACGCGCTGGCGGGCGTGCAGCGTGCGGGCGGGCGCGTAGCACGCGGGCACGGATGCATCTTAAGCCGTCCGATCTCGCGATCGGACGGCTGAAAAGCAGCGGACATGCGGAAGCCGTTGAGCACGCGAGCAGGCGAGGAGGCGCGCGCATGCCGGCCACGACGCCCACGTCGGGGCTTTAGTGATGGATTTATCCGTCACTAAAGACCCCTCTTTTATTATTTTGAAGTTGTAATGTCCATTTTGCCCCCACTCCTTGCAACTATAAAAGGAGACCCCTTCCATACGAAATTATCATCCCTTCTTTCTCCTCTCTACCCCTCCAAAGCTCAAAAGAAGCTTGTCCCACACCCAGGATGCTTCTTACGAGATAAAGTCCAATTTTCATTCCCCTTCGGAAGTGGATCCCGCGATGATGACGGCGTGCTGCTCCGTTCCCGTTCTTCTGCTTCGTCCTCCTTCGTCCTGCTTTGTTCTCCTTCGTCCAGACATCGTCCCGTCCGGCTCGTCGTCCAAGCAATCGTCGAGGAGGATAATTTCTCTCTTCCTATTCTTTTTACTGCTTTCTAGTATAGAGTTACTGCTTTCTAGATTAATCTGCTCGTCCTCCAAGCAATCATCGAGGAGGACATTTCTCCCTCCATTCTTTTAATGCTTTCTAGAGTAAATTTATCGCTTTCTAGAGTAATTGTTTTATGCTCTCTAGTTGTAATGAACAATCTCTTCAATGAAAATTCCTTGTTTATTCTACATCTCATTTTGATTTCTCTGTATAATATTGTCTTTCTCTCTTACTCGCTCTCTCTTCTATTTATTGTAAACAATTAGATAGTTCTAAAATTGAATTATTCTATGACAAATAAAAAGAAACATGTAGTTTTTAAATCAAACGTCCGCCTCCCTGTGTTCGACCCGGAATTTTAATTTCGGTATAAATTTTATTTGTTGAACACGAATTCTTCGCTTTCGAACTACAATGACAGGTTTTCCAAAATCAAACACGTAAGCGTAGCGATTCGCAAAATCGTTCAACAGATTCGGATCAACAATCATAGCCCAACGATGCAAAAATCAATCAAATACAACATCCATGGTGTCATCAACAAAGCAAATAAGATGGATGGCAAGAATGGCACCACGTGGCACCATTACATCCGCCCAAATTTGCCCTTAGCAGCCGCCACTCCTCAAAGGAGTTTCCATCATGAGATCAGGACCGATGGATCGACATCCAATGGCCCTAAGCTTGCCATGATGCTA
The DNA here is from genome assembly GCA_037157565.1 of Thalassia testudinum. Taxonomy (NCBI): domain Eukaryota; kingdom Viridiplantae; phylum Streptophyta; class Magnoliopsida; order Alismatales; family Hydrocharitaceae; genus Thalassia; species Thalassia testudinum. Next base: position 19,609,567 of record JAZHRO010000057.1, read on the forward strand.
ATCTCCACCCTCTCATCAAGGCATTCTTAATGTTGGCTGTTGGATTTTCTTCCAACGACTGAGTTCAACTCTTCATCGTGGCCCCGAAAGCATCTTTTGGACTCAAATGTGCTCGGTGTGCATTGGACAATGAGTGAGTTCCTAAAAAGAGGGTGCAAGTTTGAAACTTGCTCCACCCCCTCTTAGCACAACACTCGTTGAGAGGCCAAAAAAAGCTGCTCAATCCTCATTGAGTGCCACGAGAGGTGCCATGCAGCGTAATGGATGAGCGCGAATACGCCTACGTGGGAACGCGTGATCACACGTGCGGTCTGACACTCTATATTACATGCTAGCTGAGCGTGCAATCCTCATGCAATCTCGACCATTCGTCATCGATCCAACGATGGTGTGTGCGTGATAATGAGGATGCACGCGGATGCCAGCGCGAGCGCGTGAGCTAAACCTACAATGACGCTTGAACTAGAGCTTTAGCGACATCCTTACTGTCGCTATAACCCATGGATGGATTTTTCCTCCTCTCCTACACTATAAAAGGACCCCTACCCTTCCCATTTCTCTTCATCTCTTCCTTTCTCTCCCTCACCACCTCCAAGGCTCTAAAGAAGCTCCTCTAGAGTAGAAAAACAAATATTTTCCCCCCTTCTCACCGCCTTTCGTGGAGCATCCCATGGCCGTCCCCTCACCACCTTCGGGAAGTAGATCCTCACTGCGACACCGTCCCGCCCCGTTGACGAGTCGATTCTTCACTTTTAAAGTCATTTGACACATAAAATGACGCGTCATTTGTAGTTATATGTGGTGGAAAAATCGACTAACCAACAATTAATATAACCACTCAATTAGGAGCGGGTCGTATCTACAGGGAGGCAATGACATATTTAAACTCGCACCGGTTAAAAACATATGTTCACGGTTAGTTTCATCGAGAAATCGAACCAAATCTGCCTTCAGATTAAGAAAACATCAAGAGAACATGCTGAAATGGCAATTTTGCACAACTAAAGGATATATTTTGAAATGCAGCTTAATAAAATAATAATAAAAGTTGACAATGGCACAAAATGTAAATATTAATAGGGACTTTACTGTAGCAAAACAGGGGAAATTCTTCCCCTTGTCCGTGCACGAGGAGGAGGGAATGGCTAGAGGTGTGAAGCTCGGAGGAGGATCTCTAGACCGAGGGCTCCGTGATGGCAGTCGCAGCGAGGTGCGAGGTGCCCTGAGGTGGCCGGACAGAGGTACGGTGGAGGTGGGTTCCTATGGCTGCTGGCCGTGCGTGGAGCGCGGGAAGGCTCCCGGCGAGGGGGTGCACGCGTTGGACTACACGTGCGCGGAGTGTGGCATTGTTGGAAGACGTGTACTGCTGTAGGCTGTGCGTGGTGAGGTGCAGGCGGAGCGCATCTGCTACTGCACGTTGAAGGCATGGTAGGTGCTGTAGGCAGTGGCGTGGCGAAGTGCAGGCACACGCACGAAGGTACGCGCGGGCTGGAATTGGGCGCGCGTGCCTGCGGGTGCACGACAGGGGCTTAGGCGCACTGCTGGATGTGCGAGCGATGGCTAAGGCGTTGGAGGAGAGGAGAGTGCGATGTTGCACGCTGTGTGTGCTGCAGGAGGTGTAGCGCACAGTTGGGTGGTGCTGCAGCTGGTGCGTGTGCGTGTGGATGTGGATGCACTGGAGGATGGAAGTGCGGTGGCCTGCTCAATAGGGCTGAAGGTGGCTGCGGTGCGGCAGCTGAGAGTTGCACGTGGAAGTGGTGAGGTTTTTGGGTTTGTTTTTAAAGGATGGGAAACAGAGGAAGAAGAAGAAAATATGGGGCCAAGCTTCAGATGTCCGAGAAACTTCCTGGACGTCCTAACTGACAGGGGAGATGAAGATGCAAGACATGGAGTTGCGGCAGCTGTGGTGGTGGTTGCTGGTGATGGCGGTGAAGGTGGTGATGTTGATTCTGGTGAGGCATGGTGATGGACGTGTGGCCATCAGGGACACATGGTCACGGTGTTGGCACAAGTCCATCGACTTGGTGCGGCGAGCTGTCACCTCGTCAGCCCGCAGTGTGGTGGAGCTCGGCCTTGGAGACCACGGTGGTGGAATGGAATACACGGTGGTGGAGTGGGGCAGTGTCTCCTCAAGCTCAACTGTCTCCTCCTCTTTCTTGTAGTTAGCTGCCCCGACCAAATCCAACACACCTACTGCACCATGAATGGGGCCTTGACTGCGACAGCTGGAGGAAATGCAGTCGTTTCTCAAAGAAGAAGAATAAAATAATAATAAAATATTATGGTTATTTATATACAAACCCTCAACTTTTTTTGTTAACTTAAAATAATGCATGTAATGCACCTAATTGGTTAACTAATTAAATGAATGCAATTCTAAGTTAATTCTAAATACATTTAAATATGAATGCAATGCATGAATTATGTAATTAAATCAGAAATATGAATTAATCTATTTACATCCTAATTTATGCTAAATAAATGTTAGAATTAACTTAATGTCTAGGCACTTAAATACTTAAATAGCCCACAAATATGGGCTAATCACCTGTCCTTCCTCCGGCTCCATTCTTCTTCATCGAGCTTCCCGCTACATTCGTCTAGGGCATCGTCAAAGCGAGTCATCCTCCAAGCAACCATTGAGGGGTATTCTTCTCAACCCATTCTAACTTTTAACACTTTCTAGTGTAGTTGTTTATCTGTAGTAAACTTTGGTTAGTTATGTAATGATGTCTCTCTCTCTCTCTCTCTTTATGTCTAAGTAGATTAGTTAGATACATATGTTGTCGATCTGATCACTTGCCTATTAAAATACCAAAAATAATTGCAAAAGATAAAAACAAAAACAAATAAAATTTAAGCATGGATTTCAAAACCAAACATTCGCCTCCCTGTGTTCGACCCAAAACTCACTTCGAGTTTTGGTATAAATTTTATTTGGTTGGTCCTCAACCTCCTCAACTCATGGGTCAACCATGTTCTCAATCCTACCCATTGAGAAAGCATGTTTTCTCCTAGTTTCTCTGTCTACAGCAACCAATTTGGGATGAAGTGATCACCTTCCGTGCATAGACTAGAGAAGAACCAGGAGAGATGAGAAGGAAAATAGATGCGAGAAAAGTGTCCGCAATCAAGCAAACAAATCTAAGACTACAGTGTACACCTAGGAGACTTACACCTCAGAAGTAGATTCCAAACACAGGGTGAATTCAGTGTTATCCTTACTCCCGAAGCTGGTAGAGTTAGGAAGGTGAAGTAGGGGGAGCGTGTCTTGAAGGCTATTAATTATGCCAAACCCTAGCTTGCTTAAGTCGTTTGACAATCGAGCCTCCCAACTCAGCACCTTTTGGAGCAAGCAAATGTCACTAATTCACTATGAGTTTAGGAAAATACTTTGAAACGAACTCAATGATTTCTAGGGCAAACGTCTACTTAATTTTTAAGGCTAGGTCAGTGCTTGTGCTCAAGGATTAAGTGAAGGACGTTAGGGGGGTTAATGCCCTTAAAATTTCAGTTTAAGCCATGTGCACCATTGGGTGCAAGGACCCAATACCAAAACAAGTGTTCTTTAACAAGCAAGATTATTATGTGTGATTTTTAAAATTTGAATCTTGCTTTAATGGATTTTAAAATTTCACTTGTTCATGCATTCAAATAAGGCACAGATGTATAGTCACGTGGTTGTTTAAGGTCTCTTGTGTGACTATAAAGTTAAAAACTTCCTAGTGTGGAAGATCTTAGGGTGTGCAACTTCTACTCAATGAATCTTCTTTTAAGATTCTATCAAGAAGGGTCCAATCAAAACAAGCAATGACCTTATCCTAACCAAAATCGAATGAGCTTTTCAAAAAAATTATTTTCAAAATTTTTTGAGGATGATAGACCACCCAAATTCATGTTTGTTCAAAAGGGGGTCAATCTATCCAGAACTTCTAGATTAGTGCGCAAGTTTAAGATTTTGATAAGAATAGGCACTGATCAGTTTCAAATGCAAAAATTGTCTTCAGATGGCTTTCTATAAATATGGGTGTTATTTCATGAGCTTTCTATAAATATGAACCTCTAACAAATCCAAGTCGCGTGGAGTTCATAGCAGCAATAACAACCAATAGATCTCTATAAGTCAGGACAACCTTGCGCACTTCTAGTAGAGAATTTCTCAGAGCCAAACCATAAAAAGTTTGGGTATGAAATTTGAGGTGGAGTTCGCCTACTAAAAGGAACACCTCTAATATTTTTCACAAAATTTAAAGAGGTGCTAAGATCCTTTAATTGTGTCCTCCACTCGAATCGAGAAAATGATTTTGTAGAGTTAACGAGTTGAAGACTTAATAGTGGTGTTTTCTTCGAAAAACAAAAGTGAGGTTTTCTTTTATAACACCACCATTTTCCTTTTAAAGTCCCAGGATGATGAGTTACCTTTAGATCATGGGAAGACAAGATCGAATATTCGGATTGATGGCGGTCTTCTTCTTGTGCTTCCTTCGACCGAACCTGATTCATTCTCCTCTCATTGCCACTGCACACAACCACAAAAAGAGAGAAAAGCAAGTTACATAACATGAATACAATTAATTTCTAAATAAATGAAAGCGAGTAAAAGATTCGTTGCCTCCTCAGCAATGGTGCCAAAAACTGGCCATCGCGAAACGTGTTTGTGTAAGTCGCTCGCTGTAGCATGTTTTTGACATCAATTTTAATAGAAGAATCAGATGTGAGTACGAGTGTCGAACACAGGGAGGCAAAGTATTGAATCTGCTAATCACTTTTGTGTCACAAAAATATGTCAATTTATTCACTTGCAAAATGAATAGAGAAAGAGAGAGAGATAGGGAGAGAGAGAGAAAGAGAGGGCAAGGGAGATAGGGTTAGAAATCCATGCTCAAGAGATGATAAGAACAAGATATCAAAGTTATATTCTAGTAATTATCCAAATGTTGTCATCAACAAAAATGTACATGAATGCTTGAATGAAAGAAATAAACTATAACTATCAAAGAAATTAAAACTAAGAATAAGGAAGAAGATGACGTCGAGGCAGCCACGGAGGTCGAGCTTCCATCGGTGGCTTGGCAGCTTCAAGGCCTTGCTTGGAGCTATATGGATGTGGTGGATACTCTTGGGTAGATGATTGATGCAAATGAGGGGGGTAGGTCCCGTTTTAGAGTGGTGAAAAGGGCTAAAATTTATCCTCGGGTCAACAACGACATTCAAAGTGTCACTGAAGATCCACTACATTCGTCGCCAAAGCCACCACCCTTGTGCCTGCTACCTTCAATGTGTGTGCTGGCCTGCGCAACATGTCATGCGCGCGTGCTGTGCCATGCGCTGGTGTTATGCTACTGCTCCATGCCTGCGCGCGCTATGCATTCACTACTGCTGCTACGCCGCGACTCAATTGTAAATTGGAGGGGAGGCTATGGGGATTCGAACCTGCACCCCTCCCTTGGAGATCAGGTCTTCACCTAATGCACCAAGTTGACGTTTGCGTCGAGGAGACATCTTATGGGCACGTGGTTGAGGAAGCATCTCAACTGTTGGATTAAGATCCAACAGCTGAGAATGGATGATCCAGATGTGGGTGGTGGCTACTGGCCAGTGTTGGGTGGCCTAGACGACGCCGCGTGGTGCCATCTAGGCCGTCCATCTTCTTTCTGTTCAGAGGGTGCCACGGTGCTCAGATCGACATGATTTTCACATTGTTGGGCTACGATCATCGCTCCGGATCCGTCCGTGCGATTGGATTTTTATCTAAAGCCCATAAGGATGTCGCATTGCTCCTTGGCCATTGGTCTTCCTTGGACTTGCTATGGGAGTTACAGAGGTCGGATCGGGATGATTTTAGTCTATTGGACTCTATTTATCGATCCGGATCGATTTGTACGGTTCGATTGCTCATCTGAGACGTGTTTGTTGAACATTTACGAACCGCTACGCTAATGTATTCGGTTTTGGAAAACTTGTCGTTGTAGTTCGAAAGCGAAGAATTTGTGTTCAATAAATAAAATTTATACCGAAATGAAAATTCTGGGTCGAACACAAGGAGGCGGACGTTTGATTTAAAAACTATGGGTTTCTTTTTATTTGTCACGGAATAATTCAATTTAAAACTATCTAATTATTTACAATAAATAGAAGAGAGAGAGAGAGTAAGAGAGAAAGAGAGTATTACATAGAGAAATCAAAATGAGATGTAGAATAAACAATGAATTTTTCATTAAGGAGATTGTTCATTTCACTCTTACAACTACAATGCATAAAATAATTACTCTAGAAAGCGATAAATTTACTCTAGAAAGCATTAAAAGAATGGAGGGAGAAATGTCCTCCTAGATGATTGCTTGGAGAATGAACAAAACTACACTAGAAAGCAGTAAAAAGAATAGGGAGAGAGAAATCCTCCTCGACGGTTGCTTGGAGGACGAGCCAGACGGGACAATGCTTGGATGAAGGGGAACGAAGCAGGATGATGGAGGACGAAGCAGAAGAACAGGAACGAAGCAGCATGCCGTCGTCGTCGCAGGATCCACTTCCGAAGGGAACGAAAATTAGACTTTATCTCGCGAGAAGCATCCCGGGTGTGGGACAAGCTTCTCTTGAGCTTTGGAGGGGTAGAGAGGAGAAGGAAGGGATCAGAATTTCGTATGGAGGGGGTCTCCTTTTATAGTTGCAAGGAGTGGGGGCAAAATGGACATTACAACTTCAAAATAATAAATGAGGGGTCTTTAGTGATGGATAAATCCGTCACTAAAGCCCCCAACGTGGGCGTAGCTTCCGCACCCACGCGCGCCGCTTCAGCTGCCCGCACGCTCAACGCCATCGCACGCACTTTGATTCGCGATCGGACGGCTTAAGATGCATCTCCGCCCACTGCACTGCAACCGCCTGGCATGTGCGATCGCGCGTGACGCCACGCGATCAATCACGCATGAACGCTATTGGGCGCGCGCGGCCGTCCGATCTGCATCTGACGCTCCACGCGCCCGATAGCTTGCGCCCAGTTTGATGCTTGCAGGACTCGATCCCGCGACCTTCGCTTCGCCCGCAGCTGCGTCACCGCTGTGCTACGCCTTCGAAATGGTCGCACGAAGAATCGACGCACTGATTGAAGAAGAAAAGGTGCGGTGGTGCTGGAGGCCGTTTGGGTGGCTCAGATGGTGCCACGTGGTGCCATCTTGGCCGTCCATCTTCTGGAAGTTTTTGATGGTGCCACGGATGTCGGATTGACTCGATTTTTGTGTCTTTGAGCTGCGATCGTCGATCCGAATTCATCTGTGTGGTCAAATTTGTCATCTGAAGTGTGGATTTTCACCATCCTGGCCCTTGATCTTCTAGGGTTCCCCGGTCACTATCTGATGCTATGGATGTCTGATTAGGGCAATCTTGGAGTCGTTGAACTCCAATCGTCGCCCTGATCGCATCCATACGGTTGGATCATTGATCCGAGGCCCCGATAAAATGTTTGCCCTGTCCAAGCACATAAAAGGAAATAATTAACCTCCATTTTATTCAAACTACTCTAAATGCAAGATGATGCATGTTATGCAATATTTATATCATGAAATGCAATCCTATGCTTAAGAACATGCATAAATTGACATTTTGAGCAGTATAAATGTGTTTACATCATACCCCCATGCCTATCTTTTGCTAGTCCCTAGCAAAAACTATATGCTATTTATAAAAGAATTAGGTTGGATTATTTGGACCTGAATTATTTTCAATCATTAAGAAATTGTCTACTTTGGAACTGAACTTTCAAAGACACAACAGCGCCTGGGTATCAGCCAAAATGCAGACCGCCTCAAGCCCTCGCCTTATTCAAAGAAAATTTTCTTTTTCTCTTTTTACTCTTTTGTAATTTATTTTTGGATTTTCAAATTTTAGTGTTTAAGAGTGGCTTTCTATGGCCATTCAACTCACCCAAGATTTATTGGGAACCCTAAGTTTTAAGCATCTTATTGTGATTGTGATAGACTCGTTGACCGGCAATTAAAATGGACTTCGGATTTCTACGCCTCTAGGTGACCTCAAAAAGAATTCTGCCTAAAGGTGTATCTTTACAACTGGTAGCTTTTTCCCTACTTTTATTTTTTACGGGGTCAACGCAAGGGTGAATCCAGTGTATATCTCCCCAGTTTATTCTACTTCTTCGCTTCTTCCTAAGTGTTTTGGGAATTTTTAGTGCATTTTCTGAGCTGGGTTTTGGACAACCGATCGATGAGCTATTACCACCGACAACTTGCCAGCCATACTCGTGCGGCAAAGTGTGGCTTATTTCTTTTTGTTCTTTTCTCCTTTTCTTTTTCGATTTTTTTTTTTTAAGTAGGTGGCTTCCCTGGTCTAAGATTTACCTAAAGGCAGCAAAAAGAGAAAGGTCCAGTGACTGGGCTCTAGACAACCTACCTATGGGCTGTTACCCACGATAACTTGCCAGCCATATCACCCTAGAAGGTTCATTAGCTACCCAAATTCCGTTAGAATCGCCAAACAACGAGTCAGTGCAAAGAAAGTGTGTAGATGCTTAAAACTCAAAATTTCCTCAAATCAGAGGGCGGGTTGATAAGTCGTGTACTTATCACCCAGACTTATTTATTCCAATCATAATAGAATTAAGATGGCGAGGACTCAAAGACAAATCCAAATTTTAGTGGATACATAGGCTAATTAAGTCCAAAGACCTGAAGGGTCTTTGTGTTCAGATCTTAATGTAGTATTTCCTAAGATTGAAAATTTTCTTAAACCCAAATTCTCTTTCCTAATTTCGAATTTTTTTTATAAAAGAAAACAAATCTACGGAGCTGACGAATGAATTCAGATATGAATATTCAACCCCCCATGCCTATCTAATGTAATGTCCTCATTGTATTAAAAAGACATAAAATAGAGTGGAAAAGTGAAGAAAGCACCTGAATTGCGTGAATGTCAGGTCCGCTCCAAGATGAAAACTAAGAAAAACTGTATATATGCTGAATTTAGTGCCTTCAGCTAGGCACACTATACAAAGAAAAAAAAAAAGAAGAAATCACAGGTGCAGGTCAGAATCAGAATGAACAGAAGAATCCTCTGACCTGTCAGCAAAGGTCCACAGATGTGGACCAGATTGTGGTGCAGACCCACACCCCATAATCGAGAATATCTTAGGTTCTGGATAAAAATTATCCAAAACTTGAAATCAGAATGCAAGCGAGGTCGGGCCTGCGATTTATGAGGATGCAACCCAAGACCAAAAAGTCGGGTAACAGAGAATTGAAGCTCAAAAGGATAATCGTTGAATGTGTGCTTGAGTTGAACATCCTCGAAACAAATGTCATAAGGGTTCTGATTTGATGGTTTCAGCTTAAAAGGAACCCTTCGACTCAATCTTCCATTTCCTCCAAAATTAACTTCCCAAATCAAAATTTCCCAGCTCCTATCCTCCTCATTCAGCATATCAAATTCCAGGACCTCTTGTATATTCATCACCTCGTCTGAAATCTCCAAGTCTAAATGATATGGCAGAATCAATACTGACTTGGGTCTAATTATCTCAGAATTAGAATCATCAATAAGCTCAACAGGGTGTAACTGATAATCAGGGCATTGAATTGATTCCTCCAGAAAATGAGATTCTAGATAAGTAATGTGTGCCCTAATAAGATCAGTTTCCTCAGTTATTGGGCTATCAAATGATCTATCAGATTCCTCAGGCCCAATCGTCTCACAGAAATCGTGTTCAGAAAACTCGTGTGAGACTTCGCAACTTGAATCTTCACCATCAGGATCTGTATCAATGTATGTCCCAAAATCATTTGTCACTTTCTGTTCCAAGGAGACATACGTTTCCTCGTAACCTGGCTTAGGGATCTCAGGTGAAGAAATCAGATCATCCTTAATTGGTTATTTTAATTCAATCTGGTCAGCCTCGTAACACGTGTCCCCCCCAACAGGTGCCTGAGCGGGTTCTGTCATTGGCTTTCCTGAAGAGGGTTCATCCTGGGAATTATTCCAAGATTGAATCAAGGCAACCACTAATCTCATCCTCAATTTCACTAATTTCCCAAGTAGAAACTCACCCGGGTTCTTATCCTTAACATCCTGGAGCCAATCCAACAAAGACTTGTTTAAATCATCAATCATTTCAATCAGGGGCTCCAATCTCTCAATGAAAGGTATTGGCTGAACTTCTAAAGATTGTATGATATTTCTCAAGTTAGCCAGAACCTTATCTTGAACCTGGTTAACCTGAACCAAATGAGTTGGTTCAGATTTGGGCGGGTTTGGGCTCAATGCAAGGGAATTAACGAATTGAGATTTGTTATACCCTTCCTGATAATAGGTCATTTCAGATTGTTGAAAAGATGGTGATGACCTAAAGGCAATGAAATCAGAGGATGGGTAAGGATCGGTGTATCTTTCTTGATTGTAGATCGTATTGGGTTGTTCATGAAAGGAAGACGATCTATAATCGATGTAACTCTGAGAAGGATAGAAATCAGAATCAAAGTGTTCAGGGTTAGACCCTAAACACGGGGGTCCGGAATTGTATCCCCAATCCAAATTATCCCAACTGACTGATGGTTGATTACAATACGAGTTGGGATAATCGTCAAGTTGAGGATAATTCACAACAGGAGGGAAAGAGCAGGAATGCGTGAAATATGTGGAAGGATTCATGAGACATGGGAGGAAGAAAGGCGCCCTGCAATACAAACAATCAAACCTGTCCTTAAATGGGTTAACCTAAAGACCTACAGACTCCCAAAACCTGTCTTGAGATAAAAGAACGAATTGATCTACTTCCATCTGTTCAATCTAACCAGTTAGAAGGAGGGACTGGGGAGAAGGTTCTTCCTTCGGCTTGCGCCTTCGGTTCCTAGTGTACCCCCCAGCCGTGATCGTTTGAGTCTGCTCCCCTAGTTAGACATCAGATTGAATAGTAGAAACAGACTAATCGAAAATAATCTCGTTCTGAGTTCTGAAGAGCGAGCTTAATCCTTAAGGCCAATGTCTACTCTGTTTTATTTAGGGCTAGGTTTGAATGTGCTTTGGAATGTGATGGGCCCTTTAAATGGGTTGTGCCCTTAATGATTGACTGATTTGTGTGTGCATGCACAACCAGTGGTTTTCAAGCAAGATTATTTTTGATGTGGTGAATTTTAAGGTTCAAATCTTGCTTAGTAGCTTTTAGGATTCAACTTTAGGTGTTTTCAAACAGGTTTCGTTGGCACACCAAGTTTTGCAAGCACAGGTGAAGATGTTTTCCTTTAAAGTTTAAAAAAAATGTGGAGTGCCTGGTAAATCCCTAAGAGTTGAACCTAATTGGCAGCTACTTGATGAGTTGATTTTAATTGAAGTGGTGCGGCCCAAACAACTCAAACAATTGGCCACAAATGCACCACTAAGTTAGGCACACAAAGATGGTTAACCTAGAGTGATTTCTACTCTTTTATGTGTTGCTTTATGTGTACCGGTTCCACAGATCAGAACCCGGTTGAGTAGAAACAAATCAATTAGGTTAAGTGCCTTTGAATGTGAGTGTATGTTGTGTGTTTGTTAAAAATTACCCCACAAAATTATCTTTTTGTTATATATATACATATATATATATATATATATTTTTATATAAATGAAGGTGGAATGATGTGAGTGAGAATCCAAACAACCAAACTATTCCTAGGATTTATGAAAACACCTAGGTTAATTGGACTTTGGATTCAATGTGGCGAATGAAATCTATGGAGGGGGAAAGAATGGGGGATAACTTACAAAACCTTCCACAGTACTTTACTCCAATCTACTGCTTTTGCTCATCTCAAAAGAGTACCTGCAATTAAAATAAGAAAGGAGAAAAGTGAAGCAAATGATTTGTAAGTTACAAAATGCGAAGAGAAATCAAAGATCCTTGCCTCCTCGGCAACGGCACCAAAATGTTGAACGTTTACGAACCGCTACGCTAACGTGTTCGGCTTTGGAAAGCCTGTCGTTGTAGCTTGAAAGCAAAGAATTCGTGTTCAACAAATAAAATTTATACCGAAATGAAAATTCCGGGTCGAACATAGGGAGGCGGACATTTGATTTAAAAACTACGCGTTTCTTTTTATTTGTCACGGAATAATTCAATTTAAAACTACCTAATTATTTACAATAAATAGAAGAGAGAGAGAGAGTAAGAGAGAAAGAGAATATTACAAAGAGAAATAAAAATGAGATGTAGAATAAACAAGGAATTTTTCATTAAGGAGATTGTTCATTTCACTCTTACAACTACAAAGCATAAAATAATTACTCTAGAAAGCGATAAATTTACTCTAGAAAGCATTAAAAGAATGGAGGGAGAAATGTCCTCCTCAACGATTGATTGGAGAACGAACAAAACTATAATAGAAATCAGTAAATCTATACAAGAAAGCAGTAAAAAGAATAGGGAGAGAGAAATCCTCCTCGATGGTTGCTTGGAGGACGAGCCAGACGGGATGACGCCTGGACGAAGGGGAATGAAGTAGGACGAAGGAGGACGAAGCAGAAGAATGGGAACGAAGCAGCACGCCGTCGTCGTCGCGGGATCCACTTCCGAAGGGGAACAAAAATTGGACTTTATCTTGCGAGAAGCATCCCGGGTGTGGGACAAGCTTCTCTTGAGCTTTGGAGGGGTAGAGAGGAGAAGGAAGGGATCAGAATTTCGTATGGAGGGGGTCTCCTTTTATAGTTGCAAGGAGTGGGGGCAAAATGGACATTACAACTTCAAAATAATAAATGAGGGGTCTTTAGTGACGGATAAATCCGTCACTAAAGCCCCAACGTGGGCGTAGCTTCCGCGCCCACGCGCACCAGTTCAGCTGCCCACGCGCTCAACGCCATCGCGCACACTTTGATTCTCAGCTGTCCGATCGCGAGATCGGACGGCTTAAGATGCATCTCCGGCCACTGCGCTGCACCCGCCTGGCGCATGCGATTACGCGTGACACCGCGCGTTCAATCGTGCGTGAACGCGATTGGGCGCACGCGGCCGTCCCATCTCCATCTGACGCTCCACGCACCCGATAGCTTGCGCCCAATTTGAGGCACGCGGGACTCGATCCCGCGACCTCCGCTTTGCCCGCAACTGCATCACCGCTGCGCTACGCCTTCAAAATGGTCGCACGGATGAATTAGTTAGCCGCATCCATAGCCGTTGGATCTTGATCCAACGGCGGAGAATCGGTGCGCTGATTGAAGAAGAAAAGGTGAGGCGGTGCTGGAGGCCATTTGGGCGGCTGAGATGGCGCCACGTGGCACCATCTTGGCCGTCCATCTTCTGGAAGTTGTGGATGGTGCCACGGATGTCGGATTGACTCGATTTTTGTGTCGTTGAGCTGTGATCGTCGATCCGAATTCATTCGTGTGATCGGATTTTTCATCTGAAGTGTGGATTTTCACCATCCTGGCCCTTGATCTTCTAGGATTCCCCGGTCACTATCTGATGGTACGGATGTCTGATTAGGGCAATCTTGGAGTCGTTGAACTCCAATCGTCGCCCTGATCACATCCATACAGTTGGATCTTTGATCCGAGGCCCCGATAAAATGTTTGCCCTGTCCAAGCACATAAAAGGAGACAATTAACCTCCATTTTATTCAAACTACTCTAAATGCAAGATGATGCATGTTATGCAATATTTATATCATGAAATGCAATCCTATGCTTAAGAAGATGCATAAATAGACATTTTAAGTAGTGCAAATGTGTTTACATCAGTGTTTCAATATGGACTTGTACACAAGGTTGTTACACATTGATTTTAAGCAACTTAAATGTGAAGATCACCCAATATGCATGTAATGCTCCCATGCACATTATAATATGTCATTATTGCACAAGTACCCTCAAAATTGACACTAATTGATAATATTAACACTGATAATTGTAGAGTCAAGAGGTGGTCATACATAATATTTACCACCACTCTCACTATAGGATGGATGCTTATCCATCCACTTCTGATGCAGGTTTTAGAGGGAACTCTGAACTCTCTTACTCTATTATTCTAATCTTTGAACCCTAGTATTCTGATTTATTTGGAGTTACTCAATCCTGTGAGGAACTCCACACCATCCAGAATGGGCCTTACTTCGACTCTTTTTTTCTTTCAAATAGAAAGGAAAGCTATCAAATCACCGATAGCAATCCGGGAGAGCTTTTATTAACTATAAAAAGAAAAAGGTTACATACTCGAACCCCACATATGTATTAGGCCTTACTCCAACTCTTATAACCTTAAATGATGTAATCATCCTAGATTCTCTTAGTTAAGGAATTCTCAAAACTCTAGACATCAATATCGACCCCAACCATTGAATTCGCACTTAGGCTCGACCTGAATTTTCTATCCAGGCCTAATAGGGAAGATAAAATGAGCATGCTTTTACAGACCCTAGCAAATATGCAGAAGACCAATGCTGCTATGCAAAGGCAGCATAATGTGGAGATGGCAGAGTTGCGCAACCAACTTGCACAAATGGCTAGGACTCTCCAGCATGGTGCACTTCTTTCCCAGCCTCTACCCAACCCAAACAACATGCCAAACCAAAGGCATGTTGTGAACCCAAGTCAGGGCCAAGCACATTATGTCTATTAGGCCCCCTTGCACCTCCACCTCTTGATGGGTCAAAGGCTTCTACTTTTTACTCTAGTTAATAGTAGCAACTTCCTATCCTGCCAACCCCAAACCCTAATCAAGCAGGTCTGGATGTTGTCACTACTTGTAGTGGCAAGACTACTCAGGACCCACCCTATCACGCCCTAAAAACCTAGGCCCTCAACGAGGGCTAGAGTTTAAGGGAATGGAAAAAGAAGAGGGACTAGTTTATTTAATTGATAATATTAACACTGATAATTGTAGAGTCATCATACCCCCATGCCCACCCCTTGCTAGTTGCTAGCAAGGTTGAACCTAAATGCTATTTACAAAATAAAACTAGGAATTGATTACTTACGTAGAAGTTGCTTGTTAACAGGAGGAAATTTCTACTAAGAACCTAACTTGCAATGACTCAATAGTGCCCAGGTTGCCTGCCGAAATGCCAACCGCTCGAGTCCTCGCCTTATTGTATATAGAAGCAACTATATATTTTTTTTTTCTTTTTCATCTTTTCTTTGTTTTTTGGATCTTTGAAGTTGAGGATTTCAGGATAACTTTTTACGGTTACCCAATCCACCCAAGACTCGAAAAGGACTCTTAGTACTATGCATCTTATTGTGAAAGTGATAGACTCAACGGCAATTGAAACGGACTTCGGGTTTCTACGCCCCTAGGTGACCCGGAAGAGAAAATGGTGCCTAAAGGTGTATCTATCTGACCAGTAGCTTTCTCCCTACTTTTTATTTTTGTGAGGTTAGCATAGGGGCGAACCCAATGTATATCTCCTTGGATTATGCTACTTCCCCTCTTCTTCCTTAAGTGTTTTGGAATTCTTGTGCATTATATGAGCTGGATCTAGACAACCAGCCAATGGACTATTACCCATGACAACTTGCTAGCCATAATCGTGCGGTGAAGTATGGTTTATTTCTTTTTTTCTTTTCTCCTTTTTCTAATTTTCTATTTCTCTATTATATATATACTATTTTTAAGTAGGTGACTTTCCTGATCTAAGATTTACCTAAAGGCAATAGTAAAAGAGAATGGTCTTGTGATTGGGCTCTGGACAACCAGCCAATGGGCTGTTACCCACGACAACTTGCCAGCCATACCACCCTAGAAGGTTCATTAGCTACCAAATTTCCATTAGAACCACCGATGAGTAAGTGCAAGACGTGTGTAGATGCTTAGATTAACAATCCCCGAAAATCAGAGGGTGCATTGATAAGTCATATACTTATCACCCTACTTTATTGACAAGATTAGTATAAATTATGATGGCGAGGACTCGAGACCAAGTCTACATTTTAGTGGACACTTGGATTGATTAAGTCCAGAGATGTGAAGAGTCTAAATGTTTAGGTCCCTAACGTATCATTTCCTAAAGTTGACAACCTCCTAATACCTAAGTTTTCATTTCCTAAATTATTTTTCATTTTTTTAAAAGTAATTCAAGCTGCAATATGTACTCAGAACATACAAATTACCACCCCTCCATGCCTAAGTTGGACAATGTCCTCATTGGAAAATAAATGCATCAAGGGAGTAGGAAAGAAATTACCTAAATTTCACAGTTAATTCGGTCTGCTTGAATCCTCTGGGTTGCCTCCCAGGAAGCACTGGGTTTATTGCCTCCAGCTGGGCAAAGTTCGAGTTCAACACTCAATGAGGGTTACAACTTCCTTTGGGGCAATCTGAGTAAGAAAGTGTTTCAATCTTTGTCCAATAACAGTAAAGGTTTGCCCAGTCTTGAGATTAGCAATTTCTACCACCCCATTGGGATAAGGTCTAACCATTTGATATGGTCCTGTCCACTTAGATCTCAGCTTCTTGGGAACAAGCTTAAGTCTTGTATCGAACACCCAGACTTGTTAATTTGGCCCAAAGGTTTTCCTATTAATGTGATTGTCATGGACAGCTTTCATCTTCTTATAAAGTCTATTGTTCTCATAAGCATCCAGATGTATTTCCTCGAACTTGAAGAGCTTCCTTTGAGTTCCAGCTATCTGGGAATCCATATTACACTGCTTAACAGCGTAGTATTCTTGGTGCTCCAACTCGACCGAAAGGTGGCAAGCTTTCCCAAAGACCAATCGATATGGTGACATGCCTATCAGGGTCTTAAAAGCGATCCTGTATGCCCAAAGGTCATCATCCATTCGTGTGGACCAATCCTTCCGGTCAGGTCTCACTATCTTCTGCAGAATATTCTTAATATGCTTATTTGAGACCTCAGCTTGCCCATTCGTTTGCGGGTGATACAGGGTGGCAATGCGATGAGTGACTCCATATTTCTTAAGGCACGAAACTGGGCATTAATGAAGTGACTCCCACCATCACTGATCACGACTTTAGTTATACCAAATCGGGAAATGATATTTTCCTTAACAAAGTCCATGACAGCCTTATGGTCACATTTTCTGGTACGTACAACTTCGATCCATTTCAAGATGTAGTCCACTGAGAATAGTATATACCCGAAATCTTTTGATGGTGGGAAGGGACCCACGAAATCGATGCCCTAAACATCAAAAATTTCGATGATCAGAATGGGTTGTAGAGGCATCATATCTTTCCTGGTCATAGTCCTTCAGGTCTAGCACCTAGTGCAAGTCTTTGCAAAGTTATGTGCATCCTTGAAAAGTGATGGCTAGTAAAAATCAGACTGCAAAACTTTTGCAGCCGTTTGCTTCCCAGAGAAGTGGCCACCACAAGCTTGGTCATGATAGAAGGATAGCACACTTTGAACTTCCTCTTCAAGGATACACCTCCTAATGATTTGGTTAGCACAAAGTCTAAATAGCATAGGATCATCCCAAAAGTAATGCTTAGCCTCTGCCAAGAACTTGTCCTGCTGCTGTCTAGATCAGCTGCGTGGAGTCTACCCTACCACTAAATAATTGACTAAGTCCGCAGACGAGGGTAGACTCCTTCCATGCACGACTAGAAGTTGTTCATCAGGAAATGTTTCGGTTAAGGGTAATGAGGATCCAATGTGTTTCGGGTGAAGTCTGGATAAGTGGTCGGCTACAACATTCTTGAAACCAGCTTTGTTGCGTATTTCCTAGTCAAACTTCTACAAGAGTAGGACCCATCTGATTAGCCTGGGTTTATGATGACTCTACAATTACAAGTGCTAATAACATCAATTAGAGTCAATTTCGAGGGTACTTGTGCGATAATGTCAGATTATAATGGGCTTGGGAGCATTACATGCATATTGCATGATCTCTACATTGTAATCGCTTAAGATCAATGTTTAATGACCATGTGCACAAGTTCATTTTAAAACAGGTCTCAGATGAGCGATCGGAACGTATGGATGGATTCAAATCGATGAACGGAGTCCAACAGACTCAAAATCACTTTGATCCGACCTCCGTAGCTCCCACAACAAGCCTAAGAAAGATCAATGGCCAGGGGGCAATGTGATATCCTTACAGGCTTCAGATCAAAAATCCGATCATATGGATGGATCCGGAGCAACGATCGTAGTTCGGGAGTGTGAAAATCATCGCAATTCGAGCACTGCAGCACCATCCACAATAGAGAGAAGATGGATGTTCCAGATGGCGCCACGTGGTGCCATCTAGGCCACCCAATGCTGGCCATCAATGACTACTAGTGCCCCTTCTCTCCAGCATTTCATTAAGCAACTTAAGCCGTTCGATCTAAGAACGAACAACTGAGGAGTTGCAGGTGCATGTTCAAAATTCAACCAACCAGGAGCTTTGGTGCAACGGTCATGATGCCTTCTTGCATCAACCAGATGTGGGTTCAAGCCCCGTGACCCTCCTCAATCTCACAATTGAGGCGCGGTAAGGATTAGCAACACTCCCGCACACGTGCGTGAGCATGAGCATAGCCCAACACAACGTGCGCAAGCGCATGCACATGCGACACGACGCGTGGGGCACGCAGCACAATGCAAAGTGTTGAAGGCGCGAGGGCGGGGACTACGGCAATGCTTGCGGTGGGTCTTCAGCAATGTTTCTTTGAATGTCGTTATTGACTCGAGGATGATTTTTCGCCTTCTCCCTCCATTATAAAAGGGCCTACCCCACTCCACTTTGGCCAAGCTAATACCCACGAGATACCACCACCTTCTAGAGCTCCAAGCAAGGTTCTAAAGCCATCGAGCCGCCGATGGAAGCTCCTTCACCGCTGTGGCTACCTCAACATGTTCTTCATCCTTGTTCTTATTTTTATTTCAGTTTATAGTGTAGTTCATCTATTTTGTTAAACATTCATCTACATTATGTCGATTATACATTTGATAAGAGGTTGTTGATACATTGATCTTATGATATCATGAGCATGGTTCTCTAACCCTTTTCTCTCTCTCTCTCTTTGTCTCTCTCTTTCTCTCTCTTTTTCTCAAATCGATTTCAAGAGAACAAACGACATATTTATGTGACACAAAAGTGAGTATTTGATCTAATTATTGCTTCCCTGTGTTCGACACTCAAACTCACCTCTGATTCTTTTAAAATTGACATTATAAGCGCACTACAATGAACAATTTTACGCAAATGTATCCAGCGACTGTCAGTTTTTGGCGTCGTTGCCAGGGAGACAATTGATTTCTTATTCACTTTCATATTCTTGGTCATTATCTATACATGCGTTATCTAACTTTCTCTTCTCTCTTCTTGTGGTTGCAAGTGCCTCGTGCATTGGCAACGGGAGGAGAATGAGTTGGGTTGGATCAAAGGAAGTGCAAGAAGAAGACCGCCACCGACACGAAGGCTTGATCTTGACTTCCCATGATCCAAGGGTAACTTCTCATCTTTAGGACCAAGAAAAATGGTGGTGTGTTAAAAGAAATCC
Source organism: Thalassia testudinum (assembly GCA_037157565.1). Taxonomy (NCBI): domain Eukaryota; kingdom Viridiplantae; phylum Streptophyta; class Magnoliopsida; order Alismatales; family Hydrocharitaceae; genus Thalassia; species Thalassia testudinum. Next base: position 19,628,996 of record JAZHRO010000057.1, read on the forward strand.
CTCATTTGTTTGTCGAAGAAAAACACCACCATTATGTCATCAACCTGTTAACTTCAAAAGAATCATTTTCTGGACTTGGGTTGAGAACACGATTTGTGGACTCTAAACACCTTTAAAAATTTTGAAAAAAATATCAAAGTTGCCACTTCAAATAGACGAACTCCCCTTCAAATTTCAGAGACAAACCGTGAGAAATTCATTATTGGAAGTGCGCAAGGTTATCCTAAGTTCTCGAGATCTATAGGGTGTTCTTACTCCTGCAAACTCCATGCAGCTTGAATTTGTGAGAGATTTATTTTCCTGGAAAGATCTTAAAATTGTCTACACTTCATCTGAGGAACACTTTTGCATTTGAGATTTATTAGTGTGTGTTCTGATCAAGATATTAAACTTGCGCACTGATCAAGAGGATCTGGACATATTGACCCCCTCTTGGAAAAATGTGAATTTGGGTGGTCTATTATCCTCGAAAAATATTGAAATTAATATTGTTGGAAAGCACATTCGAGTTCAGTAAGGATAGGGTCATTTTTTGTTTTTATTGAACCCTTCCTGACAAAATATTTAAAAAAAGATTCATTGAATAGAAACTGCACACCCTAGGATTTTCCACATTGGGGAGCTTTTCATTTTATAGCCACACAAAGGGCCTTAAAGAAAGTCAATCTTTACCAACCGTGTGACTATACATATGTGCCATGTTTGAATGCTTAAACAAGTGAAATTTTAAAATCCATTTAAGCAAGGTTTGAATTTTAAAAACCACACATCTAAATCTTGCTTGATAAAGAACACTTGGTTTGGCATTGGGTCCTTACACCCAATTATACACAGACGTGACCCAGATAGGTCCAATCTAAGTCCTGGAAGTGTAATTAGGTTTGTAAGTGCTTGTCCTTAATTCCCATTGTGGAATCTGGTGTCAAGGCTATGGGGAAGTGTCAAATGATCGTGGCTTTGGGGTACAAAGGAACCAACGGCGTGAGCGAAAGGAAGAACCTTCCATTCAACCCCCTTGTAATCAACCTGGCTAGATTAACTTTGGGAAAAGAGGTTTAAGTGCCTGCATACTTGATCACTTTCTTGAGGACTTCTAGGTCACCTAGGTCTCCACTCTATGGCCTAGTTTTGCATGTTTGATTATGCACACTTATTTCGCTCATCCCTCCACTTCTTCCAACCCATGGATTTTAATGCTTATCCATACTACCCAAACTATCACCAACATGATTTATTTTCTAACCCAAGTAGATCATTTCAACAGTTTACTTGGGATAGCAAACCACCTAGTTGAGGACTTAATATAGGACCTGAGTACCCAAAATACCCCTCTTGTCCCAACTATCCCAATTTTAACCGAACTGCACCAACCTCCAATTGGGACACTTACAGCCCACCCACCCAGGGGTACGATCCAAACCTTGGGGATCCATATCTTGATTCTCCTAGTGATGACTTTTCTTTTAGGTCCCACCCACCCACTAACCAATTTGATGGGACCTACTCTCTAGGAGAACACCAAGGCTCTCTCCTTCCCAGGACCCTAACCACAATAGGTCATCTGAATTCAAGGATCTTTCCTACTTGACCTATGGATTGGAAGGGATTCTAGAAAAGTGGAAATCAAAGGATGATAAAAAACCTAGGCAAATCAAGAACGATCAAACTTTTATTTGGACCCCTGATGAAGAATTCGACTAGGAGGAAGACTTAGAACCTCAATTATTCTAGAGTAGGACAAAACAGAAAATGGTTCCTCTTGAAGAATTGGAACCTAAAAATGATAGAATAGAGGACCCACCCAAGAACTTAAACCCCAATATGAACTCTAGCACACATCCTTAACCATACCGTCCCAACTTTGATTTAAATACTAAGGAGCAAATCCAAGGGAAACCTAATGACACCCGATCAATTCTTGATAGTCTTCAGTTAGAGTTACAAAGACAGAATCAAGAATTGATTAAAGGGCTAGAAGCCATGATGGATATGTTCTAACAACTGGAGGAAGAGGGCCAAAGAAAACTATTGAAAACAACCCCTCTTACTGAATCCTAGAAGCAAGGCCCTGTAATGATCAATTGGACTACACCTAGTTGCCTGATGAGAACCTCATCATGAGCCATAACTAGCTCATTTTGACCTAATACAAAGGATAAAAGCTCCTACATATCTCAAGGAAAGGCTTAACTCAGAGAATCCTGAGTTTGAGAAGAAAATAAGTCATAAGGGGTAAAAATGCAATTTTACCAGTATAATCTGCATACAGGGTAATTCAGGGCCCAAACATAGGTCAAAGCAGCTTAATAAGAATAAGAGTGGGATGAAATGATCTAGCAAGGGCTACATCAATTCCAAGAAACTAAATGATAATCTGTAACCCTAAAACAACCCACTTCAATTCACAAGGTTCGAGGCAAAGTAAAAATAGAATAAACCCTCTAAAATTCATAGAAAAATAATCTCTAGGGTTTAGAACCTTCAATTTGGCCTTCAGAATCCATTTTGACCTACATTGAGAACCATGCCCAATTAATAACTTAATTTGGGTTTTTGCGTAAATTGACCGGTCAAACAAGGTTTACTATAGAAATGAAATTCACCATCAGATTCCTTAGGTCCTAATTAGTCATGTATAAAAACTTGAGCCTAAGAAGAAACCTCCTTGACCGACTTTACACTTTGGTCCTCATATATTTACTCTTTGGCCCTCAACTTTTGAACCCTCGCATTTTGGCCCCTAACTCTCCTTCGTTCTTTGCGATCAGGTCCCCCCTGCAAAACCTGCCAGCACCATGCTCCGGCGACCTTGCGCGGAGCATGGCGCCGCGCAGGGTGAGGTGGGGGACCTGGCAAGTAAACCGGGGGTGCCCTACGTCGTCAGCCGTCGCAGGGACACCCCCCTGGTCGTTGTAACCCACCATACCGGCCGTGCGAATGCACGGACGGTATGGGTTCTTGTTTCCGGCCATCCTCCGGCGAGGGAGACACGTCGTCTCCCTCCGCCTTCCTCCCTGTTTGATCCCTATAAATACCCCCCGTTGCTCCACCGACCGGGGCAGCCTGGATCTGACGGAGAAAATCCCCAACTTTCCTCTCTTCTTCCTCCGGCAGACGCTCACCAGCTCTGGCGGTTTCCTCCCCCTCCACCTCTTCGCTCTGCCGCAATACCAGCAGCAGAGACTTCCTCCCCTGCTCTTCCCGCGCCACGCCGCACCCAGCTGGCGCCTCTCCGGCTCTCTGCTCGCCGCCGCCCCTTTCCCTGAGCATCGTCTTCTCCGGCGACAGTCGATACGACTGTCGCCCTGTTCCTCCCCCTTCGTCCCTGCAAGTAAGCTAGAGCTACTCCCCTTCTTCTCCTCTTCCTTTCCCCGCTTTCAATTTATTCAATTAAGCCCTCGACCGACCCTGACCATCGTCACCCCCTTCGTCTCCGACCACCCTCCGGCGAGCCGCTCCCATCACCTCAGCGACCCACACGGCTCGCCGACCACCGCAGGACCTCCGCCTCCTCACCCTGATCAACCCCCGCCCTGCCACTTCCCCCACATCACCCTCTGCAACCCCACCGAACAGACCCATCCTCCAACCCACAGTCCGACCTAGGGCAGCCCTCGCACGCCGCCCCGCGCCTCGCCACCACCCACACGAGCTTCGCCGCACCCTGGCGAAGCTCCTGGCACTTTCTGATTAGGCCGAGAGGCCGTTTTCTTGTGAACAGACCACCCGACCTCCGCCGCCATTGCCGCGCAGGAGGAACTGCTTCCGCCTGCAGCTACAGGCGCGCCACGCTCAGCGCCACGCCCAGATTCAACTCCCAGGCCTTGCGAGGCGTTTTGGGAAAACACCAGGCTCGCAGCTAAGGCAGAAAGCTTCGCGTGACGCCGCAATCTCCCGCTGATTTCCCCGCTGCGGGCGCGCAATTGAGGTGGGACATTTAGTCCCACCTCGGAAAAGCCTGAAGAGTCGCAGCGACATAAGATGCAAAAGTGCTGGAGGCTTACTGCCTCAGCACACGGGGTGAGGTCCCCTTCACCCGCCCGGTTACCCGGTCTCGTCCGCGCTCACGCCCCGCGGACCTGACCCGAACCCGGTTACCCGGCAGCTCTGGGAGAGCTTTCCCAAGAGTGGTTTCAGAGAGAGAGAGAGACGCGGGGGGGGAGGGTAGAGTAGGTTTTGCCTCTGACGAAAAACTCTGAAGTGTGCAGGCACAGGCGAAGAAGAAGACCCGCGGAAGAAGAAGGAAGCTGACTATAGCAACAAGTAGTTAAGTCGTCTGATTTGGAAATCAGACGACGGCCTGAAAAAAAAAAGAAAGGAGGGGTGACGTCCCTGGCTGAAAAAGAAAAGAAGAAGCTGACACTTAGCCGCAGGGAGGAGAAACAAGAAGAAACCTTCACAGAAGAGACTGCTGAAAAAGAAGAAGAGAAACCAAGACAGAAACCAAGGAAGAAGAAGAAGGAGATCTGAAGAAAGAAAGAGGAGCATCACCTCTGCAGAACAAAGAAGAAGTAGGAAATCTGAAGAAAGAAAGAAAGAAGAACATCACGAGGAGAAAACAAAGAGAACAACAAATTCTTTCCCTCTCTCTTTCTTTATTTTGTAAAAGAAACATGTATATCTCTAGAATACAACTTGCTCCCTGAGTTCGACCTCGGGAACTCTTTTATTTTCCGAGTAAAAAATTTATATATTTGAAATGTTGGTAATAACTGGCTATACTACAACGTTATAACAATAAAACCCGGTTGTCCCGAACCAAGCATTTCATTTTGGCGCCGTTGCCGGGGAGCAACGGCTATTCTAGAGGTAAACATTCCTGTTTCTTTTAATTTCTGATAATCTCCTCTCTTTTGTGCAGCTACAGGAACTCAAGAAGACAAGCATTTCATTTTGGCGCCGTTGCCGGGGAGCAACGGCTATTCTAGAGGTAAACATTCCTGTTTCTTTTAATTTCTGATAATCTCCTCTCTTTTGTGCAGCTACAGGAACTCAAGAAGACAAGCAACCACACGACAACCACTCCGAAGACAGGTAAATTTTTCCTCTCACTATTAACCCCTAAACTCTAAAGAGGAAGAAAAGAAAAGAACAAGCAATATAGGGCTACCTGTCTTCCATACTTAGTAACCATAAAGAGTTGCATGTTTTCAACTCATCACTCCTGCACACTATTAAGGGTATTTAAGGGCTAACACATTCTTGCTTGAGCCCTAATTGCCCAACAAAGAGTTAAATGGACCAAGTAGAGCCAACATAAGGTCAAACATTAGGATTTCAGTAGAGACACACCCCTTAATCAAGAATTGAGGAAATCCAAAAGAGGTGTGCCCAAGTCATTGATTGAAAATAATTAACAAAAAAAATCCTAAACAATTGGCTCTCTCTAAACACTTGAACCCTAAAAGAAAGGACCCAAAAAGCTCTCAAAGAAAACAAGAGGTAAAGTTGACCCCTTTGGGTTAACCAACCTTAAATTAGGTCACTCTTTGCACTTAAAAAGACTAAAGTTCAAGTGAAACCTTAAGCACCCTGATCTTAAAATTGGTAGACTTAAGAGGTCAAGATCCCCATTCTGGTCTACCTGGAACCGCAGTGACAAGAGAGGTCGGGTGGGGGAAACCCTGTAACCCGTGGGGACGCTCTACCGTGTAGGGGTCTTCGCGGGACTCTCCCTCTCTGGCTGCCCAGGTAATTCTCAGGTGGACGATCTTTCTGATCAAGGGGTCCATCTGCCCCGTACCTCTATAGTCACCCAACACATTTTTGGGTGCCTTGATTGGGTCCAGCACCTTCTAACTTACCTCTCCCAACTGTGCATGTACGGAAGGAGGTCCCTAGGACCACCCTTAAGACCTCCATTAGAAATTCACTCTCGTCAAGGCCAAGCCTCGACGCCCGTGTTTGTGCAGCAACACCCTCACATTATTCTCTCTTCCGATTCAGAACCAAGTTCTTCTTCATCCCCCATCATGGCTCAACCAGTTGAGGAAGAAAATAATCTGGAACACCAGCTCCAGCGACTCAATGACCTCTTCCAAAACTTCGTGCACCCACCACAGCGTCCTATGATGCGGGACCACTACAATCCTGCTGCGGTGGCCATTGAGCCTCGAGTCAGAATCCCGACTGGAGGACCTGATTCCGAACTAAAGCCCAACATGATTCATGCTATACCTAAATTCCATGGGCTTAATTCTGAAGATCCCTTCCAGCACATCAAACAGCTAAAGCATCTGGCCCACACTTTTGGATCAGACGCGCAAAATCGGGATATTCTTCTCATGAAGATGTTCTCCTTTTCTCTTATGGACAAGGCCGCCCATTGGTATCAAACTCAGACCCGGCCGATCAACACTTGGGAAGAACTTCAATCCGAATTTTTGAAAAAGTTTTTTCCCGTTGGTCGGACCAACGCCTTGCGCCATCAGATTACACACTTCACTCAACAATCAGGAGAACCTCTCCATGAGGCATGGGATCGTTTTCAGGATCTCATGAGAAAGTGCCCCCATCACGGAGTTCCTAAATGGGAACAAGTCCAATCTTTTTACCAGGGACTCCGTGAGGACATCCGCCTTTTCATCAATGCAACTTGCGGAGGAAACATCATGGGTCAACATGAAGACACCGTATGGGAGATTCTCGAAAACATGTGCGAGAACTCCATCAACAATGACTCCATGGGATTATTCGACAGGACGAATACCCGCGCAGCGACGAATCTTAAGGGAGCACATGAGACGCAGGGCCTGTCCGCATCAGTCGACCTGGAATTAATGGCCAGTCGATTGGACAAGGTCTCAATCATTGAAAAGAAGGTGGATGAGCTGACTCAGCACTTGCAGCGAGCCACCTCTGCGCGTAACTCCTTTGCACAACCTCCTTCCACACAGGAGACTGTGCAAAACATCCTCCACCGATCCTCCCCTGGGATGGATCCATATCCATCCCCATCTGATTCTTGGACTGGAAGATCATCCGATCCTTTCTACACCAGCCGGGGGAACTCCATTCCTCCTTTCCCTGATTCTCAGGAGGTTCCTCAGACCTGCGAGGACCTCAACGCCATCCAGAACGACCCATTCTCCAACACTTACAACCCTGGATGGCGAAACCATCCCAATTTTCAGTGGGCGGGAAATTCCCAAACCCAAAGACCACCTTTTCAGTCCCACCCACAGCCCTCTCGTCACTACCAGCCGCCTCAGCCTCGGCCCAACCCTACTTATCCATCAGGGCCAAATCAAGATCAAATGTCCTTAATCCTTCAGACTCTGGCTGACATTCAAAAAACGAATGCGGCTATTCAAAAACAGCACAAGGACGAGCTTACAGAAGTTAAAACTCAACTGGCCCAGTTGGCAAATTCTCGCCAACCAGGCACACTCCCTTCCCAACCTCTTCCTAACCCAAATAACGTGCCAACCCAGAAGCGCGTTATGAATCCAAATTTAGGCCACGCCCAATGGATTTATCAGGCTCCTACTGCCCCATCTCCAGACGAGATGGAAGCCTCAACTTCTTATGCGGGATTTCAGCAGCAGCCACCCCTCCTACCAAACCCAAACCAAAATCAGGCCGGATTAAATTCTATAACAACACGTAGTGGTAAGACAACTCAAGACCCGCATTATCCAAACCACTCCCAGCCTGATAACCATGACCCTAGGATAGTTATCCAAGGTACCGCTGTTCCAGATCCACAACCTGAACCTATCCTAGAAGAACCAACCAAGATCCCGTTTCCCGAGGCCCTGACCAAGGGAAAGAAGACCACCAAACCCGTGGCCCCTGAGGAGGACCTGGTCAAGCTCTTTGAGCAGGTCCACATAAACATCCCCTTGATGGATGCAATCCGCCACGTACCAGCTTACGCACGATTTCTAAAGAATATATGTACACCCCAGCGTAAGTCGCAAACCAAGGGAGGGAGCCCAATTGTTCTGTCAGAGCAAGCCAGCTCTGTAATCCTTAGTAGACTCCCACCCAAGGCAAAAGATCCTGGAACTCCCCTGATCTCCTGTAAGATAGGTGGTACCCAATTTGATAGAGCATTGTTAGACTTGGGTGCATCTATAAATCTGATACTCACATCCTTACTTGACCATCTAGAAGAATCTGAGCTGAAACCAACCGAGGTGACATTACAATTAGCAGATCGATCTATAAAGTCACCAAAAGGGATTCTCGAGGATGTTATCGTGAGAGTGCGGGATTTCTATTTTCCAGTGGACTTTATAGTCTTAGATATGGATGCACCTGAGAACCCTAGGGATACACCAATCATTCTAGGGAGACCTTTCTTGGCTACTGCTAGAGCCAACATCAGCTGTGAGGAGGGCCAAATAGAGCTTAAGTTTGGAGATCAAACACTGAAAATTGATATATTTAAGGCCCAACAAGGAATTAATTGCGGCGTCATCGAGCAAATTTGTGACATCAAGACTTTGGTTGATGAATCACACCTCCAGAATGACTCGAGTATGCCTCATCAACCACAGAAGGATCTTGACCCGCAAACAGAGGAGTCAAATCCAGATGTGAACAACCCAGTAACTCCCACCCTTGAACCTCACATCTATACTGAACCACCCGCTGCTGCTGAAAACCCCATCCTCGAACTGAAACCCCTTCCTGCTCACTTAAAATACGTCTTTTTGGGTTCTAATCAGACCCTTCCTGTAATTATCAATTCCAACCTCGGTCCTGAACAGGAATCCCGTCTGATTGTTGTCCTCCAGCAACATCGCAGAGCCATCGGATGGACTCTCGATGATTTGACTGGAATAAGTCCCTCTTATTGTACTCATCATATCTATTCAGAAGAGGGCACACGACCTTCTCGTGAAATGCAGAGACGCTTAAACCCCAATCTGCAGGAGGTCGTGAAAAAGGAGATCATCAAATGGTTAGATGCCGGAATCATCTACCCGATCTCCGATAGTCGTTGGGTGAGCCCAATTCAGGTCGTGCCCAAGAAGGCAGGACTCACCACTATAACAACTGAGACCGGAGAAATCATTCCTACCCGATTAGCCAACTCGTGGAGAGTCTGTATAGATTACCGTCGACTCAATTCCTCCACGAAGAAGGATCATTTCCCACTACCCTTCATTGATCAAATTCTCGAAAAACTAGCGGGAAATAGGTTCTTCTGCTTTCTTGACGGGTACTCCGGTTATAACCAGGTGGCAATCCATCCTGAGGACCAAGAAAAGACCACGTTCACCTGCCCCTTCGGAACATACGCTTTCCGAAGGATGCCTTTCGGTCTTTGCAATGCACCCGCTACTTTTCAGCGATGCATGCTTGCCATATTCTCAGATATTGTAGGTGATTATCTGGAAGTCTTCATGGATGACTTTTCAGTTTTTGGAGCATCATTCGACGATTGCCTCCAACACTTGGTCCAGATACTCAGGCGGTGCATCGATGTGAATTTGGTTCTTTCCTGGGAAAAGAGCCATTTCATGGTGCCTGAGGGAATTGTCCTGGGACACTCAATTTCGGAGAAAGGTATCCAAGTGGATCGAGCTAAGGTTAATCTGATTTCTCACCTTCCTATGCCTAGCTCGATCAGGGACATCCGATCCTTTTTAGGGCATGTCGGTTTTTATCGACGATTTATCCCTGATTTTTCAAAAATCGCACGCCCCCTGACCACTCTTCTCTCCAAGGATGTTCCCTTCGAAATCTCCGAGGAATGCACTCAAGCATTTGAAATCCTGCGTGACCGAGTCACCCAAGCCCCGATCCTACAGTCCCCTGATTGGTCTCAACCCTTTGAGATCATGTGTGATGCATCCGACTTCGCTGTAGGAGCGGTTTTGGGGCAGAAAAATGACAAGAAACCTGTGGTCATTTACTACGCCAGCAAAACACTCGATGAGGCTCAGCGTAACTATACGGTTACTGAGAAAGAGCTGCTAGCTGTAGTATTTGCCCTAGAGAAGTTCAGATCGTACCTTCTGGGTTCCCATGTCATCATATACTCGGATCACACAGCTGTGAGGCATCTCCTTGCAAAGAAGGACGCGAAACCTCGATTGATCCGATGGATCTTGCTGTTGCAAGAATTTGACCTTGAGATTCGCGACAAAGCGGGAAAACAAAACGTGGTAGCTGATCACTTGTCCCGTCTTCGTTCTGAAATAATTGACCCTTCCGGACCCATCACTGAGCATTTTCCCGATGAGCACCTGCTGACTATTGGTACTAGCCTTCCATGGTTTGCTAATATTGTAAATTACTTGGCATCTCATCAGACCCCGTCCGATTGGCCGAAGGCCAAGAAAGACAAATTACGCTCCGATGCCAAGTATTACATTTGGGAAGACCCGTACCTCTTCCGCATAGGTGCCGATCAGATCATCCGGAGATGTGTCCCGGAAGGGGAAGTCAACAATATCCTCTCTTTCTGCCATGACCAGGCATGCGGTGGCCATTTTGCCGGGCATAAAACCGCATCAAAAGTCCTCCAGTGCGACTTTTACTGGCCCACACTGTTCAAAGACGCATACAGTCATTGCAAGGCATGCAGTCGTTGCCAGACTTTGGGCAACATGAGCCATCGCGACATGATGCCTATGCAACCGATTCTAGTATGCGAAATCTTTGATGTTTGGGGGATTGATTTTATGGGCCCCTTTCCTGTTTCGGATGGTTTCGAGTACATTCTGTTGGCTGTGGACTACGTGTCCAAATGGATCGAAGCCATACCGACCCGAACCTGTGATCACAAAATCGTTCTCAAATTCATTCATCAACACATTTTCTCAAGGTTCGGGATTCCTCGTGCAATAATCTCTGATGGGGGGACCCATTTCACAAATGCTCAGTTTAGGTCACTGATGACCAAATACGGGGTGTCTCACCGAATCTCTACTCCTTACCACCCCCAAACTAATGGTCTAGCTGAGCTGTCTAATCGGGAGATCAAGAAAATCCTGCAAGTCACTGTTCGACCTGACAGGAAGGACTGGTCGTCCCGACTTCCGGAAGCATTGTGGGCCTATAGGACCGCCCACAAGACCCAATTGGGCATGTCTCCCTTTAGACTGGTGTACGGAAAGGCATGCCACCTTCCCGTCGAACTGGAGCATAAAGCCTATTGGGCAGTACGGAACTGTAATCTAGATCTTTCCAAGGCTGGGACCCACAGAAAACTCCAAATCAGCGAGATCAATGAATTACGCATAGACGCGTACGAGAACTCGCAAATCTACAAGGAGCGGGTTAAAGCCTTCCACGACAAACACATCTCGAGAAAGATCTTTCATCCTGGTCAAAAGGTCCTACTCTTTGATGCCCGACTCAAACTCTTCCCAGGAAAACTGAGATCTAAGTGGGTCGGACCATATTTGGTCCGATAGGTTTTTGGAAATGGAGCAATCGAAATCAGTCCACTCAGCCACGATTCTGAACCTTTCATCGTGAACGGTCAGAGACTCAAGCCGTTCATTGATGTAACTTCTACTAATTTGGCTGAGGCATCTTATACCCTCCTTTCCCCTTGAGCTTATTGCGCCCAGCCGATGGCGTAAAACTCAGCGCTTAACGGGAGGCAGCCCGTCATTCTCTTTACCTGAAACTTGTTCTGACACCTTTTAGCACTCGAAGTTCACCCTTGTAGACAGCTGACCCCAACTCAGATGTTTGCATCAGGGATTTGAAATCGTCCGCAAAAATTCAACCCGACCCATCCACTCATCCAAATTTCTGTCTTAAGGAATGAACTAAGACCCCCTAGGTTACAATGAGGACATTGCAAATCTTAGGGATGGGGGGGTATGAAAGTGCAAAACTTGTAAGAAAAGGTTTCAAACAAAAAAATTCACATATGCCAAAAACACCATAAAAATTAAAAAAAAATTTTCGAAAAAGAATAAGAGGAAAAGAGGAGAAGGAAATTTTGTGAAGGAAAAAAGAAACAAAATGAAAAAGGAGCACAAAATTATGAGAAAAAGTGATAGTCATTAGTAAGGAACTAAGGAATTAACTTAAGTTCTAGACCTCATTCAAGAAAAGTGCACAATGAGATTAGTAAAGAATGCAAACCTTAGGCATTCTTGAATAGACTCTTAGTACCCATTAAGATCTGGACACTCCTCAAGAGGTTGAGGAAAATGAAAAGCTGAAGTATTAGGTCTAAGGCTTAGGGAGTATTCGGCCTCGTTAACTAATTTTTGGTTTACGGGACTCAGTAACCTAAGCACCCTAACCTCACACACATCCTGGTTCAGTAAGCGTAAAAATCAGAATCACGCAGAAGCATCGCAAAAATCTGAAAAGATCACCTAGAATAGGAGCGGCCGATCAACACAAGATTGATTTGGACGAGTTCCCAGCGCGGAGAGGCGGGAAATCCCCTCGAAGATGCGTAACAAAATATCATCTCCTCGGTGCTTGTCTCTTAGGATATTTACATATCCTACTGGGGGCATGTAAGCACTCTGCTGGTTCAGATTCCATGGATGGCATTATCTCGAAGTGTCAATTGCCAGGGTCTGGATTCGGCCACGGAATACCATGGATGGGATTATCTCGAAATCTCAATAGCCAGGGTTCCGGGGGTTGCCATGGGCAGTGCTATCTCGAAGCATCGATCGCCAGGAACCCTTGAGGATTGATGTTGGGAGCAAGGAATCTGATACAGACCGTGTTGAAAAGCCAATCCTAGGCTAGAACTAAAAAGAAAAAGAGAGAGAAAACTCTCCAAACAGAAAAACTTTCTATCTCTCTCTTACAAAACGCACTGCGAACTGAGCCAGGGCTAAAATCATTTCAAGCACGGGTGCTTTAACCACGAAGTCCAATAAACCTTAGGTTAGTTCTTGTGGGCCTTAAAAACCTTTGCTAAAAGACTGAGGCTAAGGCTAGACAGATTTGGATCTTGATTGGTACTAGAGTACCTTTTTGGCCTATGGTCAGCATTCTAACCTAATCTATGCTCAAATAAAAAAGGCACTTATCTAAAACTATTAAAAACTTCATGGTCTAGAACAAGGGTTGAAACCGTAAGTTTTTGCTAAGGGACTAGCAAAAGCTAGGCATGGGGGTATGATGAGAACCTCATCATGAGCCATAACTAGCTCATTTTGACCTAATACAAAGGATAAAAGCTCCTACATATCTCAAGGAAAGGCTTAACTCAGAGAATCCTGAGTTTGAGAAGAAAACAAGTCATAAGGGGTAAAAATGCAATTTTACCAGTATAATCTGCATACAGGGTAATTCAGGGCCCAAACATAGGTCAAAGCAGCTTAACAAGAATAAGAGTGGGATGAAATGATCTAGCAAGGGCTACATCAATTCCAAGAAACTAAATGATAATCTGTAACCCTAAAACAACCCACTTCAATTCACAAGGTTCGAGGCAAAGTAAAAATAGAATAAACCCTCTAAAATTCATAGAAAAATAATCTATAGGGTTTAGAACCTTCAATTTGTCCTTCAGAACCCATTTTGACCTACATTGAGAACCATGCCCAATTAATAACTTAATTTGGGTTTTTGCGTAAATTGACCGGTCAAACAAGGTTTAATATAGAAATGAAATTCACCATCAAATTCCTTAGGTCCTAATTAGTCATGTATAAAAACTTGAGCCTAATAAGAAACCTCCTTGACCGACTTTACACTTTGGTCCTCATATATTTACTCTTTGGCCCTCAACTTTTGAACCCTCGCATTTTGGCCCCTAACTCTCCTTCGTTCTTTGCGATCAGGTCCCCCCTGCAAAACCTGCCAGCACCATGCTCCGGCGACCTTGCGCGGAGCATGGCGCCGCGCAGGGTGAGGTGGGGGACCTGGCAAGTAAACCGGGGGTGCCCTGCGTCGTCAGCCGTCGCAGGGACACCCCCCTGGTCGTTGTAACCCACCATACCGGCCGTGCGAACGCACGGACGGTATGGGTTCTTGTTTCCGGCCATCCTCCGGCGAGGGAGACACGTCGTCTCCCTCCGCCTTCCTCCCTGTTTGATCCCTATAAATACCCCCCGTTGCTCCACCGACCGGGGCAGCCTGGATCTGACGGAGAAAATCCCCAACTTTCCTCTCTTCTTCCTCCGGCAGACGCTCACCAGCTCCGGCGGTTTCCTCCCCCTCCACCTCTTCGCTCTGCCGCAATACCAGCAGTAGAGACTTCCTCCCCTGCTCTTCCCGCGCCACGCCGCACCCAGCTGGCGCCTCTCCGGCTCTCTGCTCGCCGCCGCCCCTTTCCCTGAGCATCGTCTTCTCCGGCGACAGTCGATACGACTGTCGCCCTGTTCCTCCCCCTTCGTCCCTGCAAGTAAGCTAGAGCTACTCCCCTTCTTCTCCTCTTCCTTTCCCCGCTTTCAATTTATTCAATTAAGCCCTCGACCGACCCTGACCATCGTCACCCCCTTCGTCTCCGACCACCATCCGGCGAGCCGCTCCCATCACCTCAGCGACCCACATGGCTCGCCGACCACCGCAAGACCTCCGCCTCCTCACCCTGATCAACCCTCGCCCTGCCACTTCCCCCACATCACCCTCTGCAACCCCACCGAACAGACCCATCCTCCGACCCACAGTCCGACCTAGGGCAGCCCTCGCACGCCGCCCCGCGCCTCGCCACCACCCACACGAGCTTCGCCGCACCCTGGCGAAGCTCCTAGCACTTTCTGATTAGGCCGAGAGGCCGTTTTCTTGTGAACAGACCACCCGACCTCCGCCGCCATTGCCGCGCAGGAGGAACTGCTTCCGCCTGCAGCTACAGGCGCGCCACGCTCAGCGCCACGCCCAGATTCAACTCCCAGGCCTTGCGAGGCATTTTGGCAAAACACCAGGCTCGCAGCTAAGGCAGAAAGCTTCGCGTGACGCCGCAATCTCCCGCTGATTTCCCCGCTGCGGGCGCGCAATTGAGGTGGGACATTTAGTCCCACCTCGGAAAAGCCTGAAGAGTCGCAGCGACATAAGATGCAAAAGTGCTGGAGGCTTACTGCCTCAGCACACGGGGTGAGGTCCCCTTCACCCGCCCGGTTACCCGGTCTCGTCCGCGCTCACGCCCCGCGGACCTGACCCGAACCCGGTTACCCGGCAGCTCTGGGAGAGCTTTCCCAAGAGTGGTTTCAGAGAGAGAGAGAGACGCGGGGAGGGAGGGTAGAGTAGGTTTTGCCTCTGACGAAAAACTTTGAAGTGTCCAGGCACAGGCGAAGAAGAAGACCCGCGGAAGAAGAAGGAAGCTGACTGTAGCAACAAGTAGTTAAGTCGTCTGATTTGGAAATCAGACGACGGCCTGAAAAAAAAAAGAAAGGAGGGGTGACGTCCCTGGCTGAAAAAGAAAAGAAGAAGCTGACACTTAGCCGCAGGGAGGAGAAACCTTCACAGAAGAGACTGCTGAAAAAGAAGAAGAGAAACCAAGACAGAAACCAAGGAAGAAGAAGAAGGAGATCTGAAGAAAGAAAGAGGAGCATCACCTCTGCAGAACAAAGAAGAAGTAGGAGATCTGAAGAAAGAAAGAAAGAAGAACATCACGAGGAGAAAACAAAGAGAACAACAAATTCTTTCCCTCTCTCTTTCTTTATTTTGTAAAAGAAACATGTATATCTCTAGAATACAACTTGCTCCCTGAGTTCGACCTCGGGAACTCTTTTATTTTCCGAGTAAAAAATTTATATATTTGAAATGTTGGTAATAACTGGCTATACTACAACGTTATAACAATAAAACCCGGTTGTCCCGAACCAAGCATTTCATTGCCCAAAGTTGGTTCAGTCCACCATTGATATGCCTCCATTGTTGGATAACTCATGAGAAAATGTCATTAGGGATTCCTTGGGGAAGGTTGAGGGAAAAAATCAAGAGAAAATTGAGAACTTAAGGGTTGATGTCTATGAATCCAAATCCAATCTCCTTGAGGAAAAGGATTTGGTGAAAGCGACATCCAGAATTGAAGATGGGGAATGGAATTATGAAATAATTGGTTTTGAATCATTTGAAACTCCTATCACAACTTTAGAGGAAGGCTAAAGGAATGAATCTAAGTTTGAGTTGGATGATGAAATTGGCCCTACCTCTACTGCAACCTTGGAAATGGAGGCTGATGTAAAAAAAGGTGAAGATAATATTCGAGCGGTCAAGGAATTGGAGGGAATAAGTAATGAAACTTTGGTTGAAGAAGGGATGGATTTTTATTTGGAGAGAGACCTCACGCTTGATTTTAGGGCTCATTGTGAAACTCTTGATTTGGTTACATGCCCTATCAGAATTGAAATCCCGCAACCCGAAGGCACTAGAATTGATATACCTTTAAGGGATTACAATTTTAAAGGGACACAAGCTAATTACAAAACCTACTTCTTTATTGTCCGACATTTTAGATTCGAGTTGCGCTCATCCAAATCAACTTCTCTGCAAGCCCGCAAGTTTAGAGAGGAACAGACACGGGCATGCATGTTACACTAGTTGCAGAGTTCCCATCCCTTAGGGATGGGACTCCACCACAACCTAGTTCACATCTGCGAACTTCAGACTCTGCGTCTGGCTGATTTTGTTTTCACCTTCTTGACCCAGACCATTCTTGTTTGTGCATTATGCCTGGCTGAGGGAACTAAACTCAGAGATTCCTGGGAGGCAACCTAGAGGTTTCAAGCTGACCGGATGCATGGTGATGACTCAAGTGATTTCTTTCCTTACTCTCTTGCATATATTTATTTTCCAATGAAGACATTCTCCAACTTAGGCATAGAGAGGTGGTAGTTCTTAGGATCCGAGTACAAATTGTCAGTTGGAACTAATTTTAACATAGAGCTTGTCAACTTTAGGAAATAATACGTTAGGAACCTAACCGCTTGAACTTTTCAAGGCATCGGACTTAATAAGTCTGGGTGTTCACTAAAATGTGGACTTGGTCATGAGTCCTTGCCACCTTAATTTATTTTAATCTGGTCAATAAAGTAGGGTGATAAGTATATGACTTATCAACCCACCCTATGATTTAGGGGGATTTATAGTCTAAGCATCTGCACACATTTTGCAATGACTCACTCATCGGCAGTTCTAATGGAAATTGGGTAGCTAATGAACCCTCTAGGGTGGTATGGCTGGCAAGTTGTCATGGGTAATAGCCCATTAAATGGTTGCCTAGATCCCAGCTCATAAAATGTACAAGAATTCCATAACACTTAAGCAAGAAGCGGGGAAGTAGCATAATCTGGGGAGATATACACTGGGTTCACTCTTGTGTTGACCCCACAAAAATAAAAAGTAGGGAGAAAGCTACCGGTTAGATAGATACACCTTTAGGCAACATTTTCTCTTTCGGGTCACCTAGGGGCGTAGAAACCCGAAGTTTGTTTTAATTGACGTTGAGTGAGTCTATCACTTTCACATAAGATGCTTAGTACTAAGATTCCTTTTCAAGTTTTGGGTGGGTTGGGTAACCGTAGAAAGTTATCCCGAAGTCCTCAACTCCAAAAATAAAAACAAATTGGAAAAGATGCAAATAAAAAAAATATATATATATATACTTTTCTTGTATATAGAATAAGGCGAGGACTCGGGCGGTCGACATTTTGGCAGGCAACCCGGGCACTGTTGAGTCTTAGCGAGTTAGGTTCTTAGTAGAAATTTCCTCCAGTTGACAAGCAACTTCTACCTAAGCGATCAATTCCAAATTTTTGTTGTAAATAGCATTTAAATCAAACGCAAGGGGTGGGCATGGGGATATGATGACTCTACAATTACAAGTGTAATAACATCAATTATAGTAAATTTCGAGGGTATTTGTGCGATAATGTCAGATATAATAGGCTTGGGAGCATTATATACATATTGCATGATCTTTTCATTTTAATCGCTTAGAATCAATGTTTAATGACCATGTGCACAAGTCCATTTTAAAATAGGTCTTAAATGAGTGATCGAATCATACGGATGGATCCGAATCGACGAACATAGTTCAATGGACTCAAAATCACTTCGATCCAACCTCTGTAGCTCCCACAACAAGCTCGAGAAAGATTAATGGATAGGGGGAAATGCAACATCCTTACATGCTTTGGATCAAAAATTTGACCATACAGATGGATCTGGAACAATGATCGCAGTCCGGGAGCACGAGAATCATCATGATCCGAGCACTGTAGCACCCTCTACAACAAAAAGAAGATGGACGGCCTATGGCTCGTCGATCTTTCGCTTTTAAGTCATTTGCAATTTAATGTGGTGGAAAAATCGACTGATCAATATTTAAGAAGAAATAACCACTTGCAGAGGAGAGGTCGTATCCACAAGGAGGCAATGACGTATTAAAATTCGCACCAATTAAAAACGTTCGTTCGTAGTTAGTTTGAACAAGAATCAAGCCAAGATTGCCTTTAGATTAAGGTTTAAGCAAGAAACAATGCTGAAATGGCAATTATGAGAAACTAGAGGATATTTTCCGGAATGCAGAATCAATAAAATATGATTAAAAAGTGACAATGGCATAAAATGTAATTTCTAATTGACGGTTTACTATAGCAAAACAGGGGAATTTTTCCCCTTTGTCTTGCGCGACGAGGAGCAGATGGCTGGGCGCAGGAAGCTCGGAGGAAGTCCCTTGGACCAAGAGCTTCGAATCGGTGGTGGCGGCGAGTCGCGCGGCGGCCGGAGGTGGCCGGACGAGCTCCGGCGGAGGTGTTGCAGCCGATGAGCGTGCGCAGCCTATTGGCTGAGAACTGCCGTGCGCTGCTGCTGGTGTCTCCGCAGGCGCGGGTGAAGGGTGCTGCAGGAGCGGAAGCGGGTGCGCAAGCTGCAGGTGCGGGCGTGGCTGCTACTGGTGGCTGGCGTGCAGGAAGAGCGGTTGGCATTCTGCAGCTGCGTGCAGTTCTGCAAGCGCTGGAGGAGAGTGCAGCGGGCTGAGGAGGGCGTGCGTGGTTGGCGAAGACTGATGGTGGGTGCGGGTGTGCTGCAGGCTGATGAGCGCGGGGAAGGTGGCGTGGGCTGGTCTGCAGGCGTTGTTGGAGGATGCTGCGGGCGAGGGAGCATGTGCGTTTGGAGGGTGCAGCAGGCTGAGGAAGGCGTGGCTGTTGGAGGTGGGCTGAGGATGGCGCTGCATGGAGAGCAGGTGCGGGTGGACTGCAGATGGGTACACAGGCGAGTGGGTGGAGGTGATCGGGTAGCTTCAGACGTCTGGGAAATTTCTCGGATGTCTTAAGTTACTGAAAGGGTAGTTGAATCAGTAGCTCAGTGGTGGTGGTCGACGACGACGGCGAGGGAGATGCACGCTAAGGTGCTCACGGTGATGCGGACGAGCTCCGGATGGCGGTGTGGCCTGTCACACCACACGCCCACGGTGGTGGAGACTCGCCGCCATAGTAGAGGCCGGCAGTATGGAGTGGAAGAGAGAAGGTCTCTCGGCATAGTTGTGGGTCGGTGGTGGAGGCCTTCCGAGCTCGGCTGCCTCCCTCCTCCTTTTGTAGTGGCCTGCACACATTTGAAATCATCTGCCCGACCAGATCCACCACATCCGCTCTCCCTTGAATGGTTCTTCACTGCGGCCGTTCGACGTTGGAGCGGTAGCCTGCCGTTCCTGCAAGGAAAAGAATAAAGAAAATAATGTTAAAATATTAGGGTCATTTATATACAGACCCTCAACTTCTATGTTAATGAAAACAATATACCTAATTGGTTGTCTAATTAGATGAATGCTATTCTAAGCTAATTCTAAATGCACTTAAGATATGAATGCAATGTATGGATTATGTAATTAAATTAAAACTATGAATTAATCTATTTACATCCTAATTTATGCTAAATAAATGTTAGAATTAACCTAATGTGTAGGCACTTAAATACTTAAATAGCCCACAACTATGGGCTAATCAAATACCCCCATGCCTAGTTTTTGCTAGTCCCTAGCAAAATTAAGCGAAACCTAGCACTCTAAGTAGACTAGTCAACTCACTTAGTCTTCCTTCAGAAGCATATTAAGTTCAGGCTTTAGACCCAAGGTTCCTAAGTAGTTGCTAAGTTACAGACTAGGTCGGCTAAAGACGAGTTGCAGGCACAAGTTTCCCTGATTTCTGACTCTACCCTAAAGTTTAATGATCACTGAGATTAAAGCATCCGTGCCTGTCTATTGGTCTGAGTTATTTGAGTTAAGGAATTTTTTTCTTTTTTTCTTTTTATTTTTATTTCTTTATTTTTATTTTTATTTTTTTTTATTCTTCTAAGTCTAACCTCATATCAGCTATCAACACGGTCTGTGTCGGATTCATTGTCCCCATTACCATACCTCGAAGGGTGCCTGGCTTTCGATGCTTCGAGATAGCACCGCCCATAACAACCCCAAGAACTCTTGGCAATTGACACTTCGAGATAGTATCGCCCATGGATTTCTTAAGTGAATTCAGGCCTATGGCAATCGGCACTTCGAGATAGGGCCGCCCATGGTACCTGAACCACGCAATGCACTTACATGCCCCCAGTAGGATGGATATCCTAAGAGACAAGCGCCAAGGAGGTAATATGTTATCATCGCATCCTCAAGGTGAGTATATACTCGACCTCTCCTGCGGCGGGAACTCTTCCAATCAAAATGTGTTTTCAAGCCTCTCTTAAGTCAAAACTAAGAGAACCAAATCTCTTTTCAGAAAGACAGAAATTAAGTTGATTACCAGACCAAGTGTGTGAAATTTGGATGCTTGGGTTACAAGGACCTGTAAACCAAAAGTTAGAATAAGACTCCAGGTACTACCCCACCTTCTAACTCAAACCCTAGCTTCCCTTCCTCAACCTCTTGAGGAATGGTCCGCAACTTAACTCCTACTTAAGTTTTTAAGTCCACAAAGGACCCTAAAGGTCTAACGCTAGCAACTCATTTAGCTTCTAAAGTTTTACCCTAGAATTAATTTAGTCTACCCTAGAGTTCTGATTTGCTTAAGAATGCAAGATCTAGCCAGTTAAGCTCAAAACCCCTTCTTTTTCTTCTTTTTTTTTTCTTCTTTTTTTTTTTTATGTACAAATGTATGCAATTATGCTATGTATATCCCCAAGTACACACTCACATGCCTAAAATCTGCAATGTCCTCATTGCATAGAAGGATATTACCTGGGTTAGAGCTGGGCTGAATAGCCAAAGAACCTGCAAATTAGGTTCAAGAATTGCAGAAATAGGCCCTAAAAATGAGCAAAGCAATGTTGGCCAAGAAAATAGGTAACCTTGGATGTTGGCAAGCTGATGATGAATCCCGATAGCAAATGCTCGCCCAACTAAAATGGGAATGAAATATTCCCAGGTCACCAGAAGAGGTTCTAAAGGATAAATAGGTAAAATAACCTCCAAAGGGGTAGGGGGAGGATAAGATGGATCCTCCAAAAAGAATGGGGAAGGAATGGTGCACAGATAAACCCCCAGGGTAATGGACTGACTAAAGAAATCATCAATCCATAGCGGATAGTCCATTACAGGAAATATTGGTCTGTTAAGCCCGCTGGTCAGAACAAAAGTGAGTAATTTTCTAAGGCAAGGATTGTCTAGGGTGTCCAAGTTACGAGGTTGTGGGATGGCCATAAGATCTAGGTTGGGTTTAATCAGCTCGTTGTCCATCCCAAACACTCTTTCTAAATCCTCAATTTCATCCCTAGCATTCCTTGCACCATCACATGTATCTTCCTGCTCTTCATCAGGAGTCACAATTTCGCTTTCAGATATAAGCGAATCAGAGGGTGACTACGAAGTGAATGAAGGCAGGTTGGAAGCAATAGATCTAGGGATTATCCTATTAATGTCATCCCCGGGTTTTTGTTCTTTTCTCAAATCTTCCCCGGAGTCCATATGTGAATCCACATAAATCTTAGAAATTGCTTCCAAATTTTCCATCATTTTATTATGAGGAGAAATATCATCAATGGGTGTGCTAAGGAAACCTAATTTGGTCAAATTTGTGACATCCTCAGGGGCTAACTCTTCAAATAAGACATAATCACCCTTAGTGTCACTCCAAATCTTGAACGTAGGTTCCTCATATAATTCGTCTTCCTCCTCATCACACAATTCATCATGTACCCGAGGTCTAGAATCATTTAATATCCTAGCAGATCCCCTAGGGTGCTCTATCTGTGGTAAATGGTTTACACTGGTAACATCAGACTCCTCAGATAGGATAATTTCTTTAGGGTTAGGTTCCCTAAGGGTGGGTTTGAGTTCCATATCGTGATCAGAAGGGAGGGTAGGATTAACAACTTGACTTTGACCCACTTCATCAAATGTCATGAAAATACTATCATTTGGGTCGAGGTCTTCCAATGGTACCATCATTCCCTTCTTTTGACTCCAATATAAATCAGGTGGATACTCAACCTTATCATCATCTTCCTCGGGTTGCCACCTTTCTTCATCCAATGCATAGCTACTTTTATGTGTATTTTCCTCCCACCTAAAGTGCAGATCTCTCAAGGAAGTGTCATCTAATGGGGAGGTTTCAAAATTGATCCTCGAAAAGTAGCTATTCTCCCTAGAATTTCCCTCCAACTTAAAGTGTAGCTCTCCCACGGGAGATGCATCTATTGTAGAGGGGTGTACGTCATCCTCAATGGGGTAGATTGGGTGGCTAATTTCATCTCTTTCTTGTTGGCCTGCTCTCAAAGATTCTCCTAACAATTCACTCATTTCGTTTTGTATTTTCTGTATTTCCATCTTCATAGAGGAGAGGTCATTTCTATCATGAGAGAAGTCAGGCTCAGGCTTATAGTACCCAGGAGTGTTTGTCCAACCATAATACTTTTTCAGGGAGGGTGGGTTGGGTATTTCTTTGGTATGTGGGATATTGGGCAAAGAAAATCCCGCTCCTAGGCTCTGCTCACTGATTTGGGGCTTAATGATGAGAACCTCATCATGAGCCATAACTAGCTCATTTTGACCTAATACAAAGGATAAAAGCTCCTATATAACTCAAGGAAAGGCTTAACTCAGAGAATTCTGAGTTTAAGGAGAAAACAAGTCATAAGGGGTAAAAATGCAATTTTACCAGTATAATCTGCATACAGGGTAATTCAGGGTCCAAACATAGGTCAAAGCAACCTAATAAGAATAAAAGTGGGATGAGATGATCTGGCAAGGGCTACAGCAATTCCAAGGAACTAAATGATAATCTGTAACCCTAAAACAAACCCACTTCAATTCACGAGGTTCAAGGAAAAGCAAAAATGGAATAAACCCTCTAAAATTCATAGAAAAATAATCTCTAGGGTTTAGAACCTTCAATTTGACCTTAGGAACCCATCTTGACCTACATTGAGAATCATACCCAATTAATAACTTAATTTGGGTTTTTGCGTAAATTGACCAGTCAAACAAGGTTTAATCTAGAAATAAAATTCACCATCAGATTCCTTAGGTCCTAATTAGTCATGTATAAAAACTTGAGCCTAAGAAGAAACCTTCTTGACCAACTTTACACTTTGGTCCTCATATATTTACTTTTTGGCCCTCAACTTTTGAACCCTCGCATTTTGGCCCCTAACTCTCCTTCGTTCTTTGCGTTCAGGTCCTCCCTGCAAAACCTGCCAGCACCATGCTCCGGCGACCTTGCGCGGAGCATGGCGCCGCGCAGGGTGAGGGGGAGGGTCTGGTAAGTAAACCGGGGGTGCCCTGCGTCGTCAGCTGTCGCAGGGACACCCCCCTGGTCGCTGTAACCCACCATACCGGCCGTGCGAATGCACGGACGGTATGGGTTTCCATCTCCGGCATCCTCCGGCGAGGGAGACATGTCGTCTCCCTCCGCCTTCCTCTCTGATTCGGTCCCTATAAATACCCCCGTCGCTCCACCGTTCTTCCTAGCTCGGTCCTGACGGAGAAAGACCCCCACTTCCTCTCTTCCCACTCCGACAGGAAGCCCTCCAGCTCCGGCGGCCTCCCCTCTTCCTCCTCGTCGCTCTGCCGCACTACCAGCTGCAGGGTTGCTCTCCCTCGCTCTTCCCGCACCACGCCGCACCTAGCTGGTGCCTCTCCGGCCCTCTGCTCGCCGCCGCCCCTTCCCCCGAGCATCTTCTTCTCCGGCGACAGTCGATACGACTGTCGCCCGCTCCGGCCCCTCCTCGTCCTGCTAACTAGGTAGAACTCCTCCTCTTCCTCCCCTCTTCCTTTTCCTCACTTTAAACATCTACTGTCGCCCTCGATTCCGACAAATCACCCTCACCTTCTCCGCCTCCGGCCATCCTCCGGCGAGCCGCTTCCATCACTCCAGCATCCCACATGGCTCGCCGACCTGCACATAATCTCCGCCTCCTCACCCTGATCCATTTCCGCCCCTCCACTTCCCCCAAATCACCCTCTGCAACTCCACCGAACAAACCCATCTCCCGACCCACAGTCCGACCTAGGGCAGCCCTTAGGCTCCGCCCCGCCACCTGCACACCCCCCGACCACCTTCGCCGTGCCACGGCGAAGGTCCTCCGCGTTTCGGATTGGGCCGAGAGGCCGTTTTTCTGTGGGCAGGTACCTGCGCTCGTCGCCGCCATTGTTGAAGCGAAGCAGCTTCTTCACCTGCTGCCCCAGGTGCTCCACGCCCAGGTTACGCTCCCAGACAGCGCGAGGCACCTTCGCGAAGTACCAGGCTGCAGTCGAGTCGAAGCTCTCGCGCGAAGCCCCCGCGCTTCGCCTCGACGGCCGCTGCTTCCTCCGCGCAGGCACCGAAATTGGGGTGGGACATTTAGTCCCACCTCGTAACCTTTCAAAGGAGAGCGCCCGCATAATGGCAAAAAGTGCCTTATGCTCGTTGCCTCCTGAGCACGGGGTGAGGTCCCTCTCACTCACTCGCTCTCTCGACCCGGTCTCGTCCGCAACCACGCCCCGTGGACCTGGCCCGACCCGACTTAGACTGACCTGCACTCCTCGCCCACCACGCACGCCGGTGGGCCTGGACCCGGGCGCGACCCATACCCGGCTACCCGGCAGCTCTGGGAGAGCTATCCTATGAGCGGATTCTGTGAGAGAGAGACGCGGGGGAGGGTAGAGATAGGTTTTGCCCCTCTCTGATCAAGCTGTGTAAGTGTTGAGGCACAGGTGAAGAAGAACCGTGGAAGAAGACGAAGGCTGAAGGAAGGAGGATCACCGAGCGGCACTGTAGCAGCGGCGGTTTAAGTCGTCTGATTGGAAAATCAGACGACGTCTGATGAGAACCTCATCATGAGCCATAACTAGCTCATTTTGACCCAATACAAAGGATAAAAGCTCCTACATAACTCAAGGAAAGGCTTAACTCAGAGAATTCTGAGTTTAAGGAGAAAACAAGTCATAAGGGGTAAAAATGCAACTTTGCCAGTATAATCTGCATACAGGGTAATTCAGCGTCCAAACATAGGTCAAAGCAACTTAATAAGAATAAAAGTGGGATGAGATGATCTAGCAAGGGCTACAGCAATTCCAAGGAACTAAATGATAATCTGTAACCCTAAAACAACCCACTTCAATTCACGAGGTTCGAGGCAAAGTAAAAATAGAATAAACCCTCTAAAATTCATAGAAAAATAATCTCTAGGGTTTAGAACCTTCAATTTGGCCTTCAGAACCCATGTTGACCTACATTGAGAACCATACCCAATTAATAACTTAATCTGGGTTTTCGCATAAATTGACCGGTCAAACAAGGTTTAATATAGAAATAAAATTCACCATCAGATTCCTTAGGTCCTAATTAATCATGTATAAAAACTTGAGCCTAAGAAGAAACCTCCTTGACCGACTTTACACTTTGGTCCTCATATATTTACTTTTTGGCCCTCAACTTTTGAACCGTCGCATTTTGGCCCCTAACTCTCCTTCGTTCTTTGCATTCAGGTCCCCCCTGCAAAACCGGCCAGCACCATGCTCCGGCGACCTTGCGCGGAGCATGGCGCCGCACAGGGTGAGGGGGAAAGCCTGGCAAGTAAATCAGGGGTGCCCTGCGTTGTCAGCCGTCGCAGGGACACCCCCCCTGGTCGCTGTAGCCCACCATACCGGCCGTGCGAACGCACGGACGGTATGGGTTTTCGTCTCCGGCCATCCTCCGGCAAGGGAGACACGTCGTCTCCCTCCGCCTCCCTCCCTGTTTTGATCCCTATAAATACCCCCCGTTGCTCCACAGGCCGGGGCAGCTCGGATCTGACGGAGAAAATCCCCAACTTTCCTCTCTTCTCTCTCCGGCAGACGCTCACCAGCTCCGGCGGTTCCTCCCCCTCCTCCTCTTCGCTCTGCCGAAATACCAGCAGTAGAGACTTCCTCCCCTGCTCTTCCCGCGCCACGCCGTACCCAGCTGGCGCCTCTCCGGCTCTCTGCTCGCCGCCGCCTCCTTCCCTGAGCATCTTCTTCTCCGGCGACAGTCGATACGACTGTCGCCCTACTGCTCCCCCTTCGTCCCTGCAAGTAAGTTAGAACTACTTCCCTTCTTCTCCTCTTTCTTTCCCCGGTTTCAATTTGTTCAATTAAGCCCTCGACCGACCCTGACCATCGTCACCCCCTTCGACTCCGGCCACCCTCCGGCGAGATGTTCCCATCGCTCCACAGCCTCACACACCTCGCCGACCCTCACCGAACCTCCGCCTCATCACACTGAGCACCCCCCACCCCTCCACTGCCACTCCACACCTCCGTAACGCTCCCCCGAACAAACCCATTCCTCCGGTTGCAGTCCAACCTAGGGCTGCCGCCAGACACCACCTTGCGGCCTGCCGCGCAGCTCCTCACCTTCGCCGTGCCACGGCGAAGGTTCCCCAGTGGTTTGATCAGGCCGAGAGGCCATATTCGTGTCCGACAGGTTTTGAGGTTCGACCGCCATTAACGCACATTTAAGCAGCTTCTCCCGCGCTCCAGGCTTGAGGACTCCAGGTCTCCAGCTGCTGCGGAGTACGGGGAGTCTTGCGAAGGCAGCCAGCCAGCAACCTACGCAAATCGAAGCCGCAGCTGCAGAAGCCAGGCCGCGGTCTCCCAGCAGGCGCACACGAGGAAAGGTCTGCGTTTAGTCCCACATCGGCACAGGTGAAGAAGAAGAACCGCGGAAGAAGAAAGAAGCTGAGGGAGACACTGTAGCAACAGGCAGTTTAAGTCGTCTGATTTGGAAATCAGACGACGTCCTGAAGGGAAAAGAAGAAAGAAGGAGGGGCGACGTCCTGACTGAAAAAGAAAAGAAGAAAGAAGGAGGGAGATCTGAAGAACAACAGAAGAAGGCGAGGCAGAGGAGAACACAAAAGAACAAGGGAAGAACTGAAAGAAGAAAAACAAAGAAGAAAGAAGAAGATCTGAAGAAAGACAGAAGAAAAAGGAGGAGCAGGAACAGCTGGAAGAAGAAGAAGAGCATCACCATTGCAGAAGAAAGACATCACCTCTGCAGACAAAGAAGAAGAAGATCTGAGACGAGGAGAAAACAAAGAGAAAAGAAGACAACAAATTCTTTCCCTCTCTCTTTCTTTATTTTTGTAAAAGAAACATGTATATCTCTAGAATACAACTTGCTCCCTGAGTTCGACCTCGGGAGCTCTTTTATTTTCCGAGTAAAAAAATTATATTTGAAATGTTGGCAATAACTGGCTATACTACAACGCTATAACAATAAAACCCGGTTATCTCGCGAAGCCACCATTTCATTATTTGGCGCCGCTGCCGGGGAGCAACGGCTATTCTAGAGGTAAACATTCCTGTTTCTTTTTTTTAATTTCTGATAATCTCCTCTCTTTTGTGCAGCTACAGGAACTCAAGAAGACAAGCAACCACACGACAACCACTCCGAAGACAGGTAAATTTTCCTCTCGCTATTAACCCCTAAACTCCAAAGAGGAAGAAAAGAAAAGAACAAGCAATATAGGGCTAACCTGTCTTCCATACTTAGTAACCATAAAGAGTTGCATGTTTTCAACTCATCACTCCTGCACACTATTAAGGGTATTTAAGGGCTAACACATTCTTGCTTGAGCCCTAATTGCCCAACAAAGAGTTAAATGGACCAAGTAGAGCCAACATAAGGTCAAACATTAGGATTTCAGTAGAGACACACCCCTTAATCAAGAATTGAGGAAATCCAAAAGAGGTGTGCCCAAGCCATTGATTGAAAATAATTAACAAGAAAAATCCTAAACAATTGGCTCTCTTTAAACACTTGAGCCCTAAAACAAGGCCTAACTTCTCAAGGAAACCACTAGGTGAAGTTAACCCCTGGGGTCAACCAACCTTCAAACTAGGCCACTTTGTTCACAAAAACACCTAAAGTTCAAGTGAAACCTTAAGCACCCTGATCTTAAAATTAGTAGACTTAAGAGGTCAAGATCCCCATTCTGGTCTACCTGGAACCGCAGTGACAAGAGAGGTCGGGTGGGGGAAACCCTGTAACCCGTGGGGACGCTCTACCGTGTAGGGGTCTTCACGGGACTCTCCCTCTCTGGCTGCCCAGGTAATTCTCAGGTGGACGATCTTTCTAATCAAGGGGTCCATCTGCCTCGCACCTCTATAGTCACCCAACACATTTTTGGGTGTCTTGATTGGGTCCAGCACCTTCTAAACTTACCTCTTCCAACAGTGCATGTACGGAAGGAGGTCCCTAAGACCACCCTTAAGACCTCCTTTAGAAATTCGCTCTCGTCAAGGCCAAGCCTCGACGCCCGTGTTTGTGCAGCAACACCCTCACATTATTCTCTCTTCTGATTCAGAACCAAGTTCTTCTTCCCCCATCATGGCTCAGCCAGTTGAGGAAGAAAATAATCTGGAACACCAGCTCCAGCGACTCAATGACCTCTTCCAAAACTTCGTGCACCCACCACAGCGTCCTATGATGCGGGACCACTACAATCCTGCTGCGGTGGCCATTGAGCCTCGAGTCAGAATCCCGACTGGAGGACCTGATTCCGAATTAAAGCCCAACATGATTCATGCTATACCTAAATTCCATGGGCTTAATTCTGAAGATCCCTTCCAGCACATCAAACAGCTAAAGCATCTGGCCCACACTTTTGTATCAGATGCGCAAAATCGGGATATTCTTCTCATGAAGATGTTCTCCTTTTCTCTTATGGACAAGGCCGCCCATTGGTATCAAACTCAGACCCGGCCGATCAACACTTGGGAAGAACTTCAATCCGAATTTTTGAAAAAGTTTTTTCCCGTTGGTCGGACCAACGCCTTGCGCCACCAGATTACACACTTCACTCAACAATCAGGAGAACCTCTCCATGAGGCATGGGATCGCTTTCAGGATCTCATGAGAAAGTGCCCCCATCACGGAGTTCCTAAATGGGAACAAGTCCAATCTTTTTACCAGGGACTCCGTGAAGACATCCGCCTTTTCGTCAATGCAACTTGCGGAGGAAACATCATGGGTCAACATGAAGACACCGTATGGGAAATTCTCGAAAATATGTGCGAGAACTCCATCAACAATGACTCCATGGGATTATTCGACAGGACGAATACCCGCGCAGCGACGAATCTTAAGGGAGCACATGAGACGCAGGGCCTGTCCGCATCGGTCGACCTGGAATTAATGGCCAGTCGATTGGACAAGGTCTCAATCATTGAAAAGAAGGTGGATGAGCTGACTCAGCACTTGCAGCAAGCCACCTCCGCGCGTAACTCCTTTGCACAACCTCCCTCCACACAGGAAATTGTGTAAAACATCCTCCACCGACCTTCCCCTGGGATGGATCCATATCAATCCCCATCTGATTCTTGGATCGGAGGATCATCCGATCCTTTCTACACCAGCCGGGGGAACTCCATTCCCCCTTTCCCTGACTCTCAGGAAGTTCCTCAGACCTGCGAGGACCTCAACGCCATCCAGAACGACCCATTCTCCAACACTTACAACCCTGGATGGCGAAACCATCCCAATTTTCAGTGGGCAGGAAATTCCCAAACTCAAAGACCACCTTTTCAGTCCCGCCCACAGCCCCCTTGTCATTACCAGCTGCCTCAGCCTCGGCCCAACCCTACTTATCCATCTGGGCCAAATCAGGATCAAATGTCCCTAATCCTTCAGACTCTGGCTGACGTTCAAAAAATGAATGCGGCTATTCAAAAACAGCACAAGGACGAGCTTACTGAAGTTAAAACTCAACTGGCCCAGTTGGCAAATTCTCGCCAGCCAGGCACACTCCCTTCCCAACCTCTTCCTAACCCAAATAACGTGCCAACCCAGAAGCGCGTTATGAATCCAAATTTAGGCCACGCTCAATGGATTTATCAGGCCCCTACTGCTCCATCTCCAGACGAGATGGAAGCCTCAACTTCATATGCGGGATTTCAGCAGCAGCCACCCCTCTAACCAAACCCAAACCAGAATCAGGCCGGATTAAATTCTGTAACAACACGTAGTGGTAAAACAACTGAAGACCCGCATTATCCAAACCACTCCAAGCCTGATAACCATGACCCTAGGATAGTTATCCAAGATACCGCTGTTCCGGATCCACAACCTGGACCTATCCTAGAAGAACCAACCAAGATCCCGTTTCCCGAGGCCTTGACCAAGGGAAAGAAGACCACCAAACCCGTGGCCCCTGAGGAGGACCTGGTCAAGCTCTTTGAGCAGGTCCACATAAACATCCCCTTGATGGATGCAATCCGCCACGTACCAGCTTACGCACGATTTCTAAAGAATATATGTACACCCCAGCGTAAGCCTCGAACCAAGGGAGGGAGCCCAATTGTTCTGTCAGAGCAAGCCAGCTCTGTAATCCTTAGTAGACTCCCACCCAAGGCAAAAGGTCCTGGGACTCCCCTGATTTCCTGTAAGATAGGTGGTACCCAATTTGATAGAGCATTGTTAGACTTGGGTGCATCCATAAACCTGATTCCCACATCCTTACTTGACCATCTAGAAGAATCTGAGCTAAAACCAACCGAGGTGACATTACAATTAGCAGATCGATCTATAAAGTCACCAAAAGGGATTCTCGAGGATGTTATTGTAAGAGTGCGGGATTTCTATTTTCCAGTGGACTTTATAGTCTTAGATATGGATGCACCTGAGAACCCTAGGGATACACCAATCATTCTAGGGAGACCTTTCTTGGCTACTGCTAGAGCCAACATCAGCTGTGAGGAGGGCCAAATAGAGCTTAAGTTTGGAGATCAAACACTGAAAATTGATATATTTAAGGCCCAACAAGGAATTAATTGTGGCGTCATCGAACAAATTTGTGACATCAAGACTTTGGTTGATGAATCACACCTCCAGAATGACTCGAGTATGCCTCATCAACCACAGAAGAATCTTGACCCGCAAACAGAGGAGTCGAATCCAGATGTGAACAACCCAGTAACTCCCACCCTTGAACCTCACATCTATACTGAACCACCCGCTGCTGCTGAAAACCCCATCCTCGAACTGAAACCCCTTCCTGCTCACTTGAAATACGTCTTTTTGGGTTCTAATCAGACCCTTCCTGTGATTATCAATTCCAACCTCAGTCCTGAACAGGAATCCCGTCTGATTGTTGTCCTCCAGCAACATCGCAGAGCCATCGGATGGACTCTCGATGATTTGACTGGAATAAGTCCCTCTTATTGTACTCATCATATCTATTCAGAAGAGGGCACACGACCTTCTCGTGAAATGCAGAGACGCTTAAACCCCAATCTGCAGGAGGTCGTGAAAAAGGAGATCATCAAGTGGTTAGATGCCGGGATCATCTACCCGATCTCCGATAGTCGTTGGGTGAGCCCAATTCAG
Organism: Thalassia testudinum; assembly: GCA_037157565.1. NCBI lineage: Eukaryota > Viridiplantae > Streptophyta > Magnoliopsida > Alismatales > Hydrocharitaceae > Thalassia > Thalassia testudinum. The sequence continues at coordinate 19,660,642 of JAZHRO010000057.1, forward strand.
GTCGTGCCCAAGAAGGCAGGACTCACCACTATAACGACTGAGACCGGAGAAATCATTCCTACCCGATTAGCCAACTCGTGGAGAGTCTGTATAGATTACCGCCGACTAAATTCCCCCGCAAAGAAGGATCATTTCCCACTACCCTTCATTGATCAAATTCTCGAAAAACTTGCGGGAAATAGGTTCTTCTGCTTTCTTGACGGGTACTCCGGTTATAACCAGGTGGCAATCCATCCTGAGGACCAAGAAAAGACCACGTTCACCTGCCCCTTCGGAACGTACGCTTTCCGAAGGATGCCTTTCGATCTTTGCAATTCACCCGCTACTTTTCAGCGATGCATGCTTGCCGTATTCTCAGATATGGTAGGTGATTATCTGGAAGTCTTCATGGATGACTTTTCAGTTTTCGGAGCATCATTCGACGATTGCCTCCAACACTTGGTCCAGATACTCAGGCGGTGCATCGATGTGAATTTGGTTCTTTCCTGGGAAAAGAGCCATTTCATGGTGCCTGAGGGAATTGTCCTGGGACACTCGATTTCGGAGAAAGGTATCCAAGTGGATCGAGCTAAGGTTAATCTGATTTCTCACCTTCCTATGCCTAGCTCGATCAGGGGCATCCGTTCCTTTTTAGGGCATGTCGGTTTTTATCGACGATTTATCCTGGATTTTTCAAAAATCGCGCGCCCCCTGACCACTCTTCTCTCCAAGGATGTTCCTTTTGAAATTTCCAAGGAATGCACTCAAGCATTTAAAATCCTGCGTGACCGAGTCACCCAAGCCCCGATCCTACAGTCCCCTGATTGGTCTCAACCCTTTGAGATCATGTGCGATGCATCCGACTTCGCTGTAGGAGCGGTTTTGGGGCAGAAAATTGACAGGAAACCTGTAGCCATTTACTACGCCAGCAAAACACTCGATGAGGCTCAGCGTAACTATACGGTTACTGAGAAAGAGCTGCTAGCTGTAGTATTTGCCCTAGAAAAGTTCAGATCGTACCTTCTGGGTTCCCGTGTCATCATATACACGGATCACACAGCTGTGAGGCATCTCCTTGCAAAGAAGGACGCGAAACCTCGATTAATCCGATGGATCTTGCTGTTGCAAGAATTTGACCTTGAGATTCGCGACAAAGCGGGAAAGCAAAATGTGGTAGCTGATCACTTGTCCCGTCTTCCTTCTGAAATAATTGACCCTTCCGGACTCATCACTGAGCATTTTCCCGATGAGCACCTGCTGACTATTGGTACTAGCCTTCCATGGTTTGCTAATGTAGTAAATTACTTGGCATCTCGTCAGATCCCCTCCGATTGGCCGAAGGCCAAGAAAGACAAATTACGCTCCAATGCCAAGTATTACATTTGGGAAGACCCGTACCTCTTCCGCATAGGTGCCGATCAGATCATCCGGAGATGTGTCCCGGAGGGGGAATTCAACAATATCCTCTCTTTCTGCCATGACCAGGCATGCGGTGGCCATTTCGCCGGGCATAAAACCGCATCAAAAGTCCTCCAGTGCGGCTTTTACTGGCCCACACTGTTCAAAGACGCATACAATCACTGCAAGGCATGCAGTCGTTGCCAGACTTTGGGCAACATGAGCCATCGCGACATGATGCCTATGCAACCGATTCTAGTATGCGAAATCTTTGATGTTTGGGGGATTGATTTTATGGGCCCCTTTCCTGTTTCGGATGGTTTCGAATACATTCTGTTGGTTGTGGACTACGTGTCCAATTGGATCGAAGCCATACCGACCCGAACCTGTGATCACAAAATCGTTCTCAAATTCATTCATCAACACATTTTCTCAAGGTTCGGGATTCCTCGTGCAATAATCTCTGATGGAGGGACCCATTTCACAAATGCTCAGTTTAGGTCACTGATGACCAAATACGGGGTGTCTCACCGAATCTCTACTCCTTACCACCCCCAAACTAATGGTCTAGCTGAGCTGTCTAATCGGGAGATCAAGAAAATCCTGCAAGTCACTGTTCGACCTGACAGGAAGGACTGGTCGTCCCGACTTCCGGAAGCATTGTGGGCCTATAGGACCGCCCACAAGACCCAATTGGGCATGTCTCCCTTTAGACTAGTGTACGGAAAGGCATGCCACCTTCCCGTAGAGCTGGAGCATAAAGCCTATTGGGCAGTACGGAACTGTAATCTCGATCTTTCCAAGGCTGGGACCCACAGAAAACTCCAAATCAGCAAGATCGATGAATTACGCCTAGACGCGTACGAGAACTCGCAAATCTACAAGGAGCGGGTTAAAGCCTTCCACGACAAACACATCTCGAGAAAGATCTTTCTTCCTGGTCAAAAGGTCCTACTCTTTGATGCCCGACTAAAACTCTTCCCAGGAAAACTGAGATCCAAGTGGGTCGGACCATTTTTGGTCCGACAGGTTTTTGGAAATGGAGCAATCGAAATCAGTCCACTCAGCCACGATTCTGAACCTTTCATCGTGAACGGTCAGAGACTCAAGCCGTTCATTGATGTAACTTCTACTGATTTGGCTGAGGCATCTTATATCCTCCTTTCCCCTTGAGCTTATTGCGCCCAGCCGATGGCGTAAAACTCAGCGCTTAACGGGAGGCAGCCCGTCATTCTCTTTGAAAACCTGAAACTTGTTCCGACACCTTTTTGCACTCAAAGTTCACCCTTGTAGACAGCCGACCCCACCTCAGATGCTTGCATCTGGGATTAGAAATCGTCCGCAAAAATTCAACCCAACCCATCCACTCATCCAAATTTCTGTCTTAAGGAATGAACTAAGTTAAATAAAAACCCCCTAGGTTACAATGAGGACATTGCAAATCTTAGACATGGGGGGGTATGGAAGTGCAAAACTTGTAAGAAAAGGTTTCAAACAAAAAAATTCACATATGACAAAAACACCATAAAAATTAAAAAAAAAAAAACTTTTTCGAAAAAGAATAAGAGGAAAAGAGAAGGAAATTTTGTGAAGGAGAAAAGAAACAAAATGAAAAAGGAGCACAAAAATTAAGAGAAAAGGTGATAGTCATTAGTAAGGAACTAAGGAATTAACCTAAGTTCTAGACCTCATTCAAGAAAATAACTGAAAAGTGCATAATGAGATTAGTAAGAACGCAAACCTTAGGCATTCTTGAATAGACTCTTAGTACCCATTAAGATCTAGACACTCCTCAAGAGGTTGAGGAAAATGAAAAGCTGAAGTATTAGGTCTAAGGCTTAGGGAGTATTTGGCCTCGTTAACTAATTTTTGGTTTACGGGACTCAGTAACCTAAGCACCCTAACCTCACACACAGCCTGGTTCAGTAAGCGTAAAAATCAGAATCACGCAGAAACATCGCAAAATTCTGAAAAGAACACCTAGAATAGGAGCGGCCGATCAACACAAGTTGATTTGGACGAGTTCTCAGCGCGGAGAGGCGGGAAATCCCCTCGAAGATGCGTAACAAAATATCATCTCCTCGGTGCTTGTTTCTTAGGATATTTACATATCCTACTGGGGGCATGTAAGCACTCTGCTGGTTCAGATTCCATGGATGGCATTATCTCGAAGTGTCAATTGCCAGGGTCTGGATTCGGCCACGGAACACCATGGATGGGATTATCTCGAAATCTCAATAGCTAGGGTTCCGGGGGTTGCCATGGGCGGTGCTATCTCGAAGCATCGATCGCCAGGAACCCTTGAGGATTGATGATGGGAGCAAGGAATCTGATACAGACCGTGTTGAAAAGCCAATCCTAGGCTAGAACTAAAAAGAAAAAGAGAGAGAAAACTCTCCAAACAGAAAAACTTTCTATCGCTCTCTTACAAACGCACTGCGAATTGAGCCAGGGCTAAAATCATTTCAAGCACGGGTGCTTTAACCACAAAGTCCAATAAACCTTAGGTTAGTTCTTGTGGACCTTAAAAACCTTTGCTAGAGACTGAGGCTAAGGCTAGACAGATTTGGATCTTGATTGGTACTAGAGTACCTTTTAGGCCTATGGTCAGCATTCTAACCTAATCTAAGCTAAAATAAAAAAGCACTTATCTAAAGCTATTAAGAACTTCATGGTCTAGAACAAGGGTTGAAACCTTAAGTTTTTGCTAAGGGACTAGCAAAAGCTAGGCATGGGGGTATGATGAGAACCACATCATGAGCCATAACTAGCTCATTTTGACCCAATACAAAGGATAAAAGCTCCTACATAACTCAAGGAAAGGCTTAACTCAGAGAATTCTGAGTTTAAGGAGAAAACAAGTCATAAGGGGTAAAAATGCAATTTTACCAGTATAATCTGCATATAGGGTAATTCAGGGTCCAAACATAGGTCAAAGCAACTTAATAAGAATAAAAGTGGGATGAGATGATCTAGCAAGGGCTACAGCAATTCCAAGGAACTAAATGATAATCTGTAACCCTAAAACAACCCACTTCAATTCACGAGGTTCGAGGCAAAGTAAAAATAGAATAAACCCTCTAAAATTCATAAAAAAATAATCTCTAGGGTTTAGAACCTTCAATTTGGCCTTCAGAACCCATGTTGACCTACATTGAGAACCATGCCCAATTAATAACTTAATCTGGGTTTTCGCATAAATTGACAAGTCAAACAAGGTTTAATATAGAAATAAAATTCACCATCAGATTCCTTAGGTCCTAATTAATCATGTATAAAAACTTGAGCCTAAGAAGAAACCTCCTTGACCGACTTTACACTTTGGTCCTCATATATTTACTTTTTGGCCCTCAACTTTTGAACCGTCGCATTTTGGCCCCTAACTCTCCTTCGTTCTTTGCATTCAGGTCCCCCCTGCAAAACCGGCCAGCACCATGCTCCGGCGACCTTGCGCGGAGCATGGCGCCGCGCAGGGTGAGGGGGAAAGCCTGGCAAGTAAATCAGGGGTGCCCTGCGTTGTCAGCCGTCGCAGGGACACCCCCCCTGGTCGCTGTAGCCCACCATACCGGCCGTGCGAACGCACGGACGGTATGGGTTTTCGTCTCCGGCCATCCTCCGGCGAGGGAGACACGTCGTCTCCCTTCGCCTCCCTCCCTGTTTTGATCCCTATAAATACCCCCCGTTGCTCCACAGGCCGGGGCAGCTCGGATCTGACGGAGAAAATCCCCAACTTTCCTCTCTTCTCTCTCCGGCAGATGCTCACCAGCTCCGGCGGTTCCTCCCCCTCCTCCTCTTCGCTCTGCCGAAATACCAGCAGTAGAGACTTCCTCCCCTGCTCTTCCCGCGCCACGCCGTACCCAGCTGGCGCCTCTCCGGCTCTCTGCTCGCCACCGCCTCCTTCCTGAGCATCTTCTTCTCCGGCGACAGTCGATACGACTGTCGCCCTACTGCTCCCCCTTCGTCCCTGCAAGTAAGTTAGAACTACTTCCCTTCTTCTCCTCTTTCGTTCCCCGATTTCAATTTGTTCAATTAAGCCCTCGACCGACCCTGACCATCGTCACCCCCTTCGACTCCGGCCACCCTCCGACGAGATGTTCCCATCGCTCCACAGCCTCACACACCTCGCCGACCCTCACCGAACCTCCGCCTCATCACACTGAGCACCCCCCACCCCTCCACTGCCACTCCACACCTCCGTAACGCTCCCCCGAACAAACCCATTCCTCCGGTTGCAGTCCAACCTAGGGCTGCCGCCAGACACCACCTTGCGGCCTGCCGCGCAGCTCCTCACCTTCGCCGTGCCACGGCGAAGGTTCCCCAGTGGTTTGATCAGGCCGAGAGGCCATATTCGTGTCCGACAGGTTTTGAGGTTCGACCGCCATTAACGCACATTGAAGCAGCTTCTCCCGCGCTCCAGGCTTGAGGACTCCAGGTCTCCAGCTGCTGCGGAGTACGGGGAGTCTTGCGAAGGTAGCCAGCCAGCAACCTACGCAAATCGAAGCCGCAGCTGCAGAAGCCAGGCCGCGGTCTCCCAGCAGGCGCACGCGAGGAAAGGTCTGCGTTTAGTCCCACATCGGCACAGGTGAAGAAGAAGAACCGCGGAAGAAGAAGGAAGCTGAGGGAGACACTGTAGCAACAGGCAGTTTAAGTCGTCTGATTTGGAAATCAGACGACGTCCTGAAGGGAAAAGAAGAAAGAAGGAGGGGCGACGTCCTGACTGAAAAAGAAAAGAAGAAAGAAGGAGGGAGATCTGAAGAACAACAGAAGAAGGCGAGGCAGAGGAGAACACAAAAGAATAAGGGAAGAACTGAAAGAAGAAAAACAAAGAAGAAAGAAGAAGATCTGAAGAAAGACATAAGAAAAAGGAGGAGCAGGAACAGCTGGAAGAAGAAGAAGAGAATCACCATTGCAGAAGAAAGACATCACCTCTGCAGACAAAGAAGAAGAAGATCTGAGACGAGGAGAAAACAAAGAGAAAAGAAGACAACAAATTCTTTCCCTCTCGCTTTCTTTATTTTTGTAAAAGAAACATGTATATCTCTAGAATACAACTTGCTCCCTGAGTTCGACCTCGGGAACTCTTTTATTTTCTGAGTAAAAAAATTATATTTGAAATGTTGGCAATAACTGGCTATACTACAACGCTATAACAATAAAACCCGGTTATCTCGCGAAGCCACCGTTTCATTAACGTCCTGAAGGCAAAGAAGGAGAAGGAAGGCGAGGCAGAGGAGAACACAGAGAGACAAGCAGAAAGAGCTGAAAGAAGAAGGAGAACGCAGAGAGGCCAAGACAAGAACTGAAAGAAGAAGAAGAGCACGAGAAGAAGAAGGTCTGAAGAAAGGAAAAGAAGAAAGAAAGAAGAAGAAGAAGAACAAGACCGCAAGGGAGAAGAAAAAGAAAGAGACGAGCAGAAACAAGAACTGAAAGAAGAAAAGCATCACTACTGCTGCAGATAAAGCAGAAGAGCCAAGCAGAAGAAGATAGGCAAAGAGAAAAGAAGAGAAGAAGAAAGAAGCCAACAAATTCTCTCTCTCTCTCTCTCTTTATTTTTTTGTACAAGAAACTTGTATCTCTAGAATACAACTTGCTCCCTGAGTTCGACCTCGGGAACTCTTTTATTTCCGAGTAACAAATTGTATTAAACTGGTAATCACCTCTCTATACTATACTACGACGAAATAATAAACACTATAGAGGAAGGAAGCCCACCAGTTTTTGGCGCCGTTGCCGAGGAGCAACGGCTATTCTAGAGGTAAACATTCCTGTTTCTTTTTAATTTCTGATAATCTCCTCTCTTTTGTGCAGCTACAGGAAATCAAGAAGACAGGCAACCGCACGACAACCACTCCAAGGACAGGTATTTGTTTTTTTTCCTCTCGTTATTAACCCCTAAACTCTAAAGAGGAAGAAAAGAAAAGAACAAGCAATATAGGGCTAACCTGTCTTCCATACTTAGTAACCATAAAAAGTTGCATGTTTTCAACTCATTACTCCTGCACACTATTAAGGGTATTTAAGGGCTAACACATTCTTGCTTGAGCCCTAATTACCCAACAAAGAGCTAACTGGACCAAGTAAAGCCAACCTAGGATCCAACACTAGGGATTTAGAGACACACTCCTTAAGCAAGAATTGAGAAAACCAAATGAAGTGTGCCCAAGCCCTTGTCTGAAAATACCTATCCAAAGAAAACCTAAAACAATTGGCTCTCTAAACACTTGAGCCCTAAAAAAAAAAAACAAGACCTAAAAGCTCTCAAAGGAAACAAGAGGTAAAGTTGACCCCTTGGGTCAACCAACCTTAAATTAGGTCACTCTTTGCACTTAAAAGACTAGAGTTCAAGTGAAACCTTAAGCACCCTGATCTTAAAGTAAAAATTGGTAGACTTAAGAGGTCAAGATCCCCATTCTGGTCTACCTGGAACCGCAGTGACAAGAGAGGTCGGGTGGGGGAAACCCTGTAACCCGTGGGGACGCTCTACCGTGTAGGGGTCTTCGCGGGACTCTCCCTCTCTGGCTGCCCAGGTAATTCTCAGGTGGACGATCTTTCTGATCAAGGGGTCCATCTGCCCCGCGCCTCTATAGTCACCCAACACATTTGTGGGTGTCTTGATTGGGTCCAGCACCTTCTAAACTTACCTCTTCCAACAGTGCATGTACGGAAGGAGGTCCTTAAGACCACCCTTAAGACCTCCTTTAGAAACTCGCTCTCGTCAAGGCCAAGCCTCGACGCCCGTCTTTGTGCAGCAACACGCTCACATTATTCTCTCTTCTGATTCAGAACCAAGTTCTTCTTCTTCCCCCATCATGGCTCAGCCAGATGAGGAAGAAAATAATCTGGAGCACCAGCTCCAGCGACTCAATGACCTCTTCCAAAACTTCGTGCACCCACCACAGCGTCCTATGATGCGGGACCACTACAATCCTGCTGCGGTGGCCATTGAGCCTCGAGTCAGAATCCCGACTGGAGGACCTGATTCCGAATTAAAGCCCAACATGATTCATGCTATACCTAAATTCCATGGGCTTAATTCTGAAGATCCCTTCCAACACATCAAACAGCTAAAGCATCTGGCCCACACTTTTGGATCAGATGCGCAAAATCGGGATATTCTTCTCAAGAAGATGTTCTCCTTTTCTCTTATGGACAAGGCCGCCCATTGGTATCAAACTCAGACCCGGCCGATCAACACTTGGGAAGAACTTCAATCCGAGTTTTTGAAAAAGTTTTTTCCCATTTTTCGGACCAACGCCTTGCGCCATCAGATTACACACTTCACTCAACAATCAGGAGAACCTCTCCATGAGGCATGGGATCGTTTTCAGGATCTCATGAGAAAGTGCCCCCATCACGGAGTTCCTAAATGGGAACAAGTCCAATCTTTTTACCAGGGACTCCGTGAGGACATCCGCCTTTTCGTCAATGCAACTTGCGGAGGAAACATCATGGGTCAACATGAAGACACCGTATGGGAGATTCTCGAAAACATGTGCGAGAACTCCATCGACAATCACTCCATGGGATTATTCGACAGGACGAATACCCGCGCAGCGACGAATCTTAGGGGAGCACATGAGGCGCAGGGCCTGTCCTCATCAGTCGACCTGGAATTAATGGCCAGTCGATTGGACAAGGTCTCAATCATTGAGAAGAAGGTGGATGAGCTGACTTAGCACTTGCAGCGAGCCACCTCCACGCGTAACTCCTTTGCACAACCTCCTTCCACACAGGAGACTGTGCAAAACATCGTTCACCGATCTTCCCCTAGGATGGATCCATATCCATCCCCATCTGATTCTCGGATCGGAGGATCATCCGATCCTTTCTACACCAGCCCGGGGAACTCCATTCCCCCTTTCCCTGATTCTCAAGAGGTTCCTCAGACCTGCGAGGACCTCAACGCCATCCAGAACGACCCATTCTCCAACACTTACAACCCTGGATGGCGAAACCATCCCAATTTTCAGTGGGCGGGAAATTCCCAAACCCAAAGACCACCTTTTCAGTCCCGCCCACAGCCCTCTCGTCATTACCAGCCGCCTCAGCCTCGGCCCAACCCTACTTATCCATCAGGGCCAAATCAGGATCAAATGTCCCTAATCCTTCAGACTCTGGCTGACATTCAAAGAACGAATGCGGCTATTCAAAAACAGCACAAGGACGAACTTACAGAGGTTAAAACTCAACTGGCCCAGTTAGCAAATTCTCGCCAGCCAGGCACACTCCCTTCCCAACCTCTTCCTAACCCGAATAACGTGCCAACCCAGAAGCGCGTTATGAATCCAAATTTAGGCCACGCACAATGGATTTATCAGGCCCATACTGCTCCATCTCCAGACGAGATGGAAGCTTCAACTTCTTATGCGGGATTTCAGCAGCAGCCACCCCTCTTACCAAACCCAAACCAAAATCAGGCCGGATTAAATTCTGTAACAACACGTAGTGGTAAAACAACTCAAGACCCGCATTATCCAAACCACTCCAAGCCTGATAACCATGACCCTAGGATAGTTATCCAAGATACCACTGTCCCGGATCCACAACCTGGACCTATCCTAGAAGAACCAACCAAGATCCCGTTTCCCGAGGCCTTGACCAAGGGAAAGAAGACCACCAAACCCGTGGCCCCTGAGGAGGACCTGGTCAAGCTCTTTGAGCAGGTCCACATAAACATCCCCTTGATGGATGCAATCCGCCACGTACCAGCTTATGCACGATTTCTAAAGAATATATGTACACCCCAGCGTAAGCCGCGAACCAAGGGAGGGAGCCCAATTGTTTTGTCAGAGCAAGCCAGCTCTGTAATCCTTAGTAGACTCCCACCCAAGGCAAAAGATCCTGGTACTCCCCTGATTTCCTGCAAGATAGGTGGTACCCAATTTGATAGAGCATTGTTAGACTTGGGTGCATCCATAAACCTGATACCCACATCCTTACTTGACCATCTAGAAGAATCTGAGCTAAAACCAACCGAGGTGACATTACAATTAGCAGATCGATCTATAAAGTCACCAAAAGGGATTCTCGAGGATGTTATCGTAAGAGTGCGGGATTTCTATTTCCCAGTGGACTTTATAGTCCTAGATATGGACGCACCTGAGAACCCTAGGGATACACCAATCATTCTAGGGAGACCTTTCTTGGCTACTGCTAGAGCCAACATCAGCTGTGAGGAGGGCCAAATAGAGCTTAAGTTTGGAGATCAAACATTGAAAATTGATATATTTAAGGCCCAACAAGGAATTAATTGCGGCGTCATCGAACAAATTTGTGACATCAGGACTTTGGTTGATGAATCACACTTCCAGAATGACTCGATTATGCCTCATCAACCACAGAAGGATCTTGACCCGCAAACAGAGGAGTCGAATCCAGATATGAATAACCCAATAACTCCCACCCTTGAACCTCACATCTATACGGAACCACCCGCTGCTGCTGATAACCCCATCCTCGAACTGAAACCCCTTCCTGCTCACTTGAAATACATCTTTTTGGGTTCTAATTAGACCCTTCCTGTGATTATCAATTCCAACCTCAATCTTGAACAGGAATCCCGTCTGATTGTTGTCCTCCAGCAACATCGCAGAGCCATCGGGTGGACTCTCGATGATTTGACTGGAATAAGTCCCTCTTATTGTACTCATCATATCTATTCATAAGAGGGCACACGACCTTCTCGTGAAATGCAGAGACGCTTAAACCCCAATCTGCAGGAAGTCGTGAAAAAGGAGATCATCAAGTGGTTAGATGCCGGAATCATCTACCCGATCTCCGATAGTCGTTGGGTGAGCCCAATTCAGGTCGTGCCCAAGAAGGCAGGACTCACCACTATAACGACTGAGACCGGAGAAATCATTCCTACCCGATTAGCCAACTCGTGGAGAGTCTGTATAGATTACCGCCGACTCAATTCCTCCACAAAGAAGGATCATTTCCCACTACCCTTCATTGATCGAATTCTCGAAAAACTTGCGGGAAATAGGTTCTTCTGCTTTCTTGACGGGTACTCCGGTTATAACCAGGTGGCAATCCATCCTGAGGACCAAGAAAAGACCACGTTCACCTGCCCCTTCGGAACATACGCTTTCCGAAGGATGCCTTTCGGTCTTTGCAATGCACCCGCTACTTTTCAGCGATGCATGCTTGCCATATTCTCAGATATGGTAGGTGATTATCTGGAAGTCTTCATGGATGACTTTTCAATTTTCGGAGCATCATTCGACGATTGCCTCCAACACTTGGTCCAGATACTCAGGCGGTGCATCGATGTGAATTTGGTTCTTTCCTGGGAAAAGAGCCATTTCATGGTGCCTGAGGGAATTGTCCTGGGACACTCAATTTCGGAAAAAGGTATCCAAGTGGATCGAGCTAAGGTTGATCTGATTTCTCACCTTCCTACGCCTAGCTCGATCAGGGACATCCGTTCCTTTTTAGGGCATGTCGGTTTTTATCGACGATTTATCCCTGATTTTTCAAAAATCATGCGCCCCCTGACCACTCTTCTCTCCAAGGATGTTTCTTTCGAAATTTCCAAGGAATGCACTCAAGCATTTGAAATCCTGCGTGACCGAGTCACCCAAGCCCCGATCCTACAGTCCCCTGATTGGTCTCAACCCTTTGAGATCATGTGCGATGCATCCGACTTCGCTGTAGGAGCGATTTTGGGGCAGAAAATTGACGGGAAACCTATGGTCATTTACTACGCCAGCAAAACACTCGATGAGGCTCAGCGTAACTATACGGTTACTGAGAAAGAGCTGCTAGCTGTAGTATTTTCCCTAGAAAAATTCAGATCGTCCCTTCTGGGTTCCTGTGTCATCATATACTCGGATCACACTGCTGTGAGGCATCTCCTTGCAAAGAAGGATGCGAAACCTCGATTAATCCGATGGATCTTGCTGTTGCAAGAATTTGACCTTGAGATTCGCGACAAAGCGGGAAAGCAAAATGTGGTAGCTGATCACTTGTCCCGTCTTCCTTCTGAAATAATTGACCCTTCCGGACCCATCACTGAGCATTTTCCCGATGAGCACCTGCTGACTATTGGTACTAGCCTTCCATGGTTTGCTAATGTAGTAAATTACTTGGCATCTCATCAGATCCCGTCCGATTGGCCGAAGGCCAAGAAGGACAAATTACGCTCCGATGCCAAGTATTACATTTGGGAAGACCCGTACCTCTTCCGCATAGGTGCCGATCAGATCATTCGGAGATGTGTCCCGGAAGAGGAATTCAACAATATCCTCTCTTTCTGCCATGACCAGGCATGCGGTGGCCATTTCGCCGGGCATAAAACCGCATCAAAAGTCCTCCAGTGCGGCTTTTACTGGCCCACACTGTTCAAAGACGCATACAATCACTGCAAGGCATGCAGTCATTGCCAGAATTTGGGCAACATGAGCCATCGCGACATGATGCCTATGCAACCGATTCTAGTATGCGAAATCTTTGATGTTTGGGGGATTGATTTTATGGGCCCCTTTCCTGTTTCGGATGGTTTCGAATACATTCTGTTGGCTGTGGACTACGTGTCCAAATGGATTGAAGCCATACCGACCCGAACCTGTGATCACAAAATCGTTCTCAAATTCATTCATCAAAACATTTTCTCAAGGTTCGGGATTCCTCGTGCAATAATCTCTGATGGGGGGACCCATTTCACAAATGCTCAGTTTAGGTCACTGATGACCAAATGCGGGGTGTCTCACCGAATCTCTACTCCTTACCACCCCCAAACTAATGGTCTAGCTGAGCTGTCTAATCGGGAGGTCAAGAAAATCCTGCAAGTCACTGTTCGACCTGACAGGAAGGACTGGTCGTCCCGACTTCCGGAAGCATTGTGGGCCTATAGGACCGCCCACAAGACCCAATTGGGCATGTCTCCCTTTAGACTAGTGTACGGAAAGGCATGCCACCTTCCCGTAGAACTGGTGCATAAAGCCTATTGGGCTGTACGGAACTGTAATCTAGATCTTTCCAAGGCTGGGACCCACAGAAAACTCCAAATCAGCGAGATCGATGAATTACGCCTAGACGCGTACGAGAACTCGCAAATCTACAAGGAGCCGGTTAAAGCCTTCCACGACAAACACATCTCGAGAAAGATCTTTCATCCTGGTCAGAAGGTCCTACTCTTTGATGCCCGACTAAAACTCTTCCCAGGAAAACTGAGATCCAAGTGGGTCGGACCATATTTGGTCAGACAGGTTTTTGGAAATGGAGCAATCGAAATCAGTCCACTCAGCCACGATTCTGAACCTTTCATCATGAACGGGCAGAGACTCAAGCCATTCATTGATGTAACTTCTACTGATTTGGCTGAAGCATCTTATATCCTCCATTCCCCTTGAGCTTATTGCGCCCAGCCGATGGCGTAAAACTCAGCGCTTAACGGGAGGCAACCCGTCATTTTCCTAAAAATCCAAAACTTTTTCTGACACCTTTTTGCACTTAAGGTTCACCCTTGTAGACAGCCGACCCCACCTCAGATGCTTGCATCTGGGATTAGAAATCGTCCGCAAAAATTCAACCCGACCCATTCACGCATCCAAATTTTTATCTTAAGGAATGAACTAAGCTAAATAAAAACCCCCTAGGTTACAATGAGGACATTGCAAATCTTAGGCATGGGCGGGTATGTAAGTGCAAAACTTGTAAGAAAAGGTTTCAAACAAAAAATTCACATATGCCAAAAACACCATAAAAATTAAAAAAATTTTCGACCTAAAAAAAAAAAAAAGGAGCACAAAATTATGAGAAAAAAGTGATAGTCATTAGTAAGGAACTAAGGAATTAACCTAAGTTCTAGACCTCATTCAAGAAAATAACTAAAAGTGCATAATGAGACTAGTAAGAACGCAAACCTTAGGCATTCTTGGATAGACTCTTAGTACCCATTAAGATCTGGACACTCCTCAAGAGGTTGAGGAAAATGAAAAGCTGAAGTATTAGGTCTAAGGCTTAGGGAGTATTTGGCCTCGTTAACTAATTTTTCATTTACGGGACTCAGTAACCTAAGCACCCTAACCTCACACACAGCCTGGTTCAGTAAGCGTAAAAATCAGAATCACGCAGAAGCGTCGCAAAATTCTGAAAAGAACACCTAGAATAGGAGCGGCCGATCAACACAAGTTGATTTGGACGAGTTCCCAGCGCGGAGAAACGGGAAATCCCCTCGAAGATGCGTAACAAAATATCATCTCCTCGATGCTTGTCTCTTAGGATATTTACATATCCTACTGGGGGCATGTAAGCACTCTGCTGGTTCAGATTCCATGGATGGCATTATCTCGAAGTGTCAATTGCCAGGGTCTGAATTTAGCCACGGAACACCATGGATGGGATTATCTCAAAATCTCAATAGCCAGGGTTCCGGGGGTTGCCATGGGCGGTGCTATCTAAAAGCATCGATCGCTAGGAACCCTTGAGGATTGATGATGGGAGCAAGGAATCTGATACAGACCGTGTTGAAAAGCCAATCCTAGGCTAGAACTAAAAAAAAAAGAGAGAGAGAAAACTCTCCAAACAAAATAACTTTCTATCTCTCTCTTACATAACGCACTGCGAACTGAGCCAGGGCTAAAATCATTTCAAGCACGGGTGCTTTAACCACAAAGTCCAATAAACCTTAGGTTAGTTCTTGTGGGCCTTAAAAACCTTTGCCAAGGACTGAGGCTAAGGCTAGACAGATTTGGATCTTGATTGGTACTAGAGTACCTTTTAGGCCTTTGGTCAGCATTCTAACCTAATCTGAGCTCAAATGAAAAAGCACTTATCTAAAGCTATTAAGAACTTCATGGTCTAGAACAAGGGTTGAAACCTTAAGTTTCTGCTAAGGGACTAGCAAAAGCTAGGCATGGGGGTATGATGAGAACCTCATCACGAGCCATAACTAGCTCATTTTGACCTAATACAAAGGATAAAAGCTCCTATATAACTCAAGGAAAGGCTTAACTCAGAGAATTCTGAGTTTAAGGAGAAAATAAGTCATAAGGGGTAAAAATGCAATTTTACCAGTATAATCTGCATACAGGGTAATTCAGGGTCCAAACATAGGTCAAAGCAACCTAATAAGAATAAAAGTGGGATGAGATGATCTGGCAAGGGCTGCAGCAATTCCAATGAACTAAATGATAATCTGTAACCCTAAAACAAACCCACTTCAATTCACGAGGTTCAAGGCAAAGCAAAAATGGAATAAACCCTCTAAAATTCATAGAAAAATAATCTCTAGGGTTTAGAACCTTCAATTTGACCTTAGGAACCCATCTTGACCTACATTGAGAACCATACCCAATTAATAACTTAATTTGGGTTTTTGCGTAAATTGACCAGTCAAACAAGGTTTAATCTAGAAATAAAATTCACCATCAGATTCCTTAGGTCCTAATTAGTCATGTATAAAAACTTGAGCCTAAGAAGAAACCTTCTTGACCAACTTTACACTTTGGTCCTCATATATTTACTTTTTGGCCCTCAACTTTTGAACCCTCGCATTTTGGCCCCTAACTCTCCTTCGTTCTTTGCGTTCAGGTCCTCCCTGGAAAACCTGCCAGCACCATGCTCCGGCGACCTTGCGCGGAGCATGGCGCCGCGCAGGGTGAGGAGGAGGGTCTGTCAAGTAAACCGGGGGTGCCCTGCGTCGTCAGCCGTCGCAGGGACACCCCCCTGGTCGCTGTAACCCACCATACCGGCCGTGCGAACGCAAGGACGGTATGGGTATCCATCTCCGGCGTCCTCCGACGAGGGAGACACGTCGTCTCCCTCCGCCTTCCTCTCTGATTCGGTCCCTATAAATACCCCCGTTGCTCCACCGTTCTTCCCAGCTCGGTCCTGACGGAGAAAGACCCCCACTTCCTCTCTTCCCACTCCGACAGGAAGCCCTCCAGCTCCGACGGCCTCCCCTCTTCCTCCTCGTCGCTCTGCCGCACTACCAGCTGCAGGGTTGCTCTCCCTCGCTCTTCCCGCGCCACGCCGCACCCAGCTGGCGCCTCTCCGGCCCTCTGCTCGCCGCCGCCCCTTCCCCTGGGCATCTTCTTCTCCGGCGACAGTCGATATGACTGTCGCCCGCTCCGACCCCTCCTCGTCCTGCTAAGTAGGTAGAACTCCTCCTCTTCCTCCCCTCTTCCTTTTCCTCACTTTAAACATCTACTGTCGCCCTCGATTCTGACAAATCACCCTCACCTTCTCCGCCTCCGGCCATCCTCCAGCGAGCCGCTTCCATCACTCCAGCATCCCACACGGCTCGCCGACCTGCACATAATCTCCGCCTCCTCACCCTGATCCATTTCCGCCCCTCCACTTCCCCCAAATCACCCTCTGTAACTCCACCGAACAAACCCATCTCCCGACCCACAGTCCGACCTAGGGCAGCCCTTAGGCTCCGCCCCGCCGCCTGCACACCCCCCGACCACCTTCGCCGTGCCACGGCGAAGGTCCTCCGTGTTTCTGATTGGGCCGAGAGGCCATTTTTCTATGGGCAGGTACCTGCGCTCGTCGCCGCCATTGTTGAAGCGAAGCAGCTTCTTCACCTGCTGCCCCAAGTGCGCCACGCCCAGGTTACGCTCCCAGACAGCGCGAGGTGCCTTCGCGAAGTACCAGGCTACAGTCGAGTCGAAGCTCTCGCGCGAAGCCCCCGCGCTTCGCCTCGACGGCCGCTGCTTCCTCCGCGCAGGCACCGAAATTGGGGTGGGACATTTAGTCCCACCTCGTAACCTTTCAAAGGAGAGCGCCCGCATAAAGGCAAAAAGTGCCTTATGCTCATTGCCTCCTGAGCACGGGGTGAGGTCCCTCTCACTCACTCGCTCTCTCGACCCGGTCTCGTCCGCGACCACGCCCCGCGGACCTGGCCCGACCCGACTTAGACTGACCTGCACTCCTCGCCCACCACGCACGCCGGTGGGCCTAGACCCGGGCGCGACCCGTACCCGGCTACCCGGCAGCTCTGGGAGAGCTATCCTATGAGAGGATTCTGTGAGAGAGAGACGCGGGGGAGGGTAGAGATAGGTTTTGCCCCTCTCTTATCAAGCTGTGTAAGTGTGCAGGCACAGGTGAAGAAGAACCGTGGAAGAAGACGAAGGCTGAAGGAAGGAGGATCACCGAGCGGCACTGTAGCAGCGGCGGTTTAAGTCGTCTGATTGGAAAATCAGACGACGTCCTGAAGGCAAAGAAGGAGAAGGAAGGCGAGGTAGAGGAGAACACAGAGAGACAAGTAGAAAGAGCTGAAAGAAGAAGGAGAACGCAGAGAGGCCAAGACAAGAACTGAAAGAACAAGAAGAGCACGAGAAGAAGAAGGTCTGAAGAAAGGAAAAGAAGAAAGAAAGAAGAAGAAGAAGAACAGGACCGCAAGGGAGAAGAAAAAGAAAGAGACGAGCAGAAACAAGAACTGAAAGAAGAAAAGCATCACTACTGCAGCAGATAAAGCAGAAGAGCCAAGCAGAAGAAGATAGGCAAAGAGAAAAGAAGAGAAGAAGAAAGAAGCCAACAAATTCTCTCTCTCTCTCTCTCTTTATTTTTTTGTACAAGAAACTTGTATCTCTAGAATACAACTTGCTCCCTGAGTTCGACCTCGGAAACTCTTTTATTTCCGAGTAACAAATTGTATTAAACTGGTAATCACCTCTCTATACTATACTACGACGAAATAATAAACACTATAGAGGAAGGAAGCCCACCACTTAACCAGGCCAATACTCCTATAATAGGAGTAAAATGGATCCCAATGATTGTCATTATGTCCACTAAGGAATGGACCATCTCGGCATCTGGGATCGAAGGATGCAGAGTGGGGGTGAGGGTGTGGGCAAGATGTGAAAGGATGAAAAGCAATGTGGTCCATTCTAACTCACACTTCAATCAGAATTCCCCAAGCAAAACACAATTCAAAAAGGACCTTTTAGGTCTTTCCCAATTTAGGCTTTTGATTTTAAGTCAGATTGCAGGTGACAATACAATTTGTTCAATCAATTTACGTGCCTGTTGTCTACCTACAACTCGCCTAAGAAGACCTAGTTGGAGCTTAGGTATTCTTCCCTAAATCTCAAATGGTCAAGTAAATCCAAAGACGGAAGATCAATGGATGCAAGTAGGCCTAAGCCTTCCTTTGAAGCTGTGCTTTCGCGGTGCTTCTCAACTACTCCCAAAAATCCGTGACAGGGTATCCCCCTCTTTGGATTTACAAAACCTTTGATCTCAAGTTCCAAACACTTCAGAATCCAACGATAGGAGGGCTCTTGTCCTAGTATTTCCAAACCTAAGGAGTGTCTAGAAGCGTGCCATGGTGCAAGTGAAATAAGTGTGCATACACCGCAAAAGATTTTGAATTTTGAATCGCACGCCAAGTTTGAAAATCAAATTCTTGGTTTTAAAATGTCCCTCCTTTAATTAGTCCTTTTTCTAGAAAATATGTGACCACTTGTTTAATTTATTCAATACAGATTAGGTGGTCTTCGCATTAAGTCCAAATGCAATGTGTGATCAAGAATAGGATTCAAAGTAAGAAAATGCGTACCTTGCTTCCAGCAATCAACGATGTAAGAATGCATGCAATGCAGAGAAGTAAATCTAGAGGCTGCTCATACAGACCTAAATGGTTCGTCCTAGGGCAGGCAGCTTCTAGCAGGCAGCTCATTTTATTTATTTATTAGTTTTTTTAGAACTACTTATGCACAAGCAAATAAAAGTAATAAGAAAAAAAAAAAAACTAAATCTAAAGAAAAGGGAACAGGCTCTCAAAAATTACCCAACACGGGCCCAAAACAAAATCGGGGAACAAACCCCTCAAAATATGCCGCAGAATAAGGGTTTCAAACTAACTGCAATGAAAAATTAAGTCTACAGTCTTAATTCTATTCTAATTAAACTAGAGACTAAATACAATGGTGTCTGTTGCATCCTCATCCTTCTCCTCCTTTCAAAATTGCTCGTCCACTTCTCGTCTGGCAACGTCAAGGGTCGCCCCTCACACTGGCTGATTCTTGCATAATTTTTCTTGCACAGAAAAGAAAATAATAAATGGTAAAATCTCTGTACAATTGACAAATAATCAAAATAAAATTAGGTGAAATTATTGCGTCTATTGCCTCCCCATCAACGGCGCCATTTGGCTCGTCGATCTTTCGCTTTTAAGTCGTTTGCAGTTTAATGTGGTGGAAAAATCGACTTATCAATATTTAAGAAGAAATAACCACTCGCAGAGGAGCGGGTCGTATCCACAGGGAGGCAATAATGTATTAAAATTCGCACCAATTAAAAACGTTCATTCGTAGTTAGTTTGAACAAGAATCAAGCCAAGATTGCCTTTAGATTAAGGTTTAGGCAAGAAACAATGCTGAAATGGCAATTATGAGAAACTAGAGGATATTTTCCGCAATGCAGAATCAATAAAATATGATTAAAAAGTGACAATGGCAGAAAATGTAATTTCTAATTGACGGTTTACTGTAGCAAAACAGGGGAATTTTTCCCCTTTGTCTTGCGCGACGAGGAGCGGATGGCCGGGCGCGGGAAGCTCGGAGGAAGTCCCTTGGACCAAGAGCTTCGAATTGGTGGTGGTGGCGAGTCGCGCGGCGGCCGGAGGTGGCCGGACGAGCTCCGGCGGAGGTGCTGCAGCCAATGAGCGTGCGCAGCCTGTTGGCGTGAGAACTGCCGCGCGCTGCTGCTGGCGGCTCTGCAGGCGCGGGCGAAGGGTGCTGCAGGCGCAGGAGCGGGTGCGCAGGCTGCAGGTGCGGGCGTGGCTGCTGCTGGCGGCGGGCGCGCGGGAAGAGCGGTTGGCGTTCTGCAGCTGTGTGATGTTCTGGAAGCGCTAGAGGAGAGCGCAGCGGGCTGAGGAGGGCGTGCGTGGTTGGCGAAGGCTGATGGTGGGCGTGGGTGTGCTGCAGGCTGATGAGCGCAGGGAAGGTGGCGTGGGCTGGTCTGCGGGCGAGGGAGCGTGTGCGTTTGGAGGGTGCAGCAGGCTGAGGAAGGTGTGGCTGTTGGAGGTGGGCTGAGGAGGGCGCTGCGTGGAGAGCAGGTGCAGGTGGACTGCAGATGGGTACGCAGGGTAGTGGGTGGAGGTGATCGGGTAGCTTCACACGTCTGGGAAATTTCCTGGACGTCTTAAGTTACTGAAAGGGTGGTTGAATCAGTGCTCGGTGGTGGTGGTCGGCAACGACGGCGAGGGAGATGCACGCTAAGGTGCTCACGGTGATGCGGACGAGCTCCGGATGGTGGTGTGGCCTGTCACACCATACACCCACGGTGGTGGAGACTTGCCGCCACAATAGAGGCCGGCAGTATGGAGTGGAAGAGAGAAGGTCTCTCGGCACAGTGGTGGGTCGGTGGTGGAGGCCTCCCGAGATTGGCTGCCTCCCTCCTCCTTTTGTAGTGGCTTGCACACATTTGAAATCATCCGCCTGACCAGATCCACCACATCCGCTCACCCTTGAATGGTTCTTCACTGCGGCCGTTCGACGTTGGAGCGGCAGCCTGCCGTTCCTGCAAGGAGAAGAATAAAGAAAATAATGTTAAAATATTAGGGTCATTTATATACAGACCCTCAACTTCTATGTTAATGAAAACAATACACCTAATTGGTTGTCTAATTAGATGAATGCTATTCTAAGCTAATTCTAAATGCACTTAAGATATGAATGCAATGTATGGATTATGTAATTAAATTAAAACTATGAATTAATCTATTTACATCCTAATTTATGCTAAATAAATGTTAGAATTAACCTAATGTGTAGGCAATTAAATACTTAAATAGCCCACAACTATGGGCTAATCAGCCTAGACAGCACCACGTGGTGCCATCTAGGCCACCCAACGTCGACCATCAACAACTACTAGCGCCCCCTCTCTCCAACACTTCATCAGCCAACTTAAGCCGTCCGATCTAAGATTAGACAGCTAAGGAGCTACGGGCACGTGTTGAAAATTCAACCAAGAGGGAGCTTTGGTGCAATGGTCGCGATGCCTTCTCGCATCCACTTGGCGTAGGTTCAAGCCCTGTGACCCTCCTCAATCTCGCAATTGAGGCATGGCATGGAGCAACAGCGCACGTGCGCGGAAGGAGCATAGCCCAGCACAACGCGTGCTCGACACCGTTTACGAGGCGAGTGATAGAGTGCAAGCGTTGAAGGTGCAAGGGCGTGGGTTACAGCTACGCTTGCGACAGGTCTTCAGCAATGTTTTATGATTGTCGCTGTTGACCCAAGGATGATTTTTGGCCTCTTCCCTCCATTATAAAAAGGCCTACCTCCCTCCACTTTGGCTAAGCTGATAACCACAAGATTCCACCACCTTCTAGAGCTCCAAGCAAGGTCCTGAAGCCACCGAGCCGCCGACGAAGGCTACTCCACTTCCGTGGCTACCTCGACATGTTCTTCATCCTTGTTCTTATTTTTATTTCAATTTATAGTGTATTTCATCTATTCTACATTATGTTGATTACACATTTGATAAGAGGTTGTTGATACATTGATCTTATGATATCTTGAGCATGGTTCTTAACCCTTTCCTCTCTCTATCTCTCTCTTTCTCTCTCTTATTCTCAAATTAATTTTCAAGCGAACAAACGACATATTTATGAGACACGAAAGCGAGTATTTGATCTAGTTATTGCCTCCCTATGTTCGACACTTAGACTCACCTCCAATTCTTTATTTAAAATTAATGTCGTAAGTGCACTACAATGAACAGTTTTACACAAACGCATTTACGATCGTCAGTTTAGCATCCTTTTTGGCTAACAAATGCCAGATAGACAATTGGTTAGTGTAAATAGTCACGTGGGATCCTAGAAGGTATGATTTGAACTTTTCTAATCCAAAAACTACGATCAGCAATTCTTTTTCCGTGACAGTGTAATTCCGTTGAGCCTTATCCAAGGTTTTGCTTGCATAGTAGATCACCACCGGTTTTTTCTCTCATCTTTGTCCTAGGACTGCTCCAATAGCAAAATCTAATGCATCGCACATTATCTCAAAGTTCTGGGACCAGTCTGGGGGTTGTGAAATAGTTGCAGTAGAGACTATATCCCTAAGGTGGTGTAAGCCTTGATGTAATTAGGTGTCATGTCAAAGAGTACATCGTTGGCTAGAAGGTCAGTCAAGGGCTTGGAAAGTTTGGAAAATTTTTTTATGAACCTTTTATAGAAGCCAACATGTCCTAGGAATGATCTGATTTGCTTGACCAAGTTAGGAGGTGGAAGTTTGGAAATTAAATCAACCTTAGCTCGGTCAACTTCTACGCCCCTATGAGAGACGATGTGACCGAGAATAATCCCTTCCTGAACCATAAAATGGCTCTTTCCCCAGCTTAAAACCAGGTTGACCTTGATACATCGTTTCAGGATTTTCTCTAGGTTACTAAGGCAATGGTCAAATGAGTCTCCAAAAATAGAGAAATCATCCATAAAGACCTCCAAATATTCACCTGCCATCTCTGAGAAGATGGCTAACATGCAACATTGAAAGGTAGCGAGTGCATTGCATAACGTGAATGGCATACGACAGAATGCAAATGTGCCATATGGGCAAGTGAATGCGGTCTTCTCTTGGTCCTCTAGTGTAATAGCAACCTGATTATATCTTGAATATTTCTACCCTACTAATCGTTCGAGAATCTGGTCAATGAATGGCAAGGGGAAATGGTCCTTTCTAGTGGCCCCATTAAGCTTTCGATAGTCAATGCACACCCGCCATGTGGTGGTGGTACAGGTGGGGATGGATTCACCCTGGTCATTTGTGACCACATTGAGCCCAAGCTTCTTTGGTACCTGTTGAACGCTACGAACCTACGCTAACGAGATTGGTTTTGGAAAACCTGTCGTTGTAGTTCGAAAGCGAAGAATTCGTGTTCAACAAATAAAATTTATACCGAAATTAAAATTCTGGGTCGAACACAGGGAAGCAGACGTTTGATTTAAAAACTATGCGTTTCTTTTTATTTGTTACAGAATAATTCAATTTAGAACCATCTAATTATTTACAATAAATAGAAGAGAGAGAGAGAGTAAGAGAGAAAGAGAATATTACACAGAGAAATCAAAATGAGATGTAGAATAAACAAGGAATTTTTGCATTGAAGTGATTGTTCATTACAACTAGAAAGCATAAAATAATTACTCTAGAAAGCGATAAATTTACTCTAGAAAGCATTAAAAGAATGGAGAGAGGAATGTCCTCCTCGATGATTGCTTGGAGGACGAGTAGATTAATCTAGAAAGCAGTAAATCTATACTAGAAAGCGGTAAAAAGAATAGGGAGAGAAAATCCTCCTTGACGGTTCCTTGGAGGACGAGCCGGACGGGACGACGCCTGGACAAAGGAGAACGAAGTGGGATGAAGGAGGATGAAGCAGAAGAACGGGAACGAAGCAGCACGCCGTCGTCGTCGCGGGATCCACTTCCGAAGGGGAACGAAAATTGGACTTTATCTCCCGAGAAGCATCCCGGGTGTGGGACAAGCTTCTCTTGAGCTTTGGAGGGGTATAGAAGAGAAAGAAGGGATGAAAATTTCGTATGGAGGGGGTCTCCTTTTATAGTTGCATGGAGTGGGGGCAAAATAGACATTACATCTTCAAAATAATAAATAAGGGGTCTTTAGTGACGGATAAATCCGTCACTAAAGCCCCGACGTGGCCGTCGCCGCCGCGCCCACGTGCGCCCACTCGGCTGCCCGCTTGCGTAACGCCTACGCACGTCCGCGAAGTCTCAGCCGTCCGATAGCGAGATCAGACGACTCAAAATCGCGCCTTCACCGCTGCCGCCCGCCCGCCTGCGCGTGCGATCATGCGTTACGCGGAGTGTCCAATCGCGCGTCGGCGCTATCGGGCGCCCGCGATCGCATGATCTCCATCCGACGCTCCACGCGCCTCAATTACCCGTGCCTCCAATCCACTCGCCGCGGCTCGAACCCGCGCCCCGCGCTCGCGTAAGCGCGCTCGACCGCTACGCTGCGGGGCGCGGATGGTCGAGCGCACGTTTTAAGCGCCGGGCGGCCACAGCCATTGGATCTCCATCTGACGGTGGAGAGCGATCGGGCGGGGGCCTTCAAAAAATGCCAGCGGCCGTTTGGGCGGCTGAGATGGTGCCACGTGGTGCCATCTTGGCCGTCCATCTTCTGGAAGTTGTAGATGGTGCCACGGATGTCGGATTGACTCGATTTTTGTGTCGTTGGGCTACGATCGTCGATCCGAATTCATCTGTGCGGTCGGATTTGTCATCTGAAGTGCGGATTTACACCATCTTGGCCCTTGGTCTTCTAGGGTTCCCCGGTCTCTATCTGATGCTACGGATACCTGATTAGGGCGATATTGGAGTCGTTGAACTCCAATCGTCGCCCTGATCATATCCATACGGTTGGATCTTTGATTCGAGGCCCCGATGAAATGTTTGCCCTGTGCAAGCACATAAAAGGAGATAATTAACCTCCATTTTATTCAAACTACTCTAAATGCGAGATGATGCATGTTATGCAATATTTATATCATGAAATGCAATCCTATGCTTAAGAACATGCATAAATAGACATTTTAAGTAGTGTAAATGTGTTTGCATCATACCCCCATGCCTATCTTTTGCTAGTCCCTAGCAAAAACTATATGCTATTTATAAAAGAATTAGGTTAGATTATTTGGACCTGAGTTATTTTCAATCATTAAGAAATTGTCTACTTAGGAACTGAACTTTCAAAGACACAACAGTACCTGGGTATCAGCCAAAATGCAGACCGCCTCAAGCCCTCGCCTTATTCAAAGAAAAATTTCTTTTTCTCTTTTTACTCTTTTCTAATTTTTTTGGATTTTCAAATTTTAGGATTTAAGAGTGGCTTTCTACGGCCATTCAACTCACCCAAGATTTTATGAGAACCCTAAGTTTTAAGCATCTTATTGTGATTGTGATAGACTCGATGACAGGCAATTAGAACGGACTTCGGATTTCTACGCCTCTAGGTGACCTCAAAAAGAATTCTGCCTAAAGGTGTATCTTTACAACCGGTAGCTTTCTCCCTACTTTTAATTTTTACGGGGTCAACACAAGGGTGAATCCAGTGTATACCTCCCCGGTTTATTCTACTTCTCCACTTCTTCTTAAGTGTTTTGGAAATTTTTAGTGCATTTTCTGAGCTGGGTTCTGGACAACCGGTCAATGAGCTGTTACCACCGACAACTTGCCAGCCATACTCGTGCGGCGAAGTGTGGCTTATTTCTTTTTGTTCTTTTCTCCTTTTTGATTTTTTTTTTTTCTTTTTCTTTTTTAAGTAGGTGGGTTCCCTAGTCTAAGATTTACCTAAAGGCAGCAAAAAGAGAAAGGTCCAGTGACTGGGCTCTGGACAACCTACCTATGGGCTGTTACCCACGATAACTTGCCAGCCATATCACCCTAGAAGGTTCATTAGCTACCCAATTTCCGTTAGAATAGCCGAATAACGAGTCAGTGCAAAGAAAGTGTGTAGATGCTTAAAACTCAAAATTCCCTCAAATCAGAGGGCGGGTTGATAAGTCGTGTACTTATCACCCAAACTTATTTATTCCAATTATAATAGAATTAAAATGGCGAGGACTCAAAAACAAATCCACATTTTAGTGGATACACAGGCTGATTAAGTTCAAAGACCTGAAGGGTCTTTGTGTTCAGATCTTAATGTAGTATTTCTTAAGATTGAAAATTTTCTTAAACCCAAATTCTCTTTCCTAATTCTGATTTTTTTCTCTTTTTTTTATATATAAAACAAATCTACGAAGCTGACGAATGAATTCAGAGATGAATATCCACCCCCCCATGCCTATCTAATGCAATGTCCTCATTGTATTAAAAAGACATAAAACAGAGTGGAAAAGTGAAGGAAGCACCTGAATTGCATGAATATCAGGTCTGCTCCAAGATGGAAATGAAAAAGAACTGTATAAGTGCTGAGTTTAGTGCCTTCAGCTAGGCACACTATACAAAGAAAAGAAATAAAGAATTCACAAGTGTAGGTCAGAATTAAAATAAACAGAAGAATCCTCCGACCTATCAACAGCGGTCCACAGATGTGGACCAGATTGTGGTGCAGACCCATCCCCCATAATCGAGAATATCTTAGGTTCTGGATAAAAATTACCCAAAACCTAAAATCAGAATGCAAGCAGGGTCGGGCCTGCGATTTATGAGGATGCAACCCAAGACCAAAAAGTCGGGTTACAGAGAATTGAAGCTCAAAAGGATAATCATTGAATGTGTGCTTGAGTTGAACATCCTCGAAACAAATGTCGTAAGGGTTCCGATTTGATGGTTTCAGCTTAAAAGGAACCCTTCGACTCAATCTTCCATTTCCTCCAAAATTAATTTCCCAAATCAACACTTCCCAGCTCCTATCCTCCTCATTCAGCATATCAAATTCCAGGACCTCTTGTATATTCATCACCCCGTCTGAAATCTCCAAGTCTAAATGATGTGGCAAAATCAAAATTGACTTGGGTCTAATTATCTCAGAATTAGAATCATCAATAAGCTCAACAGGGTGTAACTGATAATCAGGGCATTGAATTGATTCCTCCAGAAAATGCGATTCTGGATCCGTATCGTGTGCCCTAATAAGATTAGTTTCCTCAGTTATTGGGCTATCAAATGATCTATCAGATTCCTCAGGCCCAATCGTCTCACAGAAATCGTGATCTGAAAACTCGTGTGAGACTTCGCAACTTGAATCTTCACCATCAGGATCCGTATCAATGTATGTCCCAAAATCATTTGTCACTTTGCGTTCCAAGGAGACATACGTTTCCTCGTAACCTGGCTCAGGGATTTCAGGTGAAGAAATCAGATCATCCTTAATTGGTTGTTTTAATTCAATCTGGTCAGCTTCGTAACACATGTCCCCCCCAACAGGTGCCTGAGCGGGTTCTGTCGTTGGCTTTCCTGAAGAGAGTTCATCTTGGGAATTATTCCAAGATTGAATCAAAGCAACCACGAATCTCATCCTCAATTTCGCTAATTTCCCAAGTAGAAACTCACCCGGGTTCTTATCCTTAACATCCTGGAGCCAATCCAACAAAAACTTGTTTAAATCATCAATCATTTCAATCAGGGGCTCCAATCTCTCAATGCAAGGTATTGGCTGAACTTCTAAAGATTGAATGATTTTCCTCAAGTTAGCCAGAACCTTATCTTGAACCTGATTAACCTGAACCAAATGAGTTGGTTCAGGGTTGGGCAGGTTTGACATCAATGTAGAGGAATTAATGAATTGAGATTCGTTATACCCTTCCTGATGATAGGTCAGTTCAGATTGTTGAAAAGATGGTGATGACCTAAAGGCAGTGAAATCAGAGGATGGGTAAGGATCAGTGTATCCTTCTTGATTGTAGATCGTATTAGGTTGTTCATGAAAGGAAGACGATCTATAATCGATGTAGCTCTGAGAAGGATAAAAATCAAAATCAAAGTGTTCAGGGTTAGACCCTAAACACGGGGGTCCGGAATTGTATCCCCAATCCGAATTATCCCAACTAACTAATGGTCGATTACAATACGAGTTGGGATAATCGTCATGTTGAGGATAATTTACAACAGGAGGGAAAGAGCGGGAATGCGTGAAATATGTGGAAGGATTCATGATACACAGGAGGAAGAAAGGTGCCCTGCAATACAAACAATCAAACCTATCCTTAAATAGGTTAGCCTAAAGACCTACAGACTCTCCAAAACTCGTCTTGAGATAAAGGAACGATTTGATCTACTTCCGTCTGTTCAATCCAACCAGTTAGAAGGAGGGACTGGGGAGAAGGTTCTTCCTTCGGCTTGCGCCTCCGGTTCCTAGTGTACCCCCCAGCCGCAATCGTTTGACTCTGCTCCCCTAGCTAGACATCAGATTGAACAGTAGAAACAGACTAATCGAAAATAATCTCATTCTGGGTTCTAAAGAGCGAGTCCAATCCTTAAGGCCAACGTCTACTTTGTTTTATTTAGGGCTAGGTTTGAATGTGCTTTGGAATGTGATGGGCCCTTTAAATGGGTTGTGCCCTTAATGATTGATTGATCTGTGTGTGAGTGCACAACCAGTGGTTTTCAAGCAAGATTGTTTTTGATGTGGTGAAGTTTAAGATGCAAATCTTGCTTAGCAGCTTTTAGGATTCAACTTTAGGTGTTTTCAATCAAGTTTCGTTGGCACACCAAGTTTTACAAGCACAGGTGAAGATGTTTTCCTTTAAAGTTTAAAAAGAATGTGGAGTGCTTGGTAAATCCCTAAGAGTTGAACCTAATTGGCAGCTACTTGATGAGTTGATTTTATTTGAAGTGGTGCGGCCCAATCAACTCAAACAATTGGCCTGTTACACCACTTAATTAGGCACACAAATGATTACCTAATCTGATTTCTACTCTATTATGTGTTTGGATGTGTGTATCGGCTCCTAAGATTGGATTACCGGTTGAGTTTGAAAATCAGATGAGGTTGTGTACCTCTGTGAGATTTTTTTTTTCTTTTTTTTAATGTGGGGGTTGGAGTGAGTATGGATGTCAAACAACAAACAATCGGACCTTAGAATTTATAGGAACACCTAGGTTGATTGATGTTTGAATTATTATGTTATGTAATGAAATCTAATGGGTGGGAGGTGGGGGATAACTTACAAAACCTTCCACAGCACTTTACTCTGATCTACCGCTTTTGCCTGTCTCGAAAGAGCACCTGCAATTACAATAAGAAAGGAGAAAAGTGAGGTAAATGATTTATAAGTTACAAAACGCGAAGAGAAATCAAAGAGCGTTGCCTCCCCGGCAACGGCGCCAAAATGTTGAACGCTACGAACCTACGCTAACGAGATTGGTTTTGGAAAACCTGTCGTTGTAGTTCGAAAGCGAAGAATTCATGTTCAACAAATAAAATTTATACCGAAATTAAAATTCCGGGTCGAACACATGGAACAAGACGTTTGATTTAAAAACTACGCGTTTCTTTTTATTTGTTACAGAATAATTCAATTTAGAACCATCTAATTATTTACAATAAATAGAAGAGAGAGAGAGAGTAAGAGAGAAAGAGAATATTACACAGAGAAATCAAAATGAGATGTAGAATAAACAAGGAATTTTTGCATTGAAGTGATTGTTCATTACAACTAGAAAGCATAAAATAATTACTCTAGAAAGCGATAAATTTACTCTAGAAAGTATTAAAAGAATGGAGAGAGGAATGTCCTCCTCGACGATTGCTTGGAGGACGAGTAGATGAATCTAGAAAGCAGTAAATCTATACTAGAAAGCGGTAAAAAGAATAGGGAGAGAGAAATCCTCCTCGACGGTTGCTTGGAGGACGAGCCGGACGGGACGATGCCTGGACGAAGGAGAACGAAGCGGGATGAAGGAGGACGAAGCAGAAGAACGGGAACGAAGCAGCACGCCGTCGTCGTCGCGGGATCCACTTCCGAAGGGGAACGAAAATTGGACTTTATCTTGCGAGAAGCATCCCGGGTGTGGGACAAGCTTCTCTTGAGCTTTGGAGGGGTATAGAAGAGAAAGAAGGGATGAAAATTTCGTATGGAGGGGGTCTCCTTTTATAGTTGCAAGGAGTGGGGGCAAAATAGACATTACATCTTCAAAATAATAAATAAGGGGTCTTTAGTGACGGATAAATCCGTCACTAAAGCCCTGACGTGGCCGTCGCCGCCGCGCCCATGCGCGCCTGCTCGGCTGCCCGCGTGTGTAACACCTACGCACGTCCGCGAAGTCTCAGCCGTCCGATCGCGAGATCGGACGGCTTAAAATCGCGCCTTCACCGCTGCCGCCCGCCCGCCTGCGCGTGCGATCATGCGTTACGCGGAGAGTCCAATCGCGCGTCGGCGCTATCGGGCGCCCGCGACCGCACGATCTCCATCCGACGCTCCACGCGCCTCAATTACCCGCGCCTCCAATCCACTCGCCGCGGCTCGAACCCGCGCCCCCCACTCGCGTAAGCGCGCTCGACCGCTGCGCTGCGGGGCGCGGATGGTCGAGCGCACGTTTTAAGCGCCAGGCGGCCACAACTGTTGGATCTGCATCTGACGGTGGAGAGCGATCGGGTGGGGGCCTTCAAAAAATGCCAGCGGCCATTTGGGCGGCTAAGATGGCGCCACGTGGCGCCATCTTGGCCGTCCATCTTCTGGAAGTTGTAGATGGTGCCACGGATGTCGGATTGACTTGATTTTTGTGTCGTTGGGCTGCGATCGTCGATCCGAATTCATCCGTGCGGTCGGATTTGTCATCTGAAGTGCGGATTTACACCATCCTGGCCCTTGGTCTTCTAGGGTTCCCCGGTCTCTATCTGATGCTACGGATACCTGATTAGGGCGATCTTGGAGTCGTTGAACTCCAATCGTCGCCCTGATCATATCCATACGGTTGGATCTTTGATTCGAGGCCCCGATAAAATGTTTGCCCTGTCCAAGCACATAAGAGGAGACAATTAACCTCCATTTTATTCAAACTACTCTAAATGCGAGATGATGCATGTTATGCAATATTTATATCATGAAATGCAATCCTATGCTTAAGAACATGCATAAATAGACATTTTAAGTAGTGTAAATGTGTTTACATCAGTACCACTTGAGTAAGGCTCACCCAGGGGTTGTCAGAAATCAGGTAGATTATTTTCGCATCAAGCCACTTGATTATTTCTTTTTTAACAACCTCTCGCATATTCAGGTTCAGTCGCCTTTACATCTGGTGAGTAGATCGAGCCCCATCTTCCAAATAAATCTTGTGAGTGCAATAAGTAGGGCTAATTCCTCTTAAGTCAGAAATTGTCCATGCAATAGCTACCCGATGTTCAAAAAGGGTAGTAGTCAACCTAAGTTCTAGGTCCCTAGTTAGCTGTGCATTGATAATCACAGGGAAAGTCTGATTAGGTCCTAGGAAGACGTACTTAAGGGTGTTGGGCAAAGGTTTCAATTCAGGTGCAGGTGGGACAATGTTTGATAGGTAAGGGAAGGGCGGGAGTTGATTAACATCAATCTCCTCAAATGGAGGTTGCCGATGGTAATTAGTTCTGCAGATTTCAACCTCCAAAGATTGGGATGGATCAGGGTGGTTAATAACTGGTTCAATCAGATGATCTTCTAAAGAGCTTACAGTCAGGCATTCTTCAACCAAGGTTTCCACGGGATCGCATTCCTCAACCCAACAACAATCAAATGACTTTGCTACCTTAAAGATATCCAATTGCATCTTCTTATCTCCAAAGGCAATTTCCATACATCCCGTGTCGCAGTCAATATTAGCCTTAGCCATAGCCAAAAAGGGTCTGCCTATGATGGGTGTATTCTATAGTTGTTTGGGGACTTCCATGTCAAGGACTAAAAAGTCAACTGGGAAGTAGAAGTCCTTAACCCGAACAATTTCATCCTCAACTGCCCTTTTCAGGGTTTTCATGGATCGATTGGCCAGTTGGATAGTAACAGGTGTGGGTTTTAACTCTCCAAATCCAAATTGGTCATAAAGGGTAGTCAAGATTAATTTAATTGAGGAACCTAAGTCTAAGAGTGCTCTATCAAACGTCATGCCACCAATATTACTTGATATCAAAGGCCCTCCGGGGTCAGTTCTTTTAGGAGGTAGGTTGCTCAATATCACTGAACTAGCTTGTTCTGAGAGCACTACCTTCCTAGGTGCTTGGGTTCTTAGCTTACGCTTGGGTGTGCAAACATCCTTCAAAAACTTTAAATAAACCAGGATATGTTTGATCGCATCGAGGAGAGGTATATTGATCTGAACTTGCTTGAAAATTTCCAACAACTCATTCTCAGCCACATTTTTCTTCTTCTTTACTTTGTCCAAGGATTCAAGGTATGCGATTTGGGTTTAAACTGGGTCATTCTCCTGGTCCTTGGGTTCCTCCTGCTCATCCTCAAAATCAAGCATCTTAGGTAGAGAAGTCATGGGAGGGGTTGGCCATTTGGGGTATTGTGTTTGAGTGCCGCTTCTTAAGGTAATCGCATTGGCTGAGGCATTGAGACAAGGGTTAGGTCCTTGAGAAGAAGAAGAGGCAGTAAACCCAGGAGGTGCCTGTGGGGCTTGTTGAATCATATGAGCTTGCCCCTTATTTGGTTGGAACCCTTGTACATTCCTCAGGTTCGGTTGTGGCAGAGATGGAAGGGGCCCCTATTGTTTGTTATCCAACAGCTAACCCAACTGTCCCTTCACTAATGCCATCTCCTCCTAATGTTTCTGATTCATATCAACCATCATTTTAATCAGGGTGTCCATTTGGTTTTGCTACATAGGAGCCACCTATTCTGGTTATAGGGTGGTATGGTAGGTGGACCAGGTGATAGGAAGGAGGGTTTTGCTTAGGTAGGTTATGAAATTGGTTCGATTTTTTATTTGACCAGGAAAAGTTTGAGTGGTTGCACCATCTAAGGTTGTAAGTATTGGAGAAAGGGTCAGGCTTAGAATATCCCTGGATGGCACGGGCATCTTCGAAGTTAGAAGGTGCCAAGGGGGAGGAAAAAGAATAATCAAAGCTCATGGGAGCAAAGGTCCCTCCATGAAACATGGTCAAGGGTTGTTCTAGGTGCATTTGGTTCATAGACTAAACTAGGTTCACATTGTTTGCTCCCTTCGCTAGGGAGAAGGTCTATAATGGGGTTTGAGATTGATTCAATAGCTCGTCAATCTTCTTATCCACCAACTCAACCCGATCCAATTTCTTAGCTATAATGTCCACGTCAACCATTCCAGAATTAGTTTGTACCTCATAGATCCCACCACAAGGCTGACTGGACTGATTAAATTGGGTCATGAAGGCATTGTTAGGCAAGTTCTCACTCATTGACTCAAAGAGCTCGAACGCACTTTCCTCATCCTTATTCAAAAAATTGCCTCGACATGAGGCATCCACGAAATTCCTAAGATTGCTGTCTTGACCATGGTAGAAAATCTAGGCCAATTGCCACCTTGGAACCTCGTGGTGTGGGCATTTTCAATAATTCATTAAATCTTTCCCATGCCTCGTGAAATTGCTCTCCACTTTGTAGGGTAAATGTAGTGATGGCACTCCTAAGGGCATTAGTCTTTCCTATGGGGAAAAACTTCTTAAGATAGGCATGCCTTAAGTCCTCCCAAGTGGAGATGGGTCTCCCTAAAGTCCTAAGCCAATGAGATGTTTTGTCTCGTAGGGAGAACGAGAACATCTTAATTAACATAATATCCAAATGGATGTTCCTAGGTTTCACAGTCCGAGGAATCCGATCAAGGTCCTCCAAGTGTTGGAAAGGGTCTTCATTTGAGCTCCCATGAAATGGCTTTGAATGAAGCTAAGGACATTGGGTTTTAGCTCAAAATCATCTCCCCCTTCAGGGACCCTATGGTATGGCTCTACATGGATGGCAGATGGATCGTAAGAATCATGGAGAGGCCTTGGTTGGCCCTTAAGGGGTGGTGGTGGGTTAGGTGGGTTTAAAGGGGGTTGTCCTTGAGGGTTTTCCCTTGATTCTGCCATTGAGGGTTCTGTAGTCCGTGTATGGCCTGCATGATGGTGTGAATCTGTTGTTGCTGAAGTTGGTGGTTGGTAGTAATCTAAGCCTGAATCATGGTCATAGCATCGGGTTGAGGATGGTCCTCAACCTCCTCAACTCGTGGGTCGGCCATGTCCTCAATCCTTCCCTTTGGGAAATCAAGTTTCTCCTAGTTTCTCTACCTAAAGCAACCAATTTGGGATGAAATGATCTCCTTCAAAGCATAGACTTGAGAAGAACCAGGAGAGATGCAAAGGAAAACAGATGCAAGAAGTGTGTGCACAATCAAGCAAACAAATCTAAGCCCTACAGTGTACACCTAGGAAACTTACGCCTCAAAAGTAGATTCCGACCACACGGTGAATTCGGTATTGTCCTTACTCTCGAAGGTGGTAGAGTTGGGAAGGAGAAGTAGGGGGAGAGTGTCCCGAAGGTTGCTAATTATGTCAAACCTCAGCTTGCTTAAGACTTTGACAATCAGGGCTCCCAACTCAGCACCTTTTGGAGTAAGCAGACGTCACTAATTCACTATGCGTTCAAGAAAATACCTTGAAATGGATCCAATGATTCCTAGGGCCAACATTTACTTAATTTTTAGGGATAGATTAGTGCTTGTGCTCAAGGATTAAGTGAAGGACATTAGGGGGGTTAATGCCCTTAAAATTTCAGTTTAAGCCATGTGCACTGATGAGAACCTCATCATGAGCCATAACTAGCTCATTTTGACCCAATACAAAGGATAAAAGCTCCTACATATCTCAAGGAAAGGCTTAACTCAGAGAATTCTGAGTTTGAGAAGAAAACCAGTCATAAGGGGTAAAAGTGCAATTTTACCAGTATAAACTGCATGCAGGGTAATTCAGGGACCAAACACAGGTCAAAACAGCTTAATAAGAATAAAAGTGGGATGAGATGATCTAGCAAGGGCTACAGCACTTCCAAGGAACCAAATGATAATCTATAACCCTAAAATAACCCACTTCAATTCACAAGGTTCGAGGCAAAGTAAAAATAGAATAAACCCTCTAAAATTCATAGAAAAATAATCTCTAGGGTTTAGAACCTTCAATTTGGCCTTTAGAACCCATTTTGACCTACATTGAGAACCATGCCCAATTAATAACTTGATTTGGGTTTTTGCGCAAATTGACCGGTCAAACAAGGTTTAATATGAAAATAAAATTCACCATCAGATTCCTTAGGTCCTAATTAGTCATGTATAAAAACTTGAGCCTAAGAAGAAACCTCCCTGACCGACTTCACACTTTGGTCCTCATATATTTACTCTTTGGCCCTCAACTTTTGAACCCTCGCATTTTGGCCCCTAACTCTCCTTCGTTCTTTGCAATCAGGTCCCTCCTGCAAAACCCTGCCAGCACCATGCTCCGGCGACCTTGCGCGGAGCATGGCGCCGCGCAGGGTGAGGTGAGGGACCTGGCAAGTAAACCGGGGGTGCCCTGCGTCGTCAGCCGTCGCAGGAGCACCCCCCTGGTCATTGTAGCCCACCATACCGGCCGTGCGAACGCACGGACGGTATGGGTTCGTGTTCTGACCATTCTCCGGCGAGGGAGACACGTCGTCTCCCTCCGCCTTCCTCCCTGTTTCATCCCTATAAATACCCCCCGCTGCTCCACCGACGAGGGCAGCCTGGATCTGACGGAGAAATCCCCAACTTCCTTCTCTTCTTTCTCCGGCAGTCGCTCACCAGCTCCGGCGGTTTCCTCCCCCTCCTCCTCTTCGCTCTGCCGTAATACCAGCAGCAGAGACCTCCTCCCCTGCTCTTCCTGCGCCACGCCGTACCCAGCTGGCGCCTCTCCAGCCCTCTGCTCGCCGCCGCCCCTTCCCCTGGGCATCTTCTTCTCCGGCGACAGTCGATACGACTGTCGCCCTGTCTCGGCCCCTTTCGTCTCCATAGCTAGGTCAGAACTCCTCCCCACCTCCCCCTCTTTCTTTTCCTCACTGTCTTTTATTTGATTAAACCCTCGACCGCTCCTGTTCACCCTCACCCTCTCCGCCTCCGACCACCCTCCGGCGAGCCGCTCCCATCACCTCAGCGACCCACACGGCTCGCCGACCACCGCAGAACCTCCGCCTCCTCACCCTGATCCTCTTCCGCCCCTCCACTTCCCACCAAACGCCCTCTGCAGATCCACCGAACACACCCACTTCTTCGCTCACAGTTTGACCTAGGACGACCTGTTGGCTCCATCACGCCCCCTGCAGACCCCCTGACCACCTTCGCCGTGCCACGGCGAAGGTCCCCCGCCTGTCTGATTTGGCCGAGAGGCCGTTCTTCTGTGACCAGGTGACTCGCCCGCCGTCGCCATTACTGAGCAGGCAGAGCTGCTTCACCTGCAGGTGCAGGCACGCCTTCGCCCAGGTTCGACTCCCAGGTTGCGCAGGGAGTCTCAGCGAAACGTCCCAGGCTCGCAGATGGGGCGAAGGCCGCGCGTGAAGCCACAATCGCCCACTGCTCCCTCTACGACGGGCGCTCAATTGGGGTGGGACATTTAGTCCCACCTCGGAACTTCTTGGAGGCGCGCGGACGCATAAAGGCAAAAAGTGCCTTATGCTGTCTGCCTCCTGACCACGGGGTGAGGTCCCTCTCACCCGACCCGGCCTCGTCCGTGACCACGCTCCGCGGACCTGGCCCGACCCGATTAAACCAACCTGCACTCCTCGCCCACCACCACACGCCGGTGGGCCTGGACCCGGGCGTGACCCGAACCCGATTACCCGGTAGCTCTGGGAGAGCTTTCCCAAGAGTGGTTTCAGAGAGAAAGAGAGACGCGGGGAAGGGAGGGTAGAGTAGGTTTTGCCTCTTGACGAAAAACTCTGAAGTGTGCAGGCCAAAGAAGAAGAAGAAGACCCGCGGAAGAAGAAGTGCAGACGAAGAAGAAGGAGCTGCACTGTAGCAAATGCATAGTTAAGTCGTCTAAGCACCGGGTCAGACGACGGAAAGTCAGCAGCCAGAGCAGGAAAGAAGGCAGGCTGAAGAAGAAGGAAGAGCAACGGCCAAAGCAGAAGAAGAAGAAAGAAAGACTTAGTAGCTGAAGGCAGAAGCTCTGCAGCCATAAAGAAAAAAAAAGGGGAAAAGAGAAAACATCACCACGATCGCGGAAGAAGAAGAAGAGAGGTCAAGGCCGAAAACCAAAGAAGAAGAAGAACAAGGAGCTCTGAAGAAGAGGAAGAACATCACCATTGCAGAAGAAGAATATCACCTCTGCAGAACAGAGAGAAAGAAGGAGATCTAAAGAAAGAGAGAAAGAAGAGCATCCCCCTCTGCAAAACAAAGAGAAAACAACAAATTCTTTCCCTCTCTCTTTATTTTTGTAAAAGAAACATGTATATCTCTAGAATACAACTTGCTCCCTGAGTTCGACCTCGGGAACTCTTTTATTTTCCGAGTAAAAAAATTTTTATATTTGAAATGTTGGTAATAACCGGCTTTACTACAACGTTATAACAAACCCGGTAAAACCGCACGTTTCATGCACCATTGGGTGCAAGGACCCAATGCCAAAACAAGTGTTCTTTAACAAGCAAGATTAAGATGTGTGATTTTTAAAATTTGAATCTTGCTTTAATGAATTTTAAAATTTCACTTGCTTATGCATTCAAACAAGGCACAAATTTATAGTCACATGATTGGTGAAGATTATTTTTTTTAAGGCCTTTATGTGACAATAGAGTTAAAAACTTCATAGTGTGGAAGATCCTAGGGTGTGCAACTTTTACTCAATGAATCTTTTTTTAAGATTTTGTCAAGAAGGGTCTAATCAAAACAAGCAATGACCCTTTGTTGACCAAAATTGAATGAGCTTTCCAACAAAATTAATTTCAAAATTTTTTGAGGATGATAGGCAACCCAAATTCATGTTTTTTCAAGAGGGGGTCAATCTATCCAGAACTTCTAGATCAGTGCGTAAGTTTAAGATTTTGATCAGAACAAGCACTAATCAATTTCAAATGCAAAAATGTTCTTCAGATGAAGTATAGAGAATTTCAAGAGATTTCCAAAAATATGAATCTCTCACAAATCCAAGCTGTGTGGGGTTCTCAACAGCAAGAACAACCTACAGATCATCAGAACTCGAGACAACCTTGCTCATTTCTAGTAACAAATTTCTCACGTCCAAACCACAAAGAGTTTGGCTATGAAATTTGAGGTGGAGTTTGCCTACTAGAAGGAGCATCTCTAAGAAAGTTCTCAAAATTTTTAGAGGTGCTAAGGGCCCTTTAATCGTCTCCTCAACCTCAATCCAGAAAATGATTTTGCGGAGTTAATGGGTTGAAGACTTAACGGTGGTGTTTTCTTCGACAAACAAAAGATAGGTTTTCTTTTATAACACCACCATTTTTTTTTTATGTCCCAGGATGATAAGTTACCTTTAGATCATGGGAAGACAAGATCAAACCTTCAGATTAATGGCGGTCTTCTTCTTGCACTTCCTTCAACTCAACCTGATTCATTCTCCTCTCATTGCCACTACATGCAACCACAAAAAGAGAGAGAAGGGAAAGTTAGCTAACACAAATACAATTAATTTCCAAGAAAATGATAGTGAGTAAAAGATCTGTTGCCTCCCCGGCAGCGGTGCCATAAAGTTGGCCATCGCGAAACGTGTTTATGTAAATCGCTCATTGTAGCACATTGAGGCAAAGATTGAATCCGCAAATCATTTTCGTGTCACAAAAATATGTTGATTTATTCACTTGAAAAAATAATAGAGAAAGAGAGAGAGATATGGAGAGAGAGAGAGAGAAAGAGAGGGAGAGGGAGATAGGTTTAGAAATCCATGCTCAAGAGATGATAAGAACAAGATATCAAAGTTATATTCTAGTAATTATCCAAATGTTACAGAAAGAAGATGGATAGCCCAGATAGTGCCATGTGGTTCCATCTAGGCCACCTAACACTTGCCATGAGCACCCAGCACCGGCTCCTCTTCCTCCTCATCATCAAATCTCTACCGTTGGATCAAGATCCAATGGCCAAGAAGCAGCTTCCTCCTCGCCACGGAAATTCAAGAACTCTACACAAAGGCCTTCATGGCGCATTGGTGGAGATGCCCACTCTCAAAGAGAGGGTGTGGGTTCAAACCCCACCAACCCCTCAAAATGTCCAATTGAGTGTGCAATGCAGCATAGTATGCATGCATGAGCGCATGCGCACGTGCATGGAGCGGCAGTGTAGCAAGGTGCATACGCACGGCACAACGAATGCTAATGCATGCCCACGTGGCAAGGCATGTGGAGCACGGATGCGTAAGGCACACGCCAGCAAGGGCGCGAGCGGTGGGGGCGCACCTTCAGCGACAGCTACAGGGGTCTTTAGTGACTCTTGCAAATGTCACTAAAGACCAATGACGAATTTGAGCCCTTTCTTCAAATATAAAAAGGGTCCTATCCCTCCCATTTGCAAAAAGCTTCCGCCCATGAGATACCACTACCTTCTAGAGCTCCAAGCAAGGTCCCAAAGCTGCCGAGCCACCGATGGAAGCCCCTCCACCACCGTGGCTGTCTCGATGCGTTCTTCTTCCTTGTCTTAGTGTTATTTTATTTTGTAGTGTAGTTCATGTCTTGATTTTGTTAAAGCATTCATCTACATTATGTTTGATTACACATTTGATAAGAAATTGTTGCCACATTGATCTTATGATATGGTTCTCTAACCCTTCTCTCTCTCTCTCTCTCCCTATCTCTCTTTCTCTCTCTCATTTTCTCAAATCAATTTTCAAGCACACAAACGACATATTTACATGAAAGCGAGTATTTGATCTAATTATTGCCTCCCTGTGTTCAATACTCGGACTCACCTCCAATTCTTTATTTAAAACTGATGTCATAAGTGCACTACAACGAACGATTTTATGCAAACACGTCCAGCGACAATCAATAAACTATAACTATTAAAGAAATTAAAACTAAGATCAAGGTAGAAGACGACATTGAGCCAGCCACGGAGGTGGAGGAGCTTCCGTCGGTGGCTCGATGGCTTCAAGACCTTGCTTGGAGCTATATGGAGGTGATGGATACTCTTGCGTAGAAGATTGATGCAAATGAGGGGATAGGTCCCTTTTTATAGTGGTAAAAAGGGCTAAAATTCATCCTCGAGTCAACAGCGACAATCAAGGAATCGCTGAAGGCCCGCATGCGTCACCAAAGCCACAGCCCTTATGCCCACTGCCTTTAACGTGCGTGCTGGCCCGCGTGCCCCACATAGTGTGTCGTGCACACATGCCACTTGCATGCACTGGCATTGTGCTGCTGCTCAGCATGCCCGCACGCTATGCATGAGATGTCGCTACTGTGCTGTGCTACGCTGCGCCTTGATAAACACTAATTTATCATCATTTTTATGCAATAAAACAAGCCTAGCTCTTAGGAGTTTAACTTCGCAAATGGGTTTTTGAGTTGCCTTTAGGTATCAATTAGGATAGGCATACATTTTACATTTTATTGTCTTTTTAATGTGTTTTTGTGAGTGTTAGGAATATATAAATTGACAGATCCCTAAAAACCTAGCACTTAGGAAGGCAACTGGTGAAAGAGAAGCCCAAACTAGTTGGAACTCAGCTTTATCTAGTTCACCATAGCTGGAATCCAGCTCACTTGAACTAGGGTTAGCTCATCCTAGCTCCATTTAGCTCATCTCCGCTGAATGGCAGCTAAAGAGAGCTCATCTTAGCTTACCTTAGCTCAAGTCAGCTTAGATCCAGCTCAACTTAGCTGAATCTAGCTTATCTCAGCTCCAATTAGTTCACTAGGAGCTTTAGCTAGCTCAATTGAGTTGACTAGAGTTCACCCTAGCTCAGGTCTAGCTAGATCCAGCTCCACTCAACTCCAGCTAGCTAAAGATGACTTCATCTTAGCTCAGGAAGCTTAAGTCCAGCTCTCGAGGACTTAGTCCTCCCTGGGAGCATCAGACCCAGCTCACCTTAGCTCCTTTCAGCAGAAGCCAGCTTACTTTAGCTTGGCTTAGCAGCTAGCAATGAACTAGAAAGCTAAGCCAGCTAAAGTAGCTCCATGCCACCCTTTTCAGTAGCTACCAGCTTCAGTTTAGCTCCAGACTTCTTCTGTCCAGCTCCTCCTCACAAACGCTAGCTCCATTTGCCTACTCCTCTACCCTACTAGTAGCTAAGCTCCAGCTCCCTTGGCCATCCACCACCCTAAAACCCTACCTAACTAGCTCCACCAACTAAGCCCACATAAGACAACCTAAGCTAGCTTCAGCTCCACTCCAAGTTGGCGCCACAACTAAAGGGCACCAAAAAATTGGCACAAAAACAACCCTAACTACCCCCCTTTTGGCACCAACTTCACCTTCCATATCCACCCTACACCAATCCAACTTTTAGAAGCCTCCCATAGTTGGCACCAAAACCATGGCACCTCTCCATGGTAGTGCCAACCTATGGTGCCCCTCCACCACCATAACCACCACCACATCCCTTAGGGTGGCGCCAAACACCCTCTGGCAGAACGGTGGCAGCAACTAGCTTTTCTTAAGTCGTTGTAGTACAGATAGTTATTGCCATCATTTGCTAATAATTGTTACTCGGAAAATACAGTTCTCCCGAGGTCGAACTCAGGGAGCAAGTCGTATTGTAGAGATATACATGTTCTATTACAAAAATAAAGAAAGAGAGAGAGATGAAAGTTTGGCTTCTTCTTCTCTTCTTTCTTCCTCTTTGTCTTCTCTCCTCTTTGGCTTTTGTTCTTCGTGTTCTTCCTCTATTTCTTGGTTGGACGATCCTGTCTTTTTCTTCTTTTTATTTTCTTTGTTTCTTCTTTTCTTGCTTCAGATCTTCCTCCTGTGCTCTTCTTCTTCTTTTCTTCTTCTTTGTCTTCTTTGTCTTCTTCTTCTTCCTCTTGTTTCTTCACTTGGCTGCTCTGTGTTCCTCTCTTTCTTCTGCCTCGCCTTCCTTCTTCTTCTTTGCCTTCTCCTGTCTTCAGGACGTCGTCTGATTTGAAAATCAGACGACTTAAACCGCTTGTTGCTACAGTGTCTCCCTTAGCTTCCTTCTTCTTCACCTGTGCCTGCACGCTCAAGAGTTCAGAGTCAGAGGGCAAAAACCTACTCTACCCCCTCCCCCGCGCATCTCTTTCTCTCTGAGTTCGCTCTTAGGACAGCTCTCCCAGAGCAACCGAGTAATCGGGTACGAGTCGCGCCCGGGTCCAGGCCCACCAGCGTGCGGTGGTGGGTGAGGAGTGCAGGTCGGGTTAATCGGGTCGGGCCAGGTCCGCGGAGCGTGATCACGGACGAGGCCGGGTCGGGTGAGAGGGACCTCACCCCGTGGTCAGGAGGCGAACAGCATAAGGCACTTTTTTCCTTTATGTGCCCGCGCGCCTCTGAAAAGTTCCGAGGTGGGACTAAATGTCCCACCCCAGTTGAGCACCCGCAGCGGAGGGAGCAGCGGGCAATCGTGGCTTCACGCGAGCCCTTCGCCCCAACTGCGAGCCTGGGACGCTTCGTGGAGACGCCCCGCGCAACCTGGGAGTCGAACCTGGGCGAAGGTGTGCCTGCACCTGCAGGTGAAGGAGCTCTGCCTGCTCAGTAATGGCGACGGCGGGCGAGTCACCTTGTCACAGAAGAACAGCCTCTCGGCCAAATCAGACAGGCGGGGGACCTTCGCCGTGGCACGGCGAAGGTGGTCAGAGGGTCTGCAGGGGGCGTGGTGGAGCAAACAGGTCACCCTAGGTCAAACTGCGAGCGAAGAAGTGGGTGTGTTCGGTGGGTCTGCAGAGGGTGTTTGGTGGGTAGTGGAAGGGCGGAGGAGGATCAGGGTGAGGAGGCGGAGGTTATGCACAGGTCGGCGAGCCGTGTGGGGTGCTGGATCGATAGGAGTGGTTCGCCGGAGTTTGGCCGGAGGTGGAGAAGGTGAGGGTGATTGGTGGGAAATAGGTGGCGACAGTAAGGGTTTTCAGTATAGAAAAGAAAGAGGGGAGGAAGAGGAGAAGTTCTACCTGCTATGCTGGACGAGGAGGGGTTGGCGCAGGCGACAGTCGTATCGACTGTCGCCGGAGAAGAAATTGCCCAGAGGAAGGGGCGGCGGCTAGGAGAGGGCCGGAGAGGCGTCAGCTGGGTGCGGCGTGACGCGGAAAGATCGAGGGAAGGTAACCCTGCTACTGGTAGTGCGGCAGGGCAACGAGGAGGAGGAGGAGAGGCCGCCGGAGCAAGGGGGCATCTGTCGGAGTGGGATGGGAGGAATTTAGGGGGGTGTCTCCGTCAGATCCGAGGTCGGAAGAACGGCGGAGCGACGGGGGTATTTATAGGGGCGGAATCGGAGAGGAGGGCAGAGGGAGACGACGTGTCTCCCTCGCCGGAGGACGCCGGAGGAAGGAGACCCATACCGTCCGTGCGTTCGC
Organism: Thalassia testudinum; assembly: GCA_037157565.1. Taxonomy (NCBI): domain Eukaryota; kingdom Viridiplantae; phylum Streptophyta; class Magnoliopsida; order Alismatales; family Hydrocharitaceae; genus Thalassia; species Thalassia testudinum. The sequence goes on from JAZHRO010000057.1 coordinate 19,703,857, forward strand.
ACGGGCAGTATGGGCGGTCGCAGTACTCAGGGGGGTGTCCCTACGGTGGCCGACGACGCAGGGTACCCCCCATTGACTTGCCAGGGCCCCTCCCTCACCCTGCGCGGTGCCATGCTCCGCGCAAGGTCGCCGGAGCATGGCGTTGCGCAGGTTTTGCAAGAGGGACCTAAATGCAAATAACGAAGGAGAGTTAGGGGCCAAAATGTGAGGGTTCAAAAGTTGAGGGCCAAAACGTAAATATATGAGGACCAAAGTGTAAAGTTGGTCAAGAAGGTTTCTTCTTAGGCCCAAGTTTTTATACATGACTAATTAGGACCTAAGGATTCTGATGGTGAATTTTATTTCTAGATTAAACCTTGTTTGACCAGTCAATTTACGCAAAAACCCAAATTAAGTTATTAATTGGGCATGGTTCTCAATGTAGGTCAAAATGGGTTCCTAAGGCCAAATTGAAAGTCCAAAACCCTAGAGATTATTTTTCTATGAATTTTAGAGGGTTTAGTTAATTTTTATCTTGCCTCGAACCACGTGAATTGAAGTGGGTTTGTTTTTAGGGTTACAGATTATCATTTAGTTCCTTGGAATTGCTGTAGCCCTTATTGGATCAGATCATCCCACTTTCCTTCTTATTAGGTTGTTTTGACCTATGTTTGGACCCTGAGTTACCCTGTTTTCATATTGGATTGGGAAATTACATTTTTACCCCTCAGTTTCTGTTTTCTTTGCAAACTCAGAATCTCTCTGAGCCAAGCCTTTCTAAGGTTATGTAGGAGCTTTTTCCTGCAAATCAGGGTTAAATGGTGCTAGTTTAGGGCTCATGATGAGGTTCTCATCATACCCCCATGCCTAGCTTTTGCTAGTCCCTTAGCAAAAACTTAAGGTTTCAACCCTTGTTCTAGACCATGAAGTTCTTAATAGCTTCAGATAAGTGCTTTTCCATTTAAACTTAGATTAGGTTAGAATGCTGACCATAGTCTTAAAAGGTACTCTAGTACCAATCAAGATCCAAATCTGTCTAGCCTCAGCCTCAGTCCTTAGCAAAGGTTTTTAAGACCCACAAGAACTAACCTAAAGGTTTATTGGACTTTGTAGTTAAAGCACCCGTGCTTGAAATGATTTTAGCCCTGGTTCAGTTCGCAGTGCGTTTTGTAAGAGAGAGAGGTAGAAAATTTTTCTATTTTTGGAGAGTTTTCTCTCTCTTTTTCTTTTTAATTCTAGCTTAGGATTGGCTTTTCAACACGGTCTGTATCAGATTCCTTGCCCCCATCATCAATCCTCAAGGGTTCCTAGCGATCGATGCTTCGAGATAGCACCGCCCATGGCAACCCCCAGAACCCTGGCTATTGAGATTTTGAGATAATCCCATCCATGGTGTTCCGTGGCCGCGTTCAGACCCTGGCAGTTGACACTTCGTGATAATGCCATCCATGGAATCTGAACCAGTAGGGTGCTTACATGCCCCCAGTAGGATATGTGAATATCCTAAGAGATAAGCACCGAGGAGATGATATTTTGTTACGCATCTTTGAGGGGATTTCCCGCCTCTCTACGCTGGGAACTCGTCCAAATCAAGTTTGTTGATCGGCCGCTTCTACTCTAGGTGTACTTTTCAGAAATTTTTTCGACGCTTCTGCGTGATTTTGATTTTTACGCTTGCTGAACTAGGCTATGTGTGAGGTTAGGTGCTTAGGTTACTGAGTCCCGTAAACCAGAAGTTAGTTAGCGAGGTCAAGTACTCCCTAAGCCTCGGACCTAGTACTTAAGCTTTTCATTTTCCTCAACCTCTTGAGGATTGTCTAGATCTTAATGGGTACTAAGAGTCTATCAAGAATGCCTAAGGTTTACGTTCTTACTAATCTTACCAAGCACTTTTCATTTCTTTTCTTGAAAAAAATGGTCTAGACTAAGGTTAATTCCTTAGCCTCTTACTAATGACTATTACTCTTTTCTTTCATCTTTTTGTGCTCCTTTTCATTTTGTTTCTTTTCCTTCTCCTCAAAATTTCCTTTCTCCTCTTATTCTTTTTATTTTGAAAAATTTTTAATTTTTATGGTGTTTTTGGCATATGTGAATTTTTTGTTTAAAACATTTTTTTTTTCTACAAGTTTGCACTTATGCCCCCCCATGCCTAAAACTTGCAATGTCCTCATTGTGATTTAGGGGTTTTTATTTACTTAATTTATTCCTTAAGACAGATATTTATGTGAGTGAATGGGTCGGGATGAATTCTGCGGACGATTTCTAATCTCAGATGCAAGCATCTAAGGTGGAGTCGGCTGTCTTAAAGGGTGAACCTTAAGTGCACAATGGTGTCAAAAAAAAGGTTTTATATTTTCAAGAAATGACGGGCTGCCTCCCGTTAAGCGTTGAATTTTACACCATCGGCCGGGCATAGTAAGTTCAAGGGGAATGGAGGATGAGGGATGATTCAGCCAAATCAGTAGAAGTTACATCAATGAACGGTTTGAGTCTCTGACCGTTCACGATGAAAGGTTCGGAATCATGGCTGAGTGGACTGATTTCAATGGCTCCATTTCCAAAAACCTGTGGGACTAAATACGGTCTGACCTACTTGGACCACAGTTTCCCCGGGAAAAGTTTGAGTCGAGCATCAAAGAGTAGGACCTTTTGACCAGGATGAAAGATCTTTCTCGAGATGTGCTTGTCGTGGAAGGCTTTAACCCGCTCCTCGTAGATTCGCGAGTTCTCGTACGCGTCTAGGCGTAATTCATCGATCTCGCTGATTTGGAGTTTTCTGTGGGTTCCAGCCTTGGAAAGATCTAGATTACAGTTCCGTACTGCCCAATTGGCTTTATGCTCCAGTTCTACGGGAAGGTGACATGCCTTTCCGTACACCAGTCTAAAGGGAGACATGCCCAATTGGGTCTTGTGGGCTGTCCTATAGGCCCACAATGCTTCCAGAAGTCGGGACGACCAGTCCTTCCTTTCAGGCCGAACAGTGACTTGCAGAATTTTCTTGGTCTCCCGATTTGATAGCTCAGCTAGACCATTTGTTTGGGGGTGGTAAGGAGTAGAGATTCGATGAGAGACCCCAAATTTGGCCATCAGTGACCTAAACTGAGCATTTGTAAAATGGGCCCCCCCATCCGAGATAATAGCACGGGGAATCCCGAACCTTGAGAAAATGTTTTGATGTATGAACTTAAGAACAATCTTGTGATTGCAGGTTCGGGTCGGTATGGCTTCGATCCATTTGGACACGTAGTCCACCGCAAGCAGAATGTACTCGAAACCATCCGAAATAGGAAAGGGGCCCATAAAATCAATCCCCCAAACATCGAAGATTTCGCATACGAGAATCGGCTGCAAAGGCATCATGTCACGGTGGTTCATGTTGCCCAAAGTCTGGCAACGACTGCATGCCTTGTAGTGACTGTATGCGTCTTTGAAAAGTGTAGGCCAGTAGAAGCCACACTGGAGGACTTTGGATGCAGTCTTATGCCCTGAGAAATGGCCACCGCATGCCTGGTCATGGCAAAAAGATAGGATATTGCTGATTTCCTCTTCCGGGATGCATCTCCGAATAATTTGATCAGCACCTATGCGGAAAAAGTACGGGTCTTCCCAAATGTAATACTTGGAATCCGAACGCAATTTGTCTTTCTTGGCCTTCGGCCAATCAGACGGTGTCTGATGAGATGCCAAGTAGTTTACTATATCAGCAAACCATGGAAGTCTAGTACCAACAGAAAGCAGGTGCTCATCAGGAAAATGTTCCGTGATGGGTCCGGAAGGGTTGATGATCTCAGAAGGAAGACGGGACAGATGGTCGGCTACCACATTCTGCCTTCCCGCCTTGTCGCGAATCTCAAGATCAAATTCTTACAACAGCAAGATCCAACGGATTAGTCGGGGCTTCGCGTCCTTCTTGGCAAGGAGATGCCTTACAGCCGTGTGATCCGAGTAAATGATGACATGGGAACCCAGAAGATACGATCGGAATTTTTCAAGGGCAAATACTACGGCTAGCAGCTCTTTCTCCGTAACCATGTAGTTACGCTGAGCCTCGTCAAGTGTCTTGCTAGCGTAGTAGATGACCACGGGTTTCCCGTCAGCTTTCTGCCCCAGGACCGCTCCTACAGCGAAGTCAGACGCATCGCACATGATCTCAAAGGGTTGAGACCAGTCAGGGGATTGTAGGATAGGTGCCTGGGTGACTCGGTCACGTAGGTTTTCAAAGGATAGCGTGCATTCCTTGGAGATTTCAAAAGGTACATCCTTAGAGAGAAGAGAAGTCAAGGGGCACGCGATTTTCGAGAAATCTGGAATGAAACGGCGGTAAAAACCAACGTGTCCTAAAAAGGAATGGATGTCCCTGATCGAGCTAGGTACGGGAAGGCGAGAAATCAGATCAACCTTAGCTCGATTCACCTGGATGCCTTTTTCCGGAATTGAGTGTCCCAGGACAATTCCCTCAGGCACTGTGAAATGGCTCTTTTCCCAGGAAAGAACCAAGTTCACCTCAATGCATAGCCTGAGTATCTAGACCAAGTGTTGGAGGCAATCATCAAAAGATTCTCCAAAGACTGAAAAGTCATCCATGAAGACTTCCAGGAAATCACCTACCATATCTGAGAATATGGCAAGCATGCATCGCTGAAAAGTAGCGGGTGCATTGCAAAGACCGAAAGGCATCCTTCGGAAAGCATACGTTCCGAAGGGGAAGGTAAATGTGGTCTTTTCTTGGTCCTCAGGATGGATTGCCACCTGGTTGTAACCAGAGTACCCGTCAAGGATGCAGAAGAACCTATTTCCCGCTAGTTTCTCGAGAATTTGATCAATGAAGGGTAGTGGGAAATGGTCCTTCTTTGTGGAGGAATTGAGTCGGTGGTAATCTATACAGACTCTCCACGCATTGGCTAATCGGGTAGGAATGGTTTCTCCAGTTTCAGTCGTTATGGTGGTGAGTCCTACCTTCTTAGGCACAACCTGAATTGGGCTCACCCAACGACTATCGGAGATCGGGTAGATGATCCCGGCATCTAACCACTTAATGATCTCCTTTTTCACGACCTCCTGCAGATTAGGGTTCAAACATCTCTGCATTTCACGAGAAGGTCGTGCGCCCTCTTCTGAATAGATATGATGAGTACAAAAGGAGGGGCTTATTCCAGTCAAATCATTGAGAGTCCACCCGATAGCTCTGCGATGTTGCTGGAGAACAGTAATCAGACGGGATTCCTGTTCAGAATTGAGGGTGGAATTTATAATCATAGGAAGGGTCTGATTGGAACCCAAAAAGATGTATTTCAAGTGAGCAGGAAGAGGCTTTAACTCGAGGATAGGGTTATCAGCAGCAGCGGGTGGTTCAGTGTAGATGTGAGGTTCAAGGGTAGGAGTTACTGGGTTGTGTATGTCTGGATTCGACTCCTCTGTTTGCGGGTCAAGATCTTTCTGTGATTGATGAGGCATAATCGAGTCATTCTGGAGGTGTGACTCATCAACCAAAATCCTAACGTCACAAATCTGTTCGATGACACCGCAATTAATTCCTTGTTGGGCCTTAAATATATCATTTTTAAGGTTTGATCTCCAAATTTAAGCTCTATTTGGCCCTCCTCACAGCTGATGTTGGCTCTAGCAGTAGCCAAGAAAGGTCTCCCTAGAATGATTGGTGTATCCCTAGGGTTTTTAGGCGCGTCCATATCTAAGACTATAAAGTCCACTGGGAAATAGAAATCCCACACTCTTACGATAACATCCTCGAGAATCCCTTTTGGTGACTTTATAGATTAATCTGCTAATTGTAATGTCACCTTGGTTGGTTTTAGCTCAGATTCTTCTAGATGGTCAAGTAAGGATGTGGGTATCAGGTTTATGGATGCACCTAAGTCTAGCAAAGCTCTATCAAATTGGGTAGCACCTAGCTTGCAGGAAATCAGGGGAGTACCAGGATCTTTTGCCTTGGGTGGGAGTTTACTGAGGATTACAGAGCTGGCTTTCTCTGACAGAATAATTGGGCTCCCACCCTTGGTTCGCGGCTTACGCTGCGGTGTACACACATTCTTTAAAAATCGTGCGTAAGCTAGTACGTGGCGGATTGCATCCATCAAGGGGATGTTTATGTGGACCTGCTCAAAGAGCTTGACCAGGTCCTCCTCAGGTGCCACGGGCTTGGTGGTCTTCTTTCCCTTGGTCAAGGCCTCGGGAAACGGGATCTTGGTTGGTTCTTCTAGGATAGGTCCTGGTTGTGGATCTGGGATAGGGGTGGGGACGTCCTGGATTACTGTCCTATGCTTGGGATCACTACCAGGCTTGGAGTGGTTCGGATGAGGTGGGTCTTGGGTTTCCTTACCACTACGGGTCGTTACGGAATTAAGTCCTGCCTGGTTTTGGTTGGGATTGGGTAAGATAGCTTGCTGCTGGTAACTTGCAAAAGAAGTGGAGGCCTCTATCCCGTCAGGTGAAGGAACAGAGGGGGCCTGATAGATGATATGGGCATGGCTCGAGTTTGGGTTCATAACGCGCCGCTGGGTTGGCACGTTATTAGGATTAGGCAGAGGTTGGGAAGGAAGAGTACCTGGCTGGCAAGAGTTTGCCAACTGGGTCAATTGGTTTCGGACGTCTGTAAGTTCGTCCTTGTGTTGTTTCTGGATAGCCGCATTCGTTCTTTGAATGTCAGCCAGGATCTGAAGGATAAGGGACATTTGATCTTGATTTGGCCCAGATGGATAACTAGGGTTGGGCCGAGGCTGAGGCGGCTGGTAAGGACGAGGAGGTTGTGGGTGGGGTTGGAAGGATGGTCTTTAGGTTTGGGAATTTCCCGCCCACTGAAAGTTAGGATGGTTACGCCATCCAGGATTATAGGTGTTGGAGAACGGGTCATTCTGGATGGCGTTGAGGTCCTCGCAGGTCTGAGGAACCTCCAGAGAGTTAGAGAAAGAGGGAATGGAATTTCCCTGGCAGGTGTAGAAGGAATCGGAAGGACCTCCGGGGAAAGATTCGGATGATGGGTCCATCCTAGGAGAAGATCGATGGAGAATGTTTTGCACAGTTTCCCTTGTGGAAGGAGGCTGTGCGAAAGGGTTATGCGCAGAGGTGGCTCGCTGCAGATGCTGAGTCAGCTCATCCACCTTCTTTTCGATAATCGAGACCTTGTCTAATCGACTGGCCATTAACTCCAAGTCGACTGATGCAGATAGGCCCTGCGTCTCGTGTGCTCCCCTGAGATTCGTCACTGCGCGGGTATTCGTCCTGTCGAGTAATCCCATGGAGTCATTGTTGATGGAGTTCTCGCACATGTTTTCGAGAATCTCCCACACGGTGTCTTCATGTTGACCCATGATATTTCCTCCGCAGGTTGCATTGACGAAAAGACGGATGTCCTCACGGAGTCCCTGGTAAAAAGATTGGACTTGTTCCCATTTAGGAACTCCGTGATGGGGGCACTTTCTCATGAGATCCTGGAAACAATCCCATGACTCATGGAGAGGTTCCCCTATTTGTTGGGTGAAGTGTGTAATCTGATGGTGCAAGGCGTTGGTCCGTCCAACAGGGAAGAACTTTTTTAGGAACTCGGACTGAAGTTCTTCCCAATTGTTGATCGGCCGGGTCTGAGTTTGGTTCCAATGGGCGGCCTTGTCCATAAGAGAAAAGGAGAACATCTTCATGAGAAGAATATCCCGATTTTGTGCGTCTGACCCAAAAGTTTGGGCCAGATGCTTTAGTTGCTTGATGTGCTGGAAGGGATCTTCAGAATTAAGCCCATGGAATTTAGGTATAGCATGAATCATATTAGGCTTCAATTCAGAATCAGGTCCTCCAATCGGGATTCTGACTCGAGGCTCAACGGCCACTGCAGCAGTATTGTAGTGGTCCCTCATCATGGGGCGCTGCGGTGGGTGCACAAAGTTTTGGAAGAGGTCGTTGAGTCGCTAGAGCTGGTGCTCCAGATTGTTTTCTTCCTCAACTGGCTGAGCCATGATGGGGGAAGAAGAAGAACTTGGTTCTGAATCAGAAGAGAGAATAATGTGAGGGGGTTGCTGCACAAACACGGGCATCGAGGCTTGGCCTTGACGAGAGTGAATTTGTAAAGGAGGTCTTAAGGGTGGTCTTAAGGACCTCCTACCGTACATGCACTGTTGGAAGAGATGAGTTTAGAAGGTGCTGGACCCAATCAAGACACCCAAGAATGTGTTGGGTGACTATAGAGGTGTGAGGCAGATGGACCCCTTGATCAGAAAGATCGACCACCTGAGAATTACCTGGGCAGCCAAAGAGGGTGAGCCCCGCGAAGACCCCTACACGGTAGAGCGTCCCCACGGGTTACAGGGTTTCCCCCACCCGACCTCTCTTGTCACTGCGGTTCCAGGTAGACCAGAATGGGGATCTTGACCTCTTAAGTCTACCAATTTTAGCTCAAGAGCAAGGTGCTTAGGGTTCCACTTGAACTTTAGTCTTTTAAGTGCAAAGAGTGACCTAATTTGAAGGTTAGTTGAGCCAAATGGTCAACTTTACCTGCCAGTTTTGCTTATTAGGTCTTGTCTTTTAGGGTTCAAGTGTTTAAAGAGCCAATCTTATTTTAGGGTTTCTTTGGATAGGTATTTTCAATCAATGGTTTAGGCACACTTCTTTTGGATTTTCTCCATTCTTGATTTAAGTAGTGTGTCTCTAAAACCCTAATGTTGAATCTTATGTTGGCTCTATTTGGTCCAGTTAGTTCTTTGTTGGGTAATTAGGGCTCAAGCAAGAATGTGTTAGCCCTTAAATACCCTTAATAGTGTGCACGAATAATGGGTTGAAAACATGCAACATTTTATGGTTTACTAAGTATAGAAGACAGGTTAGCCCTATATTGCTTGTTCTTTTCTTTTCTTCCTCTTTAGAATTTAGGGGTTGAGAGGATAGAAAATTACCTGTCCTCGAAGTGGTTGTCATGCGGTTGCTTGTCTTCTTGATTTCCTGTAGCTGCACAAAAGAGAGGAGATTATTAGAACTAAAAAAAAAGAATGTTTACCTCTAGAATAGCCGTTGCTCCCCGGCAACGGCGCCAACTGACAGAACGGTGGCAGCAACTAGCTTTTCTTAAGTCGTTGTAGTATAGATAGTTATTGCCATCATTTGCTAATATTTGTTACTCGGAAAATACAGTTCTCCCGAGGTCGAACTCAGGGAGCAAGTCGTATTATAGAGATATACATGTTCTATTACAAAAATAAAGAGAGAGAGAGAGAGATGAAAGTTTGGCTTCTTCTTCTCTTCTTTCTTCCTCTTTGTCTTCTCTCCTCTTTGGCTTTTGTTCTTCGTGTTCTTCCTCTATTTCTTGGTTGGACGATCCTGTCTTTTTCTTCTTTTTATTTTCTTTGTTTCTTCTTTTCTTGCTTCAGATCTTCCTCCCGTGCTCTTCTTCTTCTTTTCTTCTTCTTTGTCTTCTTCTTCTTCCTCTTGTTTCTTCACTTGGCTGCTCTGTGTTCCTCTCTTTCCTCTGCCTCACCTTCCTTCTTCTTCTTTGCCTTCTCCTGTCTTCAGCACGTCGTCTGATTTTAAAATTAGATGACTTAAACCGCTTGTTGCTACAGTGTCTCCCTTAGCTTCCTTCTTCTTCACCTGTGCCTGCACGCTCAAGAGTTCAGAGTCAGAGGGCAAAAACCTACTCTACCCGCCTCCCCCGCGCGTCTCTTTCTCTATGAGTTCGCTCTTAAGACAGCTCTCCCAGAGCAACCGGGTAATCGGGTACGAGTCGCGTCCGGGTCCAGGCCCACCGACGTGCGGTGGTGGGCGAGGAGTGCAGGTCGGGTTAATCGGGTCGGGCCAGGTCCGCGGAGCGTGATCACGGACGAGGCCGGGTCGGGTGAGAGGGACCTCACCCCGTGGTCAGGAGGCGAACAGCATAAGGCACTTTTTGCCTTTATGCGCCCGCGCGCCTCTGAAAAGTTCCGAGGTGGGACTAAATGTCCCACCCCAGTTGAACGCCCGCAGCGGAGGGAGCAGCGGGCAATCGTGGCTTCACGCGAGCCCTTCGCCACAACTGCGAGCCTGGGACACTTTGCGGAGACGCCCCGGGCAACCTGGGAGTCGAACCTGGGCGAAGGTGTGCCTGCACCTGCAGGTGAAGGAGCTCTGCCTGGTCAGTAATGGCGACGGCGGGCGAGTCACCTGGTCACAGAAGAACGGCCTCTCGGCCAAATCAGACAGGCGGGGGACCTTCGCCGAGGCACGGCGAAGGTGGTCAGAGGGTCTGCAGGGGGCGTGGTGGAGCAAACAGGTCACCCTAGGTCAAACTGCGAGCGAAGAAGTGGGTGTGTTCGGTGGGTCTGCAGAGGGCGTTTGGTGGGCAGTGGATGGGCGGAGGAGGATCAGGGTGAGGAGGCGGAGGTTATGCACAGGTCGGCGAGCCGTGTGGGGTGCTGGAGCGATGGGAGTGGTTCGCCGGAGTTTGGCCGGAGGTGGAGAAGGTGAGGGTGATCGGTGGGAAATAGGTGGCGACAGTAAGGGTTTTCAGTATAGAAAAGAAAGAGGGGAGGAAGAGGAGAAGTTCTACCTGCTAAGCTGGACGAGGAGGGGTTGGCGCAGGCGACAGTCGTATCGACTGTCGCCGAAGAAGAAATTGCCCAGAGGAAGGGGCGGCGGCGAGGAGAGGGCCGGAGAGGCGTCAGCTGGGTGCGGCGTGATGCGGAAAGATCGAGGGAAGGTAACCCTGCTGCTGGTAGTGCGGCAGGGCGACGAGGAGGAGGAGAGGCCGCCGGAGCAAGGGGGCGTCTGTCGGAGTGGGAAGGGAGGAATTTAGGGGGGTGTCTCCATCAGATCCTAGCTTAGAAGAACGGCGAAGCGACGGGGGTATTTATAGGGGCGGAATCAAAGAGGAGGGCGGAGGGGGACGACGTGTCTCCCTCGCCGGAGGACGCCGGAGGAAGGAGACCCATACTATCCGTGCGTTCGCACGGGCGGTATGAGCGGTCGCAGTACTCAGGGGGGTGTCCCTGCGGTGGCTAACGACGTAGGGTACCCCCCATTGACTTGCCAGGGCCCCTCCTTCACCCTACGCGGCGCCATGCTCCGCGCAAGGTCGCCGGAGCATGGCGCTGCGCAGGTTTTGCAGGAGGGACCTAAACGCAAAGAACGAAGGAGAGTTAGGGGCCAAAATGTGAGGGTTCAAAAGTGAGGGCCAAAAAGTAAATATATGAGGACCAAAGTGTAAAGTTGGTCAAGAAGGTTTCTTCTTAGGCCCAAATTTTCATACATGACTAATTAGGACCTAAGGATTCTGATGATGAATTTTATTTCTAGATTAAACCTTGTTTGACTGGTCAATTTATGCAAAAACCCAAATTAAGTTGTTAATTGGGTATGGTTCTCAATGTAGGTCAAAATCGGTTCCTAAGGCCAAATTGAAAGTCCTAAACCCTAGAGATTATTTTTCTATGGATTTTAGAGGGTTTAGTTAATTTTTACCTTGCCTCGAACCACGTGAATTGAAGTGAGTTTATTTTTAGGGTTACAGATTATCATTTAGTTCCTTGGAATTGCTGTAGCCCTTATTGGATCAGATCATCCCACTTTCCTTCTTATTAGGTTGTTTTGACCTATGTTTGCACCCTGAGTTACCCTGTTTTCAGATTGGATTGAGAAATTACATTTTTACCCCTCAGTTTCTATTTTCTTTGCAAACTCAGAATCTCTTTAAGCCAAGCCTTTCTAAGGTTATGTAGGAGCTTTTTCCTGCAAATCAGGGTTAAATGGTGCTAGTTTAGGGCTCATGATGAGGTTCTCATCACCCTCCACCCTAGGATCCTTAACCACCTTCCATCATCCAATTCTAGCTAATGGGAACGCCATCATGAACGCTAACTAGCTCATTTTGACCTAGAAAAGAGAATAAATGCTCCTACATAACCAAGTAAAGGGCCTAATTAAAGGAATAACTACTCTAAGAGGAAAATAAGAAACAAAGGATAAAATTGCAATTTTACCATTGCAGTACATCAACGGGATTTCTCAGTGGCAAAACACAGGTCAAATGATCTTGACAAAATAAAAAGTGAGTTGGTTCAAACAGAAAAGGTTTAATGTGAAATTTGGGAATTAAATGACTTCTAGTAACCCTAAAAGAGACCCACTTAATTCAACAAGGTTCTGGTTAGGGTAAAATTCACCTAAACCCTCTAAAATTCATGAAAAAATATCCCCTAGGGTTTAGAACCTTCAATTTGGCCTTTAGAACCTATTTTAACCTAAATAGGGGTCGTAGTCAACTATTTGCCCTAAATTGGGTTTTTGTGTAAAATGTCAAGTCAAACATGGTCAAAACTAAAATCCAACTTCACCATTGGATTCATTAGATCCAAATTAGGTTTATACCAAAATTTGGACCTAAAGGGAGTTCACCTTGACCTACTTTGCAAAATAGTCCAACAGAATTACATTTAGACACCTAGCTTTTGAAAACCATTGCAGAGACCCCCGTAGCTTCCTCACCATTCTTTGCAATTAGGTCCCTCCACCATTATAGTGGAGGAGTCCTACTCTTACAAGGATTCAAGAGGGGATTTCTCCCTGATTCCTTAGAGACTCCCTCTCAAATTTGAAAGGGAGATTCTCTGAGGAATTCCTCATCATATGAACGCAATCCCAAGCCCTGATTGTCACCCAATCTCTCATGCGAATGCATGAGAGATTTGGGTATCTCGCACCTTCCTACTCTGGCTAGGATACCCGTGCTTGGAAGCTTGCCTTCCAAGCACAAGGCTCTCCACCAGAGACTTTAAAACACACCCCTGACCCGGCCGATCATTCTCAGCTTGGTTTGGCCAGAGACAACCCCTCAAATTCATCTCTTCTCCTCTGGTCAAACATCCAACGAGCTCCAGTGACATATTCTCCCTCTTCTCGTCGCTCTGCCACAATACTAGTGGCAAAGTCATCTTCGCCTCCTTCGTCCACGTCGCGCCATACCTACGCACGCACCAGCTACCTCCTCGTCGTCACCATCCCCCTCCACTAGAACCTTCGTCTCCGGCAGTAGCAGGTACACGTCGATCGCCATCCTGCCTCCCTTCATCCTTAAACTAGGTTAGATCTCTTCCCCGCTCTCTTCTCTTTATTTTCTTCCTCTTTATTTCCCAAAACTCCCCTCGACAACCGCAGACCACCACCATCTTCTCCACCTCCGGCAGACCACCGGCGAGGTGTCTCCATCACTCCACACACCCATCCACCTTGCCAAACCCCTCAGAAGCTCTGCCACCTTCCACTGATCACTTCCCTCATCTCCATTGACCACCACACCCACCATAATCTTCCCCCGAGTAGCCCACCTTCACGGCCACAGACCGACCTAGACACGCACGCCTAGGCCGCCCCACAGCATACTAGCCCCCGAGCCACCTTCACTGTCTCACGGCGAAGCTTTCTAAGTATTTTAACAAGGCCATGAGGCTGTATTCGTGTTGACAGGGTTTCGACCTCGGCCGCCATTGAAGCAGGTGTGAAGCTTGCTTGCAAGCTTCAATCCAGGCATTAGGCTCCAGACACCCAGGTCCAAGAGGCGTGGAGTTGTCACACAAATGCTTCCAGCCAGTGATTGGCCTTTGAGAACCTCACAGCTACAGCAACTAAGAAGATATCCACTTCGGGCATGCAAGCGAATCGGGTAGGAGTTTTAGTCCCACCTCAGAAAGTTTGGAGGAGGTTGTGTGGGATAAATTGAATTTGTGTTAGGGGCTTATCGCCTCCTGACACGGGGTGAGGTCCCCTTACCCACTCGCCTCATCTGCGATTCACCACTCTGCAGACCTGGCTGCCTGACCCGATAACCTTGCACTCCTCGCACATCACCCACGCCGGTGCGCCTAGATCCAGGTGTGCTAACCTGACCTGTATACCCGAGAATGGCTCTGGGAGAGTGAGCCTCAGAGAGAAAAGAGAGAGAGTTCTCAGGGGAGGGTAGGGGTAGGTTTTGCGCTTGTGTGCAGGGAAAGGAAGAAGGCAGAGGAAGCTGAAGGAGGGAGCTGAAAAAGGAAGAAGGAAGAGGAAGATGAAAAAGGAAGAAGGAAGAGGAAGCTGAAAAAGGAAGAAGGAAGAGGAAGCTGAAGAAGGAAGTAGAAGAAGAAAGCTGAAGGAGAAAGAGTCACAAAGAAGGAAAAAAGAAGAGAAGGCACGACTGAAGGAGAAATAGGAAGCTGAGGGAGAAATTAGAGAAGAAGAAGGCTAAAGGCAGAAAGGAAGAAGAAGAAAAAGAAGTTGCAAAGAAGAAGAAGAAGGAAGGAGAAGGCACGGCTAAGGAAAAGGCAAAGGCAAAGCCAAAGAAGGTAAAGAAGAACAGAGAAGCTAAAGGCAAAGTCAAAGAAGAAAAGAAGCCAACGAAAGAAAGAAGGACTGAAGAAGAAGAGAAGCTAAAGAGGGAAGCTGAAGAAAGAAGGAAAGAAGAAAAAGAAGAAAAATCAACCTTTTTAAGACATCTGATTCTATAATCAGACGTCCAATTTCTCTTTTATGCTACATTTTTCATAAACTCCTGCTTTAAATTTTGATTAGACTTTGAGTAATTTTATGTGTTCAAATTGCATCGATTATTGAGATTAGTGTATGAGTTCCATTTTCTCTCTGTGTTCAACCTAGGACTTAAAATTCAAGTAATAAAATTCTTATTTGCTTTCAAAGCGATTTCAACTATACTACGACGAATCATTTACTTTTAAACACTAATTTCGCCTCTTGAGTAAACATTTTGGCACCGTTGTCGGGGAACAACATGCAATTCATCACTAGTCTACATTATTTTGATTATATTTGAGCACTAACTTGCCCTATTTGTTTTATTGTGATTTTTTGCGAGGTATTTCATGAGGAGATCTCCCACGTAAATCAACCACTCCAGGGCAGGTAAATTCTCTCTTCTTCCTGAATCCATCTCCTAATCCTGAGAAAGCAAAAAGGAAGCAATCTATTAGGAATCAACTACCTTATTCTCTTTAGTAATTATCATTTGTAGGCAAAAGTTTCCTAATCTACGAAATTATTTCAAATCTTATTGAAGTTGAAGCGATTTTTTTAGAGATCCTACCCTACAAATTCCTGTGCCTATTAGAGATCACGCTTAATTTCTGAATCTCTGCAGGCTACACACTTCTTGTTTGAAGTCCAAAGAGAACTTCTGAAAATCAAAGAGGATGGGAAATAGAACCAAATTAGGGTTTCTACAGTAGGGTTTTGGAGTGCTAGTTCACACGTGTTTGCATAAAAGGAAATAGACCCACCCATATCTGTGTGCTATCCAAGACCTTGATTGAAAGAATCTAAGCAAAACAAACCCTAAAATTAAGCTCTAAAATCACTTGAACCTTAAAAACCTTGGGCCTAATAACCTGGAGTCACATCAGGGTGATTTCTAGGTCTTCACCTAGAATTGTTCAGCCATCTTTAGGACAAGTCAGGTGAAGTTGACCCCTTGTTGGGTCAACCAACCTCCAAATTAGGTCACAACATCAAAACATCTAAAGTTCAAGTGGAACCCTAAGCACCTTTGATCTGAAGTAAAAGTGGTAGACTTAAGAGGTCAAGGTCCCCATTTGGTCTACTTGGCATCTCAATGACAAGAGAGGTCGAGTGGGGGAAACCCTATAACCTGTGGGGACGCTCTACTGTATACGGGTCTTTGCGGGACTCTCGTTCTCTGGCTGCCCAGGTTATTCTCAGGTGGACGACTTTCAGATCCAGGGGTATCATCTGCCCTGAACCTCCATAGTCATCCAAACATTTTTGGGTGCCTTGATTGGGTCAAAAACACATCTAGTTCCTCATCCCTTCTCTTTAGAGCATAAACATAGATTTTCAGTGGGACTCTCTCTTCAGATCTAATCACTTCACACTTGATTCTACATCTTGATCCGAATTCTGATTCTACATCTTGATTCCACCATCTGATCCAAATATGCAGCCTAGTTACTTACAATTACCACTCAAAAAACCTGAATCACAAAGATCCATGAGAGATAGAATGATTGAGGATGCCCTTGAATTCTATGAAATTGAATACAAAACCTCAACACCAATACAAGACATTCATGTTAGTGTACCAACAACCACAACTTTCATCATAAACTGTGCCCAAGTGTTATTAACAGAAACCACAAAAGGATCAACCCGAGACATTCTCATAACAGGATACATTGAGATTGAAAAATTGCACAACTTTGAATACCTTCAATGTATGACAAATCCTGTACTATGGGAACAATACCAAGATGATCTTGAAAAATGGGAAGAGATGATGAGATTATTGAAACAAGTTATCGATCAGAAACACCCGTACACACCCCAAACAGATGATGAACCATCTTGGAATAGTATTGAGGATCAATCTGATTTCCCAAATCCCAAGTTTGAGGCACAGAGTTGTTATGGATTCCCAACCCAAATGGAATACAACATGCCTGATCTTGAAATAGGTTGGGAAGTTCCAATTGTAGGAGAACACAAGTTGAGCCAATCCTAGACCCTGGGTCACCAAGCATAGAATTCCAAGACCCCTGCAATAATGAGATTAGAATTGAACCTCTCAAGGGTGTACATCCCACCCCTTATTTTGATAAGGTGACCCTCGAAGGTTATTGAGACCTAGATTCTAGTGATTCAACCCACATCTTCAGCTTGGAATCTAGATCAAAAACTTATTGGGAAGATTACGAGGCCCCGTACGATAAAAATCGAAGTGTCAATGAAGAGTATGATTCTGGGTCTCTATTTGATGAATATCCCTCTCCAACATCCTTAAAGAATCAGATTGATTTTTCGAAAGTCATGCCAATTTACGATATAGAAACTGAGGAGTTGGACGAGTGGGGTTTTGATTGGGTCTTTCCTACAAAACTAGAACTTGAGCCTAGACCAAATAAGGACAACTTTGTGAGCTTAGAAGTGACATATGGGCTAGACCCAGGTCAAGCTGCTAAGTCTACATCATATGATTTATTCTGTGGTCGAACTCATGATCTCGAATCTCATTCAGAACTTGATTTTCGCAATATCTCTGACAATTTCGAATCTTACCATGATTTCGGAGAAACTCTGCTTCCTGAATACAATGAGCCAATCTATGGCCTCAGCTCACATGATTCATTCTTCGACTCCGACTTTGAGGTCTTAGTTCCCGAGATCACTGATTTCAGTTCAGGTTCTAGTGAGATGGAATCATTTCTTTTCGATCCTCAGGAATCAAAACCAGAAAATGCTGAGAGTGACTATAACCCAAAGTTCGAATCTTTTCTCGATTCAATTTTCCATTATCCTGTCGACACTCTTCAGGCATTCACTTTTGACTTTGAGAGCTACTATGAGGACTCTCTACATGAAACCACCTGTAACACCTTTCTAGAAGAGCCCTCATACATAATTCTCATTGACGCTATCTCTTCCAAATATATAGAACCCAGCCAAACCCATTTTCAACCCTGACCCACAACCGGACTCATTTTCTATTCTGATTCCCCTCTTACTGAGCCGATTACAGATGATTCAACTCCACATATATACCTGGTAACGAACAGAGATCAGATTGAAGACCATGCTCCATCATTCTTTGATCACCCATGTAGGTTTTTCGCATCATTCACTGATTATTTTATAGATCCCTACTTTGACCAGGCTGATTCGACTCAGCCAAAACCCAAATTTACACTTCCACATCCATCCGAGCTCCATAGCATATGGTGGGTTCCACATCTTTTGATCTACATTTATCAACCCACTAGATTAATAGGGTTTGGGCTGCATCATCAGCCTATGGATCTGAACAAGCACCTGGTTGGACCAACCAGGCTCTTAATCAAGGTGCTTGTTCTACAAAACTCTACTGATTTAACCACTCCCTCTCCATCCCATTTCCCGCTCGACTGAAGGCGTTGAATTTAGCACTTAACGAGAGGCAACCCGTCATCCCAAAAGACCGAGATCCATCTGATTATCTGTCTATACGTCACGTCTATTGCACCCTGAGTTCAGCATTAGAACAGTTGATCCCACCTCTGGTACACGTACCAGAGCTTGAAATCATCCGCATCAGTCATTCCCGACCCATTCACCCACCCGATATATCATGT
The DNA here is from genome assembly GCA_037157565.1 of Thalassia testudinum. Classification (NCBI taxonomy): domain Eukaryota; kingdom Viridiplantae; phylum Streptophyta; class Magnoliopsida; order Alismatales; family Hydrocharitaceae; genus Thalassia; species Thalassia testudinum. Next base: position 19,721,913 of record JAZHRO010000057.1, read on the forward strand.
TCTAAGTCCTTGGACCCAACACTGTGTTACACCCTCTATTTACAATGAGGACATTGCAAAACTTAGGCATGGGGGGTGGTAAGGTGCAAACATATAGAAATCAAGAAAAGTCAGAAGGATTCTCACAAAAAAATACATATGGCAAAAATACCAAAAAATTAGAAAATTGTGAAAAAGAACAAAAAATTGGAGGGAAGAAAATTTTGAAGCCATATAAACATGAGGAGGAAAAGAGCAAAATGTAAAAGGGAGCACAAAATGAAAAAGAAAAAGAGATAGTCATTAGTAAGCGATTAAGGAATTAACCAAAGTTCTACACCACATCAAGGAAAAGAAAAATGAAGGAAAAAAGTGCTAATGAGACACAAAAGAGATTAGTAGGAACACTGACCTTGGGCCTTTTGGGCTAGACTCTTAGGCTTAAAAATTCAAGTATCCGCTAAGATTTGGATAATCCTCAAGAGGTTGGGGAAAATGCAAAGCTTAAGTATTAGGTCTAAGGCTTAGGGAGTATTCGGCCTCGTTAACTGAACTTTGATTTGCAGGACTCGGTAGCCTAAGCACCCCAATCTACACGCAGTCTGGTTCAGTGCGCATAACTATCAAAATCATGCAAAAGGGTTTAAATGTTCTGGAAAACAAAGTTGCCTAGATTAGGAGCAGCCGATCAACACAAGTTGATTTGGACGAGTTCCCGGTGCGGAGAGGCAGGAAATTCCCCTCAAAGATGCGTAACAACATATCATCTCCTCGGTGCTTGTCTCCTAGGATATTTACATATCCTATTGGGGGCACGTAAGCACCCTACTGGTTCAGATGCCATGGGCGGCATTATCACGAAATGTCAATTGCTAGGGTCTGGATTTTCCTACAGAACACTAATGGGTGGGATTATCTCGAAATCTCGAAAGCTAGGGTTGTGGGGGTTGCCATGGGTGGTGCTATCATAAAGCATCGATTGCTAGGGACCTTTGAGGATTGATGATGGGAATGAGGAATCCGATACAAACCATGTTGAGAAGCCAAACCGAAGCTAGAAATAAAAGAAAAGAGAGAGAAAACTCTCCAAACAAATAAATCCTCTATCTCTCTCTTACAAGAAACACACTGCAAACAGAACCGAGGCAAAAATATGTCTCAAGCATGGGTGCTTTAACCGTGGAATCCAATGAACCTTAGGATAGTTCCTACGGGCCTTAAAAACCTTCACGGAAGACTAAGGCTAGAGCTGGTCAGGTCCGAATCTTGGTTGGTACTTGAGTACCTCTAGGCCTACTGTCAGCATACTAACTTAATCAAAAAGAAAAAGAAAACGCACTTATCATAAATTGTGCAATGAAGTCATGGTCTAGTACAGAAGTTAAAACCTTGAAATTTTGCTAAGGGACTAGAAAAAGCTAGGCATGGGGGTATGATGGGAACACCATCATGAGCCCTAACTAGCTCATTTTGACCTAGAAAAGAGAACAAAAGCTCCTACATAACCAAGTAAAGGGCCTAATTCAAGCAATAACTATTCTAAGAGGAAAATAAGAAATAAAGGATAAAATTGCAATTTTACCATTGCAGTACATCAACGGGATTTCTCAGTGGCAAAACACAGGTCAAATGATCTTGACAAAATAAAAAGTGAGTTGGTTCAAACAGAAAAGGTTTAATGTGAAATTTGGGAATTAAATGACTTCTAGTAACCCTAAAAGAGACCCACTTAATTCAACAAGGTTCTGGTCAGGGTAAAATTCACCTAAACCCTCTAAAATTCATGAAAAAATATCCCCTAGGGTTTAGAACCTTCAATTTGGCCTTTGGAACCTATTTTAACCTAAATAGGGGTCCTAGTCAACTATTTGCCCTAAATTGGGTTTTTGTCTAAAATATCAAGTCAAACATGGTAAAACCTAAAATCCAACTTCACCATTGGGTTCCTTTGGTCTAAATTAGGTTTATACCAAAATTTGGACCTAAGGAGAGTTCACTTTGACCAACTTTGCAAAATAGTCCAACCCAATTACATTTAGACCCCTAGCTTTTGAAAACTATTGTAGAGAGCCCCCTAACTTCCTCTACATTCTTTGCAATTAGGTCCCTCCACCATTACAGTGGAGGAGGCCTACTCCGGCGAGGATTCAAGAGGGGATTTCTCCCTGATTCCTTAGAGACTCCCTCTCAAATTTGAAAGGGAGATTCTCTAAGGAATTCCTGATCATATGAACGCAATCCCAAGCCCTGATTGTCACCCAATCTCTCATGTGAACGCATGAGAGATTTGGGTATCTCAAACCTTCCTACTCCGGTGAGGATACCCATGCTTGGAAGCTTGCCTTCCAAGCACAAGGCCCTCCACCAGAGACTATAAAAGACACCCCTAACCCAGCTGATCATTCTCAACTTGGTTTGGCTGGAGACAACCCCTCAAATTCATCTCTTCTCCTTCGACCAAACATCCAGTGAGCTCCTGCAACATATTCTTCCTCTTCTTGTCACTCTGCCACATTACCAGCAGCAGAGTCATCTCCACCTCCTTCATCTGCGTCACGCCATACCTGTGCATGCCTAGCTACCTCCTCGTCATTGTCGTCCCCCTCCACTGGAACCTTCATCTCCGGCGGTGACAGGTACGCTCCGACTGCCATCCTACCCCCCTTCATCCTTAAACTAGGTTAGATCTCTTCCCCTCTCTCTTCTCTTTATTTCCCAAAACTCCCCTCGACAACTACAGACCACCACCATCTTCTCCACCTCCGGCAGACCACCGGCAAGGTGTCTCCGTCACCCCACACATCCATCCACCTCGCCAAACCCCTCAGAAGCTCTGCTACCTTCCACTGATCACTTCCCCCATTTCCACTGACCACCACACCCTCCACAATCTTCCCCCGAATAGACCCACCTTCACGGCCACAGACTGACCTAGGCACACATGCTTAGGCCGCCCCGCACCACACCAGCCTCCGAGCCACCTTCATCATGTCACAGCGAAGCTTTTTAAGTATTTCAATAGGGCCCTGACGCCGTATTCGTGTTAACAGGGTTTCAACCTCGGCTGCCATTGAAGTAGCTGTGAAGCTTGCTTGCAAGCTTAAATCCAGGCATCAGGCTCCAGACATCCAGGTCCAGGAGGCGCAGAGTTGTCACACGAATGCTTCCAGCCAGTGATTGGCCTTTGAGAACCTCGCAGCTACAGAAATTAAGAAGATATCCACTATGGGCATGCAAGCGAAGTAGGTGGGACTTTTAGTCCCACCTCGGAAAGTTTGGAGGAAGTTCTATGGGATAAATTGAATTTGTGTCAGGGGCTTATCGCCTCCTAACACAGGGTGAGGTCCCCTTGCCCACTCGCCTCATTCTCGATTCACCACTCCGTGACCTAGCTACCTAACCCGATAACCCTACACTCCTCGCGCATCACCCACGCAGGTGCGACTGGACCCGGGTGCACTAACCTAAGCCATATACCCGAGAATGGCTTTGGGAGAGTGAGCCTAAGTGAAAAGAGAGTTCGCGGGGGAGGGTAGGTGATGTAAACACATTTACACTACTTAAGATGTCTATTTATGCATGCTCTTAAGCATAGGATTGCATTTCATGATATAAATATTGCATAACATGCATCATCTTGCATTTAGAGTAGTTTGAATAAAATGGAGGTTAATTATCTCCTTTTATGTGCTTGGATAGGGAAAAATTTTATCGGGGCCTCAGATCAAAGATCCAACCATATGGATGTGATTAGGGCGACGATTGGAGTTCAACAACTCCAAGATCGCCCTAATCAGGCATCCGTAGCATCAGATAGTGATCGGGGAACCCTAGAAGATCAAGGGTCAGGATGATGTAAATCCACACTTCAAATGACAAATCCGACCGCATAGATGAATTCGGATCGACGATCGCAGCCCAACAACGTAAAAATCGAGTCAATCCAACATCCGTAGCACCATCTACAACATCAAGAAGATGGATGGCCAAGATGGCGCCACGTGGCGCCATCTCGACTCCCCAAACGGCCGCATACAATCTTTGAAGGCTCCACATCCGCCCCCTCTCCGCCATTGGATCTCGATCCAACTGCTGTGGACGCGGCTCGTTGAAATCGTCCCCGCGACCTTTTGGGCGAGGCAGCGCAACGGTCCAATGCCTTATTGCGAGGCACTGGCGTGCGTTCAAGCCTCGCCACGTGAATTCATTAGCGAGCGGGCGCGCCGTTATCAACCGTCAGATCGTAATCCAACGGCCGCACAAGCCTGATAGCGTTCACACGCTATTGCACGCGCGACATCACGCGGCATCGCACGTGTCGGGCGGGCGAGCAGCGGCGGGTGAAGACGCATCTTAAGCCGTCGGATCTTGCGATCGGACTGCTGTGGATGAAAGAACATGGGCGGGCATTGAGAAAGAGCGCAGTTGAGGAGGCGTGCGTGGGCGCGGGTGCTACGCCCACGTTGGGTCTTTAGTGACGGTTTTATCCGTCACTAAAGACCCCTCATTTATTATTTTAAAGATGTAATGACCAATTTGCCCCCACTCCTTACAACTATAAATGGAGACCCCCTCCAAATGAAATTCTCATCCCTTCCTTCTCTTCTCTATCTCTCAAAAGCTCAAAAGAAGCTTGTCCCACACCCGGGATGCTTCTCGCGAGATAAAGTCCAAATTTTCGTCCCCCTTCAAAAGTGGATCCCACGATGATGACGGCGTGCTGCTCCGTTCCCGTTCTTCTGGTTCATCCTCCTTCATCCTGATTCATCCTCCTTCGTCCAGGCGTTGTCCTATCCGGCTCGTCCTCCAAACGACCGTCGAGGAGGATATCTCTCTCCCTATTCCTTTTACTGCTTTCTAGTATAGATTTACTACTTTCTAGAGTAGTTCTGCTCGTCCTCCAAGCGATCGTCGAGGAGGACATTTCTCCCTCCATTCTTTTAATGCTTTCTAGAGTAAATTTATCGCTTTCTAGTGTAATTGTGTTATGCTTTCTAGTTGTAATGAACAATCCCCTTAATGATAAATTCTATATTTATTCTACATCTCATTTTTTATTTTTATGTGTAATATTCTCTCTCTCATACCCTCTCTCTCTCTCTTCTATTTATTGCAAATAATTAGATAGTTTTAAATTGAATTACTTCGTGACAAATAAAAAGAAACGCGTAGTTTTTTAAATCAAACGTCTGCCTCCTTTGTTCTACCCGGAATTTTCATTTCGGTATAAATTTTATTTGTTGAACATGAATTCTTCGCTTTCAAACTACAACGATAGGTTTTCCAAAACCAAACACGTTAGCGTAGCAATTCGAGCATTTAACATTTTGGCGCCGTTGCCGAGGAAGCGACGCGCTTTGGTTTCTCTTCGCATTTTCTAACTTACAAATCATTTACCTCACTTTTCTCCTTTCTTATTGTGATTGCAGGTACTCTTTCGAGACAGGCAAAAGCGGTAGATTGGATTAAAGTGCTGTGGAAGGTTCTGTAAGTTATCCTCCACCTCCCACCCATTAGATTTCATTCCACAACATAATAATTCAAACATCAATCAACCTAGGTGTTTTTATAAACTCTAAGTTTAGATTGTTTGTTGTTTGACACCCATACTCACCCCAACCCCCACATTAAAAAAAGAAAAAAATTAAAAAAATCTCACAGAGGTACACAACCTCATCTGATTTTCTAACTCAACCAGTAAACTAATCTTAGGAACCGGTACACACATTCAAAAACATAATTGAGTAGAAATCATATTAGGTAATCATTTGTGTGCCTAATTAAGTGGTGCACCAGGCCAATTGCCTGAGTTGATTGGGCCGCATCACTTCAAATAAAATCAATTCATCAAGTAGCTACTACTTAGGTTCAACTCTTAAGGATTTACCAGGCACTCCACATTCTTTTTAAGCTTTAAAGGAAAACATCTTCACCTGTGCTTGCAAAACCTGCTGTGCCAACGAAACTTGTTTGAAAACACCTAAAGTTGAATCCTAAAAGCTACTAAGCAAGATTTGAACCTTAAAATTCTCCGCATCAAAAACAATCTTGCTTGAAAATCACTGGTTGTGCATGCACACACAAATCAATCAATCATTAAGGGCACAACCCATTTAAAGGGCCCATCACATTCCAAAGCACATTCAAACCTATCCCTAAATAAAATAGAGTAGACGTTGGCCTTAAGGATTGGACTTGCTCTTCAGAACCCAGAACGAGATTATTTTCGATTAGTCTATTTCTACTGTTCAATCTGATGTCTAGCTAGGGGAGCAGAATCAGACGATCGTGGCTGGGGGGTACACTAGGAACCGGAGGTGCAAGTCGAAGGAAGAACCTTCTCCCCAGTCCCTCCTTCAACTAGTTGGATTGAACTGACAGAAGTAGATCAAATCGTTTCTTTATCTCAAGATGGGTTTTGGGAGTCTGTAGGTCTGTAGGTTAACCCAATTAAGGACATGTTTGATTGTTTGTATTGCAGGGCACCTTTCTTCCTCCCGTGTATCATGAATCCTTCCACATATTACACACATTCCCGTTATTTCCCTCCCATTGTGAATTATCCTCAACATGGCGATTATCCCTACTCGTACTATAATCAACCATCAGTTAATTGGGATTACTCAGATTGGGGATACAGTTCCAGACCTCCGTGTTTAGGGTCTAACCCTGAACACTTTGATTCTGATTTCTATCCTTCTCAGAGCTACGTCGATTATAGATCATCTTCCATTCATGAACAACCTTATATGATCTAAAATCAAGAAGGATACACCGATCCTTACCCATCCTCTGATTTCACTACCTTTAGGTCATCACCATCTTTTGAACAATCTGAAATGACCTATTATCAGGAAGGGTATAACGAATCTCAATTCGTTAATTCCTCTACATTGATGTCAAACCCACCTAATCTTGAACCAACTCATTTGTTTCAGGTTAACCAGGTTCAAGATAAGGTTCTGGCTAACTTGAGGAATATCATTCAATCTTTAGAAGTTCAGCCAATACCTTGCATTGAGAGATTGGAGCCCCTGATTGAAATGATTGATGATTTGAATAAGTCTTTATTGGATTGGCTCCAGTATGTTAAGGATAAGAACCCGGGTGAGTTTCTACTTGGGAAATTAGTGAAATTGACGATGAGATTCGTGGTTGCTTTGATTCAATCTTGGGATGATTCCCAAGATGAACCTTCTTCAGGAAACCCAATGACAGAACCCGCTTAGGCACTTGTTGGGGTGGACACGTGTTACGAGGCTGACCAGATTGAATTAAAGCAACCAATTAAGGAAGATCTGATTTCTTCACCTGAGATCCCTAAGCCGGGTTATGAGGAAACGTATACCTCCTTGGAACAGAAAGTGACAAATGATTTTGGGACATACATTGATACGGATCCTGATTTCTTTCATGGTGAAGATTTAAGTTGCGAAGTCTCACGCGAGTTTTCTAAACATGATTTTTGTGAGACGATTGGGCTTGAGGAATCTGATAGATCATTTGATAGCCCAATAACTGAGGAAACTGATCTCATTAGGGCACACATTACGGATCCAGAATCGCATTTTCTGGAGGAATCAATTCAATGCCCTGATTATCAGTTACACCCCGTTGAGCTTATCGATAATTCTGTTTCTGAGATAATTAGACCCAAGTCAATTCTGATTTTGCCACATCATTTAGACTTGGAGATTTCAGACGGGGTGATTAATATACAAGAGGTCCTGGAATTTGATATGCTAAATGAGGAGGATAGGAGTTGGGAAGTTCTGATTTGGGAAGTTAGTTCCGGAGGAAGTAGAACATTGAGTCGAAGGGTTCCTTTTAAGCTGAAACCATCAAATCAGAACCCTTACGACATTTGTTTCGAGGATGTCAAACTCAAGCACACATTCAACGATTATCCTTTTGAGCTTCAATTCTCTGTAACATGACTTTTTGGTCTTGGGTTGCATCCTCATAAATCGCAGGCCTGACCCCGCTTGCATTCTGATTTTAGGTTTTGGGTAATTTTTATCCAGAACCTAAGATATTCTCAATTATGGGGGATGGGTCTGCACCACAATCTGGTCCACATCTATGGACCTCTGTTGGTAGGTCAGAGGATTCTTCTGTTTATTCTGATTTTGACCTGCACTTGTGAATTCTTCATTTCTTTTCTTTGTACAGTGTGCCTAGCTGAAGGCACTAAACTCAGCACATATACAGTTAATTTTAGTTTTCATCTCGGAGCGGACCTGACATTCACGCAATTCAGGTGCTTTCTATGCTTTTCCACTCTGTTCTGTCTTTTTAATACAATGAGGACATTGCATTAGATAGGCTTGGGGGGGTGGACATTCATCTCTAAATTCATTCGTCAGCTCCGTAGATTTTTTTATTTTCTTTTATAAAAAAGAAAATTCGAAATTAGGAAAGAGAATTTGGGTTTAAGAAAGTCTTCAATCTTAGAAAATAATACATTATGATTTGAACACAAAGACCCTTCAGGTCTTTGGACTTAATCAGCCCGTGTATCCACTAAAATTTGGATTTGTTTTTCGAGTTCTCGCCAACCTAAATTTTATTTTAACTGGAGTAAATAAGTTTGGGTGATAAGTACACGACTTATCAACCCTCCCTCTGATTTGAGGAAATTTTGAGTTTTAAGCATCTACACACTTTCTTTGCACTGACTCGTTGTTCGGCGATTCTAACGGAAATTGGGTAGCTAATGAACCTTCTAGGGTGATATGGCTGGCAAGTTATCATGGGTAATAGCCCATAGGTAGGTTGTCCAGAGCCCAGTCACTGGACCTTTCACTTTTCCTTCCCTTAGGTAAATCTTAGACCAGGAAAACCACCTACTTAAAGAAAGAAAAGAAAAATCAAAAAGAAAAGGAGAAAAGAAAAAAAGAAATAAGCCACACTTCGCCGCACGAGTATGGCGGGCAAGTTGTCGGTGGTAATAGCTCATCGATCGGTTGTCCAAAACCCAGCTCAATAAATGCACTAAAAATTTTCAAAACAATTAGGAAGAAGCAGAGAAGTAGAATAACCGGGGAGATATGCACTGGATTCACCCTTGTGTTGACCCCGTTAAAAAATAAAAGTAGGGAGAAAGCTACCAGTTGTAAAGATACACCTTTAGGCAGAATTCTTTTTGAGGTCACCTAAAGGCGTAGAAACCCGAAATCCGTTTTAACTGCCGGTCAATGAGTCTATCACAATCATAATAAGATGCTTAAAACTTAAGGTTCTCATCAAATCCTGGGTGAGTTGAATGGCCGTAGAAAGCCACTCTTAAACCCTAAAATTTGAAAATCCAAAAATATTAGAAAAGAGTAAAAAGAGAAAAAGAAATTTTTTCCTTGAATAAGGCGAGGGCTTGAGGCGGTCTGCATTTTGGCTGATACTCGGGCGCTGTTGTGTCTTTGAAAGTTCAGATCCTAAGTAGACAATTTCTTAATGATTGAAAATAACTCATGCCTAAATAATCCAACCTAATTCTTTTATAAATAGCATATAGTTTTTGCTAGGGACTAGCAAAAGATAGGCATGGTGGTATCTTGTAAACACATTTACACTACTTAAGATGTCTATTTATGCATGTTCTTAAGCATAGGATTGCATTTCATGACATAAATATTGCATAACATGCATCATCTTGCATTTAGAGTAGCTTGAATAAAATGGAGGTTAATTGTCTCCTTTTATGTGCTCGGACAATGCAAACATTTTATCGGGGCCTCGGATCAAAGATCCAACCGTATGGATGTGATCAGGGCGACGATTGGAGTTCAACGACTCCAAGATCGCCCTAATCAGGCATCCGTAGCATCAGATAGTGACCAGGGAACCCTAGAAGATCAAGGGTCAGGATGGTGTAAGTTTGCACTTCAAATGACAAATTCGACGGCACGGATGAATTCGGATCGACAATCGCATCCCAACGACATAAAAATCGAGTCAATCCGACATCCGTGGCACCATCTACAACATCCAGAAGATGGACGGCCAAGATGGCGCCACGTGGCGCCATCTTGGTGCCTAAACGGTCGCATACAATCTCTGAAGGCTCCGCATCCGCCTCCTCTCCGCCGTTGGATCTCGATCCAACAGCTGTGGACGTGGCTCGTTGAAATCGTCCGCGCGACCTTTTGGGAGAGGCAGTGCAGCGGTCCAGTGCCTTATCCGAGGCGCTGGCGCATGTTCGAGCCTCGCCACACGAATTCATCAGTGAGCGGGCACGCCATTATCAACTGTCAGATCGCAATCCAACGGCCGCGCGCACCCGATAGCATTCACGCGCTATTGCACGCGTGGCGTCACATGGCATCGCATGCGTCGGGCAGGCAAGCAGCGGCAGACGCATCTTAAGCCGTCCGATTTCGCGATCGGACGGCTGTGGATGAAAGAACGTGGGTGGGCGTTGAGAAAGAGCGCAGCTGAGGAGGCACGCGTGGGTGCGGGTGCTACGCCCACGTTAGGGCTTTAGTGACGGTTTTATCTGTCACTAAAGACCCCTCATTTATTATTTCAAAGATGTAATGACCAATTTGCCCCCACTCCTTGCAACTATAAAAGGAGACCCCCTCCATACGAAATTCTCATCCCTTCCTTCTCTTCTCTACCTCTCCAAAGCTTAAGAGAAGCTTGTCCACACCTGGGATGCTTCTCCGAGATAAAGTCCAAATTTTCGTCCCCTTTCGGAAGTGGATCCCGCAACGATGGTGGCGTGCTACTCCGTTCCCGTTCTTCTGCTTCGTCCTCCTTCGTCCAGGCATCGTCCCGTCTGGCTCGTCCTCCAAGCGACCGTCGAGGAGGATATCTCTCTCCCTATTCTTTTTACTGCTTTCTAGTATAGATTTACTGCTTTCTAGAGTAGTTCTACTCATCCTCCAAGCGATCGTTGAGGAGGACATTTCTCCCTCCATTCTTTTAATGCTTTCTAGAGTAAATTTACCACTTTCTAGTGCAATTGTGTTATGCTTTCTAGTTGTAATGAACAAACTCCTTAATGATAAATTTTTTGTTTATTCTACATCTCATTTTTTATTTTTATGTGTAATATTCTCTCTCTCTTACCCTCTCTCTCTCTTCTATTTATTGCAAATAATTAGATAGTTTTAAATTGAATTACTTCGTGACAAATAAAATGAAACGCGTAGTTTTTAAATCAAACGTCCGCCTCCTTGTGTTCAACCCAGAATTTTCATTTCGGTATAAATTTTATTTATTGAACACGAATTCTTCACTTTCAAACTACAATGACAGGTTTTCCAAAACCAAACACGTTAGCATAGTAATTCGAGCGTTTAACAGTAGGGGTAGGTTTTGCACTTGTGTACAGGTAAAGGAAGAAGGAAGAGGAAGCTGAAGGAGGAAGCTGAAAAAGGAAGAAGGAAGAGGAAGCTGAAGGAGAAGCTGAAAAAAGAAGGAAGAGGAAGCTGAAGAAGGAAGCTGAAGAAGAAAGCTGAAGGAGAAAGAGCCACAAAGAAGGAAGAAAGAAGAGAAGGCACGACTGAAGGAGAAAGGGGAAGCTGAGGGAGAAATCAGAGAAGAAGAAGGCTAAAGGCAGAAAGGAAGAAGAAGAAAAAGAAGCTGTAGAGAAGAAGAAGGAGAAGGCACGGCTGAGGAAAAGGCAAAGGCAAAGTCAAAGAAGAAGGAAAAGAAGAACAGAGAAGCTAAAGGCCAAGCCAGAGAAGGAAAGAAGCCAACGAAAGAAAGAAGGACTGAAGAAGAAGAGAAGCTAAAGAGGGAAGTTGAAGAAAGAAGGAAAGAAGTAAAAGAAGAAAAATTAAACCTTTTTAAGACGTTTGATTCTATAATCAGACGTCCAATTTATCTTTTATGCTACATTTTTCATAAACTCCTACCTTATATTTCAAAACCTATAAACAATTATATATTGAGAAAATACCAAAAAGAAAGGTGATTTCTATTTTCAAGCAAGAGGTTTGAAATTGCAACAATTGCCTCCTTGGACGACCCTAGATACTTCCCTATCTAGGTCTTATAAATTTAAAAGAGAAATAGTTTTACGCGTTGCAATGACTCATAAAAACCTAATTTTACAAACCATGTAAAATCTGTATCATGCCTCAGTTGCAAATTGGGGGGTGCTGTGGGGATTTGAATTCGTGCCCCTCCCTTGGAGGCCAGGTTTTCAACCAATGCGCCAAGTCGACATTTGTGTCAAGGAGACATCTTGTGGGCACGCAATGGGGGAAGCTTCTCATCTGTTGGATTAAGATCCAACGACTGAGAATGGATAATCTAGATGTGGGCGGTGGCTACTAGCTGGTGTTGGGCAGCCTAGATGGTGCCACGTGGCCCCATCTAGGCTGTCCATCTTCTTTTTGTTGTAGAGGGTGCCACGATGCTCAGATCGAGATGATTTTCACGTTGCCGGACTACAATCATCATTCCGGATCCATCCGTATGGTCAGATTTTTCATCCGAATCTTGTAAGGATGTCACATTGTCCCATGGCCATTGATCTTCCTTGAACTTGTTGTGGGAGCTACGAAGGTCGGATTGAGATGATTTTTAGTCTGTTAGACTCCGTTCGTTGATCCGAATCTATCTTATGGTCTGATTGCTCATCTGAGACCTATTTCAATATGGACTTGTACACAATGTCATTAAACATTGATTTTAAGCAACTTAAATGTAAATATCACACAATATGCATGCAATGCTCCCAAGCCCATTATATTATGTCATTATTGTGCAAGTACCCTCGACATTGACTCTAATTGATAATATTAACACTGATAATTGTAGAGTCATGAGGTCATCGTACATAATATTTACCACCACTCTCACTCTAGGATGGATGCTTATGCATCCACTTTTGATCTAGGTTTTGGAGGGAACTTTGAACTCTCTTACTCTAGTATTCTGATCTTTGAACCCTAGTATTCTAATTTCTTTGGAGTTGCTCAATCCTGTGAGGAACTCCAGACCATCTAGAATGAGCTTTACTCCAACTCTTATAACTGTGAATGGCATAATCATCCTAGCTTCTCTTGGTCAAGGAATCCTTAAAACTCTAGACATCAATATTGACCTCTACCATAGAATTCACACTTAGGCCCAACCTGAATTTTCTATCCAGGCCTAACAAGGAAGATAAAATGAGCATGCTTTTACAGATCCTAGCTGATATGCAGAAGACCAATGCTGCTTTGCAAAGGTACCATAATGTGGAGATGGCAAAGTTGCACAACCAGTTTGCACAAATGGCTGGGACTCTCCAGCCTGGTGCACTTCCTTCATAGCCTCTACCCAACTTGAACAACGTGCCAAACCAAAGGCACATTGTGAACCCAAGTCAGGGCCAAGCACATTATGTCTATCAGGCCCCTTTGCACCTCCACCTCTTGATGGGTCGAAGGCTTCTACTTCTTACTCTAGTTAATAGTAGCAACCTCCTATCTTGCCAACCCCAAAGCCTAATTAGGTTGGTCAGGATGCTATCACTACTTGTAGTGGCAAGACTACTCAGGACCCACCCTGTTGACAAGCGTGGAAATCGCGAGCTTTCGGAAAACAACATCGTAGTATAGTTGTGAAATCCCCTTGACAAAAACATTTATCATATCGAAACTCAATGGATATTATTCCTTTGAAAACTTGAGTCCTGGTCGTTTGTCTTTGGGAGGCGTGAAAACAAGTTAAGATTTGGATCGACTTAATCTAACCTAAATTTAATATAACCTAATATTTTTGGTCTTTCTGTATTTTGCATTCTTTTTGTGTTCTTGATTTTTATTTTGAAAGCAAAATGAAACCTAGATCTAGATGTGCTAGTGAAAACCTAAGTGATTGCATGGATCTAAGTGGGGCCATCGTGGCCATGCATGGTGTGACAAACCTAAATGGGACGCTCTTAACTACACTAATAAGCATGCATCAAAGTGTAAGCCATGAACATAATAGCATGCATATAAAACCATTAGACAAGAGTATCATGCATCAAAAATTAAGTCACTGTAAAATCCAGATACATAGAAATAAAGCTAAACTAAAGAAAGGGATCAACCAAGAGAGGCTAAAGAGAAGCCTTCTTGGCCGCCCAATAAAGAGAGGAGGATGTTGCACCCTTTCTCCACCAATGGCCGTCTTTGAGAAGACCTTGAGGGGGAGTCTTCTCTATGGTTGTCTAAGAAGAAAAGAAAATGGGGACGTGGACCCTCAATGGTGGAGGAAGAAGGCACGCCCACATGGTGTTGCATCCTCATGCTCTTCTTCTTGCCACCCTTGAAGAAGCTTGGAGGAGAGCTTCTTCCTAGACATCCATGGAGGGAGCCTTGGAGGAGGAGGATGACCCTATGGTTTTGGAGGGTGGAAGGGTGTTGCAAGAGGGAGGAGAATGGATGGGAGAGTGAATGGAGATGGGGCAATTTTGTGGCTCTCTTTGTCCTTATGGAAGGCTCCATTTGCTCCAAAATTAGCTAATGCCACATTTTTAGGATCTAGGTTTGACACAAGTTTTGGGGTTTCCAAGAGAGTGTGCTTGGGTTTGGTAGGGGTAAAATAGGAAGGTGTGTGTGGGTGTGTGTTGGTGTGTGTTTTTCGTAGGGCTAGGTTGTGGGTTTTGGTAGGATCTGGTGCTAAATAGGTTGGGTCAATCTAGATTAAGTGGGTGTGGACCTAATTAGGCTTAGGAATGTCTAATTGGATAGGAGTGATCCTAATTAGGTCTAGATCAAGTCTAATTGGATGTGTACATGTGATTAGGCTAAGGTAACCCTAATAGGTATGAGTTAATTAGATCCTAGGTGGATCTAATTTGGCTCAAGTGCACCCAATCAACCTTAGATGCACCCAATTAGGTATCAGATGGTTCAATTGGGTTCGGGATAGGATAAGTAGGGCTATGGATAGTGGACTAGGCTTAGGAGGTCTTTAGTTAGGTTTCCTAGGGTGTCCGGTGGGGTTCCCAACACCAAAATCAGGAACCAAACAGTAGTATCAGATGTCTAGGATAGTGGTCAAACATCTTATACTACAAAATTGGACATCTGGACATTAAATTAGACGTTCAATTCTGTGTTAGTATGAGTTCTACCTTCCTGGATTGTTATTTTGCAGAAATCAGACGTCCAACCAGATGTCTGGATGTCCTAAAAGGTGCTGGAGAGTGGGTTTTAGGTTTTCTAAGGTGGGTTTTGGTTCCTAAGGATTTAGGAGAGGGCTAGGGTGGATAAGAACATGGATAGTGCTATCCATGTTTGGGTTTTTAGGCTAAGGTGCCCTAATGGAGGTGGTTTTGGGTTTGGGAAGGCTGTCCTAGGGTTTCTAAGGGTAGAGATAAGGCTATCCTCCTCACTCCTCTTATCTAGATCAGTCTTCTTCCTTTATTGCTTTATTCCACTATCTCCATCCTGAATCACTTTATTACCTGCAAATGGTAATAAAAACCATTAAATAGGAGGATATCTCATCTTATTCTAAATAGACTGATGCAATGCATGATATGCAAGATATGAGTGCAATATCCACAAATTAAGCTAGGTTCAAATGTTATTTAGGTTGATTAGGACCCATGATTGCTGTGCAATCATACCCCCATGCCTAAACTTCACTAGTCCCTATCAAGTTCAAGACTGAATTATTCACATAAGGGTACCTAAGGGATTGGTTATTTTATCAAGTGTATGCCTAGAGGCTTTTCTCCTTTTTGTTTTCATCCTATGTTCTAGAAATCAAGACAAATGTGAAAGTGCAGCTACATAGCTTTTGCAACTGATTCGAGTGAAAGATTTGATTCACCTCTAAAGCTTGTACTTGACCCCTAGTAAAATTCTAGCAGGATAGGTAGACTTCTTCCCTCGGGGTATTCAATATATTCTATGAATTCCACCCTGGCTTTAAGCTTGGGTAGAGAATGTCTGAGGGATACGGGTGTTTAATTTGGTGGCTCACTCTCACTTGGTGCTACATAGAAATTAGTACTTCAGAATCTAGATTCCTGGATTATCAAGTAACTCATCTCAGTGAAAGATGAGAAAAACTATGCTCTCTTTTGGTTCCTTTGTATTCATTCTCTCTTACTCTTTTTTTTTTTTTTTTGAGCTCACAATCTCACCAGATTCTCACGTATGATCCATATTTGGTGGTTTCACTTGGCATTAACACTTTAATTGAGTTCCATAACCCTAACACTAAGTCAGAATTCCTCGGTCAGTATTCGGGCGGTCAGAAATTCAGAAATATAAGTTAAGACCTTATTTGGTGGTATTGCCTCAATGCAACTAAAATAAACACTAAATATTCACACACTCTTTTTCTTGCTTTTTCTTCTTTTTCTATTTTTTTTCTTTTTCAATTTTTCTCTTTTTTTTCATTCATTTTTTTTCTTTCTTTTTTTTTTATGTATAATTTTTTTTTTTTAAACACAACACATGCTAGCATACATTCATGAACTTTTTTGACGAGGCATTATTAGAGATTGGTGATACTCAAGAGACATTGGATGGCTTATTTGCTGGAAGTGCCTACTCATGGCATCGGGAGAGACGGATAGGATAGTGTATTTCTGACCTTGACATCAATACCCTCCTTCAGCCGAGGATTCTATAAAGAATGGTCGTAACCATTCACCTTAGCCCTAGTTTTATGAAAACTCACACATTGTGTATTTGCCTTATTTGGTGGCTCTCAAATTTTCACGTAAAAATGTATACGCAGGATCTGAGAGCAAAAACTATGCCTAATCTCTGAGTATCATTACCTAATTAACTAGGATTCTAGATTCCTTGCACTAATCTTAGAGCACCAGTACATTCTACTCTCATCTCACACTATTTGGTGGATTTTTGGAAGAAAATCTACCTGACTCCCAAAACACTGTCTAGGGGTTTAGGAAAAGAAGCACTACTTCATCTTGATAGACTAAAGATGTTCATCAATCTTCACTGTGAATCCATTGCAAAATCTACCTGTAGGTGTGAAAAATTATACTGGATTCCAGATTACAGGAATCAACTACAGGATGAAATCCTTAATACATTCTCTTGAAAAAATCTTATTCATGAATGCAAGATATATACATGCTATGTATAACCTTTCAAAAGTTGCACTTTGAAGATTTCCCTAATTCAGGTCACATTCAACTTGGCCCTAAATTTAGAACAAAAAGGTGAGTGGATGAGTCGAAAGTAGCTGTTGCTGACAATTTTTAGCTCCAGTGTGAACATTGGAGGTGGAGTAGATTGTTCTTAATTTAAGGACCCTAAAGTGCAATTAGCATGATGTACGAAAGATTTTTCCTAGGTGTTGGCAGAAAAGTTTTGAGTTTACAATTACTACCCCCCCATGCCTACTTTCTTGCATGTCCTCACGCATGAATATAATGAAAAATAAATTAAGACACGGAGTAAATGGGTAGAAATCACCTGGAATAGCTCCTGAATTTTGACGTTCCGCTTATTCCAACACCTAAAATTGAATATGCAGGAAAAATATGACAAATAAAATATACTATATATAAATGCTGAGATTATCGCCTCCAACTGGGTGTACACTCAAAAAGGATATGTCAATACACTATTGAGAATGGCGAGTAAAATGATAAGAATTTTAATCTCATTCGCCAACAGCAGGCCGCAAATGCGGATCAGATGTCCATGAATTCCAAGTCCAAATAATCAGAAAAATATGTAGATGGGGCTTGGGATTATCTGCAGCTAGATGCTACAGAAGAAAGACAGATAAGGTGCCTGGAAGAAATGAAGGTGAAGGCATCCCGAAGAGGTGATGGAGAATGTGGGTGGTAGGGGTATGGGTAGAGTCGTGTGGGGTGAAATCATATGGATCTTGATAATGGTGATGAATGGAAGGCATGACCCAAGTAGTGTGGTCAGATCTGGAAATCAAGGTCCAGTGATCAGTCTCTATCTCTACCAAAGATGTTTGGGTATCATCTTCTTTTATCCCTTCAAAAATTTTCAATTCTAATTCCTAATTATCACATGATTCCCCAAAATTTTTATCTTCCTCCGATAACTCATCATATGAAATCCCCAATAATCTTTCAATCTCTTGAATATCCTTTTCATAAGGGGATATTTCCTTCTCACTTAGATGAAATTGGTCATTAGATTAGTAGTGAGTCCCTTCGTGAAAGTGGAATGGGCTGAATCATTGATTGAGTTGTTACAGTCCTTTTGATTTTGTTGCTCCTTTTATGAGATCATTTGAATTAATTCATCAATGTCACCATGGGTATTCTTAAATACAACAAAATCGTATTCAGGTCCCTAAATGCTTGGTTCCTCAAAATGAAATGATTGGTATTCAAGCCCTAAATCAAGATCAAGATTCTCGAATAAATCTCCATTCTCAACTTCAATAGGATTATCAATATCATCCACCTCGGGTGTTTGATTAATAGAATCCTGCATGACCACCATCGAATCACAAATCAGTTGTGACACACCTGACCCAAATTCAAATGTTTCTAATTTTTGTTGCTCGTCTAGGATTCTATGAAGCTCTCTTCTTATATCATCATATTCTCTTGCACTAACTTCTTTTATTTCATGAATCATTTTGATCAATTGAGTAATCTGGGATTCATTGCAAGGGGCAAGGGTTTGAATTGGGCTAGGTCGATCAAGATAGCCAACCATACTATCAATGATTTGATCTGGTATTGACGGTGACTTTTGTGATCTAATGGATTGTTGATTCGGGTCAAGTGGTTCTGCCCGGGTGTCAATTGCCATAGTTTCTTCTGAATTACCCTCCGACTAGCTTTCCATGTCATCCAGGAAATACCCTGACTTTGTTTTCTTAGCGGCTGCATAAATATCAAAGTGAATCTTCTCATTTTTGCTACTCATCTCCATACATCCTGAGTAATAGTCAATTTGTGCATTGGCCATAGACAAGAAAGGTCGACCCAGAATGATCGGTGAATTACTTAGCTTTTCCGGTATATCCATGCCCAAAACAATAAAATCAACTGAAAACTAAGACCTTGCATTTTGATGATCACATCCTGAACTACCCCCTTAGGTGTTTTGATGGAGCCATCTGCCATTCTAATGGTGATAGGTGTGTGGTGCAAATCTCCAACTCTGGTGCTGTCAAAAAGGGCGGTAGGTATCAAGCTAATGGAAGACCCTAGATCCACAAGGGCTTTGTTGAAGTTGAATCCCTTGATGGCACAAGATATGAAGGGTTTTCCAGGGTCAATCATTTTGGGTGGTAGAGTGACAGAAACAAATGCACTTATGTTAGCTGATAAAACCACCACTTTAGGTGTGCAAGTCTTTTTCTTCTTTTGTGACTCTATCTTTAAGGCCTCAGGAAAGGGTAAATAGGTCAAATCAACTTCAAAAGCCTTTTTCTTCTTTTTGTCCCTAGAGTTTGAGTCAGAGCTAGATGTGGGTTTGGTCTTATGATTTTTGGTTGAGCCCGAATCAGATCGTTTGGGTTGGCTCTTAGCTTTTCTCTTTCTTTTAGAGGCCACAGATTTGGCCCCCGCACAATGGCATGTATGATAGATTGGAGGAGGGGTCGGAAGAATAGGTGGAGAATAGGAGTGAAAAGGCATTTGCATCAGGGGATAAAGTGATTCTTGAAGTCTCTTGATTTGATCCCTTTGAGATTTCACTTGATTTTCCAACTTAGTCAGCCTTTCATCATTTTTCTTGTTAAAGTATAGCAAAATGTTCATGATATCTTCAAGGGTGGTTGTGGGTTGGGCTGGACTAGATGGTTGCCCTAAAGTGGTTTGAGTGGAATATTGGGCTGGCCTTGATTGATGTTCGGTCTAAGTCAATCACTATGGTGACCATGAAAGATCAGGATTGTTCCTCCACTCAGGGTTATACGAATCTAGATATGAATCAATAGGTGTATCACCTTGAGTGGGGCTGACTATAGAGGGAGTTGATTGAGAACCTGTTATGTGGTCCTGTACTTGTGATCCATTATTCCAATTCCTTAGTGATATGTCATCAGGTACAAGTGTATAAAAAATGGTGCATTCCTCAAATGATCTACCCAAATCACGGATTAGGTCCAAAGGTGCCTTTTGGGTTGGCTGAGTCCAAGATGCCTCCCCATGGTAGCAAGAATTAGTAGAGTAGCTAGTGGATCCAAAATATGGGTCACTAGACCCACTAGGCTGGTTGTTCCAAGCCTCTTGTTCCTAGGAGTGATAAGATTGAGATTGTGCCTGAGATCATCTAATTTTCTCTAGAAGATTGGCACATTGATCTGTATAGTCCTTGTTATATTCCCAGAATTTAGCAACTATGTCTTTCAATTGGTTCTGATCTAGATAAGGGTCGGATCCATGAGGTTCGGGTTCTAAATAAACTGGGGGATAAGGATGATCATATCCCAGCTGGTTAGGATGAGTCTCCCAACCAGGAGGAGTCGAAATCATGGTTGGGTTGGGAGATGGAGGACCTTGAGGGTCAAAAGAATGATATGGGTTCATGGATGTTGAGAGCACTTGATTAGGTTCTAAAAAGGTTGCGTTGTAGTACAATCGGAAAAGCGTTCAAAACAAATAAATTTTATTACTTGATGTTTAAGTCCGAGGTCGAACACAGGGAGCAAATGAAATTCATACACTAATCTCAATAATAGATGCAATTTGAACACATAAAATTATTCAAAATTTAATTCAAAATGTAAAGCATGAGTTTATGAATAATAAAATGTAGCATAAAAGAGAAATTGGATGTCTGATTATAGAATCAGATGTCTTAAAAAGGTTTGATTTGTCTTTCTTCTTTTGCTTCTTCTTTTCTTGGCTTCTCTGTTCTTCTTAGACTCTCTTCTTTCTTCACTTTCTCTTCTTGGCTTCACTTCTTTCTTCTCTAGCTCTTCTTTCCTTCTTCTTCTTTCTGCCTTGGTGGTAGCTTCTTTCTTCTCTGGCTTTGGCCTTCAGCTCTTCTTCTTCTTCAACCGTGCTTTCTCTTTTCATAGCTTCCTCTGCAGTCTTCTTCTTTGGCTTCTATTCCTTCCTCCCCCTTAGCTTCCTTCTTTATCTTCCTCCTTCAGCTTCCTCTTCCTTCTTCCTTTCCCTGCAAACCTTACCCTACCCTCCCCTGCAAACTCTCTCTCTTTCTCTCTCTTAGGCTTGCTCTCCCAGAGCCTTTCTCAGGTAAACGGGTCAGGTTAGCGCGCCCGGGTCCAGGCGCACCGGCGTGGTTGATGCGCGAGGAGTGTTTAGGTAAACAGGTTAGGCTACCAGGTCTATGGAGTAGTGGGCACGGATGAGGCGTGAGTGGGAGAGGGGACCTCACCTCATGTCAGGAGTTGATAAGCCCTTGACACAAATTCATCTTATACCGCTCCACCTCCTCCAAGACGCCCGAGGTGGGACTAAATGTCCCACCCGCCTCGTGTGCACCTGCAGGGGATGTCGCGCTCATTTGCTGTGGCTGGAAGGGTCTTCAAAGCCATTCACTGGCTGAATGTGTGCGGGCGACAACTCTACGTCGCCTAGGACCTGGGGCCTAGAGCGAGGCTACCTGATTCGAAGGTTT
Source organism: Thalassia testudinum (assembly GCA_037157565.1). NCBI lineage: Eukaryota > Viridiplantae > Streptophyta > Magnoliopsida > Alismatales > Hydrocharitaceae > Thalassia > Thalassia testudinum. The sequence continues at coordinate 19,743,398 of JAZHRO010000057.1, forward strand.
CAAGCTTCTTCACAACTGCTCCAATGGCAATCGAGGTCGGAACCTACTCTCAAGTAAAATGGCCATGCGGCCTCGTTAAATCACACAGGGGGCTTCGTCGTGACATGGAGAAGGTGACTCGGTGGGTGGCATGGCACGAGGCGACCTAGGCATGCGTGCCTAGGTCGATTTGTGGTCGTGGTGATGGGTTTGATCGAGGGAAGATTGTGGATGTGGTGGCAATTAATGGAGAAGGGGAAAATGATCAGTGGAAGGTGGCGGAGCTTCTGAGGGGTTTGGCGTGGTGGATGGGTGCATGGAATGACAGAGGCACCTCGTCGATGGTCTGCTAGAGGTGGAGACGATGGTGGTGGTCTACGGTGGTTGAGGGGTGAAAACAAAAATAGAGAGGGGGAAAATAAAGAGAAGAGGAAAGGGAAGATATTTAACCTATTTTAACGATGAAAGGAGATAGGATGGTGGATGGCGCGTACCTACCGCCGCCAAAGATGAAGATCCTAGTTTGAAGGGGGCGATGACGACGAAGAGGGGGCTGGCACGTGCGCAGGTATGGCGCGACGCAGACGAAGGAGGCGGAGATGACTCTGCCACTAGTATGGGGGCAGAGTGACGAGAAGAGGAGGAATAGGTCGTTGTAGCTCGTTGGGTGTTTGGCCAGAGGAGAAGAGACGAATTTGAGGGGTCGTCTCCGGCCAAACCAAGCTGAGGATGGACGGTCGGGTCAGGGGAACCTTTTATGGTCACAGGCAAAGGGCCTTGTGCTTGGAAGGCAGGCTTCCAAGCACGGGCATCCTCACCTAAGTAGGATTGTGAGAGATACACAAATCTCTCAAGCGTTCGCGTGAGATATTGGGTGATAATCAAGGCTTAAGATTGTGTTCAAATGATCGGGAATTCCTTAGAGAATCTCCCTTTCAAATTTGAGAGAGAGTCTCTGAGGAATCAAGGAGAAATCCCTCCTTGAATCCTTATTGGATTAGGACTCCGCTGTAATGGCAGAGGGACCTAATTGCAAAGAATGACGAGGAAGATAGGGGGTATTCGTAAGGTTTTCAAAACCTAGGGGTCTAAAAGTAATTAGGTTGGACTGTTTTGCAAAGTTGGTCAAAGTGAACTCCCCTTAGGTCTAAATTTTGGTATAAAGCTAATTTTGACCTAAGGAATCCAATGGTGAAGTTGGATTTTAGGTTTGACCATGTTTGACTAGACATTTTACACAAAAACCCAATTTAGGGCAAATGTTTGATAGGACCCCTATATAGATTAAGATAGGTTCTAAAGGATAAATTGAAGGTTCTAAGCTCTAGAGGATATTTTTCCATGAATTTTAGAGGGTTTAAGTGAATTTTATCCTGACCAGAACCTTGTTGAATTAAGTGGCTCTATAATAGGGTTACAAGAAGTCATTTAATTCCCAAATCTCACATTAACCCTTTCCTCATTGAACCAACCCACTTTTTATCTTGTTAAGAACATTTAGCCTATGTTTATCCCCTAAGAAATCCCATTGTTGTACTACAATGGTAAAATTACAGTTTTACCCTTTGTTTCTTGCTTTTCTCTCAAAATAGTTATTCCTTAAATTAGGCCCTTCACTTGGTTATGTAGGAGCTTTTGTTCTCTTTTATAGGTCAAAATAAGCTAGTTAGGGCTCATGATGGTGTTCCCATCATACCCCCATGCCTAGCTTTTGCTAGTCCCTTAGTAAAATTTTAAGGTTTTAACTTCTGTTCTAGACCATGAGTTCCTTTCATAATTTATGATGAGTGCTTATTCTTTTTCCTTTCGATTGGGTTAGAATGCCGACAGTAGACCTAGAGGTTCATAAGTACCAACAAAGATCCGGACCTGATCAGCTCTAGCCTTGTCCTCCGCGAAGGTTTTTAAGGCCTGCATGAACTATCCTAAGGTTCGTTGGACTCCGTGGTTAAAGCACCCATGCTTGAGACATATTTTAGCCTCAGTTCAGTTTACAGTGCATTTTTTTTGTAAGAGAGAGACAGGGGATTTATTTATTTGGAGAGTTTTCTCTTTCTTTCCTTTTTATTTCTAGCTTTGGATTGGCTTCTCAACACAGTATGTATCGGATTCCTCGTCCCCATCATCAATCCTCAAAGGTCCATGGCAATCGATGCTTTGTGATAGCACCACCTATGGCAACCCCCAGAACCCTGGCTTTCGAGATTTTGAGATAATCCCACCCATGGCATTCCGTAGCCAAATCCAGACCTTGGCAATCGACATTTCGTGATAATGCTGCCCATTGGATCTAAACCAGCAGGGTGCTTACGTGCCCCCGGTAAGATATGTAAATATCCTAGGAGATAAGCACCGAGGAGACGATGTATTGTTACGCATCTTCGAGGGGAATTTCCTGCCTCTCCACGCCGAGAACTCGTCCAAATCAACTTGTGTTGATCAGCTGCTCCTAATCTGGGTAACTTTTTCAGAACATTTAAACGCTTTTGCGTGATTTTGATAGTTATGTGCACTGAACCAGACTGTGTGTGGATTGGGGTGCTTTGGTTATTGAGTCCCCAAACCGAAGGTTAGTTAACGAGGCCAAATACTCCCTAAGCCTTAGACCTAATACTTAAGCTTCGCATTTTCCCCAACCTCTTAGGGATTATCCAAATCTTAGCGGATACTTGAGTGTTTAAGCCTAAGAGTCTAGCCCAAAAGGCCTAAGATCAGCGTTCCTACTGATCTCTTCTTATGTCTCATTAGTACTTTTTTCTATATTTTTCCTTTCCTTGATGTGGTCTAGAACTTCAGTTAATCCCTTAATCTCTTACTAATGACTATCTCTTTTTCTTTTTCTTTTCATTTTGTGCTCTTTTTTTTGTCGTTTTGCTCTTTTCCTCCTTATGTTTATATGGCCTCAAAATTTTCTTCCCTCCAATTTTTGTTCTTTTTCACAATTTTCTATTTTTTTGGTATTTTTGGCATATGTAATTTTTTTGTGAGAATCCTTCTGACTTTTCTTTATTTTTGTATGTTTGCACTTTACCACCCCCCATGCCTATGTTTTGCAATGTTCTCATTGTAAATGGAGGGTGCGAAACATTGTTGGGTCCAGGGACTTAGAACAGGATTTATCGGGTGGGTGAATGGGTTAGGAATGACTGATGCGGATGATTTCAAGTGCTGGTGCATGTACCAAAGGTGGGATCGACTTGTTCTAAGGCTAAACTCAGGGTGCAATAGACATGACGTATAGATGGATAATCAGATGGATTTCGAGTTTTTGGAATGATGGGTTGCCTCCCGTTAAGCGCTAAATTCAATGCCTTCAGTCGAGCCGGAAATGGTACGGAGAGGGAGTGGTCAAATTAGTAGAGTTTTGCAGAATAAGAACCTTAATCAAGGGCCTGGTTGGTTGATGAGACACTCATCATGATCTCTAATTACCCCTAATTAGCTAGTCTTCCTAGTTAATTAGCTAAGGATATGAACATATAAGGGTTAATTATAGAATAAGGGATATGTAGTCAAGGACCTTAAAATAAGTTAAAAATGACATTTTATCATTCAATTAACATTATTAATAATTTAGATAATAATTGGACTTCAAATCTTATTAATCATTCTCTTAATTAATAGGTTAAGTAACTTAAATATAATGTATACCTAAGTATGTAATAACTTAAGTGATTTTACTTAATCTAATAAATTAACCTAAAAAGGTCAAAAATGTAAATTCAATGTGTAAACATAATATTTACCTTATTTACTAGCATATATAAAAAGTTGAAAAAGATTTAAATTAAAATAAACCTTCAAAACCTGGGTTTACATTTTAGTCCTTACTTTTCATTACAGTTGGGTCCTTATTTCTCATAAAGGTCCTTAATTTTAATTTCATTTAAGTCCCTCTTTGTCTTCGTCTTCTTCTTCTTCAGCTGAATGAACGGCTGGCGGCAAAGAGTCACCCCACCGCGCGATCACCGCCCTGCCAACATCATTCCTCTTTGTCCAAGCTCTTGCAGCTTACACTCACCACCTCTACTTCATCCATCGGTCTGGATTAACCGAGAATCCTATTTTTTAGTGGGAGATAACCTCACCATGGTCGGAGACAAGGACGGAGGTTAAGCTCCTCGAGCTCCTTCTTTGGCCAGACCCGGCCACTCTCTTCGCCACAAACTATTATAAATACACCCTCACACCTATGATTTTATTCAAGTTGGCTCCCTTCCCTCTTCTAACACTACAACTGACCCAATAGGCTATTCTTCCAAAACTCCGGTGACTTCCCATTCCATTTTTTGACTTCCTCCGTCCATCTTAAGCAGCCGAGGAGATCTGTCGTGGTCTTCCGCACCTCTGACAAAGGCGCCAACCCTAGGATTCCTCCGCTCCACCTCAAATCCGCCCGCTGGAGATCTTTCTGCCACCATTTGATTTCATCATCCGCCATGAGACTTTGGCGGAGCCCTATTGATCCCTTCGTCCAGGTAATAGTAGATTAAGAGTAGAAGTAGGAGTAGGCAAGCTTAGTTAGTTTAGTTAGTTAGATTAGAGTAATTTCAAATTTTAGCTTCATCTTCTCCGACTTCGGCGAGTTCCTTGAGCTCGCCAGAGCTTTATTCTTGTCTTTTTAATCATTGTACACCTTCCTGTATCTTCCATGACCATTTCTAAATCACTTAATCGCTAATTAAATCACCTAATCGCCTAATTCATATCTCACCTTCACTGATTACTAACACTGTCTATGGTGATAGTAGTCGAGTTAATTCCACCTCCATTGGGTTCTTTCATCATCTATCACCACTTATGAACCCTAATCGACACTAAGATTCCTACTAATATCACATAAAATTAAACACCCAAATCTTAATTTAGTTCCTGATCTCGCTGTCCATGGTGGCTCAAGAACAGTTCAAACTAAAATTAAATATATAATTATGAATATTAACATCTGTTGACTTGATTTAACCTCTCAACCGAGTGGTTAGACAAGTCCTGAGCTTTAACTACTAAGATCTTTAAGAAAACAAACTTACTGTGAAATCTTACATTTTAATGAAATAATGAGGAATTAAATGTGATATTGAGGTTCCTTGCAACCTTAGGATCCTTTTTGAATAAAAAATGGTTAGTTTTATCAATCTGTGCATACTTTTTACCATTTTCTGGACTCACCGGAGCTCCGGCGAGCCAAAACTATGTTACAGCCTCTAAAACTTGCTGAGTAGCTCTAGAATAGTATAATAAGGATCACTGATTGTTTTGAAGATATTTGTTTGAGGATTTAACCACTGGAGCTGAGGAAGTAACTTCATCTTCCCCAACTCCGGTGGAGTTGCAGAAGTCTGTTTAAAGAGATTTAAGAAGCATTTAATGATCTCAGAAGCTTCAGTGCAATGCACTGAAGCTATTTAAACCCTCAGAACACTGTAACAACCTTCCATTAATTCTGTCAAACACACAACTTTTTAGTTCAGGTGGCAAGCCTGAAACCCTAGGAATCAAGGTTAGAACAACTTCCTGAAGATTTGAATAAGTTTCTGAGGTTGAGGAGACTCTATTTGAGGCATTAATTTCTTGGGAGGAAGCTTTGAACAGAAAGTCAATTATCGAGCTTCCACAGTCAAATATGAGTCTGTTAATGGAGATCTGAGCTTGAATTGAGGAATTGAGATGTGAAAATTGTTTCTGGGAACTTATTTGATGATCTGAAAGTGACTAAAGTAAGCTCAGATGATTTACTTAGTGAAGATTTAGTTTCTTCCAATTTGGGATACTTTCGAACCCAAACCAACAGGAGAATTATTTTGATGAAATTTAAACTTAAAACCTACCCAGATTGATCTGTTGTAACCCTTAGAATTAATCTAAATCAATTAGAAACACTTTGAAGTGTCTGTTGCTCATTTTGATGTCTGAAATATTAACTCTGAAGCTTTCAGGGAAGTGAAAAGCTTCTCTAGAGGTCCTAAAGGTCTGAAGAACTTAAAACCTATTCTAATAGATGCGGAATCACTTATAAAACATGTACAAACCTTTAAATAAAAGAGAGAAGTCCATCTGAGGGCTCCCCTGACTTAATTTCACATCCAGGTTAAAATTAACCCGTAGGAACCCCTGATTTCATCTTTTAAATTGAAGAGCAAAACATCATTAAAGCATTAAATTGACCCTGCAATTGTGTAGATTACCCTTAGATCTTTCTAACAAACTTGAAATCACTCAATTTGGAGCTCTGGGTAGAAAGTCATGATAATTTGAATTCGGGTTTGGAAGGGGAAGGATAGTGCCACCTCAGTTGTTCACGAGCGCACGCCTGCGGATAAAAGCAATTTGTTTCCTTCGCTATGCAGTCGTCAGCGCCCGACGCATCGGTTACCGATTCCATCTGATCTGAGCATTGCATGTGTGTGTGTGTGCAGGCTTATGCTTGTTGGTGTGCGCCCTGGGAGGGTGAGAGTGGCCTGGGAGGCCAGGTTGAGCCGATGTAGCTCGAGACTGTGAACCGATAAAAATGAACTGAAAATGAACCTAATTGAGATTATTAGAGGATCGAGTAGGGTCTGGTCCCACCCTGGTCTTACGGTGCTGTGTATCCTCGAAAGGACCTCGCCACAAATAAATTAACTTTCGGTCAAAAAAAGTAAAAAAACCCGATTCAGCTGAAGAACTTAAGGAAAAAGAGAAGCCGATTGACTCGTCGATCGTTCGCTTTAAAGTCGTTTGCAATTTAATGTGGTGGAAAAATCGACTAATCAATATTTAAAAAAGAAATAACCACTCGCAGAGGAGCGGGTCGTATCCATAGGGAGGCAATGACGTATCAAAATTTGCACCAGTTAAAAATGTTTGTTCATAGTTAGTTTGGACAAGAATCAAGCCAACATTGACTTCAGATTAAGGTTTAAGCAAGAAATAATGCTGAAATAGTAATTCTGAGAAACTAGAGGATATTTTCCGCAATGTAGAATCAATAAAATATGATTAAAAAGTGACAATGGCAGAAAATGTAATTTCTAATTGGCAGGTTACTGTAGCAAAATAGGGGAATTTTTCCCCTTTGTCTTGCACGACGAGGAGCAGATGGCCGAACGCGGGAAGCTCAGAGGAAGTCCCTTGGACCGAGGGCTTCGAAGCAGTGGTGGTGGCGTGTCGCGCGGCGGCCGGAGGTGGCCGAACAAGCTCCGGCAGAGGTGCTGCAGCCGGTGAGCATGCGCGGCCTGTTGGCGTGAAGACTGCCGCATGCTGCTGCTGCGTGGGTGGCTGCTGCGGCTGGCGTGGGCGCGCTGCCTGTTGGCAGAGGGCACGGGAGCGGCTGGAGGTGAACGGGTGGCTGCTGCGCTGGCGTGGGCGCGCACTGCAGCCAGTGCGGGGAAGGTGCTGTGGGCGCGGGAGTGATGCAGGTGAGGTTCTGCAGGCGTTGGAGGAGGGCGTGCACGGTCTGGAGGGCGTGGAGATGGTGAAGGCTGATGGTGGGCGCGGGCTGTTGCAGGCTGATGGGCGCGGGCTGTTGCTGGCTAATGGGCGCGGGTTGTTGCGCTGATGGGCGTGGGCTGTTGCGCGTGGAGAGCAGGTGCGGTTGGAGTTCTGCAGGTGCGGTTGGAGGGTGCAGGCACAGTTGGAGGGCGCTGCAGGCTGAGCGGGTGTGGGTGGACTTCAGACGGGTACGCAGGAGTGCGTGCAGGTGATCGGGTAGCTTCAGGCGTCCGGGAAATTTCCCGGACGTCTTATGTTACTGAAAGGGTGGTTGAACGATAGCTACGGCGGAGGTGGTTGGTGACGACGGCGAGGAAGATGCACACTAAGTTGCTCACAGTAATGCAGACGAGCTCCGGATGGCGGTGTGGCCTGTCACACCACACGCCCACGGTGGTGGAGACTCGCCCCCACGGTAGAGGCCGGCAGTATGGAATGGAAGAGAGAAGGTCTCTCTACACAGTGGTGGGTCGGTGGTGGAGGCCACCCGAGCTCGGCTGCCTCCCTCCTCCTTTTGTAGTGTCCTGCACCAATTTGAAATCAGCTACCCGTCCAGGTCCAACACATCCGCTCCTCCTTGAATGGGTTCTTCACTGCGGCAGCTGGTGGCGTTGGAGCGGCAGACAGCCGTTCCTGCAAGAAGAAGAATGAAGAAAATAATGTTAAAATATTAGGGTCATTTATATACAGACCCTCAACTTCTATGTTAATGAAAACAATGTACCTAATTGGTTATCTAATTAGATGAATGCCATTCTAAGCTAATTCTAAATGCACTTAAGATATGAATGCAATGCATGGATTATGTAATTAAATTAAAACTATGAATTAATCTATTTACATCCTAATTTATGCTAAATAAATGTTAGAATTAACCTAATGTGTAGGCACTTAAATACTTAAATAGCCCACAACTATGGGCTAATCAAATGCCCCCATGCCTAGTTTTTGCTAGTCCCTAGCAAAATTAAGCGAAACCTAGCACTCCAAGTAGACTAGTCAACCCAATTGGTCTTCCTCCAAAAGCATATTAAGTTCAGACTCTATACCCAAGGTTCCTAAGTAGTTGCTAAGTTACAGACTAGGTCGGCTAAAGACGAGTTGCAGGCACAAGTTTCCCTGATTTCTGATTCTACCATAAAGTTTATTAATCCCTGAGATTAAGGCATCCGTGCCTGTGCATTGGTCTGAGTTATTTGAGTTAAAGGATTTTTTTTTTTATATATACTTCTTTCTTTCTTTTTTTTTTTTGTTTGATTCTTCTTAAGTCTAACCTCAGATCAGCTATCAACACGGTCAGTGTCGGATTCATTGTCCCCATTACCATACCTCGAAGGGTGCCTGGCTTTCGATGCTTCGAGATAGCACCGCCCATAACGACCCCAAGAACTCCTGGCAATCGACACTTCGAGATAGTATCGCCCATGGATTTCTTAAGCGAATTCAGGCCTACGGCAATTGGCACTTCGAGATAGGGCCGCCCATGGTACCTGAACCGCGCAATGTGCTTACATGCCCCCAGTAGGATGGATATCCTAAGAGACAAGCGCCGAGGAGGTAATATGTTATCATCGCATCCTCAAGGTGAGTATATACTCCACCTCTCCTACGACGGGAACTCTTCTAATCAAAATGTGTTTTCAAGCGTCTCTTAAGTCAAAACTAAGAGAACCAAATCTCTTTTCAGAAAGATAGAAATTAAGTTGATTACCAGACCAAGTGTGTGAAATTTGGATGCTTGGGTTACAAGGACCCGTAAACCAAAAGGTAGAATAAGACTCCAGGTACTACCCCACCTTTTAACTCAAACCCTAGCTTCCCTTCCTCAACCTCTTGAGGAATGGTCCGCAACTTAACTCCTACTTAAGTTTTTAAATCCACAAAGGACCCTAAATGTCTAACGCTAGCAACTCATTTAGCTTCTAAAGTTTAAACCTAGAATTAATTTAGTCTACCCTAGAGTTCTGATTTGCTTAAGAATGCAAGATCTAGCCAGTTAAGCTCAAAACCCCTTTTTTTTTTTATATGTACAAATGTATGCAATTATGCTATGTATATCCCCAAGTACACCCCCCCATGCCTAAAATCTGTAATGTCCTCATTGCATAGAAGGATATTACCTGGGTTAGAGCTGGGCAGAATAGCCAAAGAACGTGCAAATCAGGTTCAAGAATTGCAGAAATAGGCCCTAAAAATGAGCAAAGCAATGTTGGCCTAGAAAATAGGTAACCTAGGATGTTGGCAAGCTGATGATGAATCCCGATAGCAAATGCTCGCCCAACTAAAATGGGAATGAAATCTTCCCAGGTCACCAGAAGAGGTTCTAAAGGATAAACAGGTAAAATAACCTCCAAAGGGGTAGGGGGAGGATAAGATGTATCCTCCAAAAAGAATGGGGAAGGAATGGTGCACAGATAAACCCCCAGGGTAATGGACTGACTAAAGAAATCATCAATCCATACCCGATACTCCATTACAGGAAATATTGGTCTGTTAAGCCCCCTGGTCAGAACAAAAGTGAGCAATTCTCTAAGGCAAGGATCGTCTAGGGTGTCCAAGTTACGAGGTTGTGGGATGGCCATAAGATCTAGGTTGGGTTTAATCAGCTCGGTGTCCATCCAAAACACTCTTTCTAAATCCTCAATTTCATCCCTACCATTCCTTGCACCAACACATGCATCTTCCTTCTCTTCATCAGGAGTCACAATTTCGCTTTCAAATATAAGCGAATCAGAGGGTGACTTCGAAGTGAATGAAGGCAGGTTGGAAGCAACAGATCTAGGGATTATCCTATCAATGTCATCCCCGAGTTTTTGTTCTTTACTCAAATCTTCCCCGGAGTCTATATGTGAATCCACATAAATCTTAGAAATTGCTTCCAAATTTTCCATCATTTTATCATGAGGAGAAATATCATCAATGGGTGTGCTAAGGAAACCTAATTTGGTCAAATTTGTGACATCCTTAGGTGCTAACTCTTCACATAAGACATAATCACCCTTAGTGTCACTCCAAATCTTGAATGTAGGTTCCTCATATAATTCGTCTTCCTCCTCATCACACAATTCATCATGTACCCGAGGTCTAGAATCATTTAATATCTCGGCAGATCCCCTAGGGTGCTCTATCTGAGGTAAATGGTTTACACTGGTTACATCAGACTCCTCAGATAGGTCAATTTCTTTAGGGTTAGGTTCCCTAAGGGTGGGTTTGAGTTCCATATCGTGATCAGAAGGGAGGGTAGGATTAACAACTTGACTTTGACCCACTTCATCAAATGTCACGTAAATACTATCATCTGGGTCGAGGTCTTCCAATGGTACCATCATTCCCTTCTTTTGACTCCAGTATAAATCAGGTGGATACTCAACCTTATCATCATCTTCCTCGAGTTGCCACCTTTCTTCATCCAATGCATAGCTACTTTCATGTGTATCTTTCTCCCATCTAAAGTGTAGATCTCTCAAGGAAGTGTCATCTAATGGGGAGGTTTCAAAATTGATCCTCGAAAAGTAGCTATTCTCCCCAGAATTTCCCTCCAATTTAACGTGTTGCTCTCCCACGGGAGATGCATCTATTGTAGAGGGGTGTACGTCATCCTCAATGGGGTAGATTGGGTGGCTAATTTCATCTCTCTCTTATTGGCCTGCTCTCAAAGATTCTCCTAACAATTCACTCATTTCGTTTCACATTTTCTGTATTTCCATCTTCAAATAGGAGAGGTCATTTCTATCATGAGAGAAGTCAAGCTCAGGCTTATAGTACCAAGGAGTGTTTTTCCAACCATTATACTTTTTCAGGGAGGGTGGGTTGGGTATTTCTTTGGTATGTGGGATATTGGGCAAAGCAAATCCCTCTCCTAAGTTCTGCTCACTGATTTGGGGCTTAACTAGACCAATACTCCTATAATAGGAGTAAAACGGATCTCAATGATTGTCATTATGTCCATCAAGGAATGGACCATCTCAGTGTCTGGGATCGAAGGATGCAGAGTGGGGGTGAGGGTGTGGGCAAGACGTGAAAGGATGAAAATCAATGTGGTCCATTCTAACTCACACTTCGGTCAGAATTCCCCAAGCAAAACACAATTCAAAAAGGACCTTTTAGGTCTTTCCCAATTTAGGCTTTTGATTTTAAGTCAGATTGCAGGTGACAATACAATTTGTTCAATAAATTTACATGCCTATTGTGGACCTATGGCTTGCCTAAGAAGACCTAGTTGGAGTTTAGGTATTCTTCCCTAAATCTCAAATGGTCAAGTAAATCCAAAGATGGAAGATCGAGGGATGCAAGTAGGCCTAAGCCTTCCTTTGAAGCTGTGCTTTCGCGGTGCTTCTCAACTACCCCCAAAAATCCATGATAGGGTATCCCCCTCTTTGGATTTACAAAACCTTTGATCTCAAGTTCCAAACACTTTAAAATCCAATGATAGGAGGGCTCTTGTCCTAGTATTTCCAAACCTAAGGAGTGTCTAGAAGTGTGCTGTGGTGCAAGTGAAATAAGTGTGCATACACCGCAAAAGATTTTGAATTTTGAATCACACGCCAAGTTTGAAAATCAAATCCTTGGTTTTAAAATGTCCCTCCTTTAATTAGTCCTTTTTCTAGAAAATATGTGACCACTTGTTTAATTTATTCAATATAGATTAGGTGGTCTTCGCATTAAGTCCAAATGCAATGCGTGATCAAGAATAGGATGCAAAGTAAGAAAATGCGTACCTTGCTTCTAGCAATCAACGATGCGAGAATGCACGCAATGTGGAGAAGTAAATCTAGAGGCTGCTCATAGAGACCTAAATGGTTCGTCCTAGGGTAGGTAGCTTCTAGCAGGCAGCTCATTTTTTTATTTTATCTTTAAAACTACTTATGCACAAGCAAATAAAAAGTAATCAATAAACTAAAAATCTAAATCTAAAGAAAAGGGAACAGGCTCCCAAAAATTACCCAACACGGGCCCAAAATAAAATCGGGGAACAAATCCCTCAAAATATGCCCCAGAACAAGGGTTTCAAACTAACTGCAATCAAAAATTAAGTCTACAGTCTTAATTCTATTCTAATTAAACTAGAGACTAAATATAATGGTGTATGTCGCATCCTCGTCCTTCTCCTCCATTTAAAAATTGCTCCTCCAATTCTCGTCTCGCGACGTCAAGGGTCGCCTCTCATACTGGCTGATTCTTGCACAAATTTTCTCGCACAGAAAAGAAAATAATAAATGGTCAAATCTTTGTGCAATTGACAAATAATCAAAATAAAATTAGGCAAAATTATTGCGTCTGTTTCCTCCCCGGCAACGGCACCATTTGACTCGTCGATCGTTCACTTTAAAGTCGTTTGCAGTTTAATGTGGTAGAAAAATCAACTAATCAATATCTAAAAAAGAAATAACCACTCGCAGAGGAGTGGGTCGTATCCACAGGGAGGAAATGATGTATCAAAATTTGCACCAGTTAAAAATGTTTGTTCGTAGTTAGTTTGGACAAGAATCAAGCCAAAATTGACTTCAGATTATGGTTTAAGCAAGAAACAATGCTGAAATAGCAATTCTGAGAAACTAGAGGATATTTTCCGCAATGCAGAATCAATAAACTATGATTAAAAAGTGACAATGGCAGAAAATGTAATTTCTAATTGGCAGGTTACTATAGCAAAACAGGGGAATTTTTCCCCTTTGTCTTGCGCGACGAGGAGCGGATGGCCGGACGTAGGAAGCTCGGAGGAAGTCCCTTGGACCGAGGGCTTCGAAGCGGTGGTGGCACCGTGTCGCGCGGCGGCCGGAGGTGGCCGGACGGGCTCCGGCAGAGGGGCTACAGTCGGTGAGCGCGTGCAGCCTGTTGGCGTGAAGACTGCCTCCCGCTGCTGCTGCATGGGTGGCTGCTGCGGCAAGCGCGGGCACACTTCCTGTTGGCAGAGGGCACGGGAGCGGCTGGAGGTGAACGGGTGGCTGCTGCGCTGGTGTGGGCACGCACTGCAGCCGATGCGGGGAAGGTGCTGCGGCCGCGGGAGTGATGCAGGTGAGGTTCTGCAGGCGCTGGAGGAGGGCGTGCACGGTCTGGAGGGCGTGGAGATGGAGAAGGCTGATGGTGGGTGCGGGCTGTTGCAGGCTGATGGGCGCGGGCTGTTGCAGGCTGATGGGCGTAGGCTGTTGCGCTGATGGGCGCGGGCTGTTGCGCGTGGAGAGCGGGTGCGGTTGGAGTTCTGCAGGCGTGGTTGGAGGGTGCAGGCGCAGTTGGAGGGCGCTACAGGCTGAGCGGGTGCGAGTGGACTTCAGACGGGTACGCAAGCAAGTGGGTGCAGGTGATCGGGTAGCTTCAGACGTCCGAGAAATTTCCCAGACGTCTTAAGTTACTGAAAGTGTGGTTGAACGGTGGCTGCGACGGAGGTGGTTGGTGACGACGGCGAGGAAGATGCACACTAAGGTGCTCACGGTAATGCGGACAAGCTCCGGATGGAGGTGTGGCCTGTCACACCTGAAACGGCGGGTTTCACCGGGTTTGTTATAGCGTTGTAGTAAAGCCGGTTATTACCAACATTTCAAATATAAATTTTTTTACTCGGAAAAATAAAAGAGTTCCCGAGGTCGAACTCAGGGAGCAAGTTGTATTCTAGAGATATACATGTTTCTTTTACAAAAATAAAGAGAGAGGGAAAGAATTTGTTGTTTTCTCTTTGTTCTGCAGAGGGGGATGCTCTTCTTTCTCTCTTTCTTTAGATCTCCTTCTTTCTTCTTCTTCTTTGGTTTTCTGCCTTGACCTCTCTTCTTCTTCTTCTACAATCGTGGTGACGCTCGTCTTCTTCTTCCTGCTGTTCCTGCTTTGGTGATGTTCTTCTTTCTTCAGAGCTCCTTGTTCTTCTTCTTCGTTCTGCAGAGGTGATGCTCCTCTTCAGATCTCTTTCTTCTTCTTCTGCTTTGGCCGTTGCTCTTCCTTCTTCTTCCTGCTTTTCCTTCTTTCCTGCTCTGGCTGCTGACTTTCCGTCGTCTGACCCGGTGCTTAGACGACTTAACTATGCATTTGCTACAGTGCAGCTCCTTCTTCTTCGTCTGCACTTCTTCTTCCGCGGGTCTTCTTCTTCTTCTTTGGCCTGCACACTTCAGAGTTTTTCGTCAAGAGGCAAAACCTACTCTACCCTCCCTCCCCCGCGTCTCTCTTTCTCTCTGAAACCACTCTTGGGAAAGCTCTCCCAGAGCTACCGGGTAATCGGGTTCGGGTCACGCCCGGGTCCAGGCCCACCGGCGTGCGGTGGTGGGCGAGGAGTGCAGGTCGGTTTAATCGGGTCGGGCCAGGTCCGCGGAGCGTGGTCACGGACGAGGCCGGGTCGGGTGAGAGGGACCTCACCCCGTGGTCAGGAGGCAAACAGCATAAGGCACTTTTTGCCTTTATGCGTCCGCGCGCCTCCGAGAAGTTCCGAGGTGGGACTAAATGTCCCACCCCAATTGAGCGCCCGTCGCGGAGGGAGCAGTGGGCGATCGTGGCTTCACGTGCGGCCTTCGCCCCATCTGCGAGCCTGGGACATTTCGCGGAGACTCCCCGCGCAACCTGGGAGTCGAACCTGGGCGAAGGCGTGCCTGCACCTGCAGGTGAAGGAGCTCTGCCTGCTCAGTAATGGCGACGGCGGGCGAGTCACCTGGTCACAGAAGAACGGCCTCTCGGCCAAATCAGACAGGTGGGGGACCTTCGCCGTGGCACGGCGAAGGTGGTCAGGGGGTCTGCAGGGGGCGTGATGGAGCCAACAGGTCGTCCTAGGTCAAACTGTGAGCGAAGAAGTGGGTGTGTTCGGTGGATCTGCAGAGGGCATTTGGCGGGAAGTGGAGGGGCGGAAGAGGATCAGGGTGAGGAGGCGGAGGTTCTACGGTGGTCGGCGAGCCGTGTGGGTCGCTGAGGTGATAGGAGCGGCTCGCCGGAGGGTGGTCGGAGGCGGAGAGGGTGAGGGTGAACAGGAGCGGTCGAGGGTTTAATCAAATAAAAGACAGTGAGGAAAAGAAAGAGGGGGAGGTGGGGAGGAGTTCTGACCTAGCTATGGAGACGAAAGGGGCCGAGACAGGGCGACAGTCGTATCGACTGTCGCCGGAGAAGAAGATGCCCAGGGGAAGGGGCGGCGGCGAGCGGAGGGCTGGAGAGGCGCCAGCTGGGTACGGCGTGGCACAGGAAGAGCAGGGGAGGAGGTCTCTGCTGCTGGTATTACGGCAGAGTGAAGAGGAGGAGGGGGAGGAACCGCCGGAGCTGGTGGGCGTCTGCCGGAGGGAGAGGAGAAGAAAGTTGGGGGTTTTCTCCGTCAGATCCAGGCTCCCCTGGTCGGTGGAGCAGCGGGGGGTATTTATAGGGATGAAACAGGGAGGAAGGCGGAGGGAGACGACGTGTCTCCCTCGCCGGAGAATGGTCGGAACATGAACCCATACCGTCCGTGCGTTCGCACGGCCGGTATGGTGATCTACAATGACCAGGGGGGTGCTCCTGCGACGGCTGACGACGCAGGGCACCCCCGGTTTACTTGCCAGGTCCCCCACCTCACCCTGCACGGCGCCATGCTCCGCGCAAGGTCGCCGGAGCATGGTGCTGGCAGGGTTTTGCAGGAGGGACCTGATTGCAAAGAACGAAGGAGAGTTAGGGGTTAAAATGCGAGGGTTCAAAAGTTGAGGGCCAAAGAGTAAATATATGAGGACCAAAGTGTGAAGTCGGTCAAGGAGGTTTCTTCTTAGGCTCAAGTTTTTATACATGACTAATTAGGACCTAAGGAATCTGATGGTGAATTTTATTTTCATATTAAACCTTGTTTGACTGGTCAATTTGCGCAAAAACCCAAATTAAGTTATTAATTGGGCATGGTTCTCAATGTAGGTCAAAATGGGTTCTAAAGGCCAAATTGAAGGTTCTAAACCCTAGAGATTATTTTTCTATGAATTTTAGAGGGTTTATTCTATTTTTACTTTGCCTCGAACCTTGTGAATTGAAGTGGGTTGTTTTAGGGTTACAGATTATCATTTGGTTCCTTGGAAGTGCTGTAGCCCTTGCTAGATCATTTCATCCCACTTTTATTCTTATTAAGTTGTTTTGACCTGTGTTTGGTCCCTGAATTACCCTGCATGCAGTTTATACTGGTAAAATTGCACTTTTACCCCTTATGACTGGTTTTTTTCTCAAACTCAGAATTCTCTGAGTTAAGCCTTTCCTTGAGATATGTAGGATCTTTTATCCTTTGTATTGGGTCAAAATGAGCTAGTTATGGCTCATGATGAGGTTCTCATCAACACCACATGCCCACGATGGTGGAGACTCGCCGCCACGGTAAAGGCCGACAGTATGGAATGGAAGAGAGAAGGTCTCTCTGCACAGTGGTGGGTCGGTGGTGGAGGCCTCCCGAGCTCGGCTGCCTCCCTCCTCCTTTTGTAGTGTCCTGCACCAATTTGAAATCAGCTACCCGACCAGATCCAACACATTTGCTCCTCCTTGAATGGGTTCTTCACTGCGGCAGCTGGTGGCGTTGGAGCGGTAGACAACTGTTCCTGCAAGAAGAAGAATAAAGAAAATAATGTTAAAATATTATGGTCATTTATATACAGACCCTCAACTTCTATGTTAATGAAAACAATGTACCTAATTGGTTATCTAATTAGGTGCATGCCATTCTAAGCTAATTCTAAATGCACTTAAGATATGAATGCAATGCATGGATTATGTAATTAAATTAAAACTATGAATTAATCTATTTACATCCTAATTTACGGTAAATAAATGTTAGAATTAACCTAATGTGTAGGCATCACCGATGGTTAAAAAGCTAAGTGTTGAAGCTGAAATGATAAGGAAAGAAAAAGCACAGGCACTAAGAAAGAAGAAGAGACTAAGGTGAAAACTAAGGGAAGAAGAGAAGTCTGGAGAAGACTAAGAGAAAGAGAATAAGAGAAAGGAAGAGAAGAAGGCAGGAACAACAGAAGAAAGAGAGTTTGAGAGAAAGAAGAAAATAAGAGAAAAGGAGATGAGAGGCTAAAGAGATAAATGAAAATAAATGAAATTTTCTTACATCATTATCTTTTTGTTCTTAATTGTAAAAAGGCATGTTTTAATAGAATAACTTTTAATTGCCTTAATTTCTTTGGAATGAAATAAAATTGGAAAATTAACATGTTTACTTGTTAATAAAGTACAACATTTTGAGTAAATATGTTTTGCATATGGAATTTTGTATATTCTTTATAGTTTAAATATTTTGACAAAATTCATGCTTTTAAAAATCAACTTAGTTATACCTCCTAAACTTATAGAGAAATAAAAGAGAATTGGAGAATTTGGATAAAAATTATTATACCTCCCAGTGAATGACCTGGACTCAACCAGTAAAAATTTCTAAAATGTTAGGTTAATTCGACCCTATATTACACAATCGACACAACTTCTAGTTAACCTAAGTGATTTCTTCTACTCTTAATTAAGTTAAATTAACTTAATTACTGAGTTGAGTGGAAACCATGCATCATTTTAATGGCGCCATTGCCGGGGTGGAGATATTTTGACTCACTAAAATTTAAAAGGATTAATTGTTTAATTAGGCGGTATTTTGTAAATATTTTTTTTTACTAACTTTAGCTCTAATTAGTGTGTTGTGTTTTGTTTTTGTTTTTGTTTTTGTTTTATTTTCTATCTTCTTTTCAGGTTTACCTCTGCGGGTAATCTCAGGAGAAGGCAGGAATCAGTGTTACTATTTTCGTTGTTGTAAGTATTTCTTAATCTTTTGTTTGTTGCATTTAAAAATAAAAAAATACACAAATACATCTTTTCTGACTAGCAGCAGCATAAACATAGGCATACACTCTTAGGAGTGCATATTTTCTTCTAGTATTTTAGCGATCTAACTCGGGAAATTTTTAAACTATTTTTCTCGCATCAGCGGGAAAACACGAGAAAACCCGCGTAGATCCCTGTCCTCTGAGAATTAAAAAGACCACATATTTTTGTTTGAAAAGATATAAAAAGTGGCCATTGTAGTTTAATTGATATATTTTTGAAAAAGATTAACTAAAAAGAGGAAGTAAAATTGGTGACTTAAATCTGTTTGCAAAATGCATGCGGGTTTTTATATCGATATCGTCTGTTACATGCTGTTACACACATAGCATGATCACTAGAGTCACACGAGTCTATTTTTCTATCTCTCCTCTTTACACCTCATAGGGCTTTGGCCGAAGATCAACAAGTCTGTCTCACTACTAGAGCCCCGGGGAGCTAGTAGTGAGCAGTCTCGATCTTAGACCTTAGACCTTTGAGCTTTAAGGTACGCACCTGCATAGACACGAACTAGGATGTGTATTTTGATACTGTTACTCTATTTTTTTACGTCAAATTACTTTACGTACTTTAGGAATTTCTTCTTTCCTTTGAAAGAAGAGCAAAACCCGCGTCTTTTGCACTATTTTGCAGGTTTTTTGTGCCACTGTTTTCTTATCGGTGGTGTGCGTGTGCCTCTACACATTATTTTCTATTTATGGACAGGAGGCGATCCTTGCATCCGCCTCTTACACCACTATTGACAAGTGATCCTAGGCCGGTTGCAGATAAGCAACCAATGGTTTTCCCATCTGATCCATCTACTTCTATGGATCCAATGCAGAATCTTAATCCCGAGATCCCTTCTTCTTTTGGTCAGGGGGAGATGTCACCTTTTGATGTTCATGAAGCACTCCTGAACCAGAATCTTAGGATGCTAGAGCAGACAAGATAAATCAATTTATTAATAGCAGCCTTAAATAATTTGTAAACTCTTCAAACCCGTTCTTTACCTCGACCTGAGGTGGGTTTTGAAAATCCTGATTTACCAATCAATCATTCAAGGCCTCTACTTAGAGATTATTATAACCCATCTAATGCACAAGTAGAGCCTAATGTTAGGATTCCTATTGGGGAAAATGATCCAGAATTAAAGCCAAACATTATAGGTTTAATTCCCCACTTTCACGGATTTGCATCTGAGGATCCATTTCAACACATTGAAGATCTTAAAAATTTATCTCAAACTCTTGGTCCTCGAAATCAAAATAGGGAAATCCTACTAATGAAAATATTCTCTTTTAGCCTTAAAGATAAAGCAGCTTATTGGTATAGAACTATAGCAAGACCAATCTCAACTTAGGCTGAACTCTAATCCTCATTTTTGAAGAAATTCTTTCCAATTGGTCAAACCAATGCTTTAACGCGAGCTATTACTACTTTCAATCAAAATCAAGGAGAACTAATTCATGAACCGTGGGAATGTTTTCATGAATTGCAAAGGAAATGCCCACATCATGACATCCCTCGTTGGCAACTCATGCATATCTTTTATTATGGCTTACAAGAGGGCATTCGCAATCTCGTCGATGCCTCTTGTGGAGGGAATTTTTTAATTCGCGACGTAGAATCTGCTTTAGAATTATTTGAAGGAATGGCGGAAAACTCGATCAACAATGCATCTATGTCACAATTTTTGCGGGGCGCGAATATGAATCACCAAAATCCACATAAGGGCATTCATGAGATCGGTAATCTGTCCAGTTCAAAACATTTAGAGATTATTGCAGAAAAACTGGACAAAGTAGATATCATAGCAAAGCATCTCGATGAGGTTAGAAACACAATGAAGAATCTTACACCTCTACTTGCTACGAATCCTGTGTATTTACCTGTTTCGTAAATTCTCGCGGGGAGGGAATTTGTGAATAATCTGGATTCTAGAGATCCATCTCCCTTGGGTTTTCTATATACTCCTTCACCAACCCAAGGACTGACCTTTGTCCCACAATCTTACCCACCCTTTTCCCTACCCTAAACTGTTGCAGAAAACACTCCATATCTTTTAGGATTACATGCCATTCAGGAAAATATTACAAGACCAAACCTATATTCAAATACCTATAATCCTGGATGGAGAAGCCACCCAAAATTTTCTTGGGCTGATACAAATCAAAATCAAAGACCAAATTATTCGAATCAGACCCATTTTAATCCACCTCCTTTTCCTCCTCGGCAATCAAATTTAAGGCCTAGCCCGATGAGTATGCAGAATTACTCTAGGCCTAATAGAGATACACAGCTAGATCAGATTTTAAGAGCTGTGTTAGAGAGTTAGCAGCAAAATGCTGAAGCTCTCACTGAGATCCATAGGCAATGTAAGGTAGAATTGGCTGATTTACGAAATCAGATCACACTTTTGGCTGAGTCTCGTCAGCCAGGTACTCTTTCATCTCAGCCAATTCCGAATCCTAGGAATCTGCCAAATCCTAAGCAAAACCAAGACCAAGTCCATTTCATTAATCAGGCCTTTGATTCTAATCATAACCCATCCTCTGTACTACCTGAAAATAACCCATCAAACCCACATTAGCATCCTATTTTGTGCCAAAATGACCTACCTATTATTGAGAATCAAAACTGATTTTGTTGATCTTCTGAACTTGGTGGAATCATATTTTTTAAAAATTGCCTTAATCTTGAACATTCTACATCTCAACCTAAATCAGATCTATTCTTCATAAGATTCACTCTAATCTTTCTGAGATTTTCACGAGAATCTAATTCTAGGATCTGTGAGATTTATTCTGGGCAATTTCAGGACGAGTTTGATTGAGTGGTTTAATCTGTTTTCTATTTTTTTTGATCTAATTCTTTCATAACTCCTCTGTTTTTACCATATACCTATTCCTTTTACGAGTTCTTTACTAGGGTTTACGCCTAGCTGAAGGCGTAAAACTTAGCACTTATACATAACTGTTTCCTATTTTTACCCTTTTTGATCTTATACACTTACTTTTAAAATTTCACTTCATATTTCATATTGATTACATTCATTTAGTCTGACTGACCACTCGTCCATACAGAGATTTTTAATCTCCTCTATTTGACTCCTTCCATCACCCTATACTAAATGAAGCGAAATATTTTTCACCCTTCTTACAATGAGGACATTGTAAAATTTTGGCTTGGGGGGTGTTGAAGTGAAATTTTCACTTTAAGTGTTGGTTTAAAAATTAAATATCCACGAAATTTAAAAAAATAGAAAATCTAAAAATGATAAAAAATTTAAAAAATTTAAAAATTTCATAAAAATTTGAAAATTTTTTGAAAAAAATTCACTAAAAATATATAAATACAAAAATTTGAAAAGAAAATTCATAAAAATAATAAGAGGGGAATATTCATTATTAATAAAGAAGAAAATAAGAAGAATATATATATTATAATTAAGAGTTTGATTTTCTTTTAGGTCAGAAGTTTAAAATGTATATAGAATATACATAAATATTTAAGAGCATTCAATTCTTAATTAGATTTTACTTTAAACATTTTGTAAAAACACACTTTTGTGTTTAAAATTTTTAAAACAAGATTTTATTTGAATTAGGAATTCTTTTAAATCTTTTAAAGATTTATTTTTCTATTCTTACTTGAATTAAGAAACTAAGTGTGTTAAGATTTTAAACTTAAGTTTTGGAATTGAATTATAACTTTTTAATCAATTAAATTAAGTAATCTTTTGCTTTTTGAAAATTTGATTTTATCATAAAATTTAGTAAAAAGCCAGATATTCAAAGTTAATTTAATAAAGAGTTGGTAGAATTTTAGTTTACAAAACTTACAAGCTAGAGATAAATAACTAGACTTGGTAAATTTTGTCTTGACGGATCCTATTGGAGGAAACTAAAAATTTGAAGAACCTGAAAGTAAAGGGCTTTGTTGTCCAAGCTCTGGTTTGAGAGCTAAGTAACCTAAAATCTAAATTCACTCATATAGAATTATCTTGTTGATATCTGAGACTGCGAAAACACAGAGGTTAAGAGATCAATTCTGAATCCTCTTTAGTCTAAGGATTTCCGTGGGGGGGTTCTTGAAAGGGTGAAGGATGTGCCACTCACCTAGAAAAAGGATTTGGAGAATAATGGTAGTAAGAAAAATGAGAAGGGAAAAAAATAATAATAATAAATAAATAAAACACCCTGCGGTTAAGTGCCTCGTTAAAATAGGCACTTATGCAGTTTTTCACAAATAAATAAAAGCATCTCAATACAAATGGATGCTACCCTTCCTTCCATCAAATAAAAAGAACACCTCACTACAAATGGGTGTTCTAGCCTATAGAAAAAAAAAAGAAAAAAAATATGGAGAAAAAAATATTAGGAATAAGAGACCCAGTGGTCCACCGGGGAGATATACACAAAAAGTGTTGACCTCGAGATAGAAACTGGTAAGGAGAAAGAAACCAGACCTGAGTAAGGCCAAGCCAAAGGCTTGAATTGGAATAATTAGGATCAGAAAGTGATGTCTTAAGATATGGATTTTTGCAACTTTGGATGTCTTTAGGACAATTCTCTTCACTAAGCACAGATGTTTTAAAATCATAGCTACTGAACCTTGGTATTAGGCAGTGAAGCCTAAGAAATTGGGTTTTGAAGATTTTAAGTTAAGACCTAAAGGAGAAGAATTGACAGAATCCTAGGTCTAGAAGTTAATCTTTAGTGTTGTAGGCTAGTAAATTAGAATTTTACTACTCTAAGTTTGATTAATAATGAGTATCTGGTTAATTTGCTTAAACTTATATTGATGAAAGTCAAATATCATAAATAAGGGATTAACTTAAATCTATATGAGTTTTTGAGTTAAAATTTAATTCTCAATCCTTAAGTTTTATTTTTCTTAAAACACTTTGTATTCTAATTTGAGTTAAGAATAGTTACAAAGATTAAGAGATTTTTGAGAAATTCTAATTCATAATAAAATTCTTGTTTACAAATTATTTTTAAGTGTGTTTTGAAATGTTATAAGTATAAGTCTAATTAAGAAAATTTTCACACATGCTTTATACATTAATCATTTATATTTAACCTTAAAAATTTCTAACCTAAGCTTTCCTCTACATAGTTACTATTTATAATAATTTAAACCCAAGTGCTTTAAATCATCATAGTCTTAGTTAATTTTGCTAGGGACTAGCAAAACTTTGGCTTGGGGGTATGATGATACACTCATCATGATCTCTAATTACCCCTAATTAACTAGTCTTCCAAGTTAATTAGCTAAGGTTATGAACATATAAGGGTTAATTATAAAATAAGGGATATTTAGTCAAGGACCTTAAAATAAGTTTAAAATGACATTTTATCATTCAATTAACAGTATTAATAATTTATATAATAATTGGACTCGAAATCATATTAATCATTCTCTTAATTAATAAGTTAAGTAACTTAAATATAATGTATACCTAAGTATGTAATAACTTAAGTGATTTTACTTAATCTAATAAATTAACCTAAAAATCTCAAAAATGTAAATTCAAGGTGTAAACATAATATTTACCTTATTTACTAACATATATAAAAAGTTGAAAAAGATCTAAATTAAAATAAACCTTCAAAACCTAGGTTTACATTTTAGTCCTTACTTTTCATTACAATCAGGTCCTTATTTCTCACAAAGGTCCTTAAGTTTAATTTCATTTAAGTCCCTCTTTGTCTTCGTCTTCTTCTTCTTCTTCAGCCGAATGAATGGCTGGCGGCAGAGAGTCACCCCACCGCATGATCACCGCCCTGCCGACATCATTCCTCTTTGTCCAAGCTCTTGCAGCTTGCGCTAACCACCTCTACTTCATCCATCGGTCTGGATTAACCGAGAATCCTATTTCTTAGTGAGAGATAACCTCACCATCGTCGGAGACGACGATGGAGGTTAAGCTCCTCAAGCTCCTTCTTCGGCCAGACCCCGCCACTCTCTTCGCTACAAACTACTATAAATACCCCCTCACACCTCTGATTTTATTCAAGTTGGCTCCCTACCCTCTTCTAACAGTGCAACCGACCCAATAGGCTATTCGTCCAAAACTCCGGTGACTTCCCATTCCATTTTCCGACTTCTTCCATCCATCTTAAGCAGCCGAGGAGATCCGCCGTGGTCTTCCGCACCTCTGACAAAGGCGCCGACCCTAGGATTCCTCCGCTCCACCTCAAATCCGCCCGTCGGTGATCTTTCTTGCACCCTCTGATTTTGTCGTCCGCAATGAGACTTCGGCGGAACCCTATTGACCCCTTCATCTAGGTAACAGTAGACTAGTAGGAGTAGGAGTAGGCTAGCTTAGTTAGTTAGTTTAGTTAGATTAGAGTAATTTTAGATTTTATCTTCATCTTCTCTGACTCCGGCAAGTTCCTTGAGCTCGCCAGAGCTTTAATCTTGTCTTTTTAATCATTATACACCTTCCTGTATCTTCCATGACCGTTTTTAAATCACTTAATCGCTAATTAAATCACCTAATCACCTAATTCATATCTCACCTTCACCGATTACTAACACTGTCTATGGTGACAGTAGTCGAGTTAATTCCACCTCCATTGGGTTCTTTCATCATCTATCACCACTTATGAACCCTAATCGACACTAAAATTCCTATTAATATCACATAAAATTAAATGCCCAAATCTTAATTTAGTTCCTGAGCTCGCTATCCATGGTGGCTCAGGAACAGTTAAAACTATAAATTAAATATATAATTATGAATATTAACAACTGTTGACTTGATTTAACCTCTCAATCGAGTGGTTAAACAAGTCCTGAGCTTTAACTACTCAGATCTTTAAGAAAACAAACTTACTGTCAAATCTTACATTTTAATGAAATAATGAGGAATTAAATGTGATACTAAGGTTCCTTGCAACCTCAGGATCCTTTTTGAATAAAAAATGGTTGGGTTGATCAATCTGTGCATACTTTTTGCCATTTTCTGACTCACCGAAGCTCCGGCGAGCCAAAACTGTGTTACAGCCTCTAAAACTTGCTGAGTAGCTCCAGAATAGTATAATAAGGATCACTGATTGTTTTGAAGATATTTGTTTGAGGATTTAACCACTAGAGCTGAAGAAGTAACTTCATCTTCCCCAACTCCGGTGGAGTTGCAGAAGTCTGTTTAAAGAGATTTGAGAAGCATTTAATGATCTCAGAAGCTTCAGTGCAATGCACTGAAGCTATTTAAACCCTCAGAACACTGTAACAACCTTCCATTAATTCTATCGAACACACACCTTTTCTAGTTCAGGCGGCAAGCCTGAAACCCTAGGAATCAAGGTTAGAACAACTTCCTGAAGATCTGAATAAGTTTCTGAGGTTGAGGAGACTCTATTTGAGGCATTAATTTCTTGGGTGGAAGCTTTGAACAGAAAGTCAATTTTTGAGCTTCCACAGTCAAATATGAGTCTGTTAATGGAGATCTAAGCTTGAATTGAGGAATTGAGATGTGAAAATTATTTTTGGGACCTTATTTGATGATCTGAAAGTGACTAAAGTAAGCTCAGATGATTTACTTAGTGAAGATTTAGTTTCTGCCAATTTGGGTTACTTTCGAACCCAAACCAACAGGAGAAGTATTTTGATGAAATTTAAACTTAAAACATGCCCAGATTGATCTATTATAACCCTTAGAATTAATCTAAATCAATTAGAAACACTTTTAAGTGTCTGTTGCTCATTTTGATGTTTGAAATAAACTCTGAAGCTTTCAGAGAAGTAAAAAGCTTCTCTACAGGTCTTGAAGGTATTAAGAACTTAAAACCTATTCTAATAGGTGTAGAATCACTTATAAAACATGTACAGACCTTTAAATAAAAGAGAGATGTCCATCTGAGGGCTCTCCTGACTTAATTTCACTTCCAAGTTAAAATTAACCTGTAGGAACCCCTGATTTCATCTTTTAAATTGAAGAGCAAAATGTCATTAAAACATTAAATTGACCCTGCAATTGTGTAGATTACCCTTAGATCTTTCTAACAAACTTGGAATCACTCAATTTGGAGCTCTAGGTAGAAAGTTATGATAATTTGAATTCGGGTCTGGAAGGGGTAGGATAGTCACACCTCGGTTGTTCGTGAGTGCACGCCTGGGGATAGAAGCAATTTATTTCCTTGGCTATGCAGTCATCAGCGCTCGGTGCACCGGTTACCAATTCCATCTGATCTGAGCATTGCATGTGTGTGTGTGCGGGCTTATGCTTGTGGGTGTGCACCCTTGGGGGTGTGTGAACGAGATTGTGCCCTGGGAGGGCGAGAGTGGCCTAGGAGGCCAGGTTGAGCTAATGTGCCTCGAGACTGTGAACCGATAAAAATGAACTGAAAATGAACCTAATTGAGATTAGGCAAGGATCGAGTAGGTTCTGGTCCCACCCTAGTCTCAGGGTGCTGTGTATCCTCGAAAGGACCTCGCTGCAAATAAATTAACTTTTGGTTAAAAAAAGTAAAAAAAACCCGGTTTAGCTGAAGAACTTAAGGAGAAAGAGAAGCTGATATTTAAAAAGCTAAGTGTTGAAGCTGAAAGGTTAAGGAAAGAAAAAGCACAGGCACTAAAAAAGAAGAGACTAAGGAGAAAACTAAATGAAGAAGAGAAGGCAGGTGAAGACTATGAGAAAGTGAATAAGAGATAAGAAGAGAAGAAGGCAGGAACAATAGAAGAAAGAGAGTTTGAGAGAAAGAAGAAAATAAGAGAGAAGGAGATAAGAGGCTGAAGAGATAAATGAAAATAAATGAATTTTTCTTGCATCATTATCTTTTTGTTCTTAATTGTAAAAAGGCATGTTTTAATAGAATAACTTTTAATTGCCTTAATTTCTTTGGAATGAAATAAAATTGGAAAATTAGCATGTTTACTTGTTAATAAAGTACAACATTTTGAGTAAATATGTTTTGCATATGGAATTTTGTATATTCTTTATAGTTTAAATATTTTGACAAAATTCATGTTTTTAAAAATCAACTTAGTTATACCTCCTAAACTTATAGAGAAATAAAAGAGAATTGGTGAATTTGGATAAAAATTATTATACCTCCCAGTGAACGACCTGGACTCAACTAGTAAAAATTTCTAAAATGTTAAGTTAATTCAACCCTATACTACACAATCGACACAACTTTGAGTTAACCTAAGTGATTTCTTCTACTCTTAATTAAGTGAAGTTAACTTAATTACTGAGTTGAGTGGAAACCATGCATCATTGGTCCAACCAGGTGGTTGTTGAGATCAATAGGCTGATGATGCAGGCCAAACCCAATTAATCTGGTGGGTTGATAGATGTAGATCAAGAGATGTGGAACCCACCATATGCTATGGAGCTCGCATGGATGTGGAAGTGTAAATTCGGGTTTTGGCTGAGTTGAATTAACCTGGTCAAAGTAGGGATCCGAAAAATAATCAGTGAATGATGTAGAAACCCTACAGGGGTGATCAGAAAATTTTGGAGCATGGTCTTTAGTCTGATCAATGTCTGAAACCTGGTATGGATGTGGAGTCGAATCATCTGTAATCTGCTCAGTAGGAGGGGAATCAAAATAGAAATTAAGTCCAATTGCAGGTCGGGGTTGAATACGGGTTTGGATAAGTTCTGTATATTCGGAAGAGGTGGCTTCAATGAGAATTGTGTATAAGGTCTCTTCTAGAAAGGAGTTACAGGTGGTTTCATGTAGAGAGTCCTCATAGTAGCTTTCAAAGTCAAAAGTGAATGCCTGAAGAGTGTCCGTAGGATGATGAAAATCTGAGTTGAGAAAAGATTCAAATTTTGGGTTGCAGTCACTCTCGGCATTTTCTGGTTTTGATTCCTGAGGATTGAAAAGAAATGATTCCATCTCGCTGGAACCTGAACTTAAATCAGTGATCTCGGGAACTAGGACCTCAAAGTTGAAGTCGAAGAATGAATCATGTGAGTTGAGGTTGTAAATTGGCTCGTTGTATTCAAGAAACAGAGGTTGTCTGAAATCATGGTAAGATTCGAAATAGTCGGAGATGTTGCGAAAATCCAATTCTGAAAGAGATTCGAGATCAGGAGTTCCACTACTAAGTAAATCACATAATGTAGACTTAGCAGCCTGACTGGGGTCTCACCTATACGTAGATTCTGAGCTTAAAAAGGAGTTCTTATTTGGTTTAGGCTCAAGTTCTGGCTTGTAGGAAAGACCTAATCAAAACCCCACTCGTCCAACTCCTCGGTTTCTGTATCGTAGATTGGCATGACTTTCAAAAAATCGATCTGAATCTCTGAGGATGTTGGAGAGGGATATTCATCAAATAGAGGCCCAGAATCATACTCTTCCTTGAAACTTTGATTATTGTCATATGGGGCCTCATAATCTTCCCAATAAGTTTTAGATCCAGATTCTAGGCTGAGGGTGTGGGTTGAATCACTAGAATCTAGGTCTGAATTACCTTCGAGGGTTACCTTATCAGAATAAAGGGCGGCATTTACACCCTTGAGAGGTTTAGTTCTAATCTCATTATTGTTGGAGTCTTAGAATTCTATACTTGGTGATCCAGCGTCTAGGGTTGGCTCAATATTGTGTTCTCCTGCAATTGGAACTTCCCAACCTATTTCAAGATCAGGCATGTTGTATTCCATCTGGGTTGGGAATCTATAACAACTCTGTGCCTTGAACCCAGGATTTGGGAAATCGAATTGATCCTCAATACTATTCCAAGATGGTTCATCATCTGTTTGGGGTGTGTACGAGTATTTTTGATCGATAACCTATTTTAATAATCTCATCATCTCTTCCCATTTTTCAAGATCATCTTGGTGTTGTTCCCATAGTATAGGATTGTCATGCATTGAAGGTATTCAAAGTTGTGCAATTTTTCTATCTCGATGTATCCTGTTATGAGAATGTCTTGGGTTGATCCTTTTGTGGCTTCTGTCAATAATACTTGGTGTAACGAGCGCGTGCCCCAGACGTCTTTTAAGACGTCTGGGAGGTGGCCCAGACGTCTGTAAAGACGTCTGGGATCACATCCAGACGTCTGACCAGACGTCCGGGATAGTTTACAGACGTCTGGCGAACAGTTATGCTCGCACGGGATATTCGTCTGCGCGCCTGTGCGCGTAGACCTGCGATCCTGCCTCTTTCTCTGCGGCTGCAGGCGACTGCGACCGCCTTCTCTCTCCTCTCCGCGCGGCATTAAAAGGGGGGGTGCGCCTCCCCTCCCGTCTCCACCATCTTCCTCCTTCTTCTCCTGCCTGTGCGCGAGAGCGAGCGGACGCGAGGGCGCAGCGGCAGCGGCAGCCGCAGTGAGCGTAGAGGAGCTGCGGCGTGCGAGGGCGGGGCTCTGCCGTGAGGGCGAGCTCGCCAGGAGCGGCTTGGCCGGCCGGCGGAGGGCGCAGGGGGCGCAGAGCGTCGCGGAGAGGGACCTGCTGCGGGCGGAGCAGCGTACGCGCGAGGTGCGACGCGGGCGGCGTCGCGAGCGGAGGCCGAGCAAGGTTCTGATTCTGGAAAAATTTCCAGAATCAGACGTTTGGATTGATAGCCAGACGGCAAGGCCGACGTCTGTAAGATCATACAGACGTCTGAAAGGTGAGTTTCCGCTTTCTTCTTCATTCTTGTCGACTGACCGTACTGAGGGAGGGGGGTTGGCTGTGCGCAGGTTCGCTGATTCGTCATCCTTTGCGAATCAGACGTCTGGAAGTTGTACCAGACGGCGGGAGTGACCTCCAGACGTCCGGAGGGACCATCAGACGTCTTGGATCTAGGCAGACGTCCCCACAGACTTCTGGACGTCCGGGGAACCAAGCCGAACAGGTAATTCTCTGATCCACCATTTAAGACGTCTGGAAGGAGTTCCAGACGTCTGATTTTGCACAGTATTGTCTTTCTCGACCCGTTTAGGGCCCGTTTGGGCTCCGTTTTCCGCGATTCGAGTTGCGTTCGTTTCAGAATTTATTCCTCTACCCGCCTACAGTAGCTATACACTGTTTTGAGACACTCCTTGTGTTTGATCCTTGTGATAGGACCTCGTTCGGTTGCAGTCTTGAGAGTCGCGGAGGCGCACGGGATTCCCGATCACGCCCCCATTACTCCCGTTGTACCTGGTAGAGTGGCTTTAAGTATTAATAAAATCTGTTAAAGTATGGAACCATAACTAGAACCTAGGGCATTGCATGAATCCTAGGAATGAGAAATATATGGAATGATAGCTCCTAGGTGTTGCATGAATCCTAGGGCCGGAAACTAGATTGTGTGATAGATCCTAGGATATGGCATGAATCCTAGGATGGAAAAACTAGTGGAATGTATATCACTGCAGTCTTGGGAAAAATGGATAGGAATATATAAAGCTGCCTGTAAATTTAATTAACAGCTGCCTGTTATGAACAAAGAAACATGTTTGAGATCATGGAATTTGAGAACGTGAATCTGGAAAGTGAAACATATGATGTTCTGAAATAAAGAGCTGGAACCCTACGGGAAATTAGGAGTGGAACTCCTGGAAAGAAAAAGGAATGGAACTGAGATGTAGTTTGTACTGTCTCTTGGGTACGCAGTACCAAGGGAAGTACCTGTACCTGTTTAGTGCAGAGTGGGGCCAGCCGCCCCAGGGACCCGGGGTTAGGATTGGCCGCTCTGTACCGACTTGTTGGCCCTCGTGTACGTAGTACCGAGGAGAGCTAGTAGTGTTAGGAGAGTACTAGCTACCCCACGGGCCCCGGGGTTCTGCTAGCCTCCTTCACCGACTTGTTAGGCCCACTAGGGCAAACCAGGGTAGTCAGGAGAGGGTGCGCGGACTGTGGAGGGGCAAGGCCCCAGTTTGGTTACTGTGGAGGGGTTGGACCCCTGTTACTGAGAGGGCTCTGCCCTGGTTCCGTGCTGTGCTTTGGGCGCACCCGTTAACGGAAACGACTGACCGCATGCCAGTGCGGGCTAGCTACCTGTGCGTTTATCGCGCGTGCCGTAGTCACCGTTACGTCTGTCAGTGACCTTGGGGTGGTTGACTGAGGGTAGGATCACCACGGGGGACTCTCCCGGCCAGGAGAGCACCACGTGCTACTTCTACTTTTGGAAAAGACTGCAATCAAGATCGTCCCACGAGGACATCTGAGATCAAGTAAAGGATCTGAGAAGTAAATGAAATAGTGAGAAAAATTGAAAGATGTAAATAAAGGAAGTAATAGAACATAACAACTACTGTACACTCTACTGTTGCCTTTAGTTAGTTTGCCACTCTACTCAGCGTTTTGCTGACATGTTACACTCGTTACCTTTTTCAGGACCAGGTGTTGAGCAGCCAGGGTCGGCGGCTGCAGAGGACACTGGGCCGAGTAGGGTCCAGTAGAGTTACCACAGCTTTGTACCCCTTTTTGTTTCTGTTCTAGTGAGTAGTTTTTGTTTCCGCTGTACCTTCTTTACCTGCAGTTTTTGTTATATGATAAATGTTGTTCTACTGTTGTGGTGGTGCCTACTGTAGTAGTTTCTTTCCTTACTGCTGTACTTTTTTTTACTGTTAGTTATATTCATGCTGAATGTGGTTTATTTTACTGTCATTTGGTTACTTCCTCGTTGGACGACTGGGTCTTGGGATTAGTCGAGTCGGTCCAGTTCTCGTGTCTCGTAGGGACTCGGGAATCGGGTCGTTACAAGATGGTATCAGAGCAAGGTCATCCCGAGAAGTGAATCAACTGACTGGAAAATAACCAATTCACATGTTTATAGCTAGAGTAGCCACCACAACATATCTCTTGACATGAGCTCTTAGAAGTGTTGTTAGGTATCGTCTGTTTTGACGTTTCCGTTTTGTTTCGCCTCTCCTTGCAGGAGATGCCTCGTCGTGGGACTGGCGAGACTGGCCGCGGGCGCGGCCGAGGGCGAGGTCGGCGAGGTGGACGTGCTGTCGTTGACGTCTCGGTGGACCAGCCACCACTCCCTGGCTTCCAAGCCCAGGACCTCGCCAGACTGATACGGGATATTGTACGAGAGGAGCTCCACCCACCGCCCCGAGCACCTCCTCCTAGGGTTGCAGAGGGGGAGTCCTCTGTGGGGCCACGCGACGGACGCGGCACTGGACACGAGGGAGGGGATGGGCCCCTGCCACCCCCACCTTCCTCCGACACTTCTGTACACGAGGCACCTTCGCCTGGAGGTGCACCAGCACCTCCCCTACAGCACCACTTCGAGCTTTTCGGACAGTTCCGGAAGCCGAAGCCCCCCTCCTTCAAGGGGGATGAGGACCCGACCGAGGCAGAGGACTGGCTTGAGCAGCTGGAGAAGATCTTTGAGACCCTTCGCCCCCCGGTGGAGTGCCGCGTGGCCTTTGCCACGTACCAGCTGGAGAGTGCGGCACACCGGTGGTGGAGGGCGGTCCGGGGACAGGAGAGGGACGAGCCGACGTGGGACCAGTTCGTCACCCTCTTCTGCGAGTAGTACTTTCCCCAGACGTGGCAGGACCAGAGGAGGCGGGAGTTCCACACTCTCCGCCAAGGGACGATGACCGTGAGCGCGTACCGCACGCGTTTCTTGGAGCTGTCCCGCTTTGCAGCGACAGCGGTAGCCACTGAGGAGGAGCGCCTTTGGAGGTTCACCGAGGGGCTCCGGCCTGCGATCCGGGGGTATGTCAAACCCCTGAAGCTGCCGACGTTTTCGAGGGTGGTAGAGGCAGCTATGACTTACGAGGAGACCAACCCGTCCGCGCGAGAGACTGACGGCGGGCGGAAGAGGCCCTTTCAGCCAGACTTCTCACAGGGCCGGTGAGAACGGAGACACGTGGCGTCCGCAGGAGAGCCGTCACGTTGTGCAGGGCCATCAGTGGCCTTTGGGGGCCCTCGACAGGGGCCAGTCGCCAGCACCGGACCCCCACCGAGCCGACAGCAGGGACTCACTGAGGGCGGGAGTCGGGTTCCCCTCTGCTACCAGTGTGGCCAGCCGGGCCACGTCAGGAGGGACTGCCCATCTAGGGCAGGAGGTCAGCAGATACTTCCCGCGCAGAGCACTGGAGGGCGCGCAGGAGGCCGCGGTTTCCAGGCGCGAGGAGGAGGACCGCAGTCGCGAGGAGGGTACCGGCCAGCACCTACCCATCCGACGCAGAGTGTGGCTGCTTCGTCCGCACCTAGAGCTGAGGGGCGTATCAACGCCCTAACACACAGGGACGCCAGAGCTTCGGGATCTGTGGTAGCAGGTATGGTTTCAGTTTCTGGCAGACTCGTTTACACGCTTTTCGATTCCGGCGCTACGCACTCGTTTGTCGCAGCCAGTTTCGCAGTTAGTTTGGACCAGGATTATAAATTGTTAGAGAATCCGTTCGTAATCAGAGGTCCGAGTGGTCAGCTGTTTGTAGCTGAGGAGGTGTACACGGGTTGCGGGGTCAGCATCGGGGGACACAGCCTGCCAGCTGACCTGATTATGATACAGATGGAGGACTTTGGAGTGATTCTGGGGATGGATTGGCTGTCCGCTTACCACGCCTTGGTAGACTGCTTTGAGAGGAAGATTGTCTTCTCCATTCTGGAGTTGCCTTCCTTCGAGTTTCACGGGCAGCCAGTGGATGGAGGTTTCAGGTGCATTTTGGCACTTCGGGCGGCGAGACTTTTGAGCCAGGGGTGTGAGGGCTTCTTAGCTTGTGTGGTGGCAGAGCACAGCCCCGTGGCAGACTTCCAGAGCATCCCGGTGGTCAGAGAGTACCCCGACGTGTTTCCAGACGAGTTACCAGGACTACCGCCCGAGCGTGAGATCGAGTTTGAGATCTCACTAGTACCAGGGACCAGCCCCATCTCCACCGCGCCATACAGAATGGCACCGCTTGAGCTGCGAGAGCTCAAGTCTCAGTTGCAGGACCTTTTGGAGAAGGGTTTCGTGAGGCCCAGTGCGTCTCCCTGGGGAGCCCCGGTACTGTTTGTGAAGAAGAAGGATGGGACCCTACACCTTTGTGTGGACTACCGACAGCTGAATAGGGTCACCATCAAGAACAGATATCCGCTGCCGAGGATCGACGATTTGTTTGACCAGTTGCGGGGTGCCACGGTGTTTTCCAAGATCGACTTGAGGTCTGGATACCACTAGTTGAGGATCAGGGAGACCGACGTCTCCAAGACAGCTTTCCGCACCCGCTACGGACACTACGAGTTTTTGGTCATGCCGTTTGGGCTGACCAATGCCCCCGCTGCTTTCATGGACCTGATGAACCGGGTGTTCAGACCGTACTTGGACCAGTTTGTGGTGGTTTTCATAGATGATGTACTCATCTATTCTAGAGATCGGACGCAGCACGGACAGCATTTGCGGATGGTTCTGGACACTCTGAGACGACGCAGGCTGTACACCAAATACAGCAAGTGCGAGTTCTGGTTGAGGGAGGTGACCTTTTTGGGTCATGTGATCTCTGGAGACGGCCTGGCGGTGGATCCCGCCAAGGTCGAGGCAGTGCTCAGGTGGGAGAGACCGCGTTCAGTCACTGAGATTCGCAGTTTCCTGGGACTGGCAGGTTACTACAGACAGTTCATCAGAGGGTTTTCGCAGATTGCACGTCCTATGACACAGTTGACTCGGAAGGATGTGCCTTTCGCTTGGACAGACGCCTGTGAGGCGTGTTTTCTGGAGCTGAAGGAGAGGTTGACCTCGGCTCCCGTACTCACCATCCCTGACAGTAGTGGCGGGTTCGTTGTGTACACGGACGCTTCCTTGCAGGGGTTAGGAGGTGTGCTCATGCAGAGGGGTCACGTGGTCGCTTACGCTTCGCGGCAACTGAAGCCCCATGAGCATACCTACCCTACCCATGATCTAGAGTTGGCAGCTGTTGTCTTCGCGCTGAAGACATGGAGGCACTACTTGTACGGTGAGACCTTCGAGATTTTTACAGATCACAAGAGCCTCAGATATCTTTTTGACCAGAAGGAGCTCAACATGAGACAGAGACGTTGGTTGGAGCTCCTGAAGGACTACGACTGCAGCATCTCCTACCACCCGGGGAAGGCCAATGTGGTGGCTGACGCCTTGAGCCGTAAGGCGCCCGCACGCTTGGCCAGACTACAGTTACAGAGTTGGAGCCTTTTGGAGGAGGTGGGCAGTTGGCGACCTCTAGAGTTACGAGGGTACTGTGGGGCAGTGACGGTGACACGGCAGACTAGGCCAGAGTTGATAGACCGCATCATCACGGGACAGATGGCCGATCCGTACTTGCAGTCTTTGCGCGACAGAGTACTGTCAGGGGACCCAGGGGACTTCTCTTTCACAGACCAGGTGTTACGCTTGAGGGGACGGCTATGCGTCCCCAGAGACGAGGAGCTGTTGAGAGAGCTCCTGACTGAGGCACACGGTTCCAGATTCACCATACATCCCGGAAACACGAAAATGTACCATGACTTGAGACGCGAATTCTGGTGGAGAGGGATGAAGCGGGATGTGGGTGAGTTCGTGCAGCAGTGCTTAGTGTGCCAGCAGGTGAAAGCCGAGCATCAGAGGCCTACAGGACCGCTTCAGCCGCTTCCAGTGCCAGAGTGGAAGTGGGAGAGCATCACCATGGACTTGGTGGTGGGCTTACCTATTACCCAGCGAGGACACGACGCAGTCTGGGTAATAGTGGATAGATTGACGAAGACGGCACGATTCTTGCCGATCCGAGTCACTTTGGGACCAGCACAGTTGGCAGAGAGGTATATCCGTGATGTGGTGCGACTACACGGAGTTCCGCGGGAGATCGTATCCGACCGGGATACCCGCTTTACGTCCCAATTTTGGGCTGAGTTTCAGCAGGCTTTGGGGACGAGGTTGAGGTTTAGCACGGCTTACCACCCCCAGACGGACGGACAGTCGGAACGCACGATACGGACACTTGAGGATCTTTTGCGTGCCTGTGTACTAGACTGGAGGGGCTCTTGGGAGGAGCACCTGCCCCTGGCAGAGTTTGCATACAACAACAGTTATCACTCGAGCATCGGCATGGCTCCCTACGAGGCTCTGTACGGACGGAAATGCACGGCACCCTTGAGTTGGGTTGAGGTGGGGACCAAGTGGGAGGTTGGCCCCAGGTTGATCCGGCAGAGTCAGGAGGTGGTTGAGCAGATCCACAGACGACTCCGCACTGTCAGGAGCAGACAGAAGAGCTACGCAGATCTCAGACGCAGAGAGGTGCAGTTCGAGGTCGGGGACCACGTCTTTCTTCGTGTTTCGCCCATGAAGGGCTTACAGCGGTTTGGGGTGAGAGGGAAGCTCGCGCCGAGGTTTGTGGGGCCCTTCGAGATCCTGGAGCGGGTTGGACCCGTTGCTTACAGACTTGCCCTTCCCCCGCAGCTTTCTGGTGTGCACGACGTGTTCCACGTGTCCAACCTCAGGAAGTACGTAGCCGATCCCAGCCACGTACTGAGTCACGAGAGCGTCGAGGTGAGCGACGACCTGACCTACCCCGAGCGGCCAGTGCAGATCCTAGACCGAGCCGTCCGCAGGTTGAGACAAAAGCAAGTACCCCTGGTAAAGGTTTTGTGGAGGAGCCAGCGGTACGAGGAGGCTACCTGGGAGCCTGAGGCGGCAATGCGGGAGCGGTACCCGGAGCTTTTCGCGGGTACGTCTTTTCGGACCGGCTTCGGTCCTCTTTGAGTTTGTTATGGTTATTTGGACACCTTCTTCCCGCACCCTAGTTGGCGCAAGTTTCGGGGACGAAACTTCCTTTGAGTTTGTTATATTGTAACGAGCGCGTGCCCCAGACGTCTTTTAAGACGTCTGGGAGGTGGCCCAGACGTCTGTAAAGACGTCTGGGATCACATCTAGACGTCTGACCAGACGTCCGGGATAGTTTACAGACGTCTGGCGAACAGTTATGCTCGCACGGGATATTCGTCTGCGTGCCTGTGCGCGCAGACCTGTGATCCTGCCTCTTTCTCTGCGGCTGCAGGCGACAACGACCGCCTTCTCTCTCCTCTCCGCGCGGCATTAAAAGGGGGGGCGCGCCTCCCCTCCCGTCTCCACCATCTTCCTCCTTCTTCTCCTGCCTGTGCGCGAGAGCGAGCGGACGCGAGGGCGTAGCGGCAGCGGCAGCCGCAGTGAGCGCGGAGGAGCTGCGGCGTGCGAGGGCGGGGCTCTGCCGTGAGGGCGAGCTCGCCAGGAGCGACTTGGCCGGCCGGCGGAGGGCGCAGGGGGCGCAGAGCGTCGCGGAGAGGGACCTGCTGCGGGCGGAGCAGCGTACGCGCGAGGTGCGACGCGGGCGGCGTCGCGAGCGGAGGCCGAGCAAGGTTCTGATTCTGGAAAAATTTCCAGAATCAGACGTCTGGATTGATAGCCAGACGGCAAGGCCGACGTCTGTAAGATCATACAGACGTCTGAAAGGTGAGTTTCCGCTTTCTTCTTCATTCTTGTCGACTGACCGTACTGAGGGAGGGGGGTTGGCTGTGCGCAGGTTCGCTGATTCGTCATCCTTTGCGAATCAGATGTCTGGAAGTTGTACCAGACGGCGGGAGTGACCTCCAGACGTCCGGAGGGACCATCGGACGTCTTGGATCTAGGCAGACGTCCCCACAGACTTCTGGACGTCCGGGGAACCAAGCCGAACAGGTAATTCTCTGATCCACCGTTTAAGACGTCTGGAAGGAGTTCCAGACGTCTGATTTTGCACAGTATTGTCTTTCTCGACCCGTTTAGGGCCCGTTTGGGCTCCATTTTCCGCGATTCGAGTTGCGTTCGTTTCAGAATTTATTCCTCTACCCGCCTACAGTAGCTATACACTGTTTTGAGACACTCCTTGTGTTTGATCCTTGTGATAGGACCTCGTTCGGTTGCAGTCTTGAGAGTCGCGGAGGCGTGCGGGATTCCCGATCACGCCCCCATTACTCCCGTTGTACCTGGTAGAGTGGCTTTAAGTATTAATAAAATCTGTTAAAGTATGGAACCATAACTAGAACCTAGGGCATTGCATGAATCCTAGGAATGAGAAATATATGGAATGATAGCTCCTAGGTGTTGCATGAATCCTAGGGCCGGAAACTAGATTGTGTGATAGATCCTAGGATATGGCATGAATCCTAGGATGGAAAAACTAGTGGAATGTATATCACTGCAGTCTTGGGAAAAATGGATAGGAATATATAAAGCTGCCTGTAAATTTAATTAACAGCTGCCTGTTATGAACAAAGAAACATGTTTGAGATCATGGAATTTGAGAACGTGAATCTGGAAAGTGAAACATATGATGTTCTGAAATAAAGAGCTGGAACCCTACGGGAAATTAGGAGTGGAACTCCTGGAAAGAAAAAGGAATGGAACTGAGATGTAGTTTGTACTGTCTCTTGGGTACGCAGTACCAAGGGAAGTACCTGTACCTGTTTAGTGCAGAGTGGGGCCAGCCGCCCCAGGGACCCGGGGTTAGGATTGGCCGCTCTGTACCGACTTGTTGGCCCTCGTGTACGTAGTACCGAGGAGAGCTAGTAGTGTTAGGAGAGTACTAGCTACCCCACGGGCCCCGGGGTTCTGCTAGCCTCCTTCACCGACTTGTTAGGCCCACTAGGGCAAACCAGGGTAGTCAGGCGAGGGTGCGCGGACTGTGGAGGGGCAAGGCCCCGGTTTGGTTACTGTGGAGGGGTTGGACCCCTATTACTGAGAGGGCTCTGCCCTGGTTCCGTGCTGTGCTTTGGGCGCACCCGTTAACGGAAACGACTGACCGCGTGCCAGTGCGGGCTAGCTACCTGTGCGTTTATCGCGCGTGCCGTAGTCACCGTTACGTCTGTCAGTGACCTTGGGGTGGTTGACTGAGGGTAGGATCACCACGGGGGACTCTCCCGGCCAGGAGAGCACCACGTGCTACTTCTACTTTTGGAAAAGACTGCAATCAAGATCGTCCCACGAGGACATCCGAGATCAAGTAAAGGATCTGAGAAGTAAATGAAATAGTGAGAAAAATTGAAAGATGTAAATAAAGGAAGTAATAGAACATAACAACTACTGTACACTCTACTGTTGCCTTTAGTTAGTTTGCCACTCTACTCAGCGTTTTGCTGACATGTTACACTCGTTACCTTTTTCAGGACCAGGTGTTGAGCAGCCAGGGTCGGCGGCTGCAGAGGACACTGGGCCGAGTAGGGTCCAGTAGAGTTACCACAGCTTTGTACCCCTTTTTGTTTCTGTTCTAGTGAGTAGTTTTTGTTTCCGCTGTACCTTCTTTACCTGCAGTTTTTGTTATATGATAAATGTTGTTCTACTGTTGTGGTGGTGCCTACTGTAGTAGTTTCTTTCCTTACTGCTGTACTTTTTTTTACTGTTAGTTATATTCATGCTGAATGTGATTTATTTTACTGTCTTTTGGTTACTTCCTCGTTGGACGACTGGGTCTTGGGATTAGTCGAGTCGGTCCGGTTCTCGTGTCTCGTAGGGACTCGGGAATCGGGTCGTTACACTTGGGCACAGTTTATGATGAAAGTTGTTGTTGTTGGTACAATAACCAGAATGTCTTCTACTGGTGTTGAGGTTTTGTGTTCAATGTCATAGAATTCAAGGGCATCCTCAATTATCCTATCTCTCATGGATCTTTGTGATTCAGGTTTCTTGAATGGTAATCCTAAGTAACCAGGCTGCATATTTAGATCAGATGGTGGAATCAAGATGTAGAATCAGAATTCGGATCAAGATGTAGAATCAAGTTGTGAAGTGATTAGATCTGAATAGAGAATCCTACTAAAAATCTATGTGTGTGCTCTAAAGAGAAGGGATGAGGGACTGGATGTGTTTTCGACCCAATCAAGACAGCCAAAAGATGTTTGGATGACTCTAGAGGTTCGCGGTGGATGATACCCCTGGATTAGAAAGTCGTCCACCTGAGAATTACCTGGGTAGCCAGAGAGGGAGATTCCCGCAAAGACCCCTACACGGTAGAGCATCCCCACGTGTTACAAGGTTTCCCCCACCTAACCTCTCTTATCACTGAGATTCCAGGTAGACCAGAATGGGGACCTTGACCTTTTAAGTTTACCACTTTTAGATTGAAGGTGCTTAGGGTTTCTCTTGAACTTTAGATGTTTTGGTTTTGTGACCTAATTTCAAGGTTGGTTGACCCAACAAGGGGTCAACTTTACCTGACCTTCCCTAAAGATGGCAGAATGATTCTAGGTCAAAACCTAGAAATCACCCTGATTTGACTCCCAGGTTATGAGGTCTAAGGTTTTTAAGGTTCAAGTGATTTTAGAGCTTAATTTTAGGATTTGTCTTGCTTAGATCCTTTCAATCAAGGGCTTGGGTAGCACACAGATGCGGGTGGGTTTGTTTCTTTTATGCAAGCATGTGTGAACTAGCACTCCAAAACCCTACTGTAGAAACCCTAATTTGGTTCTATTTCCAATCCTCTTTGCTTTTCTAGAAGTTCTCTTTGGACTTCAAACAAGAAATGTGTAGTCTGCGCAAATTTAAGTGTGATCCCTAATAGGCACAGGAATTTGTGGGGTAGGATCTCTAAAAACCACTTCAACTTCAGTAAGATTTGAAAAAGTTTTCGCAGATTAGGAAACTAGCCTTTTAAATGATGATTACTATAAAAGGAAGGCAGTTGATTCCTTAATTTGATTGCTTTTTTTTGTCTTCTCAGGATTAGGAGATGGATTTAGGGAAGAAGAGAGAATTTACCTACCCTGGAGTGGTTAATTTGAGCAGGACATCTCCTCGTGGAATACCTCGCAAAAATCACAATAAAAAAAATAGGGCAAGTTAGTGTTCAAATATAATCAAAATAATGCAGAGACTAGTGCTGAATTGCGCGTTGCTTCCCGACAACGGCGCCAAAATGTTGAGAGCACTTGATTGGGTTTTAAAAAGGTTGCGTTGTAGTACAGTCGAAAAAGCGTTCAAAATAAATAAATTTTATTACTCGAAGTTTAAGATCAACGTCGAACACAGGGAGTAAATGGAATTCATACACTAATCTCAATAATAGGTGCAATTTGAACACATAAAATTACTCAAATTTTAATTCAAAATGTAAAGCATGAGTTTATGAATAATAAAATGTAGCATAAAAGAGAAATTGGATGTCTTAGTATAGAATCAGACGTCTTAAAAAGGTTTGATTTGTCTTTCTTCTTTTGCTTCTTCTCTTCTTGGCTTCTCTATTCTTCTTGGCCTCTCTTCTTTCTTCTCTTTCTCTTCTTGGCCTCTATTCTTTCTTCTCTAGTTCTACTTTGCTTCTTCTTTCTGCCTTGGCGGTAGCTTCTTTCTTCTCTGGCTTTGGCCTTCAGCTCTTCTTCAACCTTGCTTTCTCTTTCCTTAGCTTCCTTTGCGGTCTTCTTCTTTGGCTTCTATTCCTTCCTCCTCCTTAGCTTCCTTTTTTGCTTCCTCCTTTAGCTTCCTCTTCCTTTTTCCTTTCCCTGCAAGCATGTGCAAAACCTACCCCTACCCTCCCTCGCAAACTCTCTCTCCTTTTCTCTCTTAGGCTCGCTCTCCCAGAGCCTTTCTCAGGTAAACGGGTTGGGTTAGCATACCTGGGTCTAAGTGCACTGCCGTGGGTGATGCGTGAGGAGTGCTCGGGTAAATGGGTCAGGCTACCAGGTCCGCGGAGTAGTGGGCACGGACGATGCGTGAGTGGGCGAGGGGACCTCACCTCGTGTTAAGAGGCAATAAGCCCCTGACACAAATTCATCTTATACCGCTCCACCTCCTTCAAAATGCCCGAGGTGGGACTAAATGTCCCACCTACCTCGCGTTTGCCCTCAGGGGATGTCGCGCTCAATTGTCGTAGCTGCAAGGGTCTTCAAAGCCAATCACTGGCTGAATGTGTGCGGGCCACAACTCCGCGTCGCCTACGACCTGGAGCCTAGAGCGAGGCTGCCTGATTCGAAGGTTTCAAGCTTCTTCACGGCTGCTCTAATGGCGGTCGAGGTCGAAACTTGCTCTCAAGTAAAATTGCCCTGCAGCCTCGTTAAATCACACAGGGGGCTTCATCGTGACACGACTAACGTGACTCAGTGGGTGGCGTGGCGTGAGGTGGCCTAGGCATGCGTTCCTAGGTCAATCTGTGGCCATGGTGATGGGTTTGATCGGGGAAAGATTGTGGAGGTGGTGGTGGTTAATGGAGAAGGGGAAAATGATCAGTGGAAGGTGGCGGAGCTTCTGAGGGGTTTGGCGAGGTGGATGGGTGCGTGGAGTGATGGAGGCACCTTGCCGATGGTCTACCAGAGGTGGAGACGATGGTGGTGGTCTGCGGTGGTCGAGGGGTGGAAACAGAAATAGACAGGGGGGAAATAAAGAGAAGAGGAAAGGGAAGATATTTAACCTATTTTAGGATGAAAGGAGAGAGGATGGTGGATGGTGCGCACCTGCCGCCACCGAAGACGAAGGAGGTGGAGATGACTCTGCTACTAGTATGGTGGCAGAGCGACGAGAAGAGGAGGAATAGGTCGTCAGAGCTCACTGCGTGTTTGGCCGGAGGGGAAGAGACAAATTTGAGGGGTCATCTCCGACCAAACCAAGTTGAGGATGGACGACTGGGTCAGGGGAACCTTTTATAGTCACAGGCAGAGGGCCTTGTGCTTGGAAGGCAAGCTTCCAAGCACAGGCATCCTCGCTTGAGTAGGATTGTGAGAGATACACAAATCTCTCATGTGTTCACATGAGAGATTGGGTGACAATCAAGGCTTGAGATTGTGTTCAGATGATCGGGAATTCCTCAAAGAATCTCCATTTCAAATTTGAGAGGGAGCCTCTAAGGAATCATGGAGAAATCCCTCCTTGAATCCTTGCTGAATTAGGACTCCTCCGCTGTAATGGTGGAGGGACCTAATTGCAAAGAATGATGAGGAAGATAGGGGAGTATCAGCAAGGTTTTCAAAAGCTAGGGGTTTAAAAGTAATTGGGTTGGATTGTTTTGCAAAGTTGGTAAAGGTGAACTCCCCTTAGGTCTAAATTTTGGTATAAACCTAATTTGGACCTAAGGAATCCAATGGTGAAGTTGGATTTCAGGTTTGGCCAAATTTGACTAAGCATTTTACACAAAAACCTAATTTAGGGAAAATGTTTGACAGGACCCTTTATATAGGTCAAAATAGGTTCTAAAGGACAACTTGAAGGTTCTAAACCCTAGAGGATATCTTTCCATGAATTTTAGATGTTTTAGGTGAATTTTATCTTAACCAAAACCTTGTTGAATTAAGTTTGTCTATTTTAGGGTTACAAGAAGTCATTTAATTCCCAGATCTCACATTAACCCTTTTCTGATTTAACCAACCCACTTTTTATCTTGTTAAGAACATTTGACCTATGTTTAGCCCCTGAGAAATCCCATTGTTGTACTACAATGGTAAAATTGTAGTTTTACCCTTTGTTTCTTGCTTTTCTCTCAAAACAGTTTTTCCTTGAATTAGGCCCTTCACTTGGTTATGTAGGAGCTTTTGTTCTCTTTTCTAGGTCAAAATGAGCTAATTAGGGCTCATGATGGTGTTCCCATCAATGGATATTTGAGAAAAGATGTGGATAGAGATAAGAGATTGTCTTCCTCAGGAAGACTAAACTAGCTACAAGGGGCTAGTGGAATTAAGGCAAAGGCCTAGGAAGAAAGATGAGAGAGCCCCAACTCAAGCAAATAAGCTAGCCTTAAATTGTATACCCT
Source organism: Thalassia testudinum (assembly GCA_037157565.1). Lineage (NCBI taxonomy): Eukaryota > Viridiplantae > Streptophyta > Magnoliopsida > Alismatales > Hydrocharitaceae > Thalassia > Thalassia testudinum. The sequence goes on from JAZHRO010000057.1 coordinate 19,787,165, forward strand.
AATTGGATCTAAACCTGGTATCCTAAAATGGAACTGGGTTAAACCCACCCTTGAATTACTTAGCTGGTCAGAATGGTGGGACCCCCTAGGACACCCCGCACGACAGGACACCACTAAAAGTTAATGTGATTACCACATCGACCTTTCTTATCACCAGTTGGTCCAAATAGACAAGGCCTTGATTTTTACCCCATTAAATTTCAGTTACCAAGTAATTTTGTCCTGCCTAGGGCACGTCTACTTAGTTTTAGGCTTGGGCTTAGAGTGCTCTTGGAATGTGATTGGGCGATTGGGGTGTTACCCTTAAAATTAGATTTGGAGTGTGAAGTGCATAGACAAAGGGTTTGCAATACAAGCTTTAATTGGTTTAGTGGATTTTATGGTTCAAGTGCTTGTATTAATTTTTTTCTTTAAGGATTTCCTTGTTTAAGTCAATTCAAACAAGGTTGTGGTGGAGCACGCAACAGTTTTTGCAAGTCCCAATTGTTATATGAATTTCCTTTTAGTATGGCATGCAAATGTGCTCTACCTTAGTGTGGAAACCCTAATATCAAATACGTCTATATGGTGCTTTTAAGTCCAATAATGTAGAAGTGGCGTGACCCAATCAAGGAAAACAAAGGTCCTATTGCACCACCACTAAGTGAAATAGACTTAATTGGTTGCCTAGGTTAAAATGTAAATTAAATTCAATTTAAATGGGTGAGGGGGTAGACAACCAATCAAAGCAAATCCCCTCACATGAAATCACACACAAATCAAGCTCAGTCGAGTTTGTTTTGGGTCTCTAAATTTAAACCCTAATGTGAAACACTAAGGGTTTGTGCTTCTTCTAAAATCTATAGTCTGACCTTAGTCTGACTTGAAATCGCTCCCCAAATTAGTAACTGAAGAAAAATAATATGGAATTTGATAGAGATCTTACTTTTTCAATAGGTATTTCAGGAATATTTTTTTTAAGATTTTTATTATTTCATGCAATTTTTCACAAATTTTTATGTTCCAGGGGGTCAAACAGACCTGATGGACCCCCTGCGAGAAGTGCAATTTGAACCAGTATCAAAGAAAACTCAAAAATTCTTTAAAATTTATAGAAACAACTAGCTTTAAGTGGGTTTCCAACCCCACAAATTTCAAAGATATCTGATTTATGTAGAGGTCAGAATTAACGTTTAAAGTTATATAAAATCAAAGTACAGACTGTTCTGACTCCCTTCCACTATACGAATTTTTAAAATTTGTAATGTGAGATTTTTTCCAAATAAAAGGTGGTGCTGGAAATCTGGTTTAAAAGCCTAATATCAGACCGAATCCCAAGATTTTTGGACTCCTAATTTGATGGTAATAAATTTTTGAAAATTGTCAATATTTGCTGGCTGGATTTCCAAATCTGACATTGGTGTGTTTAAATAGTTTCCAAGTTAAAACACACACCAAAGAAAGATTTTTTTTTTTTAATTCAAATCTGAAAATTTGAATTTGAATTTATATATATATATATATTTTTCTTTTCTAACCTAAGAAAGCAATAAACTAGAGGATGAAGAAAATACCTACGGCATTCACCATGGGTTGACGTGTGTGCGGATCCTCGTCTAGCCACCCTACAATCAAAACAATAGAAAGTTAAGCAAATCCAAATCTAAACTCAAGCATTGCCTCCCCGACAACAGCGTCATTTGACAAGCATGGAAATCGTGAGTTTTTGGAAAACAACGTCATAGTATAGTCGCGAAATCCCCTTGGAAAAAACATTTATAATATCGAAACTCGATGAATTTTATTCCTTTAAAAACTTGAGTCCCAATCGTTCATCTCTGGGAGGCATGAAAATAAGTCAAGATTTGGATCGGCTTAATCTAACGTAAATCTAATATAACCTAATATTTTAGGTCTTTTTGTATTTTGCACTCTTTTTGTGTTTTTTATTTTTATTTTGAAAGTAAAATGAAACCTAGATCTAGATGTGCTAGTGAAAACATAAGTGATTGCATAGATCTAAGTGGGGCCATGGCGGCCGTGCATGGTGTGACAAACCTAAATGGGATGCTCTTAACTACACTAATAAGCATGCATCAAAGTGTAAGCCGTGAACATAATAGCATACATATAAAATAATTAGACATGAGTATCATGCATTAAAAATTAAGTCACTATAAAATCCGGATACATGGAAATAAAGCTAAACTAAAGAAAGGGATCAACCAGGAGAGGCTAAGGAGAATCCTTCTTGGTCATCCACTAAAGAGAGGAGGATGTTGCACCCTTTCTCCACCAATGGCCATCCTTGAGAAGACCTTGAGGGGAAGTCTTCTCTATGGTCATCTAAGAAGAAAAGAAAATGGGGATGTGGACCCTCTAAAGTGGAGGAAGAAGTCACGCCCACATGGTGTTGCATCCTCATGCTCTTCTTCTTGCCACCCTTAAAGAAGGTTGGAGGAGAGCTTCTTCCTAGCCATCCATGGAGGGAGCCTTGGAGGAGGAGGATGGCCCTATTGTTTTGGATGGTGGAAGGGTGTCGCAAGTGGGAGGAGAATGGATGGGAGAGTGAATGGAGATGGTGCAATTTCATGGCTCTCTTTGTCCTTATGGAAGGCTCCATTTGGTTGCCACTTTTGGTGGCTCCAAAATTAGCTAATGCCACATTTTTAGGATCTAGGTTTGACACAAGTCTTAGGGTTTCCAAGAGAGTGTGCTTGGGTTTGGTAGTGGTAAAATAGGAATGTGTGTGTGGGTGTGTGTTGGTGTGTGTTTGTCGTAGGGCTAGGTTGTGGGTTTTGGTAGGATTTGCTGCTAAATAGGTTGGGTCAATCTAAATTAAGTGGGTGTGGACCTAATTAGGCTTAAGAATGTCTAATTGGATAGGAGTGATCCTAATTAGGTCTATGTCAAGTCTAATTGGATGTGTGAATGTGATTAGGCTAGGGTAACACTAATAGGTATGAGCTAATTAGATCCTGGGTGGATCTAATTGGGCTCAAGTCACCGAATCAACTGTAGATGCACCGAATTAGGTATGGGATGGTTCAATTGGGTTGGGGATAGGATAAGTAGGGCTATGGATAGTGAACTAGGCATAGGAGGTCTCTAATTAGGTTTCCTAGGGTGTCTGGTGGGGTTCATAGGTCAAAATAGGCAAGCTAGGGCTTCCAACACCAAAATCAGGAACCAGATAGTAGTATCAGACGTCCAGCATAGTGGTCAAACGCCTTATATTGCAAAATTGGATGTCTGGACATTAAATGAGACATCCAATTCTGTGTCAGTATGAGTTCTGCCTTCCTGGATTGTTATTCTGCAGAAATCAGACGTCAAGCCAGATATCTGGATGTCCTAAAATGTGTTAGAGAGTGGGTTTTAGGTTTTCTAATGTGGGTTTGCATCCTAAGTATTTGGGAGAGGGATAGGGTGGATAAGAACATGGATAGTGCTATCCATGTTTGGGTTTTGAGGCTAAGGTGCCCTAATGGAGGTGGTTTTGGGTTTGGGAAGGTTGTCTTAGGGTTTCTAAGGGTAGGGATAAGGCTATCCTCCTCACTCCTCTTATCTGGATCAATCTTCTTCCTTTATTGCTTTATTCCACTATCTCCAACCTCGATCACTTTATTACCTGCAAATTGTAATAAAAATCATTAAATAGTAGGATATCTCATCTTATTCTAAATAGACTGATGCAATGCATGATATGAAAGATATGAGTGCAATATCCACAAATTAAGCTAGGTTCAAACATTATTTAGGTTGATTAGGGCCCATGATTGCTGTGCAATCACCTGTCACATCCCAAAAATCTAGGCCGTCAATGAGGGTCGGAGTTTTGGGGAATGGCAAAAGAAGAGGTACCGATTTATTTAATTCATGTTATACCTAACAAAGTCAAGCTATAAAAGAGTTCCATACATAAAATGGAAGAAAGTACGTGAAGGATGGCACATAATTGAAAAATGTACAGTAAAATGGATATGGACTAAACAAGAATTTTCCTAAAACCAGTGTATAAAACTTACCTGGAAAAATCTCAGTGAAAGCCCACACAGTAGTAATCCCTGCAATGACAAAAACCTAAAATTAGGTCATAAAGTATGGATGAGCCAATCGGCTTAGTAAGAAACAAACAACTACTGTACTACAATAAAAAATACAGGGTAGTGTATAGTCTCACTAACCGGCCAAATCCCTAGCCTAAACTCAATACACCAGGTTCTAACTCTCGAACTCGATTTAACCTGACCAATCACCGTGGTCCAAAACCCATTCATCAAGCTACCCTAAATCCTCATCATTTGATTAGTATAACTCATCCTCTCACTCGCCTCAATGATCAGATTCTAGAAATCATCGCTCTCGACCAGAGGAGATTGAGATGCATCCTTTCGTTTTAATTCCATCCTGATAATCTCACCTTAGCCAAGGGAGAGGCTAGCAAGTCTGTAGATCCTCGAGAAAGGTGTGCCCATTCTCGACATATCGAGTACATTGTTGAGATCAACCAAAGGAGTTGAGCCTTTTGGTAGTTACCTAGGCTTATACCTTGCGACCACGAAGCACAAGCTTAGTTCGTGTTCAACAAGGACCAGTCATAGATAAAACCAGATCATCATCACATGATTGACAAGAATTGTCAAGTCACACTAATGCTCCTACTAGGAGCAGCTCCTAAAAGGAGTGGAGTCTTGGGGTGTGCCCTTCCAATCAGCCATTGGACAAGATCTCAACCAATCCATCATGGTACCCAGGTGAATTCCATACATACGGTTGGAAAGTGAGTCTCTAGCGATAAGTACCAAGTACCCTCTATGTCCCCTGCTGCACATATGGGTGCCTACAGAGTCTAGAGCCATGAGTACCTCCTCATTGAGTCAGATTTGAGTATAACCAAGTACCAAACACCGATGACAGCCAATGGCCTGTCACTGCACCTGGGAACCCTCCAAGTTCCCTGATAGAAATACTTGGTAGCCTTTAGCCACCATAACACCTTGGGTGCCCCTACCCAAGCAGTGAACCTATTTACCCGAAATCGCTGATGTTTAGAGAAGAGTGTTATAGTATAGGATGAAAAATCGCATAAAACACTTAAATTTGTAAAGCTTGAAATCAATTTAGAGTCGGAGATCGTTCGTAGGGAGCAAATATGGCAATTTCAATCCACTAATCACAATATATAAAAAATGATATTCAATTGAAACCAATGGAATACTCAATAATATAGCAATAAGATATAGAGAGTTATTGCAAAAATATTGGGTTAAAATGGTGATTTAAATCACCAAATTAGCCCTTAAGTTTAAGCTCTACAATCAACTTAAATGTTTGAACAGTATCTGCAATTAACAATCAAAATGAATATCCCCACAATATTAGAACCAATCAAGTGCCCAGATTAGACGACAACCAAAGGCCTTAGATGCCTTAACCAACGAAGCCTCACAAGGCTCAATGCCTTGCCTTAGCCTTAGAGAATAGGCACAACAATAATGCACCGGATATACGATTACAGGTGTAGGCCTGTCAATGTAAAGGTAGGCGAGGAGTGCATGGCTCGTGCGATGGGGACTCGACCCCTGTGGCTTGGGCGAGGCATCGGTGTAAGCCTTTTCTTTTGTATCGCGTTGGCAGGTCTTTAGTCCACGATGTAGGACTAAAGTGAGCAGCCTCGTCCTCCATGCAACAACAACTAGATCCACTTATTAGGGTTGAAGATGATGTCTACTACTTCAATTGAAGTCCTGGGGAGGCTCCTGGAATTGGTTCATAGCACATGGAGCTATTAGTAAGGATCAATTCGATTAGGAGATAGCAGACAGAGCCAAAGAAGATGGTGATGGTGACGGGGCTCTAGCGTACACTTGGAAAGATGAATATGGCCTCTTGACCATATTAGAACAACTTAGGAAGATCGCCTAAGGGTGGCAAACTTGGTGGTGGTGTTTTCGTGTGGTGCGAAGGTATGTGTGTACGTGACAAAGTTAGTGAAGGTACGTGAAGGTGATGGTGTTCAGTGGGTGGTTGCAGTAATCAATAGGCCTAATATTGTTGGGGCTTTTGATCGGGGGTAATGGCGAAGCTAATGGGTGTGGTGGCAGGTGGATTGTGCAATGGAGCAGGCATGCAAGTTTGCCGGAGGTACGCCAGTGCTGGGGAAAGTGGAGGTGGTATGGGCAATATGGTGAGCGAATTCAAAGTATAAGGAGTCAGGAGAAGTTAGAGAGGTGAGCGAAGTTGGAAGAGGATGTTTACTGATGAAAGGGAAGCGAGTATGGCGTCAGCTATGATTGGCTGACTTCGGAGACGAAGAGAGCTCCGGAGATGGGAGAGCTCCTCATAGGTATGGTGAGGTGCAGAAGAAAGAGAGGAAGCATTTCCCTCTGCCTATGGTATGTTGTTGGACATTACGAATGGCTACGCTAATGTGTTTGGTTTTGGAAAACCTATCGTTCTAGTTTGAAAGCGAAGAATTCATGTTCAACAAATTAAATTTATACCGAAATGAAAATTCCGAGTCGAACACAGGGGGGCTGACGTTTGATTTAAAAACTACGCATTTCTTTTTACTTGTCGCGAAGTAATTCAATTTAAAGCTATCTAATTATTTACAATAAATAGAAGAGAGAGAGTGAGAGTAAGAGAGAAAGAGAAAGAATATTACACATAGAAATCAAAATGAGATATAGAATAAACAGAGAATTTATCATTAGGGGGATTTGTTCATTACAACCAGAAAGCATAAAACAATTGCACTAGAAAGCGATAACTTTACTCTAGAAAGCATTAAAAGAATGGAGGGAGAAATGTCCTCCACGACGATTGCTTGGACGACGAGCTAAACTACACTAGAAAGCAGTAAATCTATATTAGAAAGCAGTAAAAAGAATAGGGAGAGAGAAATCCTCCTTGACGGTTGCTTGGAGGACGAGTCGGACGGGACGACGCCTGGATGACGGAGAACGAAGCAGGACGAAGGAGGATGAAGCAGAAGAACGGGAACGGAGCAGCATGCCGTCTCGTCGCGGGATCCACTTTTGAAGGGGGACGAAAATTTGGACTTTATCTCGCGAGAAGCATCCCAGGTGTGGGACAAGCTTCTCTTGAGCTTTGGAGGGGTAGAGAAGAGAAGGAAGGGATGAGAATTTCTTATGGAGGGGGTCCCCTTTTATAGTTGCAAGGAGTGGGGGCAAAATGGACACTACAACTTCAAAATAATAAATGAGGGGTCTTTAGTGACGGATAAATCCGTCACTAAAGCCCCAACATGGGCATAGCTTTCGCGCCCACGCGCGCCTCCTCGGCTACCCGCTTCTTCAATGTATACGCACGTCCAACGATCCTCAGCCATCCGATCGCGAGATCGGACGGACCTGCTGCGCTGCGTGCCCGCCTGCGTGCGATCGTGCATGACGCCGCGCTTTCAATTGCACATGAACGCTATCGGGCGCGCGCAGCCGTTGGATCGCTATCTGACGCTCCACGCGCTTGCTCGCTTGCGCCTAATTTGAGGCTCGCCGGACTCGATCCCACGACCTCTGCTTCGCTCGCAGCTTCGTCTCCGCTGCGCTACGCGTTCAAAAAGGTCGCGCGGATGATTTTAAGGAGTCGCATCCACGGCCGTTGGATCGAGATCCAACGGCGGAGAGGGGGCGAGTGCGCGGTCTTCATAGAATGTAAGCGGCCGTTTGGGCGACCGTGATGGCGCCACATGGCGCCATCTTGGCCGTCCATCTTCTGGAAGTTGTAGATGGTGCCACGGATGTTGGATTGACTCGATTTTTGTGTCGTTGAGCTACGATCGTCGACCCGAATTCATCCATGTGGTCGGATTTGTCATCTGAAGTGTGGATTTGCACCATCCAGGCCCTTGATCTTCTAGGGTTCACCGGTCACTATCTGATGCTACTAATGCCTGATTAGGGCGATCTTGGAGTCGTTGAACTCTAATCGTCGCCCTGATCACATCCATATGGTTGGATCTTTGATCCGAGGCCCCGATAAAATGTTTGCCTTGTCCAAGCACATAAAAGGAGACAATTAACCTCCATTTTATTCAAACTACTCTAAATGCAAGATGATGCATGTTATGCAATATTTATATCATGAAATGCAATCCTATGCTTAAGAACATGCATAAATCAACATTTTAAGTAGTGTAAATGTGTTTACATCATACCCCCATGCTTATCTTTTGCTAATCCCTAGCAAAAACTATGTGCTATTTATAAAAGAATTAGGTTGGATTATTTGGACCTGAGTTATTTTCAATCATTAAGAAATTGTCTACTTAGGAACTGAACTTTCAAAGACACAATAGTTCTTGGGTATCAGCCAAAATGCAGACCGCCTCAAGCCCTCGCCTTATTAAAAGAAAATTTTCTTTTTCTCTTTTTCTCTTTTCTAATTTTTTTGGATTTTCAAATTTTAGGTTTTAAGAGTGGCTTTCTACGGCCATTCAACTCACCTAAGATTGATGAGAACCCTAAGTTTTAAGCATCTTATTGTGATTGTGATAGACTCCTTGACCGGCAATTAAAACGAACTTCGGATTTCTACGCCTCTAGGTGACCTCAAAAAGAATTATGCCAAAAGGTGTATCTTTACAACCGGTAGCTTTCTCCCTACTTTTATTTTTTACGGGGTCAACAAAAGGGTGAATCCAGTGTATATCTCCCCGGTTTATTCTACTTCTCTGCTTCTTCCTAAGTGTTTTGGGAATTTTTAGTGCATTTACTGAGCTGTGTTCTGGATAACCGATCGATGAGCTGTTACCACTGACAACTTGCCAGCCATACTCGTGCGGTGAAGTGTGGCTTATTTCTTTTTTTTTCTTTTCTTTTCTCCTTTTCTTTTTGCTTTTTTTTTTCTTTTCTCTTTTTTTTTTTTTTAAGTAGGTGGCTTCCCTGGTCTAAGATTTACCTAAAGGCAGCAAAAAGAGAAAGGTCCAGTGACTGGGCTCTGGACAACCTACATATGGGCTGTTACCCACGATAACTTGCCAGCCATTTCACCCTAGAAGGTTCATTAGCTACCCAATTTCCGTTAAAATTGCCGAACAACGAGTCAGTGCAAAGAAAGTTTGTAGATGCTTAAGACTCAAAATTCCCTCAAATAAGAGGGCGGGTTGATAAGTCATGTACTTATCACCCAAACTTATTTATTCCAATTATAATAGAATTAAGATGGCGAGGACTCAAAGACAAATCCACATTTTAGTGGATACATAGGCTAATTAAGTCCAAAGACCTGAAGTGTCTTTGTGTTCAGATCTTAATGTAGTATTTCCTAAGATTGAAAATTTTCTTAAACCTAAATTCTCTTTCCTAATTTTGATTTTTTTTAATAAAAGAAAATAAAACAAATCTACGGAGCTGACGAATGAAATCAGAGATAAATATCCACCCCTCCATGCCTATCTAATGCAATGTCCTCATTGTATTAAAACGACATGAAACCGAGTGGAAAAGCATAGAAAGCACCTGAATTGCATGAATGTCAGGTCTGCTCCAAGATGAAAATGAAAAAGAACTATATATGTGCTGAGTTTAGTGCCTTCAGCTAGGCACACTATACAAAGAAAAGAAATGAAGAATTCACAAGTGCAGGTCAGAATTAAAATAAACAGAAGAATCCTCCGACCTATCAACAGAGGTCCACAGATGTGGACCAGATTGTGGTGCAGACCCATCCCCCATAATCGAGAATATCTTAGGTTCTGGATAAAAATTACCCAGAACCTAAATCAGAATGCAAGCGGGGTCGGGCCTGCGATTTATGAGGATGCAACCTAAGACCAAAAAGTCGGGTTACATAGAATTGAAGTTCAAAAGGATAATCGTTGAATGTGTGCTTGAGTTGAACATCCTCGAAACAAATGTCGTAAGGGTTCTGATTTGATGGTTTCAGCTTAAAAGGAACCCTTTGACTCAATCTACCATTTCCTCCAAAATTAACTTCCCAAATCAGAACTTCCCAGCTCCTATCCTCCTCATTCAGCATACCAAATTCTAGGACCTCTTGTATATTAATCACCCCATCTGAAATCTCCAAGTCTAAATGATGTGGCAGAATCAAAATTGACTTGGGTCTAATTATCTCAGAATCAGAATTATCGATAAGCTCAACGGGGTGTAACTGATAATCAGGGCATTGAATTGATTCATCCAAAAGATGTAATCCTGGATCTGTAATGTGTGCCCTAAGATCAGTTTCCTCAGTTATTGGGCTATCAAATGATCTATCAGATTCCTCAGGCCCAATCGTCTCATAGAAATCATGTTCAGAAAACTCGCGTGAGACTTCGCAACTTGAATCTTCACCATCAAAGAAATCAGTATTTGTATCAATGTATGTCCCAAAATCAATTGTCACTTTCTATTCCAAGGAGACATACATTTCCTCGTAACCCGGCTCAGGGATCTCAGGTGAAGAAATTAGATCATCCTTAATTGGTTGCTTTAATTCAATCTGGTCAGCCTCGTAACACGTGTCCCCCCAACAGGTGCCTGAGCGGGTTCTGTCATTGGCTTTCCTGAAGAGGGTTCATCCTGGGAATTATTCCAAGATTGAATCAAAGCAACCACGAATCTCATCCTCAATTTCGTTAATTTCCCAAGTAGAAACTCGCCCGGGTTCTTATCCTTAACATCCTGGAGCCAATCCAACAAAGACTTATTTAAATCATCAATCATTTTAATCAGAGGGTCCAATCTCTCAATGCAAGGTATTGGCTGAACTTCTAAAGATTGTATGATATTCCTCAAGTTAGCCAGAACCTTATCTTGAACCTGGTTAACCTGAACCAAATGAGTTGGTTCAGGGTTGGGAGGGTTTGGGCTCAATGTAGGGGAATTAACGAATTGAGATTTGTTATACCCTTCCTGATAATAGGTCATTTCAGATTGTTTAAAAGATGGTGATGACCTAAAGGCAGTGAAATCAGAGGATGGGTAAGGATCGATGTACCCTTCTTGATTGTAGATCGTATTAGGCTGTTCATGAAAGGAAGACGATCTATAATCTATGTAGCTCTGAGAAGGATAGAAATCAGAATCAAAGTGTTCAGGGTTAGACCCTAAACACGGAGGTCTAGGGATAATATCCCCAATCCGAATTATCCAAACTAACTGATGGTTGATTATAGTATGAGTTGGGATAATCGTCATGTTGAGGATAATTCACAACATGAGGGAAAGAGCGGGAATGCGTGAAATATGTGGAAGGATTCATGAGACACGGAAGGAAGAAAGGTACCCTGCAATACAAACAATCAAACCTGTCCTTAAATGGGTTAGCCTACAAACCTACAGACTCCCAAAACCCGTCTTGAGATAAAGGAACGATTTGATCTACTTCTGTCTGTTCAATCCAACCAGTTAGAAGGAGAGACTGGAGAGAAGGTTCTTCCTTCGGCTTGCGCCTCCGGTTCCTAGTGTACCCCCCAGCCACGATCGTTTGACTCTGCTCCCCTAGCTAGACATCAGATTGAACAGTAGAAACAGACTAATCGAAAATAATCTCGTTCTAGGTTCTGAAGAGCAAGTCCAATCCTTAAGGCCAACGTCTACTTTGTTTTATTTAGGGCTAGGTTTGAATGTGCTTTGGAATGTGATGGGCCCTTTAAATGGGTTGTGCCCTTAATGATTGATTGATTTGTGCATGCGTGCACAACCAATTGTTTTCATGCAAGATTATTTTTGATGCGGTGAATTTTAAGGTTCAAATCTTGCTTAGTAGCTTTTAGGATTCAACTTTAGGTGTTTTCAAATAAGTTTCATTGGCACACCAGGTTTTCCAAGCACAGGTGAAGATGTTTTCCTTTAAGGCTTAAAAAGAATGTGGAGTGCCTGGTAAATCCCTAAGAGTTGAACCTAATTGGCAGCTACTTGATGAGTTTATTTTATTTGATGTGGTGTGACCCAAACAACTCAAACAACTAGCCACAAATGTACCACTAAGTTAGGCACACAAAGATGGTTAACCTAGAATGATTTCTACTCTTTTATGTGTTGCTTTGTGTGTACCGGTCCAACAAATCAGAACCCGGTTGAGTAGAAACAAATCAATTCGATTAAGTGCCTTTGAATGTGGGTGTACGTTGTGTGTTTGTTGAAAATTGCCCCACAAAATTATCTTTTTGTTATTTTTTTTTTATGAATGAGGGTGGAATGAATGTGAGTGGAAATCCAAACAACCAAACTATTCCTAGGATTTATGCAAACACCTAGGTTAATTGGAATTTGGATTCAATGTGGTGAATGAAATCTATGGAGGGGGAAAGAATGGGGGATAACTTACAAAACCTTCCATAGCACTTTACTCCAATCTACCGCTTTTGCTCATCTCAAAAGAGTCCTTGCAATCACAATAAGAAAGGAGAGAAGTGAGGTAAATGATTTATAAGTTACAAAACACGAAGAGAAATCAAAGAGTGTTTCCTCCTCGGCAATGGCGCCAAAATGTTGGACGTTACGAATGGCTACGCTAACGTGTTTGGTTTTGGAAAACCTGTCGTTGTAGTTTGAAAGCGAAGAATTCGTGTTCAACAAATAAAATTTATACCGAAATGAAAATTTCGGGTCGAACATAGGGAGGTAGACGTTTGATTTAAAAACTACGCGTTTCTTTTTATTTGTCACGAAGTAATTCAATTTAAAACTGTCTAATTATTTACAATAAATAGAAGAGAGAGAGAGTAAGAGGAAGAATATTACACATAAAAATCAAAATGAGATGTAGAGTAAACAGAGAATTTATCATTGGGGGGATTTGTTCATTACAACTAGAAAGCATAAAATAATTGCACTAGAAAGCAATAACTTTACTCTAGAAAGCATTAAAAGAATGGAGGGAGAAATGTCCTCCTTGACGATTGCTTGGAGGATGAGCAAAACTACACTAGAAAGCAGTAAATCTATATGTGGCAGAGGGTGAACAGGTCGGAGAAGGAGGGTTGCCAGAGCAAGGTGGAGCAGGTCGGTGGTAGAGGCAGAAGAGGAGCTTTTGGCTTTTAAACTTGCTGAAGAGGATGGTCGATCGTAGGAGATCCTTTTAAAGGACTTAGGGTAGGCTCCAAGCCTAGGAAGAAGCTTGAAGAGATCAAAATTTTAGGGAAGAAAATCCCTAGGATTCCTGCATTTGCATGATCTTTAGGGCTCAAATTAGGGTTTAAGATGTAGATCAACCAATTAGGAAGGTTCTCAGGCGCAATCCCTCTAATTTTGAAGGGATTCGGTTGAGGAATCATAGAGAAATCTCTGATTGAAGGTCAGAAACCATGGGTTTACACTTGCCTTGGTAGTAGGGACCTGTTTGAAGAAAATGATGAATGGTTGGGGGGTTAAATGCAATTAATTTGAAAGTTGCAGGCTTGGCTGAAAGAAATAGAGACTTAATGAACCAAATTGCAAACTAGGTCAAGATGGACTCTGATTGGGCCCAAATTTTGCTAAAAGCTTAATTTGGACCCAATGAATCTAATGGTGAAGTTGGATTTCAATGTTGACTATGTTTGGCTAGGTAATTTTCACAAAAACCTAAATTAAGGGAAACTTCCGTCTGAGACTGTTCAAGGTCAAAATGGGTTCAAATGGGCAAACCAAGGATACCAAACCTCTCAGAATATTTTTCTATGAATTTTAGAGGGTTTAGATGAATTTTATCCTGATCAGAATCTCTATTATTTAAGTGGATCTGAAATTAGGGTTTTATGTGTTGTTACGGTTCACGAAAAGCAAGAAACCTCGTTTCTATCTTTATGGGCCCACTTATTAGATTTGAATGCTCATTTGACCTTCAATTTACCCCTGACAAACCCTGTGGTTAATCCGTGTTCATGATATGCTGTTAAAATTACAGAATTAACCCTGATTTCCCATTTTCCTCTCAAATCAGAATGACATGTAATTACAACCCTTAGATGATTATATAGGAGCATTTATCCAACAAATCTGACTAAAATTGGACAATTAGGGCCTATGATGGTGTTCCCATCAGAACCAATGGTTCACCCAACCCAAAGGTACAACTTATGAGCTCACCTATTCAACCAAATCATTCTCAATCCTTTTCTTTTCCCCCTAGTCTTAACCAGGTCAGACAACCCTAATTACCTATTGGATCACCTAGAGTCTTTACCGAAGACCATAGGATCCAAGCATTTGAATTATTAGACTCGAACTGAGTCATTTATCTCATCATGTGGGGTTCAAGTTGTTACTTAGCCAGCCAATTTAGATTGCTTTTAAATCCATTTAGAGAGCTTTATGCTCAATTAAAGACAACCTAAACCCATCTATGCTTAAACACCAAATTTACCATTTCCTTGCCTGTTAGGTCACCCACAAGACCCCTAATTAGGTTATAATCTGGGCTCTATCATTCCTTAGGATTCCTAGCATCAGAAACCCTAATTTCAGTCTAATTAGCAACCCCAACATACTATCTAATGTTAGGAGGCCCTCCAATAGTTACCTAACTTTAGGTAACCGTTACTTAATGTTAAGTATGGTTGCAGGCTGATTCCAGAATTGCCAAATCATGATTCCATGCATCAAATCACCCACATAACACATTCGAATCTCGTGAAGCATAAGCCACTAGCTACCACACATCCAAGGAACATTTTAAAACAAACCAATACCCCATCCAACCTTAGGGAAACTTCTAACTAGAAAAACCCAATTACCACAAATATGAACACCATGGGATAGAATCTCAACATGCAACACCCAAAAATTCCCCATTTCAAGCACTAATTTTAGATCCAAATCAATCCCTTTCTATTCCTAATTACAGGGAACAAGAGGAGATACAAAAGAAGAGGAAAATCCTTACCTTAGAGATGAGCTTGTCTCTTCCTTCTTCTTGTAGCAACCCCAACTTCAGCAGCAATAGTAGCAGCTACAACAGTAGTAGTAGCAACTCCTACTCTTCTTCTCTTCTCTGAATATGGCGACAACGGCAAGGGTAGTGGCTAGTTGGTGGTCGATGGAGTAGGAGAGGAGAGGAAGCTCTCCCTTATCCCTTTCCTTTTCCTTCTTTCCATCTCTTCTCTCTTTCTTTCACGTTGGTGTTAAGGAGATGAAGGGTGGCTTAGAGGGCAAGTAAGAGGATGTGGCTTCCCAAGCAAGAGAAAAAAGAAATGGCTTATTTTTCAAGCCAACCAAGAACAAGGCATCCTTAACAAGCCAAATAAAAAATAAGGCTTCCTATGCCCTAAACCCACCATTAAACAACAATTTAGAACTTTAATTAACTAATTAAACATATTAAAAATCCTATCCCTTACACCCTACCTCCTTCAAAGGATTTCATTCCCAAAATTAGCTAAGGCAGTCAGGTGTAAGTACAGACAGTTACAACAATTCCAAAGCGACAACCACGTCAGCACAAAGTACAAAAATAAGGCACAAGTATACAAGCAACAAAATATTCATTACATATGTCCATAGCCATTAAAACATCTCAAAAACTCTCTATCTGCCAATAAAAGAACACAAAAGAGGGAGTGTACATCAAAATCCATACTCCAATAGAGTAGAGATATCCTAAGCCTACCAACCAGGCTCAAACATCAAGGTCGTCATCAGTTGTAGTAGCAACCATCATGTATTTTCCTTTCTTTGCAAGAGGTTTTTCATCCTGGTTTATGAAAGGGATGCCTTGAATAGCAACTTTCAGCTTGTCATCATATCTACCATGGTGTCTTGCAGTCCAGGCTACCCCTTGTTCCCCCATGGGGCAATCCTGCTTTAGGTGTCCAGGTTGCTTGGACCTAAAATACAACTTTGGATCCCTGCATGGTCTTGCATGATTATTTCCATAATTAGCACATCCCTTTCTCTTAGAAGACTGACTTGTAGTACTCGAGATGCTCTCCACGCCAGAATTCTTCTCTCCTATCCGAGCATCCATATGCATCGTCATCGAGTCGTATCGTAGGGATTGATGATTGTACTGTGTGTGGGTCCTCCCATACTACGGTGTGATTACTGGGTTTGTGCTTGCCGTTGAATCACCGACATCATCCTCTCAACTACCATGTCTCTTTCAATTACCTCAATCTGGCCAGTCATCAGCATCCCAACCAGTTGCATCCCAACTCTATATACGGTCTCCAGTAGGTTCTACATTGTCCCTTTCATCTACTGCATCGTGTCCTGTAGCTACCCTATAGCTACAACAAGATCCGTGGGGTTCTGATTGCCACCTTTAGTATGCTTCCCTCTCGAAGTCATCCTACAACACATCGAGGAAATAAAAAATGTGGTATCATTGCTCGACCACAATCGAGGTTTGGTCGCAACCCTATACCACCCACAATGCTCATACTTCGAATGAAGTGCATGCTTTGATACCATCAAAGGTTGTCACACCCCAAAAACCCAAACCCCCAACAAGGGTTCAAGTTTAGGAGAATGGCAATAGAAGAGGTGCTGGTCTATTTAATTTAAGTTGAACCTAACTAAGTCGAGATATAAAAGAGTTCCATACATAAAATGGATGTAAGTACAGGAAGGATGGCACATAATTGAAAAATGTAAAGCAGTAACATGGCTTTGCAGTAAAGAAGAATTTTCCTAAAACTAGTGTATAAAAGTTACCTACCAAAAATCTCGGCAAAAACCCGTGTAGCGACAAATCCCGCAACGACAAAATCCTAAAATTAGGTCACAAAGTAGGGATGAGCCAATCAGCTCAGTAGGAAACAAACAACTACTGTATTGTAATAAAAAACATAGGTTAGTGTACAGTGTCACTAACTAGGCTCTATCATTCCTTAGCCAATCAGCTCAGTAGGAAACAAACAACTACTGTATTGTAATAAAAAACATAGGTTAGTGTGCAGTCTCACTAACTAGGCTCTATCATTCCTTAGGACTCCTAGCATTAGAAACCCTAATTTCAGTCCAAT
This sequence comes from Thalassia testudinum, assembly GCA_037157565.1. Taxonomy (NCBI): domain Eukaryota; kingdom Viridiplantae; phylum Streptophyta; class Magnoliopsida; order Alismatales; family Hydrocharitaceae; genus Thalassia; species Thalassia testudinum. The sequence goes on from JAZHRO010000057.1 coordinate 19,804,068, forward strand.
TAGGAACCCCAACATATTACTTAACATTTAGAGGCCCTCCAGCATCTACCTAACATTAGGTGACCCTTACTTAACATTAGGTAAGGCTGCAGGTCAATTGTAGAACTGCCAAATCATGATTCCAAGCCTTAAATCGCCCACTTAACTCATGCGTATCTCATGAAACATAAACCACTAGCTATCACACATCCAAGGAACATTTTGAAGTAAACAAATCCCCTATCCAACCCTAGGGAAACCTCTAACTAGAAAGACCCCATTACCACAAATATAAACCACCACGGGATAGAATATCAATATGCAACACCGAAAAATCCCCCATTTCAAACACTAATTTTAGATCCAAATCAATCCCTTTCTACTCCTAATTATAGGGAACAAGAGGAGATACAAAAGAAGAGGAAAATCCCTACCTTGGAGTTGAGCTCATCACTTCCTTCTTCTCGTAGCAACCTGATGAGGTGTGGCTTATCATAGTTAAAATGCCCAAGTTAAACTAGAAACCAAGCTATTCACTATATAATTAACACATGAAAAGGGTTAAGTGTGAGAATTAGCAAAAATGACCTAAATCAATGTTAAAAATGCAAAATTAGGTCATAAATTTAGATATTCTATTCAAAGATGTAATTAGATGATCTAATTGCAAATTGAACATATGCTTGAGTCCAAAAGTATAAATCAAGAGTTGAATTAACTTCCTAAATGTTCAATTGAGCCTCAATAAAAATTTGGTAGCATTTGGACATCATTAAGACCTTTCAATCATTACATTATATCTAGGTCCTCAGGTCATAACATTTTCTTCCCATAAAAACCATTCAGGGACCTCCTTGATAACCTCTGGGGGCTTCCTTGAAAAGCCCAGGGACTATGTCGCATTCTTCTTAGCCACTTATGGGCCTTTGTACAAATGTTCTACCCTTCTCCTTTAAGGGCCTTAGTGTAATATTCCCTTTATACCTATGGTGCCACCTTAATCGAGGGTGCACTATTCACTGAAGAACACAGTGAACAGCCACTGTTGATTGCATACATCCCTTGATCAAGGAGTGATCGAAGTCCAAACTTCATGTGCATTTGCGTGTAGCTTCACCCCTTGCTCAAGATCTTATCCAACGGTGGGATTTAGATTAGAACTTCCCATGCATCATCGTTCCAATCATCATCGTTTACCCAAATCTTGCCTAAATCCACCATGGCGGTGATCTGATTCACTCATTTGGTTACTTAGGCTGCTCCATAGGGTGGTGCACACACTATCATCTCCCTACTACAATCCTTGAGGTGATCCTTTCTTCCCTCCAGTTCCTCTCCTCAGCAACCCTTGCTTCCATTGCTACTAATGATGAAGCTCCACCTCTTTGACTCTCCTCATCACTAAGGATCGCGTAACACCTGAAGGCGACCCAGAGCTCCACTAATAAGCTTTCCCCTCCATCAGAGCTCCTCCCCTATTTATCATTGCAGTCACTAACTGTAGTTCATCTCAGAGGTCCCATTCTTCCATCTAGTTAGGTTTTTCTTGCATTCTAGATTATATATAGTGACAATTAATGAACTATAGATCAGTAGGAGTAGATTAGATAGTGAATACTGTGATGTGTTAGCTTAGATTAGAGTAGTTTAGTTTAGAATCGATTTCACCCTCTCTGATCAATTCAAATCAGAGAGGTGTTTTTCCACCTCCATTTCGACTCATAAATCTCCCACTACACACAACAATTCGTTTATGAGTTTCCCTCACATTGTAATCACTTTCACCCTTCATCAAGGGAAAATTCAAATCTAGAAGTTTTGGTTTCTAGATTTGAATTCATGCCTAAATCCACCTAGGGGGTCTCCCATACATTCCAGAAATCCACACAGACCCCTGATCTGATCTTGAATTGAACTAATTTGCTTGATTGACTTGATTTTAGATTTCATGCATAATTGCAAGATTTTGATCAATTTGACCTTAAATGGTTTTAATCGAGCAAATTGAAGTTGTTTTCATGTAATTGGAGCATTTCCGATGATTCTGAGCTAATTTGATGTGACTTTCTTCCTCAGATTAGTTTTTACCTAATGAGAATGATATTTACTATTTTTTGGGTAGTAAGGACCAAGGAAAATCCATTGCATGGATTTAAGGTCCTTATGATGACCTAAGAGATTTTAAAGGTTCATATTGAATCCTTGTACACTAATTAATAGTGTGCAAGTCTCCTAGATGGGCAACTCATCATAACAAACTCACATTAAAAGCCTACTTAGGTGATAGGGTTTTTCAGGCATCCATATGTTTTAATCTGTATGTGAAGAACTAAGTTAGGTTGGATATGCTTGAGTGAAGTTCTGGAAATTGCTCTCAATGACTTGAACTTCTAATTTGATCTTAAACCTATACACTGTCTATAGTGGAAGGTTTGAGATCGGTTAGGGTTCCTTGAGTAAAAAGAGCTTTAATCTCATTTGTTTTGAGATCCAGACTTTTCATTGGTTAATTAAGATAAAAGAAATTTGGATTTCAAGGTTATATATCAGGTTTGAAAGAGATTTGGAAACAGTAGTGACTGTTCTGAAATGACTTGAAATTTCCTTTGACAATGGATTTTTGTGTGAAAGGAAATTTTACAGTTGGATTTGAAAGAACTTTGGTCAACCTGGATCTATTAGGTCTGATTTTATTGGAGACACAACTACAGCAATAGCTGGAATACATGACTGCAGCTATAGTAGCAGTAGCAGTTGCTACTGTAATTTGTCGGTAGCCATTGACTTGGCTAGTTTGAAGGTGGCCTAAACTAGGAATTTGGATGATTTCAAGGAGTTGATGAAGCTGGCACTGTTATGAATTGATAGAACCTCCTAGAACATGCATTCTTGTACTAAAATTTGGAATGAAATTTAGTTAGAATTGCTTATCATTTCATTTTAAACTTTTTGTCAGCTCTAAAATTGGTTTAGCTATCCAATATCCATTTGTAATGAATTTCAGTGAAGAAAGCTGATGGGAACACCATTGTTGTGTTTCGTAAAGCGCATTTTGATAGGAAAATGCATCGTAGTATAGTGCGCAATACGATCAAGCAAAAAAATATTTATATAAAGATAACGAGACTTGGAGTCCTGGTCGTTCGTCTCTAAGAGGCGTTATGCAATTCTGAAATCGATCTTTTATCGCTCTACTTGTTTAGAATCGCACACCGGTTTCCAATCGTTAGATTAAAGTTTTGCCACTTTCTTTGTGAACTCTGATTCCGTGCGCATGTGTTAGATAGATGAAGATGGTGAAAGCATGAGTTTTGGTATGCACAATTCTAGTTATGTGGTGGCTGTTTACGGAGAATGCATTGATAGTTAAATCTTCAATATTTTCTGGTACCGACATGCTGGTTGCAATATATAAAAGTGAAGAGCAGGAAACTTGAATCACACGAAATAAATTGAAATCAATAAGCTCATGGCGATTTTCAACACAAAGATATGTATATAAAAAATATATCTTTCATTCATTCATTCAGGAGGGTGTTCACAACATGGAATTTAAAGGAAAGCTTGAAAATATAGATCTAGCTAACAGAATATGATCGCATACATGAATCTATGGGGGGATTTTGCATGCATCATTGAGGGAGAATAAGAGATACACTACTAAGCAGTAAATGAAAGCATGTAAATATGAAGAACTAGGTACTAATCTAGCAGAAAATAAGGGCATTCAGAGGTGGGCTCCGATGGCCTTTAAATGGTTGAGAGAAGGAGGGGAGGCCAATGGTGCATAGGCCGACCCTTGGAGAGAGGTTAGGGAGATGATCCAGTACCCTAGTGTGGAGATGCTGGCAACCATGGTGAATAGCTCGTGGAGGTGGAATGGAGATGAGTGTAGCTAACCTAAGTGTGAATGAGTGCCAAGAATGGGATGGGTGCAAATGGCCACCGCTTAGGTCTTTTAATAGACCTAAGGGAGACACTCTAGAGAAGTATGGAACTCTCTAGAGAGAAACCCGTAAGTCGTCGGCCAAGTGAGAGAGAGAGGTGGTTCTTTGAATGGCTCTTGGTTGCTAATTTTGGCAACCAAGAGTGGCACCACCTTTGGAAGAGAGTTCTAGAGAACTCTAGATGAGTGTGTGTGCATGAATGGGTATGTGTGTGTGAGTGTGTGGCCATGCCCTATGTGTCTAAGTGGTCTAGGTTAGGTCATAAGGGTTTTAGGTTGGTGTAGGCCTTAAATTAGGGTTGCAAACCCTAATTGCCAAGGAGGAATTGCAATTAAACTTAGCACAAGTTTAATTAAATGGGTGTGAACCTAATTGAGAGTGAACTGATTCAATTAGGTTGGGCTTAGGTCAATTGGACTCTCCCTGAGTGCAATTGGACTTGTGTGGGTTGAGATCTGAGCTCAATTGGACCCTATGAGTTCAATTGACTAGGCAATGGTAATTGACTATGCTCTAAGTCAATTAGGTCTAGTGAGGACCTAATTAGGTCCTTACGGAGGTCTAGAGGTGATGTACTAGGGTTGGGGTACCTTAATTTAGGTTTTTATGGGGTTGGAATTGGGTTCAGGGAGCTAGAGATCCAAGATCAAGGCTTGAATCTCAAAACAGGAATTGGAGAGCAGTTCCAGATATCCAAAAATAGAATTAGACGTCTTATACTAAAAAATCAGAAGTCCAGACTTATTGTCGGGACGTCCAATCAGAGTCAAGAGGGATTGTAGGTTCTGTCTCGGCTATTCTGTAGAAATTGGATGTCTGACCAAGTGTCTAGACGTCCAATAACACTGCAGAAGTTGGTTTAAGGTGTGCGGGAATTGGCTAAGGGTTCTGGATGTCCTATAATTCATCTGGACATCCAGAGAAAGGTTGGAATTAGGGTTTTAAGGTTTCCTAAGGTGCAGTGACCTAATCAAAGGTGGCTAAGGCTTAAGGAAATTTCTAGGCTATCCTAGGGTTAGGATGGACCTAAGTTCTTCCATTTTACTACTTTATTCCTACTTAATAGAGTAGCATACCTAAACTCCCTTACATTATTATCTACTACATCTAATCTAGGTCTTCTACTCTAGCTCTGCTACAACACTCGTTATTCTTCTATTCTCCTGATCCAGCTTCAGATCTGCTTATTACCTGTAATTGACATAATGCACCTAATCAGCATATTATAGCATTATTTTATGCATAGCTAAAAGAAAGCGGTAAAGATGCAAATAATTCTTATGCATGCATGAATTACCCTAACTTATGCTAAGTCATAGCCTAATTTAGGTCAATTAAGACCTATGATTGTTGCATAATCATACCCCCATGCCTAAATCTTGCAAGTCCTTAGCAAATGTAGGACTAAATTATTCATGACAAGGGTCCCTAAGGGATTGACTATTTTATCAAGTGTATGCCTCGAGATTTTTCTCCTTTTTGTTTTCATCCTATGCTCTTGAAATCCAGATAATCGTGAAACTGCAACTATGTAGCTTTTGCAACGGATTCGAGTGAAAAACTCATTCACCTCTAAAGCTTGTACTTGACCCCTAGTAAAAATTCTAGCAGGATAGGAGAACTTCTTCCCTCGAGGTATTCAAAATATTCTATGAATTCTACCCTGGCTTTAAGCTTGGGTAGAGGATGTCAGAGGGATATGGGTGTTTATTTGGTGGCTCACTCTTGATTGGTGCTACATAGAGATTAGTACTATAGAATCTAGATTCCCGGATTATCAAGTAACTCAACTCAGAGAAAGACGAGGAAACTATGCTCTCTTTTGATTCCTTTGTATTCATTCTCTCTTTTTCTTCTTTTTCTTTTCTTTTCTTTCTTTTTCTTAGAGCTCACAATCTCACCAGATTCTTACGCATGATCCGTATTTAGTGGTCTCACTTGGCATTAACACTTGAATTGAGTTCCCATAACTCTAACACTAAGTCAGAATTCCTCAGCTAGTATTTAGGTGGTCAGAAACATAGAAAAATAGGTTAAGGCCATATTTGGTGGATCTCAAATTTATTTGGTGGTATTTCCTCAATGCAACTGAACTAAATATTCACTCTTTTTTCTTTGCTTTTTCTTCTTTTTCTAATTTTCTTCAATTTTTCTTTCTTTTCATCAATTTTTTTTTTCAACATAACACAACTAGCACACATCCATGAACTTTATTGAGGAGGCATTATTATGGATTGGTGGTACTCAAGAGACATTGGGTGGCTTATTTGTTGGAAGTGCCTACTCACGGCACCAGGAGAGATGGATAGGATAGTGTATTTCTGACCTTGACATCAATACTCTCCTTCAGCCGAGGATTCTGTAAAGAATGGTCGTTACCATCCACCTTAGCCCTAGTTTTTTGAAAGCTCGCTTTTCGCGTATTTGCCTTATTTGGTGGCTCTAAAAATTTTGCACAAAAATGTATATGTAGGAACTGAGAGCGAAAACTATGCCTAATCTCTAAGTATCATCACCTAATTATCTAGGATTCTAGATTCCTTGCATTAATCTTAGAGCACCAGTACACTCTACTCTCATCTCACACTATTTGGTGGATTTTTGGAGGAAAATCTGCCTAACTCCCAAAACATTATCCAGGGGTTCAGGAGAAGAAGCACTGCTTCTTCTAGATAGACCAAAGATGTTTATCAGCCTTCACCATGAATCCATTGCAAATTCTACGTGTGTGTGAAAAGTTGTACTGGATTCCAGATTATAGGAATCAACTAGATGATAAAATCCCTAATGCATTCTCTTAATAAAATAATCTTATTCATGAATGCAATATGTATATAAGCTATAAACAAGTAGCCTCGTATAATTTGTACTTTGTGAGATTCCTATATCGGGTTACATTTAGCTTGACCCTAAATTTAGAACAAAAGCTGAGTGAGTGACTCGAAAATGGCTGTTGCGGATGATTTTTAGCTCTAATGTGAGCATTGGAGGTGGAGTCAGTTCTTTTATTTATGGTCCTAAAGTACATTTGACATGCAGCTCCGAGGTTTTCCTAAATGTTGGCATAAAAATTTTCAGTTTTGTTGTATCTAGCCTCCCCTATGCTAAGTTCTTGCATGTCCTCATGCATGAATATAAAAGAAAATAAATACAGCAGGGAGTAAATGGGTAGAAATCACCTGTAATTGCTCCTAAAATTATACATTCAGCACCGGCCAACCTATCAATATGCAATATGCGGAAAGAAAATATGATAAAAGGAAAAGTATGCTATGTATAAAAATGGTTATGTATAGATGATGGTGGAATGTGGGATATGCTATCTACATGTGCTGAGTTTAGCACCTCCAACTGGGCAAAAACTCAATCATACGTCCTCAACAAGATGAATAATCTCGTCAGGTGGAGAAGGTTCCTGGGCCAAAAATGGCTTGAGGTGCTGGCCATTTACTGTAGATATATGCCCAGATTTTGGGCCCATGAATTGGACTGCCCCATTAGGATATGGATGAATCACAACATACGAGCCAGTCCACTTGGACTTGAGCTTCCTTGTGAAAGGTTTTAATCGTGAATCGAACAACCAGACTTGATGGTTGGGCGTGAATGCTTTCCTCTAGATGTGGCGGTCATGAAAGGACTTGGTCTAGTCCTTGTATATCAAGGCGTTCTCATAGGCCTCCCACCGGATCTCTTCTAATTCACTGAGCTAGAGTTTCCGTATTTGACCTCCTACATTGAGGTCAAGGTTACATTTTCTCACTGCTTAAAAGGCATGGTGTTCCAGCTCTACAGGAAGGTGACAGGCCTTGCCATATACCATACGATATGGTGACATTCCGAGTGGGGCCTTGTATGGGGTCTAATATGCCCAGAGTGCATCAACTAATTTATTGGACCAGTCCTTCCTGTCTGGCCTAACCGTCTTCTGGAGAATCAGCTTGATTTGACGGTTAGACACTTCAGCCTGCCCATTGGTCTAGGAATGATACGGGGTGGCTATATGGTGATGTACCCCATATTTTTTTAATAATGACCTGAAGTGGGCATGGATGAAGTGGCTTCCCCCGTCACTAATCAGTGCATGGGGTATTCTGAATCTCGTGAAGATGTATTGCCATACGAAAGAAATGACGATCTTATGATCAGCCCATCTCGCTGGGATGGCCTTGACCCACTTCGAGACATAGTCAACGGCTAGTAATATGTACTCAAAGCCATGCGAGTTTAGAAAAGGGCCCATAAAATCGATGCCCCAGACGTCGAACACTTCTACAACCATGATGGGTTGGAGTGGCATCATGTCTCAACTGGTCATAGAACCGACCGACTGGCATCGTTTGCAATGTTGGGCGTATTCATGTGTATCTCTGAAAATAGTTGGCTAGAAAAATCCTGACTGCAAAATTTTTGCAGCGGTTTTCCGTTTCGAGAAATGACAACCACAAGCATCATTGTGTCAAAAAGATAACACACTAGGGATTTCACAATCTGGGGTGCATCTTTGAATAATCTGATCCGCTCCAATGCAGAAGAGTAGTGGGTCATCCCAGAGGTAGAATTTGGCCTTCACGGTGAGTTTGAGTTTCTAGTCCTTGGATAGGTTCGCGAGAATCTTGCCTGCGGCAAGGTAGTTCATGATCTCTGCGTACCAGGGGAACTCAACAAAGTGAAATGCCAAAAGGGATTCAACCGAAAATTGATCGTGGATAGGCAAGGATTAAGGAATGTGGCCTGGGTCCAGTCTAGATAGGTGATCCGCCACAACATTCTATTTTCTAGCTTTGTCGTGGATTTCGATATCAAATTCTTGCAATAGAAGGATCCATCTGATGAGCCGGGGTTTGGCATCCTTCTTTGCCAACAAATGCCAGAGGGCAGAGTGGTCAGTGAAGATGATGACTTTGGACCCTAATAGGTAAGATCTGAATTTCTCCAACCCGAATACTACTGCTAGCAGTTCTTTTTTGGTGACGGTATAATTGCGCCAAGCCTCATTCAGCATCTTGCTAGCATAGTATATGACAAAAGGTTGTTTTTCCCAACACTAGCCTAAAATAGCACCGACGGCAAAATTAGAAGCGTCGCACATCATCTCGAAATCAAGCAACCAGTCGGGTGGTTGGAGAATTGGGGAATCAGAGACAGCGCTTCATAAAGTCTCGAAGGTGCTGAGACACGAAGTGTCAAATTCAAATGGGGCATCGACAACAAGGAGATTCGTCAAGGGTCGTGTAATTTTCGAGAAATTGTGTATAAATCTCCAATAGAAGCCGACGTGACCCAAGAATGATCTAATCTGCTTGACCAAGCTAGGTGGCGGTAACTGGAAAATAATCTCAGATTTAGCTCGATCGACCTCGAGTCCATTTTTAGAGATCCTGTGCCCTAGTACTATGCCATCCCTCACCATGAAATGGCTTTTCTCCTAGGATAGTACTAGGTTTACCTCAATACACCGTTTCAGGATTTTGGTAAGGTTATCAAGACAAGATGCGAAGTTATCTCCGAAAGTGGAGAAGTCATCCATGAACACCTCCACATAATCCCCAATCATGTCAGAGAAGATGGCCATCATACAATGCTGAAATGTTGTTGGTTCATTATAGAGGCCAAAGGGCATCCGCTTGAAAGCGAATGTTCCAAAGGGGCATGTGAATGTGGTCTTGTCTTGATCTTCCAGGCTAATTGCTACTTGATTATACCCGGAGTATCCATCCAGAAAGCAAAGGAAATTGCGTCCGGCTAATCATTCCAAGATCTAATCAATGAAAGGCAAAAGAAAGTGATCCTTCTGGATAGCCATGTCCAGTTTCCTATAGTTGATGCAGACCTGCCAAGATGTCGCAATGTGGGTCGGGATGGATTCGCCTTTATCATTTTTCACTATGATGAGTCCTGCTTTCTTGGGCACTATCTGGATCGGACTCACCCATTGGCTATCAGAGATTGGGTACACAATACCTGCATCTAGCCATTTTATGATCTCCTTCTTAACAACCTCTATCATGTTCAGGTTTAGCCGTCTTTGAGGTTGTCTCGAAGGTTTCACCCCCTCATCCGTGTAAATGTGATGAGTACAATACGAGGGTGAATACCGTGGAGATTAGCAATTCTCCACTTTATAGCAGCCCTATGGTCTTGTAGCGTAGAAATCAATTGATGCTCCTATTCTTGGGTTAAGTGGATACTAATAATGACTGGGTATGTCTCACTTTCGCCCAAGAACACATACTTAAGTGAGTCAGGTAAGGGCTTCAATTCAATCACTGGTGGGTCAGAGTCAGAAATGGGAATAGGAGGAGCAAAATTGAAGGTGGGAATCTAATGATTCGTATGCATGTGAATTCCCGCTAATTCGCTTCCTGTGAGAAAATCGGTTGTGACTGTGTTAACAGGAAACCCGTTAGCTGTGGTCATGTCTTCCTGCAACAAAAGGGGCGATTCAGTAGTGTGCGGATCAGGATAGCTACAGTCAGGGGTGTTGTGGCTAGAAGCACACCCTAAACAGTCAGATCCTCAGGGAGATATGTGCAGTGCAGTGGTCTCAGTCCCATGTGGATCGAGGTCCAAGAACCATGATAGTGCAGACGAATGAGACATTGGGTCGTCACAAAGGAGCCCAATGTTACCACAGTATGCCGAATCTTCGTCTTCACCATCCTCCTCTATGCGATCATAGTCAAAATTCCTTGATGCCCTGAATATGTCAAGTCGAAGTCTCTCATTACCTAGGGCTATCTCCATACACCTGGATGCACAATCAATGTTTGCTTGGGCTGTTGCTAGAAATGGGTGACCCAAAATAATTGGTGCATCTCAGAGATTCGGAGGAACTTCCATATCAAAAATGAAAAAGACTGCGGGAAAGCAAAATCCATGGACTTTTACGATTACATTCACAACCACCCCCCTCAGTGTTTTCACTGATCTATCAGCCAGCTGAATGGTGACCGAGGTGGGCTTTAACTACCCAAATCGAAATCGATCAAATACGGCAGTGGGAGTTAGGTTGATGGACGAACCCAGATCTTGAAGGGCCCGATCAAATGGAGAATCCTGTAAGAAGCAGGATATGAGTGGTGTACTAGGGTCTTTCTTTTTGGGTGGCAAGTCAGCTACAATCACGACGCTAGCTTCTTTTGAGAGTATCGCCTGTTGTCCAATTCTAGGCTGTTGCTCTGGGGTACAATAGTCCTTGAAGAACCTAGCGACAGTAGAGATGTGATCAATTGCCTCAAGGAGGGGGACCTTAATATGTACTTCCTTAAATATTGATTTCAGATCCTCAAAATTTCGTGTGTCCTTTTTCTGTACTACATTTCGTGTCAGAGCCTCAGGAAAAGGGATGGGAATCTCAGGGTCAAGTGGCCTCTTACCCTTATCTACCGTAGGTGGCTCATGAGATGAAGGAGTCGAACCCACCTGCGGCGAAGCGTGAGAAAAATCAGGACCCGCCTGCCTATGTGGTGGGTCGAATGTCTTCCTTCCGCTCCTCAAAGAGACAGCATTTGCATTGGCTTGCTATCCATGAGGTGGTGTGTGAGAGGAAGGGCAGAGTATGTGGGGTTTTATAAAGGTAGTTGGCCTTGAGCATAACCAGGTGGTGTAGGAGGCACCTGTAATATGGCCTGTGCCTATCCCTGTGGTGCCTGAAACCTAGACGGGGCACCTTGGTTCTACACATACCGAGGGTTCGAAAAAGTTGGGAGGGCAAGGCTCCCTGAGTCCTATGCTCCTGCAACAGCTAGTTTTGCGTGTTCTGTATAGTCTGTATCTGGTCAGCCATCGCCTTCATTATCTGTAAGCTATCCTGTGTAGATCTCCTCATCGATTCTTGCAGCTCCTCTTTCAGTGCCTCCAGAGGGTCAGCTCTCTTTGGAGGGTGACTTGTAGCTTGGTGCAGCAGTTGGTATATAGAATGGGGTTGCTGCTGCTGAGACGGGAATGGCTATTGCCTAGGGTATTTGTTTTGCGCATTCCCGTATTGCCTAGTCTGGTAGTGTAAGTCTTGATGTGGTCTCTTTGAGTTACCCGACTAGGAGAAGTTCAGATGTTGGCACCAACCAGGGTTTTACGCCTCTGAATATGGGTTATTACGCCCGTATCCTTGGATAACACTGACATCCTCGTAGGCCGAAGATGTCTGAGATGTATATCCATCAAGGGGATACGTATTATAATCTGCAGGTGGTGTGTAACCCTGGTCATATGGTGCCAGATCTGGATTGTTTATGGGATCTTGATATGCGGGATCTCATAAATAAAGAGAAGATGCATCCCGAGTGAGTAGATTAACTTGAGCAAGGGGGCTCAGGGTGCATAGGAGGGTCTTGGAATAGCAGAGTTTAGGTCAGATTGACCCTGACTAATTTTGTCAATCCTTTTCTCAATCAGTTTTATTCTATCCAGCTGCTTGACGATGATATCCATGTTGGCTCGAATAGACTCGATGTGAGCCTCATGGACACCAACCCGCTGCTGACCAGGATGTTGGAACTGGTTCATGGATGCGGCATTCATCGAGTTCTCTGCCAAAAGATTCGAACAACTCAAATGTGTTGTTCTCATCTTTCGCGAGGAAATTCCCACCACTAGATGCATCGGCCATATACCGATATGTGTCATCCAGCCCATGGTAAAAGATTTGAGCTAGGTGCCATCTGGGTATACCATGGTGCGGGCATTTCCGGAGAAGGTCGCAAAATCAGTCCCAGGCTTCATGCAACTCCTCCCCAGCTCCTTGGGAGAAAGTCGTGATTACGCACCTCATCACATTTGTTCGACTGATTGGGAAGAACTTTTGCAGGAATTCACATCGTAATTCTGACCAGGTTCCAATTGGCTTCCCAATGGTCTTGAACCAGTATGAAGCTTTGTCCCTCAGAGAAAATGGGAAAAGCTTCATTAGAACAATCCTAAGATCAATATTTCAGGGTCGAATCGTTTCTGCGAGTCGACTTAGGTCCTCTAGATGCTAGAAAGGATCTTCGCTTGAGTTTCCATAAAAGTAAGTGCTGATCAAACCAATCACATTGGGCTTGAGCTCATACGCATCTCCTCCTGTAGGAATCCTGACTAAGGGTGTGACGATCGATGCGGCTGGATCATAGAAATCCCGCAGTTGTTCTCCTTGTGGTGGATGCTGCATTCTGTCAAGTGCCGTCAAAATACGATCCATGCTCTACTGATGCTGCTCCTCAGATTCAACACTCGGGCTTCCAGACGAGCCATCGGGTCTAGATTATCAATGTCCTGACCTGGTCTATGTCCAAGTCCAGGATTAGCCATTGCGGCTATGGGAGTAGAAGAAGTGGGGGGAGAAGATGGTCCTAGCGAGGTGACGCACCTCCTTGGGAGTGGCTCCCAAGGTCCAACCAGTTGAATTCCAAGCAACCTCCTTCCTTGCATACACCACCCAACCCCTGGGTTGGTGTAGCCAAGCCAGACAAGGCTAAGGCCCCGTCAATTAGATGGTTCTTATGATCTTGTGACTATATTTTCATTTTAACTTCTAATTCCTGAAGAAAATTTTGTTGCTCAAATGACTGAAGGTGATTCCCGCCTCTCAGCTGACCCAGCTAAGAGGTTGAAAGCACCCAATAGTACGACAATGAATTCGGGTTGATTTCGTGTTTTAGAATTGATTTTAGCTCATTTTTCTTCAGTTGGGGTTTTTTGGTGAGTGGCCCACAAGGTGACCAAGCTCACCGGCTAAGCACTAGACTTGATTAAGTCTAGTCTAGCCAAAGTGTGGTCTCTAGATTGTAACCCTATAGATGTAACCTAGGGTTCATGCAATTCTAGAGTTTTTTTGTTCTTTTGTTTTTTTTTTCTTCCATAGCAGACCACAACAATAAAAATAGTTCTCTGACAAAATTTGGAATCCAATTGAATTGAAATTTGGCAAGTAGATTCCTTTTTCAATTATTATTTCAGAGAATATTGTTTTGTAATTTTCACTTCTTTAACCGAATATATAGAGAATTTTGAATGTCAGGGGATCAGATTTGGAATTTTGACCCCTGGTTGGTTTTTCACTTTGAAATAGTAACAAATGACTTTCAAAAATTTGGAAAAAATATGGAAAATAAATCCAATGAGATCATCTTTTAAATCCCACCATTTTTAGTCAAAAAAATTCATGGATTACTCGAAATTTCTTTTTGAATTTTGAAAAATCTCAAATCTGGGTTAGTCTGACACCCTTGCACTTCACGAATTTTTAAAAATTTTATAATTGAAATTTTTTAGAAAGAAAAGTGTCATTTGAAAGATGGTTTGAAAATGAAGGTCTACCTAGAATTTTAGATTTTTTTGTTCGACAATATTTTGGCAATTGAATTTTTAAGACAGACTTTGAAATCTACCTAAAATTTAGAGAATAGTGGAGAAGCTTTTAAAAAGTGTTTGAGTTTGAAATTCAAACTTGCCACCAAATTTTTTTTTTTTTAAAAACTTTTGAAAATATTTTATTTTTCAAAAAGGATTTCTTTTTTCAAAGGATTTTCAATTTTTTTTTTACTTTTTCAAACTAACCTAGGATTAAAAAAGAAACCTAATCTGACTACCTAGCTTTTTTTTCAGGAAAATGAATAAGTTTTTTTTTATTTTTTTGGTTTTTCAAATGAAATTGCTAGAAGCAAATCTCACCTACGGTTCACAGAAAAAATCTAGCCTAAAGAAGGTGTGATGTGCACCTGGAAATTTTTCCGCGCTCGCTGTGTGCACAGATCCCATTTCTCCTGTGTTGTCCTGTACATCCAAAAACAAACTAGAGGAACATTTGTTAGTTATATTTCAAATGATCGAAATCAAAAAAATGACGTTGCCTCCCCCAGCAACAACACCATTTGTTGTCTTTCGTAAAGTGCATTTTGATAGAAAAATGCATCGTAGTATAGTGCGTAATACGATCAAACAGAAAAATATTTATATAAAGATAACGGGACTTCGAGTCCCGGTCATTCGTCTCTAGGAGGCGTTATGTAATTTTAAAATCGATCTTTTATCGCTCTACTTGTTTAGAATCACACGTCGGTTTCCAATCGTTAGATTAAAGTTTTGCCACTTTCATTGTGAACTCTGATTCCGTGCGCATGTGTTAGATAGATGACTAAGGTGAAAGCATGAGTTTTGGTATGCATAATTCTAGTTATGTGGTGGCTGTTTACGGAGAATGCATTGATAGTTAAATCTTCAATATTTTCTGGTACTGACATGCTGGTTGCAATATATAAAAGTGAAGAGCAGGCAACTTGAATCACACGAAATAAATTGCAATCAATATGCTCATGGTGATTTTCAACACAAAGATATGTATATAAAATATATATCTTTCATTCATTCATTCAGGAGGGTGTTCACAACATGGAATTTAGAGGAAAGCTTGTAAAGGAAAGCTTGAAAATATAGATCTAGCTAACAGAAAATGATAGCATACTGGAATCTTTGGGGGGATTTTGCAAGCATCATTGAGGGAGAATAAGAGCTGCACTACTAAGCAGTAAATGAAAGCATGTAGATATGAAGAAATTAGGGCATCCAGAGGTGGGCTCCGAAGGCCTTTGAATGGTTAAGAGAATGAGGGGTGGAAAATAGTGCTTAGGCCAGCCCATGGAGAGAGGTTGGGGAGATGATCCAGCATCCTGGCATGGAGATGGTGGTAGCCATGGTGAATAGCTCATGGAGGTGGAATGGAGATAAGGGTAGCTAACCTATGTGTGAATGAGTGCCAAGAATGGGATGGGTGCAAATGGCCACCCCTTAGGTCTTTTTATAGACCTAAGGGAGACTCTCTACAGAAGTGTGGAACTCTCTAGAGAGAGCCCCATAAGTGGTCGGCCAAGTGAGAGATAGAGGTGGTTCTTAGATCCATAAAAAGTGGATCTCAATTTGAATGGCTCTTGGTTGCTAATTTTGGCAGCCAAGAGTGGTGCCACCTTTGGAAGAGAGTTCTAGAGAACTCTAGATGAGCATGTGTGCATGAATGGGTGTGTGTGTGTGAGTGTGTGGCCATGCCCTATGTGGCTAAGTGGTCTAGGTTAGGTCATAAGGGTTTTAGGTTGGTGTAGGCCTTAAATTAGGGTTGCAAACCCTAATTGCCAAGGAGGAATTGCAATTAAACTTAGCACAAGTTTAATTAAATGAGTGTGAACCTAATTGAGAGTGAACTGATTCAATTAGGTTGGGCTTAGGTCAATTGGACTCTCCCTGAGTGCAATTGGACTTGTGTGGGTTGAGATCTGAGCTCAATTGGACCCTACGAGTTCAATTGACTAGGCAATGGTAATTGACTATGCTTTAAGTCAATTAGGTTTAGTGAGGACCTAATTAGGTCCTTACGGAGGTCTAGAGGTGATGTACTAGGGTTGGGGTACCTTAATTTAGGTTTTTATGGGGTTGGAATTGGGTTCAGGGAGCTAGAGATCCAAGATTAAGGCTTGAATCTCAAAACAGGAACTGGAGAGCAGTTCCAGACGTCCAAAAATAGAATCAGACATCTTATACTGAAAAATCAGAAGTCCAGACTTGTTGTCTGGACGTCCAATCAGAGTCAGGAGGGATTCTAGGTTTTGTCTTGGCTATTCTGCAGAATTGGACGTTTGACCAAGTGTCTGGACGTCCAATAACACTGTAGAAGTTGGTTTATGGTGTGCGGGAGTTGGCTAAGGGTTCTGGACGTCCTATAATTCATCTGGACGTCCAGGTAAAGGTTGGAATTAGGGTTTTAAGGTTTCTTAAGGTGCGGTGACCTAATCTAAGGGTGGCTATGGCGTAAGGAAGTTTCTAGGCTATCCTAGGGCTAGGATGGACCTAAGTTCTTCATATTTTACTGCTTTATTCCTACTTAATAGAGTGGCATATCTTAACTCCCTTACATTATTATCTACTACATCTAATCTAGGTCTTCTACTCTAGCTCTACTGCAACACCCGTTATTCTTCTATTCTCCTGATCCAGCTTCAGATCCAGCTTATTACCTGTAATTGACATAATGCATCTAATCAGCACATTATAGCATTATTTTATGCATGGCTAAAAGAAAGTAGTAAAGATGCAAATAATGCTTATGCATGCATGAATTACCCTAACTTATGCTAAGTCCTAGCCTAATTTCGGTCAATTAAGATATATGATTACTGCGCAATCAACCATCTGAGCCATAACTAGCTCATTTTGACCCAATTAAGTCAATAAATGCTCCTACATAACCGCCAGAGAGTCACAAGTCATTGAATGAAAAATAAGAAATTAAGGCCAAAATTGTAATTTTACCAGCTCATCTTGAATGCAGTACAACCAAGGGTTTTCTTAGGGGTTGAATGAAGGTCAATCGATCTTAAAAAGATAACAAGTGGGTTAGATCAGTCAGGAAAGGGTTTGCACATGTTTTGAGAATTAAATGACTTTTGAAACCCTAAAAATAACCCACTTAATCAACCAAGATTTTGGTTAGGATAAAATTCCCTTAAACCCTCTAAAATTTATATAAAAATATTATCTAGGGTTTGGTACCTTCAATTTAACCATCAGAACGCATTTTGGCCCAAAACAAAGTCTCAGAAAAATATTTACCCTAATTTAGGTTTTTACATAAATTACCCTGTCAAATGTGATCAAAACCAAAATCCAACTTCACAATTAGATTTCTTAGGTCCAAATTAGGTTTGTACCAAAACTTGGACCCAAGATGAGCTTGTCTTGACCTAGTTTGCAAAATGGTCTTATCTGATTACATTTATGCCCCCATCTTTCAAAAATCTTTGCATTTAGCCCCCTACATTCCTCATCGTCTTCACAATTAGGTCCCATCACCATTATCGTGGAGGAAACCTACTCCGGCAATCTTTTACAGGAGATTTTTCCTTGATCTCTTAGCGAATCCCTTCCAAATTGGAAGGGAAACTCCTTGAGAAATCCTCTCCAATCTGAACACGTTCTTGTGCACCGAATCTTTCCCAATCTCTCTTGCGAATGCATGAGAGATTTGGGTATCAAGAAACACCCAAATTCGGTGAGGCTTTCCAAGCTTGAAAATCTTGTTTTCCAAGCTTTCCTTACCTCTAGATCCTTATTAAGGGGCCCCCAGATCTTCCTAAACTCTTCACACTCGACATCGGTTGTGATTTCCCATAATTCTTCTCTCTCTTTCATGGCCGAAGGCTCCTCGACGTCTGGTGACCTCCTCCGTTCTTCCTCATCGTCCTTCTAAAATACCAATGGCGGATTCATCTTCCTTACTTCCTTCTGTGTCTCGTAATGAGAGCCTCATCATGAGCCATAACTATCTCATTTTGACCCAATAAAGAAGATAAAAGCTCCTACATAACCTAGAAGAAGGCTTAAATGAAGGAATTCTTGCTCTGAGAAGAAAACATGAATTAAAGCTTAAAACTGCAATTTTACCATTGCAGTACATAAATGGGATTTCTCAGAGGCAAAACATAGGTCAAATGGTCTAAATGAGATAAAAAATGGGTTGAGTCAATCAGAAATGGGTTCATGTGCAATTTAGGAATTGAATGACATTTGGTAACCCTAAAATAGACCCGCTTAAATTAAGAAGGTTCCGGTCAGGATAAAAATCAAGTAAACCCTCTAAAATTCTTGGAAAAATATACCCTAGGGTTTAGAATACTTAATTTGGCCTTTGGAACCCAGTTTGACCTAGAGTAGGGTCCTAGTTAATCAATTAACCTAATTTGGGTTTTTATGCAAAATGTTTAGTCAAACGAGGTCAAACCTAAAATCCAACTTCACCATCGGATTCCTTAGATCTAAATTAGGTTTATACCAAAATTTGGACCTAAGGGGAGGTCATCTTGACCTACTTTGCAAGTTAGTACACCCAAATCATAATTTGGTCCCTATCTTTTGAAATGCATCACAGAGAGCCCCCTAACTTCCACGCCACCTTTGCAATCAGGTCCTGCCGCCATTGTTAGGGCAGATTCCTTCTCCGGCGAGGATTAGAGAGGGAATACTCTCTGATTCCTCAGAGATCCCCTCCCAGAAATGGAAGGGAGATTCTCTGAGGAATTCCCTTCCATCTAAGGCCAATCACGATCCCTGGTGTGAACCCAATCTCTCGTGCGAACGCACAAGGGATTTGGGTATCCACCTACTTTCCTTCTCCGGTGAGCCGTCAGAGAGGATTGCGTGCCCTCCACGCTCTGAAAGCATGGTCCAGTGCCTATAAAAGAACCTCCAACCCGGCCGCTCATTTTTAGCTTGATTTAGCCGAGCTTCCACCTCCAATTCGTCTCTTCCCTCCTGACCAAAGTACCCAATGAGCTCCAGCGAGCCCCCCTCCCCTCCCACTTCTTCTCCAGCGACAGCAGGTAAACCTGTCCGCCTCTCCGTCCCCTTCGTCCCTACAGGTAGGTTAGAATTGTTCTCCATCTTCCCCTCTCTCTTTTCCCCCTTTTATTTCTTTTAATTGATCCTTGACCATCGCTGACCACCTCCATCTTCCTTGCCTCCGACCGACCTCCGGCGAGCCGCTCCCACCATTCCGCCCCTCCACACGGCTCGCCGACCAACTCAGAGGCTCCGCCTCACCACAAGGAACACTCTCCGCCAATCCATCATCCCTCTACGCCTCCACCACAGTCCCCCGAACACACACACAACCCCAGCCACAGGTTGACCTAGGCACGCACGCCTAGGCCATCCCACGGCCGGCCGCATGGATAACCACCTTCGCCGTGCCACGGCGAAGGTGCCCAGCTGGTCTGATTAAGCCGAGAGGCTTGTTTTGAGTGTGACAGTATCGAAGCCCCTGCTGCCATTGATGACGGGTGAAGAAGCTTCAAACTAGTTCCAGGCGTCAGCAGCTCTAGGTTTCAGGTGCTGCGCATTCGAGCAAGCACTGCGAAGCCATCTGATCCCGTAATCAATGCTAACAAAGGCTGCAGCTATGGCGATTGCACGAAGGTTCTGCGGGCGCGTGCGAGAGCGGGGCAAGCCTGATAGTCCCACATCGGCGAGATACGAGGCGTAGGTATGCTTTAAATTGATTTTGTGTAATATGCCCGTTGCCTCCGAACGCACAGGGGTGAGGTCCCTCACTTGACCCACGCTTGCCTCGTCCGCGGTTTCACCTCGCGGATCTGGCGGGATCCGACCCGACCCATCCTGAGCACACCTCGCGCATCACCCCACCTGTTGGTGCGCCTGGTCCCGGGTGCGAAATCCGACCCAATTACTCGTGGCTCTGGGAGAGCATCCTTGAGTGAATTCTAGAGAGAGAGAGACGTTCGGGTAGAGGGAAAGGGGTAGGTTTTGCTCTCTGTGTAGGCAGGCTGAACGTTGAGGAAGAAAGACTTAGCCGTGAGGGAGAAGAAGAGAAGAAGTAGAAGAAGAGGCAGAGATCTGAAGGAAGAAGCAGAGACTGCTGAGAAGAAGAAGGTAGAAGAGAAAGAAGCCTTCACAGAAGCCAAGAAGAAAGAAGGCAAGGCAGAGAAGAGAAGGAAAGGCAGGAAGAAGATCAAGGCAAGAAGAAGACCTGTAGATCAGAAGAGAAGAAGAAGAAGAGCCTACGAAGAAGAAGGCAGAAGGAAAAAGAGAAGAGAGACTGCAGAGAAAGAAGAGGCCAAGTGAAGACTGCAGCAGAAAGAAAGCATATCAAAAGAAGAAGAATAATCAAAGAAGGGAAAATACTTTTAAGACGTCTTATCTTGGGATCAGACGTCCAATTTTACTCTTTTGCCCGAATTACTTTTAAATACATTTGAAGTAAAGTTTTGAGTAAATTAGAGTGTTCAATTACATTTGAGATTAGTAGTAAATTCCAATTGCTCCCTGTGTTCGACCTCGGATACTTCGATTTTCGAGTAATAAAATCTTTATTTGTTGACGACGCTTGATCACCTATACTACAACGTAATAACTGTTAAAACACGATCGAGCAAGTCGCTTCAACAAAATGGCACCGTTGCCGGGGAGCAACGTGCAATTTATTACTAGTCTACATTCTTTTTATCATATTGAACACTAACTTGCCCTACTTTGCTTTGTTTTGATCTTGCAGGTATTCCACGAGAAAATACCCCCCGCAAGTCAACAACTCCACGGCAGGTAATCTCTTCCTTAAACCATTCCCTAAATCCTAAAAAGACAAAAGGAAGAAAATCAATTTAGGAATCAATTGCCTTCTTTATATAGTAATCACCATCTTTAAGGCAAACATTTCCTAATTTTGCGAAAATTTTTTCAAATGTTCTTGAAGTTGGGGTGATTTTTAGAGTCCATCCCACAAATTCATGTGCCTAATAGAACTAACGCTTAATCTCTGTTGACAACACACTTCTTGCTTTCAAGTCCAAAGAGAACCTTGTGAAAAAGAAAAAGAGGATTGGAAATAGAACCAAATTAGGGTTTCTACAGTAGGGTCTTGAAGTGCTAGTCACACATGCCTGCAGAAAAGGAAATAAACCCTCCCGCATCAGTGTGCTACCCAAGCCCTTGATTGAAGAAATATTAACAAGACAAACCCTAAAAATTGAGCTCTAAAATCACTTGAATCTTAAAATTTCTGGACCTAATAACCTGGGAGTCAAATCTGGGTGATCTCTAGGCTTTAAACCTAGAATCATTCTGCCATCTATAGGATAGGTTAGGTGAAGTTGACCCCTTGGGTCAACCAACCTCTAAATTAGGTCACAACATCAAAACATCTAAAGTTCAAGTGAGAACCCTAAAGCACCTTTGAAATAAAAGTGGTAGACTTAAGAGGTCAAGGTCCTCATTCTGGTCTACCTGGAATCTCAGTGACAAGAGAGGTCGGGTGGGGGAAACCCTGTAACCCGTAGGGATGCTCTACATTGTAGGGGTCTTTGCGGGACTCTCCCTCTCTGGCTGCCTAGGTAATTCTCAGGTGGATGATCTTTTGATTCAGGGGTCCATCCGCCCCGAACCTCCATAGTCATCCAAACGTCTTTGGGTGTCTTGATTGGGTCAAAAACATCTCCAGTCCCTCATCTTTTCTCTTTAGAGCACACATAGACATTTTCAGTGGGACTCGTTATTCAGATCTGATCGCTTCATAACTTGATTCTACATCTTGATTCAAACTCTGGTTCTACATCTGGATTCCACCACCTGATCCAAATATGCAGGCAAACCACCTAGGACTACCATTCAAGAAACCTGAATATCAGAGATCCATGAGAGATAAAATGATTGAGGATGCCATGAAATTCTATGGAAATGAAGAAACCTCAACACCAGTAGAAAACATTCAGGTTGATGTCCCAAAAACCACAACCTTTATCATAACTTGTGCCCAAGTACTATTAGCAGAAGCCAACAAAGGATCAACCCGTGACTTGCTCATTACTGCATACATTGAGATAGAAAAACTGCACAATATTGAATACCTTCAATGTATGACAAATCCTCAACTTTGGAAGCAACACCAAGATAGTCTTGAAAAACGGGAAGAGATAATGAGATTAGTAAAACAAGTTATTGACCAGAAATACCCGTATATACCACAAACAGAGGAGGAACTATCTTGGGACAACATCGAGCAT
This sequence comes from Thalassia testudinum, assembly GCA_037157565.1. NCBI lineage: Eukaryota > Viridiplantae > Streptophyta > Magnoliopsida > Alismatales > Hydrocharitaceae > Thalassia > Thalassia testudinum. Next base: position 19,826,533 of record JAZHRO010000057.1, read on the forward strand.
CAATCTGATCTCGGGTTTGAGGCACAAAATGGTTGTGGATTCCCAACCCAGATAGAATACAATGTACTTGATATTGAAGAAGGTTGGGAAGCTCCAAATGCAGGAAAATACAATGTTGAGCCCATTTTAGAATCCCAAAACTCCCGCAAGTATGACAGTAGAACTGAACCTCTCGAGGGTATAAATTCCGTCCCTTATTCTAATAAGGTGACCCTTGAAGGTTATTCAAACCTAGATTCTAGTAATTCAACCCACATCCTAAGCCTAGAACCTAGATCTGAAACCTATTTTGAGGATTTCAAGGCCCCAGATGAAGAAGATCAATCTTTTAATGAAGAATATGATTTTGGGCCTCGATTTGATGAATATCCCTCGCCAACCTCCTCAGAGGAAAGACTCGATTTTTCCGAAGTCATGCCAATCTACGACACAGAAACCTAGGAGTTAGATGAGCGAGGTTTCAATTGGGTCTGCCCTACTAGCTTAGAACCTGAGCCTCTACCAGATAAGGATACCTTTTTAAGCTCAGAATTCACATTTAGGCTAGACCCCAGTCAGGCTGCTGAGTATACAACATATGATTTATTCTGTGGTGGAACTCATGATCTTGAATCTCATTCAAACTTTAATTTTCGCAAACTCTCCGACGATTTTGAATCTGACCATAACATCGGAGAAAATCTGCTTCCTGATTATAACAAGCCAATTTTCTTTGAAGCCACTTGCTCCACATATACAGAACTAATCAAAACCCGTTCTCTACCTCGACCCACAACTGGACTCAATTTCTATACCGATTCAGCTCTCACTGAGCCATTTGCAGATTATTCAACTCCATATTTATGCCGAGTATCAGGCACTAATCAGATCGAAAATCAGGAGCCATCATTCTTTTATCACCCCTGTAGGGATTCCACACCTTACAGCGATTAATTTTCGTAACCCTACTCTGACCAGGCTGAGTCGACTCAACCTAAACCAGAGTTTTCACTTCCATATCCATCAGAACTTTACTGCATATGGTGGGTTCCACATTTGTTGATCTACATCGATCAACCCACCAGACTTATTGGGTTTGGGCTGCATCATCAGCCTACTGATCTTAACAAGCACCTGGTTGGACCAACCAGGCTCTTAAGCAAGGTGCTTGTTTTCCAAAATTCCATTGATTTGACCACTCCCTCTCCACCCCATTTTCCGCTCAACTGAAGGCATCAAATTTAGCGCTTAACGGGAGGCAACCTGTCATCCCAAAAATAGAGACCCGTCTGATTATCCGTCCGTACTCCACGTCTATTGCACCTTGAGTTCAGCGTTAGACAGTTGATCCCACCTCTGGTACACGTATCAGAGCTTGAAATCATCCGCATCAGTCAATTTCGACCCATTCACCCACCCGATGTATCGTATTCGAAGTCCCTGACCTCAACACTATTTCACACCCTCCGTTTACAATGAGGACATTGCAAAAATTAGGCATGGGGGGGTGATAAAGTGCATACATACAGAACCAAGAAAAAGTCAGAAGGATTCTCACAAAAAATTCACATATGTCAAAAACACAAAAAAATTGAAAAATTAGGAAAAAGAACAAAAAATGGGGGAGGGAGGAAATTTTGGGAGCCACATATTCATAAGGAGAAAAAGAGCAAAAAGGACAAAAAGGAGCACAAAATGAAAAAGAAAAAGAAATAGTCATTAGTAAAAGATTAAGGAATTAACTGAAGTTCTAGACCAGATCAAGAAAAAAAATAAAAGAAAAGTGCTAAGGAGACAAAACAAGAGATTAGCTGGAACGCTGCTCTTAAGCCTCTTGGGCTAGATTCTTTAGCTTAAAAATTCACGTATCTGCTAAAATCTGGATAATCCTCAAGTGGTTGGGGAAAATGCGAAGCTTAAGTATTAGGTCTAAGGCTTAGGAAGTATTCGACCTCGTTAACTGACCTCTGGTTTGCGGGATTTGGTAACCTAAGCACCCCAAATTCACACACAGTCTGGTTCAGTGCGCATAAATATTTAAATCATGCAAAAGCGTTTAATGTTCTGAAAAAGTCATCTAGATTAGGAGTGGCCAATCAACATAAGTTGATTTGGACGAGTTCCCAGTGCGGAGAGGTGGGAAATTCCCCTCGAAGATGTGTAACAACATATCGTCTCCTCGGTGCTTGTCTCTTAGGATATTTAAATATCCTACTGGGGGCATGTAAGCACTCTGCTGGTTCAGAAACCATTGGCGGCATTATCTCGAAATGTCGATCGCCAGGGTCTAAATTCGGCCACGGAACACCATGGGCGGGATTATCTCGAAATCTCGAAAGCCAGGGTTCTGGGGGTTGCCATGGGCGGTGCTATCTCGAAGCATCGATAGTCAGGAACCCTTGAGGATTGATGATGGGGACGAGGAATCCGATACAGACCATGTTGAGAAGCTAATCCGAAGGTAGAAATAAGAAAAGAGAGAGAAAAGCTCTCTAAACAAATAAATCTTCTATCTCTCTCTTACAAAAACGCACTGCAAACTGAACTTAGGCTAAAAATGTCTCAAGCATGGGTCCTTTAACCGCGGAGTCCAACAAACCCTAGGTTAGTTTCTGTGGGCCGTAGAAACCTTTGCGGAGGACTGAGCCTAAAGCGGAACAGGTCCAGATTTTGGTTGGTACTTGAGTACCTCTAGGCCTATTATCGGCATTCCTGCCTAATCATAAAAGAAAAAGAAAAGCACTTACGCTCAGGGTCTAGAACAGAAGTTGAAACCTTGAAATTTTGCTAAGGGACTAGCAAAAGCTAAGCATGGGGGTATGATGAGAGCCTCATCATGAGCCATAACTAGCTCATTTTCACCCAATAAAGAAGATAAAAGCTCCTACATAACCTAGAAGAAGGTCTAAATGAAGGAATAAGTGCTCTGAGAAGAAAACATGAATTAAAGGTTAAAACTGCAATTTTTCCATTGTAGTACATAAATGGGATTTCTCAAAGGCAAAACATAGGTCAAATGGTCTAAATGAGATAAAAAGTGAGTTGAGTCAATCAGAAATGGGTTTATGTGCAATTTAGGAATTAAATGACATTTGGTAACCCTAAAACAGACCCGCTTAAATCAACAAGGTTTCGGTCAAGATAAAAATCAAGTAAACCCTCTAAAATTCATGGAAAAATATCCCCTAGGGTTTAGAATACTTAATTTGGCCTTTGGAACCCAGTTTGACCTAGAGTAGGGTCTTAGTTCATCAATTAACCTAATTTGGGTTTTTATGCAAAATATTCAGTCAAACGAGGTCAAACCTAAAATTCAACTTCACCATTGGATTCCTCAGGTCCAAATTAGGTTTATACCAAAATTTGGACCTAAGGGGAGGTCATCTTGACCTACTTTGCAAGTTAGTACACCCAAATCACAATTTGGTCCCTATCTTTTGAAAAGCATCACAGAGAGCCCCCTAGCTTCTTCGCCACCTTTGCAATCAGGTCCTGCCGCCATTGTTAGGGCAGATTCTTCTCCGGCGAGGATTAGAGAGGGAATACTCTCTGATTCCTCAGAGATCCCCTCCCAGAAATGGAGGGAGATTCTCTGAGGAATTCCATTCCATCTAAGGCCAATCACAATCCCTGGTGTGAACCCAATCTCTCATGCGAACGCACGAGGGATTTAGGTATCCACCTACTTCCATTCTCCAGTGAGCCGTCGGAGAGGATTGCGTGCCCTCCACGCTCTGAAAGCACGGCCTAGTGCCTATAAAAGAACCTCCAACCCAGCCGCTCATTTTTAGCTTGATTTGGCCGAGCTTCCACCTCCAATTTGTCTCTTCCCTCCCGGCGAAAGTACCTAGCGAGCTCCGGTGAGCCCCCCTCCCCTCCCACTTCGCTTTGCAACAAAACCAGTGGCAGAGTCATCTTCCTGACTCTCCTCCATGTCGCGCAACACCCGCGCATGCCGCCTCAGCCCCGTTGTCGCCGTCGTCCTCCTCCACTGGGCAGCTTCTTCTCCGGCGACAGTGGGTACAACTGTCCGCCTCTCCGTCCCCTTCATCCCTGTAAGTAGGCTAGAATTGTTCTCCATCTTCCCCTCTCTCTTTTCCCCCTTTTATTTCATTTAATTGACCCTCGACCATCGCTAACCACCTCCATCTTCCTCGCCTCCGACCGACCTCCGGCGAGCCGCTCCCACCATTCCACCCCTCCACACGGCTCGCCGACCAACTCAGAAGCTCCGCCTCACCACAAGGAACACTCTCCGCCCATCCATCATCCCTCTACGCCTCCACCACAGTCCCCCGAACACACCCACACCCCGGGCCACAGGTTGACCTAGGCACGCACGCCTAGGCCATCCCACGGCCGGCTGCATGGCTCACCACCTTCGCCGTGCCACGGCGAAGGTGCCCAGCTGGTCTGATTAAGCCGAGAGGCTTGTTTTGAGTGTGACAGTATCGAAGCCCCTGCCGCCATTGACGACGGGTGAAGAAGTTTCAAGCTAGTTCCAGGAGTCAGCAGCTCCAGGTTTCAGGTGCTGCGCATTCGGGCAAGCACTGTGAAGCCATCTGATCCAGTAATCAACACTAACAGAGGCTGTAGTTGTGGCGATTGCACGAAGGTTCTGCGGGCGCGTGCGAGAGCGGGGCAGGCCTGATAGTCCCACATCGGCGAGATACGAGGTGCAGGTATGCTTTAAATTGATTTTGTGTAATACGCTCGTTGCCTCCGAACGAACAGGGGTGAGGTCCCTCACCTGACCCATGCTCGCCTCGTCTATGGTTTCACCTCGAGGATCTGGCGGGATCCGACCCGACCCATCCTGAGCACACCTCGTGCATCACCCCACCTGCCGGTGCGCCTGGTCTCTGGTGCGAAATCCGACCCGATTACCTGTGGCTCTGGGAGAGCATCCTTGAGTGAATTCCAGAGAGAGAGAGACGTTCGGGTAGAGGGAAAGGGGTAGGTTTTGCTCTCTGTGTAGGTAGGCTGAACGTTGAGGAAGAAAGACTTAGCCATGAGGGAGAAGAAGAGAAGAAGTAGAAGAAGTGGCAGAGATCTGAAGGAAGAAGGAGAGACAGCTGAGAAGAAGGAGGTAGAAGAGAAAGCAGCCTTCACAGAAGCCAAGAAGAAAGAAGGCAAGGCAGAGAAGAGAAGGAAAGGCAGGAAGAAGATCAAGGCAAGAAGAAGACCTGTAGATCAGAAGAGAAGAAGAAGAAGAGCCTACGAAGAAGAAGGCAGAAGGAAAAAGAGAAGAGAGACTGCAGAGAAAGAAGAGGCCAAGTGAAGACTGCAGTAGAAAGAAAGCATATTAGAAGAAGAAGAATAATCAAAGAAGGGAAAATAATTTTAAAATGTCTTATCTTGGGATCAGACGTCCAATTTTACTCTTTTTCCCGAATTACTTTTTAAATACATTTGAAGTAAAGTTTTGAGTAAATTAGAGTGTTCAATTACATTTGAGATTAGTAGTAAATTCCAATTGCTCCCTATGTTCGACCTCGGATACTCTAGTTTTCGAGTAATAAAATCTTTATTTGTTGACGACGCTTGATCACCTATACTACGACGTAATAATTGTTAAAACACGATCGAGCAAGTCATTTCAACATCTCACCATACCAGCAGGCACCCTTTCCTCCTTCGTCTTCACCGTTTGTCTCACCAGAGCCACCTTCGTCTCTGGCATTAGCAACACTACATCTGATGCCATCTCTGCCTCACTTTGTCCACCTACCTCCTAGCTAAGTTCCTTATCTCTTGCACTTTATTTTCACACTCACCCTACTTCGAATCAACCACCGACGACCCTCCGCAACTTCATCCCTTCCATCTCCGGCCATCCCCTCTGGCGAGACCATCTCACCTCCACAGACCACCAAATCCCTCATCGGCCACCTCAAAACATCCACTTCACCTATCCGCTCATTTCCCCTCTCTTTATTCGCCACTCCACTCACTCACGCACTCCCTTGAACACACCCACTCTCATGCGCACAGTCTGACCTCACTATGCACTCACAGACCATGAAACACCACACAAACACTCCCTCTGCACTCACCATCATTCTGCGATACTCCTTGAACATTCTGACAAGGCTGATAGGCCATTTTATTGATTTCAGGTACTTGACCTTGCCGCCATGGAAGCAGCAAGCTTCGAGCTTGCTTGGGAGCTATTCAGGCGCTTCTGTCCCAGGTCTCAGCTCCAGGTCGTGCAGAACCGACTTTCGAACATGTCCCAGTAGTCAATTGAAGATGCGAGCCTAATAGTTGCTACAATTATGAAGGAAGGATCTCTGCTGCAGTCGTGCGAAGAAGGAAGTAGGATAGTCCCACATCGGAAAGTGCTGAAGCAGTGCGCTGGCATAAATTGAATTTGTGTTAGAGGCTATTTGCCTCATAACACGAGGTGAGGTCCCTCTCACCCACTCACTTGACCTCGTCTGTGACATGTACACACAGACATGGTTGGACCCGATAAGTCGCTTATTCCTGCACTCCTCGCTCACCACGCACAACGGTGAACCTGGACCTGGGTATGCACCTGAATCTGATAACCCGATTAGCCATGGCTCTGGGAGAGTGGATCCTAAGAGAGAAAGAGAGGAGAGCTACGCTGGTTGGGGGAGGGTTTTGCCCTAACAAGCTTGGCCCTGACACTTAGCCAAATTCTGAAGAAGAAAAGAAGGGCCATAGAAGAGGAGTTACAAAGCAAGGCTCAGAAGAAGAAGTGAAGGCTTGGAGAAAAAGAAAAAGAAGAAGCTACAGCTGAGGAAGAAAAGAAGCTGAAGAGAAAGACAAAGCTAGAGAAGGAAGGAGAAAAAAAAGAAGAAAATCACTTTAAGTCGTCTAATTTACAAATCAGACGACAGATTTTAGCTTTCATTTCATATATATACATTGAGTTCCTTAGTTAATATTGAGGAGTATATGATGATTTAAACCACCATTTTACTCCCATCTTTTTGCACATTGATACTGGATATTATTGCAAATTGTTTTAGTTTAAATTATGATCTTGATTTCTAAATTCCATATTGCTCCCTGTGTTCGACCTCGGAACCTTTTTTGAGTAATAAAAATTATATTTGTTTGAATGCTATTTCGGTTATACTGCAACGCGACACCTTTTAAAACACCAATTTAGTGCGATAAACATTTTGGCATCATTGTCGGGGAGCAATGGGCAATTTAGAACTCTTGATTGCAATTCCTGATTTGGTACTAACTTGCTTTATCTCTTTCTTGTTGTTTCAGGGAGAGATTCATTGAAGAAGGTTCAGCCGCACATCAAACACGCCAAGGGCAGGTAAGATCTATCTCTTCTCTTTTAAGCCCCTGATTCTGAAAAAGGTTAAAAGGAAGAAAAATCAATCAGGGCTACTTGCTTTCCATTATTAGATAATTCATCAAGTTGCCTGATTTGATTTAAACAACAAACTCTGATTTGTGCACCCACTTAAGGTAACTAGGGTTATCACATTCTTGTTTGAGCCCTAGATACCACATTTGACAAACTAAAATTGGACCAAAATCAGAGGCAATTAAGGATTCCAGTTTAGGGTTTTAGAGACACACTTGCTTAATCAAGAACTGATCTTTCCCAAACAAAGTGTGCCTAAGCCTGGATTGAATTGATTTATTCAAGCAAACCCTAAAAATCAGGCTCTTAATCTCACTTGAACCCTAAAAGAGGGACCTAAAACTTCTCAAAGGACAATATAGGTGAAGTTGACCCACCTTGCTTGGGTCAACCAATCTTCAAATTAGGTCACTCTTACACTCAATACACCTTAAAAGTTCAAGTAAAATCCTAAGCACCCGTGTTCTTAATTAAAACTGGTAGACTTAAGTGGTCAAGTCCCCATTCTGGTCTACCTGGACAATCAGTGACAAGAGAGGTTGGGTGGGGGAAACCCTATAACCCGTGGGGACACTCTACCGTGTAGGGGTCTTCGTGAGACTCTCCCTCTCTGGCTGCCCATGTAATTCATAGGTGGATGGCTTTTTGACTAAGGGGTATCATCTGCCCCGAACCTCTATAGTCATCCAAAATTTTTGGGTGTCATGATTGGGTCCATCACATTCTATTCTCATCCAGTCCATCGATGCATGTTTGGTAGGAGGTCCTTAAGACCACCCTTGAGCCCTCCATTAGCTATTCACTCCTGTCGAGGCCAGGCCTCGACTTCCATGTTTGTGCAGCAGCCCCATCACATAGACATCTCTTCTAATTCATCTAAACCTAATTCTCCTTCATCCATCATCATGGCACAACCCACAGAAGAAGACAACCTTGAGAATCAACTTCAGCGTCTTAATGATCTATTCCAAGCCTTTGTGAACCCACTGCAGCGTCCTATGATGCAGGATCATTACAATCCCGCCACGGTGGCAATCGAACCTCGAGTCCAAATCTTGGCTGGAGGTCCTGATACTGAACTCAAGCCCAACATGATTCATGCTATTCCAAAATTTCATGGGCTCAATTCCGAGTATCCTTTCCAGCACATTAAACAGCTCAAGCATCTGGCCCAGACCTTCGGGTCAGATGTCCAGAATTGGGATATTCTTCTCATGAAAATGTTCTCCTTCTCTCTCATGGACAAAGCAGCTCACTGGTATCAGACTCAAATGTATCCAATCAACACATGGGTTGAACTACAATCCGAGTTTTTGAAAAAGTTCTTCCCAGTTGGTCGGACGTATGCTTTACGACACCAGATCACTCACTTCACACAACAGCCTGGAGACCACTTCACAAAGCATGGGATCGTTTCCTGGATCTCATGCGAAAGTGCCTCCATCACGGAGTTCCTAAATTAGAACAACTCCAGTCTCTTTACCAAGGACTCCATGAAGATATCCGATTATTCATCAATGCAACTTGCAGAGGAAATATCATGGGTCAACATGAAGACACTGTGTGGGAGATTCTCGAGAATATGTGCGAGAACTCCATTAATAATGACTCCATGGGCATATTCGACTGGATGAATGCCCATGCATCAATGAATCCAAGGGGAGCACATGAGACGCAGGGCCTGCCCTCTTCTGTCGACTTGGAACTGATGGCCAGTCATTTGGATAAAGTCTTTATTATTGAGAAGAAGGTGGATGAGATAACTCGACATCTACAGTAAGCCACCTCTATGCAAAACCTATTTGCACAGCCGCCCTCTGGGAGGGAAGCTGTGCATAACCTCTACCACCGATCTTCTTAGGGGTTGGACTTGTATCCACCCCCGTTGAGTCTATGTCCGGAGGAAACTCCGGACCTACCTATTCTAGTTGAGGGAACTCTGAACCCTCGTATTCTGACTTTTCTGAGGTTCCTTAGACCTATGAGGACCTCAACGCCATCCAGAATGACCCATTCTCTAATACCTATAACCCTGGATGGTGAAATCATCCAAATTTCATGTGGGTGGGAAACAATCAGAATCAGAGACCACCATATCAGCCCCGCCCACAAGCTTCTCGTCCATATCAACTACCTCAGCCTCAACCCAACCCCACCTATCAATCTGGACAAATTTAAGTAGATCAAATGACTCTTATCCTTCAGACTCTGGCTGACATTCAAAAGATGAATGCAGCTATGTAGAAACAGCACAAAGACAAGATCACAAAGGCCCCAATCAACTCGCTCAGATGGCAAATTCCCGCCAACCTGATACACTCCCTTCTCAACCTCTACCTAATCATAATAACATGCCAAATCAAAGGTGTGTTATAAACCCAAACCAAGGCCAAGCCCACCTGGTTTATCAGGCCCCTTCTGCTCCATCACCCGACGAGATGGAAGCTTTGACATCATACTCGAGATTTCAGCAGTAGCCACCTATTTTACCTACACCAAACTGGAACCAGGCAGGATTGAATTCATTTACGACTAGTAGTGGCAAAGCAACACAGGACTCACCTTACCCGAGCCACTTTCAGCCTAGTAGTGCTAACCCAAACCCTAGGATAGTCATCTAGGATACCCTTATCCTAGATCAAGAACCTAGACCTATTCCAGAGGAACCATCTAAGGTTCCATTTCCTTAGACCTTGACCAAGAGAAAGAGGACAACCAAACCCATGGCATCTGAAGAGGACTCGGTTAAGCTCTCTAAATAGGTCCATATAAACATCCCCTTGATGGATACAATTCGCCACGTACCAGCTTACGCACGATTTCTGAAAGACGTGTGTACACCTAAGCATAAGCCGCGAACCAAAAGTGGGAGCCCAATCATATTGTTGGAACAAGCCAGCTCCATCATTTCGAGTAGGCTCCCACCTAAGGCAAAAGACGCAGGTACTCCCCTAATTTCCTGTACAATTGGTGATATCCAGTTTGATAGAGCATTATTAGATCTAGGAGCCTCCATAAACCTAATACCTACATCCCTACTTGACCATCTTGAGGAATCTGAGCTAAAACCAACAGAGGTGACATTACAGTTGATAGATCGATCTATTAAGTTACCTAAAGGAGTTCTTGAGGATGTCATTGTTAGGGTTCAGAATTTCTATTTCCCGGTGGATTTCATAGTCTTGGATATGGATGCTCCAGAGAATATGAAAAATGCACCGATCATACTAGGGAGACCCTTTCTGGCCACTGCTAAGGCCAACATTAATTGCGAGAAGGGCCAAATTGAACTAAAATTTAGGAACCAGACACTAAAGATCGACATCTTTAAGGCCCAACAAGGGATTAATTGCAGGGTTATAGAACAAATATTTGATATCGAGGTTGTGGTTGATGAATGGTATATTGAGGAAAACTTGACTACTTCTAATCAACCACAAAGTGATCAAAACCTGCAATTAGAGGAGTCCGAACTCAACCTAGACACACCCATAACTCCTTCCCTTGCTCCTGACACCCACCCTGAACCACCCGCTACTGCTGATAACCCTATTTTAGAACTAAAACCTCTTCCCGATCATCTAAAGTACATCTTTTTAGGTACCAATCAGACATTTCCTGTGATTATTAACTCCAGACTCACACCTGATCAGGAATCCCATCTGATTTCTGTTCTCCAGCAACATCGAGGAGCCATTGGATGGACTCTAGATTGTTTGATTAGTATTAGCCCCACTTACTACACACATCGCATCTATATTGAAGAGGGCACACGACCTTCCCGAGAAATGTAGAGGCGTCTGAATCCTAATCTTCTGGACATCACGAAAAAGAAGATTATTAAGTGGTTAGATCCTGGGATCATCTACCCGATCTCCGATAGTCGGTGGGTGAGTCCAATCCAGGTTGTGCCTAAGAAGGCAAGACTCACCGTGATCACGACTGAGACTGGAGAAATCATACCAACCCGTGTAGCAAATTCATGGAGTCTACATTGATTATAGAAGACTCAATTCCTCCACGAAGAGGGATCATTTCCCACTGCCGTTTATTGATCAGATCCTCAAAAAACTAGTGGGAAATAGATTCTTCTACTTTTTGGATGGGTACTTCGGCTATAACCAGGTGGCAATCCATCCTGAAGACCAAGAGATGACCACTTTCACCTGCCCCTTCGGGACGTAAGCATTCCGAAGGATGCCTTTCGATCTCTGTAATGCACCCGCTACCTTTCAACAGTGTATGCTTGCCATATTCTCAGATATGGTAGGTGAATACCTGGAAGTCTTCATGGATGACTTCTCAATTTTTGGCGAATCATTTGATGATTGCCTTCTGCACTTCGTCCAGATCCTCAGGCTCTACATTGACATGAATCTAGTTCTTTCCTGGAAAAAGTGCCACTTCATGGTGCCTGAAGGGATTGTCCTGGGACATCTCATCTTCAAAAAGGGCATCCAGGTTGATTGAGCCAAGGTAAATCTGATTTCCAAACTCCCTATGCTTAGCTCAGTCAAAGACATCCGATCCTTCCTAGGGCACGTCGATTTTTACCATCGATTCATTCTAGACTTCTTGAAGATCGCACGCCCCCTAACTAATCTGCTATCTAAGGATGTCCCTTTTGAAATGTCCAAGGAGTGCAGTCAAGCGTTTGAGATCCTGCATGATCAAGTTACCCAAGCTCCGATCCTACAGTCCCCTGATTGGTCTCAACCCTTTGAGATCATGTGCGATGCATCCGATTACGCTGTAGGTGCAGTACTTGGCTAGAAAATTGATGGGAAACCCATGGTCATCTACTACGCTAGCAAGACACTTGATGACGCTCAGCATAACTACACAGTTACTGAGAAAGAGCTGGTAGCCGTAGTATTTTCCCTGGAAAAGTTCAGATTGTATCTTATGGGTTTTCGTGTTATCATTTACTCTCATCACACTACTGTGAGGCACCTCCTTGCAAAGAAGGATGCGAAACCTCGATTAATCTGCTGGATCTTGCTGTTGCAAGAGTTTGACCTCGAGATTCGAGATAAGGTGGGAAAACATAACGTGGTAGCTGATCACTTGTCCTGCCTTCCGTCTGACATTATTGACCCTTCTGGACCCATTACAGAACATTTTCCTAATGAGCACCTTCTAACTATCAGTACGGGGCTTCCATGGTTTACTGATCTAGTAAGCTACCTGGCATCACATCAGATCCCATCCAATTGGCCAAAAGCCAAGAAGGACAAATTACTTTTCGATGCCAAGTACTACTTTTGGGAAGACCCGTATCACTTCCGCATTGGTGCTGATCAAATCATCTGACGATGTGTCCCGGAAGCGGAAATTCAGGACATTTTATCCTGCCATGACTAGGCATGCAGTGGACACTTCTCTGGTCATAAAATTGTAGCAAAAGTCCTCTAGTACAGCTTCTATTGGCCCATGATTTTCAAAGATGCATACAATCACTATAAGGCATGCACTCGTTGCTAGACCTTAGGCAACATGAGCCACCGTGATATGATGCCCTTATAGTCGATTCTCGCATGTGAAATCTTCGATGTCTGGGAGATTGATTTTATGGGACCCTTCCCTATTTCGAACGGCTTTGAGTACATTTTGCTCGCTGTTGACTACGTGTCCAAATGGATCAAAGCCATTCCGACCCAAGCCAACATCATAAGGTAGTAGTCAAATTCATTCATCAGAACATCTTTTCTTGGTTCGGGATTCCACGTGCCATAATCTCCGATGGAGGGACCCATTTCACTAATGCTCAGTTCAAATCACTGATGACCAAATACGAGGTGTCACACTGAATCTCTACTCCTTATCACCCCCAAACCAACGATCTAGCTAAGCTATCGAATCGGGAGATCAAGAAAATCCTCCAGGTCACTGTTCAACCTGATAGGAAAGACTGGTCATCTTGACTTCCGGTAGCTTTGTGGGCTTATAGGACCGCCCACAAAACCCAATTTGGCATGTCTCCCTTCACATTAGTGTATGGGAAGGCATGTCACCTCCTTATCGAATTGGAGCACAAAGACTATTGGGTAGCACGGAACTGCAATCTTGAGTTTTCTAAGGCAAGAACCCACAAAAAGCTTCAAATGAGCAAGATCGATGAATTGCGCCATGACATGTATGAGAACTCACGAAGTTACAAAGAGTGGGTTAAGCCTCTCATGACAAGCACATATCCAGAAAGATCTTTTCCCTGGTCAAAAAGTCCTACTCTTTGATGCCAAACTCAAACTGTTCCCAGGAAAACTTAAATCAAAATGGATTGGGCCTTACGTTGTCCAACGAATCTTTGGAAATGGAGCCGTTGATATTAGTTAACTCAGCCACGATTTAGAACCTTTTGTAGTGAATGGTCAAAGACTGAAACCGTTCATTGAACTTAACGATACAAATATGGCTGAGACATCTTTTACCCTCCATTCTCCTTGAGCTCATTGCGCCCGGCCGATGGTGTTAAACTCAGCGCCTAATGGGAGGTAACCCATCATTTTCTAAAAACCCAAAACTCTTCCTGACACATCCTATGCTGAACTCATATTACACTTTAGGGTTCATCCATTAGAACAGTCAACTCCACCTCTAGTACCCATACCCGAGCTTGAAATCACCTGCAACAGTCATCCCGACCCATTCACCCACCCAACACCTATTCTAATGAATGATCTAAGCTGAACTCGAACCCACCTAATTTACAATGAGGACATTGCAAATCGTAGGCAAGAGGGGGTAGTAAAGTGCAAAACGCCATGAAAATCATCTCACAAGGGTTTCATCAAAAAAATTACATATCCCAAAAATACCAAAAAAATAAAAAAATTCTTGAAAAAGAACAAAAATAAGAGAGGAGAGAATTTTGATGGCATATCAGACTTTGAGGAGAAAAAGGGGTGTTAAAAATGTCAAAAAGAAGCACAAGTTGAAAAGAAAAGAAAAAGGAGTCATTAGTAAAAGATTAAGGAATTGACTTAGTTCTAGACCATATCAAAAGAAAGGTAAAAAGTGCTAATGAAACAGAGAAGAGATTAGTAGGAATGCAGATTTTAGGCCTTTTAGGCTATAATCCTAGGCTGAAAAATTCAAGTACCCGCTAAGATCTGGATAGTCCTCAAGAGGTTGGGGAAAATGCGAAGCTTAAGAATTAGGTCTAAAGCTTAGGGATTATTTAGCCTAGTTAACTGACCTATGGTTTACAGGACTCAGTAACCTAAGCACCCCAATTCACATACAGTCTAGTTCAATGTGCCTAAGTATCAAAATTACATAAATGCATTTAAATTGTTTTGAAAAAGTCACCTAGAATAGGAACGATTGATCAACGCAAGTTGATTTGGATGAGTTCCCAACATGGAGAGGCGGGAAATTCCCCTCAAAGATGCGTAATAACATATCGTCTCCCCGGTGCTTGTCTCCTAGGATATTTACATATCCTACCGGGGGCATGAAAGCACCCTTTGCTGGTTCATATGCCATGGGCGGCATTATCCCGAAATGTCGATTACTAGGGTCTGGATTTAGCTACGGAACACCATGGGTGGGATTATCTCGAAATCTTGAAAGCCAGGGTTCTGGGGGTTTCCATGGGTGGTGCTATCTCAAAGCATCGATTGCCAGGGACGCTCCAAGGATTGATGATGGGGACTAGGAATCCAATACATATCATGTTGTAAACCCAATCTTAAGCTAGAATAACAAGAAAAGAGAGAGAAAACTCTCCAAAAATAAAGAAAAATCCCTCTATCTTTCTCTGACAAAAACACACTGCAAACTGAACCGAGGCTAAAATATGTTACAGGCACGAGTGCCTTAACCACAGAGTTCGACGAACCTTAGGTTAGTTCCTGTGGGCCCTAGAAACCTTCACGGTAGACTAAGGCTAGATCTGGTTAGGTCCAAATCTTGGTTGGCACTTGAGTACCTCTAAGCCTACTATCGGCATTCTAACCTAATCTACAAAAGGAAGCATGCAACAAGTTTTTAAGCATCAACAAAAAAGGTGTTATGGTCTAGAATCAAAGTTAATACCTTGAAATTTTGCTAAGGGACTAGCAAAAGCTAGGCATGGGAGTATGATGGGAATACCATCATGAGCCATAACTAAGTCATTTTGACCCAATTAAGTGAATAAATGCCCCTACATAACAACCAGAGAGTCACAAGTCATTGCATATTCATTCTATAAGAAAAATAAGAAACTAGGGCTAAAACTATAATTTTACCAGCTCATCTTGAATGCAGTACAACCAAGGATTTTCTTAGGGGTTGAATGAAGGTCAATTGGTCTTAAAAAGATAACAAGTTGGTTAGATCGATCAAAAAAGGGTTTGCACATGTTTTGAGAATTAAATGAATTTAAAACCCTAAAAATAGATCCACTTAATCAACCAAGGTTCTGGTCAGGATAAAATTCACCTAAGCCCTCTAAAATTCATAGGAAAATATTCTCTTGGGTTTGGTACCTTCAATTTAACCATTAGAAACCATTTTGACCCAAAATAAAGTCTCAGACAGATATTTGCCCTAATTTAGGTTTTTACATAAATTACCCCATCAAACTTGGTCAAAACAAAAATCCAACTTCACTATTGGATTTCTTAGGTCGAAATTAGTTTGTATGAAAATTTGGACCCAAGATGAGCTTGCCTTGACCTAGTTTGCAAAATGGTCCCGTTTGGTTACATTTATGCCCCTACTTTCAAAAAGCCTTGCATTCAACCCCCTAACTTCCTTGTCGTCTTCACAATTAGGTCCCCCCACCATTATCGTAGAGGAAACCTACTCCGACGATCATTCACAGGAGATTTCTCCTTAATCTCGTAGCGAATCCCTTCAAAAATTGGAAGGGAAACTCCTTAAGAAATCCTCTCCAATCTGAACCCGTTCTTGTGCACCAAATCTTTCTCAATCTCTCATGTGAACACATGAGAGATTTGGAAAATCCAAATCCATTGAGGCTTTCCAAGCTTGGAAAGCTTATTTTCTAAGCTTTCCTTACCTCCAGATCCTTATAAAAGGGCAGCCAGATCTTCCTGAACTTCTCATGCTCGACATTGATTGTGATTTCCCATAATTCTTCTCTCTCTTTCATGGCTGAAGGCTCCTTGACGTCCGATGACGTCCTCTGTTCTTCCTCGTCGTCCTTCCATAATACCAATGGCGAGTTCATCTTCCTCACTTCCTTCTGCATCTTGCCGTACCAGTAGATGCCCTTTCCTCCTTCATCTTCATCGTTTCTCTCTCACCGGAGCCACCTTCATCTTCGACATCAGCAACACCGTATCTGATGCCATCTCTGCTTCACTTCATCCACCTACCTTCTAGCTAAGTTCCTCATCTCCTACACTTTATTTTCGCACTCACCCCACTTCGAATCAACCACCGACGACCCTCCGCAACTTCATCCCTTCCATCTCTGGCCATCGCCTCTGGCGAGACCATCTCACCTCCACAGACCACCAAATCCCTCGTCGACCACCTCAAAACATCCGCCTCACCTCTCCGCTCATTTCCCCTTTCTTTATTCACCACTCCGCTCACACAAGCACTCCACCGAACACACCCACTCTTACACACACAGTCTAACCTCACTACGCACTCACAGACCACGAAACACCACACAAACACTCCCTCCGCACTCGCCATCGTCCGATGATACTCCCTGAACATTTTGACAGGGTTGATAGGATGTTTTATTGATTTCAAGTACCCAACCTTACCGCCATGGAAGCAGCAAGCTTCGAGCTTGCTTGAGAGCTGTTCCAGGCACTTCCGTCCCAGGTCTCAGCTCCAGGTCTCATGGAACCGACTTTGCAACATGTCCCAGCAGTCAATTGAAGACGTGAGCCCAGCACCTGCTGCAACTGTGAAGGAAGGATCTCTGTTGCGGACACGCGAAGAAGGAAGTGGGATAGTCCCACATCGGAAAGTGCTGAAGCAGTACACCTGCATAAATTGAATTTGTGTTAGAGGCTATTCGTCTCATAACACGAGGTGAGGTCCCTCTCACCCGCTCACCTGGCCTCGTCCGTGACACGTACACGCAGACCTAGTTTGACCTGATAACCCACCTAGACTTGCACTCCTCTCTCACCACCTCACGCCGCTGAGCCTGGAACCGAGTATGCACCTGAATCCTATAACCCGATTACCCGTGGCTCTAGGAGAGTGGATCCTAAGAAAGGAGAGGAGGCACAAGTTGAGGGAGGGTTTTGCCCTGAGAAGCTTGGCCTTGACACTTAGCCAAACTCTGAAAAAGAAAAGAAGAAGGGTCGAAGAAGAGGAGTTACAAAGCAAGGCTCAGAAGAACAAGAGGTGAAGGCTTGGAGAAAAAGAAGAAGAAGCTACAGTTGAGGAAGAAAAGAAGCTAAGGAGAAAGACAAAGCCAGAGAAGGAAGGAGAAGAAAAAGAAGAAAATCACTTTAAGTCGTCTGATTTACAAATCAGATGACAGATTTGAGCTTTCATTTCATATATATACATTAAGTTCCTTAGTTAATATAGTAGGAGTATATAATGATTTAAACCACCATTTTACTCCCATATTTTTGCATATTGATACTTGATATTATTGCAAATTCTTTAGTTTAAATTGTGATCTTGATTTCTGAATTCCAGATTGCTTCTTGTGTTCGATCTCGAAACCTTTTTCGAGTAAGAAAATTGTATTTGTTTGAACGTTATTTCGACTATACTACAACGCGACACCTTTTAAAACACCAATTTAGCGCGATAAACAAAAGAATATTTGAATGGTCCATTATCTTCCATGTTATAGTTGAGTGCTTCTGCATATTTAAATTACAATTTCCAACCTATTAACTGAATGTCAAGGCCTAGGTTCCCATCTTCTCAACTCATTTAGGCTAAAATTGTGTGAGTTTTGTAAAAAAATAAAATATCTAACAAAATTGTGAAAAAATAAAATAAAGGTGTTATGAGTAGAATTGAGTATTTTTCTAAGTGTGTGTCAAGTTTGAAAGTATTCTGAACTCTTGACTTGGTAGAACATATTAGTCGACAGTTTAGTCTACTTGGAAATTTAATAAAGGACCTGAGAAGAAAAACATTATAAAGGAACCTCTCTCTCCTCTCACTCTTTCTCTCTCATCCCCTACATCTCTTATATATATAGATACTATAAAAATCAGAAAAACCACAAAAATACCAAAGAATGCATTGCACACTATGTATATACTTGTATATATAAATCAAACCTATGCTATATATTGTACAATATGTATATAATGTCTATGATAAACTTATATATGGATTCTATATATTAGATAAAATATTTAAAATGATTTATTATATATATCTTTATTGTATAATTATCTATTAATTTATATTAATTTAAAGGTATAATAATCTAAGTAATTATATAAAACTATCATATGTACATTATTGTACCTAATACTCTACATATGTATTTAACTATATAATATGAATTGTACAGTACCTGTAATTTAATTTAATTACATATTTACAGCAGGTAATTAAGTTATTAGGTTAATTAGGTAATTTATTGACTTACAAATATAATAAATTAGTAATTTAAACTAATATTGAAGTAAGTTATAATATACACTTGCATAATATTATATTAAGTATTTTCAACACATTTATATTGTATTTATATTGTATCATGGTATTTATATGTTCTTTATGTGAATAACTAACTTAAATGTGCAATTAAATGTAAATAAATTAAAATAAAGTCCGTAAAATTTAATAAAAATGTGTAATAAATAATTTATTATGTACATTAACACTATATGAGGTCCATTGTTTGATCAATTAACTAATTTGTACTTTACTTACGTAATTAACATATAATTTAACATGTACAAACAAAAAACTTTGACTAATTTTATTATATAGCTAATTAATTTATTTATCTAAATTAATTATACAATTAGGTAGCCCTATATAAGGGCTTTATACTTATATAATTTATTTTTAATTTATATTAATTTATGGTCCTCAAATTGAGGGCCAAAATCAAGCTTTTCGAATGTAGCATCGCGC
The DNA here is from genome assembly GCA_037157565.1 of Thalassia testudinum. Lineage (NCBI taxonomy): Eukaryota > Viridiplantae > Streptophyta > Magnoliopsida > Alismatales > Hydrocharitaceae > Thalassia > Thalassia testudinum. The sequence goes on from JAZHRO010000057.1 coordinate 19,845,911, forward strand.
AGCATAGCACTAATTTTGCCCGTGGGATAGCCCCACATCGTGGAACAAAGATGCACTACTACGATTTAAATAGTTTTCATCTGATAGGCAATGCAGTCATCACGGCGTAGGATGCCTCCTCACCATTACCTCTCTCTCCTCTACTGAGCATGATAATGGCCATATATGATGATTGTGGGCTAGGAGCCTGGGTCTGGTCTGATCTGGTTAGATCAGATTTGGGTCAGAAGAATGCACTAAAATACACCTAGTTAAAAACTAGGATTGGTTCATAGTAGTGGTCCAGTCCCACCCCAATGGGGTGCTATGTATCCCACGAACCGAACCGACTCGCACATTAAAAATCCAATTTTTGAGTAGGTGAATAGTAGCTGAACCAGGTTTAAATGAGAAAGAGAGAAGCCTGAAAATGATTAAGTGTTAAGAAGAGAGAATGAGAAGAGAGGAGAGTTAGGCAAGATTTGGCTAAATGTTGAGAGTCTGTGCTTGTGCAAGAGTTAGGGCGTGTATGCATGTGTGTAAATATGTTTATATATAGTATAAGTATATGGTGTAGTATATGTATATAAATAATGAAAATAAATAATTGTAAATATGTATACGTATATGGTAGTATATATGTATATATATGAGTAAAGTAGAGTATAAGTGTTGTTTGAGCCTTATTTGTACATAAATGACATAAGAGCTTTAGTGACAGTTACATCTGTTACTGTATATATGTATATACGTTAGTATAGAGAACTATTTTGCCTTATGTTATTTAAATATTTTTCTAAGGATACACCAACGTATGTATATGTTAATGTATATTTAATATATGTTACTATAGATATTAGTAAGTTAATATAACTCAGTATAGTAGATATTATTAACTATTTTTGTATCTACACTTAGGTGCTACTTATATTAGTTGTATATAATTAACATAGTATGGTAGTAGTTAGTTTTTTATGCCTATTTGTCGTACATTTTTTTCAAGCATTGTAATGCACATTAGTTGATTCTTTCGTAAATAATTAACCAATTCTTTCATTTATTGATTGATTCATTCATTTTGTAAATAAAATTAACATTTTTGGGATAAAAGAATATTTTTAGAGTTATAGAGGGATGTATATCAATAACTACCCCCAGTGAATGACCTGGAAACAAACTAGTAAAAATTGTATGTAAAAAAAATTGATGCAACATCGATTCGCACTTACAACAAATATACTACAACGACACGTAATTAAACTTTTTTAATACAACCTAGTAGTTGACGACCACATCCCCAACTTCAGCAGCAACAGCAACAACTACAACAGTAGTAGTAGCAACTCCTTTTCTTCTCTTCTCCAATGATGGCGATGGTGGAGAGGGCGGTGGCTGGTTGGTGGTTGGTGGAGTAGGAGAGGAGAGGAAGCTCTCATTTCTCCCTTTCCTTTTCCATCTTTCCTTCTCTTCTTTATTTCTTTCACGTTGGAGTTAAGGAGGAGGAGGGTGGCTTGGAGAGTAAGTAAGAGGAGAGTGGCCTCTCAAGCAAGACAAAAAGGAAATGGCTTCTTTCGCAAGCCAAACAAAAATAAGGCTTCCTTAACAAGCCAAATAAAAAATAAGGCTTGCTATTCCCTTAACCCACCATTAAACAACAATTTAGAAATTTACTTAACTAATTAAATGTATTATAAATCCAAGCCCTTACACCCTACCCTCCTTAAAAGGATTTCATCTCTGAAATCAGTTAAGGTAGTCAAGTGTGAGTACAGACAGTTACAACAATTCCAAAGTGACAACCACATCAGCACAAAGCGCAAGAATAAGGCACAAGTATACATGCAACAAAGCATTCATTACATACGGCCATAACCATTACAACACCTCAAAAACCCTCCCTCAGGCAATAAAAGGACACAAAAGAGGGATTGTACATCAAAATCCATACTCCAAAAGACTAGAGATATTCTGAGCCTACCAACCAAGTTTAAACATCAAGGTCGTCGTCTATTGTAGGAGCAACCATCATGTCCTTTCCTTTGTCTGCAACAAATCTCTCATCCTGGTTCATGAAAGGAACTGCTTGAATAGCAACTTTCAGCCCATCATCATCTCTGCCTTGGAGTCCTGCAGTCCAGGTTGCCACTTGTTATCCCATGGGGCAATCCCGCTTTAGGCGTCCAGGTTTCTTGCAGCTGAAACACAACTTTCGTACCCTACACAACCCTGCATGATTCTTTCCACAAGTAGCACATCCCTTTCTCTTAGAAGACCGACTTATAGTACTCGAGGTACTCTCCACGCTATAATTCTTCTCTCCCGTCTGAGCTACACAACTTTAGGTGTCCTCAGGTCGTATCATTGGGATTGATTATTGCACCTACAAGTGGGTCCTCCCATACTACGGTGTGATTGCTGGGTCATTGCTTATGGCTGAATCATCGTCGTTGTCTTCTCAACTACCATGGCAATTTCAGTTACCTCAATCTGATTGGTCATTGACATCCCAACCAATTGAATCCGAACTCTGATTATGGTCTCCAATAGGTTGTATATTGTCCCTTGCATCTACTCCATCATGGCCTGTAACTAGTCTATAACTATACAAGATCAGTAGGGTTCCAATTACCACCTTCAATATGCTTCCCTTTCGAAGGCATCCTACAACACATCGAGGAAATCAGACATGTGCTATCATAGCTTGACCACAATCGAGGTCCGGTCGCAACCTCATACTAGCCACAATGTACATACTTCTAATGAAGTGCATACTCTGATACAACCAAAGGTTGTCACTCCCCAAAAACCCAAACCTCCAATGAGGGTCAGAGTTTAGGGGAATGGCAATAGAAGAGGTGCTGGTTTATTTAATTCAGGTTGTACCTAACTAAGTCGAGCTATAAAAGAGTTCCATACATAAATTGGAAGAAAGTACGAGAAGGATGGTACATAATTGAAAAAAGTAAAGAAATAACATAGATATGCACTAAACAAGAATTTTCCTAAAACTAGTGTATAAAAGTTACCTGGCAAAAATCCCAGCAAACCCTATGACGGCAAAAACCTAAAATTAGATCACAAAGTAGGTGTTTAAGTGGGAAAAATCAATGTTTTAAAGGATGTAATCATCGTAGAAAGTAAAAATCGCTCAATAATAGATAAAGTTTATAAACTCAGAATCTAAAGAAGAGTCTAAGGTCAAATACAGAGAGCAAATATCGAATTCACAACATTAATCGCAGTCAAAATCATTGACCACAAGTAATTGAGCATTCAAATAGATATTCAATGAATAATAATTTACTCAAATTGATATTCAATCATAAGCATGAGCATTTTAATAGTTCACAATGATAAAACGAAGTCAAGACAAAATAATGGTGATTTGAATCACCAATTACTAGCCTTGATCAAACATGCAAATCACATCTCAATTATATCAAATAAATGCATAGTAGCTTGAATGCTACAGTGCCTCAGACGATAGCTCTTATTCTCATATGGCCTAAATGATCATCAGTAAGCACAGGCACAAGGCTTTTAATCATTTTCTCTTCTTCTTCTGTTTCTTTTCTTTCCTTCCCTTCTTCAGACCTTCAGCTTCTCTTCCTTTCTTCTTTCTTCTTTCCTTCTTCAGAGGCACGTCCCTTCTTCTTCCTTTCTTCTTCTTCACAGCATAGGGGACCAACTCCCTCAGCAACTAAGTGTCACACAGGGCACAACTACAAAGAGCAAAACCCTCCCCCACTCTCTCATAATTCGTCATCTTCTTCTTCTCTCAAACCCGAGGTCTAATCGGATTAATACTCGGGTTATCGGACTAGGTACAAGGACTAGGGTTATCGGGTGTGCAGGCAGCCGAGAAGTGAGCAGGTATAAGTGAAGAGGGACTTGACCCCTCAGTGTCTTGGGCGGTAGGCTCAAGACACAAAATCAATATATGCATGAGCACATGCCCGTCACTACATGAGGTGGGACTATGTTTGTCCCCCTCATTTACACAGCAGTAGTAGTAGGCGGTTCTTCCAATCGCAAGTGGAGACAAGGTTGGTTGCTTCAATTGGTAGCCTAAGCGTGTACCTGGAATAGCTCCACATGACTTGGGTGATGATTTAACGAAGAACGTGGTTGGAGCTTGAAAAACATGGCCAAAAACGATGGCGATGGAGGTGGAACATGGCGAACACCTGAAACACAAAGGACAGCCTCACGGCCATGTTAAATCACCTCAGGATCTTCGCCTAGCATTGGCAAATGTGATGGCAATGTTTGCATGGCGTTTGGCAATGTGTGGAGGGTGGACAGTGACGAAGATGAAGCGCGAAGGCAGAGGTGTTCGATGGAGGTCGTGAGTGGTTGAAGCGTGGATTTGATTGATGGGTTTTGTGTAGGGATAAGTGGCGATGGTAGCATGTTGCGGGCTCGAGACCTTGTTGGAGCTCGGCTGAAGCGAAGGAAGATAGAAGGGGAGGAGCATGGTCGTGAGTCAAAACTAGGGTTTAGAGAGAGGAAAAGAGAGTAGAGGGAGAGAGGAACATAACTAACCTAACCTAACTAGATGAGAGGGGAGGAAGGCATCAGTTATGGTATGGCCGTCACCGAAGAAGGAAGGAACTTCGTTGGGGGAGAAGGACGAGGAAGTTGGAGGAAGGAGACACCTACTAGTATTGCAAGATGTGGATGAGCTTAAGGAAGAGGAACCGACCGACTATAGTCTGTGGCGGCTAGTGAAGAAGGTAGACGGAGGAGCTCATCGAAGCTTTGCGGAGAGTTTGACCAGAGAGAGGAGAAGAAGGTCGAATCCGATCTAAAACCAAGCTAGAGAGGTAAGGTAGTCCATGAGGGTCTTTTAAAGGGCTTGGGTTGAGATTCCAATCTTGGAAACTAGCTTGAAAGCTCAAAAAATCAGGGATTAGGACTCTTGATTTCAAGGAGTTCTCATGGGAATCTCAGTTCAAATCTGAGCTTGAGATTGCATTCAGATGGAAGAGGAAGGTCTCAAGATCCTTCTAATTTTGGAAGGGATTGGCCGTGAAATCAGGGAGATCTTCCTTATTGAAGATCCACTCTTAGGATAGATCCCTTTCAATGGCATCGGGGACCTATTATTGAAGAAGGCAACTAAGTTAGGGGGGTCCTTGTAATTATTTCGAAAGTTGAGGGGCTGATTAAAATAGAAAGAGAGTCAAACTGGACTAAAATGCAAACTAGGTCAAGATGATCTTTGATTGGGCCCAAATTTTGGTACAAACCTAATTTGGACCTAAGAAATCTGATGTGAAGTTGGGTTTTGGTTTTGACCAAGTTTGAATGGCTAATTTACATAGAGGTGCAAATCAGGGCAACTTTATGTCTGAGACTCTATTTTAGGTCAAAATAGGTTCAAATGGTCAAATCAAGGATACCAAATCCTATATAATATTTTGATATGATTTTTAGAAGGTTTAGATGGAATTTATCTTGAATAGAATCTCTTGTAGTTAAGTGGGTCTGAAATTAGGGTTTCGGGTGCTGTGTTAGTTCTCAAAGTGTGTGAAAACCCATTTCTGTCTCACGAACCCTCTTATTAGCATTAGTGCTCATTTGACCTTAGATTAACACCTGGGAAATCCCGTGGTTACTCGACATTTATAATATACTATTAAAACTGCATATTTAACCCAGTTTTAGTGCACTCTTCTCAGAAAGGATATTTAGTGAATTAAGATTCTCTAGCGGTTATGTAGGAGCAGTTGTCAATTGATTCTGATTAATTAAAGCTAGTTATGGCTGATGATGATGTTATCATCAATAGGGATAAGCCAATCAACCTAGTATGAAACAAACAACAATTGTACTGCAATAAAAAACATGAGGTAGTGTACAATCTCACTAATTGGCTAAATGCCTAGCCCAAACTCAACACCCGAGGTACTAACTCTCAAACCAGGATTAACTTGACTGATCACCATGGTCAAAAACCCATTCATCATGTTGCCCCAAATCCTCAAGATTTGATTAGTATAACTCATCATCTCCCTCGCCTTAATGGTCAAATTATGGGAATCATCCCTCCGTACTGGAGGAGATGAAGATGCATTATTTCCTTTGAATTCCATCTTGAGAGTCTCACCCTGGCATGAGAGAGGCTAGCAAGAATGTTGATCCTAAAGAAAGGCATTCCCATTCTCGAGTCACACCATGAGATCATCAATGCAGAATAGGCCAGAATTGTTGAATCACACTAATGCTCCTGCTAGGTGCAGCTCCTCGTACGAGCGCAATCTTCGGGTGAACCCTCCCAATTCAGCGTTGGATGGGATCTCAACCAATCCAACATGATACCTAGGTGAATTCTGTATATACAGTTGCCAAGAGAGTCTCTAGCGAAAAGTACGAAGTACCCTCTACGTCCTTCATTGAGCATACAGGTGCCTATGTAGTCTAGAGCCATGAGTACCCCCTCATTGAGTTGGATTTGGGTACAACCAAGTGCCAAACACCGATGACAGCCCATGGCCTATCACAGAACTTGGGAACCCTCCAAGTTGCATGGTAGAAATCCTTGGTAACCTCCAGCCACCGCAACACCTCGGGTCCCCCTACCTGAGCAGTGAACCCATGGTTCACCTAGTCTAACTGTATGAACTTATGAGCTTACCTATTTGACCTAATCATTCTCAATCCTTTTATTTCCCCTTGGTTTGAACCAGATCAAACAACCCTAATTACCTAATAGATCACCTGGGGTCTTTACCTAAGACCTTAGGATCCAAGCATTTCACTTACTAGATTCGAACTGAGTCATTTATGTCATCATGTGGGGTTCAAGTTGTTAGTTAGCCAATTTAGATTGCTTTTAAATCCATTTAGAGAGTTTCATGCTCAATTCAAGACATCCTAAACACATCTAGGCTTAAACAGCAAATTCACTATTTCCTTGCCCATTAAAGCACCCACAATACCCCCAATTAGGTTATAAACTAGGCTTTATCATTCCGTAGGACTCCTAGCATTAGAAACCCTAATTTTAGGCCAATTAGAAACCCTAACATACTACCTAATATTAGGGACCTTTTACCTAAGATTAGGAGGACCTTTAGCAGCCACCTATTGTTAGGTAACCCTTACCTAATGTTAGGTAAGGCTACAGGCTGATTCAAAAACTACTAAATCATGATTCCAACCCTTAAATCACCTACTTAACTCATGCAAATCTCATGAAACATAAACCACTAGCTACCACACATCCAAGGAACATTTTGAAACAAACAAATCCCCCATCCAACCTTTTGGCAACCTATAACCAGAAAAACCCCATTACCACAAATATAACCATGGGATAGAATCTCAGCAAGCAACACCCAAAAAATCCCATTTCAAACATTTATTTTAGATCCAAATCAATCCCTTTCTGCTCTTTATTACAAGGAACAAGAAGAGACAAAAGAAGAGGAAAATCCCTACCTTAGAGTTGAGCACATCTCTTCCTTCTTCTCATAGCAACCCTAACTTCAGTAGTAGTAGCATTAGCTACAACAGCAATAATAGCAACTTCTCCTTTTCTCTTCTCTGACGGTGGCGACGGTGACAAGGGTGGTGGTGAGGGTTGGAGAATATCCTATGGATCACAACTAAATACTAGAGGGGAGGGGTGAATAGTATTGCTTTGAAAATATAAATCAGATTAGAAAATAAAACAACAGAGATTCATGCACAGAGTACTCCTGATTTATAGTGGAAACCCAATCTGGGTAAAAAGCACTACCTAAGCCTCCCAGCTTAGGATTTTTTTGACTAGTACAAGCTAGTCAATCCACTATTCGCACCACTTGAACGAGGGTGGCACAACCTCTTACAAACCCTTCTCTTTTATCTTGAAGAGAAGCGAAAACAACAACCACGAATCTTCTAAACAAGCTTAGGATTCGTAAATCAAAACAACAATATAATAAAACAAGAATAACTTATATGGAACCTCAATAAATAATCAAACCAATTTTAGCAGAGGTTTGAGGCATTGTGCTTTTCGAAGAACATGAAGAGTAGGGCATAATGACCTTTGGAAGAAAGCACGAGAAGTTAACTATGAGAGGTGGTTTTTCTCTTTGAAAGTCGTTGATGAAAGGGTTGAGTATGTCCTCTATTTATACAAAAAGTTTTGCATGAATAGGAAACTGATGGGAACACCATCATGAGCCCTAACTAGCTCATTTTGACTTAGAAAAGAGAACAAAAGCTCCTGCATAGCCAAGTGAAGGGCCTAACTCAAGGAATAATTGGTTTGAAAGAAATGCAAGAAACAAAGGGTAAAACTGCAATTTTACCATTACAGAGCAACAACAGGATTTCTCAGGGGCTAAACATGGGTCAAATGGTCTTAACAAGATAAAAAGTGGGTTGGTTCAGTCAGAAAATGGTTAATGTGAAATCTGGGAATTAAATGACTTCTTGTAACCCTAAAACAGACCCATTAAATTTAACAAGATTCTGGTCAAAATAAAATTCAAATAAACCCTCTAAAATTCATGAAAAAATATCCTCTAGGGTTTAGAACCTTCAAATTGGCCTTTAGAACCTATTTTGACCTAAATAGGGGTCCTAGTCAAATATTTACCCTAAATTAGGTTTTTGTGCAAAATGCCTAGTCAAACGTGGTCAAACCTAAAATCCAACTTCTCCATTGGATTCCTCGGGTCAGAATTAGGTTTATAGTAAAATTTGGAGCTAAGGGGTGTTCACCTTGGCAAACTTTGCAAATTAGTCCAACCCAATTACATTTATGACCCTAGCTTTTGAAAACCCTTATAGACACCCCCTATCTTCCTCGTAGTTCTTTGCAGTTAGGTCCCTTCAACATTACAGCGGAGGAATCCTACTCCGGCGAGGATTCAAGGGGGATATCTCCTTGATTCCTCAGAGAATCCCTCTCAAATTTGAAAGCGAGATTCTTTAAGGAATTCCCGATCGTGTGAACCCAATTTCAAGCTCTGATTTCCACCCAATCTCTTATGCGAACGCATGAGAGATTTGGGTATCTCTCAACTTTCCAAGTCCGACAAGATTGCCGTGCTTGGAAGCTTGCCTTCCAAGCACAAGGCCCTCTGCTTGCAACTATAAAAGATGCCCCAGATCCCCTCGATCAATTCAAGCTTGTTTTAGCCTGAGATTCCCTCAAATTTCCTCCCTTCCCCTCAGGCCAAAAAACCCGACAAGCTCTGGCGACTCCTTCTCCTTCTTCTCATTGCTCTGCCACTATACCAGTGGCAGAGTTACCTCCACCTCCTTCGTTCGTGTCGCGCCTTACCTACGCTCGCACCTATCTCCTTCTCGTCATCGCTACCTCTCTCTCTGGGTCTTCGTCTCCGACGATGGCATATACTCACCATCCACCCCCTCTACTACCCCTTCATCCAGCTACTCACAGATAAGTCTCCTTCCCCTACTCTTTCTTTTCCCCTTATCTATTTCTATTTTCACGCCCTGACAACCACAGACCACCATCATCTTCACCTCCGGCAGACCACTGGCGAGGTGCATCCACCACTCCATGCACCCACACACCTCACCAACCACCTCAAAAGCATTGCCTCATCTCACTAATCATCTTCCCCCTCTCCATTAATTGCCACAACCTCCGTTCACTCCCCCCGAACACACTCAACTTCACGGCCATAGAACAACCTAGGCACGCAAGCCCAGGTCATCTTGCACCACACCAACATCGGAGCCACCTTCACCGTGTCACAGCAAAGCCTTTTGAGCGATTTGATAGGGTCATAAGGCCGTATTTGTGTTAACAGGTACAGGGGCCCTATCCACCATTGAAGCAAGCTTGAAGAAGCTTGCTAGCTTCACAGCAGGCTCCAGGTTCCAGGAGTTCAGGTCCCAGGTGTGTGGAACATCTTCGCAAACCAAGTTAGCCACTTTGTTGAAGGCCAAAGCCCCGTAGCTTTAGCAATCAAGAGAAGATCTACTGCGGACGCACGCAAGAAGCGGATGGGACATTTAGTCCCACCTCGAAAACTTTCAAGCGAGCGGTGCAGGATAAATTGAAAGTGTCAGGGGCTTATCGCCTCCTGACACGGGGTGAGGTCCCACTCGCCCTTTTACGCCTCGTCTGCGACCCCACGCTCCGTGGACCTGGTATCTGACCCGACTACTCATGCACTCCTTGCCCACCACACACGCTGGTGTGCCTGGTCATGGGCACGTCGACCCGATCTGTATACCCGACTAAGCTCTGGGAGAGCGAGCCTAAGAGAGAAGAAGGAGAGGAGAGTTCACAGGGAGGGTACGGGTTAGGTTTTGCTCTCTAGGAGGGCAAAGCCAAGGAAGAAGAGGAAGAAAGAAGCCTCAGTAGCAGCTAAGGATGAAGTCGCCAAGGAAGAAGGAGGAAGGAAGGAGAAGCTAGCTTTAGCAAGAAAAGCAAACGAAGAAGGCTCGACTGAAGTCAGAAGCAGAGAAAGGGAAAGAAGAAAGAAAGAGAAGCCAAGGCTAGCAATCAGAGGAAAAGAAAAAGAAGCCAGAATTAGAAGAATCAGAGACGGAAGAAGGAAGAAGAATAGAAGTAAAGAAGAAAGATTGAAAAGAAACATTATCTGATTTTTTTACATCCATCTTCATCTTTTTGAGCTTCTCTATACATTGAAACCATCTTTATTGATTCATAATTTTGATTAATCATTACATTTTATAAAGTTGAAAGTTGTGTACTTAGTTTTTAAATCCCAATTTGCACCTTGTGTTCGACCTCAGATTCATATTTTTCGAGTAGTAAACTTTCATTTGTTTTTGAAGCGATTTCAACTATACTGCCATGCATTTATTTTATAAACCTGATTTCGCTTTCGACAAACATTTTGGTGCCGTTGTCGGGGAGCAACGGCCAGTTTAGAAACTTTGATCACAACTTCTGCTTCAATACTAACTTGATCTATTTCTTCTATTGTGATTGTTTCAGGGGACAAAAAGAAGACAGCTGCACAACAACCACACCAGGGGTAGGTAATTTCTCATTAGCCCTCTCTCTTAATCCCCTCAATTATGAAAAGGAAAATAAAGAGAAAATCAATTTAGGGTAACCTGCTCTCCATATCTAGTAATTCACCAAAGTTGCCTGATTTCAATTTCAACACATTTTGAATTGTGCATCCATTTAAGGTAACTAGGGCTAACACCTTCTTGATTGAGCCCTAGATACCATCTTTGTGGCAACTAAATTGGACCAATTAGAGCCAACTTAAAGGATTCCAATCTAGGATTTTTAGAGACACATCTTCTCTATGCAAGAATCAAATTTTCAAAAAGAGGTGTGCCTAAGCCTTGATTGAAGAGATTTATCCAAGAGAAACCCTAAAAAATCAAGCTCTTAAGTCAGTTGAACCCTAAAAGAAAGGACCTAAAAGCTCTCAAAGGAAAAAGAGATGAAGTTGACCCCTTGGGTCAACAAACCTTGAAATGAGGTCACTTTTTGCACTCAAAAGATCTAAAGTTCAAGGGGAACCCTAAGCACCTTGACATTAATTAAAAGTGGTAGACTTAAGAGGTCAAGGTCCCCATTCTGGTCTACCTGAAATCTTAGTGACAAGAGAGGTTGGGTGGGGGAAACCCTATAACTCGTGGGGATGCTCTACCGTGTAGGGGTCTTTGTGGGACTCTCCCTCTCTGGCTGCCTAGGTATTTCTCAGGTGGACGGCTTTTTCTGACTAAGGGGTATCATCCACCCCGAACATCTATAGTCATCTTAAATTTTTTTGGGTGTCTCGATTGGGTCCAGCACATTCTAATCTCGTCTAATCCTTCGATGCATGTTTGGTAGGAGGTCCTTAGGACCATCCTTAAGACCTCCTTCAGAAATCCACTCCTGTCGAGGCCAAGCCTCAATGCCCGTGTTTTTGCAGCAACCTCACCGCATAGATCTCTCCTCTGATTCATCAGAACCAAGTTCTCCTTCTTCCATCATGGCACAACCAATTGAAGAAGAGAACAACCTTGAACACCAACTTCAGTGCTTGAATGATCTATTCCAAAACTTTGTAAACCCATCGCAGCATCCTATGATGCTAGATCACTATAATCCCGTTGCGGTGGTGATCGAGCCTCGAGTCAAAATCTTGACTGGAGGTCCTGATTCTAAACTCAAGCCCAACATGATTCATGCCATTTCAAAATTCCATGGGCTTAACTCCGATGATCCATTCCAGCACATCAAACAACTCAAACATCTGGCCCAAGCCTTCGGGTCAGATGTACAAAATCGGGATATTATGCTCATGAAGATGTTTTCCTTCTCCCTCATGGACAAGGCTGCTCATTGGTATCAGACTCAAACACGTCCGATCAACACATGGGTTGAACTTTAGTCTAAATTTTTGAAAAAGTTCTTCCCCGTTAGCTGGACGAATGCCTTGCACCACCAGATCACTCACTTCACTCAACAATCGAGAGAACCTCTTCATGAGGCATGGGACTGATTCTTGGATCTCATGTTAAAGTGCCCCCATCACGGAGTTCCTAAATGGGAACAAGTCCAGTCTTTTTACCAGGGACTCCGTGAAGACATTTGATTGTTCGTCAATCCAACCTGTGGAGGAAACATCATGGGTCAACACGAGGACAAGGTGTGGGAGATTCTCAAGAATATGTGCGAGAACTTCATCAATAATGACTCCATGGGCTTATTCGACCGGACGAATGCTCGTGCATCGACGAATCATAGAGGAGCACATGAGACACAGGACCTGTCTGCACCCGTCGACTTGGAACTGACGGCCAGTCGGTTGGAGAAGGTCTCTATCATAGAGAAGAAGGTGGACGAGATGACTCAGCATCTGTAGCGAGCCACCTCTATGCAAAACTCGTTTGCACAGCCACCCCTTGCAAGGGAAATTGTGCAGAACATTTATCACCGATCTTCTCAGGGGATGGACCCATATCCACCCCCGTCTGACTCCAGGACTGGAGGGACCTCCAATCCATCCTATTCTAGTTAGGGGAACTCTGAACCCTCATACTCTGACTTTCCTGAGGCTCCTCAGACATGCGAGGACCTCAACGCCATCCAGAATGACCCATTCTCCAATACCTATAACTCTAGATGGCAGAATCATCCCAACTTCCTGTGGGCGGGAAATTCTCAGAATCAAAGACCACCTTATCAACCCCATTCACAAGCTCCTCATCCATATCAACTACCTCAGCCTCAACCCAACCCCACCTATCAATCTGGGCCAAACCAAGTAGATCAAATGACTTTTATCCTTCAAACTCTAGTTGACATTCAGAAAATGAATGCGGCAATACAAAAACAGCACAAGGATGAGATCACAGAGGTTCACAATCAACTCGTCCAGATGGCGAATTCTTGCCAACCTGGCACACTCCCTTCGCAACCTTTGTCGTATCCAAATAACGTGCTGACCTAGAGGTGCGTTATGAACCCAAATCCAGGCCATGCCCACATGATTTATCAGGCCTCTTCTGTTCCATCACCCAACGGGATGGAAGCTTCAATATCTTATGCGGGATTTCAATAGCAGCCACCTATTTTAGCAACCCCAAACCAAAACCAGGCAGGACTAAACTCCGTAACAACATGTAGTGGTAATGCAACTCAAGACCTACCTTATCCAAACCACTCCAAGCCTGGTAGTAACCCAAGCCCTAGGATAGTTATCCAAGATACCCCTATCCCAGATCAAGAACCTGGACCTATTCTAGAGGAACCAACCAAGGTTCCATTTCTCGAAGCCTTGACCAAGGGAAAGAGGATAACCAAACCCATGGCTCCTAAGGAGGATCTGGTCAAGCTCTTTGAACAGGTCCATATAAACATCCCCTTGATGGATGCAACCCACCACATACCGGCTTACGCACGATTTCTAAAAGACGTGTGTACACCTAAGCATAAGCCGTGAACCAAAAGTGGGAGTCTGATCATACTGTCAGAGCAAGCCAGCTCTGTAATCTTGAGCAAACTCCCACCTAAGGCTAAAGACCCAAGTACTCCCCTGATTTCATGTACTATTGGTGATACCTAGTTCGACAGAGTCTTATTATATCTAGGAGCCTCTATAAACCTAATACCTGCATCCTTCCTTGACCACCTTGAAGAATCTGAGCTTAAACCGACAGAGGTGACGTTGCAGTTAGCCGATCTATCCATCAAGTCACCTAAAGGAGTACTCGAGGATGTCATCGTTAGGGTCTAGGATTTCTACTTCCCAATGGATTTTATAGTCTTAGATATGGAAGCTCCTAAAAACCCAAGAGATACACCGATTATACTAGGGAGACCTTTTCTAGCCACTACTAGGGCCAATATAAACTGTGAGGAGGGCCAAATAAAACTAAAATTCAGGAACCAAACACTGAAGATTGACATCTTTAAGGCCCAACAAGGGATTAATTGCGGTGTTATAGAATAAATATGTGATATCAAAGCCGTGGTTGATGAACCATATATTGAGGATAACCTGATTATTCCCGATCAACCACCAAAAGATCAAAACTTGCAAATAGAGGAGTCTGACCCTGATCTAGATGCACCCATAACTCCTTCCTTTACTCCTGACACACACCTTGAATAGCCCGCTGTTGCTGATAACCTTGTCCTGGAACTCAAGCCTCTTCCCGACCATCTGAAATACATCTTTTTGGGTTCCAATCAGACGTTTCCTGTGATTATCAACTCCAGACTCACACCTGACTAGGAATCCTGTCTGATTACTATTCTCCAGCAACATCATGGAGCCATTGGATGGACTCTCGATGATTTGACTGGCATTAGTCCCTCTTATTACACACAACGAACCTACACCGATGAGGGCACACGACCTTCACGAGAAATGCAGAGACGTTTGAATCCTAATCTGTAGGAGGTCGTGAAAAAGGAGATCATTAAGTGGTTAGATGGAGGAATCATCTACCCGATCTCTAACAGTTGGTGGGTGAGTCCAATCCAGGTTGTGCCTAAGAAGGAAGGGCTCATAGTCATTACGACTAAAATCGGAGAGGTCATACCGACCCGTGTGGCTAACTTGTGGAGAGTCTGCATTGATTACAGAAGGCTCAATTCCTCCACGAAGAAGGATCATTTCCCACTACCGTTTATTGATCAGATCCTCGAGAAATTGGAGGGAAATAGGTTCTACTTTCTGGACGAGTACTCCGATTATAACCAAGTGGAAATCCATCCTAAGGACCAAGAAAGGACCACCTTCAACTACCCCTTTGGGACATACGTGTTCTGAAGGATGCCTTTCGGTCTCTGCAATGCACCCGCGACTTTTCAACGGTGCATGCTTGCCATATTCTCAGATATGGTAGGTGATTATCTGGAAGTCTTCGTGGATGACTTTTCAGTATTCAAAGCATCATTTGATGATTCACTCCTGCACTTGGTCCAAATCCTCAAGCGATGCATTGAAGTGAATCTGGTTCTTTCCTGAGAAAGAGCCATTTCATGGTGCCTGAAGGAATCTTCCTAGGACATCTGATTTTAGAGAAAGGCATCCAAGTCGATAGAGCCAAGGTGAACTTAATTTCCAAACTTCCTTTACCTAGCTTGATCAAGGACCTCCGATCTTTTATGGGGAACATCAATTTTTACCATCGATTTATCCCTGATTTTTCGAAAATCGTATGCCCCCTGACCACTCTTCTCTCAAAGGATGTACCTTTCAAAATCTCCAAGGAATGCACTCAAGCATTTGAAATCCTCCTTGACCGAGTTACCCAAGCCCTGATCCTACAGTCCCCTGATTGGTCTCAACCCTTTGAGATCATGTGCGATGCATCTGATTTCGCTGTAGGAATGGTATTGGGGCAGAAAATTGATGGGAAACCCGTGGTCATTTACTATGCTAGCAAAACACTTGAAAAGGCTTAGCGTAACTACGCAGTTACTAAGAAAGAGCTGCTAGCCGTAGTATTTGCCCCAGAAAAATTCAGGTCTTGTCTCCTAGGTTCCCGTGTTATCATCTACTCAGATCACATAGCTGTAAGGCATCTCCTTTCAAAGAAGGACGCAAAACCTTGATTAATCCATTGGATCTTGCTATTGCAAGAATTTGACCTCGAGATTTACGACAAAGCAGGAAAATAGAATGTGGTAGCTGATCACTTATCCTGCCTTTCTTCTGAGATCATCGACCCTTCCAGATCCATCACGGAGCATTTTCCTGATGAGCACCTTCTGACTATTAATATAGGGCTTCCACAGTTTGCTGTTATAGTAAACTACTTAGCATCACATTAGATCCCGTCCGATTGGCCGAAGTCCAAGAAGGACAAATTGCTGATATGGATTTTACGTAGTTTGTAAAATACGTCGTTGTAACATGCAAAATCGATCAACTCTTAAATTTATAAACCTAGATATGGAAGTATCTAGGGTCGTCCAAGGAGGCAAGTTTGCAATTCAAATCTCTTGGTTTTAAGCGAAACTCAATCTTTCTTTTTGGTATTTTAAATATATATATTTTTTATGTTTTCAAATAATGAGGGTAAAATGCAAATTATTGATGAAAAAGTAACTAACACCTATAATCACTAAGATAAAACCTAAGAGACAATTATGACCCCTCCCTAAGCTCACTCTAGGCAAGTGGTGGCCTCGAGTAATTAAGAAGTAGAAGTGAAGAAAAGTGCTAGAACAAAGAGAAGTAATTGCAAATAGAAATTGAAAGGAAGGCAATTGATTTAGTAGAATTTGTGTTCTTTTTACAAAAACATGTAGAGGAATGCTTCTACTAGAAATGGAAAATATAAAAGCAATAAAAAGAAACACAAATCCTCTTGTAGAATTTGGTGAAGAAGGGAGTCTTCTTGCTCCAAGCCTAGTTGCTCCTTGGCTTGAAAAGGTCTCATTCATCTCCTTCCTTGAATGCTCCTCCAAGGTGGATGCTCTCCACCTCAATTCTTTCCTCCAAGGGTGGGCATGTACCACCCTCAAGCTCTCCTCCAAGGTGGCGTGGACCACCTTCAAGACCTCCTCCAAAGGTCTTCCTTGCCTGGCTTCTCCTTTGGCTGGCATGGGCATAAGAGAGAAGGGAAGAGGGGAAGGCACCAAGGGGACAGAATATCCCCTTAATCTTCTTCTTCTTCTTCTCTCTTGGGCGTAAGCTTTTGGTAGAATATGAGAGGTGTTTCTAGCCAAGGATGGGTTGTAAGGTGGTGGGTGTTGGTCTTTTTATAGCGTAGGATGAGGGGGTTAAGGTAACTCTTGAATTGGATGGCTAAGATGGGAAGATGAGGGTGGTTAGGTGATCTTATGCTGGAGAATTGTTGGCGCCAAGTAGGGGGCTGTGAAGGTGGTTGTTATGGTGGTGAAGAGCCACCTAAAGGTGGCGCCAACCATGAAGGGATTCCTTGGTTTTGGTGCCACCATGAGGGCTTCTAGAAGAGGGGATTAGGTGGATGGTGGAGATGGGTTTAAGGGAAGATATGTGGTGGAGATGAAGGGGGTTTTGGAGGGAAAAAGTGGCGCCAATAAGGAGGGTGGTTAGGGTGGTTTTGGCTCCACTTTGTATTGTCTTGTGGAGGTAGTGGGTAGGCTAGGTTGGCACCAATGTGAGGTGGAAGTAGGGTTAGCTTATGTGGAGCTTAGGTGGAGCTAGTTGGTGGAGTTGTTAGGTAGGGCTTTTAGGTGGTAAAAGCCAATGGAGCTGGAGCATAGCTAAGCTAAGCTAGCTTAGCTAGTAGTGGAGTAGAGGAGGAGGTGTTGGAGCTAGGGTTTGAAGAGAGGAGCTGAGGAGGAGAAGTCTGGAGCTTGAAATGGTGCTGGCAGCTGCTGAAGAGGCTGGCATGGAGCTACTCTAGCTGGATTAGCTTGCTAGTTCTTTGCTAGGTGCTAAGCCAAGCTAAAGTGAGCTAGCTTCTACCATAATGAGCTAAGGTGAGCTGGGTCTGGTGCTCCCAGGGATGATCAAGCTGGTTGAGGCAGCTAAGGTAGCTTAGCTCAACTGAGTTGAGCTAAGCTGAGTCCCCAAGAGCTGGACTTGAGCTTCCTAAGCTGAAATGAATTCATCTTCAACTGGCTAGAGTTAAGTGGAGCTGGATGTAGCTAGACCTGAGCTGGGGTGAACTCTAGTCAACTCAGTTGAGCTAGCTAGAGCTCCCTGTGGACTAATGGGAGCTGAGATGAGCTAGACTTAGCTAAGTTGAGCTGGATCAGAGCTGACTTTAGCTAGGGTGAGCTAAGATGAGCTCTCTTGAGCTGCCATTCAACTAAGATGAGCTCATCTATTGTTTAGGTCAATTATTTGTTTGGAGAGTTTTCTTTCTCTTTTCTTTTTATTTCTAGCTTTGGATTGGCTTCTCAACACTGTTTGTATTGGATTCCTCGTCCCCATCATCAATCCTTAAAGGTCCCTAGCAATCGATACTTCGTGATAGCACCACCCATGATAACCCCCAAAACCCTAGCTTTCGAGATTTCAAGATAATTCTGCCCATGGCATTCTATAGCTAAATCCAAACCCTGGCAATCGACATTTAGTGATAATGCCACCCATGGCATCTGAACCAGCAGGGTGCTTACGTGCCCCCGGTAGGATATGTAAATATCTTAGGAGACAAGCACTGAGGAGACGATAAGTTGTTACGCATCTTTGGGGGAAATTTCCCACCTCTCCACACCGAGAACTTGTCCAAATCAACTTGTGTTGATCGACCACTCCTAATCTAGGTAACTTTATTTAGAACATTTAAATGCTTTTGCATGATTTTGATAGTTATGCGTACTGAACTAGACTGTGTGTGTATTGGGGTGCTTAGGTTACCGAGTCCCACAAACCAAAGGTCACTTAACAAGGCCGAATACTCCTTAAGCCTAGTACTTAAGCTTCACATTTTCCCCAACCTCTTGAGGATTATCCAGATCTTAGCAGGTACTTGAATTTTTAAGCCTAAGAGTCTAGCCAAAAGGCCTAATATCAGTGTTTCTACTAATCTCTTTTTGTGTCTCATTAGCACTTTTTCCTATATTTTTCTCTTTTCTTTGATGTGGTCTAGAACTTTGGTTAATCCCTTAATCTCTTACTAATGACTATTTCTTTTTCTTTTTCATTTTGTTCTCCTTTTTTGTCATTTTGCTCTTTTCCTCCTTATGGTTTGTATGGCCTCAAAAAATTTTCTCTCCCCTCAAGTTTTTGTTCTTTTTCAAGACTTTTTCATTTTTTTGTGTTTTTTGTGATATGTGATTCTTTTTGTTGAAACCTTTTCTTGTAAAATGAGTTTTCATGAAGCTTTGCACTTTCATACCCCCCAATGCCTACGATTTGCAATGTCCCCATTGTAAATTAGGTGGGTTCAAATTTAGCTTAGTTCATTTATTAGGACAGGTTTTGGGTGGGCGAACGAGTCGAGGTGACTATTGCAAACGATTTCTAGACTTAGGTATGGGTACCTGAGGTGGAGCCGGCTATTCTAATGGATGAACCCTAAAGTGCAATATGAATTCAGTATAGGAATGTCAAGAAAGGTTTCAGGTTTTTCAAGAATGATGGGTTGCCTCCCTTTAAGCGCTGAGTTTTATGCCATCGGTTGGGCACAAAGAGCTCAGGGAGAATGGAGGGTAAAGGATGCCTCAGCCAAATTTGTATCGGTCACGTCAATGAATGGTTTGAGTCTCTGACCGTTCATAATGAAAGGTTCAGAATCGTGGCTGAGTGGACTGATCTCAATGGCTCCATTTCCAAAGATTTGTTGGACCAGGTAGGGTCCAATCCATTTTGATCGCAGTTTTCCTGGGAGCAATTTGAGTCTGGCATCGAAGAGTAGGACCTTTTGACCAAGATGAAAGATCTTTCTAGATATGTGCTTGTCGTGAAAGGCTTTAACCTACACTTTGTAAATTTGTGAGTTCTCATACACGTCGTGGCGTAATTCATCAATCTCGCTCATTTGAAGCTTTCTATGGGTTCCAGCCTTAGAAAGATCTAGGTTGCAGTTCCATACTGCCTAATAGGCTTTATGCTCCAATTCGGAGAGGAGGTGACATGCCTTCCTGTACACCAATCTAAAGGGAGACATACCTAATTGGATCTTGTGGGCAGTCCTATAAGCCCACAAGGCTTCCGGAAGCTGGGATGACCAGTCCTTCCTGTTAGGTCGAGCAGTAACCTGGAGGATTTTCTTGATCTCCCAGTTTGATAGCTTAGCTAGCCCATTAGTTGGGGAG
Organism: Thalassia testudinum; assembly: GCA_037157565.1. NCBI lineage: Eukaryota > Viridiplantae > Streptophyta > Magnoliopsida > Alismatales > Hydrocharitaceae > Thalassia > Thalassia testudinum. The sequence goes on from JAZHRO010000057.1 coordinate 19,866,054, forward strand.
GGTAAGGAGTAGAGATTCGGTGCGACACCCCATATTTGGTCATCAGTGACCTGAACTGAGCGTTTGTGAAATGGGTCCCTCCATCAGAAATTATCGCACGTGGAATCCCGAAATGTGAAAAGATGTTCTGATGAATGAATTTGATAACAACTTTATGATCATTGGTTCGGGTCAGAATGGGTTTGATCCATTTAGACACAGTCAATAGCGAGTAAAATGTATTCGAAGCCATGCAAGATAGGGAAGGGTCCCATAAAATCAATCCCCCAAGTGTCCAAAATTTCGCATACCAGAATCAGCTGTAAAGGCATCATATCTCGATGGCTCATATTGCCCAAGGTCTGGCAACGGGTACATGCCTTACAGTAATTGTATGCGCCCTTGAAAATTGTGGGCCAGTAGAAGCCACACTAGAGGACTTTTGCTGCAGTTTTATGTCCTGAAAAGTGTCCACTACATGTCTGGTCATGGCAGAACGAGAGTATGTCTTTGATTTCCAGTTCTGCAACACATCGTAGAATTATTTGATTAGCATCGATGCGGAAAAGATACGGGTCTTCCCAAAAGTAATACTTGTCATCAGAAAGCAATTGATAAACGCTAATTTATCATTATTCATATACATTAAAACAAACCTAGCTATTAGGATTATGCTCCGCAAATGGGTCTTTGGGTTAGATTTAGGCATAAATTAGGTTACATTTAGGCATAAATTAGGTTAGGCATGCATTGCATTTTTTATTGTGTTTTTAATGTGTTTTTATGAGTGTTAGGGATAAATAGATGGCCAGATCCCTAGAACCCTAGCACTCAACAAGGCAACTAGTGAAGGAGAAGCTCTCACCAGCTCAAACTTAGCTTGATCCAGCTTACCATAGCTGGGATTCAGCTCACCTAAACTAGGGTTAGCTAGGTCAACTCTGATCCTATCCACTGAATGGATCAAGAGAGCTCATCTTTGGGTAGTTCATTAGAAATAATAACTTCTGGAATGTTTGAAGGATCATCTATTGTGTCATCATTATCAATCGTGGAAGATTTAGGTTGAACTAATGTTTCATCAAATGATACATGCATGGTTTCTTCAGCAACAAAATTCTTCTTATTAAAGACCCTATAGGCTTTAGTTCTGGTTGAATAACCTAGGAGAATCCCTTCTGAGCTTTTTGCATCAAACTTATCAAGATTATCTTCAGTGTTAAGTATAAAACATCGACAATCGAAAATCTTGAAGTAGGAAATTCTAGGTGTTTTTCCATGATAGAGTTCAAAGGGTGTCTTCTATAGAATTGGTCTAATCAGGGTTCTATTTTGGATATAACAAGCAGTGTTTATAGCATCAGCACAAAAATATCGAGGCAGCTTTGACTCGCACAGCATTGTGCGGGCTCACTCTTGTAAGGTCCTAATTTTCCTCTCAACTACACCATTCTGTGGTGCAGCTCTAGGGAAGGCAAACTCATGTTTAATTCCATATTTCGAGAAAGATTCATTTTCAAATTCTCCACCATGATCACTTGTGATTCTAATTACTCATGATCCTTTTTCATTCTATAATCTTCTAACTAGTTTGCTAAAGGCATCTAAGGTTAAGTCCTTGCTCTTTAAGAAAGATACCCAGGTAAATCTAGAGAAGTAGTCAATTATGACTAAACAATATATGCACCTGCTTAGGCTTTCGGATTTGGTTGGTTCGAATAAGTCTAAGTGAAGTAGCTCCAGAGGTTGAGAAGTGCTAACCATCCTTTTTGGTTTAAAAGGGTTTTTGGTTTGTTTGATGACTTGACAAGAATCACAGACTTTGCTTTTCTTGAAGTCGATCCTGGGTAGACCTTTGACAAGTTCATGTTTCACAAGTTTCCTAATGTTTCCCATGTGAACATGACCTGGTCTTTTGTGCCAAAGAGTTACTTCTTCATCAGATATGACTAGACATTCAAGACTATCGTATTTGTCGAAGCTTACGGTGTAAATATCTTTGTGTCTATTTCCTTTAAGAACAACTTGGTTTGTTTCTTCATCACGAATTTTAAAACCTTTTGATGCAAACGTAATTATGTTCCCCTTATCACATATTTGGCTTACACTTAATAGATTGTGTTTTAAACCTTTAACTAAGTGCACATTTTCAATAGAGGTAGAAGAATTACGAATTTGGCCAGTACCAATAATATGACCCTTGTGGTTGTTCCTAAATGTGATCGTACCACCTTCCTAATGGTTGAGTTGTAGGAATAGGTCTTCCTCATCGGTCATATGCTTGGAACAGCCATTGTCCATAATCCATCTTCCTTCTTCTCATTCCTGTCATTGATTTGTGATTTTGAGGCTTCGTTTGCTATAGTGGCTTCAATGTTCCATTGATTTGTTGGAAAGTCCACTTCTTATAATCTACTAAGCCTACAAAATAAGATTGCGAAATGCTTTTCAGTACCCATTTTTGCTTGGGTCCACGGTGGTTAGTTTTCATTGCTTGTTTTGGCAAGATACCTTTCTCTTTGTTTTGACTAGAACTAGATGCTTCATGGCTATTCTTTGGTATATAGCCTAACCCAAACTTTGTGGTGCTTTGGGTTTGTGTTCTTAACAATTTATGCAGATTTCTACTTCTATTTGTCAATTTAGTCAAGTCATTTAGTAGAACAATAGAGTTTTGTTTCAATTTATCTGTCTATTTTTAAGTGGTTTATTTGAGATTTTAGTGCTGTAATTTCAATAGATAGCTCTTTGTTTGGATTATCAAGTGCTTCTATTTGTGCTTTCTCTTTGTCTAGTATCTTTACTAGGTCTTTATTTTCTAATTTTAATGATGCAGCTATATCATGCAATTCAAAGAATGCTTCTAATAGTTCATCTTAAGTAAAGGAGGTTACCTCATCTTCTAGTGCCATCAAATCGAGAAGAGCTTCTTCTCTTGATGTTTCTTCTTTTGAACTTGAGTCTGACACATCCCAAGTTGCAGTAAAGGCTTTCTTCTTTCCATCTTTACTGAAGTGCTTCTTCTTCTTTTCAGATTCCTTCCTGAGAAGTGGGCAATCCTTCTTTATGTGTCCCTTTCTCTTGTAGTTGTAACAGACGACTGCGTTGTTGTTTCTTCCTTCTTTCTTCTTCCTCCAACTCTTCTTGTCCTTAAGAAACTTTCTAAATTTTATGGATAAGAGTGCTATGTCTTCCTCCTCTTCTCCACTTAAGGTTTCTTCATATTCTTGAGTGGCTTCAAGGGCTATGATCTTCTTTCTGGTTCCTTCATCTTCTTGCTCCTTCATGTGTTGAAGTTGACCTTCATAGGCCGTCAAGCTTCCGATAAGATCGTCTAATTTGAGAGTAGATAGATCTTTCGATTATTGTATCGCTGTGGTCTTGGTTTCCTAGTCGCTGGTGAGTGATCGGAGTATCTTTCTCACCAACGCTTCATTCTTGATCTCCTGATCTATGTTTCTCGGAGAGTTTTTGATGTCCATAAACCTCATGAACATCTCCTTGATGGATTCTCCCATCTTCATCCTAAAAAGATCATAATTTTGGGTTAACAAATTAACGCTAGTTTCCTTTACCTTAGTTGTTCCTTCGTGTGTGACTTCTAGTATGCTCCAGATCTCGTAGGCTATTTTGCATGTAGAGACACTATTGAATCGACTTTTGAAAGTCCGCAAAAGATTGTGTTCATTGCTTTGGCATTGTGGGTGGCCATCTTCTTTTGGTCTGGTGTCACCACCACTCCTTGATTTCAGGACGAGTGCATTTGGATGCAATGACATCCCATACCTGAAAGTCCATGGATTCAAGGAAAATCTACATCCTAGTCTTCCAATAGCCATAGTTTGTCCCGTCGAAAAGTGGAGGACAAACTGGAGATTGCCCCTCAGCATACGTGTCGACAGAAGACTTTGACATCATACTGGACAACCACGCTCTGATACCAAATGAGGATTGGAGAATATCCTATGGATCGCAACTAAATACTAGAGGGAAGGGGTGAATAGTATTGCTTTGAAAATATAAATCAGATTAAAAAATAAAACAACAGAGATTCATGCACAGAGTACACCTGATTTATAGTGGAAACCCAATCCGGGTAAAAACCACTACCTAAGCCTCCCAGCTTAGGATTTTTTCAACTAGTACAAGCTAGTCAATCCACTATTCACACCACTTGAACGAGGGTGGCACAACCTCTTACAAACCCTTCTCTTTTATCCTGAAGAGAAGAAAAAACAATAACCATGGATCTTCCAAACAGGCTTGGGATCTGTAAATCAAAACAACAATATAATAAAACAAGAATAACTTCTACGGAACTTCAATAAATAATCAAACTGATTTTTCACAGAGGTTCGAGGCGTCGTGCTTTTCGAAGAATGTGAAGAACAAGGTGTAATGACCTTTGGAAATAAGCACGAGAAGTTTAACTATGAGAGGTGGTTTTTCTCTTTGAAAGTCATTGATGAAAGGGTTGAGTACGACCTCTATTTATACAAAAAGTTTTGCTTGAATAGGAAACAAAATTGGTCGATCAAAAGGATTTTTCTCAACTTCCTAAAATGGATTGATTTGATCGGACAAATAAGTAGGTTGGTCGCTCAAAGTGTTTTGGTTGATCAATTAATATGTTTGGTCGATTAATAACCCTAAAATTTAGTTTTGAAAAGATATGCGAAAAAAATCATTTTTGAGTTTTATTTGAGGTTCCTTACAATAATGTCCTAGACTCAAATAAATGAAAAAGACACACATCAGCAACTATCTAAACTTGTGTCTTGAACAGAGGCTTCAATCCAAGATAGTCCTGAAATGTCAATCTTAGCAATAAACATAATTTTGGTGCATCAAAACAAAGGTGCTTACAAGTGGCTGGTTGGTGGTTGGTGGAGTAAGAGAGGAGAGGAAGCTCTCCTTTCTCCCTTGTCTTTTCCTTCTTTCGTTCTCTTCTCTCTTTCTTTCACGTTGGAGTTAAGGAGGAGGAGGGTGGCTTGGAGGGCAAGTAAGAAGAGGAGAGAGGCTTCTCAAGCAAGACAAAAAGGAAATGGCTTCTTTTGCAAGCCAAACAAAAACAAGGCTTCATTAACAAGCCAAATAAAAAATAAGGCTTGCTATGCCCTTAACCAACCATTAAACAATAATTTAGAACTTTAATTAACTAATTAAACATATTAAAAATTTGAGCCCTTACACACCTTACCTTAGTCGACCTGGTCCAAGTAATCTTAAGCTAAGGATGGAAGTTGAGGACACATCAATTCCAAACCTAGAGCCTAAACCCACCCTAGAAAAACTTATAGATGTTCCATTTCTTGAGGCCTTGACCAAAGGAAATAGGAAATCCAAACCCGTGGCACTTGATGAGGACTTCGTCAAGCTCTTTGAGCAAGTCCAACTTTAGTATCCTCTTAAGGGATGTTATATGCCATGTACCTCTTATGCATGATTTTTAAAATATTTTGTACACCTATGTGTAAGCTGAGGAGCAAACACGGAAGTTCGATTGTGCTTATTGAGTAAACTCCCAGAAAAATTCAAAGATCCTAGCACTCCTTTGATCTCCTGTAAGATAGGAAACCTAGAGTTTGATCGAGTTTTATTGGATTTAGGAGCATCCATTAACTTGATTCCCACCATGCTACTAACCATTTTGAGGAAATAGAGTTAAAAGCAATTGAGGTGACACTTCAATTGGCAGACAGATCAATTAAGTCACTAAGGGGAATTCTTAAGGATGTACTAGTTAGGGTTAGAGATTTCTATTTCCCAGTGGATTTGATTATTTTGGATATGGATACACCTGAGAACATTAAAGACACACCTATTATCTTAGGGAGAACTTTCCTAGCAACTACTAGGGTAAACATCAATTACAAGGAAAGCCAAATAGAACTGAAATTTGGACACAAAACTTTGAGGATTGATACCTTTAAGGCCTCGAAAGGAATAAATTGTGATATAGGTTCATTGATTGACTCAATTTCTTAGGAATGCCCAATTTTCCAAAAGTCTCAATCACAAGATAATCTTGACCCACAAGCTAAGGATCTTGAAGCTGAATTAGACCAATCCTTTGTTACTATCCCCTCCTCTGAGGCTAGCCTTGAACCCCCACTTGTTGCTGATAACCTAGTATTGGAGTTGAAACCACTCCTCGATCATCTCAAATATGTCTTTTTGGATTTAAACCAAACATTTCCATTGATTATCAATTCTCTCCTTACCCGTGATCAAGAAATGAAATTGATTTCCATCCTCCAGCAACATCGTAGAGCCATTGGTTGGACTCTAGACCATTTAATGGAGATAAGTCCCTCGTATTGCATACATTGTATCTACATTGAAGAGGGCTCACGACCTTCACAAGAGATGTACAGAAGACTGAACTTGAATCTCTAGGAGGTCGTGAAAAAGTAGATTATCAAGTGACTTGATGCGGGTATTATCTACCCCATGTCTGATAGTTGCTGGGTGGGTCTCATTCAGGTTGTTCTTAAAAAGGCAGGACTCACCATTATTAGTACTAATTCTGAGGAAACCATCCCTACTCGGATTGCCAATTCATGGAGGGTCTGTGTAGACTATTGAAAATTGAATGCCTCCACGAAGAAAGACCATTTCCCTCTTCCATTTATTGACCAAATCCTTGTAAAGCTAATAGGAAATCAATTTTTCTACCTTTTGGATTGTGATTTTGGGCCTGTATTTGATGATTACACCTCTTCAGACTCCTTAGAGGTACAAATTGATTTTTTGGAAGTCACACTGATTTATGACACAAAAACATAGGAGTTGAGACTAGGTTAGATCAAAGTCATGTTGATAATTTCATAAATCATGATTTATTCTGTGGTGGAAATCTCGATTATGAATTTGGTTCAGAAGCTAATTATCACAAATTCTTTGATGATTTCAAATCATACTCTTACTTCAGAGAACTTTTGTTTCCAAATGATTATGAGCCAGTCCATGACCACAGTATCCATGACCCATTCTTTGACTCTGACTCTGAAATCCTTGATCCCAAGATCATTAATTCAAAATCATGTTCCATTGAACTTGAATCGTTCTGTTATGATCTATAGGAATCATAAATAGTAAGTGCTGAGAGTGTCCACAATCCAGAGTTTGAATCTTTCACTAACTCAGTTTTCCATGACCCTATAAGCACTCTCTAGGCATTTTCATTTGATTTGGATGAGCATCAAGAAGACTCTCTAGATGAACCTATCTTTGAATTATTTCTAGAAAAGCCCACATTGCACACTGATTTTGAAGTAGCCACACCTCATACAGAGCCTTTCGAAACTCGATCCCAACCTCGACCCACCACTGAAATCAATTTTTACTCTGACTCACCTCTTTCTGATTCGGTTGTATATGATTCACCTCCATCTTTTGATCTGGAATCGGACACTGATCAAACTGACAATAACATCTTATCCTTCTTTGATCCCACGTTAGGGTTCCTACATTTTCCATAGATCCATTTTCATTTGAGTAGCCCTACTTTGATCAGGCTAAATCGATTCAGCTAAACCCTAAATTCACATTTCCACATCTTTTTAAGCCACAAAGTATCTGGTGGGCTCCATACCTATTGATTCACATCCATCAACCCACCAGACTGATTGGCTTTGGTCTGCTTCATCAGCCTGTTGATCTGAGCAAGCACCAGGTTTGACCAACCAGGCTACTCATCAAGCTACTTGTTCTACAAAATTCCTTTGATTTGACCACCCCTTCTCCATGACCACCTTCTGCTCAGCTGAAGGCATTAAATTTAGCGCTTAATGGGAGGCAACCCATCTTTCCAAAAAGCTAAGACCCTTCTAATCATCATTTTGAGCTACACTCCAATTGCACTTTAGGGTTCAACTTTAGAATAGTTGACTCCACCATTGATACTTGTATGAGAGCTTGAAATAGTCCGCAACAGTCATCTCGACCCATTCACCCACCCTTTGTCCCTGTTCTAATCCTTGAACCAAGCTGAATTCGTACCCACCTAGTTTACAATGAGGACATTGTAAAACTTAGGCATGGGGGGGTGTTAAAGTGCAAAACACAAATGGAAATTCAATTCTCTGAGGGTTCTCACAAAAAATACTAATATAAAAAAAATGGAGAAAGGGGAGGAAAATTTTGTGAAATGATTGAAAATCTTTCTTGACAACGAAAAGAGGAGGAAATATAAAATGTAAAAAAGGAGCAAAAATTGAAACAAATCGATAGTCCTAGCAATTGATTATGGGATCTACTTAAGTTCTAAACATAGTCAAAAGAAGAATTAAGTCCTAATGTGCTAGACAAAAGGAGATTGCTAAGACTGTTGATCTTAGGCCTCTTGGGCTTGTTTTGAGGGCTTAAACACTCATGTATTCATTAAGATCCGGATTAGTCCTCAAGTGGTTGAGGAAAGTGCGAAGTTAACGTATTAAGTCTAAGGCTTAGGGATTATTCAGCCTAGTTACCTACCCTTTGGTTTGCGGGACTTGGTAACCTAAGCACCGAAAATCACACGCTAGTCTGGTTTAGTGTGGTTAATGAAGAAATAATGCCAAAAGTGTTCTATTTTGAAAAGTCATCTCGAAGATCTAGCTTAGGAAAGTCTCCAAAACACATTGATTAGATGAGTTCCTACCATGGAGAGGTGGAATGGAAAATACTTCCCTTGAAGATGCATATTAACATATCATCTCTTCGATGCTTGTCTCCTAGGATATCTAAATATTCTACCGGGGGCATGTAAGCTCCTTGTGCTGGTTCAGATGCCATAAGCAGGATTATCCCGAATGTCGATCACTAGGGTTTGAATTTAACTATAGGGCATCATGAGCGGCACTATCTCGAAGTGTTGAAAGCAAGGAGTTTCGGGGGTTGCCATGGACAGTGCTATCCCGAAGCATTGAAAGCCAGTGACCCTTCAAGGATTGATGGTGGGGGCAAGGAATCTGATACAAATCATGTTAAGGGCCAATTCGAGGCTAGATTTAGGGAAATATAAAAGGAAAAGAGATAAAACTCTCATAGTGAAAAATCCCTCTCTATCTCTCTTATAAAAATGCAATGGCAAACTAAACCTAGACTTGATACCTTATACGCACAGGTGCTTTAACCGTTGGGGTCAAGAAACCTATGGATAGTTTTTACGGGCCTTAGAAACATTTGCGGTAGACCTAGGCTGAAGCTGGTTAGGTCTGGATCTTGGCTAGTACTTGAGTACCTCTAGGCCTACTATTGGCATTCTAATCTAATTTCTATAGAGTGGCACAAATCAAGCATCTGAACATCAAAGCATGGTCTAGAGATCTAGTTCTTTCCATACGATTTTTCTAGGGACTAGCAAAATTTAGGCATGGGAGTATTATGGTAACGCCATCATTAGCTATAACTAGCTTGAATTAGTCAGAATCAAGTGACAAGTGTTCTTAAATAATCGCCTGAGGATAGTAATTCCACGCAAATCCATTCTGAGAGGAAATCATTAAAATAAGGTTAATTCTACGACTTTAATATCACATCATAAATGCAGAGTAACCATGGGGCCACCTAGGGGTTAACTGAAGGTCAATTGAGCATTAAAGACCAAGAAGTGGGTTAGCACTGACAAAAACAAGGTTTCACGCATTTGCAGAACCAAAACAGCACACCAAAACCTTAATTTTAGACTCACTTAAATTGAAGAGGTTTTGGTCAAGATAAAATTCATCTAAACCTCCTAAAAATTATAGAAAAATATTATAAGAGGTTTGGTACCTTTGGTTTGACCATCTGAACCTATTTTGACCTAAAATAGGATTCTAGGATTCTACCCTAATTTGGGCTTCTATCTAAATTGGCCAATCAAACATGGTCAAAACTCAAATCCAAGTTCAGCATCAGATTACTTGAGTCCAAATTAGGCTAAGGCCAAAATTTGGGTCCAATCAGAGTTCATCTTGACCTAGTTTGCAATCTAGTCCCCTAAAACTCTTTCTCTCACTTAAATCCCTAACTTTTTATTTTATTACAATTAGGTCCCTAAGTTTCTCATCTTCTACTCAAAAATGTCCTACTACCATTGGTGTGTGAATGGATCTACAACCGACCTTCTAGAGGGGAGATCTCTCTCGAATCAACCCCAAATCCCTCTAAAATTGGAGGGATTACTGATCAGACAATAAGGAATCCAACCAACACCATTTGAGGGATCAAAATTGATCCTAGAGCTTAGGCGAGCTTGAGGAATTTGAGGGATCATTCCCTCTGAGACTATGGCTAATTGAGTCCCTTTCTTCATTGAGAGCTCACATTTGAGATCCATAAAAGCTCATAAAACTTCCAGCGTCCTCCTTAGCAAGGTTTCAAGGCCAAAACTCCTCTTCCTCTCCTTCCTCTGGCCTACTCTGGTGAGCTCCTCGATCTCCCTTTGTTTCCATTTGCCACATACAATAGACAGAGGGAGCTTCCCCCCCGATGTCTTCTACTCCTCAACGTACCAAGCAGGATCCACCTCGACCTTTCCTCCTTGCTGTTCTTACCATCGAAGCATTCATCCCCTCTGACATCGGCCTATCATAGTCGGTGCCAAATCCTCTCTCTCCTCATTTGTAGTTAAGTGCTCTTTCTTCTTCTCCCTCTCTACTTCACTTCCACCTATTTAGAACTTAGGTTCGACCCCAAAACCACTCTCAACCTCGTTGCCTTCCTTACGCCAGCACGAGCTCCGGTGAGCTCACGTCGGTGCCACACACACACAACCCCCTTTTACCACCACCACAACCATCCATGAGTTCCAGTGACCAAAATTCTCAAGTTTATTGGGGGATTTTGCCACTAAAACTGCTCCTTGAACACACCCACATTCTGCTTACAACTCCTAGAACTTCACCATATGCCTTCGACCAAAAGCCCTCACCCAATTTCACCTTACGGCCACCCGAGCACCCCACCAAACATCCACTCCTCCAGTCACCTTCCCCATCATCGACTACCTACGTCCAAGCATGCCATGCCCTAAAACCACCACTGTTGCACTCACCCCTTCACGGTGACTCCTCTAAGCATTTCTGACAAGGCCATAACGATGTATTCCCTTTTTCAGGTGTATGCTAGAGCATTGCTGCTATAGTTGTCTTCTCCGACTTTCATTGCCTTCATCTGACCTTCAATCACCCAGCTGTAGCGTGTAATTGGAGCAATTCCAGGTTCTAAAGCTTCCTAGGACTTCCAACGAGGAAACCATCAGTAGTGGTAGCATCAATTTGACGAACCATTTGCTGCAGTTAACACGCGAGGAAGAAGAGTGGGGATACTCCTACATCGTGGATTTTCAGAGCCCTCACAAGATATAAATTGATTTCATCACATTAGCTTCTCGCTTCTGATGTGCACACATCTAATTGACCTAAAATTCCTATTTATGCATGTTTTCAATGTCATAGAAGCATTCATCATTATAAATATTGCATAACATGCATCATTGTGAATTTAGGTTAGATTGTATAAATTTTAGGTTAATTTTCTCTTTTTGTGGTCAGGGAACAGGGCAACATTTATTGGGGCCTCGGATTTGAGATCTAACCGTACAGATCTGATTAAGGCGATGACCGAAGTTCAACAACCCCAAGATTGCCCTGATCGGACCTCTATAGCATCAGATGTAGTCTGAGAAAGATAAAAGGTCAAGAGGCAAGGTGGTGTAAAATCTGAACTTCAGATGACAAATCTAACTACACTAATGGGTTCGGATCGACGATCGTAGCCTAACGGCATGAAAATCGATCCAATCCGACATCTATGGCACCACCTACAAAGGAAAGAAGATGGACGGCCATAATGGCACCACGTGACACCATCACAATCGCCCAACAACGATCGCAGCCTTCCTCTGGGCCTCTCGATCTAATTCCAGCGATTGGATCACTGATCCAAAGGCTGAGATTCAATCTCAAGCCGCGCACCAACTCTACTAAAGTAAAGGGTGCCAACGCTCTCGGCTGTTGGATCACCAACCAATGGTTGTGAGCACTCACCCCTTAAAACACAAATGTGACCAAAGAGCACATGTAGCATAGTGGTTAAGATGTTGCACCACATTAGGTCTCTCATTCGAGCCGCATCTCTGCGCCTTCTCCTCGCACATGAGAGCGAAATCCGCCCCTCCGATCAAGAACGTGTGGCTCAGATCAGCAAATCGGATGGACGTGCAATTAGACGCCAGATCTCACACGAGATCACACTCACGAGAGGCGCGATTGGTAAAGGCACGCAGGCACCTGTTCTGTGCCATTCATCCCTCATCCAACGGCAATGAAGTAGCCGCATCACCTCTTAATGCTCGAAGAGGAAACGACGTGCATGGATTTAAGCTGTCCAATCTCTTGATCAGACGACTGTGGATGCACGAACGTGGGTGAAGTGCTCAGCAGTTGAAGATGAAGGGGCGAGGGCGTGCACATGTGTTTAGTGACGTAGGGGCTTTAGTGACAATTATATCCGTCACTAAAGACCCATACATTAATGTTTTAAGATTAAAATGACCTATTTGCCCCCTATTCTTCACCAACAAAAGGCCCTACTCTATCCACATTTTAGCCATCTCTTCCTCCTCTCACCCCCTGCAAAGCTCTATGAGCTTGTCCCAAATCCAGGATGCTCCATTAGAGTTAAAAATGTAATTTTTCCACCTTCTCACCCTGTTCGTGGAGCATCCCTCGATTGTCCTCTCACTGCCATATGGGAAGCGGATCCCACTATGACGTCGCCCTGCTTCATCCACCTTCTTTTGTCTTCATTCTCCCTCATCCAGTGTCTCACCACCTTCGTCTGGGCACTCCGTTAATACGGCTCGTCCTCCAAGCAACCATTGAGGAGGATAACTTCTCTCCCTCTTCTCTTTATCTCTTGCTAGATTAGACTTCTCGCTTTCTAGTGTAGCAAGTAGCTGTAATGAACATGATTATGTAGTTATGAAACATTTGTCTATTCTCTCTCTATTTTCTCTTTATTTGTATTATTCTTTCTCTGTCTTCTATCGTTTAGTCTTAAAGTAGAATAGCTAGGGTAGGTTTTATTTGACTAGCTAGTCTATTTCGTAACAACAATTATAAATGTGGTTTTTGATCAAACATATGCTTCCTCGTATTCGACCCAGGACTGAATAGTGTTTCGGTTCAATTATCTGTTTGACCAATTTTTACATGACTACAGCGACAGAGTTTTCAAAACTCAAATTTTCAACATACAAATCCCGTCCAACATTTTGGCGCCGTTGCCAGGGAAGAAATGCTCTTTGATTTCCTATGTTTCTCACCTTACTTATCTTTTACCTCATTTGTCTCCATTCTTATTGTGATTGCAGGTACTCCCTTGAGGCGAGCAGAAGTGGTAGATTGGAGTAAAGTACTGTGGAAGGTTTTGCAAGTTTACTCCACCTCCCATCCACTAGTTTTCATTTCATCACCTAATAACACAAACCCTAATTAACCTAGGATCTCTCATAAACCATATGCTTAGTTTTGTTGTTTATTTGCCAACTCCACCCACCTCACCCTCATCTTATTAAAAAAATATCTAAAAAAAATCCCATAGAGATACACAACCTCTTCTAATTTTTCATACTTAGCTGATAACCCAATCTTTGGAACTGGTACACCCATCAACACGTAATTGAGTAGAAATCAGATTAGGTAATCACTTGTGTGCATAATTTAGTAGTGCATTAGTCCAATTGTTTGAGTTTTTTGGGCCGCACCACTTCATATAAAAACAACTCCTCAAGTAGCTTGTTCATTAGGGTTTAAATTTAAGGTCAATACCAGGAATTTCACTTTATTTTGATTTCAAACGAAACATTTTCACTCATGTTTGCAAATCCTGGTGTGCCTTCTGAACTTGCTTGAATTCACCTTAATTCAAACCCTAAAAGCTACTTAAGCAAGATTTGTACTCTAGAATTCACTCATCCAAAATATCTTGCTTGAAAATCCTAGTTGTGCATGCACTCACACTTATTCAATCAATCATTAAGGGCACAACTCAGATAAATGGCCCATCACATTCCAAAGCACATTCAAACCTAGCCCTAATTAAAATAGACTAGACGTTAGCCTTAAGGATTGGACTCGCTTTTCATGGCTCAGATCGAGATTATTTTTTATTAATCTAATTGTACCATTCAATTTGATGTCTAGCTAGGGGAGCAGAGTCAAACAACCACAGTTGGGGGGTATCAAAGGAACCTAAGGTGAAAGCCAAGGGAAGAACCTTCTCCCTAGCCCCTCCCTCTAATTAGTTGGATTGCTCAAAAAGAACTAGATTAAATCGTTCTTTTCATCTCAAGACAGGTTCTGGGAGTTTGTAGATCTTTAGGCTATCCTACCTAAGGACAGGTTTTATTGTTTGTACTGCAGGGCACCTTTCTTCCTTCTGCTTTGCCATGGATGCTTCCACATCCTACTTGCATTTCCACTCTTAACCTTTTGACACATCTTATTCCCAAGATGATTATTATCCCAACCAGATTTATTCTCACCCATCTACTAGTTGGGATAATCCTGATTAGGGATGCAATTCTGGACCTCCATGTTCAGGGTCTAACCCTGGACAGCATGATCTTGATTTTTATCCTTCTCCGAGCTACATTGATTATAGATCACCGCCCTCTTATGGACAACCTAATATGATCTACAATCAAGAAGGATATGCTAATCATTACCCTCCCTCAAATTACACTGCATATGGGTCACCACCCCTCTATGAACAAACCGAAATGATCTATTATCAAGGAGGGTACCAAGAACATCAATTTGTTGACTCCCCTGGATTGAAACCAAACCCACCTAGCCTTGAACCAAACCATTTGGTTTAGGTGAACTAGGTCCAAGATAGGATGTTGGCTAACTTAAGGAATACCATTCAATCTTTAGAAGCTCATCCAACACCCTGCAACGAAGAATTGGAGCCTTTAATTCAAATGATTGATGATCTTAACAAATATTTGTTGGATTTGCTCCAAGATGTTAAGGATAAGGACACGGGTGAGTTTTTACTTAAGAAGTTATCGAAATTGAGGATGATATTTGTAGTTGCTCTAGTCCAATGTTGGGATGATTCCCAAGATGAATCCCCTTCAGGAGAGCCAATGTCAGAATCTGCACAGGCACCTATGGGGGGGACACATTTTACGAAACTGGGGATGACCAAGTTATTCTAGAGCAACCAAATGTGGATGAATTGATTACTTCACCCGATATCCCTGAGCCAGGGTACAAAGAAAAGTATGTCTCCATGGACCAAGAAATAATAGATGATTTCGAGACATACATAAATGTAGATTCATAATTCTTTGATTCTAGAGGTGAAGAATCGGTATGTGAAGTCTCACTTGAGTTAGAGAGTAATGATTTCAATGAGACAACTGGGCTTGAGGAATTCAATGAATCTTTTGATGCCCTATACTGGAGGAATTTGATCCTGTTGGGGCTAGCATGTTGGATTTAGATCCTGATTTCATGAAGGATTCGATTTATAGCCCCTTTCCTCAATCTTACCTGGTTGAGCATAATGACAATTTGATTTTTGAGATCACTAGACCTAAGTCAATTCTAATTCAGCCACAATTCATAGACTTGCAAATTTTAGATGGGGTGATTAACATGTAGAAGGTCCCGAAATCTGAAATTCTGATTGTGGAGGATAGGAATTTGGAAATGAAGATATGGGGAGCCAATTCCAGGGGAAGCAGAAGTTTGAATCTAAGGGTTACTATAGACCTGAAACCATCGATCTTCTGTTTATATGAAATCGTCGATGTTTAAGAAATACGTTATAGTATAAGACAAAATCGCATCAAACAAATATAATTTATTACTCGAATTGAAGTCCAAGGTTGAACATTGGGAGCAATATGGCAATTTATCTCAAGATCAGAATTATAAGCAACAAGATAGTAATGTAATAGAAATTTTAAGCACAAATGATATAAACAAAGATTCAAGAGTCAATGTGGCAAAAATATTAGGGTAAAATGTTGATTTGAATAACCAATTACCCTACTAAAATTACAATCAAATAATGCTACAGTATCAATCAACCAAATGCCACGTATGATAAGTGTATAGTGCACTCAAAACCAGCAATAGAAGCAAAGGCCTCCCTTTCTCAAGCCTCAGGGAGAGGAATAGTAGACCTCAGCACCAACACAAACAAAGGCAAATGCCCCCTAGAATTTGCTAAGTGTCGAAAGGCAGGCAGCGAAGCAAAACTCCCCTCCCCCCCTCTCTCCCTTCTTCTTTCCTTTTCTTTCTTCTCTCAGAGATATGCAAATCGGATCCAGGTATACAGGTAGTCAGATCAGAGACCAAACCTGCATGGCATGACCACGGGTAAGGGTGTGCGTGCACATGTGGAGAGGGACCTCACCTCGTGCTCACTAAGGCAATGGGGCTGAGGTAGAAAATCAACTTATGTGCTGCAAGAGGCGTGCTGCTTCACGAGGTGGGACTAAATGGTCTCTCCTTCGTCACAATGTAGCAGCTGGTGAAGATGCCTCCAATTGAGGTTGAGAAGGAGGCATTGGAGTTCAATCAGGCATCAGGAGGATCGCCAACCTTTGGCCATGTCAAATATGCTCAGGAGTATTGTCGGCCTTCAGCCACGTCAAATATGCTCATGAGGCGAATGTGATGAGGGGTTGGCGTGGTACGAGAGTGTGCATGTGACTGTAGCGATGTCGACGAGCGAGTGTGTAGGTGGTTGTGGGGGGAGAGCTTATGGTGAGTGAAAGCTAAAATTATGTGAGGGATTTTGTAGAGCGAGTGGCGACGGAGCTAGTGGAGTTGACAGCGATGGTTTTCATGCGGTGGTGTGGCAGGAAGGCTTCATTGAAGCATCACCAGAGTGGAGGAAGATGACGATGTTAAGGGGAAACGGTGGTCATGCTTGTGTCGTAAGTGCGGCAAAAAGAAGTAGGGAGAGAGAGAAGAGGATAGATGGACTTTGGACAGGAGAAGGTGGCTAGACGAGATTGGTCGTGGTAGACTAGCACCAGAGAAGATGAGGGGGATGGAGAGGCGACGATGACGAATGAGGGAGACAAACACCGTCTCTTTGTCCGGAGAGGCGCGTGACGATGAGGGGAGGAAGATGGGTCATCCAATTTGGCTACTAGACGACCGGATGAGGAGAATGAAGGATGTCCCCAGAGCAAGGTGTGGAGATGGCCGAAGGAGGAAGAGGGCTTTCCTCTGACCAAAATTTGCCAAGGAGCAAGGGTTCTTGCCCCTGATCCTTTTATTGGCCATGGGGAGGGGTTTCAAGATTGGAGACCAAGTTTTCAAGCTTAGTAAGCTTGCCAGAGTAGGACACCCACATCTATCATGCATTTGCATGAGAGATTGGGAAAGAATTGGAGCCTACGAATAGGTTCAAATTGTAGAGAAATCTCTTAGAAATCTTCCTTCCAAATTTGGAAGAGGTTGAATGTGAGATCAAGGAGAAAACTCTGATTAAAGGTCACCGGAGTTGTAGGAATAGGACATGGAGGCGACGGGGACCTTTTTACGAAGAAGACAATAATGATAGGGGGTATTTGCAAGGAATTTCAAAAGCTGAGGGGTTGTGTGAGAGAAAAAGAGTCAGATTGGGCCATATTGCAAACTAGGTCAAGACAATCCCTGTTTAGGCCCCAATTCTAATACAAACCTAATTTTGACCTAAGGAATCCAATGGTGAAGTTGGATTTTTGTTTTGACCTAGTTTGACTAGGTAATTTATGCAACAACCCAAATTAGGGCAATAGTCTATCTGAGACTCTATTTTAGGTCAAAATAAGTTTAGATGGTCAAATCAAAGATGCCAAACCCTAGAGAATATTTTTATATGATTTTTAAAGGGTTTAGATTAATTTTATACTGACTAGAACCTCAGTTAATTAAGTGGGTCTATTTTTAAGGTTTCAGATGTCATTTCATACTTGAAATGACTGAACACCCGTTTCTGTCTACATGGACCCACTTATTAGACATTAATGACTAAATGACCTTTAATAAACCCCTGGCATACCCTGTAGTTATTTTGTATTTGTGAAAAGATGGTAAAATTGCAGAAATAACCCAATTTTCATCTTTTCTTCTCGAAGCAATTTAACCTATTCAAACAACGTTCTGATTGATATGTAGGATCTGTTTTGACTTTATTAGATCAAATTGAGCTAGTTTTGGTTCATGATGGTGTTCCTATCATACCCCCATGCCTAACTTTTGTTAGTCCCTTGGTCAAATTCTATGAGTCAAACCAGTTATTTAGGTCAGATGTAATCGTCAAGATGCCCTATTAAGCCACATCTCTAGGAATCAGATCTTAATACCAACAATAGGCCTAGAGGTACTCAAGTACCAGCCCAGATCCAGACCTGACTAGCTTTCACTTCAGTCTGCCATGAAGGTTTCTAGGGCCTGCAGGAATTAACCTAAGGTTCGTTGTACCCAGCTGTTCAAGCACCCATGCTTGAAACATGGTTAGTCCAGGTTCAGTTTGCCAATGCATTTTGTTGGAGAGAGATATAGGAGAATTTTATTTGTGGAGAGCTTTCTCTCTCTTTTTCTTTTTATTTTATTTTTCCTTAGATCCATCATCGGATTGACCTTGAACACAGTATGTATCGGATTCCTTATCCCTACCATCAAGCCTCGTAGGGTCACTAGCAATCGATGCTTTGAGATAGCACCGCCCATGGCAACCCCCAGAACCTGGCTTTCGAGATTTTGGGATAATCCCAACCATGGTGTTCTGTAGCTAAATCTAGACCCTGGCAATCAACAATTCATGATAATGTCACCCATGGCATCTGAACCAGCACAAGGTGCTTACATGCCCCCGGTAGGATATTTAGATATCCTAGAAGACAAGCACCGAGGAGACGATATGTTATTGCACATCTTCGAGGGGAATTTCCTGCTTCTCCATGTTGGGAACTCATCCAAAACAACTTGTTTTCTCGAGACGCTCCTAATCTAGATCTTAAGACCATTTTCAAAATAGATTAAATGCCCTTTGGCATGATTTCATTATTTAGAGCGCACTGAACCAGACTGTGTGTCATTTAGGATGCTTAAGTTACTGAGTCCCATAAACCAGAGGTCAGTTAACGAGGTCGAATACTTCCTAAGCCTTAGACCTAATACATAAGCTTTGCACTTTCCCTAACCTCTTGAGGAGTAATCTGGATTGTAACAAGTGCATGAGTGTTTAAATCCCATCAGATCCAAGAGGCCTAAGGTCAGTATTCGCCACTAATCCCTTAAGTTTTAGCCTTCCAGATCTTAATTCATCATTCAATCCAACATAGAAGTTAAGTAAGTTTCATATTACTTTGAAGGGACTCAATTTCTTTTTTCTTTTTGCTCCTTTCTTTTCTTTTCAAATTTTCTTCCCTCCTTTTCAAAAATGGCACTTCTTTTTCCTCAATCCTCCTTTTTCTTTATGAAACCCTTTTTGTGAATTGATTCTCATGACGTTTTGCACTTTAATACCCCCCCATGCTTATGATTTGCAATGTCATCATTGTAAATTAGGTGGGTTCGAGTTCAGCTTAGATTGTACATTAGAATAGGTTCAAAGGGTGGGTGGATGGGTCAGGATGACTGCTGCGGATGATTTCAAGATCTAATACGAGTATCAGAGGCGGAGTCAGCTATTCTAATGGACAAACCCTGATGTGCAATATGACTTCAGCAAAGAGATGTCTCAAAAGGGTTTTGAGTTTTTCAAAAGATGATGGGTTACCTCCCATTAAGCGCTGAGTTTAATACCATCGGTCAGGCGCAATACACTCAGGGAAAGTGGAGATCAAAAGATACCTCAGCCAAGCTTGTATCAGTGAGTTCAATGAATGGCTTAAGTCACTGTCCATTCACAATGAAAGGTTCAGAATCAAGGCTGGGTTGACTGATTTCGATGGCTCCATTTCCAAAGATTTTTCTTATCAAGAAAGATCCAATCCACTTAGATCTGAGTTTTCCTGGGAAGAGTTTGAGCTTGGCATCAAAGAGTATGACTTTCTGACCAGGGTGGAAAGATTTTCGCATAATGTGCCTGTCATGGAAGGGTTTGACCCACTCTTTGTAGATACGCGAGTTCTCGTATGCATCATTGCATAGTTCATCGATCTCGCTTAATTGCAACCGACGATGTAGTCCAGCCTTCATCAGATCCAGATTGCACTTCTATATCACCCAATAGGCCTTATGCTCCATCTCTATGGGAAGGTGACATGCCTTTCCGTACACTAATTTGAAGGGAGACATACCTAATTGGGTCTTGTGGGTGGTCTTATAGGCCCACAAAGCTTCCGGTAGGCGAGTAGACCAATCCTTCCTATCAGGCTGAACAGTGACCTGAAGGATCTTCTTGATCTCTTGATTCGACAGTTCCGCCAATCCATTAGCTAGGGGTGGTAAGGAGTTGAGATATGATGCGACACCCCATACTTTTTCATCAGGGACTAGAAGTGCACATTGTTGAAATGAGACCCACCATCGCTGATGATGGCCGTAGGAACCCCAAATCTAGAAAAGATGCTTTCCTGGATGAATCGGAGAACAACTTTATGATTGCAAGTTCTCATGGGGACAGCTTCGATCCATTTAGAGACGCAATCAATAGCGAGCAAGATATATTTGAAGTTGTTAGATCTGGGAAAGGGACCCATGAAATCAATTCCCCATATGTCAAAGATTTCGCACACAATTATCTGGTTAAAGGGCATCATATCTCGCGGGCCCATGTTGTCGAGGGTCTGACAACAAGTGCATGCCCTACAATACGTTTGTGCATCTTTGAACATTGTGGGCTAGAAGAACCCACACTGGAGAATTTTCATTGCGATTTTACACCCAAAGAAATGGCCACCGTAGGCCTAGTCATGACATATTGAGATCAAGTCATTGACCTCGTCGTCAAGAATGCATCTCCGAATCACATGATCATTACCAATGTGGAAGAGATATGGCCCCTCCCAAATATAGTACTTGGCCTCGGAAATCAGCTTGTCCTGGCTGGAAGTCGCCCAATCTGGCAGGACTTTCCCCGTAACTAAGTAGTTCACAATATCAGCAAACCATGGGAGATCGTGAATGGCCAGTAGGTGCTTGTCTGGAAAATGCTCAGTGATTGGACCAAACAGGTCGATGATTGAAGAACGAAGATAGGACAAATGGTCAGCTACCACATTCTATTTTCCCACCTTGTTGTGAATCTCGAGATCAAATTCTTGCAACAGTAAGATCTAACGGATTAGTTGAGGTTTCGCATTCTTCTTCGTGAGTAAGTGCCTCACAGTGGTGTGATTCGAGTAAATGATGACATGGGAACCCAGAAGATAAGATCTGAATTTCTCCAGGCCAAATACTATAGCTAGTAGCTCTTTCT
Source organism: Thalassia testudinum (assembly GCA_037157565.1). Classification (NCBI taxonomy): domain Eukaryota; kingdom Viridiplantae; phylum Streptophyta; class Magnoliopsida; order Alismatales; family Hydrocharitaceae; genus Thalassia; species Thalassia testudinum. The sequence continues at coordinate 19,887,447 of JAZHRO010000057.1, forward strand.
CAGTAATTGTATAGTTACGCTAAGCCTCGTCCAATGTCTTGTTAGCATAGTAGATGACCACGGGTTTCCTGTCAACTTTCTGCCTAAGTACCACACCCACTGCATAGTCCGATGCATCACACATAATCTCAAAGGGTAGAGACCAGTTAGGGGATTGTAGGATTGGTGCTTGAGTAACCCGATCATGTAGGCTCTCGAATGCATGAGTGCATGATAAACGACAGTTTATCATCATTCTTATGCATTAAAACAAACCTAGCTCTTAGAGTTTTGCTCCACAAATGGGTTTTTGGGTTGCATTTAGGCATTACTAGGTTAGGCATGCATTGCATTTTCCTTTGTTGTTTTAATGTGTTTTTGTGAGTGTTATGGATGAATAGATATACAGATCCCTAAAACCCTAGCGCTCAAGAAGGCAAATGGTGAAGCTAGAGCTCAGACTAACTGGAACTCAACTTGATCCAGCTCACCGCAGTTGGAACCTAGCTCACTTGGACTATGGTTAGCTCATCCCAGTACCATTTAGCTAATCTCAACTGAATGGAAGCTCAAGAGAGCTCATCCTAGCTCACCCTAGCTCAGGTCAGCTCAAATCCAGCTCAACCTAGTTGAGTCTAGCTCATCTCAGCTCCTACTAGTCCACAGGGAGCTCTAGCTAGCTCAGCTAAGTTGACTGGAGTTCACCCCAACTCAGGTCCAGCAACATCTAGCTCCACTCAACCCCAACCAGCTGAAGAAGAACTCATACCAGCTTAGGAAGCTCAAGTCCAGCTCCCGGGGACTCAGCTTAGCTCAACTTGGCTGAGCTAAGCTACCTTAGCTGTCTCAACCAGCTCAATCCTCCCCGGGAGCACTAGACCCAGCTCACCTCAACTCCACTGAACAGAAGCCAGCTCACTTTAGCTTGGCTTAGTAGCTAGCAAAGAACTAGCAAGCTAAGCCAGCTAGAGTAGCACCATGTTGACCTCTTTAGTAGCTGCTAGCTCCACTTCAGCTCCAGATTCTTCAGATCCAGCTCCTCCCTCCAAACCCTTACTCCAACACCTCCTCCTCTACTCCACCATTAGCTAAGCTAGCTTAGCTTAGCTTAGCTATGCTCCAGCTCCCTTGGCTTTTACTACCTAAAAACCCTACCTAACAACTCCACCAAAGCTCCACATAAGCTAACCCTACTCAGTTCCAACCTAGCCTACCCACTACCTCCAGAAGACACCATAAGGTGGCGCCAACCATCCTTAACCCTAGGATCACCTAACCACCTCCATCCTCCCATCTTAGCCCTCCATTTCAAGAGTCAACATAACTCCTCATCCTACCCTATAAAAAGACCACTACCCACCACCATTCAAACCATCCTTGGCAAGAAAATTTCCTCTCATACTCTACCAAGAGCCCACACCCAGGAGAGAAGAAGAAGAAGAAGATTAAGGGGATATTCTGTCTCTTTGGTGCCTTCCCCTCTTCCCTTCTCTCTTGTGCCCACACCAGCCAAAGGAGGAGCCAGGCAAGGAAGACCTTTGGAGGAGGTCTTGAAGGTGGTCCACGCCACCTTGGAGGAAAGCTTGAGGGTGGTGCATGCCCACCCTTGGATGAGAGCATTGAAGGTGGTAGCATCCACCTTGGAGGAGATTTTAAGGAAGGAAAAGAAGGAGACCCTCTTTTCAAGCCAAGGAGCAGCTAGGCATGGAGAAAGAAGACTCCCTTCACCAGATTTTGCAAGAGGATTTATGTTTCTTTTATTGCTTTTATATTTTCTACTTCTAGTAGAAGCATTCCTCTACTTGTCTTTGTAGAGAACATAAATTCTGATTAATCGAATTGCCTTCTTTTTAATTTCTTATTGCAAATGTTACCTTTGTTCTAGCACTTGTTTCACTTCCACTCCCTAGTTACTCTAGGCCTCCACTTGCCAAGAGTGAGCTTAGGTAGTGGACATTTTCTATCTCTTAAATTTTAGCTAAGTAATTATAGGTGTCAGTACTTCCCATCACAATTCGCATTTTGCCCTCATCACTTAAAAAAAAAAAATTACATATTTAAAATACTAAAAAGAATGTTGAGATTTATTTTCTAAGCAAGAGGGTTGATTTGCAAGCAACCTACCTCCTTGGATGACCCTAGATACTCCCCTATCTAGGAATATAAATTTAAAAGCGTATGTGAATTTAGTCATTTTTTTCTTGCTTGAAGTGGATCTCATTCCCTTCTCTTTCTTTTCTTTCGTGTGTGCAGGAACTATAGAGGGAAAGTGAGAATTTCGAAGCGAAAGCTTAAAGTTTCTTTTCTTCCTATGGATTTTTAGGTTGGTTTCCTTTTTTGGTCACATAGTTAATTAAAACTACCAAAAAAAAAAAATTAAACTTGGCTTTCAGGATTCCAAACATCTTAATTAAGTGGAGTGGTATCCATTAAAATTCATTGTTTGCTTGAATGTTTTATTAACACCACTTCATTTCAAGTATTGGTGTTCTATTTTTCGGGTCTAGATTTCTATCTGGACTTGAAAAATAAATTTCCAATACCACAAGCCTTCTAAAATCATAAAATTTCATACAATAATTCCAAATTAAGTTAGGAACATCTGTTCCAAATTTTGGATCAATTGGCTTTGTATTTAATTTTTAAAAATTCATGGACTGTAGAGGGGTCACACCCTCTAATCTTCCTATTTTACTACTGTCCATGAATTTTTTGAATTTTTATACTCATCAAATATTTATGGAATTTAGCTTTATGGAATTCCTATGAAATTTTACACATCATATAAAATCACCAAAATTCTCTGAGGTCAGGGGTAATACTGAAAAGTCCAAAATACCCACAGGTATCATTTCTGGACTTTGACACCAATACAAATAAAAATTCAAAACAATTATCAAATAAACTTCTAAAATCTTAAAAAAAAAAATTTCCGGAATCCTTGTTTGATTTTACATAAGGTAGTGGTGTTGGTTGCACTGTTTGGACCACTACCTTTTCAGAAAGCCTAAAAAGAATTCATTGGTAGTAATTTTCTGTATTAAGGTTCAAATCCAATTAGGGTTTCTTTCTTGCTTTTTAGTCCCTCAACATAAAGGAAATACATCATCACCAATACAACTTGCTTTTCCTTTGATTGTGGAATTTCAAACTTGTTTGAACATGTAAAAAGAAAAACCTTAAAACACATTCAATTAAATTGAATCCTAAAAGACACATACAAAAAATGTGTGACAACTTGATTTGCATTGGAACCACTTTCCAATTCTTGCATACACAAAAAAAATTATAATAAGAGGGCAATAACCCAAATTAATGCCCTCCACATTCCGTGTGCAGTATAGTATCCTAGACCTAATTAAAATTCGTAGCAACTTGACCCCTAAGGCTTTATCAACTTAGGCTTACTATATAGGTCTTAAGTTTTCTTTAGTTAATACCAATTCTGTCATCTATATCTGGTGTTCAGGCTGAGGGGCTGTGTCAAACGACTAGGCACGGGTTTGTACAAGCACCTGGGGTTTTCCCTGGGAAACATTTGGGCCCAAACCTTCCCTTAAGCAACTTGGCTAGATTTGTTCACAGAACGGGTATTCACTATTGATAACTTATTTCCTACGTAGACCAAGTCTTAGGTTTATTGTTAGGGAATAGCACATAAGTTAGGTCTAGCTTTGATTGTTTGAATTACACACTTTCTCTAATCTCTTTCTCTTCTCCCCTCCAATTCTTCCAAAACAGTGCATGCACGGGCGACAGTCCCAAAAACCACACCTTGAGGGACCATCTGATTTCGCCCCCTGCAGCAGAAAATCATTGGTTTCTTCTCCCTCCTCTTCTAAAAAAATGGAAAATCCAGGAAGCTGACAAAAAAATTCTGCTTCCACTTCTAACCCGTCAGTTGACCCACAAGCTGACTTCACCCTCCCTCACCTCCCTAATTTGGAGCAACCGAAAATTCCAGCTGGGCTAGGTGGCCCTCCAATTATAACGCAAAATCCAAATCCCTTTGCCTTAATGGTCAAGCATTTGGTTCGACTACAACAAAATCAAGAAGATTTAGCTAGGACTATCATGAACCTAGCTAACCAAGGGCAAAATCGACCACCCTGCCAACAACCTGTCGTTCCTCTTAAGGATTTCTATGATCCTTCCAATTACGAGAAAAGACCAGGGGTGGTCATACCACAAGGGGATTTCAAGATCAAACCAGCCATTGTAAACCTTATCAAACATTTTCATCGTCTTCAAAGAGAGGACCTTTTTGTCATCTCGAGGAATTAACTGTCCTCACTCAAACCACTCGTTCCCACAATATGCAGGAAGACATGTGGTTAATGAGACTTTTTCCTCTCTCTCTTAAAGACAAAGCATCTCATTAGTTTAGAACGGTTGGGCACCCTATTACCACCTAGCCCCAATTAAAAAGTGCTTTTCTGAAAAAAAAAATTTCGATCGGTCGAGCGAATGCATTAAGAAGATCCATAATGACCTTTCAACAGAAAATTGGTGAACCCTTCCATGAAGCCTGGGAAAGATTTCAATAACTTCTAAGAAGTTGTCCCCACCATGAAATTCCACAATGGCAGTTAGTGCAGATCTTCTATCATGGATTAGAACATCAATTGAAACGATTTGTGGATGTCCCATGTGGGGGCAATTTCCTTAACAAAGACGTCGAAAGTGCCTATCTTCTCTTTGAAGAAATGAGTGAAAACTCATTTAACATGACTTCAATGGACACTTTTGGCAGAACACAAAACCCCAGACACGGAGTCCATGAAATTGACTCCAAATCCACCTTTGTTCCAGTCACTCAAGATGATCTATATATGTTAGCTCAGTGACTGGACCAGATGCAAATTCACCAAAAGAAAATGGAAGAAAGGCTCACAAATAAACAAGCTCCACACACTAACCCTCCACAACTTCTCCGAAGAGAAAATCTGCACAACATTAATGCCATATCTGCTGGTCAGCAATTTCTAGCTGATTTCCTGCAGGATTTGACTAGGAATTTTGATCAAAATATTTTTGATCCCACCATGGAAAATATTTATGCTCTCCAGGAGCAATTTAGAAACCCCTCCAACACTTTCAATCAAAACTGGAGGACTAACCCGAATCACTCCTGGAAAAACCTAAACCCGATTCCTTTTCCCAAACAAAACTATTTTGGGAATTATGGGCAACCTGTGTATCAACCTGGACCATCCCAAGATGATATTAACAATCAGGTCATGAAAACTCTGCAAGGAATGCAGACTCAAATGAAAGAAGTAACCCGCATGACTACCAACTTGCAACACCAAGTTAAGGTTACTCCTGATCATCGACCTATTGGGAATTTACCTTCCCAACACATGCCCAACCCAAATAATCAAGGGAATTAGTTCCAAGGTGGATATCCCAGTCAACCCATTCAACCAGCACCTCAGCATCCACCGGGTTTCAATAACAGTCAGGCTTCCTGTCCTCATCCTAGAAACAACCAGACTACAAATGCATTTACTTTGAGGAATGGGAAAACCACTCACAATCCCTTGCCTATTAAAGAAACCCTTTTTAATGAAACACATATTAACTCTTCCCCATCTCCCTCTCATATTGTTCAGGAACCAATTAATGCAAAACAGGGAAACCCTGCTCCATTTCCATAAGCCCTCCACTCTTGAACAAATAAGAAAAAGAGGAAATCCAAGTCCACTGAGAAGGAATTAATGGATTTATTTGGGTAAGTAGAAATTAAAATCCCTCTCCTAGATTCCATTAAATACATCCCTACCTATGTAAAATTCCTAAAAGATTTGTGTACCCCGAAAAGGTAGCCTCGAAATTTACGAAAGGTGATCCTTCCGGAGACAGTCAGCTCAATTGTGCAGAGTCGACTACCTCTTAAGAGAAAAGATCCCAGTGCCCCCTGATTCAAGTTATCATTAATGATACTTCTTTTGATCGTGCTTTGTTGGATCTCAGTGCCTCAATTAATCTAATCCCCACAATTGTTTTTGAGGAATTTAAGATCGGTGAATTAAAGCATGTTGAGGTTACTCTTCAATTAGCCGACCGATCTACAATTAAACCAAGGGGAATTGTTGAGGATGTCCTTGTCCAGGTCCAAAATTGTTTATTTGCAGTAGACTTTTTAGTCCTGGACATAGAGTTACCGGAAGCACTAAAGTTTTCCCCCATCATTCTTGGAAGACCATTCTTAGCCACCACCCGTGCGAATATTGATTGTGACTCTATAAAGATGAAGATCATGTGTGGCGGTGAGTCTGTAACTCTAGACATTTTCCAATCTTCTAAGCAGTTCCAAGAACCAGATTTCTTTGATGATTCGGATTCAAAAAAACAAAATATTCTAGAGGAAACTCTGCAAATTTCCTATTTAGGTTCCTATTTTTCCATTAATACGATTTCTGAACAATCCACTTCTTCTCACCCTTCTACCCTAACCACATATTCAGCTAACCCTCCACCTAACCCTTTCACTCTCACCTCACCACTAACCCACAAAGCAGAAATTCTTTCGCAACCTGGCCCACAATTGGAATTAAAACCTTTGCCTGACTCCCTTAAATATGTCTTCCTGGTTCTTAATCAGACCCTGCCCCTGATTATAAATTATGGACTTACCGGGGCACAAGAGCACAAACTTCTCCAGGTTTTCAGTAAATATCGAAAAGCTATTGGCTGGACACTTTCTGATCTTAAGGGTATTCATCCATCCTATTGTACACATCGTATATATTTAGAGGACAATTCTCGCCCCTCCCTCTAACCACAAAGGCGCTTGAACCCTATTATGCAGGAGGTGGTGAAAAAGGAGATTATTAAGTGGTTGGATGCTGATATCATCTACCTTATTTCTGACAGCTCCTGGGTTAGTCCAACACAAGTTGTCCCCAAAAAGGATTGACTAACAGTTCTCACTAATGATAATGGGGAGAATATAGCCACTCAAATCGCCTCTTCTTGGCACGTGTGTATTGATTACAGAAAATTAAACATTGCCACCAAGAAGGACCATTTCCTGCTCCCCTTTATTAATCAAATCTTGGAGCGGTTAGCCGGACAAGATTTTTACTATTTTCTGGACGATTATTCTGGCTATAATTAGGTAGCAATTCATCCTGAGGACCAGGACAAAACAACTTTCACCTGCCCCTTCTGAACCTTTGCTTTCTGAAGGATGCCCTTCGGTCTTTGCAACGCACCTGTGACTTTTCAAAGGTGTATGCTTGCAATATTTTCAAACCTGGTAGGTAAATGTTTAGAAGTCTTTATGGATGACTTCTCTATTTTTGGATATTCTTTTGACAATTGTCGCAAAAACCTTGAAAGAACTCTCCAAAAATGCATAGAAGTCAATCTGGTCCTCAGTTGGGAAAAAAGTCATTTCATGGTCCAGGAAGGTATTATCTTGGGCCATGTTATTTCAAAACAAGGAATCGCGGTAGATAAAGCAAAAATAGATGCTATATCTAAGCTCCCACCGCCCACCACTGTCAAATAGATTAGATCCTTTTTGGGTCATGTGGGTTTCTACTGTCGATTTATACAAAATTTTTCCCAAATCTCCAAGCCCTTAAGTCAGCTACTCACTAAAGACCAGCCATTTGATTTTAATGATAAGTGCCTGAAGAGTTTTTTGAGGTTGAAGAAAGAGGTTACTGAGGCACCAATTTTGCAGGGACTTGATTGGAATAGTCCATTTGAATTAATGACAAATGCCTCAGATTTGCTGTAGGGGCCATTTTAGGGCAAAGAATTGGCAAGAAGCCTATTGTGATCTATTATGCTAGCAAAACTCTTGATGATGCATAACGGAATTACACGGTTACTGAAAAGGAACTTCTTACCATTGTATTTGCCTTAGAAAAATTTAGATCTTATCTTTTGGGGTCACATGTCACTGTATATATTGACCACTTAGCAATTAAATATTTGCTGACAAAGAAAGATGCGAAACCCTACCTTATTCGTTGGATTCTACTGCTCCAGGAATTTGACCTGCAAATCAATGATAAGGTGGGATCGCATAACGTAGTGGCCGACCATCTCTCTTGTCTTATGACGAATGACATAATGACCCCACCTATTCAGTTCCTCGATGAAAGCATTTTGGCTGCTACGACCCTCCCTTGGTTTGCGCCCATTGCAAACTATTTAGCAACAGAACGAATCCCCGTTGATTGGCCAAAAACAAAACGGGATAAGTTCTTTGCTGATATTAAATACTATTTTTGGGAGGAGCCTGACCTTTTCCGCATTTGTGCCGATCAGGTCATTTGATGATGTGTACTAGATTTTGAGATCCATGATATTTTGACACATTGTCACTCAATGGCCTGTGGCGGACATTTTTCAGGCAAGAAAACTACAGCTAAAATCCTTAATGCAGGATTTTATTGGCCCAGCTTGCACAAGGATGCTCATGACTTTGTTTCATCCTGTATGCGTTGCCAGAGCATCGGCAACATGACTCGGAAGGACATGATCCCCTTAATCCTATTTTAGAGGTTGAAATTTTTGATGTTTAGGGCATTGACTTCATGGGACCATTCATCAACTCTGGTGGGTATTTATATATACTAGTCACAGTTGACTATGTTTCAAAATGGATAGAAGCAATACCCACCTGCACTAGTGATTATCGTGTGGTTGTCGAATTTCTGAAGAAAAATATTTTCTCAAGATTCGGCATTCCAAAGGCCATTATCAGTGACGGAGGCTCACATTTTACTCACTCACAATTCCATCACCTTCTTTCTGAATACGGGGTTAATCATAAAATTTCCACACCTATCACCCCCAAACAAATGTCCAGGTTGAAGTCTCTAACAGGGAAATTAAATATATTTTACAAAAGATGGTTAGGCTCGACCATAAAGATTGGTCCACCAAATTGGACGACACTTTGTGGGCCTACCATACTACGTTTAAAACTCCGCTCGACATGTCTCCCTTCCGTTTAATTTTTGGGAAGGCATGCCATCTCCAGGTAGAACTAGAACATAGGGCTTTTTGGGCAATAAAACAACTCAACATGGATTTATCTGATGTCGGTATCCATAGAAAATTACAATTAACTGAATTGGAAAAATTATGTAATTTTTCTTATGAAAATGCAAGGATTTATAAAGACCGAACAAAGAAATTTCATGATAAATACATTGTTTGAAAACACTTCGATGTTAATGAACGCATTTGGCTTTTTGATGCTAGATTACGTCTTTTTCCTAGCAAATTAAAATCTAAATGGACCGACCACTTTATTGTCCATAAAACATATCCATATGGCGCTGTTGATCTTTTTGATCCAAAAACTAATTCGACATTTCAAGTCAACGGACAACGTTTAAAGCCTTATTTTGATCATACGCCTAATCTTCTGTCTGAATCTTTTGATTTTACTGAGCCATCCACCTTTGATCACTAATGCACACTACGCCCGGCTGAATGGTGTAAAAGATTTCACTAGATGAGAGGTAACCCATCATTTCTTTTCCTACTTTCCTTTTTCCTTCTTCTTTCAGGTTTTGACCATCCAAAAATTGACCGCCCTTCACTAAGGTGATCCCTTTTCCCTCCTAATGCATAAGGACATTGCATATCTTAAGCATGGGGAGGTGTTTTTAAAATTTGATGATCGATTTAGGATTTTCAAAACCTAAAGACATGCATTTTTCTTTAATTTATTTCTTGCTTGCATACCCAAAAAAATAAAAATATTGAAAACTTTTTGAGGAAAAATTTTGAAATCGGGACTAAGGTCGAAAAACTCACTTTTGGTATAATGGGATTTAATCTCTAACAAACTAGGGATGAGGATGTGGATCTGATCATTAGAATTTCAGGGTCTATTTTAGACTAGATCAGATATCCTTCTCTAAAAATTCCACCTGAACTCAAGATAGTTTAGGTAACTTGATCCTATTTTGTAATGTGGAAAGTATTTGGCTTAGTTTTGATTCAAAAACTTGCATGTCTTAAGGAACTTTTTGTGTCAATTTTCACACACAAGCCAACACTTCAAAACAACTAGAAATTTGAAAAACTCCCTTATTTGGACTTAGTAAAAGTCTGAAGCAGATCATTGGTTTGAGTTCCCACCACCAAGAAGGAGGAAAATTTCCCCTTTGAGGATGCGATGTCAACATGTTACCACCTCAGCATTGCTCCATATCTACATTTCATATCATTAGATGGAGCATAAAGTGCATTTTAGCAGCTGAAGTGTCTTGGACGGTGCTCTACCTATAGCGTCGAAGCAAGAGCTTGAGTTTGCTTGGAGCGCCCCTTTATACCGCATTGTGTTTTGGGGTTGTGAGCTCCAGGGTGGTGTCTTGAATAGTGCGATTCTGAAGTACTGGTGCCAGAGCCCCCTCGAGGATTGGTAACAGGAATGATGATCTGGACACATCTATTGTAAGACTAAGCTAAAAATAAGCATGGGAGAGAAAAGTAATAATAATAAATTAATTAATTAATTAACATGCCTTTATAAATGTTGGCTTCTCACAAGCACGGACACAAGGTTTTAAAGGATTTTGCAAGTTGCGAATCAGATTCATGAGCCAGAAAAATCCTAAAAATAAAAATTTCAAGTCATCTGAATTAATAAGGGGTTAATTTGTGAATTTTCTAGAGGATATATTAATCCCATTTTGTCTAATGGTTGGATCTAAAAACAAATCTCGATGTTTATCCTTAACAAATCCCGTGCCTCCTGTGTTTAGATCAACCAAGGTCCCTTAATCTTTTTCTACACAAAAGTCAAAAAAATTAGATTTCCCAAAAATTTAGTTTTCCAAAAAATTAAAGTTTTGCTAAGTGACTAGCAAAAGATAAGCATGGGGGTGTGATAAACGACAGTTTATCATCATTCTTATGCATTAAAACAAACCTAGCTCTTAGAGTTTTGCTCCGCAAACAAGCTTTTGGGCTGCATTTAGGCATTAACTAGGCTAGGCATGCATTGCATTTTCTTTTGTTGTTTTAATGTGTTTTTGTGAGTGTTAGGGATGAATAGATATACAGATCCCTAAAACCCTAGCACTCAAGAAGGCAAATGGTGAAGGAGGAGCTCAAACTAACTGGAACTCAGCTTGATCTAGCTCACCACAGCTGGAACCTAGCTCACCTGGACTAGGGTTAGCTTATCCCACCTCCATTCAATTAATCACAGCTAAATGGTAGCTCAAGAGAGCTCATCTTAGCTCACCCAAGCTCAGGTCAGCTCAGATTCAGCTCAACCTAGTTGAGTCTAGCTCATCTCAGCTCCCACTAGTCCACAGGGACCTCTAGCTAGCTCAGCTGAGTTGACTGGAGTTCACCTCAGCTCAGATCCAGCTACATCCAGCTCCACTCAACTCCAGCCAGCTAAAGAAGAACTCATCCAAGCTCAGGAAGCTCAAGTCTTGCTCCCAAGGACTCAGCCTAGCTCAACTTGGTTGAGCTAAGCTACCTCAGCTGTCTCAACCATCTCAATCCTCCCCAGGAGCACCAGACCTAGCTTACCTCAGCTCCATTAAATAGAAGCCAACTCACTTTAGCTTGGCTTAGTAGCAAGCAAAGAACTAGAAAACTAAGCCAGCTGAAGTTGCCCCATGTTGACCTCTTCAGTAGCTGCCAACTCCACTTCAGCTCCAGATTCTTTAGATCCAGCTCCTCCCTCCAAACCCTAGCTCCAACACCACCTCCTCTACTCCACCATTAGCTAAGCTAGCTTAGCTTAGCTTAGCTTAGCTATGCTCTAGCTCCCTTGGCTTTTAGCACCCAAAAACCCTACCTAACAACTCCACCAATTAGCTCCACCTAAGCTCCACATAAGCTTACCCTACTTGGTGCCAACCTAGCCTACCCACTACCTCCAAAAGACACCATAAGGTGGCGCCAACCATCCTTAACCCTAGGATCACCTAACCACCATCCTCCCATCTTAGCCCTCCATTTCAAGAGTCACCATAACTCCTCATCCTACCCTATAAAAAGACCACGCCCAAGAGAGAAGAAGAAGAAGAAGATTAAGGGGATATTCTGTCCCTTTGGTGCCTTCCCCTCTTCCCTTCTCTCTTGTGCCCACACCAGCCAAAGGAGGAGCCAGGCAAGGAAGACCTTTGGAGGAGGTCTTGAAGGTGGTCCAGGCCACCTTGGAGGAAAGCTTGAGGGTGGTGCATGCCCACCCTTGGAGGAGAGCATTGAAGGTGGCAGCATCCACCTTGGAGGAGCTTTCAGGGAAGGAGAAGAAGGAGACCCTCTTCTCAAGCCAAGGAGCAGCTAGGCATGGAGCAAGAAGACTCCCTTCTTCACCAGATTTTGCAAGAGGGTTTGTGTTTCTCTTATTGCTTTTATATTTTCCACTTCTAGTAGAAGCATTCCTCTACTTGTCTTTGTAGAGAACATAAATTCTGATTAATCGAATTGCCTTCTTCTTAAATTCTTATTGCAATTGTTACCTTTGTTCTAGCACTTGTTTCACTTCCACTCCCTAGTTACTCTAGGCCTCCACTTGCCCAGAGTGAGCTTAGGTAGTGGACATTTTCTATCTCTTAAATTTTAGCTAAGTAATTATAGGTGTCAGTACTTCCCGTCACAATTCGCATTTTGCCCTCATCACTTCAAAAAAAAAATTACATATTTAAAATACTAAAAAGAATGTTGAGATTTATTTTCTAAGCAAGAGGGTTGATTTGCAAGCAACCTACCTCCTTGGATGACCCTAGATACTCTCCTATCTAGGAATATAAATTTAAAAGCGTATGCGAATTCGCATGTTACAACGTCATTAAAAACCCACTTTTACAAATCACGTGATTTTTCGCATCAGTGCACTCATCAGTGATCTCAAAATGGACATCCTTTGAGAGAAGATTAGTTAGGGGCATGATTTTCGAGAAATCAAGAATGAAACGGAAATAAAAATCGATGTGCCCCAGAAAAGAACGGATGTCCTTGACCGAGCTAGGCATGGGCCGTTTGGAAATCAAATTAACCTTAGCTCGATCAACCTGGATGCCTTCTTCAGAGACGAGGTGACCTTGGACAATTCCCTTAGGTACCATGAAGTGGCTCTTTTTCCAGGAAAGAACCAAATTCACGTCGATACAATGCTTGAGGATTTGGACCAAGTGTAGGAGGAAATCATCAAAAGATTCCCCAAATACTGAGAAGTTATCCATGAAGACTTCAAGGTATTCACCTACCATATCTGAGAATATGGCAAACATGCACTGCTGGAAGGTAGCAAGTGCATTGTAGAGACTGAAAGGCATCCTACGAAATATGTATGTCCTATAGGGGCAAGTGAAGGTGGTCTTCTATTGGTCCTTAGGATGGATTACTACCTAGTTGTAACCGGAGTACTCATCCAAAAAGCAGAAGAATCGATTTCCTACTAGTTTCTCGAGTATCTGATCAATGAATGGTAGTGGGAAATGATTCTTCTTTATGGAGGCAGTTAGTCATTGGTAATCAATACAGACTCTCCATGAGTTAGCTATAAGGGTTAGTATAGTCTCTTTGGTTTCAGTTGTAATGACGGTGAGTCCTGCCTTTTTGGCACAACTTGGATTGGACTCACCGAACGACTGTCGGAGATCAGGTAGATGATCCCTACATCTAACCACTTGATGATCCCCTTTTTCATGACCTACTGCAGATTAGGATTCAGGCATCTCTGCATTTCACGGGATGGTCATGAGCCCTCTTCAACGTAGATGTGATGCATGCAATAAGAGGGGCTGATGCCAGTTAGGTCATCGAGAGTCCACCCAATGGCTCTCTGATGCTGTTGGAGAATAGAAACCAGATGTGTCTCCTGATCAGAGGTGAGACGGGAATCGATAATCACAGGAAAGGTTAGATGGGTACCCAAGAAGACATATTTCAGATGATCAGGAAGAGGCTTCAATTCCATAGCAGGGTTATCCATAGCAGCAGGTGGTTCAGGGTGAGGTTCAGAAGTAATGATAGGAGCTGAAGGTATCTCTAGGGCTAATTCAGGCTCCTGTAAGTGTGGGTGTTGATTCTCTTGTGGTTGATCATTAGATATAAGCAGGTTTTCCTCAACACCTGGGTCATCAACCACGGACTCAATGTTGCAAATTTGCTCGATATTCCCACAATTAATTCCTCCTTGGGCCTTAAAGATATCTATCTTTAATGTCTTTCTCCCAAATTTTCACTCAATTTGGCCCTCCTCACAATTGATGTTGGGCCTAGCTGTGGCCAAAAAAGGACTCCCCAAAATGATCGATGTGTTCTTCAAGTTCTTAGGAGCATCCATGTCTAAGACTATAAAGTCCACAGGGAAGTAGAAATCACATACCCTAACTATGACGTCCTCGGAAACTCCTCTAGGTGACTTAATAGATCGATCAACCAACTGTAATGTCACCTCTATCGGTTTAAGCTCAGATCTTCAAGGTGGTCAAGTAGGGATGTAGGTATTAGGTTTATGGAGGCTCCTAGATCCAATAATGCGTGATCAAATTGAATATTGTTGATTGTACAGGAGATTAGAGGGGTACTGGGATCTTTTGCCTTAGGTGGGAGTTTACCCAAAATGACAAAGCTAGTTTGCTCCAAAAATATGATCGGGCTCCCACCTTTGGTTTGCGGCTTACGCTTTGGTGTACATACATCTTTCAGGAATCTTGCGTAAGCTGGTACGTGGCAAATTACATCCATCAACAGGATGCTTATTTGGACCTGCACAAAGAAATTGACCAGGTCTTCCTCGAGAGCCACCAGTTTGGGTTGCTTCTTTCCCTTTGTCAAGGCCTCAGGAAATGGAACCTCTGCAAGTTCCTCTAGAATTGGTCCATGTTCTTTATCTAGGATAAGAGTATCTTGACTGACCACCCTAGGGTTTGGGTTTGAACTACCAGGTTGAGAGTGGCTTGGGTAAGGTGGTTCCTGGGTTGTTTTGCCACTACCAGTTGTAACAGAGTTCAGTCCTACCTAGGTTTGGGTTGGGGTAGGAAAAAGAGGTGGTTACTACTGATAACCCACGTACGATGTCGAAGCCTCCATCTCGTCGAGTGATGGAGCAGAAGGGGCCTGATAGACATAGTGAGCTTGATCCTGAGTCGGGTTTATAATGCACCTCTAGTCCAACACGTTATTTGGATTGGGTAGAGGTTGCAAAGGGAGTGCACCAGGTTGGTGGGGATTTGCCATCTGGCCGAGTTGATTGCGAGCCACTATGATCTCATCTTTGTGCTGTTTTTGCATAGTCACATTCATCTTTTGAATGTCAGCCAGAGTCTGAAGGATAAAAGTCATTTGATCTTCTCGAGTTGGCCCGATTCGATAAGCTGGATTGGGCCGAGGTTGAAGCGGCAGATATGGATGAGAAACTTGTGGTCGGGGCTGATATTGAGGTCTCTGATTTTGATTATTCCCTGACCACGTGAAATTAAGATGATTACGCCATCCAGGGTTGTAGGTGTTTGAGAAAGGATCGTTCTGGATGGCATTTAAGTCCTCACAGGTTTGAGGAACCTCGGAGAAATCAAAAGATGGTAGTTCAGAGTTCTCCCAACTAGAGTAGGCGAATCTGGAGTTTCCTCAGAACCCTAGATCAGACAAGGGTGGGTATGGATCCATCCCCTAAGAAGGTCGATGATAGATGTTGTGCACAGCCTCCTTCCCAGAGAATGGTTGTGAGAACAGGTTTTATGTAGAGGTGGCTCGCTATAGATGTTGAGTCAACTCATCCACCTTCTTCTCAATGATGGAGACCTTGTCCAGACAACTGGCCATTAACTCCAAGTCGACGGAAGAGGATAGGCCATACGTCTCCTGTGCTCCCTGCGGATTCGTCAATGCATGGGTTGTCGTCCGATCGAACTTGCCCATGGATTCATTCTTGATGGAGTTCTTGCACATGTTCTCCCACATAGTGTCATTGTGTTGACCCATGATGTTTCCTCCATAGGTTGCATTGATGAATAATCGAATATCCTCACGGAGTCCTTGGAAAAGGGCTGGACTTGTTCTCATTTAGGAACTCCGTGGTGGGGACACTTTCGCATGAGATCTAGAAAGTGATCCCATGCCTCATGAAGCCATTCTCCTGCTTGCTATGTGGTCGGGCCCAGATAGGTTGTGTTAATATGGTGATTTTACCGTTGAAATGAGTATAGCAGTTAACTTAAATCGAGCCTAACCATCTCTTTACAAAATTTTTTACCTACCCTACTTGATTTTATCTTGGTCACTTTTAGGCCCAGGGTCGAACTCAGGGAAGTGGGATTAAAGGTAAGTTTCTATGCCCTTCCTACAACGAATCTCTTCCTTTCGCTTATTATGTTTTCGGTGTTTTTCTATTTAATATTTTTTCTGATAATTTTTGTCCTTGAGGTACACCCTTAAAATCATGTTCTTGGCTTTGAGCCAAATTAGGGTTCCAAAATTGGTCTTGCTATTCGCAAGACTGAGTACTTGCAAGTCAAGGATTATCTTTTCTCTTTTGTATATTTTTTATCTTTTTACTGGTAGGAAAGAGAAATAGAAATAAGGTAAATATAATATATATATATATTATATATGTATATAGGGGTGGGGTTGGAAATGGCATGTAGCACGGTGTCGAGTCGGTCGTCGTCTAGGAAGACGCAACTAATAGGACGAAGTGCCGCGTGGAGTGTACGATGGATGGTAGAAGATGTGTGCGAAAACACTTTCTGTACGTGTGTATCGGGGAATATCAGCAACTGATGCTGATTTTCCAGCGATACAACGTATGGTAGGTGACATGAAAAAAAATATATATATATGTATTTATGCAAATATATATCTATATGTATATATATATATGGTTATAATTATATAGGTGTATGTGTAGTTATGTATATATATACACACACACATACACACATATATATATATATATAAATAGATGTATATATATATATATATATATAGATGTATATAGATATATATATATATGTATATATATATATATATATGTATATACATATACATATATATATATATAGATATGTAAATATATGTATACATAGATGTATGTATATGTATATATATATATATTTATAATTAGATATATATGTATGTATATATAAGTATATATATGTGTATATGTATATATATATATATTAGTATAAGTATCTATGTATATACATATATGTAGATAGATATACATATATATATATATATATATGTATATATAGTTATAGATATATGTATATATGTATGTATATTTGTATATATATATATGTATATATACATATACCTAGTTATATAAGTACTAATATATGTATAGATATATGTATACATATATATATATGTGTGTATATAAATATATGTATATATGTAAATATATATGCGTATATATATATAAAAGTATATAGGTATATATATATATATATATATTTATGTATGTATGTATATATACTTATATATAATTGTATAGGTACTAATATATATATATATATGTATATTTATATATATATATAAATTATATAAAGGTATATATATATAAGTGTGTATACAAGGGTGTACAAGTGATAGTGTGTGTGTACGAGAATGTGTGTGTGTGTAAGTGTTTGCAGGAGGGAGTGAGAGAGTGCTGTAAGAGAGAGAGTGAGAGAGAGAGAGAGAGCGCATGTCTGCTGGCGTGAAGAAGCGATGAGTTAAGCCATTTGGACGCAACAGCCGACGTCTGGTGGTCCACGTGCATGTGTAAGCGCGTAGGCACGCGAAGAGGCGCACGCACGCAGGAGGGAGTGAGCGCGAGGGAGAGACCGCAGCGCACTGCGCTGCGCGGTGAGGCGGGTGCGGGCAAAGGCGCTATGCGCTGAAGCAAGCAAAGATGCAGGTGCAGACGGGTGCGAGTGCTGGAGTACGTGGGAGCAATCGTGGGCGTGCGCGGACGGGCTAGCACCGGTAGCGACACGGAGAGAGAGCGTCGGGTGACCGGATAAGTGATAAACTTACCGGTCACCGCACTGTAGCCACAGTGTTCCGCTGAAACGTGTGAACAGTGGCTACAGTGCGGGCACGGTTCGCGCGACCGGGTGCTGGCGGTTTTTGCGTGTACAGGCGCCGCTGAGCGAGCTGGCACACGTGCGGAAGGACTGCGCCGGCTACTGGCGTGCGTGGTGGGGGAAGAGGGCAACCTACTGGCACGCGCAGAAAGAGCTGCACCGACTGCTAGTGTGCGCGGTGACCTGCGTGCAGGAGAGAGGTGGCCGGCATCTTGATGCAGCAGCGGTTGAGCTTCAAAGCTTGACTCTGTGGCAATGGCGGAGATGCTTGGAACGATGAAATTGGAGCAGTGAACCACCACGCCCACCGGCTCTTTGATGAGCTGGGCGGTGGTGGGACTCACAGTGGTGGTTGTGCACCACTGTGAGCTGCTCCTACCCGTAGTGTGGCTCTTCAAGAAGAAGAGAGGCTGCATATGGAGGGGAGAGAGGAGGAGATGGCTTGGAGGAAGGAAGGTGTTGTATGTGTGTGGGGTGGACCAGGCTCCCCGCAAGGAAGATGGCTGAGCTCTTTTTAAAGAGGAAAGAGGCATGCATAGCCATGCCCTGGGCTACATGCATGGCTGTGCATGCGGCTGGCAGGGAGAGCTGTTGCAAAGCATGCCACGAGGAAGAACTGCCATGCCTTGCGGCCGCGGAGAAGAAGAAAATCAAAGTCAATAAAAAATGAGGATGGTGATTTTGCGAAGCAACACTTAAGGAAAACATTAATTTCAAGGCCATTTTATTCAGTCTCCTCCCCTCTAAAATAAATGCATGCATGCGTGTATTTTTACAAATGCAACTATGGCTACCTAATATGCACTGGCAATGCTAGGAAATAGCACAAGATGGCACAATTGTTGGTGTATTTTTTCTGTGCAATCATACCCTCATGCCTATCTTTTGCTAGTCCCTAGCAAAACATTTTTTTGTATTGTATTTAGAAATGATCTTAAGCTGAAGATTTTCTTCTGAGGCAACATAGGTGTGTTTATTTGTTGGATATTATGAGAACCAATTGTAGAGAAGACTACCAGTACTTTAAGTTTCACATGACGTAGACCATCTTTCAACTAACCTGGAGTCTTGATATTTAAACCTTAAGTATGATTTCCAGGACCCTGGAGATTTTTGCCGTACTCGAGAGCACAAGAGATTATGGCTTGTGCTTAGTGAAGGATCAAGCTGACCAGATGAACATTAATACTCAAGCCCAGGGTTTCACAAATTTTTAAGTGTAGTTTGGTCCCAGTTTCAGCTCATGTTTTCAGATTGACCCTTAAAAAGATGACGGAAAACTCAACTCCCATTTTATGACATTTGTGGCTCAAAGAAAATAAGGTGTTTGCCCTGATGAACTTTTGTAGGGTGGAGACTTTCCAGACATTTGCGAGACATACTAACTTATTTGTACCCTTTTTTTTCTTTTTTTGAAACACGTGTCAGTATATCTCTTACAACATTATTTGGAGCAGCACACTTTTCTTTTCTGTGGGAGGGTTCCTTTTTGGTGGAAAGAGTCTCTCCTAAACACAAGACTAAAGCCTGGGATAAAAAGTATACCTGCTCGCATAGGTAAGGACTCCACCTTCCCTAATGAACACTAGGGTTGTATCTTATGTTCACCTGGTCTTTCTTGATATGTGTAGTGTGAACCAAGATTACTTAGGCTCTCGAGTAGAAGCAAACCAACGGATCTTGTACTAGTGTCTCAGGTACAAGAAACATCCTAAGTTAGGAGAGATTCTGATCTATTTTATCAATGCTCAAGTGAATTAAGCCGAGCCTGAGCGAATCAAGCTTCTGCGGCCTAGAAAGTCTTCAAAACAGTGGTTGAATATCCATAAACACTTATTGTGTTTTTGTTTCAGCCATCAGATCATTACTAAACACCATTTTTTTTTTTTATAGATAGATGGAAATTGCATGATACCATAAAATACCCAAATCCTATGGATGCCTATCCACCCCCCCTGCCAAACGATACTATGTCCTCATATGCATGCAGGGAAGGGTAGAGGAAGGACGGATGATCGGGTAATGAGAGCTGAGGTGCAGGGTATATAGCAAGGTGGGTGGATGGATGGTAGGTGGTGAAGTGAGCATGACAGTGAAGTGAAAAGTGATGGTGGATAGTGAGTGTTGTTGGGGTGCCTCCTAACCAGTGCTGAATTTACCGTCCCCAGCTGGACTCAGAATGAGGCACAAAATTAGCTACCCTCTAACAGGGTAACAGTTTCTACAACGGGGGCATGTTCATGAGTAAGATAGGGTTTCAAAATCTGCCCATTGACCGTAAATTTATGCCCAGATTTGGGATCTTCAATCTCAACTGCCCCGTTGGGAAATGGTCTCGAGACCAGAAAAGGACCAGTCCATTTGGACTTCAATTTTCCAGGAAAGAATTTGAGCCAGGCATTGTAGAGCCAAATTTGCTGAGATGGCTCAAATTCTTTCCGCCGAATATGGCTGTCGTGGAAAGCCTTAGTGCGTTGCTTGAAAGTTAAAGCAGAATCATAGGCTTCACAACAGAGCTCTTCCAGCTCCTGGAGTTGGAGTTTCCTTTCTCGACCACACAGGTCTGGGTTGAGGTTACATTGGCAAACCGCCCAATAAGCGCGGTGTTCCAACTCCACGGGCAAATGACAAGGCTTCCCGTAAAGGATTCTATAAGGAGACATACCAAGGGGAGCCTTGAAGGCGGTCCGATACACCCAAAGTGCGTCAATCAGCTTGTCGGACCAATCCTTATGGCCAGGCCGAACTGTTTTCTGGAGAATTTACTTGATTTGTCGGTTCGACACCTCTGGCTAGCCATTCGTCTGAGGATGATACGGAGATGCAATACGATGGTGAACTCCGTATTTCCACAGAAGTGCCCGAAAAGAAGCATGGGTAAAGTGGCTTCCTCCATCTAAGATAATGGCTCGAGGGTCCCAAAGCATGCAAAAATGTGGTCTTTGATAAATCAAGTGGATATAACATGGTCAGCACGGTGCGTGGGAATAGCCTCGATCCATTTCGAAACATAATCAACAGCCACGAGAATGAATTTGAAGTCGTTGGAACGAGGAAAGGGACCCATGAAATCAATTCCCCAAATGTCGAAGATTTCTGCAGCTAGGATGGGTTGTAAGGGCATCATGTCACGACGTGACATTGACCCTAACGACTGGCACCTAGTGCAATGTTTGGCATAATTGTGTGCATCTTGGTGAAGGGAGGGCCAAAGGAAACAGCACTGGAACACCTTGGCTATAGTTTTCCTCCCGGAGAAATGGCCTTCGCTGGCCTGATCGTGGCAGAAGGATAGCACACGGGGGAATTTGCTGTCAGGAATACAGCGACGGGTAATTTGATCAGCACCTATTCAAAAAAGAAGTGGATTATCCCAGAAATAATACTTTTCTTCTGCCATGAGATGCTCGCACTGGTTTTTAGGCTAACCACGTGGAAGGGATCCAGAAGTAAGGTAATTGGCAATGTCAGCATACCAAGGTCCAGTTGCCACATTAATTGCCAATAGGTGCTCATCGGGAAAAGTTTCATTGATCGCAGAGTAAGTCCAATATGGTCAGGGTCCAGTCTGGAAAGATGATCAGCCACAACATTCTGGGCTCCGACCTTATCGCGGATCTAAATGTCAAATTCTTAGAGCAGAAGGATCCAACGAATCAGTCTAGGCTTGGCATCCTTCTTGTGCATGAGATGGCGAATGGCCGCGTGATCAGTGAAAATAATAACATGTGAGCCCAGAAGGTAAGAACAGAATTTCTCCTGCCCAAAGACGACCGCCAGTAGTTCTTTTTCAGTTGTAGTATAATTACGCTGGGCCTCATCCAACGTCTTACTAGTGTAGTACACCACGAAGGGGTGTCGATCGCATCTTTGTCCCAGGATGGCTCCGACTACAAGGTCGGAAGCGTCACACATGAGTTCAAAGTCGAGGGACGAATCAGGTGGCTAGAGAACAGGGGCCTTGGTGACAGCAATACGCAGCTGCGTGAATGCTCATATGCAGTCAGGGCCCATATCAAAGGGTACGTCGGTCGATAGGAGATGAGTTAGCGGTCGAGAAATCTTAGAGAAATCTTTGATAAATCTCCTATAGAAACCGACGTGTCCAAGGAAGGAGCAGATTTGTTTGACAGAGCCAGGCACGGGTAAATCAGCAATTACATCAAGCTTAGCTCTGTCAACCTCGATACCCCTATCGGAGATGATATGTCCGAGAACAATTCTCTCGTGTACCATAAAATGACTTTTTTCTCAGGAAAGCACAAGGTTTACATCAATACATCTCCTAAGGATACAGGTTAGGATGGCAAGACATTCATCAAATGATGGTCCAAAGACCAAAAAGTCATCCATGAAGACCTCGAGAAAGTCACCCACCATGTCATGGAATATCGCTAGCATACATCTCTGGAATGTTGCTGGCATGTTTCAAAGTCCAAATGACATCCTTTTAAATGCAAAGGTGCCGAAGGGGCAGGTAAAGGTGGTTTTCTCTTGGTATCGGGGGTCAATTGCCACTTAGTTATATCCTGAGAATCCATCTAGAAATAGGAAAATTTATTTCCCGCTAACCGCTCCAGGATTTAGTCAATGAAAGGTAGCGGAAAGTGATCTTTCTTAGTTGCAGCATTGAGTTTCCTATAATCTACACACACTCTCCAAGATGTAGGAGTGCGTGTAGGGATGGATTCGCCCCTATCATTGACACGGATGGTGAGTCCCGCCTTTTTGGGCACAACGTGAATCGGACTCGCACAGGGGCTATCGCTGATCGGGTAGATTATACCCGCATCCAGCCACTTAATAATTTCCTTCTTAACGACCTCCCGCATGTTGGGATTGAGACGTCGCTGCATCTCGCGGGAAGGTCGAGCCTCCTCCTCCGTATATATACGGTGAGTGCAGTAGGAGGGGCTAATGCCAATTAAGTTTGATAAAGACCATCCAATGGCTGCCTTGTGTTCTATAAGGACCTTCATTAGTTTGCACTCTTGCTCCCTGGTCAATTTTAAACTAATGATTACGGGGAGAATTTCATTTGGTCCTAGGAAAACATACTTAAGTGTACTAGGCAGCTCTTTCAGCTCGAGAGTCTATGGTGAAAGGTCTGGCATTTCTTGGGATGAGAGTGTCCCAGGCGGGTCGGAAAACAAGTCAGGAGGAAGAAGTTGGCCCTCAGATTGGCCAAGAAGAGGGGCTTCTTGGATAGATGGATCCAAAAAGGAATAGCCCCAGTGAGTAGTATGTGGGCTCAAGGTCACAGTGTGGAGTTGCAACTCCGCCTGATTTGGCAGGAAAGAAAGGGCAATCCAATCTTCAGGAGTGTGGACCGGCGGTGAGTAGCCCAGATATGACTCAGAACACGAGGTATGGGAAGCGGAGAAAACCTCGCTAGAAGTCTGGTCAGGAGAAGGTGCGGGAATATGGAGGGATGGGGAAATGTCACAATGTGTGTTGGTCAGGCAGTCGTCAGTGTTTACAGGTAATCCGCAACTGTCAAAATAGGTACCAATTAGTTCGATACACGCACTGATGGCCATGTCCTCGTCAAACGTGTCATCCTCGATGCAATCACAATAAAAGTTCTTGGCTACCTTGAAGATGTTAAGCTTGAGCTTTTCAGATCCAACGGCAATCTCAATATAGCTCGACTCCAAGTAGATGTGGGTGCGGGCTGTGGCCAAGAAAGGTCGACCAAGGATGATCGGACAATAAAAAAGTGAGCTAGGAACTTCCATATCTAAAATAAGAAAGCCAACAGGAAAATAGAGACTGTTGACCCTAACCACCATGTCTTCCACCACACCCTTCGAAATTTTGATAGAACAATCTGCCAACTGTAACGTGATAGGGGTGGGTTTCAGATTTCCCTAGGAAAATTTTTTGAGCATGATGGTTGGAATAAGATTGATGGAAGATCCTAGATCAAGCAGGGCATGGTTAAAATTGCAGCCTTGGATGCTACAGGAAATAAGCGGTGTGCCCGGATCTTTCTGCTTCGGTGGTAGATTTGATAGTATAGCACAACTCACATGAGGCGAGAGAACCATCGGATTCTTAGTTTTCTTTGACTGTCGCTTGGATGTTGTGTAGCCTTTGAAAAATTGGGCGACAGTAGGTATGTGGTCGATAGCCTTGAGTAGGGGTACCTTGATTTCAACATCCCTGAAAAAATTATGCAGGTTATCAAAGGCCTGCGTATCCTTCTTCTTGCCTTTTGGCTCCCTTAGTAGAGCCTCAGGGAATGGGACTGATTCTGGCACCAATTTGGGTATATCATCCTCCCGCGAATGCGGTGCACATCCCAAATGAGAGGGCGATGAAGATGATGGGCCAGGATCAAGTCGAGGCGGATCAACAGTCTGCTTGCCGCTCCTCGTAGTGATCGCATTGGACGATGCGGGTCCAGTGGGATCATAAAGCGGAGGAGGGTTCGCCATAGGGACATAAGAGTGAGGTGCTGTAGCAGGATTAGCCTGAAATCTTGGTGGAATGCTCGGAGCATGCAGAATTTGATGAACCTGCCCCTGAGAAGGTCGTACCTGTGGTGGAGGACCACGGGGTATGAAATTTCGTGGGTTGGGAACAAGTTGGGCTGGAAGAGTGCCCTAAGATCGAGTCGCCATGCGTAGTTGACTGATCTCAGCATTCTGCTATGCCAATTGGTGTTGAAGAGAGGTCATGTTCTCTTCATGGTGCTTTAACATTTCCGTCATCATTCGCATCAATTTATCAAGAGGACTTGATGCATGTTCTGTTTGCGGTACGTAAGGACCCGATGGTGGATTAGCCATAGGATTAGACTGGGCCCTTGGGATGACGGGTGTGGACGGTCGCATTGGTCCACCTTTGGGGTTTTGGCACTGCGGGTTGTTGGACCATGCAAAGTTCGGATGATTTTGCCGCCCTGGGTTGTAAGTGGCAGAAAATGGGTTGTTCCCCAGGGCGTAAGCGTCTTCTATGCCAGAAGATGCATCCGCATGTAAATATGCATCCGAGCACACGGAGACTTGGTCCTCCGTGTCAAAATACTAGCTTGCAGAAGCCAGATCCACATGACTTACCAAATCGCTCGGCGCGACACTCCGTAAGGAAGGTCTTACGGGGTTTCTCGGGATATGACTGGTGTTGGAAGAATCGGAATTGTGATGAAGTGGTGAGGTGGGGGTGTTTGCCATAGAAAAGGTGGGGTTGGCCAGAGGCTCGTCCAGCTTCTTGTGCACGACGGAGACTTCATCCAATTTCTATGCGATAAGGCTGAGATCTGTGGATGAATGGGAGGGTCCCGTGTCAACTTCGTGGACATTACGGGGTAGGCTGGTATGATTAAATGAGACAGTGGAAGCATTGTTCATTGATTTTTCACTCATATTTTCAAATAATTCGAATGCTCCATTCTCGTCTTCATTCATGAAATTCCCTCCGCAGGAAGCATCTGCAATCTGCTTCAAAGTCTCATTTAGCCCATAGTAGAAAATCTAGGCTATATGCCACTTAGGCAGACCGTGGTGTAGACACTTCCTGAGGAGGTCATTAGATCTCTCCCATGCCTCATGAAATTGTTCGCTGTTTTGTTGCGTAAAGGAGGTGATAGCACGGCGAAGTGCATTGGTTTGCCCAATTGGGAAGAACTTCTTGAGAAACATTGTTCGCATCTCTTCCTAAGAGTGGGTGGTTCTCCCAAGGGTGCGTAACCACTGCATCACTTTATCCCGCAATGAAAATGGGAACATTTTCATGAGGACTATAGGTAACTCGATATTTCTTGGTTTAACTGTTTCAGCCAATTGGGTTAGGTCTTCCAAGTGGAGAAAAGGATCTTCACTTGCAAGACCATGGAAGTGAAAATTTATCAGGCCAATTATGTTAGGTTCAGTTCAAAGTCATCCCTGCCCATGGGGACCCGAATTTGACCTATGGTCTTTGTAGCAAAGGGATTCTGATTGGAGCTAAGAGACCTAGGCTCCTCTTGTTCGGGAGGGTTCTGCATTTCCTCCAGTGTTTCCTTGATGGCCTCAATTTGTTCATTATACATTTCCATTTGGGCTTGGAGGCAGGTTATGGGATCCAAGGCTCCACCACCTGGTGGGTTTTGAGGGTGATTTCCTCCCTCAGGATTTGGGGGTGGGAGTGCAGCCATGTTTGTGCAGGAGGAGGATGATGCGTCTTCTTTTCTAAAATTATCAGGCAATTCACACAGTTCAGGGTTTTGTGACCTCCTCCCAAACATGCACTACCGCAGGAAGAATTGGAGGGATACGAAGGGAAAAGAGATGAGAGAAATGACGCCGCAAAGGTACACTTTATGACAAATCAATACAATCAAATTCTTAACCTCTACAGAGTGCCCTTAGACCTAAAGATCTATGTTACCTACTATCACGACCCTACGGAACCGAATGCGAGCACCGCAGAACCACTAGGCTAGATTGAAAGGCCATTTGCCCTAGTCTTAAACACCTGATAGCACGCGGGAACCCTCACCAGCACGTAGGTGCTACACGCAGGTAGTTAGACCTCCAATCCTTAATAAGGGTCAAGTTGCTACCAATTTTAGTTAGAGGCTTAGGATCAAGTGCTTCTGGAATGTGAAGGACATTATTTACAGGTAATGCCCAAGTGATTGATTTTATAGAGAGTGTGTAAACCAAGCATGCAACGGGGAAATCTCCCCGAATTGAAGTTTTAAGTGGTGAATGGTTTTTAGAGTTTCAGCCTTAAGTAGTATGGATTTTAGGATTTATCTGAATTACCAATTCAACCAATCTTTGAGTTTTGAGAGAATACAAGTTTTCTTCTAAGCCCAACAAACCCTTCTTCAATGTCAATTGGTTAATGCATGCTAAAATGCAACGGGCTTCCCTAGATGGAGATTTCTATGTGTGGATGCACGAGTCAATTTTATATTAGTGTGAAAGGGAGCCAAAGTACTTTAATTCAAGTGCACCCAATCACCATAATGATTTCCATACACAAGGCTCAACCATAAGATAAAGAAAATCAGATTGTTGGGGTTGAAGTATTCGGGATCGAATCTTAGGCACGTGAAAGGTTGTGGTGGGGTTGGAATAAACTCAATTCCAAGTCTCCCCACCAAAAAGATGATCCCGAATTGCAGATAAATGAGGCAAAGAGGGGTGCAATCAATCTTTTTATTTTTGCCTCAAAGAATACTTCACATGACGAAAGATTCAAGAATCAAGATTCTAGGATCTTCACTATGCGAAGATTGGCGGGAAATCCTGCGGCGGTGGGAGTGAAGGCAAACAATCAAACAAGTGATTTTTAATCCACTTGCCCCAAGAGATCCCAAAAAGTTTTTCTAGTTTTTTATTTTTTTAGTTAGTTTTTTTTTATTATTAAGGTGACAAGTTGACCTAAGTTGCTAAGAAAGGAAGACCTACTTGTTTAGCAATGTGTGCGAAGCTCCAGTGCGGTGCCGGTGACTTCACGCTCTCGTTCCCACCTTGGACCTACTCACGTCTCCGACTTCATCTGCCTGTCTTCTCCTTGCAACACATTCACCTGCACATCAACAAACAAAAACACCTGTGAAGAGAAGGGCGTGAGAAGAGAAAAATTAAAGGAATGGAGTAAAAACTTACTTGAATGCGCACTTCCCCGGCAATGGCGCCAGAAAAGAGCTATGGTCGGGCCCGGATAGGTTGTGTTAATATGGTGATTTTATCGTTGAAATGAGTATAGTGGTTAACCTAAATCGAGCCTAACCATCTCTTTTCAAAATTTTTTACCTGGCCTACTTGATTTTATCTTGGTCACTTTTAGGCCTAGGGTCGAACTCAGGGAAGTGGGATTAGAGGTGAATAAGTTTCTACGCGCTTCCTACAACGAATCTCTTCCTTTCGTTTATTATGTTTTTGGTGTTTTTCTATTTAATATTTTTTTCTGATAATTTTTGTCCTTGAGGTACACCCTCAAAATCAGGTTCTTGGCTTTGAGCCAAATTAGGGTTACAAAACTGGTCTTACTAGTCGCAAGACTGAGTACCTGCAAGTCAAGCATTATCTTTTCTCTTTTGTATATTTTTTTTCTTTTTACTGGCAAGAAAGAGAAATAGAAATAAGGTAAATATAGTATATATATATATATATATTATATATGTATATAGGGGTGGGAGTGGAGGTGAAAATGGCATGTAGCATGGTGTCGAGTCAGTCATCGTCTAGGAAGACGCAGCCAACAAGATGAAGTGCCGCGTGGAGTGTAGGATGGATAGTGGAAGATGTGTGCGAAAATACTTTCTGTACGCGTGTATCGGGGAATACCAGCAACTGGTGTAGATATTCCCGTGATACAACGTATGGTAGGTGATATGAAAAAAAAAATATATATATATATGTATTTATATATATATATAGATATCTAAATATATTTATAGATAGATGTAAGTATATGTATATATATATATTTATAATTAGATATTTATGTATGTATATATAACTATATATATATATATATATGTATATATATATATTAGTATAAGTATCTATGTATATAGATATATGTAGATAGATATACATATATATATATATATGTATTTATAGTTATAGATATATGTATATGTATGTATATTTGTATATATATATATATATATATATGTATATATACTTATACCTAGTTATATAAGTAATAATATATGTATAGATATATGTATATATATATGTGTGTGTGTATATAAATATATGCATATATGTATGTATATTTGTATATATATATGTATAAATATATGTGTATGTATATGTATATATACTTATACTTAGTTATATAATAATAATATATGTATAGATATATGTATATATATATATACGTGTATATAAATATATGTATATATGTATATATTGATTCAAAATATATATATATATATATGTATGTATGTATGTATATATACTTATATATAATTGTACAGGTACTAATATATATAGGTATATATATATATTATATATAGGTATATATATATATAAGTGTGTATACAGGGGTGTACAAGTGATAGTGTGTGTACGAGAGTGTGTGTGTGTAAGTGTTTGCAGGAGGGAGTGAGAGAGTGCTGTGAGAGAGAGAGAGAGAGAGAGAGAGAGCGTGCGTCTGCTGGCATGAAGAAGCGGTGAGTTAAGCCGTCTGGACGCAGCGACCGACGTCTGGTGGTCCACGCGCATGCGCAGGCGCATAGGCGCACGAAGAGGCGCGCGCATGCAGGAGGGAGTAAGCGCGAGGGAGAGACCGCAGCGCACTATGCTGTGTGGTCGAGCCCAGATAGGCTGTGTTAATATGGTGATTTTATCATTGAAATGAGTATAGTGGTTAACCTAAATCGAGCCTAACCATCTCTTTACAAAATTTTTTTACCTAGCCTACTTGATTTTATCTTGGTCACTTTTAAGCCCAGAGTCGAACTCAGGGAAGTGGGATTAGAAGTGAACAAGTTTCTACGCCTTTCCCACAATGAATCTCTTCCATTCGTTTATTATATTTTTGGTGTTTTTCTATTTAAGATTTTTTTTCTGATAATTTTTGTCCTTGAGGTACACCCTCAAAATCAGGTTCTTGGCTTTGAGCCAAAGTAGGGTTCAAAACTGGTCTTGCTATTCGCAAGACTGAGTACCTGCAAGTCAAGGATTATCTTTTCTCTTTTGTATTTTTTTTTTTTCTTTTTACTGGCAGGAAAGAGAAACAGAAATAAAGTATAATATATATATATGTATATATTATATATGTACAAAGGGGTGGGGGTGGAGGTGGAGATGGCGTGTAGCACGGTGTCGAGTCGGTCGTCGTCTAGGAAGATGCAACCAACAGGACGAAGTGCTGCATGGAGTGTAGGACGGATGAGTGGAAGATGTGTGCGAAAAATGCTTTCTGTATTCTTGTATCGGGGAATATTAGTAACTGGTGCAAATATTCCAGCAATACAACGTATGGTAGGTGATATGAAAGTATATATATATATATATGTTTATATATGTAAATATATATCTATATGTATATATATATATATATGGTTACAATTATATAGGTATATGTGTACTTATATATATATATATATATATATATATATGTATGTATACATATATAGGTATGTAAATATATGTATAGATAGATGTATGTATATGTATATATATATATTTATAATTAGATATATACGTATATATAGTAATATATGTATATAGTTATTTATATCTATATGTATATATATATATATATTAGTATAAGTATCTATGTATATAGATAGATGTAGATAGATATATATATTTATATATATATATATGTCTTTATAGTTATAGATATATGTATATATGTATATATATTTGTATATATATATGTATATATATATGTATAAATGTATGTGTATATATATATGTATATATACTTATACATAGATATATAAGTACAAATATATGTATGGATATATGTATATATATATATATATATGTATATAAATATGTGTATATATATCAATATATGTATGTACATGTATATATATATAAGTATATAATAGTGTATAAGTGAGTGGGTGTATGTGCGAGTGTGTGTGTGTATGTGTCTGCTGAGGGAGTGAGAGAGTGCTGTGAGAGAGAGAGAGAGAGAGAGAGCGTCTGTTGAGGAGGAGGCGCGGGCGAGTTAAGTCGTCTGCACGCAGCTGCCTTCGTCTGATGCCACGCGTAGGCGCACGAAGACGTGCGCGTACGCATGAGGGAGCGGGCGTGGGAGGAGCCGCAGCGTACTGCGTTGCACGGTGGGGCGGGTGCAGACACGAAGAAGCGGGCGCTGAAGAGGGTGGGTGCAGGAGAAGGAGCGGGCATGGGCATACGTAGAAGTGGGCGCTGGCGTGCCCGGACGGGTTGGCACCGGTAGCGGCGCGGAAAGAGAGCGCGGGGTGACCTGATAAGTGAGAAACTTACCGGTCACCGCACTGTAGCCACAGTGTTCCACTGAAACGCGTGAACAGTGTCTACAGTGCACGCTCGGCTCACGCTACCGCCTATGCCCGGTTCCGTGAGTGCGGGCGCCGTTGAGCGAGCTGGTGCACACCCGGAATTACTGCACCGGCTGCTGGCGAGTGCAGAGAGGGTTGGGCCGCGGGCGGAACTTCGCGACAGGGCGTGTGGGGAGGGGCTAGGGTGGCCTGCTGGCGCGCGCAGAGGGCGTGGAACAGGCACCTGAGGCCTGCGTTGCTACAGCTGATGCCTTGCTACTACTACTGCGGAGCTTAAGCTTCAAAGCTTGAAGCTCCTGTGGCAATGGTGGAAATGCTTTGAACGGTGAAATCAGAGCAGGGAACCACCACGCCCATCGGCTCTTTGATGAGCTGGGCGGTGGTGGGACTCACAATGGTGGTTGTGCACCACTGTGAGCTGCTCCTGCCCGCAGGGTGGCTCTTCAAAGAGGAGAGGCTGCGTATGGAGGGGAGAGGGGAGGAGACGACCTGGAAGGGAAGGAAGGTGCTGTGTTTTGGCGTGTGGACTAGGCTCCCTTGCAAAGAAGCAAGCCGTGCCCTTTTAAAGAGGAAGAAGGCATGCACAACCATGCCCTGGCTATGCATACGGCTGCAGGGCAAGCTTGCTGCAGAGCATGGCATGAGGAAGGTCCAACCATGCCATGCAGCCGCAGAGAGGAAGGTAAAATATCAAATAGAAATAAAAAATAAAGGTGGAAATTTGCAAGGCAGCACTTGAAGAATTTGTTATTTACAAGGCCATTTATTTCACTCACCTCCCCTCTCAAATAAATGCATGCATGCGTCTATTTTCACAAATGCGACTATGGCTACCTAATATGTACTGGGAATGCTAGGAAATAGCACAAGATGGCACAATTGCTAGTGTATTTTTGTTGTGCAATCATACCCCCATACCTATCTTTTACTAGTCCCTAGCAAAGCATTTTTTTGTATCGTATGTAGAAATGATCTTTAAGGTGAAGATTTTCTTCTGAGGCGACATAGGTGTGTTTATTTTTTGGATATTGTGAGAACCAATTGTAGAGAAGACTACCAGTACTTTAAGTCTCACATGACATAGACCATCTCTCAACTAACCTGGACTCTTGATATTTAAACCTTAAGTACGATTTCCAGTACCTAGGAGGATTTTGCCGTACTCGAGAGCTCAAGAGATTATGGCTTGTGCATACTGAAAGATCAAGACTGACCAGATGAACATTAAGACTCAAGCCCAGGGTTTCATGAATTTTTAAGTACAGGTTGGTCCCAGTTTCAGCTCATGTCTTCAGATTGACCCTTAAAATGATGACGGAAAACTCAACTCCCATTTTATGACATCTGTGGCTCAAAGAAAATAGGGCATTTGTGACTTGCCCTGAAGAACCTTTGTAGGGGGAAGACTTTATAGATATTTGAGATATACTAACTTATTTGCATCTCTTTCTCTCTCCTTTTTTTTTTGTGAAACACGTGTTAGTATATCTCTTACAGCATTATTTGGAGGAGCACACTTTTCTTTTGGTGGGAGAGTTCCTCTTTGGTGGAAAGAGTCTCTCCTAAACATAAGACTAAAACCTGGGATAAAAAGTCTACCTGCTCACACTGGTAAGTACTCCACCTTCCCTAATGAACACTAGGGTTGGGTCTTACGTTCGCCTGGTCTTTCTTGATATGTGTAGTGTGAACCAAGATTACTTAGGCTCTCGAGTAGAATCAAACCAACGGATCATGTACTAGTGTCTCAGGTACGAGAATACGTCCTTAGTTAGGAGAGATTCCAATCTATCTTATCAATGCTCAAGTGAATTAAGCCGAGCCTGAGCGAATCAAGCTTCTGTGGCCTGGAAAATCTTCAAAACAGTGGTTGAATATCCATAAACACTTATTGTATTTTTGTTGCAGCCTTTATATCATTACTAAACACCAATTTTTTTTTTATATACATAGATGGAAACTGTATGATACCATAAAATACCCAGATCCTATGGATGCCTATCCACCAGCCCATGCCAAACGATGCTATGTCCTCATATGCATGCAGGGAAGGGTAGAGCAAGGACGAAAGATCGGGTAACGAGAGGTGAGGTGCAGGGTATACAGTAGGGTGGTAGGGTGAGGTGAAAAGTGAAGTGAGCGTGACAGTGGTGGAGTGTTGTTGGGGTGCCTCCCAACGAGCGCTGAATTTAACGTCCCCAGCTGGACTAAGAATGAGGCACAAAATTAGTTACCCTCCAGTAGGGTAACAGTTTCTCCAACGGAGGCAGGTTCATGAGTAAGATAGGGTTTCAAACGCTGCCCATTGATCGTAAATTTATGCCCAGATTTGGGATCCTCAATTTCAATGACCTCGTTAGGAAATGGTCTCGAGACTAGGAAAGAACTAGTCCATTTGGACTTCAGTTTCCAAGGAAAAAATTTGAGCTGGGCATTGTAGAGCCAAACTTGCTGAGATGGCTCAAATTCCTTCCGCCAAATACTGCTGTCGTGAAATGCCTTAGTGCATTGCTTGAAAGTTAAGGCAGAATCATAGGCTTCACGACGGAGCTCTTCGAGATCTTGGAGTTGGAGTTTCCTTTCTCGACCACAGAGGTCTAGGTCAAGGTTACATTGGCGAACCGCCCAATAAGCGTGATGCTCCAACTCCATGGGCAAATTGAAGGCTTCCTGTAAATGATTCTATAAGGAGACATACCAAGGGGAGCCTTGAAGGTGGTCCGATACGCCCAAAGTGCATCAATCTGCTTGTTGGACCAATCCTTACGGTTAGGCCGAACCATTTTCTGGTGAATTTGCTTGATTTGCTGGTCCGACACCTCTGCCTGGCCGTTCGTCTGAGGATGATACAGGGATGTGATGCAATGGTGGACTCCATATTTCCTCAGAAGTGCCCGAAAAGAAGCATGGGTAAAGTGGCATCCTCCATCCGAGATAATGGCTCGAGGGATCCTAAAGTGTGCAAAGATGTGGTCTTTGACAAATCGAGTGGATATAACATGGCCAGTACGGTGTGTGGGAATAGCCTCGATCCATTTCGAAACATAATCAACAGCCACGAGAATGAATTCGAAGTCGTTGGAACGAGGAAAGGGACCCATGAAATCAATTCCCCAAATGTCGAAGATTTCTGCAGCTAGGATGGGTTGTAAGGGCATCATGTCACGACGTGACATTGACCCTAACGACTGCCACCTAGTGCAATGTTTGGCATAATTGTGTGCATCCTGGTGAAGGGAGGGCCAAAGGAAACAGCACTGGAACACCTTGGCTATAGTTTTCCTCCTAGAGAAATGGCCTTCGCTGGCCTGATCGTGGGAGAAGGATAGCACATGAGGGAATTTGCTGTCAGGAATACAGCGATGGATAATTTGATCAGCAGCTATTCAAAAAGAAGTGGATTATCCCAGAAATAATGCTTTGCTTCTGCTATGAGACGCTCGCGCTGGTTTTTAGGCTAACCATGTGGAAGGGATCCAGAAGCAAGGTAATTGGCAATGTCGGCATACCAAGGTCCACTTGCCACATTAATTGCCAATAGGTGCTCATCGGGAAAAATTTCATTGATCGGCAGAGTAAGTCCAATAAGGTCAGGGTCTAGTCTGGAAAGATGATCAGCCACAACATTCTGGGCTCCGACCTTATCGCGGATCTAAATGTGAAATTCTTGGAGCAGAAGGATCCAACGAATCAGTCTAGGCTTGGCATCCTTCTTGTGCATGAGATGGTGAATGGCCACGTGATCAGTGAAAACAATAACATGTGAGCCCAGAATGTAAGAGTGGAATTTCTCCAGCCCAAAGACAACCGCTAGTAGTTCTTTTTCAGTGGTAATATAATTACGCTGGGCCTCGTCCAATGTCTTACTGGCGTAGTACACCACGAAGGGGTGTCTATCGCGTCTTTGTCCCAGGATGGCTCCGACTGCAAGGTCGGAAGTGTCACACATGATTTCAAAGTTAAGGGACCAATCAGGTGGCTAGAGAACAGGGGCCTTGGTGATAGCAATACGCAGCAGCGTGAATGCTCGTATGCAATCGGGGCCCATATCGAAGGGTACGTCGGTCGATAGGAGATAAGTTAAAGGTCGAGAAATGTTGGAGAAATCTTTGATGAATCTCCTATAGAAACTGACGTGTCCCAGGAAGGAGTGGATTTGTTTAACAGAGCCTGGCACAGGTAAATCTGCAATTACATCAAGCTTAGCTCTATCAACCTCAATACCCCTATCGGAGATGATATGCCCGAGAACAATTCCCTCGTGTGCCATAAAATGACTTTTTTCTCAGGAAAGCACGAGATTTACATCAATACATCACCTAAGGATACAGGTCAGGTTGGCAAGACAGTCATCGAAAGATGGTCCAAAGATCGAAAAGTCATTTATGAAGACCTCGAGAAAGTTACCCACCATGTCATGAAATATCGCCAACATACATCTCTGGAAAGTTGCTGGCGCATTGCAAAGTTCGAACGGAATCCTTTCAAATGCAAAGGTATCGAAGGGGCAGGTAAAAGTGGTTTTCTCTTGGTTTTGGGGGTCAATTGCCACCTGGTTATATCCTAAGAATCCATCCAGGAAACAGAAAAATTTATTTCCCGCTAACCGCTCCAGGATTTGGTCAATGAAAGGTAGCGGAAGGTGGTCTTTCTTAGCTGCAGCATTGAGTTTCCTATAATCTACACACACTCTCCAAGATGTAGGAGTGCATGTAGGGATGGATTCGCCCCTATCATTGACACGGATGGTGAGTCCCACCTTTTTGGGCACAACGTGAATCTGACTCACCCATGGGCTATCGCTGATCGGGTAGATTATACCCGCATCCAGTCACTTAATAATTTCCTTCTTAACGACCACCCGCATGTTCGAGTTGAGACGTCGCTGCATCTCGCGGGAAGGTCGAGCCTCCTACACTGTATATATATGGTGAGTGTAATAGGAAAGGCTAATGCCAGATAAGTCTGATAACGACCATCCAATGGCTGCCTTATGTTCCATAAGGACCTTAGTTAGTTTGCACTCTTGCTCCCCAGTCAATTTTGAACTGATGATTACAGGGAGCATTTCATTTGGTCCCAAGAAAACATACTTAAGTGTACTAGGCAGCTCTTTCAGCTCGGGAGTGGATGGTGAAAGATCTGGCATTTCCTAAGACGAGAGTGTCCCAGGCGGATCGGAGAACATGACAAGAGGAAGAAGTTGGCCCTCAGATTGGCCAAGAATAGGACTTCTTGGATAGATGGGTCCAAAAGGGAATAGCCCCAGTGAGTAGTATATGGGCTCAAGGTCCCAGTGTGGAGTTGCAAATCCACCTGATTTGGCGGGAAAGAAAGGGCAATCCGGTCTTCAAGAGTGTGGACCGGCGGTGAGTAGCCCGGATCTGACTCAGACCACGAGGTATGGGAAGCGGAGAAAACCTCGTCAGAAGTCTGTTCAGGAGAAGGTACGGGAATAGGGAGGGATGGGGGAACATCACAATATGTGTCGGTCAGGCAATCGTTAGTGTTTATAAGTAATCTGCACCAGTCAGAATAGGTCCCAATTAGTCCGATACACGTGTTGATGGCCATGTCCTTGTCAGACGTGTCATCCTCGATGCAATCGCAATCAAAGTTCTTGGCTACCTTGAAGATGTTAAGCTTTAGCTTTTCAAATCCAACGGCAATCACAATACAGCCCGACTTGTTGTCGATATGGGTGTGGGCTGTGGCCAAGAAAGGTCGACCAAGGATGATTGGACAATCAGAAAGTGAGCTAGGAACTTCCATATCTAAAACAAGAAAGTCAACAAGAAAACAGAGACTGTTGACCCTAACCACCACGTCTTCCACAACACCCTTCAGAATTTTGACAGAACGATCTACCAATTGTAACGTGACAGGGGTGGGTTTCAGATTTCCCAAGGAAAATTTTTCGAGCATGATGGTTGGTATAAGATTGATGGAAGATCCTAGATCAAGCTAGGCACGGTTAAAATTGCAGCCTTGGATGCTACAAGAAATAAGCGGTGTGCCCGGATCTTTCTGCTTCGGTGGTAGATTTGACAGTATAGCACAACTCGCATGAGGCGGGAGAACTACCGAATTCTTAGTTTTCTTTGACTGTCGCTGGGTGTTGTGTAGTCTTTGAAAAATCAGGTGATAGTAGGTATGTGGTCGATAGACTCTAGCAGGGGTACCTTGATTTCAACATCCCTGAACAAATTACGTAGGTTATCAAAGGCCTGCATATCTTTCTTTTTGCCTTCTGGCTCCCTCAGTAGAGCCTCAGGGAATGGGACTGATTCTGGCACCAATTTGGGTGTATCATCCTCTCGCAAATGCGGTGTGCATCCCAAATGAGAGGGCGATGAAGAAAATCGGCCAGGATCAGGTCGAGGCAGATCGACGGTCTGCTGCCGCTCCTCGTAGTGATTGCATTGGATGATGTGGGTCCAGTGGGATCATAAGGCGGAGGAGGGCTCTCAATAGGGACATAAGAGTGAGGTGCTGCAGCAGGATTAGCCTGAAATCCTGGTGGAATGCTCGGAGCTTGCAGAATCTGATGAACCTACCCCTGAAAAGGTCGTACCTGTGGTTGAGGACCACGGGGTACGAAATTTCGTAGGTTGGGAACAGGTTCGGCGGGAAGAGTGCCCTGAGATCCAATCACCATGCATAGTTGACTGATCTCAGCATTCTGCTGTGCCAATTGGTGCTGAAGAGAGGTAATGTTCTCTTCATGGCACTTTGATATTTCCATCATCATTCGCATCAATTTGTCAAGGGGACTTGATGCATGTTCGGTTTGCGGTACGCAAGGGCCTGATGGCAGATTCGCCATAGGATTAGACTGGGCCCTTGGGTTGATGGGTGCGGATGGTCACATTGGTCCACTCGTAGGGTTTTGGCATTGCGGGTTGTTGGACCATGCGAAGTTTGGATGATTTTTCCACCCTAGGTTATAAGTGGTAGAGAACGAGTTGTTCCCCAGGGTGCAAGCATCTTCTATGCTAGAAGATGCGTCTACATGTAAATATGCATCCGAGCACACGGAGGCTTGGTCCTCCGTGTCAAAATACTGGCTCGCAGAAGCCAGATCCACATGACTTACCGAATCGCTCGATGTGACACTCGATAAGGAAAATCTTACAGGGTTTCTCTGGATAAGCTTGATGTTGGAAGGATTGGAATTGTGATGAAGTGGTGAGGTGGGGGTGTTTGCCA
Source organism: Thalassia testudinum (assembly GCA_037157565.1). Lineage (NCBI taxonomy): Eukaryota > Viridiplantae > Streptophyta > Magnoliopsida > Alismatales > Hydrocharitaceae > Thalassia > Thalassia testudinum. Next base: position 19,925,607 of record JAZHRO010000057.1, read on the forward strand.
TAGAACAGGCGGGGTTGGCCAGAAGCTCGTCCAGCTTCTTGTGCTCGACAGAGACTTCATCGAATTTCTGTGCGATAAGGCTGAGATCAGTGGATGAATGGGAGGGTCCCGTGTCAACTTCGTGGACATTACGGGGTAGGCTGCTACGATTAAAGGAGACAATGGAGGCATTGTTCATTGAGTTTTCGCTCATATTTTCAAATAATCGAATGCTCCATTCTCGTCTTTATTCATGAAATTCCCTCCGTAGGAAGCGTCTGCAATCTGCTTCAAAGTCTCATTTAGCCTGTAGTAGAAAATCTGGGCTATATGCCACTTAGGCAGACCGTGGTGCAGACACTTCCTGAGGAGGTCATTATATCTCTCCCATGCCTCATGAAACTATTCGCCATTTTGTTGCGTAAATGAAGTGATAGCACGGCGAAGCGCATTGGTTCGCCCAATTGGGAAGAACTTCTTGAGAAACGCTGTTCGCATCTCTTCCCAAGAGTGGATGGTTCTCCCAAGGGTGCGTAACCACTGCGACACTTTATCCCACAATGAAAACGGGAACATTTTCATGAGGACTATAGGTAACCCGATATTTCTCAGTTTAACCATTTCAGCCAATCGAGTTAGGTCTTCCAAGTGGAGAAAAGGATCTTCACTTGCAAGACCATGGAAGTGAAAATTTATCAGGCCAATTATGTTTGGTTTCAATTCAAAGTCATCCCCGCCCATTGGGACCCGAATTTTTCCTATGGTCTCTGTAGCAGCGGGATTCTGATAGGAGCTAAGAGACCTAGGCTCCTCCCATTCAGGAGGGTTCTGCATTTCCTCCGATGTTTCCCTAATGGCTTCGATTTGCTCATTATACATTTCCATTTGGGCTTCGAGGTTGTTTATGGGATCCAAGGCTCCACTACCTGGTGGGTTTTGAGGGTGGTTTCCTCCCTCTGGATTTGGGGGTAGGCGTGCAACCATGTTTGTGGAGGAGGAGGACGATGGGGCTTCTTTTCTAAAATTATCAGGCAATTCACATAGTTCAGGGTTCTGTGACCTCCTCCCAAACATGTACTACCGCAGGAAGAATTAGTGGGATACGAAGGGAAAAGAGATGAGAGAAATGACGCCGCAAAGGTACACTTGTTGACAAATCAATACAATCAAATTCCTAATCTCTACTGTGTCCCTTAGACCTAAAGATCTAAGTTACCTACTATCACAACCTACGGAACCGAATGCGAGCACCACGGAACCACCCGACCAGATTGAAAGGCCGTTTGCCCTAGTCTTAGACACCCGATAGCAAGCTGGAACCCTCACCAGCACGTAGGTGCTACACACAGGTAGTTTGACCTCCAATCCTTAATAAGGGTCAAGTTGCTACCAATTATAGTTAGAGGCTTAGGATCAAGTGCTTCTGGAATGTGAAGGGTGTTATTTACGGGTAATGCCCAAGTGATTGATTTTGTAAAGTGTGTAAACCAAGCATGCAATGGGGAAATCTCCCCGAATTGAATTTTTAATTGGTGAATGGTTTTTAGAGTTCAGCCTTAAGTAGTATGGATTTTAGGATTTCTCTGAATTACCAATTCAACCAATCTTCGAGTTTTGAGAGAATACAAGTTTTCTTCTAAGCCCAACAAACCATTCTTCAATGTCAATTGGTTAATGCATGCTAAAATGCAATGGGCTTCCCTATGGAGATTTCTATGTGTGGATGCACGAGTCAATTTTTAGATTAGTGTGAAAGGGAGCCAAAGCACTTCAATTCAACTGCTCCCAATCACCAAAATGATTTCCACACACAAGGCACAACCATAAGATAAAGAAAATCAAATTGTTGGGGTTGAAGTATTCGGGATCGAATCTTAGGCACGTGAAAGGTCGTGGTGGGGTTGGAATCAACTCAATTCCAAGTCTCCCCACCAAAAATGTGATCCCAAATTTGTAGATAAATGAGGCAAAGAGGGATGTCAATCAACCTTTTTATTTTTGCCTCAAAGAATAGTTCACACGGCGAAAGATTCAAGAATCAAGATTTTAGGATCTTCACTATGCGAAGTTTGGCGGGAAATCCTGGGGCAGTGGGAGTGAAGGCAAACAATCAAATAAGTGATTTTTAATCCACTTGCCCCAAGAGATCCCAAGAAGTGTTTTTTTAGTTTTTTTTATTTTTATTAAGGTGACAAGTTAACCTAAGTTGCTATGAAAGAAAGACCTACTTATTCAGCAACGTGTGCGAAGCTCCAGTGCGGTGCTGGCAACTTCACGCTCTCGTTCCTGCCTTGGATCTGTCCATGTCTCCTACTTTGTTTGCCTGTCTTCCCCTTGCAATAGGTTCACCTGCATAGCAACAAACAAAAACACCCGTGAAGAGAAGGGTGTGAGAACAGAAAAATTAAAGGAATGGAGTAAAAACTTGCTTGAATGCGCACTTCCCCGGCAACGGCGCCAGAAAAGAGGTATGGTCGGGCCCGGATAGGTTGTGTTAATATGGTGACTTTATCGTTGAAATGAGTATAGTGGTTAACCTAAATCGAGCCTAACCATCTCTTTACAAAATTTTTTTACCTAGCCTACTTGATTTTATCTTGGTCACTTTTAGGCCGAGGGTCGAACTCAGGGAAGTGGGATTAGAAGTGAACAAGTTTCTATGCCTTTCCTACAATGAATCTCTTCTGTTAGTTTATTATGTTTTTGGTGTTTTTCTATTTAGGATTTTTTTTCTGATAATTTTTGTCATTGAGGTACACCCTCAAAATCAGGTTCTTGGCTTTGACCCAAATTAGGGTTCAAAATTGGTCTTGCTATTCACAAGACTGAGTACCTGCAAGTCAAGGATTATCTTTTCTCTTTTGTATATTTTTTTTATCTTTTTACTGGTAGGAAAGAGAAACAGAAATAAAGTAAATATAGTACATATATATGTATATATTATATATGTATAAAGGGGTGGGGGTGGAGGTGGAGATGGCATGTAGCACGATGTTGAGTCGGTCGTCATCTACGAAGACACAACCAACAAGACGAACTGCTGCGTAGAGTGTAGGATGGATGGGTGGAAGATGTGTGCGGAAAACGCTTTCTGGACGCGTGTATCGGGGAATATCAGCAACTGGTGCAGATATTCCAGCGATACAACGTATGGTAGGTGATATGAAAAAATAAAAATATATATATATATGTTTATATACGTATATATATATATATATGGTTATAATCTTATAGGTATATGTGTACTTATATATATATATATGTATACATATATAGGTATGTAAATATATGTATAGATAGATGTATGTATACGTATATATATATATTCATAATTAGATATATGTGTATATATATAACTATGTATATAGATATAGATATGTATATATATATATATATATGTATATATATAGTAATATATATATATATAGTTATTTATATGTGTATATGTATATATATATATATATTAGTATAAGTATCTATGTAAATAGATATATGTAGATAGATATATATATATATATGTCTTTATAGTTATAGATATATGTATATATGTATGTATATTTGTATATATATATATACATATATATATATATATGTATGTATAAATGTATGTGTATATATATGTATATATATATATGTATATATACTTGTACTTTGTTATATAATTACTAATATATGTATAGATATATGTATATATATCAATATATATATATAAGTATATAATAGTGTATAAGTAAGTGGGTGTGTGTGCGAGAGAGAGTGTGCGTGTGTATGTGTCTGCTGAGGGAGTGAGAGAGTGCTGTGAGACAGAGAGAGAGAGCATCTGCTGACGAGGAGGCGCAGGCAAGTTAAGTTGTCCGGACGTAGTTGCCGTCGTTTGATCCCACGCGCACGCGCAGGCACGTAGGCACGCGAAGACGTGCGTGCACGCAGGAAGGAGCAGGCGTGGGAGGAGCTGCAGCGTACTGCACTGCGTAGTGAGGTAGGTGCGGACGCAAAGAAGTGGGCGCTGAGGCGGGCGGGTGCGGGCGAAGGAGCGGGCGCAGGCGTACGCGGGAGCAGGCGTGGGCGTTCACGTGAGCGGGCGTGGGCGAGCGCGTGAGCGGGCATGGGCTTGCGTAGATGGGTTGGCGCTGGTAGTGGCGTGGAGAGAAAGCGCAGGGTGACCGAATAAGTGAGGAACTTACCGGTCACCGCACTGTAGCCACAGTGTTCCGCTGAAACACATGAGCAGTGGCTACAGTGCGCACTCGGCTCGCGCGACCACCTGTGCCCAGTTCCGTGAGTGCAGGCACCGCTGAGCGAGATGGCGTGCGTACGGAAGGATTGCGCCGACTGCTGGCGAGCACGGAGAGGGCTGGGCCGCGGGCGAAACTTCGCGACAGGGCACGTAGGGAGGGGCGAGGGTAGCCTGCTGGCGTGCGCAGAGGGGACGGAACAGGCGCCTGAGGCCTACGTTGCTGCTGCTGACGCCTTGCTGCTGCTGCTGCGGAGCTTGAGCTTCAAAGCTTGAAGCTCTTGTGGCAATGGCGGAAATGCTTTGAACGGTGAAATCAGAGAGGGGAACCACCACACCCACCGGCTCTTTGATGAGCTAGGCGGTGGTGGGACTCACAGTGGTGGTTGTGCGCCACTGTGAGCTGCTCCTACCCACAGCGTGGCTCCTCAAAGAGGAGAGGCTGTGTATGGAGGGGAGAGGGGAGGAGACGGCCTGGAAGGGAAGGAAGGTGCTGTGTTTTGGCATGTGGACCTGGCTCCCTTGCAAAGAAGCAAGCCGTGCCCTTTTAGAAAGAAAGAAGGCATGCACAACCATGCCTTGGCTGTGCATGCGGCTGCAGGGCAAGCTTGCTGGAGAGCATGGCGCGAGGAAGGTCCAGCCTTGCCATGCAGCCGCGAAGAAGGTCAAATATCAAATAGAAATAAAAAATAAAGATGGAAATTTTGCGTGGCAGCACTTGAAAAAATTGTTAATTACAAGGCCATTTGTTTCACTCTCCTTCCCACTCAAATAAATGCATGCATGCGTCTATTTTCACAAATGCGACTATGGCTACCTAATATGTACTGGCAATGCTAGGAAATAGCAAAAGATGGCACAATTGCTAGTGTATTTTTGCTGTGCAATCACTACGCGGTGTGGGGGGTGCGGGCGAAGGAGCTATGTGCTAAAGCGGGAGAAGACGTGCGCGCAGACAGGTGCGGGCGCTGGCATACGTGGGAGTGGGCATGTGCGGATGGGCTGGCACCGGTAGCGGCGTGGAGAGAGAGCGCCAGGTGAACAGATAAGTGAGAAACTTACCGATCACCGCACTATAGCCATAGTGTTCCGCTGAAATGCGTGAACAGTGGCTACAGTGCGCGCTCTACTCGCACGACCGGGTGCTGGTGGTTTTTGCATGTGCGAGTGCCGCTGAGCGAGCTGGTGCGCACCCGGAAGGACTGCGCCGGCTGCTGGAGTGCGCGGTGAGCTACATGCGGGTGAGAGGTGGCCGATGCCTTGCTACAGCAGCAGTTCAACTTCAAAGCTTGACTCTGTGGCAATGGCAGAGATGCTTGAAATGATGAAATCAGAGCGGTGAACCACCACACCCACTGGCTCTTTGATGAGCTGGCTAGTGGTGGGACTTACAGTGGTGGTTGTGCACCACTGTGAGCTGCTCCTGCCCGCAACGTGGCTCTTCAAGAAGAAGATAGGCTGCATATGGAGGGGAGAGGGGAGGAGACGACCTAGAGGAAGGAAGGTGCTGTCTATGTGTGGGGTGGACCAGGCTCCCTGCAAGGAAGATGGCTGAGCTCTTTTTAAAGAGGAAAGAGGCATGCACAGCCAAGCCCTGGGCTGCATGCATGGTTGTGCATGCGGCTGGCAGGGAGAGCTGTTGCAGAGCATGGCGCAAGGAAGAACTGCCATGCGTTGCAGCTGCGGGGAAGAAGAAAATCAAAGTCAATAAAAAATGAGGATGGTGATTTTGCGAAGCAACACTTGAGGAAAACATTAATTTCAAGGCCATTTTATTCACTCTCCTCCCCTCTCAAATAAATGCATGCATGCGTGTATTTTTACAAGTGCAACTATGGCTACCTAATATGCACTGGCAATGCTAGGAAATAGCACAAGATGGCACAATTGTTGGTGTATTTTTGTTGTGCAATCACTACGTGAAATGTGTGATCTGCTGTCATAGAGCAATTGTTCGCCCAACAAGGAAAACTTCTTCAGGAATTCGGATTGTAGTTCAGCCCATGTGTTGATTGGACGAGTCAGAGTTTGGTACCAGCGAGTGACGTTGTCCATGAGGGAGAAGGAGAACATTTTCATGAGCAAGATATCCCGATTCTGAACTTCTGACCCAAAGGTCTGGGCCAGATGCTTGAGTTACTTGATATGCTAGAAGGGATCTTCAGAATTAAGCCCATGGAATTTAGGAATAGCATGAATCATGCTGGGCCTGAGTTCATTATCAGAACCTCTAGCCAGGATTTGGACTCGAGGTTCGACCACCACTGCAGCGAGATTGTACTGATCTTGTATCATAGGACGCTACGGTGGATTCATAAAGGCTTGGAATAGATTGTTGAGGCACTGAAGCTGATTCTGGAGATTGTTTTCTTCTACTAGTTGTTCCATGAGTATGGGTGAAGGAGATCTAGGCTCAGATGAATCAGAAGATATGTTAATGTGGTCGGGTGGTTGCACAAACAGGGAAGTCGAGGCTTGACCTTGACGGGGGTGAATAGCTAATGGAGGCCTCAAGGGTGCTCTTAGGGACCTCCTCCCAAACATGCACCGATGGAGAAGACGAGGAATAGAAGGTGCGATGGACCTAATCAAGACACCCAAATATCTTTGGATGACTATAGAGGTTTGGGGCAGATGATACCCCTAGATCAAAATGTCGTCCACCTAAGAATTACCTGGACAACCAGGAAGGGAGAGTCTCGCAAAGATCCCTACATGGTAGAGCATCCCCAGGGATCATAGGGTTTCCCCTACTCGACCTTCCTTGTCACTGTTGTTCTAGGTAGACCAGAATGGTGACTTGACCTCTTAAGTCTACCAATTTTAAGTTTAGAGAGTGGGTGCTTAGGATTTCACTTGAACTTTAAGATATTTTTGTGCAAGGTGACCTAATTTGAAGATTGGTTGATCCCACAAGGTGGGTCAACTTCACCTATTTGTCCTTTGAGATTATTAGATCCCAACTTTTTAAGATTCAAGTGGATTTTTGAGCCTGATTTTAGGGTTTGCTAGATTAGGTCAATTTAAACAAGGCTTGGAACACACACAACTTCGGAGAATATATTCTTGATTAAGCAAGTGGAGTCCTCAACCTTAGAATAGAAATCTTATTTTGGATCTGATTGATCCGATTAGTTTCGTCCAAATTTGGTACCTAAGGCTCACGCAAGAAGGTGATAGCCCTAGATAACTTAAATCCTAAGTAGGTGCAAAAATTAGGGTTAGGGTTTGTTTGCAAAAGAATCAAATTAGGAAACTTGTGAGGATTAATTCTAAGAATAGAATGCAAGTTGATCCTAATTGATTTTTTCCTGTTTTAGCTTTTCAGAATCAGGAGCTTAATGAGGATGGAAAATGAGATTACCTGCCCTAGGAGTGGCTATTGTGCGATTGACCTTACTCCTTGGTTACATTCCCTACACAGTCACAACAAAATAGATAGAGCAAGTTAGTATCAGATTAGATATTGCAATCAAGAGATCGAATTGCACATTGCTCCCTTGCAATGGCACCAAAATGTTTATGCGAAATCATCGATGTTTAAGAAATACGTTATAGTATAAGACAAAACTGCATGTAATAAATACAATTTACTACTCGAATTGAAGTTCAAGGTCGAACACAGGGAGCAATATGGCAATTTATCTCAAGATCAGAATTATAAGCAAGAAGATAGCAATCTAATAGCAATTTTAAGCACAAATGATATAAATAAAGATTTAAGAGTCAATGTGGCAAAAAGTTTAAGGTAAAATGTTGATTTGAATCACCAATTACCCTACTACAATTATACTCAAATAATGCTACAGTATCAATCAACTAAATGCCACGTATGGTAAGTGCACAGTGCACTCAAAACTAGCAACAGAGGCAAAGGCCACTCTTTCTCAAGCCTCAGGGAGAGGCACAACAGAGCTCAGCACCAACACCAACAGAGGCGAAAGTCCCCTCAGAATTTGCTAAGTGTCGAGAGGTAGGTAGCAAAGCAAAAGCCCCCTCACCCCACCTCTCTCTTCTTTCTTTCCTTTTCTTTCTTCTCTCAAATATATGCTAATCGAATCCAGGTATATGGGTAGTCGGATTAGAGCTCAAACCCACATGGCATGATAGCAGGTGAAGGCGTGCTTGCGCACGTGGAGAGGGACCTCACCCCATGCTCACTGAGGTAATGGGGTTAAGGCAGAAAATCAACTTATGTGCTATAGGAGGCATGTCGCTTCACGAGGTGGGACTATCTGGTCTCTCCTTCGTCGTGATGTAGAAGCTGGTGAAGATGCCTGCAATTGAGGTTGAGAAGGAGGCTTTGGAGTTCAATCAAGAGTCAGGTTCACTTCCTGAGATGTAGCTGCGGAGCTTGGGAGTGAAACCTGGAGCAGTTGTGGCCAAAAAATTGGAGGTGTGGTTGGCGAAGTCACGGCGGCGGTGGAGGTCTACTTAGCACCTGAAAGGCAAAGTACGGCCTTGCGGCCATGTCAAATGTGCTCAAGAGGATCGCCGACCTTTGACGAACGTCATGAGGGGGCTGGCATGGTGCAAGAGTGTGCGTGTGAGTGTAGCAATGTCGGTGAGCGAGTGCGTAGGTGGTTGCGTTCAAGGAGAGGTTATGGTGAGTGAAAGCTAAAATTGAGTGAGGGCTTTCGTAAAGCAAGCCATGATGGAGCTAGTGGAGGTGACGGTGATGGTTTTCGTGCGGTGGAGTGGCGGGAAGGCTTCGTCGGAGTGTCGCCATAGCGGAGGAAGATGACGACGTTGTGGGGGAAATGGTGGTCATGCGTGTGTCATAAGTACGGGGAAAAGAAGTAGGGAGAGAGAGAAGAGGATAGAGGGGATTAGGAAGGAGAAAGTGGCTGGAAGAGGTCAGTCGTGGCAGACCAGCATCGGAGAAGATGAGGGGGACGAAGAGGCGACAACAACGAACGAGGGAGACAAACACCCTCTCTTTGTCCAGAGAGGCACGCGATGATGATGGGAGGAAGGTGGGTCGCTCAATTTGGCTATTAGACTGCCGAACGAGGAGAATGAAGGACGTCACCGGAGCAAGGTGCGGAGGTGGCCAGAGAAGGAGGAAGAGGGCTTTTCTCTAACCAAAATTTGCCAAGGAGCAAGTGTTCTTGCCCCTGATCCTTTTATAGGCCATGGGGAGGGGTTTCAAGCTTGGAGACTAGGGTTTCAAACTTGGAGACCAAGCTTTGAAGCTTGGTAAGCTTGCTAGAGTAGGACACCTGCATCTCTCATGTTTTTGCATGAGAGATTGGGAAAGAATTACAGCCCACGAATAGGTTGAAATTGTAGAGAAATTTCTTAGGAATCTTCCTTCCAAATTTGGAAGTGGTTGAGCGTGAAATCAGGGAGAAAACTCTGACTGAAGGTCACTGAAGTTGTAGGAATAGGACATGGAGGTAGAAGGGACCTTTTTGCGAAGAAGACGACCAAGATAGGGGGTATTTGTAAGGAATTTCAAAAGCTGAGGGGTTGTGTGAGAGAAAAAAAGTTAGACTGGATAAAATTGCAAACTAGGTCAAGACAATCTCTGTTTAGGCACAAATTTTGATACAAACCTAATTTGGACCTAAGGAATCTAATGGTGAGTTGGATTTTGATTTTGATCTAATTTGACTAGGTAATTTATGCAACCCAAATTAGGCCAATAGTCTGTTTGAGACTATTTTAGGTCAAAATGGTTCAAATGGTCAAATCAATGATGCCAAACCCTAACGAATATTTTTTTATGATTTTTAGAGGGTTTAGATGAATTTTATACTGACTAGAACCTCAGTTAATTAAATTGGTCAATTTTTAGGGTTTTTTTGGAGGGTGAATAAGCCATATTTGCCCATGGTGGCAGTATTATGGTCGGTGTGGAGAGCTAGAAATGAGAGTTTGTTTCAGGAGAGACCAGTGAATGTGGATAATATTGTAAACAATTGCTGGAATCTCATACATCAATGGGGTTCACTCATGTAATTTTTTTTGCTATCACTTAATTAGTAAAAGCTCTCCCGGATTGCTATCGACAATTCGATAGCATTCCTATTTAGTTCAAAAAAGATGCCATTTAATTCTTGAAATCCGTGGACACCCGTTTCTATTTGCATGGACTCACTTATTAGATATTAATCATAAAATGACCTTTAATAAACCCCTGGCATACCCCGTGGTTACTCTGTATTTGTGATAAGATGGTAAAAGTACAGAAATAACCCTGCTTTCATCTTTTCTGATCAAAACAATTTAACCTATTCAAACGACCTTTTGACTGCTATATAGGATCTTTTGTTGACTTTATTAGATCAAATTGAGCTAGTTATGGCTCATGATGGTGCTCCTGCCATCTTCTACCAGGACCCTTTGTGCAACCCAAGCACAGATTCACTGATTATTCTTTTGATCTTGACTTTCCTTTTGTCCGACTTTTTAGACTTGGGTTACACCCTCACAAACTATAGGCCTGACCTTGCTTGCATACTAATCTTAGGTTTTGGGTAATTTTTATCCAAAAACTTAGATACACTCGACCATGGGGCATGGGTCTGCACCACAACTTCGTCCACATCTGTGGACATCTTCTCCTGGCAGATCCAAAAATAGATTTTCTTATCTGGATTTTGACCAACACCTGTGAATTCTTTATTTCCTCTTTGTATAGTGTGCCTAGCTGAAGGTACTAAATTCAGCACACATACAGTCTGTTTTCTTCTTAGAGTTGATCGGGTTATCACGTTCATTCAGGTGCTTTCTACTCTACTCCACTCTATTTCATGTCTTTTTAATACAATGATGACATCGCATTAGATAGGCATGGGGGGGTGGATATTCATCTTTGAATCATCTTATTAGCTCCGTAGATTTTTTTTATTTTCTCTTTATTTTTGAAAAAAAAAATTAAATTAGGAAAAGAGAGCTTGGGCTTTAGAAATTTTGAACTTTAAGAAATAATACAGTAAGACCTAAACACTTAGACCCTTCAGGTCTTAGGGCTTAATCAGCCAAGGTGTCCACTAAAATGTGGATTTGTTTATCGAGTCCTTACCATTCTGAATTCAATTTTTAATTGATTAAATAAGTTGGGGTGATAAGTACACGACTTATCAACCCACCCTTTGATTTGAGGGGACATTAAGCCTAAGCATCTACACACTCTTTGCACTGACTCACTTTTTGGTGACTTTAACGGAAATTGGGTAGCTAATGAACCTTCTAGGGTGGCATGGCTAGCAAGTTGTCGGTGGTAACAGCTCATCGGCCGATTGTCCAGAGCCTAGCCACACGACCATTCTCTTCCTGTTGCCTTTAGGTAAATCTTAGATCAGGGAAACCACCTACTTAGAAAAAAATAAAAAAAATAGAAATATATACAAAAAGAAAAGAAAAAGAAATAGAAAAGAACAAAAGAAGTAAAAGAAATAATCCACACTTCACCGCACAAGTATGGCTAGCAAGTTGTCGGTGGTAACAGCGCATCGGTCGGTTGTCTAGATCCTAGCTTGAAAATGCAAATTTAATTTGAAACACTTAAGAAGAAGCAGAGAAGTAGAACAAGCTAAGAAGATATACACTAGGTTCACCCTTTGTGTTGACCCCACAAAATTAAAAGTAGGGAGAAAGCTACCGGTCGTATAGATACACCTTTAGGTAGAATTCCTTTTCAAGGTCACCTAGAGGTGTAGAAACTCGAAGTCCAATTTGATTGCCGATTAGTGAGTCTATTGCATTTCACACAAAAAGATGCTTAGTACCTGGAGTTCTCTTTGAGTCTTGGGTGGGTTGGGTAGTTGTAAAATGCTACCTCGAAACCCTAAACTTAAAAATCCAAAAAAATTACAAAAGAAGAAAAAGAAAAAAAATGCTTCTACTTTTGAATAAGACGAGGGCTTGTGCGATCTGCATTTTTGCACACATCTAGGCATTATGTCTCTGTAGTTCAAGTCTTAGTAAAAATTTTCGAGTGTTGAAAGATAACTTTTCCTAAGAAATCTAATCCTAATTCTTTTTATAAATAGCATGTAATTTTGCTAGGGGCTAGTAAAAGATAGGCATGGGGGTGTGATGTGCACACATCTAATTAACCTAAAATGCCTATTTATGCATATTTCAGTGTCATAGAAGCATTCATCATTATAAATATCACATAACATGGTCATCGTGCATTTGGTTAGATTGTATAAATTTTAGGTTATTTTTCTCTTTTTGTTGTCAGGAAACAGGGCAACATTTATCAAGGCCTCAGATTTGAGATCCAACCGTATGGATCTGATTAGGATGACGATCGGAGTTCAACAACTCCAAGATCACCTCGATCGGACCTCCATAGCATTAGATGCAGATCGAGAAAGATAAGAGGTCAAGAGGCAAGGTGGTGTAAAATCCAAACTTCAGATGACAAATCCAATTGCATGGATGGGTTCGGATCAACGATCATAGCCCAACAGTGCAAAAATCGATACAATCCGACAACTGTGGCACCACCTACAAAGCAAAGAAGATAGACGACCATGATGGCACCACACAGTGCTATCACAAACGCCTAAGACTGGCTGTAGCACTCCTCTTCGCCTCTTGATCTAATCCCAGCCATTGGATCATTGATCCAATTGCTGAGATTCGATCTCAAGCTGCACACCAACTTTATTGAAGTAAAGGGTGCGAGTGCTCTAGACCGTTGGATCACCATCCAACGGTTGTGAGCGCTCACCCCTTAAAACACAAACGCAAGCAAAGAGCACATGTAGCATAGCGGTTAAGGTGCTGCACCACATCAGGTCACCCGTTCGAGCTGCTTCTCTGTGCATCCTCCTTGCACAAGAGAGTGAAATCCGACCCTCCGATCAAGAACGTGCAGCTCAGATCAGCAATTCAGATGGATGCGCAATTAGACTCCCGATCTCACGTGAGATCACACGCATGGGAGGCACTATTAGTAAAGCGCACATTCTGAGCCGTTGATCACTCATCCAATGGCGTTGAAGCAGCTGCATTACCTCTTAATGCTTGAAAAGGAAGTGGCGTACGTGGATCTAAGCCATCCGATCTCTTGATCGAACGGTTGAGGATGCACGAACGTGGGTGCAGCACTTAGCGGTTGAAGTTGAAGGGGCGATGGTGCATGTGCGTGCTTAGCGACGTGGGGGCATTAGTGACGGTTATATCTGTCACTAAAGACCCTTATATTAATGTTTTAAGATTAAAATGATCTATTTGCCCTCCTATTCCTCACCTGTAAAAGGCCCTACGCCCTCCACATTTTAGCCATCTCTTCCTCTCTTCTCTCACCCCCTCGAAAACTCTATGAGCTTGTCCTAAACCCGAGATGCTCCATTAGAGTTTAAAGTACAATTTTTCCACCTTCTCACCTCGTTTGTGGAGCATCCTGTGGTTGTCCTCTCACCTCCATTCGGGAAGCAGATCTAGCTATGACATCGCCCTGCTTCATCCACATTCCTCCATCTTCGTTCTCCCTCATCCAGCATCTCACCACCTTCATCTGGGCACTCCAACGCGACTCACCCTCCAACAAGCCATTGAGGAGGATAACTTCTCTCCCTCTTCTCTTTATCACTTTCTAGATTAGATTTCCCATTTTTTAGTGTAGCAAGTAGTTGTAATGAACATGATTATGTGGTTATGAAACATTTGCTTATTCTTTCTCTATTTTCTCTTTATTTGTATTATTCTTTCCCTGTCTTCTATTGTTTATTCTTTAAGTAGAATAGCTAGGGTAGATTTTTTTCAACTAGCTAATCTACTTCGTGACAATAGTTATAAACGTGGTTTTTGATCAAATGTTCACCTCCCTGTGTTTGACCTAGGACTCACTAGAGTTTCAATTAAATTATCTGTTTGACAAATTTTTACATGACTACAACGACAAGGTTTTCAAGACTCAAATTTTCAACGTACAATTCCTGTCCAACAGCCTCAGACATGGAGCTGAGGTCCCCTTATCTCACGTGCCTCTCACACCTCACCCGCTACACCATGCCGGTGGGTCTGGTCTCCTACCTAATAATTTACAAACCTGATTACCTGATTAGAGAGAAAAAAGAGAAATTTCTAAGGAGGGTTGGGGTAGGTTTTGCCTCGAGATGCATGCCTATACACTCAACACTTAGCGTCTCTCAAGTTTGCTCTTTGCTTGGCACCCTTGTGCCTGTTTTAAAGTTTGAGCGGTTAAGTTGTCTGGGGATTATGCCTGACATCTTACTTCAGTTTGATTTGAAATATTGCAGAGACACTTGGTTCTTATTTGATGTGGATTAAGTGGTTGAAGCCACTATTGAGAAATTTGAGTTAATTGCTTACATTTAACATGTGCTGAACTTGGGGATATCCTTGGTTATCTAAATCACCATTTTTGGGTTTTTATATTCTTTTTATCCCAATATTCTCTAAGATACAAATTGGTTTATCTTTGAATATATAGTTGAAGTGAATTATTCATTGAATATCTTTTTTGTTTTAATTGATTATTCATCTTGATTTAAATTGCAATTAGTGTGTGATTCCACATTTGCTCCCTACGAATGACCTCAGACTTACTTCCTTATTTTTTAGCACTTTACAAATTTAAATGTTGTAAGGTGATTTTCGTTGACTATACTATAATGTGATACATACTTTAAATGACGACCCTCGCTCCATCAACACTATGCCAGCAAGAAACTTGACAAGGCTCAGCATAATTACAAAATTATGGAGAAAGAGTTGCTGGTTGTAGTATTTGGTCTGGAGAAATTCATATTATACCTCTTGTGAGCTCATGTTATTATCTGCTCGGATTACACCCTGGTGAGGCACTTGCTGGCAAAGAAGGACTCCAAGCCAAGGTTGATTAGATGGATCTTGCTCTTGCAAGAGTTTGACCTTGAGATACACGACAAGGTGGGAAAGCAGAATGTAGTTGCTGACCACTTATCCCGTCTTCCTCTTTTGATCATTGACCCATTCAGACCTATTATTTAGCATATTTTGGATGAACATCTATTGGTCATTTATGGACTTCCCTAGTTGACAGATATGGTGAACTTCTTGGTCATTGGGAAAGTTCCATCTGATTGGGCCAAGACCATAGGAGGAAAGCTGATTTTTTATGCCAAGTATTATTTCTAGGAAGATCCCTATCTGTTCCACATTGGCAATGACTAATGATGGGACCATATTTGTAGGCTATTTAGGTATTTGAATGCCTAAACATTAAGTAATCTTTAACATTTATTTAACATGCATTAGGATGTAAATAGATTAGTTCGTATTTTTGGTTTGATTGCATAATTCATACATTGTATTCATATTTAAATGCATTTAGAATTGACTTAGAATGGCATGCATTTGATTTGTTAACTAATTAGATGCATTACATGCATGCATTTGAATTCACATTGTTTGTGAGGACTTATAGATAAATAAGCCATCATTTCTTTTTTCTGTTTTATTAATCCACTTTTCTTCTTCAACAGGTGCTGCAGCTTCCGCAATGCATGGACTGAAGGCCGTGATGAACAGGAGAGGAGAATGCAGATCTTGACACTCCAAATTCAAGTAGCTGCAAAAGAGAGCAGGAGGCTACCATGCTTGGGGACACTCCACCCCAACTCCACCGCTGCGAAGAGCTTCGAGCTCACCTCCACTCTACCACTGTGCATCTCCAAGGTCAAGTGCCATCACACCATCGGCTGACGAGGTGACAGACCGCTGCACCAATCTGATGAGCTCAACCATCGCCGTATGCGTGTGCCTCTGGGCCACGCAATTATCTTTACTATGTTAAGCCCCTATCTACGATCATCCTCATCATCCACACCATCTCCTCATCTTCACCATTGTGCACCATCTGATTGCACAGCAATCATGCAACCTAAATCACCTAAATTAAGTTAGATTCCATCATAACTTAGGAACAATGCATGCATAAGTGTCGTAATTCGCATAATAGTTAGTTTGTTAACTGCATAAATAATATTGTCATTTTATGCACAAAAAGTGAGATGAAATTAATTGTAGATGATTTAAGGCCACAAATGATAGATCAGACCATACGGATCTGATCAGGATGACGATGAGAGTCCAACGCTTATGGAATCATCTTGATCAGACAACCGTAGCATCATGTAGAATCCATGGAAGAACAGAGGCCACAAAGCAAAATGATGTAGATACAAGCCTCAGATGAAAGATTTGACTGCATGGATGGCTCCAGATCGACGATCGTAGTCCAATGATGTAAGAATCAACCCGATCAGAGGCCTACATCACCAGTTACAAAGAAGAGAAGATGGACTACCACGATGGCACCACCTGGCACCATCGCAGCTGCCCCTCGCCGCACCCCCAATCTCTGAAGAAGCTCTCCTCATGCATTGTGGGTTGTTGGATCATCATCCAATGACCATCATGTGCCCATGATGGCCTTGCCCCCATGCCTCATCAGCAAAGAGAAGATCTCAGCCGTTGGATCTTCATCCAATGGCTGAGAGTGGAGTTTCCTAAAACCAAAACACAACGCAAACGTGCCTTAGCGCATTGGTTAGAGCACTCAACCGTAAGCGCGAGGCATGGGTTCAAGATGCATTGTGCATAAATTAAGAAAGAAATGAGATGCAAGTGAAATCCGACCTTGGAATCTTCAATCCGCGATATAGATGTGCAAAGGCTGAGAGAAGAGTTGCCTAAAACCAAAACGCAACACAAACACACCTTAGCGCGTTGGTTAGAGCACTCAACCATAAGCGCAAGGCATGGGTTCAAGATGCAGTATGCACAAATTAAGAAAGTGATGCTGTGTAGGCGAAATCCGACCTTGGAATCTTCAAACGATGGTAAAGATGCGCAATGGCTAAGAGCGGAGTTGCCTAAAACCAAAACACAACATAAATGCACCTTAGCACGTTGGTTAGAGTGCCCAACCGTAAGCGCGAGGTGTGGGTTCAAGACGTGCTGCGCACAAATTAAGAAAGCGATGAGGTGCAGGCAAAATCCGACCTTGGAATCTTCAATCGGCGGTACAGATGCAAATGTGTGGCACGACCAGAGGCTTCCACGGCTGCACGTGGAATCAAATGCATGCGATACGTGCGATCTCACGCTCACTCCTCAACATTTTTCTAAAACTTATATTAACGTGAAATTTGGATATGTTGTTCTTAACTTCAAAACCCATGTCTAGTAAAACTTTAGAATTTTTGGACATGCGAATTTTCAGGAATTGAATTTTTAATATGAAAGTTTATTTCAGCCCGAAAAATCACCAAGATAGAATATTTTTTTTTCAAAAGGCAAACAAGTGCTAACTAATCCTAAGGTTCAAGAAAAACACCTAACTTTTTTTGGATTTTTTTTTTAAAATCTAAACTAATCTAAGCCACAAATACTTACCTGAGATTCACACCCATTTTCTTTTCGTTGTTGCATGCATCTTCCTATAGATTTGTGATTCCTGCACAATCAAAAGTAGCAAGTTAGAATCTCAAATAAGCACTTTTACAGGAAAACCCTTTAAAAATTTTTGTTGCCTCCCGACAATGGTGCCAACTTATTCGCTCGTGAGATGTGTAAAAGATTAAGTCATATCATTGTAGTGCGAATCGCGATAAAACAAATAATACTTATAAGGATTTCGGTGAATACCGAGTCGTTCGCAGGGAGGCAAACACGATTTTATGTGAAAGCTTTTCAGAAATTCATTCTGGAAATATTTATATATTTATATATGTATAGACATCAGATATCCAGAGAATCAAAGTTCTATTGCTATATTGAAACAGTTTTCAAACTATGAATAGAAATAACTATGCTAAAGAGAGAGAGAGATAGATAAAGAGATAGCAGATGACGACGCCGCTTGTGGGATTCTTGTGGGAAGTACAGCAGCACTTCAGATCCAGAGCATCGAGATGAGTGCCAGAGAGAAGTTACTGGGAGGAAGAGAAGCTAGAGTTGTATCTGGTGGGAGTCTGGTGGAAGAGATGATCAACAGGGGGGCCTTGGTCTTCTTTTATAGCATTGATGAGGGGAAAATAGGGCATTTTAGCCCTCTAACTCGTGCAACAACCTAGGTACGATCACCATCTCTCTGGTTAAGTCATTCAAGAAGGTTCATGGACGTTTGAAGACTCGACAACGTGACACCTTCCTCCTTGTGGGCAACCAGCCCTACACAAATCTTCACCGTGACCATTGCCTCTGGCTCCTCTCGACTTCAGCATCTACACACCCGGCCACTGCGCACATCACGCCCACCATCAGCCATGCACCACGCGCTTGTAAGTGCCCTCATGTGCCCTTGGACGTGCCATCTACGCCACCTACTGCTTGCAGTAGCCAATCACCTCCTCGCACAACACCCTCCTCGCGCACGCACCTTTGCACACGCACGTCCGACCTCTCCTTCCCTCCAGCGTAAGCACGTAGCAGCCGCGTGCCCCCCAACACCATCTTCTTCTTTCTCTTCTTCGTCTTCTCCTCCTCCATCAACAGAAGGAACCCAACACCACCATCGGTCCTCCTCCTCACAACTATCGACTTCGACCACGAAGCTTTGCACCATCACCTCCAATGGACTCATCTCGACCCCTTGACCACAACCACCCCTTCAACCGCATCGATCAGACACTGTCTCGCCAGCCAGAGAGCCTCACCACCGGTGACCACCTTAGCTATGGCCGACCACCTCCGATCACCATCGCCAACATTGTCACCACCTACATGTAGCTCTCGACAATAACAATCTTCCTCGAGCTCCTTGGCCCTCGCCATCAGCTCCTTGATGCACACGCACAAGGGGAAGATTTCCCCTATTTTGGGTTGCATTAATTTTTACATCTAATGCCATTGCCACTTTTGATTTTTAATTTTATTAATTAAATAATGTGGTGAGTTTATACAATGGACCTCCCTCTTTCTCATAAATGCTATTTCAGCATTAGCTCTTGTTGTTTACTTAATCTGAAAGTGGTTTTGATTTGGTTTCTTGACGAAATCATTCGTGAATGTTTGCGAGCGAAATCAATGTTATAAATGATGCATCGTAGTATAGGTCTAAATCGCTTGAAAACAAATAAGATTTATGCTTGAAGAAATCCGAGGTCGAACACAGGGAGCAATTATTAACTCTCAATATTGCAATTCTATCGATGTATAATAATAAATCCAAGCAAGAATGATATATAAGATAAAGCAAATGTCAATGAGGTAAAAAGATTAGGGTGAAAAGGTGATTTGAATCACCAATTACCCCTCACAATAATAGCAATTATCTCAAAAGTATCAATCAAGGAAATAAAGCCTTAAATGTATGAATCAGACGATGGAGGCTTGCATCAGATGGCTTATATAGCTGATGCTATAGTGCTAGAGAAACACTATTCTTCCCTACCTTCTTCTTCTTCTCTTCTTCTTTGCATTGGTTTCACGCAAAGAGGAGCTCTGATTTTGGTTAAGTGTTGAAATCTCCTCAGAGCAAAACCCTCCCTTGCCCCACGTGCTCTCTCTCTTTCTCTCTCTGGGTTCTGCTCTCCCAGAGCCTTGCATAGTATCAGAAAATCAGATTCGGATCTAAGCGCACCTAGGACCATAGCTACAGCTGTGGGTCACAGCCGAGGTGTACAGGAGTTAGGTGGGTCGGGTCAGCGGTAGGCCCGCGTGATGCGTGCCACGGGTGAGGCACGTGTGAAGGGGTGGCAAGGGACCTCACTCTCATGTTAGGAGGCGAAGAGGCATAGGCACAAATTCCTCTTATGTGGTGCTAGATACTCAGTGGTTTTCAAGGTGGGACTAAATGTCCCACCTTCCTTGCATGTGTCTGCAGCTGGATTGCTCGCCCAATCGGGGCAGCTGCTGAGGGTATGACTTCCAATTGAAGGCCTGGGATGATTCCTGGGACATAGCTGCGACACTTGGGTGTGCGATCTAGGACGGGAAGTAACTGAAGAACGCTGCAAGCTTCACTCGAGCTTGCCACTAATGGCATGGAAGACCAGGTACCTGAAACGCAAGAAAAAAAGCCTCACAACCATGTCAGATGGCTCAGCAGTGTCGCTAGGGGATGGTGAATGTGGTGGTGGGTGTAGTGTGGAGTGAGAGTGTGTGTAGGTGGCTAGCAGAGACGAAGATGGCCATGTGAAGGTGGGTTGTTCGGGGGTGATTTTGAAGGAGAAATTTACAAAGTAGACAGAGGGCTTTTACTCCTGAGATTG
Source organism: Thalassia testudinum (assembly GCA_037157565.1). Classification (NCBI taxonomy): domain Eukaryota; kingdom Viridiplantae; phylum Streptophyta; class Magnoliopsida; order Alismatales; family Hydrocharitaceae; genus Thalassia; species Thalassia testudinum. The sequence goes on from JAZHRO010000057.1 coordinate 19,946,007, forward strand.
AGGCAAAGGTGTAGAGTGTGGAAGCGGAGGCATAGGTGGTCTATGGTGGCTGTTGGAGCTCACCTGTGGTACATCGGTGAGGTGGAAGATGAAGTCGCAGAGGGCTGTGCAGAAGTCGAAGTGGAGTGTCAGAGGTGTTGTCATGACATGGAGAAGCTGAGGAGTCAATCGGGATAGGTAGTGGATGATGGGGATCAGAGTTGGTGCTAGTTGTGGTATGGCTGGCATTAGAGCCGAAGATGGCTCTTGTAGGGGTTGGACGACAAGGATGAGGGAGCTAGGGACGTCGGTTGGTATTGAGCGATGCGTAGGAAGCCGAGGGAGACAAATCCATCGCTGGTATTGCGAACGAACGAGGAATGGAGACAGAGGAGGTCACCGAACGTCGAGGAGCACTTCGATCGGAGGAGAGAAGAATTGGGGGTTATTTCGATTAAATTCGAGTGTGGGATGGACGATATGCATTGGGGCTTCTTTTATAGGCCTCTAGAGGACGATTTGAGCTTGGGAAGCAAGCTTCTCAAGGTTGGAAGGTCACCGGAGATGGAAGCTTGAAAGATACCTGAATCTCTCATGCATTCGCATGAGAGATTGGGAAGGTTGTAGGTCTTCGGATCTGGCTCAAAATGAAGGGAATTCCTTGACGAAGTTCCCTTTCAAATCTGAGAGGAATTCGTCAAGGAATCAAGGAGAAAATGCTAAATCAAGCTCGCTGGAGTTGTAAGATTAGGATTTCATGGTGGCAAAGACTTGTTTGTGAAAACGATGATAAAGATAGGGACCTGTTTATAAAGAATTCAAAAGTTAGGAGCATGTGTGTGAGAAAAGACTCAGACAAGACCAAATTGTAAACTAGGTCAAGATGATCTCAGATTAGACCCAAATTTTTGTACAAATCTAATTTTGACCCAAGGAATCCAATGGTGTAGGTAGATTTAGGTTTTGATCAAGTTTGACTAGGTAATTTATGCAAAAACCCCAATTAGAGCAAAAGTCTGTCTGTGGCTCTGTTTTGGGTCAAGACTGGTTCGATAGTCAAATCAAACATACTAAACCCTAGAGAACACTTTTCTACAAATTTTAGAGGGTTTAGGTGAATTTTATCCTAACCAGAACCTAGGTTAATTAAGTGGGTCAACTTTTAGGGTTTTGAAAGTCATTTAATTTTCGTAACATGTGAAAACCCTTTTCGTTCTTCATGAACCCTCTTAATAGATTCTAAAGCACATTTTACCTCTGTTTAGCCCCTAAGAAAACTCGTGGTTATTCTGTTTTTGTGATAGAATCGTAAAATTGCAGTTTTAACCCTGGTTTCTAATCTTCTCAAATAAATGTTTTGTGCTCTCAAAACCTTTTGAAAGATATGTAGGAGTTTTATTCACTTAATCTGATCAAATTGAGAGTTATGGCTCATGAAGGTGTTTCCATCATATCCTCATTCCTAGCTTTTGCTAGTCCCTTAGCAAAACCATCTGAATCGAACTAGTTATGTAGGTCGGATTTAATCGTCAGGATGCCTTACTAGGCTGCATCTCTAGGAATCAAATCTTAATACCAACAATAGGCCTAGAGGTACTCAAGTAGCAGCCCAGATCCAAACCTGACTAGCTTTCACCTCAGTCTGCTGCGAAGGTTTCTAAGGACTGTAAGAACTATCCTAAGGTTCGTTGGACCCAGTGATTAAAGCACCCATGCTTGAAATATGGTTAGTCTGGTTCAGTTTGCCAGTGCATTTTAAGAGAGACAGAGAAGGAGAATTTTATTTGTGGAGAGCTTTCTCTCTCATTTCTTTTCATTATATTTTTCATTAGATCCATCATTGGATTGGCCCTAAACACGGTTTGTATCAGATTCATTGTCCTCACCATCAATCCTCGCAAGGTCCCTAGCAGTCGGCTTTGAGATAGCATCGCCCATGGCAAACCCCAGAACCATGGCTTTCGACACTTCGGGATAGTGTCGCCCATGACGTTCTGTAGCTAAATCCATACCCTAGCAATCAAGATTTTGGGATAATCCTGCCCATGGCATCTAAACCAGCACAAGGTGCTTGCATGCCTCCAGTAGGAATTTAGATATCCTGGGAGACAAGCACCAAGGAGACGGTATGTTATTACGCATCTTCGAGGGGAATTTTCTGCCTCTCCATGCTGGGAACTCATCCAAATAAACTTGTGTTTTCAAGCCGCTCATAATTTAGATCTTAGGACCTTTTTAGAATAGATTAAATGCCTTCAGCATGGTTTCATCTTTAGAGTGCACTAAACTAGACTGTATGTGATTTGGGGTGCTTAAGTTACCGAGTCCCGCAAACCAGAGGTCAGTTAATGGGGCCAAAAATTTCCTAAGCCTTAGACCTAATACACAAGCATTGCATTTTCCCCAACCTCTTGAGGATTGGTTAGGATCTTGACAAGTACGTGAATGTTTAAATCTAATGCGAATCCAAGAGGCCTAAGGTCGGTATTCGCCACTAATTCCTTGAGTTTTAGCCTTTCAGGATTTAACTCATCATTTGATCCAACCTAGAAGGTAGGTAGGTTCCAAATTGTTTCTAGAGGGACTCAATTTTCTTTTAATGGCTCTGCTTTTTCCTCAACATCCTTTTTTTTTTAACTATATGTAATTTTTGATGAAACCCTTTCTTGTGAAGTGATTCTCATAGTGTTTTGCACTTTAATACCCCCCCATGCCTACGATTAGCAATGTCCACATTGTAAATTAGGTGGGTTCGAATTCAACTTAGATAGTACATTAGAACAGGTTTTAGGTGGGTGGACAAGTCGAGGTGACTATTGCAGACGATTTCAAGCTCTGGTACAGGTACCAGAGGTAGAGTCAGTTGTTCTAATGGATGAACCCTAAAGTGCAATATGAGTTCAGCATGAGATGTGTCAAGAAGGGTTTCCGATTTTTCAAAAAGATGACGGGTTGCCTCCCGTTAAGCGCTAAGTTTAACGCCATCAGTCGGGCACAATATGCTTAGGGAGAATGGAGATCAAAAGATACCTCAGCCAAGTTTGTATCGGTGAGTTCAATGAATGGCTTAAGTCGCTAACCGTTCATAATAAAAGGTTCAAAATCAAGGCTGGGTTGTCTAATTTCAATTGCTCCATTTCCGAAAATCCATCAGATAAGATATGGCCCAATTCATTTTGACTTGAGTTTGCCTAGGAAGAGTTTTAGCTTGGCATCAAAGAGTAGGACCTTTTGACCAGGATGAAAGATCTTTCTGGATATGTGTTTGTCGTGAAAGGCCTTAACCCACTCTTTGTAAATTTACGAGTTCTCATATGTGTCATTGCGTAGTTCATCGATCTCACTCATTTGAAGCTGTTTGTGGGTTCCTGCCTTAGAAAGATCTAGATTACACTTCTGTACTGCCCAATAGGCTTTATGCTCCAACACGACGAGGAGGTGACATGCCATCCCGTACACCAATATGAAGGGAGACATGCCTAATTGGGTCGTGTGGGCAGTCCTATAAGCCACAAGGCTTTCGGAAGTAGGGAAGACCAATCTTTCCTGTCAGGTTGAACAGTGACCTGAAGGATTATTCTTGATCTCCCAATTTGATAGCTCAACTAGATCGTTGTTTTGGGAATGATAAGTGCTCGCGGCGTAGATCCAATAGAAAATTAACACGTTGTAGTATAGCACGAAATACGTCTCAAGAAATAAATTAACAAAACTTGGTGAGTCCCGGTCGATCACAGGGAGGCAGAAAGCACTTTCGATTTCATGCATTTAGTTCTAATAAAAAGGCTAAGTAAAAGGAATAATCAATCACAATATTTATATCACAAGGAGAGATTGAACATAAACTGGATACATGCATTTGAATAAAACATAAAATAGACAAACTACTATTGTAACAGAACAAGGGCACCATGGGTTGTTCGTGGTGGCCTTTTGGAGAGGTTGGGAAGAGCAACAACGATCCGCCGAGGTGGCCCAACAGACACTTCAGATGGAGATGCAAAGATAGATGCAGAGAAGATCAGACGAAGAGAGAAAGGTTAAAGAAGGAAGAAGAAGAGAATTAGGAGAATGCCTTCAAAGGGGGGTCCTTTGGCCTCTTTTTATTGCTTTGGTGGGGGGTAAAGAGGCCATTTGGCCCCTTAAATCTGTGCAAATGCCTTGGATTAATCAAATCCATTGATCAGGAGATCAATGGCCCTGATTAATCCTTCCAAATCCTTCTTTTTCCCTCGGTTCGCTCTGATGTTGCCACGTGGCACTCCGTGGAGCGTCGATCCTCCTCGCACGACTGTAGATTGCCCGCGCGTGCCCTTCTCATTTTCACCTTCACCACTTGCCTCTTCTGAGTGTTTAACCTCAGCCATCTGATCGTAAGATCGGACAGCTTAAACCCATGCTCCATAGCGCCTTTGAAATCCAAAAGCACACTCTCGCGCACTTGTGCACACGTCATCGTGCACGTCAGCATCCAATGCCTCCGCGTCTACCACACGTTCGCTGCCGAGCCGCTCGATGGAGATCCGATGGTCAAATCTCATCTGCGGGCACCACTTCTCCTAAATCCCTACGAAGTGCGCTTCAATCCCACACAGCCCATCTCATGGAGAGAGCGCTAACCAACGCGCTACTCCCACTAGTTGGTTGCGTTTAGGTTTCGTTGGTGCGCATTCTCGGTTGTTGGATGGGAATCCAATGGTCGAGACCTCATTTCTTCTGATGAGGTGGCTGAGGGTGGCTACGATGGCGTTATCGTGGACATTGGATGATGATCCAACGGCCCACGGTTCTCCTTCCCAATTGGGGCACGGTGAGGGGGCAGCTGCGATGGCACCATGTGGTACGATCATGGCTGTCCATCTTCTTCTTGTATCTGATGACGTAGGCATCCGATAAAGTTGATTTTTGCATCGTTGGACTACGAACATCTATCCGGATCCATCTGAGTGGTTGGATTTGTCATCTGAGGTCTGGATCTTCTTTAATTTGCCCCTTGGTTCTTGATCTTCTATGGATTTCCTAATGTGGTACGGGAGTCTGATTGATGGGATCTTGGAAGCGTTGGACTCCCGTCGTAGTAATAAACAGATCCATGTGGTTGGATTGGTCATCCACAGCTTTGAATTACCTGCATTGAGTGATACCTCTCAAATAGCATTATTTATGCATAAAACACATATATCAACTGCGATGTAGAATACGATGCGTATGGATGTAGAATGTTCATGTTAAGCTATGTTCTGGCTTAATTCAAGTGAGTTAGGGCCTATGACTGCTATGCAATCATACCCCCATGCCTAAATCTTACTAGTCCCTAGCTAGTGCAAGACTAACTGCATTTTATCAAGAGTTTGACTAAAGGTTTATTTCTTTTTGTTTCATCCAAAAATTAAGAATCCAAATAACTATGAACATATCATGTTGTAGATTCTGCAATGGATCCAAGTGAAGAGTTGATACACATTTAAAGTTTGTACTTGCCCCCTAGTAAAATTCTATTGGGATAGGCAAACCCCTTCTCTCGGGGATATACAATATTCGCTGATTTTATCCTTGGTTTTTGGCTTAGGTAGAAGACGTCTGAGTTAACTGGATTTGTATTTGATGGCTCACTTGCTTCTGGTGCTACATAGAGACTAGTATTTCAGAATCTAGATTATTAGATTATTGAATAACTTGACTTAGAGAAGAGCTGGAAAACTATGCTCTCTTTAATCTTTTGTACTTTATCTTTTCTCTCTTTCCCTCTCTCTCTGTTTTTTTTTTCTTCTTGAGCTCACATCTTACCAGATTTGCACTGTATTTGGTGGTATCGCATGGCATTACACATTAATTAGGTTCTGATAACCCTACGATTAAGTTAGACTCCTCAACCCATATTAAGGCGATCAAAAAGACAAAAAAATAGGTTTAGGCTATATCTGGTGGTTCGTGAGGGTGGTAGGTGTTTTTTCCTCAAAACATTTTGACTTACATAATTCAAACTTCTTAACATAACATTTTTTTTTCTTACAAGGAAATATCCCTTTTCTATGCTTTTATATACATATATATATATATACATATCTGCTAGCACAATACTGTTACCAACATAACATAACACAACAATTCAACATGACATACATACTTTTATTCACAAGGAATTATTTGGGATTTTTAGGGGTGACCAAAAAGATCTTGGGTGACTTATTGGTGGAAGTGCCTACTCTCGGCACCGGGTATTTAATGGATAGGATGACGTACTTCTGACCTTGACATCAATAACCTCTTTTAGCCGAGGATTCCGTAGAGGATAGTCATGACCATCCACCTCAGTCCTAGTTTTATCAGAACTCACTCTCTATGTTTTTGCCTTATTTGGTGGCTCTCATATGGAATTTCTCACAGATGTAGTACACAAGAACTGAGAGCGAAAACTATGCCCATCTCCGAGTATCATTATTCAATTATTAAAGATTAAAGATTCCTTACACTAACCTTAGAGCACCAGTAGACTCTCTACTCTCATCTCACATATGTTTTGGTAGATCTACTCGAAGATGATTCACCTGACTCCTTGATTGTTGTCCAAGGGTTTAAGAGAAGAAGCAATGCTTCTTCTCGACAAACTAGAGATGTCTATCGATTTTCATAGTGGATCCATTGCAAATTCTACATGCAAGTATGAAATTATACCGAATTCTAAGTCTAGGAATCTACTAAAGAATAATTCTCTAATAAAACCTCTTAATAAAGTGATCTAATCCCCCAATTGTTGGTAGAAAATTTCAAATTTTTATGGACTACCCCCCATGCCTAAGTGTTTGCATGTCCTCATGCATGAATAAAAGAAATAAGGCTCGGTGTATATGGATAGAAATCACCTGTAACTGCTTCTGAGTTGTCATTGAGCTCATGTCATTACTACAATGCCATACACAATATCCAAAACAATATGCAAAACATTACGCGAAAATGAAATATGCTATGTATATATGGTATGTATATATGTGTACATGCTGAGTTTAACTCCTCCAGCTGGGCAACTCATTAGTCATACATCCTCAAGAAGATGTATTGTTTCGTCAGCAGGAGGAGGTTCCTGGGCAAAGAATGGTTTGAGGAGCTAAACATTAACTGTAAAAAAGTGCCCAGATTTCAAGGCTCTAATTTGGATCGCCCGGTTAGGATATGGGTGGACCACCAAAAGCAGCCCAGTCCACTTGGACTTGAGCTTTCCCACAAAGAATTTGAGTTGGGAGTTAAACAAGCAAACCTGCTGATTAGGTGCGAACTCCTTCCTCCGGATGTGTTGATCATGGAAAGCTTTTGTCTTGCCTTTGTATATTTTTGCATTCTCGTAAGCTTCCCTCCTAATCTCCTCTAACTCACTGAGCTGGAGCTTTCTTTAATAACCTTCGACCTCAAGGTTAAAATTACACTTCTGCACCACCCAAAAGGCACGGTGCTCCAGCTCCACAGGAAGGTGACAGGCCTTTCCATACACCATGCTGTATGGCAACATTCTGAGCGGGGCCTTGTATGTGGTCCGATATGCCCATAGTGCATCAATCAATCGATCGGACCAATCCTTCCTATCCAGTCTAACCGTCTTTTGAAGGATAAGATTGATTTGATGGTTTGATACTTCAGCCAACCCATTGGTCTGTGGGTGATACGGGGTAGCAATGTGGTTTTTCAGTAATGACCTAAAATGGGTATCGATGAAGTGGCTTCCCCCATCACTTATCAGGGCATGGAGAACTCCGAATCTCGCAAAAATAAATTCTCGAACAAAGGATATAACAGTCTTATGATCAACACGTCTTACTGGGATAGCTTCTACCCACTTTGAGACATGTCTATTGCAAGGAGTATGTACTCAAAGCCATGCGAGTTCGATAAGGGGCCCATAAAATCGATGCCCCAGGTGTCGAACACTTCTACGACTAGAATGGATTGGAGAGGCATCATATCTCTCCGGGTCTTAGAACCAACTGCCTTGCATCGCTTACAGCACTTGGTAAACTCATGTGTATCTCTAAAAATGGTTGGCCAGAAAAATTCCGACTGCAAGATCTTTGCAGCGATTTTTCAGCCTAAGAAATGACCCCCACAAGCATCGTTGTGGTAGAAGGATAGCACACTAGAGATTTCTGAATCAGGGATGCATCTACAGATGATCTGATCAGCCCCAATGCAAAAGAGCAATGGGTTATCCCAAAAATAGAATTTAGCCTCCGATATAAATTTGAGCTTTTGATCCTTGGATAATCTCGCAAGTAGCCTGCCTGCAACAAGATAGTTTGCTATATCAGCATACCATGGAGACTTAACAGAGTTGATAGATAGTAGAGACTCATTCGGAAATCGGTTTGATATTGGCAAGGGGTATGGAATGTAGTCTGGGTCAAGCCGAGACAAGTGGTCCACCACAACATTATGTGCACTGGCTTAGTCGTGGATTTAGACATTAAACTCCTGCAAAAGAAGGATCCATCTGATAAGGTGGGGTTTGGCATCCTTCTTTGCCAACAAATGCCGGAGGGCAGAATGGTCAGTGTAGATGATAACTTTGGACCCGAGTAAGTATGACCTAAATTTTGCCAACCCTAATACTACTGTTAGCAATTCTTTCTCAGTGACTGTATAGTTACGCTGAGCCTCATTCAATGTTTTACTTGCATAGTATATTACAATTGGATGGTGCTCTTGACACTGGCCAAGAATCGCTCCAACAGCAAAGTCGAAAGCGTCACACATCATCTCAAAGTTGAGTGACCAGTCAGGGGTTGGAGAATAGGTGCACTAGAGACAGCGCTTCGCAAGGTCTCGAAAGTGTTGAGACACGAGGAGTTGAACTCAAAGGGTGTGTCGGTCACCAGAAGATTTGTTAATGGACGAGCAATTTTCGATAAATCTCAAATGAATCTTCGATAAAATCTGACATGCCCTAAGAATGATTTGATTTGCCTAACCAAGCTAGGCAGAGGTAATCGTGAAATGATTTCAGGCTTAGCTCGGTGGACCTCGAGTCCATTAGGGGAGATCCTGTGACCTAGTACGATGCCATCCCTCACCATAAAATGGCTTTTCTACCATGAAAGTACTAGGTTAACCTCTATACATCACCTCAGAATCTTTGTGAGGTTATTGAGACAAGACGAGAAATTGTCTCCAAACATGGAGAAGTCATCCATGAATACTTCTACGTAGTTCCCAATCATGTCTCAAAAGATGGCCATCATGCATCATTGAAAAGTAGTTGGTGCATTGTAGAGGCCGAAAGGCATCCCCTCAAAAGCTAATGTTCCAAAGGGACATGTAAAAGTCATCTTTTCTTGGTCTTTCAAGTTGATTACAACTTGATTGTACCCAGGGTATGCATCCAGAAAGCAGAAGAAACTACGCCCGACTAGCCATTCTAGAATCTAATCAATAAAGGGCAAAGGAAAATGATCCTTGTTGGTAGCCGAGTTTAGCTTCTTGCAGTTAATGCAGACCAGCCAAGAAGTCATGGTGTGGGTTGGGATGGATTCGCCCAATTCATTTCTGAATATGGTGAATCCTGCCTTTTTGGGCACTATCTGAATTGGACTCACCCATTGGCTATCAGAAATTGGATAGATAATGTCCGCATCCAGCCATTTAATGATCTCCTTCTTGACAACCTCCAACATATTTGGATTTAGGCGTCTCTGAGGTTGTCTCGACGTTCTCACCCCTTCATCAGTATAGATATGGTGAGTGCAATATGAGGGGCAAATTCCGTGGAGATCAGCAATGCTCCACTCGATAACTGCCCTATGTGCTTGCAAAATAGAGATCAACTGGTGTTCCTGATTTGAAGTCAAGTAAGCATTGATAATCACTAGATATGTCTCACTTTCTCCTAGAAACACATATTTGAGAGAATCAGGTAAGTGCTGCAACTCGAGCAGTGGAGGGTGGGGAGGGTTATGCAGGGGAGGGGAGGAAATAATAGCGGAATTTGCTAATCCTAACTAATGAAAAATCTACCTGCAGTGGCCATGTAATCCTGTCTTAAGAGATCCATGTTGTATAGGATAGGATAGTCAGGATTAGGGGTGTTAAGAGCAGATGAACACCCATGACAACCAAATCCATGGGACGAAATGTGTATATCATTAGTATCAGTCTCGTGTGGATTGCGATCAAAGACCTGTGATAGTAAGGATGAATGTGCCATTGGGTCGCTGCAGAGGAGCCCAATGTCCCCATAGAAAGTTGAATCTTCATCTTCGCTATCCTCCACGATCAAATCACAATCAAAGTTCTTTGATGCCCTGAAAAAGACCAGTTTAAGCTTTTTGCTTCCCAGGGAAATCTCCATGCACCCTGATGCATAGTTGATGTTTGCACGGGCAGTTGCCAGAAACGGGTGGCCTAGAATAATCTGTGCATCATGGAGATTAGGAGGAACCTCCATATCAAAAACAAAAAAGTTTGCTGGAAAGTAGAATCCTTAGTCTTTTACAATCACATTTTCAACCACCCCCCTTGATGTTTTTACAGATCGGGCAGCTAATTGTATGGTAACCGAGGTGGGATTTAACTCCCCAAATTGAAATCGAATAAATACTGTAGTGGGAGTTAGGTTGATGGATGACCCCATGTCTAGAAGGGCCCTATCAAAAGGGTGATTTCATAGCAATCATAGGCCTTAATTGACCTAAATTAGGCTAGGACTTAGCATAAGTTAGGGTAATTCATGCATGTATAAGCATTATTTACATCTTTACTGCTTTCTTTTAGCTATGCATAAAATAATTCTATAATATACTGATTAGGTGCATTATGACAATCACAGGTAATAAGCTGACCAAAAGGTAGATCCGGAGCAAAATCTGAAGCTGGAATAACTGGTGTTGCAGCAGAGCTGGAGCGAAAGACCTAGATTAGATGTAATAGATAATAATGTAAGGAAGTTAAGGTATGCTATTTTGTTAAGTAGGAATAAAGTAATAAATTATGAAGAACTTAGGTCCATCCTAGCCCTAGGATTGCCTAGAAGCCTCCCCAAGCCTTTGCCACCCTTAGATTAGGTCACCGCACCCTAAGAAACCTTAAAACCCTAATTCCAACCTCTATCTGGACGTCCAGATGAGTTATAGGATGTCCAGAACCCTTAGCCTACTCCCGCACACCATAAACCCACTTCTGCAGTGTTATTGGACTTCCAGACACTTGGTCAGAAGTCCAATTTCTGCAGAATACCCAAGATAGATCCTAGAATCCTTCTTGACTCTGATTAGACATCTAGAATTGAAGTCTGGACTTCTGATTTTTGAGTATAAGTCATCTGATACTATTATTGGATGTCTGGAACTGCTCTCCAGTTCCTGTTTTGAGATTCAAGCCTTGATCTTGGATCTCTAGCCCCATAAACCCAATTCTAACCCCCTAGGAACCTAAATTAAGGTACCCCAACCCTAGTACATCACCTATAGACATCCTTAAGGACCTAATTAGGTCATCACTGAACCTAATTGACTTAGATCATAGTCAATTACCATTGCCTAGTCAATTGGAATCATAGGGTCCAATTGAGCTCAGATCTCAACTCATGCAAGTCCATTTGGACTCAGTGAGAGTCCAATTGACCTAAGCCCAACCTAATTGAGTTATTTCACTCTCAACTAGGTTCACACATTCAATTAAACTTGTGTTTAGTTTAATTGCAATTCCCTCTTAGCAATTAGGGTTTGCAACCCTAATTTAAGACCTACACCAACCTAAACCCCTTAGGACCTAACCTATATCACTTAGACACATAGGGCACAACCACACACACACCCATTCATGCACTCCCACACAACCTAGAGTATTCTAGGTTCTTCCAAAGGTGGCGCCACTCTTGGTTGCCAAAATTAGCAACTAAGAGCCATTCAATTCTTTGATCAACTTTTGGTGGATCTAGAAACTACCTTGGCTAGCCACTCTTGGAGCTCTCTCTAGAGAGTTCCACACTTTACTATAGAATCTCCCTTAGGTCTACAAAAAGACCTAAGGGGTGGCCATTTGCACCCATCCATCTCTTGGCTTTATTCACTTCCATTTAGGTTAGCTACATTCCACCTCCATGAGTTGCCTCACCATGGCCACCACCATCTCCACGCTAAGATGCTGGATCACCTCTCCAACCTCTCTCCAAGGGCCAGCCTAAGCACCATTGGCTGCCCCTCCTTCTCCTCTCAACCACTCAAAGGCCATCAGAGACCACCTCTGAATGGCTTTATTTCTTCTAGATTAGTAGCTTAGTTCTTCATAGTTACATGCTTTTATTACTGCTTAGTAGTGTATCTCTTTATTCTCCCCCAATGATGCATGCAAAATCCCCCCATAGATTCTTGTATGCGATCATTTTCTGTTAGTTAGATTTATGTTTTCAAGCTTTCCTCTATAAGCTTTCCTCTAGTTCTATGTTGCAAACACCCTCCTGAATAAATGAAAGAAATTTATATATATATATATCTCTGTGTTGAGAATCACCATGAGCTTATTGATTGCAATATATTTTGTATGATTAAAGTTGTTTGCTTTTAATTATTATCTATTGCAACCAGCATGTCGGTACCAGAAAATAATGAGGATTTAACTATTAGTGCATTTTCCTTAAATAGCCACCACATAACTAGAATTGTGTGCATTGAAACTCACACTTTCACATTTGTCATCTATCTAACACATGCGTGTGTAATCAGGGTTCATAATGAAAATGGCACAACATTGATCTGACGATTAAAAATCGGTGTGCGATTTTAAACAGGTAGAGCGAAAATGATCGATTTCAGATTTGCATAAACGCCTCCTAGAGACGAATGACCAGGACTCAAGTCTCATTATCTTTATAAAATCATTTTTTTGGCAAACGTTTTAGCGCAACTATACTAAGATTTTCGATGATTTTAAAGTGCGCGAAAATGGGTCTGTCAAATGGCACCATTGCTGGGGAGGCAATGTCATTTTTTGATTTCGATCTTTTGAGCTATCACTGAGAAGTCTTCCTCTGCTTGTCTTTGGATGTGTATGAAAAATAGGAAAAAATTCTAGGTGCACATCATACCTGCCTTAGTCTAGGTTTTCTTCTTTTTTGAACCCTAGGTTAGATTTGCTTCTAGCAAATTCATTTGAAAAGAAAAAAAAAAAGCTTATTCATTTTCGTGAAAAGAAAAAAAAAGTCTAGGTAGTTAGATTAGGTTTCTTTTTGAATCCTAAGTTAGTTTTGAAAACGTAAAAGAAAAAAAAATTGAAAATCCTTTGAAAGAAGAAATCCTTCTTGAAAAAAAAAATTCAAATTTCTTTTTGAAAAAAAAAAATTGGTGGAAAGTTTGAATTTGAAACTCAAACACCTTTTAAAAGTTTTCCACCACTTTCTGATTTTCGTCCAGACTTTTAATTCTGATTTAAAAATTCAATTGCCGAAAAATTAGTGAACTGAAAATTCTGAAATTTGGGCTATAACTTTACTTTCAACCCATCTTTCAAATGCCACCATTCATTTGAAAAATTCTAAGTACACAATTTTTAAAAATTCGCGAAGTGCAACTGGGTCAAACTAAGCCAGATTTGAGATTGTTCAAAATTCAAAAAGCAATTTTGAGTAATCCGTAAATCTGTTTTGACTAAAAATGGTGGGGTTTGAAAGCTGATCTCATTGGCTTTAATTTTCATATTTTTTCCAAATTTTTTAAAATCATTTGTCATTGTCTCAATTTGAAAAATCGACCAGGGGTCAAATTTCTAGATCTGACCCCTTCACATTTAAAAATCTCTATAAATTCGATTGAAATAGTAAAAATTATAAAAAAATATTCTCTGAAAAGATAATTGAAGAAGGAATCTACTCACCAAATTTCAATTTAATTTGATTCCAATTTTGTTTAGAGAACTAGTTTTATTCTTGTGGTTTGCTGAAGAAGAACAAAACAAAAGAACAAAAAACCCTAGAATTGCATGAACACTAGGTTACATCTTTAGGGTTACAATCTAGAGACCACATTTGGGCTAGTCTAGACTTAATCAAGTCTAGTACTTAGCCGATGAGCTTGGCCACCTTATGTGCCACTCACCACAAACCCTAACTAAAGAAAAATGGGCTAAAATCAATTCTAAAACACGAAATCAACTTGAATTCGTTATCATACTATTGGGTGCTTTCAACCTCATGTCTTGGTTAGCTTGAAAGGTGGGAATCACTTCCAGTTGGTTGTACGACGAATTTCTTTTCAAGAATTAGAACAAAAAATCTGGTCACCCGATCATAAGGCCCAGCTGATTGGCAGGGCCTTAGCCTTGTCTGGCTTGGCTACACCAACCCAGGGGTTGGGTGGTGTATGCAAGGAAGGAGGTCACTTAGACCTCAACTGGTTGGACCTTGGGAGCTGCTCCCAAGGAGGCGAGTCACCTCGCCAGGACCATCTTCTCCCCCTACTTCTTATACCCCCTTAGCCACAATGGCTAATCCTGGACCTAGTCCTAGACCAGGTCAGGACGCTAGTAATCTGGATCCGATGGCTCGTCTGGAGGCCCAGGTTGTGGAATCGGAGGAGAACATCAGTAGAGCATGGATCGTATCTTGACGATGCTTGACAGAATGCAGCATCCATCGCAAGGAGAATAACTTTGAGATTTCTATGATCCAGCCGTACCGATCGTCGCACCCTTAGTCAGGATTCCCGTAGGTGGAGACGCGCTTGAGCTCAAGCCCAATGTGATCGGTTTGATCAATACTCATTTTTATGGAAACTCAAGCGAAGATTCGTTCCAGCACTTAGAGGACCTAAGTCAACTCGCAGAAATGATTTGACCCAGGAATATTGATCTTGTGATTGTTCTGATGAAGCTTTTCCCATTTTCTCTAAGGGACAAAGCTTCATACTGGTTCAAGACCATTGGGAAGACAATTGGAACCTGGCCGGAATTGAATTCCTGCAAAAGTTCTTCCTGATCGGTCGAACGAACGCGATGAGGCGTGCGATCATGACTTTCTCCCAACGAGTTGGAGAGAAGTTGCATGAAGCCCGAGACAGATTTCACGACCTTCTCCGGAAATGCCCACACCATGGTATACCCAGATGACACCTAGCTCAGATCTTTTACCATGGGCTGGATAACACACATCGGTATTTGGCTGATGCATCTAGTGGCGGGAATTTTCTCGCGAAAGACAAGAACCACATTTGAGTTGTTCGAATCTTTGGCAGAGAAGTTGATGAATGCCACGTCCATGAACCAGTTATGGCAGCTTGGTCAGTAGCGGGTTGGTGTCCATGAGGCTCACAACGAGTCTATTCGAGCCGATATGGATATCATCGTCAAACAACTGGATAGAATAAACCTGATTGAGAAAAAGATTGACCAAATTAGTCAGGTCAATCTCACCTGAACTCTGCTACCACAAGACCCTCCTATGCACCCCGAGCCCTCCCTGCTCGAGTTAATCTAGTCACTTGGGATGCATCTTCTCCTTATTTACGAGATCCTGCATATCAGGATCTCGTAAACAATCCCGATCTAGCACCATATGACCAGGGTTACGCACCACCCGCAGACTATAATACGTATCCCCTTGATGGATGTACATCTCGGACGTCTTCGGCCTATGAGGACATCCGTGCTATTCAACAATACGAGTGTAATAACCCATATTCAGAGAGTATAACCTTGGTTGGTGCCAGCATCCAAACTTCTCCTGGTATGGTAACTCACAGAGACCACGTCAAGATCCACACTACCAGACCAAGCAATACGAGAATGTGCAAAACACATACCGTAGGTAGCAGCCATTCCCGTCTCAGCAGCAGTAACCTCGTTCTATATACCAACCATTGCACCAAGCTTCCAGTCACCCTCCAAAGCGGGTTGACCCTTTGTAGGCTTTGAAAGAGGAGCTACAAGAATGGATGAGGAAATCTACACAGGATAGCTTGCAGATAATGAAGGCGATGGCTGACCAGATATTGACCATACAGAACATGCAAAACCAGATGTTGCAGGAGCATAAGACTCAGGGAGCCTTGCCCTCCCAACCTATCCCGAACCCTCGGTATGTGCAGAACCAAGGCACCCTGCCTAGGTTTCATGCACCACAGGGATAGGCACATGCCATATTACAAGCGCCTCCTGCACCAGCTGGTTATGTTCAAGGCCAGTCGCCTTTGATGCAGAACCCTGCATACTCTGCCCCTTCCGCTCCCCCACCACCTCATGGACAACAAGCCGATGCAAATGCTATCTCATTGAGGAGTGGAAGGAAGACATTCGCCCCACCACATAGGTAGGCGAGTCCTGATTTTCTCACCCTTCACCGTAGGTAGGTTTGACTCCTTCATCTCAAGAGCCACCTACGGTAAATAAGGGTAAGAGGCCACTTAACCCTAGGATTCCCATCCCTTTTCCTGAGGCTTCAGCGTGAAATGTAGTACGAAAAGAGAACACGCGGAATTTTGAGGACCTGAAGTCAATGTTCAAGGAAGTACATATTCAAGTCCCCCTCCTCGAGGCAATAGATCACATCCCCACTGTTGCTAGCTTCTTCAAGGACTATTGTACCCGAAGCGACAGCCTAGAATTGGATGACAGGCGGTACTGTCAAAAGAAGCTAGCACAGTGATTCTAGCCAACTTGCCACTGAAAAAGAAAGACCCTGGTACCGTACTTATATTCTGCTTCTTGCAGGATTCTCCATTTGATCGGGCCATTCTAGATCTGGGTTCATCCATCAACCTAACTCCCACTGCCGTATTTGAGTGATTTCGATTTAGGGAGTTAAAGCCTACCTCGGTCATGATTCAGTTGGTTGATAGATCAGTAAAAACACCGAGGGGGGTCATTGAGAACGTGATCGTAAAAGTCCACCGATTTTGCTTTCTCATAGACTTTTTCATTCTCGATATGGAAGTTCCTCCTAATCTCTAAGATATGTCAATCATTTTGGGTCGCCCATTTCTAGCGACAGCCCGAGCAAACATTGATTGTGCATCCAGGTGTATGGAGATAGCCCTAAGTAATGAGCGACTTCGACTTGACATATTCAGGGCATCAAGGAATTTTGACTGTGATCGCATAGCGGAGGATGGTGAAGACGAAGATTCGACATACTGTGATAACATTGGGCTCCTTTATGAGGGCCCAATGTCTCATTCGTCTGCACTATTAGGGTTCTTCGACCTCAATCCACACGGGACTGAGACCACTGCACTGCACATATCTCCTCGAGGATCCGACTATTTAGGGTGTGTTTCTAACCACAATACCCCTGAATCTAGCTATCCTGATCCGTACACTACTGGATCGTCCATGTTGTTACAGGAAGACGTGACCACAATTGAAGTGTTTCCCATTAACGCAGTCAAAACCTATTATCTCATAGGTAGCTAATCAGTAGGAATTCACATGCATACGAATCATCTGATTCCCACCTTCAAGTTTGCTCCTCCTATTCCCATTTCTGACTCTGACCCACCCGTGATTGAATTGAAGCCCTTACCTGACTCACTTAAGTATGAGTTCTTGGGCGAAAGTGAGACATACCCGATGATTATTAGTGCCCACTTAACCTAAGAACAGGAGCATCAGTTGATTTCTACGCTACAAGACCACAGGGCTGCTATAGGGTGGAGCATTGCTGATCTCTGCGGTATTCGCCCCTCGTATTTCACTCATCGCATTTACATGGATGAGGGGGTGAAACCTTCGAGACAACCTTAAAGATGGCTAAACCTGAATATGCTAGAGGTTGTTAAGAAGGAGATCATCAAATGGTTGGATGCAGGCATTGTATACCCAATCTCTGACAGCCAATGGGTGAGTCCAATCCAGATAGTGCCCAAGAAAGCAGCACTCACCGTAGTGAAAATGATAAAGGCAAATCCATCCCGACCTGCACTGCAACATCTTGGCGGGCCTACATCGACTATAGGAAACTGAACATGGCTACATAGAAGGATCACTTTCCTTTGCCTTTCGTTGATCAGATCTTGGAACGGTTAGCTGGATGCAGTTTCTTTTGCTTTCTGGATGGATACTCTAGGTATAATCAAGTAGCGATTAGCCCATAAGATCAAGAAAAGAACACATTCACATGCCCCTTTGGAACATTCGCTTTCAGGCGGATGCCCTTTGGCCTCTGCAACGCACCAGCAACATTTCAGCATTGTATGATGGCCATCTTCTCTGACATGATTGGGGACTATGTGGAGGTGTTCATGGATGACTTCTCCATTTTCGGAGATGATTTTGCATCTTGTCTTGATAACCTCACCAAAATCCTGAAACAGTGTATTGAGGTAAACCTAGTACTATTCTAGGAGAAAAGCCATTTCATAGTGAGGGAAGGCATAGTACTAGGGCACAAGATCTCTAAAAATGGAGTCGAGGTTAATCAAGATAAATCTGAGATTATTTCCTACTTACCGCCACCTATCTCGGTCAAGTAGATCAAATCATTCTTGGGTTACATCAGCTTCTATCGGAGATTTATATGCGACTTCTCAAAAATTGCACGAGCTTTGACGAATCTCCTTGTTGCCGATGCCCCATTTGAATTCGACACCTCGTGTCTCAGTGCCTTCGAGACTTTACGAAGCGCTGCCTCTGATTCCCCAATTCTCCAACCACCCGACTGGTAGCTTGATTTCGAGATGATGTGCGATGCTTTTGATTTTGTCGTCAGTGCTGTTTTAGGCTAGTGTCGGGATAAACAACCTTTTGTCATATACTATGCTAGCAAGATGCTGAATGAGGCTCAGCGCAATTATACTGTCACCGAAAAAGAGCTGCTAGCAATAGTATTCGGGTTAGAGAAATTCAGATCTTATTTATTAGGGACCATAGTTATCATCTTCACTACCACTCCACCCTCTGACATTTGTTGGCAAAGAAGGATGCCAAACCCCGGCTCATCAGATGGATCCTTCTATTGCAAGAATTTGAAATTGAAATCTGCAACAAAAACGGAAAGTAGAATGTTGTGGCGGATTACCTATCCAGACTGGACCAAGCCCACATTCCTTATTCCCTGCCTATCCATGAGCAATTTCCCGATGAATCCCTTTTGGAAGTTTAATCTATTGAGTTCCTCTGATACGCGGATATCGCAAACTATCTTGCTACATGTAAGATTCCCACGAACCTATCCAAGGACCAGAAACTCAAATTCACTACAGAGGCCAAATTCTACCTTTGGGATAACCCACTGCTCTTCTGCATTGGAGCGGATCAGATTATTCGAAGATGCATCCCTGATTCTGAAATATCTAGTGTGTTATCCTTTTGCCACAATGATGCTTATGGTGGTCATTTCTCGGGATGGAAAACCGCTGTAAAAATTTTGCAGTCGGGATTTTTTTGGCCAACTATTTTCAAAGATACACGTGAATACGCCCAACACTGCAAACGATGCCAGTCGGTCGATTCTATGACCAGGAGAGACATGATGCCACTCCAGCCCATCATGGTTGTAGAAGTATTCGACGTATGGGGCATCGATTTTATGGGCCCTTTTTCGAACTCTCATGGTTCGAGTATATATTACTAGCCATTGACTATGTCTCGAAGTAGGTCGAGGCCATCCCGGTGAGATGGGCTGATCATAAGACTGTCATTTCTTTCATACGGTAATACATCTTTGCAAGATTCGGAATACCCCGCGCTCTGATTAGCGATGGGGGAAGCCACTTCATCCATGCCCACTTCAGGTCATTATTAAAGAAATATGGGGTACATCACCATATAGCCACCCCGCATCACCCGCAGACCAATGGGCAAGCTGAAGTGTCTAACCGTCAGATCAAGCTGATTCTCCAGAAGATGGTTAGACCAGACAGGAAGGACTGGTCTGCTAAATTAATTGATGCACTCTAGGCATATCGGACCACGTACAAGGCCCCACTCGGAATGTCACCATATCATACGGTATATGGCAAGGCTTGTCACCTTCTTGTAGAGCTGGAACACCGCACCTTTTGGGCGGTGCAAAAATGTAACCTCGACCTCGATGTAGGAGGTCAAGAACGGAAACTCTAGCTCAGCGAATTAGAAGAGATCCAGCGGAAAGCCTATCATAATGCATTGATATACAAGGACAAGACCAAGGCCTTTCATGACTGCCACATCCAGAGGAAAGCATTCACGCCCAACCAGCAAGTCTGGTTGTTCGATTCACGATTAAAACTTTTCGTAGGGAAGCTCAAGTCCAAGTGGATTGGCCCATATGTTGTGATTCACCCATGCCTTAATGGGGCGGTCCAGATTAGGGACCCAAAATCTGGGCATATATCTACGGTAAATGGCCAGTGCCTCAAGCCATTCTTGGCCTAGGAGCCTCCTCCAGCTGACGAGATCATTCATCTTATAGAGGACGTGTGATTTAGTTTTTGCCCAACTGGAGGCATTAAACTCAGCATCTACCCCACATTCTACCATCACATACCATTTTTATACATAGCATATTTTTCTTTAAGCATATTTTCTTTCTGCATATTGCATACTATCTAATTGGCTGATGCCGAATGTATAATTTCAGGAGCAATTACAGGTGATTTCTACCCATTTACTCCCTGCTGTATTAATTTTCTTTTATATTTATGCATGAGGACATGCAAGAACTTAGGCATGGGGGTAGATACAGTAACTGAAAAATTTTTATGCCAACATTTAGGAAAACCTCGGAGCTGCATGCCAAACATACTTTAGGACCCTAAATAAAAGAACAACCGACTCCACCTCCAATGCTCACATTGGAGCTAAAAAACGTCTGCAACAGCCATTTCTGACTCACTCGATCACCTTTTATTCTAAATTTAGGGTCAAGCTGAATGTAACCTTAAAAGGAAATTTCATGAAGTATAAATATAAGAGGTTACTTGTTTATAGCATATATACATAGTGCATCCATGAATAAGATTATTTTATTAAGAGAATGCATTAGGGATTTTATCCTCTAGTTGATTCCTGTAATCTGGAATCCAGTACAACTTTTCACACACACGTAGAATTTGCAATGGATTCATGGTGAAGGCTGATAAAGGTCTTTAGTCTGTCGAGAAGAAGCAATGGTTCTTCTCCTGAACCCCTGGACAGTGTTTTGGGAGTCAGGTAGATTTTCTTCCAAAAATCCACCAAATAGTGTGAGATGAGAGTAGAGTGTATTGGTGCTCTAAGATTAGTGCAAGGAATCTAGAATCCTAGATAATTAGGTGATGATACCTAGAGATTAGGCATAGTTTTCGCTCTCAGTTCCTGCGTAAACATTTTTGCTCAAATTTTGAGAGCCACCAAATAAGGAAAATACGCGGAGAGCGAGTTTTCATAAAACTAGGGCTAAGGTGGATGGTTACGACCATTCTTTACGGAATCCTCTATTGAAGGAGGGTAATGATGTCAAGGTCAGAAATACACCATCCTATCCATCTCTCCCAGTGCCATGAGTAGGCACTTCCACCAAATAAGCCACCCAATGTCTCTTGAGTATCACCAATCCCTAATAATGCCTCCTCAACAAAGTTCAAGGATATATGCTAGTTGTGTTGTGTTGAAAGAAGAAAAAAAAAGAGAAAAAAAAGAAAAAATGAAAAGCAAGAAAAATTGAAAAAACAAATTTTAGAAAAAGATGAAAAAGCAAAGAAAAAAGAGTGAATATTTAGTGTTTATTTCAGTTGCAGAGGCAATACCACCAAATAAATTGAAATTCACCAAAAAAAAGGCCTTAACCTATCTTTTTATGTTTCTGACCACCCAAATATTAGCTGAGGAATTCTGACTTAGTGTTAGAGTTATGGGAACTCAATTAAAGTGTTAATGCCAAGTGAGACAATGAAATACAGGTCATATGTGTGAATTTGGTGAGATTGTGAGCACTAAGAAAAAGAAAGAAAAGAAAAGAAAAAGAAAAAGAGTAAGAGAGAATGAATACAAAGGAATCAAAAGAGAGCGTAGTTTTGCATGTCTTTCTCTAAGTTGAGTTACTTAGTAATCTGGGAATCTAGATTCTACAGTACTAATCTCTATGTAACACCAGTCGAGAGTGAGCCACCAAATATATAATCTTTTCCCTCTAAGATTCTCTACCTAAGCTTAATGCTGGGGTGGAATTCATAGAATATCTTGAATACCCCGAGGGAAGAAGTCCACCTATCCCGCTAGAATTTTACTAGGGGTTAAGTACAAGCTTTAGAGGTGAATTAGTTTCTCACCCGAATCCATTGCAAAAGCTACATAGTTACACTTTCATGATTGTCTGGATTTCTAGAGCATAGGATGAAAACAAAAAGGAGAAAAATCACTAAGCATACAATTGATAAAATAATCAATCCCCTAGGGACCCCGCTATGAATAATTTAGTCTTGCATTTGCTAGGGACTATCAAGATTTAGGCATGAGGGTATGATTGCGCAGCAATCATAGGTCTTAATTGACCTAAATTAGGTTAGGACTTAGCATAAGTTAGGGTAATTCATGCATGCATAAGCATTATTTGTATCTTTACTACTTTCTTTTAGCTATGCATAAAATAATGCTATAATGTACTGATTAGGTGCATTATGACAATTACAAGTAATAAGCTGACCAAAAGGTAGATCTGGAGCTGGATCTGAAGCTAGAATAACTAGTGTTCCAGCAGAGTTGGAGAGGAAGACCAAGATTAGATGTAATAGATAATAATGTAAGGAAGTTAAGGTATGCTATTCTATTAAGTAGGAATAAAGCAATAAATTGTGAAAAACTTAGGTCTATCCTAGCCCTAGAACAGCCTAGAAGCCTCCCCAAGCCTTTGCCACCCTTAGATTAGGTCACCTCACCATAGGAAACCTTAAAACCCTAATTCCAACCTCTATCTAGACATCCAAATGAGTTATAGGATGTCCAAAGCCCTTAGCCAACTCTCACACACCTTAAACCCATTTCTGTAGTGTTATTGGATGTCCAGACACGTGGTCAGACGTCCAATTTCTGCAGAATACCCAAGATAGAACTTAGAATCCTTCCTGAGTCTGATTAAATGTCCAGAACTAAAGTATAGACTTCTGATTTTTGAGTATAAGTCATCTGATACTATTTTTGAATGTCCGGAACTGCTCTCCAGTTCCTGTTTTGAGATTCAAGCCTTGGTCTTGGATCTCTAGCCCCCTAAACCCAATTCTAACCCTCTAGAAACCTAAATTAAGGTACCCCAATACTAGTACATCACCTCTAGACATCTTTAAGGACCTAGTTAGGTCCTCACTAAACCTAATTGACTTAGATCACAGTCAATTACCATTGCCTAATTAATTGTACTCATAGGGACCAATTGAGCTCAGATCTCAACCCATACAAGTCCATTTGGTCTCAGTGAGAGTCTAATTGACCTAAGCCCAACCTAGTTGAGTTATTTCACTCTCAATTAGGTTCACACATTCAATTAAACTTGTGTTAAGTTTAATTTCAATTCCCCCTTATAAATTAGGGTTTGCAACCATAATTTAAGACCTACACCAACCTAAACCCCTTAGGACCTAACCTATATCACTTAGACACATAGGGCACGACCACACACACACACACACACACCCATTCACGCACTCCCACACAACTTAGAGTATTGTAGGTTCTTCCACAGGTGGCACCACTCTTGGTTGCCAAAATTAGCAACCAATAGCCATTCAATTCTTAGATCCACTTTTGGTGGATCTAGAAACTACCTTGGCCAGCCACTCTTGGAGCTCTCTCTAGAGAGTTCCACACTTCTCTAGAGAGTCTCCCTTAGGTCTATAAAAAGACCTAAGGGGTGGCCACTTGCACCCATCCATCTCTTGTCTTTATTCACTTCCATTTAGGTTAGCTACATTCCACCTCCATGAGTTGCCTCACCATGGCCACCACCATCTCCACATTAGGATGCTGGATCACCTCTCCAACCTCTCTCCAAGGGTCGGCCTAAGCATCATTGGCTACCCCTCCTCCTCTCAACCACTCAAAGGCCATTGGAGACCAGCTCCGAATGCCCTTATTTTTGCTAGATTAGTAGCTTAATTCTTCATAGTTACATGCTTTTATTACTGCTTAGTAGTGTAGCTCTTTATTCTCCCCCAATGATGCATGCAAAATCCCCCCATAGATTCATGTATGTGATCATTTTCTGTTAGTTGGATTTATATTTTCAAGCTTTCCTCTATAAGCTTTCCTCTAGTTCCATGTTGCAAACACCCTCCTGAATGAATGAAAGAAATCTTTTTATATATATATATATATCTATGTTGAGAATCACCATGAGCTTATTGATTGCAATATATTTTGTGTGATTAAAGTTGCCTGCTTCTAATTATTTTCTATTGCAACCAGCATGTTGGTACCAGAAAATATTGAGGATTTAACTATTAGTGCATTTTCCATAAACAGCCACCACATAACTAGAATCATGCATATTGAAACTCACACTTTCACATTTTTCATCTATCTAACACATGCACACATAATCAGGGTTCATAATGAAAGTGGCAAAACATTGACCTGACGATTAGAAACCGATGTGCGATTTTAAACAAGTGGAGCAAAAAAGATCGATTTTAGATTTGCATAAACGCCTCCCAGAGACGAACAACCGGGACTCAAGTCTCGTTATCTTTACAAAATCATTTTTTTGATGAACATTTTAGAGCGACTATACTACGATTTTCGATGATTTTAATATGCGCGAAAATGGGTTTGTCAAAGGTGAATCCTACAAAAAGCAGGAGATCAGTGGTGTGCCTAGGTTCTTCTTCTTGTGCGGTAAGTCAACTGAAATAACTGCATTGGCTTCCTCAGATAATACCGCTTGTCGTTCGATCCTCTACTGCCGCTTCAGAGTACAATAGTCCTTAACGAACCTCACAACAGCTGGGATGCGATCTATCGCTTCGAGGAGGACCTGAATGTGAACTTCCTTGAACATAGATTTCAGGTCCTCGAAATTCCGCATGTCCTTTTTCCACGCTAAATCTCATGTTTGGGCCGCGGGAAAAGGGATGGGAATTTCAAGGTCTAGGGGCTTCTTTCCCTTATCTAATGACGATGGCTTGTGAGAGGAAGAGGGTTGTGAGTCATCTCATGGTATAGTGTAAGGAAAATCGTTACCCGCTTACCTAGTTAGCGGATCCTGTGTAGTCTTTCCGCTACTTAAGGTGATAGCTTTTGCATCGACATGCTGTCCATGCAAGGGCAGAGGAGCGGGTTGGTCTAGACACATAGGGTTTGGTAACAAAGGTGGTCGACCGAGCCCATAACCAGGAGGTGTGGGAGGTGCTTGCATAATAGCATGTGCCTGCCCTTATGGTTCTTGGAATCTAGGTGGGGCACCCTGATTCTGCACATATCTCGGGTTTAGGATAGGTTGGGAGGGCAAAGCTCCCTGTGATCTATGCTCCTGCATCATCTGGTTTTATGTGTTCTGTATGCTCTGTATCTGGTCAACCATTGCGTTCATTATTTAGAGGTTGTCATGAGTAGATTTCCAAATTGATGCCTCCAATTCCTCCTTCAGCAACTCTAAAGGGTCGGCCCACTTTAGAGGGTAGTTGGTAGCTTGGTGCAGTGGCTGATAGATAGAGCATGTCTGTTGCTGCTGAGACGGGAATGGTTGCTACCTTGGATATGTGTTTTACGCATTCCTGTATTGTCTGGTTTGGTAGTGTGGAACTTGTCTCAGTCTCTGTGGATTACCAGACCAGGCGAAATTGGGATGCTGGCGCCAACCAGGGTTATATGTTTCAGAATACGGGTTGTTACACCTATATCCCTGAATGGCATTGACATCTTCGTAAGCCGAAGACGTCTCAAATGTGAATTCATCAAAGGAATACGCACTTGCATCATCATGTCGTGCATAACCCTGATTGTACGGTGCCAGATCCATATTGTTCACGGGTTCCTAGTATGCAGGATCCTGTGAAGATGGAGAGAAAACATTCCGAGTAACTGGATATGTACGAGCAGAAGGGGCTTGGGATGCTTGAGAGGAGTAAGATGGAGCAGAGCTGCTAGAAGATCTGGATCTCACTCGCATTAATTCATTGAGCCTCTTATCGAGCAGATCCACCTTATCCAGCTTTCTGGTGATAATGTCCATGGCGACTCGGGTAGACTCGGCTTAAGCTTCGTGAACATTAACTCGTTGTTGTCCAGGTTGCTGGAACTGGTTCATTGAGGCCATGTTCATCAATTTCTCTGCTAAGGACTCGAATAGTTCAAATGTGTTGTTCTCATCCTTCGTGAGAAAATTCCGACCGCTAGATGCATTGGTCAGGTACCGATGTGTATCATCCAGCCCATGCTAACATACTTGTGCGAGGTGCCATTTGGGTACACCATGGTGTGGGCACTTCATGAGAAGATCGTGGAATCTGTCCCAGGCATCATGTAGCTTCTCTTTAGGGCCTTGAGCAAAGGTCGTGATTACGTGCCTCATGGCATTTGTTCGACTGATCAGGAAGAACCTTTGGAGGAATTCGCGACGTAATTCCTCCCAAGTTCCAATTGGCCTCCCGATGGTCTTGAACCAATAAGCAACTTTATCCTTGAGAGAAAAAGAAAAAAGCTTCATGAGAACAATTCCAATATCTATATTCCTGGGTTGAACTAACTCTGCAATCCGACTCAGGTCTTCGAGGTGCTGGAAGGGATCCTCATTCGAGTTTCCATGGAAATGAGTCTGAATTAGACTTATGATATTCAGCGTTAAGTCGAATGTGTCTCCACATGTGGGAATCTGGACCTGATGTGCTATGATTGTTGCTATAATAGAAGTCCTGCAGTTGTTCTCTGCGTGGTGGATGTTGCATCCTATTGAGTGTCATGAGAATTCGGTCAATGATCTGCTCATATTTCTGTTACGTTTCCTCAACCCTGGCTTCCAGATGAGCCATTGCATCCTGGTTCTCATGGTCCCGACGAATTCGAGGATCGGGATTAGCCATCTTAGCTAATTGGGTGGAAGAAGGTTGAGAAGAGAGGTCGGGCGAAAATCGCCTTTGCTGCCTTGGGTTTGGCTCCTAAGGTCCCGCAAGTTCAGGTCTTAATGACCTTCTTCCTTGCATGCACCAACTCAAAGGGTTGGTGTAGTCAAGCAGAAGAAGGCTAAGGCCTTGTTAATTAGAGTTGTCCTTTAGATCAGATGACCTAATTTTTCATTTAAGTTTGTGTTATTGAAAATTCGGCTAGAGACCAACTGTAAGGAATTCCCGCCTCTCAGGCTAACCCAGGCAGTCTGGTTATGAGGGGACTATGAGGAAAATTCTTCCTTTAGCTTTCACCTCTAGTTCTGTTACCCCGCAGCCGTGGTCATTTGACACTGCCCCGAAGGCTTAGTCACAAGGTTTTGCAAGAGAGGTTGGAACTACCCAGTAGTTTCAAACCAAATGCAAGTTATCTGATTTATTTTCATGAATTCTTAACCTATTTCTTCAATGTAGTAGATGGTGGGCAGTCCACAAGGTGACTCGCCTCACCGACTAACTTTTGGGCTCATCAGAGTCCAAGTTAGTCAATGTGGTCCTATTGGCTTATGCACTTCTAAGTTCCTTTTCAAATTGTAGACCATAATTCCAAAGTATACTCTAAGGTGAGATGGATTCCAAATGATTTGAAACTTATTAAGAAGATTCCTTTTTCAATAAGCTTTTTAGAGAGTATTTTTTGAATTTTTTATTTATTTCCAACAATTAGTTATAACTTTTTAGCAAACTAGGGGTCAAATCTAGGATTTAGACCCCATGTTGGTTTTTCTGTTGGAAACTATATCAAATATGCTCCAAAAATTTGTACAAATATGATATTGAAAGCTAATTTGATGATCTTTCACACCTCAGAAATTTTGAGTCAATCTGATTTGTATGTTAGTCAAAATTAATTTTTAAAGTTAAAAAATATTCTATTTTTAGGCAATCTGACCAATATGTACTCCATGAATTTTTAAAAATTCCTCAGAAAGAATTTATTTTGGGAAAGGTGGCGTTAGAAATATAATTTGAAGATCTAGTTCCAATCCAAATTTCAAGATTTTTGGAGGATTAGAAACATGGCTATTGAATTTTAAAAATGACACTTTCTGGCCGAATTTCTAATAGGAATGTGTGCACCTAATTTTTGCAGTGCCCGCTTTTCCTCATTCGCCGCTTCATGTCATTGTTTCTACATAGAAAAATATTGTATTAGAGATAAAATCAAAAGTCATCGTTTCCTCCCCGGCAATGGCGCCAATTTGCTCACGGCGTAGATCGCGTAGAAAATTAACACGTTGTAGTATAGCGTGAAATACGTCTCGAGCAAATAAATTAACAGAACTTGGTGAGTCCCGGTCGATCACAGGGAGGTAGAAAGTACTTTTGATTTCATGCGTTTATTTCAAATATAAAGGCTAGGTAAAAGGAATAATCAATCACAATATTTATATCACAAGGAGAGATTGAACTTAAACTAAATACATGCATTTGAGTAAAATATAAAATTGACAAACTACCATTGTAACAGAACAAGGGCACCACGGGTGGTTCGTGGTGGCCTTTTGGAGAGGTTGGGAAGAGAAACAACGATCTGTCGAGGTGGCCTAACGGATGCTTTAGAGGGAGATGCAGAGATAAATGCAGAGAAAATGGGAAGAAGAAGAGAGAAAGGTTGAAGGAGGAAGAAGAAGAGAATTAAGAGAATGACTTCAAAGGGGGGCCCTTTGGCCTCTTTTTATAGCTTTGGTGGGGGGCAAAGAGGCCATTTGGCCCCTTAAATCCATGCAAATGCCTTGGATTAATCAGATTTGTTGATTGGGAGAAATGGTCCCAATTAATCCTTCCAAATCCTTCTTTTTCCCTCCATTCATTCTGATGTTGCCACGTGGCACTCCGTGGAGCATCGATCCTCCATCATACAGTAGCAGATCACCCACACACGCCCTTCATGTTTTTGCCTTCGCCGCTCGCCTCTTCTGAGTGCTTTAACCTTACGATTGGACGGCTTAAACGTGCACTCCATCGCACCTTTGAAATCCTAAAGCATGCTCTCATGCATTTCCACATGCGTCATCACGTGCGTTTGCATCCAATGCCTCCACGTCTACCACACATTTGCCGTCAAACTGCTCAATGGAGATCTAGCGGTCGAATTTCATTTGCGGGTGCCGCTTCTCCTAAATCCCCATGGAGCGTGCTTCAATCCTACACCACTTGTCTCGTGGAGAAAGCACTAACCAATGTGCTACTCCCACGAGTTGGTTACATTTAGGTTTCGTTGGAACATGTTCTCGACCATTGGATGGGAATCCAATGGTCGAGATCTCGTTTCTTCTGATGAGGTGGCTGAGGACAGCTACAATGGCACGATCACGGTCGTTGGATGATGATCCAATGGCTCGCGGTTCTCCTTCCCAATTGGGGCACGGTGAGGGGGCGATTGCTATGGTACCACATGGCACCATCGTGGTCATCCATCTTCTTCTTCTTTTATGTGATGATGTAGTCCTTCGATTAAGTTGATTTCTACACCGTTGGACTGCGAACGTCGATCCGGATCCATCCGTATAGTTGGATTTGTCATTTAAGGTCTAGATCTTCTTTAATTTGCCCCTTGGCTCTTGATCTTCTATGGATTCCCTAAGGTGCTACAGGAGTTTAATTGATGCGATCTTGGAAGCGTTGAACTCCCATTGTAGTTCTAAACAGATCCATGTGGTTGGATCAGTCATCCGCAGCCCTGAATTATCTGCAATGAGTGATACCTCTCAAATAGCACAGTTTTATGCATAAAACACATATATCAACTGTGATGCAAAATACGATGCATATGCATGTAGAATGTTCATGTTAAGCTAAGTTCTGACCCTAATTCAAGTGAATTAGGGTCTATGATTGCTGTGCAATCAATAAGGAGTAGATTCGGTGTGACATCTCGTACTTGGTCATCAGTGATCTGAACTGAGCGTTCATGAGATGGATCCCTCCATCAGAGCTAATGGCACGTGGGATACCGAACCATGAGAAGATGTTCTAGTGAATGAATTTGATTACCACCTTATGATCATCGGTTCAAGTTGGGATGGCTTCAATCCATTTGGACACGTAGTCTACAGTGAGAAGAATGTACTCGAAGCCATCAAAGATAGGGAAGGGTCCCATGAAATCAAACCCCCAAATATCGAAGATTTCGCATACGAGAATCGGCTGTAAAGGCATCATATTGCGGTGGCTCATGTTCCCCAAGGTCTGGCAACAAGTGCATGCCTTACAATGATCGTATGCATCCTAGAAAATTGTGGGCTAGTAAAAGATACACTGGACGACTTTTGCTGCAGTTTTATGTCTGGAGAGGTGTCTGTTGTAGGCCTAGTCATGGCAGAAGGACAAAATGTCCTAAATTTATGCTTCCGGGATGCACCGTCGAATAATCTGATTAGCACTAATGCGGAAGAGGTACATGACTTCCCATATGTAGTACTTGGCACCGGAAAGCTATTTATCTTTCTTAGACTTCGGCCAATCGGACGAGATCTGATGTGATGCAAAGTAGTTCACCAAATCAGCGAAACAAGGAAGTCCCACACTAATAGTCAGGAGGTGCTCATCAGGAAAGTGCTCTGTGATGGGTCCAAAAGGGTCAATAATGTTAGAAGGAAGGTGGGATAAGTGGTCAGCTACCATGTTTTGCTTCCTGCCTTATCGTGAATCTCAAGATCGAATTCTTGTAAGAGCAAGATCCAGCAGATTAGTCGAGGTTTCGCATCCTTCTTCGCGAGGAGGTGCCTCACTGTAGTGTGATCCAAGTATATGATAATACGAGAACCCAAAAGATACGATCTAAATTTTCCAGGGCAAATACTACGGCTAGCAACTCTTTCTCAATAATTGTGTAGTTACGCTGAGCCTCGTCAAGTGTCTTGCTAGAGTAGTAGATGACCACAGGTTTCCCATCAATTTCTACCCATGTACCGCACCCACAGCATAATCAGATGCATCGCACATGATCTCAAAGGGTTGAGACCAATCAGGGGACTGCAAGATAGGTGCTTGTGTAACTTGATCACGTAAAATCTAAAATGCATGAGTGCACACCTCAATGATTTCGAAGGGAACATCCTTTGAGAGAAGATTAGTCAGGGGGTGCACAATTTTTGAGAAATCAGGAATGAATTGACGGTAAAAATCGCTGTGCCCGAAAAATGATTGGATGTCCTTGATCAAGCTAGGCATAGGGAGCTTGGAAATTAGATTCACCTTGGCTTGATCAACCTTGATGCCTTTTTCAGAGACTAGGTGTCCCAAGACAATTCCCTCAGGTACGATGAAGTGGCTCTTTTCCCAGGAAAGAACCAAATTCACGTCGATGCATCGCCTGAGGATTTGGACCAAGTGCAGGAGGCAATCGTCAAATGATTCCCCAAATACTAAGAAGTCATCCATGAAAACTTCAAGGTATTCACCTACTATATCTGAGAATATGGCAAGCATGCATCACTGAAAAGTAGTTGGTGCATTGTAGAGACCAAAGGGCATCCTCCGGAATGACTACATCTCGAAGGGGTAGGTGAAGGTAGTCTTCTCTTGGATTGCAACCTGGTTATAACTGGAGTACCTATCCAAAAAGCAGAAGAATTGATTTCTCGCTAGTTTTTCGAGGATCAGATCAATGAACGGTAGTGGGAAATGATCTTTCTTCGTAGAGGTATTGAGTCTTCTGTAATCAATGCAAATCTCCACGAGTTCACTATACGGGTTGGTATGGTCTCTTCGATTTCATTCATGATCATGGTGAGTCCTTCTTCTTAGGCACAACTTGGATTGGACTCACCCACTGATTGTCGGAGATCGGGTAGGTGGTCCTTGCATCTAACCACTTGATGATCTCCTTTTTCATGACATCATACAGGTTCGGATTCAGGCATCTCTGCATTTCATGGGATGGTCATGAGCCCTCTTTAGTATAAATGTGATGTGTGCACTATGAGGGGCTGATGCCAGTTAGATCATCGAGAGTCCATCCAATGGCTCTCCGATGCTTCTGGAGGACAGTAATCAAGCATGTTTCCTAATCGAATGTGAGTCGGGAGTTGTTAATCATAGGAAACTTCTGATTGGAACCTAAAAAGACATATTTGAGATGGTCAAGGAGGGGTTTCAATTCCATAACAGGTTTATCAGCAGTAGCAGGTGGTTCAGGGTGGGTGTCGGGAGCAAAGGAAGGAGCTATGGGTGTGTTTAGGTTAGGTTTAGGCTCCACTAATTACAGGTTTTAATCTTCTTGTGGTTGATCAGAAATACTCAGGTTTTCCTAGATACGTGGGTCATCAACCACGGCCTCGATATTGCAAATTTCTTTGATAACTCCGTAATTAATTCCTTGCTGGGCCTTTAAGATGTCAACTTTTAGAGTCTTGCTCCCAAATTTTAATTCAATTTGGCCCTCCTCGTAATTAATATTGGCATGATAAACGCCAATTTATCATCATTCTTATACATTAAAACAAATCTAGCTCTTAGGATTTTACTTTACAAATGGGTTTTTGGGCTGCATTTAGGCAATAATTAGGTTAGGCATGCATTGTACTTTTTATTGTCTTTTTAATATGTTTTTGTGAGTGTTAGGGATATATAGATTGCCAGATCCCTAGAACCCTAGCACTCGAGAAGGCAACTGGTGAAGGAGAAGCTCTCACCAGCTAGAACTCAACTTGATTCAGCTCACCATAGCTAGAATTCAGCTCACCTAAATTAGGGTTATGTTCACGAGGCAAAATCAGTGTATAAAATTGATGCGTCATAGTATAGGTTGAAATCGCTCGAAAACAAATAAATTTTATTACTCGAAGTTTTAAGTCTGAGTCGAACACAAGAAGCAAATTGGGGTTAAAAATCAAGAGCACAACTTTGGAAAATTGAATATAATAAGCAATGAAAACTGGAGTGGTAATGCAAAAATGTAAGCACAGGAGAATAAAGGAGTCAATGTATGAAGACAAGCACAAAAAAAATGGACGTTTGATTTGTGAATTAGACGTCTTAAACTTATGGGTGCTACAGTGCTTCTATTTCTCTCTATCTCTTCTCTAATCTCTGTCTCTGGCTGCTTCCTTCCTTCTTCTTTCATTCTTTTCTTCTGCTCTCGTGCCTGTGCCTTAGCTTCTTTTCCTCTACCCTTGGCTTCTTCTCTTTCTTTCTCTAGCAGCTCTTCTTCAGTTCCTTCTTCTCTTTCTTCTTCAACCCTTCAGCCTCTTCAACTTTAGCTTTCTTCCTCTTTTGCCTTGCCTTCTCCTCCTTCCTTAGCTTCTCTCTAGCCTCTACCATCTCCTTCCTTGGCTTCTTCTTCTTCTCCTTTCCTGCGAGAGCAAAACCTACCCCTCTACCCGCTCGCGCTCTCTTCCTCTTTCTCTCTTAGGCTTACTCTCCCAGAGTCGCTTTCTCGAGTAATCAGGTCAGGTACTCACCCGGGACCAAGCCCACCGGCGTGCAATGGTGAGCGAGGAGTGCAAGTCGGGTATACGGGTCGCACCAGGTCCATGGAGGCAAGGTCACGGACGAGGCTGTGAGAGGGTGAATGGGACCTCACCCCGTGGTCAGGAGGCGAGAAGCCTGATTAACTTTTTCACTTTATTCGGCTACAGTGCTTCAAGCCTTTCCGAGGTGGGACTATCTTCCCACCTCCCTTTGCGTGTGTCTGCAGCAGGTGTCTCACTTGATTGTAGTGGCTACTTTGGTCTTCTAAGCAATTGCTCGCCTGGATCTATGCATGAGAGGATTTTGCGCAACCTAGGGCTATGCACCTGGTGCGGGCAGACCTGGAGGATGCTTCCAAGCAAGCTCCTTGTTTGCTTTAATGGTGGCGGGCCTCCTACTCCTGTCAACACAGAAACGGCCTTGTGGCCTCGTCAGAAAGCTCAGAAAGCTTCACCGAGACACAGCAAACGTGTTGCGAGGGTTGGCGTGGTGCGAGGCTGCCGGAGAATGCATGCTTAGGGCACCTTGTGTGTGTGAGAGTGGGTGTGTTCGGGGGGTGTTTTGGGAGCGTGGCGCAGTGAGTGAAGCGAGGGTTTATGATCAGTGGAGTGTTGTGGTGCTTATGGGGTGGTTGCAGAGGCAGATGGAGGTGTGGAGCGGCGGGGATGCCTCGCCGGAGGTCTGGTCGGAGATGAAGAAGGTGATGGTGGTTGCGTGCGTCGAGGGGCATTTTCAGGAAATAAAGATACGAAAAAGAATTAGACAGGAGAGAGGACATATCTAGATGTAGAGAGATGAAGTGGGAGGCAGAGATAGCGGTCAGCTCGTATTGCTGTCGCCAAAGATGATGCACTCAGTGGGGGAAGGACGACGACGACGAAGGGGTTGTAGAGGCGTCGGCGGGTGCGGTGCAACGCTGATGAATAGGAGGAAGAGAACCCTGCCACTGGTATTGTGGTTGGGCGACGAGGGAAAGAGAGGGAGGTTGTCGAAGCTTGCTGAGCCATTGGCTGAAGGGGGAAGAGACGGAATGGAGGGATTCTCTGGCCAATTTCAAACGTGGAGGATGCAGGGTGATTTGGGCATGCTTTTGTAGAACATGGAGGAAGGATTTGTGCTTGGAAGCCAAGCTTCCAAGTACGGCAAGCTCGCCGAAGATGGAAATTAGAAGGAGACCTGAATCTCTCATGCATTAGCATGAGAGATTGGGTACCAAATCGAGCCCCAAATTGTGTCCACACTGGAGGGGATTTTTCAGAGAATCTCGCTTTCAATTTTGAAGGGGATTCTCTGAGAAATCAGAGAGATCTTGCCCTCAAATTCTCACCGAAGTAGGATTCCCTCTGCTATAATGGTGGAGGGACCTAATTGCAAAGAACGAAGACAAAGATAAGGGGGTTTCTGTAGAGGTTTTCAAAAGATAGGGGTAGAAATGTAATTGGGCTGGGCTCATTTGCAAAGTAGGTCAAGATGAATTCCTCTTGGGTCCAAATTTTGGTACAAATCAAATTTGAACCTAAGGAATCCAATGGTGAAGTTGGATTTTTGGTTTGACCACGTTTGACTAGGAAATTTGTGCAAAAACCCAATTTAGGGTGAATATTTGACTATGACCCCATTTAGGTCAAAATAGGTTCCAAGGGCCAATTTGAAGGTTCTAAATCCTAGAGTATATTTTTTCATGATTTTTAGAGTATTTAGGTAAATTTTATCCTGACCAAAACCTTGTTAAATCAAGTGGATCTATTTTAGGGTTACAAGAAGTCATTTAATTCATAGAATTCACATGAACCCTTTTCTGTTTGAGCCAACCAACTTTTTATCTTATTAAGACCATTTGACCTATGTTTAGCCCATGAGAAATCCCGTTGTTGTACTGCAATGGTAAAATTACAGTTTTACCCCTTGTTTCTTACTTTTCTCTCAGAATGGTTATTCATTGAGTTAGGACCTCCAGTTAGTTATGTAGGAGCTTGTGTTCTCTTTTTCTGTGTCAAAATGAACTAGTTAGGGCTCATAATGGTGTTCCCATCATACCCCCATGCCTAGATTTTGCTAGTCCCTTAGCAAAATTTTAAGGTTTTAACTTCTGTTCTAGACCGTGAGTTCCTTGATGTTCAGAAATTATGACAAGTGCTTTTTTTCTTTTTGATTAGGTTAGAATGCCGATAGTAGGCCTAGAGGTATTCAACTACCAACCAAGATCCAGATCTGACCAGCTCTAGCCTCAGTCCTCTATGAAGGTTTTTAAGGCCCACAGGAACTATCCTAAGGTTCGTTGGACTCCGCAGTTAAAGCACCCATGCTTGTAAAATATTTTAGCCTCGGTTCAGTTTGCAATGCATTTTTTTGTAAGAGAGAGATAGAGGATTTTCTTTGTTTGGAGAGTTTTCTCTCTCTTTTCTTTTTACTTCTAGCTTCGAATTTGCTTCTCAACATGGTCTGTATCGGATTCCTCGTCCGAATCATCAATCCTCGAAGGGTCCCTGGCAATCGATGCTTCGTGATAGCACCGCCCATGGCAACCCCCAAAACCCTAGCTTTCGAGATTTTGAGATAATCCCGCCCATGGTGTTCTGTAGCTAAATCCAAATCCTGGTAATCGACATTTCGTGATAATGCTGCCCATGGCATCTGAACCAGCACAGGGTGCTTACGTGCCTTCGGTAGGATATGTAAATATCCTAGGAGACAAGCACCGAGGAGATGATATGTTATTGCGCATATTCGAGAGGAATTTCCCACCCCTCTACACCAGGTACTCGTCCAAATCAACTTGTGTTGATCGGCCGCTCCTAATCTAGGCCACTTTTTCAGAATACTTAAACCCTTTTACGTGATTTTGATAATTATGCACACTGAACTTGACTATGTGTGGATTGGGGTGCTTAGGTTACCGAGTCCCATAAACCAGAGGTTAGTTAACGAGGCCGGATACTCCCTAAGCCTTAGACCTAATATTTAAGCTTTGCATTTTCCCTAACCTCTTAAGGACTATCCAGATCTTAGCAGATACTTGAATTTTTAAGCCTAGGAGTCTAGCCCAAGAGGCCTAAGATCAGCGTTCCTACTAATCTCTTTTGTGTCTCATTAGCACTTTTTTCTTTCATTTTCTTTTCTTGATGTGGTCTAGAACTTAGTTAATTCCCTAATTTCTTACTAATGACTATCACTTTTTTTTCTTTCCATTTTGTGCTCCTTTTTTGACAGTTTTCACTTTTCCCTTTTTTCTCCTCAGGATTTGTATGGCCTCAAAATTTTCTCTCCCCTTAGAAATTTTTTGTTCTTTTTAAAGATTTTTTCATTTTTTTGGTGTTTTTGTGACATGTGATTTTTTTGTTGAAACATTTTCTTGTGAGATGAGTTTTCATGGTGTTTTGCACTTTCATACCCCCCATGCCTATGATTTGCAATGTCCCCTTGTAAATTAGGTGGGTTTGAGTTCAGCTTAGATCATTCATAAGAATAGGTTTGGGTGGGCGAACAGGTTGAAGTGACTGTTGCGAATGATTTCAAAACTCGGGTATGGGTACCTGAGGTAGGGTCAGCTGTTCTAATGGATGAACCCTAAAGTGTAATATGAATTCAGCATAGGAATGTCAAGAAAGGTTTCAGATTTTTCAAAATTGACGAGTTGCCTCCCATTAAGCACTGAGTTTTACACCATCGGTTGGGCACAATGAGCTTAGGGAGAATGGAGGGTAAAGGATATCTTAGCCAAATTTGTATCGATCAGGTCAATGAACCATTTGAGTCTCTAACCGTTCACGATGAAAGGTTCTGAATCGTGGCTGAGTGGATTAATCTCAATGGCTCCATTTCCAAAGATTCGTCGGACAAGGTAGGATCTGATCCATTTTGATCGTAGCTTTCTTGGGAACAGTTTAAGCTTGGCATAAAAGAGTAGGACTTTTTGACCAGGATGAAATATCTTTCTGGATACGTGCTTGTCATGAAAGGCCTTAACCTACTCTTTTTAAATTCGCGATTTCTCATATGCGTCGTGGCATAATTCATCGATCTTGCTCATTTGAATTTTTCTGTGGGTTCCTGCCTTAGAAAGATCTAGGTTGCAGTTCCATACTGCCCAATAGGCTTTGTGCTCCAATTCTATGGGGAGGTGACATGGCATCCCGTACACCAATATGAAGGGAGACATACCTAATTAGGTTTTTTGGGCGGTCCTATAAGCCCACAAAGCTTCTGGGAGTCAGGATGACCAGTCCTTCCTATCAGGTCGAACAGTAACTTGGAGGATTTTCTTGATCTCCCGATCTGAAAGCTCAGCTAGACCATTAGTTTGTGGGTGGTAAGGAGTAGAGATTCGGTGTGACACCCCGTATTTGGTCATCAGTGACCTGAACTAAGCGTTAGTGAAATGGGTCCCTCTGTCAGAAATTATAGCACGTGGAATCCCAAACTGTGAAAAGATGTTCTGATGAACGAATTTGATAACCACTTTATGATCATTGGTTTGGGTTGGAATGGCTTCAATCCATTTGGACACATAGTCAACAGCGAGTAGAATGTACTCGAAGCCATCTGAAATAGGGAAGGGTCCCATAAAAACAATCCCTCACACGTCGAAGATTTTGCATAAAAGAATTAG
The DNA here is from genome assembly GCA_037157565.1 of Thalassia testudinum. Classification (NCBI taxonomy): domain Eukaryota; kingdom Viridiplantae; phylum Streptophyta; class Magnoliopsida; order Alismatales; family Hydrocharitaceae; genus Thalassia; species Thalassia testudinum. The sequence continues at coordinate 19,984,029 of JAZHRO010000057.1, forward strand.
CTGTAAGGGCATCATATCACGATGGCTCATGTTGCCTAAGGTCTGGCAACGAGTGCATGCCCTACAGTGATTGTATGCATCTTTGAAAATCGTGGGCCAATAGAAGCCGCACTGGAGGACTTTCGTTGTTGTTTTATGACCTAAAAAATATCCACCGCATGTCTGGTCATGACAGAAAGATAACATGTCCTAATTTTCGCTTCCGCGACACATCGTCGAATGATTTGATCAGCACCGATGCGGAAAAGATATGGGTCTTCCCAAAAGTAATACTTGGCATTGAAAAGCAATTTGTCCTTCTTGGCCTTCGGCCAATCGGATGGGATCTGATGTGATGCCAGGTAGTTTACTATATTAACAAACCATGGAAACCCTGTATTGATAGTCAGGAGGTGCTCATCAGGAAAATGTTCCATGATGGTTCTGGAAGCATCGATGATCTCAAAAGGAAGGTGGGACAAGTTATTAGCTACCACATTCTGTTTTGCTACTTTGTCACGAATCTCGAGGTCAAATTCTTGCAACAGCAAGATCCAGCGAATTAATCAAGGTTTCGTGTCCTTCGCAAGGAGATGCCTCACAACTGTGTGATCAGAGTAAATGATAACGTGGGAACCTAGGAGATAAGATTTGAATTTTTTCAGGGCAAATACAATGGTCAGTAACTGTGTAGTTACGCTGAGCCTCGTCAAGTGTCTTGCTAGCGTAGTAGATGACCACAGGTTTCCCGTCAATTTTCTGCCCGAGTACTGCTTCTATAGCGAAATTAGATGCATCGCATATGATCTCGAAGGGTTGAGACCAATCAGGGGATTGTAGGATCGAGGCTTGGGTAACTCGATCACGGAGGATTTCAAATGCTGGAGTGCATTCCTTGGAGATTTTGAATGTACATCCTTAGAAAGCAGAGTGGTTAGGGGGCACGTGATCTTCGAGAAATCATGAATGAATCGACGGTAAAAATTGACGTGCCTCAGAAAAGATCGAATGTCCTTGATCGAGATAGGCATTGGGAGTTTGGAAATCAAGTTCACCTTGTCTCGATCGACTTGGATGCCTTTTCCTAATATGAGGTGTCCCAGGACAATTCCTTCAGGCACCATGAAATGGCTCTTTTCCCAGGAAAGAACCAGATTCACATAATGCACCGCTTGAGGATTTGGACCAAGTGCAGGAGACAATCGTCAAATAATTCTCTAAATACTGAAAAGTCATCCATGAAGACTTCTAGATAATCACCTACCATATCTGAGAATATGGCAAGCATGCACCGTTGAAAAGTAGTGGGTGCATTGCAGAGACCGAACGGCATCCCTCGGAGCGCGTACGTCCCGAAGGGGCAGGTGAAAGTGGTCTTTTCTTGGTCCTCAAGATGGATTGCCATCTGGTTATAACTAAAGTATCCATCCAAAAAGCAGAAGAACCTATTTCCTGCTAGTTTCTCGAGGATCTGATAAATAAACGGTACTGGGAAATGATCCTTCTTCATGGAGGAATTGAGTCTTCTGTAATCAATGCAGACTCTCCACAAGTTCACCACATGGGTTGGTATGATTTTTCCGGTTTCAGTCGTGATCACGGTGAGTCCTACCTTCATAGGCACAACCTGGATTGGACTCACCCACCGACTGTTAGAGATCGGGTAGATGATCCCTGCATCTAACCACTTGATGATCTCCTTTTTCACGACCTCCTGCAGATTTGGATTCAAACGTCTTTGCATTTCATGAGAAGGTCGTGTGCCCTCTTCGGTGTAGATACGGTGTGTGCAGTAAGAGGGTTGATACCAGTCAAATCATCGAGAGTCCATCCAATGGCTCTACGATGTTGTTGGAGAACAATAATCAGGCGTCGTCCCATCCGGCTCATCCTCCAAGTGATCATTGAGGAGGATAATTCTCTCTCCATTCTTTTTAATGCTTTCTAGAGTAGATTTACTGCTTTTTAGTGTAATCATTTTCTACTTTCTAGACATAATGTTTAGTGTAACGAACAATCTCTTTGATAATGAATTCCATGTTCATTCTACATCTCTTTTTGATTTTTGTTTGTAATATTCTCTCTCTCTCTTCTATTTATTGTAAATAGATAGATAGTTTCTAATCAATTAATCTACTTCGAGACAAATAAAACAAACACGTAGTTTTAATCAAACGTCCACCTCCCTGAGTTCGACATGTGATTTCTATTCCGATATAAATTTTATTTGTTGAACATGAGTTCTTCGCTTTCAAACTATGACGACAGGTTTTTCAAAACCAAATACATTAGCGTAGTAACTCATAGCTTCAACAACAATCTACTCAAAATAGATCTTCAATGCAGAACATGAGTATTCTAAGAGTTTAAGAAGACAAAAAGATATTTAAGACAAAATAATGGTGATTTGAATCACTAATTATTAGTCTATGCATACATATATATCAATTACTCAATATCTAAAATAAATGAACAGTGGCTTGAACATCTTAAGTTTAATTCCACGCAAGCAGATGTAACAAGCTAAATCAGTGCCTCCTCTTATTCTTCTTCTTCTACTCTGTTGCTCTCTTCTTCTTCTCTTTGGCTCTTCTCTTCTTCCTTTCCTTCTCAAGTCCTCTCCTCCTCATTTCAGAGAGCATAAGGGTCTTCTCTCACAGTTAAGTGTCAGCAAACACAGAGGAGCAAAACCCCCCTACCCCTCTCTCTTTCCTTCTTTCTCCTCTTCTCAAATAACTAGGCTGTAATCAGGTATTCAGGGATCCGATTGACCAGGTGATAAGCACATATAAATTCATTGCAAAATGGTTATTTATAATAGTTCCTAGGCCTAGCATTGCATATCATGATACAAATATTGCACAAACATCTATTGCATTGCATTTAGGATAGTTGTATATTATCTACATTAATTTCGTCATTTTACATGGCCAAGAGGCAGTGCGACATCTTTATAGGCTTCGGATGAAGAATCCGACCATGCGAATGGATTTAAAGTGACAATCGCAGTTTGTCAATGTGGGAATCACCCTGATCTGAGCTCTATAGCACCCTCTGCAAGAAGAATAATATGGACGGCCCATATGGCACCATGTGGTGCCATCCAGGCCACCCCACCTGAGCAAACGTGTCCCCAAGCCTACCGCAAGATCAGATCTCAGTCGTTGGACCTCAATCCAATGTTGAGATGTGCACTCCACAACTAAAGAAGCGCCTCATCTCACCCAGCCTTAGGCAAATCAAGCGAGGAGTCATCTCGACCGTTGGATCTTCATCCAACGGTCGTGGGCGCGGAAGCTCAATTCGTAAGCAGAGCACATAATTACCCTCAGCATAGTGGTTTGCACTTTAGATCACTATGCGCGAACATGCTTTCAAAGCCCCGCGTGCAGATTTTATCCATTGCAGCGCATGCGGGAGGGAAATTAAGCCGTTGACGGAAGATCGGGCGGTGAAGAAAGCAGCTACATGGATGCACAGTTGAGCGCGGTTGTTGCACGCAGTCTCTAACGCGCCTCGAGAAAGCACCATCTAACACGTGTAGTTAAAATGTCTGAACACAGCATCCGACGACTGATGGCGAGGCATGCGATTCAAATTCTACGAAGAGGCGCGATCTGTTCTTAGTCGGGCGATCCTTCATCTGACGGTCAGGATTCATCCATGCCTACGTGCGTGATGACAACTGCAAGCGTGAGCGGTGGGCGCGGGATTTATAACGATAGAAGAGCGAGCCTTTAGTGACACTTGTAGCTGTCACTAAATGGTATGCGCAGTGCGTGTGCCAGTAAAGGCAATGAAGAGGCACGGATCTTCAGTGATAGCTCGACCAGCCTTTAGTGACGCTTATAGCTGTTGCTAAATGCCTGTGCGTAGGATTCTCTTCTTCCCATCCACTATATAAAGGCCTACACACCCCCCGCACCAAACCATCTCTATCTACTCTACTCCCACCTACCCCTAAGCTCTAGCAAGCCTACCAACACTCCATTAGAGCTTACTCTCAAGCTCCCAAGGCTCCTATTAGTGTAACGAACCTCTGCCTCACCAAATATTCCTCCATCTTCCCATCCCCATTCATAGGTTGCCTTGGAGCCATCCTCCCACCTCCATTCCGGTAGTAGATCATCTCCACCTTCTCACCTTCATTCTGGAGCCACACTGAAGCTTTCCTCTACCTGACGTCCTCCTGCATCTCACCTCTATCGTCGCTCTCCTCACCTCCTTTGTCCGAGCTTCAGCCAGGTGCCGTCGTCTCGCCAAACAGTTGATTCGGGAGATTTCTTCTCACCTCCCTCTCTTTTTATGCTTTTGTAGATTATTGTAATAGTCATTCATGAAATACATCACATTTTATTCCATCTCTATCTTGTGATTGCTTGTCTTTTATTTCAAAAACAAAAGAAAATAACAAAACCCTAAAACACCAAATAGAAACAAATCAAAGTGCAGTTTTCATACAAAGTAAACATCACCTCCCTGTGTTCGACCCGAGACTCCCATGGAGTTTCGGTTATAAATTTTATTTGATCACGAGTTCTGCAACTACGACGATGGGTTACTCGTAACCTTGATTTCAAACACGTGAAACACATGCGATCACCAAGGCTACCGGGCATGGTGGTAGCTGAGGTGTGCATGTGTGTTAGAGGTACCTGACCCCTCGTGTACTGGGTAAGGGATCGGTGTGACAAAATCCTAATATGTGGCGTTGGACGATTTTCACTGGTTGATGTGGGACTAAAAGTCCCCTTCGGCTATCCACATGCAGCAGCTGAAGATGCTTCACAAATTGGCATGGCTGCAAGGGTTATTTGTCTCAACTGAGGCCCTAGAAAGAATCCTAGGGAAGTTCCGTAGGACCTAAGGGTAGTAGTAGAGTTTCTTGATGCCAGAGAAGCGTGGACGGAGCTAGGGACGATGACGGTGATGGCAGACGGTGGTGGTTACCTGGAAAGAGTACCATGGGCTCAAAAGACCCAATCAAATAGTCTAAGAGTGTCGTCAGTGCAATGGTAGTGGTTATGTGGTGAGGCGAGGCGTGTAGTGGCCAGATGACCATGGAGAAGATCTGTGAAAGCAGGTGAGTTCGATGGGGATCTTGGGTAGTCAATAGATGAAGTTAGGTTAGGGCTTTTGGTCATGAGATGATGGTGGAGGTTTTAGAGGTGGAGCGGAGTGGCTTAGTGGTTTAGGTTAGGGCTTTTGGTCTTGGATTTATCTGACATCAGTATTCACAAAAAATTACAATTAACCGAATTGGAGGAATTACGTAATTTTTTTCATGAAAATGCGCAGATTTATAAAGACCAAACAAAGAAATTTCATGATAAATACATTGTTTGGAAGCATTTTGACGACAATCAACATGTTTGGCTCTTCGATGCAAGATTATGTATTTTTCGTTGAAAGTTAAAATCAAAATGGACCAGCCCCTTTATTGTCCTAAAAGCATATCCTTACGACGCTGTTGATCTTTTTGATCCCAAAACTAATACGAGTTTTCAAGTCAACCGCCAACATTTAAAGCCCTATTTGGATCATGCCCTGAATCTTCCTTCAGAATCTTTCGATTTAACCAATCCGACCATAGCTGGTCACTGATGCACACTACGCCTGGCTGAATGGCGTAAAAGATAGCAGTAGATGGGAGGTAACCCATCATTTTTCCTATTTTCTTTTTTCTTTCATGTCTCTAGGTTTTGACCATCCTAAACCCAATCACCTTTCACTAAGGTGATCCCTTCTCCCTCCTAATGCATGAGGACATTACATATCTTAAGCATGGGAGGTGTTTCTAAAATTTTGATGATCGATTTAGGATTTTCAAAACCTAAAACATGCTTTCTCAATGCATGCGGACATTGCATATCTTAAGCATGGGGGGGTGCTTTTAAAATTTTGATGATCGATTTAGGATTTTCAAAACCTAAAAACATGCATATTTCTTTTGTCATTTTATTTTCCTACATGCATACCCAGAAAAATAAAAATGTTGAAAACTTTTTGAGGAAAATTTTGAAATCGGGACTAAGGTTGAAAACTCACTTTTGGTACAATGGGATTTAATCTTTAACAAACTAGGGATAAGGATACGGATCTGATCATTAGAATTTCAAGACCTACCTTTAGACTAGATCAGATATTCTTCTCTAAAATTTCACCTGAACTCCTAATAGTTCAGGTGACTTGATCCTCTTTTGTAATATGGAAAGTACCTGGCTTAGTTTCTTATTCAAAAGCTTGTATTTCATGCAAAACTTCCTGTGTCAAATTTCACACACAAGACAACACCTAAAAACAACTAAAAATTGGAAAAACCCCTTTGTTTGGCCTTAGTAAAAGTCTGAAGCAGATCATTGGTTTGAGTTCTCACCGTCGAGAAGGAGGAAAATACCACCTTTGAGGACACGATGTCAACATCTTACCACCTCGGCGCTGCTCCATATCTATATTTCATATCTTTAGACAGAGCATTAAAGTGCATTTTTTTAGCTTAAGTGTCTTGGTTGGTGCTCTACCTATAATGTCGAAGCAAGAGCTTGAGTTTTCTTGGAGCACCTCTTTACACTACATTGTGTTTTGTTGTTGTGACCTCCTGGGTGTTGTCATGGATAGTGCTATCTCGAAGTATTGGTGTCAGAGCCCCCTCGAGGAGAGGTAACGAGAATGATGATCCCGACACATCTGTTGTAAGACAAAGCTAAAAATAAGCATTTGGGGAGAGAAAAAAAAAGTTTTAAACCAAAAACACGCCCTTATAAATGTTGGCTTTTCACAAGCACAGACACAAAGTTTTAAAGGTTATTAGAAGTTGCAAATCAGATTCAAGAGCCAGAAAAATCCTAAAAATAAAAATTTTAAGTCATCTGAATTAATCTGTGAATTTTTTGGAGGATATATTGATCCCATTTTTAGATCCAAAAACAAATCCCGTTGTTTATCCTTAACAAATCCCATACATCCTGTGTTTGGATCAACCTATGTCCCGTAATCTCTTTCTCCTCAAAAAAAAAAATTCCCTAAAAATTCCATTTTGTAAAAATTAAAGTTCTGCTAAGAGACTACTAAAAGATAAGCATGGGGGTGTGATAAACGCCAGTTTATCATCACTCTTAAGCATTAAAACAAATCTAGCTCTTAAGATTTTGCTTTGCAAATGGGTTTTTAGTTTGCATTTAGGCATTAATTAGGTTAGGCATGCATTGCATTTTTTATTATGTTTTTAATGTGTTTCTTAGAGTGTTAGGGATAAACAGATTGACAGATCCCTAAAACCCTAATACTCTTAAAGGCAACTGGTGAAGAGGAAGCTCAATCTGGCTAGGACTCAGCTAATTCCAACTCATCATGGCTGGATACCAGCTCCTTTGGATTAGAGTTAGCTCCATTCAACTCATCTTAGCTGAATGGTAGCTCAGGGCAGCTCATCTCAACTCAACCCAACTCTGAGCAGCTCATCTCAGCTCAAGCCAACTTTGATCCAGCTAACTTAGTTGAGTCTAGCTCATCTCTGCTCCCATTAGTTCACTGGGAATCTAGCTAGCTCAACTAAGTTGATAGGAGTTCATCTCAACTCAGGTCCAGCTCATTCCAACTCCACCCAACTCATGGCGGCTGGACTCCATGCTAGCTAAGCTACTACTTGTCAACTAGTAGCTTAGCTAGCTCTAGAGTTCTCATTTGATGCAGCTCCAGCTCAACCTAGCTCCAGCTAGGTTGAAGCCAGCTCAACTTAGCTCAACTACCCAAGCCTAGCTACTAGCATAAGAACTAGATAGCTTAGCTTAGTAGTTGAGCTCCCCATGAAGCTGCCTCAGTAGATTCAGCTCCAAGTACAACAACCACCAGCTCCAGATTATCTTCTCCAGCTCCTCCTTCATGAAACCCTAGCTCCACCACCTCTACTCTACTAGCTAAGCTAGCTTACCTAGCTTAGATAAGTTCAAAACTAGCTCCACCTCCATGGCCATTCATCAAAACCTTAACCTAACTTCACCCTAACCACTACTCCAAGTCCACCACCTACGCAAGCTAACTAGTCCACTCCTAGTTGGTGCCACCAACCTTCACGACTCTTCACACCACCACCACCAAAGGCCACCTAATTTTCCCTCCAAAACCACCCATAACAACCACCTTAACGCACTTCAAGTTGGCACCAAAATAGCCCCCACATCCCTTCAATGCGGTGCCAACTTGAAGCCCCATCATCCACCCTACACATCCCCCCTTAACCTATCTCCTCCATCCATCTAGTTACGCAACCTTTAACCCTCCTACACTTGGTGCCAACTCCACCTAACCCACCATAACTACCCTCCAACACTTGGTGCCAACTCCACTTAACCCAACATAACTACCCTCCTACACTTGGTGCCAACTCCACTTAACCCACCATATCTACCCCCCTACACATCCCTACACTTGGCACCAATTACCCTTAACCATCCATCACATAACCACCACCTTATAAGGCCATCCCTACCCTACACCTACCCACCTTCTAGAACCCTTGAGTTGGCACCACCTAACCAAGCCTTAACCACACCCATTTTGGCGCCAACTCAACCTAACCTAGACCTAAACACCTCCTCATATGGAACCAAATAAAACCCACAATAGATACCAGCAACCACCACCTACAACTCCATCTCAACCCTACAACACACTAACCTAAACCTAATCCAAGCTCTCACCTAGGGTTAGTGCCAACCATCAAGCACCCATCCATTTTGGCACCACCCCTCTCAACCAAGGATCCATAACCACCTTCTAGAACCCATCCTATCCCTCCATCCATTAACAACCCCTAACCCGCTTCCACAGCTATAAAAAGACCAACACCCACCACCATTAAATCACCTTTGGCAACATATTTTCTACCTATACCTCCACCTACATAGAAGGCCAAGAGAAGAAGAAGAAAAAGAAGATTAAGTACACACTTTGTCCCCTTGGTGCCTTCCCCTCTTCTCTTCTCTCTTGAGCCCACGTCAGCCAAGGGAAGAAGCCAGGCATTGGAAGGAGACCTAGGGTACACGCCTACCCTAGGGAGAGGATTTGAGGGTGGTACACAACCACCTTTGGAGGAGGAATCAAAGGTAGTCCATACCACCTTTGTAGGAGCTTTTGAAGGTGAAATTCCATCCACCTTGGAGGAGATCAGGCATGCCACCCCCCTTTTGGCTTGCTAGGAGACCACACCTTGGAGGAGCTTTGCAAGGAGAAGGAAGAAGGAGCTCTTTTTGACTGTGGGAGTAGCCACAGTTGGAGCAAAAGTCTAACCATCTTCACCCTCATCAATTAAAGGATTTTGTGTTTTCTTTATTTGTCTTTTCTTCATTTTAGTAGAACTTGTTGACAATTTCCTTTAATAGAGAAAAAGTTGCCTTCTTTTAAATTTCTCTTGTCGCATTTGTTTTTATTTTGCTCCAGCACTTTTTTCACTCCTTCTCCCTATTATTCTAGGCCTCCATGTGCCTAGAGTGACCTTAGGGAGAGGTCATTCTTGTCACTCTAGGCTTAGTTCTTAAGTGTTAGTTCTTCACCAACTTTTAAATGCGATTGCCTTATTTTTCAAAAACAAAAAAAATTATATATTCAAAAATAAAAAAGAAAGTTGATTTTAGATTACAAGTGAGAGAAGTAGTATTTTTGCAAACGAAATTGCCTCCTTGGATGACCCTAGATACCCCAGTATCTAGGTTTAGAAATTTAAAAGCGTTTGTGATTTTGTGTGTTATAACGATTTGAAAACTCTCATTACAAATCACGCGTATTTTTGTAACAGGCTTGTATGCGTAAGTCTTAGTAAGTAGTGTACTTGTCCTCACCACCCCAAAAGGCACACAAATACTTCACACACTTGCACCACAAATAAAAAAATGTAGAAAAATAAGAAAAGCAAATATAATAAAATAAAAAAGAAAGAAAAGAAAAACAAATATATAAAAATGGTGTTAGATTTTATTTTTCTTTTATGGGGAGATATACCCTAAAGTTGACCTCGGCAGAAGCTAGAAAGGTGCCAAATTCATGTGGGAGTAGCTAACTAAGTCCAAAAGGTTATTAATTAGACACTTAGTTTCCTTAACTCAATTCACCTTCACTACACATGTTCCAACCTTGATAACGATGAAACCGAGAGTGAAACTGAGACCAACTTAAACTGTGTGCCTCCATATTTAAAAATCAAGAGTCCGGTGAAATTAAATTAGGGAGCTGATAGATTTTACTGTAATAAGGAACCAGGTTGTCCGAAGCCCTAGGCATAACAGCTTTCTTGTCTGTACTAAATTTCTAACCAAGATTAATGATGGGAACACCATCGTGGGCCCTAACTAGCTCATTTTGACCTAGAAAAGAGAACAAAAGCCCCTACATAACCAAGTAAAGGGCCAAACTCAAAGAATAACTAGTTTGAAAGAAAAGCAAGAAATAAAGGGTAAAACTGTAATTTTACCATTGCAATGTAACAACGGGATTTCTCAGGGGCTAAACATGGGTCAATTGGTCTTAACAAGATAAAAAGTGGGTTGGTTCAATCAGAAAAGGGTTAATGTGAAATCTGGGAATTAAATGACTTCCTGTTACCCTAAAATAAATCCACTGAATTTAACAAGGTTCTGGTCAGGATAAAATTCGAATAAACCCTCTAAATTCATGGAAAAATATCCTCTATGGCTTAGAACCTTCAAATTGGCCTTTAGAACCTATTTTGACATAAATAGGGTCCTAGTCAAATACTTGCCCTAAATTAGGTTTTTGGGCAAAATGCCCGGTCAAACATGGTCAAACATAAAATCCAACTTTACCATTGGATTCCTTAGGTCCAAATTAGGTTTATACCAAAATTTGGACCTAAGGGGAGTTCACCTTGACCTACTTTGCAAAACAGTCCAACCTAATTACATTTATGCCCCTAGCTTTTGAAAACCCATGCAAATACTCACCTATCTTTCTCTTCGTTCTTTGTAATTAGGTCCCTCCACCATTACAGCAGAGGAATCCTACTCCGGTGAGGATTCAAAGGAGATATCTCCTTGATTCCATAGAGAATCCTTATCAAATTTGAAAGGGAGATTCTCTGAGGAATTCCCGATCGTGTGAACCCAATTTCAAGCTCTGATTTCCACCCAATCTCTCATGCGAACGCATGAGAGATTTGGGTATCTATCGACCTTCTAAGTCCGGTGATGTTGCCATGCTTGGAATCTTGCCTTCCAAGCACAAAGCCCTCTGCCTACGACTATAAAAGAGGCCCCAAACCCCCCAGGTTAATTCAAGCTTGTTTTGGCCTAAGATTCCCTCAAATTTCCTCCCTTCCCCTCTGGCCAAAAAGCCCGACAAGCTCTAGCGACTCCTCCTCCTTCTTCTCGTCGCTCTGCCACCATACCAGTGGCAAAGTTGCCTCCGCCTCCTTCTTCCACGTCGTGCCACACCTGCACCCACGCCTATCTCCATCTTGTCATTGCTGCCTCTCTCTTCTGGGTCTTCATCTCCGTCGATGGCATATATGCATCATCTGCTCCCTCTGCTCCCCCTTCATCTATCTACTCACATATAAGTCTCCTTCCCCTACTCTTTCCTTTCCCCTTATCTATTTCTACTTTCACGCCCCGACAATCGTAGACCACCACCATCTTCTCCACCTCTGGTAGACCACTGATGAGGTGCATCCACCACTCCACGCACCCATACACCTCGCCAACCACCTCGACAAACATTTTGGCACCATTGCCGGGGAGCAACGGGCAATTTAGAAACTTTGATCACAACTTTTGATTCAATACTAACTTGATCTATTTCTTCTGTTGTGATTGTTTCAGGGGAGGAAAAGAAGACAGCCGCACAACAACCACACCTGGGGTAGGTAATTTCTCATTAGCCCTCTCTCTTAATCCCCTAAATTCTGAAAAGGAAAAACAAAGAGAAAATCAATTTAGGGCTACCTGCTTTCCATTTCTAGTAATTCACCAAAGTTGTCGGGTTTTAATTTCAGCACAATTTGAATTGTGCATCCATTTAAGGTAACCAGGGCTAGCACCTTCTTGATTGAGCCCTAGATACCATCTTTGTGGCAACTAAATTGGACCAATTAGAGCCAACCTAAGGATTCCAATCTAGGATTTTTAGAGACACATCTTCTCTAAGCAAGAATCAAATTTTAAAAAAGAGGTGTGCCTAAGCCTTGATTGAAGAGATTTATCCAAGAGAAACCCTAAAAAAAAAATGAAAAAAAAAATCAAGCTCTTAAGTGCACTTGAACCCTAAAAGAAAGGACCTAAAGCTCTCAAAGGACAAAGAGGTGAAGTTGACCCCTTGGGTCAACCAACCTTTAAATTAGGTCACCTTTTTGCACTCAAAATATCTAAAGTTCAAGTGAAACCCTAAGCACCCTAATCTTAATTAAAAGCGGTAGACTTAAGAGGTCAAGGTCCCCATTTTGGTCTACCTGGAATCTCAGTGACAAGAGAGGTCTGGTGGGGGAAACCCTGTAACTCGTGGGGATGCTCTACCATGTAGGGTTCTTTGCAGGACTCTCCCTCTCTGGCTGCACAAGTATTTCTCAGGTGGACGGCATTTTTGACTAAGGGGTATCATCCTCCCCAAAACTCTATAGTCATCCAAATTTTTTGGGTGTCTCGATTGGGTCCAGTACATTCTAATCTCATCTAAATCCTTCGGTCCATGTTTGGTAGGAGGTCCTTAAGACCTCCTTTAGAAATCCACTCTCGCTGAGGCCAAGCCTCGATGCCCGTGTTTGTGCAGCAACCCTACCACATAAATCTCTCCTTTGATTCATCAGAACCAAGTTCTCCTTCTTCCATCATGGCACAACCAATTAAAGAAGAGAACAAGCTTGAACACCAACTTCAGCGCTTGAATGATCTATTCCAAAACTTTGTGAACCCACTGCAGCATCCTATGATGTGAGATCACTATAATCCCACTGCGGTGGCGATAGAGCCTCAAGTCCAAATCCTGGCTGGAGGCCTTGATTCTGAACTCAAGCCGAACATGATTCATGCCATTCCAAAATTCCATGGGCTTAACTTTGAGGATCCATTCCAGCACATCAAACAACTCAAACATCTGGCCCAGACCTTCGGGTCAAATGTACAAAATCAGGATATTCTTCTCATGAAGATGTTTTCCTTCTCCCTCATGGACAAGGATGCTCATTGGTATCAGACTCAAACACGTCCGATCAACACGTGGGTTGAACTCTAGTTCGAATTTTTGAAACAGTTCTTCCCCATTGGTCGAATGAATGCCTTGCGCCACCAGATCACTTACTTCACTCAACAATCGGGAGAACCTCTTCATCAGGCATGTGACCGATTCTTGTATCTAATGCAAAAGTGCCCCCATCACGGAGTTCCTAAATGTGAACAAGTCTTTTTACTAGGGACTCCATGAAGACATTAGATTGTTCGTCAATGCAACCTGTAGAGGAAACATCATGGGGCAACACGAAGACATGGTGTGGGAGATTCTCGAGAATATGTGTGAGAACTACATCAATAATGACTCCATGGGCTTACTTGACTGGATGAATGCCCGCGCATCGACGAATCCTAGGGGAGCACATGAGACGCAGGGCTTGTCCCCATCCGTCGACTTGGAACTGATGGCCAGTCAGTTGGACAAGGTCTCTACCATAGAGTAGAAGGTGGATGAGCTGACTCGGCATCTGCAGCAAGCCACCTCTATGCAAAACTCGTTTGCACAACCACCTCTTGCAATGGAAACTGTGTAGAACATCTATCACCGATCTTCTTAGGGGATGGACCCATATCCACCCCCGTCTGACTCTAGGATCGAAGTGACCTCCGATCCAATCTATTCTAGTTGGGGGAACTCTGAACCCTTATACTCTGATTTTCTTGAGGCTCCTCAGACCTGCGAGGACCTCAATGCCATCCAGAATGACCCATTCTCCAATACCTATAACCCTGGATGGAGGAATCATCCCAACTTCCTGTGGACGGGAAATTCCTAGAATCAAAGACCACCTTATCAACCCTGTCTAGAAGCTCCTCGTCTATATCAGTCGCCTCAGCCTCGGCCCAACCCCACCTATCAATCTGGGCCAAACCAAGCATATCAAATGACTCTTATCCTTCAAACTCTGGCTGACATTCAGAAGACAAATGCAGCAATACAAAAATAGCACATGGTCGAGATCACAGAGGTTCACAATCAAGTCGCCCAGATGGCAAATTCCTGCCAACCAGGCACACTCCCTTCGTAACCTCTACCAAATCCAAATTACATGCCGACCCAGAGGCACGTTATGAACCCAAATCCAGGCCACACACACATGATTTATTCGACCCCTTCTGTTTCATCACCCGATGGGATGGAAGCTTCGACATCTTATGTGTGATTTCAACAGCAGCCACCTATTTTGCCAACCCCAAACCAAAACCAGGCAGGACTAAACTTCGTAACAACCCATAGTGGTAAAGCAACTAGAGACCCACCTTATCCAAACCACTCCAAACTTGGTAGGAACCCAAGCCCTAGGATAGTTATCCAAGATACCCTTTTCCCTAATCAAGAGCCTGGACCTATTCGAGAGGAACCAACAATGGTTCCATTTCCTGAGGCCTTGACCAAGGGAAAGAGGATAACCAAACCCGTGGCTCCTGAGGAGGATCTGGTCAAGCTCTTTGAACTGGTCCATATAAACATCCCCTTGATGGATGCAATCCGCCACATACCAACTTACGCATGATTTCTAAAAGACGTGTGCACACCCAAGCGTAAGCCGTGAACCAAAAGTGGGAGTCTGATCATACTATCAGAGCAAGCCAGCTCTGTAATCTTGAGCAAACTCAAACCTAAGGCTAAAGACCTAGGAACTCCCCTGATTTCATGTACTATTGGTGATACCCAATTCGATAAAGCCTTATTAGATCTAGGTGCCTCCATAAACCTAATACCTACATCCCTGCTTGACCACCTTGAAGAATCTGAGCTTAAACCGACAGAGGTGACACTGCAGTTAGCTAATTGATCCATCAAGTCACCTAAAGGAGTACTCGAGGATGTCATCGTTAGGGTACGGGATTTCTAATTCTTGGTGGATTTTATAGTCTTGGATATGGATGCACTTGAAAACCCAAGGGATACACCGATTTTACTAGGGAGACCTTTTCTGGCCACTGCTAGGGCCAATATAAACTATGAGGAGGGCCAAATAGAACTAAAATTCAGGAACCAAACACTGAAGATTGACATCTTTAAGGCCCAACAAGGGATTAATTACGATGTTATAGAACAAATATGTGATATCAAAGCCGTGGTTGATGAACCGTATATCGAGGACAACCTAATTATTCACGATCAACCACCAGAAGATCAAAACCAGCAAACAGAGGAGTCTGGCCCTGATCTAGATGCACCCATAACTCCTTCCCTTGCTCCTGACACACACCCTGAACTGCCCGCTGCTACTGATAACCCCATCCTGGAACTCAAGCCTCTTCCCGACCATCTCAAATATGTTTTTTTGCGTTCCAATTAGACATTTCCTCTGATTATCAACTCCTATCTGATTACCATTCTCTAGCAACATTGTAGAGCCATTGGATGGACTCTTGATGATTTGACTGGCATTAGTCCCTCTTATTGCACACACTGAATATACATCGAAGAGGGCACACGACCTTCGCGAGAAATACAGAGACGTTTGAATCCTAATCTGCAGGAGGTCATGAAAAAGGAGATCATTAAGTGGTTGGATGCAGGGATCATCTACCCGATCTCTGACAGTCGGTGGGTGAGTCCAATCCAGGTTGTGCCTAAAAAGGTAGGACTCACTGTCATTACGGCTGAAACTAGAGAAGTCATACCGACCCGTATGGCTAACTTGTGGAGAGTCTGCATTGATTATAGAAGACTCAATTCCTCGACGAAGAAGGATCATTTCCCACTATCGTTTATTGATCAGATCCTAGAGAAACTGGCGGGAAATAGGTT